>LR990143.1:4800000-7776019 GCA_905147285.1 Hypena proboscidalis
GCTATACATCATAATAATTACAGATTACGAACGCACCAAGACCGATACAATTACAAAAAGTGACCCTTTCCTTCAATTTTAATCCTTGCACGTGGGTCGAAGAAAAACGAGATTTTTCTTACAAAGTAACAATGGTCATGCACGTGCACAATGTACTGCATACCAAATTTGAAATTAGAACGCAAAAAAAAATAACCCAAATTTTGCAAGAGTTGCGGAATTCGAAATAAGGGTTGCAAAAAATCCTTTCTAACCCGAGCGTCCGACGCATCAAACACGTGCATGAGGTAACAATGCGCCGATGACTCACGAACGAGCCTCGAAACGTCGATACAGAACGCCGTATTATTAAACTGGAAAAAGAAAAAAAAAAGATAAGCGCTCACTCGTCGTACCGCGTCAAGGAATTGTACATCTGCCGAAATTTCTCACGGATCCGTCGACGGAGCGCAAGTATGGTATTATTATACCGGACCACTTCGCTATCTCTACCCATGCATTATAGATCTGGTTGGTAATTATGACGACTGGGCTAGCGGTACCTCACGCGGGGAACTTTTTAATCAATAGTTGCATTTTAGCATATCTGGTTTGTGCCATTTGGTGAGCCAAGAAGTGAATTATGCAAAACTTGATGCAGATTATCGCTGTCTTGTTAATGTTGGTTTTCAATTGGGTTTAATTGCTGGACATTTAACAGTGATGAGTTTGCGTTTTTTGATTGGTCAAATACGGTTGTGCTTTTTGCATTTTTAAATTTAGAATTTCTTGTCTTTGATATTTCGGGTACACTGGAAAAGGGGTTTGAAAAAAATCCTAAGCATTAAATTTGTCTTCTTTTAGGAATAATCAACTTTTTTTGTTGGTATTGGATATTACGTAGGGGTTTTGAGCAGAAGTGGACAGTCAGGATTTGGAATAATCCTCAGGATTTTACGCATGAATGTACTAATTTGCATAAGAATCTCGGGCTTTTCATTACTTTAAGGTTGTATGTTATGTTTTTGAGCGGGAATGAGTAAGCATCCCGATTTTAAAGTGGATGACTCACTTGTTATGCCTAAATTATACCCGATTACAGCATTTTAGCTGGTTGTAGATATTTTAATATGTATTAATAAGGTTTTAGTTTTTTTTTATATATATATTGCATTTTTGCATGTTTTCGTAACTTCTCTTTATTTATTAAAAATATGATTTATGAAATGTTTATTTTGCGTTTATTGCCTAATTATGAACTGGATTTTTGACTGGAATTGTTCATTAACTAAGAATTCAAATATCCTAACAAATAGCATGATCTTGTTATTGTCCTAATTTGGAATGAATTCTCTAGCTTTTTGGTTCAAAATAGAGTAGATATTATGTTATTGTTTTACTTGTAGCCTTTACTGGTTTTATTCATTTTCAAACATATTATGTACATTTAAATATTCTAATAACTTAATAAAAAAAAAACAAAATTGAATACCTAAATATGTACAGCTGTAAGAAAAATAGAAACTTTACTTGTAATATTATTAAAACCGACGTGAGGTGAAGACATTATTATTGAAAATACGGGTTACTCACGTTACTTTAGCATATCCCGGCTAAAGTAACGTGAGTAACCCGTATTTTCAATAATAACTTTACTTGTGTTTTATTTTAATAAATACTAACATATTGCTCAATAATATATGTAGTTGGATGGTTTTTGTATGAGTTACACAAATCTGAGTAGATACTAATCTGGGTCAAACGTTAAAGTTGTATTTGTCTTGTTTTAATAAAGCCTATTCTAATATTACTAACGGCATAATTTGTGTGCATGTATCTCAGAAATTTGTAATAAAATCCGAATTTAATTAAATAGATATGTTTGTGTGATTTTTGCATTTGAAATGTCATGAAAATTTCAAAACTACTAACATGTTATTGATGTTATCTTTATTTCGGGTGCAATTTTGTTCTTTTTAGCAACTTTTTGAACAATATTTTTTGTCGCATTAATTTAGCTGACACGCGACGTGGAAGTGTTAAATACAATTAGTAATGATTTTAATTATTTGTGCTTATGTAGTAACTAAGGTATGGTTCTTGGTTCGAGGTATTTTTGTAAATAAAATATATTTTTACGTTTAATGATTATTAAATGTCACCACGTGGTCAAACGTGGTTCTCCTCGTTTCACTACAAACTACGAGGTTTCTAATCAATAGGTTTTTGATGGCATGAGAACTATTATACTTTTTACAACTAACAAAAGCATGCAAACTAACAATAAATGAATGGACTATAGTAAATGCGTATTCGTAGCTTTGAATAATCGCACGTACATTTATGCATGCACAACCTCTTTTGTCACTAACCTTTTTGATTGTTCATCTCGTTATTATCTGTGACTCTATTCTTTGCTCTGATGCTTTGATTGCACAATGCATTCGAAATTCAAATAGAAGCCTTCCGAGACACGTTTGGACTTGTTCGAAGTTCGATTTCTGCAACAGGTTGGAACTTGTCGAGTTTATCAGGGTGGCTTTAGCTTTTTAATATTTTTTTTCATGCACGAGAAAATTTATATATGGCCTGTCGCTAACGAGTCTCCTACTTTGTAAGTATTATCGATCGCTTTTTATATGAGTAATGAAAGTCATCATTTTGCGTGCATGAGATGCATTATGCGTGTATGTAAAATCGCTTGTACTTACATATTTCAGGGACAAATTTTGTTTATGCAAATGTGGAATAGATAGATTGTTTTTTTTTTCATTTTTATGTGCATACAGTGCATGAGAATTTTAGTATATAATGAATAAGAAGTAATTGTATTATGTTTAGCAGACGATTTTCTAGGTCTTATTATTCTGATAACTGTTGGTGAAAGTGACATCGTCTATTTCAAATTCATTCTCATAATTAAAGATGTTGTACGAGAATTATTGTAAATAATGATGAAGAGGGAATTATATTATAATTAGCTGATAATTTTCACTGGTTTCCTTATTATGTTATCTTTTTGTGAAAATGACATCGTGGCAAAGTCACTAGCGGCAAAAAAATACAAGGATTGTTCACACTTCAAAAAATCGGTATAGAAAAAAAATACACGTCATACGAAAATCGCAAGTGTAGTAGATTACGCTAGGGAAAACAGTTTTTAGTGATTTAGAACATGATTTTGATGCTACAGGGGCAAATTTTTTTACCTATAATTCTTAGGATGAGTCTCTACAAAATTGTCATCCATTCCAAACCAATTGCATAGATGTATAATTTTTAAATTGGAAATTGGAAATTGAAAAAGGAGTTGGAAATAAAACTGTAAGTACACGTAAATAATGTTACCTCTAACGAATTAAAAATATCAAAAATATTTTACAGCATTATAAAAAATCGAAGCCTTCATTACAAATCTGCCAATTTGCCATCGCCAATCTCGAATCAATACTAATGAGGCATTAAATTTAACGGCCTTCATTATAACTTACATCAATATAAGTGGCTAATTGTATAAAATAAATATTCGTCAGAGCGGCGAGTTAAAAAGATCATTAAAAGCCAGTAGCGAGTTCTTGAATCGTGGATCGTGCCCCGGGGCCTGCACGTGCGGTAGAAATGCTGTTCTCTGTATATGGCAACACCGGCGCGGCGCGGCGGCCCGGAGAGGCTCGCGCCGGCGACAGCCAACCCCGTCTGACCACTTCTTGAACAACTTTAAGAATACGCTCCAACTTGAAACGTCTTGGACTGATTTATACTTGTCTTATTAGTAATAACTTGTATATTGTTTTGTGTGTCTTTGGATGTGTAAGGGTTGAGATGAGAGTAAAAGATAGAAAATTCATTCAATTCATTTTTTATTACCAACTTATAACACGAGTAAATTGTATACAATAAATAATCCCTAAATCAATTAAAGCTCGACAGGAAGATCACAATACTAAGCTCACTAAACCCTAACATTAATTTATACAATACAATATTTTCAAAATATCACAACGTAACCGTTTACATTTAAAGCTTTTCTGGAGTTTATCACGAGTATTGAGCAGGCCTAACCTAACTTATCCCTATATGGCACCTCGAACTAATTTAAAGCTAAAATCACAGACGGTTGCAGAAACCAACGGAGCATGCACTGGTTTCACGGAAGACACTGATTGTTGTCAATGCAAGGTTGATTCAGGATTCAGGCTTGCACCCAGCGGTCCTGCATGGCTGGGTATTGCTGCTCCGCGGTTTGGCACTCGGTGTAGCAGTGCGCCGCTGCGAAGTCAGCCTCGGTTTTGGAGACAGTGGTCCAGAAGAAGGTGCCGGCTTCGGTCCTCGCGAAATGCACGGGTACGTAGAAGTTGTCCGGGGTCACAGGCACAAGGTCGCACGTGTCATCATTGTTGTACACCAGGAAGTGAGCGCCAGGCTGGCACGCTTCCATCTCCCCGTAGATCTTGCGCTCCAGAGCCTCATTGCACGAGTTCTGTTCGTCCTCAAAGCACGTGTCCATGGTCTTGGCGGGCGCGCGCTTTGTCGTCTTCTTGATCATCTTCATCAAAGGCCTCAGCAGTGCCTTGATGCCGCTGTTCTTCATCTTTTCACTGTTGTATCTGTTCTCGTTAATCGAGTTGTTTGTGGCGACGATGTATTCGTTGTTAGCGTAGTAAGACATGTTGGAAGATGTGGATAGTTAAATAGTAGAGAGCGTGTATCGCAAGTGAGATCACAGGCGGGAATGTGGGGCTGCAAGAGCCGGCCGGCCTTTTATATGCAGCGCGCCGCCCCCGGCACAAAAGGCCGCGTACGTGAAAAGCGCCCTTCGTGTGTGTGGGTGAGTCAAGTGGTTTATTCGATACCCCGATATGCCTTTCGTATAACGTGACAGGTCCTCATAATTTTCGTAGTGTCTCGGGACAAGTTTTTTGGGAGTTATGTTTTTGGGGACTATAAATTTGAGTTTGCATGTTTAAGACCTATTAAGGTAATGTGCAGGTATTTTGTAAAATTTACATGTAGTGCTTCAGTTTGTTACTCTTCGATCCGATTTAAAAAATAGTAGAGAGAGATTTAAAATTTAGTTTTTGCAACATAAAATAAATTGAAAGCTAATTTAGTTTATCAGCTCTGTAACGACTTTTAAGTTCACTGAATTGTAGATAATTTTCATCCATCCCTCATTTATATTCAAATTAGATTGCAACAAAGCTAACAAGTGTTTAAAGGGGTTTGATAAATTCATGGGAAACCCATCCACGTGCCGTACACACGCCCTAGAGTGGGCAAATAGAACACAATCATGTTGATTGCCCCCAGTGCTCAGTGGCCGCGACAATGCGATTGTTATCCCTTTAGCGGGGTCACGAAGTCAGGGGCCGAGGGGTCGGACCCCTACCCTTGGTGGTTCGCGCGCTGCTCACGCGCATAACACGAGACCCTAATAATAACACCTGATTAAGGGTAACTCATTAATTGATACACTTAAGATTTAGATATACTTTTATGGTCTATTATGGAGTTAGAAACAAATGTAACTATTTATACATTTTAGTGGTCCCATTTGAAATTCTTACACGCAACCCTATCTTTTAGATCAGAATTTGAATTTTGGACTATCCAAGTCAAACTTCATTAGCATTTTGTTTACAAAAAGAATTATTGAAGATGCCACCTACACACAAAAATATTCGGCTCGTACCGGTCCAAACATGTAGCATTTTTTCTTACATGTCCGAAGAGAGTATTACAAAAAAATTAAGTTTAAAAGAAATCAGTGTAGCGGTGATAGTGGTTGCTTAGCCAATGGGGTGCGCGCGCGCCGGCAGGTGCTACGATCCGAAGGCTCCGCACACACACGCTTGCACCTTAAATATACGATCTTTGAACACGTGCATTCGAAGGGGATGAATATACGCATTCAGTAGAGTCCCGAGCGAGACGTGCGATATTTTTTATCGATATGAATAGATTCACGACTCCCTCATATTCGAAATAGGGTAACGCAAAGGCTAATTTGGTTATTGAAAATTGAGGGGTTGTTCGTGGGAACGCGTCTCGTTCCTAGGTTCCCAGGGTTGGTCGCACATTGAGTTTTTTTCGGCGATTCGAGATTCGGAACGACGACAGATGGCAAGCGGTCGATCGTTCCCGTTCTGCTTTGTTATAATAAATCGTGGGGTATTGGAATTAAACATACCATTTTGATGGCTCAGCGCTTTTGCGGGGTGAGGATTGAAGGGATGAAGATGTAAACAAGTGTAAAAGGGGTCAGTGGAACTCAGCCGCTGTATAATTAAATGTCTATTAGGAGCATTTTGTGATTATTAGGAGGCATTGTTAGGGGTTGATGCTTTGATTATAATGACTGTAGTATGAAGATTGCTTGATATGATTTTGGAAGTAGATCTATGATGATCGGAACTAGTTGGATTCTTGTACGTAATAACTGTTTGAACCTAACTTATCATATAAATAGGTGATGCAATACGTTTCAAGTCTTTTTATCACGTTGTTTTGCATAGATAAATCTACGAGCAATTGATTAAAAACAATTAAACCATCCTCAGACATTCTTTCAAAGTAAAATTGACCATAAAATGACGATTCCCATAGTACCTGGCTATAAATTTGTCATTTTTTTTTCAGGAATTGATCGCCGTATAACGCGTCCAGTTTCCCACGATATGAAGATGCAAAAACGTTACAAAAGAAGAATAGACAAGGAAGATACTTTGCGTCACGAAAAAGAATTAAAAAGTTTGCATTGTGCCCTGCGGCGTGACAAATTATGGTAGCCCTGCTCCCCTCTATAGTCTATTGTTAGTTGTTTATGGTTGCACTTGTTATTCGGAAAGGTCGTAGACGAGATTTTTTTGATCGTCAATTATTATCTAGTAATATATCTGTGATACGCTCTGTAAATTTTAAATAGAAATATATTATAATTTGTTTATTCCCAATTCATTTTTATCAATATCGTTATGTCTTCCTGTATTTTAAATAGTATTATTGGTTTGTATATAATATGTTGTCTAGTTTCACTTTTATTGTAATTTTTCTTATTTAAGTGTCAGTTAGGGCGTTACAAATTATAGTAGGTTGATATTTTAATTTTTGAAATTAATAATGACGGTTATATTCATTTAAATTAAATCTGAATTTCAATGCCCAGTTATATTCTTAACACAGAAAAATATTTGTGCTGTAAAAGATAATTTTATCATGACCTCTTGTGGTTTTTTTTATTTTCTTGAATGGAAAAGAAAAAATGTCACAATGGTCTTAGAATAAGATATCAAGGCGTACTGCTTATATTAGTTAAATTTCTTTATATTTCGTTGTAATGAATTGTATTAAGTATTTATAATTAACAACTTGTTAATACATATTTTTATGATACTCAATTTTTGAGTAAGACCACAAAAGCAAAAATATCTTCTTCATGAATCTCGTTGTGAATTTATAAGTCCTGTTTTTGCTATATTTTTTCCGTACTGGTAATATTTTCTGTTGAATTGGCGGGTCCAAGTGGATCATGACTCCACGCACAATGGACCAAATGAGAGTCTAAGTGCGGAAAAATGAGTCCACTTTCCATTCCATTCCGTGGATCATGAATTCGCTGGGGGAAATGAGAGTAATTAGAAGTGAATTAGAAGTTATTTACTTTTCAATTTACCATCCGTCAGATTTATCGTCATTTAGCAAACAAAATCAAAAAGCTAAGAAACTGTCTGTAAAAAGAGACTTGTTCTACCTCAAAGTAACATATATTAGTTTGATAAATTAGTCGTTAATTTACTATTATTGTTAGCAAGTTGCTGGCAATACTTGCTTTATTGTGAAATTGTAATAATCTTATTAGAATCTGTATTGTATTGAATATAACCTTTCTGTAAATAGTATACAGTGTTACCGTATTATTTTGTTTACTGAATGTATTATTTAGTTTTAGTTTGTTAAAGGTAAGATAAAGTTAATTCAATTGATATAATATTACATTCTTATCTGGCAAAATGTATACAATGGTAGTTAGTTTTAATTTAGATTCTTATTTTTCTTTCTTGACACAAATTATTCAATTTGTAGATAAAATCACAATTATTTAGACTTTAACAAACTCGTTTACTAAAGACTGTTTATTTTAAAATTAGTTTTTGTGTTGCTTGATTTTGATTTCGATTTACAAAAAGGTCATTAGAAATCTAAATTTCCCAACAATCAAGATTAAAAAAATAAAATGATGTTGTCTACGGTCCCCTTTGAATTTCGAGTGTGGGAATTTCAGTTACGGTACCTATCAGTTGAATATGGAACGGGGGTGGAAAATAAAAGAATGTATAAATCACCCCTAATCGCTCCTTTTGTTGGGTTGTACACTTGTTGCATCACCACAGTGTATGAGATTTTGTGCCACATTACACTTGCAGCCACTTAAAGTGCCTAAAACTTGTTTGGGACCTTATGACATGGATTTAAAGGTTTACTTCTAATAGTTTTTTTTGACAAATGGAAAATGTTATTTTGCTTAAAAATAACGTATATTATGGGGGCGGTAAATTTTAGGGGTTGTCGAACAATTAAGTGAATCGCAGGTAAACTTATTTCAAATTGGATAAAAAATTAAAAGATTTTGCATTAGACTAAATAGGCTTTTATGGATAATAAATTGTTAATTGATTTGTATATATCATTATTTATTCATGTTATGACGATGTGTTTTATTAATTAAACACTGTTTTATTGGTCTTATTGGTTTTTATTGTCTATATTTTGACTTATATATTATACAAGCTGACCCGAAAGACGTTGTCCTGTCGTAACTATGCATACATTCTCTGTGACGATATTTGCAGCACGCCTTATGTCAATGTTATATCAAACCCCATAAAAGTTCATATTGTCAAAAGCGCTAAGGTTACTAAAATGGCTATTAAAAAATAGAGGTTGGTGATAAAAGGGTGAATTTAGGGTTGTATGTATTTTTTAATGCCACAATATAGCAAAATAAAAACAAAAATTTTTGTCCAATAATTAAAAAAAATGTTAAGCGTGAACAACCCTTATCACTTAGGGGTATGAAACATAGATAGTAGCCGATTCTCAGACCTACTGAATATGCATATAAAATTTAATTAAAATCAGTAAAGCCGTTTCGGAGGTGTAAGGTAACTAACATTGTGACACGAGAATTTTATATATAAGATGATTCTATGGCACATTTTGGGATCTATTTATCAACCTGTTGCGTGACTTGTTATTATTTAAAGGTGAGATACTATTGGTAATTGAATATTAATTATACCTACTCAAATGCAAAAACGGTGTATATTTACTTACTTGTGGAAACAGTATAAGAAAAGTATTACGAAAATGGGCAATTTGGTAGTAACTTGCATTAGGCTGCATCAACAAGTGACTTGAAGGCAGTCAACAAACACTTTTCCTCTTTTTATTTTAAGTCTATTCTCATAAAGTGTATCCAACATCCAATATGTCTAATAAACCAGAGACTTTATTTTCTTTACTACCCATCTACGAATCTCTATGACCAGGATTCAAAATAAAAAAAAATCCAGAGACAAACTCGTTCTAACCCTAAACACGAAAATGGATATTTACTTCTTTTTTCAAATTCCTGATAGTACAATTCAAATGAAAGAAAAAGTAAAAGGAGTGGGCGGCTTATAAGTTATTTTTATTGTATGTAAGAAAGCGAGGGTCTAATGAGGAGGGCATCATTAAAGGATCGAAAGGAGGAGGTGATAATAATCCTCCGTTTTTGGGCATACTCGTTAGAGGTAAGGTTTTACTGACAGCGATTTGATAACAGGATGATGAAGCGATTTTAATAGTTGAGGTGTCAAAGATACCCCTTATTTCTACAATTAAATAAAGCATACAAGAGGAAGTAAATATTGAACCCATTCGTACAATGCATTTACATCTTACAAATGGATGGACTTTACGCCATGTAAGGAACCGTAATGTAAAATTGCAAGTTTCTAGCCTCAGTGGTTTAGGCTCTGCGTTAATGAATCATTTAGTAAGGCAAACAATTATATGTATAGAAAATAGATGAATCAGTAGAATCCATAATTTAACGATGCAGGAACTTCATTATTTCGTCTGTCTATTTTGTCCATGTAAAAGTACAATGATAACACTGTAAAATAAAAAGTTATAAAAACAATGCTGCTTCGTAAAAAATCGCTCACAGTGGCACCCATCTATCAATTTGTATTTTATTTGGAATACTCAAGGAGATGAGTTCGGGAGTACTGGTTAATAGTCTGGGAATTGCACTGGGTATTAACTTTAATAACCATATTCACAAAAAAGGATCGTCCATACTTTGAAGTATTAATCAAGGATTCGACGCGGACCAAAATGGCGGCGCAATCAAAATCTAAGTTAACTCTATTAGATTTTTTCTTCTAAATTTTATGGCCTTTAATTAACACACATTATTTAAGAACTTTTTAAGACTTTTGTTATTACTAATTAAGAAAATCGTAAAACTGTTTTAATTTATTTTCCAAAACGTAAATCTTTTTTAATTAAATGTCCGATTTTCACTGTTTTCAGTTGTCTATAAACTTCTCTGTGTTGTTTCGATTGACTTTTATGTGAATGGTTTGTCACATTAACGTTCATTAAGGTTTTTTTATGTTTAGTCACATGATTTACGGATATTTAAGTCTATTTTTAATTACCTAATTACGAAAGAAAAGGCTTTAGAGAGAGCTTAACCTGGTACATATAAATATGAATCATAAAGTGAAAAAAAAGGAAAAAAAACTTAACTTTAGTTCTGTTACTACTCCTATATTTAGATATGTTTTGTCGAAAATTGCTCATTAAATTTTTTTTTAAATAATTTGCAGCGCTTTCTTACACGTAAATGATAACACACCATTAAACCATTAGCCGTACGCGACTGACGGGTAGTTCATATTCATATTACTATTATGTATGAAGAAACAAATGCAACAAAACAATCCAATGGAAAAAATGGTTTCAATTTAAATGAATAATGATGATAACTACACTTCCACCAAATTTCTAATTACCAAACTCTATTAGTGACACTATCGTTCACACCAGACATGTAGAGTTGTACTGATTGTTAAAGTCGAATCATTTAAGCTTCCATTAGCAACAAGCGGCAACAAGCAATGGAACAGGCTATAAATAAATAGTTAAGTGCAACGGACGGTTGATTCGAGCAATTTGTTGGTGAACAAGCACAAGCTACAACCTTAAAGCGATTGTTTTTCTTGATTCAATAGCGCCAAGAAAGCACAATGTTATAGCTATCGGTACTATTATTGCAGTTATTTTATAAAAGGGACATCATTTCCTATAAATTCAATTGCTTTTTTAACAATGATCAAATTTTATACGACGGATAAGAACATAACATCTGAATAGTGAATTTACCCTTATTATGGGCACAGCTTAAACATATTAATACAAGGCTTTCTTACATTGTGATTAGTTCAAATAATGTATATTACAATGGCAATATATCACCTGAGCGTACAATGGTAAATAATATAATTATATTTATCTCGCGGGATATTCGTAGAAGGTAACATAAAATAAGAGGACATCTCAAACATTTTTATTGCAGATTTTTCGATTGCATGTATAACAAATCGTTGTCAATTTTTTTTTAAATTTTGCTTACAAACGATCGATAAATCTGCGCAAATTGATTTGAACAGTTTAATTGCTACGAAATATCGTAATAACGTGTGTAGTGGACATAAATGGATACCAAGAAAAGGCACGATGATTTTGTATATTTACGATTAATTTTCAGGGCTTCCACCATTTCCCTATCTTTATTGCTATTATTAGTTGGCTGAGTCGAATTGGGCTAGAAGGGCTTGAATGACATCCCATAAAGAACCCGGGACTTAGTGCAAGGCAGGCCCAAAAATCTAATGATCACCACCCTCAATGTATAGCTAGTCCAACCCTGACAGTATTTAGTCTACCAAACCCGCTGATCGCTTATGCCTTACTCCCTCTGCGCACACGCAGTATGTAATTGCACCTAATAGTTGTCGCGAGCCGGGCCATTACACTGCTCGGATTAGCGGCTTAGCGTCGCCGGCTACTCTTAAAGCACACTTAGCATGCTTATACGAACACAGAGCATTGGCAACATTCAATTTGATTATATTCTTGGAACTATAAAGGGACTTTTTATAGATCGATATTGAATACCTATTCATGAAAGTGAATTTGGACTAATTTAATCTCAGTAAATTGATAACGAGATGGAATTTGAGCAAAATAAATTTATCTTTATCTTATCTTTATCTTTACAAAACATACCAATTATGTCGCTTTTCTGTTAACGAAACATACAAAAACAAACATGATTGTATTGTATACCTTTCTTCTTCGTCGTGTCGATGGCTGAGTCAAACTTTATTTTGACGTGCCATCGTGGTGAAAGGATCGCTTTGGAGAACTCGCGAATTGCCCAGGGTGCGTCGGACGTAGGGAATCGTTGTGTACGTCACTCGGGGAGGCTCTTTTCATGCACCCTGTATACCATTGAAAAACACTCCTATCACTAATAGGACTGAATTTGTACTGATTAACTATCAGAAAAAAAACTAACGATGAAGATGAATTCAGATTACAAGCCGCAAAAAGCTAATAAGACACCTAAGACCATGTTAAGCTTACGACATGACACTAATACGACGATGCTATGTGTTTTATATGGGTATGTGTCAATCAAGATACAACTTGGTACAGCATAGTCGGTAACACACTGTTTTTAGCACGATCACTCTCCAGATAAGAGATCTATTAATATTAAGTGGTGTTACTAAAATGGTTTGAAGGGTAACATGTGGTTTTCAAATATCAAAAGAGGCTTTAGTTAACATGAGAAATTATTATTTGTATTGACATTTTGTTTTTTCTTACTGACAATATGGACTGAAAATAATTGCGTCTTTGAAAATGATTCATATTTACGTAATATTGGTTTATTATTAAGTTTTGTCTATTTTATAGACACATCATATCTCAAAAACTAAAATGTATGTTAGTTCGTGCCCATTTCGTAATTTTTTTTTTTTATCCTAATAGAGTAAAATAAGGGCGCCAACAAACACGCATCTGTCGTTTAGATATGATTTAGATTAGATTACAACTTAATATTATTAAAGTTAAACTCATATAATTTTGTATGGAAGGCAGTCAAGTAATTGTTCCGCCTTAACTAATTAAATTATCGAATCGTAATTTTAACGTTAGTATGATTTTATTATGTTATTGCATCCACAATTCCATTTTTTTATTGTACACCATTACTGAATAAAGTATCTTTATAGGTATAAATTTCCTTCCTCTTCTCTTCCTTACAGCAAAGCCAAAGAATCCTACAAAACACACCCACGAGTTTTCTCATCAGTATAGGCTCATCGTAGAACGCACAAAAGTCAATTTCTACATTATAAAACAAAGCTTCTAATAATCTTATACAAATCCAAAAGCGGCCAGGTCATTAACTTGTTATTACTTCTCTACACTAATTACTATAAACAGCAACCATAACATTGAAAACTTTAAATTGTGAAAATACATTGATGGCCTTGTATGAAAGATTTGATGAGCTTTTAAATGAACATCATCAATGTATAAGTAAATGCTACAGATGCGATATTGTCGGGAATGTAGTTGGTAAATGTTTTCGAGGCGCCTTCTTTTTATCGAAAGCCGACTTTTAATGAAATTCGAAGTAATTGCAGTCGTTAGCGACTGCTGTAATGGACGTTAGACATTTAGATCTTGTAGCCTTACAAAATAAACTGAATTAACCGCCATCTTGTAATTACGTCACGATAATTTATCGAGAGATTAAATGGATTGATTAGTGAAAAACATTACAAAATAAAACATGGATTTACTTAGGCATTAGTAAGTAATGTGGTTTAGTCGTCGTTGGTTATTATTATTGCGTCGATCTCCGTGTGTCTATTGTGATTGTAGCCTCATTATAGATTCTCCTTTAGACCAATAGCTTTCATAAATTGGAGCAGTCGGCCGATCGGAAGTGACTTGACATCATCCGGATCCAAGATATAGCGTCCCAGAATGATGATTCGTCTATGGATCAGTGGTTTGATGGTTGGTTAACTTGAGAGTAAATTTCTTTTTTTTGAACGGCGTATGTAGCGAATGAACGTGTCGGCCACCTGATGGTAATTAGTAACAACAGTCCATCAACAATCTACAAAATAATGCAGATTGAAGATGTATCGCTTCATTTGAGGACTACGCTGTTTTGTGCCAGTAGTTTCAGGACCTGGTCTCACCAGCTAAGCCAGGAACACTGTAGTAAGTCTACTATTTTGTTGACAGATTCTAGGTGAGACGATGGTGCTTCCGTCCACGAGCTCTACCATCAATAAAATTGGTATGAGAATGTAACAATAATAAAGCTTTTATTTAACTTCATGGTATGAGGCAATGTTAGCAGCTTGAAATGACCACAGATGGTGACCAGTGTAATGCCTCATATGCCAGTAATTATGTGCCCTTTCTTAACTTACTAACTAAATGATACATTGTAGTTTTAAGTACAACTGTTTGCAGGGTAATTCCCAGAAATAGTGAACCAAGGGTAATTGTTCTGAATGGTGCAAAGAAGCTGCCCTTAAGGGTTTGCTTTGTATATGTAAGCAATAAAAGATAATCATCGGTGCCCCCTTAAAAGTTCTTTTTTAACCATTACTTTTTATTAACCCAAACAGATAATGAAATCGATCTTCTTTTAACAAAACGTTTTTTCGGCATCAATTTTCACTTTTAAGCCCCAAAACCCATTTACTTTTTATGTTCTAATTTAGGATGCTTTATTAAAAAGATGGGGCATAACAAAGCTCGTTAACCACAACATTGTTAACAGGGTCATTTTGAAAATATAAACTTTTAGGTCCTCTAATGGTTAGATTCCATTTCGAAAAAAAATTTGTTATGACTAAATATATCTAATGTTCTTTTCTTTTACATTGATTTTTTTATTAAAATACATCATGTTTTGTTATTAGGTGCTTTAAAAACCCGTAAAGATGTGAAAATCTTAAAATAAATATCTGATAAATTATTATTGATAATTAAATTGACTTAAAGTATTTTCAAGATAGTAAATAGAATAAAATATTTTTTTTAAATAACCCTGCATGTCATAAAATTAACATGTCAGTAGAGGGTTCAAAATTAACCCCTTTGTTGTTAAGGGACGGCAATTTAACCCTCGCGTGCAGGTTAACTGGCAATCAATCGGTTAAAAATGGTCAATGATAACTGCAATTAGTAACAATTTGTCAGGTATTTAGGATAAATGGCGAGTTAAGTAGGTAAATGAGACGGTGCGGTTGCTTTAAAAAAACATTTATGCTTTTCGGTAAATGAGGTTATAATAATGCTAATTTAGAAGAAGTAAGGAGTACCTTTACAAAAATCAATTTATTCCTTATATAATAATAATAATGCCCCTGTTGTTGTACTCCTTTGGCATACTCAAGTGGTCTCAAACCGAACTTGATGCCCTGGATAGAAAAGTCCGCCTACAGTTGACTGCATTTCGAATGCACCACCCGCGCTCATCTGTGATGAGATTGTACATCCCGCGGAAATGTGGAGGCCGTGGTTTTTTAAACGCCAAAACTTTACACAACCGCGAGGTGAACAATCTCAGAGAATATTTTCTTCGTAAGGGTGAGGGGATGCATCGAGATGTGGTCGCGGTAGACAAGGGACTTACCCCGCTCTCTAGTACTTATATTTAAAAATGTAGAATTTTATACTTTTATATTTTTAAATGTACTTTACTTTTATAATTTATATTTGAACATATAAAAAATGAGAAAAAAGATTAAATGAGTGAATAATAATAATAATAATAACGAACGTGTAGTCCACCTGATGGTAAGTGGAGTACAGCCCATGGACATCAACAATCCACAAAAGCAGATTATAGATGCGCCGCTGCAGCTGAGGACTACGGTGGTATGCCTCATGTGCCAGTAATTTCAGGGCCTGATCTCACCACCAAACCGGAACACAGTAATGGAAGCACTACTATTTGGCGGCAGGTTAAAGGTGAGACGGTGGTGCTGCCACCCTCGAGCTCGTTCACCAGAGCTCTACCACCAGTACCTGATGTCGGTGGGACACTGTTTTTTATATTTTTAAATGTTTTTTTGTATTTTTTATAAATCATATTTAAAAAAATATAAAAAATAAGTTAACAAATAAATAAAGAGGAATAATAATAATAAATTCTTTATTGCGGACAACAAAAATCCATTGGGTTAGTTTACAAATCTTACATGCTAGTTAGTTACATTTTCCTATTTGGTATTTTCTTTATAGAAGGACACTGAATGGAGAAGTCGCAGTTGATAGTCCTTCTAACAAGATATATTAAAATCGGAGAATCCATGGTCTCCGCCACAGTTTTGAGAATAATATTAGTTCAATATCTAAACATTTTTTTGCTTATACTTTACCAGTCAGATTCTTTATCCAAAAAAAAAAAAAACCAGCCTTGGTATTATTTTATCCTTTTGGTTTTATATTTTCACTTATTACTGGCCTACGTTACTGTCTCGTTGGTCTAGTGGTTAGCATATGCGCCTGTCACTGCGAAGTCTCGGGTTTGATTCCCGGGTCGGGCAAAGTGTTATTTGTGAACTTTCTGTCAGGAAAATCTCAATAGCAGCACGGAGTTAAAATTGTGCCCGGTAAATAGCGATAGGCTCACCCTCTATAACATTTGACCTAAACATAACGGTGAAATGTGGGTGTTGTACATCTCTGCCACATCCTTCTAGGTAATATAGGCGTGATGTTATGTTATGTTATTTGCCTAGGTTTTAGGTATAGTATAAACATCAACCGTGATCGCAAGTTATCACAAGCAAACTAGTCGCTAAAAAGTTATAACGGAATTTCTTAAAAAAAATATTGCATAAAATACAATATGCGCTATGGTGTCTATGGGAAACGTCTGTCTTAAGAAAAACGGATGTGACAGACCGAGACGGCCATGGGAACGGACTTGTGGGGATTCCCGCTATCGGACGTCCGGAACACTAAAGAAATAATGAAGATATCACGAATTGTTATAATATATATTTTTTTTATACCACGCCCACAGCGAACGAACGTGTTGTCCACCTGATGGTATGTGGAGTACAGCCCATGGACATCAACAATCCACAAAAGCAGATTATAGATGCGTCGCTGCAGCTGAGGACTATGGTGTTATGCCTCATGTGCCAGTAATTTCAGGGCCTGATCTCACCACCAAACTGGCACACAGTAATGGAAGCACTACTATTTGGCGGCAGGTTAAAGGTGAGACGGTGGTGCTGCCGCCCTCGAGCTCATTCAGAAGAGCTCTACAACCAGTAGTAATAATGTTTTTACGTTGTTTGAGATTATTCCGTAACAACTTATTGCGTCTTAAATTATATTCAGTTTTGTCTATTTGACATACAGAATCGTATCCAATTTTATTGCATATGAGTGACAAGATAGCTGGATATTAGGTACTTCAGATCAAATAAAAGATGATTACATAATGTGTGACATAATAATATGTATGTACCTAACTATACAGCAATTTTTAAGCATTTTTTTCTTTTATTTTTGTTATTAATATTTATTTATTTAACGAATTGAAATGCTTATCAGTTATAATTATAATACAATAATATATACACCTATAATAACTTATATATAATATGATATTTACAAAACTTTATAGAGCATCAAAAAACTCCTCCGCATCGATGTCAAAGTGCGAAATTGTGCCCAGAAGGCTGCCACGTTGTATGGTAATGCTTATTCTTTGAGCCAAGTAAAAACCAAGTAAAAACTTCTGGTCACGAGTCGCATCGATAAGTCTTTTTGATATATCTAGAAAAAGCAGTCAGGCGCCCGGACCCCATGGCCCTAAGGTTTCGACCTCAAACGCCTCAATTATATAATCACCGACGAGGTTATTATATTTGGTTAATTATTATGAGCAAAAATATATATATTTATTTCTTTCGAAATATATAGTAACAAACTTAGAGTATACTTTGGAAAACGTTTCACAAAATGATATTATTATGGGTAATCAAAAAAACATTCACCAGAAAAACTGTTGATAATTTAACAGTTAACCAAAAGAGACATTTCGTTAATATCTATAATTTCGCATACAACAATAATTAAATTATTCATGCACTACTTCCACCCACCACGAAGTCTTTCATTTTTTACCGTCCACAATTTCGGTTACGTTTGCCAGTGAGTTCTCATTCTGTAATTTCCAGTGAAAAGCGAAATAATTACGAAATTACTGCAATGAGTTTACGCCACTTTATTACCTTTAAGTTTTATTTTTCGAGATTAATAGTCTTTAAACGATTTTTTGCTTTCTGCGTTCAATAATTGCAAGTTTTTAAAAATACTGTACACACGGCGTCCGATCAACATTTCCAGTATAACATGGACTCGCATAGTATCGGCTTCCTGCGCAATGCGAGACCAGCTTTTACTGGAAATGTTGACATAAAGCCTTATACTGACAGTGTATAGGTTGATGTGTACGTGTTTTATTCGAGAATTTAACACTAGCTAGCTGTAATGGTAATTTAAGGTCATTAATTTAAGCTTTAACGGTGTTTAATAGAATGTTGCTACAGGTTTCTACGATGCAAAAATGTTTGAGATATTTTAATGGGTACCTCTACATTTTCCTTTTGGGATTCAATATATTTTTTTCTTAATTATTTGCGTGGAATTTGTTGTATTAAGTAGTAGCTGCTCCCGCGCTTTGACGTGCGTTCAACCTTACTGCGCTGCTACCGTGGAGTTTAGCGTAATGTTAAATATTTAAAGACCTTTATTAAGAGTTACACAATCAAACACATAAATTTATATAATTATATAAAAATGAAACCCATTTTCCCTTGTCACGACATAGAATGAAAACGGCTTGACCGATTTGGCTGATTTTTTTTTGTAGTTTAGAAAACTACAAAAAAAATACTCTGTACAAAGTTTGTACGAAAAAAAAAAAAAAAAAAAACCCGTTTTCCGTTGTCATGACATAGCATGAAAACGGCTTGACCGATTTGGCTGAGTTTATTTTTGTAGTTTTCTAATACTCTGTACAAGGTTCTTACGGAAAAAAAAAAAAAAAAAAATCGTAGATTTTCTGTAAAAATATAAGTGAAATTATTGAACCCTACGGAATAAACACTATTATGAAAATATATATTTTGTTTTTTATTTAATAAAATTAGTAAAGTCCTTCTCAGGTATGACGAGACCAGGGAAATAGGTATTCATTTTTATATGGAGGATATTATAGATTCCAGTTCAAATTGAATAGGTACGTATAGGTACATAAGATAGGTCAGCTATACAAAATAAAGTAGTGCATCAAATTTACGCTAAGGCGGTACGAAGTTCGCCGGGTCAGCTAGTAGTTATTAAAATCCGACTATACTAAACGCAAAGACTCGTGGCAGGCGGTGCAATAAAACGTGCAAAAGAGACAGCGCACATCATGTTCTCTGTCGCACTTGCACTGTTTATGGATGACGTCACACAGACACAGAGATGCGCCTTGTTTGTGTACATGCGTTTATCGATAAAAACAGGTCTGAAATGGGGATATTCGAAATGTCATAAATAATAAAACTAGTTTATTGGTATTATTAATTATCACTCATTTAATCTTTTTCTCATTTTTTAAATGTTTAAATATAAATTATAAAAGTAAAGTACATTTAAAAATATAAAAGTATAAAATTTTACATTTTTAAATATAAGTACTAAAAAATTTATTTGTTAAATTAAAATTTACTACTAAATTTATTCTTATAAAATTATTAGAGGCTAATCGTCATCATCATCGTCCGTGTCGCTATCATCAACATTTATTATTAGCCGTTCGCATAAAAATGATTTCTTCAAGTCCTGTTCTTGCAGAGTTTCAGCGTGACGCACACATTTTTGCCAATTATCTACAGTCACGTTTTCGATAGCTTCATTTGTTAATTTTTCCACATCAGCTAATTTAAACGTTTTATTTTTTTCTGCCACTTCTCCTTTTACCTGCGCCCAAATTAGCTCGATTGGATTATATTGGCAATGATATGGTGGTAACCGAATAACTTCGTGACCGTATTCGTTTGCTAATTGGTCCAAATGGTAAGTCTTTTCTCCTCGATTTGCTTGTATTTTTAGAAGAAGTTCATCTTTAAAAGCAGATTCTGAAAAAGGTATATTGTGCTGCCGTAACCATTCTTGAATTGCTGCTTTTGTCGATCCAGTTGTCGGAACTCTATTTATTTGTTTGGAATGGTAACTGGCGTTATCCATGATTAATATTGAAGGCTCTTCGAGGCTTTGAAGTAGTCGAGTAAACCAGTCGGTGAAACCCTCAGCATCCATTTCGGTATGGTAATCTTCATTTTTGCTTTTAACTGCACGAAAAACCCATTTAGCACCTGACATAAACCCGTACTTTTCACACCCTGCGTGACAAACAATAAGTCTGCTACCTTTTCCTATCGGTTTCTTTAATCCGCCTTCATTATTTTCGTCAACCCATACGCGTTTCCGGGTTTGATTGGTTTGATTCACCCAGGTTTCATCTATATAAATTCTTGGACGTGTATCTCCGCTTTTTTTCAAATCGTCTAGTTTTCGAAGAAACTGCAGTCTGGCGCTGACAATATCTCGTCGTTCCATGAGTTCTTTTCTTCCATCTGGTGCAATTTTAAATCTGTACCCAAGGTCATGTAAAATTGTTCTCATAGAAGACACACTGCACTTAAAACCGTCTATTCTCTCCATTGCAGCTGTTAAAATCTTTTTTGCTGTCGGAAACTCTCTTTTTGCATAGAAGGAAAATACAATTTGTTTGATTACGCTTTTATCAAAGCCGTCTAAATCTGTCACTGGCCGTGGTTGACAGACTTGTTCCCGGGGAGATGTTATTTCATCAGAAGCACTCTCTTTTTTTATTCTATCGACAGTTCTTAAACTAATACCACAAATCATTGCAGTTAGTTCGCGAGGCTTGTTAAAGTTGAGTTCCTTTAACTTGACAGGATCTTCTTTTAGTTCCGTGAAAAAACTTAAAACATTTTTTATTACAACACGACTTTGTTGTTGAATATTTCCCTGAACACTTGTAATATTTATTTTAATAAACGACTCCATCTCGAAAGAAATTATCAATTGAAATGATTATGACATACGAGTAACTCACTCTTTTATACAAAATAATTAGTCAACCCGAGGGTTATCTATTATCTAATTATTTCTAATTACCCTCATTACATGATATGTAATTAAGTAAATGTAAGTACAGCAATTCTCAGTAACGATCAATACTTTAATGAGCCCATGTTTTGTGTATCGATTAAGTATATGCATTCCATATTATCGATAATCTATAATTATAGTAATTTGCGCGTGCACATCCCTGTTACAAAAGTGATTTATGGCCCCGACTGCCACGAGTCTTTGCGTTTAGTATAGTCAGTTTCGTCTGCGTGGTAGGTAAATCTATAAAAGCGCGTAACATAGGCTGTTACGCGCTTATGTCAGTTACTGTATCTAAAATTTATTGTACGATTACAATAAATTTTAGATACAAGTAACTGACTAAGCGCTTAACATAAGCTACGTCCAGCCGTTTAAAGAATTAGCCAATACAAACAGACAGAATGACAGACAAAAAAAATAAAAACTGTATTTAAGGCATTGATATTGTGCAAACAACTAATTCAGCTTAAAACACATTGTTATTTTGAGATTAAAAACAGACACCTCAATTTTATTTATTTGTATTGATATAAAATTTTCATTATCTCTATGAAAAAAAATGTAGGTAGTAAGAGATTAAATTATAGCATAAACTGTAGTGATTTATAATATTAGTGCTTGCATTTTTCAAGTTGTGAAAGTAACAATAATAATTAAACTCATAAAACGATATTAATTTAAATGCCAAATGTTTCTACTGATCCAAAAAGGCTTGTTATTAACGCCTCCAGAACTTCTCAAGACGGTTCTTACATCATAATAACGTATCTTTAAACGATATTTAAGTATAAATGTTACTCGCATGCTCCACTCATGAGGTTTTAATACTCGAACGAGTTTAAAAGTCTGCGTATAACACTTTTTTGCTAATGCAAGCCCGGAACACCTAATTTACGAAGATGGCGGCAATCGACTTGATTTGTCTTAATGATAGTAAATTACTGCACTAAAATGTGGACCAGGCAATATTACCTGCAAGAATTCTACTTATTGTCCATCATTAGGTCCTGCTATTTACTTAATTAAGATGTTTTTTTTAAATTGACGGTGGTTAGGTCATAAATATTAGTGAGTTTGTATTTGGAGTTGAGGAAACATCAAAGGGGTTTGATGGCGAGTTGATGGTTAGTTGGAATAGACGCAGGTGGTTGAATCCTAGTAATTTATAAATCAAGATGGCTAAATGTGCGATTATAATCAATTATTGCAAGCTAGCCTTTTGCCCTCAGAAACTATAAAGCATTTGTAATTTAAATAAGTTTAATAATAAGTACAATTTAATAGAATAGCTCTCCGGTTTATTTAGCATTTATGGGTAGACGAACGCCATGTTTTTATACTATCGTAATATGGGTTTGACTCTAATATTACTAAGTTTTTATTTATGTTTATAGACAAATCATATATAAAACACAAATATGCATGTTTTTTCTTATTTCGTCATAATTGTTTTAATCATTAATTGAGTTACATACAAACTGAAAAATATAATTATCATTTTTACAAATGGGTGCCTACAGACATGTATGCAAGTGTTTTAGATATGATTTTCTCATAATAATAAATAAAAACGTAAAAATATTGAAGTAAAAGAAGAAACCCATATTACTTTTGTATGGAAAACAGCGAGTCATTTTTCCCCATTATTAAAAATCTTGTTACTGAACCACTAATTCTTTGTTTTTTTCACCCTCAGAACTATTATGAAATTAATAAAAACATTACCTTTTTTATCCGAATAAGGTTCCCACTTAGCCTACTAGTCGTTGTCACTATTAATGCCAATAATCTAGGATTTTAAGGGCTTCATAACTTGTGCCGCTTTGTGCATGTTGTGGTGCGACAAACAATACAAAATCCAAGTAGGTTTTCATTTCATTTAAAATTCAAAAATTTACCGAATTTCTACAACTTGGTAATTCCTACTTACTTTGACATTTCATTCACTCCAAAGCCAGAAATCAAATAACAAATAAACTAAATTACACGCTGTTGCTGAAACTCGTTAACAAAAGCTCAACCAAGCTAAATAACTTAACTTAAAAGCAATTACAATTAAGTAAAATCATGAAACCCTGATAAAACCTCCTTTTCACAG
This sequence comes from Hypena proboscidalis, assembly GCA_905147285.1. Classification (NCBI taxonomy): domain Eukaryota; kingdom Metazoa; phylum Arthropoda; class Insecta; order Lepidoptera; family Erebidae; genus Hypena; species Hypena proboscidalis. The sequence goes on from LR990143.1 coordinate 4,823,450, forward strand.
GTCCAGGCAATCAAAACACGGTAACATGCTATATCTAAAAGCATTATCGAACCTTGAAAAAAACGGGTAAAAAACTGCGGTGAACCCGGGACCCACTATTATCTCCGAACACCGAAGTCATTTTAGCTATAATAAGATAACATTAAGAGAAGACAGGGATTGAGGTGCTCAAAGTTTTAGTGTAAAAATAATTAAGATTTTTTTTTAATTTTAAAAATTACATATTTATTTTCAACATAAAACTAAAATAATAATTTAAAAAAAATATTTATATACAATAATATACTTAGAAAATATAAAAAGATATTTACAAATCTTTATACAGCATCAAAAAATTCCTCCGCATCGATGTCAAATGCCGACATCGTGCCCAGAAGGCTGGCAGCATTGCCACGTTGTATGGCAATGCTTAGTCTTTGTGCCAAATATTTTTTAATTTAAGTTGAAATTGAGGTGATGTTTAGTAAGGATCCCTTGGACAGCCCACCGCACAAATATCTCGGTCCTCAAAGAACTTAAAATAGAAAACACCCAACGCTTGTCATCCATTTGTTTACGCCGTGTTGTGAGCTACTTTGGCCACATCGCGAGAAGAGAGGCCAATAATTTAGAAAGACTGGTAGTGACGGGAAATGTCGAAGGCAAAAGACCCAGAGGTCGAAGCCCAAAGAGATGGTCGGACCAGATCTCCGAACAACTGGAGCTACCTATCAGCGCCGCCCTCCACCAGGCTACAGACCGGATCGGCTGGAGACAGTCCGTTGCTCGTCTGAAACGGAGTCACGATCCTCAGTAATGGGGGAACGATTAAGAAGAAGAAGATGTTTAGTAATATATATACATAAATGGTATGTATAAATAGAATATTCTGAATTGCCACTAATTTATTAACGGTTTTATAAAATTAGTGCATCGGTTTCCAGCAGCAAACCATAATAGAATAATATATTTACGATATTTTTTTTTAGTTAATTAAGTTAACTCAAAAAAATACCATTCAGTATAGTTTCCCTTTAAATAGACTATGATTAATTTTTATTTATTTATTTATTTTATTTATTTAAACTTTTTGCACAAATTTAGGTACAGAGGACTTAACGCCTAGTGGCATTCTCTAACAGTCAACCTTGGGTGGTGCAGAGAAAAGCAAGGGTAGGTGCAATAATGTGAAAAAAGAACTGAAGTGTTGATGTGAAAATATATATATTTGGGAGAAACGAGTATAAATCAATACATAAAATACATACAAGAGGTACATAGATATACAAAATATTATAAAATATATAATGTAATATACTTATTACTATTACATACGATAATAAATACAATAATATAATACATAAACATGAAATATATATAGAAGATGATAAAAGCTAAATTTAAAATATATTGATGATTTTTAGATGGCCAGCGTTTCTCAAATTTAGCTAGGTCCCCTGGAGAGCGTGTCAGCGGACCTGTCGCTCTCGGCCGGAGGAACAGGTATTCGTTTTTTTCATTCGTTTTTGCGCTCGCGCACGTGTGCGAGCAGCCCCTTAATTACCGACGCATACCATAAACAGATCTTTACGCTCCCTTAAATAAATCTTCGGGACCAATTTTTTCTTGTTTTCTTAGGCTCGTAATTTCGGAGCACAGTTTTTGGTTTACCGAACGCGTTGAACAACGGCCTTCTAAAATGATCGATGATGATTCTTTGTTTTTACAGGTTTATCGGTAAATCGTTGATGTTTGTGAAGCCTTAGGGATTCACGGATGTTTGAATACTTTGAATGATCTTAGGGAATCGATTTTCTTGGTTTATGATGTTGACGTTTTCAAATCCGTCTTTTATTGACCTAATAATAGCAGCCCTGTATCTAATACACTGCTAGGCTCGGGCCTCTTCTCATGATGAGAAGGGTTAGGCATTAGTCCACCACGCTGGCCTAGTGTGGATTGGTAGACTTCACACACCACTCGAGCACTTTTTAGACACTCTCAGGCATGTAGGTTTCCTCACGATGTTTTCCTTCACCGTTAGCAAGCAGGTTCGAACATGAAACCTTTGACTTCGGGTCATGGCACACACCTCTGTATATATCGTCAAGTCTCATCTTTTCGAAGATATGTGTGTATTTATCATATAAATTGTCACTTGCCACTGTCCACCCACCTCGTCATAAGAAGAGGCCTGAGCCCAGCAGTGGGACATGTATTAGATACAGGGCTGCTATTATGATTTACAATATATTATTATTTTATTAGTTCTACTTTTAACCAAGTCTTTGTACTTAGGACTTTTAAAATGTCACGAAAATTTTTCATGCGTTTATTAGGCAAGATATGGTGTTACGGACCCTGTCAAGTGTCAGTGTCTTAATGTCACCCTTGTCAGTCTATGTCAATTTGTCAGTCTATTATAATAATGTCAGTTAAAGTAAAATTCAAATCAATGTCAAAATTGTGCTAATCACTCTATTCTATTCTCTATCGCTACTCGTTCATATACGCATCATCATCCTGTACTATACTAGAAATATAATATCTGCAAATGTACCAAAAGCCAGCTGTTTAATTCAAACCAAGTAATCCTGCCATCTCAAGACGAAGCCGCAACATATGGATTTTTAACTATGTAATATTTACCTTTATACAACCAATTTGACTACCCCATAGAAATCTTAATAATAAGGCAATAGAAATGTCAAAGACGCGTGACCTTGTCGCCGCGCATCTGTCAAGTCAAACACAAGTGCGAGTTGAGGAATTGTCGTCTTAATGTCATCGCAAAAAGAATAATTTTGTTTGCAGGAATACAAGCGCATTTGTCTAATCGAACATAAGTGCGAGTTGAGGAATTGTCGTCTTAATGTCATCGCCAAAAAGAATAATTATGTTTGCAGGAATACAAAAAGTGGTATTTGAAAACCGGCGACATGCGTCCCAGTGTTAAAAGATAGTCGATAGCATTTCTATTGACTAGTTATTAAGATTTCTATGGACCAGCCATATTTTGCAAATAAATATTTTTAAAATTTTAAACTCGGAATTAGAATTCAGAATGGCTTCCCATACTTTAATTAATCAAATTAAAGCTAAGGGTTGAGCACGTCGAAATTTAGATAAGATTCCATTATCTCGTCCCAAACGAAAAACTAAGCTTGTTTGTAGATTAGACGTAAAACTAAGACCCTTGATAAGGGTATTTTTGTAGCCTCCCCTGATCCGAGATAAGTGGTCCTTTCCCTTTTATTGTGGTGTTAAACGATATTTTATTATCAAGACGATAAAATTCCTTCATTGGGACACGACGTATTTATCTTTAGAAATCTTTTTTTATTCGGCACTTTATCACTATTATTTAGGGCTCGTGATAAAATGCTAAAATACGGTGCCTGATATTTTATAGCGGTGATGTCAAAGGATTAGGATATTAAAAGGAATATACCCAATTTGGAAGGATTTAATCTTGATTAGCATATTGTTATTAAAAGTTTAGAGGTGCATCAAAATAGCAGTCAACGTTCTAGCTTCAGCTTTAAAGTAAGAATATTATTTTATGAGAATTTATAAATAATCTAACATAACATCACGCCTATATTACCTAAAAGGGTGTGGCAGAGGTGTACAACACAAATATTACACCTGATATATGTTTAGGTCCCAAGGATAGCCTGTCGCCATCCACCGGGCACAATTCCAATTCCGTGCTGCTATTGTAAATTTTCTGTCGGCAAGTTCACAAATAACACTTTGCTTGCCTTTTCAAAAGGAGTGAATAGGTTCTCTAAAACGGAGTGAATTTGCAATTTTAATCAAAGGGGAGAATTCGGAGGAGTTAACGGGCTCGTAGCCTATATGGTGATATCAAAAAAAAATGCAAGTAAGTTTCTAGCACGTGCTATATAGGCGATAATTAGTAATTGACAATGTTACAAGTACATTGGTGAAACAATAGAGATTGTGCACGCGTTCGTAATTTTTTGTAGGTGATTGTGATATACTGGCAGGTGCTACAAAAATAGTACCTAGTCATTGTGTTATCAGTGAAGTACATTGTTTCATTTGGCACAATCGAGACAAAATCTGAGTTATTTAAATACAATTTCAACCTAATTTTACACAAGCATAAACATATAATTACAAAATACGGGGTGGATGCGACAAAGCGACATTTATTGAAACCACAGCTTCTATACATGGTAAGTATCAATTTCCACCGGATAAAAATTCTCAGGCGAAAAAAAAAAATCACGTTCTCCGAACAATTTGAACATTGCGATCGTGCAATTTGTTCGGAAGACGTGGATTTTTTTTTCACCAGAAAATTTTTTATCCGGTGGAAATGCATACTGGCCATGTATAGAAGCTGTGGTTTCAATAAATGTCGCTATGTCGCATCCACCCTGTATAACATAACATCTCGCCTATATTGCAAGGTTGCGACAGAGATGTAACCCATACTTCACCTGTTATGTTTACTGCCCTGATGCGCCTGATGCCCTGGGGTGCATGAAAGGAGCCTCCCCGAGTGACGTACACAACGATTCCCTACGTCCGGCGCACCCTGGGCAATTCGCTAGTTCTCCAAAGCGAATTGGCTAATCCTTTCACCACGATGGCAAATCAAAATAAAATTTGACTCAGCCATCGACACGACGAAGAAGAAGTCTAGGTCCCATGGGATACGGGGTGAGCCTATTGCCATCCACCGGACACAATTCCATCTCCGTGTTGCTATTGTAAATTTTCGGACGGAAAGTTCACAAATAATACTTTACGTCAAGACCAACCTGAAATTATTGATCAAGTCAAAAATATAACAACAAACAAATAACAATTTCTAATTAAATAAAAACTATGATATGTTTATCAATCTTGTCCCATTATGGTGGTTTTTATGGTAAGTATTCATTCAAATTCTCGCAATTGTTTACGTAAAGAATAGTGCATTGTATTACATTATCTCGGCACGTGGATAAGAGTCGTTGGCATACAGAAACACACTAATTGTCCTACAAGTCGTGTATATGTTGCGTTTTTCAGGCAATTTCATCGAATCTATGATTGGCAAGATATTCTTATTATATAAAGAAACAGTTGAGAAAATTATGGGCAGGATATGAACCTGCGACCTTCTGCACACCGGGCAGTCGCTTTGATTAACTAGCTACAACAATTTCAACTGTTACTTAATATAATTTTCTAAGCATAGCTAAATGCTATAAAAATAATCAGTAAGATATTATTATGTTTTTATTTATTATATAATTAGGGTGTGAAGTCCACTTGAAATGAAACTAAAATGATTCTTATATTGTAATATAATATTACTTAATGATTGATAATACATATTAACTTTAGCCCGCATGATTTTGTATGTTAAAAATAAGGTCCATTTTTTGTATCTATATTTTCAGTCATTTCTATAAAAAGTTGAGATTTATTATGATCTAAAATTATTATTTTTAAATTATTTAAGGGAGCCTACCCCTTAAAACAATCTCCATTGTCTCATACCACGTGTCATAAAGGCGATTACAGACGATACAACAAAAACCGTGCATTGTTATGCATTCCAACCACAATGTTATCTCCCATCGGCACGTGTGCACAATCGTTTGTTTTTGTTTTTCTTTTTAAATTCTTTTGTTTTTTTGGATTCTATAGATCGTCGTGATAGTTTACAATAGGGATCACGTGAGGTAACTAGCAGTTTAGATTTTTGAAGAGGTTTTTTAATATTTCTAATCGATGCTGGTGCCGATTATGCATAGTAAAAATAGCTTCGTGTGTTTAGATTCATGTTGCACTAAATTATGATAACTAAATTATAGTCTTAATCTGAAAATGATGTATCTGTTGAAAAGTCAATGAAAATAATTATGTAGATACTAGAGATGAGTCGACTGTGGGTTCGGCCGACTAGTCTAGATTAATTTAAAACATTGTTACATTTCGTATTGTTCGTCGCACCACCACGTGCTGTATATTACAAAGCGGCACAAGTTATGTAGCACTTCTAATCATAGATAATTGGCACTTATAGTAACGCCGACTATTCGGCGTTATTGACTACCAAAGTGGCCCATCTCTAGTAGATACTCTCTGGATAGGAGTATGAGCTTTGTGGTTAATGCGATGGAATAGAATTAAATTGTTTTTTGCACTGATGAGTAAAATGACTGTATCTGTTTACATTTCATAATTTGTTTGTGGGGAAAGCTTACATATTAATTATACAGTAATTGTCACTAGTTTAGTTTATAGTATTGTTAATTACAAGCTGCTTATGCTTCTTCTTTTACTAATCAACACGTTTTAAGCAAACAAATTGACATATCACAATATAGAAAACTGCAAAGCCAGTGAAAGAGAACAGTCTCTCGTATACAAGGTAAGATGTCTACAGTATTGTAGTTCAGATAAGTGGAACAATCGTGTAAGGCCGCGGCCTCCAGACGACACTTGGTCGTGACACTCGTGACACAAGGGCCTTAGGTCTTTTGTGTCAACTAAAAATAGTGAGACTATCGACTATAATATGTAAGGTTATTTGAATACGATAATTATACATAAGTTTACGTTTTAAAAATATTGTATTGATTAGTCGATTTAAAAATGGCAATTACACCTTTACCATTTTTAAATCGATAGTATTGTTGTACCGATTAGAGTTTATATTGTGGCAACACTATTTGCCAATGTCATGTTGTAAAATGATTATTTTGAGCATTATATTCTGACAGCTTGAATTGAACGGTTGTTTTACTCGTTTTAATCCATCTACATCTAAGTAATCTACCTTTATTTCTTGAAGTAAAGATCGGATCCTAAAAATATATGGTCATTACACCACAGACGTAAACTTTCTTCTAACACAAGCGATACAAGCTTAGCTGTAGGGAGTTAACAAGAATACTAGTAATTTGTCTTGAAAATGACTAGTAAGCTTTTTTAAAAAAAACAAGAGAATCTCTTGTTCAAAATAACACAACGTTGCTAACTATTTGTCTATAATGGCATACCTTCAAAAGATTTTAGATTCAAAAACTTCAGACCAATATCGGTGCTACCTAAGTTTAGTAAAATTTTTGAAAAAATAATTCTCGCGCAGTTACTTAAATATTTTAATGAAAACAACCTGTTGCACACTAAACAATTCGGTTTCACTCGCGGACGGTCAACATGTGATGCTGGGGTTAGATTACTTGAATGTATATTCGAGGCTTGGGAGGAGTCGCGGGACGCCTATGGGGTGTTCTGTGACTTATCTAAGGCTTTTGATTGTGTGCAGCATGAAACTCTAGTCAGAAAATTACACCACTACGGTATAAGAGGCATCGCTCTGGAACTTCTTACTTCTTATCTAGGTGATAGGATTCAGAGAGTTGATGTCAATGGAAAGCGATCGCATGGATCAGCTGTAGCAATGGGGGTGCCACAAGGCTCTATTTTGGGCCCTTTCCTGTTCCTCTTGTACATTAATGATTTACCTCATCTCGTTAAGGACAATCATGAGATAGTATTGTTTGCGGATGACACTTCTTTAGTTTTTAAGGTAAATAGACAACAAACAGTAATTGACGATGTAAACAATGCTCAGTCAAAGATAGTAAACTGGTTTAGTGTTAACAACTTGCTTTTAAATGGTAATAAAACAAAATATGTTAGATTTTTTACAAAAAATGTTAAACAAGTCAAAACTAGTGTGTTGATGGACAATGAGGAATTGGAAATGGTCAATAAAGTTGTCTTTCTTGGTATAACATTAGATTCTAAATTACAATGGGGCCCACATATAGAAACGTTATCTGATAGACTCAGCTCAGCAGCTTACGCGGTAAAAACAATCCGTCAACTGACCGATGTTGACACTGCGCGTTTAGTTTATTTTAGCTATTTTCATAGTATAATGTCATATGGTTTATTGCTTTGGGGTAGTGCCACGGATGTAGATTCAATCTTTGTGCTCCAGAAACGAGCTGTTCGAGCTATCTATATGATGAGTCCCAAGGAGACACTAAGAAATAAATTTAAAGAGATAAATATTATGACGTTACATTCTCAATACATTTATGAAAATTTATTGTACGTCCACAAGAATCAAACAAAATTTAAGAAAAATAGTGATCTCCATAAAGTAAATCTAAGGAACAAAAACAAACTGGCTGTGCCCACTACTAGGCTCCATAAAATCTCTAACTCGTTTCCAGGTCAATGTATACGCTTCTACAATAAACTTCCATTAGACGCAGTAGAATTATCGATAGGTAAATTTAAGAAATATATTAAAATCAGATTATCTCAAAAAGCTTATTACTGTATTTTAGACTACATAAATGATAATAGTATTTGGAAATGAACTGCTCTTTTTATGTGTTGTAATTGTTATATATTATTATATATTAATATAATTGTATATTATTCATTTCATTTGAAAAGATGGTGCACATGAGTTTCTCACCAGCTCTTCTCATAATGCAATACCCATCGGAGCTGGTACTTAGTTTGATTTTAATCTGATTTTAAACAGTTGGATTAAAATTAATCTAAGCCCCGGTTATTCAAATCATTGTAATTAGTATAATTTAGTTTTACTTATAATTTATTTTTATATCATTTGTTTGTAATATTTTGACGTGTTCAAGCGCCTCCTGGGGCCTATGAAAATAAATGATTTGAATTTGAATTTGAATTTGAAAAGATTAGTACTTTTGTGATATTAAACCTTAATTGTTATACGGGGTGGATGCGACATGGCGACATTTATTGAAACCACAGCTTCTATACATGGTAAGTATCAATTTCCACCGGATGAAAATTATCTGGCGAAAAAAAAAAAATCACGTTCTCCGAACAATTTGAACATTGCGATCGTGCAATTTGTTCGGAAGACGTGAATTTTTTTTTTCGCCAGAGAATTTTTTATCCGGTGGAAATGCATACTGGCCATGTATAGAAGCTGTGGTTTCAATAAATGTCGCTATGTCGCATCCACCCCGTATATACAACGTTGCCAACTATTCGTCTATAATGGCATCATTAGTACCTACAAAAGATTTGAGATGAGTTGATTAGTACTTTTGGAAAATTAAACCTACATTTTTATATTCCTTAGTTAGTAAATTACCGTACTTTATGTACATTGTACCTAGCTTTAGAGTATATAATTATAATAGGTTTAGGAGTTCTACGGTCACCACAGAGATGATAATGCAAATGAGATCATGCAATATGATTTTTAGCGTCAGCAATATCCTAATTTGTAATTAAAATGAGTTATCACGGCATGAAGGTCTTTATTGCAAACTTTACCCAAATATTTGTCCAATTAGAGTTATATTGCATCATTTTATGTTATATATATTTTCGGTGCACTATCTTTTCTAATAAGTCATACAATATTTGTTTGTTTTTTGACAAAAACTCTATGATTGTGTAAGTTATAGCAACCAAAACAACATTAGCGCTAACAACAATATTAGTACAACACTATCAACCTGTAGGAATGATCTCATGCACATCATGTTTAAGGTGCAAGGTCTTATCGGACTTGACCAGGACAGTGACCTTTGACTCCTTATCTCAGCACGTAGGAGGGTTGTGGCAGAGATCGTAGATCTGCTCGTCTGCTATGTATGAGTAATTTGACCTTTATGTGCATTATGTTTTGGGAATTTTCATAAATTTTGTTTAAAATGTTTTTTTAGGATTATGTGTTGTTGATAAAATTAATGACAAGGTTTGGCTGATTGAAGCTTCGAAGATCACGTTCTTTCGCTGCATACATCAGAAGTATTTTATTACTCTGCTCTTCTCTTGATTAAAACTTCCACTTTTGCACCTACAATCCCACTCTCAGCATCACCCATAGGTTGACTAGTAGAGAATGCCTATGGCATTAAGTCCGCCTATGTGCTATATTGTACATTAAGTTTTAAATAAATTAATTATGGATCTTAAAATACTTTTAAATAAAAACTTTATCTAGAAAGATAGTTGTATTGTTCTTAAACACTATTTACATATTACAGACAACAGAACAAGCTTAACTATTATTCAAATTATGAAATACGGGTGTTACTCACGTAATTTTGGTCAATTTAGCGGTTTCACCTATATTTCGTAGCCAGTCTTGTCAATGCAAGACTGGCTGCGACTCAGGCGCGACGTGTCGCACTCTTTTGAAAATGCCTAGAAGTATACCTAGGTGAAACCGCGGTCGACTGAATAGACCAACATTACATGAGTAATTTGAATAATGTTACAAACTCACGTCAATTTTAATAAAAATAAGCTTAACTATTACTATCGACCTGAGAATGATCTCATACTCATCATGTTTAAGGTGCAAGGACTTAATTCACAGTGACCTTTGATTCCTTATCGCAGCACGTGGGAGGGGTGTGGCTGAGATTTCTTGAGATTACAGATCTATTTGTCTGCTATGTGTGAGTCATTTGACCTTTTTGAGCATTATGCTGGGATTTTTAATTCAATTTTGTTAAGATGCATTTGTTTAAAAGAATTACGTATTGTGGATAAAATTAATGATCAAGGTATAATAATGCAATAGTATTACTTAAAACTTACATGAGACTTGGTGTGTTAATGTGATTGAATGGACAGTTAGTCTAAGGGCCTGGTAGGGCGCTGTAACCTGCCCTACCAGGCGATGATAATAAAATAATGAATGAATAACGATAATATTATAGCGATAAGAATATAATTATATATAGTCTGATGGTAAAGGACTCTACTCACCAGCAACAGCCCGAAGTACCTTCCGAGGGCAGGATCCTCTGAAGCTGGTTTCTTGCGGTGTTTTTTATTCAAAAGAAAAGCGAGAAAAGATCATTGTTGTAGCGGAGACTTATGGAAGATAAATGAAAAGAGAAAATTATAATATGACACAATGTCACTAAACTTCATTAATTTTGAATTTTTATTTTTTATGACGCTATGGTCTAGCAGCCAGGAAACTGCACCTCTTTCAGTAACACTCAAGCTATATACCTAAGAGCAGAAATCCAAGCCACCAGACTACGATAAAATAAATAATATTTTAAATAAAAATAATAGAATAATATATATAATGAAATAATGAGTAGAGTTGCATAAGAGTGTAAGATATTGCAACCTTTTAAACTATGGATTTATTTATAATAATTTAATTGCATTTCTATATTTAAGTTTATTTTCTCTTTATAACCATATTTAGCTATAATGTTGTTTTGGTTGCTATAACTTACATATAGAATTACTGTCAAAAAACAAACAAATATTGTATGAATTATTTGAAAAGATTGCACATGAGTTTCTCACCAGCTCTTCTCATGATGCAATACCCATCGGAGCTGGTACTTGGATTGATTTTAATTCAATTCTCTAAGTTGAATTAAAGTCAATCTAAGCTCCGGTGTCAAATCATTTTATTACAATAAGTATTATAATTTAGTTAGCTAAGTTTTATTTTAATTTTATATTTTTTGTGTTTTGATGTTTGTTTTGACGTGTTCAAGCGCCCCTTGGGGCCCATGGAAATAAATGATTTGATTTGATTTGATTTGATTTGATAACCAGGGCCAGTTTCTCAGGTTCTGGATAGTTCTTATCCGACCTTTATATAACCTGACCGAATTTAAAAGTGACACAAGTGTTATAAACTTATTCTGCCAATAAGGTGCAGGTGTGTAACACCTGTGAAATTGGGTTTAAATCAATCTTCAGTATAGGAATATATCAAGTAACCGTACAGTATGTGAACAAACAATAATAACCAAAAAAAGTTATTTAGGCTTCTATTACTAAACATCAGCTAATTATAATAAACGACTTCGCCAAAGCAAACATAAAGTCATCTGCTACAGCACGTGTGTCAGTCGGGTTGACTTTATGACAGTCTTGCTAACCCTGGTTTCCTGTCAATACTCGTGATATACGATTCACCCCCGTTCACCCTCAGGCCAAACACCGATGACGGATAGTCTCGACTTTGTTCATACTAATTTGATTACCCGTCTTTCCCCGAAGATCGGTTGACGTTTTTGTGCCCCGTTTTTATTTAAGCTGTCTTAATTTTTATTTAATTTGGTTAATTAATGAGATCATTTGAAAGTAAACGGCTGATGTTCTTTTGGCGTTTTAATAGTAATTGGGTGAATGTTTCGTAATTAATTTAATTAATTATTCTAGTTTCGTAATAATTAATCGACCAAATCAACGTCGAGTTTGAGGTTATTAGAAAATCATTATCATCAATCACTCGGGGAAATGACAATTAGAGTAACTTGCTATTGCAGCGATAATGATGTTTAATACGTTATCTTCATAACATAACATAACATCACGCCTATATTACCCAGAAGGGTGTGACAGAGGTGTACAACACCCACATTTCTACTGTTTTGTTAAGGTCCCATGGGATACGGGTTGAGCCTATCGCCATCCAAGGGGCACAACTCCAACTCCGCGCTGCTATTACGAATTTCCTGACGGAAGGTTCACAAATAAAACTTTGCCTGACCCGGGAATCGATCCTGAGACCTCGCGGTGAGAGGCGCATACGCTAACCACTAGACCATCGAGGCAGCTATATAGCTTATATATATTATCTTATCTAGTAGAATACTGTGACAAGATAATGAGAGAAAACTGTGAAGTAAATGTATTGTGTATTTTCTGTAAGTACATGATTAATTTTTGACGAAATAACAGAAATAAATTATGGCTGGCATCTTTTTCTTCTGTAAAAGCCAGTATTATTGAAATAAAGACACCCATATAAGGCTTCAAAAATAAGACCATACAGAAGATCAAAAAAATAATCGAAAGCAACACAAACAACAAAATAATACAACAAACACAATTAACCAATATCAAATAACACTGACCAGTTTTAATGTAATCAAACCGAATCCTCACGTCCAGTGGAGCAAAAATCATTCAAATCATTCACCATTCAATATCAGATAAGGGCCATAAGATGCCGACGTGTGCCTCTAAGGGCCTTGATCAGATAAGGCCCTCGACCAACTCCTCATGGCCTCGCCTCCTCAATGTAACCAACACCATAAGATTTGAGATAATTGAAAAATGAATCGACGTTGTTTTCGTTTTTTGAATTGGGTTTGGATGTGTTTGAGTTTGATTTGATTTGAGCACGTTTAAAGATACGCTTGGATGGTGATGATATTACCTTCGTCCTTAAAGACAACTTACAATCGATGGAATAGAAAACAGCGGAGATTAATTAACTTCAGTTGACTGAAGCAATTCAATAAAATTTATAAAACTGTAAAAAATTTAACTATAAATTAAAATGACGTGAGTGTTATCTGGGGCATGATATCTTTAATATTCTAATGTACTATCAACAAAGTTGTTTCATGACCTATTTGACAAATGTTTTCTTTGAAATTGTCAAAGTCGATAAGGTTGACATTTGTGATAAAACAAGCGAATTTAGTGTTTTGTAATGTTTATACAAAAATAGTATTAAGGTGGTTCATAAATCTACTTTATCGATAGTACCTCTATCAGGATGTTAAGTCGCTTCAATATCCTGGGGTTGTAGTGATGTGGCAACCAATCTTCTTGTTGAACAAACATACAAACATACATACATAGACTGTCAAAAACATTACCCTTCGCCGTAGTCGGGTAAAAAGATCATGCTGACTTTTCGGGTTTGCAAACTTTATAACTAAATAGCTGCATTCAGTAATAAATCGATAAAATACCATCTCATATAAGTGTTATTACGAAAATTAGCGTCATGTTATAATAGCTGCAAATTGAAATTTAAAATTAAAATTATGTAACCATTTCCAACCCAGCGATTTGGTAAAAATGTCTATCTCCTATATCGTTAAATCAGCTATGAAGACGACAAATAGATTCATAATTTTCTACACATTTAACATTTCAATGGAATTTATTGTAGATAGCGATGTTCATCTCAATATTTACATTAAGTCCTTTTTTTGCATCTTAAAATTGAATCGCAAAATTTTGCATCACTACAATACGCAGATTAAGTATCTGTGATCTTTACAAATATTATGTCATTGTCAAAGTTTGTCAAGTTCCGTGTAGTCATGTGATGTGTTTTTTTAATATTTGTAAGGGAAATATTGATACACATCTAGCAACATCTTCGTGGTAATCCTTGATCAATGGCGTCGTTATTGGTGTCAAGTGTACCGTGACGAGATTATAGTATTGTGCAAATATGTGAGGATAATGGTACACACACAGTTTGTCTTGATGGTGGGTTTTGTAGGTAGTTTTTTGGACTTGTGGCAGTGGTCCGTAGGTAATTAATATATTATTTTAGAGACATGGTAATCTTTTTTGTAAAAAAACAAAAGTATATCTGGATTGAAATATAATAACAACAACATGTAGATATATCTTTTTCTTCAAAAAGTCTCCAGAATATAAATAATTTTAATCTTAATAATTAATATACTATAATTTTATGAAAATTGTTAATGACAAGAAACTTCCAATTTATGAATAGTAACTTTCATACGGCTATTAACCTAAACATAAAATAAATAACTAAATGACTGGTAACTAAGGAGCTATTAATAATAATAAAGACTTGCTCCATTATTCTGCAATAGTTCTACACAAACCGGGGACTGTCCTTGGGTGCATTTATATACTGTGAACAGGGATAGTCGTCGGTTTGTGTCCCATTTCACTTTAGATTAAAATGTTTATTAGGCCTCTGCGCTGTTGGCTTCGGCCCCACGTATGCCTTCCAAAGTACCGGGACTCCATAGTCCCGTGTTATGGAAACATAAACTACATAATAAAGACTTGTATTTGTAACTCAATATAAAAAACTTTCTGTACATCAAGCTGAACTTGATTTTATTTCTAGTTCCTTAACAATTCCTACCGTTTTCTTAGCATACCTAATACGTACATGCGATTATATTACAGGGAAATATTACCCAAGCAATATTCTACATTTGTAGAATATTGCTTTCACATTTAATTTCCATTGCAAATATGAGTTAGTACGAGCATTTGATACGGCATAAGTCAGTTGCCTGAAAGGGGCTAAGCAATATTGCTGTCGTGAATATCGCGTTTCATTGCTATGTGCGACAAGTTGAAATTATGTATTGAAGCCTGTGGGACTGTTGGGATCATATAAATCTTAAAGATTATGTTTTAGTATTAGATATATGTAGACTATTGTACACAGACTCTACCTCAAGTAATGGCTTTGAACTAAAATGTATTACCATCTAAATGTTTATTTGAATGATGATAATGACATATAAGAATTATTGTATAAATATATAAACAATATTCTGTATTAGCGTGAGAACATGTATCTACTTATTATTAAAATGTAAAAAAATAATATTTTTTTAATTCTTCTTCTTCTTTCGTGTCGATGGCTGCAGTCATATTCTCATGGTGTTGACTTGCCATCGTGGTGAAAGGATTCGCCAGTCTGCTTGTTGAAAATTTGCGGACTGCCCAGGGTGCGCCGGACGTAGGGGTTGATTGTGTACGTCGCTCGGGGAGGCTCCTTTCATGCACCCCATTTTTTAATTAAGATGATGTAACTATGTATGTTTTAGTTTTATCTCATATAACTTTCACATTCCACACAATGGTTAAATAAAAGGACCTTGTAGAATTGGCAAAGCACCTGGGGCGTTTGCCCAGGGGGTGCAGGTTCGAATACTGCTGGATTCTTAATTTTTCAATATTTAATTTAAATATTTTTTTCGGTCTGTATTGCTGATGTTCTTAACTATAATTTAAAACAGTTCGCCTGATATGGCATTTCTACTTGTTTCATCTTGTGAAACATTATATGAAGTAATATATGATTCAATTGGTTTCACAATAGGTGTAAACAATGACATTAGATATCCGGGTTTTCTGATACAATATGTTTTATGTGAATCATGCATGATAGACTATGAGCCATACAACGGAACATATTTCACAACGTTTTCACTTTGAAAATCATAGACTGAAATTAAGATATGCAAAACGTCGTCAATAAAAAAAGTTATTTAAAAACCTTGAATTTGCAATCAAAGACTGAAAAAGATTATGTCATAGCGTTTTCGAAAAAAAACATTTGATAAAACTGTTATAAAAATCTTTTTCAAATATTCTTGTAAATCCCCAACAGTATAACAAACACAAAATAATAGTTTATAGAATATGCCGCAGTCCTAAATCCTTGCTTATCTCTTGGACACCATCTTTCGGTGTTTGGTTACAATGAGACCTTCTATGCAACTAACAATCTACCATTCTGCCATTCTGCCTGCCACCGAAGTAAAATTCACGGCTGAGTTAATTTCCTATAACATCTTTTCTTTTTTTGTCCCTTTTATCTGTTGCTTTTGGTGATGTAATAATCTTTTTGCAATAATGTGTTATGAGAAATTGTTTGGTTGTAATTATTTGCTTATGAGTTTAAGATGTCATGATATGGTTCGATGAGTTTTGTCTATAAATTTTTTATAGTTTTTTCGGTGTATTCTGTGTTGTAATCATCAAATATGTTGTCTTTTTGTAGATCCCTACACACATGGAGTCATTTTTAGGGTTCCGTAGTACCTACAAGGAACCCTTATAGTTTCGCCATGTCCGTCTGTCCGTCTGTCCACGGCATAGCGACGAAACTGTTGGTGCTAGAAAACTGAAATTTTGCATAAACATGTATGTTAACTAAACAAAGAAAGTCGTAGAGTAAAATTTGGAAAAATATTTTTTTTTCAGGTAGCTCCGCTACATGTAAAGTAGGGATGTTTTTTTTTTTGTCGCCTACCCCATAGTGTGGGGTATTGTTAGATAGGACTTTTAAAAACGTTTAGGGGTTGCTAAGACAGTTTTTTGATTTAGGGATCCGTTTGCGAGATAATTAACTTTAAAGAGCAAATTTTTGTTCGAGTGGGGCGTCCCCCCCCCTCTAAAAGCTAAACTACTGGATCCTAAAATCTGACGTCGGTAGTACATGTAATGAACTTTAAAGGAAAACTATAGTGGATAAGTTCACTTCATTAGTTCAAGAGGAATAGGGGTCCGAAATGTCAGATGCAGTTACTCAGAATATTTCATTCAAAATTCTTGAAACATAAATAAACATACATAATACATATATAAAATCACGCCTTTATCCCACGGGGTAGGCAGAGACGATGGAACGCCATGTGCTTCGCTCCTTACATACTTCTTTCGCTTCCTTAACATTCATACATCTCGTCATACGTGCTAGCTGGTTTCGTGTACTACAAACATTTCCTATCTGAAGGACGCTATTTATCTGGTTACTTTAACTTAATTAGTTCTAGAGTAATTGGGGTCCAAAGTGTAAAATGCTGTTACTTAGAATAATTCGTGCAAATTACAAAAACCTTTGAAAGTAATGACTTGTATGAAGATGTTACATGTTTAATACAGATAGTAAATCCCTTTTAAGTCGAAATATGTTGTTACGACTAGCTACGGAAGCCTACTGCGCGTGGCCCGACACGCACTTGGCTGGTTTTTTTATTTATTGTGAGTTATTAAAACTTTTAAATCATATGTTTCTTGGCTGACGTTTCTATGTTAAAATTATCTTATATTTTAAGCACTATTCTTTACTAAAAAGTATTTTTTTTAGTTATTGTCTAATTTTGATGTAAGCTATGACATTGATGACTGGGTTTATTTTAATATTTGGAATTCTAATTTATAAAGACTACATAATTTCATAATTTACTTGCTAATCCTGATATTCTGTTCAACATTTCTCAGACCTAAAGTGCAAAACGTCAGAAAAATATTAATTATACCTATGAGAAATGACATCCCAGTGTAATGACACCACGAACCTTATTTACAACTAACAGACCGAAATGCATGAAATGCCGCCTAAACTGCACATACCGAAAAAAAGGCTTCCACACATGCGTATTTTTTCCTAAGAGGCGCAGTTTCAAGTTCATCATATTGAATAAGCGAATTCCGGTATCTAGTGCGTGCCGCCCCTGCGCCCCCGGGCGGTCCCGGCTTCTTTTACTAAATATTTCCAAAATATTTCTCCAACTTGTCGCCGTTTTATCTACCGCTGCTTTCCGTTTAGTTGCTATTGCATACTGACTACCCCTCAACAAAATAAAGGCTCTAAAATAAATCAGCTTCCTTCAAATTTCAACCCTAATTCAATACAATTAAGGTTATTTTTGTCTAATAAGGACAGTTTGGTTATGACGTTCAGGGATGTTTAGAAGTTTATTATCTACACCAAAATCTTTACGAAAAACTAAAATGGATGCGCGCAAAAACGCATGCCAGTTATGGCACAGGGCTGCGTCATTAATTTCAATTTATTAATTTAATTATATCGTTAATTTTAGGAATTGATGTTCGCTTAGTTATTATAGATTGTGATTTTTTTATCGATCCGTTATATTTATTGCGATCGTTTTTGAAATTTATGGATTTTAATATTTTTAATATGAGCTATGGAAAGAGTATAAATAGTAAGCGATTTTTTGCTCCTAGCTTTAAAGTTACTTTGTAACAGACATGTTTATAAATTAACAAAACAGACCCAAAATCCTTAGACTAACTTTGTTTACTGACAAAATAAACACGAGGTCGGCTTCGCGCCACGTTGTCGCGCCAGCCCTATTTATCTCACATCTCGTGCCGTAATTTGACACTTTTCACTGACAAAGCCCACATTTGCTGCGAGACAGCACTGACAGAACTACACACGCAAAAACCTACGCTCAACAAAAAGCAATTAGGTGTTTTTGCTTCACTATTTCGTTCGAAATTAATTTTTAGAAGAATTTCAAAAAAAAATCGGAGCACGTGTTAAATGATCACGAAGACTGTAAACTATGTCTTATTTTTCATAATTAGGCTGTGAAATTTTGAGTCGGGTTTATTTCGAGATCTTTTCGAGTTTGAGTGGAACGAATCGGGGTGGTCGGATACAGGAACTGTCAGAATTCCAAAGAAATTCTTTTGTATTTTTTGTTATTAATTAGTTTTCTGTAGGTTATTATCTAAGATTAACATTTATATTTCAACCTGTTCGTAATTAGTAAACGTTTTCAATCTAAAAATTAAATACCGTAGACGTCGTAACGTTACATCAACATTGATTCTAGATACGAGATATTGATTGGTATTTTTTTTGCCAAGGATAATATAAATAAAGTCGAAATTATTTTTTTGTATTTACTTACAAATACAGCGCCATCATTACATGACTAATGCAATGGGTGTATAACTACTAAACTTGCTTATATATATTATAATGTAGATTCTATCCAAAACTGCAATTCACGAACCAACAATAAATTCAATCAGTAGGTATCCCGTCACACTTGCAAATCTCGATAAAGCAAATTGTATAAAGAGACCAAGTCCCGAGGCGATAAAAGATACCAGATACAATCTAGTAAGCCGAACAGGAAGCTCATTGTAGAGACAGATGCGAAATTCCTTCGATCAATACTGTTCAATAACAGTGCACTTGTGGGCGTGGCCGATTGTACTTCAAAGTTCCAAACCTAACGTTCCTACATTCTATGTATAAGAATTGTTTGAACGTTCCGATGTTCCGCAATAAAATTGCGTTCGCAAAAGGGGCGGATAACTGTATGAATGGAACAGGAAATATGATCGGATCGGATCCTCTTGGATAGGAATAATTCTAGATAACCGACACGCCTATGTTTACTGAAGACGATTTGAAGGTAGGCCGAGGTGGAACGTTGTACACCCATAAAGCGAAGTAAAAGTAATATTGTTTAGAGGTGGACAGCTCTAATTCTTCACTTCTGTAATTTATAATTTCCGGGTGTAATATTTTTGAGTCGATGACCAAATCGATCAATGATAAGGAAACATCAGTACTCCTTATGTAAACAAGATACTAATGTTTCCTTAACATTGGTCCATTTAGCTGGCTTCTGAAAATAACCTAACGATATTAGCCCTGTACTAAATATGTCTTATTCCTGAAGAAACGCTTCTCATCAAACTAAGTGTAAATTAGTACCTAGTATTGCAATGAAACTTTAACTTTCCAGAATTTTAACTTAGGGTATATTACGTTAAACTAATACGTTGAGCTTTGGCTATCAAGCTATTACTACTCGTGCCAAAACGTCTTGCGCCTTCAATCATTCAATATTTACCTTATCATAATCATATAACAAAATAAACAAAAACACAAAAGATTCACGTAAACGATTCACCGCCACGTTAACTGATTTTTTCGCAAGAGCCATAAAGCAGAGGAAATAAGAAAAAAATGTTTTAAAACACGATTTTAATAAAAAGGAACCAAACGGAGTAACTCAGGCGGCAAATTGATACCGAAAGGGATTTTCTACTGTTTTGGAAATACCGACGCATACAGAAGGATTATGTTCGGGGTGGATAAAGATTGTTTTTACAGCTTTGGAAATCTTTGGAACCCTTTGTCGGTTTGCAAAATTACGAAATAAGGTGAACGGTGTTAGACGCGCCTATTCTACAACTCTTGAATGGTTCCACAATGGTTCTTCAATGGTTCCTCAATGGGTTGCAGGCCCTTGTATCCTTTGACGCAGAACCTACGTGATCATCAATAGGCTTGTTTCTGTTTCATGCTTTGAGTTTTCAATAGCGCTGAAGGCTTTCAAGTTTCGCTACCTTTCCGTGGAACGGTTTCCTGAGTGCTTAATTTTTTTTCCTGTGCAATTTCGGCGAAATGACGTGATACCTTGAATTTTGCGGTGTCATATAAATTTGGCTGGTGAAAGTGTCGGATCTATAAAGAAACTCATTAGCAATTTTTTTTTATTATTTCTGCGATCTGGCGCTAAAAAAAAAAAAACTGAAATAGTAGATAAACTGAAAAGGTGAAATGGTGAAATAATTATTCTTATACCTACTGTAGTAGTAGGTATAAGGATAATTATTTTACCTTTTCCTTGTACAATGTAAAGGTTCTTGCATACTCGCATAGTTTATCAGATGGTAGATTAACATCTGAATACGTCATCACGTCAGGTAGTTAGATAGTATCTCGTGCAAATTGCGCGACAAATTATACTTCAACACGTTCAGGTTTGATGGAAAGATAATGTATTTAAATAGACCTGACCAATTAATTATAGCAGTCGTTCCATATGGCAAGTGAAAACAAAATAGATTGCACTTTTGTACCGTGATTACAAATAAAAGCGAGCTTGAACATGGTCTAGATTAGATTTTAAACTGAATCACGTGACGTGAAATTAAAATTAAGATATTAATCAGTTTATTATCTATTTATTAATTCAATAACCAACAAGTAAGTTTCAAAATTGTTTTTGGACGTGAATGAAAATGCTTATTTTCCGAATTTTAATCATTAAAACAAGTGATTATCTAAACTCATTAGATTATATCAACAATTTATTTTAAAACATTGCTTTGTCGGAAAAGAGGCGCCGACGGCGACACGGCAAATGTTCTTTCACGTTTGTAAATAGCATTTTGTTAATATTCAAAGCTACTATATTTGGCGGTTATGTGCAATAACTTTCATGGGGCTAGGAATAACGGGGGCTATTAGAGCGGGTTAGTGGTATTTCACACTGCACTGGTGAAGCTACCTGCTATGCAAATACATACGAAGAGTTTAGGTGGGTAGCTGAATTGGTTTTTGTTATTTACCTACTTCAAAAAAAAGAGGAGGTTCTCAATTCGATTGGGATTAGGTCACGATCTGATGATGGGATTCTATAGAAAAAAATTAAAGGCCTCTATATTGTTTATCGTATATTAAGAGTCAGCATTTCATGTCGCTGAGCTGATGCTAGAAAGTACATACAACTCCTCTACGTTTAGGAGTACGGGGATATTTCTTTTAATATAGGCCTTAAGGCCGTTATTATTCTGTATTCTTTCAAGATAAAAACACAGATGAGGCGAGACATTGAATATGACCTGATAATTTCTTACTTTTTAGTGCATTTTTTGCATATAATTTTAGAAATTAGTTTTTTTCCTGTACGACTTATGTAGAGATTACACGTGTTATTCATCGTACTTTAGTTAGTGGCAACAACAGCCTCTGATCATCCGCAATGAATAACAGCGCCTTGGAGTAAAGTCACTACATTTAAACACTAGGATTTCATAAGTTTGTATAGATTATACGTTGTTGTGGTGATAGATATGTAATTTAAACGCGAGTACTGGCAAAATATGCAATATAATTCTATGTACCAATATTATATGATATTAGTACATACATACATATTGTATCCTAAGATACGTAAAAATGGATGATCGTGACAACGTCGTGTCGATGGTCGAGTCAAATTTTATTTAGACTCGCCATCGTGGTGAAAGAACTCGTGAATTGCCCAGGGTGCGCCGGACCTTAGATCCCACAGTCAAACAGTTAATACTGTTTTGTGGGACACTGCTCTAGTTTATAAGTCTACTATGTATCTTTTTAATTCAATAAATAAAAAAAAAAAAAAAAAAAAATCGTTGTTTATGTCACTCGGGGAGGCTCCTTTCATGCACCCCACACGTCAGGTAATGACGTAACATACAGTTGAGAAAATTAGAGTCCTGGCAAGAGGCGACCGTAGCTTAGTGGTTAAAGTGGCTGCCCGGTATGCATAGGTCACAGGTGCAAATTCTGCCGGTCCCATAATTAGTCAACTGTTTCTTAGTACCAATATAATGTTACTACATCCATAGCTTACCGTAATTCAAAAAATAAAACTACTTTGATTATAGAACTACATTATTTGGTCCTGTTTTATTGTAAAGTATATAGGTATGGCCGGGATAAAAAACCCAAGTGTTAAAAAACATACTCCTCTCCTAAAACTGTGGTTTTAAAAAACTCAAATGAACATGGACAACCGCGACAAATTTTATATCACTATAGCTTAGCGTCCTGTAAAAAGTGAACATGAAATTTAAAAAAGTAATCCGTTTGTAAGGACTCTAGGAGATTTACATTTTTAAAACCTTTGTACTTTTGAAGGACAGTCATATATTCGGATTAGGGTCCCCATTCGGACCGTACCTAATGTATACAATCCAGAGGTTTCTGAAGAATACATAAATCATAGATTCAATAGCGGCACAAAAACTTCTGCCTCCTAATGCATTTTTTAGCATAACCCACTCAAAGTAACCGGAAGCCATATGTGCACAAATATTTAGGAGTGGTTCTGGTTTTCCTACGGACATTTTTTTCCAACCTTTTTTCAACCCTGAATTTATTTAATGGTTACTAAGTATTAGAGCTCGACCCTTTTTGGTTTGACATGGCTCGTTCGTGCCTCGGAAAGATTAGCGTCACCATTGTTAGCCATTTTTTGGTCGACATTTTTTGCCTGATTCGTGACAGCGACATTAATAAATAACAAATAGGACTCGAAAAAAAATGTATATTAATATTTTTGTAACCAAAGTTTTTTTTCGATCGAAATTGATTTCAGAAAAAAACTGCTTTGCTTCAAATCGTCCATTTGTTCTTTAGTATCCGATCGATTTTTGAAAGTAACGGCCATTTTGGATTCATATCTTTATGACGTCATATTCTTCGTAGCTTTTATGACCACAAAAGGAAACCAGCGCGAATTGGAGTCCTTTATACTTAACAAAGATTTGCAAAACCTAACTTATAACAAGCCGAACAATATTGGAGCTCAATTGTCAAGAAATAAAATAGTCTGATTGATGATACAGTGGACATACAATTTAGCACCGAGAATTTAACAATACGAGCCGTAGCCCCGAATGCGCCTACCGACTGTGTCCTATAAATAATACATTATACACCTCATTGTTATCAAACTCAATGGAAAGCTTTAAGGGTGGATGATCTCTTAAAATAACAAGTGTTTGCTTCAGTGATTATCGACAATACGTATACCTTTAGCTGCCCTTCCAATAAAATTAAATTTGAAAACCTTTTGCCAATCGAATTCGAACTTTGCTGTCAACCTTTCTGAGCTTAATTTTAAGTGCTTCGTTTTCGCGTGCATAATATGAATGTTCAATAAAATAAAGATGTTATGCTCATAGATTTAAAGTTGAGTTTTCTATGATAGGTTTTCTAAGAAGTTTTCAATAAAATCTTCAAATAAAATGTGCGTGAACACCACGGCCAGCTTGGTTCACCATACAATGAAACATTCATCTATTGATACTCGACTATTTAAATGGTTTTACACATTTATAATGCGAGTTACGGTAAATAAGGTTGTATTGTGGTACTTTGTGCCGATGATATTGTATGAAAATAATGCTTTTAATACTATTTCAATATTTAGATGATGTTTCGAGGGTGCTTGCACGATTCCGTAATAGGTATTAAAGGTTTAGTTATTTCAATATTTGCTTTTTTCATGTAAATTGGGTCGATTTAATTTTATTTATTTATTTTTTAATTTCGATTTTCGTGGTCAAACGCGTGCCTATCCACCATAAAAAAAAAAGATTTAAGTAAATAATGGATTTCAATTGCAAGTATGGTAATGTAGGTTTTATCTCGATATCCACATTGACATTTGATATAGAACCGTTTCCACCGTTCTCAGTCTAAACCGGTCCACATAACTCCAACTATTAAATCTTATTTTTGATTTCTATCTTTAATTTTAATTCGATATGTATGATGAGTATTACATTTAAAATCCACTACTGAATATTCATGTGACTTTATTTAACGTGTTATTTGTTATATATTATAAGAAAATGTAAAAAACTGACATGTAACATTGAGATTGACATCAATAAAGAATTGTATTGTATTAAACAATTAATCAAGAAGAGGAAACACTATAGTGTAAATCATAGCACTAAAATGTAAATGATTTTTTTTTATATTAGTAATGACGCATTAATTACAAATATTAAGGAAAATATAATTTCCGTTACACATTTTTGTGTACCCTTTCAGTGACTCAAATAATGCAGGTACTCAATATCTCTGGAAATTGCGCGGAACTGTCTACTACAAAACTTTACTTGGAACTTATTATAACAACAATTTACCGACAGTTTTATAATTGAAATCTATATACTGCCATTTAACTTCATGTCAGATAAATAAATACCTTACTATATACATCAAATAAAAGAATAATACAAACTTATTAAATAAAATAGATCTCGTAAAAAGTTTAGGTGTCAAAAAATATAAAAAATAAAACCAAATTATATCAAGGAGTTATTCAACTTTGTGGCATACCTAACGGTTATGTTACATGCTTGAATTGAAACATTCAGCTGTTTATTCCAAGAGACCGAAATCTCTAAATCACAACCATTAAACACTAAACAGACCAATAAATAAATATAATTAATGACTTCTAACAAACAGGCCAGCCTATTTCACAAGGTACTTGTTACTTGCTGGGCGTTACATGGGCGGGAATCGAACCTTAGGCAGGGTATCACAGCCTACCCTCTTGTAGGAATAGGCAGATGATAAGCTGTTTTATATAATTGATATGGTAGGCGTGGCTGCAGCTGAAACCTTAAAATGTTTAATCTATTTCTTAAAGATATTACTTACTAAGCAGTATTTGTTTGGGCGGTGATATTAAAATCGATATTATAAGATACTCTATTATTTTTAAAAGTTTAATTATTGAATATCGATGAACGAGAGGAGATCTAAAACCAATTTGACGAACGAGATCAAACGAGCTCAAAAAAGAAGTTAATCGACTCTGGTACGTTACAAACGGTAGCCGGCTCTTACGAATAGATGCAGCTAATGATCTTTCAGTCTACCTGATTCTAAAAGGTATTTTATTATACCACAGGATTCATAATTAAGATTATCTGATTTTAAGTCATAAAAAAAAAACCTAATTTATATTAAGAATCTAGTTGAAATGAAATGTCACGACATTTTCATTAAAAATTTCATGCATAAACATCAGCTTTTATAATAAAGGCATCTTATCCATGCAACTATATAGTTTTATAATGTAAATTAAGCTTTATTAACTGAAAAACTACTGAGTTTTTTTTTTTAAATTTTGTTTTACCTATTAGATGTTTATAAAAATATGACATTCGTACATTTTTGCGTGACGGGATGTGTTTTCCGAATTGCCGAGTTATTTCGTAGCAGTCTAGGCAAGGCATAATTAAGGATAATGTGACTTCCGTGACACATTTTTGTGCAATGATTAAGACAGGCGATTATCCTCTTATATATTAGTATTAATAAATAAGTGGTTTAACATAAATATTCCTCATCATTTTAAGAATTTGGTAGGCGCCGATGTCTCACTGCACATAGGCTATCCAAATTAGTCATTAGCAAAATGTATAATTTTATGTGAATCATAAATTATTCAGAAGTATGTTTTTTTTTTTGCTAGTTGCTTTTGTGAACAAGCTTGAGAGTGAATATACCTCATCATGACCTCACCTTTAACCTGCCGCAAGATAGTAGTGCTTGCTTTTCTGTGAGCTAGTTAGAAGATGAGATTAAGCCCTGATATTACTAGCACACAAGACATTATGCTGTAATCCTCAGAAGTGACAACGCGTCAGCTATAGGGTTTTTAACCGAGTTCCAAAAAGGAGTTGGTTCTTTTTTGAGAGAGGGTGTACTTTCGAGATGGTCTCATGGCCTACCTAGTCAGGATATGATGAAGGAATGTGTGAATCAAATTATATAGGTTTTTATAATGGTTTTTTGTAAATATTCTAAAGTTGTTTATATTTTTGCATCTAGCAGTTGGCATTTCATGTTGCTGAGCGAATCCTGGAACGTTATATACAGATGAGGCAAGGAGTTGAATATTACTTAAGTATATGCAAATAAAAAGTGTAGAGTAATAAAATAATCTTCTTAGGGTAAGTCATTTTTGGAACGAAGTTCCTTATTGCGCGTTGCGAAAGGGGGCTAGGCGGAAAAAAAAGGAACGAAAAGTTGTAACGACACTTTTCGTAGCAATTCTCGTAGCAGCGTAGTAATTACATGCTACATTACAGCTACGGTGCTACATCATCAGACTAAACAGAAAAATGCGCACGCCGCACGGCGTGCGCATTTTTCTGTGTCCGTCTCTCTTTCTCGCTTATAGAAAAAAAGAGATAAATTAAATAAAAAAAAAAACTATAAAGAATGAAAAAAAAAAATGCGCACGCCGCACGGCGTGCGCGTTTTTCTGTGTCCGTCGCTCCATTTCGCTTATAGAAAAAATTAATAAATTTAAAAAAATAATAAGAAAAAAAAATTACTAGAGTTGGTTGAGTTTCTGCAAAAATAGGGGCGCTGGCGCGCTCAGAAAGGTCTGCGAAGGCGTACACGATCGCTGTTCTAGTCAGATACCAGGGAATAAATAGCTCGATATCGTGAACATTACTCCTCACTTGGATCATACTTAAACTCTAAATCGGTGGACCTTATATACAGGACCTTGTAACGAAACCATAGCGCGATCTAATTTGATCCCAACGCCATCTATCGCGCGACTTCGGAACTAATTGGTGCTACAGAAATATGCTGCGCATAGAGAAAGCAAGCGAAATATTTTAATTTTTTCCCTCTATGAATAATAAAGTAACTAAAAAAAAATATTATCATAACTTAAAAAAAAAAATACAATTCCCGCCTTTTGTTGAGTGTATACAGGTGTTTTGTACATAATAAATTATTAAAAATAGTTACAATAATGAATCCTGACAGTGTTTCTGCACAAGTTCTTGATATTGCTGATGGATTTAGGTAAGTAGAGATTTTATACACACGATAATAAATGCTTTTGTATTTTAGCAAGTACACATTATAACCTTTCTTTACTATTGTGCTAACCAAGTCATACGCGTTATAATCTCTTCATTATTGTGTGTTTAGCAAGTGTACGCGTCATAACTATATTAAATTCAAAAGCAAATTATTTTTTAATATTACCACAGAATGTTTACTAATTTTGTTATGTACATTTCATGGAATATACGATTAGAACACATCTAATTATGTCATTGGGATTGGTAATGAGATTATTGATAATGAGATCTGATATTATTATATCGCGAGTAAACTTGCGAATACAATTTAAAAGAAAGCAAGATAATCGCAGAAAAATAATGTTAAAGATAAGGTTTGTTATGTGTGGTCATAGAACTATTACTCCTAGAAACCGAGTACACGCATGAAATGTAAAGCCACTTTAATTGTGCCGTTTCAGTTCAGTGTAACTCTCTGGTATTTATCAGATTTTCGTTTAGTTTGTCTGTCCGCCAAGCGGTGCATTATAATTTTCAATCAATCTGTTTTTAGCCTTACTTTATACTTAAATTCATACAAGCAGTTTATTTATCTAGGCATTATAAGTCTATGCGTGTGTTTGAATGAACCTCGCTTTTGATATTTTGAAATTTTAAAATTAAGTGTGTAAGGCACAGGAAATATTGTTATGTAGCCATTCAGCCTATAGGAGTATTGTGATAATATCTCCACAATGATTTTAAAAGTATCATTCGATTATTTTAAGAGAATGATTAAAGTGATTCTGAATGATCTTGTGTACGCTTGCTACGCTTGATAATTTAATTGTCTTAATGTTTGTTTTTATTTTAATTTGGTTTAAATTTTTGTTACCGTATTTAGTTTATAAATAGACTGTTTTATTTGTTTAGTGGTTAAGGTCGCATACCTTTTACTGCAATCTCGCATGCGAATCCTGATTTGTTGTTATTTGGAATTACCGAACTTCGTTCCATCCGGGTGTCCCTTGACACCTCAGTAGTTTTTGTGCCTGTTTTTCTTACTGCTGGTCAAGCAGTCTTAAACGAGAATAATTCATGGTAAATTAACTTTACTTTGCAAAAATAGAAAATGCTCACGAATTGTGATGGGAACAAAATGAGTAGCACAAACTCCAAGAACTATTTGACCGACTTATTACGTTATTTCATGCCTTTACAAGGTTTTATAAATTTTTATCATATCTCTTACTAATAAGTATTATTCTATGAATAAAATGGAGTAATTCTCTAATAAATAATTTTACTAATAGCTCGCTATAGCTAGCTTAACATCCGAATGTATTTTTTACGAATGAATCACCCATCTTGCAGCTTGCGTCGGCACATTTTAAGTGTCTAAAATTAATTTCACAAATTGGCGTGTTTCTTAGAAGTGGTTTGGAGTTCAAACATTGTAGTTTAGTACCCCGCCCTAGGGCTCCGGTGCTCCGCCCTATCACGCCCGGAGCGCAAACCTTTTGGACCGACACGTACCAAAGGCTGGCTATGGTGTGAAGGCGGTTCTGTATAGATATAGGTTGTTGTTAGTTACGGAAGTTGACCATTAAGTGTAAGCCATTTAAACTTAGAAATTAGTGTGACTGTTTGTTTTCAATATTTATAAAACTTTATCAGGGCAAATAAGATATCAAATTTAATGGTATAATTGAGAAAGAAACCACCATTAAAACACTTTATTCATTTAAAGGTTTTAAAAATAAGTCTTATTTCCGAAATTATCTGAATTTGTTGTATTTTAAGTTAATTTTAACCTTAAGTTCAAATTAAAAGGATTGGATTATTTGCATTTATTGAGGTAGAGTTTTAAAGGTCTTTGTGTTAGCGTTTGAAACACCCTGTAGCTGGTGGTTTTAAAGGAGATTGCTCTAAAGGAGGATAGCTTTGTGGACGATGTGAGGCGGTACAACTTGACATGAAAATAGTTTGGTCAAGATTGCTCCATTGTTAGATGTTTCAATACTTCTAGCACTTTGTGTTCAAGTGTAATGGCGGCACTTTTTGTGATTGTTCCTTGGATTGCCTGACGGTTAAAGTTGATTGATGGGAAAATGGGTGTGAAACTAATATTATGGTACAATTGATTTTTTTCTTGAGTTATTCTATGAAACTGATTTCATACTACGACTTAGAATACTACAACTAATTATTACTATTGACTGACTGACCTTCTAAACCTAGACAATACGATTTACCCGATTTAAACGTCCAATTTACCAATAGATACTAGGTCCCTTTATTTTAAATTATCAGAATTTCCTTTTTTGTTTTAAAACGACACCCGCACTTTGTATAATTCCTGTATCACGGGGGTGTTTACAAACATATATTTCACACACACAAAGCACGCCAAGAATCGGAACAAATCTTTGCGGATCGCATAAAGAATTGTCCCGTGTGGGGATCGAACCCACAACACCAGCGCAGTGACCAATACGCCAACCGTGCACTAAAACTTCGCCGATACAACGCTGTACAGACATTTAAGAATTACCTTATTGCTTCTCACCACTTTATAAGCTGTAAATTTGTTTTTTAATTTGTAGCGCACACATTTAGTATACCACTTACAAAAGCGCTAAGAGTCCCGTTCAACAGACATATAGAATCATACCAAAAAAAGGAATGACACAGGAACATCGGTGGCAGATTTTTTCATCGCTATTGTCCCAAACAATGAATGCTCAGTGTTCTTATCTTCATCTCCATCTCACCCAGATCTTATCAGGGCCTAATCCAAAAAGGGCCCAGACAATGGGGCGAGTGATCGCCACACGTGGACAAATTGGGCATTATGATCGCTTTTTATTGAAAGTTGTATTGTTTCTTTAAGGCAGTGATGTATTGGTAGTATTTTTATTATAATGGTGATATTTAGTTTTAATTTTTTTACAGAGTTACAGAAAATTGTCACCCTTCTATATTTTTTTTTGACTTTAAAAGAGGAACAAAAATCTAAAATATTTATACTTGATAAATCAATTACAGCTAAACCATGTATGTATGTTTGTGTGTCGTCTAATTTCTTTAAAATTGTTAATCTGCTGGAAACCAAAACATTTTTATTTTACGGTATTATGTTATGTGTATATAAATACACCAAAAATCCTTGTCTTACCAGCAAAACTGAGCTTACTTTTTCTTGAATGAATCAACTTGATTTAAAGGTAAGATAAACCTTTACCCTGTTAATTAATACGTTAGGGATAAATCTGAGTCACTTAAAAGATCGAGTCACATTACGGTATAAAATGCATATTGTACATCTATATGATTCACTAAATGATTCAGGAATACCGTCCAGTGTAACTACATGTTACTTTTATATGATAAACTTGCGTAATGTTTAGTGTGTAGAATATAAATAAATAAATATTCCACAACTCACACACAACGCCATCTAGTCCCAATAAAAGCAGGGCTTGTACTATGGGTACTAGAATAACTGATACTAATACATATATACTTTTCTTTTGTAAATACATACTTATTACATAGAAACACCCAGACTAAGACAAACCCCCATGTTCATGCAAACAAAGATTTGTCTTAAGTGGGAATCGAACCCACGACCTCGGCGTAGCAGGCAGGTACACTAACCACTCCGCCATCCGGTCGTCATCTTTATACTCGATAAGTCCTTGACAAATATAACTTGCACTTCTTACATTAACCTACACTTTGGCAATGTTGAGCAAACCCTCCCGTCATTTACTTGACAATACATACATACACTGTACATGATTATTTGCTAATTACTTAAAAAAAATTAAGTGTAAAAAGGTCTCAAAATCTTTTTGTTATTGGAGCACCACAAAGTTAGTACAGATTCTGCGATGTTACAAATTATTCCCTATCATTTCATCAAAGTCAAGCTCATTAATATTGCCGTTTTGAAGCTTCTGTAATTAGGTTAAAAACTGCCAAAATAAAAAGGATTCACTACCAAAAATGCAACATGACATAAAATCCCTTCCATCCTTTACCTAATTAATTTAATATTGTCCTCCTAATATATTTTTATTTTAAATGAGCCGGTGCATCCAATGATTCGTTAAGAACCCTTCTCAATGTGACAAAGAAACTGTGATATTTATCTCAAAACACGTTAAAATTGGCTTTTAAAGGGAATTTGTCTCGTTTTTGACTACTAAAAGGTCCATTAAATCGTCTTTGTTGTCTATTGATTTGTTGTTGGATACGACACGCACCGTGAAACA
This sequence comes from Hypena proboscidalis, assembly GCA_905147285.1. NCBI lineage: Eukaryota > Metazoa > Arthropoda > Insecta > Lepidoptera > Erebidae > Hypena > Hypena proboscidalis. The sequence goes on from LR990143.1 coordinate 4,855,447, forward strand.
TATACAGGAGGTTCTGAATGCCACAATATGAAGATGCCATAAAACCGTGAAGGTATGTACGGTGGACTTATACTTAAAATCATGCCTGTCACCTTAATATGAAGTAAGGCTATATTAAATTGATATACATTTTTCATTAGTTTACAGAAACAGCTTCGTGTAAAAAAGAGTACCGATAAACAATATACATTTTCATATAACCTAAGCTAAGTGTTTCCTGATCAATCGAGCAATAGAGAAAAAGGTTTTTAAGTTTTGGTCCTATAAGTAGGTTAGGTTAGATTTGATTGTGACCAACATCGAACGAGTCGAGAGAGCGCAGCGAGCATAACGCGGCAGCGGTTGGGAGTACCATAATCGAAATGCTTGGCAAGGGCTAGATTGACGATTAACTACCGCCATTAGTGAACATTTCAATATTATAATCAAAATTAGCAAAGCACGTGGTAGATAGATAGATAGATAGATAAAAACTTTATTTGTGCATAAGACATAGGAAATACATTTGTACGAAAGTTTCAGTTACAATATATGCACAAAGGGCGGCCTTATCGCTTAACGCGATTTCTTCCAGTAATGTGTGTGGTGATTATTAATAATCACTGGTAATTATTAATATTTTTTCAATTTATCACGTTAACCGAAATATAAACATAAACAAACAAATACATTAGACAAAACATGAGAAAATAAATCCAGCCAATCGATTTCAAAACGTCCTGTACATCAAAAATCGTTTAACAAAAACCGATCTAACGCGACGAAGGGACTAATAACATCAATAACTGACTCATAAAATGACTTTTCTTTCTCTCGCATCGCCGATTCTTTTGCTAAAAACCCATTTACCACGAATTCATCAACACTCGGGTAATATGGCACAATATGAGACGTTATTGAACATATTAAAGGACTGTTACACACCTTTTAACTCGTGACAATAGTGTTATAATGTAGTTATGATGTGGAATGTGTCGGTGTCCATTTAAGCGAAAATGAGGACAATCATTATATTGTTTGGTGATATTATATAATTTTTTAACTGTATGATTGTGTTAATATTACTTTGGCTGTTTATTTGAGCGAAACTTAAGGTCAATTTATATACTTCATGTTATGATTGTGTAAAAATGTCTTGTGCTATTCGTTTAAAAGCGAAACTTAAGGTATGTTTGACGATGTCACTCATTCACAGTATATTATATATTTTAAAATATCTTCAATGACTGATATCGTTAAATATGTTTTTAAAATTTTCCTTAGGGCTCTTGTGAACAAGACTGAGAGTTGAAGTGTATGGACGAAGTGGGTATTGAAAAATAAAAATCACACTAAATGTTTGTCAAATTAAAGGGTCTGCTTATTATTTAAATAAATATTATCTCTTATATAATATTAAAGTTGAAATCCAGCAGGACTCGAACCTGCACCCCCTGGGTATACGCCCCAAGTGCTTTACCAATTCAGCTATGGATTCGTATGTTGCTAGACTCGAAATTTCTCAACTCTTTTGTGCCAGCGTCATTTGTATATATATACCTTAGCTAGACGAACCTTACTTGGTTTTAGCGTCATTAGTAAGATACTACCATTTTAATATTATATAAAATACAAAAATGCATAGCAAAGTTAAAATATTACAAATATTATCCCTATTTATTGCTGTGTATTAATAGGGCAAATTACGGACGTATTAATATTTTTCCAACACGTGTAAATAGTTTTCCTATTTATTTATTTTTATATGAGAGGAAAATGATAAGCTGAATATTGGAAAGAACAGACCGCTAGTTATGAATATGTATCACATAATTGAAACACTTAATTTATTTCCCTTTGCTTTTGACCAAGTTTTGAGGAAAGTATTTTTTTTATAAATAGTATGTTGTGGGGTTTTTTAGAGGAAGGAAATAATACAAAAAAATAATTGAAAAACCTACACATAAATAAAGCGCCAGCTTACTCATTGATTAAAAATGGGGTTTTTAATATTAGTGGTGAAGGAACAGTGACTTGTCAGTTATTTTTTATATTTGTAGTAATTTTCTTTGGGATATTTTATATTGCATATCAAATAAATAATTGCCTATCAATACATACTCATCATTTATATCCTTTTTTACATCAAATAACTTACTTCACTACAAATAAACTAAATGTTTAACAAAACTCAAACTGCAGATAATTCGAAATTACACATCAATATGACATTCCTTTTTTCCTCATAATGCAATACAGTTAAATTTATTTTTGTACAAAAATACTACATGCATAGCATAAATACTGACTGCACATCAAATTTACCATATTTCATAGCAAAATAACTATCCCAGTCGCATATTAACCAGTAAGTACAACAAAATCTGTTCATCATATTTGTCTTAATTTTCAAGAAGCCATGCTCGGCAAATTTAATGATAATTATAACAAATAAATCCTTTTACATTGCATTATTTCTAAAAGCAGAACAACTTAACTGAAAAACTTTGCGCGTTTTTTCGTCACTGGAGTAAATAATATAAAAATAAAAGCTATAGTTATGGCATAGGTCAATTATGGGTAAAGTAGTAGGTTAGGTTAGGTTAGAACTGCGACCATAACATAGCGCGAGCCGAGCGAGCGAAGCGAGCGTGCCGCGGCAGCGGTCGGCGAGTGCTAGAATCAATCTGTGTGATACTCTGACCCCTTTTTGAATCCACCTACTAAATAAAATAATATTATACTACCTACCAATTTCTTATTATCATAGATCGTAACAGACGACAGTACGTGGCGCCACCTGCAGAAGCTAAAAATGTGCCTATTGGGCAAAAAAGGAAGCGTGGATGCCCCGCGAAAGCTAGACCCGCTTTAATAATTCAATAAATTACAATTTTGTATCTAATTTTATATATTTTTTGCTGATCTCATTATGTGATAATTAATAAATAATAAGATGACTGTGACTAATAAAATGTTGTTTGATTTAGAAAAACTGCTGTAAATATTATAAAAATAGAAGCTATATTTAAAAGAAAAAGAGTTAACATGTATAATGTGCATTAAGATTATTAGTTGTGCATTAATAAAAAAGCTTTTGCTTCAGGAAAAATTGCTGTGCGCTGTGAAAATAAATTGTAGTGTGTTTAGTGATATTTTGAGTTGAATATTTTGTTGTGCAATCAGTAATTTTGATGGGAATTCGGTATTTAATTGCATAGAAAAAGGATATTTTATGATTTGCGTTTAAATACTACCCATTTTCTTTTAAGATGAAACAATGAAAAAAATAAAAACATTGAGACCATTATGAGATACCCAGCAAACAGATAATGACTCCACAATCAAAGCATATGGCTCTATAAATAATCACGATATCCAAAGACATTCTACAGCTCTATATGAGCTTACTCAAGTATCAAATCTAATATTCAAACATAACTTAATTGGCAACAAACATGTCAATAAACATACTCCATTTAATATCAATACAAATATTCTCAACAGCTGCTCATAAGCTGAGAAAACATCTCTACAAGGCCTTTGCTTTCCGTCTAATATCTTCCAAGTCATGGACGATAATATAATTATTGTCAAATGTCCCGCGTTTTTCGCTCGGATGAATTTCTTGCAAAAATCGCATTCAAAAGGATCATCTTTCGAGGTAGTCCCATCACAAAGAGGTACAGGATAAAGCTTCATATTTATTTCATAATAAATGACAATTAACGTAAATTGATTTCGGACTGACAATAAAGACGCAGCTAACCAAACATTGGCCAAAAGGATCCGTGTCATTGTGGAGTTGCTCACAAGAAATGTTGAGTTCACAAAGGTTTGTATTTATTGTTACATATAGCAACAAATATTATGTATTATAATTTTGTTATTGGGTCCTTTTGGATAAATAAATATGTACGTGGTTTTCAGATATTTTTGTTTTGAGGTAAGTAAATAAAGTGTTACATTAGAAGAGCGCATACTTGGCACACTTTTAAAATTACTGAATCATTATTTATAGGTAAACAATGACTGAATGGTTAAAGATAAGTTTAAACAATCATATGTATACAGGGTGGCTCATACATATCGGTCAGTATGTTTTAATTGGATATCGACTGTGGAGGTCATACCCAAGTAGCATGTAAGTGTCGTCAGCATCAATAATACAGCCAATAAAGAACTTAAAGTGGTATAAGAGACGTATAAGAGAGTCAGGAAAGGTTATAAGCGTTATAAGAGTGTTACAATCCGTTATTATACAGCTCAGCTGTATATAGGCTTTATTATGGTATCTGCGTACACTTAAGGTGTTATATCGGAATATTACAACTCTACTATACAGCTTTAATAATTGTGTAACACTCCAAGCTTATTTCTACGGCTAAAGCTGTATAAAGGCTGTATTATAGTACTATTCACTCGTTTATTACATCTTTAAGCTGTATTATAGTATTACTTGACACTTGTTGCTGTAACTCCATTATAAAACTAGTTTTTATGGTGTAATTTAACACTCTTATAAGTATTAAAGCTGTAATAGTTACTTCTAAGAGAGTATTATAGAACTAAAAAGATAAATGGCAGCTATAGTACAGCTTTAGTCTGTATTATTGACGGAGACGTCAAATCAATGTCGCAGTGAGGAGATGGATTGAGAAGGAATATTTGAATATAAGGAATTACAACTTAAATAACAGTAATGATAGTGAACCAATATTGACTGAATCCATAGCTCTAATGAGGGTTCCGTACGAAAAAAAAAAGAAAAAAAAAAAAAAGGAGATAAAAATAACATTATTAATTGCTTCCTTCGGTATCATAACACCCCTTTTGATTCCCAGGAACTTGGCACTATGCAAAGTTTTTTTGACATTTTTCTTCAGTTTCTATTATCTTGAACGACATATTATTCTGAAAAATAAAGAAAATACCTTAATAAATAATCGTCAAAATGGTTTTAGAGATTTTAATTCTTTATACGTATCTCTAAAGAGGTTATTAGTTATTATCTAAATGAAGAGCATAATACAGCCTATTGAATTAAAATATTCTATAATTACTCTAATTAGAAGTTAAAAGCTGTACAATACACTTCATTTATTCCATAGTAAGCATACTGGCGCTATATTGCTCTTCAAATAGTGTTAGGGCTGTTGAAAATTGACGCCATTTTCTAATAAACAAAAACATATTAGATGATTCTAAAAACAAAAAGAATTGACATTATTTTGCATTATCTTTAGCCGTATCATGTTTACTAGCTTATATAACGTTAACTTGGCCTTTTCCTTATTACTTGAAATTAAAATGTTGATTCTAACCTTAAAAAACAAAAACTTACTTACCGATATTCAGTATTTCTTTTGTTTTTCTTGATTTTTATGCTGGCGCGCGAATATTTTACCGAAAACCATATACAGGTTTTCAATAAATATTGGTTTGCACGTTATTTTCACCAAACCAATAAGTTCAAGATCATTAATATGTTTTTCTTAGCAAGTAATTTGCCATTATAATAATATGCATAATGTTATTTTCACCAAACCAATAAGTTCAAGATCATTAATATGTTTTTCTTAGCAAGTAATTTGCCATTATAATAATATGCATAATGTAGATAAAAAATATGATGTACATTAAAATATCTATACTTTTGTAATTCTTTTATAACACTATTGTAGAACTTTAATTCTTACAAGCTACGTTTAGGATACCATCTGGAGAGTTGTAGTTTCTTTTTACACCAAATATCAAATCAAATCAAATCAAATCAAATCATTTATTTCCATGGGCCCCAAGGGGCGCTTGAACACGTCAAAACAAACATCAAAACACAAAAATATAAAATTAAACTAAAACTTAGCTAACTTAATTATAATACTTATTGTAGTAAAATGATTTGACACCGGAGCTTAGATTGACTTTAATTCAACTTAGAGATTTGAATTAAAATCAATCCAAGTACCAGCTCCGATGGGTATTGCATCATGAGAAGAGCTGGTGAGAAACTCATGTGCACCATCTTTTCAAATAATTCATACAATATTTGTTTGTTTTTGACAATAATTCTATGTGTAAATAACAGCTCTTATACAGCCTTTTTACAGCTACTATAAAGCTCTTATAACACCAAACGCTGTATAATTTGTGCCCATTTTACACTTATAAGGGCTGTATAAGCGCTTATGCAGCCTTTATACAGCTAATATACAGCTTTAAGTGTAAAATTACGCGCTAGTACAGCTTTTATACAGCTTGTAATGCTACTTGGGTAAGCAGTTAAACTTGCAATTAAACATAATATCTAAAATTAATAAAATGCATTGTATTTTGAGTAGATGTCCGAAATTACAACCCGTTTATTTTCAAAACAGTACTTGTTACGGTAGATAGGCGGCACAACCACTTCTCAAAATTAAATAATGTGATATTACACATTATGCATACCATGCATTATACATAATAACAATACCCTTCTAGGCAATATAGGCGTGATAACATCACGCCTATATTGCCTAGAGGGGTATGGCAGAGGTGTACAACACCCACACTTCACTTATTATGTTTAGGTCCCATGGTATAGTAATGGTTACAAAGAACAGATTTATGTATATCTTTTAATTACAGACTTCCCCATAAATAGATAGATAGAGAGAGAATTATTTATTATGCACAAATAAAAGTACATAGTTGTGATACAGGGTCTTAGTTTAGTCCCCGTACGGACCAATTTAAATAAGCCACCCTGTATAGTCCTGCATGGTACCGAAAAGATTTCATAATTGCAATCAAGTGGTTTTTATTTAATTTGTCTGTTGGATATTCAGCTTCAGAAAGATTTCTACCTGTTAGCTATAAGTAACACCAGGATCTGAAGTAGATTCTGGTTATTCATAACAACAGATATATTTTCGTGTAAATTATCGTTTATTTAAAATCAGTACCTAGCTGAAAGATATAATGTATTAAAGTTCCTTGGCAGAGTGCGTGTAGTGTGAGTACTGAAGAAGATGGGTAGACTTCTTTGAGGACTTTTTCAGATAATTGATAAAGAATAATATTTAAGAATAAATTGACAATCTTTTACAAAACTAAATTTAAAAATCAGTGACAAGTTGACATATAAAAAAGTACAACAGTCATAGAGTCTAAAAACATAAAGAGTCTTTAACTCTAACAATATGGGCTTTTAGACTAAAAATTTCTTAAACATAAGGACTATATTTATTAAGATGTGAAGAGAGATGATAAATCACTTTCAGGAATCCAAATCTCAGTCAGTTTCTATGTATGTCTCATACTGAGGACAACATGCAGCTGATATCATTCTTTATTTAGCTAAGTAAAATAAATCAACCGATTTAACCCGAAGACGTTTACGACATCCTCTCACCAAACGCAAATTGTTGGCACTTTTGTTCTTATTTGTCCACGAAGCTGATCAATTCAGGTCCCCAGCATCTTACCGCAGATGTTTTCATTTAACCTACACTTACTAATACAATTCTGCATCTTGTATTACAAGTACAATGAGTGGTCATCAATTACCGACAGCTCTCGCAAAATACGTCGTTGAAGTCAAAAACTATATTCCAGGTGTTTGAACAATTTGAGTATAATCACTATATTTGGAGTGTTGTCACGATGTTTCTAAGAAGTCCATTGTTGGAACCACCCAGTAGGGCCGTGTTTGCAAACGGGCTGAATAGGCTTCGACCAATATTTGCCTTGGAATCAAAGAAACAAAGCCTCTGTGGGGACAGTTAGCGTTTTCTTGTGATTCACGGGGACAATGTTAAGGTGATGTTCCGTGAGGTAGAGCCTTCCCGTAGTGTTTACCAGGGGTTTGCCGTAATTAATACAAAGTTACTTGTTATTTTTATTAGTTAGTTAAATTTTTCGGTCATTAATCTCATTACCTCATATATTCTCATTACCTTATTCAGCCATTTCATATCAGCTCATTTACATTATTATTTAGAAATAAATACATAAAATGGTAATTTTGTACCGTTTAAGTTGCAAACAGGCTAGCCCTGGTAATTGGTAAGGGAATAGTAGTAATCTTAGCTCAAATAGCAAATTTTGTATTGTAAATATAGTACAAAAGGGATATTAAATGCGGGGTGCATAAAAGAAGCCTTCCTGAGTGACGTACACAACGATTCCCTCCGTCCAGCGCACCCTGGGCAATTCACGAGTTCTTTAAAGCTTATTGGCTAATCCTTTCACCACGATGGCAAGTCAAAATAAAATGAGCCAGCCATCGACACGACGAAGAAGAAGAAAACCGTTCGCAGTACAGAAACCGAACCTTAACCCAAATTTGGCGTCAATGTTTGCACGTCCACGGAACACCGCGGGAGTCCTCGACCACCGCGCATTATTGTGCCTCTACGCCTTTATTTGTGCCTTTATTTACACATCTTACCTTTAAATAATGCCTCTATTTAACCAGCGAGCTTTAATACTTCCTTTATTAAGGACTGAATGTTTAAGTCAGCACGAGCCTGATCTGCAAGGAAATGAACGAATTAGTTTGTCTGATACTTAGAATTGTTAATGCATGTATTTGCTGATATGTTTATTTTAATTCGTTTTTGGTGAAGGCTTAATGATCGATTGACTAATTTTCGGTAGCTGCACGAAGTAAAGACTTGTGTGTAATATAAAGACTTACCCCTATCACATGTGATTTTCACATAATTGGTGAAACGTGGGGTTTTTTAATGGGTAATAGGCACGCGTTAGACCACGATCTCACCTGATGGTAAGTGATGATGCGGTCTACGAGTACGTACGTTTACCTATAAGAAACCTATTAACTCTTGCTTTGAATACACCTAGATTGTTCTCATGCGGAAACACAGATTCGGGCAGGGCGTTCCACTCTTTTGCAGTTCTTCATACCATTCTGGATAACGCAGGAGAGATGTTATTGCGATAGCATGAATTAAAGTTTACTAAAGTTTATTTTTTTGTATTGCAAAATTATTCGTATAAGGATCGCAACTGTATGCTCATGGAATAGCCCAGACTATCATTTTTGATTTAAATAAATGACATCATGACGTCCGCGTACTAATATTATAAATACGATTTTCTTTAATGTATGTGTGTACTGATGTTATTTGTTTCTATTTTGCTTAAAAACTACTAATCAAATATATTTTTTTTAATTAACGTATAAATTATAAATGTAATGTTACTCCAAAACTTGCATAACTTACCTTTAACTTCCACATGTTTTCTCTGTTTCGATCAATTATCATGCTTTTATATTATTCTCAACCGATTTACTACACAGTAAAAGTTCTATATGAGTCATTTTGGGTTTGAAGAATAACCTACACTACGATGTTTGTAATTCTAGGATTTAAACTAACACTAGTATTGTACAAAAAAATAGTAATATGTCATTTTATAAATAAAGATCTTTTCAAATTGAATTCAATCAAATATAAATAAAAAAAACTTAATAGATTTTGATAACATTTAGCACACATAGCCTATAGCCTAGTTTTGTTTAAGATAAGTACTACGCAGATAGAGTCACTGGCGAGAGCTAGTTGGATATTATAAATGAAATCATGATTAAGTTGTATGTGTCATTATTTGCATCATCCATTAAAGTAGGTTTCTACGATTAGTAAGTGGATAGGTATGTGATTTCATTATAATAAATGGGCAATCCTTTTTGGTCTCGTATAATCCAGTACACATTAAGATATACATTTCCAGTATTAGATGATCTCGCATTGTAGGTTTCTCGTGCAATTCGAGACAAACATATACTTTTTTTTTTATACTACGCCCACAGCGAACGAACGTGTAGTCCACCTGATGGTAAGTTGAGTACAGCCCATGGACATCAACAATCCACAAAAGCAGATTATAGATTTGTCACTGCAGCTGAGGAATACGGTGTTATGCCTCATGTGCCAGTAATTTCAGGGCCCGATCTCACCACCAAACCGGAACACAGTAATGGAAGCACTACTATTTGGCGGCAGGTTAAAGGTGAGACTGTGGTGCTGCCGCCCTCGAGCTCATTCACAAGAGCTCTACAGCCAGTGAATACTGGCTGTATATAGCTTGTTGTGTGGTGTACATTGTATTACCTCGTAATAGGTTGTGGCGGTCAAATGATGAAACAGATGTACAGCGAAACCTAGTTGCAAAAGTCCTAAGAGAAATGGGGAAAATACTTTTTGTCTGTTGTAATAACTATATTTATGATATTTACTTACATGCATCCGAAGGATCACGCCTTTATCCCATGTAGGCAGAAACGATGTGAAGTGAAATCTCTTTTGTTTCCTGAACATTCATACATCGCACGTATAGTGTAGTGGATTAAGCCCTCGCCTGGCCGCTCTCCACTACGCTGGTGTTGTGGGTTCGATTCCCACATGGGACAAATCTTTGTGTGATTTGCAAAGATTTGTTCTAAGAATGGGTGTGCTTGTGTGAGTGAGTGTGTGTATTTCACCTTGTTATTGAGTCCATTGGATAGTGTAATTGCTTCTTGCGTTCTATCTAATGTAAAAAAAGCCAAATTTATTGATTTATTTATGCATCGTGATAATAAGTAGCTTTAATTCTTTACTAACACTGTCGTAATCTGATTGTGCTTGATAATGCTGTAGTGAACCAATGTGTTACTAGAGGTCGTGGGTTCGAATCCTGGCCATTACACCACGGACGTGAACTTCTTCCTAACACAAACGAATTTCACTTAGCTGGAGGGGGTTAAGAAGAATACTAGTTATTGCAAATGAATAGTAAGCTTTTTAAAAAAAAAATGCAAGGCACTACCGTTCAATCTCTGAACAGAGCTGGAAACTTGTATAGCAAGATTGGATCTACGCACTGCCCGTCTTTACTGTTTACACCAAAGATTGCCCATCAATGTCATCAATCTAGCTAGATGCAAGTGGATGGGCAGATTAAACCTGATTGAAGATAAGTATTTTTATTACCTTTTTACGCGTTACGCCGTAAGTTGGCACAAGCCACCCATCCAGGGGCCGGCCGCAGTTAGGATTGCTTAACTCGATGATCAGCCTTAGCCACACAATATAATTCCCTATTTACCTTTATTAAGGAATGCACCAACTCGTGACTCCTAGGCACTTACATAACACGACCCAATCACATATGCACATAATTGTTCATAATCATAATAAAAGGGACTCCATTTGAATACGTACACTGCATACAGGGTCATTTTAATAAAACTTAACCGTTATTTTTTTTTAATAATTAAATGATGTCTTGTGTTGTGTTGCGTAAATAAAGTTTTGTTTTACGACTTTTCTAATTCGTACTTTGATTTTTTGTTGCAAATAAATCAATTAGATGAAATTAAGTGCGATAACATGATTAAATCTGAAGAATTTGCTGTATATATTTAGCTTTATAATAATTACGCGATTTAAACCAGTTGTCTAATTTTTTAAATAAGAATCTGCTGTATTTCTATGATGCATGACATGAATTTGTAATGATGTGTTATAGCAAAAGAAAGTACAAATATAATACATACTTTCGAGCATTATTAAGTATTCTATGCAGACTTATGACAAAATGTTTTGTTATTTGTGTGTTGTGAGTACGATGTAGGCGGCCCTTTGAGAGATTCAAATATTTTCAAAAACACCCTGTTTATAAAAGGAAGTGATAAAACCTGCTAACGACCTTGCATCCTGTATAGATACCAACAGTTTACTTTACCAATACTTGACTTAGGTTAGGAATGTCAAATTCATTTGCATAAACATTCATCAATATTCAACCTTATATTAAAGACATTAAAGTTCACAATACGATGTTAAAATCAGATAAAAGTTAACCCGTCAATGCAAGTGGTACTTGTCGACCAATATTGGTGCTTCGAGGGACAATGTTTGAAGTGTTCGTTAAGTGTATGAATGGTTGATTGCCGCAAAACAATGAAGGTAGATGCTTGTGGTATCTATTAAGTGGGTGTCAAATTGAAATTCCAAATTCAAAATCTTTTCTCTTTTTAAATGTGGTTTTCACGGGTGTTGGTCACATTTAGCACTGCACATTTGCCATCTTACTAATATAGCATACAAATATAAAATAAAGTTATAAACTAAGAATAATAATGAAAAATCTAAACAACATAAAAGACAACATTTGCTATTAATTATGTAAAACACTTAAAAACACAATATTGTATTTTATAGCTTAATTACTCATTCATAGAATAAAATCATTTTTTATTTAAAAATCGTCAATTATTTAAAAGTTATCATTAAAAGATCTAATAGTTAAAATAATCATTCTTTTATTTTTAAAGATCTTTGGCTTGAACTTGGATTACATGCATCGTGTTAACAAAATTATCTACACGGTTGGCGTAGTGATTAAAGTGGTCATCTCGCCGCTTTCAACAGCGCTGGTGTTGATGGATTCGATGCCCACACGGGAAAAATCTTTGTGTGATTCGTAAAATATTTGTTCTTATTCTGGGTATGCTTCGTGTGTGATCAAAAAGTAAAGGAAAATCTGTTTTTTTTAACGAAATCTCTTATTTTTTTTAATACTTAATTACATAGGCTATAAATCTCATACATAATACAGTAGGTATATCTACTGTATTATGTTTGAGCCCATATAATGTAGTAAATTGATTGTCGCTGTATGGATCTGTGACACTTATCTTATAACACACGTGATACTCTCGCCGCTTATACATGTTATGGTACTTAAAATAATTTAATAAAAGCATCCCCGTAAACCCATCCCATCAATAGTGGCTTTCATTTATCAACCAAGACGCATCAACTCCTTTGTGGACTAAATAGATTCACCAAGTACAAAGCGCTTGGCAATCAGGGCACAAATCAGGAACTCCAGAAAGGCGTCACGCTGGGGAATTATCCTTCGCGTCACGCCAAACATCAATAGCGTGACACTATTGTGAAATTTCTCACTTGGGGCCTTGGCGACCCGCAGCGTTTGTCGGGTTAGCCTCAAGTTGGGCCCATTGTTGGCACACGTGCGACTTGAATAGGCCCTTAGGAGGTTTCTTGACAACCCCATTTATGTAGGACCTAATTGAATTATAGGGCGCGGTTATGAGGGCGATAAGATCCGATTTTGTAATTACTGTTTTGTGTTGGTATGTTGTCTCGTTAGGGATACGGGTTTGTAATTATTTGCGGAGGGATCTGATTGAGATTGTCTGCGGGTTAGCGAAGGGGAAGATATTAGAAATAATGATCTGGGACACTGATTTTTAAATAAAATATTTTCTAAAGGAGTTTAAAGATGTAAAGTTAAGAGAAACTTCTTTATTTAATTATTACCCCTAGCTAGATATTATACTCTGTTTATACTGATTCATCTGCATAATAGGCATGTTTTGAACCGCGAATTGACTCGTTGCTCTAGCCATCTGAGGTAAATACTTACAAACTATACTAATTTAATTCAAATTTCCAACAGAAAAAAATCCAAAAGTCATTCAAAACACACATTTTAAAGATTAACTTTAATCCCTAAACTACTTACGTAATTCCATTAAATAATCACATTCGCGCAAACAACAAAAACCTTCACAAATCGATTTCGAAAATAAACACTCGAGTATCAAAATACGACTTCCATGAGTTTCCAACGTTTTAAGCCTACACAAACAGCATCGGCCGCCATTTTATTTCTGATACATAAATACACCCCCGCACTTGTTTGCAAAGATAACAGCGACTTAAACTCAAGTCAATCCCAACCAAAATAAATATGTGTAGAGCTCTCAAGGATGACTCTACAGCCCTGTAGAGTTTTGAGTCGCACAGGCAAGAATTTAAGGGAATATAAGTCGAACTCGGGAGCAGATTAAATCAGTGGACTATTTTAGTTCATCTTGGATTTTCTTAGCATTTTCAGGGTAGGTTTGACACCCCCAAATTCTGCCCTTGCTAAGGTTATTTGACTTTTGTCTGAATTGCGATAAAACTAATCAGTTTAACTTTGATTATTTTTATAGCATTTAGTTATGCTTAGCAAATTATACTAAGAAACAGTTGAAAAAGATATGGTACCGGCAGGATTTGAACCTGCGACCTTACTGCACACCGGGCAGCCGCTCTTAGCCATCCAGCTACGGTCGCCTCTTACCGGCACCCTAAATTTCTCAACTGTATGATACGTCAGGGTCGGTACGTCAGGTTTAGGGTGCCGGTAAGAGGCGACCGTAGCTGGATGGCTAAGAGCGGCTTGGCTTGGATGATGATGATGAATCAAAAATGCTCCTATGAAATGTATACATCATTATTTTCTGTATTTATATGTGTGGATGGAGACACGCTGACGTTTCACATAAAATAGATAACTATGCAGTTCTATCTACTTCCACATTTCTCTGGTGGTAACTAAAGCCCATGGAAATCAACAATCTACAAAGCTTAATCTGAGGTCTACGGTGTTATATCTCATGTGCCAATGATTTTCAGGACCTGACCTCATCACCAAACCGAAACACAGTACCGTGGTGCAATCACTACTATTAGTGAGTGAGAGGGTTTCCTCTGCCCTCGAGGGCGTTCGTTCACAAGACCTCTTCAGCCAATAAAATGTAAATTTACTTAGTAACTTGAATTACTTTTGCAATATCTATAATTGAGGATGCAAATGATGTAATTAAATTGCAATCATGGTTTTCTCCTAAGTCAAACATAAATCAATCCTTGCTGTTTGTAATTACCACATAGTTATTTAATGAATTTGTTCATCCGGCGTTTGCTTAGGAAAGAAACCGTGCTAACACTTATTTATTTACTTTCATGCCTTATTAGAAAATAGCTTACTTAGCTTGCGGGTTCAAAGTTATGCATGACATTTTGAAGTAAAGGTGGAGAGCAGTGTGGACTATAAAGTGGATAAGACTTATTTCTTTAGTCAGTCAGATTGCAAGCTAAAATACTGATACATTTCATTTAAAATCTTTAAGTTCAATATCAGTATTCAAGCAAACCTACATTATAAATATGAATTAATAAATAAATATCACACAACATATTCACAATGCCATCTAGTCCCAAACTAAACAGAGCTTTTACAATGGGTACTGGAATAACTGATACTAATACATTTATACTTTTCTTTTGTAAAGATATACTTATTATATCTTATTACATTGAAATACCCAGAACAAGACAAACCCTCATGTTCATGCACACAAAGATTTGTCTTGAGCGGGAATCGAACCCGCGACCTCAGCGTTACAGGCAGGTACACTAACCACTCCGCCATCCGGTCGTCAAACATTGACTATTAAGTGCACGTGCAAAATCTATTACTTATTATTTGGAGTATTCTATGAAATACATTAACTTTAAGTTACAACTAAAAGTACTTCGTATAAAAGACCACACCTACAAACTGTCATATAACAAAAGTACTCATAAGTCAAAGTGACCATTACGTAATTTCATTCAAAGTGGTCCTTCATTCACAGTTAAGGAGCTGCGCATGCGCATGAATGGGCGTACGCGCAATCGATTTCACAACGTGGTGAATGGCGGAAACTTGCTTAAAAGGCTTCGATAGCCGCGTGAAATGGTGATGCAGTAGCAGAATCCCGAAATTGGTTATGTTCGTACACTTTAGAAGAAAGAAAGAAGAAAGAAAATAATTTTATTCAGGCACATAAACTGTTAAAATACAAAAATAAATCTCAAATCTAAACACAGAAATTTAATAAAAATAGTAAAAAAATAAACAATTATAATAAAATAACTTAGTCAAAGTCTCATCCGTCACGAGTATCCGTGCAGGAATCAGAAAATCGCTCAGCGTTATGCTTTACAGCGCTTGCATTGCAGCAAAACGCTACTTTTAGAGTATGTCTACTAAAAATAACTATTTTCTGTAACCAAGTATAATTTTAAGGCAGTATTGGTAGTAAATGTAGTATGTTGACTTGATGGACTAAAGATCACGTATAATTTATTAATGTAGTGAAGTCTTTAAATTAGCTTGTATATTGTTAATGGACTGGTCAATCTATGGATGATACTATAATTTACCTACAAGAGCTATAATAACATGAATCAACACAAAACTAGCTAGTGTGTTAAATATTGTACAAAATAACATAACATAACATAACATCACGCCTAACCTAACCATAGGGTTCTATGGCATAGGGGGTGAGTCTATGGTCATTCACCGGGCACAATTCCAACTCCGTGCTGCTATTGTGATTTGCCTGACGGAAAGTTCACAAATAACACTTAGTCCCAATCAAACCAATACCCAAACCAATACCCATCGGAGCTGTACTTGGATTGATTTTAATTTGATTCTAAACAGTTTGATTAAAATTAATCTAAGCCCCGGTTATTCAAATCATTGTAATTAGTATAATTTAGTAATATTTATTTTATATCATTTTTTGTAATGTTTTGACGTGTTCAAGCGCCTCCTGGGGCCTATGAAAATAAATGATTTGAATTTGAATTTGAATTCAAACCCGAGACTTCACGATGACAGGCGCATCCGCTAACCGCTAGACCATCGCGGCAGTCGTAACATTTTTCCAACTTGATTCAGCAACACACCCAAAACAGCTTCTTCAGTATTTCATACATTCAAAGCATGTAATCGGCATTTCCTTATTATCTCTTTTAAAGGCTCCTTGTACGGTCAATTATATAAGCTTTTAAAGGGAGTTTTTATGAATGAGTACATACAAACTTACGAACTAAATAATAGTATAGATTAGATACGCGCACGTATCTTAGATTCTTTGTATTGAGCTTTTGTAGTTCACACTGCTACCTATCAACTTATACATTGCCAGTATAGGCTGGTCTGGCTGTACACGAAGAGCCTATACAACCTAAGATCATGTTATACTGGAAATGTATAGGTCTTTAGTCGTAAGTGTATGCTATTTTAATTGTTGAGTTGTATAAAAGCCGTTCATCTCAGTTTTAATGTCGATTTTACCACGTACCTGTATTGTAGGTGTTGTGAATGGAAACGTTTTATGGTTTTAAAGAATTCAAGTGACAAAATCCACGTTTGGTTGGTTACCAATACTTACAAATAGTCCGTATATAATGATCAGTACTTGTACTGTAACTAGAATCGTTAAAAAAATAAAAAATAAATTTGATATTTAACAATACATAATATCACGCCAATATTACTCAGAAGGGTGTGGCAGAGGTGTACATGTTAGCGTGTGCGCCTCTCACCGTAAGGTCTCAGGTTCGGGTCAGGTAATTTGGGAAATTCTTGCAGCATGGAGATGGATTTGTACCCGGTGTATGTCGATAGACTCAACCCCTATTCCATGGGCCCTAAACATAACAGGTAAAGTGTGAGTGTTGTACACTTTTGCGCCATACCCTTCTGGGTAATATAGGCGTGATGCTATGGTATGTTAATACAAAACTTCAAAGCGTGGCATTAAGTGAGGTCAAATCATCGCCAAGTAAAAAATATATGTATATCTCAAATGTTCTAATTTAAAAACATTATTGTAGGCGTATTTCAGGATCATTTACAGAGCGTCAATGTCAAATTTTTATTGGATGTAAGGATCAACAAACAGCGTATCTGCCACTAGGACATAATAAAATAAACCGCACCGCACCCTTTCTTATAAAACATTAAGTTAAAAAAAAAAACAATAGTTTTAGCCAGTGTTTGTCTCCACACAGTTGCAACTCCGAACCTCTAATACAAAAGACATCAACGCGCTCCACTTAGCGAGGTCGAATCGTCGCCCAGTGCTCGTTATGCCTCATAACACTAGACAAAAAATGTAATAAAAAATAACTAAAATTATCGGGACTATAATGAGCCCCTATACTCAGCATGGGTCCGAAATTCAATCAATAGGAATTTATTGCCCAGATTCGCAAAGGCTACGCTTGGTTTTGAATTTTCGATTGTGTAAAGGCGGGCATTCTTTTTTTTTCTGATAATAGGCCGGCGCGAGCTAAGGCCGCCGGCTATTATGCCAGAGCAGAAATGACAGTAAAAGTAACGCCCACTTTTTAGATCCTTTTTGTGCAGTCTTCAAAAGTTTTTAAAGATTAAAGAATACGTTTATGGTTACCTTTTTTTTGAGATTTTATTATTATAGATATTATGTACAATACATCATTTTTATTCAATGTATTTTATATTATTATGTATTTTTATAATAAAAGTTACCAAGTGTTGTTAGCAAATTTGCGGCGGGTATATGTAGATTTGATAGTAACAACTAAGTTTTTTAGCATAGAATTAATCGTAATCACTCAAAGCAAAAGCAGCGATAGCCGAGTGGGAGACCGTAGGACTGCGAAGTCAAAGGTCTCGGGTTCGAACCCACGGCACACACCTCTGTCAAAATTGTTAAGATTCGTCGTTTCAAAGATATGTGTGTATTTATCATATAAATTATCGCTCGCTAAAGGTGAAGGAAAACATCGTGAGGAAACCTGCATGCCTGAGAGTGCCTAAAAAGTGCTCGAGGGAATGTGAAGTCTTCCAATCCGCACTTGGCCAGCGTGGTAGACTAAGACCTAACCCTTCTCATGAGAAGAGGCCCGAGCCCAGCAGTGGGACATGTATTAGATACAGGGCTATTATTATTATTATTATTATACTCAAAACTATTCAATTTCGATCAATACATAAAGATTAAAGTCATATAAAATATCTTATTTTTTCCTAAGGTCACTATCAGGCAAGGCCATCCTTCAAGAAAGCCTTGGCCTTATGATAACGACTTCCATTATCACTGATACACGCAAACAAGCTCGAATGCCCCTCTAGTGGCCATCTAACACGTGTTCAGATTGCTTTGTTACTTAACAGTGCCATCAACATGCACCACTGTGCAGGGCAACTTTAACTTTGAAACTGTTACAGCAAGGTTTCATTTTGATTACATAAGTGTTGAATAGGAAACAAGCGAAAGGGAATAAGAAATTATAATTGTTATTTGATTTTGAGCTGTAAGTTAAGAGCGTAAGAGTTAGGTTAGTTTGTATTTAAAATAGACAAAACCTATTTATCCTGGCAATAAAAGTGAAGAATATCTCTTGATTTTTAAGGGGCACTTTAAGGCTCTTCTGAGTTCTATCGTAAAATGATTGTGTTACGGCGATCCATCAAATTGTAGACGTTTGGTTGGCTTCTATTGAGCTTTTTGTCGATTCTTGCCGCTTTTTGCCGTTTTCGCCACTTTTTGCCGCTCAGCCATTTCCTGTGCCCGAAGCCAGGATTTCGGCCAAATTTTTGCGAGAACAATTAAACTTTTTATATTTTTCTTTTTTCGGTCAGTTCGTAAGTATTAAGTTACCGAATCTTAGATAAGATTCTTTTTTCGAAAAAACCGTTTGCAGAATTAGAGTTTTTGGCGATTCGTCGTTTTTTTTTATTTTATCTTTTGGCTTGGCCGCGTTTTGTACCAGATAAGTAGCCAGAGGTTTTTAATAGACGGCTTAGTTTGAAATGTTGCACCTGCCTATTGTATATTCTGAATTGTGTTGAAACATATCAATTTGTGTTTTTTAGCAAATTTGCTTTTTTTAAAACACGCGGTCACTTAATCTATCATTTCGGCGTCATTATTTGAAGTCTTAAAATTAGCCTTATGTTTTCTTAAATTGAGTGTTAAACAATGCAAAAGGTATTTAAAATAAGACAAAATCATACATTATTAGTCTTAATCTACATATCTTAATGACACACCATCACTAATCAATGTCACGCTTCCACGAACATCCTGCAGATTTTTTTAAAGCTAATCGTAGTTACTATTTTAAGAATATCTTAAACCTCAAGACAACTTTTTGCACACTACCGTTACAGTTCTCAAAAACTTCCATATTGCCACAAACTTTTTCAGGTGCAACATTCTTCAGCGCAAAAAACTCGACACGTCCTAAAAATTCGCTACTTTTTTCATGCGCACAAAAATCCACAGCTTCCGCTAAAAAAATGGAATGTGCAGTAATTTAAAACCGCACAAAATTGCTGCCGTTACACACGTGCACATAAAAATGAATTTTTACCACTAGTAACAGAAATTTAAAAAAAAAGTTGACTATGCAGGTTGTAGTTTTTAGTGGTATTTTAGTTTTTATGGAGTATTTATTGTCACGTGTTAGTGATTTGTGTTTGGGACTAATGGGTACATGTTATCGCCACATTTCCTCTGGCTGATTGCGTCAAATATTGCGGCATAGGCGCCTGGCCTGTTGTTTGTCGGGTAGCTATACTGCGGTCCAGATTTGGGACTGATAAAATGTTTTGGAAGTTTGGGCAGATAAAACCAGTTTAGATTGATGACAAGAGACAAACGCTAACAAACATAAAATTTGTTTGAAATGCAACAAAATTCCAGAAAATCTATGGATGATTCGATTTTTTTGTAGTTAATATAAAGGCAAAAAGATAATTCGATTTTTTTACTATATACAACTAGGTGCCAGTCACAGCTACATCCGTGCCAACAATATTAGTACCCTATGTTTTCCCCCAGTTTTATCATAAATTTGTTCTGCAAACTTTACAAATTAGACTATATCAAACACATACCTATCCCATGACCTTATTGTCACCCTACACCCAATCGGAAGCGCCTAAGTGTGACAGAACCGCACCTAATTATCTCACATAATAGCTTCCTGTGCTCAAGCCGCTAAAATGGCAAAACAGCGGCTTCGCTAATGCAAGTGTCGTGTCAACAGGCACTACAGGCATTGTCTAGACCGTGAGAACAGGCACTTATAGTGCGGTCATTTGACAGGAATGACACTTTTTAATTCTGCATGTGTTTGGTGTTAGAAGTGCCGGATGCAGACTGCAGTGCTTAAGAGTCTGAATGAATGAGATATACATATTTAATTAACTTGGGTCAAGAGCCTGTTGTTTTGGTTGATTTTGTGATTGTCAGATACATAATCAAAATGATAGGACTTTAAATAATAAATGGAATTAGGCTGAGAATTCTTACAGAAGTTTTGCAAATTCTTATTATAAGTTTTTATTATAATAATGTTAACATAACGTAACTTCACGCCTTATTTACCCAGAAGGGTGTGGCAGAAGAGAACAACACTCACACTTCACCTGTTATGTTTAGGTCCCATGGGATAAGGAGCTTATCGCTATCCACCGGGCACAATTCTAACTCCATACTGCTATTGTGAATTTTCTTATGGAACGTTCGCAAATAACACTTTGCTCAATCCGGGCATCGAACCCAAGACCTCACGGCGATAGGCACATACGCTAACCACTAGACCATCAGGGCAGGTACTAATGTTATTCACAATAAATTACGGCTGATTTGATACCGACATATAAATGAATTCTATAAAGTATCCATTGTCTATGCAAATATATACATATTCGTATAATGAATAATAATAATAATAAAATATAAGTAATTAATGCATTTTCACCTGTGTTGTCACGTTTTTCTTTCCACACCTGAGTTGTCATCATCTCCAAAAGTAATCTGACCCATTTGTGTATAAGTACGTAATATAAATTAACTTATCAAAATGCCCATAAAAATAAATAGCTAGTTTATTCAAATGTAATTCTCGGCACTTAAATACAAGTTGTGCATCCGATAGAATTCAAAATGGCGCTTGGTTGTCATTTCATTAATTAAAGTATATTTCCGTCTAGGAAACATAATTTTCTTACCGGAAGTGTGAAATGAAGTAAATGTGGTAGTTATCTTTCGTTTATTAAACTTCTTATATGTAGTAATTAAGCAAAGTATTACTTTAATGGTCAGATTAAATGTTGTCGAAATAAGAAAATCATAGTAATGTTCTATCTGCCATATTTGGGATGCCTCCATGTGGCATGTCCCTAGAACACTCTGTATAAAACAATAAGTATATTACAATTATGGGCAAACTTCTTGAGCATTAGGTGACGTGGTAGGGGAAAGTTTGCGCATCGTACACTTACGAGCAAAATATTGCTATAAATATGATTAGTTACGTCGAGTTTTTAGAATTACCTATTTTATTTATTACAATTATACTGTTTATTTCGGGATATTGTATTATGTATAGACAATTGTATTTGTGTGAGTGCAGTGGCAGGCAATAGCCAAAATATAAACAATAGCCGACATGTGTAACATTTTGTATGTCGTCATTATGTCGTGCATTGTTTTGTCAAATTTCTCATAACTTAAACAATAGTTAAATCGAAAACAATGCTTGTAGGCATGTTTTGGATTTAAAACAATAGTTAACTCGGTTTTTAATATTGGCAAAATCGCCGACAATATTCAGTGATAAAATCCGCTTTTAACTCAACAAATAACAACAACAACTAACGATTTATAACAGAGCACAAAAGTGAGCACTTCACTGCACGCACGTGTATTCGGGAGAGAGCGGAACGAAGACGCGGTGCGCGGGGCAAGGGTCGACTGATCAACCAATCACGCGCAGGTACGCCCTCTGCGCCTCAGCCTCGTAACCAAAGAGACCCAAAATTCGTTTCTGCGCATTCAAGGTCGTTTGCTCAAGATGTTTGCCCCGATTTATACCATTATATAACTATCGCCATTCCGAACATGGTATGCAGAAAATAAAAACTGCCTGCAGGGCAGGCTAAGCCTAGTGCATAAGATTTTTTGTTGATTAGCTATTTTTTTACTTTGTAGTCCTATGAGGTACTATAAAAAATCTTTCTGTAAGTATTTAAGAACATACCTACATGTCAAGAATATTTGACTATGTTTGGCACTGAATATCTTTTTATTAATATTCATTATTACAGTTTTTATGCTGTACTAAAATTGAAAAAAACAATTATTTTTCATTTCATTTTCCAGACGGGTGGGGCAGAGGTGTACAACACGCACATTTCAGCTGTTATACTTAGGTCTCATGGGATAGGGGGTGAGCCTAACGCCATCCACTGGGCAATTCCAACTCTGTGCAGCTATCGAGAATTTCCTGAGGGAAAGTTCTCAAATAACACTTTGCTCGACCCGGGCATCGAACCCGAAACCTCGCGGTGAGAGGCGCATACGCTAACCGCTAGACCATCGAATCAGTTAATAATAATCAGTACTTCATCTTAGTAAATTACTTTTGGAATAATAATTCTAACGATGGGCACGTGCAAAAGTACGATTTATGTATATTATATAAATTAATACCATAAGTGCACCTACAGACGTTCTATTGCAATTTTCCTCTTACAAAAGACCAGATATAGAGATATTTTAACATCTTTATAAAGTAGAAGATCACTTCGATGACAAAATTATCTGATACACATTGTAGCATACAAAA
The DNA here is from genome assembly GCA_905147285.1 of Hypena proboscidalis. NCBI lineage: Eukaryota > Metazoa > Arthropoda > Insecta > Lepidoptera > Erebidae > Hypena > Hypena proboscidalis. The sequence continues at coordinate 4,878,747 of LR990143.1, forward strand.
CCTTTATTATAACGACTCCACACTTTTATCTCTCTTAAATCCCAAGAATGTATTGACCAAATTATTGATAACCACTGGTTTCCTTTGCCAAAGCTGACGGTATCCTGCTCTTGAATAAATATTAGTATCCTTAACAAACCAAAAGCCCGTAAGATACCGATTCTCGCCGCATTTACTAGTTGTTAAAAGCGGCACTTCGGCTTTGGTTTCTACTTGACATATCCAAGCGTAAAGTGTGAAAGACAACCTTATGTTTAACACCCCTGTTTGTTTACTGTCAGAAATTGAACTTAAAAACGTTGCGTTAAAGTTGTGAATTGTTTGAAGAGGTTTTAAAGATTTAGTTTTAAATTGGTATGAACAAAGTTTTACCAACAATATCATCAGAATTTCATGCAACAGTTGTTTGTCTTAGATGTTTCGTCAAGAATCGTTGAGATGTGAATTTTAACAGGGCTAGTGGCTCGGACTATCGGTTTTCACAGATTGGTGAGCCTCAAACGGATATTTGGTCTCACTTTGATAGTAAGCATTATGGTGTTGCGTCTTTTATAGCGATATGGCACAGCTGGAGATTTTTTATAGTTTGCTGATCTTAAGAAAATCGCCGCCAAATGGTCAAATATCACCATTATGCTGGTATTTCTAAAAAATCTTTCTTAGGCAGAAGAGTAAACACTTATTTTCTAAAATCTTATTATCTAAGATCATGCATTATTTACCTTTTAAGCATGACGTTTCGGCAGACAGATTACACTGGCTGTGTTCGCAAGCAGACTGGTTCTAGTGGCGCGCCATCTCCGTGGGGGTGATGATTCTCCATCTACCCTCACTTCGCGTTCATTAGTATTTTATTATTGTACCTATACGTAGGTATATTTTTCATAATTAATATCTTTATGCATTTATATTCTTTCCCTATTCTTAATTCTCTCTAGTACACCTTAAACTTCCCTTTCGTGTCCCTTTCTTACTTTCCATCCAATGGTTGTCTGTAAGAGATTGCCTTAGTTGCGATAAGACCGCCATTTGTATCTACTATATAGGTATATTTTTTTTTTCCTGTATATTTATTTTTCCAATATAATCCAATATAATAATTGCAATAAAGCTTTTTATTATTATTATATTATTATTATTCATTCCCGTTAGATTTTACTTAATCATGTAATGTATAAGTTTAAAAGATTAACTCTCATTTTCATCTCTCAACGCGTGCTAAGTAAAAAGCACATACAATTATTACATAGGATTACAGCTTATGCTAGTAAACAAAATAAATTATACTTAATACCCACTTACCTTATATTATAACTGACCGAATATACTAGTAGTAGAAGTAATTAATCAGGTCATATCACGCAGAATAATTAAATCAATAAATTTAGATTAAATTATAATTAAGAATAAATTTACAACATTCCTTAGAACTTATTTTACTAATATTAACAGTATTATTCTTTCAAAACGAATATTGGAAATTAATGAGGACTGAATAAGGTATTTATCTGTCAAATATGCACCGAAGCAGATCGCTTCAATCCAAGGATAAAAAATATTGCGCAATGATTATCCCCCGGCATCTTGAGCATGCCATGGGATTTTTCAGCATGCCTCAGCATCCAGCATTCCACGCACGTGCCGCTGCCGTCCCGTGCCGCCAATGAGCGCCGGCATTATGGGTAGACTTCCGAGCGCCGTGTTTTCATACTAACGGAATATGGTTAACTTTAATATTATTAAGTTTTTATCTATACAATTTTTTTCAAATTTTTACACGTTAAAATGATATTATAAAATTAATTAAAATAAAAAACAAAACGTCTACTACCCTAAAAAATAAATGACTTAAAGCTAAAGTAAATAAATATCAAAATTAAAATAAAATTAAAATCTAAAAGACTTTATTGCATATTTGAGCGTCATGTCACGTCAAAATTGTTATTTAAATTTTTCATTTTGTATGTAACTCAATTAATGATTAAAACAATTTAGACAAAATGGCCACACAATAAACATGCATTTTAGTGTTTTAGATATAAATTGTGTATAAAAATACATAAAGACGTAATAATATTAAAGTTTAGCCCATTTTACTTTTGTATGGAAAACTGCCACGCAAATGTTCTCTCTTAAGCGGCTAAATAGCGGCTGTCGTGTTTAAAGAAGCCGGTGTGTCGGCGACAAAGAGGCGGCAGTCTTTAGTAGCGAGATGTGTGTTATTTGGAGGCTTATCTTGGTGTTATGTAATGTAGGGAGTAAGGTTACATAAGGTATGATTTTCAGTGGTTTGGTGGTCCAATTTGACAGTTAAATTCGAGTATTTAAAGAGGTTATGTACGTACAGTTAACAGATAATAAGTATCGATCAACAGCTACATAGGTGGCGCAAAACCAAGTAAGGTTCGTTTAGCAAAGGTATATAATATACACCTATGACGCTGGCACAAAGAGTTGAGAAATTTCGAGTCTAGCAGCATACGAATCCATAGCTGAATTGGCAAAGCACTTGGGGCGTAAACCCAGGGGGTGCAGGTTCGAGTCCTGCTGGATTCTTAATTTTTCAACTTTAATATTATATAAAACCTACATAGGTATTAATATTATTATGTTGTTTCTATGGTTTTCATCAGTGCCAGCCAAGGGTTCATCAGTGAAACCATAAGTTCGATTCCCAAGGCGGGCAAAGTGTTATTTGTGAACTAGGAATTGTGCCAGGTGAACGGCGATAGGTGAGCCCCCAATCCCATGGGACCTAAAACATAACTGGTGAAGTGTGGGTGTTGTACACCTCTGCCACACTCTTCTGGGTAATATAAGCGAGATGTTATGTTTATATTAAGATTGCATAAGGTATAATATTCAGTAATAATTATATATCAACTTCTTGCTTAAAAACATCCTGACAAAAAATAAAGCAGAAAGGTCATCAATTATGTATTTTTAGAGTCTATCTGATATAATAATAATAATAATAATAATAAAAACTCTTTATTGTACACCAAACACAAAGCAATAGAAAATAATGACATAAGATATTTACACAAAAAGGTATGGTAATACAAGTGGCGGCCTTATCGCCTTGTGGCAATTTCTTCCAGGCAACCATTGGATGGAAAGAAAAATTATAAAGTGTGAATTTAGGGGAGCGCGCGGTGTATAAAGATATACTGGTGGTAGAGCTCTTGTGAACGAGCTCGAAGGCGGCAGCAACACCGTCTCACCTTTAACCTGCCGCCAAATAGTAGTGCTTCCATTACTGTATTCCGGTTTGTTGGTGAGATCAGGCACATTTACTGGCACATGAGGCATAACACCGTAGTAGCAGCGACGCATCTGTAATCTGCTTTTGTGGATTGTTGATGTCCATGGACTATACTCCACTTATCATCAGGTGGACTACACGTTCGTTAGCTGTGGGCGTAGCATAAAAAAGAAATCTTAGCGCTGTATGCATTTATTTACCTTAGTTATCTAAATATCCCTTTTATCTTATTTACTTACAATGAACTGTAAGTTTACAATGACCATCCCAGCAGCAAATACGTGCTGAAACCTACAAACCGTTATCAATAGATTTGTACAAAAAATACACAAGAAAACACACAATTTACGAGACAAGATATAAACTATAGTCCAGAATACATACACGTTTTTCGTAAAAAAATGAATAGCCTACGTGTGGGGGTTGAAATACGTGACATTTGACAGGAGTTAGGGATGTCCATTTTATGTTGGTGTGTACAAAAGTTGGACTTTCACTTAAGAATGATAAATCGGTGCTATTTTGTGCGATTCGTTCCGAGTTGACGGTGGACATAAAAGTGCGACACCTTAGATGTTGGGCAGGGGTTGTAAACTTGAGGTACAGGTAGACAATCATTTTCACAATGTTAACTCTTTTCAGAAAGGGGCTTTTTGTCTAACACTTTAGGTTCAGACAGTAAAAGTTACCAAAATGTTAGCCTTATTTATTTATATATTTTTTTCAACTTATTAACATCTATGGGACTGCTTTAATCGTAAAGCAGCTATTCAAAATTTAAGTGAAAAACTAAAAAACTTAAATTTTGAATTAAAAAATGCTAAATTTTTGAGGGTGAATATTTCAGTATGATGTCTCAAGTTAATGTGATCTTTATGTTAGCATTTTTTGTAACGTTGTTACAATAGATTATTAAATTAAGTTTAAAATATTTTATAGACAGTGTAGACACTTATAATGAACATACCGCATTAAATTAATTATATTTTAGTTTAAGGTTAAGGTGGTAGAGCTCTTGTGAACGAGCTCGAGGACGGCAGCACCACCGTCTCACCTTTAACCTGCCGCCAAATAGTAGTGCTTCCATTACTGTGTTCTGGTTTGGTGGTGAGATCAGGCCCTGAAATTACTGTCACATGAGACATAACACTTTAGTCCTCAGCTGCAGCGACGCATCTATAATCTGCTTTTGTGGATTGTTGATGTCCATGGGATGTACTCCACTTACCATCAGGTGGACTACACGTTCGTTCGCTGTGGGCGAAGTATAAAAAAATAAAAAATGTTTTGTTATTTGTAATAACATAACATGCATTTATTGTGGTCGCAGTTATTTATAAAGCACATAGAACAAAATGTTGTCAACCCCGCGGCCACACCGTCAAAGGTTTTATCGCACGCAGGATACAGTAATAGTCACCGTGAAATCGGTGTGGAACGAATCTCTGAAACATTTCGGTTTTTCGGTTATTTCTTAGAGATTTGTACGGGCTTTCTTCGCCGATTCGTCATAGCACGGGTGTCAGTATTACAAACACATGTCTTTTGATTTAGCTTTAGTATTCTTTAGATCGATGTGTCTCGGCTTTTGAATTTCGCGTTGATTTCACGGTTTGAGCCGTTACATTGATGTTGACTTACCTTCCGTCACAGCTGCTGGTATAAATCTAAGAAATCCTTAAAGCTGTTAGTGCAATAATCTGTACAGTAATACAACGTTTTTGTTGTTAACTCATTTATCATGTTTATTATGTGACTATAAACGTCAATGCATATGACAGATCTTTTGTGTGAAGTTCTAGAGCACACATATAAGCATTCACATTATATTTAGACTAGCCATTTAACGCATGGTACTACTACAAAATTGCCAACATCCTTCCCTGGGCTTAATACATTGTAATTTTCATCAAGGTCCGTCCTACATCTGGCTTAATATTGAAGGCGCAATAGGACAAGGACATATATGATTTCTGCCGCGTTTCTAATCACCTACAGGAGCCTCCCCGAGTGACGTACACAACGATTCCCTACATCCGGCGCACCCTAGGCAATTCGCGAGTTCTCCAAAGCAAATTGGCTGATCCTTTCACCACGATGGCAAGTCTAAATAAAATTTGACTCAGCCATCTACACGACAAAGAAGAAGAATAGTAGTACAGGATTATAAGTTTGGATAAAGGTCTAGATTGGTCATCAGTAGCGTAACTTACACTAATGTCGATCAATCATAGATATAATCAGTGTCCTTTGAGTTAGTTTTAGTACTCTTTACGTAGATGTGTCTCGCATTCCGAATTTCACGTAAATTTCACGGTTTGAGCCGTTACATTGATGTTGACTTACCTTCCGTCACAGCTGCAATTTCAAAATTGGCATTTGAGCTGTAAGGTCTGTAGGAATATAGCCTTTTGTTGTTAACTCATTTTTCATGTTAACCATGTGACACGTTTTTCTAAATGGATCACCAGTAACAGCTTGTGTCTAGCTTTGCCCGCATGTCTTTGATCAACAAGCATCCTTTTCCTTCCCAAGACTTATTACTACATCTATTTCTATTAAAGTCAGTCCAGTTGTTTACAGACAGACAAGCAGTTGTTTCAACGTTATGATATTACTTCGCTGGTAGTTTGGTATTGGTCTAGATTGGTCATCAGTAGCGTAAGTTACGCTAATGACGATAAATCTTGATCAATCATAGACATAATCAGTGTCCTTTATTTTAGTTTTGTTTGTTAGTAGTGTTTACTTCTGGTTTTATAATATTTTTAGTTAAGACTTGTTTAATGTATGGCTACTATGGTACAGTCATTGGTCTAGACTGCTCATAAGTGTCGTAAATTGCGCTCATGACCATCAATTTCGATCAATGACAAAAAGAAACAGTGTCCTTCGACTTAGTATTCTAACAATCGATGCGTCTCGACTTTTGAATTTCGCGTTGATTTCACGGTTTGAGCCGTTACATTCATGTTGACTTACCTTCCGTCACAGCTGCAATCTTTGAAATTGACATTTGAGCTGTAAGGTCTGTAGGAATATAAGCTTTTGTTGTTTACTCATTTTTCATGTTAACTATGTAGCTGTCAATGCATATAGCAGGCTGTTTATATTAACTATTCCATACACATAATAATGAGACCTCTAAAGCATTTCATTATAGAAAAACTAACCCTTAATGCCTCGATGATAAGTAACAAGTATCCTTCACGAAACTCACAGCTATCTTCATATCAATCATCATCAAGAAAAGTGGGAAAAAACCTTACCTTTTAACCCCACCGCCAAATAGTAGGCTTCCATCTAGTGTGTTTTGGCGTCGCATATTTTTTTGGTATAATATTTTTAGCATAAATACTTAAAGCATAATTATTATTACGCATAACTATTTTTTACTTAATAGGCATAATTGATCTTGGAAAAATATTGTGACCACAAAAATTACCAATAATTTTATAATTATATACTTCTGATATATCGCAAAATAAAACCACCGCACCCTAACCTATTATGCCTAATAACCACTAATAAAACTTTACGCCTAATAACTCTTAGGTGAAAAAACATTATGCCTAATAACTATTATGCGAGAAAACATTATGCCAAATGATGGTTATTCCAAATGAAATAGTATGCTATTGACTACCATGCCAAATGACTATTATGCTTAAAGAGTTTATGTCTAACGTGTTATGCTAAATTACTTCATGAGCAAATAATAAGCAAATACATTTAACACACAAAAAATACGATTATTTTTTCAACAATTTTCTAATGTTTTTGCTTATTATTTGCTTATGAAGTAATTTAGCATAACACGTTAGACATAAACTCTTTAAGCATAATAGTCATTTGGCATGGTAGTCAATAGCGAGACGAGACGGTTTTCTTATTTTTATGTAACCATTTTATACGAATTTATGCGCTACATGTGTATTGAGGTTAAAAAAGAAAAGCGTTAAAATTAAAAGCATCTCGTTAATGAATCGACATTCAAGGCATTTATAAAGTGAATAATTGAAGTGAATGAAATGCAACTGGAACAAGTGTCAACAATTAAGGTACTTTATTTGTGTTTAAAATATATAATTGTTAAGGCGTGAGTCTGAATTCTTGTAACTTTTTATTTATTTTTATTACAAATAAAATACATCATTGTGCATACGTGTTAATGTAATTAACTTGGAATACTTTAAGATTTTTTTTTTTTTTTTTTTTTTTTTTTTTAAATTATTAATAAATTTATTAATAAAATGAAAAAATATTAAAATACATTATGCATAATAATAAATAATATATTACTTTAAGATTGAATTTAATTTTTATATTGATACAATGTCTACACGATGACATATATTTTTAAGGCTTTTGAAGTCACATAGTTTTTGTTATTTGTAACTACTTTGGAAGATCAATTACTCGGATGACCCGTATATATCCAAACTGACAAGCCAGCCTCGATGGTTTAGAGGTTAGCGTATGCGCCTTTCACCGCAAAATCTCGGGTTCGATTCCCGGATCGGTCGAAGTTTTATTTGTGAATTTTTCAGGCAATTCACAATAGCAGCATGGAGTAGGAATTATGCCCGGTGGATGACCATAGGCTCACCTTAACTAACTTAAAATAGGACTTAGCCGTAACAGGTGAAATGTGGGTGTTGAACACATCTGCCACACCCTTCTGGGTAATAAATAAATAAATATCTCACAACTCACACACAACGCCATCTAGTCCCAAACTAAGCAGAGCTTGTAATATGGGTACTAGAATAACTGATACTAATACATAATAATATATACTTTTCTTTTGTAAATACATACTTATTACATAGAAACACCCAGACTAAGACAAACCCCCTTGTTCATGCACACAAAGATTTGTCTTAAGCGGGCATCGAATCCACGACCTCGGCGTCGTAGGCAGGTACACTACCCACTCCGCCATCCGGTCGTAATATAGGCGTGATTTTAAAAAAACATACCTATAGTTTAGTGCAAAGGGATGAATGAATCTCACATTCATTAAATAACCTGTTGAAAAGCTAACTAAAGCTATTTATAATACAGAGGGGTGGAAGCAAGGTGGGAATTGGGGTGAAATTCTTGAATGAAACAGTCTGTGACCCCAATTCTTTGAACCGAATCGTGTCCTTTATAGGGGTCAAGGGTTGCTTTGAATGAATAATATGGTTTGATTTAAAAAAAAAAGCAAAGGTGTACAACACAAATACTTCATGTGTTATTTTCGTTTCATGGGAAAGGAGGTGAGCCTACAGCAATTCACCGGGCACAATTCCAACTCCGTGCTGCTATTGTGAAAAATTATAGGAAGCTTTTAACTTAACTATAACAAAATTAAATATAATAAATAAAAATAAAAATAAAATTCATTTATTAAAATACATTGGTCAAATACATAAGCGATAACAACATTTAATATTATTGTATATACATAAGTGTATATATAAACAATTCGGTGCCTGAACTAGGTAATCCTGTGTTTCAGGCTAATAATACTCAAAAAAAAATAAACGTTTACTTGACAACCTCCTTCTTTTTTTTTAGATTGTTAATAAAAGTACTTAGGTATTCAGTTTAGTGATAATAAATAAAATATTAAACTAGTCTACTTAATCTAAACTTAACAAATCACTGTTAGGAGGCCTCGTACCCAAAATGCTGGCAGCATTTTCGCGTTGTATTGCAATACTAAGTCGCTGGCTGAAATATAAGCCAGCATACACACAACAATAACGAAGCACATTGTTATTACACTTACATGATATAGACTAGATTGTAATCTTAAAAAAAAAATACATGAGGCATTTTATTATAACAGTTGGTCTCAAATGAAGTGGAACGCATACTAAATCAAAATTAAGTAAGTATTTTTGAAATGCTTCGAAAATTTAGCAAAAATTTAACGGTGAAAGAAAAACATCGTGAGGAAACCTACCTACCCTACCTACTACCTACTAAAGGCCTGAGAGTGCCTAATAAGTGCTCGAGGGTGTGTGAAGTCTACCAATCCGCACTTGGCCAGCGTGGTGGACTATGGCCTAACCCTTCTCATCATGAAAAGAGGCCCGAGCCCAGCAATGGGTCATGTATTAAATACAGGGCTGCTATTATATGCTATCTTTTTTCTAAAATATTATATTCGTCTTAACATCAGAGAAGGTACGTAAGCACGTGACCTCTACCACCTACAGCAAATTACTTCCATATCAAATAACATAATATACCCACATTAGTTTATTATGTAAATCTTCTATCTAAGCAAACAGAGTATGTTATTAATGTACCAATAACAGTAAAATTTCTTTCATTTGATAAGTAAATGGACACCAAGTGATGTAATTATTCGGTCATAACATTTTATGACGTCATAGTTTTTTATTAATATGGCCGCCGACGCTAAGTCTCAATCTGAGATAACAATGAATTTGAATATTATAGTTCAAAATGATAGTTATCTCTATTGTTGTCCATGTAAATGTATGTTAAATATTCTTTTGATTGTACGATAGAAAACACATTTTTCGACAGTTTATCGGAAAAATCTTGATTTGGAATTTTTATAGGTATACAATAAACATAATTTGAATGGTATTTTATGGTATTGTAATGTCTTGGACAAAATAATATGAATTTTATGCATAGCAATCTTTGATTTGAATATTTTATTGAACCAAGACAACTATGAGATAACTAACTATAGTTACTATTATAATATATAACAATAGTTGTCAAGAAGGCCTCCCCGAGTGACGTACACAACAATTCCCTACGTCCGGCGCACCCTGGGCAATTCGCGAGTTTTTAAAGGCGAATTGGCTAATCCTTTCACCATGATGGCAAGTCAAAACTTTGACCGCCTTACTGATTGTCCAAAATGCCCTACCACCTGCACAAGAGATGCGCTCATGATCGCCGACGAGAGCACGATAACAGTGGTCACTTATTGGACCAATAAAATTTGACTCAGCCATCGACACGACGAAGAAGAAGAAGAAGTTGTAGTGATAGAATAAATTTAAGGTCTAGTTTTCACAGCAGCATTACATGTTAAGGAATCAGTCCATCCGGGCAAGCACACGTGCGGGTGAAGAATTTGTGGCGTTTTTTTTCATGTTTTCCCATAAAATTATGACAAAAACTATGACTATGACATAAAAATATGACTAAATCTATCTCGCGCTCGTAAGGTTGCGCCCATTTTTAATTTCCACAAACACTAAGAATAAACCACTATAGCCTGACCCGGGAATCAAACCTGAGACCTGGCTGCGAGAGCTAACCGCTAGACCAACGAGGAAACCACAATACCTAATTATAATTGACTAATATTATCCATGACCGCAAATAAATCACTTGAATATCGATATAGCTTCAAGCCCTATACGGCCTATGCTGTCATAATATTGAATTATGACAACCTTTAGCACGTTCTCCATATTTAACGTTAATACAATGTTGCTATTAAATGCGCACGCGCACAATACGCGCTTCAAGTTACGAGTATAATATACTCGTTGAAAGTTGTGCTAAGTTTTGGCGGCAAAAAAGTTTCTTTGCAATGTACTTTATTTTAGTGTGAATTTTTATCGTTTTATTTCAGTGCTAAGTACCAGTAAAGTATTTTTTAATTACCAGATATGTCTATAACTAGGTATTTAAGTTGAAAAGCCTGTTTTTGCCATATTTTATAATCAGATGCATAACTTAAATATATGACTTATATAGCATAGAATAGTAATATAACACTTAGGGACCGAGAACACGCATAATAAGTGAAGCCACTTTATAAAGCAATTTTGACTTAATACGACTCGTACGTATACATCAGATTTATGTTTGTGTGCGTGTCGGTCAAACAGCGCGGGATAATTTTTCCTGTGTGCGTGATTGGTTTTTGGCTTTACTTTAAATGAAGTACTCTTGTATGAAGACTATCTATCTAGGAATCTTAAATCTATGAAAATAGTGCAATAGCGCTAATAAATCCCTATCTATCAAATGCTTACAAGGTCTGTACTGTCACAGTTATGACCTATGACGACCTTTGGCACGTGCACTGTGCTGAACGTTATACGAGTTTATCTTCACTGAAAGTGTTTTATAACACTTATAGAATAGAAAAGAATAGAAAACTTAAATTTGCATAACATTTTTATAAAATATAAAGACAACAACAATATGCAAAGGACGGCCTTATTGCTTAAAGTAATCTTTTCCAGGCAACCTTTGGATGGACAGATAGGAATGAGAATGTGAGGTAATTTGATAATCTATAACATTCAAAACTTTTTTTAATGTTATTTATGCTAAAGTAGTGCAAAAATTAAAAATATGATAGGGAAGATTATACCAAATATAAATAAATATAAATAATATGTGTACATCAAGCTTATACCATTACACTAATTATAAATCATTTTTACTCGATCGAAAGCTCACATTGAAGTCACACTATTATATCGCTTACAAGCTTGTGCTGTCACAGTTATGAACTATTACGACCTTTGACACGTGTACTCAGTTAAACGCTTAGCAAAGTTAAACGGTATCTACAATCACAATTATAGCGTTTCAGTGCGTTTAGAACTATTTTTTTAGTAAATTTTTGGCGGAAAATACTTGTATCAAAAAAATTCAAGCTAGAGCTGATTTCTATCGTGGTTAATTAAAAAAAAACAAGTAATTTACACATAGTTTTGTCTTAAGTATCATTATTTATTTAATTTTAGTTACGTACAAACTGAAAAATATATAACTTAAATATTTACAACTATACACTAAGAATTAAAAAAAATAATAATAATATTTATATACAATAATATACATGTAAATATGATAATGTGATCATTGTTTGACAATTAACATCTTCACAAATTAAATCACGAATACTTACATTAACGTCGACTTAAGACTTACAAGCTTGGTATTCTCATAGTTACGGACTATGGCGACCTTTGGCACGTGCACTAATGGCTGTGCAAATGAGTATTTAAAGTGTGTAATCTAATCAATCACTATACCCTATTTAATGTTTACACACAGTTACATGATTATGGTATTGCTTACAACCTCTGCTGTACTGTCACATTATGAACTATGACGACCTTTGGCACGTGTATGTGCTAAACGTTATTGTTGTGCAAAGCGTGCATGTGTAATTCTGTATTTGTTTATGTTGAAAGTTGTTTTGGCGGGAAATGCGGTTTACTATTTCATGTGTTCTGTTGTTGTTGGTAATATCGGATAACAATCAACCGACGTTGATCATAGATAACAATTTGGGTATATTATCACACTATTGTAGTTCAATAATGTAATAACATACCCATACAACGAAGTCGATATGTATGTACAACGAATACTTACAGAGATAATAATAATTTTAAAATTTGTTTAGACGACTTTCGATCGTACTTGAGTTGATGAGTGCTTGTAGTATAGTTAATTCATAAACAAAGCTGTGCAATAAAATGTGCTCACAGCTAAGCATCAAGCTTAATTTTCAGTATAAGCTGTTCTCGCATTGCAGGTAAGCTTATACAATACGAGATCATCTTATGCTGGAAATGTATAACATAATATGTAGCTGTGTACTCAGTTTTACATTGATACACATTCTAGCGGGAATAATATGAGTGTATTAATATGAATATTAAGTTTGTACACATTGGTTGTAATTTTTGTGATTTAAATGTAATCACAATAATCTGGCACGGTATCCGCTGTGGACAGCGATGCGGAGGAATTTTATGACGCATAATGTGATTTATTATTTTATTTCATTTTATTAATTTATTGATTATATGTGTGTGTGTTATATAGTTTTATTTATAAGTGACTATTTATTTTTAGTTAGATAATCCGTGGAATCATTTTGGCAATATATTATTATTCAAAATACGAAATTGTTTAAAAAAAAAAAATGTAATCAGTGTTTTCTAGCGAAGATAATAATTTTATCAACACTATTGCCATAATGTGACAGTAATATTTTTGTGGTTAAGTACAGCAATTAACTTAAAAGCTTGTACTTTAATTCAATACTCTGACGGCTTTGTAAATATTAAGATGTTAATATTACTTTTAAAGCACTTTAATGTTCACGAGTGTAAACATAGTTTTATCGGTCATAAGGGAATTTAATGACCGTTTATCTTTTATAGGGTGATTAAAATAAAATAAAGTTTAAGTTTTACATTAATATTTATTAAGAATTGGAGATCAAACGAAAGTCTTGAATTCTTAACTAAGTATCAGTCTACAATATCTAGTAACTTAACTAACTTATCTTAACAAGACACAAAGATACGAGTGCAAAAATAAACTAACATACAATTGACACGAATGGAAGAATTCATCAAAAAACATAAGAAAAGTAACTTAACTACAACTTAGAATTACTTAATTAGAGCTTAAACTAAAGATTGGCACGTTCGGCCTACTTCTGTTAAACTTATACAAAACAAAAGAGAATTTTGAAAAAAGAAAACCAATACAAAACTATTAATACTAAAGATACAATTTCATGAATTTAGTAATATTTCCTTAAAACTATAACCTACAAACTATTAAAGCTTTCGATTCGGATATGTTTCGATTCATACCAACTTAACCTAATAAAGTTCACTTAGCATTACTATCACAAGGAGAATAAGTCTTATACATTCATTAACTACAGCTTAAGTGAATAAGAGCACTTAGTGAACATCTATACTTAAACATAATAAACTTTGCTTACTAACTAGTTAAAGCTTTCGATTTATATAAACTCTGATATCACAGTCAAAACCTAACACTACTGGAAGACATTGGATTTAGAAATGGAAAACAAGCAGATTAATTCGCAATAGGCATGATAAACACTCATTTAACAACAACGTTGGAAGGCAGATCTTAGTGTTTACTATACCTGAAGTTTAGGAGATAGCCGGTGCAATGATAATTATAGTGCAGATCATTAAAGCTCTCTACCAAAACTTGTGACAATTTACTGTAACACACTAATTTAAACGACGATACAATACCTCGATTATCTGCTACAAGATCACGAACATTATCTCTAAATCACAGGAGGCATCGCATCACATCACTATGTCTAATGGAAGACGTTGGATTGTGCCACCGGGCACGTTTACAACTAACGTTGGAAGACGCGATTTTGTTTTCACTGCATTTTAGTAACGAAGAAAGAAGTTTAAACTAATAAAGATTACATACGAAGCAGTTTTTAGAGGCCGAGTAGCAGATTTCCCTCACTTCGTTGGCCATGTTGTCACTGATCTCCAGATCTTCGTTGATTAACTCGAAGCGATTGTTGACGATGTTCTGGTTTTCAGCGTTGTCATTTTCTTCGACCGGCACCGGTTTGACCGGGTCCTCCGGGTAGAAGAAGTCCGAGAAAGGCACGAGAACTGGTTCCTCGGGGTATGCAGTCTTTTGCGATGGTAGGTCAGTGCGCGGACCAGAGTTGGAGATGAGTTCTCCTAACTTGGACCAGCACTTGTTAAGATTAACCCGCGTTGAGGTCGCCACCTTGCGAGGAAGCCGGGGCTTGGAGCTCTGTTAACAACGAAAACAAATCATTAGTCACAAAGTTCATTGATACTAAAGTTTTAGTTTGGGGGAGGATCAACAAGTTATAAGTTATTGCCAAAGTTGTTGGAAGTCTGAATTATGATGATACATACCTGACGATTTAGAAACTTCGCCCAGGGCGAGCGAGGTGACTGATCCTCCTTAGGCGGGGATTGCGTTTCATCCTTAGCCAAACACATAATTACGATTTACTAGTACTACTGTTATACTACGAAACTTAGTCTAACAATACGTCTACGTATATACAGGTGGTTTATACACTGAGCGACATGCGCGCGCGGTGCATGAGCCGGGAATGATGGAATCAGGAAGGGCGCAGGGCTTTTATAGGCCAGGGCGGCGCGCGCGCATGCGCGTGCGACGGGAGCGGGGCGCGCGCAGGGCACGCGAGCGGTAGCGCGCGCCTATAGACTGGTTTTTACCAACTACTTCTACGAATAGAGGCTTTGACGTGCCGCTAGAAACAGTCACAGATATGGACCTTTATTAATGACTGATGTTAGATGTAACATTTTAAAATCTGGGTGATATATTTTGTTTTGCTCTTCATGACTCATACACAGATTTTATCTAAAACATGAATCTTAAACAAACTTTTTAGTTCGTTTGTGTAACGGCCAGTAACAGAAAAGGAAGTTGAGAATCATGAGCGGCGATCTCTAAATGTGCTATTGAATTAATTTGATAGTCTGACTTTCTAGCTATAAATCTCTTGAGTACCACAAATAAGACGTACAAAGGCGCCGATGTCTTGCCTAGGCAGGCGGGAGGAAGGCTGTACGCCTGTAGTACATGGTAGTTACGGCTCTAGCTCGTTCCGTCGCTCCTTAGGCGATTCCTAGGAAAATAAACAGCGCTATCGCAGTATTATGAATCACGGTGTGCAGCTGGCCATCGGATAGATAAGTTCCTGCAGATTTATCACAGCGCGCCGTGTGGCTTCCTGTGATTAAATCACATGCACTCGCACAAATCACGGCGAACGACTGATAAATCATTTCCTCCGGTCACTTGAGCGGAGAACGCGACAGCTAAATTATATTAATGTTAGATTTGAGACATTGTATATCATTTTCGACATCACGATGTTTTGACGTATGGTGTAGTGGTTTAAGCGGTCGCCTCGCCGCTCTCTTTTGCACTGGTGTTGTGGGTTTGATCCCCACATGAGACGAATCTTTGTGTGATTTGCAAAGATTTGTTCTGAGACTGGCTGTGCTTGTGTGAGTGCATGTGTATATTTGGCCTTGTCATTTGGGACCATTGGATAGTGTAATTGCTTCTGGCGTTCTATCAAATGTAAAAAATCAAAATTATCATTATTAAATTATTATTATTGGACTATGGCAAGACACTACTCATCATAAGAAGAGGCTCGTGCCTAGCAATTGCTTGAAATATATCAGTCGTACTTTTGGATAGAAATCACGAGATGACCGTTACAACTTGGTTTTCTTAGAAGTAGATAATATAATACAGTGTGAAGTTTATGTCCATTTTCCTGTTTGGGAAGTCCCCTGTGATATTGTATTGTGTACAATACTGGTTGCTTTGTGTCCTTTATTATAATGTTGGGAATGCCCGCGCTTTTTAGGGTGAGTTAGGATGAGGTTCAAACTTGTGGATGTAAAAGATTGCCCCACACTTAAAAAAAAAGGAAACGATAAATTATGGTTAGTAATAAAACTATAATTCTTTGTTTAATTTTATAAAGAGGATTTAATAGCTAAAAAAATATATCTCGTTTCATAATAATGACACTTGCACGATAACCTAAAGGAAAAAGTTAAGCGAGTCATATCGTAGTAATTACCGTACCACAGTCATAAAAAATATTGTCTTATCTACAAGTGCTACGCTTTCGTAGCACTTGTAGAAACAAGCAATTTGTAAACTTTAATTTAGAAACCTGTTGTAGTGTTCAATTTATTGCTAGCAATTAAAAAAAAGGTTAGTTGAAAAATAGATTTATTTATCAACTTGCGTCTTTTTAGTTTGACAAATTTGTTTTAAACTGGATCTTTTTTTTTATTACTTGTAATTTATCTAATTGATTAATATATCAACCTCATCAACATTATTTACATGCTACCATGACTATTTGCATAACTTAATGGACAATGGTAAAAATTTCTGCAGAATCATTCGGGCTGAATTTGTTAAAAAGTATATATTACCATAAATTTTCATACTTATCGTCGAATCGGAATGAAATTCTATATTCAAAAATAATAATCGTTACAATCGTTTAGTCACTTTACATAATATGAGATCGACTTTTAAGGCAATCATTTTAAAACGATATCATCTTTTGACCATTGTCCAAATTTTTACATTAAATTATGTAAATAGAACACATAAAACGCTTTGTAATACGATATTGTTCCATAAAACACTATACTTTGTATAATGGGTGTCATTTTTACGATATTAAATGACTTTTGCTTATCTTAACAGTGAAAATCTAGTTTATATTTAGATGAGAGTTATACCAAATATTAACTTGTATAAGCGGAGTTATATAAGTATATTGTCGGCTTAGAGTGTAAACCAGCTATCTACATTTTTAATCGATAGATAGAGAAAACATTATTTGCACATCAAAATTGTTACAAATATACATAGAAATAGGTACCTAAAACTATTACGTAGAAAGGGCGGCTTTATCGCTTGACGTGATCTATTCCAGGCAACCTTAGGATGGACATAATAAATTTGTTGATTTAAAGTTTCTTTTTTTGCATTTTTATATATTTTAAGATCAAAATTAGCTGATTTTCAAAATGGAGATGGCAAATTTTCAATATAAACCGACGATATTTGTTTTTTCGATACTACAAAGGTGTGACTTTAATAAATTACCATAGAATGTTAGGCGTTCTATATTAATTTGTTTTGTTTTGTACCAAAGGAAATTAATATTATTATGAAGTAAAGGTAGTGAGTGTTGTCAAAAGTGGGACTGAATAATAATGTATTTTTTTTTAAACCGACGATAAAAAAGGAGATGGTTCTCAATCTAGCAAGTAACGTTTTTTCAATTCAAACTTAGATAGTCTGACATCCTGTATTGGATTTGTGTATTCTTAATGGACACCACCCACAGTGTTGTCGCTCCGGAATTTACATTTATACCCTGTGATGTTGAACTTAAACCATTAACACAAATTTAGTTAAATTTTATACCAATAAGGGACAAAATACAGTAAAACCATTTCATGTAAAAAATAATGTTAAGTATTTAGTACACTGTTTTTTGTTCCAATAAGACTTATAAGCATTATTCTTTTGAAGTGATATTGACTAAAAAAATCATTTTAGTAGCACCTAGACATTATTATCTCAATTGTTTTTTCTTTCTATTTCTATTTTATTTCTACCTGAAATCCTGAAATAGAACCCAAGAGGATTCAATTGCCGGGTAAGTGACATTAGCAGCACGGAGTTCGAATGGTTCCCGGTGGATGGCGATAGGCGCACCCCCTATTCCATAGCAACTAAAACACAACAGGTAAAATGTGGGTGTTGTACACTTCTGCCACACCCTTCTGGGTAATATAGGATTGATGTAATGTTATGTTCACTAAGAAACATTTTCTAATTAGACTGACCTAACAAATAGTGTCTCATCTACATAAAAAACAACCTTCTTTTAACCTATTTTTTTTTTCATTCTTTCTTCAATAAGTATTTACATTCTTATTAAAATCTGAATTACTGAGTCAGAGAATAAAATCTCTTTACCGCTGATTAGCCCTTTTAACGGATCATTTTTATTCTAATTAGATCAAAATCATATGCACTAATTAAAGTACTGGTTTCGGCATTTCTTTTGCTTCGATTAAGTCATTGCTTTTAAACTGGTGATTCTGGTTGCTAAGTATTTAAAATTTTAATTTCATAATCTCAGTGACTTTTGAGTTGAAAATCTAACTGCATTTCGGCATAAAATACACATTACTGATCTTATTATTTTTTTTTAAATAAGATGATTCAAAAAAGGAATGGCATCTTATATTATGCCGCTAAGACGGAACTGTATGTATGATTATTTAATCTCAAAGTGTATGACCATTAAATGATGCAGATTTTTTTCTTTTTGGCTCTTCTAAAATAAATAATGACTGAATTTATTTTTTACTTTTAATGCAAAGATAACAAGGTATTCATGCCTCAATAACGTGCATTTCAATTTATTTTATAAGTTTTTATGGTAGTAGAAAATATATCCATGCTAGAAGTAAAAAGCGGCCGTGGCGCAATGAAGAAGGCATTGGTTTTACGATCGAGAGGTCGTTGGTTCGAATCCTGGCCATTACACCACGGACGTGAAATTCCTTCTAACACAAGCAAATTAAGCTGAAACAAGAATACTGGTATTTTGGTATTTAAAAATTACTAAAATGTTTTCTTAAAAAAAAAAAAAAACTAGCTTTATTAATACAGCATAAAGGTGTTTTAAGTGTCCTTCCATTAACTAAAACCTGACACTTCTGAAATCAAGTTTCCCAGTCCAACCGACCTCCGTAATCGATACTCTTTGGTCTGAAGAATTTCACAACGTAATACTTTCGTCAAAAGAAAAAAAATATAAAAAAAGTTAGACCACAACCCAACCACGTGCAGCGATTGCTTTTTAAAAAAAGAATTCACTTTTTGCCCCCTCTCCATGGGTAGGGTTACAAAATGGAACTTTGTATTCGGCGCGTATCAACTATAACGTTCTAAAGGTATGTTATTGTGTGTGAGTGTGTTTGTCTGTGTGTCTGTGTGTTTGGAGTGTGCATAACACACGCCTGTTGAAGCTTAAGGGGATTTCATGTCGTTAATTGTGACAGTCCGAAGGTTTATTGTCTTTATGTGATGGGAAGTGTCGGCAATTAATTGATATTTGATTTTGTAGGTTTTTAATCGGTTTTTTTGTAATGGTATAGTTTTTTTATGATGTTGAAGGTTTGCTTTTAAGGTTAAGCTGATAATGATATAATAAAAAATAATTGATGGTATCTGAAAGCGAATATTTTAGTGTAAAACGACTCTTAAATGTTTTATTTGTGACTATAAAATGCACGTGCAAACATTTGCCCTAATATAAAATAATTTTATTACACCATGAATTTTATGTCCCAAAATCAACATTTTATTAACTGTTTCAGTTTATTCTGAATATTTTTTCTTTGTATTTCCTATGCAATTGAACTTTTTGAGGTGACATAACCCAAAATCACGCCTATTTTACCAAATAGGATCGCCAAAAGGTATCCAGAACATAAAACGCCGATCGCCATCAACAGAATTTTCTAACGGAGAAATTGCAAATAAAATTACGAACCTAATACGAGTACCTTGTATTTGAGCGTAACAAAAAAATATTCAAAATGCAAATACCTAACAAATATTTTAAACACTACCCTACACGTTCCCCCATCACAATGTATTCCTTGTTCAAAACCAATTGTTTACCCACAATACGCCAGTCCCCTTTGATATTCAGTGCTTGATTAAAACAATCACGTGACAGATAAGTGCGCACACGCACGCGGCGCTTCACAATGACATTCCGATGCCACTGTCACTCAACTTGACATTATACTAATATGCTACTGTTTAAAAATGAAATGAGAAAATTTGAAAGTTTACCAAAATACTGATTTCATTGAAGAAAATTGCTACCAAAGATGACAAATAAATTTAATTAAAAAAATAGATTTCATAAATTTTTTGGGCAAATTTAAATTTTATTTCTTTTTCATTAGGGTATAGCCAATAGTCATAGTTGATTAATAGCATTATTAGTTGTAAAAACAAGTATAATAGCCATTATTGGTTATATTTTAGTAACAAAACACGAAAATTCCATGAAAGTCCAACATCAAAGCATTAATTTCCGTGTTACCAAACAACCCAATTGAAACATTAGCGCCAATAAAGCGATAATGTGTACGCACACGCGATCGACGTGGGACAGTCACAAAGTGCGTGACCTACGCTACACCTACGCCATACGCCATGTGGCGTACTGAAAGATGATACATAACATTACGCCTATATTACCCAGTAGGGTGTGGCAGAGGTGAGCCTATCGCCATCCACCGGGCATTATTCCAAGTACGTTCTGCTATTGAGAATTACCAGATAGAAAAACTCAAATAACACATTTTCCCGACTCGGGAATCGAATAACAATTTTTTAAACATCAATATGTATTTTTTTATTTTTTTTTTATTTAGCACCATCAACAAAGATACACAGATGTCATACAGTTTGTGGTATTAATCTAGGTTTAAACATTGTTGTATGTGTACCTTCACATACAGAAGGCCACAGCGTGCACATTTAAATAAGTTACACTATTTCAATAAGATTCTAACTTTTTGCTAATATGTGAATATAATAAGCTATAAATTTACTATTTTAATAGAAGTTAATTGTAATGTTAGTGCCGCATTAAAATGCGCACACGCACCGCACGAGATGGTCGCGTGACACTAGCGGAGTGCGTGACGTACCGGACTCAACGCCATATGGTATACTGAAAAAGGAACAAATTTCTAAGAAAATATTCCTTTAAGAGAATTTTGAACATAACAATTTTGGCACAAATAATTTTGTATTTCTTAAACTTTAATTTTCTGTCATCTTGCAATAAATTTTGATGAAAATAATAAAAATTAATCAATTGGTGTCAATCGAATTTGAATTCAGGAAATTATTCAAAGTTAATCTTTTAGTTTTTGTAACCAATTACTCCGTCAATTATGGACCGATTTGGAAAAAAAAGAGAGAGTATGGTTGAGAATTTGTCCCATCGGCACCAAGTTCATGTTATGGTTTTATCTCTATCTTTCAATAAGCATCTAGACATTCTCCAAATCTCCAGAACGACAATCTATCAGCAACAACAAATTATGAAATTAGTAAGGACAATCATGTCCAGGATTGTGCCGCTCATTTAGATTATATCACCCATTGTGTAAGGCTATTATATATTAGTATGCATACCTACTATCTATGATAAGCTTAGTTATCTATATTGGTTATTAATGAGCTAAAAACTATGATATGTCTACGGACGTTGACACTCATTTTTATTAAATAATGTTTATTGTTTTTGATCGCGTGATGATGCATTTTAAGTTTGTCTTTGATATTGAGAAATATTTTAATGAAAGGAATTAATTATGGGTGTAGTTATGAAGAATAAAGTATGTGTAAGTAGGATAAAAGCATGTTTGATGCTATGGCTTTTGCGAGCTAAACGACCAAGTTCACAAGTATTGGAATCTAGTCCCTAGTTGCCTATCCGGCAGATTCACGATAGATATGCAAAAATAAAATATTTGTGTAGGTTATAGAATTTACTGGCACTTCACTCTCCGAAAATTTTATCGAGAACTGATGAAATTTGCCGTTACTCTATTAAAGTATTCTTTATTTAATTAAATATTGATTTACTCTACGTAGCCCTTTAAATTTAAATTCATGACCTAAGTGTTAATATTAGTCTAGAACATTATACTTAAGTAATCTTAGACCAGTTTTCACATATTAACAGTCTTCTATACCAAAAAAAAAATCTTGAATCTCATCAGAAAGTCATTTGTCGTCAACTTTATGAGCTTGAGACTTGAAATTAAAATCTAAAAACTCTGCGGGTACTTATCATACAGACTCTATAAAAATAAGGGGCAAAGAAAACAGCGTCGTTATCATACAGCTAACATATAATAAATCAAATGTTACACACACATGGGCATGAAAACACATAAGCGCGATCGACGTAAAGCAAACGTAAACAGCCCTTGTACGGGCACTTACATGAATAAATGGTGTAATTCGAGATGCGCGTACGTCACACGCACACATACAAACTCTTGTGATCACACTTAACACAGAATAGTAAAACCATAGTAGGTTTACTTGATATCAAGCGCTGAGAATGTCTCCTATTTGAATTTAGAGCACATAAATAAGGTCCTAAAGTATTAAAAAGATTTTGTTTATGCTCTCCGATTGAGTCCTGGGTCTGTGTTTCTAATTCTAATTAGTGTAATAAAGCACGTCCAAGTGGATTTTCTGTATGAAAGTGTAATATCACGCACACATTGGTATCATACGCGTGCGGACACGTCTTCGGCGCGCGCGCACACACGCGCGGCGTCTAATCGGCGCTTTCCTTCGCGTGGCAGGCGTGTGTGTAGCATCCCCGTTAAGGGGCGCAGGTGTGGTGTCCTGAATGACGAGCTCGTGGGAACACGGCTCAACCCCGAGTTCCCATGCTCCACCACCTGCCACCTGCTGTACTACGCATAATTCGTCTTCGTAAATGAACGGTAGTGACCACGTGTTCGAGCCCAGTTTTTACAAGCCTTTTTTCATCTCGCGACGCGGAAGACCGGTGGAGCCCAATTAATTTTATCTTAATGATACTCGATGGAGATTTCACCGAGGTAATCGATTGCGCTAATAATTTTGTATTGGGAAACTCATTTCATGGTTTTTGTTGGCGTCGACTTTTATGCACCAAAAGCTTTCGAATGCACTTACATGTTACTTAAAAGTAGCTGTATGTTCTAGACTGTTAAATATCTAAGAACCAAATTATGTTAAAAAAAATCTCTTTGATTGTGACATCTCAACAAACATAAACATAAAAAAAAATAACTAGGATAGGATTAGTGGGATAATACCAGTGCTATAATGTAGGTTTACAACATATTTTCCATGTAATCGCGGATCTTTGAAGACTCACTCTCAAGGAGATTGCTTTTGAGTTATCTTTCTATCAGATAATTGCCTGTTTTACACACTGAGTGGATAGCGCTAAGTACATAATTACTTAATCGCAAATCAGAAACTGAATCGTAAATGTTAATTTATAGATTTTACTCACAATCATTATATGCAACTCTCTTAGGTATAAAATATGTACCCACTCTCCTCTCTCTCCTTTTACTTGATAGTACTATCATAACAGAGGTCATAACTACCAATAAATAAGGACACACAATGAACGCAAATATCAATGCTAAGAATGCTGCCAAAACTTGAGGGAGAGTGGGGGCAAATTATTCCGCACTAGTGTCAAATCATAGCATTTAACAACTAGTTTTGTGTGGCGTGCAAGAGCGGTGCATTTCCACATTTGGCAGCCCTGTCATTGACACCTCTGGTTAACTTATTGCTCTTTGCTCGAAATAGATTACCCTTTACTATAGTTGTCTACAAATAAAACCTCAAAACCAAAAAAACAAAATACCCGGCATCAAATTCCAAATTTGATTTTACAGGGGTGTCTAAATCAAACAAAACCGTTACACATTCCGATAACCATCCCTTTTGACCTATGACCAACCTGTTCCGGTACCTGTTAACCTGTGTTCCGGTCCGGTACTTGTTCCGGCTCGTGCGCTATGACCGTTGCCACCCCTATTGTTAATTGTAACGTACATTTTTTTTTATTGTCGCCTTATTAGGGTTATCATCCTTTTGGGTACAATGCGTGAATGATAATTTTGCAAGGAAGGGCGGCTGAAAGGTTAACGATGCATTAGTTATCCCTTAAGGATAACAAAGTAACAAAAACAGAAACTAATGGTATTAAATTTAAATTATAAAATTAGCATGACAGTAATTTGGATCATGAAAATCATTTTATTGATTTAGATTTAGACTACTTTAGACGATCATAATATACTTTTACAAAAGTTGTGTACATGACTATTACTATGTCACAATATATTTTTTGACCAAGATATATATAATCTATGTGATAATAAAATAGTTTCAATACGCAAACAAGCGGCAACTGAATATTAGATTACACACAAATCTACAAAAATGCGTCAAAATTGTCATCAATATGAATATTGCTTAACTAAAACCCGCTCAGAGCCACCTCACTTAAAACGACACATTAAACGCTAGCGAAGCCAAAAACGCGAAATTTCGTGACAAAATGACAAGTAAATCATTCGGTATCCGTAGGCAATGTGACATTTCCCTCTGATTACGGCTCATACGTGTTTTTGGCCTGTAATTACCAGTTTCTGGTGATTACCCGTTTCTGGAAGGCTTTTGCCGCGGGGAGCAATCATCGGATCCCTTGTCAGGCTACCGTTTGAGTGCATGGGTGCGGGAGATGTGATGCGATTTCTCTTGGTTAAACTGTGTGGTTAGTTCGGTTCAAGGCAGTGAAAAGTCTGCAAAACTGTGTTGTTGTTGATTAAAGATACTTATAAATATTTAATACATAAAAAAATCGTGACCACGATCAGTGAGATTCGTTCAAAACTGTCGAAAAAAAGGGATTTATTAACTTATAAATTATTAGCTTTTAAAATATTGACGCAATTAATACCCGTGTCTACAATATATAATTATGTGTACAAATAGCGAAAGTTTAAAATTATAGATATTGGATATTTTTAGTTTGTAAAATCTGTAACTTATAATTATATTGGTCAAAGTTTAGCAAACCTATTTTCATTATTGAAAATCTGACAGATTTTAATGAAGCCTTTTTAGTAGTATAACCATGTTTGTTAAATAAAAGATTTATACCTACATGTTTGCTTAAACAAATTTTAAGGATTGTGCATAAATATTTATTTTAGTTTTAGTGAGGACCAAGTTTGTAAGATTTGTTTGATCTTTTAATTAATGTGGGTTTGTTTTCTTTACAACCTGTGTGTACAACCTAAATATAATTAAAAAAATAACTATTTTCATTGCGTGAGGCGTGCTGGTTTTTGAAATGGTTTCATTATATGCCGTCGCATACTTATTGTAGGACTCTGTCAATGAAACTCGCAATTATAAAAGTAATAACAGCGACCACTGGTATTAAAAAGAAATATTAAAAAAGAAACTTGTCATAATGACAGGCATGGAGGCGAGAATTCTTAGAAGATAATACGCCCCCATGAAACCTGGTTTCTTCTTAGTACTGGCAACATTAGGTTAATAGGTTCCGTAGATTATAGGTGACATAAAACGTATGATTTAGTCCCAATTTTACTGGTGTTAGATACAAAATATATGCAGGATAAGCTTATAACTTATAACACATATTGATGAGAATTAAAGCTATGATATTTATTCGAATGTTACTTATGTGTCACTTTTATATTCATAAATTCATCATTTAGCCTCTAGTAGTCCAGTGCTGGACATAGGCCTCTCTCAATGTGCGCTACAACACTCAGTCCTGCGCTTTCTGCATCCAGTCCCTTTTATATTCAATTAGGTTATATTTTAAGGGGCAAATAAGAGCTACCCGGAACTTCAGAAACAGGTCCTTAGCCTCATAATTATGGTGGACAAATTTAAATTAAGGAATTATTCCTTCACATTTGACTTTTACCAGGACTTATCGAGTGAAAATAATCATCCTCAGTAATATTATTTTCATCTTACGCAGAAATAAAATGCAGTAATTACTACTAAAGATGAACGTGACGTCACGTAATAAACTACATACTTGTAGTAGTTTAAAGCGGCTTACCGGTTTGCACAGGTCGCAGGTTCAAATCCTGCCAGTCCCATATTTTTTTTAATATACTATTTTCTATATATATATGCCTTTATGCATACGTCTCAAGATCACATGCCTTCGATTTGGTTATTGGTTCGTTATAATTACAGAGCTGCTTATTTAAAACACTTCTAAAATAATCTTCGTATTTAAAAACTTAAGCCATAATCGATAAGTGTCCACAATATCAATACTGCCACCAAAAATGGGACCCTTCCTTTATGAACCTGATCATAATTTAAGATGGCCCTAAAAGGAACGGAGCTTAATAAAAAGCAAAAACAAATTAAAATATACAGGGTGATGGGGCCACATTTTTTACAGAAAAGTGTTCGAGGTGACAATTATTGGTACAATAAATAAGCCATTAAATAAAATAAAATGTAAATAGATTCCCTTATCGAGTGTGTTGGAGTTTATTGTGCTGATTTAAAGCCTGCCTTCGTTAGCCTGATAGGGAAAACTGTTATTGAAGTAAAAACTGCTGTGGTTAAGTTTTCGATATAGTTGCTCAATATTTCAACGGAGACTCGAACATTGACCGAGCAGAGGATTATTGCAAAAAAATGTTGTTAACTCATGTCAACCTCTTTAGAGAATTTTAGTAATTAAATTACGGGTATTGAAACACATGAAAAACTAACGGAAAATTTAAATCATAATGATCTAGATAATTTTATAACTAGGTAATACAAATATTCCATTAATATTCTGTCTCAAATTTTCTGGGTATGTTGGATTTTGACTTTTCACATAAATATGTAGGTATGCCGTCAAAAGGCAGCGTTTTCTATTTATATAAGACAAACACAATGTATCATTTCAATAAAATTAAAATTACTTAGGAATAAATTCTATGATTATACCAAAAGAGAACCACTATTCTATGGTATAATGAAATACAAAAACACTTAAATAACTGGCATATAAGATGAAAGTAAAAACTTTTTTCGACTTATAAAGAGGTGTCATCTCTAGCCAATAAAAAAAACAATGAAAAGGCAAATCATGGAACACTAAAGTTTTATTATCACGCCTAAAGAACTCTGAAATATGACAGTAATTATATTTATCGGTAAAAGGAAATATCCAGTTTAAAAACTGAAAATACACTGCGCGTGGTAATTTCGTCGTACTATTTGCGTCCAAAGCAATAATTTTAAATAAGTACCTCAATGTATTGCTGGGACACGAAGTGTGCCTATAATGACCTAGGACAGAGGTACGAAACATTTTCGAAACTGAGATTTCACATGTTATTTTTCTTTTAATTCATATAAGGATGATAATGGTATTAAAGATACATTATTCAAATTGTGAAATACGGGTGTTACTGACGTAATGTTGGTCTATTTAGTAGACGGCGGTTTCACCTATACTTTTAGGCATTTTCAAGAGAGTGCGATACGTCACGCCTGAGTCGCAGCCAGTCTTGTACAGTGGAAACAAACTCACGTCAGTTTTAATAAAAATAATAAGGATACAATCAAAAACCTTAATATTTGTATTGCATTTGCAATACAAATTTTGTTTTTGACTTTTACAAAAGGTTGACCATCCCTACCCTAGTACTTCGATCATTAAGTAGTATTTTAAAATCTGACGTGAATTCTTTGCAAAGGATTCTTGCAGGCGATGGTAATTGCAAAGGCAGCATTTTTCTTACCCGTAATGAGTCCAAGGTGTGCAATTGAATAGTAAAAGTAGTGTAACTACCATTATGAACACAGATACATATAATAACGTCTATATTTCTTTGCTCTAAATACAACTTTTCTAACTGCTGCATTTTTCTAAACATATAAATTATTTTAAACACCTTTAGTTTAGAACACAGGTGGTTATTTAAAAAAAATAGAATAAGACCAGGTATTAAAAAATATAGATAATATTTTCAGAACATATTAAAAAAAATATATAATAATATTTTCTTTCTAAATTTTTATTCTATATTTTGATCTGATATATAATGTAATTTTTTATTTCTATTTCATATTTAAACATATTATCTAATATTTGTAAGCTCTCTCCTTTAATTGAGGGAATACACTAAAATGTTTTAATGTGTTTGTTATATGTCTATAATGTGTAAAGCTTTTGTTGGAGATTCATAATTAATCGAATAAATAAATAAATTCTAAAATGATTTATCTGAAAAATACATATAAAATAAATACATACATCCTGCCGTGATTCTTACTTAATATTATAAAGGGCAATGCATAATCTTGAGTGTAATGAATGTTACTGTATATTTAATTAGGTTTTATAATAATATACAAAGAAAATTGTATCTTTCCACAAAATTAATATTGTTATAATATATTATAGGACAATACTACTAAACACATAATATTTGATTGATGGCCGCAATAAAAAAAAACATATGACACCTGAATAACCTATTGTCATTTGAAGTAATTCTGTCCGTTTGTAAAATAATTCAGCTGATTTTGATGGCATTCAGCAAATTACCACTAAAATTAAATTAGATGGAAAACATGCACTAAAACTGAATATGCGAGCCAGTTTTGACAGTTGTCAATAATTAAAAATAACTTTCATCATCACATACAATTTTGTTTTTTTATCGCGGTAGAGCGGCATAATATTTATAGTACGGTCCCTATATATCATATCTATATTGTTTTTATTTTACTAGCAATTGAGGTATACCTATTTGCATAATTAATATGTATCTTCATACCTACTCTAGTACTACACTATTATAAACACCTGAAGGAGTAATTAATGAAAGGGAATATAACCGCAATCTTGTGGACGTGATTATCACGCGGGATCATTTTTTAGCCTCACTAGTATTATTATAATTCTATAGCTAGCTGCCTCGATGGTCTAGTGGTAAGCGTATGCGCCTTTTACCGCGAGGTCTCGGGTTCGATTCCCGGGTCGGACAAAGTGTTATTTGTGAACTTTCTGTCAGGCAATTCAGCACGGCGATGGAGTTGCGCCCTGTGGATGGCGATAGGGTCACCCCTTATCCCATGTGATCTAAACATAACAGGTGAAGTGTGGGTGTTGTACACCTCTTACCTGTTGTGTATAACAGTAAAAGTTTTACCTGCTCGTTTCTAGGTTTCTCTTTAAAATTTTCGGCACCAGAATACCTGTAGGTACTGCTGTTATAAATTTAGTTTAATTGGATTCTTAAGTGATGACTTGCTTTCGAAAAAGATTTGGGTATTATTATTATGATTCAGATATTTTAAATAAAGATTATTGTAACCGTTATTTACTCTTTGACAGTCGGTGGGAAAATATTCCCACAAAATAGGAAAGAAAAGCATTTTAAGATCCTTGGATCTTAAAATGCTTTTCTTTCCTATTTTGTAATTTAAAAAAACCACTTTGTGACTTTTAAATTCGCCGCTGAGTGAACACAAGATCTCATGGTACAGCTACGTTTCCCTTTCAAATGAAGCTTATAACTATTTATAAATTCCAAAATAAACCTATTTTAAAAATGCGTAAAACCAGTACAAAACAGTAAATTGATTCACTATTTTTATTTTAACCTTAAAGCGCGCGCAAATACACTATAGATTTTATAGTGCATTTATGCGGCCGAGGGACATAAGCATATAAAGCCTACATTCATATTAATGGGCATCCAGAGATAGGTCAAGACGCACAGACAGTCAGACAAACCAATTTATTACGCATACATAACATTCATGCATCCACTCAACTTAATCAGGCAGTCTGAAAGGTCACAACAACACGTCATTTACTTCTACCAATTAAGAGGTGCAACGATAAATTTAACTAAAATAAAACGCGCGACATACGAGCCCTCAAACCGTCGCAAAAAACAGTGTCGCTTGATAACCGTGCCGCACCAAAAAAGTAAGCAGTATCATTAAGCACACAAAATATGTTTCCATTTACACAAGACGCTTCGAGGCGGTTATAATTTTGTATACACTGAATGTTTACTCAGTAAGAAGTGCTACGGATCGCTAACACCTGCCGCATTTTCCCACGGCAGCGTTCGGCTTTCTTCGGGCGGAGTCGGGTGCGCTCGGGTGCGCGGGCGAGCGACAGCTTAGTCATAGAAACATGCACACTTATCTTTTCACGCGTCTAAATCTGTGTGGCGCGCCTCTAATGCTTTCTTGTGCGTGTTTGTGATATGCTTTTGAATAATATAACCGCATCAGGTTTAGATTAACATGTTTAATTAAATTTATATGCCATAAATTTGGACGATTAAGTTGTTGTTGTCATGCAACATAAGCCGGTGTTACAAGTCAACTATCCAAAAACAGAAGTGACATTTGTTTTTATGCTATACAATTAAAATCACCCGAGTACCGTATCCTTATTAAAGTCGATACTAAAATAAAACCAGAGTCAAAATAAACTTGAAGAAAACAAATGATAAACCGTAAGCTACCTTAAACGGGTGTCTTGTTAAAAAATTCTAATGTGCTATTTTTAATACCACTCCGTTACCATTAAACGAAACGGGCGATGCAAAAATAGAAGTAAAAATAGTCATACTGTCTTCTTATGGAAAAAAAATGATAAAAAGGGTGTTGTGGAACCTGCCTGACAACGTAGTACGATAAATGAGTGGAATAAATAAAGAAAATGAATGCGATGTGCATGCCCCGTTATGCTAGGTAACGGAGCGGTACAATATATTGTGACAAATCAGCCCAGCCGGTAACTCCACTGTGTTTATTTTGTAGTGGTAATTAGTGGGTACTTTTTGCTGATCGCACGATAATGCCAGTACTGTGAACGCGTAAACAACAAAGTATTCTAGGCGCAATTATAGTTTAATGAAATATATTCGTGTATTTTAAAAGTTGTAAACAAAATGTAGGTAATTTGCATTGAAAATTAATGGCTTACAGGAATAAAAATGCTTTTATCGATAAAAAAATTGCCTCAAAAATAAAATTAATTCTTATAAAGAAAGATTGAAATCAAACTTCAAAAATAAAATGCTTGACTTTAATTACGTTTTTAAAGACGCCACGGAATCAGATAGTTAATCTCATCCGCGACCGTCAATCCGCTAATCAGAGCATCTTAACGAGCTGCCAAAAAAGTTGGCAATTAAAAAAAAACAAGTTAATTCGAGACACATTAATTAAAAATCAATATCGGTGTGCAAAAAATGTACACGTACTCGAAGTATCGCGTCCTCCCTCCGTAAACGCACCTGCCAATTCTCCCACGGTGTTACACACCGCCATGTTTTGTTTTTTTTTTTGCATAAAATAAGCACTTTCCTTACAATTTCGCAATTTTGGTGTGCGCGTCGCGTCACTCATTTTACGGCGCGTTTATGAGGCCAGTTATCGATAAAGTTTTTGGTACTTTTTTTTGGGTTTATTGTTGCACTTGGGCTTGGTGATATTTGTTTGACTTTTTATGTATCGTTGTTGAAGATTAAGATTGAAAATATTTTTATACATATAATGGGTATTTTATAAAAACAACTGTATGGGCTTACATTCGAATTTCTGGTTACTTTTGTAAGGTTTATAGATTTAGATCTTTGAATAGGAGATATGTTTTTAATAAACCTGCTTAATTCAAACTGGCAAACCTGGAGATGCTAACTCTATATTAAATAAAATTTATAATTCATAGTTCATTTCCATTTTTAAAAGGAAGAGAATATTGAAACCCGAGCACGATACCAGAGTACAAAAATGGTGGTCCCGCAAAAAACTGTCCCGAATCCCGAAATATATGGCAACGAAACAGGTGTGCTATTGTTATTGTCCAAATATGCATGGTCCTCGTATTTTTGTGCCCCATTGTTCGTTCGAGGGCATTAGGGCAACCTTGATAGAGATTTGGTTATTTTTTTCAGGAAGGGTAGTTTTAGTTCGTCACGTATTCTTTTTTTGAATAATTGGTTTTATTTTTTAAGTTAGATATTGGTGCTTTACCTGCTTCGATTTAAAACTTTTTAGACGAGAGATTACTTTTGTCAAACTGCGTGCCGCCAAAATAGAAGTTAATAATATTAATAATACGCTCGAATGGGGTCTATTTTGAATTGCCGTCTAACTTTGAACTGAGTTGTAAAAAAGGTGTAGGTATTATATTTTTTGCCAAAAAAATAAGAATCAACATTTCAATAACGTAGTTTTGTAAAATCGATTGCTTATATATTTAGTAGCCAAAAAAAAGTAAAACCTAAATTATTGATGTCATAATTTAACAACTAACTCGAATTTGCCAATCAATGTTCTTGACAGTGTTTGTTGCTCTGATTTGGAATGGTAATTAAATAAACGAAACTTATATTGTAATCAGTAATATTTTGGTGTTTATCTTTAAAATATATTTATTTTGAAATTTTTAATGGCAATTAAAGCTTAAAATTGCGTTGAACTGATAAAGTAAGGAGCATGAAAATTCGAAGTAATTAAGGGGAAACGTTGAACGATACAAAGACAATAATTTATTAAAAAAGTTGGCGCCAAAAACTAAGGATGACATTTTGTTCATGGAATGGGGTGGAGAGTTTGTTTTTTAAGAAAATACTAATAAATGCTTCTAGAACTTGCGATTTTGATCTTATTCGATAGCCAAATAAATATGTATTTACCGATCGCTATGCTATGCATAAACTCCAATATTAGCTAGAATTAATGTCTCTTAGTATTAATTAATACGCAAAAATATAGCTGTCGTGTGCTAATGTACAACAAAAACCAGTATAAACAGACAATCCAATAAAGTTCTTTATACAATGAAAAGTTCTACTACAAATTCCAATAAGACTAATTCCATAGCAGTTTTCCCAAACATTAAAACAATTTTGAGCGGAAAACTCCAACACGCCTAGGCCAACATTGAGCCGTGATTGGTTCAAATCTGGCCAATAGTAACGTTTGTTTCGGCCCACAGCAGTTTGCGCGCACGCCTTCCTAACTTCTATTTTTGAATTCAAATAGATTCCGTTCAAATGCGTTCTAATTTTGACCGTTAGATGTTGATAATTTTGGCAAGTTGTTAATTAAACTTTGTGTCATGTAATGTTTCTTATTTCCTTGATATCTTATAAGAATTTCATTTAAAAAAATATAAAGCAGAAGTGTGATAACGTATGATTTTTTTATGCTAGACTTACCTAAGTTACCAAAGTAAGTATGGGCACTCGCACAAATGTAAGTTGGTATGTGAAGAAACCATGGAACTTGAATCCAAGTCTTATACTGGAATAGAGTTGGACCTAAACCTAAACATAACAGGTGAAGTGTGGGTGCTGTACACCTCTGATACACCCTTCTGGGTAATATAGGCGTGATGCGCCTCGCCGCTTTCAACTGCGCTAGTGTTGTGGGTTCGATCCCCACATGGGACAAATCTTTGTGTGATCCGCAAAGATTTGTTCTGACTCTAGGTGTGCTTTGTGTGTGTGAAATGCATGTTTGTCAGAAGCTATTTCTAGTGCGGGCAGCGTTATTAAAAAAAACGAAGAAAATGTATGTACACTAAAGTTTTACCCAACGTTAGTGTACTCTATAATTGTCAATTAATATATTATGCATGAAAGTAGTCTTCCCGAGTGACGTACACAACGATTACCTACGTCCGACGCACCCTGGGCAATTCGCGAGTTCTCCAAAGCGAATTGGCTATTTCTTTCACCACGATGACAAGTCAGAATAAAATTTGACTGAGCCATCGACACGACAAAGAAGAAGAAGTATAGTATATATTAGTATAGTATAGTATATATTAGTGGACTTCGTGCTGCCTAAAAGTTCTTCACGATGTTAATATTGGAGCTGAGTGATATAATTTAATAATTTATAAACTTTCTTAAAACATTGATATAGGGAAACTTAAGCTCTACTCACTAAGTACTACTTACTAAGTACTACTTACTAAAATATGAATGAAATTAATTATAAATTATCCAATGTGTTAATGTAAGTTACATCAAACATATATTAAACGCAATTATCTTTATCTTGAATTTTGCAGTCGCACTAAACCATAAAGTTTTTATTTTATGCCGCAAACTATTAATTACATCTAAGATAAACCAGTTTAATTAATGGCAGGCAATTCAAAGCGTAATGTTAATTAATACACGGCGTAATTGCCTACTTACACACCTTATGCTTAAAAGCGTTCTAAGATAGTCCAGTCTAGCTTGATTTATACTAAAATGGGCTAAAGTAGTATGTAATAATTTATACCACTTGCTAATTATACAAATGTTTTACGTTAAACTATAGAAAATGGAAAATTCATTCAGCATCGCCACGAAATTCATGAGAATTATAGAACTATGTATTTGCATGTCAGTTAATAAATCAATGATTGCGAAGCATCTTTTGTATAGTAAAGTTTTAGGTTTGATTTTATTTTTAAAGTATTGGCTATCAGATAATATTTAACGACACCTACACAAATATAAACAATCTTTATTTACAGTCAAAAGTCAAAGTCAAATAACTTATTTTCATAAACATCATTGAGAAGAGCAGAAATGTAAAGATGTTGGCTCTTAAATTAGAATAGTCTTATAACATAATCTAAACTTCATAGGTCACTGTCAGAAGTCCTCGTACCACAAATGCTGGCAGCATTACCGCATTGAAAACAAATTGTATACACTAAGGTATGCATATTCGACTATAAACATAGAATATTCCTTAATGAAAACTTTACAGTGAAATAAAACATAATAAATCAGATGAACGCGTCTTTACGTAATCAATATTAAAGGAGCAAAAACCCACATAAATTAAAAAATACTCCTCACTCCAATTACTGCATCTCTAAAGTGTTCAAATACAAAATTGATTAACATAAAATGATAAATCAAGAGAGACAGGCAACGCACATCAGTGTTATCAAAGTGATACGAAAATCTTGATACACGAACATCCACGCCGTAAATCTTAATTTGGTATTCGTGCTTGACCATTTCGTTTTTTTAGGAATCATAATTAAAATAAAACGAGTGCCTGCGATTCTTTTTTTAAACTGCATTTTTTTAAGTTTTATATGTATCGTAACAAGCTGATGTGTAGGCAATGAACTTCCTAAATAGCTTATAATATAGACAGCAAAATAAAACACTCATAACCTGAAATTAGCTAAACCCAGAAAATTGATTTTTCGCATAATGTTGTAGTCGAACGTTACAAAAGACAACCCTAAAAGTCTCAACCTTGACTTCCTATGCTATAAAAACAGTGCCTCATGTGCCAGTAATAAAGCTCTAGAAGCAGGTTAAAAACGATAAAAATAAATCTTCTCCCTCTAACTCAACCAATCAAAAGTTAGAAAGTGGTAGGCCTTTTATGATCGAGCTAGAAAAAGAGCTACAGAAAGTATCATGAATCATGTCCAAGTAATTTTGATTCTAATCTCACCGCCAAACTAAAATGCAAATCCAATTTTATCGGCTGATGAAAGTTTAGACGGTGTTGTCTAATCTACCATCATTATAACCTTATAATTATTTTTTTTTACATAAGATAGAACGCCAGAAGCAATTACACTATCCAATGGTCCCAATGACAAGGCCAAATACACCCATTCACTCACACAAGTTCACCCAGTCTCAGAACAAATCTTTGCGAATCACACAAAGATTTGTCCCATGTGGGGTTCGAACCCACAACACCAGTGCAGTGGAGAGGCGACCGCTTAAACCACTACACCACACGTGCAGACATATAATTACATCATTCAATGAGAGACGTTATTCTTTAAGTATTTTCATTGGAAGTCATAACATGGCTTGTTTTTTCCAAACAACCATCGTGTGGAGCCCGTGCTCGGGATATAACAATATCTTGTTTTAAAAACAAATGGCAGTCTTTTGAAAAAACATACGATATGTGTACTGTGATACTGGTATTTAAGCGGATGTTTTCTATCATTACTTATCTATATATATATAAAAGAAAGTCGTGTTAATTACACTATTTATAACTCAAGAACGACTGAAAATTAGTGAGGAGGTAGCTTAGAACCAGAAGACGGACATAGGATACTTTTTCTTCATTGGACATAAAATATGGTATAACAAAACAACTGGCAGCAAAACGAAATTCAAATCATTTGCTTAAGAACTTTACCGGGTCAGATAGTGCATGTATAAAAGTTCGTCTTCGTCGTGTCGATGGCGGAGTCTAATTTTATTTTGACTTGCCACCGTGGTGAAAGGATTAGCCAATTCGCTTTGGAGGATTCGCGAATTGCCCATGTATAAAAGTAATGTAGGTATATAATTTTATAGCTATATATATTAGGCTTACCCCGTACCCTTACCCATATGGACCCTGAAAATAACAGGTGAATTACGTGATTATATTTTTATATTTTTTATTTATTTTTATTTATTTAATAACTTTATGCACAAAATGGTACATGGGTGGACTTAATGCCGTAGGCATTATCTACCAGTCAACCTTTAGGTGATGCAGAGACGACAAGTGGTAGGTGCAAGAGCTGAGAGTAGGTTAGAAACAAACAAATATTATCTGGGTCTTTTTCCTTTTAATCCTTTTACTCGAAGTCACTAAAATTTTTCTTCAAAAAAATGTCCGCTATTGCAAACCAAAGTTTTATAGATCAAGAAAATTTATGAAACTTGGCTCTTAGTACATAACGAAGTCTTATCTCAACGTAAGTATGGAATAAATTTTAAAAATATAAGCTCGTTCAAAATATCTTTATCTTATAGGTATATCATGTAACTATTATATTTTGTTGCTTCAACTAATATACTAATATATTTTATGGATGCTGAATAATCTACAAAAGTAGAAAAAACTAATATTAGCGATTATAAAATAAAACTAAAAAGGATATAAAACATTTTTTTTCAAAATGTGCATCATTACGCCATCTATGTCAAAATGCTGGAACTAAAAGTTTCGTTAAACACCCACGCGCGCTGTCATCGCATTTTATCTCTGACTCTTCATTTTAATAAATTGCAATAAATTGTCTTATTTGATATAATTTGATATTGTGCCCTTATTTAATCCGTTTTGTAGTTATTTACTATTTTTTACGCAACTGTCAAGCCAAAAAGAGTTGTTTTTATATGAGTGACAATAAATATTACTGTGCTGAAACTGGCTGAAAGCTAATATACCTATTGATTTTATTATGAAACCCACTAATAAATAATATATCACTAGTTAAAAATAATAATTTTAAATTAATGATAATTTTTTTATGAAATACATACCTAAGTAAAAAACTAAAAAACTAAAATATTTATAACACTACATAAATAAACATAAAATACCGATCAATGACTATTTTGCATAACCGCTATTGAAAATCATTTGCAAAAGACTCAAAGATTACAATAGCGTTCAATGCGACCACTGAAAAGTAAACAGCGCCCTCTATCGCCAGAGCGTCAAAGCAAGGCCGGCCCGTGCTGAAACCGCCACGAGCCAAACGCAGAATGCTCTCTCTCACCAACATCAGATCTATCCTATCTCCATCTCTGTCACACAACGGCATTAGAGCGCTTGTCGCACGTCTCGCTCCTATCGCATCGATCATTGATCTTTGAAATTCGAATGCGGTAACTCGAGCGGCGCGCGCGCAGGCCTTCGCCACTGAGTTCCGTCTCGCTCACACGCGCGGGCCATCGTTACCGTTGTCTCGTGTTTCTTTTATTGCCGTTTTATTATTTCTTGTAGATGATCACGCGATTGTGAGCTGTCGCTTGGCGCGCACACGTCACATCTCGCGTCCTTTTCTTCCATGTAGATAGTTTAATGTTGTTTCTCTTTCCGTCCGGCGCATGTCGGACTCGCTGCCGTGCGCCGATGTTTTGGGAAGTGCACCCGCCCGGCGTTCCCACGGTTCACCTTCGGCCGACTTCCTTACGAAAAAAACAAACAAGAGCACTTTGTTGAAGAAAATCGACGTCTGCCGGTCGCGCTGAATGATTAATACAATTATGATCGCGCACGCTGCTACCTACACGACGGTAATAATAGTTCTTTATACGGGACACGTGGGCCGGCCTCGGACTTTTGAATTATTGTTATACGCAGACTAATTTCTTGGTAGCTACCGTACCACGATTATACTTTGTACCTACTTTGAATTTGGGCAAAACATGTTTATAATTTTGCATCTAATTGGAATGTAGGTCTACGAAACCGTAGCGTGTATTCGTAGCATTTCGTAGACATAAGGTAAAGTGTTAAGACAATTAGACTAGATTTGTTATAATGATAAGTTTCTTTCTTATAGTAGTTCATTGACTGCTTCAATGGTTTAGTGGATAAGCGTATGCGGCTCTCACTGTGAGGTTTCGGGTTGGATTCCCGGGTCGGCCAAAGTGTTATTTGTGAACTTTCCTTTAGGAAATTCACAATAGCAGCACGGAGTTGGGATTATGCCCGGTGGATGACGATAGGCTCATCCCCTATCCCATGGGACCTAAAAATAACAGGTGAAATGTGGGTTGTACACCTTTGCCACACCCTTCTGGGTAGTATAGGCGTGATGTTATGTTATGAAGTATATAAATAAGATGTGTTCCGTTCGAACTTGGCTGCAGTAAAGTTGATGTAAAATTTTGCGTGTTCATTTTAATTTCGTTTTACCGCTTTTAAAAAAATTCACGCGTTGATGTCTTTTACTTAAAGCATTGATTTGTTTTTTGTGGTTTAATCTTTTTTGCGAATAATAATTTCATTAAAAAGGCTTATAAATTAAATTTGAATATGATGGCATGATAGTATATATTTTTCAGAAATCAGTTATTTAAAAAAAAAAGTACTTGGATGCAATTATTTTATTTCTGTTTTCTTTACACCATTTAGTAGTATTTACATACATTTATGCAATTTTTAGACTTCATTTATTTTCTTTTGATTTCTATTAAGATACTTTTTTGGACACATAACCCATTATGTATTCAAAAATATTTATCCGGACGTATTGAGAACTACCTTCGTTTATTCTCGTCAGTTAAAAATAGTAAATTTTAGCAATCTTCTTTGTACATTACTCATAAATTTAATTTACACATGTCGGCGCTATTGCCATTAATTAAACCATGAGAAATTTAACGATTTAGGTCACAAATAAAATGATTCATTTCAGGCCATATGTCAGAACAGTGAATGCTAAACCATCGCAAAAAAATCAGATCCACTTAGTTAATTTATGTTCTACTTTATCATGTTCCCATAACAGTAAGGCTTAGGACCTGTTTCACAATCGTCAAGTATGAGTTACCCAGATAAATTAATACTTGAACGAATATGAATGAGACATAATTCAAAAAACATACAATTGTTTTTTTTTTGGGCTTATGTTATATCGGTTCATTCCTGTTTCGACCAACTGTTTTGACCCACATTCCTAAAAATTCTTGTTTTGACCTACTTTATTTTTCCGTGCTGTTTCGACCCACCTGATAAAAAGTACTGACTGCAATGAAAACGTTGATTTTAGTAAATTGTAAAATGGTAAATAGTTTTACCTGTTGCCTAACCTAATCCATCATTTACTATAGACCTAATCATAACGTGTG
This sequence comes from Hypena proboscidalis, assembly GCA_905147285.1. Classification (NCBI taxonomy): domain Eukaryota; kingdom Metazoa; phylum Arthropoda; class Insecta; order Lepidoptera; family Erebidae; genus Hypena; species Hypena proboscidalis. Next base: position 4,918,701 of record LR990143.1, read on the forward strand.
TCCATTATTATGATTAGGTCCTTTTTCTTAGCTTATTTCTATGTACAAAGTTTAGTGTGGTTTACATAATATAATAATATGTGTTATGTTATATGATATTTAGAAATGTGAAATTGGGAAAATGAAAGTAGCATCCTTTATTAATTGTTTCAGGAAAAATGCTAACTATAGCGTTCATGGCTGTATTTTTCGTAGTCTGTCCTGAATGTAATCGGGTTCCAATCAGGGACTTCAGACTTGATTAATCTGAATGTCGTTTCATTATGTCGATTGCTTTTTATCCATTAACAAAACGTATATCAACGGAATAACGTGTATTTTATCTTTTGAACTGCCAAAGTCTCCATAAATTACTTACAGCTGCTTGAAAGGTTTATTAACACATTTAAATGTGCCATCTGCAAAAAAAAATCTCACATGTTTTATTGACTACCTCAATTCTTTGTGTGCAAATGCCAATATTCTAGTGCTCTGATCTCCATAATCAAAAAATAAAAAATCTTCGTAGTCTCTGGGTATCTCCACTTCTGATGCAACGGTGAATGTAGATTAAGTAATGTTCTGTGCTTTGAGTCGGGCATTGTACAGGCATGTCTTAATGCTGGCAAAATCCGGTAATGTTTTAACTAAATGCATGCCTTCTACGGATTAGGCAACACTTGCACTTATTCTGACAAATTTTGATTTTTATGACATTCTAAACAATAGTTTATTGGTCCGTGTATTACCTGCTTAAAATTGCTAATCCTTTACGTTAATCTGCCCATAAATCATTTTTACAAGAACTAGTTTTGTTAACTGATTTTAGAGTTTTAAGAAGCGGCTTGTCGTTTGCGTTGTATATTATTATATTCGACCATTAATAAATATCCATTATTGGTAACCTAAGAGTCCATTGTAGACACACAAGAGATATTTTTTTTAAATCATTGTCCACCCGTACTGAAGTTAGCTTGTTTGTCTATTAAATAATTCGTGTATATTTTCATTAAAATATCTTTATGTATCTTAAAAGTTATACGTTAGTCCATTTACATCATTTTAACCAAACCCTAATTGAAATAACTTAAAGATTGTTCTTATATGGATTATTATACTACACTTTACTCAAATCCTTCATTTCATTTCAATACCTAGTGAATCATAAAAGAGCGACTTATTTTGCTGACAGTATTTTTTCTATACAAATTATTTTTGGGACGAACGAGGAATAGAAAGTTGGGCAAATCAAGAATTTTTTTATTAATATTAATAATTTTTAAATTTTGGGTCGAACGCGGAACACATTTTGAGACGAACGCGGAATTTTTTGAGTGGGTCGAAACTTTGTGGTCGAAACAGGAATGAATCGTTATATCCTTTGAGTAACATTTTCTAGAGAATTGTGAAAAAGCTCCATAAATTATTTAAGAACACATTTGGTCCGAAAGCAATGTCTAGATTGCAGTCATAAGACTAAACTTTGAACATATGGATCGAAAAGTAGTCATAACATAAACATAGTCGACCTACATTCGAAGACCAATAAAATGGGGATATTCTAGGACTAGGATATTTCTTTTTTATTATTATTGGCTGTTTATATCATCATGGTAATTTCATTGTTTAAATATTAAGGTCAACAGCGTTTAGAGTTAAGGCAACTTCAGAATATATAATGTAGTAAAGTGTTCAAAATTTATCATGAACTTTTTTTTTCCAATATTATTGACAAGTCCGAAGATTTCGTCAAGTATAACGCATACTTGACGAAATCCTCGGACTTGTTATTTTTAATACATGTGGATGTTTAAATTGACATAAACGATGCTATAATATAATTGACATCCTATAGTGTATTGTGAATGATAAATGAGTGGATATTAGAAAACATGACATGTAAATTGGCTTTGTGAAATTAAATAATAATGATTGTGATTCAAGTTTAAGAAACTAAGCTATTACAAATATGTATTGTAATTTTATTTAGCATGTTACAATAATAGGAAAATAATTTTCGAAATTAATACAGCTATTGTATGGAGCTTTTAAAAACATCCCAAATACGTGTTCTATTTTACGTTTGCATTTTTATTGAAAGAGAAAGTACATAATTTGTTGTCGAGATAGCATGCAATCGTTATGTTACGACTTCCATTAACAGCAATATTTGAATCTATATCTACTTTACCTTTTAAATTACTAAGCTAGGCACCTAATACTACCTAATCCGTAGCTGACTTAGTAATTTTGATGGTGATGTATAAATTTTGCAGCTTTTTTATTATTTATTATGCTAATTTCATACTATCAGATACTAAATTTAATAATGCACCCATTTAATATGAATTTCATTATACATATATTATCCTGTCTAGAAAAAAAAAAGTAGATTATAATCTACGTTAATATACATTATTCTAGACTTATTAGTCCATGTTTTGTAAGTAGATTATAATCCTCATACAAAACATGCACTAATTTACAATTGTTGAACAAGTAATTAGCAGTTATAATTTTATTGGAAGGTTTGCATGAACGGATTGTGTGACGAAGTGCTGGCAGATGCGAAGCATCCTTTTATGCGGGACGTATTCAATCAGGCGGGGACACGCTCGTTTAGTGTGGATAAGACATTGTATTATTAACATTTTCAATATTTACAACTATACAGTTTGAATTAAGAAAAATATTTATATACAATAGTATACATAAAAAATGTAAAAAGAAAGAGAAAGGAGAAAGAAAGACAAATCTTTATACAGCATCAAAAAATGCCACCGCATCGATGTCGATTGTAATATTTAGTTATTTAGTTTATTTTAGGCTAAATAAGTACATACGGTCCAATTATAAACCTCTTCCTTTTTCGTTAGTTAAAAATAAGTAGATAATATGGCATTGTAAATTTTAAATAATATGCTAAGTGTAGACGCCCGAGCGCCGTGTTTTCATATTAACGTAATATTGGTTAAACTTTAATATTATTAAGGTTTATGTATTTTTATTGACAAATCATATCTAAAACACTAATGTTTGTTCGTGGCCCCTTTGCAAAATTGTTTTAATCATATAATGAGTTACATATAAACTGAACATTTTAAGTAATAATTTAGAAAATATGGGCGCTAAAATCATGCATTTTGCAATATGATTTAGTGTATCTATATCTACGTATGTATAGAATTTCTAACTAGTCCAATTAGCCCTCAGAAGATAATATAAGTTTATACTACCAATAACGTAGTTAAAAAACTTCAATGTTATTTGTGAATTTTCCGTCAGGAATTGCTTAATAGCAATACGGCTTAGGCGTTGAAATTGTGCTTGGTTAATGACGATAGGCTCACCCCTATCCAATAGGATCTAAACATAACAGGATGTAGGTGTTGTATGTATGAACACCTCTGCTATAACCTTCTTGGTAATCCAGGCCTGATATCATGCTATGTCAGGTATAGTAAAAACTAATAACCAAAATAAAAGAGTCATAGCCACATTAATACCAACGTCAAGCTGGCATGTGCTCAAGAAACAATATCCCTACTTGTAAAGACGTCCCGAAGGAGCGCCGTTCTCACGCTCCACACACGTGGCACCAACACATAACACCTCATTATAAATATAGTGTACGCACACTGTTATAACTATAAAGAACTATGTACGCAAACCAATCTTTGTTTTGAAAAATAGTTTGTTTTCTTAACACAGATAGTTAGGTAAATCTGATCTTGCTAGATTCATCAGATTGATATAGCTGCGATAGCTTTGGAAGTTTCTGGCTTTTATGTTAGCTTAGCTGATAAATATAGCATTATATTTACAGGGTGGGTGCGAAATAAGTTATTTAACACAGGTTCTAGACATGGGAAGTGTTAATTTCTACCGGTTGAAAAAATATTTAGAATAATGTTACGATTTCCGAACATATTATATTTTTTTATGGCGTTTGACCACGATCTCACCTGATGACAAGGGTCAATGCAGTCACAGTAGAGCACGCTTACCTATGAGATACCTATTAACTCTTGCTTTTAAGAAACCAAAATTGTACTCATGTGGAAACAGACTCGGGCAATGCGTTCCGTTCCTTGGCATAATAAATGGTATAAAAAACTATCTTTGTTAAGCTGGTTTAATAACGTGTAATGATTGGTCAAATTAAATTCTGAAGATCAACAATAAAAAATTAAGATAGGAACAAACGGATGAACGTGACGTCACGAAATGATGTATCATACAGTTGAGAAATTTAGGGTTCTGGCAAGAGGCGACCGTAGCTGGATGGCTAACGCGGCTGCCCGGTGTGCAGTAAGGTCGCAAGTTCAAATCCGGTCTCATATCTTTTTCAATTGTTTCTTATTATAATTTGCTAAGCATAGCTAAATGCTATAAAAATAATCAATTAGAAGTTAATTAAAAATTAAATTTAAAAACTATTCAGAAGCCATACTTATTTCACCCAAAGAATAAGTCGATAAACATGACTTTAAATGTATGCATATTAACATTTCAAGCCTTTCAAAATGTTAATATGTCGGACAAGTACGATCTAATTAACGGTAGGAAGTGTGGATGATATCATGACGCTTAATTACTTTTATCGGGTAGGCAGACGTGTTCTACTATGATACTTTTGATTTTATCTTTCTTAGAACTAGTGGTAGATAAGCCGGTGGTTACTACTTCGGACGCAATTGAGAAATTTTGTTTGTAGATTTTGGTTTGGAGATAGGTTCTTTTTGAGTAAAATTTAGTTTTAAGTAAGGTTTAGTTTGTCACTTATGTATATGAAAGTTTTTAAAAAATAAGCATAATGGTTATTTCCGTAAGGGATTTGGAGTGAGTAGAAATTTTTATTTTGCTTTACTTTTTGAAGTAGTAATTTTATTTTACGGTCATGTGCTTGCTTCTTTTTTTAACTGTCAAATTATTGTCAAGACAATCTAGATTTTGTCACAACATTGTTTAAAGTAAGTAACCAATTAGTTTATTTATGTGTTACGTGTCCACTGAAACTATAAATCAATATTTGTTTATTGATTTTATTATATAATTTAAACCAATATCGCCAAATTATCGACTAGCAAAAGCAGTCTGGTATCCCACTCTAGGGCATACAGGAGCTTTAGTTCGCCTTAACATTTGATCACCAATGATTGGTAGATTCTTTGTATGCGTAGTATTATTTGTAAAACATACATCTGTCTCATGGTTAAAATTTGTACTGTGGGGTAGTACCGAGGCTTTGAATGTATAACTTTTAAAACTGGCCTTTGAGCTTGCTCTTATTCAAGAATAGATCTTGTAAGAACCACCCCAAACGTGTATGCAGTATACGATATTAACAATTCACAGATACGCTAATTCTAGTCGTATGCTTTTGAAAATCGACATAAGTCGGCTAATTCTAGTCTTAGGCTTTTGAAAATCGACATAAGTCGGCTAATTCTACTCGTAGGCTTTTGAAAATCGACATGAGTCGCCTAATTCTATTTAAAACGTAATAAAGGAGGGTAACATTGTATCATTGAACTATACACAAAAGCCGATAGATACCGTTAAGCATTTATTAGGCTTTGCGTAACTTGAGACACGCGTTTTTTACACACTTTTGTCAGATTTCAAGGACAAACTGGAAGTGGTTAGGATAATATATGATATAGTGAATGTTGTACGGATTCTTTCACACGCAAAAACTTTGGAGAAAGGATGTGATTTAATTAATTTCGGAGTTGGAGACTTACTCAACCGTAATCATGATTTAATTAAACGATGGTCTAGTGGATGGCGTATGCGTCTCTGACCGCGAGGTCTCGGGTTCGATTTCCGGGTCGGGGAAAATGTTTTTTGTAAACTTTCCGTTAGGAAATTGACAATAGCAGCACGGAGTTGGAATTGCGCCGGGTGGATGTCGATAGGCTCACCCTCTATCCCATGGGAATTAAACATAGCAAGTGTGGGTGTTGTACACCTCTGCGACACCCTTCCGGGTAATGTAAGCGTGATGCTATGTTATGTTATTAAATAATTAAAATAATTATGTAAGTGAAGATATACTTAATCACGTCTATTAGACTGAGCTTATAATGCGTCTTGTATGTTAGGCTTAATTTGATTGAATAATGAGGCAACTTTATCTGTTTTGGTCGGTCAGTAATATCAGACTTATCAAAAAACCTAATGTTTGTTAAGTCTTATATTACCACTGTGAAAAAAAACATTATATCGATGCTAACTTACAAAATAACAAAGTTATCCCGTACGAAACAAGCCCATCTGTTTTATAACTTCTACTTTCATGGTCCATATTTAGCAGTTGTTTTCTCACCACAACTACACATTTGAAAAACAACTCAGCAAAAAACAACACGCTTAATTTGAAGTACTATCTTCATTTCAATACGGTTTATGACTGTATTGATATCTCATTGCACTTAGTCTTTCATTTGACGCGAGTTTTTCTCGAACAAATCCCACCAAACTCCATTAACCACTCAATCGACAAAGAACTTTAAGACATATTAGACAAGGTCTATTTTAAATTGTGTCTGAAGTGGAGTTACGCGTTTTTACCGCGTTAAAAAGCGATAAGTGACAACACCTGTCCAGTTTTCCCACACGGGAACGGATGTCGCTTGTCAAGTTATCTGAAAACATATACGTACGTCTTGGAACACCTACGTTCGTGTTAAATGAAACGCATTTATTGCAGCCGGTGGTGTGTGATTTGTTCGGCGGTGACGCAATACGAGAAATTGTAGCTATTATGGATAATTAGAGTTGGTTGTTTATTTCTGTTGCGGTGGTTTGATACTTTATGGTAATAGTATGGGCTATTGACACCATATTAATTTAAAACTTTATGCACATTAATGGTACATGGGCGGACTTAATACTGTAGGCATTATCTACCAATCAAACTTTAGGTGATACAAAGACGACAAGTGGTAGGTTCAAGAGCCGAGAGTTGCTTGGAAACTAAAACTATTACACATACTTACATAATTATGATACACACAAGCTACCAAAGTCCATTAAAAAACTACCAAATTAAATGCTGTTGAGACATCTAAAAAAATGGTTAATGGAAAAAACATTTTATTCTGTTTACGAATTTCTCAACAATAATTATAATAATGATGAATTTATTTGAATTTTCGTATTTTATTTATTATATTTTATTGACATAGACATTATTTACAAATTGTAGTTCATAATGCTGCTAATATTTAAGGATTTGCCTTTACCAATGTTTTAAAATAAATTAAGTAAATGGTTATTAGATCAATGTTTTTACTGTATTAAAGAATATATGACACATAAAGAATGATGTTAATAATTATGTAATAATGAATAATTAAATTGAGAATGAAATTGATATTATATTAATTATTGTTAAAATGTAATCTAAGAAAGTTGAATTTCTACTGCATAACTCCTTATATTTTTATTTTTTTGCACGCCATTGTTATGGTAGAATGTGGTATGGTAGAATGAACCTTTGTTCAATTACTAAAAAAAAAAAAATTAAAAATGAAAAAGTGTTTATTCAGTTTTTTTACATATTTTACACATACAATATCTTCTGCCAAACTGCAGCACAGTTTGTGGGCAGAATTTGCTCCCATTTTATTACAGTAGGCATATCGGTTTTACAATAGTTTTATGTTGTACTTTTTCATTTTAGAACATGCAAAAACAAAAAATATTATTAAAGATTGGCACAAAAGAAAATTTGTTGAAACAAAATAATAGGTTGGCTAATTACAAATTTGTGATTACTATAGTTACATAATTTTTCATTTTACTATGTTGTACTTTTTTACTTTAGAACATGCAAAAAATAAAAATACTATTAAAGATTGTCACATAAGAAAACTTGTTGAAACAAAATAATAGGTTGGCAAATTGCAAATTTGTGATTGCTATAGTTAGATAATTTTTCACTTTATTACTGTAGGTATAGCGGTTGCACAACAAATTTTGAGACAAAATACTAATAATAGGTTGGTAAATTACTAATTTGTGATTAACCACTTTACAAACATTGTTTGCTATCTATCTATCATAATATATCTATGACAGAAACTTCATATTTGGAGTATGCTTTAATTATGAGTTTCAGACTGACTGACAGTGGCCATTTCTGAACAGTACAGTAAAAAAATTTTTTTAGTTATTATAATGCAGAAGGTATTAAACTTTACAATATTAAATTAAAATTTAAAATTTACAATATTCAATATAACAGATTTCACTTCAAAAGTACAATATTTCAAGTTTTAACTAACACCTGTATTTGTACTACATTCTTGCAAAATAAATGATTTGATATACTAGTGGCACGCTTTGCACGCTTATTTTGAATACGAAGATTAGGGCCTTCGAAAATTATTTCAGTTATTTTGCGCGCTCGGGCCTCATCTCATGTTGAGGGTTAATACACACTAAGAAGTTATGGTCTACCACGCAGGCCAAGTGCGGATTGATAGACTTTACACCCCTACCTACCTTCCTCTGAGCGCTTTTAAGGCACTCTCAGACAAGCAGGTTTCCTCACGATGTTTTCCTTCACCGTTAGCGAGCGATAATATATATTTTATATTTATATATTTTTTTATATTTTTAAAAAAACGACGACCGCTCTAGGAATATCTTCTGTGTCGCGGGGGTGTTCAGAAACATACATTTCACACACACACAAAGCACACCCAGAGTCAGGACAAATCTTTGCCGATGACAAAAAGATTTGTCCTATGTGGGGATCGAACCCACAACACTAGCGTAGTTGAAAGTTGCAAGGCGACCGCTTTAACCACTACGCCAACCATGCACTCTATCGTACTCTCAATATATTTTTATTTTATGGTATAACAATAAAATATGTTTTCAGGCAGCTCTACGAAACTTGCAAATATCACATGAACATAATAACTAATACTAATTAAATCTAAAGAAGCTAATATACATGATAAGAAATGAATTAAGTACGTCATCCATGATATTCTGTCCTAAAAAGGCAACTAAGTACGAATATAAAAATTTTACGACAGACTTTAAAAATACTTTGATTACTAATTCCTGCCAGTTGAGGTCGCCATTTAAATTAAATGTACCACTCATTCTTTCTTTATAAATTGATTATACTAAGAAACAGTTGAAAACGATATGTGACCGGCAGGATTTGAACCTGCGACCTTACTGCACACCTATCGCCTTACGGTTCCATATCTTTTTCAACTGTTTCTTTATATAATTTGCTAAGCATAGCTTAATGCTATAAAAATAATCAATTAGAAACTAATTATTGCTTACTGATGACAACTGCCTCATGGTCTAGTGGTTAGTCTAATCGCCTCGCACCGCGAAGTCTCGGGTTCGATGCCCAGGTCAGGCAAAGTGTAATTTGTGAACTTTCAAAATCATAATAGCAGCATGGAGTTGTAATTGTGCCTGGTTGATGCCTATAGGATCACCACATGGTATATAGGATATCCCATGGGACCTAGACATAACAGGTGAAATGTTGGTGGTATACACCTCTGCCACACCCTTAATTCTTAATTCTTTATTGTACACAATAAAATTACAATAGAACTTATAATATAATAAATCATGTACAAAGGCGAACTTAATTCAAAATGAATTTACTCCCAGCAAACCTTTAAAATAGAGAGAAAGAATATCCTTAACGGGTAAGACAAAAGTGTACAAACACAGAAAGTACATGAAAAATTACTGATTATACCTAATTCTAATTAACCTAAATACTTTAAAGTATACTTACTGTATGTATACAGTCATCAAAAATTAATATATACTCTATTTACAAATACAAAACTAACTTATAATTAAACTAAATAGATATACTCATACATAAATATTATAAATATATACCTACATTCATACCCACCCTTCTGGGAAATATAGGCGTGATGCTATATAAAATATGACAATGGTAGTTTATTATTTTATTATCTTACACCAGAGCGTGCCATCACCATCAGAACCATCAAAACTCGTACTAAGTCTCCTGTTGGACATTGTTTTAATATGCGTCCTCAGAAAACGGGTCTATCCGGGGAATACAACATTATTTCATTTTATGGATCACGCTATGGTCTTGACTTAAGGTCCAGCGTGTCTCCTAGATGGGGCAGAGGGCATCCACAGTGCGCCGCCATCCCGCTCGGTCTTGAGCTTCTCGCTTTATTTCGCTCCAGGTATCACGCTGGTACAGAGTAAATATTTAATTTGTAATCTCACTCAAAATCTACCACAGGTTATATTTTATTTATACGTTGCCAGAGGGTTTTTTTTTTAATAGAAAGCATCCCTTGTGACTTTACTGCTCTATAATAAAACACAGGTCCTTCATTTGAGTATGCGTCGTATAAAAATCATTGTCTTCGCTGTAGTAAAATATTGATTAATTACCCTTAAAAATTGACCTCATTACTGCAACAATCAAGCAGTAATTATCTTTCAGTAAACAACAGGTGTCTACTATTAATTATTTAATTTCTACCGTTGCGCAAGCGCAGGTTGGACCACCCAGCTTTCGACAGCGGAATAAATCATTACTACGGAAGCTGTGATGCTGTTGGAGGCTGTATAATGGTCGAAACTATTAATTAAAACTTGTATCAATTTTATGAGAGGATGCTTTTTATTTGGGTCCAAGAGATGAGCATAGAATGAGATGGGATAGTGTTAGTTTGGTGTAAATTATTGCGATTCTGTTTTAAAGGTTTTTTACTAGCTAGGGTAAGAAACCTTGACACACACGGTTTTATTTACTCGACTACAGCGAAGCCTAAAGGACGGGTAATGATTTTGGCAGTCTATGCATGTATGTTTGTATTTTCCACCGAAGTGTCTAAATTACTGAACGGATTTTAATGAATGAGATGTCATTAGATAGATTTGTGACAATAGGTCGGGTGACATAGGTTATATAAATTTAATCAAAATTTTGTAAATCGAATCAAAGTCAGTTTCTAACATAAAATTAATCATAATCATGACGTGTTTGGTATCAAATAAAAGGTCTTGGCGAGCACATTACTGATATTTATACTGGCTTAAGTTAAAATCAATAGTTTAAACGCGATCGTACAGTTCTCGCGGTCCTCTCTGTGTAGCAAACCAGCATTAAGTACAATATTATTACGTAGTCGGATTATAGTTTTTCAACTTTATTAGCTTGTTTATACTTAAGGTTATTATTCACATAATTATTTGGTTGGACACTTTTGATAAAATCTCTAACTCCATAAAACCTCTAACTCGTTTCCAGGTCAATGTATACGCTTTTACAATAAACTTCCTTTAGACGCAATAGAATTATTGATAGGTAAATTTAAAAAATATGTTAAAATTAGATTATGTCAAAAAGCTTACTACAGTATTTCAGACTACATGAATGATAATAGTATTTGGAAATAAATTGCTCTTCTTATGTGACTTTTATATGTACTTTTATATTGTTATATTTTTCATTTTAAAAGATGGTGCACATGAGTTTCTCACCAGCTCTTCTCATAATGCAAAACCCATCGGAGCTGGTACTTGGATTGATTTTAATTCGATTCTAAACAGTTTGATTAAAATTAATCTGAGCCCCGGTTATTCAAATCATTGTAATTAGTATAATTTAGTATTATTTATGATCTATTTTTATATCATTTTTTGTAATGTTTTGACGTGTTCAAGCGCCTCCTGGGGCCTATGAAAATAAATGATTTGAATTTGAATTTGAATTTGATTCTGCATTTTCGTGTACTATTGCTTCATTTGCTTGCAACAAATTTTACTCGGATGTATCTAGACAGCAATCGAAGATAGAATTGAGCTCATCGAAAGTGCATTTTTTTGTACCGGGAATTGCCTGACGCATACGCTTGCCTGATACTCTGTCCCAAAATCAGAGAGACAAAATTCAAGCTATTAAATTTTGCAGTTCGATTTTTGTCTCTCTGGTTTTGGTACAAGGTATAGTCTACTATTGGTGCAAATTGAGATTTGATTATCAATCATTACCGGCTATTCTCGCTAGAACTCGCTATAACTCGCTAGTTACTGGTACAGTTAAAAAGTCGTAACTATACTGAGCGTAACAGTGTCCTAATTAACTTAATGAATCATCAACGATTTCTAATCTTAAGGCAGCTGTTTCTTTAATCTCGTATCCGTTGAAACTGGCTTTTCAATCACAAACTATTCACTTACATGTTGTAAACTCTGTGTATGGAGCCTTCTGCCTTTATGGCGTAATATTGGTTTTAAATTCATTGTATAACCACATTAAATCTACACTCATAAAAAAGACTATACACCCTTCAAAGCGGCAGCAATAAAGTTCAAATTCGTTTGCCTTTAATAAGTTGGGTGTAAGTTTTCTTTGGTAATTCTATGTTGAAATATACCGAACTTCCTCCCAACTCAATCCAATTTGTCTCTTGAGTAGATTCCGCATATAAATCGGTTTAATAGGCGCAGTAAATAATTTACTAATCTTTAAGTAAGTACTACGTCTGGTCAAGTAGTCTTTGCATTCAACTTGAACTTATCTTGTGGATTGCACTTGAAATGTCAAGTTAAGTCGGCGGCTTTTCTGTATACATAATAATACAATTTAAATTAGTCATGTCTGTACATTGAAGATATTTAAAAATATATATTACTAGGGGTCTTTATACTTGCAGTAGAAGCTAAAATATATTTATAGAATTTTTGTCTGTCTGACTGTATGTTCGTACGCGCATCTCGTAAAAATTAATGCATTAAATTGGAAGCGGTATTCACAGTTGTGTAGTTGGAAGTCTAACTTAAACGTAACAGGTGAAATAGGGATGTTGTAAATCTTTGCCACACCCTTCTGGGTAATATAAGGCGTGGTGTTTTATATACGTTTGTTATGTCCACTCCCCAATGAAAATAAATAAATAAATAAAATAAATATCTCACAACTTACACACAACGTCATCTTGTCCCAAACTAAGCAGAGCTTGAACTATGGGTATTTAGATAACTGATACTAATACGTTTATATTTTTCTTTTGTAAATACATACTTATTGTACATAGAAACACATGGGGTAAATTTGGGGTTGGAAGTGCCTCAATTTTGTAGTAAGTAGCATGGAAATATCGAATGCTACGCACACGAAACCGAGAGCAAAAGCTAGTTATAAATAAATTACCACTTAATTTTATTTCTTCAAGTTAATTCTTGATAATTACGGTTATGTTATTGTTCAGGGGAAATGTTTGATTTTATACATTACTTATATGCTATGCTGAGTAGCTTAGCAGATTAATTTACTTTTTGGATGCTAATTAAGCCTAAGTGTATTATTACATGTTGCCTAAATCATCCATTTATATCTCTAAAGATCTAATATAAATATAAACTGTAAGTACAGTAAGTCGTTTGCATATAACTAAAGTGACGGAACCCTAAAATTGAACAAGCTTTAACTGATCGATAAAGAGACAGTTATCAATTGAGTGGTTCCCAACGTCAAACGTCGCCAACAATTTAATTGCAATTACAATCCTGTTTCAATTGCTCTGCAAATCAGATTGAATTATACTTTGTGGTTAGGGCTGCCACCTGGTGTCCAAGTATACGAGCGCGAGATAAATTTTGTCACGTTTTAGTCATGTTTTTATATGTGGAAACATGACAAAAACGCTACAAAATCTATTCCGCACGTGTATGCCTGACCAGCTGGTTAGAATTTTGGATTGAAGATCAAAAACTTTACACAAATCCGGCATTAAACCTAATGTTTTCTTAGTTAATCACTCTAAAGTAGAACCACCGTTGAGCAGGGCCCCAAAGATCCAAAATGAGCAATGGATTGATGACCCTCTCTACTACATTATAACCGTCTTTAATTTAAAATGCATAGCTATTTTACTATATTATATTGTGCTCAGTTTATGCCTGAATAATGTAACGGCAGCGTAAGCGACTACTGACATATGTCTAAAACCAAAACTATTAGGTAGGTATTTGTCATTTCTCCGTCAAGAAATTCTCAGTAACAACAGAGTCTAGAATCATGCCCGGTAGATGACTCGACTTCTGTCATATGAGTCTACATATCCCTTCTAAGAAACACAGGCGTGATGCTTCGTCTTGCTTTGTGACAACCCTTGGCCTTAGTCATCACCATCCTGCAATCACGACAATTGTTAACTTGGACGAATGGATGGTGCATTGAAACAAATGAATCGTAAAACAAGATGTTAAAGGATCGTTAAACCTCAAATAATGCGTAATGGATACTTGCAATAACTTCTAGTAGGATGGTGTTATCGAGTTTAAACTGCGTATCTTACATGCCATCGAATAAGACTATAAAAAACTTAGACCCATATAACCTTACCGAATTTAAAAGTGGAACAAGTCACAATCGAAAAAGGAACACAGCTGTCAATTTCATTTATGTGTATTATATGCTTATCCAGCCAAAAAGGTTAATTTTAAATTTGTGAAACTGGGGCTTAATCTTATTATTGCCTGTTAATACTTAACATGATATGCAATGTATTTGTCAACGGCAATACGGATAAGAAGTGGCAATCTCGTTATTCTATGGGATAGGTAGAATCAATGGGATAACAAGTGAAATTTTTTTCATATTCATTAAATAATATCTTGCAATATTTTTGCGGTTAATTCTAAATGTGTATGGTTAGACGACTGTGGTGCTGTCTGCACAATATCTGCTAGATATTAAAACATCAAACCCTTCCAATAAACCTGAAACATACCTATTTTAAAATACAAGCAAATTAAAACCAGCTCTCTTTAGTGTGGCCTATGCCTACAGTGTTTTTCTATTTAAACATAAAATATAGGTTATCTAGGATAGTTAACAAAACGTAACGTAATGACGTAACATACAGTTGAAAAGATTAGGGTCCTGACAAGAGGCAACCGAAGCTTGACTGATTTCGCTTAACACAGTAACTCAATTCGTCACCACAAAACGAATAAAACAGTATCGATATACCATAACAAAAGGGGTAGTATTTAAACGCAAATCATAAAATATCCTTTTTCTCTGCAATTAAATACCGAATTCCCATCAAAATTACTGATTGCACAACAAAATATTCAACTCAAAATATCACTAAACACACTACAATTTATTTTCACAGCGCACAACAATTTTTCCTAAAGTAAAAGCTTTTTTATCAATGCACAACTAATAATCTTAATGCACATTATACATGTTAACTCTTTGTCTTTTAAATATAGCTTCTATTTTTATAATATTTACAGCAGTTTTTCTAGATCAAACAACATTTTATTAGTCACAGACATCTTATTATTTATTAATTATCACATAATGAGATCAGCAAAAAAAATATAAAATTAGATACAAAATTGTAATTTATTGAATTATTAAAGCGGGTCTTGCTTTCGCGGGGCGTCCACGCTTCCTTTTTTGCCCAATAGGCACATGTTAAGCTTCTGCAGGTGGCGCCACGTACTGTCGTCTGTTACGATCTATGATAATAAGAAATTGGTAGGTAGTATAATATTATTTTATTTAGTGGGTAGATTCAAAAAGGGGTCGGAGTATCACAAAGATTAGCTAGCACTCGCCGACCGCTGCCGCGGCACGCTCGCTTCGCTCGCTCGGCTCGCGCTATGTTATGGTCGCAGTTCTAACCTTTTTTTTTTTTTTTTTTTTTTTTTTTTTTACGTGGGGAAATGCATTTACGCATACCACCCCACCCCGGGGAAGGGCAGAGTGGTTATGTGGGACTCGCCCGTGCCTGAAGATGGTAAACGGCACGGGAATACCCACTAAAACCCCACGGTGCTCCCGCACTCGCCTTGATGGGGGGGTCATGGGAATCTGGCACAGCCTTTACATCCACAACCCCCCCGGCGATGCCCGCCGAAGCAGGCCCCTCATGGCCCCCAAAATGTGGGGGGACCGGCGCCGAGGACCGCGTGCAAAGCCATCGGACATTCCCCATGTCCGACGGCTTGGTCCTCTCGCGGCGAGACAGGTGGTCGGTCCCGCCGCCCACCACGCCGCAGTTCAACGGCTGCGGCCCCGCCGGGACCGCGGAAGGCAGGGAAAGTGGCAACGACACACCAACAGTCCTCTCCCGCCGCGGCCCCGTAAACCACCGGGCCACAGTGCCAGCTTGCGCCAACACCGCAGCCCGGCCTTGCCCGCCAAGGCAGGCCCCTCATGGCCCCCAAAAATGTGGGGGGACCGGCACCGAGGGCCGCGTGCAAAGCCGTCAGACACTTTCGTATCTGACGGCCTGGCCCTCCGCGGTGAGACAGATGTTCGTCCCACCGCCCACCACGCCGCAGTACTGACGGCTGCGGCCCCGCCGGGACCGCGGAAGGTAGGGAAAGCGGCAACGGAACACCGACAGTCCTCTCCCGCCGCGGCCCCGCAACTCCTCGGCCGCGGTGCCGACTCACGCCAACACCGCAGGCCCTCCTGTTGCAGAGCCCCCCCATAAGGGCCCTGCAACATGGGCCGCTCCACAAGGGCTTCACTCCCAAAACCCGAGGAGCAGCTCTGGGGTCCACTTGGCTTCGCCGTGGCGTGGAGGGCGCCACGGGTACTAAGCCCCACCGCGACGACAACGCGGGACCCGTTGGTGGGGTCGCAGTTCTAACCTAACCTAACCTACTACTTTACCATAATTGACCTATGCCATAACTAAAGCTTTTATTTTTGTATTATTTACTCCAGTGACGAAAAAACGCGCGAAGTTTTTCAGTTAATTGTTCTGCTTTTAGAAATAATGCAATGTAAAAGGATTTTTTTGTTATAATAATCATTAAATTTGCCGAACATGGCTTCTTGAAAATTAAGACAAATATGATGAACAGATTTTGTTGTACTTACTGGTTAATATGCGACTGGGATAGTTATTTTGCTATGAAATATGGTAAATTTGATGTGCAGTCAGTATTTATGCTATGCATGTAGTATTTTTGTACAAAAATAAATTTAACTGTATTGCATTATGAGGAAAAAAGGAATGTCATATTGATGTCTAATTTCGAATTATCTGCAGTTTGAGTTTTGTTAAACATTTAGTTTATCTGTAGTGAAGTAAGTTATTTGATGCAAAAAAGAATATAAATGATGAGTATGTATTGATAGGCGATTATTTATTTGATATGCAATATAAAATATCCCTAACAAAAGGACCGCAGTAATAACCACATTACCATCAGAAGAACTGACTAATTCGAGATACCCACTTACTGGCATGTAGGTAGATGCAAAAACGTAATATGGTCAGAGATTATGCATGCAGGCGAGTAGTTCACGCATTGACCACAATAAGCATTGGTAGCGACTCCATGTTTGGTCACGTAAAGAGGACAATTTCGTAATCGGCTGCAATTAATAATTCATGCTATTACAATGACCATTGATCATTCTTTTCCTCATTTATTATATTCTGTAAATTTAATTA
Organism: Hypena proboscidalis; assembly: GCA_905147285.1. NCBI lineage: Eukaryota > Metazoa > Arthropoda > Insecta > Lepidoptera > Erebidae > Hypena > Hypena proboscidalis. Next base: position 4,936,166 of record LR990143.1, read on the forward strand.
TTTATTTACCAATGGATAAACTTTAATAAAATGCTTTGTCTCTTTATTTTGTTAGTAGCATCAACAAAGAGATAGAAATAAATATTTTTTCTAGTTATAAATACAGTTACATTATAATAATTTATATCGTTATTGTAATAACTAAGTACCTCTACGACATGGTTTCTAAACATAACAGATTAAATGTTATGTTTAGAAACCATACTAAGTTATTTTTGTATTTGTGAATAGAATATATAATATATAGTTATACTAATACTTTAAAGTATACATACAGTATACTTTAAAGTATTAGTATTTAGGTTAATTAGAATAAGGTATAATCAGTCATTTTTTTATGTATTTTCTGTGTTTGTACACTTTCTCTTACCCGTTCAGGATATTCTTTCTCTGTGGTTCAAAGGTTTGCTGGGAGAAAATTCAATTTAAATTAAGCTCGCCTTTGTACATACATGGTAAATTTATTATATTTTAAGTTCTAATAATTTTGTTGTGTACAATAAAGAATTAAGAATTAAATGTGGGTATATAAAATACATCTAGGTCACATCCTTTTGTGATATTACACCAGCCGTGATTTAAATGTTAAAACTTATAATACAAAAATAAATATTAATGACTGTATCAGACAGAATATCGCTAACTAATATTGTAAAGCTGAAGAGTTTGTTTGTTTGAACGCGCTAATCTCAGGAACTATTGGTCCGATTTGAAAAATTTTAGATTGCCCATTAATTGAAGAAGGCTATAAATTATATATTATTACGCTAAAACTAATAGGAGCGGAGCACCCTTTTCTACATACATACCTTATTTAAGACAGGATAACGTCTGCCAGGTAGTAATAAAATAAAATGTATAAATGACTGTTTCAGAAATAATATCCCAAAATATACAAATCTCCTGGTATCCCTCTATGCAGATGATGTTATGACCAATCGTTCCCATAGGTCGGCACCGGCACAGGTGTCAAACAGCCCAGTGCCAATTTAAATCGCATTAACTTGATAACTCAATTGTATGCGGAATATTACCAGGATCTAGGAAACTGTGAGTTACAGAAACTTTTAGTACAAGAGAAATGGTGATAGAGATTCTTGAACCATTATTAAAATTATGAAATACGGGTGTTACTCACGTAATGTTGGTCTATTTAGTCGACCGCGGTGAGTGCAAGACTGGCTGCGACTCAGGCGCGACGTATCGCACTCTCTTGATAATGCCTAGACATATAGGCGAAACCGCGGTCGACTAAATAGACCAACATTACGTGAGTAACACCCGTATTTCATAATTTTAATAATGTTACAAACTCACGTCAGTTTTAATAAAAATATTCTTGAACCAGCTTTAACTATCATTAGCTTTAACTACCGCCATCTCACTTTTAACATGGTTGGTGATGCGATTACAGTGTTTCCGCATGAGTAGAAAAAGTTAATAGGTATCAGTCTCATAGGGGCGTGATCTCCACCGTAGACCGCATCATCACTTACCACCAGGTTAGATCGTGGTCAAACTCGTGCCTATCTACATTAAAAAAATCGCTGATATATGAGACATAATATCGTAGTCTTTAGAAGTAGAGACGCATCTGCAATTTTTAGTGCTGTGATTGCCACCACCAGGTGCCACCTTTCTTCACTAAGCTAATTGCTAAAATCCTCTCGAATTACTAAAAATATGAATAAAAGTTAAAACGATAGTTAAACAAATTCATTAATTCCTTATCTAAGTCCAATTTCTGCCTCCATCCAACAATCTCACGATGAAATCTCGCAATAAACTCCTGTCAACATACGTAGCAGGTACCGCATCTATTTTAAAATCCTTATAACTCAAAGCATATTCGCACCACTTATGGAAATGTCTCCATTAAGACTGATTTAAATGTTAGTGCTGGTGCCCCAGCAATTTGTCCAATAAAGCCACCATTGCTACAATATGGCACCACATTATTGACGCAAATATGCCACCATTATTACGGAGTTTTTATTCTTTGTGTACGATTTGATTTACATTTCTTATAAATTGATCAATGTGTACTTTTTTTTCTAAACACGTCATAAAATGGAATTATAGGATATTTCTTTTAGTTTTTGATAGGCTATATTTTGGGACAGGCTATAATAATTACAATAATTATGGTACTATAGAGAACATTACGCTACACATTAGAGTGTAGCAGTAAAGCAGTGTGTCAGCGCTTATAGAAATGTGCCATTGATTCAAATGTTAGTGCTGGTTCCCCAGCAATTTGCCCAATAAAACCCCTATTGACACAATATGCTACTATAATTACGGACTTTTTATTTTTTGAGGGGATTTGAATAACATTTCTTTAGAATATCAAAGTCAAACTATTTCATTCATAAAAGCACTTCAAGAACCAATACCTTAATTTTCGGTTTTGAATTATATAATATATACTATATTATAAAAGAATAATTCGATTTCCATTTTAATTGCGTTACTTCTATAGATATTCGTTTACGTTATTATTATTTTTTTATTTGTCTGACAGTTATCTTTTACTTGACGATTTTCAACAGGCTTAATGACGATTCTAAATCAGAGCAAAAACAATTCCAATAACATCAACACGGAATAGTCGGTGATTTACAACATTTTGACTGACAAAATTTACTTTTCGTTTGCTACACACATATATCGATTCGTTTTACACAGTTACGAAACGATTTATTAATAATTTTTCATCAAATAAATTAATAAAAATATATCACAACTTCGTTCAAAGTTAGACGGCAATTCAAAGTTACCGTTGACCGTATGCAGATTGAATTTTATTAATGTTTGCGTACCTTATACGGCTAATTGGAGCCTATTATTATAGCCTGTACAGTATGTCCTCCTCGTAGAGTAAATTAAAGTACTCCTTAAGGCTTAATAAGGCTAATTACCACCCTTTGTGGCTTATTCTCATACACTCATACCTGGAGTATTCCTTAACTTAAAAGTCCGGCGGACGGACAACTGCAAAAATTAGATGGAGTAGTGCGTTTACATTTTTAACGACCAGTAAACAGAGATAGGACATCCTTGTTTACTGGTCGTTAAAAATGTAAACACGCAAATAAATTTTATCTTGGCTTCCAAAATATTAATCAAAACTTAATATTTTTCCATTTCTTTTTTGTTAATCCCAAACAAGACAATATATATACAATTTTTTTGATCAAAAACATTACAAATATAAATGTTTACAATACAGAGTAAATATGATGAAAATCTGACGTTTACGCTGTAAAAATTCGTGAAAGTCAATTCTCTCAAACTTTAATTCATGGAGATATTTAGAATGTTTTTATCAACAAAAATACCAAGATTAATAGTGTCATAATGTAAATAAGCTTGAATCACAAATGATTGCGGCATTCCGTTTGTATGGGCAAATCATACTCCGCCTGACCCTTAACTACATAAATAGCCCTTCATCGATAAGGATCGTTACCGATTACACTCTCGCCCTCAAGTACTATATTTATATAAACTTTTAATATTTTATTTGAGCGATATGTAAGCCCGAGGCGGTAATTATTCTGCAGTTTGTTTTAAATGTCGAGTGTTTAACTTGACGCCTGAGGATTAAGTTAATGTATATACTTTATAGTAAAGAATACGCAAGTCGTAAGAGATGGCTTTTGGGTTTCATTTATGTATATGTGTAGCGTTATACTATGCATGCAACTAATTCATATTAGCTCTGCAGGGCTTTGTTGCTCTGCAGAATATAGCTATGGTAAAAAAAATGTTTAGTATTTTATTTTTATTTTCTATTAGTATTATTTTTATTTATTTTTTGTCAGAACAAATAAAAATTATTTATTTCTTTCTTTCTAATTTTCGAGATAAAATAATAAAATAAAATAAATTAAATTACCAGAGCATAAAGAGCATTATTATTACATAGTGCCGGAACCAAGAATGATAGATGAAAAGGCCTTGATTAGGAGACCCTATCATTTTATAATAAGCCCCGGGCAATTTACCAATCGAAGCACGGAGTTAGAATTGTGCTAGGTGGATGGCGATAGGCTCACGCCTATCACATGGGACCTAAACATAATAGGTGAAGTGTAAATTATACATCGCTGCAACAGAATCTTGCCAAGAGAATACAGCATGGGGTTCTTTTAAAAGAGTGCCAATATGTTTTTAAAGGGTCGGCAACGCACGCATGATGCCTCCTGGCGTTGCAAATGTCCATAGGCTACGGTAACCACTTACCATCAGGCGGCCCGTATGCTTGTTTGCCACCTCAGTGGAATAAAAAAAAATAATACCTCCCTTAGAACTGTCTGTTTTCTTATCTTACTACCATCATCATCATTATCTTCAGCCCAGAGACGTCCACTGCAGGACATAGGCCTCACCAATCGATTTTCACAGCGCGCGGCTTTCGGCCGACTGAACGACCAACGACTCTCCGCGATCTTGACCAGATCGTCCGTCCATCTAGCGGGAGGCCGTCCCACGCTGCGTTTGTCAGTTCGTATATATATTATTTTATCTTACTGATATACTTCTTAATTTGGTGGTTTTGCCATACTCGCCACGCTTGGCATATGAGGGTTGGCGAGCGCAGTGGTTAAGTAGGCGAGCGCTGCTGCCCATCACCGCCGCCGTGGTAGCAATTAGATGAGGCCTATGTCCAACAGTGGACGTCGTTGGGCTGAAATGATGATGATGATGATAATATACTTCTTAAATATCGATTCATCACGTAATATCCCAAATCACGGCTACCTTAGCCTTCGTGTTTTGGCTAAATCTGTCAGGCGGCTACTGACCTGTTTTTTTTTTCTGTCGGGTCCAATTTCACACATCCGTGTTAAGTGGAGGCCAATAACTGACCAATATCCTGTAAAGTTATTACTTATGGAACTCGAATTTCTCGTCGAGAAATGGACCTTGATAAATTAACGAGACCTATACATTGAATATGGTTAAATTTTTAACGAAAAAAACACATATTCTTTGAGATCATTCATTGCGTTTGAAAAACGTACCAAAAATCATAAAAAAATTAACCTGTACCAAACTCAGAGAAATTAGCCAACTGGAGGCGTCACTGTCAGGCGTCCCGCGCTGCCAAATGCTAATGACCACCGATCATACACTACATATAAAACTAGTTGTCAAAGCCTATGATTTGACACTAATGCGGAAGCACCCTTGAATGGGAATGACTCTTCGCGAGTTTTGACAGACTTTTTTGCATAGATATGAGGTGCCAATAAACACTAACCACGTCTAGAATCTGTGATTTCAATAAATGCCACTCTTTCGCTTCCAACCCGTAAGTATATTGAAAACTAGTTTACAAAATAACTACATTACTGGTTTTAACTTACGAAAAAAAATATTATACCGTGCAAAACGTTACGACAATAAAAATCATTAAACAATATTTGGTAAATACAATTATGTCTGTATTAGTGGGCTTATTTACTGATTAGATGTATTCATTATATAGTAAATGGGTATTCATTCATCTTTTTAAATAACAACCATTGTACTAACAAATGCGCATCATAGACAAATTTGTGCCAAGTAACAAAGAGGGACAATTTCAAAATGGTTGCGTTTTGTAAAAGTCGCTGGTAGTTCATTTATTTACTGCTTAAAAAAATATTTGCTTCCTTTTAGCTTTTGTATGAGTGTGGTATTACTTCTATTGTCATAACATTATGCTTATATTACTGAGAGAGGTATGGCAGAGGTGTGTATACGGGTGTATACACCTCTGCCCGTCACACTTCACGTCTTAACGTGTGATGTAGTGGTTTAAGCGGTCGTCTCGCCGCTCTTCACTGCACTGGTGTTGTGGTTCGATCCCCACATGGGACAAATCTTTGTGTAATTCGCAAATATTTGTTCTGAGACTGGGTGTGCTTGAGTGAGTGAATGTGTGTATTTGGCCTTGTCATTGGGACCATTGGATAGTGTATGCTTCTGATGTTCTATCCAAATGTAAAAATCCACAAAAATATTATTTACTTATTTTTCACCTCGTATGTTTAAGTCCCATGGGATAGGAGCTGAGCCTATCGCCATCCACCGGGCACAATACCAACTCCGTGCTGCTACATATCACTTTTGTCCAACCCAGATATCGCACTCGAGAGACCTTGCGCTGAGAGGCGGCATACGCTAACATTTAGACTAATGAGGCAGATTTTTTCTCAATGAGGTAATTTTAAGCCTGAAATAATGAAGTATTACTTTAAGTATTTTAAAGGTCGTTTATTTCATTTCGTAACGCAAACAACACTTGTTATGGTAATTAGGAGAAAACACGAACTCACAATAATTGTACATTTATTTACATGAATAAAACTATATATAGATATGGCATATCTAAGTAACAAGTATCAGTATTTCCTTTTGAAGAATAACAATATATTACACAAAAGACTTACAATGCCATCTAGTCCCAAACTAAGCAGAGCTTGTACTATGGGTACTAAAATAACTGATACTAATACATATATACTTTCTTATATATACTTTCAATGTCTTAAGCGGGAATCGAACCCGCGACATCGGCGTCGCTGTAGCACTACCCACACAGGAATGCTACAATATCTTGTTTTCCTCGGTGGCTGCCACGCATTATAAACCAATTGCCGTCTTCTGTACTGTGACTGAAAAATTCCTGCCTGTAAATACCGAAATACTGACGAAAAATCGAATCTGGGTGCTCACAATCAGCTGCAAACGATCACCAATGGACCAAGTTATTTAACATTTTTACGTAAACATCTTTGAATACCCATACATATTCATATCAGATAGATGTATAGATAAGATAACACGTAAGAGGTTAAAAAAAGTGTCAGGTTATGGGTTAATTAAGCCTTCTATATAAGGGCAAAAGTCTTTGGGTTTATTGACTTTAACCGACAGCATTAAATTGTGTAATGTGAATGTAAAACTATTATATAATAGAAATAGAAATAGAAATAGAAAGCATTTATTCCGATCACAAGCACAGGACAACAAAAAATAAAAACAGAGAAGTACACAATACTAGAATACCTATTAAGCTACGTACAAGATAGATACTTAAAAGCTAATAAATGTAGCATGCTGCCTCTATGCTGGAATCGGAAAGGTCCTCAACTCAGTTTTAGCTGAAATGGTGCAACACCACACAGCACTGATTTTCAGTTGGTGGCCTGACTAATATTAATAAAATAAACTAATATTTAACTAATAAACTATTAATATTAATGTTTTGATTGCAGGTATTACGGAGTGGTTCATTGGTCAATTTGCTGTGGAACACTGATACTTGTGAGACGGCCGGATGGCGGAGTGGGTAGTGTACCTGCCAGCGACGCCGAGGTCGCGGGTTCGATTCCCGGTTAAGTCAAATCTTTGTGTACACGAACATGAGGGTTTGTCTTAGTCTGGGTGTTTCTATGTGTAATAAGTATGTATTTACAAATAAAAAAGTATGTATGTATTAGTATCAGTTATTCTAGTACCCATAGTACAAGCTCTGCTTAGTTTGGGACTAGATGGCGTTGTATGAAAGTTGTGAGATATTTATTTATTTGTGCCGATTTCACCAACGTGTTAAACTTAAGTTAAACTCTAAACTAAAGTTTTCGATCTTTCTGTCTCGTACACACATTGAATGAGAAAGAGAGATGCAAATTCGGGGTTTATTAAATCGTACTTTAGGGAAATAATCAGTTAGCTGTTTTTTATACAAAAGTAATATGGGTTTAATTTTAATATTACTAAGCTTTTATGTATTTTTATAGACAATTCAATTCGAAATCACGAAAATGCATGTTTGTTAGCGCCCATTTTATCAAAATTATTATTTTAACTTTTCAGTTTGTATGTATGTAGCTCAATCAATGATTAATAAAATGTTGACAAAATAGCCACGAACAAACATATATTTTAGTGTTTTAGAATAAACCCATATTACGTAAGAACAAATCAATTCGAAAACAATTCATGTTTGTTGGCGAATTTTTTTTTCAAAATTATTGTTTTAATTCATTAATTCATCAGTTTGTATGTATCTCAATTAATGATTAAACCAATTTTGACAAAATGACCACAAACAAACATTTTTGACAGATTTTGCCGGAAAAACTGTCAACTAGTCACTAGTCACTTACTGCCGTGTTAACACCCCGTGCCGCCTATTAGGTCTAATGATAACATAAGTATGAATACTGATATTCAGCCCAACTCCTCACACAAGAAGCCGATAATAATGTAATTGAGATAACACTGAGGTAATTAAATCATCCAGCATCGTTTAAAGTGAGTATTGATCGAGTAACTATAGTATATAACGTGGCAAAGTTGGCGAGAGCCAAGATTAATTTTGGTTCATTAGAGTGCACAGCGTTTTATGTTACAACCTGGGAACTCACGTATCGTGTTTGTCTGTCCACGTCTCGGCAGAAAAAGTGATCGATTTATATTGCCGATCACTTTTTAATGGATATCTTTGGCCCTAGGACCAATCGCCACCAAAAATTAGGATTTGTGTAGCCAAAAATGACTACTATCACTTTTTAAAAGGCACGAACATTTCTTAATATATTTTTCAGAGGTTGAAGAATTAAGACATAACATAACAACATTCCTGAGAATGCTGTTATATTATGTCTAAATTAAATAAATAAATATATTTGTTAAAATTAATATAAAATAATAAATAATAAATTAATATATTTGTTTAAATTGACGTGAGTACTGATACTTACGTCAATTTAAACAAAATAATTATTCTATAGGTCTAACCTCATAAAATTAATCATGTCTCTTCACACACACACACACACACGATCAAACTAATCGAATTCCTTTTTAAGTATCATTAAAAAATAAAAAATATCGCATTGTAATTTGCGTTTAAACAACGCCAAATTGAAGGCGCCAAACCATGTCTGACAGTTCTCCTCTTTTGTTTTTTACTGTTCTTCTAGTCTATGGTCTCGATGACATTGAATAAGGTTTTATGCCTATTCTCTAAAGAGGTTGCTAACAATATTTTAATTAACGATAATATTTACCAGTTTTCAGGTTATGTTATGGATTAAGGCTCATGACAGAACATTACGGCACGGCCCCTGATCCGAGGCAGTATACACTCGGACCCGCTATTTTACACAAATCACTCTTGCACATAAAATACCGAAATAAATTAGTTTTAAAAGCAACTGACTACAAAAATAGCACACAAATCATACCACTGATGTCAGTTATCAGTTGTTGACAGCTATTTCATTTGTAATTTTTGTTGTTTTTTTTAATGTTGCCATTTTTTACTGAAGAAATGCATATTATACTCATATGAATAAAATTGTATTGTTTGTACACTTTCAGCCCTTATTATTACTTTTTACGAAGTAAAATGAAGTTAAAATATGTTATAAATAAAGAATTCCTTAATTGACGTAACTACACTATCGAATACGATATATTTTTAGGATATCTATTCATACACATAAATTTATTTGATTTAACTTCGCTTTCCTCATGTACAATAAACAATTTGGAATCGGTGGCTCAAGGGGTAGCCCCGCCGCACCCTAACCTATTTTTCACTATGATACCTACCCATTCCAAATTTATTTTGACCTTGATTAGGCGAAAATCCATAATGCTACTAAATATTATGCGAAATAAAAAATATGCGTAACGTGTTATGCTAAACTAAAATAAGCGAAAAAAAGGATCCTTTATTATTTATTTAAATGTAGGTTTGGCAACATGGTTTAACACTTATGTTGCTGACTGTACATACTAATAATGTTGTATCATCTGCCCAGCCCTATCCTAGTCCCTATTTCTAAAAGGATATTCCAAGGACTAGCCAATACTATACTGGATTTGCTTAGCCTAGATGGTATTATAGGCAAACAGATAACCTAACCTAGGAAGATTTATTCAGCTTTTTTTTTAACCTTTAAATCCGACTAAAATCATTTTAATACATACTTAAAGTTAAACATACTTATATAGCAGCCTCGCCGCTCTCCACTGCACTGGTGTTGTGGTCTCGATCCCCACATGGGACAAATCTTTGTGTGATTCACAAAGATTTGTTCTGAGACTGGGTGTGCTTGTGTGAGTGAATGTGTGGATTTGGCCTTGTCATTGGGACCATTGGATTAAAAGGTTCCGATTATATCAATAACCGGCGAAAAGGAAATAGGAAATCTAAAAATTTGTACATAAAACAATTCCAGCATAATACCGGTGTCTTGACGCGTGTCCTTACAATAATTACTTGCAAAGATGCTAATGTATTACTCTAATCGCCAACCTTCGGGGACGTGCGTCATTGGACCGGTTCTCTGATAAAAAAAAATGGAGTGACGCAAATATCTAGTTGAATGCATGTTTTAATCATTTTCCATTGGTTATATAAAATTGTGTTGTTATTGTTTATAAATAGGACGGTAGCTAAGTCAAAACCGAAAGGATATATCTTGTCAAGCAATGGCTTCTAATCTATATATTATTATTATTATTATTATAAGTATTAATTTAATTCCATTTCTATATTTAAGTTTATTTTCTCTTTATAAACATCATTAGCTATAATGTTGTTTTGGTTGCTATAACTAACACATAGAATTATTGTCAAAAAACAAACAAATATTGTATGAATTGTTTAAAAAGATGGTGCACATTAGTTTCTAACCAGCTCTTCTCATGATGCAGTACCCATCGGAGCTGGTACTTGGATTGATTTTAATTAAAATCTCTAAGTTGAATTAAAGTCAATCTAAGCTCCGGTGTCAAATCATTTTATTACAATAAGTATTAAAATTTAGTTAGCTAAGTTTTATTTTAATTTTATATTTTTTGTATTTTGATGTTTGTTTTGACGTGTTCAAGCGCCCCTTGGGGCCCATGGAAATAAATGATTTGATTTGATTTGATTTGATTTGATTTGATATATTCTAAAACTATCCTTTTTAGAATTATCTCGGTCTAATACATAAATTAGTATAATATATAGTTTAATAATCTTGGTGTAATAAATAAATTAGTATAATCAAAATAAGTTTCTGTGCGGCCGGCTGCAGATGGGTGATCATCTTGCTCATTTCACAGAAAATTTTCTTTAGTGTCTTGTCCACTAAGAACACATTGTACCGACGTTCTCGGTCGTCATTTGATGATCTATGACAGTCCTTACGGGTTGTCAGAGGCCAGGAAGTTTACACTACAAAGACAACTAATCTAACTGGGGTTTCGTGTAGTCTGCTGGCTGTCGTAACATCAGCTGAATTCTTTAGACTTAAAGCCAAGATTATCCCAATGGAATTGAGAAAAACCCCGAGATCAGAGAAGCTACATTACAATTGCGAGATAGATTTTGTCACGTATATTTGTATGGGAAAACATGACAAAAACGCCACAAAATCTATCTCACGCCATTATGCTAAATTATATATTATGCTCCTTGCTGATAAATTTAAATGACGAAACTAAAATGAAAATTTACGGGTAAATGGCATCTGCAATTCTTGAAGACTAAGTATCAGATACAGATACTGACTGTAGAACATCTAATGTTATAAATTTAGTTTTGATAATATATAGACTTAGCGATAGCCGAGTGGGAGACCGTAGAACTGCAAAGTCAAAGGTCTCGGGTTCGAATCCACGGCACAAACCTCTGTCAATAAATCGTTAAGATTCGTCGTTTCAAAGATATGTGTGTATTTATCATATTATTATAAATTATCGCTCGCTAACGGTGAAGGAAAACATCGTGAGGAAACCTGCATGCCTGAGAGTGCCTAAAAAGTGCTCGAGGGTGTGTGAAGTCTACCAATCCGCACTTGGCCAGCGTGGTGGCCTAACCCTTCTCATCGTGAGAAGAGGCCCAAGCCCAGCAGTGGGACATGTATTAGATACAGGGCTGCTATATATAATATATAGACTCAGACGATAATATATTTGGCTATTAGACTGTCTCCTGAAGGGGCAAGGAAATGGTGATACGGATTGATTAGATAATAGTATTATACGTCGATAACAAGTGGCGAGTGCAGTCTAGACTGATGCTAAATGATTAGGGCGATGAGGCAAAGATATCACCTTTATCCGATCGCCTTATATCAGTTTTGTAATGAGATTTGGCGATAAAATTATGGCTACAAGAGGCAAAATATAGTCAGGCGTATTATATATATCTACTCTTTATATTTTCTATACTCTTTATTGTACAAGGTTTTTAAGGCAAAAAAAAAAAAAACAAAAAAAAGTATTCGTTTTTATATGGGGGATATTATAGATTCCAGTTCAAATTGAATAGGTACGCATACATAAGATAGGTCAGCTATACAAAATAAAGTAGTGCATCAAATTTACGCTAAGGCGGTACGAAGTTCGCCGGGTCAGCTAGTTTATACTAAAAACATAACATTACATCTCGCCACGTAGAGGTACAATACTCACAGTTCACCTATTATGTTTAGGTCCCATGGGATAGGGGGTGAGCCTATCGCCATCCAACGAACACATACCAATTCCGTGCGGCTATTGTGAATTTCCTGTAGTAGATAAAATATTAATAGCATAGGCACTTTAATACACACTATAGGTACAATATAAAAATACGTGCAATACATAATATGTACAATAGATACATATCCATAAAGAAATATACATACTTAATATACACAACAAAAGAAATGATTAATAATGCTCATTTAACAGCCTTTTTAACACGCTTAAATTAGCTTCACCTGTATGTATGTATGTATGTAACCGACTCCTTTGGACTCGATTTTGACCCACTTTAAACGGACAGATTTCATTTAAATTTTGCACACCTGTCAAAGATCGATGACAATGCAATAATTCGATAAAAAAAATAAAAAAATCAAAATTAAATTAAAAAAAATAAAATTAAATTAAAAAAATAATCAAAAAAACGCTCTTATAAAGAAATCAAACTAAAAAGTAGAAAATGTTCATTACCATTTTCAGCTTATATGAATTATTTTTCACTTTTTAGTTAGAAGTACTTTAAAAGCGTGTTTATTAGTTTTTTTAAACTATTATTTATTTTCTACTTTTTAGTTTAGTTTATTAATAATAATATGTTCGAGGATTGTGCTCATCTGATACTAAGGGGTAATGAATTCCATAACCGAAAGGCTTTAACAGTTAATTATTGAAGAAGGCCCCTTAAATAACGATAGAGCTTGTGTTCTATCACAAGAATCTCTATACATACATACTTGTTCCACAGCACATCCGTTGACAGACTTTCCAAGCAGTTTACATACAGATTGACATTGAGTGCGTTTCTCTACACGAGTGAACAATCCACCGTGTATGTAAACATGGTCTGTTTGTCCAGCGTGTTTGCACTTGCGAGGCGGTAGGCGTTGACATGGAGGAAGGTGGGTATGTGGTGATGTCATCGTGAAGGTTGAAAGGACTGGTTGGGGAAATATGGATGGATTGAAGATAGGTTAGAGAAGGTCAGTTATTGTAGCTAGATATGAAACTCATGGATGATAACAAAAGCAGTCTTCTTGCTCCCCAAAAAGTCAAAAGACAAAAGGATCATAGAAACACAATATTTCTATTTTTTTTTTATACTACGCCCACAGCGAACTAACGTGTAGTCCACCTGATGGTAAGTGGAGTACAGCCCATGGACATCAACAATCCACAAAAGCAATTATAGATGCGTCGCTGCAGCTGAGGACTACGATGGTATGCCTCATGTGCCGGTAATTTCAGGGCCAGATCTCACCACCAAACTGGAACACAGTAATGGAAGCACTACTATTTTGCGGCAGGTTAAAGGTGAGACGGTGGTGCTGCCGCCCTCGTGCTCATTCACAAGAGCTCTACCACCAGTATCTTTTGGCTTTTGACGTTGTTAAATTGATAACTACATCATAGTCGAATTGTAATCTCAAGAGTGGCAGGCGTTGCTTAGGGGGCAGGGACCCCCCAGGAAGACTGACCACAGAATTGGAATCTTTATAAGAGCTCCATAAGCAGGGAGTCCAAGAACACCTTTGTAGGTATTAAAGGAATTTTGAGTGATTGATCCTTGTTATACACAAGGATCTTCAAGGGTAGCTAGGTAGGTAGATAACTATATTTATAAGCCACTAGTTTTTGCCCGTGACTTTGTCCGCGTGGAATGTAACGCGCCTTGTAGTCAGTATCCTGTATCTAAAATGTTATCTAAATCGGTCTAGCCAATAGTTTTTTAGAACTAGAGACAATATTTTTTAAAACTGTATTTTAATAGTTAATAGTTTAGTTTCTAAAGACAATAATTTTTAAAACTGTATTTTAAGCATAGGTTGTACGGGACAATGACCGCACATCTCACCGCGTCAGCGAATTTATAATTATACATTTAATTTTAAGACACTTGAGCCAAGTCAATGTCATTTGAAACTCGTGTATTAATAAACAATTTAATATAATCGCCAAGGATTTATTTTTTATCAAGACCTATCAAGAACTGTCAGTCGATAGCAACAAGATCGACGGACATTTTGGTCCTTCGAGCCGGATGCTACTTGCCACACCATTGCGTGTTACGTAGTGAGTCAAGTACTACGAAGCTACGCGTAGTGTTCAATGCATCGGAAAAAACATCAAGTGGTTTAAGTCTCAATGATTGCATGTGTACAGGGCCGAACTTACAGAAAGATATATTTACATTAATTCTGATCCATTCAAGAACTGTCAGCCGATAGCAACAAGATCGACAGACATAGGTCTCGTGCCAATAACTAAACCAGCCGAAAAAAACATAGTTAATTTTATTTATTCGTATTGAGTATTCATGATGTATTGATGACTAGATTTAACTTGAACTTTCGAGGGCATAATCTTGTTATCCACAAACAGGTTGACTGTCACGTAATCGAATACCTTTTTTTGGTGGGGAAATGCATTTACGCATACCACCCCACCCCGGGGAAGGGCAGAGTGGTTATGTGGGACTTGCCCGTGCCAAAGATGGTAAACGGCACGGGAATACCCACTAAAACCCCACGGTGCTCCCGCACTCGCCTTGATGGGAGGGTCATGGGAATCTGGCGCAGCCTTTACGTCCACGACCCTCCCGGCGATGCCCGCCGAAGCGGGCCCCTCATGGCCCCCAAAGAGGGGGCTGGCGCAAGCCACCGACCAGCGCGAGGACCGCGTGCAAAGCCATCGGACATTCCCCATGTCCGACGGCCTGGTCCTCTCGCGGCGAGACAGGTGGTCGGTCTCGCCGCCCACCACGCCGCAGTTTAACGGCTGCGGCCCCGCCGGGACCGCGGAAGGCAGGGAAAGTGGCAACGACACACCAACAGTCCTCTCCCGCCGCGGCCCCGTAAACCACCGGGCCACAGTGCCAGCTTGCGCCAACACCGCAGCCCGGCCTTGCCTGCCGAGGCAGGCCCCTCATGGCCCCCAAAATGTGGGGGGACCGGCACCGAGGGCCGCGTGCAAAGCCGTCAGACACTTTCGTATCTGACGGCCTGGCCCTCCGCGGTGAGACAGATGTTCGTCCCACCGCCCACCACGCCGCAGTACTGACGGCTGCGGCCCCGCCGGGACCGCGGAAGGCAGGGAAAGCGGCAACGGAACACCGACAGTCCTCTCCCGCCGCGGCCCCGCAACTCCTCGGCCGCAGTGCCGACTCACGCCGACACCGCAGGCCCTCCTGTTGCAAAGCCCCCCCATAAGGGCCCTGCAACATGGGCTGCTCCACAAGGGCTTCGCTACCCAAAGCCCGAGGAGCAGCCCCCCTCTAGGGTCCTCTTGGCTTCACCGTGGCAATGCTGCACCACGGCTACTGAGCCCCCCCGCGACTACAACGCGAGACCCTGTTGGTGGGGACGTAATCGAATACCTAAACCAAACAGGCTATACCTAACAAAAATAAAGCTATACAAATGAAAAGCGGACGTTAATATTTATCTTCAATATTTTATTATTGATATGATTTCGATTGTGGACACAGTACGTGCCGAAGTGATTAACTTGTTCGTCTGATTGTACCGCGGCAGGTACAGTCGAGACCAGTATGGACTGTGGAATGTAAATAAGTACGTAGGAAATTAAATCTTTATGTTTATTATAATAATAGTAGCCCTGTATCTAATACATGTCCCACTGCTGGGCTCGGGCCTCTTCTCATTATGAGAAGGGTCAAGCCATCGTCCACCACGCTGGCCAAGTGCGGATTGGTAGACTTCACACGACCTCGAGTACTTCTTAGGCACTCACAGGCATGAAGGTTTCCTCACGATGTTTTCCCTTCACCGTTAGCGCGCACCAATTTACATGATAAATACACACATATCTTCGAAAAGACGAATCTTAACGTTTATTGACAGTGGTGTTTGTCGACCGAACCCGAGAACTTTGACTTCGCAGTCCTACGGTCTCCCACTCGGCTATCGCTGCTTGTATATTTATTATATTAGCTAGCAATTTGTGCCGACTTTGACAAAGGTAAGTGGGAACAAAAAAGTACAAATACCCTCTATTATGAAAAAACTGTTTATGTTTTTAAGAAACAATTTGCAGAAACTTGCAGAAGTGGAAGCGATAAATTAAAAAAGAAAGCCGTGAAATAAAATCAGCTTTCTCCAATATTCTAAAACAAAACTAAAAATCATCACTCCAAGACAGTGCTTGCATAACTGCTCTAAAATCATAATTGGATCTGCTTATCTGAATACTTTACGTTATATAAGATAATTTGGGTATTTTCTTTACGCAATACTTTGGCGGAAAATTGCGTTAACTGTGTACTTTTCTTTTTCTTTCCATTGCAAATAATCTTAGACTACTGTGTTTTAATAAAAAAACTTAAAAAAGGTAAGCTTAACTTTTCAGTCAAGTCTAAAAATCACTATTACCTTAATATCTAAGGCACTGTCTAAAATCAAACAAGGCACATGTATTTTCAATCATGTGTCCAAAATCAAGCACTCAAAAAACGCGACACTTTGAGAAATCGAGGAAAGTGACGTAGGTGAGCAATATTGCTGTAATTCTGAGGGTAATCAAAATCTTCTTACTTTGTTCACACAAGGTACAAAAGATTCATGTGCCTATTCCAGACTGAGACTTGCAATACAATATTACCAAAACAATTTAGCAGTTGCAGCATGTTTCAAACGAAACAGCTCACGAAAGTATTATTAACCTAGAACTCGAGTCCCGGTTCAAGTGTATTCTATTTGAAACATACAAAGAGCACTATAAAAGGAACCAAGGGCTATTAGCCCTTTTAAAAATTCGAAGCACGCTTTCTTTTTGGCATAATGTAATAAAACCGCTTTTATTTCTTTTCCGTTTGCAAAAAAAGGAAAAAGTTTTTAAAATAAGTAAACATTTAAATAGGTAACAATGGCTTAAAAATTACGTACTATAATACAAACCCACTAAATATGAAAGAGTGCATTGTTGACTGACAAAAGTATTGTTTTCTTTAATGTAATTAGATGTTTGCCGACAAAGTAAGAAAAATATACAGTAAGACATCTGGGAAGGATTTCAGTAGATAAAGGTCGCTGCGGGCCGACAGACAAGACGGTTTGGCATCCATTGCTTCATCTACACTGTTAATGTCATTGTCAACTGTCATTTGACTCAGATTAAAACTGCAATGGAATGTAAAACTGCGTCCCGGTCCGAACATGTGAAGCAACCTTTAGAAAGTATATTTAAATCTGCATCTCTTTTACTGTAGGGATACAAAAATAATAAAATGATTTTCAACCAAAAATAAACCGACGACAAAAAACTAAAAAGTCAAAAATTTACATAATGAATAAAATATTATATTTTAATAATTTTGATACGGCGCCAATCAATAAACTAATAAACCGACTATTTTTTTTAACTACTGAAGAAGACATAACGTGGTATTCATTTATATTTATAAATAATTTGGCACCGACTCAAAATTAGTGAAATATAATATTATAGTTTATCTACTATTTTTTTATTACACATAAAAAAATATACTATCAATATAAATAAAAAATTGCGCACTTATACCGTGAACTACATTCGATAAAACGTACCTTGTGATTTTACCTTCTAACCTTACATTCGACATTCAAACTTATAAAGCGACTTCTAAAAGTCCGTATACCCACACCTGTATTCAGTACCTTACATACGACGCAGTTATCATATTTTATTTTCCTATCAAGTGCGCAAAGCAAACATCAAATAGGTCTTATGTTGATTTTTTGTGATTATCGAACGACTAAAAAGTGTTAAGAGGTCGATACTCCCGAAAATACAAATATTTGTGATCAATTACTGGAAGTTATAACTTTATTAAGTTTACTTTATAGGGTTGGTTCAAGTTGTTTGCTATCCCACGCGTGAACTACGTATTAAAGCTTATTTAATGATTTGTAGATCATCTTTACTACACATTAGCTGATGTATGCATAGTTGTACAAATAAGATCATTAGCTAATAAATCTATGATGTTTTAACTGAAATAAATGAATTTTTAATTAGCCACAACAAATTGGCCAATGTATAGACAGACGGTACATCCGGATGGCGGTGTGTGTAGTGTACCTGCCTGCAACGCTGATGTCGCGGGTTTGTTTGTGAGAATTAACATGGAGGTTTGTCTTGGTCTCGATGTTTCTATGTATAATAAGTATGTTACAAATGAAAAGTAATATTTGTGTTAGTATCAGCTATTCTAGTTCCCATATTACAATTTCTGCTTAGTTTGGGACTAGATGCCGATGTGTGTATGTTGTGTAATATTTGTTTATTTGTTAGCCTTGATAGGTATTAAAAAGAGCCATACATTGGTGACACAATCCAGAGAGGATTTTAGCACACATCAAAGATAATTAAGGCCAACTTTGTGCCATAATACTTGGCCACTGTGTAGAAAATGTAAAGCTGATACAAGGATGGTCTATATCGCAATCGCATATCTCATTTATGTCAAGGTCAAAAATGGCGACAAAGAATAGTCAACATGAAAGAGAAATTGCCACACGAACAATTGCAATATGTCTTCTGAACCAATGACCTATATAAGTATTAATTGTCGTGTAGACTTTTAGATCATGTGTGTAAATATTGGAGACCAAATGGCCACGAAAATAATAACAATGAATGCAACTTAATAATAACTAATGCAATAATAAAATATTTATGTATACAACTAAACTTTTTTAGTTTCTGTGTAAATGTTTTAGTTTGTTAATTAGCTGTAACTTTAGAAAATAAATATATTATTATTATTAAAAATAAAGAAACAACTATCAAGATCACAGAAGCATCACCATCATACATACCTCCTTAATAAATTGTTTATTAGTAAGGGGGTAAAAGGGACACACTAAAAATCAAAACAAAAACAAAGATAGGCATCCCAGATAAAGATTTCCTTTATAAATCAACATAAAATACCCCAATTCTTAATCGGATAGTTCACTGATAATATTCATATTATTCCGTCCTTATTCGCGGTAGGCTTGAGTCAAGAGATAAAAGACCTTTTGCCAGAAAAATATTTTTCTACCTGTAACTGGGATCAATGCTAAGCCGCGCGCCTCCGGTCCCGTTGTAAGTCAAACATTCCGTATAATAAATATGCTACCACTAAACATTGACCAAAGCAAATTGTTAGTTTTTGTTATAAAATGTTTGTTTTAGCTTACATTAAGAGTAAAAAGTATCTTATTCATACTTTATCCTTACTTAAAAGTTACTTTTTATGTAAGAAGCAAAACGTGCCTAGCTTGGGACTTAAGTCATTCTTTGATAGTGGCGTAAAATAATATAATATATCAAAGATATAAAATTCAGTAAAATACAATGGATAATTTTGAAGATTAGTACTATAATAAATATATAATAATATATATACAATAAAAAATAAATAAATAATAATGTAGCCGAAAGTGTCTTCCGCCGCTTATCATTGGGCCGCCAAAGGCGGCGGCTATATTTACGAGAGGTGGTCGTCTTCTAGCTCTTACTTTACCAAGCCGTCCTCCGACCACACAAAAAAAAAAAAACCGTCATTTAACTACTTTAAATATATACAAAAACAATGTAAGAACCTATAACGTTTGAGGATTGCCCTCGATTTCCTTGAGATTCCATCATTAGATCCTAACTTTGTGTCTATAGGACCATTTGGTAGTTCACTCTCTCAAATAAAATAAAATATAGAACTTCTAAAATTGGTTCACAACGACGGAAAATCACAGGACAAACATAAAAAATATATATGCGTCGAATATAGAACCTCCTTCTTTTATTAAGTCGGTTAAAGAAAGGGATATAAAGTTTTTGAGGTAGAAGAGAGAAAAACTATTTTCCGCGCCAATAAAACTACTAGAAAGTAATAAATTCTCTTAACCAAAGAATTATCGCTACAAGCAACACTCGTGCCCATGTTTGAGAAAACAGAAGCTCTAATATTTTAATAAACGGCGCAAATCTAATCGTGCGGAGTCGCACGACTTAACCTTTCGACGATGTATGAGTTCTAAATGTTCTAATACGAACATTGGAATGAGCTGAAGATGTTCTAGTTAAGGTATGTTTTTAGCCATCTGAATGGGTCGCTTGATCAGCTAATAAATTGCCTTTACAAATGCTCACCAAAACAAACGGCCTTATTCGCCTAAAATTCAAACTCATTTCAGTTAACTAGCGTTTTAGTTTCGCGTTATAACTCAATTGACATTCATAAAAAACAACAAGGAAAATATAGTATTATTCAAAGATATCACAAGTTAGGTCTTTTACAACGAAGAGTAGAGATCAGTGAAAATAAAAGATTGTAACAACGCGTTTTATAAATGTGCCAGGTTTCGATAATTAAGTACAATTTAAATGAGAAATAATACAACATTGCAAAAAAACTTGCTCCAGTCTACAGATCAGGAATTTGTAAAAAATACTGTTAATAAGACACTAGGTCTCTCAAATACGTCCTTATTCTTAATTTAAAGTAAGCGCTTAGGTATAACTTATACGCCCATAGTGCAATTAGTATTTAATTGTAAAGGTAAGAGGCGATAAAATTGTAAAAAATATAAAAAACACTTAAAATACTACCACATTTATCGCGAATGCTACATTGACTCAATCCTATACATAGTTCAAAATTACGTATTTGTAAAATGTAGGCTTCCTCAAACACCCACTTAGGATAAACATGTAAAAGCTTTATTCAGACATCGCATTGTCCAGTTGAATACAAAAAGACTTTAAGTATACTTCACAGTGCCAAGGCGACAATTGGAATCTCCCAAAAACTATTTATTTAGAATGTTTATTATCGATACTACATGAACTGCACATATTTACAGAACTTAACGCTACTTGTCCGTAACTTCGTAAGTATTTAGCTCACCAACGTGGGTGGAATATTCGGTTTACTATTCACTCAAAAACCCAAGGGTTATATTCTTATATTACGTCGTCTCATAAGAATTTATAGCCTAACCTGTCATAAAACAGATACGTGATAGAAAAATAAGACGACAACCCTGATAGGTCGATTGTATCGCACATACTTCATATCAAACGTATCCTTGATCCTTGCGTCACCGTATCAACAAAGCGTTGCCCACGCGCTAATGTATTCAACACGGCGATTGATGAAGTATAAAATTTCTTAGTACCGTCTCACTCACAATGGAATTATGATAATTTATCGGTTGGCTTGTGCCGGCCGAGTGTGTGGGAACGCGCGCGGCACGGGCTTTCCCACGACGGCCCGTTCCGGCGAAGAAGGTCGCATTGCCTGTACACAGAAGCGTCACTTACGCCGTTATCCGATCTCATGTTGAGACAGCCCTAGTGTCGATAAGACGTAAGTCTCGATCGAGGCGCGCGGACGGCCACTAGCGTCTTATACTTAAAGCGTTGTTGTGACTTACGTCTTTCTTTCGTCTAGTTGGTTAAGACAGAATTGGAGTAAGTAGCGTCACGCGGCTTCGACCGCACAATGCTTCGGTGTCGAGTCGACTAGCGGTGCTGGGAACAAACTCACACCTTCGCAAGGTGATAGTGTTGTTGTTTTGACTGACTAATTAGAATGATGGTTAAATCTCACAAGGATTTGTTTGATGTTCTTCATTTAATTTTATGTCGTGAGCTTGGATTAGAATGAATAATTAATAATAATTATGTTCTTGTAGGTATATTAAGAGAATGCCAAAGTTAAATGGCCTGTCAAGAGTATCTTAATATTGAAAAGTTGTAATTAATTACATTATTCATTATCTTACCTACTAGAGCTTAATCGGTTGTCAGAAGTATTTAATATCATAAAAATGAAATATAACCATGATAAGTACGAGGAAAAAAATGTATTAATATTTAGAAACGTGACTTACATAGTTGACGGGCGTACAAATGGCGTTTGTTGTGGAATTGCATTGGCTGTAGCGGCAACATTCCCGAAGTAGGGCACAAATAATAATTAATAACTGGCAGTAAAAAGTGCGACAGTAATAATTTCTATTCGTCAGTCTGTCTGTGTGACCGACGCGATAACGCCTCGTGTCGCCGCAGACCTGCGCCTGCGCCGCAAACTCAGGGCTGTCACACACTACTTTTTAAAAATGTTTAATAAAAATAAGTATTTATTAATTATTTCCAAAAATAAAATTAATATATCATATTTTTTTGCAATGATAATGTAATATTTAGAAATTTTAATATTATTATGTTTCTTACATAAAAAAATATTAACTGCAAAACTAGTAATACGACTTAAATTGCATTTTTTTACTTACAAAAAAACTGTTAGTGTCAGCCATTTAATTCATCGCCACGAGTCTATTGAAGAAATAATAGCCGTTGTGACGTCATGGCATCAAGGGGAACGTCTTACCATCTATAAGGGATGGTGAATGGTAAGTAGGGTGCGCGACTGCGCGTGGGAACGCGTGCTAGCCAGGTGTCATCAGCTGAGACCCTCAGTGACTTTTGCGAACAGCTGGACTGTGTTTCCCGCTTTGATTTAAGGATAATAATTATTAGTATTTTTTTCTCTCTCGGATAAAAAATAAGGACAATAATACTACTATTTTCCCGCACAAAAAAATACTTTTTTTTTCATTATTAAGGATGATTTTTAGCGACATATACAGGGTCGTAATAGCTTCTTTAACAAATATGTAAAAAATATCATCTTCTGCATGATAACTTTCAAAGAGTTTAAATTAAAATTTTACTTACCTAAAACTGTTTAAAAAATAATAAAAAATATATACTTTGTATCATAAATATATCTCTCATAATAATTGGTTTCATGCATAATCACGTATTTTGTAAATTTAATCATATTCAGTGGCTATATTAAACACAGATTCTTAACGTGAATATCTACGTCTAGAATCTAGGCTCATATTTTGCATCCATCCCCGTGGAGGTAACAGTTATAGTCCTCAGTGTTTATATGAACGGTTCATTACTTAATCATACCTAAGGAAAACCCATACACAATAAAGATAAAGAATAATCCTGATAAAAATATGTCAACAGATTTGCAAAAAAATAAATTTCCTCTTCTTTTTACTATAACTCTAAAATGCTACCACAGTACTACGTCTACAAATATTACCGTTACTATAAACCGGTAAATAAGGATAAAATAAACACAGTATTTTCCTTGCGTGCCACCCCTACTTTTTATCACACGGGCGTTTTGCCCAGTCCACGTCGGGCGCATAAAAGCGGCCGATCTTTCGGCGCGCGCGCCATTCGCTCAGAGACCGTCGCGCGCGCACCAATGATTCTTCCCGCCCGTAACATGTCGCCGCCGCACGGCGCTTTCCATCCGCCGGCGCACGCGCAACCCGACGAAGAACCCGTCTCCCGTACATACCAATACAGAAAAGTCATGAAACCCATGCTAGAAAGGAAGCGCCGAGCCCGCATCAATCGCTGCCTCGACGAACTCAAAGACCTAATGGTTACCGCACTCCAAGCTGAAGGAGAAAACGTCTCCAAACTGGAAAAAGCAGACATCCTCGAACTCACCGTCAGACACCTCCACAGCCTGAAGAGACGAGGACAACTGGTGCTGAAGCCTGAAATGTCGTACGCCGAGCGCTTTCGTGCTGGATTTACACAGTGTGCTACAGAAGTGTCTCAGTTTATTGCTAACGCTACGTTAGCTGCTAATGCAATGCAGCGTCAAGGACCCGTGGATCCCCAAGCTGGAGCAAGGCTGTTGCAACACTTGAGCAATTGTATAAGAAGGTTGGAGAATCCTCAAGTTGTGCAGCCCCAGCCTGTGGTGCCGAATGGGGTTGCGAGGCCGACGCCTCTACAGCCTATCGCCCCCGCGCCCCAGCCTCAGCAGGTTCCCGTTCAGAGGACTGTATTACCAGATCGGGGTGTTAAAAGGTTGGCTGAGCCGATGGATTCAGAAGCGTTGGCCGCGAAGCGCGCGTACGCACCGCCTTCGCCGCCGCACAGCCCCGCCTCCGAGTCAGACTCCGCCCAGTCGATGTGGCGGCCGTGGTGACGCTGCTCCTCATCATGCATGCTGAACTACTGTGTGACCACAACCCTCGCCAACACTCCATCCGACCCAGTGGTAGGAGTGACTTTAGACACAATTTTGTACAGAGTGACATGTCCGTACAAAAAGTTGACGTGAGAGGACCCCGTGTGATATCTTTATTGTTGTTTGTTTCTATTAACGTTCCTAGAACTGATGTGTGTTACGAAGTAAGGATTGTCCTGCTCGCTTTGCTTGTTGAAGTTGTTTTTATTAATTTAATAAATTAAGGTTTTTGTTCAGAATAATCTGTTATTTTATATTCCTTACGACGTCTTCCGCGCAAGCATTTACTGATTTAAGTACCATAGTGTATGTAGCACCTAAGTATTCTGTGATATATAGTTTCTCTGCTAGAAGTTAGGTTATGACAAAAATATGTCTTCCGTAGGATAGTGGAATAGTAAAAACAATAAACAATGTTTATAATAATATTTGTTTTGTTTCCATAGCCACGAGAACAACCTTTTACTAACATGCAAATATTTGCAATATATATAAACTAACTCATCATAATTTTATTATGTTTATTTGAATCCAACGTATATCGAAAAATATACTATATCATCATTTACTCGTCTATCAACTAAATTTAACATATACATTGCATATCACGTACATATATTTTACAAAAATTATCACTATTAACATTAATTAAAACATTTACATTATAACGTACGTTGTTCATCATAATACGTATAATAATTTATCTAACATTTATTTTATATTAATATTAATATATTTCTTTAAATTTAAAATCACTAAAAGTATCTATACAGTATTTCTTGAGACAATCATAAATTACCAACGGCATAACCTTACACACCGCTACGATATTATCTTAATCATTAAAAATATTCTCAAAGATTACATTTCATTATCATAAAAAAACTTAATTTAGTATTGCACTAGTTCACGCAATAACTATAATCATTTCCTTGCAAATTGCATGAGAAAAAAGACATAACAATCTAAATGAACTCTTATAGTTTATAACAAAAAGTTGAAACTCCCTTTTCAGTTTTCATTGCACATCTTTGTTCACGTTTAAAGTTAGTTAAGTGTAATGAAATATTCAAGTACACGGCTTCATATTAAGCTATACATGTCCACTATAAACTGATCTCGCATTACATGGCAAGCTTATACAACGTGAGATCATCGTATACTGGAAAAGTACAGCTTAATCTGTTGCCGTGTGTACATTTCTTTGTACATATTTTCACACGCTGACCAACGACCGAGCATGATTTTATTACTTAATAAGTTATAAAGTTAGGCTTGAAGTAACGAGCTACATGAAATTACTATGCTCCATGAAATAACCGTTATAATTAACAAGAAGTAATAAAAATCACTGTAACAAAAATTTATTAAACTGAAAATGGGCTTTATTTTTCCTAAGTTAAAGGTATCGAGTTCGAACCCACGGTACACACTCTTTCGTCTTTTCGAAGAAATGTGTGTATTTATCATATAAATTATCGCTTGCTAACGGTGAAGGAAAAACATCGTGACAAAACCTGCATCCGCGAGAGTGCTTAAAAAGTGCTCAAGGGGTGTGAAGTACAGCAATTGCACTTGGCCCTGGTGGTGGACTATGGCTTAACCCTTCTCTCCTCATGAGAAAAGGCCCGAGGCCCGAGCTCGGCAGTGGAATACGTATTGGGAGAAAACTTAAAAAAATATGTTCGGCGATACATAATACTTTCAGTGTGTTAGAAAATACGTCATAATTTTGAGAATTACTAACCTAAATATCTCTTTGGGTGGTTCGATTCTGAAAGTGTATCTATTAAAACGCTTCCTTCACCGTTAGCAAGCGATAATTTTCATGATAATTCATTCAATTAGGTACTTTTTTAAAACAAACTAAAAATATTGCTTGTGGTTGAAATTTTAAGTTATTTCAACCACAAGCTATGTTTTTAGTTTGTTTTAGAGGCGTTAATTTCATGAACTACTTTGCCTCTATCCTTGGGGAAGGTCCATGAGCCAATACTATCCAGAGGGATTTCGCAGAGGTGTACAACACCCACACTTCACCTGCTATGTTTAGGTCCCATGGGATTGGGTGTGGGCCTATTCCCATTTACCAGGCACAACTCCACATTGCTATTAAGAACTTCCTGGCAGTAAAATCCCAAATAACACCTTTGCCCGACCCGGGAATTGAACCCGAGACCTTGAGGTGAGCGATACACAAATTATACCGCTAGACCAACAAGGCAGTTCTTGGGGAAGGTGATTTATTTAAATTCTGAGAGGTACTTTACTACCTTCGTAAAGTTTACACGGGAAAAACCACAAGAAGCTTCTAGAATATTTTTATTAAAACTGACGTGAGTTTGTAACATTATTCAAATTGCGATACGTCGCGCCTAAGTCGCAGCCAGTCTTGCACGACTCAGGCGCGACGTATCGCACTCTCTTGATAATGCCTAGACGTATAGGCGAAACCGCGGTCGACTAAATAGACCAACATTACGTGAGTAACACCCGTATTTCATAATTTGAATAAAGCTCCTAGAAGTTTGATATAGGTAAAATCAAAGTTCTTTGTGGGTCGTGAAATGCAGTGTCTCAGTTTTTTTTTTTATTAACATTTACTAAAGCCATCTTAAAAAAAATAACATCTTAATGCGTTGCTAAAAAACCACAGAAGTTTGCCTGCAGCGCAATTTTATCTGCAATCTAGTACAGCAGTCGTAAACGCTACTAACAAATTATTATTACATTACAAGTAAAAAAAAAATTACATTATTCACTTAGGTATAACGATATTTTATCTTATTTATTTATTTATTTATTGGAAGACCAACAGCAGTAACAATAAATATTAATAAAAATATTATGCAACATTCAGCCAAAATATATAAGTTACAAGAGCTAGGTGAACGCATTTACTCTATTAGTTTATTTATTAAATAAGACTTAAGTTACTCGTGTAGGGTTTGCGTTACGTATATCTCGCTCTCGCTCTTGCAAGCCGACAAGAAGTTTGACGTTTGCTTTACACTATAAGACAAGTACTCTTCAACTGTCTTTCTCTGTAAGTAGGTATCTCATAACAAATAGCGTGATTGGAGTTAACGGTAACCAATTAACGTGCTACTTAACACTTAATTCTTGTGTTACTAACCATCACGTTATAGCTACATACTAACGGCCAGTTTCTAAAGTTCCGGATAGATTATATTCGACCCATAAAATATATCCTGACCAAATTTAAAAGTGACACTAGTTACACTTGAAAATAATAGTTTAAAAAAACTAAAAAACACGCTTTTAAAGTACTTCTAACTAAAAAGTGAAAAATAATTTCTAATATGAGCTGAAAAAAGCGTGTGGCGCTCTGTGCCATATTTTTCGTCTATCGAGCAACTATTATTTATTTTCTACTTTTTAGTTTGGTTTATTTATAAGAGCGTTATTTTTAATTTTTTTTTATATTTTTTTTTATCGAATTATTGCATTGTCATCGATTTTTGACCGGTGTGCAAAATTTTAATGAAATCTGTCCGTTTAAAGTGGGTCAAAATCGAGTCCAAAGGAGTCGGTTACATACATTGTATACATACATACAGGTGAAGCTAATATAAGCGAAGCTTTTTAAAAAAGAACACAGCTGTCACTTTCATTTTTATGTGTTGTACGCTCATCCTGCCAATAAGGTTTATCTAACACATGTGAGACTGAGGCTAAGATTATCTATAAGTGTGAACTTATACATTATCTTAATTTATGTATTAAGATTATCTATATTTATATATTTATGTATTAAGATTATCTATAAGTGTGAACTTATACATTATCTTAGCCCCATTATTAGATACATTTTTTAGATGAACCTTATTGGCAGGATGAGCATATAACAAAAAAAGGTAACCCTTTTGAAGTGTCTATATTACTTTTTTAAAAATTAGACAACTGATTAGGATTCTTCAATAGCAGCAAGATGGCTTGGTAGATGGCGACCAGCTCAAACCCTATTACATGGGACCCAAACAGCACAGTTGACGTGTGGGTGTTATACAACCCTGCCAAACCGTTCTGAATAAAAAATAAATAAATATCTCACAATTTACACACAACGCCATCTAGTCCCAAACTAAGCAGAGAGAGTATTATGAGTACTAGAATAACTGATACTAATACATATATACTTTTCTCTTGTAAATACATTCTTATTATACATAGAAACACCCAGACTAAGACAAAACCCCCATGTTCATGCACATAAAGATTTGTTTTAAGCGGGAATCGAACCCGCGACCTGGGCGTCGCAGGCAGGTACACTACCCACTTCATCATTTACTTGGTAATATAGGCGTGATATGGTTTTGTCTTACGGATTGCATATCTTCTCAAAATAAAGCTAATCACTGATCGATTTAAGAACGGGACTTCCAAAAAAGTTGGCTACCATTCGGAAGACCGAAGAAGCGCTCGTTGAATCGAGTGCGCATGAGCATAGGAATTAGTTCTGAGCGTAATTGGAACATTTGGATCGCTTGCGTGAGCGCAACCGTGGGAACAGAACAACTGTGGATCGCTGGATCGCTGCTATTTGAAACTTAGTTACGCCTTTACCTTTTTTGTATGATAAACAATTTGGGAATTGGTGGTGCTTCAGATTGGTTTCACATTTCTTTTAGTAGGAGTTGGCACGCGAAATTGCGGTAATGATTTGCAATGGTTACATGTAAATATATGAGACAAATAGACGGATTAATAACAAATAAAATGTTGTAAATGATTTGTAACATAATTAGGTCGATGCGGAGGAATTCTATGACATTCGTAAATAGGTATTTGACTTTTTTTTTATTTACTTTTATTGTACATAGTTTCCCTTTTTGTCATAAAATAGTTACTTTATATTACAATTCTGGATTAAACCACCATAATTATGAGTATTTTAATAAGGTAGATATATATTTTTGTCAATTCAACTACAATAATACGAAAAAAATCACTATTTTATCTTTGTTAATAGTCATAGGTAGGTAAGTACCTCATTACCTCTTATTGCCCGTATTTTCCGCTTAAGTCTGTCACTCATGAGATTTGACCTGAAACTTGACAAATATTATACAGGATGCATGCGACATTTAATTTAATTTAATTAAATTAGATGTATTCATATAAAAAATGTTCTATTGTTTTCATAATAATTCCTTTCATGCTTTGTTAAACATTTAATATTATCATGTCTTTATTATGTTTATATTAAATTCAAATTTATATGCAAATATTTTATTTAAGCGCTTTGCAGCGTCTTGGAGCAATGCAAACGCTGTAAAGCATATCACTAAGCGATATTCCGATTCCTTCACGGATACCCGTGACGGATGTAAT
Source organism: Hypena proboscidalis (assembly GCA_905147285.1). NCBI lineage: Eukaryota > Metazoa > Arthropoda > Insecta > Lepidoptera > Erebidae > Hypena > Hypena proboscidalis. Next base: position 4,966,113 of record LR990143.1, read on the forward strand.
TTTGACTTGGTTATTTTATATTTTTTTATTCTACATTTAATTTCTGTAACTTTTTTTATTTATATTTTTTCTATGTGTTTAGTTTTTACGATTAGTATCTGTGTTAAAATAAAATTATTTTCTTTCCTTTCTTTATTGAAACCACAGATTAAACGTAAATGATTTTACTGTTGTGAAATGTCTTAAAACGGTGGTTTCAATAAATATTGCTATTACATATCCACCCTACCACCCTAATTGAGCCTATCATTATAGAATAAAAAGCCAATACATAACAATAGAAAGTTTAACACCTGCTCTAGTTCATACGAGATATCACCGTCGGTTAATTGTGACAAAAACGAACAGAATGTCAATTGTCTTTTCATTGTTATCAATCATCACCCTCGTGGTGACACTGACGCCTACTGATGACAACACTTTCAATTTGTTAGTCTATTAGAATTGAATTAGTTAACATTTGAGGAGTGAGAGTAGTCCAACTGTTGATCGTCTGCGCTATGGTATTAAGCAGCTAATATTTTTACCCACGAGTATAGCTTTTACTTGATAAGTGGTAAAGGTTTTGTTAAATAGCTTTATAAGGAAGCATTACTATCTCAGTTTTTATCTTGCTGGCAAATAGTAGTGCTTGTTAGTTCTAATTTGAAAGTGATATCGGGCCCCAAAGCATCCCCACATTATTTGTGCGCGATGATGGGGCGTGTGGGCGCGCTGACTGCACCCACGTCACACGGCGACGCATGGTGCTACCGTGTGACGTGTGTCCAGTCAGCGCGCCCACTCACCAGGGTGGGTCAGTCTGAAACTCACAATAGGCATAACGTCATAGTCTGTAGCGTCAACTCTACAATCTGCTTTGGTGAATTGTAAATATTCATGTGTGTTTCTACTTACCATCAAGTGGACAACCTATCAGTGCACTAAACGTCGGTCGAGCGTATAATAATAAAAAATGTTTTCTAAATTAAGTCACATCAATCGTGAACAACCCAACTCAATACATTCAACAATCCTATAATTGATGTTCTGTTATGTCTTGTTCATCACCAATTATCAAGATTTTCACAATAAAAACCTTCGTTATAAACGTCTACTAAAGAAAAGTATATCATATATGGTACAGATCTACACTTAGGATATCCTTTAATACAGTATACTTACTACAAAATATGGCAGGAAATTGGACGAGTATGAGAAAGTTTATCATCATCTCAGCCTAACGACATCTACTAGTGGACATTGGCCTTACCTTATTTCCATCACAACACGCGGTTTTTTGGCTGCCAACGGGTCCCCTCGATCTTAACCAGCTCATCCGTCCATCTGGCTGGAGAGCGACCCACGCTACGCCTGCCGAAGGGCTATGATCGCGAATCAGAAATTAGGAGATTCGTAGGTGAATTAAAATTACCGACATAGCTTGGGGTGACGTACACAACTATTCCCTACGTCTGGCGCACCCTGGGCAATTCGCGAATTCTCCAAAGCTAATTGGCTAATCCTTTCACCACGATGGCAAGTCAAAATAAAATTTGACTCAGCTATCGACACGACGAAGAAGAAAAAGACCGACATAGCTCACCGGATTGCAAAGCTAAAGTGGCAATGGGCAGTGCACAGCTCGCAGAACAGATGGCCGTTGTGGCAGATAAGTTTACTAGTGGCGGCCACGATCCGGCAGAAGTTAAATATACCAGCAATATATTCTAACTATCACATTCATCATAGGTCGATGCGATGGGTATTTACGTGTATTGTTAATTACCAAAGCTACCTAAAGGATATTAAACAGTGCGTCAAATCCGTTGCGTACCTTTAACATAATAGACAGGAAGAAGCGAGTTTGTTGTACGGATAATGGCAAACCCACATACCCTATCTGACGATTGCCCTATTATGGCTTTACCTAAAATATGTCAAAGGAAACAACATTTGCAAAAAAATATAATAATTATGATTGGTAATTACTATCCTGTTAGACCACAAATCAGTCAATGTTATTACCCATTTACAATTTAATTAATTGTTCCGTTTACCTATAGATACCTAATGTCTGTTTGTCAACGTCTTAAAGAAAAGGAAAACGGTACATAATAAGGAAATATAAGTTACATAATATTTACGTCGGCATGAGAAGGAAGTTGCGACGTCATAATGTTGTTGAAGTTCAGGGTTATCCAAACGTCACTGTACCATACACGTCATAGAGGAAAGTAGAGTATTATCGATCGGGTTCAAGGAAAACGGGACAGTCCTTTATCTTTCATCCGTCAATAGAAGTGGAAATTTCGTTAAGGCAGGAAAGGGTAACTTATATGTAGTTATCATGCTTAAGATTTTTTCATTAGGTTTTCTCTAAGAAAATTGAAAGAACAAGTACATAAAAAGTGCCACCTTCCAAATAAAGAGCTGTTAAAGGAAAATATCAAAAGACCACACATATTGACGACCGAATAGCGAAGGTAGTGCAACTGCCTGCGGCGCAGGGGTCGCAGGTTTGATTCCCGCTCGAGACAAATCATTGTGAACATGAACATGGAGGTTTGTCTTGTTTCTATGTAAATCAAGTATGTATTTACAAAAAAAGTTTATATTTATAAGTATCAGTACCTACAATACAAGCTTAGCTTAGTTTGAGACTAGAAGACGTTGTGTGATGTGGTAATTTATACCCCAATAGGCCTGAATGCCACTTGTTCGGGGCCTTTGATCCACACTAAAAAGTATAATAAGTATCCCAATCTGCAACTCACCAAATTTTTTTTTTCGTGCCAAAGCTAAAGGCTTTACAACATTTATACTAATAAACAGTTGAAAAAATTATGACACCGACAGGATTTGAGCCTGCGACATTTATAATAATATTAACACCTTTCTCATGATGATAATTTTATGTAGTCGCAGCAAATTAGGCGGTTCTCATGGTTACGCAAAAACAAGATTGGTAAAATGACGAATGAATAACTTTATGATCTGGAAAGCTATGTTAATATGTATGCAAATGTCTATCAGATAAGTTGCTAATTTAACAGCACTATTATAAGATTAGGTCAAAGGCTCCCAAGCTTTATGTCGCAGTAGCGGGGGCAAAGAGCGCCCCGTGACGAGAGACGAGAAGATCGTTCGCAGCTGGCCACTAAATATTCAAGAGTATCAATGATAGAAGGTAAGTGTGCCCATGTAGTATTCCTCTGTGGAAATAGTAACTTGTGATGATTTTGAAAAGTGATAGCCACAGCGACTAATTTAAACAACAATGACAATGCACAAAAATATCATGTAGATGCGTTGCTACATCTGCAGGAAAACCAAACTGGAACACAGTACACTACTATTTTGTAACAGTTTTTTTTCTTTGGCTGTTTGCCATACAAAATTAATATGGGTTTAAACTTAAAACACTTCTTAATATTAAAGTTAAACCCATATAATGTCAGTATGAAAATACGGCGCTTTGGTGCTTCGTCGATCCTATTTATGTATATATCTATTTCCTTTAACGAAAGTATATGGAAATTTTAATTTTAATAGTCGCTATGTAAAAAAATTGATACCATAAGTGCGCCGCGAACTAAAAAAGTTTGGGCGCCACTGGTTTAGACCAATGAAACTCTCTGGCAGGATATAATACATCTCTCACAGGAAAGGCGAAGACGCCATCGGTAAATTTAATTTATACAATTAAAACGACATAAAATTATGCTTAATTAATTTGCAGCAATCTTCGTTCTAGTTTGTTGAGGACGACTAATGTATGAGAGCGAGATCCAGCCGGGCAAGCATACGAGATAGATTTTTGTCGCGTTTTTGTCATGTTACCCCATATAAAATAATATAGCTAAAATAGCAGCTATATAATAGATTACCATCCAAAAAATGTAAACTCAATTAACATATTCAAATGCAAACTCGCTGAATACTTAATGGCTGATAAAGCTTTTAGGATATATAAGGCTCTTTAGATAAATAAGCTGGGTAAGCATAGTAATATGTTAAAGGAGTTAGTTTAGTTGTTCTGCTAATGTAATATTATTAAGGCTAAAACGAAAATATGATATTTTTTACTTTAAGTTTAATTATGTTCTCATAGAAGTGACTTGTAGTCTTATTTGAGAATGTCTTTAAACCTAAAATACGTCATAAACTTGACTAAATCTATCTCGCGCTCGTATGCCTTCCGCCAGAAGTCGGACAATCTAATCATCAGCCTAGAGACGTCCACTGCAGGACTTAGGCCTCACCAATCAATCACTCGTCAATCTAATATTAAGCTTCTACTGCGGCCTCGTAGACTCGTATAATTTTTCACACAGTCTATAGTCTGTTTAAGCTTCTTTCTACATAAATATAATAACATTATTTTGCACTGTTACTATATTTTTTCGATCATAAAATTCTCACTTAGAGCGTGAAGACTAGTACTGTTCCTGGTAGATAGTGATAGGCTCACTCTCTTTCTCATGAAACCTGAAGATAAATGAAAAAAAGGGGATTTATGCACCTCTCCTTTACTGGAAAGTACAAACCCTGTTACCTGTTATATTTATGAAAAGAAGCCATGTCATACAGAGAAAATAACGAAAATACCACTGCGTCACTACAAGATTGATGTTCAACAATATGCGTTTCGCTTTAGTATTCCCTAACTACTAAGGAGTGGAATTCCCTGCCAGAGTCTGGATTTCCAAGCCAGGCAGGGGTCTGGGACGTCAGGTTGTCTTGTGACCGGTAGGTTTTTCCTAACCAGCTTAACGGAGGTCGTAATCTTCATGAATTAGGCCTCTTATCTTTAGGAATTAACCATGCAAGTTGCAATGAAAAAAAAATTTGCTTAAAAGAAAGTACCAACATTTAAAATCTTTTTAAAAAGCTTATAAAATTATAATAATTTTCTAATTTTATTTGCACGTTTACTGAAGTATTTTTTTATGCTGACCCGTTTTCTATGAAGTAAAAATAAAATCTGATCAAAAATTTCATAGGTGTTTCGTATAATTGAATTTTGAACTATTTAAATTAATAAACAATTTTATTAGCCGCAATAAAAATGGCTATATATATAAATCAATTTTCTAAATTGCTAAATTTTTATGGCTGAATCTCTATACATTTAAGCAAAAACTTGAAAAAAAATATATTTAAAAACTTCTGAATTTCGGCAAAACATTTTAGGCCTCAGGTTATGGCTTTTAAGCTCTATTATAATTTACCTGCAAGGTCGTTGAATTACCAATAACCCGGTATAATATAATGGCAAACAACCTCATAGCTTTGTCAGCGTAAATGGTATTACTTTCAGTGATATACTAAATCGAAAACAAGAATTCCTACTCAATTATTAACATCAAATAAAATAACATCATGCCTATATTCGCAAAGTCTGGGGTTCGATGCCCGAGTCGGGCAAAAGTGCTATTTGGAATATTTCCGTCGGTAAATTCTCAATAACACGGTGTTGGAATTGTGCCCAGTGGATGGCGATATGCTCACCCCCTATCCAATAGGGTCTAAACATAACAATTGACCTGTGGATGTTGTACGCCTCTGCAGTCTCTTCTGGGTATTATAGGCGTGATATTACAAACCTCCATGACAAACTTACTTCCAGTTTTAGAGAAATCGGAAAAACTGTACGTAATGTGATAACTATACATTGTGGCAAATTTAACAATTTCTAATTCTGACGTTTAAAGTATTGAGATTGTCCGAAGCTGCATTTTATATTCTTACACGCAAAGGAAACTTATTAAATTTATATCTGTACTTCCAGAAAAAGAGATTAATTTGTTGCGATATGTTTGCCGCGGAGGTGACGATAATTTACATTATGTTATACTTCCTTTTTCCCGAGTCAGTAAAATACATAAAAACTCACGATTTTTTCAATTACACAGTACAGTTATCATCGCGTGTCTGACAGAGATCGTCGCAAAAGTTTAATTACATAAACAAAATAAATAATCGTTAAACCACTTCCTACTCGATTGAACGCGAATCGATTTCATTAATTGTGTTCCGTATCAACATTGTAACGTTATAGAAAATATAATTATATCTTTTTTGTATACTTTCCATAGTCAATTTAAAAAACATTACTTTTTGGAGTGTAAAATAAAATAGCTTGAACGAATTGTTCTGTTTTTTATGTATTAAAATTATTTATTGCTCAAAAAATTATGTCGTTCGTTGTCCCTTCTAGTCTGGTCAAAATCTTGAAATACGTGTTCATTTATGTTTAAAAAGCTCTTAAAATATGAGTAATTCCTTCAATTCTGAATAATGTTTATAAAAATGTATCTCGAGCATAATTATATTATTAGCACATGACAAATTTCAATTGTCAACGTCAATTTAAGAGCTGTGAAATATCGTCGTTGTCAAACCAAAATCTGCTATGTGCACTTTTGTAACATTTCTACTTTAAACCTCTGCATATAGTTCGCTGCTGTATCCTACCATATAGACAAACTGTCATGTGCTTATGACCATTATTTGACGAACTACGACCTCTTATTGACGACCTCTTACCTACAATCCCTTGAATGCAGGAGACCTTTTTTTGTCAATTTCTCAAAACTATGATTTCTGCACATAGCAGATTTTGGTTTGACAACGACGATATGTAAAAATACTTTTTTTTTAATTCTTGTAGGATAAAGTGCGCAATAGCATTTTGAGTACCAGAAAATATCTTCGTCCGGCGCTGGCACTTCATTTGTGACATTGCGGATATTAAAATAATAAATAAATATCTCACAACTTACACACAACGCCATCTAGTCCCAAACTAAGCAGAGCTTGTACTATGGGTACTAGAATAACTGATACTAATACATATATACTTTTTTTTGTAAATAAATACTTATTATGCATAGAAACACCTAGACTAAGACAAACCCCCATGTTCATGCACACAAAGATTTGTCTTAAGCGGGAATCGAACCCGCGACCTCGGCGTCGCAGGCAGGTACACTACCCACTCCGCCATCCGGTCGTCAAAATTATTGCATTACAATATTAATATCTAATCATAACAATATTATTGCATTAAGTAAGTAGATTTAACCGATATTGGTATAAAAGATATAAAATAACAAACACATATTTGTACAAAGAAATCATTTCATTTTCAATCTTCAATATTACGTTTCTTGCATCACGTAGAATCACTACGAAGTAATTTAAGTATGCAACTTTCCACAAACAGTTAAAGAGTATAAATATCTCTAATTCAAATATGTAGTTAAAAAGTTACGTGAAGGAGGAAGAATTGGTTGACTGTTTTACACACAAAAGTAATATGGGTTTAATTTTAATATACATAATAAAGTTTCCATCTATTTTTATGGACAATCATATCTAAAATGCATGTTTGTTGGCACACTTGGCACCCATTGAATATATTTCTTTTTATTTGTTTGTAACTTAATTAATGATTTAAACAATTTTAACAAAATGACAACAAACATGCAGTTTAGTGAGATAATAATTAATGTTATAATAATTCTTTATCTTTTTTCTTTATACTACGCCCACAGCGAACGAACGTGTAGTCCACCTGATGGTAAGTGGAGTACAGCCCATGGACATCAACAATCCACAAAAGCAGATTAAAGATGCGTCGCTGCAGCTGAGGACTACGGTGCTATGCCTCATGTGCCAGTAATTTCAGGGCCTGATCTCATCACCAAACTGGAACACAGCAATGGAAGCACTACTATTTGGCGGCAGGTTAAAGGTGAGACGGTGGTGCTGCCGCCCTCGAGCTCATTCACTAGAGCTCTACCACCAGTATAAGTAGTAATTATGATAATATTAAAGTAAAATCCATATTACGTTAGTATGAAAACACGGCGCTCGGGACTCTTTCCATAAGAGCCCTTTAATCGCTTAAGTAACAGAGTAAAACCTACAAATCATCGCATTGCCGATGCCGCATGCCGTACCGAAAGCGTAACTATAAAAAGTAAAAGTCGCTACGATGGCTTCTAGTTTTACGTAAGTCCCTTTCGATTACAACGAGTCTTTGATAACGATACTGCACCGATACCACAATATAGAACAGTAATCTAACTTGAAAACACAAAGAATACTAAATTAATGTAGCGGACGTACACGGCATTTAGTGAAGCCATCGTTATCTTTTCTAGTTATTTCCTCTTCTCTCATCAGAGGAAGTTAAAATTGAGCAACTAATCCTATACCTTATCTCTTTTTGCTTTTGTAAATCGATGATGTCACTAAAAGGTTGCGCTGACAACTTGGTTTTACAGGTCTCCATCTCTGACCAAAGTTTTAGAGACAGACTGAAAATAAGGTGGAGAGACTTTTGGTACTGGAAGTAGTCCAAAAGGATGGTCCAAGGAGAATACTACTGTATCTATAACTTGCATCCATCCTTGCTTCATGCTAATTTAAAACGATGGTGATGATGATGACGAGGATCCAACAAAATGGCGAATAAAAAAGGGGCAGGTTTTCAATAAGACTGTATTATATATATTTTTTCTTAATATTTGGGACCGTTTTTATCAGGTCACTATCTGGTGATGGGATTTTAGAGAAATCGAGTGCAATGCTCAAATTTTAAAGGCTTCTATTGTTTTTCGTATATTACCTTAAGCTATTCGCGTATTTGCATCTAGCAGTTAGCATTTCATGTTGCTGAGCCTATGCTGCAAAGGTACAACTCCTCAACGGTTAGGAATACGGGAATAATTCTTAAAATATAGGCCCCTTAAGATTGTGTTCTTTTGAGTTATACACAGATGAGGAGAGACGATAAATATTTTTGTAATTGGGGTCAGTTATTTTTTTTAATTATTGCTTTAGTTGATGATGTCACCAAAAGGTTGCGTTGAAAACTTGGCTATCTAGGTACATCTCTGATAAAAGATGTAGAGACAGACTTGAAATAGGTTGTCCGAAAGTATGAAGACAGTAAGGAGGATACTGCTGTACCTGTAACTTACACCCATTCTTACTTCATGCTAATTTAAGACTATGGTGGTGATGATAACCAGGATCGAACAAAATGGCGGTAGAAGACAAGGAAAGCTCAGAGAAAGTGAATTTATGACATTCAAAAGCTGTAATTCCTCCTACACATGTTCGTTTTTGTACGTCTTACAAATAACCGTGTATTTTCGTCAGAATGAAACTTCTGTTCTGTCTTATACTATGTTCATATTGTTGATGCTTTCTTCACTATTATAATAAAATAAAATATTACAATTGATTACGGAAACGCACGAATTTGTGATAAAAAATAACTATTTGTGCCGGAAGTTGAGGAAATGGATAAGTTGAGCGAATATTGAGACGGGAAGTCTAATCAAATTATATTTTATTATTCACTTGACACAATATCATTATATTTAATCATATAATTGAGTATATTTTTCTCATTTTAAAATAGAAAATATTTTAATTACAATTAGACTATAAAATATCTTATAAAAATAGGCTTGCAATATTCGTATATTATAAAAATAAAACTGTGATTTTAATTTCTATGAATACAAAACATAATGACAAACAAACTCATTTTAAATTATTGTGCATAAAGTAACTGTCTCTGTGGGCGTGTGTGGGAGAACTGAATAATGTTTAAAAATTAAAAATTAAAAAAATATCGTAAGAATTGATCATTCGCTTCAAAACACATCTATTTATGTGTCACAAATAAATACATACATAACATATCATCACGCCTATATTACCAAGAAGGGTGTGGCAGAGGTGTTTAGGTACCATGGGATAGGGTGTAAGCCTATCGCCATACAATAGGCACAATTCCAACTCCGTGAAAAAGCTCACAAATAACAATTTGACCTCGGTGAAATGTGGGTGATGTACACCTCTGCAACACCCTGCTGGGTAATATAGAAGTGATGTTATGTATGTATGTAACGTTAAAGTTAATTCTGAATTAACGAATAAATGAATTAATCGTCAAATAAAAACCGGCCAAGTGCATGTCGGGCCACGCGCAATAGGGTTCCGTAGCTAGTCGTAACAACATATTTGAACTTAAAAGTGATTTATTATTGTTTAGTTTTAGAAATCACTAGCAGTTCGTAACATTTTTTCGACAGCAAAAATAACTTTTTATTTTTCATAGTGTTTTATGCAATTTGTATCAATAACAAAGTTATAATTTGCGGTTGCTGAAAAAGTGCTATATCTCAAAAACTGCCGACTGTATCTCATTCAAAACAATTATGGTTGAAAGTTTTTATTAAGATCTATAATACATTTTTTTTTTAGATTTTTCACTCCTGTGGTTTAAAAGTTAGAGGGGGGGGGGGGACACTCATTTTAGCACTTTGAAAGCGTCTATCTTTGGAACGATTGACATTAAAAAAAATGGTTCTAGAAATCTCAATGTAATTTTTAAAGACCTATCTATAGACACCCCACACGTATAGGTAGAATGAAAAAAAAAATTGTTTCAGTTCAATGTATGGGGAGCCCCCCTCTAATATTAATATTATTTTTTTTTGTGTAAAAATCGTAAAGCGGTTAACAGAATACATCTATCTACTTAGTTTCAATTGTGTAGTCCTAATAGTTTCGGAATAAAGTGGCTGTGACATACGGACGGACGGACAGACAGACAGACAGACAGACATGACGAATTTATAAGGGTTCCGTTTTTTGCCATTCGGTTACGGAACCCTAAAAAACTCAACAAGCAATAAACATGCATTAACTCTATTCACTGTAATAACATTACATGTAATTATTCAGAATACGGGTTACTGGCCCAGTTGATGAATCTACGTAATAGATTCGAAACTACTCGGCATACCCTGGCTAAAATAACGTGAGTAACTCGTATTCTCAATAATAATGTCTTCAACTCACGTCGGTTTTAATAACAATACATGTAACTGCAATTAAATATACAGCAGAAAATGCACAATTCCCCGGGCAAAATAATTACTTGCAACTCGGATTCATTAACTGCAATATATAATCATAAGATGTAATCGATCTCTTACCACCCTGCACCATTAATTACTTACACTTGTCATTTTGTCGCAGTGTCTGGACAAAAATAGAAAGAATACTAAATTAATGTAGTGGACAGACGCGGCATGTAGTGAAACCATTATTATCGTTTCAAGTTATTTTCTTTTCACTCATCAGAAGAAATTTAAATTGAGAATCTCATCCTATAACTTTACCTATTACCTACACTACGTGTCATCTAAATAAATAAATAAATAACTTATTTCAGGTAAAGAACTAAGGATCTAAGGAGAATCTAAGGACTACGATATTATCCGCTTGTTATCGTAATTTTAGGTCCTAATCTTATCAACAAACCGGCGTGCGAATTTCGAAAATTTTAATTTCTGTTTATCAAATATCGACCGTATTTTTATGTATACTTAAGGTTGCACAAATTTTTCGAAACCACCCGATTTCCTTTTAGAATATTTCGTAGTATTCGAAAACTTAGATTCATTTATTGCAATATATAAAATCATAAGATGTAATCGATCTCTTACCACCCTGCACCATTAATTACTTACACTTGTCATTTTGTCGCAGTGTCTGGACAAAAATAGAAAGAATACTATGTTAATGTAGCGGACTGACACGACATGTAGTGAAACCATTATTATCGTTTGAAGTTATTTTCTTTTCACTCATCAGAAGAAATTTAAATTGAGAATCTCATCCTATAACTTTACCTATTACCTACACTACGTGTCGTCTAAATAAATAAATAAATAATTTATTACTCAGGATCTTAGAAGGATTAAGGATATTAGAACTACGATATTATCCTCGTGTGACCGTAATTGTAGGTCCCAATCTCATCACTAGTCATCACCAATCCGGCGTGCGAATTTCATAACTGAAATCACTCGAAATTTGAATTTCTGGCAATCAAATATCGACTGTATTTGTGTAAGTATAAGGTTGCACAATTTTTTCGAAACTGACAGTTTTCCTTTTAGAATATTCCGTAATATTCGAATCTGTAATGTTACGCGGTCTAGGAGCACATTTAAGAGTAGACTCCCGAACGCCGTGTTTTCATGCTAATGTTAATTGGTTTTGACTTTAATATTATTAAGTATTTATCATTTTTTTTATCTACAAATCTTAGCAAAAACACTTATAATATGCATGTTCGTGGTCATTTTGTCAAAATTGTTGTAGTCATTAATTGAGTTATACTCATACTCATACTGAAAATTTTAAATAATAATTTAAAAATAAACGTGCTCCGAAAAACATGCGCTGTAGAGTTTCAGATATGATTTGTCTATAACAATAGTTCAAAACGTAATAATATTAAAGTAAAACCCATATTACTTTTGTATGGAGAACAGCCAACAAATCGTTCCCCCTTAAGTTCGTTCACGAAAGCTCTACCATCATTTAAACAGCAATCAATTACATACAGCTTCCACCTCCGATAAGACATCTCAATTTCAACCATTGACATCATTGTCTGCAATCTCCAAACGCACCACTGCACTCACACGAAAAACATAAAAAAAATATAAAAAATTAAATAAAAAGTAATTACAATCGTGACGACCTCTCGGCTAAGAGCAATAGAGTTAATTGATTGTTGTAAAAAACACGCAAAAGTGTACCGTCAGCAACAAAAGTCATAACATAACATCATGCATAAATTACCCAGAGGTGTGTCACAGAGGTGTATAACACACACACTTCGCCTGTTATGTATAGGTCCCATGTAATAGAAGGTAAACCACCGGGCACAATTCCATGTTTCCCGTGCTGCTATTTGAGAATTTGCTAACAGAAGAATCCCTATAAACTACTTTTAAACCCGAGATGCATGTGCTAACCACTACAGTCACCAGACTATAATAATAGCAGCCCTGTATCTAACATGTCCCTCTGCTGCCTTTTCTCATGATAAGAAGGGTCCACCACGCATGACAAGTGCGGATTAGTAGACCTAACACGACCTCAATACTTTCGCTCGAGTTTTTCACTCTGAGGCATGCTGGTTTTCTCACGATGTATTCCTTCACCGTTAGCGAGTGATAATTTTTATGATAAATACACACATATCTTCGAAAAGACGAATCTTAATGATGCTACATAATCACCAGACTAACGAGGCAGTAATTATTTAATCTTCCAATTAATTATTAAATCTTTAGTTTCAGATTGTGAAATTTGAATTTGGCTCGACAAAATGTGTGATATAGGGCAGTTTCTAAATGTTATGCTGTGAATAAACTTTTGTTGCTAACTGTACCAACATTAGATGAGTTTTTAGAGTTAAATTCCGTTTCGATGAAAGGTTGCTGTCGGAAATGGAAAAACGATTTCAGTTAAAAAAAGTCCGTTTTTGAGATGTTTAAACAAACCTTTATTTTCCGTATTATCTGGCAACATCATAAAAATAATTCTGAATGAGAAATCAGACACATTCACAGTCATTTTACGTAAAGCCAATTTTATTATCATCAAGCCTCCAAATATGGCCATCCAATAGTAGTTTTGGCAATTCATAGCTCCTACAACTAGCCCATTTCGTATTATAACATATTATAAAACCAAGTTTTCCGCCACGACTGGTACCTATGTTCTCGAGGAACTTGAAAACTGCTTTACAGGTTACCATGTGATTTTCACTAATAGATAGAGTGGTTAATGAAGAAGGTTTAAGTATATTAATCGACCGTGGCGCAATGGATAAGGCATCGGACTTGCGATCGAGAGGTTGTGGGTTCGAATTCTCAAATTCGTCATTACACCACGGACGTGAACTTCGTCCTTACAAACAACAAACGAATTAATCTTAGCAAGAGGGAGATAGAATACTAGTAATTTACATGTTTGAAAATTACAAGACAACTTAAAAAAATAAATAAAAAAACGTTATTCACAAACCCCACAGGCTGGAGTCGCGGGCTTTATCTATAAATTTTGACACCGAGCAAAAAAGTAAAATAGAGTAAAGTTCTGCAACTATACTTTAACCAATCGTGCATGATCAACCCTTAAAGCATTTTCCGTGTCTATTCTTCTGTAGTCTTTTATCAAAGAAGTGACACTGGTCAATAAATTGATCTAAGTTAACATTGGCAAGGTATAATTGCACTGAAAACTGAAAAGACAATGAACGCACGTTTCAGTTTTTAACACGCTTATATTAGCTACACCTGTATGTATGTATGTATGTAACCGACTCCTTTGGACTCGATTTTGACCCACTTTAAACGGACATATTTCATTAAAATTTTGCCCACCTGTCAAAGATCGATGACAATGCAATAATTCGATGAAAAAAAAAAATTAAAAAAAAACGCTCTTATAAATAAACCAAACTAAAAAGTAGAAAATAAATAATAGTTTAAAAAACTTAAAACACGCTTTTAAAGTACTTCTAACTAAAAAGTGAAAAATAATTCGTTTATCGAGCAACCCACGCTTTTTCACAATAATACTAGTATTTTTTGTTCATTACCATTTTCAGCTTATATTAGGAATTATTTTTCACTTTTTAGTTAGAAGTACTTTAAAAGCGTGTTTTTTAGTTTTTTTATTATATATATACACATAGCTACCGATCAACCTACACAATTCAGCATAAGCTGGTATAGCATTGCATGCGAAGCCTATACAAGACAAGACCATCTTATAGTGGAAATGTATAGGTTGATATCTAGCCGTCGTACTAAGAAAAACTACTAAGTACTAAGAAAAACTTATATTGTAATAAGCTATTTGTGGACATAAAAGTAAAGATTGCATACTATACATTGCATTTAACATTCTGTAGTAAAGCATCTCGTAACAAATCGACACGGTTTATCATCAACAATGAATTTCTTACAACAATATCGCAATTTTGTTGGGTAATGGAGAGAACTGGAGGTTGACAGATGGGCTGAGCATTTACATAAATTTGCACTCGAGTAAAACTGACAAAATGACGGTAGTTTTTATGCATTGATTGATAAAATAATGTTTATGCTGTGATCATTATTAGTTGTCTTGTTTGTTTAATAAAAGTATTCATGGTATAACGATGGTAAAGATACATTTACTTTTTACAGTATAAACTACATTTTATCATACATAACCTAACTATATATATTCATCTTATCTGAAAAGTAGATGAAGGAGAGTATACAAAAAGAAAGAAAACGTTATGCATCAAAAAATACTTGCTTGGCTGACGGCTCTCGACCCAAAACGGCTCAAATATGTAATCAGTGTAATCACCGACAAGATTACTATATTTGTGCCACGTGAGTATTACTGCTGAAGCAGCAGCAGCACCATAGCAGCCCGCTGTCTTTGAAAGATGTGATGGCGTGAGGGTGTCGATGCAGGTTTTTTTTGGAACGAAGTTCCTTATTGCGCGTTGCGAAAGGGGGCTAGGCGGAAAAAAAAGGAACGAAAAGTTGTAACGACACTTTTCGTAGCAGCGTAGTAATTACATGCTACGTTACAGCTACGGTGCTACATCATCAGACAAAACAGAAAAATGCGCACGCCGCACGGCGTGCGTATTTTTCTGTGTCCGTCTCTCTTTCTCGCTTATAGAAAAAAGAGATAAATTAAATTTAAAAAAAAAACTATAAAGAAAAAATTACTAGAATTGAGTTCTTAAAAAAAAAATGCGCGTTTTTCTGTGTCCGTCGCTCCCTCTCGCTTATAGAAAAAAAAAAAAAAAAAAAAAAAAAAAAAAAAAAAAAAAAAAAAAAAACTAGGACAAAATTATTAGAGTTGAGTTTCTGCAAAATTAGGGGCGCCGCGCCGGCGCGCTCAGAAAGGTCTGCGAAGGCGTACACGATCGCTGTTCTAGTCAGATACCAGTGAATAAATAGCTCGATATCGCGCACATTACTCCTCAATTGGATCTGCAGAACTTACTTAAACTCTAAATCGGTGGACCTTATATACAGGACTTTGTAACGAAACCATAGCGCGATCTAATTCGATCCCAACGCCATCTATCGCGCGGCTTCGGAACTAATTGGTGCTACAGAAATATGCTGCGCATAGAGAAAGCAAGCGAAATATTTTCATTTAGTCTCTCTATGAATAATAAAGTAACTAAAAAAAAATATTATCATAACTTAAAAAAAAAATACAATTCCCGCCTTTTGTTGAGTGTATACAGGTGTTTTGTACATGATAAATTATTAAAAATAGTTATAATAATGAATCCTGACAGTGTTTCTGCACAAGTTCTGGATATTGCTGATGGATTTAGGTAAGTAGAGATTTTATACACACAATAATAAATGCTTTTGTATTTTAGCAAGTACACGTTATAACCTTTCTTTACTATTGTGCTAACCAAGTCATACGCGTTATAATCTCTTCATTATTGTGTTTAGCAAGTGTACGTCTTAACTATATTAAATTTAAAAGCAAATTATTTTTTAATATTACCACAGAATGTTTACTAATTTTGTTATGTACATTTCATGGAATATACGATTAGAACACATCTAATTATGTCATTGGGATTGGTGATGAGATTATTGATAATGAGATCTGATATTATTATATCGCGAGTAAACTTGCGAATACAATTTAAAAGAAAGCAAGATAATCGCAGAAAAATAATGTTAAAGATAAGGTTTGTTATGTGTGATCATAGAACTATTACTCCTAGAAACCGAGTACACGCATGAAATGTAAAGCCACTTTAATTGTGCCGTTTCAGTTCAGTGTAACTCTCTGGTATTTATCAGATTTTCGTTTAGTTTGTCTGTCCGCCAAGCGGCGCATTATAATTTTCAATCAATCTGTTTTTAGCCTGACTTTATACTTAAATTCATACAAGCAGTTTATTTATCTAGGCATTATAAGTCTATGCGTGTGTTTGAATGAACCTCGCTTTTATTATTTTGAAATTCGAATAGCGCCAAAGTTCGAAGATGAGAATTATTTTGTTTTGAAATTGAGTGTGTAAGGCACAGGAAATATTGTTATGTAGCCATTCAGCCTATAGGAGTATTGTGATAATATCTCCACAATGATTTTAAAAGTATCATTCGATTATTTTAAGAGAATGATTAAGTGATTCTGAATGATCGTGTGTACGCTTGCTACGCTTGATAATTTAACTGTCTTAATGTTTTTTTTTTTTATTTCGTTTAAATTTTTGTTACCGTATATTTAGTTTATTAATAGACTGTTTTATTTGTTTAGTGGTTAAGGTCGCATACCTTTTACTGCAATCTCGGGTGCGAATCCTGATTTGTTGTTATTTGGAATTACCGAACTTCGTTCCATCCGGGTGTCCCTTGACACCTCAGTAGTTTTTTTTGTGCATGAAGTGCTACTAAAAATTTCATCCATTTTGCTAATGCAATTTTTAGATAGTAAGTTTTATTAAATTACAAAGATAGGTAAATATAGTTTTGGAACGATAAAACATATTGCGCCGACCTCAAGTAATTGGACCAGGGTAGGAGGATTATCAAGTAATTCATAGTGCTTTTTGATGGGGTTGACCATTAAGGTGATTGGTATACCAACACTGCCGGCAATAGTTTAATAAAAGACGATCGGATTTAATTCCAGAAAATATAACACGTATTTTCCTCATCTTCTTATTCACCTAAGCTTGTTTAAGTTGTTGTCTTCTAGCCAAATTAAAAACTATAATAATCAAACTAGAATCGTATTTCGACCATTGCTTTGACGGTATTTCACTAATTTTTATTAGATAAATATAGCAGTTTTTAAAACTAGTAGGCATTCTATATCTTGTTAATTGATTTTACTGGAATCTAAACTGCAGTTGAGAAATTTTAATTGGGAGAAGGTCTACAAAAAATCGTGCATCAAAAATGAAACACCGTAATAAAATTTTGCAATTTGTGCCAAGATTTCTTAACGTATAGATTAGTCTTTTTAGTTTGTCTTAAAAAGTGAGGCTTTTTATAGTGGTTTATTTTGTTCTTTTAGTTTTGTGAAAGAACAAAAGTGTTACGCTATGAGCGAGCTGTTTAGAGCTGTTGCGTCAAGAAGTCGCACGTCAGTACGGTCGTGATTGCGGCGCGCGCCGATCGCCGTCACGCGCCCGTGGTCCGTGCACGAGTGATCAGGGACGGATTTGATGGGGCGTAGCATTGATTAAAGGCATTGCTTTAAGAAAGAATTATGAAAGGAGGAAATACAAGCAGTGGTGAAAGTAGAGGTAGATAGGATTTTGGGCATATCGGCGATATCGAAAGAGTTGAGAGATTTTCTCTCAGCTAAATTTGATTTTACTTGCCTCCTTAAAGTAGTTACTTCTTTACGGTAAACTTTAAGATACTACAATCTTGAGAGATATAATGTCTCACTTTTAACAGTTGTAATAATGACAAACCATAGTTAAATTTCTCTAAAATACTTATAAATTATTTACCGGAATTGTTAGAAAATTATCTATATAATTACTTTTTTATCAAGCTTTTGCCACACGATAAAGACCAATTTAAAAGTAAAGTCAATTTAAATTAGTCTTATACCTGGTTACAAAAGACATCAACGCGTGTGCCTCGTCTGAGACCAAGCCTGTTAACGTCTATTAAAGGACAAGCTATACTCAAAAGTACTGCTATCCCAAACCATCAATCGTTCAAAGCAATTTGTGGTAAACGAAGGTTTAAATAAATTGAATGTAACCAAACATCGAACTACAAAACAACTCCACCAAAGTCCGACCCTGTCCCGAACTCGCCACAGGCGATAGTTTTCCCACGGTCTCGGCGGCCCGCTTCGTGGCCAAGTATAGCTCTGCCATTTGCATACCCGCCCCCCTCAGCCTACCGTATTACACGACCGAATACAAACCACTCAACTTCATAACAGCCAGCTACAAACGAACTAACTTCTTAAAACTGTTGGACAACACTTGCGGTAACGACGGTCAATTCATTTCTTAATAGACCAAGACTGACTAATCTATACTAGTTTAACTAGAATAGTATAGGTAATGTGTTGTCGATCGTTATTTTGACAACATTGTCATTAGCGGGCGAAGACCTCTGCATAATATATATTATGGTATCGGTATTCGCATGGGAAAATCTCTAGACGTTTTTGATTATTTTTATTGATGACTTTATTACCGTTCGGCGAATAAAGTTGTCTGTTACCGGCTTAGTTGGAAGTAAAAACGACTCGCAAATTTATTGGACACGATTTTGCAGTTGTAAAAGTTTTACTTGCAATTCGTGAACTGATACCCAAAAGGTTTCACAGTTCAGTTGGCATTTTATTTAATGAAATGGGCAAACTTTATGAGTTCATTATATCATAATTGCTGTATTATAAGCTCACCTTTATTTTACAGTTTCTATATTCTTGAGATTTAATAGTCTGTTTAAAAAAAAACACGACATTCGCTCTAGGAATAGCTACTGTGTCGCGGGGCTGTACAAACATACATTTTACAAACAAAAAGGTACACCTAGAGTCAGAAGAAATCTTTGCGGCTCCCATCTCATTTCATTTCTATTTAATTTATTTATTATTACATATAATTATGTACTTGTATCCGCCCATGACTTTGCCTGCGTTATGTCAATATATTGGTCTTTGGAAAGGATCTAAAGGAAAAAAAATAGTATCGGTGGATCCAAAGATACCAGAGGTCTACGATAATAAAATACAAAATTACCTATATGAGTATCAAGTTTTTTTTTTGTTAGACAAGATTTGATATTATATCGTTTAAATGAATTATAGTATTACTAGATGAAAATTATTTCAATATTTAAATTTAAATAAAATAATACAAAGATTATTTTTTTATAACATTAATTATAAGTAAAAGATTATCCATTTGTTAATATTAATATGATACTGGTAGTTATAGTCTATATGACTATAGTTCTTTGTAAGTTCTATTTATATCAAATAAGTTTTGAAATATTTAATTTCAATTGTAATTTATTTTTCACAGGTAAGCAACGAAAGTTGTTTTGTGGAACTCTGCTTAGTATAAGTTATACTGTATTTGTTAGAATAATAAATAATAATAATACCTGTACACAAAATGACCATACAAAACCATGAACACTAAATGAGACTCATAAAATCATGGTCAACCTTACAAAATTCCTCATTTCCATAATAAATACATTATATTCACGATTCCCCGTTCCCTTTCAATGAAGTACGAATGGATTTCACTTTCACTCGGCCTTCCTTAGCCCTTGGAACATAAAGTACGGGAGAGTGTCAGACAAGAATAGCCTCTTGCAATTGCAATGAAGTATTTTCTTTTGACATCATGTAACTTGTAGAGCCAAAACAGTCCATGTTGTCTCCGCTAGCACTGAAGTCGCTCTAAGGTTCTTTATCTGATTAGGAAGATCGATATTGGCTCCGTGTTTGACACTAGCCTGTTCATCGTGGTATTGTGACAAAATATTAAGATCTAATATTTTTTATTAATTTATATGATAAAATTACTGTAATTGAGTTAAGGAAGAATTGTTAGGTGTCAAGCAATTCGCCATAAATAAAAGAAGGACGATGCAATTATAGGTCGCGTCACGTAAAAAGAACGCTGGAAGAAAGTAGTGGGGGGTGTTTGCGCATTGGTACACTCGCGCACGAAAGTACTAGCTACTTATTGTTTTATTTTTGAACTAGCTTGTCGCTCGCGGCTTCGTATATTGGTTTTCGGGAAGTACTTACATTGCAAAATTTATTAGGTAAAATATCATTAAATAGAATTTAAAACATGTTTAATTCATATAATATTAAAGTTGAAAAATTAAGAATCCAGCAGGACTCGAACCTGCACCCCCTGGGTATACGCCCCAAGTGCTTTGCCAATTCAGCTATGTTGCAGCAGGTTCGAGTCCTGCTGGATTCTTAATTTTTCAACATTAATATTATATAAAATAAATGCATAGCAAAGCTAAAATTTGCTTTAAAATATTACAAATGTTTAATTCAGTTTAAAATGTTTAATCTAATTACAAAAATTTAAAGTAATATTGATACTCCTTCCATTAAGTCGTCGTTGGTGACGTGAAAACCAGATGAGGACGCGGTGTTGGTGCTACAGGTGGCCATTTCATCGTCGTCGCTGTCGTCACTTGAGCTTTCATCATCATGTGAGTCAGAATCATCATCCCCTACGCGAATAATAAATGTTTCTGTCATTATGTCGACCACATGATCGCTGTTACAATAATCGGCCTCTATTCCTTTACCTTAGTGCATAATTTTCCCCACTCCGTTGCTCCCATTAAATTTACTTTTTCGTTAACCAGGTCAATTATCCGTGTAAGGTTCCAACTTGAATTTTTGCTGGCGACATCTCCTTTTATTTGGGACCAGGCCATTTCTATAGGATTTAGGTCCGCGTGATATGGAGGCAAACGAAGTACAGAATGGCCTACTTCGTTTAATATGACATCGATATTAAATTCCTTAAATTGCTCTTTGTATTTTTTTATTAAGTTGTACAACTCTGGCTTCAGCATGGATTCTTCAAATTCAATTCCGTTTTGACGGAGTCAGGTTTTCATGTCTGCTATCTTTGTATTGAACGTTGGTGCAGCTTAGAAACAGAACATTTTGTTGCCACTGCGGTTCGTTTCATACATTGTTTTAAATTATCAACTGCATTATTATCAGCCTCTCTCTTCATAAAACAATATACGTCATAAATCATTTTTCTCACTTTTCTGTGTAAAACCATTTCGTAAATAAAAACTTTTGTGCGCGATGGTATTTTGAGAACGAATATAACGTGGACACAGCACGGAAGCCAAAGGTTGACTGATGAAACAATAGCGCACCGGCAAGCATGCGGCGCGTGACCCGCCTGCCCCGCGCCGCACCTCATACCACCAAACAGTCCGAAAAATCGCCTAATGCGCAGCTTGACCGCCAGCGTTCTTTTTACATGACGCGACCTATAACATGGTTTAATATAATTAAATTTTATATTAAATTTAATATAATAAGAATTGACAACTGTTTGACAGTTGTCAAGCATCTGTCAAAGTGACATAAGGTACTGGCCATTTAGCCTATTACGTTTAGGGGAGCGTTGACACAGGCAATCTGAAGGACGTGAGTGGCGCCAACATCAGGTTATTTTAGATCATTGAGGTAAGTAAAATTCATTCACAATTTGTGTTTTATTTTAGGTTTTTTCATATGCCTATGGTTACTAAATCTTTTATTGAAGTTTTACTGTAAAAGAATAAAATAAAGCTACTTAAATGGTATTATTAAACAAAACATAATTATATATTCCGGTATTGCTGGTAATAAATTAAATAATAATAACGTTTTCACGCGCGGCAACACGTTTGCCGCCCGCTCCTACTTTTAAATCTGTGTTTATCTTATATGATATTCATTTTAATAATAGCTAGATAAGCTGTAGAGGACAACTTTGATCTTTATCCTACTATCCTACACACAGCGTATTTAATGTATTTAATTGGATAAGAAATAATACTGTATTGGTTAAAACAATTTGATGAAAAGCTCATATTTTATTCGTATATTACGAGTTAAAAACAGTTTCTGTGGGTTATCCTTAGGAGGTATTTTTTTAAAGATATACAATTCCATCGTAAATTAATTTGATGTATCTCGTACGTAAGGTTATGCCAGCCATTACAATGTAATGGGTTTCCTTACATTACAAATCATTAAATTTCTTGGCTGTTGTATACAAATAATATCATATATTGTATATATAATCCTCATTACTTACTCTATATATACTCTATAAGTACTTCGACAATACCGAGGATTCCCGCGAGCCTACCTGAATATCCCGCAAGCATAACTTGATGCGTCGACTGTACATAATATGAGAATACTTAAAGCTACACAAATGATATCTGTACAATATGAAGAGTATTCAAGTATTCAAGTCTTTATTGGACTCCACAATGTTAAAATTGACAAAAAGGTACAGTGTCAATTATGGACCCTGACGGGCACGGCAATAGTAGGAGAGAGGAAAACAGAGCTCTTTGTGTTTATAACGATAATATTTAAATTTTAAAATTGTATCTTACAAAGAGGTTTAATATATGTAAATAATAATGAATAAGTATAAAATTAAATAAAAATAATAAAAAAATAAGCAAGAAGTCCATTCAAGTCATTCTACAAACAAGCCGAAATTCAAATTCATTCAAATCCCTGAATAATCTTAAAAGCAAATTCTTTTGAGATTTAAGGCAGTTGATTAGTTAGCGGGCTCGTAACTAAAGGATATATTATCTCCAATAGAAGCCTTCGGCCCGTCCTCGGTCTCCTGTAATCAGTGACCCGTGCCGACATAAGGCTTAAAACTTGAGAGCAAAAGGGACGGACGTATTATAATATATATACTAAACATAACACCTAAACCATACACCATAACACTATAACCAAAACCTTGGATTGATTTTAATCAGATTTCAAACAGTTTGATTAAAATTAATTTAAGCCCCGGTTATTCAAATCATTGTAATTAGTATACTTTAGTATTACCATTACTTATCATTTCTTTTTATATCATTGTGTGTAATGTTTTGTCGTGTTCAAGCGCCTCCGGCCTATGAAAAATAAAATAAAGGCTAAATAAATGATTTGAATTTTAAAGATTGTTTTTTTTTTAAATTTAAACAAAACGAGACGTCTAAAACAATTGTTCAAAATCTCAATCACTTAAAGAATATAAGATTAAAGTCTAAAATTACTGTCTGTATCTTCAATTTGAGGATATTAATGACCTGTAGTAACCACTTACCATGAGTTGTACCAAAAGCCAGTTCTTTAAAAACACAACAGTTGATTAGTCGGTTGGTTCATAACTAAAGGGGTATAATCTCTTATAAAGGAGCGCTTTAATCAGCACTCGTGCCGCCCATTTTATAATAAAAAGAAAATGTTTATTACTGATCAGTTCATCAGTATTTTAATTTGAAAGAATGAGCTTATTGGATGATTAATTTGGAGTACTATAGTATAGTAGGCAGAGTTTTTGATATACAGTTCTAACCATAAGTGCCGATGTCTTAGGTCGTCATCATCGGCATTGTGGTGACCATTAGATGAGGCCTATGACCAACAGTGGACGTCTTTGGGCTGAAATGATGATGATAAGACATATAGGAGAACTTAAAGTTGAACTGTTATTGCTTCTAACTTTAAGATTGGTGGAATCAACAGCAATAATGTTCAAGCACCCCTTGGGGTTTATAATCCCACCCACACGCCCACCACTGTGACTCCTGTGACGCCAGGATCTACGCAACTAGGAAAGGCACCGTGCATGACACACGGGCAATCCCAGGGAGAGTTAAAATTGTCTTGGAACCCGCAATGAATTTAATCAGAAGTATATAGTTGGAGTTGGAAAGTATGTATCTTTACTTCCTCCTTGGGGTTTATGAAAATAAATGATTTGTTTTTGACTTTGACTTTAAATATCAAAGGACAATAGCAGCGTTGCAGAATAGTGCTTCAGCAAACGTTTGCTTCTAACCTTTAATTGGTATTAAAAACATACTACAGGCCAGGACTTACCACAAGTTCATTCACTGCATGCAATAAAATATAGAATTGATTGACCAGTACATAAAACTATCAAAAGAGGAAACTGGAAGAAATGTTTTGTATAGCCAAAAATGATTCCGTAATAATGTGGACGTGATTCCTCTAAACAAATGTCGTTCTCCTGAACATTATTAGGCACAAACTCATTTAAATATGCAATACAAGTAGGTCACCTTAATTTATGACCAGCAGTAAGATGCAATCCATTCCGTAAATAGATTTCACAGCAATGATCGTAAAATCTAGATCTAGACAAACACAAACGCTGTTTTACGGACGAATAATGTACGCAGATGTTACCAGAGCAATAAACGCGTACATGGAGGGACAAAATGAAACACTTACTGAATTAACTAAACTACAGCTGGTATAAAATCGCGCTTATATTGCGCAGAAAGGATGGCGGAGCTGATTTACCCACATATCTAGATGATGGTGTAGTAACTGCCACGATGGTGATGGTGTACAGTTAGTAACTGCAACGATGGTCTAGTGGTTAGAGTATGCGCCTCTCACAGGGAGGTCTCGTGTTCGATTCCCAGGTCGAACTAATGATTTCCGTGAAGATATTCACAATAGTAGCATGGAATTGGAATTGTAGGTAAACATAACAGGTTAAAAGAGGGTGTTGTACACCTCTGCCACACTCTTTTGGGTAATTATTGGACCGGCTAGACGGATACTCAGTCAGGACTTCTTTTCCAAATATTTATAGCGATCTTTTATGTGTTTTTTTTTTTAGTTTTAGTGTAATAATTAAGCGCTTACTTTTTGTACTTTTGTTTTGATGTACACAAAATTTGTATTTATTTTCAAAAGTTTATTCGTGAAGATCTATTATTGGCTCTCTGTCACTTATTTACGTTAAGCTATTCAAATAGTTACATGCTGTTGATCTTCCTATAAATAAATAAATTAGGCGTGATATTATGATATTTTATGTTCTTAAAAGGATCTCTTTGGACCCATGTCACCCATATGATATGGGATGACCCAAAGAGATTGGAGTGGTGGTGGAAAGAAGGTGACCGTACACTACACTGATCTTCATCTGTGTTGTTAAGTAATGTATAGTACTGGAGTCATTATTAAGACAAAACAAATAAGCTTGAAGAAGAGCTAGTGGGGATATCGAGAAATATCTGGCAAATTTCAAATCATTTTCTGGGTTTCAAATCATGTTTTAGTAATAGAAATAGATTGCTGGTGAAAATTTATATTATAGAATCTGAATTTTATCTACATATTTGCATGCCATTCTACATGGCAAACATATCTTGAAGTATACATATCTTTATATCATGCATGCGATTGTATTATTGTATGTACACATGTATATTATCTTAAATTAGTATGTATTTTCAAAAGATGCATTTAATTTGATCATGACGGCGACTTAAATCGTCAGAGACCAATCAACACCGACTTTTAACTACAAGGATGTTATAAAGTTTATCTTAACCTAAAAGTCGCACACCGACAAACTAAAATTTACGACACGAATGGCGGTCCAGTCATCGGCAAATATCAATCGGCAGACCGAAAAAAAAAAAGCTGCACAATAAAAAACTCATTTCCATTCGTCCGTCTCACGATTGGCGAAAAAAAATGTATCAAAATGAAAGAGTTATCTTTGGATAGATATAGTTGTTTTTGAGAAAAGCAATCGTCCCCGGTTCCCACGGCCAGCCTTCCGGCCGAAGCGAATTTTGACAGATATCTTCAGAAATAACTATATTGGTACCGATAGCAGCAAAGAAATGATAAATAGAGCAGTTGATTGATTATAGAAAATAATACTTTACTGAACAGTCGTCAAATTTTTGTTGTATTGTCTTCAAATAAGTTAATGATTATCTTTTGTTGGTTATATGTTTGCTTATTTTATTTTACGGTTCGTTGGTCAATGCACAATAATTCATTTACTGCTGTTGACATTTCTGACAGCAGGGTGTAAAATTTATTGAGTGTAAATAAAATTGATGTGAACTATAAAATTGATTTCATTTAGAATCAATAATTTACTAATTAACAATATAATATTAGTTGGTCTACCGGCGATATAATCTTATATATAAAATTCTCGTGTCACAATGTTAGTTACCTTACTCCTCCGAAACGGCTTTACTGATTTTTACCAAATTTTATATGCATATTCAGTAGGTTTGAGAATCGGCTACTATCTATTTTTCATACCCCTAAGTAATAAGGGTTGTTCATCCTTAACATTTTTTTTTAATTTTTGTCAATGTTATTGTTTTTATTTTTCTATAATGTGGCATTAAAAATACACACAACCCTAAATTTCTACCCTTTTATCACAAACCCCTATTGTTTAATAGCCATTTTAGTAACCTTAGCGCTTTTGACAATATGAACTTTTTGAATGTACCTTTATGGGGTTTGACATAACATAATGCGTGCTGCAAATATCGTCACAGAGAATGTATGCATAGTTAAGACAGGACAACGTCCGTCGGGTCAGCTTGTAATATATAAAATATGCAGTTTATGTTTGCTGAATATCTTAAACTATGAACTGGAATACTTCGATAAAATAATAAGATCCAAGATTGATAAATGTCATAGAGTACCTATTTAATATTTTTAGTTTTAAACTCTAATAAGCATGACTTTACAAACTTAAAAACACGTGATTATTCTATAGATACAGTTTCAGCATCCAGTTGATCCTTCATGTTTAAATAGAAAATCACTTTAGTTTATTAAATCCCACTTAAGTTACGTCTGTTATTACTATATAATCGTCGTAAACATAACTAGAAATTATTTACTATCTTAGAACCGTGACACAAGGTTGGCGGCGATACAGTTTTTGGGCATGGCCTTTTCACTTTAGGATAGTATCAAAGTAAAAGTTACAGGGTGCAACGATTACTTTGCCCTACAACTCGCCAAGGAAGCATATCAAATGATTATATCTAAAGCGCAAAGTCTTTACTGAATTGTCGGTTATTTCAGTAGACTAAGGTATGAAGCGATAACCTATCGACCTTTTATTGTGTTATTCGTAAACGAAGCTCGGGCATTGATATTTACGTTATACACACAAACACTTAAAGATTATCTTGATGGAAAAATTACCTACATCATTCATTTGTCTTATATCGTATTTACGTTATTTTTGAATAGTGTATTTAATATTGATTAGCTATATAATGTTTTTGCTTATATTAAACTTTTAAGTTCATACGAGATATTTTTGTGAAGAATCATTACTGATTTTTTTTTTAACAATTTTAAATTTCCTATAACTATTACGGTAACTATAAACTACTAAGGGCTTTGTTGAAGCCAAATCTGAAAAACAATAAATTTCAATAAATAATACTTAATAATTATTCTGCTCAGAACTAACCCCACGGTTTAAAAAAAAACATTGTTAATAATGATTTTGCTATCGGTATTCAAAGCTGACCGTCAATTAGTAGCGCGGGCTCTGCGAACTAGTTTCGATCTGTCGGCAATAAGGGCACGTGCACACCAGCTCCGGTGTGATAACGTGCTGATAAGCTGACGGCAGCTTCCGTTCATTAGCCAAAGTGGGTGATTTTGTAGAAGGAGTTTCAGGTTAGATATGGGAATGCTGTTTTTTTATTAATATATTTTTTTTTTATTGAAATGAAATGAAATGAAATGAAATATTTATTTGCTCAAATATGGTATGTACATTACGGTCTTACAGATATAAAAAATAGTTCCACATATTCTACCACAAGTGAATACATTTATCAATTTATTTAAAATCAGTTTCTATTATAAATTCTTATCATCTAGGTAATCTTTTACATTGTAATAATTTTTAATTTGTAATAGTAGCATCAACTTCTTTCTAAATAATAACAGTGATAAATTAATAATATATTCAGGTAAATGATTATACAATTTTATAGACATATAGTAGGCATTTCTCTTCTATTCTATCTTGTTATATAATACTAATATACACACCGACAATAACTTTTAATATGATATTTACAAAAAAATATAGAGCATCAAAATACTATATTATTTATTAATTATTCTTTTTTATCATTTAAAAACTTCTTGCACGAAATTTGTGAAAAAGGCGGACTGAATGCCGTAGGCAGGTGCCTACACAAAAGCAATAAGCCAAATACCTATTTGCCTAAAGTAATAATGCAAAAAAGCAATAAGCTAAATACCTATTCGCCTAATTGTTTTTGCAGGTACCAACAGTGCTTAGCGAAATATGTATATGTATTTACTGTAGTCATCAAACATGTATCATTTGTTGATAATCCAACTAAAAAAAAAAAGCTTGTCTTGTCGGTCAACGTCAAAATAGCTCGCATTTTTTTACAAAGCGTGAAAAAAACACGTTTACAGTTTACCCATTTTTTTCTAATTTACCATGGTCTAACAATCACACTTCAAATTGTAAACACGAGACCATAATCATTACTAGTAATTACCGCCAATTGTTACTTTTATTACGAACCCACATTTTGTCGGCTTTGTATTACAAAACTGACACGGATCGTAAAATCACTTCAGTCGGCAAACACCTTTAGTGTCTGAAAAAAAGAGTAACGGCACTCGGTTATAAAAGCTCTATGCAAAATTTTATTGGTACTTTGATTCTTTGTTCTGCCCAATATTGTTTAAATGCACGTGATTTTTCAATATTCCTAACGGTAAATCAAAAATATGTAAATATGTGTGCAGAACTAATGGAACATTTTGATTTTGGCAATCGCGACTAATTTTAGGTACCTTTTTGCGTTTTGGTATAATATAATGATGAATGTAAAGCAAAATATGTCTAAATTACACTAGACTAAAATATACTAGACATACCTACATGACTATCTATACCAAACTGGTTCATAAAATAATATCCTCATGAATAAGCTCGTATGGCTTGAAGAAAATCGTAGAACCGTTTTCCTGGTGGTAGTGCTCTTGTGACCGAGCTCAAGGGCGGCAGCACCCCGACTCACCTTTAACCTGACGCCAAATAGTAGTGCTTGCATTACTGTGTTCCAGTTTGGTGGTGAGATCAGGTCCTGAAATCACTGGCATAATAAAGCATAACATCGTAGTCCTCAGCTGCAGCGACGCATTTACAATCTTCTTTTGTGGGTTGTTGATGTCCTCTTACCATCAGGTGGACTACACTACCCACTCCGCCATCCGGTCGTCTATGTCGATATGTCGGGCATATATATCCCGGCTAAAATAACGTGAGTAACCTGTATTCTTGACTAAGACAAACCCCCATGTTCATGCACACAAAGATTTGTCTTAAGTGGGAATCGAACGCACGACCTCGGCGTCGCAGGCAGGTACACTACCCACTCCACCATATCCCGGCTAAAATAACTAGAGTAACCTGTATTCTTATTAATAATGTTCATTACTATAAATTTCGCTATTACACATCTATCCTATATACTATTTTTAAGTTAACCCTGTGAATAATTGTCATATCCATATCGGGCATACTCTCCATCCTGCCTTCCCCATAGTAAAATCCAGGCTACGTCTCAAGCACCGGTCTTGCTACACACGTTGTGTATCCTGTTTCAAGGAAAATCCACAAAATTTTACTAACCAGGGATTAACCTTTTTGGAGATAATAACAATAACAAAAACAACTTACATCACAATGTTTCGAAAGAACAGTGACGTCGAACATAAACAGTTTTTGTTTACGAATGCGGGCTTTAACCCTAAAACATCGTTTCGGCGAAATCTGACTCACGTGGACACTAACTAGAGATTACGTCATGCAAATATTTTGGCAAAATGTTATAAAAGTATTTACTGCAGGCATTCTATCAAGTTTTCGGGTATTTTTGGATCGTCTTCTAGTCTAACGGATTTAGGTGAATATGGGGGTGCATGAAAGTAGCCTCCCCGAGTGACGTACACAACAATTCCTTACGTCCGGCGCACCCTGGGCAATTCGCGAGTTCTCTAAAGCGAATTGGCTAATCCTTTCACCACGATGGCAAGTCAAAACCTTGACCACCTTACTGACTGTCCAAAATGCCCTACCACCTGCACAAGAGAGGCGCTCATGAACGCCGACGAGAGCGCCATAACAGTAGCCACTTATTGGACCAATATATTTTGACTCAGCCATTGACACGACGAAGAAGAAAAAAAAACTGACTGCAATAGATATGCATGTGTGATTTAAATATTTAATAAGTGTAATATACCCACTATTTAGATATGTAACTCACTTATCCATAACTGGTGTGGTATGTCTTTACTATGACATAGAAGTTTTTGCCCTGCATAGCTAACTCGTTGGCCCACTGTACATGGAGCGACTGTCATTAGACCTCCACAACCCTGTACAAGATAATACGATACTCTTTGTTAGACAAGTTTTCAGACTTTCTGGCCTCTAACTACCCGTAACTACTGCCATAGATGTTCAAATGGCAACCGGGACAATAGACAACTATCACTAGTGTTAGTGGTGGGGTGCATGAAAGGAGCCTCCCCGAGTGACGTACACAACAATTCCCTACGTCCGGCGCACCCTGGGCAATTCGCGAGATCTTAAAAACGAATTGGCTAATCCTTTCACCACGATGGCAAGTCAAAACCTTGACCACCTTACTGACTGTCCAAAATGCCCTACCACCTGCACAAGAGAGGCGCTCATGAACGCCGACGAGAGCGCCATAACAGTAGCCACTTATTGGACCAATATATTTTGACTCAGCCATTGACACGACGAAGAAGAAGGTGAATATCAGTGTTGTACAGTGGGCCAACGAGTTAGCTATGCAGGGCAAAAACTTCTACGCCATACTGAAAACTGACTGCAATAGATATGCATGTGTGATTTAAATATTTAATAAGTGTAATATACCCACTATTTAGATATGTAACTCACTTATCCATAACTGGTGTAGTATGTCTTTACTATGACATAGAAGTTTTTGCCCTGCATAGCTAACTCGTTGGCCCACTGTACATGGAGCGACTGTCATTAGACCTCCACAACCCTGTACAAGGTAATGCGATAATCTTTGTTAGACAAGTTGTCAGACTTTCTGGCCTCTGACTACCCGTAACTACTGCCATAGATGTTTAAATGGCAACCGGACAATAGACAACTATCACTAGTAGGAGTTTAGTCTTTGGCACAACGAACGTAATGTTATTTAAAATAGCTTACAATTGACATCTGGAGTGGTATACTATGAGGATCTCGTATCGAACAGAATAAATTTCCGTGCATTTAGCCGTTTCTGCCATACCTATTATACCAATCAAATTTAGGCCCCATAGTTTTGTCACTGTCCGTGGTGTCTACACTCTTTCCATATAGACACTTTGTCTATATTTGGCGTTACTCAGTCTCCCGCTTTGCTTTGGAGGGAAGTAAAGATACATACTTTCCAACTCCAACTATATACTTCTGATTAAATTCGTTGCGGGTTCCAAGACAATTTTAACTCTCCCTGGGATTGCCCGTGTGGCATGCACGGTGCCTTTCAGTTGGTTACCGCTGTATATCCTGGCGTCACAGGAGTCACAGTGGTGGGCGTGTGGGTTGGATTATATCCCGTTTAAAAAAAAACTATTACTAGTGTTAGTCGCAGAAATGACTGGCACAGAAAGCAACATAAATTATTGTATAAGGTCCACCCGCATCGGTGTTCAGAAATTCAGACTATGAGTAGCTGAATCCTCCATTTACTATCCGCCAACATGTTAACCAAAGTTCTGCCATAAAAGATTATAACTACATTAGAGTACTTGGCAGAAACATAACAAAAATATCCAGGATAATTGCAATTAACATAATTATTTCTATAAAAGTGGTTTGTTATAGGGAGTACCATTGAGTCATTATATTATAGCCCAGTGGCATAGTCAGTGAGTTTTTTTTTTAATTTTGTTATCATAATAAAACAATTGCGGCTCTTCACACATCGCAGTCGTAAGCTTGGTGACGCACTTCGTTAGTGACGAATAGTGACGAACCTCACTATTATCGATTGATATCGATTTGAAAATATTTTTCTGGATATCGATACATTTTTTATTATTATAAAACAATTGCAGTTTTATTAACATCGCAGTCGTGAACTTGGTGATGCACTTTATTAGTGACGAATAGTGATGATACTAGAATATTTATCGATTTTTATCGATTTATAGGAGTGGCTAGAAGTTTCGTAATCGAATATACTTGACTTGTCAACAGAGTTATTATATGTTTTTTGCAACACCTAAAATTGTATATTTCAGTTTTTATATTTCATATTTTTAATATTTAAATTCAGAAGTCTAAAGTATCTATGCATATTATCTAGAACAAAAAGAAAAAAAATTAAATTATCATGATTTCTGACTAAATTGTCACTTTTAATTATCATTAACAAACTTGTAATTGCTATCAAACCGCTGTAAAATGTCAAAAACACTTTTACTTTATCTAAAGTACTTTTGTTATCATAAAATAAACAATTACAGTTCGTCACACTCACACACGTAAGCTGTGACGCACTTAGTCAGTTTTTCGACCATCGTGTGTTGTGTCGTGAAAGAGGTCATTGGTCAATTTTAATAAAAAAACAACGGTAATGCAGACCAGTTGGGCGGTATACCTAATAAAATCAAAATGAAACATCGTAATACGAACACATATTGGTGGTTGGGTGGTATATTACAACATATACCTACGGGGATAGATTAGCCTTCAGGTTCATTCATTAAACTGCACAAATTTCCATTTAATTACCCCAATTAAAACGTACCCTTGCAAGTAACAGTCCAACCGGTTTGATGATAGCAAAAACTCGATACAAAAAATCGATGTCAACTCGACTGATCGCATCACTACATCGTGTGGTAGGTATGTCCACATGTGAGAACGGGTCCCAGCACTTTTCCCACGCGTGCCAAAGATAAAAAACACCCACGCACAAGTTTTGGCTGTTCAGCCTAATGATAAGGAATATTTATCAATGGCTCTTTTAAATAATGGTTGCGAAAACGTGATACTAGACAGGTTTCATTTTATGGTAGGTAAGTAACAGCTTGTGGATAAGTAACACGAACCAATAACCTATCTTCAACTTGAAATCCATCTGATAACTTCATTGTTGATGAATGAAGTAGCAAAATAGAGAGAATAATACGATTTTTATGCAAGAAAATAAATGTAAACAAACAAAATCACGATAGACGCCGAGTTGTAGACAAGCATGACAAATGACAATTATGACATATCGTCCGTGAACTTCTGAGATCTCCTATCTGATTATACACACATTTTACAGGAGGAACTATAAACTGATTTATTTCGTCACCGTGAAGACTATTGAAAAAATAAAAAAACACTTGGTTTCTTTTTAAGTGCTTTTACTATTAATGTTGCAAAATTGCTATTATTTTGAGCTTTTCCTTATTTGACGGAAGTTAGGAGATTTAAGTTTTCAAATTCTCAACAAAATGCAGATAGGTGATATTTACATTAGTTACTTAGGAGGAATCACCCCCCAAAACTATGAACGAAGTGTACGAATTTGAAGATAGGATTTATTAGAAAAAGCCAGAAAAATAGTAAAAATAAAATTAGGTATTTATTAACCTTAAAAATCAAGAAACAAAAACCAAAATTAAATCTTCTGACATTCAAATAAACTTAAATCTTAGTAAAAAAAACAATCTCTGGTAGGTAGCTAGTAATAGGAACTAAGGTTTTAATCAGTCTTCAAACAACTTAAAAATATTCTAACAAAAATAATGTTTCCTTAAATTAAAATAATCAACTAATTCAAAGAAGTAGAACATTAAGGATCATATTGAATGAGCTTTAATGATCATTATGAGGTAATGAGTCATAAAAGTAATGGCAGTCCAGTGGAATTACTGACTTCAGTTCCTGTAGGTGTTTGTACTTCTGGTTTGTGATTGGTATTCTATTTCTATGTAAGGAAGGATACTCTCTTACTATTGAAATTTTGTTAACACGTTGAGGGAGAGTATCCCAATCGGAATCAAAGTCTAGTTTATATTTAATGATACCGTCTTTGTTGTAACTGATATCTGTAACTTTCGGATCTCCAATCTTGCGACCCGGCCGTATTGAGGTATAGCGTAATGTTTCAGGAGATGAAAAGTTTTTAAAAAATGTGTAGTCGACCATAATGGCTTCATAGGGATTTCTACGGGCTTCTTTAGTAACCGACAAAAAGTCGCTTGGAAGGTGGATTAATCTATTTTTCAATTTTCTTTCTATGGCACTATGCACACAGTCTCCTTCCATCTGAGTGTGTCCGACCTCAATGTACTTTTGAACAATAGACACTTCATATTGCATAGAAAAATTCAATAGGGCATTAGATAAAATATTATTTCTGTTTTGGCTTGTGCAGCCATCTGAGTATATTATAATTGGTAAACGTTTGGGCAGGCAATGGCGAGTCAAATAATCTGTAATGAATGTTGCGTAGGTAGATGCTGATAAATCACCTTCCGTTTCTGTAAACCAGTAACAAGTACAATCATGTGAGGCTAAATCGTAAATGGAAAAATTGTGCACACACAATTTGGTCTTGTAATAAACAGCGCTGGCGGTGATAAACGGACACACCTTAACAGATTGTAAATCCATCGTCAAAACTATGCATTTACCATTAATTGCTTCACTTTTGTCTTTATTTTTTTCTTCACGAGCTCGATTTTTCTTGCACAGGTGTATTTGGAAATCATCCTCAGACACATTACCAGTCTGATGACCCACACAGGTATCACACATGTCCTTCTTTATTGTATGGATAGCTATATTCTTAGATTTAAGTGTCTGTGTAAATTTATTTCTAGCATAGGGATTAACCTCCTTTTCTAAGCAAAATTGTTTGTATGTACTGTATAAGTGATTGATATTCCGATAAATGGGCTCTAGGTAGACTTTGCTGGTGTTAAGACGATTGTAATGCGACGGCATTTTAGGCAACCCATCCAAAAAGGTATTTAGGGCATCCGCACGTCCCTGACAAGGTAATGCTCTGGGACGGCGGTTACGATTCATATTTTCTTCCGATGGATGCATGCCACATTGCCCTTTTTTGGCCCAACTCTGTACTGAAAATGATCCGAGACAAAGAGTCTGAAGAAACATTTCACGACATACTCGCTTCTTAGTTGTGGTGCCATCATTGCGATTGCTAACAGGAAGAAAATAAATTAAAGTACCTGATCTTCTCGAACTTTCAGATACTGTTAGTCTGCCTTTTCCCTGAAAAGTTACGTTGTTAGCTACGTATACTTTTCGTTGATGCCAATCCATGTCTTTCCAGAATTGATTAAATATCTTATCCCTATCGTCATCACCTACTTCATCACAACATCTGATCTTACTCTTTCTGCAGAAATTCGAAATACACCTAGGTCCAATGACCCTTGAGTTTCGAAATTGGGGTTGAACTTTTTCACCCCTTGGCCGTTTGTACCCTACATACTCTTTACCCTCCATTCGCAATCGCTTCGTAACATTTTTTTTCCATCTTTCTGGTTGAGCTTCTTTTAGTCGACGCCGGCCTTCTGTCATATCGCCATAGTGAACTACCTCCTGGATAGTGTCCGTAATTTGAATATTTGGTTGGATATTTTCGGAATCAGAGCTTATTGCATCGTGGTTGGGTGGTTCGTAATCACTGTCGTCATCTGGCGAAAAGTCATCACACAATGAAGTAGAATCTGGTCTAGGTGGTGGTGGCGAAGTTGGTGATGATGCTGGTGTTGCACATACTAAAAAAGGCAGTGAATCTGTCGCTATCAAGTCTTTTAATTGAACGAGATCTGCGTTGTTATCAGTATTAAATGGCCCCAAGATCAATCTTTCTTCTGCCGGAGGTTCGCTCCTTTCATAATAATGTAGGTCTGTAAATGTGGCAAGATCAATCTGTTCCGGAATATGAGTAGGAGTTGAGGTTGCGGGTGCAAGATTATGTGCTTCACTTGAGGTACAAATTTTGTTTACTAGTGCATGAGCCCTGTTCCTAGACGCCATTATTGCTGAAGCTGCCAAAAAAAACAGATAGAAGAGATTAATATTCATCAAACGTTATACTTATTAAACTACCTACCGCAGAGATATTGATTGCAGTAAGTAAAAAATAGGTAAAACAAAATAACTCTAATATAAATTTATTCTATCTGATATGAATCTAATACAAAAGATGCATTATTTACGTAAAAAGTGTTCGAAGAAATTACTCCTATCTGTTACATAAACTTAAATGTATCTCAGCTACATCTAGTTTTAAGTATTCTAGGAAACATACCTAACAAAATCGTTTTAGGTAGTAACAATATTAGATTAAATCACAAATTTGAGTATAAAATACTCTAAAAACTTACTTTTTATCACCAAACGCCTTACGAGTACAACGCCCGTGCACGCACGCTTTGCAAACTATCAGTTCGGAGAAATTTCCGCCAAATATAGGACGACCAAATTTAAGAGATATTTCTCCGAAAGAATATCGTCAAAACTAGGGACTATTTAGTTTAGGAGGTTAATGCATTCGATTAGTTCTACGCATCGTCAAAAGATGGCGTCAAAATATATTTTTGCTAAAAATGTTAGTTAGGAGGTGTCAGAAGTTCACGGACGATATGTCACTTTAAAAAAAAAAAAAAAGCAAAGGCATATCATTTTTCCACCGTATATGTGACGTCATTTGGCGCTTACGTCTATTTAGAATGCACTAACTTTCAAAAAGGAAATTATGAATGAAAAACACAACATTTTGCAAAAAGAAAAAATATGGGTCCGTTTATTTTACATCTAGTTTCAATTAAAATAATAATTTATATATGTTAAAAAAATGAAATGTTTTCAATTGAGTCTGGCTAAGCAATACTATAATAATAATATTAAATAATAAATTATTTATTGACATAAAAATTACACAATTAGGTATGAGTCCTCTGACCCCTGAACTAGTGCTAACTGTATTTCAGGGGCCAGCGTCTTGGTCCGTAGCTATTGGTACAATATTATGTCTATGTGCTAGGTTAACAACTAGGTTAACAAAATAACAAATAATTATTATGTAATAATAAGACTTTTGCATTGTA
Source organism: Hypena proboscidalis (assembly GCA_905147285.1). Lineage (NCBI taxonomy): Eukaryota > Metazoa > Arthropoda > Insecta > Lepidoptera > Erebidae > Hypena > Hypena proboscidalis. The sequence goes on from LR990143.1 coordinate 5,003,778, forward strand.
TTATGTTGTGTGAGTGTGAAAGTGTTTATGTGTGTAAGAGTGTATGTGTGTATAAATATGAATTGATGTGTCATATGTTACTTCTTTAATATCATATTCTCAATGTCCTCATAATTGATTCCATGAAGCCATTTTGACAGTAGATACTATTTTGAACTTATAATTGTTAACTTTTTGTAAATCCGCTGTCAGCCCGTGAATGGGTGACATAAGCCAAAAAGTTTTCTTCGTGTCTCGGAGAGCACGTTAGGGTATTGGCTGCAAAGGTCACTAAAATTTAAAAGCTGCAAGCAAGTCTTGACAAGAATTATGCTATTTTAAAATACGGAGTATGTATATAATATACAAGCTTATACGTGTGGCTTTGCTCAAGAGGTGCGTCGATAAAAAGTAGCCTATATTCCTCGTATGTTCAACTATCTCCACACCAATTTCTATTATGATTGGCTTAGTAGATGTTATGTAATTCTTTCTTTATTGATACAAAGAGTAAATAAATACAGTATGGTTCTGAGGTAGACAGTATCACACCCCACACTAGGATACCCTGTGTTGTGGGGTTCGGTCTCATTTCATCTTATTACATTTGATGTAATAACATTTAAAAATTGAACGCATTAATTTTCTTAATAATATATTATTTAAATTACAATAAATAATTTCTTTAAAATTTTTAAGATTCGAAATTGATTCTTTATACATTGGTATAGATGTATTTTTGTATGTGTATATAGGTATGTTGAGGATTAGCATAATATCGACGTCAAATTATTGCATTGTTTAGGCAAGATTTTGCTTTAAAGTGGTAGAGTGACAAACCTGAAAGCATAAAAAACACGAACTACATCGAAGAGCATGTATTTTCATTAACGTTTTCATTTTACTATTATTAATCAAATCATTTTTTTTTATTGCAGGCATCAAAAGCCCATATACATAAATACCTTAGTCTAACATACATAATAATTATTATTTTAATATATATACATACTTAATCATTACGAAGATAGGACGCAAACACCACCTACGGCCTTGACCTTTGCCTTAGCTGTTTTGGAGAAGAATTTCGCTTTTACTAGGACAGGTTGCTTAGGTTGTTTACCTTTTCCCAGTAACTTGTAGTTCCCAGCCTTGACAATATTTATGACTGGAACCTTGCCATCACTTTGGACGACACTGTTCTGACACGAGGGTCCACAGCTTGTACAGGTTCTTCCATACAGGTTATCATAATATGTAATTAATTTTCAGACGCAGCAACGTAAAACGTAATATTTAAATAGATAGATACGAGTATTTTGTTGGTAAATTAATGAATATAGATAGATAGAGTAATCTTTATTGTACAACAGTTGTGCCCAATCGGACCTTTTTGTATATTTTGTACATAATGTTTAGTTTTTTATAAGAATTAGCTTTTTATGTTTTTGACAATTTAAGTTCCTTGTCAGTCTTTTAGTTATCTTCCTAGGTTTAGTGTTTCTTTAGTTTATTTTCCTATTTTCTTAATATAATTTATTTCCTTTTCTCCTGGTTTCTTTACCTTAACCCAATCCACAACACCAGTATTAACAAAGGTAATTTTGTAAACAATTGCAATTAAAATAATGTTGCACAATTGGCGGCCTTACACTGTAAGCAATTTCTTACAGGCAATCTTAGGATGGACAAGTAAGTAAAAGAGCACTTTGCTCTTTTACTTACGGGCAGTTGTTCGTGCGTCAATTAAAAAAATATATAAAATTAAAATGAAACGACAAGATAATGATAATGGAAAATATAAAAGATAATAAATACAGAAAACAGGATTCTGTTATCTATGCCTAGTATAGATAAAATATAGTACGCAACTTTCGAGTATATTCTCCACATTAAACAACAATGACAAATCAACAAGGAATTTATATTATTCTGATAAAAATATGCACGGAATGTCAAGTGCTTGTAAACACATATATTACACATAAATACTATCGTTCGTATACGCATCATACAGTACTACACACTGACTCAAATGTCAGGATTTTACACGTCACACAACTGACATTTTATGACATCATCGTCGAACGTTATACCTATGACGTTGTAGGTCAAACATCTTTATTGAACAATACTTTGCAATAAAATTATTCGGTAATAAATACGTCAGAGAACTGATATATTATTTAGTAATGTTTTGTAATACCTATTACGTTAGTCGCATCTTTCGTGTATCTATCAACTTGTTTGACTCTTCACAATATACATACTTGCCTTCTAGTTTCTGCTTGTGACATTCCGTACGTTTATGCCTTGTTTATGATCTTTTCAAGATTCACAGATATTTCTTTACCTATTTTCATCAAAATTGGTTCAGCAGCTTAGCTCAAAAGCGTAACAAACTGACTCATATTTCACCTGCAAGATATCAAAACATAACATGACGCCTATATTATCCAAAAGGTTGTGGCAGAGGTGAAAAACACCCACATTTCACCTGTTATGTTTAGGTCCCATGAGATAGGGGATGAGCCTATCGCCATCTACCGAGCACAGTTCAAAATCCGTGCTGCTATTAAGAATTTCCTGACGGAAAGCTTATAAGTAACATTTTCCCTGACCTGGGAATCGAACCCGCTATGTTACCTGCAAGATAGCAAGAAAGCAAGAAAAGTGTCCTTAGGTCCTTTCTGTAACATACAACTATCTTTATATACAATTTTATCAATATCGTTACAGTCATTTATCCGTGAAAATTTAACAAACATAATAATTATTGTCTGCACGTGTGGTGTATGTGGTTTAAGCGGTCGCCTTGCCGCTCTCCACTGCACTGATGTTGTGGGTTCGATCCCCACATTGGACAAATCTTTGTGTAATTAGCAAATATTTGTTCTGAGACTGGGTGCGCTTGAGTGAGTAAATGTGTGTATTTGGCCTTGTCATTGGGACCATTGGATAGTGTAATTGCTTCTGGCGTTCTATCTAATGTAAAAAATCCAAATTTATTATTATAATTATCATCAGAATCAGTGTCTAGTCCGCACTGGTGACGCAATCACATCACAACTCTTTCTAAGAAATAATGTTAATGACCAAAGAAATGTATCTGTGTCACTGAATAACTTAATGTCATACGTCACACAACTGACTTTTCATCTCGCATGTCATACAAAATAGATACGTAATACTCATGACAAACCAACTCACATAATTATGTCTTATAAGATTTTACCTGCTAGATAATTATGCCAACAAAAGTGCCTTTATGACCTGCTTATTATAGCATACCTCTATCTCTATATAAAATTTCATCAATATCGTTACTGCCATTTAGCCGTGGAAACTTAACAAACATAATCTATAATATATAATTATCATCAGAATCAGTATGTCTGGTCCACACTTGTGACGAAATCACAGTCCAGCTCTTTCAAAGAAATAATGTTAATGGCCAAAGAAATATATCTGTGTCACTGAATAACTTATTGTCATACGTCACACAACTGACTTTTCATCTCACACGTCATACAAAATAGATACGTAATACTCATGACGTCATTCTTCTTCTTCGTCGTGTCGATGGCTGAGTCAAATTTTATTTTGACTTGCCATCGTGGTGTAAGGATTAGCCAATTCCCTTTGGAGAACTCGCGAACTACCCAGGGTGCGCCGGACGTAGGGAATCGTTGTGTACGTCACTCAGAGTCCTTTCATGTACACCACGTCATAAAGTATACGGACATAACAGTTACTCATCGCAATACGAATGCAATTCGTTTACATTAAATAAACACTACGTACATAAACACATCGCCATCTAGTCCCACACTAAGCAGAGCTTGTACTATGGGTACTGGAATAATTGATACTAATACATACATACTTTTCTTTTGTATATAAATACTTATTCTTATCATACATAGAAGTAATATACATAGAAGAAATATCACTCAGACTAAGACAAACCTCCATGTTCATGCACACAAAGATTTGTATTGAGCGGGCATTGAACCCGAGACCTCGCTGTGAGAGGCGCAGAAGTTAACCACTAAAGCATCGAGGCATTTGAAATTTTTATTTTTATATAATTCGATTGTATTAACAAAATACGCAGACGAATATCGGCAAGCTTATGCCACTGATCGCTTTGAGTTTTTGGAATACAATGGAAGGGTAGGCATTTATTTATTTATTTGTTTTGGGAAACAAACAGCTTTTAAAACAATCAATTAAATAACTTATATAAATAACAACGTAAGCCAATTGACAGTTTCCGCTTATGTATGTATATGGCGAAGTTCGAAACTTACATATTAAAATAAATAAATAACATGATATAATAATAATTCACAATATATGGTACAATAATAATTAAAAAGTCGATAGGATATAATAAATTAGAATAACAGTAAATTAAAATAAATTATCATTATTATTATGGATCGAAAAATTGTTTCGTTATTACATTGCGAAACTGAGTATGGTCGTTAAATTTCCCAGGTATCTCAATCGTACACGTGAACAATAAAAACACTGTAAGTAAGAGAAAACTATACATACGAGGTACACATTCCGAGAAACTAACGTACAATTCCTAGAGCCTTGACTCATACAGTAAAATGAAATACCTATATAACAATTAAATACAACACCCATCGCTGAGTCAAAACATCGTACGACTTTACGCTAACATTGCTGACGTAAAATACAATTTACCGCAATGACGTCATCACAGTCGAGTTTTTAAAGTCATCACTGTTTCATCATCAGTGCGTCGGCACACCCCCTTTCCTTGTACAATATGTGACGTCAATGGTCATGTGATGTTGTGGTCAAATACACGCGTCAACGTGGTCTGTGGTTATGTCATTTACCTTTAAAATGTTGAGGAAAATGATTGCGATGATCAAGGTCAAAGTGATATACGATGCGCTGTTTTTTATCACGTTGTTATTGTATTCTGAATTAATATGTCCCACTAGCAGTTCCTGTCTTTACCTACGTTAATAATTATTAAAAATAAATAAATATCTCACAATGTACACACAACGCTGTCTAGTCCCAAACTAAACAGCACGTGTACTATGGGTAGAATAACTGATACTGTATTAGTATCAGTATAGTAGTACTTCTTCTTCTTCGTCGTGTCGATGGCTGAGTCAAATTTTATTGGTCCAATAAGTGGAAACTGTTATGGCGCTCTCGTCGGTGTTCATGAACGCCTCTCTTGTGCAGGTTGTAGGGCATTTTGGACAGTCAGCAAGGTGGTCAAGGTTTTGACTTGCCATCGTGGTGAAAGGATTAGCCAATTCGTTTTTAAGAACTCGCGAATTGCCCAGGGTGCGCCGGACGTAGGGAATTGTTGTGTACGTCACTCGGGGATTCTCCTTTCATGCACCCCATTATATTATAGTAGTACTGTATTGGTATCATATACCTTTATTTTGTAAATACATAATTATTATACAAAGAAACACCCGACTAAGACAAACCAGATGTGCCGACTGGTCGGGTTTAATATAAATGCCAATAAATTAGTATAAGAATTGCTACATAACTTGTGCCGCTTTGAAATATATTGTATGTGGTGGAACAACAAACAATTCATTATATAACGGTTTTAAATGCAATAAAATTTTACATAATCTAATTATCGGTCTTGCCAAGTAGTCGGCAATAGCAAATGGGCTGAAAAGTCAGCGAGAGCCGATCATTAGTGTGCCCAATCGGACCTCTTTGTATATTTTTGTACATAATGTTTAGTTTTTTTTATAAGAATTAGCTTTTTATGTTTTTGACAATTTAAGTTCCTTGTCAGTCTTTTAGTTATCTTCCTAGGTTTAGTGTTTCTTTAATTTATTTTTCTATTTTCCTAATATAATTTATTTCCTTTTCTCCTAGTTTCTTTACCTTAACTCAATCCACAACAATTAGATTTGGTTAAATACCATATACGCTGATCTCTAATCATTATACGTTGAAGGAAAACATCCTAAGCAGGATATGCGAAGTATGTAAATTCGTACTTGGCCAGCGTGGTGGACTAAGGCCTAACTCATAGCATCATTACTGGTTCCTCCGTTTCCATGGCTACATACATACATACAAAAATCACGCCTTCCTCCCACAGGAGTAGGCGGAAACGATAGAACGTGTGCGACGCTCCTTACATACTTCTACTTTCTGTTAAACAGCCTTTATTAAGTATTAGACAATGAGTTCCAGAAAGAAACAGTAAAATTTTAATTTGTAGTTCTAGAGATAAGTGCAGACAAATATACGAATTCTTTATCTCACCATAATAGGTATCGATTGAGACGAGCAATTGACTGAGTCAATGTTTTACGATGACGCAAGAATTTTAAATATTCAGTAATTTGCTTTAATTTAAATTTGAGCCTGGACCGGGCAGAAAAAAATTGTGATAAGCCTTGCCCTTTCCACTCAATCAAAATTTATTTGTGAAACAAGAAAGCAAAGTTAGTTGTTTTTTTTTTAATTTTAAAACCGTTATTAGCTAAAGATGCAATAGTAGATTCTAAAAAAGAATTCTAGAAAGAAAAATCTTTTTTAGAATCTTGAGCGTAGTGAGGGACTTAAAAGCACGAGATGTACATACATAACTTGGATCTCGAGTCAAACATACAACTTTTCACCTTAGTAGCTCGAAAAGGCGAGCAGTGAGCAAAACTCAACTTTCGAAGCAAAATCGAATTTGCTCATTGTTTTTGTACATCAAAATCGAATTTGCTTAGGTGAAAAATCAGTTTCGATACCAGGAAACCCATAAATTAAAATGTTCGTTATATAGTTCTAAATGTTAATGTGAGTTAGGTTAAATCCCATTTGTCTTTTGGGTTTTTCGGGCAACAAATGAAATGGGTAAAAATATTAATTTTAAACATTTGTGCGCTATATGGAAACCACAGACCATGTTCGGCTCCCTCGTGGCACGTACACTTTTCTGTGGTCAATTATAGGAAAACAGCAGATTCACATTATTCTACTAAATTATAAGGACCTTAGAATTGTTTAGTCAGACAGAGCAATACATTGTTTGGCTTTTCCTAAATCATTTGTGCGGCATGTGCCATTCATGGGCTTCTGTAATTATATTGCCAAACTAGAGCATGTTATGGCTATACTATATGACGGTAGAAGGCTTAAGGCGTGATGGTGGAGCTTCTTACATTGATGAAAGCTTTTGTCCGCAGGGTGTTGTTTTCCGTCGCTTCCGCGGAACTATACCCCAGAAACGCACAAAAACTTAGTGCAAAGGAAGTGAATTTATAATTATGTATTTTAGGTTAAGGTATATATCTATGGGCCTATGCAGCCTGAAATAAATGATTTATTTATTATTATTCACTCATTTAATCCTTTTTCTCATTTTTTATATGTTTAAATATAAATTATAAAAGTAAAGTACATTTAAAAGTATAAAAGTATAAAATTCTACATTTTTAAATAGGTATAAGTACTAAAAAATATTTAAAATATAAAAAATAGTACCCCACCGGCATCGGATACAGGGACCAAACTACCGATGGTTAGGGCTCCAGAGATTTTAATTTAATAATAATTTTAATTTAAACATAAAATTAAAATAAAACTTAGCTAACTAAATCATTGTAATAAAATGATTTGACACCGGAGCTTAGATTGACTTAAATTCAACTTAGAGATAATGAATTAAAATCAATCCAAGTACCAGCTCCGATGGGTATTGCATCATCTTTTCATAAAAAATCTGACACCAAAAAAAGACCTTATGTCCTTGGACATAAAGCATTAGTCATACAGGGTGGATGAAACTTAGTGATATTTATTGAAACCACCGATTCTAGAAGTCCTTAGTGTTCATTTTCATTGGTCAATATTATCACGTTTGCCGAACAAATTGAATGATCTTAATGTTCATTTTGTTCGCAAAACGTGTATTATTTTTTGGTAATAATAAATAGAGATGTGCCGACTATGAGTTTGGCCGGCTGGCTAGTCGGGCATGATAATTAGATTCTTGTATTATTTAGATATTGTATTGTTTGTCGCGCCACCGCCATGAAGTATGTTCAAAGCGGCATACCCTTAGTATTGTGTGTCGAACTACCAACGGTTCCAAACTGAATAAAAATAAAAATTGTGACGATCAAATGAGGGTAGTGGACAATATCCGCGCTTCACGAAGACGACGCTGAGCTTTACCAGTCGGCTCGTGAGCACAAGTGATGCAAGTCATTTCGAAACGTCAAGCATAGGTATTTATTTACCTTTTTAATAATTACGCAATTTAAACCAGTTGTCAAACTCTTAAAAAATGTTCTCAAATCCCGAAAGTTTAAAACATATAGTTATATCGAACTCCATAAACTAGAATTTATTTACCTTTATAATAATTACGCGATTTAGACCCGTTGTATAATTTTTAAATAAGGTTCTCAAATCCCGAAAGTTTAAAGACATATAGTTATATCGCACTGCATTAACTAGATTATTGGCATTTATAGTAAAGCCAACTACTTGGCGTAATTTTATAGTAATAAATAATGTAACTGATAGAACTAAATACTGACTTTATCTAGAAACTGTGGTACAACAAATATCGCTTTGTCGCATCCACCCTGTTTAAACAAAATGTCATAACTTGGTCCTACCTCAACAATCTTCCCACGTCTTAAGAACACTTGTTACACATAGGTGACATATTTGAGTGATGACGTCACGCTTTATCGGTGTCACTTCTAGAGACTAGCTATTTGGTCTACGAGGGAACACACATAATAATATGTAAGAATGTTAGAAGTTAGACTAAACAAATACATACCATACCTACTAATCTACCTTCTAATCTGCGTTGGAACCACCTAACCTGCTGCCAAAAAGTTTATGTCACCAAATTGGAACACGCTATAGTTAGTGTTTCGATATAATAGACGTGCACGGGATAAAATTAATTTCATCATTCATCCATTTTTCTGATAGATCATTGGCGAATGCAGCAATTTTGTCGTTGCCTTAAAAATTTGCTACGATTTTTATGTCAACTTATTAAATTGGAACTTGACTACAAGATACAACTTAACAGGAAATAAAGTCAGTGTGCAAATTGTCTTTATTTCGTTTTTTTCTTATCAAGAAGAATAACCGATGTAAAGAATGTCGAAAAGTTTCACCTAGTACCGGAAAGTATCTGGTACATTGTAATCAGTAAATATAGCAAAGTATCTACAGTATGGGTTGTAGTTGCCACTTAGGTACATACCATCAGGTGAATAACACGCCCATTCGGTACACTAGACAAATTCTCTGGCTTAACTTTGTGTTACCCATAACGCCATCTAACGGATGTTGACGTAAACTTTGAAAATTTCGGTAAACACAAAATTTTTGGAAATCTTAATTAATATTACGATCATGTAGAAGCTAGTTCCATAGACTGATTTAAGTTTACTATTATTTCTACATTAATTATTATTAGTAATAAGGTTTATTGAAAATTTCAGTTGGAACTCAAAATATAGTCAAATATTAAATAGTATAAAGATTAATAAGAAGCAAGTTCTATAGATAAACTTACGCTTACAATTATTTCTATATACTTATTAATATCAATAAGGCTTATAGGGAAGGGTAACTAGATATTCGTATGTTTATCTAAATGATATTGCTAATTGGAAAAGCCAGTCTTATAGGTATAACCTTTCCCTTCAATCAAGGAATGTATCATACGCACATCCTGCAACAATCTTTAACATTTCGATAAAAATACTAAGAAGACACTACCAAAGTCAAAAATATAGTCGGTGGGTGTGTATTCCTAATTTACATAACAAATTGTCGTAAACACATTAAGCCCAAACCGAAAAATACTCCCAAATTGTACAAATCGCAATTATCAGCTGTAAAAACAAAAAACTTACGACCTTCACAAAAAGTGCCGTAACGCGCTTTTTAAGGCAAACATAAAAAATTTAAAGGACTCCAAATAAGTCAAATAACCTATAATTACAGTTTTTAAAGAGCAATGCTAACGACTGGGGAATGACAAAAGATAAACTAATCTCAGTATTGGCTCGCGCCTTTACCTGCCCCGGTCGAAAAAATGGACACCACAAGCCATTAAACGGACCGTTTTTGGACCGTGCCATTTATTACTCAAGACTTTTTTTAAGGTCTCTTTTGTCTACGTCATTTTGAGAAAATGCCGTCAAAGACGCCGTCGAAATTTTCGGCATCGAGTGTAGATTACAGCGTTAACGGTCGTTTATTAATTACCAGCCTTAAAATTACATTACGGCGGTATAAGTTATTGTGTATTTTGATGTTTACATTTTGCAGTTTTGGAAGACAATGGAGGTTTCTCGCTTTTAACTGTGAATGGATACCGCTAGGCGAAAGAATGGTCTGGGTGGTAGAAGATATACTAATCGTTTTAATCGGTTAACATATTGTTCGTTTGGAGTACCTAATCTTTGGATTGTTTGGACATATTTGTGTGAGTTATCAAATAACCTTACTAAACGGGTGGAGCACTGGGCATAAGCTGAGATTAACAAAGATACTAGAGACAAAATGACAAAGTAAATTTTAAAAGTTGCATATTCATGATAAGTCGAGATTCACGATTTATTATGAGTAAGCTCTCAATCCCATTAATAAAGATGATAAATCCTTATATTTCTAAGATAATAAAATGAACAAAAACTCAGTGAATACACATTTTCCCTAATTCGGAAAATATTGAGGGATACGATCTACATTCATTAGTCACTACATGATGAATATCACGATAGTACACTTTAACCTATGAAACCGATCTTCCAATTTGTATAAAAAACGAATAAATCATCGTTACAGTGGAAAGCCCGGCCCAGACAGATAAAATTGGAATTGTGGCCAATTCCATAAAATTACTTAATTCAATCCCTAATTGCATCATGAATATGAATAAAACATTGCTGTTTACCGATGTTTCACATACGTTGTTAAACTTTACTTCTGCACCCGTAGCGTAATATTAAATATCATGTAGTCTTACCCAAAAATAAATATATTAAATGCAAAAATAATTATCCTTGCAATACATAACAACATTCAACACTGAAACATGAACAATCGTATTCCCTATTTTCTTACTTAAATCTCAAGCATTTTCTATTTTAGGATTGAACCTAATACCTTTACATGGCCTCAAATTACGAAAAACATAAGCTAAACTGAAGAAGGTTCAACAAAAGCCAGGATTAACATACCTGCAACATAATAGTGTCGTGGTGTTCAGAAAACATAACAACAAAGATTTACATTCTTGTTACATCTTATGTAAACCTACCTGAGCACGAGACCGCACATTCCGTCATACTTTCCAGAAAAAAAACTTAACCACGTGCCTCATTTCCAGGGCTCCGAAATGACATAAACTTAAAACCTCTTTCATAGCAGGCAGTTATTAAAATAGCTATATAACAAAAAAGTTAAGGAATTCTCTGGGAAAGTATGTTAGTCTCTTGGAACTTGATCGCTGGGCCACACGTGGTCCTGGCGGCGGTATGAATGGGAGGAAGGAAGGGCGCGGGTGGGCAAGGGCCGGCCGCGGGGTGCGGAGGGCGGAGAAGGCTTTTTTCAGGCAGTACGAGGCAAGGCGCGGGCCGAGACGCGCGTTGTGCGAAGCCAGTTGAAACGTGTTTTAATTTTAATTATTGTTCGTGTTTAGTGTTTGTTTTGATAGTTTTTTTTTCTGTAAGTATTTTTTTCTGTCTTTTTTTTTTAATTAGAGGAAATAATTTTGATATTCTGAACGTACAAGTTGTTTTTTGAGCTCTGTGATAAACGCTTCCTTTACCTGATATCAAGTCCCTTATCGTATTGTGAATTATTGTAAACTTATTTCATAAATCTGTTTATGTCGTCATAAATATAAAAAGTAAAATTTATTTTATTTTACACAAATTCGAAATAAATTTAATAAACAACGACTGCCCTAATTGCGCATACATTAATTAAAATTCAATTAATTAATTATTGTAATTTGTTGATCAGCTATGAAGATGTCAGACCCAGCCCCGCTGTCAAAAACAGCAAAATACAAGAAGATCACAAAACCTTTACTGGAAAGAAAGCGGCGCGCGCGCATCAACCGATGTCTCGATGAGCTTAAAGATCTAATGGTCGGAGCTTTGGAGGTTTGTACTAAGTTTTAAATATATTTCTAATATGTATGATATATTTATTGAGTGTTTCTGTGTTTGGTAGATATCTCTAAATGATTTTGCGAATAATTTTAAATACGAAAGTTAGTGAGAAAAATACTTGATGGATTAACCTATGTTGCGCGATGTAGATTTTAGTTTTTATTTGTTATAATAATGTTGAGAATCATTATCACAACAATTCAGATTTTTAAAAGAATTGTTTGTAAGTAGAAGTAGAATAGATTTAAAATTGATTTTTAAAGTTATAAGTAATATTTAACCGTTCAACGGTATGTGTAGTATTTACATCTTAATAAATTGACTGGCAATAATTTAACAGGCAAAACCAGAATGCGATGTAAAAAAAAAAAAATTACAAATTTCCAATTATAGAAAAAAAGAGATAAATCAAAATGTAATGCATTCTTCGGAATAACCAACATTTTGCATTACACCGTTTGCATAAAAAGTCCATAGATTGACTATCCATCTTTTTACTTCATCAAAATGCAATCCATCATCCATTCACGCATTTATTTTTATCCGACCGGTCGCCCTTCTGTTTATTACTGCACTTATCAACTAACTGACTCAAACAGGAATATAAAAGTACAAGTTCCATTAAGAAAACAGGAGTCGTATTCACATACATGTACAGTTATATTAATGTAACGTTCGGACCGTGAGAATCGCACCGCGCACCTGCCTCCTACTTTACTCACTTTTTCCTTTTTTACAGATCGATGACGACAACCTGAGCAAGTTGGAGAAGGCAGACATCCTTGAGTTAACCGTTAACCACCTCACAAAGTTGCACAGCCCTAGGGACCCGGTTTTGGAAGCCAAGAAGTTTCAAGCGGGTTTCGGACAATGCGCCGCTGAAGCATGCCGATTTATCATGTCCGTACCCGACTTAGATTCGAATGTCAGCCAGAATTTAGTCAGTCACTTATCTAGATTAATCACCGCTCAACCCTTAACTATCCAAGTGCCAGATAGACCCAACTTCTCACCACCGACTTCGCCATCCTCAGTCATTTCCGACAGACAACACTATTACAGCGATCACGACAGATCTTCTTCCGATGCGGAAGACTCTGTATACTCCGGTGAAGCACCAAAACAATGGGCATACAACAGACCCGCAGCAAGACCCAACCATAAAATACCTCCCACAGGGCTCCTCACAACAGTTGACAAGATAAACTATCCTGCGACAGAACAAATAAATGGACAGAGAAACGAAGCGTATTTCAAAAGGGTCCCGGCCGAGGCGAAGGATGTGATTCTACAAAAAATTAGACAACACATAATGGACAAACGTAGCAATGACAATATAGATGTGAACGCAAACGCGGAGCCGGTTCCCGAACCAAAATATTTACAGAGAGACGAACCGTACAGAGGCGAGTTTGCTTATCAATACTCCCCACCAACCGCGAACAGCGACACCTTAGATCTCAGGAAGGTTAGATCACCAGCGAAGTCTATCGAAAGGCCGTACTCTCCAAAAAAATCTGTCGTACACCCCGTGGCTAATCAATTAGACACGACTCCACAGAGCAAAGTTGAAGTGGCGGCTAATGTGCCGGAACATTGCGAATTGCCGATGGATTACAGCAACCTACCGCCTAAAAAGAAAAGGAAATTAATCGAGTACCAAGAGTACAAAAAGCAGGAGGCGGCGCGGCGGCAGCTCGAGGCTTTTTATGACAAAAAAGAGCGTGATAACGAAGGCCCCGCAGGCCCGCCGGCCGACGAAGAAAATAAATGGCGCCCATGGTGAAGTGTCTTGTCTTGTGACACTCACCACATGTGATATTAATAGTCTCCTCTTCCACGAAAAAGCTTTAATTTGTTTTAATTTATATTCGTAGTTATATAGTGTTAGTGTAAGTGCCTTATTTTGCTTTAAACATGTTAAGATAGGCACTGAAGTTATTTATGTGCCATTATTATGTTGATCTCGATGTCTTCCTATATTGTGCCTTGACTGTGCAGTCTTCCATGTACAATGATGATTTAAATTAAAATTATTATAATAAATGATGTACTTATTGGATTTGTGGTTTATTTATTTATTCATCTACCTAAATATAGGTATATTTACCTATAATTCTATCAGCGTGGTGATGACAATAGGGAGATATAAATAAAATTGGTTGACTCACCATCACAATGAAAATTAATAGCGCGCCAAGTTATTATCGCCGTAAATTGCTACTTTACCTTACCATTTCACATTTAATCGAGACAAGGTACATCCAATTAGCAATTTTCGGAGACTATATAGGGTAAATGCGACATACATTTATTGACATCTCAGATCTGTGTTTTTGTCAATGTTCATTTCCATCGGTTAAGAAAATACTTACGAAAAACAAAATCACGTTTTTCGAATAAATTTAATGATCTCAAGATGTCGCTTTGTCACATACACTCCGTATATAATACCATACAATATGAATTATGTCAGACAATACCGCTTTAAAGAACAATAACAAGCGAGTAGCGACTTTTATGAGCAAGCTAAAGCTACATAGTAAATGGGCGTGTTAGTCCACTTGATAATAAGTGTGGTTGGTCACTAAGTGTACATGCTATTTAACTTCATTTGTCAGCAAATTCAAGATCCTTCTTTGAGAACTGAAATATTAACAGTGGCACAAGAAAGTACTACGAATTAGGCGGCAGGTTGAAACTTTTAAAAGTGAGACGGAGAACTCTTCCGTAGAACTCATTCACAACACAATACATAGTTTAATTCAACCAGTTAAATTAACATTTGTTTGGAAATATATCGGGTAATAACCTTGATAGTAATTTGATGAGAGAAAGACAGACAGATAACGATAAATAATTATGTTTTTTGTAAAAATACTTAAGGTAAGTTTTAGTATTTGACTTAGCAGTAATTTGTAATGTTTTGCTACACACAATGCCCTCTGTTCGCATTACCCGGTAAAGTAAATTTTATTAACTGTTAACGCCATCTGTACAAAAACACTGCTAAATGAATATACTCAGAACAGTATGCTTGAGATAGTTTCAAGATTGAAAAAAGATGGCGATAGCAAGACGTAATTTTTGTCAGCGCCATCTGTATACCGAATAAAAAATATATATCTACAAATTTTGTCAATAGATGTCGTGCTTGTGATTTCCAAACCATTCGTTACAAATAGATGTCGCTCTTACACATTTAATACTATTCACTACTGGATGTCGCATTAATAAGTTATGGACAGTGGTGCACAGAATGTTCTAACAATAAATATTAGTTATTTTTTAGGAAAGGTAGTGTAATATTATCAAAATTAATATGATTAGTTTTTATTTATTTTATACAAAAAATAAAATGTCATCAAACAAATTTTGATAAACAAAGGTAGGTACAAGTTTTGGCTAATACGCTTCGCAATTACAAATACATGCACTTTTAAAAGGTTTATAACATAGAATAAATTTTAGATGACAAATAAAATATTTTTAATTTCAAAACAAGTTATTTGTAATAACTGATGAAAGTCAACAGTCACAAAAATACTATTCACCGCTAGATGGCAGTACGCGTTGTTTCGACGGATTTTTTAACCATAGTAGAATAGTATAGTAACTTGGAGTGGAATCGAAGTGGGGCGCGTCGTCATTCATTCATTCATTGACGCGCCGGCCGGCCCGTCTCCGTCCGTCAGTCGAAAACTCACTAGCCCGCTGAGTGGCTGTGCTAAACGAAACGCAACATGCGCGCGTTATTTGTAACGAACTATTTCGACGTTTGAATACGAATTGACAGTTATTATTTTGACTTCAAAAAAAATTGTAAATACGAGAATATTGTGTTAATAGACTAATATATAATACTGATTGTGTTATCGAATTGTTAAAGTGATATTTGTGATGAATTATTGTTATGGAATGGTGGAAAGTGTTTTTCTGTGCAATGTTGTGGTAAGGCGATGTTAGTAGGAGAACAATCGCCGGCACCACGGGTGGTGGCCGGTTTAAGGAAACTTCGACCTGAATTGACACCTGGACCTGTCCCCACGCCTGTAGATCCTGATTTTAGGATATCAGGTTAGTAAACAAGCCCTTACCTAGATCATTCTACAAAAAATCTGTCTCAAAACCTGATCTCAACCGACTTGATTTGTCGCGTTCAAGCAAGTAGCCAGTCAAACATGGCACAAAATTGCGATAAAAAACATCGCATGTACAAGAATAACATCATTATACTAAGCATAAGACTCCCGTCAAGTCCCATTATGGTTTTTATCAAACATCTGCCAAGAAACTAATGGTTGGGAAATAAATGCAATTCTTGTTCGCCGCACATCAGCTGGCCAACATGTGTGTATTAGTTAAAATTATTCTCTGTAGTTTGTCCTCATTTTACAAAACGCGTTTGAATTAGTTAGCTTAACATTGCCTTGTGTTATATATAAGTATAATGTAGGCATGTATTAATAATCCTAATAATGGTTGGCGTTATTTCTTTAACATGCACGCGGAAGGAAAACGAAATGTTTAAATAATTCAAGTTTGTTGCGAAGCGACTGAGGTCAGCAGTCATGCTGAAATGAGGTTTTTGGTGTTTAATGTTAGTTTATAAACCAGACTTAACATTATAATTATGTTGGATAGACCAACATCTATGATACCTTCGGCATATTCTTTCGCATTATGAGGCTGTTGAGATCACAGAAAAACAATATTTAAGATCCTTTATTACGCCCCTGCGTACCTTGTTGAATATTTTTCACCCACCTTACTAGCCCCGCAATATTACCAATAGATCGTACCTAGGTAGATAGGAAACTAGGGACCCATCCAACAAACATGATTAACTTCCAAAAATATCGAGATCCGGTACTGTCGACTTCTCTTCAAGGTGTCTAAATTATTAACTGAATATTCAAGAACTTCTCAATAACGAACATTACCTAAGACCTAGCCCGACCTACCAAAATGGTTTGATTCATCCGATTACGCAAATTCATTCAAAAAAGTAAAATCTTGCCATTCATGATTAAGAATTGAATAACGCTCACGGTGAATGTTGGAGCTGTCGTTGTTTATATCTAGGTTCTACAATAGACTAGTCTAGAAGTCTAGACTTGCGACGATCGATATCTTGAGTCACTGCACTAAATATCCATACGATGAAAGTTCTGATTGCAAATCCCATAGGAAGTGGTTGGTAATAGGAACAGTTTATTGACCTCTGTTCTATGGCAGTGAGAAGGGGGCTATCTCCTCAATGCCATAGAACAGTGAGCTATGCGTAATAAATAGGTAAGTAGAATCCGATGTAATCATTTAAGAAACGTTTTAGCTACTATGATTATTTTAAACACTTAACTCTGTTCCGAAATTAGAGAGACAAAAATTGAGACAGTTTCAGAGTATAGTCCACCAATTCTACAAACTTAACATATCTATCTACCATACATACATTTTTTTTTTTTTTTTTTTACGTGGGGAAATGCATTTACGCATACCACCCCACCCCGGGGAAGGGCAGAGTGGTTATGTGGGACTCGCCCGTGCCTGAAGATGGTAAACGGCACGGGAATACCCACTAAAACCCCACGGTGCTCCCGCACTCGCCTTGATGGGGGGGTCATGGGAATCTGGCACAGCCTTTACATCCACAACCCCCCCGGCGATGCCCGCCGAAGCAGGCCCCTCATGGCCCCCAAAATGTGGGGGGACCGGCGCCGAGGACCGCGTGCAAAGCCATCGGACATTCCCCATGTCCGACGGCCTGGCCCTCCGCGGTGAGACAGATGTTCGTCCCACCGCCCACCACGCCGCAGTACTAACGGCTGCGGCCCCGCCGGGACCGCGGAAGGTAGGGAAAGCGGCAACGAAACACCGACAGTCCTCTCCCGCCGCGGCCCCGCAACTCCTCGGCCGCAGTGCCGACTACCTCACGCCAGCACTGCAGGCCCACCTGTTGCAGAGCCCCCCCATAAGGGCCCTGCAACATGGGCTGCTCCCACATGGGCTTCGCGTCCAAAGCCCGAAGAGCAGCCCCCCTCTGGGGTCCACTTGGCTTCGCCGTGGCGTGGAGGGCGCCACGGGTACTAAGCCCCACCGCGACGACAACGCGGGACACCCGTTGGTGGGGTCTACCATACATACATAACCTAACTTGACAAATAACCCATTTCCAAGGCATGATTCCATTATTTTATCTTGTAGCTGTATCTTGAACAAAATTAGGTACATTCATTGGCTATCAATTAACCTCCTTTGAAATCATTTTAAGATCAGTCTTTTTACGCAAATTGCCGTATAGATTTAGACAAAATTTGGCACATATGTAGCTAGTTTTTAAGCGTATTACCTATTCTATGTTGTTCCCATGAGTTTCTTACCTGAATTCGTCACGTCACAAGTAAAAACCGCCAAGGAGCCAACCGTGAAGTTTTTGCGTTAAAAAACACAATGGGAAGATAAATCTTGCTTGATGGAATCAGCTGTTTGTCGTTAGTGACAATACCGTATGAAAACGTTAGTTTATCACTGTCATATCTTATTGATCAATATTGATGGCTGATATGGTGTAATCTAGAGATTACTAGATATACCCACAATACATAGGTACCTACCAACCTATACTCTGTCCATTCCTTTATTTTCTTTTTGACAGATTACATTTAGGGATGCCTTCACACGTTACTGATTCGATTTGAAATCATAATCGATGTTGTCTAAGAAGAACTTTGAATCGATTAATTACCTACATCGAAATGGTTTTAGTTCATTATTAATTATTCGTTTATTAGTAGTTTTTATTAGATGAAATAAATATACAAAATAATAATATAATAATAATGTCACATACTTAGTCTATGACGGTTTCCTAGTTACCTTTGTTTACATTTTGATATGTCATTCCAAGATTTCGACTTAATTTCTTGCAAATAATTATTCATGGAATCTTGATACTATTATTATATTCTTTCTTTATAAAAAATACAGACAATACACAAAAAAAGTCAAATTATTATTTTTCATAATGATCGATTTATTTCATTTCACGATTTGATTTATAGTCTGTGGTTGTTTGTTACAAACAGTGAACTTCCCTAAAAAGTGTCGCTTGTCAATAAAGTACATTATTATTTTAGTACATTAATCTGACAAAAAAAAACGGTAATTCATAGGCGTGATCTGTCAAAAAGAAAATAAAGGAATGGACAAAGTATAATCTTCTTTATTCAAGTCGACGGCAGTCATTTTTTTTTTAAATTAGTCAACGGGTCTAAATCGCGTAATTATTATAATCGTAAATAAATACCTATGCTCTATGGTAATGATTTACCTTTGTAATAATTACGCGATTTAGAGCCGTTGTCTAATTATTGAAAAATGTCCTCAATTCAAAGTCAAATTTTGTTAGCCCAGTATGTGGCAATTTTTCACTTATACACCTACCACAATAATCTCCACACCACTCCAAGGTTGACTGGCAGATAATGCGAACAGCCTTAAGTCCACCTATGTACTATTTTTGTGCATAAAGTATAAATAAATAAAGTAAAAAATAAAAATTAATACTTTAGTGATGAATTTGAATAGCAGCGATGGTCGAGTGGGAGACCGTAATACTGCGAAGTCAAAGGTCTCGGGTTCGAACCACGGCACATAATCTCTAAACTGTTAAGATTCTTCTTTTCGATGATATTGTGTGTATTTGTCATATAAATTATCGCTCGCTAATGGTGAAGGAACAACATCGTGAGGAAACATGCATGCCTGAGAGTGCCTAAAAAGTAATCGGGGGTGAGTGAAGTCCAAATCGCACTTGGCCAGAGCTGTGGACTATGGCCTAACCCTTCTTATCATGAGAAGAGGCCTGAGCCCAGCCAGGACATGTATTATACAGGGCTGCTATTATTTATAATTAAGAGATTATATGTACGTTAATTTATTTGTTGGAATTGTGCCCGGTGGATTGCGATAGGCTCATCTCCAACCCATAGGACCTAAACATAACAGGTGGAGTGGCCTCTGCCACACTTATTGAGTAATACGTGATATTATGTTATGTTTTATTTATACGTTTCTGTATGTCTTCTCATTTTCTATTTCATCCGGTTATTATAGAAATGCAGTGCAATGGGATAGACCAGGCAAATGGAACGAAATGTACATCCCTTGCGCTTATAAAACTGAAAGATCCAGTGCTTTATTTCACAAATTATAACTATTTGATGACTGGATGGCGGAGTTGGGTAGTGTACCTGCCTGAGACCCAGAAGTCGCGGGTTCGATTCCCGCTTAAGGCAAATCTTTGTGTGCATGAGCATGGAGATTGTCTTGGGTGTTTCTATGAATAATAAGTATGTTTACAAAAAGAAAAGTAAAAATGTATAAGTTTCAGTTATTCTATAGTACAAGCTCAGCTTAGTTTAGGACTAGATGGCGTTGTACATATGTTGTGTGATATTTCTTTATTCTTCTTGGTATAATAATATCTGACAGTGATGTCCGGATGAACTTGGAAGTTCATGACACTTGATTAAACAATACATTCTCATTCACAACATTGTGTTGTATAGTGATAAATGCTCATGTACATATTATGTACGGTTATAGAAAGTAAAAAAACAAGAATGGGTAATTATTACTTACCAATCAGATTTATAATAGTAAGGCCTAATTTCATGTATAAATGAAAGTGACAGCTGTGTTCTTCTTTCAAGTGTAACTTGTGTCACTATTAAATTCGGTCAGCTTATGTTTTATGGGTCGGCTAAGAACTATCCGGAACTTCACAAACTGGCCCTAAAACAAAAGAGTTTGTACGGTTGATTTTTCGTTTGTTTGAACGCGCTTATCTCCGTTACTATGTTGCGTTTAGTTTGATATAAATAAGGCTAATTTATTCGAGTAGGTTCATCACGCTATAATCTACGGAAGTGGAGCAGGGATATAATCCCACACGCCCACCACTGTGACTCCTGTGACGCCAGGATCTACAGCGGTAACCAACTGAAAGGCACCGTGCATGACATACGGCCAATCCCAGGGAGAGTTAAAATTGTCTTGGAACCCGCAACGAATTTAATCAGAAGTATATAGTTGGAGTTGGAAAGTATGACTGAAGAGGAGCAGTAAAATTTAACACGGATGAAAATTTGAAGAGCAGCTAGCATGATTTAAAATGCCATCGAGCACCATGACCTCCACAAGGCCAGCAATTTGCCAGCAATATAAACACACGATAATGTCCAAGTCGATTAGCTAACACCAGCACTTCCTGTCAGCATTTGGTCGGCCATTGTGATGATGATTTAGTTTTTTTATAATGATGGCTAGTGGTTGCCGAATGCTGATGAGCAGTTGACAGTTATTCAAGTTAAGTCAAATAGTTTAACGTTTTAATATCTAGTTTCTCAAAAAAAAATGGGACCGGCAGGATTTAAACCTGCGACCTTCTGCACGCCGGGCAGCCGCTCTTGCCAGGACCCGATTTCGTGTCGTCACGTTCATGCATTTGTTCTTACAACACGTTCCTAAAACAGGTCGCAGTTTCAAATCTTACCGGTCCCATATTTTTTCAACTGTTTCTTAGTATAATTTGCTTAGCATGGCTAAATGCTATAAAAATAATAAATACGTTTCTGAAAGTTAAACATGTACGAGGTCAAGTAATAGGTAGGTAACTTACATGGGGTTTAATATAGTAATTAGTAAAGTAATCAAGCGCTAGACCACACAATAACAATGTTTTAATTCTTTATGTCTATGTTGCGAACGAGCTTGTAGTTTACCCAGGGGTTAGTTTTAACTACAATCAACACAGATTGTAGATGCGTCGCTTCATCTAAGAATACGGTGTTATAATAATAACGAGTCCTGATCTCACCACAGAACCGGAACACATTAGTGCAGGCACTACTATTTGGCGGCCGGTTAAAGATAGTTGGTACACATGTAGTAACTATGGTCTCCAAGCCAGTCTATTTTTATCCAGCAAACTGTTATGAATTGGAAGATAGTGAGAATATACGGATGTTGCTACTATTTCTTGTTGACCGTATCGTAGGCTGCAGAGAGATCGACAAAGACAACACCAGTTACGTTGTTCTGCTCAAAGCCATCTTCGATATACTGAATGAGATTTATAACTTGGTTTGTACATTATTTTCGTAGCCAAGTGGGGATTCACAAACACATCCACTAGTTGCGAATATGGATCGCCCAACCAAAGTATGGCCATCTGTTGTTCTGCTCATTATTGCCTACCCCTTGTACCCTAAAAGACCTTATGCAGGCCAACCAAAAAGGCGTCTTAGTCGCATCCTAATGGTCTACAACTATATAAATAGCAAATGTTAAACAGAATTACTATAGTCATTGACACGACAAGAAGAAGCTACTAATTCACGCAAAACCACTGATGGCTGAACAGATTTTGATGATGTTTGGTAGGCACACTGTTTATTTATGACATATGGTCCTATATTAATACATTAGCTTAGGTTTTAGAACGTTCCTCAGGTATTTTCCACTGACATGAATGCATTACCTGATCTGATAACATCAATAACAATTTCGCTGCTTATCTTTTAAGTGCAAATGGCTAAATGTGGATCAGACAATTTATTTAAGTATCGATAATATAGATAGGTACTAGATAATCCATATAGTTAAGTAGGTAAATATAACTTTAAGCATTGCAAAGATAACTGTCTAATGATGTTCATATTATTATATAAACTTCAGTTACCCCTTAAGCAATCATTTTGCTTAAATATTATGTGGTCTAAGAAAATCGTTTTACAAGAATTTTATTCTTGTAAAAAGAATCGATTTTCTGTACATTTTCAATCCATTGAAAAAAGAAATGGTGTACAACAAGCAATTTCCATAAATGTATAGATTGTAGCCGTTTGTATGATGCTAAATTGCATGCAATGGCATTGCATATTATTTACGACATATTCAAAACAGATCATACATAACTATTATGTACTCTGAATTATTGGAAATCAATCGTGTTCACGGTCATGGACCGTAGAAAATTTAAACGCGTTTTGTTTCAATTAATACAATATCTGAAGGTTAGCGTTTGTTTATTATTTATTGTCACAAATAACTGCCTCGATGGCGTAGCGGTTAGTGTATGCGCCTCTCACTGAGGTCTCGGGTTTGATTCCCGGGTCGGGCAAAGTGTTATTTGTGAACTTTCCGTCAAAAAATTCTCGAGAGCAGCTCTCTCAGTCGGAATCGTGGCCGGTCTATCCCATGGGACCTAAATATGATAGGTGAAATGTGGTTTACACCTCTGCTACACTCTTCTGGGTGATCTTCTTCTTCGTCGTGTCGATGGCCGGGCAATTTTTATTTTGACTTACCATCGTGGTGAGAGGATTAGCCAATTCGCTTTGGAGAACTCGTGAATTGCCCAGGGTGCGCCGGACGTAGAGAATCGTTGTATACGTCCCTCGGGGAGGCTCCTTTCATGCACCCATTCCGGGTAACATATGGTATGTATCAAATATCTGCATATTCTGGATGTAGTTGACACTCACATAAACATCACGCCTATATCACCCAGAACGGTGTGACCGAGGTGTAGGTACATCACCCACTCTTCACCTGTTATGTTGAGGTGCCATGGGATAGGTATATCCATGTGTATGGTCCATTCTCTATAAAATAGCTAAATTACAAATGATTTTTATCATAAACGTCTCTTGTGCATCAAGTTCCTACTGTTCTCACACTCATTTAAATAAAGTTGTATTAAATGAGGAAAAATGCAAAATACTACTTCCTGTGTTGTTTATAATTTTATCAACTGGGTAGGTACATTGTAGTTGATTCAGTAGGTACCTACATAATCATACAATTCTACGTAGAACTCGTTTGTTATTATCAACGGCTAGCTCGAATATCACTAGTTAGTTTTTAATATAAAATCCAAGTAAATATGACGCAAATATAAAACCACTGGTGGTAGAGCTCTTGTGAATGAGCTCAAGGGTGGCAGCACCACCGTCTCACCTTTAACCTGCCGCCAAATAGTAGTGCTTCCATTACTGTGTTCCGGTTTGGTGGTGAGATCAGGCCCTGAAATTACTGGCACATGAGGCATAACACCGTAGTCCTCAGCTGCAGCGACGCATTTATAATCTGCTTTTGTGAATTGTTGATGTCCATTGGCTGTACTCCACTTACCATCAGGTGGACTACACGTTCGTTCGTTGTGGGCATGGTATAAAAAATAACATTACTAAACATACCGATTCAAATGACAATGATTTGTTTCTTTTGGTAGTGTTCATCTTCCTGCTCTTATTTCTTTTATTTTAGGATAGGCGCAAATCTTATTTTAACCGACTTGAAAAAAAGAAGGAGGTTCTTAATTCGATCATATTTTTTTTATGTTTGGTCTCAGATTACTCGAATACGATTAACCGATTTTGGAAATTCTTTTTTTGTCTGAATGAGTATACTTGTCATGTGGTCCCATTTTCATCAGGTCACGCTTTGATGATGGGATCCTGGAGAAATCGAGGGCAACCCTCAAATTTTAAAGGCTTCTATATTGTTTTCGTTTATTATCTTAAGCTACTCGGATATTTGCAGACAGCATTTCTTATTTGCTTGTTAGGAGTACCAGGATAATTATTTCAATATATACCTTGAGGCCGTTTACTGTATTCTTTCAAGTAATACAGATAAGGCAAGACGAATTGAATATTACTTTTTACTTATTAATATTGACTCTAAATATTATGATCGCCTACTTTAATTCATACTATGCATGTGTCGTCAGCAAATGATTCCTCTATCCGAGATGGTAACACGTATGTACCTGTATGTGCTATCTGACAATGTCAGAGATTACGTATCATATCACTGTCGAAATGTCGATGTCAACTCAATCGATCAATGGAAAATGTTATCATACAAAGCCCCATAAGCAAGCTATACATGTACTTGAAGTGTTACTAAGAAAACCTTGGTACATTGGTACTTTGAAAAAGTGTCAAACATTAAATAACAATATATGATTTTATTTTATTTATTATATGTTACTAAACTTTCGCGATTTGAGAACATTTTTCAAAAATTAGACAACGGGTCAACGACAAACGTCGATCATAGGTATTTATTTACCTTTATAATAATTACGCGATTTAGACCCGTTGTCTAATTTTTGAAAAATTAAATAACAATGTCTGTTTTAATGTTTTTTTGGGTTACAAATGTTCAGATTAGTCTTAGTTTAAAACAATTCAGAGGAGTAGCAACTTTCGTTCTGAATATTTATTTTTACAAACAGAGAGCGGCCTAAATCTACCGTTAACTTAAGCAACACTAGTTCCATTGTATCGTCCAATTCCACCATCACTAAACTGCTATCTTTTTGTCCCTCAGGCGTGCTTCGCCAGTATTACAATGACGACACGGAATCCTGGGCGTGGGTCCGGGCCGCTGTCCGAAGCGGGTGCCTCCTCGCCTGGCGCGACGGTACCCTGCCCCGCAGGGCTGCGGCCAGGCTGCCCCTCCGGGACCTGCATCTGCGCACCGCGACCTTCCTGCCCAATGCGTTCCAGCTCTCCCGGCTTCGAGACGACAGTGCCGTCGCCACGTTTCAGGTGAATATCTACTCATCTCAAGAAAACCAATCGAATATTTAATCAACCAGCCAATTGGATAACTACTTACCATTACAATGAAAGTAATGATATAGTATCGAACTCCAACGTCAAACGAGACTGATTAATCAAAATCTCAATTGTGTTCCGGTTTGCTGGTAAGATTAGACCCTGAAATTACTGGCACATGAGGCATAATTTTAAGCTAGTAATTTGCAAGTACAAATTATGTACTAGAATTCTTGTTTACTCCCTCCAACTGAGCTTAAGACGTTTCATGTCCGTGGTGTAATGGCCAGTTTTCGAACCCATGACCGATGCATCATCCATTGCGCCACGGTCGCTATGGCGACGCATCCGCAATATTGACTGAATGAATGTTCATGGACTGGAAGTTGCCACATACCACCAGGACTACACGCCCGATAGTCTGTAATTGCAGTCTCCACCTAACCTTACCAGCTAACCGGAACACAATAATGGAAGTAATGCTGTTTGACGCAAATTATCGGCAAGGTAAATGATGCAATTTAGATTAAATGATAGTTAAATGACCTTTATTTTATCCTGGTCGGACAACAAAAACGAATAATTCCTAATATGGAACTGCCAGGAAACTAAGGTACAAATTGAGTAGGAAATTCCTTGTGATAAACTTTGTTTGAAGTATCTACTAAGAGCTACTTTAGTTGTCCGACTAATTTCCATTATATTACTTAATTTTGGTATTTCCATTAATAACTTTTTGGTCACATACTTCGGCTGGTATATTGTTATTGCGAACCGCGATCCTAATTCTAGATAGGGCAAAATATGAGCTGTGATAAGATTAGCCAATT
Source organism: Hypena proboscidalis (assembly GCA_905147285.1). Taxonomy (NCBI): domain Eukaryota; kingdom Metazoa; phylum Arthropoda; class Insecta; order Lepidoptera; family Erebidae; genus Hypena; species Hypena proboscidalis. The sequence goes on from LR990143.1 coordinate 5,030,418, forward strand.
TTGAAAATCAGCTCTAAAAATGACAACAAATTCAACCTTCGTCATTGGATGAGTATTGTTATTCGATGGCAAAATGTCAGTACATTTCTAAAAATGATAGTTTAAAAAAACTAAAAAAACACGCTTTTAAAGTACTTCTAACTAAAAAGTGAAAAATAATTCCTAATATAAGCTGAAAAAAGCGTGGGTTGCTCGATAGACGAAAAATATGGCACAGTGCGCCTTTTTAATGAAATCTGTCCGTTTACAGTGGGTCAAAATCGAGTCCAAAGGAGTCGGTTACATACATACATACATACATACATACATACAATACATACATACAGGTGAAGCTAATATAAGCGTGTTAAAAAAGCTATTACGCTTTTGCGCCTGCCCTCATCAATATGGGGCAAATATTACGTAATGCGGTTGCAAATTGCCCGCGGGTTCGATCCCGCAGATGGCAAATATCATAATGAGGGATCCCCCACACATACCCCTGCGGGTATTTGATATTTAACCTTTTTTATTGCCGCGCCAACTGCGGGGCAAACGGCCCTATCTATTGACTGATCTTTAACTTATTATATGCAGTTGATAAAAAAAAGGTATTGGAATTCTACACAGTTCAAGTAACCCCCTTAAGTTTAATTATTTACCTATTTGTAGCAGCAAGTAAAGCATAGAGGGTTACAACACAAAACAATTTTTTTAGTATAGCTAGCCGAAAAGCAGGTTTTTTTTTTAATAACTAATATTTCTTTAATTGATAATTTGGCAAGAATATAACCAATGTACTACTTCGATTCTTCAAAAAGTCATGAGAATTCGTAAATCGACGCGTAATACACGTCGTGCGCATATACTGTATGTATATGTACAAGATCTATTAGAAACCTAAATTCTAAATGAAACATCACGCAGCTGCCGTGTTTGTATGGAAATAAATAAAAAGTCACGAGTATTTAATTTACATGTCATTGAAGGAACCGATCGACCGTGTTATTGCAAATATCTCATTGCTTATTTACTTTTTGCTGTAATTGACTCGTCTCGTCAGGTATCAGACGGATTGATTAGCTATTTATTTATTTATTCATTTGCGAATATGGGTACATAAAGATGGTACAAAGGTTGTTTGATTCATCCACATTCAGCCATGTAGCATGCAAATAGGTAAACGTGGGCAACATTATGATTAAGAATTAGTTTATCTATTATAGAATTGATTTGTGCCCGGTGGATGGCTATAGTCTCACCACCTATCCCATGAGACCTAAAACATAGCAAGTGAAATGTGGACATTGTACACCTTTGCCACACCCTTCTGGGTAATTTAGGCGTGATTTATGTTGTTATATTCATATAATTGATCACTATTTTATCTTATGCTCAATAATATTTCATCTTGCAACGTCAACTTCAAGTTTCGTATTTGACTTAAAATTAAAATAAATAAATTTACGGCCAGCTTCTTTTTTGTTCATCCATTAATTTAGCAAATAATTAAACTGATTTACCAACCATAATTTTGACCATAATTACCCCAACTTAATAGTAAAAACAATTAGCTAAGCCGGTCAGTGCTGTAGAATTCGTATTTTGTTAACTAAATATTGGGTATTCACTAAGGTTTCTATTCTAAGACCTGCTAAATATATATTGCAAAATTCTACACTAATGTGTTTACCAATTTGAGACCTATTCATACATACTTTACGAAATAATGGATGTTTTATTGCTGCCGATCGATTGTCGACTGACGATGAACAAATTATAGTCTTCGATTATCGAAACACTATCCATAAGCGTATCGATAATATCAATGCTTAGATCGAGGCAATACTATCGAATGTGTGAAGAATAAACTATTGATAGAATTGCTAGTGTAATTTTTTTGAACAATTTTTTTGAAACGCATGTGTGCGTGAAATGTATCTTTGTAAACATCACCGCGATATAAGAGTGATTCGAAGTGTGGGCGTAGTTCTAAAAAAATAAATAAAGAGAACGATGGTTTTGAAACTATCGATTGACTTTATCAAATGAAAATAATCCATATAACACTATCGATTTTGGTCAACATTAGGATGTTCTTAACAAATCCAGTTCTATTACGCCATTGCGTATCCAATTCGTATTATTAAAAACAACGATTCATCTAGTGTTGTTACTCACAAAGAAAAAACTCGATAGAATTGCTAGTGTGCACTAATTCGATAGTTTCGAATCATTGATTGGCTTTTTCAAATGAAAATAATCGATACAAAACTATCGATTTCGGTCAACAGTAGGATGTTCTTCACAAATCCAGTTCTATTATCGTCATTGCGTATCCAATTCGTATTATTGAAAACTACAATTCATCATTCATCGTTTAGCCGTCTTGCAGTGTCATTTGTCAGTCTGTCAGTCTATACAATAGCAAATCTAAGAAATGGCGGATCTTTAAGTTATATGATGCCCGTTTAGTATTACATGGCTCTAATATCTGTTTGTTCGTGCATGTTATGTCATACCGCACCTTGTACGGAGACCTGTTGTAAGGATACTAAAGTTTTCCTTGTTTTTTCACACATTTTATTTAGTTCTGTGTCCGATATACCATGATTTTGTCCACCACCAGAATTTTTTTCTCGTCCCGTCACCCTATTTGAAGAATGCTCGCATCGTTTGGACAAAACATACGTATTTTAATTTCCGTTGTAATGCCTAGTATAGTTAAGCCAAATTGGTGGTAAAACAGACCTTTAATTATCTCCTATCATCAAATAATTAAGTAAAGTATTTGTGTATGTAGAACTAAAATATATTTGAAAATACTTGGCCGAAGACCAAACAGTTGTGTTCGATTCCGGTTCAATAGTTTCAAACTTTCAATATCAAAGTCGAAGCAAATAATGATCATTATCCATAATTGGTCGTACTATAACGGTAGCCCAGTTTTTGTATAATTTGCATTGCTTTTTATCTTCCCCGCTTTCATTTCCTCGTCGCATTGATTTTGCGATGTCCGGGAAACAGTGTAATCGATGAAAAAGCCGCTATTTGTGGTATTATGATAGCGTGCATTGTAGACGGAAATATTCTGAGTTTCACTCAAACCGGAGCACGTTGTACCATTACAATTATTGTAAAGATGTACCGGATAGTCGTAATCTTTGTTCTTTATCGTCCTATTGCACGATAGTGAGCTCTTTCTGGGACATAACATCGCGCCTATATTACAAAGAAAGGTATTGCAGAGGTGTATTAACTAATAACACACATAATCACCAGTTTTTATTGATTAAGGGTGAGCCTTTCGCCATCTTATGTCGCAATGTCAGATTCCGTGTAGCTTTAGAGAAAAATACCCGAATGACACTTTTGTCCGACCCAGAGAACGAACCTGATACCTCATGGTCAGCAGTCGCAAAGACAGTAGACCAACGAGTATTTTAATCTTTTCTGGGATCCTTGATCATTTTGCTTAACAACTATAGCTCGTAGGTGCAATAAATGAAATAATTGCAACATACGTGACTATATGTTACCTATCTGGTTTAGCTTATAGTCTTTTAATTATTCTGTCGTTTAACATTCCTGTTAATCTATTTAATTGAATCATAAGAATGTACGGTGTTTCCAATATCTATAGAATTGTTTACGTAACACGAGTGATTTCCCGCTTTCATTTATCATTTTAAGGATAAAACTTAGTATTCGATATTAGGTATACTATTGTTTTATGAAGTAGAATTGCTAAATACGGCCCCATACCGGCGACTATCCCATTCCAACGACTATACAAATCTTTTGTATAGTCGCCGGTTTGGGACTCCTGTGCCGATATGTAGTAAGTATAGGAAAGTATACCTAATGAGACCAAATATTCAAAGAAAGCCACCAGTCAAACTTGTAAGATCACCCAACCATCCTAGTTGGGTGTTATCTTTCGAATATCTGTTACAAGTTTGTACTGATACTATAAGTTTTTGATCTTATAAAAACGTTAATAAGTATGCTTGTTATGCGTGGTATATCAGTGGCTATTGTCTAGAAGACAATGCTTAAACCAGTAACTATCAACATAGGTGCTACACGAGCTCTGACAACTAATACAAAATACTAATGTTTGATCTATCAGGCTTGTTTAAGATACTTGGTGAAGATATTTTGACAGTGTTGATATATACATTTTTTGGATGTGATATTCATCTCTTTAGATATTTATTTTACTAGATTAATGGCCTTTATCATTCCTTGTGTAGACTCTTAAAGAATCGAAGGAGTTTAACTGCTATGCGTTAACCAAGTTCACAATATTTTTAGTGTTACCGAGGTATTTTATATCTTTCCGTCCTTTTATAACATTCGCTTCTATGTAGGTTTACCAAACCATGCAAATACATTACATTACTTACTTATAAATTAAACACAATGTGCCCATTCCTCGACGCGAATCGAAGTCATGCAATTGCAATACAACGTCTTGCGAGACGCCGAATCCCCTTCAAGTAACGCCTTTCTCACGATTCCTACAATTTAATAGACCTCAATAAAGCCAAACACCCGTAAATCAAAGCTCTTTGTGCATCGCGACCTTTTCTTGTACTTATTTACCATAAGAAGGGCTAGAACGCGAAGGTGTTGACACGTAAAGGAAACACGTTTTAAGAAAACTCCGCGCCGCTGTATAATATCCTCCGATAAAAAATGTCTATTAATGCAATGTGACCGTGACTAGTTCTGTCCTTACGATCAGATGTTCCTTTATTATCACCCTATGGAACCCGCTCGCTCGCTTTTTATAGAACACCTCGAAGAATTGGATTCTTTAAAATACATTATGCAAATTGTAACGTTTCTTTAGCAGATTAAGTCATAAATCTTAAATTTATATTACTCGTTGCAGTTGAATGTTACAATTAAGCTTTTATTGTTACAGACTTGCAATGCGGCTGAATATGCGAGATGGGTGCGAGCGCTGTGCGTCGAGATCCTCGGTCAGACACCACTACCACAAGTACGATTTTTGGACGTGCTGTCCGCTACGGATACAGCTTGTAGAGAACCAAAGAAAGAAGCTCCTCAACAGGAGACACCCCTATGTCCCCCCAAAGCGCCTCCACGTGCTCGTCGAAGGCTGCTAACGTCAACCGAGACACTCCTGCCGCGCAGGGATCACTCCCCCGCCGCAACGGACGAAGGCATCGTCGTCGAAGACGACGACTACGACTCTTCGTCCGATCGCAGCCTTGACTTAACCCTGTCCCTCGACGCCTTGAAGACCGCCGACGTGGTCGATGCGCCAGTACGGAAAGCAGAGGTCATCAAATGTGACAGTTGTAGCAAGCTCAATGCAGGCACGCAGCAGCACCACACGCTGCCGCGCGCCGCTCGAGCCGAATCGGAGCAAGGCCGCCGCTACTTGAAACGATGGGAGGGAACGGCCGGTGGTGCGGAACGAGGCCGGTACGCTATGGAGGCGGCTAGACGAAAAACAGCGTCGATGGAGAACCGGGCGAGGTCCTGCTCACCGAATGTTCACGAAGCCGTGGCCAAGTATGTGCCAGTGCGGGAACGTCGGGCGTTGTTTGAGTCGTTGTCCCGGACGACAGTGAGCAGCTTGGCGCGGAGCAGCGAGCAGCTGGCGAGAGTGGAGCGCGCGCCAATGGAGACGACTCCTCGGCGTGCTGCTTCACTGCACGACTTGCAGGCGCCGCCGACGCGGTCGGTGAGCGACCTGCGGCAGTTCTTCGAGGCGGTGGCGCGCGGCGCGGGCGGCTGCGTGCTGCGGCACAGTGCCCCTCCGCACCCCGCGCCGCGCGCCTTTGCTTCGCTCACGTGCGCCTGACGCATCCTTCCCTGTAAATATTGTACATACACCCGGCGTTGACCGCTATCTCACTAAGTCGTTCGTTTTAAGACTGTTAAAAGTATTGTTATATAGAACCTAATATAAATACCGAAATAAAATGAGTATTGTCTATTATACAGTCGTTTCATTAGTACCCAGTTTCTCCAGAATTTGTAACAGTGCAGTAGGTTGCAAGGTAGGTACATGCAACCACATTGCGTAAATTCTCCATGTATTGTTTTTATTGAAAATCCAATTTGTCAAGAGACAATTGGTGCGGTAAGTCATTAAATAACATTTGTCTGAAGGCGTTGAAATATCACATAAAGGTCACAAGTCAAGCTCTCGTGTCCTCGAAGTTATCTTGATGTTGTAAGGATTGTTTCGCAATGTTAAACACACTATTGTTCATTCCCTAAATTGTAGCAAACGGTAAGTGAGCATTCCGTTTGAAGCGAAATTACGTACTGAGTGCTTGTATTATGTAAATCGCGTTTAAAATAATGCTGTGCCATTGTTCGACTGAACGTCTAAGACCGTTGGCAGCAATGCGTGATCCGCACTTAGTTTGCACAATAGATTTGTTATCCTTTCTTGAATAGTTGCTGTCGTGACAAACCTCGATTCTCCCTTTCTATTGTATCAGCTAAAGGAAAGTGGAATGCAACGATAAGATTCCTTGTCTATTACGAAAGCGAAATGACTGGAACTAATGAACACGAGATAAACCATTTTTTGGTCATGAATCACTCCAAATTGCATTTAGATGATGTCATTATGTCCGTTATTTCAGGGCATAATCTCACAAGTAAGCCGAAACACATTACTTCTATTTGAAGGCAGATTAAAGGTGCTATGCCCTTGAGTTTGTTCTCAAAAGAGCAAGTCGCATTATTGCCAAGTCTTATAAAACTACTGATAGGTAAACCTAAGGAGGAAAATATCTTATGTTCTTCATCCAATTCAATACAAAATTGGCCTGTTTACAATACTGGATCATAAACATTCCATGCAAAAGTAAATTATTGGCGGCAATTGAAGTGATCAGCGGTAATAATGCAATAATTGCGTCACGCCACGTAACTGCGTTGTTGACATTCAATTAATTACCTCAGTCATTAATACTAGGAAATAAAACTGATGCAGTATTTCCGAAGACTTGAGGACAAGGAAAGTGGTTTGCCCTGAGGTTGAGATGAAAAAGAATGTTCCTCTGTTATTGGACCTCAGCAAGGATATGAGAGCATACTTGCGAATTATCGCCTTTCCAATTCATTGAAAAGTAAGAGATTGGGTCCTATTTCAATGGCCTCAGAGTAAGTGGGTAATACATGTACATAAATTGGAAACAGTTATTCGCGCACCTTCCCCTCGTCGCCACTAGGACACCAAACTAACAGGTAACCCTTCGAGTATATACATGCCAACCAATCTAAAAGATGACAAGCCAACTAGTCCTAACCTTCATCTCGTCGCCACTAGGACACCAACCTAAAAGGTTACACTTTGAGTATATACTTCCTAACCAATCTAAAAGATGACAAGCCAACTCACGTCCTATATCTAAATCAAGTCAGGATGGCAATGTAACACAGCAGACCAGGCGCAAAATCAATGGCTTCACGTGTTTAAGAATGAGGAAATTCCAAGTAAGTATATATTTTGCAGCGCTAACTGACTTGGATGCCTTTGAATGAATTTCGATAGCAATCTCATCCAGATTTTACAGATGATAGTGTACTATGAATCAATCCACAATCAATGTAGGTACTTGTAAATAATTTTATTGTATAAATAACTGAAGACGTAGTGCACCTACTACAGCAGACTTTTACGACTACCCACTAATTAGTCATAAAACAAATTACAAAGAACTCTGATTCACTGGTTACCAGACATAATTACATTTTAATGTCTTCCATCATAACAAAAACTATTCATTGAGACAAGCATCATGTAGACACAATCAAAACCACGCTACCCATGATCCATTATAAAATATGATCCATCACCTATCTCCTTTCAATTCATGAAGTTGAAAAGAGAAGATGGTCGTGACGGGTGTTTCATTTAATACTACCAAATTAGCAGCAGGAATGTGGCCGTGTCGAATGTTCTTGGTTGCAATGCATCCTCACAAGCCAGTAATTCAATCTGAAAAAAAAACGAACAATAGACAATATAGAGATAGTAAAGGTATAGAAAAACTCAAAGGGCGCCGAGGGATGGGACAGGTAGCCGATCAGACAGAAGTTTGATATTGTTATGGACAGATAAGGATATAAAAGTTTTAACGGACTAAATCGTAAATGTACAGAAGTTTTTTTTTTCTTAACTAGCTGGCGTTTTAATTTTTCTTCAAAGTTAATGTAAATAGTACTCTTTTTATATTAATTTAAATACCCTAGAAAAGTCAAAAGTATCGATCTTCTTTGCTGAAATTTATTTAACTTTCAAATTAGGTATTTAAGAATTGATAAAAGTAGATATTTCGCAATTATTTTAATAGTTTTCAATAAGGTATGTTGTAAAAACTTAACGGACCAGGATTTAGTTAAAATATAAAAAGGGAAAAAAATTACCATAAACTTATTATTTTTTTTTTTTATTATTAATAGAAATAGAAATAGAAATAATTTATTCGCGTAAAACATGGTAGGTACAGATGTTTTACCATTTTGTTACTTTTTTGTATCACATATTTCGCCGGGCATTCGACATGCAAATATAAGATATTAATGCTAAAATTATTACACTTGGCATGCAAAATTCATGTTTATAATGTGCTTTAAATAGAAATTAAATTGAAGCATACAATGTCAAACCAATCAAAATAAATATATATAGGTAAGTACTTGATCAAAGTCAGAAAATTAATAAAACATATATTAAACCTATTATTATGTCATGAATTGGCTAATTACATAAATTAAAATAAAATAAAAGTAATAACATGTCAATATTTCAATAATTTATGGACTCGAAACAATTTCATCAATAACTCAACCAAGCTCTACTAAACTGACATAGTTTTTACATTTTTAATTTTATTATATATATTTATATTTAATCAATATATATATTTAATCATATTGTAGAGTAGCGGTGTAAGTCCCATATTGACCCAGATCTCGGCAGTTCGGAACTAATAAAAGTGATGATAATAGTAACTCTAGTCAGAAAGTAACTATCAGTCAACCATAAGTGCTTCAACTGTACTTTTTAGTAGCTTAGAAGGGAAAGTACGTAATCTCAGTGATTGACATTTCAAATTGAAAAACTAATGAATGACCTAATAATGTAGAAGAATACAGTTACCTGTATCTGTGTATACGTTACTGATGATGATGTAGGTGTTTGATGAAAGCAAGGGTATGGCAGAGATTTATAAATACACATATTTATTTATTTATTTATTTTATTTTAAAACTTCATGTACAATATGCCATAGGCATTCTCTACCAGTCAACCTTTGGGTGATGCTGAGAGTGGGGTAGTAGGTGCAAAAGAGGAAGTTTTAATTAAGAGAAGAATAAAATAATTATAAGTACACATAGGTACTTAACACATACATATAATTACACAAATAACAAATATACAATATATGAAAACATAAATGATACATAAACATACACATATCCAATATATACATAATTTAAATACCTAATATATACATATACAATATACTTATACATATTGCATATTACACTTGCCACTTTAAAAACATAACCAACCTGCCTGAACCTAAGAACTCTTGTTATATGGAGCAGTCATGTTTTAGAGTGATTATACCTTAAATGCTTAAATAGCCGATCTAGGGTAGTCCCTGAATCTTAAAAAAAACATTAGAATTATTAAAAGAAATGTTTTTTACTGCTAAAAAATATTAGATGGACGAGACAGAGATTCTCCACTCTAGATCTGAAAGGATCACTTATGAATTAAAACCTAACTTAATTAATAATAGCACGTATGTATTATAAAATATCTATGGTCACGCACAATTTCAATCAAACATTTTTAAAAGCTTATTGTAGCCAAAGGTATCACTTTTAAACAGCCAATACCAACCAGATAACTCGGTCAGTGAGTGCTGTGACCTTGAACGTGACTAGAACGTTTTTTTGGAGTAACAGTTCTATTCAGACGGAACAAGTAAAAAGTAATAGGTACTTTTTACTGACGTGACGTAGGTGGACATTATTGGATCTTGGTATTGAAGTGTTTGTCCAATTTCAAAAGAAGTTTTTGTATGTAAATACTACCTATTAAATACGGGTATTATGTTTTTACTAAGCAAGATTTGAATTAGGTACGTGTGATCATTTAAGTGTAGGCGCGAGTTTCACGAAGCGGAGACGAGAGGAGATGTGTTAGAATGACCAATCTGGATTTTACATCTTCTCAGTCCTCTCTGCTTAGCTTCGGTAGCGGAGCCTGATTGGTTTTTCAAACTCATCTCGCGTCTCCGTTGTAGTGGTAACCGAGCCTTATACGACTAAGATAGGCAAGGTATTTTGTTCAGGTATTTTATCGTTCAGCTCTTTTAACTTTGCGTTATCTCGACATGTGAATCATTTAGGTAATGTACCTATTGGGACGAGGCAATATTTATCTGAACAATAGATACGGCAGATAAAATTGATCGATACTAGTGTTTGACAACTCTCTCTCCTTTTGAACTTTAAGAAATTATCTGCATAGATTGAGAATGACTGAAGCAATCGTAAAAAGAATTTCACTACCCATAAGCTTTGCTTTCGGCCATAAAACGTGTTGTCAGTATTTCGGAAACAGTTACAGTCTATATTTTTAAGACATATAAACTAGCATCTAGTAAGTACCTAAATACCGCGGGCGAATACGTTTTTGACGAGTTTATGCTTTGTTCGTAGAATCGTTGGTAAACTTTCATCTAATTTAGTTTTAGTGCACTACCTACATACTTTTGATATTTTACTTTTGTTTTGTTTAATGACGACGAGTGTAAAAATTATATTATGTAATTCAACAATGTTCTCATGTAAATGATGTAATTCGTATTATGAGAATAAAGTATCTTTAAACTTTTTTAAGCTTTAAGAACAAATAAATATAAATATACGATAATAACAAACTTTTCTGTATTCCCTAACTCTATTACAAATTAGGTGCAATATTGCGTGCACAAATATAGCTTGAATGTCTACTTACAGACAAACATCCATTAAATCCGTACATTTTAGTCTGTGAATAATTGAGCTAGTTTAGGTGAATGGGCACAACCAGTCGAACTAGATTGACATTGAACTTACCATAGTAGAATAGTGCCTTAAAGACCTCACTTTCAATTTTATTTATATGATCCTTTCAATAAAAGTTAATACAGTTAATACTTTTAAATTATGCTATTTAATTGCACGGTTGGCGTAGTGGTTAAAGAAAAGTCGCCTTGCTGCTTTCAACTGCGTTAGTGGTGTGGGTTCGATCCCCACATGACAATTTTTTTTGTGTGATTCGCAAAGATTTGTTCTGACCCCAGAGCCAGAACAAATCTCTGCGGATCACACACATGCTTTGTTTGTGTAAAATGTATGTTTGTGAACACCCCCGCGACACGGGAGTTATGCCTAGTGCGGGCGCCGTTTTTAAAAAAAAAACAATAACAAAAGTGCTGTTTTCTCAAAAGTTTATGCCTTTTTGCTCTTTTTCTTGAAAGAAGTCTTTTACCAGGTTTCAAATCATACTACTCAACATTTAATTGAAAACAGTACTAAGGCTTAACAAAAGCATAACCTCCGTAGTTATTTCTAATTAAAAATATCTAAACATACTAGTCAAGCATAAAAGGTAAATTATACATTGCGCCTGTATTTTCAGAAGTGTTTGGCAGAGGTATAATAACTAAAATGTCTTCACCAATTAACAATACGATACACAAAAATATGAAGTACCAGATTAAATGAAAACCTTTAAGTGTAAGTAAACCTACTTACAAAAAAAAAAGAAAACAACAAATAAATATATCGGAATTAGACATCTAAAATTACAACGTTCATTTGTGTCTAGTTCTTGACCCACTTATTTACTTTGTTTATTATCCATTTACCTTCTTAAAATTATAAACTAGATAATTATGTTCTGATACTTTTGATCAGTAAAATCAAACATTGGATCATACACATTAGGTAATATAGAAACCCTGAAAATACAGACATCTATAAATATGTCCGAAAAGACGATTCGTGGATTTAGAGCAGGGCTAGGATTGCTTAGTGGGAAAGCGATTGTCTGGAATCCTATGGAGGCAGGTCCAAGACCCGCTTCAAGTCGAAAAAAAAATTCGACTGTTCTTAGTACCTACAGATCAATAGGTATCTCATAGGTAAGCGTGCTCCACCGTAGACCGCATCATCACTTACCATCTAGGTGAGATCGTGGTCAAACGCGTGCCTATCCACCATAAAAAAAAAAGATTGTCAAGTATCAGGGATGTTTTCAGACGCTCATGTCGATTGTTTTTATAGTACAATGCGTAAAAGATGCACATCCCTGGTGCATAGAGTGCGGGGTAGCTCAAACAACATCCTGAAAATGATATCAAGCAGAGAAGACTGTCCGTACGTGGGTTGCTGCGACGCCATTTCCCATGGGATGGCGGCGAGGCGATGAACTGTGTGCTCATCTCGCTTTTTTATAATAAGTTTCTAATTGTATCGTTTACTAACATAGTTTATAAGCTCTACTAACATTATGAGTCATTAGTCACTTGAATTAATATATTTTATTATTATATTATTCAAATTCAAATTCATTTCTTAGTGGATCATAGTTAACATAAAGGTCTTATAAAATAATACATTGGAGTGCGCTATGTCCTATCATATTGGTTTACAACATTATTTAATTAAAAAAAATTGTAAAATGTCAATTATATAATTATATAGCGCAATCGGCAGATTACATGTGATTATATTATTCAATAAAAGTAATAACAAATAACAATAGGCAATAATAATTGTAAAGTAATAATTTTATTATAATTGTAACCTTGCCAGAATCACTGAATGCTATTAAATCTGATTGGAAAATAAGTAAATATTTTTATCACAAAAAGTATTCAATCCTTTCAATAGACAAGGATTGTCCAAAAGAGTGATAAGACAAAAAATATTAGAATGCCAACAGGTGCAAGGTTAGTAACTCAAATAAGGCTAAGCATGTCAAGATACAATCGCACTTGAAAGTGCATAGAGCCCATAGAGTTTAAGGCTCAAAATCCTTTGGCAAATATAAATGTCAGTGGGCAGGCCATGAACTCATTGTTAGAAGGGTTTCGTGTACTTTGAGTCTTACGGCTAACAGCGCTTGCACACTGGGCCACTACTTGTGGAGACTAATACATACGCTCTATAAGTTAGCTGCACACACAAATAGACGCAATATTATTGTCAACATTCACGGATTTCTCTTTTTATAGTTTTTTCTTTTTATTTTTATACCACGCCCACAGCGAACGAACGTGTAGTCCACCTGATGGTAAGTGGAGTAAGTGGAGTACAGCCCATGGACATCAACAATCCACAAAAGCAGATTATAGATGCGTCGTTGCAGCTGAGGACTACGGTGGTATGCCTCATGTGCCAGTAATTTCAGGGCCTGATCTTACCACCAAACCGGAACACAGTAATGGAAGCACTACTATTTGGCGGCAGGTTAAAGGTGAGACGGTGGTGCTGCCGCCCTAGAGCTCATTCACAAGAGCTCTACCACCAGTAAAGTTTTAACTCGTCAATATGCAAAATATTGTCAATATTGACCCTTGTTGCGTAGCTAGCGACTGTGCCAGGCCCGTCCACTTAGTAAGTTACTAAATGAACTCTGTGGCGGAAACATTTATAGTTTTATCGTGTTTTGATAGTTTCGACATACTATCGATTAATTATCGATTATCGATTAACAATATTACTAGCGAATGTTGTCGCTTACGCAGTTTATAGCTCAGTGTATTCAGAGATTAACCGGTTCAAACAAACAAACGAACAAACAAACTCTTGCACTGTATTTGTATATAGGTAAAATCGGCGATCTGTTTTAAAATTAGTCGCAAATGAAATGGTCACGGGTCGGTATTGGCCACGCTCGAGGACGGTGCTTGTCGATTAGTCAAGCAGCTATCTGCAGCTTACTTCAACCGTCAAGATCCCTGATTCTACCTTTACCTAATATGTATTTATAAATACATCTTACACAATGTGGACACGTTTAGTGGCCGACTCTAAAAGCCAGGTGTGCGAAGGCTCTATGATTTTTCAATCATCTATCTATTTGTAGTAATAGAATGTTTAATTAAAAAACAATTTAATTTGGGTTATTTCATTTAATTGCTGTGATACTACCAGTGGTTATATTGGATGATCGCTGCCAATTCGTAACTAATTCTTAATTGAATTCCTTGGAATGAAATAAATAGAGCTGGTGCAGTTCTTTAGGCATGATATGATGGTATAAAAATACAACTCCTAATGTAATGAAGAGAAGTGTTATTCACCTGATGGTAGGTAACTAGCAGCCATGTATGAACATCGACAATCGTTTAAAGCAGATTGTAGATGCGTTGTTACATCTGAGTACTACGCTGTTATCCTCATGAGCTAGGTATTTTAGGCCTTTCAAATAATATTGTATGTATGAATTATCGCGATCATGCTTTGTTTACCTTTTAGGCTTGACGTTTCGGCAGACAGATTTAAGTGGTCGCAAGCAGACAGCAGCACAATATTTATTTATTTATTTAAATTTTATGCACTAAAATGTACAAAGGCGGACTTAATACTAAAAGTATTCTCTACTAGTCAACCTTTGGGTGATGCAGAGATGTAGATAGTAGGTGCAGTTTTAAACACGTGTGAGGCAGACATTTAGATAATAAGTTAATAGCTATATAAAAAAACATTAATATATACCAATACATACATACACTACAGTAAATAATACATAGTTGAAGAAATACACTAATGATGAGATGATTCCGCCAATTCATCAAATAGGAGAGCACGCACCTTCATCTTAAATGAATAACGTGATGTCGCCATCCTGGTTTCGAGAGGAAGCGCGTTCCAGAGTAGGACAGATTGAACATAGAAGGAAGAGTTTACAAAACCAGAGGTATGTAATATAATATATAATAATAAATCATTTATTTCAGGCTGCATAGGCCCAGAAATATTTACCTTAACCTAAAAATACATAACACTATTTCATACATAGATTCGGCGACGTGTGACGCGCGGTGTCAGGTAGGCTACCACGGAATCCCGGAACAAATGTCAAGCTTAAAAAACGTCAAGCATAAAAGGTAAATTATGCATTATCGCGTTAATGCCCGTTAGATTTTACTTAATACTCTCTTGTATTTAACATAATTTAGTTATAACTTCTTTTATTTAAGTGTCAGAGTCAGACTTTTGCACATTAGGTAGAATGAAACCAGAAAGTCTAAACCACATTATTTGCTTCATTTAACTGGACCATGGTCTCGTTAACCAGTATTATCTCGGTAAAAAAGGATTAATTCTTGCAATCTTTACATTTCCTCACAATCCACAATACATAATAGACAAATTGTTAAGCTAAATAGCAGTAGTAGCCGTTAAAATATTTGCCGGTAAAAAACCAGTATTTGTGGGAACTATCAAACCAGTATGATAGAGAAAAGACACACGTCTCCAAACCAGTACACTAGAGAAAGATACTTCTTTGTGTCTATGAGAAAAGTCTTCACTAGTTATAAAGATTCACGAAAAGGGTTGAAACACATAACCCTTTCTCGACGGTCGGGTAAAAAGGGTGACGGACATTCTTTGAATCTTTTGATTTGATAGGTCAGTGCTGGGACGTGGACAATAATAATTAATCTTGGGTTCGGCGCTTTTGTTCTTCAGTAACCCACTTGTAAGGGTATTTGTACTGACCAGTAGATTTTTTTGAGAAGCGAATGGACGGGACAGCCTTTTATGTGAGTTCAATACAGACATATAATTGAAATTTTTTAACCA
Source organism: Hypena proboscidalis (assembly GCA_905147285.1). Classification (NCBI taxonomy): domain Eukaryota; kingdom Metazoa; phylum Arthropoda; class Insecta; order Lepidoptera; family Erebidae; genus Hypena; species Hypena proboscidalis. The sequence continues at coordinate 5,046,279 of LR990143.1, forward strand.
AAGTTGAAGATTTTTTTATGCAAAAATGTTAGCTATGAACTGGTTAGCTTCTGGTAACTGCAATGGAGTTTTAGCACTTCCGGCACCCTGGAGCGAGGATATTATGACGTCTCCTTTACAGTCCAAGAGTTTCCATTGATTTAGCTCTCTATGTGGTCGTCCAACTCTGTGCTGACTCCGGAACTGGGTAGGTGGTCATTGCAGCTTTCGGCTATCAACAAAATATTGGAGAATAATATTGTGCAACTCTAGACGGAAGAACTTCGTTGTTATGCTTGATCCAGCCATGATAGCTTTGGCATGGCAATATAAATCAATTCAAATTATTTTAATGCAATTAGTATAATATTTTAATTAGGTAAGATTCACTTTAATTTTCCTCCTACCATACGGACCGACGACCTGGTCAAGGCAGCCTGGATTAAATGGATGCTTGTGGCCCAAGACTGTCAGGTGTGGAAACGTTTGGAGGAAATCTTTGATCAACATTGGACTTCTTATAGGTTGCGATGTACTTTAAAATTATATAATATTAAGAATTTTAACTTCTAATTGATTATTTTTATAGCATTTGGCTATGCTTAGCAAATTATACTAAGAATCAGTTGAAAAAGATATGGGACCGGCAGGACTTGAACCTGCGACCTTACTGCACACCGGGCAGCCGCTTTAGCCATCCAGCTACGGTCGCCTCTTACCAGAACCCTGAATTTCTTGTTTGTATCCTACTTAAGATAGGAACAAACGGATGAACGTGAAGTCACGAAATGACGTATCATACAGTTGAGAAGAAACGTCCCATATCTTTTTCAACTGTTTCTTAGTATAAAGTATTTTGTTGTTTGTTATGACGTGTTCAAGCGTCCTTTGGGGTCCATGGAAATAAATTATATGATTTCTTGAATTCTAGAGACATCGTGAATTGCCAAGAAGATGATAGTTCGGTACCTGAACGATATATCTGGTACCGTCAGAGTTGTTGGGCTCTACAGACCATTCACAAACCCGCTACCACATTCAATATTGGGGTGAAAAAGGGTTTCTTTTCATACAAATTCAATGCAAACTTTATCGTTTGAGGTTTGAAACGTGGTTAGCTATTACTTTATTCAATTAAACTGTACACAATATGATAATATTGTTCTGCATTTCTATTGTAATGACTCAGGAATGTGGGTTTATTGTGAATAATTTTACATGTCATTCAGCGTCGAAGTCGTTGTTTTGGCTGTCTTTGTGACTAGTTAATAAACGAGTTTTAGTACACCTCATAGACTCAAAACAGTCAGCAACAAAAGTAGCTGAACAATAAAAAAAAACTTTTATATAACTCACATTTTTCGCATTAAAATGTCTCTTTTATAAAACAATGCACGTATTTTTGGTTTCTGAATGATGAAATAATTACAATTTTCAGAATAAAGTGAATTTGAAAATGAAAATGAAATGAAAATGAAAAATGAAAAATGAAAAAGAAAATATTTATTTAGGTCCAAAGAAAACAATGAGACACACGTACATTCAGTATAGAAAGAAAAAAACAAATAAATACAGTAATTTGAAAGGCTGTATGCCCCAAAGCAAAAATTGTTTAAATGGGAATTGGTTCAGCATATGCCAAACTAAAGCTTGGCGCTGGTTTTCAACCAATCCCCCAGTGACTACACGGATGACAATTCGTTACTTAAATAATAAATAAGTTAAACAAACAAAATAAAAGAAACAATGATAAATCACAAATACAATTATGGCGTGTATGTACAACATAAAATAAAACGTAAAAATAAAATCATTTGAATATTTATTTTTGTTAACTTAAGTACAGTCAGCTTCATCTATCCAGTTAAGATAACAGCAATACTATAAAACGATACAAAAGAATTGGTTGGCCGGTTTCCATTAAAAAGTTATATGGGTTTTACTTTAATATTATTAAGATTTTATCTATTTATTTATAGACATTTCATATCTAAAACAATAAAATGCATGTTTGTTGCATTTTAATTTTCAATTTGTATGTAACTTAATTAATAAATAAAAAAAAACACGAGCACGAAATGGCCACAAGCAAATATACATTTTAGTGTTTTAGATATACTTCGTCTATAAAAATAGATAAACACTTCATCATCATCATCATTCAGCCGCTAATAGCCCACTGCTAGACATAGGCCTCTACCAATTTGCGCCTCAACACCCGGTCTTCAGGTCGTCAGTCCACCTGGCAGGGGGTCATCCTTCCTTACGATTGCCGAGTCGCGGTCTCCATTCTAGGACTCGTTTGCTCCAACGACTGTCGGTCCTTCGGCTAAACATTAATATTATTAAAGTAAATTACTTTACCCATATAACGTTGGTATGAAAACACGACGCCCGGGAGTCTACCTAAATCTCTATTTAAATACATTGCCAAACCTTCCGGAATAACAATAATAAACAATACGAACTAATGAAACAGTGTCCCATTTATTTGAACTGTGGACCAATTAGCCGCGACTTAATAAACTCGATACCAAACCTTTGACGATGCCGCCGACGGCTTTTCGTTAGAAATAGTGATGTAACGAACACGTTTATTCGAATATACGTATTATTTCTTAGACTACGAGCATACGCGTATTATCTATTCGAGGAATAGGATGTTTAATTTCTGTTAGTTAAATTTGGTAAGGTACTCTTGAGTGATACAATACAAATAATGAAATTATGTTGCCTTAAAATTTTAATTTACTGCAACACAACGTTACTCAAATAATAATAGTAATGATGACTGATTGCGCAATAAATATTAGTATCTTATCAAAATATAGGTAAACATATACCAAATGCAAAACTTTTTAGATCCATACTTAAAGCCAAACTCCAATTTTTTTTTTTTTTTTTTCGCCTTAATTTAATCTGCAATCGGCTGTAAGCCATAATCCACGGTTGTATTATTAATGTGAATTTAAAATTGTATTATCTCAGTAACTTTATGTGATATCAAAGTTATTATTTTAAACATGTTTCTTATATCGAGAGGATTGTCATTTACATCAATCAGTTATCTAGCCATTGAAATAATGACTAACTTATACATCACTAGAGTTTAGTTTAAGACTGAGGTTGATATGATAGGCATGTGTTATTTTAATTTGGCAATTTTTCATTAAAGCATTTTAAAATAATATCGTGAATAATTTATATTCGACGAATAGTGATTTTTACCAAATGTATTCGTAAAATTTGTATTCGTAGCATCACTAGCAGTAATCAATAAAAAATGAGGACGAAACCCCAGTTCATTATGTCATTAATTATGAAATGCCCCAATAATTTGGTGTTCGGGCCACGCGGCTAAACAAAATGTAGGACGCCCTGAATTAGTTTGGAGAATTGGTTCGAATGTTGAAAGACGATATGCATAGAGGCAGATATGTAGTTGGTCTTTATAATGTGATTCCTGTCCACTTTATAGTCAGAGAGTCTTCTTACAACGGTGACATGTTGTTGTGCACTTGCCCGTGATCTTGCAGCCGGATCTTAGACTATGCGATATCGCAGGAATTATTAAAATTCGCTTCTACTCGTATGTAACGAAAATACGATTGATTGCGTGACTGGATATAAATTCTATATTGCCAGCGATATATTTATTTATTTAACTTTTTGCACAAAAAAAGTACACAGGTGGACATAGTGCTTGATGGCATTCTCTTACAGTCAACCTAAGGTGGTGCAGAGATAAGCATAGGTAAGTGCAGTTCAGAAAGAGGAATAATAATTGATATGTAAAGAGAAGGAGTACATATTATATAAAATACGTTATAGAGATACATAATATTGAAAATAAAAATAAGTAAAATAATAATAATACATAATATATAATATATACAGGTTAGCCTTACAAGAGGAGTTGATATATCATAAATATTATGAAACTTGTATAATCGCAGTTTTGTGTTGCAGCTTTTAATAATTAAATAATGCATGGAAGCTCATTTGTTACATTTATAGCGCAATAAAGAGATCAGTTAACTAAGCTATGCAAATAAAATTAACAACACAATGTCGAAAGAAGTAAGCAGATGGTTCGCCGATACTACTTGTGACAATTGAGACATTTATACCAAACATTTAAAGTATTGGACTGACACGTTTTCTATTATATTTTTATGAGGTTGTTGCCATGACAAGAGAGCTGTTAATCATACAATTTATATCGACTTGTATGCGCTCGTAAAAATATGAATAATGTTACATGCTTACTGTTTCTACTTCTTACACAAGCAAACTTTTATGTAACGAACGGAATTAATTGTCCGACTACGATTTTAATTTCTAGCTAATTACAATAGCATTACCATCTTCATTTTTGCTGAGGAGTTTGTTCGTTTGAGCGCACTTATCTCTGGAATAAAGATAATTCTTAATACATTCACTGATTGTCGAATCTGTGTAAATGGGCTCTTTATCCTGTGACAAGGGCTATATGCTAAAAGAAATCTTACATAACGCTACAACTCACGGGAGCGTTAGCTTAGTAACTAAATATTAGACATAACGCGCGTTATTTCGATATTTCAGAGACGTTGCAATCTATTTGTTCACGATAAAACTAAAACTTAAACACTATAGTCATTGCGGGTAGTGTGAAAACAGTTTTATTGGCAGACGAACCTATTTACCCTCTTCCTTCCTTCTGAAATATCAATATAACTCATTACAACAAATATACATGGTAAATATGGAAACGAAATTTAAGAAAAATAGTGATCTCCATAAATTAAATCTAAGGAACAAAAACAAACTCGCTGTGCCCACTACTAGGCTCCATAAAATCTCTAACTCGTTTCCAGGTCAATGTATACGCTTTTACAATAAACTTCCTTTAGACGCAATAGAATTATCGATAGGTAAATTTAAAAAATATGTTAAAATTAAATTATGTCAAAAAGCTTACTATAGTATTTCAGACTACATAAATGATAATAGTATTTGGAAATGAATTGCTCTTCTTATGTGATTTTTTTATGTACTTTTATATTGTTATATTTTTCAATTTAAAAGATGGTGCACATGAGTTTCTCACCAGCTCTTCTCATAATGCAATACCCATCGGAGCTGGTACTTAGATTGATTTTAATTCGATTCTAAACAGTTTGATTAAAATTAATCTGAGCCCCGGTTATTCAAATCATTGTAATTAGTATAATTTAGTATTATTTATTATTTACTTTTATATCATTTTTTGTAATGTTTTGACGTGTTCAAGCGCCTCCTGGGGCCTATGAAAATAAATGATTTGATTTTTTTTTTTGAATTTTGAAATATCCTGTTATATCTAATATTTAGTAAGAAAATAATCATGTTTAGTCTCAAAACTTTTATCTTCCTTAGTTATTGGAATTCCATTTTTTAGCAACTTGTGGCTATAGGAATACAACATACTACACGTTCGCTTCAATTTGGCCAAATTTTTGCCGTCCGGCTCTTCCATACCTAACCTCTTTTGAATGTTTTGAGTGTGGCAATTTTGACATGTTAGGAGATAACTTAAATGAGGTATAATAATTATAGAAGTGGTATGTAAAAAAATGGCCATTTTAAAGCGAGTAGTCTTTCGACGACCGGATAGCGGAGTCAGTAGTGCAACTGCCTGCTAAGCAGAGGTCGCGGGTTCGATTCCCGCTCAAGTCAAATCTTTGTGTGCATGAACTTAACGGTTTGTCTTGGTCTGGGTGTTTCCATGTATAATAAGTATGTATTTACAAAAGAAAAAGTATATATGTATAAGTATCAGTTATTCTAGTACCCATAGTACAGTCGACCAATGAGTTGGGTATGCAGGGCAAAAACTTCTACGCCATAGTAAAAACTGACTGCAATAGATATGCAAGTTTGTATTTCATATTTAATAAGTGTAATATACCCACTATTTAGATATATAACTCACTTATTCATAACTGGTGTCGTAAGTCTTTACTATGACTTTGAAGTTTTTTCCCTGCATACCCAACTCATTGGCCGACTGTACATACAAGCTCTTTTAACTCTCCCTGGGATTGCCCGTGTGTCATGCACGGTGCCTTTCAGTTAGTTACCGCTGTAGATCCTGGCGTCACAGGAGTCACAGTGGTGGGCGTGTGGGTGGGATTATATCCCGTAAAGTACAAGCTCTGCTTAGTTGGGACTATAATGACGTTGTGTGATATATATTTTTTGCTTTTTCTTTATCGACTTCTGCACTAAGAATAACTCCTGTGTCGCGGGGGTGTTCACAAACATACATTACACACACACAAAGCACACCCAGAGTCGGAACAAATCTTTGAGGTTCACACAAAGATTCGGGGATCGAACACACAACGTAGTTGTTGGCGAGACCAACCATGCACTTAGTACTTGTTATTGCTTATCATATCAAAGGCGTATATACAGTTATACAGCGAAAAACATATGTATAATCAGTTAAGACATACACTTAGTCCACAACAACATGGTTTTATAACTTGCAGATCGACTAACTCTAACCTTTTGATTTATCCCAACTAATATTATAAATGCGAAAGTAACTCTGTCTGTCTGTCTGTCTGTCTGTCTGTCTGTCTGTCTGTTACGCTTTCCCGCTTAAACCTCGCGACCGATTTTGATGAAATTTGGTACAGACAATCTTTAGACCCTGAGACAGAACATAGGCTACTTTTTTTTTAAAAAAAAGGGATGAAGGGGTTGAAATAGAGGTTGAAAGTTTGTATGGGATTTCTTAATTTAAGATAAAACCATGAAACTTTATATTTAAGTACTTGATAAGAAATCATTCGCTTTTGAAGTTTAAATTCCTTTTGACGAATGCTCTGCATCGCCACCGCTGCCGTCCGCGTCGGTCGTAGTCGCGTACATTCGCCGAAGTGTGGCGTCATCTGCGGCAGGCATCGTTGTCGGACGCATGCGATTAGACAAATTTGCGCTATAGAGAATTACATTTTTCGATCCAGTAAAATTATTTTATTGTTTCATATAACTTTTTAAGTGTTTTTTATTAATTAGGTCCTGTAAATTAATTTTGTTCATTTTGTTCATACTTGATATTTCTTTTAGTTTATAGTTATATAAGTAGGTTAGATAGTTTCCTTTACTTAAAAAAAATCCGATTTGTTTTATTTCCTTTTTTGCCTAATAGGGTATTTTTAATATAATAGGTCGTAGTAGGTAATAATATACAATAAAATACAAACTTAACTTTGCGGTTTGCTCTCGAACCGCAAAGTTAAGTTTGTCGTAGGTTATAAATGACCTATGACAAACTTATATTTGCGGTTCGACTTATAAAGATAAACCGAAAGGTTTATTTTATATATAAGTCGTACTTATGGTCGTACTGTAAAGATTTTAATTTTAAAGTATAGGTATAGGTAGTATATTTGATATTGTATGTACGTAGGTTATTTTATAATACGGTTAGGTAGGATAAGACATTCGTATAGATATTAGTTTATAGGGATTTTGCTTATATATTGAGTTTAGATCAGAAATAGGTATATTAAGGTAGGTATGAATTTTATTTTCTGTTATTGAGTTTTTTTATTGATGTACCTACCACACAGATGAAATCGCGGGACGAGATAGTTTGTTTGTTTGAAAGCGCTAAGTTTAAAAACAACTGGGTGAATTTTGATATTTAACATTACGCTAAACTCTACGGGCTGTCTCGGACGCACGTGTCGCAATTTCTATTATTTCGAAATTTGAAGTAGTTTCGAAGTAGGTACCTACATGAGTTGTTCCTATTTGTCTGTTTTGATTTGTTTGAATATTATTTTCCTCGAGTTTTTGTCGTATATTTGTTTTGGTCGGTGTGGTAATAGATAGGTTCTTCTTCATCTTTGCGTGTCAATGGAAAACACATGGAAATGCACAATATTTAAATTTTGTTTGACCTAAACTTTGCTACAAGAACGGCATTATCGGTGGCGCTCCACAGGTCGTCTATGGTACAGGTGGTGGGACTTAAGGGGCATGTAAGAAGGTGACCCATCGTTTGGGGACTGACACCGCATTCACAATCGGCGGAGTCTTACTTCATAATTTTTCTGTCATAAGTGTTTTTAATGAAAATATATTTTATCCTAAAACTTTGTTGGGTTTCTTTCCACTACCCACAATTCACCTTAAGTGCATGAGTTGTACCTACTATTGTTATATTGACATTGTTACCTTTAGCATTTTTTGTTCATAAAACGACATCCACGCGGACGAAGTCGCGGGTAACAGCTAGTTCATCATATATATGTGAATCCTTTAATGATAACCTGCAAGTAGATTCTATATATACGGATTTCTCTAAGGCGTTCGATCGCGTTGATCATTTTATACTGCTAGCAAAAGCTCAACACCTTGGTATACATGGAAATCTGCACAGGTGGCTTACATCGTATTTACTAAATCGAACACAACTGGTGGCATTAAGTGGGTACGATTCTGTACCGTTTCTGGCCACATCCGGGGTGCCTCAGGGCTCAAACCTAGGGTTGTTCTTACTGTTTGTGAACGATTTACTCTTCAAGTTTAACAGTGAATGTTTGGCCTACGCCGATGACATAAAAATTTTTAGAAGAATATCCAACATTCGAGATTGTGAAGCCCTTCAATCAGACATCGATTTAATTGCTGATTGGTGCCGAGAGAATCGTATGTCACTAAACATTAAAAAATGCCAAGTTATATCGTTCACAAAAAGCAGGAATCCCTTTAATTATAACTATAATATAGATGGAGCGGTCATCACTAGAGCCAGGGAAGTGCGGGACCTGGGTGTGGTATTTGATTCTGCTATGTCGTTTAGAACACACTACGATCAAATATGTAGTAGAGCCAATCGCATGTTGTCCTTTGTCATACGTATTGCCAGGCCTTTTAAGCAAGTTGGTACTTTTATCACTCTCTACAACACCTTAGTGAGAAGCATACTTGAGTACTGCTCCTCTGTATGGGCTCCAGTATATAACATACACAGGGACCGTATAGAATCCATTCAACGTCGTTTCGTTAGGACTTTGTGCATGAAGTATGGCTTAAGACGTAAACTTGCCGATTATGAGGACCGTCTGCAGCATTTTCAAATGTTAAGTTTAGAGAAAAGGCGATGGATAAGCGACTTATGCACTCTACATAAGATTGTTAGCGGCTCCGTGGACAGCATTCTGATAAGCAGACTACTTTTTAAAACACCTACGCGATCTGTGCGCACTCCACAATTGTTTTCCATACCTGCGTGTAACAACAACGTATCGCAGAATGATCCACTCATTAGAATGTGCAAGCAATACAATGTTGTGTGCTCTGATGTTGACATATTTCACAACAAAATTAATTGCTTCAAAAAAGCTTTATATAATTTATAGTTTTAAATTAGGCTTTTAATCTTAATCGTTTCTTATTTATTATATTACATAACCCTGTTCAATTACTTTTGAAGCTATATTATTGCATGTGTTGTGTATAGATGTCATAGGACTGCAGGTTTATAAATTGTATTTTGCATTATTTATCTTAAGAATTAATGTAATCTGTTGTCTGTATCTGTACCTATTAAATAAAATAAAATAAAAATAAAAGTCTCAGAACAATGCGATCATATTTTGATACTTGCGGTATTTCAATGAGTGAGCACTTTTGATACTAGTTTAGATATGATTGCCACCGCGAAGCTACTGGATGTGGGTGGGGAACGTGCAAGTAATTTGTAATGGTTAATCATGTACATAGTACAGTGGGCCAAGCAATTAGGTATAAGGTAAAAACTTCTACGCCATAGTTAAAACTGACAGCGATATATGCATGTGTGAATTACATTTTTAATTAATGAAATATATATACACTATGGATTTGAATTAACGCGATTAATTTTTACCTTTCGGTGCTTGACGTTTCGACAAGGTTGCACTTTGTAATGGTCGCAAGCAGACTGATTTAGCAGCGCCCTGGCTCCGTTCGCGAGGTTGATGATTTTTTGAAAACCACTCTCAATTTTGTTGGCTTTAAATTTTTCGTTGTCCTTACGCCACACACTACACTAATAGAGTCCGGTTCATGAGAGTTCGTAAAGGTAATAATAAATCGCTTTAATTCCCGTTCAAATTATATCAATAAATATACAACGCGAAAGTTTTAAAGTTATTATATATGCACTATTTAGATATGAAACTCATTTATCCATAACTGGTGTAGTAAGTCTTTACTACGACTCCGAAGTTTTTGCCCTGCATACCTAACTCGTTGGCCGACTGTACATACTTACTTTTTATTTATGTGTGTGTATTTAGAAGTGTGGGAGTTGGAATGAGTTTGCATCAAAGTAATCAATAACACAGGATCATTTTATTTTATTAATTCTAATTACTTCTTATTGCCTCGATAGTCTAGTGGTTAGCGTATGCGCCTGTCACCGCGAGGTCTCAGGTTCGATTCCCGGGACGGGCAAAGTTTTTCTTCGAAACTTGCCGTCAGGAAATTCACAATAGCAGCACGGAGTTGGAATTGCGCCAGGTGGGTGGCGATAGGATTAACCCCCATCCCATGGGATCTAAACATAACAGCCCTTCTGGGTAATATTGGCGTGATGTTAGGATATGTCTAATTTTAGAAACAAGTTTTGCTCTGCGACTTTTCAAAATTATTTTGTCAAGAGTCAAGATGTACAGAGAATAGTGTATTTTATTGAATCAAAAACTAATGCTACTGCATTTTTATACTAATCACTAAAAACTTGTAAATTATTGTAATTCTCAATACAGTTATTATACAGCTGTTGCAATCTGAATAACTAAAAAAAATATGGGTCATTGTCCAAAAAACTCCGCCCTCACCAGGGCGTGTAAGCAAAGTCCGGGGGATTTTAAAGTTAAACAATTTTGTACGTTGTCCTACTTCTATTATTAAATTAATTTTGTAATTTAAGCTGCCCTGGATAACGGTCAAATACGAATGGGGGCGGCTAAATGGTTAGTATCTGGTTCACACGCACCCGGTATCGATCAATCAACTCGAAGATTTGTGTGATGTTACCTTGTAAAAGCATTCTGGTGGAAGGCTTTCGTGAGTGATCTCGAAGGAGGAATCACCGTCCGCTCACCTTTTACCTGCCACTAAAATCACCAAACAGTTTTCAGTTAAATTCATATTAACTTAGGATAGGTAGATTATACATAAAGAGCGCATCTCGCCTATAAACAACTGTTTGGCGAAAAAAACCATCAAACTATGTAAATGTAACTTACCATTAAATAAATAAATAAAAAGAAAAAGTTCTTATGACGTAGTTCTTAAATGTAACGATACAATCTTACTTTTTTTTAAATCTCTATGATAAGAAATATGACTTCATACTGATGGCTGAATCAAATAAATAAATAAAAAAAAACAGAAAAAAATAAATACTGTTAGACATTTAGGGGATGAAGCAAAAAGGACCTTTAGCAAAGAATAAAAAGGGAAAGAAGGATTACTTAGCAAAAGTATTTAAAGAAAAAACGACTTTATATCATAAACAATATGGTGCAATTTAGCTCACCTCAAAGTATAGCTTACTTTTGTTTAGTTGCCTACAAAATTCATTGCAAGCAAATTACAACTTTATTCGTTTGTATTACGATTCAAAATACTCTAAACCTATGCAGCTCACGATGCAGCTCTGAATTGGTAGGGTTGACGGCCACTAGAAACTACTATCGCCAGCGGCACGTAGCGTAGACTCGGTCGTGTTAAATTTTATTAATAAGAAATTATTTTCTTACAAAAAAATACAAATTATAAATATTTCTATATTTCATTTTTAGCACAAAATCTTGTGCTTCAGTTGAGTAGGTATTGGCCGTATTGGGTAATTAAGAAATAAAAATTAAATTCAGTTTTTTATAATCAAATTTTTATTTTATGGAAAAAAACAGTAATGCAACCTATAAATGCCTAACCTTGACATATTTCTTATTTCTTTCTAAGAATCTTTAATATTACGGTTATTAAATTTACGTAGTTTCTATTTATATGTACGTAGCCGGACAAATAATTTTATAAGATATTCAGCTAGAATTTCGAAGCGTAAGTATTTAATTGCGCGGGAAACGTGCGGTGCGAGCGCTCAGCCGCTCAGGCGGGCGTGCGATAGCCCTCTGTCGTTTGTATCGTCAACTATACACCAAGCGGTAGGCATTTAGCGCGTAACCTTGAGCGAGTGACACAGGCCTGCCTTTAGGGCGCATCGCTACCCTAACTTAATGCCAGTCCGACCTTGGATACACAATCTCAAGTAATTGCTTCTTTTTGACTGACAAAACTGTTAAAACCGACGTGAGGTGAAGACATTATTATTGAGAATACGGATTACATACGTTATTTTAGCCGGGAAATGCCGTCTAGTTACTAGAGACGTCGCGACGCCGACGCCACGCGATTGATAACCCAGTTGATGAATCTACGTACTAGATTTGAAACTAGTCGGTATATCCCGGCTTCTACTTCTTGAAGAACTTGCGAATTGCCCAGGGTGCGCCGGACGTAGAGAATCGTTGTGTTACGTCACTCGGGGAGGCTCCTTTCAGGGTGAAATAACGTGAGTAACCCGTATTCTCAATAATACTGATGAAACTGCTTGATCTATCTACTAGTTGTAGCCCGATTTCAAGACAAATACATAGCTAGCTAGCCAGTCATGATTACTGATTGTTAAGCAAATAAGCCCTAACTCGAGCGACATATCTGAGTTGACTAATTTCCATAATTATACCTATCTAATCTAGTTGTGACTCACAGCTCCACTTCCGAGACCATTGCAATCATGTTATCATTAATCTCGTTTGTTCCACTTATCTTTAATACTAAGTAGGTATGTGATTAAATAATTGTATTGATTGTATTGTTCGCGAAATTCTTTGTTTGTTTATAGAGCTTGTCTAATGTAAATGGTTTTATCTGATAAGATTTCCTTTTTTAAATCCTCCTTTCCTTATATTTTACTGAGTTTACTCAAAATGCAATAAAGATCATTTATTCATTCAAAAAAATATTATTATGAGTGCATGGTTGGCGTAGTAGTTAGAGCGGTTGCCTTGCCGCTTTTAACTGCGTTCGATTCCAACACGGGACATATCTTCCTGCTTTGTGTGTGTGAAATGTATGTTTGTGAACACCCCCGCGACACGGGAGGTGATCCTAGTGCGGGCGTCGTTTTATAGAAAACTAGCTGACCCGGCGAACTTCGTACCGCCTTAGCGTAAATTTGATGCACTACTTGTATAGCTGACCTATCTTATGTATACGTACCTATTCAATTTGAACTGGAATCTATAATATCGTCCATATAAAAATGAATACCTATTTCCCTGGTCTCGTCGTTCAATCTTTCTGAGAGATTTTCTTAATATTTTTTTCCGAAAGAACCTTGTACAGAGTATTAGAAAACTACAAAAAAAAATCAGCCAAATCGGTCAAGCCGTTTTCATGCTATGTCGTGACAACGGAAAACGGTTTCATTTTTATATATATAGATAAATAAATATGTATGTATATATAGTATCTATGTTGTTTTTTTGTTGCATACTAGAAAATAAATAGACTGATTAAGATGGACGATTGATATAGGTATCGTTAGAACATGAATATGTAGGTATATATGTGGCATTGAAAGAGATCTTTCCTCTCAACGGCTTCTTGTTCTTCTTTACAGGTCCTTAATTAATGAACTACATGTCTGGATGATCTAAAGATTAGCAAATGCGCCTCTCCCCACGAGTTTCGATTCCCGGGTCGAGGAATGTAATAGCAGCACGGAGTTGGATGATGATAGGTTCACCACCTATCCCATGAGACCTAAACATAACAGGTGAAGTGTGGGTGCTGTACACCTCAGCCACACCCTTCTGGGTAATATAGGCGTGATGATGTTATGGTCTGTATGAGCATCAATATTTAGCTTAGCTTTGTTTGACGTTGCAATTCGATTCAACTCTGCTATCATCAGCATTTGCTTCTTTATTTTTTTTCTATCTCTGACACCATACAATTCAATATCTTTAGCTGCCACCGTTCCAAAGTAAATAGTATCAATCAAACTGACAGAAAGCAAGTCTATTGGTGAACAAAAGGAGCCATCCGGTTAGCAGCCCGTAGCTAAATCTCACATGTTATTAAGTGACAATGCGAATCATTTCACAAGAGACCGTTACTTCTAAAGACTACAGTTTTTATTCCTAAGTAGGACGAACCGTTTTTCTTTATTCATCAACATTTTAGCACTCAAAATAAACGTAATTATTTTTCTCAGGGACATGATACAATTGTTAGAATTGTTAGCACTTTTTACGTAAGTAAGATGACAAATTCGTCTAACCTCAATCTAAGAGATTAGTCGTCTTATGTATTGTTACTAAAAATAAGGAAGCAATTATGAAATAAATATTTTTTTTTATCGTCAGTCTGTCTGTTTGTAAATTCTGGGGTTGTACTGTGACCGTTTGTTATATTAAGTCCATGACTGTGACCTTTTTTGCGCTCAAGTGGGATTCAAAATTGGAACGTATTATGACGAACTGTCAAAAATTAACTTTGAATGACGTTTAGAGGCGTAATATGACGTCATGGTTACACCATCTAAATAGCGTAAATGACTGATATAAAAATCAATTTATTTTTAAACGACGAAAAAAAAAGAAGTCAACGTGTATTTTTTTTTGTTTATAATCTAGATTGAATTAGTCTATCTAGTTATTTTTTAGTACGGTTACGTCCACTATAATAGAGATTAAATCCTGTTATTTCATGAATTTACATGATTTGCTGTTCTCATTATGTATCTCCATTATAATCAATAAAGAATATAATCCTACAATTAATCCTTGAATACATTCGGTAATAACAACAATCGCCCGAGTGAAACTACATAAAAACTTTATTACATAATAATTCATTGCAAGACCATTGTTTAGCTCCAGATTCTCACATTTACCGCCGTAACAGAAAAATATTGCTCAAAAATTTTAATTGTGACTGCAACATGCCTTATATTTGCTCAATCATATACGAGTTAATTGTCCTCTTTTGTAAGAAAAGATCACATAAATATGTTTTACTTTATACCCCGTGGATGTTGAAAGCTCGGAAAATAGGCCTCATCAGCCAGTGGTATTTAAAAATTGCATCGCTATTGTTGGCAATCTTGCAGAACTGTGGAGTCAAGCAATACGTGTGGCAGAAAAGTTTTCAAAGAGGCAGAACTTTTGTGAACACACTTTTTTTTTTAGGTTTTCATCACCACCGGTCTCGCCAATAGTCAAATAATATTACTATCTCCTGAGATTTGCTTAAGAATATAGTAAAATTAGATTCAGAAAGTACTGTAGAGGAACGGGGTGTGATGTTCCTCCACTACAACGGGAGGATCCTCCGACCAGGCTCTGTGGTATTGCCTGGCTGACAGCTGACCAACGCGAACGGTAGCGTATTAGGAGTTGTATATAATTATGTACACACTCTGTGAACACTTCGTTATCGCGATTCAGCGCTCTTTGACATAATAATAAATGAAATATTTTTTATTTGTCAAGGATATGGTACATTGAGATGGTACAATGGTATAATAAGCCTAGCATATTCAGCCATTAAACAGCATGCAAATACAATGTTAAAGTAAGAAAAGTTACAAACTGTAATCTTCTTATTATTAACAATTACTTATATCTAAGACACAACAATACGTGTGACATGTGTGTCACTTCTTGACGTTGTCAATAATAATAATAATAATAAAATATATTTATTCAAGTGACTAATGACTCATAATGTTAGTAGAGCTTATATACTATACTACTACTACTACTACTACTCAATGTCATCCGTCATTTGTTATGTGCGGATACCGCCACAGTACCAACACGAAAGGCCTAATTATATTTTCGCCTTCGATGCATCTTAACAAGAATCAAGTTATAGTGCTGAGATATTTAAAATGCTATTTTTACTTTAATTGGTATAACTCCTTTCACTGCACACGTGTTATAACAATAAAGCATAGTGTGCTTTTGATGTTTCTTTATTGCCTTAACTTTTTTTAAGTTGATCCGTAACGGGATCATTGACAAATTTATGTGTTTCAACTCGTATCATAATGGATTCACTTTATATTCAAAAATAGATAGAAAGCTTAATACGGGATGAATTAAATGACGACCTGATACCGTGGCATTTGTGTTGCCTTTCATTTGCTTTGTTTAACTTTACGCAGTTCACTATACAACATTCCCCTATGGTGGATCGCGTTCGCGTTTAAATGGCAACAAAGATACTAAGGATGGTACGACTGCAGGATTCCATTTTTTTTTTGTTTGTCGGTGAAAATACCTGACCGTATTCCACACACAGTAGTTATGTGGGGTCCTCACCCACTAAAAAGAACGCCGTGTGCCGTCAAGCCGCGTGGTGATGGCCGCCGGAACCGCGAATACGTCATCAACGACCACTGCGGCTATGCCCGAAAATGGCTGCAGGGTCCTGTCCAAGACACGCACTTACTACATTTTGGACAACTAACAACGATAGGTCTCAATTTGCCCGTACCGTATTTTTTATGTTGTAAAATCCAACCTGTAGACATAGACTACAAGTGTTTACCCTTAATCTTTTAACACCCAACAATAACCATAAATAAAATATGGCTCCTTGAATATTTTATATTAAATATTGATGTAGAACGGCATTCGGAAACGGATGTTTGGTTTAATATAACTTTTACTTATCGGGGTGAACGATGAACTTGATAGGTCGACGACATAATAATTTATTGATAGAATCCATTATTGGATACTTTTTATATCACTCACTTTCTTTTTTAACCGACGAAAGAAACGGAGGAGGTCTCAAGTCAACGTGTTTTTTTTTAATGTTGCTACTAGCATAACTTTTTACTGAGTGGTCCGATTTTGATAACTCTTTTTGTATTCGAAAGAGTATACATTGAGGGTGGTCCCTTGACAAGAATATCAGGGTCTGATGATGGGATCCTAGGGAAATAAAGGTGGTAACCTCTGGAATGTTATAGGAAATTAGAGTGTTTTTCATAATATTTTCTGAAACTATCTACATATTTGCGTCTGGCATCTAGCATTTTATATTGCTGAGCTGATGATGGAAGGTACAACTCCTTAACGGTTAGAGCGCCGTTAAGTTCATTATCTCAAAATAAGTCCATTGTAATATTGTATAGTTTATGAAACTAAATTCAATACCCAGTTCAGACTTAAAATGTTTACTTATTTTTACTTTTTAGTTCTTTTTCTTCGGTTTATGTTTTGTTAAGAATAATTTTATCTACTATTTATTGAAAATCGTGTTATTTTATACCATATACGTACATACCTACACAATTAAACTAAAGAACTAAGTAACGATGTTTACATGGCCATATCAAGGATTAAGTATACCGAAATCTAATCTTAGCATTAATAAGTAATTCTTACTAATAACAATAAATGCAGACAGTATCTATACATGTCCCACTGCTGGGCGCCGGCCTCTTCTCATGATGAGAAGGGTTAGGGCATAGTCCACCACGTTGCCCAAGTAAGGATTGGTAGACTTCAGACACCCTCGAGCCCTTTTTAGGCAATCTCAGGCATGTAGGTTTCCTCTCGATGTTTTCCTTCACTGTTAGCGAGCGATAATATATATGATAAATACACACATATCTTCGAAAAGACGAATCTTAACGATTTATTGACAGAGGTGTGTGCCGTGGGATCGAAGCCGAAACCTTTGACTTCGCAGTCCTACGGTCTCCCACTCGGCTATCGCTGCTATGCAGTTACCAATTCTTCTTCTTCTTCGTGTCGATGGCTGAGTCAAATTTTATTGGTCCAATAAGTGGCCAATGTTATGACGCTCTCGTCAGCGTTCATGAGCGCCTCTCTTGTGCAGGTGGTAGGGCATTTATGACAGTCAGTAAGGTGGTCAGGTTTTGACATGCCATCGTGGTGAAAGGATTAGCCAATTTGCTTTGGAGAACTCGCGAATTGCCTAGGGTGCGC
Source organism: Hypena proboscidalis (assembly GCA_905147285.1). Classification (NCBI taxonomy): domain Eukaryota; kingdom Metazoa; phylum Arthropoda; class Insecta; order Lepidoptera; family Erebidae; genus Hypena; species Hypena proboscidalis. The sequence goes on from LR990143.1 coordinate 5,064,332, forward strand.
CGGACGTAAGGAATTGTTGTGTTCGTCACTCGAGGAGGCTCCTTTCATGCACCCCAATAACAGACCAAGTTACCAATAACAGACTTATTTAAAATAAAATTATCTTTAATAAAAACGATAAGAAGTAGCATTCTTTAGGTCGATTTTAACAGCTTAATAAATAAATCGTTAGGCTAGGTCGTGGGCTCACTCACGCGGTGTCAGTTCGTATGAAGATTAATGTCCGTATCATAGACAACGGGTTATTAATAAAGTATTATATTAAGTTTAATCTTGCTTAGATTGGGTAAGGCGGGTTTCGTAGGTCAGGAATTTGGAAAGTATATGCTTTTTTTTGGTGTTGGTCGTGTTTTGATTAAAGAGGTGTATGTGCTGTAAACAGTTATGGTATTCCGATTTTGAAATTGTTATAATCTCTCTCAGTTCTTAATACAAAAGCTAAATAGACAGTTCAAATTTGATTTGCATTTAAGTGGTAGGTCTAGATCTTTGTTTTGGCGATATAACATTTTTGTTTTAACTCTGTGATATTATAATTTAACTTTATGTCGTTGTACTAAATAAATTTTCAGCAATACTGCACATGCGATGCGTGATCTACAGTCACCAAGCCAGTTTAAATCCAAGTACATACGTGCCAATTCCTTTGCGTTTCGATAACCTGTTTATTAAAAAAAACTAGTTTAATTAAAATAACGTTGAAACATCCCTAATTAGTTACAAAACGTTAACTGGTCACGCAACGAAAAACAGGTATCTTCTGTCGTAATCCAATTTGTTAACACGTTTAATTCGATTTCGAAGAAACATTGTTACATACAAACTAATAAGTTGAACTAAATAGTGCATGTTGCACAAGTTGTAAATTAGAAATAATTCAGAGGGTATTCCTCATATCGCATGTCATATTAATAATATGTAAATTTGATGCACTACTTTATTTTGTATAGCTGACCTATCTGATGTATACGTACCTATTCAATTTAAACTGGAATCTATAATATCCTCCATATAAAAATGAATACCTATTTCCCTGGTCTCGTCATACCTGAGAAGGAATATATATTTTCATTATAGTGTTTATTCCGTAGGGTTCAATAATTTCACTTATATTTTTACAGGAAATTTATTAACATATATTTTGTTTTTTTTCTTTTCGTTTTTTTTTTTTTAATTTTTTTTCCGTAAGAACCTTGTACAGAGTATTAGAAAACTACAAAAAAAAAAAATCAGCCAAATCAGTCAAGCCGTTTTCATGCTATGTCGTGACAACGGAAAATCGATGGCTCCTACGTAAACTGGCTTAAGTGAAAAAAATAGATTTTACAGGAGAGCCATTTAAGTTGCCAGAACCCTATTTTTGGCTCATATCTTGTGACCTACTAAACCTAATTTAATGAAATTTCGCATTAAGCCTTAACATGTAATGCTTTTTCTACTGCTGTTTCAAATTTTTATGCATTTTGTATATTTTTTGAGATTTTACACTTACACCCATTTACGTCGTCATATTTCTATAATTCCATGTATTATGTTCAACGTAAAGAGATTTAAATGATCATTCGCCCTTTTACTGGGCCCAACGTAAATATTATATTTTATGCGATTACTGTCTTAATTATGTATTTAATTATTTTAATTGTTATCACGTGCTACTATCAATAATAGATCAGTTAGAAAATGTTGCTTAGTGTATCGTTGTTTCGTTTTAACGCGAATACGCCCATATACTGCGCTCAAGATTTAGTTAGGTCTTTTAGCTTATTGTGTCACAATTAAGGAATAAAACAATTTGCTAAATATTATCATGGCTTTATTTAAGTTTAGATTATAAAAAAAAATATATATGTAAGCAACTACTCGTATAGTCGTACATAAGTGACAATATAATAAGTAGGTTCAAACATCAACTTGAAATTTCTTCATTAATTCAAAGCACAATTTGGAATGTAAGAAGATGCTACAAATTCTATCTTTTCTGCACAATCATAATTTGAACTATTGCGATGACAAAAAATGTATTGTCTAATTTAAATAAAAACGTTTGTATGAAAATTAGCAAGTGGCTCTGTTTATTTGCTACCCAGTGTATAATTCTAACTATTGTGACAAATGATTTTTTTTACTAATTTGAATAAAAAGAACAAAACAGAAACTTAACTTAATAATCTAAGAGTAAAGTTTACCTTAATCTAGAAAAATTACTACGGTATGGTAAGTTTAATATAATACGATGCAACATACCTATTTAAGCGTAACAAATAACATAAACTTAAATTTTGTAGAGATCAACGATAATTATCAATAATATCACGATTAACAACCCTGCTATAATCGAAATATTAAACCTATGTAAGTATGGCCACTATGTGCTCATAAACATATTTATTAATTACTACTTAAATCTAAAATTCTGTCTGCTGATATTATGTTAGAAAAGAAACTATGATACACTATTGGAATTACTTTGGCGCTGTACATAGACATTAAGTCCTTTTTTTTTTCTTTCGTGGTCCGTTGTAACATTTTGCTAAGCTGGGCTCTGCTGAGACATTAGTTTGATTGCTTACTCGGGTCTTTCTTGTTGTTTTTTGAATTAATATCTATAGTGTATTCAGGTGCGTCTTCAGCCAAATCATATTTTAAACTCAACGTATTAGGGATGTTGTGAGAAATCGAACATCGCTTCATATAACAGAACTCGGATTATCATACAAATTATTAAAAGGTTCTCTTGGTTCTCGTGTTGAAGTCACATGATCGGAATTTGTAAATACATTTTCATAATCACTTTCCATTGCAGAATATGCTAAAAATGACATCGTTGGTGAAGGCATTGGTGTATCAGGAATAACTGTTTCATTGCTGTCATTAATATGAGATGCCTGTACATTGTTTGCACTCGTTAGTTGTAAATCTGTATGAGTGAGAAGATCAAAAGACAAATCTTCAACTGCATATTCCGCACCAGAAGGAAGAGGAGATACTGCAATCAAAGAAAATTTATTTTGAATATAAGTGTAGTAAAAATATATCGCTAATTAAAATAATACTGTTAGTTTGGGCATCGAACTTGTTACCCCTTACGTCTCAATAGGAGTAAAGCTCCAACGGCAAACAGATCGTTATGAAATAGTTAATACAAGATAAACTAAGAACAACACGCCTGTACATACTCACTTACGCCACAGTATGTTATTTAATCACTGTCAATAATCAGGTAATAATTTGAGTACTTTAGTATGTCAGGTGATAAATAATGCTTCAAATAAATAAATAAAAATTAAGATGCGTTTCATTAGCCGCCAAAAATACCATTTTAAAATTAAAGGCGTAAGTGATTTGTTTAAAATCGAACTACGTAAATAGGCAGTAGCGAATTACGCCTTTTAACGAGGTTTATCGTTAAATTATGACTAATTGACAATATTTTGCATCTGTTTCATAAATATTACTTCACTGGGATAACTAACAATAAAAAAAATATTGACTCAGCTTACCTGGACATTCCGTTCCATTATTTTCATTTTGATTCTTGTCTTCGGAGTTTAAATCACTACTGTTTATTAGGCAAATAATTTTATTCATTATTTTTTGAGCTTTTGTTAGTAGAATTCCTTTTGTTGGCATCATTTTTGTTAAAATAGTAATATTCCAATAACATTATTTACGCTACAAACGCACGAGCAAAGCCACGGTAACTGACGTCGTCGCGAAACTCAGTAAAACGGCCGAAGTGGCACCTCCGCCCGCGCGCCGCACCCCTTATGTGACTACTCAGCGCGGTAGATGGGCGAACCGTGCGATTGGGCTATATACGTGACGAAGTTTTACACTTACGCCTATTTGCCTAAATTTTAATTTTGGATCTAATCGAAAAAAAAAAAAATTTTCTTCCTGAGGTTATAGATTAGAACAAAGTGAATTCATTTCTCAAATAATTGGAAAAAGGCGCAACTGGCAGTTTCGCCTTTATACGTAGGAGCCATCGAAATGGGTTTCATTTTTATATATATAGAAAATTAGTAGTAGGTAGTAGCTGCTCCCGTGCTTTAATCCCCGTTAAACCTTACTGCTCCGCTCCCGTGAAGTTTAGCGTAATGTTAAATATCTAAAGACCTTTATTGAGGGTTAGGCTATCAAACAGAAAAATAACTATCTAAATTCGACCAGTAGTTTTTGAGATTAGCGCTTTCAAACAAACAAAGTAACTTTCTCTCGCAGTTTCGTCTGCGTAGATACATCGATAAAAAATAGCCTATGTTACGCGCCTTGTAGTCAGTTACTTGCATCTATAGTTTTATTAAAATCGGTACCACCGTTTAGAAGATTAGTCGATACGAACAGACATATTTTAGGCAAACGTATCGTGCATACAACTATACCAGCTTGAAAAAAGATTGAAAGAGAAGCTTGTGCCTGCTGGATGGCGATAGGCCTACACTCTATCCCATGGAACCTAAACATAACAGGTGAAATGTGGGTGTACATCTCTGCAACGACCTTCTTGGTAATAGACGGGCTGTTATGTTATAATTTTAAGGAAATAAATAGCAACCAAAGTACGTTTGTAGGAAGCGATAGTAAGAAATACCCAAATATTATTAAAACTGACGTGAGGTGATTATTGAGAATACGGATAACTCACGTTATTTTAGCCGGGATATGCTGTATTACGTCGCCCAGTTGATGAATCTACGTACTAGATTCGAAACTAGTCGGCATATCCCGCCTAAAGTAACGTGAGTAACCCGTATTCTCAATAATAAAGTAATACCCTCTTAATTCATTTCCAATGAAACAATTCGAACAATGTTACATACACCAGTATGTTAGTTACTGTTAGAACTAAATACTCCAAGTTACTGATGCAATTAATTTTACACTCCAGCTGTATCGGCCTCAAAATAGCAACAATTAAGACTATTCCACGATGTTCAGTAGACTTTAGACCGTATCTGTTTGAGTTTTGTATTTTTATTAATTAGTAATAGAGTAAAGATAGATATAGTTGATATTTATACTGTGTTAGTATCTAACACTGACACATGACGTCTTATTGTCACTCAAATGTCAGTTTTGACAGTCCGCTTTTAAAAAAAGTTCTTGTTTTGGATGGATAAAAAGTGATGGCATTTCATAAACGTAATATGGGTTTCACTTTATTATTATAAGTTTTTAATTCATAGACAAATCATATCTTAAACACTGAAATGCATGTTTATGCGTGGCCAAATTGTCAAAAACGTTTTATGCAAAGTGAAAAATTTTAATAATAGTTTTGAAAAATGGGCGTCTACAAACATGCATTTGATTGTGTTTAGATGATTTGTTTATAATAGATATAAGCAGTAGTAAATTTAAAAATAACTTGTGAAATCAAAGTGCATTGGTACTTTTGCGTGGGTCGTTTTTGATAAATTTGATATTCTCAAAAATTTAATTTTAGTAACGATTTTTTGTATAATTATCTAATAAAAAAATCGACTTCAATTACTAATAATGCTTATAAAATGGGACAGGGTAATTTTATAGGACCACCTGACAGCTATTTCGCGTTGAACAAAAAAGAATCACGCGAATCGGTCCATTAACCGCGACGTAATCGATGTACATGCATAGAAAAAAAACATACCGGCCGAATTGAGAACCTCCTCCTTTTTGGGAAGTCGGTTAAAAACTTAATGTTATTAAAGTTTTTATTTTTATCCATTTTACTATTGTACAGAAAACATCCAACCAATTGATCCCCCTTAAAATTCATATTCTCCGAGTCTAGTTCATCTCTTCTTAAATGTAAACATCCGTGTCCCAGAAGATTAGCCTAGCCATACGTCCAAGTCTCCCGATAGTGAGTTATTCCGAGGGAATTTTGTCCTGTCAAGAATTAAAAAGGAGTAGGGCTTCCTTGGTCCAAAAATACATATCAATTATACGAAAAAGGCAACGATACGAAACAATGAGTTACATTTGAGTCATAGCCTAAAGGAATACGGCTGTAGTGAGTCAATGGTTTAGGAGTTAATAAATCATTGGATGTTCTTTGCAGCACTCATGTTTAACGTTACTGTTCTGCTTTTGTGAGCTGTAGCGTTATATTATATATCTTATAACCATTCTTGAGAATTGGAATTTTAAACAAAAAAAGAATTATCTAAATTTGACTTGTGATTTGGAGATTAGCGCATACGAACAAACACTTTTGCTAATTACATTTTGTTGACAGCCAAAGAGAAACAGGACAGGCGCCATTGATTACTCATTGAGAGCCAAAATAAAGTGTTCATGGTTAGAAATAAGGGGAATTGATGAGGTTTCTGGTTAATGAGATCATTAGGGATGTTGAAATATATGGCACGTGCTTCATTTGGTGTGTAAAGTAGGTAATTTATTATTATAGATGTTGAAATGTCGTTGCTAGTTGATTTGGTGTTCAGAATTATGTGTAGAAAGTGTTAAAAATACATAGATGTTAAAGGTTAACATAAAATCACGCCTATATTACAAAACCCATATTTTACCTGTTATGTTTTAGGTCCCATGGGATAGGGGGTGAGCCTATCGCTATCCACTAAGCACAATTCCAACTCCGTGCTGCTATTGTTAATTACCTGACGGCAAGTTCACAAATAAAACTTTGCCTGGAATCAAACCCGAGACAACGCGGAGAGAGGCTAAGCAATGGAAGACTGTCTTGTCCACCAATGCACCAAAAAACCTGCGGTCCTGGAGGAATGGCACCGCATAAGTAAGCTTGTGACTTGTCTCCGTGTCAATGATGACCACGACCATTCTGGTAAGAGTGTACCAATTAAGAAGAAGAGGTTTTTCTTTTTTTTTGTTATTCTACACCCACAGCGAACGAACAGTCCACCTGATGGTAAGTGGAGTACAGCCCATGGACATCAACAATCCACAAAAGCAGATTATAGATGCGTCGCTGCAGCTGAGGACTACGGTGTTATGCCTCCTGTGCCAGTAATTTCAGGGCCTGATCTCACCACCAAACCGGAACACAGTAATGGAAGCACTACTATTTGGCGGCAGGTTAAAGGTGAGACGGGTGTTTGCAAGGGGCTCCTTTAGTTTAAAAAGGAGTTTATTTTATAGCAACATTAACTTGAACATAGGAGTGAAATCATTGAAGCAGTATATGAGTAACATCGTGTGGGTGCTCAGTTGGTGTGAATGTCAGGACGTAACCCCTTATGGGGGCACGAGCTAAAAATGGGCCCTCTGCGTCATGCGATTCGTTTATCCTTTATCGTCAATGATGCAATTTAGTCTGATCGCTGTCTTAAACGGTTCGCTGACTTTGTTTTTAACCGACTTCAAAAAAGGAGGAGGTTTTTAATTCTATTGTATTTTTTTTCATTGCTTATTTGACGTGGCAGAAGGTTTAAGAGATTTAATGTCGAAACAACATCATATCAATAACTCAGTTGGTTCTTCTTCTTCTTTCTTCTTCTTCGTGAATGTCAGGACGTAACCCCTTATGGGAGCACGAGTAGTATAATTTAGTATAATTTAGTATTATTTATGATTTATTGTTATATCATTTTTGTAATGTTTTTAACGTGTTCAAGCGTCTCCTGGGGCCTATGAAAATAAATGATTTGAATTTAGAATTTTTTTTTTGAGCTAAAAACGGTCCCTCTGCGTCATGCGATTCGTTTATCCTCTATCGTCAATGATGCAATATAGTCTGATCGCTGTCTTAAACGGTTCGCTGACTTTGTTTTTTAACCGACTTCAGAAAAAGGGAGACGTTCTCAATTCGAAATTATTTTTTTTTAATTGCTTCATTGACGTGGCAGAAGGTTTAAGAGACTTAATGTCGAAGCAACATCATCAATAACATACCATAACATCGAGCCTATATATCCCAGATGGGTGTGGTAGAGGTGAATAACACCCACACTTCACTTGTTATATTTATGTCACACGTAGTCACTTTCAACTTTCCCAATCCCCCAAATACACACACAAACAAACTCACACGCACACACACACACACATTCACATCACACGCGCAAACACACTCGCTTACACCATTCAGGCAACACACATAAGACACCACATTTATAGACTTTAGAGGTTTACCAAATTAATAATTCTTTAATCTAAAAAAAATAATTGGTACTTATAGCACTGGATTTCCTATTTTAAGTACCAGCAGAACATTATATTTTTATTTTTTTGTACCTAAGTTAAGTGTCCTACTATGTACCTACTGTATTTTTTTTTTGTTTGCCAAATAAATTATTATTATTATTATTAAAACATTATTATTAAACACGTAATGCTGCGATAGGGGATGAGCCTATCTCCATCCACCACATGTGATGTTCCTCCACCACAAAGAGAGGATCCTCCGACCAGGCTCGGTGGTATTGCCTGTCGGACAGCTGCCCGACGGTAGCGTATTGGAAGTGGTATATATGTATACTCTCTGTGAACACTTCGTTATCGCGATTCAGCACTCGTCGACATATGTCACGTGATTATGTGCGGATACCGCCACAGTCGTTAACACTCTCTGCGGTCCCTCATGGCTGAGGATCGTGGTCATCAGTGGATGTGGATGGCCTGCACCTGGTTTCAATAATCTGCCTCCACCGGCGTCAGTTCGTCGCGTCTCTGACGACCGAGCTAAACTTAGCTGGTGATGGTCTCGCGCTTGGTTGCTCCATTTAGTTGGGGATCGTCCTCCGTATTCCCCACCACGATAAGCTTTTCAATGCTCACATCACCCCTCTTATTACGTGGCCGTAGTCGGTTATATTTATTTAAAAAAAACATTATTCGTTCTTAGATACTAAGAAAGGATAAAGGAAAATAATCTTAACAGAAATATAACTGGATAGATGGGATAGGATTGGATGGTAAGTCTCATCTTCGTCATATTTCATATTCAATCATTCCCTTAGATTGGTTCTAGAATTCAATCAGAGTCGGAATGGAAGGCTCGATCCGGGTTATTTAATAACGTCGCATAATCCGGCTGGGATACTTTGTGACAACATTTTTAAAGGTAGGTATAGAAATAATATTATGTAAAATAATTTAATAATAACCACTAAGTCTGGAGGAGGCCTTTATCCTCACAGGAAGTTCTTGCACGATAATATTAAATTGATACAATCAATATTCATATTATCCCTTGAATTCGAAATTATTTTTTTTTAATTGCTTCATTGACGTGGCAGAAGGTTTAAGAGACTTAATGTCGAAGCAACATCATCAATAACATACCATAACATCGAGCCTATATATCCCAGATGGGTGTGGTAGAGGTGAATAACACCCACACTTCACTTGTTATATTTATGTCACACGTAGTCACTTTCAACTTTCCCAATCCCCCAAATACACACACAAACAAACTCACACGCACACACACACACACATTCACATCACACGCGCAAACACACTCGCTTACACCATTCAGGCAACACACATAAGACACCACATTTATAGACTTTAGAGGTTTACCAAATTAATAATTCTTTAATCTAAAAAAAATAATTGGTACTTATAGCACTGGATTTCCTATTTTAAGTACCAGCAGAACATTATATTTTTATTTTTTTGTACCTAAGTTAAGTGTCCTACTATGTACCTACTGTATTTTTTTTTTGTTTGCCAAATAAATTATTATTATTATTATTAAAACATTATTATTAAACACGTAATGCTGCGATAGGGGATGAGCCTATCTCCATCCACCACATGTGATGTTCCTCCACCACAAAGAGAGGATCCTCCGACCAGGCTCGGTGGTATTGCCTGTCGGACAGCTGCCCGATGGTAGCGTATTGGAAGTGGTATATATGTATACTCTCTGTGAACACTTCGTTATCGCGATTCAGCACTCGTCGACATATGTCACGTGATTATGTGCGGATACCGCCACAGTCGTTAACACTCTCTGCGGTCCCTCATGGCTGAGGATCGTGGTCATCAGTGGATGTGGATGGCCTGCACCTGGTTTCAATAATCTGCCTCCACCGGCGTCAGTTCGTCGCGTCTCTGACGACCGAGCTAAACTTAGCTGGTGATGGTCTCGCGCTTGGTTGCTCCATTTAGTTGGGGATCGTCCTCCGTATTCCCCACCACGATAAGCTTTTCAATGCTCACATCACCCCTCTTATTACGTGGCCGTAGTCGGTTATATTTATTTAAAAAAAACATTATTCGTTCTTAGATACTAAGAAAGGATAAAGGAAAATAATCTTAACAGAAATATAACTGGATAGATGGGATAGGATTGGATGGTAAGTCTCATCTTCGTCATATTTCATATTCAATCATTCCCTTAGATTGGTTCTAGAATTCAATCAGAGTCGGAATGGAAGGCTCGATCCGGGTTATTTAATAACGTCGCATAATCCGGCTGGGATACTTTGTGACAACATTTTTAAAGGTAGGTATAGAAATAATATTATGTAAAATAATTTAATAATAACCACTAAGTCTGGAGGAGGCCTTTATCCTCACAGGAAGTTCTTGCACGATAATATTAAATTGATACAATCAATATTCATATTATCCCTTGATTCAATTTCAAAATAAAAAAAAAATAATGCATGTAATAAATTAAATATATATTCACATAATAATGAAACTATCGTAACTAATAATTTTATAATTATGCACAAAAGATACAATAAAATAAAATCGTTATTTAATATTTATTTATTTACTAACCACGAGATGAAATAATTCGTCCTGTTGGTATCTAATAATGTGCATTTAATTTCAAATACTAAAGACGTGTAATTGATTCAGAGGAAGGTTAATTTTAATTTTAATTTAAACTGTTTGATTAAAATTAATCTAAGCCCCGGTTATTCAAATCATTGTAATTAGTATAATTTAGTATTATTTATTATTTATTTTATATCATTTTTTGTAATGTTTTGACGTGTTCAAGCGCCTCCTGGGGCCTATGAAAATAAATGATTTGAATTTGAATTTAATTTGGTTAACTACCTTTTAGTCTATATGCCTACCTTAAACCTCTTCTTTTGTTTGAGGCTAGTGACAAATTCTTTCAAAACAAAAATCTGTTGTATTTAGTATGTTTAAATGGATTTCACTTATTCCATACCACACTAAAATTCTTCAATGCCATTAATACCCGTAATAAAGATGTAAATTAACTCTAGAGAGGCGTACAAACCCACATCGGCAGTCATGCATGTAACAGCGAATTTATTGCAATTGCATGATCATAGCAAGTAAACATTGTCTTATGTACAAACTTATGCATACTCGGATACCGGATTAACCTATATATTTCCAGTATTTCATGGTCTCGCTTTGTATTGTATTATTAGATTTTTTTATTTTTTTTAACACGCTTATATTAGCTTCACCGGTATGTATGTATGTAACCGACTCCTTTGGTCTCGATTTTGACCCACTTTAAACGGACAGATTTCATTAAAATTTTGCACACCTGTCAAAGATCGATGACAATGCAATAATTCGATAAAAAATAAAAAATAAAAGAAAATAATTTAAAAAAAACGCTCTTATAAATAAACCAAACTAAAAAGTAGAAAATAAATAATAGTTTAAAAAAACAAAAAACACGCTTTTAAAGTACTTCTAACTAAAAAGTGAAAAATAATTCCTAATATAATCTGAAAATGGTAATGTACAAAAATTACTAGTATTATTGTGAAAAAAAGCGTGGGGCGCTCTGTGCCATATTTTTCGTCTATCGAGCAACCCCATTATTTTTTTACTTCACTTAAAGGTTGAGCATTGCAATACAACGCGGCAATGCCGCCAGCCTTCTGGGCACGCCACCCGTATTTGACATTGATGCGGCAGTATTTTTTGACGCATAACTTTTAATTTTTTATTCCTTTTTCTCTTTTAGCTGTACATAGTTAGGTATAATTTTGTTTTTTGTATTCTTCTTCTTCGTGTCGATGGCTGAGTCAAATTTTGTTTTGTATTATTTAATATTAAAGATTGTAAATAAGATATATATTTGAACTAAACAGTTTGTACTAAGAAACAGTTGAAAAAGATATGGGACCGGCAGGATTAGAACCTGCGACCTTACTGCACACCGGGCAGCCGCTTTAGCCATCCAGCTACGGTCGCCTCTTACCAGAACCCTAAATATCTCAACTGTATGATTCGTCATTTCGTGACGTCACATTTCAAGCATAGCTAAATACTATAAAAATAATCAATTAGAAGCTAAACAGTTTGATTAAATTTGATCTAAGCTCCGGTAATTCAAATCATCTTGTATTGATTAGTATAATTTTAATTTATTTAAATCTTTAGATTATTTTGATTTGCTCTGTAACTATGATGTTTGTAGACGTTTTCAAGCGTCCCTTGGGTTTATGAAATTAAAAATAATACTTTGACTATAGGATTGCGGTGCAATACGAGAGCTTCTTATACTGGAAATGTATAGGTTGATGTGTAGCCGTTTGTGTATCATACACTCATGCATATCGGGAACTAATGAGGCGAGGCAAATACATAGAAATCTTAATAACAAGGCAATAGAAATGTCAAAGACGCGTGACCTTGTCGCCGCGCATGTGTCTAGTCGAACACAAGTGCGAGTTGAGGAATTGTCGTCTTAATGTCATCGCAAAAAGAATAATTTTGTTTGCAGGAATACAAAATGTATGTGTAGGTGAAATTGTGTTTTTATTGTTTGGTTATGTAGTGGTATTTGAAAAACGGCGACATGCGTCCCAGTGTTAAAAGATAGTCGATAGCATTTCTATTGACTAGTTTTTAAGATTTCTATGGGCAAATATGACTTGAAAGAATCCAAGGAAAAGTGTCGTTGAAATTGATAACAAATACACTGTCTAAATTTTTTTCTTCGATAGATCGGAAAACGTGTGTAATGGAAATTGTAATTAAATTTTTTGAACAGCAATATATTAATTACCGTATTTATATAAGGGAAATGCTTCGACCGTTTTATTTCAGATTTGCTGCTCTGTTTGTTACACCGATCTTACATAATCTTAATAGTTTTATTTATATTATTAACAAATAAATACCACAAAATCAGGCCTAGGTTTGATTTTACAGTATATTTTTTTTATTATTTAATGCAAAAAAATCCTTTTTAGCTTGACATGTATCCTATATACATAACATGTTACGTATATATGTATTGTTTAAATATGCATCTTAAATGAAGTGTATACAAAGAAAAGTGTCTCAGAAGTCTCAGAACATTAACTAATGGGGTCATTTGGATGATGTATTCTCTAACAATATCGCACAAATAATAATAACTAAACAATTTATTTGTATGCACGTGTGGTGTAGTGGTTTAAGCGGTCGCCTCACCGCTCTCCATTGCACTGGTGTTGTGGGTTCGATCCCCATATGTTACAAATCTATGTGTGATTCGCAAAGATTCGTTCTAAGACTGGGTGTGCTTGTGTGAGAGAATGTGTGTATTTGGCTTTGTCATTGGGACCATTGGATAGTATAATTGATTTATCGTTTTCGTTTTATCTAATTTAAAAAATCCAAATTTATTTAGTTTATTTTATGAACGCGGTTATCTCTGGAACTACGAGTCAAATTTGGATATTTTTTTTTGCATTACATAGTCCAATCTTTAATGAAGGCTCTTTGATATCACGCTACAGCTAACAAGAGCGGAGCAGTCAAGAATCGGCTAGTATGTTAATAAAAGTAATTAGTCAAATTTCAATAATTGCCTCATTTTGAATGATAACAGCCGTAGAATGAATGCTGTTAACATACTTGTCCATACATTTGTTATGTAAGCTTTATTTTTACTTCCTTACGATGTCATTTGAGGTTATTTTCTTCTTTTTATTACGCTATTGTGTTACTAGATGGTTAGGTTTTGTAATCTAGCACCTAATGTTTCTAGAATAAGCACAGGCAGACTACGAAATTTTGTATTCTATGTTAATAGTAAAGTTCTATGTTCAGGCAAATTACGAAATTTTACTTTCTATGTTAATAGCCGAGTTCTATGTTTAGGCGTATTACGAAATTTTGTATTCTTTGTTAATAAACGAGTTCTATGGTCAGGCAAATTACGAAATTTTGCATTATACGTTTTATACTAAAGATAGTTTGTTTGTTTGTTAGTGCAGACCAACTGATTAATGGCCCATTTCTCTGGTCATAAATCTAGTGGTCTGACAGTATTATTAGACGAAAAATATGGCACAGAGCGCCTCACGCTTTTTCCCAATAATACTAGTATTTTTTGTTCATTACCATTTTCAGCTTATATTAGGAATTATTTTTTACTTTTTAGTTAGAAGTACTTTAAAAGCGTGTTTTTTAGTTTTTTTAAACTATTATTTCCTTACGATCTTGGTGACAACAATACAGGACGAAATTAAATCGTAAGTTCGGCATTCGAAAATAAAATTTCGAGCTCTATGATTTACCTATCTCCTTTTTCACAATTCAAAAAACATACAAATACTTAAGGAACCGTTGCCGCGTTGATCCAATTCTTTTGTATTTAATACCGGTATTTTGTCTCACAAAACCGAATAGTAACAAAGGTCCAAAGTAAACCAAACAAAACGTTACATTTCCAAGATACAAGATCTCATTACATTTCCGGTTACAACAATACCCAATCATTATTATCATTAAATGACAATACCGAAGCATTATCATTAAATGGCAGTACACAATCATTATCATTACATGACGATTACACTAAACAAAGGGTACAATCATTGCGAATAACTTTAAGGAAATTAAATGCCACTTGAACTGCTTAATACCGGTATGACACAATGTACTGCTAGTTTTAAAAGATCTCAGATTTCGGGGCCGTTCGTTTTTTTTTTAGTTGGGAACGACGTGTGTCTTTTACCTGATACAAAAGGTATAAGGATACAGCTCATGAATTTCCACAATACATAATTTTTTTTTGTTTTTTTTTTTTTATTCTACGCCCACAGCGAACGAACGTGTAATCCACCTGATAGTAAGTGGAGTACAGCCCATGGACATCAACAATCCACAAAAGCAGATTATAGATGCGTCGCTGCAGCTGAGAACTACGCTGTTATGCCTCATTTGCCAGTAATTTCATGGCCTGATCTCACCACCAAACCGGAACACAGTAATGGAAGCACTACTATTTGGCGGCAGGTTAAAGGTGAGACGGTGGTGCTGACGCCCTCGAGCTCATTCACAAGACCTCTACCACCAGTAATTCGTAATAGCAAATATGTAGCATTTTCAGAGAAATACGATGTTTTGCTCATATGCTAATAATATCTTGTCTTAATCTTAAGACCAGAGAAAGAACTAACTACTGTTTGGTGGCAGGTTAAAGGTGAGACGTATACAAATACAAATTCATTTAGTGTTTTTGTCTGCTGCAGTATACCTAATAGGCGTAGGTACAATAATTAATCAAATATATAAATAAAAATATGAATTAAGAATTTAAAATATTAAATGCCATTAAGCCTGTAGGTTCTTCCCTTGAGCGTGTAAAAAAAATCTCTACCTGTTTTCTAGTTTGGTGGTAACATCAGCCTCCTTATAACGATTGATGTTGATTGTGTAATCAAATTCATTTGTACCAAAAATTTACATCTAAAATTGATTGAACTGTTATTGTAATCGCAAGGTCTCCGGTTCGATTCCCGGGTCTGGCAAAGTGTTATTTGAGAACTTTCTGTCAGGAAATTCACAATAGCAGCAAGGAGTTGGAATTATGCCCGGTGGATGACGATAGGCTCATCCCCGATCCCATGGGACCTAAACATAACAGGTGAAATATTCCACTCCCTTCGGAGAAATATAGGCGTGATGTTATGTTATAATTGACATCTAAATCATATTCAATCACAATTAACATGCATCGTAACAAGGGGCCAGGCCCTTAACTAACTTATCTGGCATAACACCGTAGTCCTCAGATGAAGTGACACTTATACAATTTGCTTTTGTGGATTAATGATGTCCACGGGCTGTACCACTTACCATAAATTGCTAAATTAAGGTATTCGCAGCTCTACCTATAATTATTTAGATTTTAATCAAACCTTGTTTAAGCCCTTTCGATTTATTCATTCTATTGTCCCTAATGTCCCTAATGCCTAATCCCTAAGTCCCTAAGTCCCTAAGGCCCTAATGCCTAATTGATCAATAGAATTGATCAATTAGACATTAGGGCCGTGGGGACCAGAAGCGCTCAATCTGTACAAACAGATTTCAACTCGCCTGTTTGAGGCCACACGTTCTCAGAATGAGAGTTGAGCATTGCCATACAACGTGGCAATGCAGCCAGCATTTTGGGAACGTTGCCCACTGGTAGCGGTCTTTTAGACTAGTTTGTACATAGATTTAGATTTAGTCATTGATCAAATACATGAAAAGTTTTGACAGTAAATATTTTGTTTAATTTTCAAATAGCTACCCTGTAAAATGTGTGTTTTTTGGATTGTGGGTTTAATCATGCAAAGCAGCGATGTCCGTTCGTTCATTACCTACATCCGTCGCGCGTCGTATAAAGAAAGAAAATCATCATACCGCTATAATTGTAATAGGATAATGTTCCGGTTTGGTTAAAAGATCCGTTTAAAAAGCAGCTGTTCTTAAAAAAGATGTTCACACTTTTTTCTATAGAGTAGTTATCTATGCCCGTATCCCGCAGATAATCCTAGAAAGGGTTGAAAGGTGAGCCATAGATATTATAGACATGTAAGACTGCCCATAATCTCGTTAATCAAAGGGTATGACAAGTTTGACGAGTATCAGGGCCGCCGGGGAGGTGGAAATCGACGCAGCTGATTGGATGCCAGAGTCGATCGCGTGATCAACGTCCAATCCGATTCGAAAGATGAATAAATTTGTAAAATAGAATTGGTGTGGAATGATCTCAACATGACGTGGTGTTTCTTTGTTTATTTATACCAATTCACATGTTTTATTATTCGATTTAAAAGGAGGAAATGGTGAGACTAGATAGGGTATATTATGTCTCAGTTTTCTGCGTAACTACTACGTAATGTTATATGACTTTTTGGTAATTTTGGTATTTTTCTATGCTAATTATGTAAGTAGACAAAATAAACATGCCTAATTTTTCATTTACCTTTATAATAATTTCGCGATTTAGACCCGTTGTGTATTGTTTGAAAAATGGTATACCTATTTGCACAAAATGTTCAAATATATAAATTACAGATAATATTGATTGCTACTTGGAGTATTCAAAATTTCCTTCCGCACTATGTTTTATGTATTCAATTAATGACTACGCCATCCATCATAATATGAAAAGTGTTACCAACGACAATTGAAAGTGAAAACAAATGACAATAAAACAACAAACTTTCATCACAAACAATATCTTCAATTACTCAAGAATTCCTAAAAGAAAAGGTTTCAAAGCCGTCAATAAAAATGCTATATGAGTTAAAAACATTATAATTGTTGCCATTGTGCGTATACGTAATAAGAGAATCAATGAAATCTGATTCACATGGTTAGTAAAAGGTAAAAAGTTGAATGACATTGTGTAATGGTTAGGCTGTCGTTCCATTGCGGAGCTGAGCGAACTAAACTATGTAGCTATCAACGATTGGTTGGTGAACTAAGGTTGAGGCTGAGGTTCTGAATAGTGTTATCGAACCTTCAAATATAACCTGACTAAATTTAAAAGTGACACAAGATACACTTGAAAAAAGAACACAGCTGTCCCTATCATTTATGTGTATTATATGCTTATCCTGCTAATAAGGTTAAATATTTTTTTTCACAACTCACACACAACGCTATCTAGTCCCAAACTAAGCAGAGCTTGTACTATGGGTACTAGAATAACTGATACTAATACATATATACTTTTCTTTCGAAAATACATACTTATTATACATAAAAACACCCAGACTAAGACAAAACCCCATGTTCATGCACACAAAGATTTCTCTTAAGTGGGAATCGAACCCACGACCTTGGCGTCGCAGGCAGGCACACTACCCACACCGCCATCCGGTCGTTTAGCACATGTGACATTAGGGATAAGGGCCTGTTTCTGAGCTGCCGGATAGACCTTATCCGACCCAAAAAATATAAGCTGACCGAATTGAAAAGTGACACAAGATACACTTCAAAAAAGAACACAGCGGTCACTTTTATTTATGTGTATTATATGCTTATCCTGCCAATAAGGTTGATATAACACCTTTTTAACGGGATATAATCCCACTCACACGCCCACCACTGTAACTCCTGTGACGCCTGGATCTACTGCGGTAACCAACTGAAAGGCACCGTGCATGCAGACGGGCAATCCTAGGGAGAGTTAAAATTGTCTTGGAACCCGCAACGAATTTAATCAGAAGTATACGGGGTGGATGCGACATAGCGACATTTATTGAAACCACAGCTTCTATACATGGTAAGTATCAATTTCCACCGGATAAAAATACTCTGGCGAAAAAAAAAATCACGTTCTCCGAACAATTTGAACATTACGATCGTGCAATTTGTTCGGAAGAAGTGGATTTTTTTTTTCAGAGAATTTTTTGGTAGATGCTCTGTTGTTGATGATGTACAGTGTGGCCCGTCGTCAAGGAAACTAGTCGGCATATCCCGGCTATAATAACGTGAGTAACCCGTATTCTCAATAATTATGATTAAAGACTTCATCCATAATTATTTTTCACATGATTTTTTTTAAATCTGACGCTTCAACAAGAAAGGTAGTATGTTAAACAAAGAACATGAAATATATAAGTTTAATCTTTTGCTAAATATACTTAGTAGTTAAATGTATTTAATTTTACAGCATTTACTTTGCCAAAGGTTTATAACTTTAGTTTGAAGTAAGGTTACAATAAAAGTTCAAATGTCTAATTTAGTTTAGAATATTTGTAATTAGAACCTACTTGGTATGTGTACATCTTAGTTGTACACTGAGATAATAAATGTCAAGATGTAGAAAATTTACGGTTATACTTTTGCAACAATCGCACTGTCAAATTTCATAAAAAAATCCCCGGGCCGGGTAAACGGCTGTCGCAACTCATACATTTCTAAACTTTGTCGTGAATTTTGTGTGGAACGCAAAGCTATGCTCGCGCAATATGTTTAAAAGTAAAACAGTTATCATGGAATCTCTGTAATAAAGCTACAGCTTTTAGAAATTTTATTTATTTTCCTTTTAGTGTAGACTTCTATAAACCTATATTACTTTTCTATGGAAAACATCTAAGCAATTTTACTCCCTTGGTAAGTTTTAAGTTAGTAGTACAATTCAAGTTTCACTTTAGTTTACACTTTTAAAGTTAGGTATACTTAACTTATCGCTTGTCTTACGCTCTATTGCATTAATATTTTATGAATACAAATCACCTAACTAGCCCAGTTACTGAGACAGGAATGACGGGATCCAGATCTGAACTGGATCTGTTCCAGTTCTGGATCTGGTTCATGTTGGCTAATTAAAAGAAAATTAAGTCATTTGCATCGATGCTATGTAGGTACTGTTTTCTGGTTAATCAAGCAATAGGATTCTTTGTATGTCCACTTAAAATATATGTAAAGTCCATGAAATATATAAGTTAGCGCTGACAGCTGAGATACAGGTTAACGCCTAGTTCGGCTGCAGATGCTTCAATTAAAGATGTTCGCAACGAAAACAATAGTGTACAGCGAACCTGTAGCCAAAGTCACTAGTGGACTCATGACTTTAAAAGTTATGATTGTGATCTTGGTTGCATAAAAATAATAACAAGAACAATACTAGCTAAGGTAACAATTAGTCATGGAGTAGGGCTGGCATATAATCGATGGGAAAATCGATTCAGTAATCGAGCTACAGAGTAAGCGGCGATTCGATGCGGTTGTAATGAGCTTAGATGGTAAAAGCGTTCTTGTGATTCGATTAAGCGTGACAAAAGTGGTTATTTTTAATTAAAAGACATCAATTACTTTTAATTGTTTTTGTCTTAGTTTGAATGTATCAATATCTATTTTATTAGTTGAGGCTGCACGAATAATATGCAATTGGGCTTAATTAATTAATGGTAAATTGTTTCGTGCAGTTTAATACCAGATCTATCAAAATAATAGTGAATACTACAGGTAATTATGTAGACAGGTAGCTTTATATTTCTAGATAACTCTTATCGCCAATTAGAGATTTGCTATGCCTAAATAATCGATGTCAATCTATCACAGCATCGATTCAATTGAAATCGATATGGAACGCAGACTCGCAGCCCTAGTGAAAGTGAAGCTTTTTCACGAGCTCTCTGTCACGAGACACGAGGCCAGGCGTTGAGGCAGCCACAAACAGAACAAAGCCCACCACAGACAATCGTGGGGCAGGCCGTTGGAACCGCAGACTTCAGTAGATACAGACAGACATTGTAATTTTTATACGACGTAAACATGGTCAAGTAAAATTGTTTTTAATACTTACTGCATGCATGCATGCTTCTACAACGCATCTTCCGTCAAATGTACATAACATAACGTCTATATTACCCAGAAGGGTTTGACAGAGGGTTACCATATTTCATTCTCCTTTTATATGGTCATCTAAATCCAATCCCGTGCTACAATTAGGCATTTCCTTAAGGAAAAAATCCAAAAAACACTTTTGCCCATCCCGGAAATCGACCCTGAATCATCGCGGTGAGATACGCATACTCTAACCACTAGTTAGACCAGCGAGGCAGTGTAACGAATCTTTCTTCAGATTAGGATGACAATTAGTGAAGATATATTTTTTTAATTTCGTAGGGAAACAAGAACAGTACTTTCATGCGCCTTCTATCTGGCACCTATAGACGTATAGCTAACCGGCTGGTAGTCCATTCAGTGTTAAATAGTAACTGTAAGCCACAATTCCACAGGCATTGGATAAACCTTATTGGAAGGATAAGCAAATAACACACATAAATGAAAGTGACAGCTGTGTTCTTCTTTCAAGTGTAACTTGTGTCACTTTTAAATTTGGTCAGGTTTTATTTTGGGTCGGATAACATCTATTCGGAACCTCAGAAATTGGCCCTAAACCTTAAAAAATTATAGTTTAAAAAAACTAAAAAAGGCGCTCTGTGCCATATTTTTCGTCTATCGAGCAACCCACGCTTTTTCACAATAATACTAGTATTTTTTGTTCATTACCATTTTCAGCTTTTTTAGGAATTATTTTTCACTTTTTAGTTAGAAGTACTTTAAAAGCGTGTTTTTTAGTTTTTTTAAACTATTATTTATTTTCTACTTTTTGGTTTGGTTTATTTATAAGAGCGTTTTTTTTTATTTTTTTTTATATTTTTATTTTATTTTTTTTTATCGAATTATTGCATTGTCATCGATCTTTGACAGGTGTGCAAAATTTTAATGAAATCTGTCCGTTTAAAGTGGGTCAAAATCGAGTCCAAAGTAGTCGGTTACATACATACATACAGGTGAAGCTAATATTATTATAAGCGTGTTAAAAATAACAAAACTTGAATGTGAGGTAGACCTCTCGTGTCGGTAATTTCATTTCAACGCCTTATTAAACTACTCTTTATCGACGTACCACGCGGGCGGAGGCTAGTTAAACGTGAAGTAGGTATCTATTTCATCTCGAAGGATAATAAAATAATAAGTACCATCAACGCCTTCAAGATACCCGTATCTAGCAAAGTAACGGGCTGCTTCTAATTTGTTTCAATTACGGCTAACCAATGTGTGGGATTCCTTCACCGTTCTTTAGTAATTGTATAAAAAGGTGGTGTTTCACTGGCCTACTTCTATGAAAAATATGTTTTCCTGGCTCCGTCCGCAGTTTCGCTCGCTTTGAAAAAACATTTACGTACGTAAGTTCATTTTATCAAATAGATGTCTGATCTGTCAATTTATAACATAAGACTTCAAAAAAAGTATGTTCGCATTTCGATTGCACGTTTTTTTTTATCCATGTTTCTCGAAGACACCTAGACCGATTGGAGAAATCCTTTTTTTTGTCTGAAAGATTATATTTGTAATGATCTGATGATGGAATCCTAGAGAAATCGAGGCCAACCCTCAACTTCTAAAGGCTTCTTTATTACTACTCGGATATTTGTATCTAGCAGTCAGCATTTCATGTTGCTGAGCAGATGCCGGAAGGTAAAACTCCTCAACGTTTAGGAGTCCGGGGATAATTCTTTAAATGTAGGCACCTTAAGGCCGTTTACTTGTATTCTTTCAAGTTATACACAGACGAGACAAGATGTTGAATATTACTTTAGTTTTTCTTACTTTTAGTGCATTTATTGGAATTGAAGTTTTTTTTTTTTTTTGGAAAATTATGTTTTTCTTAATTTCAATTTGATTATGGACAGATAGACAGTTACTTATCTTATAATATGAGTTAAACAAGCTTTCTCCAACGGCTTCTGTTGCTAGATTTTTTAAACAAATCTGTATAATCTGGGCTCGGTGCTTTTAAACATACAGACAAACTCTCTTTATGTATATGATAAATAGATGTACTTGAATTTGATAGAAAGGGCCATTAAGGGAGTAAGGCTCATTCATCTGATTAGTTCTGGTAACTTTATATGTGGTACTTTCTCTTTTGGTGTCGGTTATTTTCCTTGTAATTGAATAATTCGGGAGATAAATTGGTGAACTTTATCTTGAAGGTAATTGGGTGAAAGTGGTAGCGATACAAATTGTTTTCGTTCCTTTCGTCTTATTAATGAAGTGTCTACATTTGTCATTTCAAGTTAGAGTTGAAGTGGACGAATTGAAAATAATTTATTTTCTTCCCCTAGAGCACTTACTTAAAGTGCGTCATCCTCTGGTTGAGTAAAAGTGTTTCTTAGAAGCTACTTGGATTCCGGAATTGGGCCTGGTAGATAACTATTATATCTCACAACTTACACACAACGCTATATAGTCCCAAAATAAGCAGAGCTTGTACTATGGATACTAGAATAACTGATACTAATACATATCATATCATTCCCACATATTTCCCACAGACAGACGGCAACAGGCGAAAGTTGATTTGTGGAACTCTGTTTAGTATAAGTTTACTGTATTTGTTACTAAAAATAATAAATATATATACTTTTCTTTTGTAAATACATACTACTTTTACATAGAAACACTCAGACAAAGACAAACCACCATGTGCATGCAAAAAGATTTGTCTTAAACGGGCATAGAACCCGCGACCTCAGCGTCGCATGCAGTTACACTACCTACTCTGCCAACCGTTCGTCACTCACTATCGTATGGAACCTAAACACGTCATGTCAAATGTGAGTGCTATCCACCTCTGTAATAATATTCTACGGGGAAATATATAGGCGTGATGATGAAATTATGACAAACTTATTTCAATTATTTTATGTTGCTTTACTATATAAAATTATCGCTCGCTAACGGTGAAGAAAAACATCGTGAGGAAACCTGCATGCCTGAGAGTGCCTTAAAGTGCTCGAGGGTGTGTGAACTCTACCAATCCACACTTGGCCAGCGTGGTGGACTTTGGCCTAACCCTTCTCATCATGAATAGAGGCCCGAACCCAGCAATGGGACATGTATTAGATACAGTTCTGCTATATTATCTTACCCCACTTGCCTTATACAAAACCCAAAAAAAATCACTAAACTCAATATCAATGCGCTTCCCTTCTAAACTTTCGTAAATCTTCATCACACATAAAGTGAGAGTGATGCTGCGCTTGCGCACCGCAGTGTCGTTAATGGCGTGTGCCGTCGATATTAACTAACTACAAACAACGGCGGGTCACACACTTTTACACAATGGTTTTACTTTCAGAACCACATCTCTTCCACCAAGGTCGTTGGCCCTTTTACAAAGTTGATTTGAAAATACTATTTGATGTATGGTTTACGACAATCCTCGCTAAATGGTCATTAAATGGAACATTGTCAAAATCAAATTACCGATTAGATAGTCTCTAATTTTCTAACTAGACTAAATTGTAACTTTTATGAAGTACTAGCTTCCGCCCGCGGCTCCGCCCGCGTGGTATGTCAATTAAAAGTAGCCTATATGTTAATCCAGACTATAAGCTACATGTGTGCAAAATTTCATCGAAATCGACCCGGTAGTTTTGGCGTGAAAGAGTAACAAACATCCATACATCCATACTTACAAACTTTCGCCTTTATAATATTAGTAAGGATTAAACTGTTTAGATTAATTATAATAAAACATAAAAATAAATATATTTATTTATTTTAGATTTTGAATTTGAATTTTGAAGTTGCGTTTCGATAGTACTAATAGTACCTACATATACAGTAAATTTAAATTAATTTAATACATATTAATACATATTTGGTACATACTTTAAATACATCAATAATAATATTATTAAAACCGACGTGAGTTGAAGACATTCATTATTGAGAATACGGGTTACTTACGTTATTTTAGCCGGGATATGCCGACTAGTTTCGAATCTGTTACGTAGATTCATCTACTGGGCGATCAATCGGCGACGAAATGCGATTAATTGCCCAGTTAATGAGTACATGAGATGAGACAAATACATAAATAAATACATAAAAACTCTTTTATAAAATGATGATAGCCATAGTTGTCGTATTTTTAATCACTCTATGTGTAGTTTGTTTATTGATTTATATGAAAGCGGCCTGAATAGGGCATTTTACATTGTGATAGATGGGTGACAGCGAAATCAAGATCAATCATTGATGATACTCATTCATAGCATGCATTTCAAAGTGATAAATAGAGATACATTCCGTTCAATTGAGGGAAATGGGCCACGGTGTGTGGGCGATCTGTTAGGTAACTTTGGCATGTTTGTATATTCAGTATTGATATACAGGCATTAGAAACAAAGATTGCTCAAACAATAAGTAACGCATTGTCAGCCTATTTTTTATTTTTTTATGAAACAAGGCATAACTCCTGTGTCGCGGGAGTGTTTACAGACATATTTTTTACACACACAAAGCACACCCAGAGACAAAACAAATCATTGTGGATCATACAAAGATTTCTCCAGTGTAGGGATCGAACCCACAACACCACAGTTGAAAGAGGTGAGGCGACCGCTTTAAACATTACGCCAACCACGCCGAAAACAGCCATAAGTTCTGATGTCCACCAAATCCGAAACGAGAAGAGAATTTGTTCATTTTGTGATACAATCAGCCTTATTACGATTGTAGATAGTAATTTGTATTTGCAAATTACAAGTAAGATTCTCTTGAAAAATTGATATATTTATTTTAAGGTAAGGAATCCTGCTTCCAGCCGCTACCAAATTACGATTGATGTTTATTGGTATTGAATTAGATTCATAAGTAAAAAGTTGTAACATATAAAATATTTTTTTGTTTATTTTTTTAAGAAAATTTACCCTTTCCAGCAAAGCTTAATTTTCTTGTGATTGAAGCAGATCACGTCCGTGGTGTAAAAATGTGAGTTGTATGAAAGTTTGAAAATATCAAAATGTTCAGTGACTTAAGAAAGAAAAAAGAAAGAAACGTTTATTTGCCTAAAACATGGTGACAAAAAGATGGTACAATTTAATAATAATAGGTACACATGTTTCACCGGATAATCGGTATGTAAAATATAGGTACAATGTTATATCTAAGTACTTATATTATATTAAAGTTATAATAAACACTAACCTAATTAAAAAAAGAAATGTATATGTTAAAATATAAAGTACTAACAAATAGTTCCACTTTTTACATTATTCGTTATCTCTAGAATCTACTGGTGGTAGAGCTCTTGTGAATGAGCTCGAGGGCGGCAGCACCACCGTCTCACCTTTAACCTGCCGCCAAATAGTAGTGCTTCCATTACTGTGTTCCGGTTTGGTGGTGAGATCAGACCCTGAAATTACTCGCACATGAGGCTACCACCGTAGTCCTCAGCTGCAGCGACGCATCTATAATCTGCTTTTGTGGATTGTTGATGTCCATGGGCTGTACCCAACTTACCATCAGGTACGTGTAGTCCACACGTTCGTTCGCTGTGGGCGTAGTATAAAAAAAAGAAAAAAATCGAATGACATAAATTCGGCTATTGTGTAAAAGCAATGTTCGATGAACCATTTTTTTAACTGTGCTTAAGATGCTGACTGTACGCGTGACTCGTGAGAGGGTAGTCTCTCTACACGCACTTATGTCTAGACTAGACGGCTAATCTTCATCTATCAAGGAAGTCTAGACATCACTTTAAGCTGTCTAACTTTAGCCAAACAATTGCTTTTATTTTCTTCGACTTCCTGCTATGAAACAACTCTCGTTTTTAAGTGGCTTAATTAATTTATTTCATCTTTCGTTTATTATTTCGTTACAGTTAAATAAAATGGGTAGTAGTTATTTTTAATAAAGAAGACTGTTTTTTTTATAAAAGACGATCTGTCAGTTTATTTCTGATCGAGTTTCGATTTGAGTTTTTCCTTTAGGGATTTCATAGTTCGAGCACGGAGTTGAGACGAGTCGATGATGATACGTTCACCCTCTATAACATATTATAATAGCAGCCCTGTATTAAAAACATGTCCCACTGCTGGGCTCGGGCCTCTGTTCATGATGAGAAGGGTTAGGCCATAGTCCACCAAGCTGGCCAAGTGCGGATTGGTAGACTTTACACACCCTCGAGCACTTATTAGGCACTCTCAGGCATGTAGGTTTCCTCACGATGTTTTCCTTCACCGTTAGCGAGCGATAATTTATATGATAAATACACACATATCTTCGAAAAGACGAGAGGTGTGTGCCGTGGGTTCGAACTCAAGACCTTTGACTTCGCAGTCCTGCGGTCTCTCACTCGGCTGTCGCTGCTTATAACTTATTGTATTTTGTTAATAAAACAACAAAATAAAACACCTCTGCAATACCCTTGTGCGTAATAGTAGGTATGATGTTATTATTTAACTCAACATTTGTTAAGTTAATTCCTTAACTTGACGCAACCAGAACGCAAGAGCCGCTTTCAACTGCGCTGGTGATGTGGGTTCGATCCCCAGACGGGACAAATCTTTGTGTGATCCGCAAAGATTTGTTCTGACTCAGGGTGTGCTCTGTGTGTGAAATGTATGTTTGTGAACACCCCCGCGACACAGGAGTTATTCATAGTGCGGCAGTCGTTTCAAAAAATATATATACCTATACATACATCTTTTCAAACAACGTTATCTAGTGGGACTAGATAACGTTGTTTGAAAAGTTAAAAGAAAGCAGAGCTTGTACTAAGGGTACTAGAATAACTGATACTAATACAAATATACTTTTTCTTTTGTCAATACATTTAAATAGAATAAGAACCAAAAGCTGCGCGTTATCTCAAAGGTATCCTTATTCAAATATTGATAAATTATTGCCCACTTGATACTACTGTAATATTTTTTTATTATTGCTTTATTGGCAAATCTAATCAGTACCAATCTCTATAGGAAAAACCCCATTTCACCCCTTTTTATAAAATAAGGAGTTTTTTTTTTTAATCTATAAAACCTTCTTACCTAAAAATCGTGACTAAATTTCAATTTTATTAAAAAAATGACCATTTGATTTAGGGGTATACATGATTCACCCATCCAGAAGTTGACCTCAAGATGGACAACTTAACTCAAAGATTTAATGACCCAGCATTCTTAGGCCGTGAGTTCCATTAACCCCTCTATAAATCCTTCAATTTATCATCATAACAGATTATACCTACTCTAACAAGTAATAACAATAATTCGTTTATTACGCTTAACCGTATTTTATTTTTACTCGCATTTTCAACACTACTCAAGGCCCGTTCATTGCCACTAAACAATAAAAAACCGGCCAAGTGCATGTCGGGCCACGTGCATTGGAGGGTTCCGTAGTCAGCCAAATATGCGAACTTTAAAGAAAAATATATATCTGTATTAAACATGTAAGCAACTTCAAACGAGGTCTTAACATAACATAACAGAAGGTTGTGGCAGAGGTGTACAACACCCACATTTCACCTGTAATGTTTAGCTCCCATGTAATAGGGGGCGAGCCTATCGCTATCCACCGGGCACAATTCCAACTCCCTGCTGCTATATTAGGTGCATATGCTAACCACTAGACCATCGACCATCGAGGCAGTATTCAAACGAGGTCGTTCCAGAAGAATTTAGTTGTCCGGGCTTTATAAATCTTTAAAGCTCATTACGTGATGTTATAAGGCTTATATTTCGCCGTTCTATCTAATATAAAAATCTACATTTGTTTTTTTAAAAAATAACCGTTTTTACGTGAAATTATAAAAGAAAATAGAATTTACTATAAATTCTATGCGTTAACCAATGAGTTTTTTAAGATTAGGCTAAAAAGTACAGTCTTGTTCTAATTGATTATTTTTATAGCATTCGTCACGAATGTCACGAAATGACATATTATACAGAAATTTAGGGTTCTGGTAAGAGGCAACCGTAGCTGGATGGCTAAAGCGGCTGCCCGGTGTGCAGTAGATAAGGTCGCAGGTTCAAATCTTACCGGTCCCATATCTTTTCAACTGTTCCTTAGTACAGTCTTGTTGTTATCATCGTAAACTTTGGACTTCAGAAAAAGTATAGTTTTTATAATTTCAAAGGAGAAATGCCGTAAAAAGACAACCGCAAAGACACACACAAGACCGCGAACGAACGAGCTGACGAACAGATTTACATAGTGAGAGGTTTCCTTATAGGAATTGCGGAACCCTAAAAAACGTAAACTTAATCAAATTTTAACGTAAAATATTTGTAGCAAGGTCTACATAATATAAAGAATACAAATAATAGAGCATGAATTACTGAGAGTTACGCATCGTTTAATGTAATGTGTTTTAAAATATCTAGTTTTGAAATGTCTTTGTTAGCGAAAAAACATTGTAGGTTTAAAGTAAAACGTTTCTGTCTTAGATTTGGCAATTTGTTTGTTTTTTTTTTGCTTTGTTTTACCACATTTACGTGTATTTTTCATCGCAATACCTAAATGAATGTCGTCGGGAATATTTATTATGTCAGTTACATAGCATAACATAATATCACGCCTATATTACCCAGAAGGGTGTGGAAGGTGGCAACACTTCACCTGTTATGATTAAGATCCCACAGGGGTAAGCCTAATGCCATCCACTGGGCACAATTCCAAATCCATGCTGCTATTAAGAATTTCCTGACGGAAAATTCACAAATAACACTCGGACCCGGGAATCGAACTCGAGACCTCGCGGTGAGAGGCCAACAAGGCAGTTTATGTCAGTTATTTAATGTGGAGGCTTTTCAAAAGCAATCTTTTCTTAAATTTATGTACCTATTGTTCACATTTTGTTATTAGACTGCAGGCCTTCCTAAAAACAATAAAAAAAAATTAAGTATGAAATCAATAAAATTTGTCCGCGTCTACGCATCCTTCAATTATATCGATCAATCCATACGTAGAATATATTATCTACATTCCTAAAAAAAGGCCTGAAGCTGTGTAAATTTGAATGACAGGTCATTTGTTTACTAAAAGAATATTCAAAAGTTTAAATATCACATAAGTAGAACAGCGCAATAGAAGCAGGTGCAACGAAGTCAATCGTACAACCCTTGGCAGCAAAGTTGGGGCGTTCCGGCTTCGCGATTCTGGGTCAAATCGTCGAGTAACTCACTTCTTGTTAATACGAAGGCAAATCCATAGAGTGTTATTCATTTTAAACAATATCTCAAAAATGTGTCTTAAGTAGAATATAAATTTTAGACAATATGTATAAAGATTCGATACTGCACCTCCCAGGTAAACGCCCCAGATGCTTTGCCAATTCAGCCATGGATTCGTAAGCTGCTAGATTCGAAATTTCTAAACCCTAGTCAGCGATATAGGTATATATATGTAACCCTGCTGGATTCTTAATTTTTTAACCTAAATATTGTTTAAAATACAAAAAGGCAATATTACAAGACTAAGTATAAGAATATAACTTCTAATTGATTATTTTTATAGCTGTGCTTAGCAAATTATACTAAGAAACAAATGAAAAATATATGGGACCGGCAGGATTTGTACCGTGACGTCACGAAATGACGTATGATACAGTTGAGAAAATTAGGGTTCTGGTAAGAGGCGAACGTAGCTGGATGGCTAAAGCGGCTGCCCGGTGTGCAGTAAGGTCGCAGGTTCAAATCCTGCCGGTCCCATATCTTTTTCAACTGTTTCTTAGTATATAAGAATATAAGTCTCAAAATGTGCAGATTATTCAAATTCAGTTTATTTTCTTTTACATATTCTATGTAAACATACATACGTAATTATATATCTAAAGTATTGCAGCCACAACATTCAACCAAGCATTCCAAACCATAACCCATAACTCTTTTCGGACCGACATAAACTGTCAACTAAACAAAATACGACCAAAAACGGAATACAATTGCAGTTCCGTGTTGCATATAAGCTCCAGAATAATGGAATTTGACAGATGGACATAAATGCCAGTTGTAAACACGCCTACTGATACAAACGGACGGGCACACTTCGTAAAGGCACTCCTAGACCGCAAGCATTTGTAATATCGTTATAGATTCGAATATAACATCAGTGTTGGCAGTGATACGAGCAATAGTGGTACAATTATATCGATCCTACATATTACTTACTCGTGTGTAACATTTACACGAATATTAAAAAAAAACAAAATGTTCTTTATTATTGTCGTACCTTGTTTGTTTATTATAATTTTTTTTAGTTATAATAATATGCATGATTGTTACAGTTTGCAATACTACCTATTCCTGTGTAATATTTACAAGACTATTTAAAAAAAGAAATACTCTTAATTTGTCTTGCCTTGTTTGTTTATTATGAATGTTGTTTAGTTATAATAATATGCATGTTTGTTACAGTTTATAATACTACCTACTCGTGTGTAATATTTACAAGACAATTAAAAAAAAAACTTAATTTGTCTTGCCTTGTTTGTTTAATATGAATTTTGTTCAGTAATAATAATATGCATGTTTGTTATAGTTTGTGCTCTCAATAACTAAAGTTACAACGTGAATGCTATGCACACCTATTAGGTACTTGTAGATTGTAGAATTACATATAACTTAAACGGATTAAGTATCTCTGTAATTTTACTGTCGGTACGAGGTAGTGCTTATAAATAATTAAATGGCACGCAACCTGTAATGATACAATTTGTAATATTTTTATACGAATTGTAACATGAAGTATTTATTGTAATGAATGGTCAAATCAATTAGAATCGAGTGAATATTCGCCAGTCATAGAAGCAGTTTGTTACGATATACTCTAAATCGAATTCCCAATGTAACATTGTAGGGGAATGCTCGAATAAAATTGTAGTTGTTCCTACAAACTTACATTTGGACGTGTGCGATGGGCTTCGTGGTATCAAAGAAATGAAAGTAGGGAAGAATATCTTGCAATGTATTTACGGTCCAAAATGCTGTATCGTTTGCATTGTTACGATCATACAAGCCTGTTGTCTGTGGGTGCCTCTTCAACTAGCATAACAAATAGGAAGCGAGGCGGAAGATAGTCACACTTCAAAATGTCTATGGAAAGTGTTGATGATTTTTATAGGCAAGTTTTACTGAAACTAAATTATATTAGACGTATTTCTCATATTATGTGTCCGAAAAGCATGATATAGATATAATCAAACATCTCGGGTAATGAAGTTGGCCGCAATTGTAATGTCACGTGTCAAGCGCTTGCTTTAAATAGCCTCTCTCGAGTCCGTTGATTGCCCAGTGAAGTGCACAAAGCTATCTGCCGCCAACTTCTCTACATTATAATTATGTTTGATTTGACTCTATAGTTATACTGACTTATCATATTTTATCATGTAATTAGTCTCTGTGGTCGAAATCGGTCAGGACTACACTATATGCTTTTACTATGGTCCTAGTCTATACAAATACACATACACACACACACACATTATATAAACTACAGTCAATGATGTATGGCTGTATGTCAGCTGGGACTTTCACTTGTAGGACCGTTTACATGCTAGTTTAGTTCATTTGTTTTGAGTTGTGTGAAGTGAAGGCCGGCTACTGTTATTTATTTATGGATGCTAATGAACAAACTTCTTTTTTTAGTATCTTTTGCATCTAAAATATACACTGTCTTCTAAATTAATAAGTCAAGCCGTGGCCTGACTATACAATTTTGATGGTGATATATGAATTTTGGGGCTTCACTAATTATTCCTCTTTATTTAATTTATTGCGGTACAAGAAACCAATAGTATTATGATTGTGATTTTGTTGTTAATAATTAATATATTTGTTTACATTAGAGAGAATTTTTTTTTACCAATTGAATTAAAAATTAAAACGATTTTATTTTGTAAATATTGTAATTAAAGTTTGTTGTGTATTTACTCAAAAAAATAAACATTATTTATTTTTACATTTTTATTTCATTATCTTTCTAGATTTTAGCCTCAAAATAATACGTCAATAAACGGAACTTATTTATTTTTTTAATATTATGTGTACTCGGCCCTCGGCCCTCCATAGCTGCTAAAAACCATAATTTAAAATTTAAAATCAATCAACTGAACACAATGTGTAGGTATAATAATACTTGGTTAATTAAATTTTTAATTATAATTAATTTTACATTATATTTATTATACAGTATTAACCAATACAATGTACAAACTACGGACGAAGGTTTATGGTATTGAATTAAAAAAAAATACTTCAGTTTTCAATTAGATTGTAATAGTAGGTACCTATAGAGTGAGATTTTTTATTGCATTATAAACCTTGTTCTAATTTGTCATAGCTACCAATTTTTATTACACGATTTTAATTACTCGACCCATTAAACTTACAAATATTGGGTAATTTGATAAAAATATTTTGATTTAATTGGTGAAGAAATATATAATACAATTTTAAGTATTTTTTAGGCGGTACACAAAATGCTTTGGTAAGTGTTTTGTGTACTGACATAATTAATAATGTGTCGTATTTTGTAAAAATATTATTAATAATTATTTAAATTACTTAGTAACAAATAAAAAAATATAAAATATTGTGATAACAGTATTTTAGTTACAAGAATAAATGTCTTATTATGATTTGATATATCAAGCAGCAGTTTAATTAAAAAATACATTTTGTAATATTTATTACATTCATTGATTTTTTTTTATGAAATATGTAGGTACTTTATTACAATAAATTACCTGCAGCCAGTGTAAACACTTCTTAAACCATTCCGTTGCAACAAAATGACATCCGACAGTTAGAATACAGAGAATGTCAGATAAACTATAGATATAGATGGTTGATAAACTTGATAGCAATCACAAAGTGAATGTTACGATACAAAGTACACACGGCTGCACACTAAACTGTACATTTCCAGAATAAGCTGGTCTTGAAGTGCACAGGAAACATATACAATGCGAGACCAGCTTAGATTGGAAATGTACAGCTTAATGTGAAGCCGTGTACATAGCAGCTGATGGTTGCCATCGATTACAAATTGGTATCCCGTGGTCACGTAATAATGTTGGCAATAAAATTTTAGCAGCTGGTTTTGGACAATTTTATTGGTGTTTGCATCCACATACTTCAATAGCCCTCTAACACGTATAACAAGGGTATACAATGAGATATCCATCGCATCTATCGACTTCTTTTCCATGAAGTTTGCATCATACAGGCACTTTTTATCAAATAATTTTAATTAATATAAGTAAATACATTCAAATTTATATTGACTTTGTAATAATAAAATTAACAAAAATAATCAATTTAATATTTGTAGTTTTGTAGTCTCTTAAAGAGAAATTGTTGGAATGTAATGCATGCCTGTGATTTTATGTTATTAATCGACAATTATCCTGTACATGATTATAATAGTTTGTATGGTTCTGTGTTATTACTTATTATCTAACTATTTGTAGTTGGTGTGCTTATAAAATAAAATCAATTAAATACAAAAAAAAAAATGTTTGCTCTACCAACCAAAATTATGTTAAGTGGCCAGAGGTCGTAAGTCATTTCGTCCTATTCCTTTTGACAGACATATATACAAAACGTTGATCATTTTGAGATGTTTTATTCCAGAAAGAAAATGCTTGTGAGAACCTCTTAATGGGTACCGAAAGGTGGATTTTGCAGAAAGGGCAGAAAACCCTAAACAGGCGATCGTAGTCATGCATGGAAGACCTTAGCCCAGCAGCGGAAATACACATAAAAAACACTGGTAACATGGTTCTTATTACTATAATTTCTAATCTTGTTGAAACCGCGACCCTAATTCCCTACTTCCTACGTAGTTTTACCAGTACTACTGGACAACTAAGGTATTGATAGTAGTTACATTTACTGTAATTTACTACTCAATTAGTAGCGTGGGCTGCAACAGCCCGATTAGTAGGGACTGGTTAGTAGATGTTAGGTTTTGATTTATTTTACATGTTTATACTATCTACTATAACTTACTCATAGAATTAATGTCAAAAAAAACAAACAAATATTGTATGAATTGTTTGAAAAGATGGTGCACATTAGTTTCTCACTAGCTCTTCTCATGATGCAATACCCATCGGAGCTGGTACTTGGATTGATTTTAATTCAAATCTCTAAGTTGAATTAAAGTCAATCTAAGCTCCGGTGATAAATCATTTTATTACAATAAGTATTATAATTTAGTTAGCTAAGTTTTATTTTAATTCTATATTTTTTGTATTTTGATGTTTGTTTTGACGTGTTCAAGCGCCCCTTGGGGCCCATGGAAATAAATGATTTGATTTGATTTATCTTGGCCGTCAGGTTGATGCATCTCTGAAATTCCGATGCGAAATTTCGAAATCTTATAAATTATCTCACCAGAGTACATGCTCAATATGTTAATGTCAGAAAACAAGGACATGAAAATGACAATTTAAGAGATAATATTGTTTGTAGGCGATAATCTTTGCGTGGTAGTGGATGGCGAGAGGCTCACTCCCTATCCCATGGGACCTTAACATAACAGGTGAAGTGTGGGTGTTGGACACCTCTACCACACCTTTCTGGGTCATATAGGCGTGATGTTATGTGTTATGTTAATCTCTACATCCGCCAATATGATTCTAATCTTTCTTTCACAATCAGAAACTAGTTGAATTACATTGACGATTTTTTACTTACGTATCACGCGGGCGTATCCGCAGGTACAAGCTTGTGATAAATCCATTGATTGTCATATAACAAGGGCAATGGATTTCATATCGATCTGTAAATATTGACAGCTACTGCAACTGATAAAGCGGGACTTTGATCAAATGGCATTTGGACATACCTGTACCGAATTTATTTTATTTTATTTATTTTATTTTATTTTACTTTATTAGGAAAACTTACAGCTAAATAGATATAATATACAGAGATGATGAGAAAATGAAGGCCAATTAAAAGTTTTCACAGATAATGTAGTGGATATACATAAAGAAATTAGACATTCACATATAGGTTTAACAAATAATAAACGAAACGAAAGAGCAAGAATAAGACACAAGTAGGATTTTTAAGTTACGATAGAAAGAAAGAATTACACAATGTTTTTTTAAGTTGACCGCTACTATGAGCAAACAAATCTAAATCTAAATCTAAATCTTTATCTTTATCAACACTCCGGCATGCCGCATTGAACGTACGGCTAGCTCGAACCAAGAATGAGTTTTGCCTGTAATTCGTATTCACTGTTGGTGTGTGAAGCAAGTGTGGTCTACGTAAAAATGCAGATGGCACACGCAGCTCTATTTTGCTTACTAGCTCACTCACGTCCACCGACCCCTTCGCCACACTTGACAGTAATGATATATCCGCAATTTTCCTTCTTTCTTCTAACGGTAGAAGATGAAATTTTTTGCATCTGCTATAATAATTGTACAGATAGCAATTAGAGCGATATTGAATGTACCTCAAAAACTTCCTTTGTAAGGACTCTATGCGATTAATATACATATTATAATTGGGATTCCAGACTTGGGAGGCATATTCCAATTGACTGCGAACAAAGGAACAGTAAAGAACTTTTATAGTTTTAATATTATCGAAATCTGCTGAAATTCTGAAGACAAATCCCAGCGATCGGGTTGCTTTTTTTATTATATTGTCTATATGTACGTCAAACAAAAGTTTTGAGTCAAAGGTAACCCCAAGGTCCCTTACCGTACTCACTCTAGATAAAGTGGTATCTAGGAGCATATAGGTGTTTACAATAGGTATGGGTTTGCGGGTGTATGTGCTAACATTACATTTAATAGGGTTCAGGTCAAGTTTGTTTCTTAAACAGTACATTTCAAATCTTTGTAGATCTTCTTGTAGTAGCAAAGCATCGTCAGTGGTATTAATTTGTTTCATAATTTTCATGTCATCTGCGTATAATAGAAATTTGGAATGTCGAAAACAGCAATTAATGTCATTAATAAAAATATTAAATAAAAGAGGTCCTAACAGGGAACCCTGGGGAACTCCAGAGGGTACTAACATTGATCTGGAAGAGTATCCATTCAATACCACTGTCTGGCACCTATTATCGACGTAAGACTTAAACCATCTAAAGAGATTACCCCTGATTCCGACGGCAAAAAGCTTCTTAATTAGGGTATCATGATCAATTCGGTCAAAACATTTGCTGTAGTCGGTATATATAACGTCGACTTGCGACCGTTGTGACATACAATCGGAAATAAAATCACTGCAGACAATAAGATTAGTCGTAGTAGATCTACCTGCTAAGAAACCGTGTTGTTCATCAATAAATGTGCGTTTTAGAGCCGAGTAAACCTGTGCATAAACGATTTTTTTATTGACCTTCAGAGATTTGTAAAGTGAATTCTAAAGCAGATGCAATCTGTTATATTCTAACCTTCGAAGTGACACTAGATTACAGTTAATATCAAGCCTTTTGGACCTTGCACATTTCTTTTTTTTTTAAACGACTCCCGCACTAGATATAATTATGTCCTGTGTCGCGGGGTGTTCACAAACATAGTTTTCACTCACAACAAGCACACCCAGAGTCAGAAGAAATTTGCGGATCACGAAAGATTTTTCCGAGTGGGGATCCAATGCACAACACCAGCGCAGTTGAAAGCGGCCAGGCGACTGTTTTTACCACTACGCTAACCGTGCATTTGTATTGGAATTTGTTAAACAAATAATGTGATATGCCTTTTTATGTGGTGTAATATTCCTGACGGCTTGCCCCACCTTTTGGGAAGACGATGTGGTTATGTGGAGCTCGCACCCATTAAAACACCACCGTGTGCCAACTCTGGTCTTTTGGACAGGCCACTGACTGGCATTTTGATATACATCAGTGATCCATCCAGCGAATGTATGCACTTTAGTTCGAGCAGCCTGAAAAGGCTATAAACATTCCCCGTCATAACACTTTGACGACCTCAGATATTAAAAAAAAAAAAACTGTTGATGTTACGAAGTCAGCATGTCTATTATAGGAATCTTTGAAAAATAATCGCGCTATAAAGTCACTGTTTTCTTGTTTAACAAGGAGATAGCTCTCCAGTGAACCATCGGTCTGGTCAGGTCAAGTTGTCGACCGCTGAGTCAAACGCTTTGAGAAGCGCTAACTGAAGTAGAGCCGAGAGCTTCGCCCTATACTACTTAGTAGCAAAAGAAGCTTCTAAGTTATGTTCAAGCCAACCAATATTCCATAATTTTATCATAACATATAACTTAATAATATAATAGACCGATGACTCCTTATCGCAAGAAGAACTACTTCGTTAGCCTATCCTCTATTCCTATAATTTGTGTATCACTCAGCGCGAGAGCTCGCGTTCGATTCCCACGGAGTTGGTATTGTGCCCGGTGGATGGCGATAGGCTCACTGCCTATCACATGGAACCTAAACATAACAGGTGAAATGTGGGTGATGGACACCGTGCCACTGCGGTCGATTAGTGTCAATCCCTTCTGGGTAATATTTTATAAGGGTATATATGTAATGTACAAGACTATTTGTTAAAACCAATATTTAGATAGATAGATAGAGAAAACTTTATTTGCACATCAAATTTGTAACAAATATACAAAGAAATAGGTACTTAAAACTATAACGTACAAAGGGCGGCCTTATCGCTTGACGCGATCTCTTTCAGGCAACCTTAGGATGGACATAATAGAGTGGATATTTGCGGTAGTACTAGTAGATACTTTACAACGATTCGTTTGGTAATCCGTCATTACCAGTCATTAGTGTCATTACCGTTGTTCATAAAATCATTACTAGATTATGGTATAATGAAGTGTAAATATTTAATCACTATTAATTTGATGGGAATGTAAATAAAATAAATAAATATCTCTTAAAAGTCACACAACGCCATCTAGTCCCGAACTAAGCAGAGCTTGAACTATGGGTACTAGAATAACAGATACTAATACATATATACTTTTCTTATGTAATTTAATTAATTTTATTTTTAATTTTAATGAATTTGTTATAATTATCATACACATGTTACAATTATCATATTATGTAATTCAATGTAATGACATTTTATTTTGTGTGAATTTATTTTAATTTAATTATATTTTACATGGCAACTCAATTTTAATTTAGCCTAGAGATTGGATTTGTTACTTTTTATTATTATTTGTGTATTGTACATGTTTGCATGCCTGTATGGTGGAATCTGGAGAAACATTTAAATATTTGTAACATCTACTATTGTATTGTACCCACTTTCGCAAATAAAAGATTGATTGATTGATTGATTAATTTTTTTTTTGTAAATACATACTTATTATACATAGAAACACCCAGACTAAGACAAACCCCCGTGTATTAGTTGTATTGACTACATGACTTTTGACTGTATGTAACTATGAGGCGTCCGGAAAGACGCATCGGACCGTCAAAAAAATCGTTGATTTGGAGTGTGACTTGGATGGCTCAGGAGGAAGACTGATTGGAAGTAATCCAAAGGTTTCAAATGACAATTCAAATCCAGAAAAAATCTATTGTTTCTTAGTTTTGTTACAACAGTATTTTGCAAAAACAAGTACAGTGGGCCAAGCAATTAGGTATGCAGGGCAAAAACTTCTATGCCATAGTGCAAACTGACAGCAATAGATAAATGTTTGTGTGAATTACATATGTATGTAATAAGTGTAATAAGTGTATTTAGATATGTAACTCACTTATCCATAACTGGTGTAGTAAGTCTTTACTATGACTTAGAAGTTTTTGCCCTGCATACCTAACTCGTTTGCCCACTGTACATAATTGAAGTTCTGTTGGGACAATATGGGTTTATAGTGACATGTCGCTTCAGTGAATTTAAAGTTAGTTAAGTATTCTATCCATACCTTTAATGTCTCTACCTTGGCAGATGATTTATAATTAACTACCAAGTGATTTACTACTTTGTCATTTACACTTAATTTATGGCGATGACGTCTCTTATCACGAGGAGTGGCAATAATATTGCTAAGTTATTTGACTATTTATCTTCTTCTTCATCGTGTCGATGGCTGAGCCAAATTTTAATTTGACTTGCCATCGCATCGTGGTGAAATAGGATTAGCCAATTCACTTTGAAGAACTCGCGAATTGTCCAGGGTGCGCCGGACGTAGGGAATCGTTGTGTACGTCACTTGAAGAAGCTCCTTTCATGCACCCACTGTTCTTTAAATACTTAACTTATGCATAAGACAATAAACCCCAATTTCACAGGTGTTAGATTAACCTTATTGTCATGACACTGGTGGTAGAGCTCTTGTGAATGAGCTCGAGGGCGGCAGCACCACCGTCTCACCTTTAACCTGCCGCCAAATAGTAGTGTTTCCATTACTGTGTTCCGGTTTGGTGGTGAGATCAGGCTCTGAAATTACTGGCACATGAGGCATAACACAGTAGTCCTCAGCTGCAGCGACGCATATATAATCTGCTTTTGTGGATTGTTGATGTCCATGGGCTGTACTCCACTTACCATCAGGTGGACTACACGTTCGTTCGCTGTGGGCGTAGTATTAAAAAAAAAAAGAAAAGCATATAACACACATAAATGAAAGTGAGAGTTGTTCTTTTTTAAAGTGTTACTTGTGTCACTTTTAAATTCGTGCGGGTTATATCTTATGGGTCGGATAAGAACTATCCGGAACCTCAGAAACTAGTTCTCAGTAAGGTAAAAACAACATTTAAGCTTACAGATATAAATTTTGTACTTATCACTCAAAAACTGAATACAGTTTTGACCTTCAAACTTATTAATAAAAAAACCTTCGAATATTGTAACTGCTTGTACTATCTCTTCAATTACCACGGTTAGCGTCAAAAATCAAAAATTATCCCAACTCAGCTCGTAAATCTCAAACGTAGTACTTTAAAAACCAGTTTAGCAAACCACTAAATAACTACGAACAATAACAACAATAGCAAATATTTCCGTGTCATTACCGTCTTATTGACAACAATGCTGAATTTATTCATCAAAGTACGTCTTACGCACTTGGTACGGGATAGCTGATGCAAATTCTCTTTGCGCTAGTACTATTCCCACGGGTTCAGTGCCAACCTTTTTATTCTAAAGTGACATAACTCAACCTTTTCATTTGGCGATTTTATATCTTATAGCACTATAGTTAAGGTATAAAATCGCAAAACAAATCAATAGACTTAATTCACTTTATGAAAATGGTTCTTTGTTTGAATGTCCCCTACCATGATTCGGTTTTTTATCGTCACCGTGTCGCTTTATTGACGTTTACTTTCATGTTTACTTTTGCACTATTATCTATGTCATTGTACCTTTGGGGTGGTGTCTTTGGACAACAGATGAATGATGTTTTTTTTTCTATTTTTTGACGGATGCTCCTTTAACGGTTTTCGCTTATTGAGCTGTGTATTCAACAAAGCGATGGATAATTTGTTTTACATATTTTTTAGGATTTTGCCTTTGACTGGAGTTTGTTATTTTGATCCATCATTAATCTTTTAAGATTAGCTTGAAGCGTCATTTATTTTTATTGTTGAGTATTTTGAAAATGTAACTGTTACAAAGATACTTCGCACATGTATAGTGCTTATTTTAGAAAAAAAAATACATGTATGTAACTCTTTTTGGACCAGTGATTGAGACTGGTAAGTACACCTTTTCAGGATTGATAGAAATGTAACCCGTTTTGCCAAAGACTGGCAAATACTAATGGAGTTGATAAATTTCATTTAATTTTTATTTTATTTCTATCTATGTAATTATTGATATATTATTTTTATTTATAAATATTGATAATCTTTTTATCTTATCATAATAATTAATTAACAAATAAATGCACATACTACTTCTTACTCTGGACCACCACCATATGGTTGACTGGTAGAGCTGCCTTTGGCATTAAGTCCTTCACTGTATAATTATTGAGCATAAAGTTCTTAAAATAAATAAAAAAATTATCCACAAAAATCATTAATCTTTTGGTGAGACAATTCATTCCTTAGTCTCTGCCCACCCCCTTGCGATAAAGGCGTGATTTTATGTACCTACGTATACAATAAATATCTTAATTACAATCTTTTGTTAAGACAAATCTGTAATTTAAGCAGTTAGTTATGACGACAAATATGCGAGATGGATAAACATATATCACAATAGTAAATACATACTCTTGATTAGCTCCCATCCTGGAAACCAGCCCACAGAATCCGATACGCCATTTCCCAGTAGCACTAGATAACTACATAATGAATACAGCCATTGATTCAGTTCATATTAACCACTGTTTATCTGACACTGGATCAAATCCACATCTGGTGGCCGGGCGGACTTCATCACAAGCATTCTGCAGACAACTTAGCTGATATTTCACACCCTACATCTTGTTTGTTTGTCTGGTGAACGACATTTATTAAAACAACAGTTTTTATACAAATAAATATCACACTACATACCCACAACGCCATCTAGTCCCACACTAAACAGAGCTTGTACTATGGGTACTAGAATAACTGATACTAATACATATATACTTTTCTTTTGTAAATAAATACTTATTATACATAGAAATAGCCCACTATAGGGCACAATTCCTGCTGCTATTAATAGTTTTCTGAAGAAAAAAGCCCAATTAATACTGTTGTCCGACCCGGGACTCGAACTCAATTATAAAGTCGCTGCGCTTACTACTAGACTAACGAGTCAGTCATCGATTTTCTTAAAAAAAAAAAAAAAAAAAACTTTAATTCATAAAGCAAACATCCATCTCGCCTTTCCAACAATGACGACATTCTTCCTTAAACAATATTATTTTAACTAATCTTCAAATGCCATTACTCTAAGCGGCGTCGTGGTAGGTCTTCAAGATTTCACGGTGATCGTCCAAGGATTGACAGCTGGCCACAATGGGAAGCCATTAGACGAATGTCCTATTATCTCATAATAGTTCGGGTTACGCCGGGTTACTCTCAAAGAACTCACCATAACAATCTTGTAACTTTGTCACAGTAACTATTCCGTCTATTCCAAAAAGATTAGGTCACTTGGTTACTTCACAAAGTTTCTTTGACAAAGTACCAGTAAAGAAGGTTTTAATACTGGCCGTATGAGCCCCTTTAAGATGAATTGATTTGGATTAGGAACGCAAGCATGACTGATGCAGGACGATGGGAGTTGACGCCATGTTTGGGACATTTGAATATGGAACGTGATTCGATTGTCAAGTTGAATCTAATTTGGAATATTGTTCGGTAATAAAAAACGTAACCGCCCGATTCAAAAGTATTTGTGATGGTCACTGTAAGTACATTGTTAACAAAACATTTATTTAAATATTCCCTTTTAAAAATGCATATTATTAAATTTAAGAACGTAAGGTACATATAAGAACATCACGCCTATATTACGCAGAAGGGCATGGCAGAGGTGTACAAGACCCACATTTCACCTGTTGTGTTTAGGTCCCATGGGATATGGGATGAGCCCATTGCCATCTACCAGGCATAATTCTAACCCCGTGCTGCTATTGTAAATTACCTGACGGAAAGATCACAAATAACACTAAGCCCGACCTGGAAATCGAACCAGAGACCTCCCGGTGATAGGCGCATATGCTAACCACTACACCGCCAAGGAAATCTGATTATAATAATACTGATAACTTCTTTTAT
Organism: Hypena proboscidalis; assembly: GCA_905147285.1. NCBI lineage: Eukaryota > Metazoa > Arthropoda > Insecta > Lepidoptera > Erebidae > Hypena > Hypena proboscidalis. The sequence continues at coordinate 5,107,481 of LR990143.1, forward strand.
CAGATAAATTCAAAAGAGACTTTACAGTACATCATCAGGAACGTGTAAAACTAGCCTATAAATTTCGAATAAAATGACATTCAAATAATATTGCGTGGAACTCCAAAATTTGCTTTGATCGCCATCCACAAAGATGCTATTTCATCCACAAAATGTCTATGGTTTAAAGAAGTTTAGAGTTTTTTATAGCATAGACAAGTCGGAAAAGCGCGTAGGTGTCAGAGGACAATATGAAGGGTTTCGTAAGTCATAGGTAGAGGATATTAGTATACTCTTTGGGTAGAGGTCGCCAAATATTTGCTAAGTTACGTGTAAGCCTTCCGGTAATTTTCCATTGTTTGTTTATTCTAAAAGTGGCCAAGTATTATGAGTTGCGCAATCGGATGTTCTATTGATGTAAGTAAGAACTATACAGCTATAAGATTTGTATGTCTTCTCATATGTACTTAGTACTTTGTGAGTATTTTCGAAAGAACTTTTAATTTTCATTTAGATTTTTCGTATTTACATGATCGCTATTAATCGTAAAACTTATGTGTTCAGGTTATACTAAAAAAATATAGTTTAAAAAAACTAAAAACACGCTTTTATAGTACTTCTAACTAAAAAGTGAAAAATAATTCCTAATATAAGCTGAAAATGGTAATGAACAAAAAATACTAGTATTATTGTGAAAAAGCGTGTTTTTTAGTTTTTTAAACTATATTTTTATTTCTACTTATTTTTTAATTTAATTTTTTTGTTTAACGAATTATTGCATTGTCATCGATCTTTGACAGGTGTGCAAAATTTTAATGAAATCTGTCCGTTTAAAGTGGGTCAAAATGGAGTCCAAAGAAGTCGGTTACATTCATACATACAGGTGAAGCTAATATAAGCGTGTTAATAAAAAACGTCTTCGTGTACCTATAAAAAATAAACCATAAAACCTACCTAGATAAGGAATTGCAAGTATTTATAATTTATTTTGACGACCGGATGGCGGAGTGGGTAGTGTACCTGCCTGCGACGCCGAGGTCGCGGGTTCGATTCCCGCTTAAGACAAATCTTTGTGTGCATGAACATGGAGGTTTGTCTTAGTCTTGGTTTTTCTATATATAATAAGTATTTATTTACAAAAGAAAAGTATATTATGTAGTAGTATCAGTTATTCTAGTACCCATAGTACTATATACTCTGCTTAGTTTGGGACTAGATGGCGTTGTGTGTAAGTTGTGAAATATTTATTTATTATTTATTTACAACATTCATTACAAAAATTACAGTGCCCGTATATATCTTAAGAACGAATATACATAACTATCTCGATGGTCTTGCGTATGCGTATGCAATTTTCACCGCGAAGTCTCGGGTTTGGTTACCGTGTCGGGCAAAGTGTTTTTTGAACTTTCCATCAGGAAATTGAAAATAGCAGCACGGAGTTGAAATTGTGCCTAGTGGACGGCGATAGGTTCTCCCCCTATCCCATGGGATCTAAAACATAACAGGTGAAGTGTGGTAGTAGTACACGTCTGCCACACCCTTCTGGGAAATATAGGCGTGATGTTATATTATGTTACATAACAATATAATTTAACAACCTGCAAATAACTAAGCATAGCCAACATTGGCACCAAATTGCATAACACACCAACATGTATGACCAACTTTCTTTCTTGTAATTAGCAATAACAAAATATATTGACACGTGTTTTTATAGCGTGCGATTAATCGGAGAAAGTACCGTTATTAGAATATCAGACAAGCGCTAAATAAGATATTAACTTATGTAATTCATAACATAAAGAATATGAATAATAATATAATAATAATAAGTTTATTCATCAAAAGTGGTACAGTACACCAAAAATATACTTAATAAATTTACTTAAAAGACAATTTTGTACTTACCTAATGTGCACTCTTTAGATTAGAACAGTTTAATTAGAACATACATTGCAAAATTAAAAGTTTTTCGTTTAGCACTATGATAGTAATAACCCAAGTAATTTTACAAATCGCACATTAATTTAACTTAAAAAATATTATGGACATTAACAAACAACATTGACGGTACACAGAAATTAGGTTCTTTACCTTCCGTGCTAGTCGAAGACTGTGTAGTATTAATATGTTAACAGTTTTAATATCCACACTGCTTCAGTCCCCACGGGTTGTCAATCTTGACATTACGATTTGACTATGACGTAGTTATAGTAGTACATTATACATAGAAACGTCAAAAGTTGACGATGACGTTGACGTTTCTATGTTGATAAATACGTCATAGTGGAATGATAATGCCAAGAGTGGCAAGCTTTGGTAAGGGGCAGTAATGTAAGATCGAATGATAGGGGCGAGCCTATCAATATCTACCGAACACAGATTTAGAGAGACCCAGTGGTCCTTATGAAGATTTTGCCTGACATAACTGTTGATTATTTTTATAGCACTTAGCTAGGTTTAGCAAATTATAGTAAGAAATTGATTAATAAAAATATCACACTGGTAGGATTTGAACCAGCGACCTTCCGCACACCGGGCAGCCACTTTAATCAACCAGCGTAGCGAGGGTGTTAAAAACTTAAATCACGAGCGAAGCGAGGGATTTAAGACGAGTCCTGAGTGTAGCGAGGGATTTAAGTTCACCCAAGACTAAGACAGCTTTATCACCGAGGAAAATACTATACTTTTCGTAGCATTTGCGAAAAAAATAACACAATAATAATATGAGATAAGCATTTATTAAAAATAATGAAAATTAAAAGTATAAGTTAACATTGGAAACATTGGCCCAATTATCGATAGAGAGAGTTTTATATTATGTATTTGAAGAAAACAAAAACGCGGCAAATTCCTAGACTAATATTTTTTTGTCGAAAAGCAAAGGCGTACGTCGGTTTTCGTAATTTAATTTCATAACTGTATTCCTTTTTCAAAAAGTAAATAATGCTATATGTACAAACTCAATGGTGTAAACACAGATGATAAATTTCGCTAAGTATTCCAAATTTAAATCACATTCTCCTCCTTGAGGATAAATGAAATTCAGTACAATTTTCTTTCCCTGTTTTTAACAGATTAAAATTATTATTGTTATGTTCGCTTTTTGTGGCATAGAATGTCACTTTTTTGAGCAAGTGGTACGAACTTGGACGTACCTAGAGACTTTGAGGCCTAATGATGGTGGAAAAGTACCAAGTACAACAAATTATTCCAGAGTCAAAACCACACTCGAAGTAACGATATTTTTATGTCACTACTTTTACATACCACGTATATTATTTTTCTTTGTAATTTCTCCAACAAGTTACCATAAAACTACCAAAATAAATCATAAAAAGCTATTGCGTGAGAAAACTGGAAAACATAATAAATAGTAGAGATGGGCCCGACTATGGGTTTGGCCGACTAGTCGGCGAATGAAAGAGTGGCTGACTGAAGGCGATACTTAGAATCGGTTTAATTTTAAATGTTAAATGCATGTATAACCTATTTATATTTTACATTGTTCGTTGCACCATCACATGCAGTATAATATTACAAAGCGACACAAGTTATGTAACACTTCTAATCGTAGATTAATTGCATGTATAGAAACGCCGACTATTCGGCGTTATTAGCCGACTAATCGGCACATTTCTAAATAAATGTATAACCATGATACCTACTATGCAATGGCAGCAATGGCTTACCGTCACTAAATCATACTTTGTTCACGTGAATTGAATACTGTCCTATAGTTCACTCTCTCCCACTTTCTAACGAAATAATAATTTACTTCGGTATATCAAATAACATACGATACACTAATAAAATATAATTTATCTTAAAAGTTCTAATCTGTGGTAAAAGGTTCTGCTATACCCGTTATAATATGTTGTTAGGTAGCTAGAAAAACATGAATATAGAGTAAAGACATGATATTATTATTACATTGTTGAGTAGAAACATACTAAGGGCTATAATTATTATTGTTGGGCTTTGGGTGTTCACGTCGACCTCCGTGGGTCTAACTAACGCATGAAATGAATATATATAAATCCACAAACGATTAGGCAAGCCCTAGACTGGACTACACACGTAGCCTTCACAACGAGCCAGCACATTATATGTTCCATTATAGCGTCCACCTCAGTGAAATTACAGTTAATTCAGGTACACGCTGGAAAAAAAAAATTGGCATAATTTGTGGAGCAGCCCGCTTATGTGGGTAGCGACCCTAAACGCGAAGGCCCTAAGCAGAGTTGACGGGGTGGACAATCATCTTAGAGGCAAGGCACATCAGGGAGACTTAGAGCGAAGTGAAGCGTGAAGCTCAGGTCTAAAAGGAGGATGGCGGCGCGCTGTGCTCCATCTAGGTCCATAAAGTGCTAGAAGTATACCATTTTTACCGTGATTCTCCTAATAGTGAAAGTGAAAATTTTGATTGGATCACTGAACTAAGGACACACGCCCTATCCTTGTGAGTACAGTACCTACCTAGATTATATATTATTTTAGCTTCAGTAATAGATGTCCTATTTAATCAATAAATATCTTTTATCTTATCTTTATCTTTATATTTATAAAGGACAAAAGATTAAGAAGACCTCATGTACCGCACTATTATAGGTACGTTTTTCTGGGTACCGATGCCGAGACAAAATCGATATATCTTTCAAACAATTGTAGAGGTACCTACCTAACCTGAAAAGCCTCATTATTTTGTAGCTGTTATTCGGTGAATGTGCTCGTTAGTGAGTGACTGGAAAAATTGTTCTTTTTTATCTCGGAGGTTATTTTCCACTGTCGTCGTTATCGTTGTTATCTAATACGTCAATAACATGAAAGGTACTCTCTACAAAATATCGGCTAATTGGCAATGTTAGGTAAATATTTATTTTCTGAATTCTCTGGTATGATGGTCGGGTATCCAAATAATATGAGTAAAATTGTTCATTATAAATAATAAATAAATAAATAAATATTTCACAACTCACACACACGTCATCTAGTCCCAAGCTAAGCAGAGCTTGTACAATGGGTACTAGAATAACTGATTCTAATACATATACTTTTCTTTTGTAAATACTTATACATACTTATTATACATAGAAACACCCAGACTAAGACAAACTCCTATGTACACAAAGATTTATCTTAAGAGGGAATCGAACCCACGACCTTAGCGTGGCAGGCAGGTACTACGCACTCCGCCATCCGGTTGTCGATTGTACGGGACTACAGGGCTATCTCTGGTACCACAGATCAGACTTACTTTCTATGGATGACATTTTCTACAGATGTAAGCTAGCTATCAACATTCATCCATTAAATGTCGGTAAATGCATTCAGAAGCAGATTTGGAATAGCTACCTAGTGTAGAGAAACGGGTGTGATGTTCCTCCAATTGTATTGCTTGGCGGACAGCTGTCCAACGGTAGCGTCTTGGAAATAGTATTTATATGAACTTGCTGTGAACATTTCGTTATCGCGATTCAGCGCTCTTTGACATTTGTGACAAGTGTGTCACTTCTTGATGTTGTCAATGTAATCCGTCATTTGTTATGTGCGGATACCGCCACATCACTCTCCTCCGAGACCGGAGGACGATAGTTTTTTTGTGAATCAGTTGTCCACAATGCCAGTTGCCAGTATTTGATGCTTCCAGTGGAAGCAGCAATATAAGTACTTAAGAGTTAATCAAGAGTTATTTTTAAAATGACCTCAATAAAAAAAAAAACGAAGTCAATACTTTATATAATATTAAAGTTGAAAAATTAAGAATCCAGCAGGACTTGAACCTGCACCCTCTGGGTATACGCACTTAGGGCGTTTTCTGCAGGTCCGAGTCTTGCTGGATTCTTAATTTTTCAACTTTAATCTATATATATAAAAATGAAACCCGTTTTCCGTTGTCACGACTTGGCATGAAAACGGCTTGACCGATTTGGCTGATTTTTTTTGTAGTTTTCTAATACTCTGTACAAGGTTGTTACGGCAAAAAAAAAAAAAAGTATTCATTTTTATATGGGGGATATTATAGATTCCAGTTCAAATTGAATAGGTACGCATACATAAGATAGGTCAGCTATACAAAATAAAGTAGTGCATCAAATTTACGCTAAGGCGGTACGAAGTGCGCCGGGTCAGCTAGTATTATATAAAATACAAAAAGGCATAGCAAAGCTAAAATTTGCTTTAAAATATTAGAAGTCAATACTACTTATATTAAATACGTAAAAACACCGCCATTACAAAAATATTGTAATTTTGTTATTTAAAAACCTCTTGCAGGACAGGCCTAGCCTAGTGCAGGAGATTTTTGGCCATTTGCTTTAAATTTTGCATTTTATTTTTTATAAACATTCATTTGTTAAATTAGCTTAAGATCTAAATGTAAAGAATGTAAATAAAAACTACTTCTTCTTCTTTTATTTAATGGCAACTGGGTCTCCTTGCGGTGACCATTTCTGCCAGTGTCAAGTGTGAAATATAATTAAAATTATTGTAAGCGTCCAAAATGGCGGGTGATATACTCGGACTCTGACGATGGCGGCGCAGGCGAACACGCGCTGTCAACGTGCACTCACCCACGCCGCCACCGCCAAAGTCCAAATAAAAACTAAATGGTACTAGACTAAATATTTTTTTTGTTTTTTCTTTTATTTAATAATCTTTCAATGAACCATCATATCAGCTGTCATTACTCTCAATGAAAGACATCAATCACATCTTCCTTAGAATCATGAAGCTATAAATATCCGGCATAAGACGAACTCGCATTATATAGGCGTCTCGTGCAAAGCGAGACCAGCTTGAACTGGAAATGTCTAGGTTAACGTGTAGACGTGTGTACATGACAATATATTATCTTCATCCCTGCTATCGATATCTGAAAGCAAATATGTACATGTCAAAGATAATGTGATCGATATTCATGACGTTTTAAAGATCACTGTGACGCAGCATCCGGCTCCTTGAGAAGACTTATTCGATTTAAATACCCATTCTCATGAGATTGGGATAAATTAAGACCAATTTCTAGCATCAGTTAATGTGCTCTAGTAATCTAGTTGGGATGCATGTAAGGAGCCTCCTCGAGTGACGTACACAACGATTCCCTACGTCCGGCGCACCCTGGACAATTGGCGAGTTCTCCAAAGCGAATTGGCTAATCCATTCACCACGATGGCAAGTCAAAATAAAATTTGACTCAGCCATCGACACGACGAAGAAGAAGAAGAAGAAGGTATCTATGTAGTTTCTGTATGAGTTTATAATTGCTAAGCTTCAGAATACTACCGATATTTCTTGGTATTTACTTTACGATGCTTTTTTTCTATAAATATGGATAACACAGCTTTTTTCTCATTATTTTGATTCTGTCCAATTAGATTTTAATTAAGACAATAATGATTAGCTATGTAATTAGTACTCGTCCCACTCTGCTGCCTTTTCCCATAATAAAAACTGTAAGACGTTAGATGATGAAGACGGCGTTTAGTGCGGGTTGGTAGACTTCACCTAACATCGCGAATATTTATGCATACAGGTTTCCTCACGATGTTTTTCTTCACCATAAGGAAGCGATAAATTTAATGATAAATACACACATATCTTTGAAAAGATGCATCTTATAATTTATTAACAGAGTTGTGTGATATGGGCTAGATCTTTAGAACCAAAGACCTTTGACTTCAAAGTCCGTGGATCTCCCACACGGCTATAGCTGCTTAATTTCGTCTATACCGGTGTCAATTGGATGATTCAACTACAAATACATACGTTGATAGATTAATTGATGATGGTTCTGTTTCAATGACTGACTAATCCGCCCGTCATGATTGCTCAGAATCGTTGCAGCCAATCTTACGATCAACTTGTATAGTGAAGACGTGAATAATAGCCTTTTTTATGCTACCCAGCTTACAGAAAGGCATAATTTCTTTATATTTTGCAAGGTAAATTAAGAAGGGAAATTATATAAAAATAACTTTTTCTTTTTAGTTTTTTTATGGCGGCCAAAATACTTAACCGTATGCCACACCGTTAGGAGATACACTGTGGTATGTGGAACCCTCAGCCACTTAAAACATGTGCATGATGGTGACCAGCACCGCGAATACGACGCTCCTTAGACGTTGTCCTAAGTGAAAGATTATCGCCAGTTTTGTATGAATCACGTCGCATGAGTTCGCGTTCGTCGCTCACCTAGGACAAAAGGTATGTAACCTCTCATAAGAGATGTTTCTTCTCATCAGAATCGAATCCTCAGAACAGTTTTCTCTCTACCAACTTGAAGCTCGTTCCTAATAGCGCAATTTCCCATCTTGCTAATCTGCACTAACCATTAGCTAGATACTCATCCATCCATAGTCTACCAGTAACAGTTCCTGTCACCTTTGATGAAGTGGCGTGTTTGAGAGCGTCTCAGCTGAGCGACCACTAATGTGTTATAATTGCTAAATGCATTGTGCAGTTATTTCCATTCAATTTCCCTGTCTTTTGTTGTTTATACACTTTTAATTATTAAGGAACTAGGAATGAAAAAATTGGAACGAACCACTTCGGAAGTGAACTATTTTAATCAGTTTTGGGAAGAGAAAAATACTAAACTCCGTAAAAGGAAAACGGAAAGCGGTCTTCTTTATAGTATGAGGCAAAAATACACACTGGTCTGTGCACGTAATCCATGACTTCTCATATCCCCTTACCTTACTTATAATATAACCCGATATGACGGGTTGACCATAGAGAGAGAGAGAGAGATCTGGTGTACATGTGACTGCCGAACCACGGGTATAAACAATGTTAACTTCTTGTCCCCGGGCAGATATACTAGACTAGATACTAGACTTTCTTCACAGAAAAATTAAACACCTATATTTGCCCCAGCTGCCAATTGAGCTCTAGACGTCTGCGCGGCAGTCGTATGCTCTAGCCGCCAAACCACAGAGGCAGACGATAACATCTAACTTTGACATGTTTCTCAAAAAAAAAAAACATGCAGTCCTAATCTTTAATGAATCCAATAGATAATCTACATAAAACCTTTATGCAACCCAACAAATTACTCCAACACAAGCCCATAATTAATATTACAGCAAACTAATAAGGCAGGTAATTGTGCCCCTTCGCCATAGATTATATTGTTTCGTTTGCGAAAGCCGTTGACGTGAACATTGTAACATTGTAAACATACTTGTGTCTGCAACAATGCCGATCGTGCAACTGTTGCGACATTGGGCCGCTAAAATGTTGCTGAAGAATTTTAAATGAACTAAAAATTACATTGTATATACATAAAATCATGCTGGGTAGATTACCCACAATTCACCTGCTAGGTCTTCTGAATAGGGGTTGAGCCTATTTCTGTCTTCACCGAGTATAGTTTCAGGTTCTGGGCTGCTACTTAGAATTCACTGGACGAAGGAAACAAATAAAAGTGTAACGGAGCGGAAATCAATCATTAATTTACAGACAGTGTTTAAATAAAAATTGGTCTTGAGTGTTGACATACTTTCATACACCAGCAATTTAAATGGTTAAAACTCTGGTTAAAGTTTTCCTTGCAATGTTAACTTTTGTTTTTAGCAAGCGTTATAAATCCAACCTATTACGAATGTATCTTTTCTATCTCTTTCTCAGACTTAGTCACAAATCTCCTAAGATAAAAGGACAAAAAACAATTCATCTCTTTTTGAACAGCAACATTTTTAACTATAACCACGACAAGACACGCCTACATTGTAACGTATTTCGTATATACAGCTTTAATTACGCAAATAGCCAGCTGTCAAACGTCAAAGTACAATATTAATAAGTATTTACTTCCATTCAGACTTATCACCATTCTCTACAATACGTGACTCACCCTTGGCAATATTTCTCCATTGATATAAACATAGAATCCATCATTTGGCCCAGCAGGGTCTCCACGGTAGACTTTCCGGCACACTATCAATTTGTTACTCCTAGCTATTCAATACGCAGTTATCGGCTCTTCCATTCATATTGTTTTCTTTAGAAGCTCCGCTAACAAGGTTTGAAAAATGTATGTTTCTTGGGCCTTAACAAAATATTTTTACTGTTATTGTTTGGCGAGAAGATGGATTCGAGTAAGTGTCATTACTGATTTTGGTTTGGGTATCATCATCAATCAACTAGTGACCAGTTTATAAGCTATCGTTGTTCTTTTCATCCACACCCATATCAATATTGGTTGGTTGGAAACACATGCCTCTTTACTGGTCAAGGGGCGATTGCAGTTCAATCTTTCTTTCTTTCTTTCTGTCTCTCATATTGATGACATAGAAACGTTATAAAAACGTTAGCTATTTTTCTTTGCCTTCAGTAATAATATACATTAAAGGTCTTGCTCTGCCGTTAATAGTAGCATTATATTGGCATTATGTATTTTCCCTTTGCCAAGAATTAGATCATCAATGAAAAAAAAAAATGGAACAGTTGCCTCAGAGAATATTGCATACATATACCTAAACAAACTCATCAAGCTTTGCTTGATATGACGATTAATTTAAATTTCCATAAAATAAATTCCACTTTTATAAATCATGCAATAAAGTTTTCTACAACGTGTACCAGGTATATTTAATGAAAAAGGAATGGTGTAAATAACCGTGAAGCATTAGTTATGGTCGAATTAAGATTGTAAAAGCAAATGTTCACAACAATGCACAATGGCGCAACAGGGTGTGTCAGCTACCAACCCTTTGACAAAGGGTAGTCCACTGGTCTATCATTTGATTATTTGGATATTTCACACGACTCAGAATAATGAAATAACGGACTATTTTTTTTTACATCGTTTTTAATCCGATATCTATGTCGGTTTTTTAATTATTGTAGGATCTTGTGATATGGTAAATGAGGTTATCCATAGGTAATCAAAACTCGTGCAATAGGCTTCTTGAAAAGCCAGCATAAATCTAAATAAAAAAAAAATGAAGTTGTAGCATTTTTAAAACTAGACTAAAACCTTGAGCAAAATGCAAAAGTAACATTTTAGCGGCCACTATCTTTTACTTACTATTTAAACGCCACCAGTTTTATGTAAATCCATTGCACACAAATTTTGCATAGCAATTGTCAATTATTGCATTCCCATAGATAAATCGCTGATAAAAATGCAATTTAATATTCAAAACAGTACAAATTCACAATATACTTTAAAATAGTGACGCGCATTGTGGTTTGGTTAGACAAGTAGCGGTAGGCAAAAGGAGATATTATCAGCGCATGCGCATTGCTAGACGATAGATGGCCAGATAAAGATAAAGTCGTTTCGTGCTTGCCATTGTGAGAAATGCATGCTTATGTACGAATGCTGACAACTCAAATTTAATTTTATGTGTTTCTTTGAATTGTCATGCTTGGTTTTGGAGATTTTATATTCTTAAAAACCTTGTCCTTATTTTTTTATTGTCACGTTTTAAATTAGAAATTTTAGTTTTGTGTAGTCCGTATTCATACATTATGCAGATTTATGGCCACTTTCCCGTGAGAATATCCTAACCATAAGTCTTACTGAGTGATCAAAGGTTAGAAGAGTGGTTAGTACTTTTGATAATACAAGACATGAGATAGAGATAAGCGAATCGCTTACACTACCGGGCATGTAGGGACACTTGGGCCATCACTACCCTCGGGAGCTCTCGGGCCCCTTAAAATCGGTTAGGTTTAAATCCAAAGAGAGCCTGTAGGTGGATTATTCAATACGTCTACCCATATCTGATGGCAACTGTGTGAAAGAATATCTGGCGTAATAATGTCGGGCTACAAAGTAAGAAAACATATTTACACTAAATTTATTTAGCGCTAAAAGGATAATGAGGTTTGGACTTTTGAGCCAGCCTTCCGCAGTATAAGTGTCACTATCCAAATGCGTAATGGCTTGGTCATAATCTTAATTTTATCCTGAACGATGTTGATGAACACGATAAGGATAAATTCTTTACAGGTTTGTCTGATACATGTTTAAGCCTGGATTTTCCATAACCAGGCAGATATACCTCAGTCCGTCTGGAGAATCCCGTGAAAGTTGATTATCCTCAATCGATGAATAAGTTGTAATTTGGAATTGAAATACAGTTATATGCGTCATGGTTTTTAGTTAGAAAGTTTAATAAAGTTTTAGTTATCCTGTTTCATATCGTGGTTTAATGGCAAGACACCGTAATTATGTATCATACCATGGTGATTATTCGAATAACATGACGAACTTTTTTTGGCGATGGAGCCATTATAATGAGCTTAAGGATGAACCAACTTACCTATTATTGTTATTGATGTAATTAGACCAAGTAATGGTCTGAGCTAATCTAGGTCTCTATGTTATAAACAGTCTAGAACAACTAGTTTTATTAAAGAAGCAGTATATAAGCCAACATTTTTCAAAGTAAAGCTGAACGCTTTTTTACTGGAGAAGTGTACATATAGTGAATTAATAAGTTGTTAATATGAATAAATACACTTATTTAATATATTTGGTCATGTTAATAAATCGCATATTTAATATAAATTATACCGTTTTTTTAGTTATTTTATTTTTATTTAATTATAATTATACAATTTTTATTGATATTTATAACGAATTTGTTTTACAACTTTAAATTTTATTATCAATTTATTACTTGATTTTTTATATTTTATTTGCCTTATATTCCTCTTATAATATTTATTGTAATAATACCTACTAATTATTATTTATGGTACCTAGTTTTAAGAAAACATTATATTTAAACACAAATCTATTTGTTTATGAATAAAATAAATGAAATGAAAGTCTCTGTGCCTACCAAACATCTTCAAAATTTGTTAAGTCATTCAGTGGTTTTGTGTGACTTAGTAGCAAACGTTCATACATCCTCATTACCTTTCAATTCATAACAGTTAGCTGGATAAAAATGAAGAGGCTTAGAGACCGTAGTTAATACATAGCCTGTAACCTGCCGCCAAATAGTTTGCACTAATGTGTTCCGGTTTGTTGACGAGATCAAGCCCTAAAATTGCTGGACGCATCTACAATCTTCTTCTTTATATTGTTGATGTCCATGGGTCTGTACTTCCATGTGCTCGTTTAGTACTTTAGGGCCATTTAAACTGTATTTAAATGTTAAAAAATACAGTTTAAATGGCCCTATGATTAATGATTCAAAGGCTAAAAACACCCATGCACCTTTATTGTCATCGTCGTTTTCAGTTTCTTGGCAGCCACATGTACAATAAACTTAATGAAATATTATCGCTTTATCACCTTTCTAAAACAAACTGTAAAGAAAAATTAGTCCAATGGCTCCAATGCCTGGACTATGATACCACAGAGCAATTACTTTACATTCCATCGTAAATATAAAACTCACTCTCATACACATACGTTTCCACACGCCACAAAACACACACAAACACACACACACAAAGACACATACATTCGTCAGCTATAGTATAATAATATTCCACACAAACAGCTCTAATCCATGTATTTATAATGTATTGGTTAACGGTCGTCAATTCCGGGTGGGAGCCTGGTGATCTCTCACACACGGTTTTCCCTAGTACAGACTCCAGTCTCTCATAAAGGAACATAATATTAATGTCACTAGCATTTTGTCACATTATATCTTAAGTTAATGCCTTGTTTGTGAACCTTTGTGATGAGAGAAATAAAATTTATTATTGTTATTATTAACTTCTTCGTCTTATTTTTTTATCTATCTCTTACACCATTACAGTCATCCACCAAACACACCTATAAATCTATCAGATTATAACTAACACCGACAGTATCGTTCTTAAACCAGCATTAAGCCATCTTTCACAACAGTATTGCCTCACATAATGTATGTCTACATCTCGCTATCACTTTCAAACATGGGTATTGCATAGACTCAAACACCATAGTGTGTCAATCAATACAACATACAGGTTCTAATGAGATCACTTATGTTTTTGGAACCTTTGACCAAGGCCCTGAGATTACGTCAATATTTTGGAAATGTAATTAGACTGTCTCGCACACACACTAACCACTTGTCCTACAAGTGGTTAGTGTGTGTTACTTGTTAAAGAGATCTGGGCTTTAATAGTATCATTGGGATTTCTACCTATCGCGAAATTCTAATTTACAGAACAGGACCTTAAACTGTTCTCGATAAAGGACCAAATGGCTTCCCTTTTAAAACATAGGATTCTAGACATGGTCAGTGTTTACTTCAGTTCAAAAAAAAGAAACCAATTGGTACCTATGTCATTGATGACCACTTCCCTTGAAAATTATTGCGTTTGGAAGTTGGTAATTATTAAGAAGTCGTGCCTTAACGTTTGTATGAAAATATAAAAATGTCGCAATTTGGCTTGAGTCTCCTTGAAAATCGTCACGGATTTCATCGTACTTGCTGATTTATAAGAAAACGTATGAATATCTAATCAAAATTTAGTACGTGAAGGCATTTTTACATTGGTTTTGATATTGACCGAATTTCGGACGTGTACTTGGAATTTTTTTAGATTGATTTAAGGACTAATTTATTTGTATGTAACTAAGTTCAGCCCGAACTTAGTTTTATGTAAGTAAGACGATCAATCAAGGTTACTTTCCGTGATCACTTTTTATCTAGGTACTTACATAAATCTGTTTTATTTGAAATTAACTAAGCTCGGGCTGAACTTAGTTTCAAATAAATTTAGATCTAGAAGTAACTTCTAGATTGATCGTCTTAAAATCATGGTGGACTAAAAAAAAAGCATTTTGTTTATACCTAAATTTATTACAACATAACATACATAACATCACGCCTATATTACCCAGAAGGGTGTGGTAGAGGTGTACAATACCCACATTTCACCTGTTATATTTAGGTCCCATGGGATTGGCCATCCACCGGGCACAATTCCAACTCCATGCTGTTATTGTGAATTTCCTGACAGAAAGTTCACAAATAACACTTTGCCTGACACGCATACGCTTACCACTAGACCATCGAGGAAACAAAATATTTGTTATTAAATCCTTATCTATTTTATTAATATCTATTTTACTATCTACATTTACACATACAAACTCCAGTACTATTCAGTTTAGAAAAAAAATATATTTGAAATCTCAAAATCATTTTTGAAGACCTATCCATAGATACCCACACGTATGGGTTTGATGAAAAAAAAAATGAGTTTCAGTTTTAAGTATGGGGAACCCCAAAAATGTAGATATTGTATTTTTTTTCTATTTTTGTATAAAAATCTTAATGCGGTTCACCGAATACATCTACTTACCAAGTTGCCACAGTATAGCTCTTATAGTTACGGAAAAAAGTGGCTAAGACATACGGACGGACAGACGGACAGACATGATGAATCCATAAGGGTTCCGTTTTTTGCCATTCGGCTACGGAACCCTAAAAATCTACACTAGGGTAAGTCTACTGATCCATTTTTCCGTAACGTTCGTCCCAAAAGAATTAGTTTCCGGACAATTAAACGTCAAATACGGGTCGCATCTTCTATTAAGCTATTCACGAACAGGCAAAAAACTACTAATATCTATTGATCTTATTTCATTGTGAAATGGCGTGGATAGAAAGTGGTGTTAGTATGAAATATTGGAAGTAAATATCCTTTTAATTTTTTGTGTAAAAAGCTCTTGGAACAATATTTTGGGGTGGAATTGAGAGATAAATGAGATTTTTTATTTATTTTATTTTACAATTATAGGAATCCTTAGACAGAGTTGGTGTGAAAATGAAGGCTAATAACAAGGTGTTCACAGATAATATAGTAGTAATACACATATAAACTAGACATTTACATATAAGTATAACAATAAATAAACGATAGAGCAAGAAATAGATACAACTAGGATTTTTAAGTTAAGAGTGGAAGAATGAGTTACATAAGTTTTTTTTTAAGTTGACAGCTACTTTGAGTAAACAAATATGAATCTTTATTTTTATCTTTATCAACACTCCAGCATACGCCGCGTTGAACGTACGAGTAGCTATTAAGAATAATATAGGTATGTTTTTTGTTTTATTCATGCTATTCAATGTTAAATTGAAACACCAGAATGCTGACGAAATTATTGTTGATCCACTCTCAATCTTCCTCGCATGAGCGTTACGGCTGCCAGCACAATAATATTGACAATATTATCAGCTATGACCAAATAAGCACCACAAAAACCAATCTAACTGCAAATTATCGTCAATAATATTGTCGGTGTGCGGAAAATCTACAATGTCTTGTATTTGATTTTATCTTTCAAACTGTGTCCTAAATAAAATCTAATTTACTTAGCATTGTCTAAGCAGTATCTTATACAAATACACATTTATTGATTTAGTGCAGACTAAACAATAGCTCACAAATTAAGCTTTTAGTTATCTACATAATCGTGCAATAGGTAAACTATGCCTAGGCAATTAGTTTTACCTAATGCACGATAAGCGATATAGAGGCAAGATATTGGTGCACTAAATTTATAGAAAAAAAAACACTGAGATTCTATTTTCGTAATTTTGACTGATAAAAATGACACTGTTTAGAATTTGGCTGTTTTGCATACAAATGTAAATAATAAGGCATTACATTAAAATTATTAACTTTTTATCTATTTTTGTAGACTAATCAAATCTAAAACACTAAAATGTATGCTTGTAGGCGACCATTAATGCAAAATTATTAATAAAAAAAAAATAATTAAAGCTTATAAGACTATTTTTATCGATACACACACATTTAATTTAAAGCCGTTCAGTACTTTTAGCGGCAAAAGTGTTCAAGATACAGACAGACAGATAACTTTTTTTTTTACCTTTTGTTTCCATATATTCAAAATGCCGGTAGTTCAAACCTTCCAATATATTTTTAATTAACTTCATTGAACAGAATTGGACCCTCAACAGTCTTATTATAAGTATAGACTATTATGGAGTAAGGATTATGGGAACCAAACTCGTATTCCTACAACATCCAAATACTTTAATATCTAGTAACTTACTTTTAATGTATTCAAATTACCTTAACATGTAACGTACCTTTTAAAAAATATAAACCAACTCCAAAGAGGTGGTTATTTATTTGTTTAATTCCTATGAGAAACTGAAAGATATCTCGTAAAATACTTTTAATTCATGCAAATTACCCTATAAAGTACATTTCCAAACATTTAACCGACTTTAAAAAGGTTTACGACATTATAAGAAAGACTATCTATTTCATAACATATTTCATTTTATGCAAATTACCCTTTAAATAAATTTATTCGCTAATAAAGTTATTATTAAAAGCGTCAAGAATAGTCCCATATCATCATTTAACCTATAATGTGACGTCACCATCATCACTCACCATCTTTGTTCTGGCATATGAAGGGTTGAATGTTCCCACATCAGTGTTACAATACAATTGATTAGGTTCATTTGAATAATGATGTCATTTCATTGCGTTATTCGTAGTAAATGTAATTAATTGATAGTAATAAATACACATAATTTGCAATGACTTTGATAAAAGGAAGGACCTATGGGAAAAATACAGTGTC
The DNA here is from genome assembly GCA_905147285.1 of Hypena proboscidalis. Classification (NCBI taxonomy): domain Eukaryota; kingdom Metazoa; phylum Arthropoda; class Insecta; order Lepidoptera; family Erebidae; genus Hypena; species Hypena proboscidalis. The sequence continues at coordinate 5,125,002 of LR990143.1, forward strand.
GAAAAAAAATTGTAAATATTTTTTTTTGTAAGCCAACATTTTAGTTCTTGGAAGTTAGACGTACGTTCTTATTAGTGTGTTTCTATCTGTGTATATATATTTCGATTATATTTTATTTAGTAACTATCTTCTACATTCGCGAGTTAAAAAAGTTTTTATTGCTAACTATGTAAAACATTTTTCATAATTAATATACTATACCGTAGGCATATTTTAGACTCTAACTAACTACAAATATTTGTCATCTAAAACGTTAGTTATTTTTGCAAGTCTTGTTCAGAGATAAAGAAAAAGTATAGTTTACCATCAACCTATTTATACAGACGACGTTTCCAGTCCAGGCTGTAGGCATCTATGTAGATGCCTACGGCCTAGACTAGAAAACGTTTGGGGTGGGCCTTTGCCCAGCAGTGGGACAATGCAGGCTAACAAAAAAAAAACCTATTTATCGCTAAATTTGCATATAAATACCTTAATAGACTAAGCACCTTTTCATCTTCAGTTAAATAGATATAAACAGTCCTTGTTCTAACACAACGAGCATTGGGCAAGGGTGTCGGGTGCTCAAACAATAAACCCTTACCTCTTCACATTTACATACTCATTAAATTACTCACATAAAAATAATGACGGGCATTTAACTATCGTAGTATTCGTAAGTAGAGGACAGGCAAACTCGAATACGTAATACTTTATTAGAATACCATACCAGTTCACATCCTTTCGTGTCTACACAACGTGGAAAAATCACCTAAAATTTTTTGAATAAACCAAATTAACGAATATTAATCAAATTTATATATATATATAATACCTGTATTTTAATTAAAAGAAATATTGTAAATAAAACTATCCATAGTAACTAAGCATAGCAATTGATTAAAATCCCAAATAACCAAACGCAGTCTTTGTCGTCCTAGTTCACTTGATTTGCCAAAAATACGAACAAATTTATGCTAAAAACACTATTACCTATGAAGAAGCACAACTATTTAATATTATAGTAGAAACCTATTGTAATTAAAACGTATTTGAGATGGAAACTCGTATAAAGGAATATGTATACTATAATTATAGAAAAGAATATGTTTGTAAATAAATTTAGATATACTTTTGTTTTCGGTGTATATACGTATAAACAAATCACCGAATTTCATTGATATTAAGAGTCTAAACTATAATACCACTTAGAATATGAACAGGTAGGGATCCACACCAGATCGAAAGCCATGTTCCTGGTAATAAAATGCTTGTGTTTACTCCAATACCAAATATTCCAATTTTTTATTTCGTCGGATGAGTATATAGGTACCCAAGTACAGATAATATTTGAATATAGTCAGGTTAACGAGTATTAAAATATTCAAATATCAAAAACCCGAACACATCTCTACCCCTAATGCATGCATTGTCCCCGTATTTGAGGGTTAACGGTCCCCGTATAAAGTGTTCCCACATCACTTAACCCTGCTGACGGGACTTATAAGCCGTCATCGAATCAGTCAGCGGGTGGTCTAATATGAGTGCCTGTTCGGGCTTCTGGAATATACAGGGTGGAATCAAGCTGTGCTAGCCATGTGAAGGTTGCACTTATATTCCTACCTGGTCTTTAAGTCTAAGTAGACTACAGAACAGACTTAGTGAAGGCCGATAATTCTTCTTCGTCGTGTCGATGGCTGAGTCAAATTTTATTTTGACTTGCCATCGTGGTGAAAGGATTAGCCAATTCGCTTTGGAGAACTCGTGAATTGCTCATAATAAGATGTGCACACTTCCGTTTTTCTTCATAGGGTGATCCCTTTAACTTAACTATGGTCTGATAGCAAGGCATAATATCTTCGAGAAACCTCATTAAACCTACACAAGAAATAGAAAATGCGTTATTAAATTGGAGTGTTTTAAACTTAATTAATCGTAAGATTCTCTTCAACGGCTTTATAAATAAGGATTTAGAGCCATTATTTTCTCTAAATAACATAGCAAATAATACAATATTACGCCTTTATTACACAGAAGAGTGTGGCAAAGGTGTACAACACCCACACTTCACCTGTAATGTTTTAGGTCCCATGGGATAGGGGTTAAGACTATTGCCATCCACCGGGCACAATTCCAACTCCTTGCTACTATTGTTCGAATTTTCAATCAAAAAGTTCATAGAAAAACCGGCCAAGTGCGAGTCGGACTCGCGCACGTAGGGTTCCGTACCACTATACATCTAAATAAATGTTTTCTTTATTCTTTATTATATTGGAGTTAATTGAATGAAAGGTAAAATGCAGTTTACGATTTATAACGTATTAAAAAAAAAAAAATATTAGATCTCGTTCAAACCAATTTTCGGTGGAAGTTTGCATGGTAACTAATGTACATCATATATTATTTATATATTTTAGAAGTTACGGACACACTCCCTTTTCCACTTTGGAAGCGTCTCTCGCGGAAACTATTCAGTTTAGAAACAAAAATATATTAAAAACCTCAATATCATTTTTGAAGACCTATCCATAGATACACGTATGGGTTTGATGGAAAAAAAATGAGTTTCAGTTTTAGGTATAACCCCAAAAATATACTGTTTTTTTTATACTTTTGTATAAAAATCTTAATGCGGTTCACCGAATACATCTACTTACCAAGTTTCCACAGTATAGCTCTTATTGTTACGGAAAAAAGTGGCTGTGACATACAGACGGACAGACGGACAGACATGACGAATCTATAAGGGTTTCGTTTTTTGCCATTCGGAACCCTAAAAATGGAGTGACGCCGAATTTATTTACCATGTATTCTATATACTAGTGACAAATTCACTCTCCTGAGAAATGAGACTTTCACACTAAAGGGTGCTTTCAAAGACGATAGTTATTAAGAAGTATTCACGCTAAGGAGTCCAGATGAATGAGAACGTGTAATTACGTGTTTTTCTTTTATGTTCGTACTACTGCGGCGAGCTCTTGTGCTAAACGTGTAATTTGTGAATGCGAACGATTGAGTCCATAAAGTAGTGCCTAAAGGAACGTGCAATAATGTACGTCATAATAAAAATATATATAACCATCTTTAGCCATTGTGTTTTGGTTGCTTTAATTTAATTGTCAAAGTATACATAATTTTGTATGATTTATTAGAAAAGAGAAAACTCATGTGCCATGAGTTTCTCACCAGCTCTTCTCATGATGCTATACCCATTGGAGCTGGTACTTGGATTGATTTTAAATAATTAAAGAATTAAATAAATTAGTACTTCGGTGATTCAAATCATTTTAATGCAATTGATATTATAATTTAAATGGTTAAGTTTCATTTTAATTTTATATTTTGATGTTTTGATGTGTTCATTGGAATTTAGGATATGGATCATAGAGCTGCAGGGTAAGGGGGGACGAGGGAGGTGGCATGCCACCAAAGGCCTAGGACTCAGTGTTGAGAGAAATGGTATCCCACTTAAGCGCCAAGATGCAAAGTTGCGGGATAATCCCAGAAATCCCAGCCATCTGGCAACCCTAGCACATCTAGTATTTAAAACTTCACGTTAACCTCCTTGAATGCCATATTAATGCAAAAATAATTGTATACTTTCGAACGGCGACCCGATAATTATTGATTCCGATGGTAAACGACAACTTTATTACCATTTATGTGGTAGTTTTCTCAGGAATTGCTTGATTGATTTTTGATTGATCCGGTATAGCTGGATTCAATGATATATCATCTACTATAATTTTCTTGGATATTTTCAATAGATTACAAAGAAACGAAAATGAGAGGAAAATCTTGTTTATGAATATTTCAATAATAATATAGGTATAAAAAAAACTGCTTTCTGTGCCAGTAATTTCCATCACCAATTTTAGCAATACTGGCAAAAATAACATCAAAATCGGCCTAGTCGTTTAAAAATCCAAAAGGAACACACAGACTGTCTGGACTGACAGGTTTAACTTTGATTTGTTATTCGGGTATTAACATTTTGCCCGAGTATTCACGGTTTCTCGTTATGACATCGAACTAACTGCTATATTTTAATATTTTATGATTATGAAAATTTATTTAAAAACATTACAACACCAAAATTTTTATAGCATCAATCATTATGTCAACATATTTCATCTTGGACCATCTGTTTTGTCCTGCCCATTATTTCCTACCCCTTGTTCCCTAAAAGACCTTATGCAGGCCAACCAAAAAGGCGTCCTAGTTGCATCGTATTGGTCTAAAACTGTATAAATAGAAATATTAAACAGAATTACAATAGTCATTGACACGACAAGAAGAAGAAGAACAGGTTAGATATAACTACCTATATATGATTAGCTTCTACATAAAAGCTAAGTCATAATTGATTGTTGACATCTGGGATAGACGAATAATACCGAACAATGGCTTAAATTTTAAAGTTTAATATCGTTTGAAGTTAGAGCGATGCGATACCGTCAGCAAACACATATTAGACGAGTAGGCGACGACAGATTGTAAAAGGTCACACATCACGTAACATATTTTTAAAAGATTATACATGCTGTGTTTTTTGGTTTATCATCTCACTATCATTAAACCTCTCGTAGTCGGGCATAAGCCTTTCCAAATGTACGCCAAAACACCCAGTCGTCTGACCACATGACGGGGGAGAGGGGAGGGAAAAGGAGATTTATAAAATTCTGCAGTTTTTACTAATAATCTCTTAAATACGTCATGACATTGCGTCTGAATGGTACGTTAACGTTTAAGTTAACGTACCGTTACGTTAATGTTAACATTTGGTGGCTTACAGCTTCATAGTTATTAGTTATATTTTTTATATAGGTATGCACGATATCCCAATATGATTACATAAAAATTAGCATATCCATATCAGCATGTATAACGCCGATGCGTCTAACAAGTTTTATGTTGACGGTACGTGCGTCTGCGCAATGTATAGGCGGCGCTCGCGTTCCATTTTTAAGATTTAAATGTTACTCTATATTAAGTAAGAATAGGTTGGCGAAGATCTTATGTAACGGTTTTTTTTGTACGTGTGTACATGAAGTTATTGTACCATAATTAATTGCTACCCAACCTTAGATGTTCTGAAGTGTGGGTACTTTTTATTGTAACATGAATACAATGCAATACTTCTCTTAATTCAGGTGATTAAACACCGGCCTTTGATTGAGAAACGTAATAGTGATTGAAGGTCACCCTTCTTACTTATAACATCGTGCTTATATTATTGTTTAGAAGGATATGGTAGAAGTGTGTGACACTCACATCTGTCATGGTTAAGTCCCATGTGATGGAATGTGAGCATGTGAATGATACATAGGTCCTTCAAAATGACCGCAATGCAGTGATTTAACTGCGTGTCATTATATTTCATTCATTGACAATAACCCTCATTTCAAATTTTATATTTAACAACATTCCTTATTTTTTTTCCATAATACAGATACGATGAACTGATGCACAGTTTCATTCTTTCATTATTATAAATAGTACATTATTATGAATGTATATTACAGATATAGCAACATGAATAACATCTTTGTACCTAATAATATACCATTTAAAATTAAAAAAAAAAAAAAAAAATAGATTCACATATTTATTACCTACATGATCACACGAAATTTAAATTTCTGTCAATAAAATATCGACCGTATTTATATGAAGATAAGAGTGCACAACATTTTCGAAGCCGTCAGTTTCCCTTACAGTATAACGCACCGTTTTTCGAAGAAACGCGATTGTAACATAGGTTAATGGTGAAATGTGGTGTTATACACATCTGCTGTAGAGGAAAAGGGTGTGATGTTCCTCCACCACAAAGCGAGGATCCTCCGACCAGGCTCGGTGGTATTGCCTGGCGGATAGCTGTCCAACGGTAGCGTATTGGAAGTGGTATATATATTCACTTGCTGTGAACATTTCGTTATCGCGATTCAGCACTCGTTGACATATGTCACGTGATTATGTGCGGATACCGCCACATCTGAAACACCCTTCTGGGTAATATAGGCGTGATGTTATGTAGTTTCTCCGTTTCTCCAGAAACTAAAAAAACACCTAGTCTGATTATTATATATTCTGATTCTGCTACAATGTATCGCAAAAACTCGATTAGATCATGCAGTAAATGGCAACCATTATGATCTGTTTATCATACATTGCTATTAATGTGTGCAAGTACTAATAGTCCATAGTACAAACACGATAATGGACGCGTACACTAAAACATGCATTAGGGGTTGAGTCACACTGACCTCAAAGTCCGTGCAATATCGACGCTTGAGATCGAACACCTCGTAACAAATAACAGTAAAGACGAATATATAATTTAAGGAAATTAGCTTTTCATGGACGATGGACAATGAGAAACCATATTACTTAAAAAGTGGTTTTAAAGTGTACCTATAAAATAACTTAGACATAATTAAACACGTATCCGTCCCAGAAGTATGATTATAAATTGTTTTCTTTTTTAATGTACAGGATGCTAGCAACCGGGTTATAAGGTACAGACATTTAAAAACTCTATTGTAGTGTATTGAAATCTAACTGTCCTTAGTCCTAGTAAAGATTACTTTTGAAATTTTCTAATTAGACTTCCTTAAAATTGAATAGAATAAAAAATAATTGTCACGTGCTTTGCTGTAACGGGGTGTTAGAAGTTAAGCGTCAACGACATTATAAAGTGTTTATAACAGCAATGTCTCGATTAGTACATATGCACGTTTGCACTCATATATTAAGCTTATTATCAAAAGTTCTTTATCTAGAATTTATATTTTTATAAGAATTATAAATTTCAAATAACTTGTGCCTTACGAGGACAATTAAATTTTATTACGTCGTGTTAGCAGTTAAGCGACGACGTAGACATTCACATTATGAAGTGTTTATCACAGCAATGTCTCCATTAGTGCATGTGCACGTTTGCACTCATATCTCTGCAGTAATCGACGGGTGCGGTGGCTAATGGACATCTCAGTATTTACATGCATCATTATGCCATCAGCTGCATAAAGACAAAAGCTTTTATCAAATTACTCGCTGTCGCTTAGTTGCTTTGTACATTTTGGCAACTAATTAAATGTACGGCTTGGGTGTAAGCTACATTAAGCTTATAACAAAAATCTTCATCTCCGATGCAACTATTTATTATGAACTTAAAATTAAAATCACTTGTGAGTCAGGACAACAATGTTATTTAATTACGTCGTGTTAGCAGTTAAACGACGAACGTAGACATTCGCATTATAAACTGTTTATTACAGCAATGTCTCCATTAGTGGGTGTGCACGTTTGCAATCACATATCTGCAGTAATCGACGGGTGCGGAGGCTAATGGACATCTCAGTATATTTACATGCATCATTATGATATCAGCAGTAGTAGAGACAAGAACTTTTGTCAAAGTACTCGCTGTTTATTAGTGTCGATCTCACCAGACATGTTAAAATAAAGTTTAAAGCTTTGCTGCAGCTTTCGAGCTCTTTGTCCCGTACGAACATTATGCTAGAAAGACATGCAACTACGGGTTTAAGAAAACCGATGTTTAAAAAGTTTGGTGAATTTGACTCTCTGTTTTTTTGTAATTTTTGCACCTAATTACAGGTAAGACGAGGATAACATGAGGGTTTGTGAAATTTATTTACAAAATAAAAGTGTATATATTATGTATTAGCTTCCGTTCTTCTAGTACCCATAGTACAAGCTCTAGCTGCTTAGTTTAGGACAAGATGGCGTTGTGTGTCAGTTAAGAAATAAAAAAAAATAAAAATAGAATTAACTTTGACTTTGACATTTGGGTAACAAAAGCAATTGAATCTTGAAAGCAATATTTTTTATGAGATTTAAAAACTAATGACATCGATCCTTTTACTGATTCTAAAATTTTGGGCCCCATCCCACCCGCGTAGGTCAAGAAAAAGTAGCCTATATCGTTCCTGGATTCAACATCTATTTTTATACCAATTTTCATCAAGATTCGTTCAGTGGTTTAGCAATGAAGACCACTTATTTATATATTTGGCCTCCATTCTGTGCCATATTGGGCATTCTCCACAAACAATATATAATAGGTATTGCACTAAGTAAGTAATGACTCATACTCATTTAGACTCTCCAATTAGTCCTTGACATTAGTAAATACAATGTATTGACATTACTGTCTCTGACCTTGTACAGTCAGCAGCAGAAGTAGCTACACACACGCAAATTTTCAAAGCCACTTATTTCTTAAAATCGTAATTCTTTAAAAATCTGCTGAATGATAACTTATAGTAATCGATAATAATCGATTTTTTTAATGCGCAAAATGTGATTTGTATGGTATTTTGAAAAAAAATACAGTGTTCAGCTACTTTTGTTGTTGACTGTACTTACGAATAGAGTTTAGTGATTCATCTTTGTATACAAATTTAAACAAATACAATGTACACATAGTATGCTATCAGAACAAAAGATTCATTATCTACCTTACTAGATACCAATTTTGCAAAAACATTACATATTCCAAAACATTTACAGCAATTCTCGATTAAAAATTGTCAATTTCAATCAATGCTCATGAATCTGTTAGTCCAATAGTACCTTAATTAAGACGAAGCTATCTCTGAGGTAGTTAATAGTATTTTTTAAAAAAATACTCTGTAGAGAAATAAACCTGCTATCTTGTTTAAAAAAGCTAGTTTTCTCTCCTTCAACCTACTAAAGATAGGTCATATTCCCTTGACATGCACATTCTAAACTTACATACAAAGCTCCCATCAATAAAATTGAGCTATTAAATTGCAAAACTAACGATTGCTTCATACAACACAAATTCAGATACGTGACTATACAGCCAAAGAGCACTTCATCAAAATGGAGAGGAAATTATAGCAAACAGTCTGCCAAAATTCGTCGGCAGCGGGCGATGGGGTAGATTGTAATACACATCTATTTCTTAAGGCAATGATATATTATGTATTTGTCAAATAGCTCTTATTCGTTAATTAATTATTTCAATTTTAAGAATGTGTGTTAATTTAATTAATTTTAGTAATAAGTCAGTATTTGTACGCCAGTAATGGTATAGGTATGAAACAGAAGTACAATTGTTAACACCTTATTGAACTACATTTTGACAAATAAATGATTATCTATCCTAACTACCTATCTATCTCTCAAATAGTTTTATATGACGTGCAAGTACAGTGCTCTTCCACATTTGGCAGCGGAGGACGCCAGACAATGACTAGTCCTCTTGGTTTAATTGTCTAAGTAAATAGCCTTTGATGCATGTCTAACATAGAATACATAAACAAAACATTTATCTAAATTATTTATCAAAGCGTAAATGCAATTATATGAGAATCATGCGCATCGCAGAATAACTTGTAAGTAACTCGGAATTGTTATCATAAAATCAAGTACTTCTATCTGATTCTAACAACCGCGCTTGGCATAGGTGTGTCATCTATAATGGTAGAGGAGCCCATTAAGGGATTTCGGGATTTATTCAAGCACGGCAGATTAATATACAGGGGGATACCTTGTACCCGGTTAAGTACCTCCACCAAACATGAGGCCCATATATACGGCCGCCCGTGCAGGATACAGGATCAGATTAGTAAAAAAAAATTGACCATCAGAAATTCTCGAGCGCGTCAGATTAAAGTAGGGTGAGTTAATTACATCCTAAAAAGTGTATATTCCACTAATCTGACAATTTGAGAGTGACGCAAAGAAAGGGGAGGGCAGCAAAGTTGTAAAAAAAAACGTCATCTTGACATTCTCGAGCGTAGCTAATTTTTTTTTATTTTGAAGGATATAATTCAAGAATAATGAAAAATATATAATCTGACGATTTCCGCAAGCCACCGATGAAAAGGTATATATCATATAACATTTTTTTCTTCTTATCATCTAAGCTTTGCAACCCAATAGGTCTCTACGACGCTCGAATAAATCCCCATTTAGCATTGTGGCCTCCCCTACTATAAGCCTGTTTCGTGCTTAATAAACTTATTCTTATATTCCCCAGTGTCCCTAAAGAAAATGTCAGTATTCGGTAAATTGAACAATATTGCATGGTCATTTTAAATTGTACATTTTAAAAGTTGTAGGCTAATTGATAGCCTATCTTCTATCATATTAATTTTATCAATCATAAGATTAGGATTCTTCTTCTTCTTCGTCGTGTCGATGGCTGAGTCAAAGTTTATTTTCACTTGCCATCGTGGTGAAAGGATTAGCCAATTCGCTTTGAAGAACTCGCGAATAGCCCAGGGTGCGCCGGACGTAGGGAATCGTTGTGTACGTCACTCGGGGAGGCTCCTTTCATGGACCTCCAGATTAGGATAAAAAATCAATATGATAGTTAGTAAAAGTCAAAGTTAAATAATTTATTTTCATAAACATTAAAAGGCGCTTGAACACATAAACAAACATTTACAATTTACAGAGCAAATAAAAGTAATCTAACGAATTGAATAAATTAAAATTTCATAATCAAAATAATATGATTTTAATTACCGAAGCTTAGTTTAATTTTAATCGAACTGTTAAGGTTCAAACTAAAATAAATCTAAGTACCAATAAGAGCCCCTCTCCTCCTTGTAAGAAAATGTGTTCTGGTACCCATCCTCCATTTCTTCTAAAGTGAGCACAGCAGACCCTGATCTTATAGGGCTTACTTTATAGTTGAATGGTCCCCTACCGTGACTCCTATGTTGCCAGGATCAACAGCATGAACACTAACACACCATGCCTTTCTAATTCCCACAATGGGAAAGTAAAAAAATTGTCATAATATACCGCATTCCTTCAGATTGTGACGTAATTTTATTCTTATTCTTTCGTGTCGATGGTTGCAGTCATATTCTATGATCCCAGTGCGTGGCCACGTGGATAGCACTTGCATCGGCTTTCATGAGCGCTTCCTTTGTGGTGGAGCAAGTGGGACAGATCATGAGATGGGATGGGACATAGTCTGTACAGCATAACACTCGCAATGCACTGTCCGATTCGTCAACAAAACCCCACCTTACCAGGTTCTGATTGCTTCGACCGACTGGAGTTTGGGGTCTATTGAGCGATATTTAATACTTAATTTATTTATGGCGCTTAAAAAACTCAAGTACTATCGGATCTACAGATTCATGACTTATAACTAACTCTTTGGATATGTGCATGTAATTTGCTCAAATACTTTGCCTCATGATTTCTTACTAGTAATCTTTTGTATATGGCATTTGCCGTAACGGGGTCAAACGTGAGTGCATCTTTGAAAAATTAACAAATTACAGTTGAATATTCGATGTCCAGTTAAGCACGAACTGAGGTACGAAATGAGACGAATTAATTAAATGTATGTACTTGTAGTTATTGGGTGAGCTTTGTGTGTGTGAAATGTATGTTTGTCAATACCCCCGCGACAAAGGAGTTCCTAGTTCAATCGTCGATTAAAAAAAGCTGGATAAGGCTCTGTTATTATTACAGTCGCTTTGTAAATATTCAAATAAGTTTTTAAATAAAGAATAAAGAATTATTTTAGTGGTACATTTTTTTTTTTACATTAGATAGAACGCCAGAAGCAATTACACTATCCAATGGTCCCAATGACAAGGCCAAATTCAATTTCAAGGCACATTCACTCACACAAGCACATTCAGTCTCAGGACAAATCATTGCGAATTACACAAAGATTTGTCCCATGTGGGGTGGGGATCGAACCCACAACACCAATGCAGTGGAGAGCGGCGAGGCGACCGCTTAAATCACTACACCACACGTGCAGACAAAAAAGTACCTTAGTTAGCTAAATAGAAAGGTCAAGACAAAACATTTATCTGTCTGTCTGTCTGTGCATTATGCATCTTCATTTGACAAGTCAAGGTACCATCTTATTGTTATCTGTAATTTATTTGAATTGTTTCTAAATGTAGACTCATACATACTATACACAACCGTTTCCAATGAGGCATCTTGTAAACCTAACATCACGCTTATATTAACCAAAAAGGTGTAGCAGAGGTGTTTAACACCCACACTTCATGCTTAGTTCCCATTTAATAGGTGTAAGCCGATCGCCACCCACCGGGCACAAATTTGAAAAATCCAAATAACACTTTTGCACGACCCGGGAATTAAACCCTAGACCTCGCATACGCTAATCACTAGATGACTAGGCAAGGAAGTCTATTTCCATCTATGGTTCAAAAAATTTTCATGTAGACAAAAAAAATACCTTGCGTAAACTAGAAAAGCATTGAAACAGTATATTATTATATTATATGATTTATTAATTTATTTATTGGCACACAATAAAAAATACAGTACGTACATAGTAGGACACTTAACGTAGGTACAAAAGAAATCAAAATAGAATGTTCTGCCGGTACTTAAAATAGGAAATCCTGTGCTATAAGTACCAGCACCTTCCAGTTTCACAAGTTAGGTACAAATAGGACTGCCTACTCATTATACGAAATTTTAAATTAAAGAATAAAAGTGTATTTGGTAAATCTCTCAAGTCTATAAATCTGGTGTCTTGTGTGTGTTGCCTGAATGTTGTAAGCGAGTGTAATTGCGCGTGTGATGTGAATGTGTGTGTGTGTGTGAGTGTGTTTGTGTGTGTATTTGGGCGATTGGGAAACTTGGGAGTGACTACTATATTATATGTATGTATGATAATATGTATATATAATGAATACGTAGTTCCCTACATTAGTGGACGAATTAGTTTTTCAGTGTCGTCATATGAAAGCTTTTGGAGCCATTTCTTGACTTTATTCTTGCATTGGTACTTGTTAGTTAATTCTATACTTATATATATAAGTCTATTGATTACAGATGGTTATAGCAAAGGTCGTAACACCCACATTTCATCTGTTAAGTTTAGGTTCCATGTCGTCAGTCCCCATGTCCCGCTGTCTAACGTGTTATTCCTGACATATTGTAAATAAAATATAATTATTAGATATTTTTCAACGTCACATACCAATATGAGCAAATAAGGAATTTCCTCACGAATTAATAAGTGAATAAGTAAACATGTTTATATGACACCTGTTTTTAATTTATTTATTTTAATATTTTCCTTCAATATATTTTGCCTATTCTTCAATTATGATACTACGGACGCAATAACCTTCATTCTTGCGCAAATAATAATACAATAATTGTACTTTCCTATACTGGAAGTACAGGTATACAATAATAACGTCATAGTTCAGTGATGATATTAACACATATTTGGTAAATACGTAATACGTATTTTGATACGTATTGTTTTGTTTGCTGGCGATGTCGTAAATATTAATTGAATAAATTTTAATTAAAATACCCTATATAATGCTGACAAATATTTTGGCAATATTAAAATTGTATTATACACATTAATCATTTTGATCAGAAGATTAGCCCATTTTTTTTAATAGGTCTGGTGATTTTCTTTTTAAAAAACAATATTTCTCCCCAACAATATATTATTATTTAAAAAAATTGCAAGGATTATGAGATATGAAAGGCATAGATAATAATATCATTAATGAATTATACCTACTTATTATTTTCCTCTTCACATTCGTAATTAGCTGGGACAACTGATAGCGATTAAGACAGAGATCGTTACGTTTTCTTTCAGTCAATACTAGGTTGAAGGTTATATATATATATATATATATATATATATATTAGTAAATAATTACATAATTATATAATCATTAGTATGCATATGCTAAATGACCTTTATTTATCTTAGCCTGTCGCACATCACAGTACACACCGTATCTCCTGCAATTAGGGCATTTGCAGAAATAAATGTCAACACGTTAAGCCAAATTTATGTTCCGACAACAATATTTGCATAAACTTGAAATATAAAATTTTAATATAAAATATAAATAGCATTTTAGCTGTCAAAGATCTATTTAAAAAAAAACTATCAAGTATATAATAATATCATATTTTTCTTAAAAATCAAGAAGTTTTTTAACACGCTTATATTAGCTTCACCTGTATGTATGTGTGTATGTATGTAACCGACTCCTTTGGACTCGATTTTGACCCACTTTAAACGGACAGACTTTATTAAAATTTTGCACACCTGTCAAAGATCGATGACAATGCAATAATTCGATAAAAAAAAAATAAGAAAAAAAAAAAAAAAAAAAAAAAATAAGCGCTCCTATAAATAAACAAAACTAAAAAGTAGAAATTAAATAATAGTTTAAAAAAACTAAAACACACGCTTTTAAACTATTATTTATTTACATTTCTTTTGAAGCGAGCGACGTTACTATAAGTAGGTTTACCAAATATTTATGTGGTTTGACTTAAGTTTTAACTTTTTATACCAACTAAGCTAGTTATTTCTAGTTGTAACTGGGAAGGGTCTAGTTAAATTCACTTCTAACCGTATCATCTAATTAAACGTTGTTATGTTTATCTATTCTAGACGTACGTTACATAGTAGAAGAAGAGTTTGTTTGTATGTTTGTTTGAATCCGTTTATTTCGTGAAATATAATTGAATTTAGATAATTCTTTTTCACAGTCTAGTTATCAATAAAGGCTATAACAACACGCTACAACCCACAGCAGACGAAGAGTTTAATTTAAGACAGATAAAGCCGGCGGATATTCAGATACTCGAGGTCGTGTTAAGTCTATCAATCCGCACTTGGCCACCGTGGTGAACTATGGACTAACCCTCATCACGAGAAGAGGCCCGAGTCCAGCAGTGGGACATGTATTAAATACAGGGCTGCTTTTATCTTTATATATATATTATATTATTAAAGCCACAGGGATCGTATAGTGACGGTAATTAACCGTTTAATCAATATTAATCACTTAATTAAATCCGCATTATGGAATACACGTGTAACCGTGACCCCTAGTAGTGATTATAACATAAATAATAGAATGTGTAGGATAAGCCTGGAACTCATAATAGCTTGTGTTAGTTTGATAAAGACCCTCTAAGCGGGAACATAGTGATAGAAAATAAAATTGAGTGCATTAATATATCAATTAAATCTTTCAAAGAGTAAATCTTTTGTCAAAACTTCGAATCAGAAGCCAAGTGATTGTTTAACCAGTGAAATAGACTACGGTGATTTGGAAACTTAATTGATCAATAAAGTGATAATATCAGCAACATAAACATTAGGTACCTTCCACATAATTGCAAGCTCAGAAGAAAAGTAGCAGTACAGAAGATGTCAGCGGTCGTGTTGTAAAATCTACCTTAGTTAACCATGAGTCTTCAAGCACAATAAAAGTGATACGAAATAATTGGGCAAACAAAATATTTGAAATCAGCACAAAAATGGCCCACAAGAAAGTATTGACACTGCTAATCTTAAACTACTCTGTTAGTTTAATATCAGGAGCCATGGCCAATTTAACATCAAACGAGACTATTAGAAATGCGACTGAGGTGGAGCCACTGTTCCACTGGCAAGACTATACTGTCCTCACAGCCATGTTATTAACATCCTGCATGATTGGAATATACTACGGACATTTTTCTGAGAAACTAGTCACAGGAGACGATTTTCTTCTTGGAGGATCAAATCTGGCTACAGTTCCCATGGCCCTAAGTCTTACTGCCAGCTTCATAACTGCCATAGAATTGCTTGGAAATCCAGCAGAGATGTATCTAGCAGGAGCTCAGTTTTGGATGATCTGCACGTCATTTCTACTCGTTGTGCCAATTGCAAGTCAATTATATCTGCCAGTGTTTATGAAACTACGCCTCACTTCATGCTATGAATATTTAGAACTGCGTTTCTGTAAATCAGTGCGATTGTATGCCAGTGCGTTGTACTTCCTTCAGATAATAATGTATACGGCTGTGTGTGTGTATGCGCCGGCGCTCGCACTATCAGACGTGACTGGATTGAACGTTTACCTTGCAGTTTCTCTGGTTTATGTAGTGTGTATTCTCTACGGATCTCTGGGTGGCATGAAAGCTGTAGTAATGACAGATCTATTTCAATCATTAGTGCTAATGGGATCTCTAATAACTATCCTGGCTATGTCAGCATCAAACGTAGGAGGAATGGGAGCGGTCTTTGATTACGCTTGGGAAACTGACCGGTTGCGTTTCTTCGATATGAATCCGGACCCTACAGTTCGACATTCATTTTGGTCCGTGGTCATCGGTGGAACAATATACTGGGTCAGCATGTTTTGCGCTAATCAAGGTTCAGTTCAGAAGTACATGTCAGTGCAAAAGATAGAACAAGTGCGAATTGCCCTCTGGATTGCGTGCTTTGGCTTAATCCTCATCTATTCGCTAAATTTTCTCACTGGTGCCGTCTTAGCTTTGCATTACGCTGAATGCGATCCTATTCAATCTGGTATGATAAATGCATCTGATAGGCTTCTTCCTCTATACGTAGCGACAGAATTGGGCTCTACACATGGAATAGCTGGCTTTTTCGTGACGGGTATCTTTGCAGCCAGTCTTGGGACTGTGGCAACAGAACTGAACTCTTTAGCTGCTATTTGCTGCCAAGATTTCGTTGCGGGATTCTTAGAGAAAAAGATACCTGAACATAAGGAAGCTATGATAGCTCGATGGGTGAGCATTGTTTGTGGTTTGATATCATTCAGTCTGATCTTCATAGTGGAAAAACTTGGTCCTGTACTTCAATTAGCTCTCTCATTTAACGGTATGGCTGGTGGGATTGCTCTTGGGCTCTTCACTCTTGGAATGTTCTTTCCTTGGGCGAATTCTAAAGGCGCTGTTGCTGGTGGGATTATTGGTCTACTAGTAGTACTTATCGCGGGAATAGGAGCTGAAACACATCAGATGCCGATACACCGATTGCCTGCATCTACAGATGGGTGTGTTGTTCCGTATAACATGACTTCTAATGCAGTTCTTCACCCTGAAGAATATCATGACGAAGCAGTGTGTTGGTTGTTTAGAGTGTCGTATTTGTGGTATACTGGATTGGGGTGTGTATCTACTATAGCTACAGGCATTCTAGTATCTGTTATCACAGGGTCTAGGGATCCTGCAACTGTACCAGAAGATTTGTTGTCACCCCCTATAGCTAAATTAATTCATCATTTCCCAAAGAATTACAACTCGCGTAGATCAGAATATGTACGTTTGGACTAACATTTATTTATTTATTAAGACCTTTCTAATAAACAAATGTTAGTCCGTTTATCCTGAATGTTGTTAAGCATGTATAAGTGTTTAGCAATGAGGATTTGATTGATACTAATTTTAATTTAGTTGTGTATGTATATATTTGTAAATATTACTTTGTAAATAGAATGCGATAACGTAGACCTCTTATTAATTATCCTTAAGTTAACTTTTTATGTTTGTATTACATTATAATTTAGATAAATGTTTTGTTAAAATAATTTGACTGCGGTTATTTTACGAAAACCTCGAAAAAATATTATGACCTTTGACATTAATGTATGACTAAGTGAAGCTGCAATTTTTTTACATCACCATCAAAATTATTTAGTCAGGTAAGGTGTAGTAAGGTTAGGTTGCCGACTTAGTAATTTAGAAGGCAATGTATATTTTTAGAGACGAAAAATGCAATTAAATTTATCATATAAATTATCACTCGCTAACGGTGAAGAAAAACATCATGATAAAACCTGCATGCCTAAGAGTGCCTAAAAAAATACTCGAGGTCGTGTGAAGTCCACCAACCCGCACTTGGCCACTTGGACTATGGCCTAACCCTTCTCATCACGAGAAGAGGCCCGAGCCCAGCAGTGGGACATGTATTAGATACATGCTATTATTATTATAATGCAATTAAAAATAAATCAGTTTAATTAGCACTCATAATTTATTATCCAAAGAGATAAGCGGTCAACCTAGCCGTCCATGGCATGTTGGTCGGCTTGCCACTAGTTGCCACTGAGACGGAGGTTATCTTGGGGTCAAAGCATTGCTATAATTAGTTAGGACCCGCAGCTGCTCTCATTCATTCAGATAATGCAATAATGCAATACAATCACTATTTTGTTTCGTACAATGTAAGTGTCAGCAAATTTAGTTATTATCGCCATGAGTAAGGATCATTGGGTAATGTTATTGAAGTAAAGGTCAATGTCTTTTTCTTAGTTTGTAACCATTAATTTTTTTCTTGTAAGTTATTTAATGTTTAGTAATATAAATTGAGTGTAGGGACATAGTGCAACCGGCGCATTTTTGTATTAAGTGGATTCTTAAGTTTAGTCGCCCGTTCGCCAGTCGCCTTCCCGTATCGCTAGAGATAGGTCGTAGTTAAGTTAGAATAATGTAGTCAATAAGTTTATTATATAATATTTACTCTGGTACCAGTTAATTAAAACATTTGGTATAGTGACCTATCGTTTCTCTTTTCAACATCATAATGTACAACAATAACGACCCCCACATTGAGTATACTTACTTTATTATTACGTTATACTAACTTTTGACGACCGGATGGCGGAGTGGGTAGTGTACCTGCCTACGACGCCGTGGTCGCGGGTTTAATTCCTGCATAAGACAAATCTCTGTGTGCATGAACATAGGGGTTTGTCTTAGTCTGGGTGTTTCTATGTATAATGAGTATGTATTTACAAAAGAAAAGTATATATGTATTGGTATCAGTTATTCTAGTATCCATAGTACAAGCTCTGCTTAGTTTAGGACTAGATGGCGTTGTGTATAAGTTGTGTGATATTTATTTATTTATTATTTATTTATTTATTACTTATTTATTTATAAGCCTTTTTCAGACGTAGTAACTTAGTTAAGTTAACTATCAACTTTTTAATGTTAACTTTAAAAGTTGATACTTGAACTACCTCGGTGGTATAGTGGTTAGCGTGGGTGCCTTTCATCGCGAAGTCTCGGGTTAGATTCCCGGGCCGCGCAGTGTTGATAATTTAAAAGTTGACAAAGGCATGATAAAAATTAATTTTATTTTTTATTAATCTAAAATTTTATAATTATGTCTAAAACTTGTACCTAAAAATGTTATAACAAAATAAATAATCTCTTAATCTTTAATCTTTTTAGAATTGCCTTGCAAAACTTATACTGTGTAAATGGGCCTTAATGAGTATGTAGCGTTAATTAAAAAGAAATATTTTAGAAATCTTAAGAAGTGTAAATAATTGCATTCATCTGAAAACACGATTGTTCATGTTATTTATAAACATGAAATACACTCGACATACGACCTCGAGTTCGTAACATTGGAATTTAAGAATTGTCATTGTTTTACAATAGATGGTATTTATATATGATGGAAACCAAAGCTGAGTGCGTATCTTTGGCGAATAGCACTCAGCTATGATATCGATTTGTTTTGTAGAAATATCAATCTTTTGCGCATGTTTTGAATAGTGAAGGTGTGTGTTCATTAAATATTTTGTAATTTTTTTGATTGTTTGATTTCATACTATTCAGTTAAGCTCTAAATGCTTAGCATTAACAACTTTTAAATGACAACTTTTTGTCTGCACGTGTGGTCTAGTGGTTTAAGCGGTCGCCTCGCCGCTCTCCACTGCACTGGTGTTGTGGGTTCGATCCCCACATGGGACAAATCTTTGTGTGGTTTGCAAATATTTGTTCTGAGACTGGGTGTGCTTTGTGTGTGTGAAATGTATGTTTGTGAACAACCCGCGACACAGGAGTTATTCCTAGTGCGGGAGTCGTTTTTTTTTAAAAAAAAAAAGAAAAAAAAACGTATGTGGCTGCTGATCATAAGGTGTTGGGTTCGATTTCCGGGTAATATTTGTGCTAATCAAGATTTTTCCGTCTCTTCAGCAGCACGGAGTCTGCAAATGTGCCTGATAGATGACAATAGGCTCACCCTATCACATGAGAGCTAAGCCTACCTGTTGAAAGTCTGCTGCCTTTTTCGAGCTTGTTCACCAAAGACGCTAATTAAAATGTCCAACATCAAAGCTCCAACTAGATAAATATTTTAAGTATGTTATTCAAACATATTGGCAGCTCCGTAGAATGCCGTCATGGCTAAGTTACAGGTGTTCACATAAAATACATACAAATGAGGTATGTGAATAACTTAGACCACACGGGAAGTGAGGAATTCTAGTGGGAAGTTACCTTGAGTTAGGGAAATGGTAATTAAGTTATACATTCATACATGACTTAAGAGGGAGCAATTGATTGGTATTCTTCTTCGTCGTGTCGATGGCTGAGTCAAATTTTATTTTGACTTGCCATCGTGGTGAAAGGATTAGCCAATTCGCTTTGGAGAACTCGCGAATTGCCCAGGGTGCGCCGGACGTAGGGAATCGTTGTGTACGTCACTCGGTCAGTCTCCTTTCATGCACCCTATTGATTTTCATTAATTGGTTATTAAAACCGACGTGAGGTTAAGACATTATTATTGAGAATACGGCTTACTCACGTTATTTTAGGCGGGATATGCCGACTAGTTTCGAATCAAGTACGTAGATTCATCAACTGGGCGATTAATTGCGAGACGTTGCGTGACGGCGACGAAATGTGGATAACGTGAGTAACCCGTATTCTCGATAATAATTAATTGGTTATTCAGTATTATGGGCTTAACTGTAATATTATTAATATTTTATCTATTATTATAGACAAATCATATCTAAAACACTAAAGTGCATGTTTGTTAGCGCCTATTTTTCAAAACTATTATTTTAAGTTTTCAGTTTGTATGTAACTCAATTAATGATTTAAACAATTTTGATAATATTTCCGCGAACAAACATGTATTTTAGTGTTTAAGATATGAATTATCACGAAATAACGTTACATACAGTTGAGAAAATTAGGGTCCTAGCAAGAGGTGACTGTAGCTTGTTGGTCAAAGCGGCTGCCCAGTGTGCAGAAGGTCGCAAGTTCAAATCCTGCCGGTCTCATAACTGTTTCTTAGTATAATTAAGGAGTAGTCTGTCCATGTGATGGTAAGTGTAGATTGGAACCTAAACATAACAGGTGAAGTGTGAGTGTTATTTACCTTAACCCCACCCTTTTGTGTAATAATAATAATAATTCATTTATTTGCAAATATGGGTAGATTACAAGATGTTCACGATAGATATGCAGTATCACCACATTTCACCAGAAGGCATGCAACTCACTAGGTATAAAAAACATAGTATTTGTGTTTGTAAAGAATATAAAAATAGACATCATTAAGTATTATCCTAATTCAAATTTTCTATTATAATCATTTAAGTTTGTCAATTATAAAAATGTCAAGTCAAATAATAATATTATAAAAAGAAAATAATTCATTAAAGTTTATTAATTATAAAAATGTCAAGTCAAATGATAATATTATAAAAAGAAAACAATTTGATCAATAAATAAAATAAATTCCAATTAAAATTAATATAATTATAGTCTAACAATTCGACAGGTGCTTATCTGCTAGGTATTCTGACACGCTATAATACGTCTTATCAATTAAAAACTTTTTAATGTTTTTTTTTAAATACATGTGGCGATGGTATTTCTAGCACAGAGTTTGGCAAATGATTGTAAATGCGAGGTGCCATGCAAAATATACTATTGTTAAATAGACTTGTTTTATTTTTTGGAAAGCAAGTTCTATCTTTATGCCTGGTACTTTTATGTTTCTCAAAATTGTTTGTATTTGTCCGCACAAAACTCATCAACTCAAAAATGTAAACGCATGGAACTGTTAGTATTTTTAAGTTTTGGAAATGGATTTTGCAACTATCCGTTTGCTTTAGATGACAGATAGATCTAATGCACCGTTTTTGTGCCATAAAAACTGATTTTTTATCTACCCTGTGCCCCTAAAACAGGATTCCCCAAGACAGATCCTACATAACCGTGATATGCAGCCAAGACTGCAGATGTATCCACCGTTTTAGTTAGCATGTTCAGGGCATAATATTGTTGGTGAAGTTTCGTACATACATTTTGTACATGCAATTTCCAATTTAAATTACAGTCAATATTCAGGCCCAAAAACTTAGTGGTTTCTACTGGACTAATTTGGTTAACTGAGTAATTTACGTTAATTTCTGAAATTTGTGCGACTCTAATAGCTATTGACAATATAGGCGTGATGTTATGTTGTCTAGACCACTTATAGTCGATTTACGTCATAACCGTACTCATAATATTGACAATATGGTAATCCAATATCCATATTACATAGATTCGGTCAGTGTGCAGATGTGGAGCTGACATGCGGTCAACCAAGGCCTTATTACGTCACGGTATGTATAATTCATGTGTACGGAACGCCAAGGAATGTATTGTCCATGTACCTTTATGGTATAGTCTAGGAGTCTGTGAAGGAAGATTTTTTTGCAAGATCAAAAAAAAATCAATATCAAATCATTTATTTCCATGGGAGCCAGGGGGCGCTTGAACTCGTCAAAACTAACATCAAAATGCAAAAAAGTATAAAATTTAAATAAAACTTAACTAATTAAATTATAATACTTATTGCTATCAAATGATTTGATTTGAATTTTAATTAAATGTCGCAAAGCGGTTATGGAACTTGGTCTACCTTCTGATTCAAGTCACCAAGATAGTCTATTAACCAGGAGTCAAGTTAAGAGTTAAAACCAAAAAGCTACACAAGAAGAAGAACACATATTAACAATAGTTGCAAACAACATCGAAACAAAATATTTGGACATGCAAAGAAAGAGTTTCTCACCAGCTCTTCTCAATGATGCAATACCCATCGGAGCTGGTACTAAGATTTATTTTAATTTGATCCTAAACAGTTTTATTAAAATTGATCTAAGCTTCGGTAATTCAAATTATATTATTTTGATTAGTAAAATTAAATTGATTTAATTCGTTAGATTATTTTTATTTGCTCTGTAACTATAATGTGCTTTACTGGTGGTAGAGCTCTTGTGAACGAGCGCCAGGGCGGCAGCACCACCTTTTCACCTTTAACCTGCCGCCAAATAGTAGTGCTTGCATTACTGTGTTCCGGTTTGGTGGTGAGATCAGGCCCTAAAATTACTGGCACATGAGGCATAACACCGTAGTCCTCAGCTGCAGCGACGCATCTATAATCTGCTTTTGTAGATTGTTGATGTCCATGGGCTGTACTCCACTTACCATCAGGTGTACTACACGTTCGTTCGCTGTGGACGTAGTATTAAAAAAAATGTTTGTGGACGTGTTCAAACGTCCCTTGGGTTTATTATAAAATTAAAGATTTTACTTTGAGTTTGAATAATCCGTATTAATTTTTGGGCATCAACATAGGCTGGGAGTCTGAGAACTTTATGTATTTAACATAATTATACGGCAGGTAATATTACGATCATTAAATTCACAGCACGCACTTTGTTTTTTTTTTCTTGATATCGAGTAATACAAAGTGTATTAAGCTCAATTAGTTATCGTTTATTGCCAATAAATCAATCACGCTTTTTGTTTGTTTGATATGACACAGTAATACACGTACCTATTTATTAATGTGAACATGTTTTTGTTCATTATCCAAGTATATTTAAAGTTATGTAGGTACGTATTAATTTATAACTGTTATTTGAAGGGAATTTGTATTAACCCCAGATGTTATTAACCTCATTTTATAAGGTAACGTTATGAACAGATTTAGTTGGAAAATATTTTATTCATTAAAATGATTTCCTGGAAGCTGTTGGTATAGTGATCGATGTTAGGTTATCTTATATTTGTAATAGAGATGGGCTATTGGTTCGTTCACCTAGTCGGTTAATCGATTAGTCGACGATCAAATGGCCGACTAGTCTAGGCCAGCGAAGCCGATCATTAGATTTAAAGCTTTAAATTTTAATTGCTTTTTAAAACCTAGTTATATTTCGTTTTGTTTGTCGCAACACCAAATGCAGTATATTACAAAGCGGTACGAGTAAAGTAGTACTTCTAATCTTATAGTATATCTTATATGTAGTGTATATATATTATAGTATAGTGGCCGACTAGTCGGCACATATCTAATTTGAAGGTATTAAATAATCATCTATACCCTTTTATTTATTTAAACTTCATATACAAATTTGTATACAAGGCGAACTTAATGCCATAGGTATTCTCTGCCAGTCTACCTTTGGGTGATGCAGAGATATAGATAAATATTATGGTGGCGATTCATTCTTGTTTAGGAGAAGATTCCGAACCTTGATTTTTTCATATCACCTTTTATTCATATCACTCCGAGTGACAAAAAAGGGGATAGTATGGCCCTTGATAAAGAAATTATGCTTCCATTACGGCCTCCTATTCGTCAATAATAGACTGTTTTTTCATTAAACAAATATTAAATTGTGTTTGCTTTGGCCTTCTCTTAAATATAAACAATATTTATCGGTGTTAGTTTAAGATAATGAGATGCGCTGGCGCCACCTCAAATTGATTTAGGACACGATAGTCTGCTATTGGTTTTAATAATGGAAAGTTGTAGTCAACGTTATCAGTGAATAATTAATTAAAGCTAATGGTGATGAAAACAAATATATTGAGATATTGCAGGAAATATATAACAATAGCCAGGCTGTAATAAAACTTGAAGGCAAAGGAGAACCATTTGACATTCAGAGAGGTGTAAAGCAGGGGGACCCAATCTCACCTAACTTGTTTACTGCTCTCTTGGAATATATTTTTAGACAACTGAACTGGGAAAACAGAGGTATTAATATTCATGGCGAATACCTAAATAATCTACGATTTGCTGATGATATTATCTTGCTATCTGAAAAGCACGAAGAGTTAGAATATATGTTAAGTACTCTAGACACCAAAAGCCAAAAATACGGACTCCAAATGAACACCCAAAAAACATTCGTCATGACAAATAGTGAAAAAATACCAATCAAAACTGGCGACCTAAATATTGGTTACGTAGATGAATACATTTACCTGGGACAAAACATTACATTCCAAAACTCAACATCCCGCGAAGTAGATCGCCGTATTAAAATAGCCTGGAATAAATACTGGTCCCTCAAGGAAAAATTTAAAGGCAAGCTACCAGTTAATCTGAAAAAGAAAGTGATGGACTCTATCGTTCTACCGACATTGCTTTACGGATGCCAAACTTGGACATTTACCAAAGACATAGTGCAAAAATTAAATGTCTTCCAAAGAGCAACGGAGAGAAGTATGCTTGGTTTAACATTAAGTGATAGAAAGAAAAATACATATATTAGAACACTAACTAAAGTAACAGATGCAGTAGAAATGGCATTTAGACTCAAATGGCGCTGGGCAGGACATATAATAAGGACTTCTGACAATC
Source organism: Hypena proboscidalis (assembly GCA_905147285.1). Lineage (NCBI taxonomy): Eukaryota > Metazoa > Arthropoda > Insecta > Lepidoptera > Erebidae > Hypena > Hypena proboscidalis. The sequence goes on from LR990143.1 coordinate 5,150,230, forward strand.
GATGGAGTCAAAGAATAATTCACTGGCACCCCCATGACGGTAAACGGCCCCGTGGACGCCCTAGAAGACGTTGGATGGATGATATCATCCAGACTGCTGGACCTGTCTGGACTCGACAAGCAAAAGAGAGAGATGTTTGGAGAAGGTTGGAGGAGGCCTACACCCAAAAATGGGTATCCCAATAACAAATGTAAACTAAGTATTAGTAATTTATCATTCAATAAAACTAATGAAAATTAACGTATAATTTGATTAAAATTTATTAAATTAAAAATTAAAAATTGTTATTGTTTATATGGATGTGTAAATAGTATCAATTTTGTATGAGTATTTATTTGTAAACTAGCTGGTTACAATATATAAGATTATTATAAAAATGGTATGAATTTATAGATAGATAAAAATAAATAAATAATAATAATTAAGGTGTATTATGAAATGATAAATTGATATTTTTAATCTCGTGTTAAAAACAATAAATGTAATTAAATTTCATGAAGCGAATATTGATGAAAAATGCATGTTTTTAATTTTAAGTATTTCATGTTGTAATATTATTGAATGTTTTTTTATATATCAATGTTTGGATGATTTTATGTAATATTTGGGAAATAAAGGCTTTATTATTATTATTATTATTATAATGGTGATGATAATTTGATAATAGCTTAATAGTTTATACTTAAAACGAAAAAAATACGCACGGTTTTAAAAACACGCACACACGAAAAATTTAGTTACGAATTAATTTTGACTATCTTAGTCGAGTGAAAAGTTTTGCGAGATTCAGCATTATTTTCTTAGATATAATGGATAAATTAAAGTTTGATTACTGTTACTTCATTATTTCAATTTAAAATTTGTGCCTGGTGTATAGCGATAGGCTCACCCCCTTTCCCATTAGACCTAAAATATGGGTGTTGTACACCTCTGCCACACCCTTCTAGGTAATATAGGTGTGATATTATGTATGATGTCAATTTAAAATAGTACACAACAAACTGGTACTAGATTATTTTAAGATGATGAGAAGAAGAAAAGTAACACGTTTTTTACAATTTTTTAAAACGTCACAATTTTTTATCCGTTTGGTATTTTTATTTATAGTGTCTAACTTGACAATTCGTGAAAGACGAAGCGTTTGCCTCAGCGTACACACAATTTATTGATAGCATTATTCAAAAAGGTTACGCTGAAGAATGCAAATTATCTTCATATCACGGAACGTACGTACAAAAAAAGTAATTTTTATGGGACCACCTGGCAGCTATTTCGCGTCGAACAAAAAATAATCACGCGAATCCATTCATTAACCGCGGCGTAATCGATGTACATACATAGAAAAAAAAACATACCGGCCGAATTGAGGACCTCCTCCTTTTTGGGAAGTCGGTTGACAAGTCTTTAACCGATAGTCCTGACAGCACTTACTACGTACTACCGTCATACTAATGTCCGTAGGCTCCTAGACTATCCGATCAGTATCGCTACAATTAACATATTGACAGTCCAGTATCGCGAACTCTTTGCCATCATCTCGCTTGTGACCGTGATATACATAGGTATATACAACTAATAAATTATTCTATAAGTGTATTAACGTTTGTCAGGAAATATAGTAGCGTATTTGTCTATTTGTTATGTAAAGTACCTATACATTGCGAATAACAATATTAAATGTTAAATATATAATAACAAACTGATTTGTCGCGCGTTTTAAGACATAATGTTCCTATACGCACGTAAAAATTTTAGTATCACAATCTATTGTTGAAATATTTTTAGGACTTCCGCGTGGTTTTTAGGAATTTCCATCTATTTTTTTTAAATCCTTGTATTCAACTATTATTAAACCTATTACTTGTTTAAGCATGGAGCATGATTCTTGTTTTCTCTGGAATGAACACGTCCACATCCATCTTGTCAACAAAATGTTGGTTGACAACACAGGTTTTCCTAGTGATCATCCACTGAACAACACACAATTGTAATGTGTATACCATCTAAGATATTAAGTCATTGGTTGTCTTGCTATGTAAATGATATTTTGTATGCACCTAATTTGAAATAAATTGAATTTGAATTTGAATTTGAATTTTGTACTAAACAAGCACAGTCAGTTTGTACAGTCATGCAGTATGACTGATGAAAAACAGCCATCGCCTATGAACTACACCAGGACTAATACTTATAGCGTTGCTAATTTTTAAATAAAATAAATAAATCATAAATTTCATTGTAATTATATATTTACAAGCTTTCGCCCGCGGCTCCGCCCGCGTGGTATGTCAATTAAAAGTAGCCTATATGTTAATCCAGACTATAAGCTACATGTGTGCAAAATTTCATCGAAATCGACCCGGTAGTTTTGGCGTGAAAGAGTAACAAACATCCATACATCCATACATCCATACTTACAAACTTTCGCCTTTATAATATTAGTAAGGATTACCTGAGACAATAAGATAGGTGTTAATGGACACATTCTTAGCATAATTTTATTAAGTAGCTTAGGTCAAAATTAAATTACTCATTAGTCTCTAATTTTATATCTAGACTAGATTGTAATCTTTATGAAGTATAGAAAGGTTTAGAAACAAAATAAAAAAAAATAATTGATAATATTAAAAAAAAAACATATTTATATATTTATTATATTGTATACTTAACTAGCTGACCCGTGCCCACTTCGTTGGGCATAATGTTCAAAAATATATATCTTTCATAGTTAAGGCAGCGTTCGTAAGAAACGTTTTCATTCGAATGTTTTTTCGCCGATTCACTTTGCAAAACGGACTACCATGTAAAAGCCTTTTTATTTTTCGGTTTTTTATATGTATAACCTATGACACTCAGCAATAATGTGTCTTTCTATTCGTGAAAGAAGATTCCCGAGATTCCGATTAACGAATTCGGAGTTTCCGATTAACGAATTCCATGAGGACCAAGTCGCAGGATAATTTTAATTGTTCAAAACTTCTCAGCTAACCTAACCTAATTGCAAAAAACTAAATACCTATAACCTAAATTAATATCTACATGAAACTAACTTAATACTTATAACCTAAATTAATATCTACACGAAACAAACTTAATACCTACCTATAACCTAAATTAATATCTACATGAAACTAACTTAACACCTACCTATAACCTAAATTAATATCTACACAAAACAAACTTAATACCTACCTATAACCTAAATTAATATCTACATGAAACTAACTTAATACCTATAACCTAATTTAATATCTAGGTACATGAAACAAACTTAATGCCTATCTATAACCTAAATTAAATGAAAACTATATAAACATAAAAAAATTTTTTTTAATGTACCGAAAATAAAATTAATGAATGTCGAAAGTGTGTTACGAAAAATTCAATTTTGGGGACGTCCGCTGCGTAAAGAGCCGCGCGGGTACCTACCTCTCAGATGTAAAAGGAAGGTCACGCCTCCTTCTTCCGAAGTGAGCACGAACGCGAACCGAAATAAGCCGAAACCATCGCGCGCCGCTGCCGCGCTGCTGTGGCCTTCACGTATAACGATGAGTTTTTCTCCGATTCTCTTTACAAAACGGACTACCACGTAAAAACCTTTTAATTTTTCGGTTTTTTATATAGCCTATGACACTCAGCGATAATGTGGCTTTCTATTAGTGAAAGAATTTTTAAAATCGGTGCAGTAGATTCCGAGATTACCCCTGACAATTTAACAAACACACAAACTTTACCTCTTTATAATATTATATATTGTATATATATTAAGCAGCAATGGATAAGTTTTCGGTCTTACGATCGATATGTAGTGAGTACATAAACTTCCTCCTATCACAAGTTAATTAAGCTTAGCTGGAGGAGGTTTCCAAGAATACTAGCAGTTTGTATTTGCATATTTCTAATAAGCTTAATTTAAAAAAAAAAACTGTCGGTATAATTATTTAATGTCAAATGATAAATTTAATTAATTGGATGGTAAACAATTATATTTGACGTCGTAAGTCGTATGTTGCCTGCACGTTCCGGAATAAATGCCATGACTCATGGAAGGAATGTATATATATTTAAGTATATCAGAATGAACATGTAATTATATTTATTAAACATAATAAAACATAAACACTTCTGTAATTTATCTACCAAGATAGACAGGGTATAAGACCTTAGTTATTTCTATTTAATATGTATATAACATGTTTTATAGAATATCGAGCAATACCTATATTTTACATATTTTCCTTATTATTCCTTTAGACCAGTAGTTCCCAAACTTATTTTTCTCGTGGACCACTTTCAAAATTTTACTGGTTTCGGTGGACCCCCTGCTGTTACATTTCTACCACATTCTTAAAGTCGCCAAAAATAAAAATTAGGTCGCTTCTAAGTTCTGTCCCTATATTTCGATAGGTAAAATAAAAACAAAAAATGGTACATTTTTAAAACACTAATTTTTTAATATAATAGAATTACAAGAAAAGTTAATAAGGTAACATAGCTTTAGTTTCAAGTCCTAATTTTATTTAATGGGAAGGATGTATTTGATGGAGTGTCAGCAAACGATCAATGTTTGGCTTTATTTTTGTAAGTAATAACCGCAAATCCCCCCCGCTCTGCGATGTTTAATTTGCTCCTTTTTTTGTTAATAAATTTGTAACGGCGCTAAAACTTCTTTCGACAAGGTATGACGAGGGAAAAGCTATTAAAAGTTTTTTTTTTGTGTTTATTATCTACATTTATAAAAACTATGCTTTCATTTTTGCTCTTCACTATCAAAAGCAGATACATTTTCGTGGACCCCTATTAACATCTTGTGGACCCCTATTAACATCTTGTAGACCCCTTATTTTTTGTTTACACCTACGTAGACCCCCAACGAGTCTCCCGTGAACCCCTCGGGGTCCACCTGGACCACTTTGGGAATCAGTGCTTTAGACAAATAAAGAAACTTATCCTCAACTTTATTACCTAACTTAAAGGGCTAACTTACGTTTTACTAATGTTTACCATAATTTAAGATTCATCATAATTTATGAACAATCATTTAATAATGCATACCATTCTTGTTTTCCATATTTTTCTAGGTATAACGGTTTAGTTATAAATAATCGTGTAATGACATGAAATCATTTTCAATCATTTTATTGGTCATAATCGATCAAGTGTCATGAATTTATTTGCCATTTCATTTTCTCATATTAGCACAATAATGCTAGTCCAGCGGAATGCAAGCAGGAATGCAGCAAGCAAGCATGCAGCATGCGAGCAGGCATGCAACATGCAAAATGCAGCAAGCATTGTTACTGTCACGGCTCCGACGCTGCGGGGTTTGTGCGGCCCACGCTATCTTATCGTCGCAAATCGTTTTAACGCTCACCCTACATAGTGCAAGTAAATATTATGAGCTGGGAAGATTATGGGATAAAAACTAGAACAAATACTTTTTTTAAAGACAAGACGATACCCTATAAAATATTATATATAAACCACTAAATTTCTTCCAATCATTCGCTAGGTGATATAGTGTTCAACATTAGCACAGCATATATATGCTTACATGGTGACATAAGTCATTGAGTCTCTATTGATGGTAAAGTTTCTTAGACCTTGAGGATTCATAAGCAAAGTTGTCTTTGTAAGAATAGAATAGTAAGCCTTCCATTTCTTCCAGGTTAAGTAACCATTACATTACAATAGAGAAGTTTACTGGTTTACTGACAACTGCTTCCATAAACAAAAATACTCATTTTCATAAATTCCATGAAAACTTATCATCTAAATGACATCTGTTCTGGCTAAGTTTGATTCGATAAAAGTCACTCATTTTAACTCATCCTCGTCACAGTATAAATATGTACAAACAGTACGGAAACGTGCGAAACGGCACGCACACATAAACATGCACACCGACGAGACCCCTAAGCGATTGTCGCGGTGCTCTCAGTAGTCTCGGGGGTCTCGTCGGTGTGCATGTTTATGTGTGAGTGCCGTTTCGCACGTTTGTAGGCAGTTTCCGTACTGTTTGTACATATTTATACTGTGTCCTCGTGGCACCTGTTGGCTGAATTGTCAGTAATAGCAAAATCTTTTTTATTTTTTTTAGAAGAGAACGACACCCGCAGTATGAATACCTCCTGTGTCGCGAGGGTGTTCACAAACATACATTTCACACACACAAAGCACACCGAGAGTCAGAACAAACCTTTGCGGATCACACAAAGATTTGTCCCATGGGGGGATCGAACCCACAACACCAGCGTAGTTGAAAGCGGCGAGGCGACCGCTTTTACCGGTGCGCCAACCGTGCACTCAATCTTCTTGAACGGTAAGTCTGACTTTGTAAGTACATTTAATTTTGTACTTTAAATAAATACGTCTGCGTGATTGAAGCCATGGCACACACACTATAGGTACCCTTTTTCCACTATTAATCATGAAGGTATTGTTTGATACAAACATAACTCTACAATTTCTCATACTCAACTACAACTTCATTCATAAATGATTTAAATATGTATAGAAATACCCAGAATTACGTGCTATTTGCACGTACTACAAGTACTACAATATCGTTGGCAAAATATAGTCAAGCAAATATGACCTTTGTTTATTCAAGCATAGTCAATAATACTTCATACAACCGGAGTTATATGGAGTATTATTGCTATTATTACCATGTTTTGGTAGGTAAAAAAATGCCTAAAAAGTGCTTGAGAATGTGTGAATTCTACCAATCCGCACTTGGCCAGCGTGGAGGACTATGGCTTTACTCTTCTCATCATGAGAAGAGGCCCGACCCCAGCAGTAGGACATGTGTTTACTATAAGGATAAAAAGCACATTATTCCATGGTGACTTAAGCTATTGTGGTGACCCGTAATAGTGGTTTGGTCAAGGATGAGAGATAGTTGTAAAATGTTTGCACATAACTCTGACCGCTAGGTATTTTATTTCATGTTTGTTTTGTGTCTTCACATAGTCGTGTAATTTAAGCGCATGTTACAGTAATATTGTCGAGTGTTAATATTGGCTCTTGATACAGTAACAATGTCCTATTTAGGATCCCGTTATGGTTACACGATCAAATTTGTTACAGCAAATAAGTACGCGGCACATCATCTTACAAAACTAATTTTGTAATAATAGTTTAAGCGCACAGCGCAAGCCTACCGTGTCCCATCTACCATCTACCATACCTTCAAAGGAAAATGCCATTGCAACAGTACGGTTTGTCAATCCGTTCTTACTCATACATACAAAAGGAGTGGTACCTTGCCCAACACAGTTTGCGGTCAATATTTGACGTTCAACTTAAGTATTGCAAATATTTATGTTCTTCACAAAATCATTTTAACTTACTTTACCAAAATTATGAAAGGAGTTTGTTTAGAATCAGTAACAAAATTGAACCCTATTTTTACGAAAAATACTAAAATTAAATCAAGTTTTCCTTTTCTTATTGTTTTTAGCTTATAATATGTCTAGTGTAAATTAACCAACAGTAAATTTTATAATATGTCTATATTATTTATATATGCTTATAATATGTCTAGTGTAAATTAACTAACAGTAAATTTTTTTGAGCAATATTTTTTTGAATTTTTGCTGTCAGGGATAAATGCTTCCGCCTTCATTAAGTAGCAGAAACGTAGTACAAAGTATAATATTTTCAATTAGCAAGGCTTTCGCTTAGTAAATAGCTTGAAATCAGTAGGGACTTAATTTAATAGCTCAAGCAGGAAAAAAGTAATAAAACTTTATGTGATTGCCACTTCAGCTACTATTAAGTAGTGCTTGCATGTTGACTTCCAGCTCCGACAGGTTGAACGCTTAAATCATAGTCATCAATATCAATTAGGAGTACAGATAGCTACCTATCAACCCATTCAATTGCCAGTTCCAGTCTCGCATTGTACGGGAAGTCTAAGCAACGAGAGACCATCTTGAACTGGATACAGTATAGGTGGATTGGTAAGCGTTTTGTTAATTAGCTGGTTGGTTTTGCTTCTTTCGTTAAAAAAGTATTGCCAAATGCAAACAATTATTATAAATACAAGGCACCTGTAAACCCGAAACATAGGGTGCGTGCCGCCGCGCCGAATACCCCGGTGATTATCTCGCGCCTGCACTACACCACCGAGGCAGAAGATATCGCGAGATATGTTAGCCAGCAGCTGAATCATGCACTAAGAGTGCAGCTGTTGGAGTCGCGCCGCAACGTCAATTTCAAGGCGTTCGTGGTGCGAGTGACGACCTGTTTGCTGGAACAAGTGCTTAATGAAAGTTTTTGGCCGCAGGTAGTTGTTTTCCGTCGCTTCTATACCCCAGGAACGCACAAAGACTTAGTGCAAAGGAAGTGATAATATAATTATGTATTTTTAGGTTAAGGTATATATCTATGGGCCTATGCAGCCTGAAATATATGATTTATTGTTATTCTATTCAACCCGGGTCAATCTCAAACCTTTTTACAAAACATCGGGTCGGCTTCTAGTAATTCTAGTCTAAAGGATTCAGCTGAATATAAGTGTTGCCGTGGCGCGACTGCCATCAGACCTCCACAGCCCAGTACGAGGTGATACAGACACTCCTTCTTAGCTTAAGTGTCAGACTATCTGCCTTCTGACTACCCGTAACGACTGCCATAGATAAATGGCAACCGGGACCGGTGGCTCAACTTGCTCTTCGAGACACGGAAAACAATCTCATCTTGTTAAGATTGTCAACCACCCAACGGCCGACAGCTGTTAGTACGTAATGAAACGACGGTCTTACAATCCAGAGGTCGTGGGTTCGAATGCTGGCCATTACACCACGAACCGGAACTTCTTCGGTCTTCTTCTGTTTTTGCAAATTATTAATAAGGTTTAAAAAAAAATGCTTAACCTAGATCCAACGGTCAGTGCGGCTTCAACTTCAACAAGCTTCACAAAGCCGGATGTTGCACCGAAATCATCACAAACATGGTCCTTCGAGCCGGTTTTCGCAGAACGAGATAGAAAGTAGCTATGTGAAATATTAACTTAAATTTACTTGCATAACATTATTTTTATCGTATTCGGAAATGAAGGTCGTGTTTATATCATGAGTACATTAACCCAGTTTATAACACCAAATGGTGAATCAGCGACCTCAAAATTAATTACTGTTAATTAATGTATGCTTACTTTGAAACTGTGAAAACATAATATCACACATAAGATAATTAGGTATCGATAAAATCGAGTTTTTAGGCCGCTCGAGTAAACTATGACAATGCGCTTTCTCCGTCGCTTTCACATGCTTCAATTATTATTTATTATTAATAATATTTTTTGTTTCAAAATGTTTGTCTTCAAAACACCCAAAATACAAAACCTATTAACTCAATAGTTGGGATAAATCAATGTCTGACAACAAACTTTAACAGACCTTACTGTACAGAGACGCGACCTGGTAAAACAAAAAACAATAGCCCTCATTGTAATAAGATGACTTGGAAAGGCAATGCCTGTCGACTCTACTAAATTCAAATTCAAATCCTTTATTTTCATAGGCCCCAGGCGCTTGAACACGTCAAAATATTACATACAAATGATATAAAAATAAATTATAAGTAAAACTAAATTATACCAATTAAAATGATTTGAATAACCGGGGCTTAGATTAATTTTAATTTAACTGTTTAGAATCAGATTAAAATCTACTATATTTCCTAATGAAAGAAAAATAGCCTTTTTTTCGGACTTTCCATATTTCATAGATTAATTCCATAAAAATCAGCAGTAGAGATATTTATTTAAATAAAACAGTTACAAAGGTAACAGTAGTACATGATCAGTTAGGGTAGAGATTAGAAACAACGACCTGTAAAGTCCAAGTTCGCACTCAGCCTGTATAGTCCAAGCGCCATATAAAATGAGGTGAATGTATGAATCGACATTGAAAGGGCCTTAACACGGTTACAAACGGAAACAATTATGGTTATTGGCCAATAACTTTATGTTATCTTTGTAAACATCCTGTAGAAAATAGGAGATGTTTGCTTTCTTCAAACAATTGTAGTAGACAAGGAGCCCGTGGGCGGCCGGCTTACGTCATTTTATAAAAGCTACAAGTTTTCCTGTGTGTGCCTTTAACATAGGTAAGAATGACTACCAAATATGGAATTCCAATCGTGGAGGCTTTAGAAAATATAAAATTAATTGGGACACATCTTTGTGTGGTACGCAATGAATGAATGTTTTATTATTATATTTTCTAGTGCGGGCGTCGTTTTTAAAAAAAGTAAGAAAGGTAAGTAAGAATTACTAGTAAAGAAGTTACAGCATAGTATTAACTTAATTTATGGCTACGTTGTTAATAGAAATGGTAGAATAAACCTTCGCCATGGCCGACACTAAACATGGCTCCAATCCCAAACAGACACCTCAAACCTTTCAGAAATTGTTAACTTGTCTGTCTGGAGTTAAAACCATGTTACGTAAATATTTTTTTCTCTAAAATTTCTTAATCTAAGTTCTATAATTGATGGTCGTTCTTACCTATGCAAGGAATACACAGTGAAAACATTTCTACGGGCTCCTAGTCTATAGTAAGATAGTCTCTTATCGATGACTTACATTCATTATGACAATTCGTATTGTATAATGGCTCGTAAATTAATGTAAGTCAAAATACTTTGTTATTGGTATATCTGACTATATTATTCATGCGAAAGTAATTGTGTATGTCTATCTGCTACGCTTTAACAGCGAAATCAATTATCTATACTAATATTATATAGCTAAAGAGTTTGTTTGCTTGAACGCGCTAATCTCAGGAACTATTGGTCTGATTTGAGAAATTATTTTCAATTTATCAATTAATTTTTATTATTTTCAAATTAGGTGCATACAAAATTTCATTTACATAGCAAGACAACCAATGACTTAATATCTAGGATAGTATACACATTACAATTGTGTGTTGTTCAGTGGATGCCTACGCTAGGAAAACCTGTGTTGTAGATCACCCAACATTTTATTTGACAAGATGGATGTGGTGGACGGGTACATTCCAGAGAAAACAAGAATCATGCTCCATGCTCAATTTTAGTTTTAGATTACCCATTAATCGAATAAGGCTATAGGCTATATATATATCGTCACGCTTAGACTAATTGGAGCACACTTACCTACATACATACCTTAGTTAAGACAGGACAACGTCTATAGGGTCAGCTAGTAATATAATAAATGAATATCACACAGCTTTCACACAACATCATCTAGTCCCAAACTAAGCAGAGCTTGTACAACGGGTACTAAAATAACTGATACTAATGTTAATATATGATTTTTCTTTTGTAAATACATACATAATTATTATACATGGAAACACCAAGATCAATACAAACCTCCATTTTCATACACACATGCACACAAAGATTTGTCTTGAGCGGGAATCGAACCCGTAACCTCTGCGTAGCAGAACAAGTAGAACATTAGAAGCAGCCAGTTTGTATGGAGAAAGAGTTGTTAAATACTAGTTTAATGTATTCTGTAACTAGTTTTGAACAAACCTCGTGTATACGATGGAAGTATCTATTACAATTAATTTGTAAGCTAAAATAATATATTATGTATTACCAGAAACCGTAGAACACTATAGGCACGTACTTACAAAGGTTTATTGGTTTATTTTACGAACAACCTTGGTTAAGCTTTATTTACTAACAATAATTTACATAAATAATATTTACAAAACGTAGTTTCAACATAAAAAAGTGTGTAATCCAAAAATAATGTTAACTCGACTTGTTAAGGTTGATGCCAACATATTGATATAAGTTTGTACTTACACGTTATTTAATTAGGTATAATTCAGACTATTTTATAGCAGTGCCTGATGAATAATTACAGGTCTGCTCATCACGATGACAGTTGAGAATTTTGTGCCAGGAATGTATGGTAGTGACGTCACATTTTCATAGAACCTGGCACAAATATGGCGAAATTTGTCAGTCTTGAGTATACCTTTGTTATAAACCTATTCAGAATTTATCTGACTGGCAGTTTACTATCTGTTACGTTATCAGGCATGGCAGAAGCTGACCTTTCTTTTTTACTTGAGTAAAACGCAAAGGAAATGCAAAGGATCTGATAAATAATTAATGCTAGTAATTTCAAGGTAATAAACTTCAAACGATAGAAGACTCCGTTGTGGCTGTGGCGCAAATTGGGAGAGGTCAATAAACTACAGCTGTTGCACTACTGGACATTTGTCCAGTAATGCAGCAGCAGTGGCAGCAGTGGACTACGAGAGGCTGAATTATGATGATGCTATGATAGACCAGGGTAGGAAGCCTTTAAAAATAATAAAAAGTGAAAAAAAAATAGTAGGATGAAATCCATTAGAAAAGGAGGAGAATATTATAAAAATTAAAGGAAAAATAATTTACGGGCGATCTGAGGTCGGGTAGGGGAAAGGGGGGGGCTTTGAGGGGTAAAGGGCAAAAACGGTTTTTCTCGATTTCCGGAAAAACTAAAAGTCCTTTGGAAAAAAGTCGAATGGCAAAGTGTTATAAAAATGATCATTATTTTTATCATTATGATCATGAAAATATTATTCAGGGTACAAAATATGACATCGGGCCATTTTCTTATATCGTGTTTGTTTTTAGACTAGAAGCCGATCTCAATGTAAATGGGAAAATCGGCTCTGATGATTAATAGTGTTTTTTTTCCAAGACCGATTTATCGATGCATGGAAATACCGATATAAAAAAAAATTACCCAGTGTTAAAATCGTGAACAGCTCGTCAATCAACTTCGTCACAATGTCATTTACACTCTGCATTCTCAAAGACTTATTATACATAAATTATATGTATATTTAAAATTACATAAATGTAATACATATTATTATTAAATACATTTACATATAATATTACAAATACTATAATATAATATACATAAACTACTACTAATATATAATAACGTAACTTATAGATGAGTTATTCTGCTAATTTGCTCAACAAGAGCTCACGAACTTTGATTTTGAGAGTGAATCGGTTGTTACACATCCTGATTTCAAGAGGGAGCGCATTCCAGAGGATAACAGACTGCACGAAAAAGGAAGAATTCACGAAACCAGAAGTATGGGCGGGACATAAGAGTAAGCGATTATTAGCGGAGCGGAGATTTCTATCATGGTTAGAGCATAAGTATTGAAGGTAAGGAGATAGATAGAGAGGAGGTGTAGGAGAATTAAGGAAGGAAAAAAGAGTGGTGAGAGCACGCAAACTGCGGCGTTGGCGAATAGGTAACCATCTAAGTTCAGAACGAAAAGCAGACACGTGGTCATACTTTCGAAGATTATAAACAAATCGAATGCAGTTATTCAGAAGACGGTCAAGTTTATTGAGGAGGTCTGCATTCAGGTCAAAGTAACACATATCACCATAATCAATGACAGGAAATATCAAGGATTGCACAAGCATTACTTTAGTTCTAGGCGGGAAGAAGTTTTTCCAGCGGTACAGTGCACGAAGAGAAGCTGTAACCCTCTGACTAACACTAGTCACTTGGGCTTGCCAGTTGAGGTTGCTATCCATGTGTAGTCCAAGATTTTTGACAACTGAACTGTAAGGTACGATGGCACCATCGTATAATATCGGAGGAAGTTTATTAATTTCTACTTTGCATAGAGTACGCTGACTACCTAATATTATTGCTTGGCATTTCTGTGGGTTTACAGTAATACCAAACCTTTTTGACCACTCCATTATAGCATCTAGATCCCGATTGATACTATTTATACCAGCTAAGATGTCTTCGACGCCCCCTTGAATGTATACTTGCAGATCATCGGCATGAAGATGATACGCACTCTGAAGTTCTTGGGTAAAGATTGATAAATAAAGAAAACAGTAATGGGGAAAGAATACCGCCTTGAGGGACACCAGAGTGAAGATCGCACCATTTCGACGAAGATTCATCGATGCGTACTATCTGCTGGCGTCCCTGAAGATAAGATGAGAACCATTCCAGAACTTCGGAGGAGATCTGAAGGTAGGAGAGGATGGATAGGAGGATTTCATGATCGACGGTGTTAAATGCGTTCGTGAAGTCGACCAAAACAAACAATTATGATTTGTCAAGTTTAAATAGTTATTTGTTTAACACTTACGCCTAAAATACAGTTTTTAAAATGTTTGTCTGACTGTTTGTATCGCTTAATCAGCTAAAATCGGTCACCGCGAGGTCTCGGGTTCGAATCCTGGGTCAGGCAGAGTGTTATTCTTAATAGCTGCACGGAGTTGGAATTGTGCCCGGTGGATGGCGATAGGCTCGCCCCCTATACCATGGGACCTAAACATAACAGGTGAAGTGAGCACACACAACACTCTGCCGCACCCTTCTGGGTAATATAGGCGTGATGTTATGATATGTAATATCTCGCATAATGGTTTTAATAAAGCTTTCAAAAATAAGAAAAAAATATTTACAACCAATGAAATTAAAACACAAAAAAACTAAATAAACTAACCTAAAATTAACTACTTAAAAACTAGCGTTAAAATACTACCTAACCTAATCTAATAAATCGCAGCCAGTGGGCAACGTTCCCGAAATGCTGGCAGCTTTGCAACGCTGGATGGCAATGCTAATTCGCTGTCCAAAATAAAAACCAGCATTTCGGCAACGTGTTGTATCAACCAATCGCTTAGATATTTCTTTAAATAAAGAATGGGCCCCTGGTCCCCACGGCCCAAGCGTCTCAAGCTTTCACCATTCAACACTGATAATATTGTCAATATGATTGCGTGCGTGCGGCTAGCCTTAGAATTTACCTGACAATGAATGAATAATCACTAATTAATTAGATCTGTATTCTCACAAAACCATACACACATAAGTCTTGGCTATTAAACGTTTATCACTGGCAGGCCTCAATATGTCATGTCTTCATTATCAGTGTGAACTGACCTTTAGCAACGGCTAATTGCATTGTTTTGATAAGTTGTTTTCTTATGCAAATATGTAAAAAAAAGATAATCACGGGTGGTCTTTTTTTTTAATTAAAATTATTTTAGGTAGGTTACCTACTCTATATAAGTAAAAAACTAATATTTTAAAGTGGAAAAAGTTAAAAATACATACCGCAATGATTTTACTGGTGTTATTATGTAATAATGTGGTAAAAACATAATTATTTAGTTGGAACCTCAGGTGACAAGTAATAAAAAAAAAGAATCAATATATTCCATACGTGCAGTTATTTCTGTACCAGTTAATAAGCTGCCACTTTATCTTGTGGTTAAGGAGCGTTGGCTTAATGCAATACCTAATTTACTTTCAAGGTGAATAAACTTACGAAATAAATGTACTAGTGGGTAGGATACACCGTTTTCTAAATATGACTAAGTCTATAAATATATGCTCGAAGAAGTGCATAGAATGACGAAAGCGTTAAGAGAAAATTATCGATAGCACCTTTTCAGTACATATTGTAGTGTAGTGGTTTAAGCGGTCGACTCGCCGCTCTCCACTGCCCTGGTGTTGTGGGTCCCCACATGGGACAAATCTTTGTGTGATTCGCAAAGATTTGTTTTGAGACTGGGTGTGCTTGTGTAAGTGAATGTGTGTATTTGGCCTTGTCATTGGGATCATTGGATAGTGTAATTTATTGCTTCTGGCGTTCTATCTAATGTAAAAAATCCAAATTTATCTTTATCTTTATATTATTATGTAATCAGCGTGCGTATACCTTTAATGGAATCTCGAGTAATTCACTTTGAATTTCTGTCAATCAAATATCGACCGTTCATGTGAAATAAGGGTTGCACAATTTTTTTTTAAACCGACAGTTTCTCTTAAAGTATCGCACCACGGGTTGTAAAACTATCTAAAAATAGAAAAGGACTTAATAATATTCTAGATACTGTCAAGTTTGTACTAAAAATACGTTATACTGTTAGGTTTTAACAATGCAAAGGTATTATCGACAGTTTTCATAAATTTGTTTATACTAAATAACGTTCCTCCATACAAAATGAATTGAGAAATACTGTCTAGTCGAACTCGAACTTAACACCCGAGCGCCGTGTTTTCATACATACGTATCTTAGTCTTATAATATGGGTTTAACTTTAATTTATTTAAATGTTTATCAATTTTTATAGACAAATCATATCTAAAAGACTAAAAAGATTGTTTGTTTTTGGCCCTTTTTCAACATTATTATTAAAATTTTTCAGTTTGTATGTAACTCTACGAATGATTAAAACAATTTTATCAAAATGTTCACGAACAAACATGCATTTTAAAGTTTTAGATATGATTTGTTTATAAAAATTTATAAAAACTTAATAATATCAACGTTAAACTCATATTACTTTTTAGATTAACTTTTAAACTTACGCGTTGCATGATTAAATAAAATATATAACGGGAATTAACGCGTTCATGCAATGATTTACCTTTTAGGCTTTACGTTTCGGCTAACAGCAGTCTGCTTTCGAAAATGGCCAGTGTAATCTGTTAGCCGAAACGTAAAGCCTAAAAGGTAAATAATTGCATGAACGCTTTAATTCCCGTTATATATTTCATATTACTTTTTGTAAGGAAAACAGCCAAGGAATTGTACCTTGAAAAGGGAAAATTTGTAATTATATTGATATAAACTAAAATAATGTCACTGCCTAAAATAATTCTGACATAACCAAAAACTTATTATTAAATAAAACTCAACATCGAAACAAATTAATGTAAGAGACATTTAATTTTATTTAATTACCTGTATGACATATTATATTAAAAGGAAAGTGTATAACGAATTGTTATTTACGTTAATGAAATGCAAAATAAAGTGCATGTTTGTCTGTTGATGATTCAAATAATAATAATTGGCGTCGTAGTTGTTATTGTAATTAAAACTGAATTTATAATACAAAGTGTGTGGCACTTACAGATTAATATACATAGTGAGTTAACACCCATTTAGCATTTAAGTTGTAGTGGTTATAGTAAAAAAATACTTTAATGAAAAACTCACTGTGAAAAAACTTATGATTAGCTCATGAAAATCTAGTACAGTAATGCATTATGTGTTAAAAGGTGGTAGATTTTGGCGCAATATAATTGACAATATGTCGTATATTTACTGAATTTAATTTTATGTTTTTATTGGTAGAGCTCTTGTGAACGAGCTCGAGGACTGCAGTACACCGTCTCACATTTAACCTGCCGCCAAATAGTAGTGCTTGAATTACTGTGTGCCAGTTTGGTGGAGAAATCAGACCCTGAAATTACTGGCAAATGAGGCATAACACCGTTCTCAGCTGCAGCGACGCATCTACAATCTGCTTTTGTGTATTGTTGATGTACATGGGCTGTGCTCCACTTACAATCAGGTGGACTACATGTTCGTTTGCTGCAGGCAAAGTATAAAAAAAAAGCAGCTTTGGCTAGACAATACGCGAAAATTTAACAGTAATATTGCATGTGTGCCGCTAGGCTAGCCTTTTTCTAAATTCTCTTCAACCTTTTTTAGGCAATGCTACGCAAGCAAAACTAACTACGTATCTATACAAGTACTTGCCTACCCACTACCTACTTATTAGTACTAATACGTGAAAGGATAAGGATGTATCAACATTTTTGGCACGTATATTGTCGGTTCTAGATAAGATATCCTGTTATCTCTACCATGTATATTGATAACGACTATCACTTATATGGATTCAGTGTGTTGTTGGCGATAACTTAGATTATCTCATGCGTAGGTATATTATCGGATCAGGGTCTACAAATATTCATCGAAATTTCTAACTGTATTGTAGGACTAGGATGCAGTTAGATGGAAAAATAACAAGTAAAAATAACTTTATTACAATTTTAACTGGTGACATTGTATCGCTGTGTAATAAAGAAAAAACATGCATCAAAATATTACCTTGTCGTATACCTCATTACTAAGTAATTAAAAACACTCGAAATTATGGCCATGATTTTTTAAATAAACAATGTGTGTATATCTAAAAAAAATGGGTCCTAGTGATATATTTATAATTTTTAATGTACAGACTATGTTCCATCTCATGACCTGTCCCATTTGCTCCACCACTTGCACAAAGGAAGCGCTCATGTAAGCCGATGCAAGAGCTATCCACGTGGCCATGCACACTAGGCTTATAGAATATGACTGCAGCCATCGACGCGAAAGAAGAAGAAGAATTTAGATAAACACAAAATCTACAAACAAAGGTGAACAATAAAATATTTGCAAACAAATTCAAGTGCGAATCGTGCTAAGACCAATACATTCAAATATCGCGTTCGTGATTCGCGTTTTATCCAATAATACATACATATATCCAATAATATACACATACATACTTAAAGTATTTAGAAGGAAAAATTGCTGGACTGTTTTCTATACAAAAGTAATATCGGTTTAACTTTAATATTATTAAGTTTGTATCTATTTTTATAGACAAATCATATCTAAACACTAAAATGCATGTAAGTTGACGCCCATTTTCAAAATTATCATAAAAAAAAATTCACTTGTGTGTAACTCAATTTAATTGAAACAATTTAGACGAAATGACCACGAACAACCATGCATTTTAGGCGCTCCACCTACTGAAGACCTATTAAGAATCCATAAAAGCAGATTATAGATGCGTCGCTGCAGCTGAGGACTACGGTGTTATGCCTCATGTGCCAGTAATTACAGAGCCTGATCTCACCACCAAACTGGAACACAGTAATGGAAGCACTACTATTTGGCGGCAGGTTAAAGGTGAGACGGTGGTGCTGCCGCCCTCGAGCTCATTCACAAGAGCTCTACCACCAGTAAATATATAGTATAGTTTTCGTACCACCACATGCAATATATTTAAAGCGGCATTAGTTATTTAGTACTTCTAATACTAGATTATTGGCATACATAGATAATCCGACAAGCTGGCGTAATTGGCCAGCTAGTCGCCGATCAGTCTCTTAATGATTGATGTATTTCTATTTATTATCATCTTTTTCAAATTGTATATTCTTCTTTTAAGACTAGCAAACTTACATGCTGTAATTTACCAACATGTCTTTTGGACAATTTACTATGTAAGATCAGTATGTAACCAAATTTCGCAAATAAATAATATATTGATTGATACGCGGCACATCTCTATATTACTCAAGCGAAATATTTAAACAGACTTTTATGTCAAAACTACACATTGTGTAAAACAGGAAACTTACATGCGAAGTAAGTAAACAATACAGTTATGTAACAAAGTATTGCAATATATATGCTATTCTATATGAAATAAATAAATACCATTTATCCTGTTTAAGTGCAATACAAGCTTGGTGCTGATGACTTGTGAGCAATGTCGTAAATAGAGCGGTGCCACTATTGCCCAGGCACAGGACGCAGACCTGGATGGTAGGGGCGCTGAAATGAGCAGCCCAGGGCACCTACCTTATTTCAGGGACGTGTATATAGTCGTTTCATAAAGTAACTGCGCCAAAAAGTATGCACAATTATAAGCATATTAATGAAGATAATAATATCTACTCTACAGATATCAGGATGTTTTTTGTTGGAGTAGTAAGGTAGTATGTCCATCAGTCGGTGTACACCTTAAATTAAATGTCTACAGTTTTTAGCACCTACGTGTGATGTTTTAACACTTTTAAAAATCACGATAACAGCAATATTTATTTACGCTTTATACAATTTAGTACTGCCTCGTTGATCTAGTGGTAAGAGTATGCGCCTCTCACTGCCAGGTCTCGGGTTCGATTCCTGGGTCGGGTGAAGTGTTATTTGTGAACTGCTGTCTCAATAGCACCAAGTAGTTGGAATCGTGCCCGGTGGATGGCGATAGGCTCCCCGCTTATCCCTACCATAGCAGGTAAAATGTGGGTGTTGTACGCCTCTACCACATCCTTCTGGGTAATATAGGCTAGATGTTATGTATGTATGTACAATTTAGTCAATTTGAAGATTTCATGCAAGCAATTTCCATGTGAACTATGTTACTGTTATCAGTTATCATAATAAGGGTTCTCAGCGTCCAAAATAATAACAGTGGTCCTTATTTTGCGTAATGCAAGCCAGTTATTATTGTAATACCAATTTATTACACGTTATTATTGACAGATAGCTTATCAATTAACAATATTCATAGCTTATTTAAGTTGTGGTTTTGAGCCCAACTACACAAACATGCTTACAATGTGAACGTTACACATGACACTGATTCCTTAGGGAAATCCCAGGATGAGTCTAGTGTAAGACAAGAGTCTTCGAATATATTTATATTATTTGTTAAGTAATTTAGTGAAATGTTTTCCTCCTCTGACCGATGGGTAGTCCCCACCTTATCGTCGTGTTGAATTTCAAAGTCCAGTACCGTAACGAAATTCCCGAAGTTAGCTGTTGCGTAGATTTCACGTTATACTAAGAATTTTTTTTTCTTTTAATGAGTTCTTTAATGTTTGTTTGCAAGACTGTTTTTGCTTATAAGAAAGAAACAATTTGACCAATTACGTCAGTAAAAAGTTCAATTGCGCTGGATGACAGGTTGTTTTATAAAGTAATGACTAAAACAAACATGGTGTTCTGCATGTCATTTCCCTAAGTGATTACTGTCCCCCTTAATTTTAGTCATGAACGCGCCTCAATTTAACCATATCTTAGCAGTTGCTTAATTTATCTATTATTTTTTCGTATTTAATTACGATGCTGAAAAACTACTAACAGCTTTTTTAAATAAATTTGAGTTTAAAATTAAAGGAACGTTAATGTAATTTGGGTAGAACCTAACATATAGTTTTTTTATCTCTCCAGCACAAAAAGGCAAGTTTCTGTCCAATACAGTGAGAAATTTGATTTTAGACACTTTGTCGTTCTTAGACAGAATATAAAAAAATATTTTGAACAAAAAATATTACCGACGAAAAAGAACTAAAAAGTAAAAAATAAGTTAATATTTTAAGTCTTGGGTATTGTACTTAGATACATAAACTGTAAAACATTATATTTTACTAATTTTGAGTCGACCACCCTCAAGGTATACGCTTTCGAATTAAAAAAAGGATTATCAAAATCGGACCACAAAATGAAAAAATTACTAGCATACAAAAAAAAATCTTAATGTATATACGTTGACGAGAACCTCCTTTGTTTTTTTTCGTCGTTAAAAAATTGCCGATTGCGCATTCTTTTTGACGTCTGTTTTTTTTTTTTATGCTACGCCCCCAGCGAACGAACGTGTAGTCCACCTAATGGTAAGTGAAGTAAGTTAGGGTAAGTTTTGCCCATGGACATCAACAATCCACAAAAGCAGATTATAGATGCGTCGCTGCAGCTGAGGACTACGGTGTTATCATCTTCTATAAATTGTATTTAATCTGTGTATACAATAAAGAATTTTCTATCTATCTATCATGTGCCAGTAATTTCTGGGCCTGATCTCACCACCAAACCGGAACACAGTAATGAAAGCACTACTATTTGGCGGCAGGTTAAAGGTGTGAGGAGGTGCTGCCGCCCTCGAGCTCATTCACAAGAGCTCTACCACCAGTGAATCTTGAAGAAGTACCACGATGTAATGAAGGAATCTAATAGCACATCTTTGAAGAGTCAGAACATTAACCCGCAAGATTAACGGCAAATAGATTTTTCAATAAAAAGAGCAATTTGCTGTGCTTACCTACATCGACATTAGGTAGGCGTAATACCAAATAATGTAGTGCTCTAATGGCTGTTTGATTGTCAACCATGGCGGATAATTGTGGGTTCGACACGCAATCGAATTGCTTTACGTTGGTAAAAAAATGTGTTTTAAACAGCTTAGGTACTTAAAGGAATCATTTTGATATGTACTATGTACTACGTACCACGAATTTTAATCGTAGTCGTTATGTGATGAGGCTTTATTAATTATGATTTCTACGCGTCGATCAAAGGAAAAACTTATAAATTCAAATTCAAATTCAAATCATTTATTTTCATAGGCCCCAGGAGGCGCTTGAACACGTCAAAACATTACAAAAAAGGATATAAAAGTAAATAATAAATAATACTAAATTATACTAATTACAATGATTTGAATAACCGGGGCTCAGATTAATTTTAATCAAACTGTTTAGAATCGAATTAAATAATTACACCTATTTTTAACCGACGAAAAAAAAGGAGGAGGTTCTCAAGTCCACTTGTATACAATACATTTTTTTATGTTAGATCTCGCATATCTTTTTACTGAGTGGTCCGATTTTGAAATTCTTTGAGTCGGTGCCAAATAATTAAATGAATACTACGTTAAGTCTTCTCCATTTCTACGTAGTTGCAAAAAATATAGACGGTTAATTAGTTTATTGTTTGACACCAACCCAAAATTAGTAAAATATAATATTTTAAAGTTTATGTAACTAAGATCAATACCTAAAACTTCAAATGATCACTTATTTTAATTTTTTGTTATTTTTTGTCGGTTTATCTTTTAAATTTTGTTTATCTTTTTTTTTTTATTTTTTTTTTTTAAATTTTTTTAAACTGTTTTTCTTTTTAATTTTGTTATTATGCAACGAAATAAAAGGCTTTTTATTTTATTTTATTTATTTATTATCTTTTAAACTTAATAATTTGACTCAACTTAAACATTGCCTCCTAAATTACTAAGTTAGCAACTTAACCTAACCCGTGGATTGCTTAGTCAATTCGTTGCTTATTCTATCTCTATCCCATAATTATTGAAATATCCTTACCTGCAGGTTGAGGGCATCACGCTTGATAGGAAAATGTAAAATTTGTTGTTATTATTATGTTTTTAAAGTAATACCTATAACCACACCGTCCATATGCTCGTCACAACTTTGTTAAGTAAACAAATTCAATGACGTCATTGCTTTGTTTTTAATTTGCCTGAAATTTTCAGGTTCATGAAATACTATATAAGGTACGTATTATAGAATATTTTGCGAAATTTGATTTGCGTATCGGATATTTAGCTATGGCTGTACGGAACTAATGGTCGCTATTGTTTAAATAATTCTGGTGTTTTATAATGCCTCAGATTTTTTTTGTAGAGGTATGTGTAGTGATGTTCCTCCATCACTAAAGCTTCGGTTTCCTAGCATAGCGGTGTGGAATAATGCGGTCGTAAAGATAACGGTACAATGACGTCACTAGAACGTTGCCTATGTAAAACAAATGTAGTGGTTTTCTAGAAAGCGGTGATCGACCTAATGTATTACATATTAATCGTGTCACGGTAATAATATTACGGCCGCATTATTCCACACCGCTTTCCTAGGAAATCAAAGCTTAAGGGAGGATAGTCCGACCAGGCTCGGTGGTATTGCTTGGCGAACAGCGTCGTGGAAGTACATAGTATTTATAAATCCTTGCTGTGAACATTTCGCTATTGCGATTCAGCGCTCTTCGACATTTGTGACGAGTGTGTCACTTCTTGACGTTGTCAATGTCAACTGTCAATGGATACCGCCACAATTTATGTATATATATCTAGTTATATTTCGTGACACGACTATAAACTAGACTATATTTTTAACACGCTTATATTAGCTTCACCTGTATGTATGTATGTATGTATGTATGTAGCCGACTCCTTTGGACTCGATTTTGACCCACTTTAAACGAACAGATTTCATTAAAATTTTGCACACCTGTCAAAGATCGATGACAATGCCATAATTCGATAAAAAAAATTTTTTTTTTTAAAAAACGCTCTTATAAATAAACCAAACTAAAAAGTAAAAAATAAATAATAGTTTGAAAAAACTAAATAACACGCTTTTAAAGTACTTCTAACTAATTGGTGAAAAATAATGCCTAATATAATTCATTACCATTTTCAGCTTATATTAGGAATTATTTTTCACCTTTTAGTTAGAAGTACTTTAAAAGCGTGTTTTTTAAACTATTATTTATTACCAGTAGAAACCGTTTCAGTGGTATAGCTGTGATATCTTTACATTCTTATCCATCTTCTGCGTGATGGACGCAACACTTCATTGAGATTAACGTGATAGAGTATCAGACACTTTCTTACCATCAAGTGGACTACGTCAGACCGTTATTTTCCTAGCTATTTTTGTCACAACTTTCAGTAAACAACTTGATAAGCATGACGTCACTACATTGTTTTTATTTTGCCTGAAATGTTCTGGTTCAGGGTATGTTTTGCGAACTTTAATTTGCGTATCGGATATTTAGATACGGATATACGGAACAAATCGATGGTATTGTTTTGGTAGAACGGTGATATTTACTACCTGGGTGACCGAAGTATTTGGCGTAGTTTGTTGACCATCATCATTCAGGTTCTGTTTGTTAAGGTCCGAAGTATTCCAACATTAATCACAGATTTATCACATCTAGAAACCGAGTACATGCATAAAAAGTGAAGTTACTTTAATTATGGTGGTTCGACCCAAAACGATTTGAATATGGTCCAATACCCCATACTATACATTTCGATGTAACACGCAGGCGGGACCGCAAACAGAAGCTTCATAAAATAGACTTAACTTCATTTCTTTAATATCCAAAAGAGTGCGGTATAAATAAATAAATAATAAATATATCACAACTTACACACAACGCCATCTAGTCCCAAACTAAGCAGAGCTTGTACTATGGGTACTAGAATAACTAAAACTACTACATATATACTTTTCTTTTGTAAATACATACTTATTATACATAGAAACACCCAGACTAAGACAAACCCCCATGTTCATGCACACAAAGATTTGTCTTAAGCGTCGCAGGCAGGTGCACTACCCACTCCGCCATGCGGTGGTCGGTATAAGTGTATAACACCCATACTTCACCTGTTATGTTTAGGTCCCATGGGATAGAGGGTGAGCCTATCGCCATCGATCCCAAATCTAACCCGGGACCTCGCGGTGTGAGGTTGCATAGACTTAGTGCTTTCAACTGCGCTGGTGTTGTGGGTTCGATCCCCACATGGGACAAATCTTTGTGTGATTCGCAAATATTTGTTCTGCCTCTGGGTGTGCTCTGTGTGTGTGAAATGTATGTTTGTGAACACCCCCGCGACACAGGAGTTATTCCTAGTGCGGGAGTCGTTTCTTTTAAGAGAAAAAAATACAAATTGGCAAAGATTTGTTCTGACTCTAGGTGTACTCTGTGTGTGTGTACACAGGAGTTATTTCTAAGGCGGGCGTCGCTTTAAAAAAAACAGACTAACAACTAGTCTTACAATACATCGTAGATCAATATCCTTTATTAGTGTTAAGAAAACATATTGTCAAAAATATCGGTAAAGGCACATTTGTATCACTAAATATTTAGCACAAAAAATATCTTATGAGAACTGTCACGATTTTCATATTAACTTCAGCTGCACGATTTACGAGCTAGTAAACATGAATACTTAGCATTAATTTTGCTTAAAAGGAGTGCATGAAAAGAGCCTCCCCGAGTAACGTACACAACAATTTCCTACGTCCGGCGCACCCTGGGCAATTCGCGAGTTCTTAAAAGCGAATTGGCAAATCCTTTCACCACGATGGCAAGTCAAAACCTTGACCACCTTACTGACTGTCCAAAATGCCCTACCACCTGCACAAGAGAGACGCTCATGAACGCCGACGAGAGCGCCATAACAGTGACCACTTATTGGACCAATAAAATTTGACTCAGCTATCGACACGACGAAGAAGAAGAAGATTTTGCTAATCTATTCATAGGTTCAATAAATTACGTATGTATAATTATAGAATCAATTAAGTTAATTAAGGCAGTATGTTGCATAACTTATGAATCTTATGATGATATAAGATCCGTAAGGCACCCATTTCTTTTTAATTAAAAATGCCACAACCAGTTTTTCAGCATATCCGGTATTTGTTAGTACTTAGGTTTAGTTAATTAATTATGTGCGTGCTGTACGTTTTAAATATAATAATATCTTACCACTTACACACAACGTCATCTAGTCCCAAAATAAGCAGAGCTTGTACTATGGGTACTAGAATAACCGATACTAATATATATATATACTTTTCTTTAGTAAATACATACTTATTATACATAGAAACACCAAGACTAAGACAAACCTCCATGTTCATGAACACAAAGATTTGTCTTAAGCGGGAATCGAACCCGCGACCTCGGCATCGCAGGCAGGTACACTACCCACTCCGCCGTCCGGTCGTCTAAAAATTGTACTTAGGTACCGTTTCTTTTCAAAAATCTGGTTTAGATAGGGATTGACGTAGCACAGACATTTTTAATGAGGATTTTCAATAGGGTAGACAAACTTCTATTGATTATTTTTATAACATTTAGCTATGCTTAGCAAATTAAACTAAGAAACAGCTTAAAAAATGGATTTGATCTCTGCTTACCGGGCAACTGCTTTAACAACTAAGCTACGGTCGCCTCTTGCCAGGATCCTAAATTTCTTAACTGTATGTTGCGTTATTACGTGACCCTTACGTTCATTTATTTGTACCTATCTTAAGTATGCATTGTTTATGAATGAAGACTGGCTTTTGACTCACGTTGTGGATAGTGCTGTGTGGAAACTAAATGACAATGACATTTCGATCTCTATAAAAAAGTAGTTATTTATACAACCTGACTATCGCTAACAATACGAAATTGTTTGTTCTAAGTTTGTCTGACACTTTTTTAACAGACGCTTATCGCTTCATCCAGGACACCTGTATTGGCGCCCACATTCTACACCCTATAAATACATTTCGATGTCAATATCTAAAATTCCATAAAAAAATAAAAGGCTCTAGTTGGTAATTGAAACCAGTTTTATCCTTAAGCTATTTAACTAGATAACATTTAGAACGCAATCATCTTTGTAAATTATCTAGAATAATCTACATACTCCATCTTGTCGTGCAGCCGCTGTTCCTATCCTATACAAGATGGATGCCGCAGCTGCCAGACAAAATGGTGGTAACCTTCTGAAGATGATTAGATTACGTTCAAGGTGTAGTTTATTATAATACTCATTTTGTATATTTTATAAGTATTTCATTTGTTTATTAAATGTTGAAATTGGCAGACATTGCCCGAATAAGTATTAAATTATTATTTATTCAAACATTTTTTCCTTTTCAAGTTTCTACAGAGCTTTGTTGAAGGTCATCTGGACATACTGACACTTACAAAATTATATATTTTTTACTGTTTGAATCTTAGATAGTAATAATAACAACAACATCTACAAATTTTAGGGTACCGTACTTCAAAATATACGAATTAAATTTAGACAAGCCGAATTTAATGCGGGATGATCAATCTCCTTTATTTAACTTTCTTATAAAGTAATGTCGTCATGGTCAACAATTTTGAGCAGTGTACTAAAAGATATTGAACAGTTAATTTCTGAATAAAACTTTGAACTGGATTACTATATACATTACAGTGCATTCCATTGAATTAGGCGATAAAGATTGTTTTTGGAAAACGACTCTATTATTAAAAAGGCGACTGCTACCACTTACTGTATGAACGTATTAATCGCTGTTGATTAGGTGATTTATGTTATAACAATGGTACAGTGCTGTACTTACTGGTCCGTCGAATCATGCCTGTAGGTACAGTGTATATTATTAATTTATTATGTTAACATAAACATAGTTTAAAATGTAAACAACTAGCGACGCGGCTGCGACCCGTCACTTAAGTCAGTCGTGAATACAAACAGTTTGCGTGAACACGTATCATCTATTATTTATATTCCAATTACCTTTCTCAACAAAATACCAAAGAAAAACCTATATTGGTGACCCCTGTAAACTGTGCTATTTAATAATAGTTAGTTTTTGGTATTTTGGGCAATGGCTACTCCAGTAAACTCAGGAGTCAACACACCAGTGATACAAGCACAGGCGCCGAACAATGAGCCACATATCGAGGATGTGTCGGCGTTGGCTAGTATTACGGTTTCCTCGCGTGTTCCTGATTTTTGGGCGGACCAACCGCGACTCTGGTTCGTTCAATTTGAGGCAGTTGTAGCAAATCAGAGATTGAGTGAGGCTGCAAAACAAAACTTGGTAATTACGAAGCTGAACAAAAGTGCTATTCAACAAGTAAGTGATTTACTTTTGGCCCCAGCGGAGACTAAAAAGTACGACACGCTAAAAGACAGACTACTACAAGTTTTTGAAGAATCAGAGACTCGCCAGTTCCAGAAACTACTTGGAGAAATGGAGCTGGGAAATCAAAAACCTTCACAACTCTTGAGGCGTATGAGAGATTTGGCACGAGCAAAAATGCCAGACTCGACCCTGCAAATTATGTGGAACAGTCACCTGCCGGCGGCAGTTCAGGCGGTACTGGCGGTCACAGAAGTCAAGGAGTTGGACAATCTGGCGGTGGTAGCTGACAAGGTGATGGAGGCGACCCGTCCAGCAGAAGTGGCGGCGGTGACGTCAAACCCCACCCCCAGGGACACCAGCGTGACGACGGATTTAGCAGCGGCAGTAGAAAAACTTAGCCTCGAGGTTGCAGAGCTACGACGTGGTAGGCAATTTCAACGTCGTACCGGGAATATACAATCAAGTTCACATGCAAGAAATGTAAGTAGAAGTCGGAAGGATTCTAATTGGCTGTGCTATTATCACTACAAATTTAGATCCAAATCTACTAAGTGTGTAGAGCCGTGTAATTGGAAAACAACAAATGAAAATGCGAAGCCGACGGAAAACTAGCGGCGGTACAGCCTGTGGCGGAGGTTTGTATCAATAACTATAATCGCCTATGTGTGTTAGATAGTAATAGTAGACCTAAGTTTTTAATAGACACGGGTGCAAATGTTTCAGTAATTTCGGTTGGTAAAATTAATTCTAACAAACTCGAAAGTGATAGTTATAAGCTGTATGCGGCTAATGGTAGCGAGATACAAACTTACGGTGTACGTAGTTTAGTTTTAAATCTTGGTTTAAGAAGAGCTTTCCGATGGACCTTCATTGTTGCGGCTGTTAAACAACCTATAATAGGGGCAGATTTTTTAACCCATTATAAGTTGTTAGTTGATTTAAGCGCGCGAAAGTTAATTGATCAAGTTACTCGTTTAAATGTTATCGCTTCAGTTGTGTGCCATGACGTATGTGAGTCATTAGTTCAAACATTAATGAATGATAATGTGTGGCATAAATTACTATCAAAATACCCAGACATTACCAGACCAATATCTTTCAAAGAAGTTCCTAAACATTCGGTGTGCCATTATATTGAAACCTCAGGACCACCGGTATACGCTAAGGCAAGGCCACTACCACCGAATAGATTCAAAAAAGTTAAGGCTGAATTTCAGAATATGTTAGAATTAGGAATTTGTCGACCCTCCAAAAGCCCTTGGGCGAGCCCGCTTCACGTGGTACCCAAGAAAAATGGAGATATTAGGCCGTGTGGGGATTATAGGCGGCTTAATGCAATAACAAAGCCGGATCGTTATCCCATTCCACGTATAAATGATTTTAAATATTTAATTGCAGGTAATAAGACTGTATTCAGTAAGTTAGATTTAAATAGAGCATATCATTTTATACCTGTAGCCCTTGAAGATATCGAAAAAACTGCAATCATTACTCCTTTCGGATTATTCGAATTCCCACGTATGACTTTCGGTTTGCGGAACGCAGCGCAATCGTTCCAGAGATTTATGGATACGGTAGTTCTTAATGGTTTTGATTTCGTATATAATTATATTGACGATTTGTGCATAGTATCGGAATCAGAAGAAATTCATAAAAAGCATTTAAATGCGGTATTTCAAAGGTTTAACGAATTTGGTGTCACAATTAAGATTTCCAAATGTGTGTTTGGAGTATCAAAATTAAACTTTTTAGGTTATGAGGTGTCAACAGACGGTATTCGTCCACTTGATGATAAGGTACAAGCAATTGTAAATTTTCCGAAACCTGAAAATATCGAACAATTGCGTCGTTTTCTCGGTATGGTCAATTTCTATCGTTCGCATATACCTAAAGCAGTGGACAGTCAGGCAGAGTTAAATAGTTATCTGCATAATAGCATAAAGCGGGACAAAACCGTGATAAAATGGACTGATAAGGCCATCGAGGCATTCGAGAAATGTAAGGTGAGCTTAAAAAGCGCCGTTACATTATCATATCCAATGTCTGATGCTAATTTATCTTTGATGTGTGATGCTTCAAATACTAGTGTAGGCGCGGTTTTACAGCAACAAATAGATACCAATTGGAAACCACTTGGATATTTTTCTAAAAAATTATCACCTACGGAAATGAAATACTCTACTTATGATCGTGAATTATTGGCTATATATATGGCAATAAGACATTTTAAACATTTAGTGGAAGGTCGGGCATTAACGATATTCACAGATCATAAACCTATCGTATACGCATTCAGTAAAGTAAATAGCGATAAAGAAAGTCCTAGACGTATTCGTCAACTTTCCTACATAAGCGAATTCAGTACTGACATTCGGTATATCAGCGGTGATCAAAACGTAGTAGCAGACGCTTTATCTCGGATAGAGACAGTAAGTTGTCCCACGATACTAGATTATGCGGCATTAGCAGAAACCCAATCTAGTGACGTATACTTACGGGAGGCATTGCAAGTAACAGATAGTAATTTACAGTTTAAACAATTTTACTTACCAGGTTGTGATAAACAAGTATATTGTGAAATTTCATCGAATAGAATTAGGCCATATTTAACTGAAAATTTTAGATTAATCGCATTTCATTCAATTCATGACCTTAGCCACCCTGGAATTAAATGTACTAAACAGATGGTTAAACAAAAGTTCTTTTGGCTGAACATGGATAGAGATGTTACCAAATGGGCTAGAACTTGTCCTATTTGTCAAAAAGTAAAAATCAATAGACATACTGTTTCCGGTGTAGGTAGTTTTGAACGGGCTGAACGTTTTCAGCACCTACACATTGACATAGTCGGACCTTTAACGATATCACCTGATGGTTATAGATATTGCGTAACTCTTATAGATCGGACAACGGGTTGGCCAGAGGCCGTTCCTGTTAAGAATATTACAGCAGAGACCGTGGCTAGAGTAGTTTTTGAGTGCTGGATCTCACGTTTTGGATGCCCTTCAAAGCTAACAAGCGACCAGGGTAGACAATTTGAAAGTGATATGTTTAAAAACCTTATGAAATATTTAGGTATACATAAAATACGCACAAGTCCGTATAATCCAAAAAGCAACGGCGTCATTGAGCGTTGGCATAGAGCACTAAAAGTATCCCTTATGGCACGTTTACAAGATGACAAGTCTTGGGTGGACGAGCTTCCGATCGCATTATTAGGACTGCGTGCAGCTATCAGAAGTGATAGCGGAGTAAGCGCAGCGGAATTGACCTACGGTAAAACGATTCGATTGCCGGGTGATTTTTATGATGAAAGTAAAATATGCATGTCGGACTCTGAATATTTACAGGTACTTAGAGATTCTATAAATAAATTGAAACCACGACTACCATGTCATAGTAATTCACGTTCGCTATTCATATCCAACGATCTTAATACGTGTAAAAGTGTGTTCGTTAGAATTGATTTAATGCGTAAGTGTCTTCAACCACCATATGACGGTCCATACAATGTCGTAAAAAGACAAGGAAAGACTTTCACTATCAAGGTAGGCGATAAAGAAAAGTGTATTTCCATAGACAGGCTGAAACCTGCCTATATAATTGATAGCGATTGTAAAAACTCTACCGACAATAGTTTAAATTTAGATTATAACTTAAACGATAAACAAAGCGCAGCGACAAAGGTTAGTCATAACAAAACAACGCGTTTTGGCCGAGTAATCAAAACACCATTGAGATTCGTAGAATAAACAACATAAGTAGCGTTTGACACAAAGGACTTATTATAACACTTTTAGTTAAAAACACTTTTATTGTTTTGTTTAAATATACTTTTGTGTAAGCTATTCATAGGTTTCGAAATGTTTATTGTTTATTTTAAATATACTTTTGTATAAGCTAATCATAGGTTAAGACATTTTTACTGTTTATTTATATAATAAAAACTTATGTGTATTTCTTTTTTTGTGAACAAGGCTTTCGTTGAGTAGCAGTTTGTTTAGCTCTCACAAAGCGCTTGAGATTAATCAGGCGGCAACCGCATTTATCTACAAATAAAGTGTTTTAAGAAAATATGTTAGCTTAACCCTTTAATTACTTATTAAATATTTGTTACTTTTTTTGTTTTAAAAAAGGGGGGAATGGTGTAGGTACAGTGTATATTATTAATTTATTATGTTAACATAAACATAGTTTAAAATGTAAACAACTAGCGACGCGGCTGCGACCCGTCACTTAAGTCAGTCGTGAATACAAACAGTTTGCGTGAACACGTATCATCTATTATTTATATTCCAATTACCTTTCTCAACAAAATACCAAAGAAAAACCTATAATGCCTATAAAAAAATATGAAGAATCCTATCGTGCCATCGTCCGGCGTGTGGGCCCGCTGGCTGCATATACGTCACACCATCATGACGCGATGCTGTGTGACGTGTATGCAGCCAGCGAGCCCACACGCCGGACGATTGCACACGTCTAATGTGGGGTCACCCATAAGCACAACTTGAATATTTTTTACTGTTAATAATTATTTATTACGCACATTCGCACAAGTCATAAACTTTTTTATATACAGTAACAACACTATTATGTCATTCGTAATTACATGATTTATTGATAGATGTAATTATATCAATCAAACCATTCAATTTGTAATACGTTGTATGGAACATCGCATTTATCTCGATCATTTTCTGATTAAATATTTTATGTTCGAATGGTATACTTTTTGTCTTGGTACATAATTGGCATATCTAAAAAAAGTAAGTACATGAATCATTAGAAGTTAATAGGTAGGTAATATTTGCGTTCCTGGACCCTTTTTAATAAAGCTGACTTTTATAGTTAGTACTTTTATATTTTCCTTATTCGGGTTGGGCACCCCGAAAAATTCAGGGGTGACTTCAACCTATTGTGAAATTGCAATGTCCTATTTCCGTCCCAAGACCTTTAAGACCACAGCTGCATATTCAGGGTGGAAACAATTCCATTGCGATTTCTAAAGCGGTAACAAAACAACTTCAATAAGGTTGGTTTTAGAATGTAATACCGCAACCTAATTAATAGATCAATTAATATTATTGTCACTGACAGTTACCTACTATCACTCACTCTCGTACAAATACATTACTCATCGAGACCACACTACGAGACAATACTTACCGATACAATGTGGTTACAAATGTTACAATGTTACAACGTAAAGAGGATTTAGGTATCAATGAAAGGTATAAACAAAAGTCTACGGCTAAGTACCACAATAGTTATTTGTGCAATAAGAGAGCAAAACATTTTTTTCGACTGTTCTTAGTCAAGTTCTTGCCTAGATAATGCTAAATGCTACAATTGTATAAATTTATTAGAAAGGGAGCAAAGTTTGTATTTTCTTTGAGTGCTAATTTTAAGTCCTGAATAAGCGAAAGATTCTAGGTTGGAATCTTGAACTACGTTCATAGAATTGAATTGAATTGAAATTGAAGGACTCAAAAGCACAAGATGTAAATAACTTTTATCTCGTGTTGCACATACAACTTTTCACCCCAGCAGCTCGGAATAGTAGGTAATAGTACAAGTTCTGCTTACTTAGGACTAGATGACGTGGTGTAAAGATTATGTTCTACACGATTTTGCTTCGAGTCATATCAATGAGCATAACTCAACTTTGCTTCCAGCGAGTGCAAAATCCAAAGCAAAATCGAGTTATGCTCACTGAAATGACTCGAAAAATCGAGTATTGCTTACTATTTTTATACAACAAAGAAAGACTTCTTGAGCTGTTAAGGTGAAAAAAGGATATTCCGTCTGGAAACTGCCATACTGTCTTCATTTCCAAAGGGCGCGAGTATATCGACACGTAGTCATTCTCACGTAACTAAATGACTAAGTTTGTTTTGAAATGACACAATTTAACTAACTTATATAAACTAAATAGCTCGTCGGTCTTGTGGTAAAGCTTTGCTGATTGTGAGGTCTAAGGTTCAATTCTTGGGTTGGGCATACCTTACTGTTATTTGAGATTGTTCCGTTAGGAAATTCTAAGTATCGGTACGAAGTCTGGAATTGTGCCCGGTAGATGACGATAGGCTCCACCTAGGGGGTAATATTTAGGTCTCATTTGTGTGGTCAAATGGGACCTCAACAAAACATACAGGTAACTTTTAAACGTTCTAGTTGCATATTTACTAATATGATTTGAACGGTCTTGTCGAAAAGTTAAACTCTGAAAGGTAAAAAAATACTCGCATTAATTCCCGTTCAAATCATTTCAGTAAAACATAGAGGTGTTATACATCTCTATCACATCCATCTAGACAATATAGTCGTGAATATGGTGATGTTATTAATACAAATAAATTTAATTGATGTGTCTGTTTTTAATGTCAAAATAATAATGTATTTTAAAGCTGATATAGTTGTCCGAACGATACCTTTGAGTAAAATACAGATTTTAAAATTTTCGGCGGTATGTCTATTAGTATCGACTAGTCTTCTAAACGGTTGGATAGATTGTAATAAAATTTTAGGTGCAAGTAGCCTATGTTACACGCCTTGTAGTCAGTTGACTACAAGGCTCGTTACATAGGTCTTTATTTATGTACAGTGGGCCAACGAGTTAGCTATGCAGGGCAAAAACTTTAAAGTCATCGTAAATACTTAATACGCCAGTTAGGGAGAAATGATTTACATATCTGTATAGTGAGTATATTACACTTCTTAAATATGTAATTCACACATGTATATCTATTGCATTCAGTTTTCACTAAGGCGCAGAAGATTCTGCCCTGCATACCTAATTGCTTGGCCCACTGTACGTACCACGCAGACGAAACCGCGGCAGAAAGTTAATTTGTTTGTTTGATTGCGCTAATCTCGAGAAACACTGATCGAATTTTGATAAATATTGTTGTGTTTAATAGTCTAACTCTCAATAAGGGTCTTTAAATATTTAACATTACGTTGAACGTGGGTTTTGACCAGCAGTTTTTTTTTTAGTAGCTGCTACTACTTAGCACAACAAAGTCCACGAAAACATAGTCGTGGGCATAAGCTTGTACTGTAATAAAACCTTCAATCACAGATCTCGCTAACAAAGTGAACCGAGTGAAAGTTCATTAGCTCGGTAATAAAAGCTCACGACATTTAACGAGCAAGCAATAAACATAACATTGAATATTGCTTATATTATTGGCATTCAAGTTATTTATTACAAGAATAAACCTCATTATGTAACTATAGTTTATTGGTTTTGGTTTTAATACGGGTGGTTGGCATTACTGACATAACAAGGTGGTTAATAGATAGTTAAAGAAAATATATTTATAACTTAACAAGAAAGTAAAGATTTGTAGCTTTTTTATTTTTATTTATTTAGCTCTTTGAACAAAACATGGTACACAAGCGGACCATGGTACACAGTGGCATTCTCTAACAGTCAATCTAGGGTGGTGCAGAGAAACAAATGTAGGTGCGTTTCGATAGTACTAATAGTACATTTAAAGTGATTTGAAAATCAATTGAATACATATTCCTACGTATATTGTACATACTTAATACTTTAAATACGTCAATAATATCTAACAGATATTCTTAATTTATATAAATATATTTATATCCTATACAACGGATGAAGAGAAGATGGATGCTAACAGATGAATTAAAATAATATATTATGATAAGTCTGCCAATTTTTCGTTCAAAAGTTTGCGAACTTTTGTTTTAAAGGTGTACCGGGTTGTTGCCATTCTGATACCTTGAGGTTACGCATTCCAGAGAAGAACGGATTGTACGAAGAAACAATATTTTTTTTGTTAATTTCAAAAGAATATGTCAGAATTTCAATGTTCCAACTCCAGAGTGTTGTTTGAACGGATGTAATTTTTTTTTAATATAGTCAAAAGAAATAAATTTATATTGGTAAATATATTATATTGGTAAATATAAACCTAAAGAAATGCTAAGATTGTTTGTTTAACATTTCAAAGTTTATCTGAAACTACAGGTCATCTTTGGATAAACTTGCGCGTAATAACTCGAATTCTCCCGATTTCAACTGCGCTGGTGTTGTGGGTTCGATCCCCACACAGGACAAACCTTTGTGTGATTCGCAAATATTTGTTCTGACTCTGGTTGCGCTTTGTGAGGAGTTCACAGGAGTTATTCGAAGAGCGGGCGTTGTTTAAAAAGCAAAAAAAAATCAGACAGGCTAATGGCCTATTTATCACAGTACAAATACACCTCATGAGAGACAAGTAAAACCACGAAGGCGCCTAGTATATTTCATAAAAAAATCTTTACTAACCTTGAAAAGAAAATAAATAAATAATAATAAATATTCATAACCATTTTACAATAACGAGACTTCATAAAGAACAAGGAAGGAAACTATTGGTTTGTTTTCTTCGTTCATCTTATATTGATTTTCCTTATAGTAAACAGTCGTGACGCTTAGTTATTGTATTCACGTTATTTAAAGTGTGACTTGAACTATACAATCTTCAATAAACAAAGTGTTTAAAATATTTTAATCAAGTACTCAAGACCCTAGGATCTTGAAAGAGCGGTGGAGCGAGACTAAAAAAATGAAACGGTCGATTTCGATATGCTAGTGCATCCTCACTCCTATGACGTTTTCAAGCGCCTCCTGGGGCCAGTGAAAATAAATAATTTGAATTTGAATTTGAATTTATGTAAATAAGGTCAATATTGATTCACAGAAACTTAAATTTCAAGTAATTCCGTGGGCTTATTCGCTATTTGAGATTTTGGTTTCTTAACAAATAGTTTCTGTCAATTAGTAATTCTTTCACTCAAAACATGCATTTTTGACATAACGAAACCACGGATTACTCTCCTGGTTACTTGCCTGATATTAATACTTACGCTTAAAAACTCATTTCGAAATAGCAAAAAATCAGAGTGCGTGTTATTAATAATGGCTTACGACACTAGGCAAAACTGAATGGAAATGACCAATTTGTAAATTATTAACTGATATTAAATTATTTCTTATTTAATAGGACGAGGAATATACAAACTTATCCACTTTTATTGTTGTGTTATAGTTTCAATAGAAGTAAAAATTATTTTGTTTTACAGTTTTTTACTGAGTTGTGGCGCGCACTCTATTAGTTAATGATGTTTTATCTGTGGTTGAAATAACTTGAGTCGTAATAAAAGGTTTAATGGTTTTATTAATAATAGCTAATCCATACATATAATAAAATTTAAAATTATAAATGCCTGTTGAACACATTTAAGAAAAATCAATAAGAGGAGACTAGAACAGCAGTAGAAGCCGAAACATATTTTTTGGATTTTTGTCTGCCTGTATAATTATGTTAATAATTATGCTCCTTACAAGTAAATAAAATAAATTTTGTAGATGAATTTGGGATAGATTTTTTCGAAATGTAACTCCCAAAGGGGGTAAATTAGGCAGGTTCCTCAATTTTGAAAGATATAATAACTCAGAAATATCGAACTTAACGAGGACGAAGCCACGGGCAGAAGCTATTTAACAATAAAATAATACTTTTTAAACTACATTTAAAATTGATGTTAAGAGTGAAATATAACTTCTACATTTTTAAAAATATATTTTTGCAGTGAAAAGACGCCATAAAATTGCTGACTGCCACTTAAAAAAAAAAAGAAAAATATTTTTAGTATTAAAACAGAGGAGAAATTTGCGGCCGCTTACCGTGAGGTTTCGCCATGTAGCTATAAAGAGTATAAACACAAAATCATATAAATACTTATTTTGGCATTAAAATAAAAACAGACAATTCAATTTTATTTATTTGTATTGATAAAACCTTCTTGTTGACACCTACTAAAATGCATTTTTACTCTGTGGAAACTAATGTCTTTGACTGAAGAAAATTGGAACGTTTCATTACAACAAAAAGCATATAAATAGCTATAAACTGAATTAAGAAAGTAACAAATTCAAACAATAAAACTCAAATTATTTAACTGATTATATCAAAAGAAATTTGTACATATTATAACAACAAACACAATATAAGTCATTATGGTAAGAGGTATTTTCGGAGAGATTTTCTCTTTAGTGTAAAACGAGTGCAATAAATTAAATAAAATAAGAATGGAACGCGATGTGATGGAAAAAAAAAATATCCTCAATACAAAACAAAATTTATCAAAGATCAAGATAATCTTTTAAGACAACTATAAAAACGATATATAAATGTGATTTTAACTCTTTGCTACTGCTATGTACTAGAAACAGTGAGTATGCGTTATAATTTCTACTAAGTCCTCCGTGACACGATGAAATTACATAAAATATCTCTCACTTGTGTTGTAATGTTTTATGTCTTTCAGGTACAATACACGAATATAGCACACCTATATTATAATAGTATTATAATAAAGATGATAGCGGCGGGTGATTTCAGAGCTAAACAATTTTTAAGACTTAAGTTTCATAAGTGCAAGAACAGCGAACATTAGAAGAAATGTTCCTGAAATTCTGTGAAATAATAAAAATTTTCAAAACTTCTGATTTTTCTTTAATATATTCTTATTTCTCTCACATAATTATCATAGACATAGACACTACGTTACGTACATAAGAAATTATAAATGTAAACTCCAAATAAATTAATAATCGTGAATACAGAATGTAAGTAGATAATTATGAATACATTATCTGGTGCATAACCTGTATTGTCCCATTGTTGGGCAAAGGTCTCCACCATCCATGAAATGGAATGAATCAGGTTTTCATTTTTTATTAAAGTATGTAACTAGATTTGAACTACGTTGATAAAAAGCACTTACCCGTGTGCCAGAATTCATTAAAATTTGTTTAGTTTGGCGAGAAAGAGGAAGCCTACAACCTAGCTACATAATATTAATGTTTCAATATTTTGAAGATACATTATTTTCATTTAGTGCTTTTTATATCCCAGACTGGCATAATTCGTGCTACTTGTCATATTTATAAGTTTTCGTATGAAAAATTTCGAGATCTATGACTGAAAATAATATGATGTAAATTCTATTGCATTACGTATTTAATTAGTATTTTATGACATACATTAGTATTAAACAGTTATTGATTTGTTGTATAACGTTAATCTGAAGTAAAAAAACCTTTTAAATATCATTATTTTATCTCGCCAAAGTACAAGAAATCACTGAGAAACTGCTCCATGACCAGTTTCCGATTTTGACATAAGAAATTGCGTTACTTGCCTGTAAAGCTGTCAAATCTGCAAGAGGATAGTAACTGGCAAGCTGTCAAATTTTTTGCCAAGCAGTTATCAACCGTATATGTATGGAAATAAGGATGCACTAAATCCGAGATGAACCGGTTTCAAACGAAATTATTAATTGCTTTCGAAATCGACTGGAAATTAGTCACCTTTACGGAATAGCCATACCGTTTATGGAATACGCATTGGAAAGTGTGTCAACACTTTACGTTGATTTTGAATGTTTTATGTTAGTATTTAATCAATGATATAATTAAATAATTGTTACTTTTAACCGACTTCAAAAAAGGAAATGGTTCTATATTCGACGACTATATTGTTTTTTTAGGGTTCCGTACCTCAAAAGGTAAAAACGGAACCCTTATAGGATCACTTTGTTGTCCGTCTGTCTGTCTGTCTGTCTGTCTGTCAAGACCTTTTTTCTCAGGAACGCGTGGAGGTATCAAGCTGAAATTCATATCAAATACTCAAGCCTATGGTCTCTTGGAGCTGTGAAAAAATCAAACTTCTAAGTCAACGCGATCAAAAGATACTCCCGTTTATGCCGCAAATTTTCGACACTCGCAAGGGAATCAAAACCTACAGGGTACTTCCCGTGAACTCAGAATCTTGAAATTTGGTACGAAGCAACGTCCTAAAACACAGATAAAGGAAAAATTGCGAAAAGCATAAATTTTTAGTTACATCATATAATAAAAATATTTTTAATAATTTTAAACTTATTACCCCTTTACTCATGAACGCGTAGTGGTATTATATTGAAATTCTTAACAAATACTCAAGTCTATAATATCTTTAAGCTGTAACAAAATCAAACTTCTACGTCAACGCAATCAAAAGATACAGCAATTAAAGCCGCATATTTTGAAACTCGCAACTACTCGCAAGGGAATCAAAACCTAAAGGATACTTCCAGACGACCTGGAATCTTGAAATTTGGGCATGAAGCAACGTTATAAAGTACACATATAGGAAAAATTCCGAAAATCTTAAATTTTTAGTTACATCACATAGTATATTTTTTTTAATAATCATAAACTTACTAGCTGACCCAGCAAACGTTGTTCAGCGATTAAAAAAAAAAAACAGATGTTGGCCGATTCTCAGACCTACCCGATATGCACACAAAATTTCATGCAAATCGGTTCAGCCGTTTCGGAGGAGTTTGGAAACAAACACCGCAACACGAGAATTTTATATTTAGCAATAAAAATACCATAACTTTTACTTATATACCTACAGGTTTGTACGGAACCCTCGGTGCGCGAGTCTGACTCGCACTTGGCCGGTTTTTTATGTATATCCATCGATTTCTCCCTTATATGTGAATCGATTTTAAGAATCTTTTTTTGTTGGTAAGAGCGTACCTTCAAAGTGGCCCCATGATCACCGAGTCAGGATCTAATGGTGGAATCCCAGGTGAATCGTAAGCAACCCTATAATTTCAAAGGGTTTCACCGCAATTTTGTATAAATGTAATCTGAAGATATTTAGATATTTGCATCTAGCAGAAAGCATCTCATGGTGCTGAGCTGATGATGGTAGATACAAACCCTCAACGGATAGGAGTAAATTAATAATTCTGAGTCATTTAGTCTCATCAAAGAAGTTGTAATCAAACATATTTACCTCAAAATATGTCCAAATGACGTAGTATACAACGCTCTACATGTGACTCCAAAATAATAGATATCATTATAATAAACAGATTGTCATTCAAACAATACCAACATGAAACGTGCCGCGTCGCGTGCGCAAGCGCATATTATTAATGTGTGATTGTGTCTGAAATGATGGACTGTGTCTTTGTGATAGCGTATCATTGCAAATCTATCACAATATAAAAATACGAAAATAAAGTCCTGAAATTGATGGTATAGTAGCTTTTACCCTCGACTATGCCCCTATGGTCAGTAAAAAATTGACTATATTCAGAAGGACTATGCACAAGATAGGGCAAAGTTGAGAAAATACAGAAGAGCTATTTAGGAAAAAATTTACCGGCCTGAGTTCAAAGCTGAACCCAGTCTTCGATCTCTCTGCCTTTTTCTCTCTCCATATCTCTCTTATTCAATGTGTAGACGAGTCAGAGAGATTGGCTACCGGTTTCAGCGTTACGCTCTCGTAAAAATGTGTTTTAGCACTTACACTGTTATTCGTAGGACCAACCGACGATAGGCTGCTAGGCCTGGAGAACCAGGCCTCTTTAACTATCGCAATACTAAATTTCATAAAGATTGGTCAGCAGTTTCGCCTTAATGTGTAACAGACAGAAATTAAGTATTAGTACTAATTGTACTTGAATATCAGCCATAGCAGGTGAGGTGTCCACATTTCTAATGCAATGACCATTGACGTAATATTTGTTCAGGCAATTACTCAATGCAAGAGGTGTTGTGGTCAGCCGCAAATTAAGGTTTAAGTTGGTACAATCAACAACTAAAGCGAATACCTGAAATTTAGGCTAAGACTCATAATTCTACCTCATAGTTTACAGGGAATTTTAGGCAATTGAGAGACAGCCAAAAAGTAAAAATGTATCAGGCGTTTCTGGGTGTGTGAAAAATAATTAATGATTTATTATCACTTTACCACTTAGAACCACCTTCAAGAGGCAAGTGAAGTTTCCCATCATTTTTTATCAAACTGTTAAGGTTTAAATTAAAATAAATCTAAGTACCAGCTCCGATGGGTATTGCATTATGAGAAGAGCTGGTAAGAAACTCATGTGCACCATATTTTCAAATAATAAATCACACAATTTTGTTTGTTTTTGACAATATTTCAGGTATGTGTAAGTTATTGCAACACCAAATCTTTATATAAAGAAAAAAAAAATATTAAAAAAAAAAAATGAAAATTAAATTAAATGACCAAGTTAGTATGGGCTGCAAGAGCATACACTTCAAGCGAGGGAGAGGGTAAAAAAAAGAGAAGAGGCTATATGTGAAATATGTGAATACATTTTGGTACGAGAAGAGATGTGGAAAGAGTTGAGGTATTCCTTAACCTTCTTAGTTCCGACAGCCTGATTCACGATTAGCATGACAGCCTGATTCATGAAGTTATTCTATAATCTGTTAATCTATACTTATATAATTGTACGCTCGACTGACTGATTCATCAACGCAGCGCCTAAACCACCTAAACCACTAGGACTAGGAACTTGAAATTTTGTACTAAACCACTGGGCCTAGGAACTTGAAATTTTGTGCAAAGCCTCCTTCTATGACGTAGGCGCGCATTAAGAAGGGATTTTCGGAAATTCGGCCTCAAACAGGGTAAAAAGTGGCACGAAATTTTGTATGGAAGTCCGTCATTTTTGAAGTTATAAGCATGAAATTTTGTATAGTTAAACTTGAATAAAAATAAATGAATTTCTGTACCGGGGGTTTTCTAAATTTTATGCCCGAGAGGGGGAATTTAGGGTAAGAAGGGAGTTGACGCAAAAATTCAATAGATGGCGTTGTTAATATTTTTTACCTTGCGGGCACCGGCCAGAATAACGTTTGACGCGGGTGAAATCGTTCAGTCCTTAACAATTTAATAAACTACGAGTAATTATGTCTAAGCAACCTATTGCTGACTATACTAAAGGTGTATGACTCTTACAGGAAATATGAATTAAGTCAGTGGCTCAATAACCTACCACAACAAACGTGACTCCACTGATTGTATACGTACGTTTCTACTTACCCCACTGCGGAATGTGACAAGCGTCATTTGCGTTTTTTTTTTACTAGGATACAGAATGTCTTGTATAAGAAGGTCCACTTCGTACGGTGTTAGAAATATTCTCGAGAGATTCTGCACTTGGACAAGTTCGACAATATAAAAAGTAAGTCCGAAAATTTTCCTATCTATCCTACTGATTTTGATAGTTTGGATAAGAATGGCTGGTTAAATGATTACTATAAGTGAAAGTGAAAGCGTTCAAGCAGAAATTGCTAAACAGATTCTGATAAAGTTTGCCATCTAGAGAGAGTACCTTTGCAACTTAGTTTTTACGGCTTTTTTGCGGTTTTTAATTAGCTTTTTTATAATGTCGATGTTTCGAATCCTTTTTAGTAACAGGTGTAGCAGAAGGTGTACACGCACACTTCACCAGTTATGTTTAGCTTCCATGGTATAGGGAGTTAGCCTATCGCTATCCACCGGGCACAATTCTAACTCTGTGCAGCTATTGTGAAATTCCTGTCAGCAACTTTGCCCGACCCGGGAATCAAACCCGAGACCTCGTGGTGAGAGGCGCATACGCAAACTATTTATTATTATTATTATTGTGTTTGTAGTTTTTCTACTTTTACTCGAAATTTTAAGAATTTCGGTTGGTTTTCATGAAAACCACGGGCCTAAACCAAGTGGAGTTCATGTTGGGGAATGGGTTCATTGGGATTATAATCGTCTTGTAGAAATTTTCTTACGATTCGACAAGTGTTTAAGATAACTGCTTTTTGCATTGTCATGTAAATATTAATAGGAATATCTATCTGCTGTAAATAATGACGGAGACTTTTAGGTATAATGCCAGTGCTCGACAAAACCAAAGGCACAATTGAAACTTTACTAATTTTCCAGATTCTAATTATTTCTTCCTTTAATTCTGTATATTTATGTATTTTATCTGTTATTGTTTTTTGCAAATTATGACTATTAGGGACTGCTATATCTATTAAATAAGTGTGTTTGTTTTCTTTATCTATCAAAGTTATGTCTGGTCTATTATTA
Source organism: Hypena proboscidalis (assembly GCA_905147285.1). Taxonomy (NCBI): domain Eukaryota; kingdom Metazoa; phylum Arthropoda; class Insecta; order Lepidoptera; family Erebidae; genus Hypena; species Hypena proboscidalis. The sequence continues at coordinate 5,194,294 of LR990143.1, forward strand.
TGTATTGTTTTGTCCGTTAGAATTGCCCTGTCAAAGTATATCTTGTGACTTTGGTTCTCAAGCACCGGTTTTGGAGTATATTGATAATACGGAGTTACCTTAGATGGGATAAGGTTATGTTTAATTGCTATTTTTTGATGAACTATGTGGGCAACTTGATTATGCCTATGAGTGTAGTCCGTTTGTGCTAGAGTTGGACAGGCACTAGTAATGTGTTGGATGGTTTCTGAGGCTCGGTGACATTTTCTGCATTTATCATTTCGTATGCTAGGATCTTTAAGAATAAACTTTTTGTAATTTTTTGTGTTTATAACTTGATCTTGTATTGCGATCATAAAGCCTTCTGTTTCGGGAAATAGTGAGCCTAATTTTAACCATTGATTAGAAGCATCTGAATCTACATGGGGTTGTTGTAAATCATTAAAGTGTCTACCATGAAGTTCTTTGGAGCACCATCTACTTAATTTATCACTCGCATGTTCTTGAGGTTTCCTATAAATAATATCTTTGTTTTTTAAATTTAACGGGGTGAAATTATTATCTAAATCTATTGTAGCTGAATGTATATTACTATCTATAGCTTTATTATAGAAAAACTCTCTAAGATTCTTAACTTGACCTTCCCATAGCTGTTTCAAGTCAATTAATCCTCTACCACCTTTTAGCCTTGCGACAGAAACTCTCTCAATAGCAGATTTAGGATGTAAATAACTGTGCTTAAATAGTATTTTCCTAGTTTTAACTTCTAAATTATTTATGTCACTACGGGTCCATTTAACTACACCAAATGAAAAAGTTAATATAGGTATAGCAAAAGTATTAATAGCTTTAAACAGGTTCTTAGAATTGAGATGCTTTTTTGAAATTAAATTTAGTCTTGTAAAGTATTGTGCAGTAAGTCTTTTCTTAATTTGAACGTGATTGATGACATTAGACTGATGGATTCCTAAATACTTATATGAATCCGTTGGGTCCATAACTTCAAAAGCCAAACTCGATGATTCGTCTGGGTTACTATTTTTTATTTTGCCTTTATGGATGTGTAGTGTTTTACACTTATCGAGTCCAAAAGACATTTTAATGTCTTGGCTAAATTGTGTTGTAATTTCTAATAGGTTTTTAAGGCACTTATCGGATTTCGCAAACAGTTTAATGTCATCCATGTACATGAGGTGTGTTAATGAAGTGTTAGTGTTAAGTTTGTAGCCATTAGCAGTATCGTTAAGGATGTGAGATAGTGGGTTTAAAGCGAGACAGAACCACAGTGGACTGAGAGCGTCACCCTGAAAAATGCCATTTCCAATGTGGATTTCATCTGTCGTAATTTCATCAGTACCAATACGTAGGTGTAAAGTAGTTCTCCATTCAGACATGGCATTTTCCAGAAATGTTATAATTGTAGGGTTGATTTTGTAAATATGAAGTACTTTAACTAACCATGAATGAGGGACACTATCAAATGCTTTTTTATAGTCGATATACGATATGTGCAAATTTCTTTTATGAGTATGAGCATTTTTGAGAACAGTAGAGTCAATGATGAGTTGCTCCTTACATCCTTTGTGGTTCTGCCTACAGCCTTTTTGTTCCTCAGAGAGAATATTGTTGCGAATTATGTGGCTATTTATACTACGTGTGATTAATGAGGTGATGAGTTTGTAAATTGTTGGAAGGCATGTTATAGGGCGATACTGTGATGGATTGTGAGTATCATTACTTTTGGGTAACATGTAAGTAATACCTTTTGTTAAGAATTTGGGCAGTTCTTGATGCCCTGAAATAATGTCAGTAATATTTTTTGCTAATATACTATGAAGTGCAAAACATTTTTTATACCAAAAGTTGTGAACTCCATCTACACCTGCAGCTTTCCAGTTTTTCATTCTCCTGGTAACAACACTAACATCTTCTTCAGTGATGTCATATAATTCCATAGTATCTATGTTCGACATACTGCTCTCTATCTTACCTATCCAATCGGCACCGTCATTGTGGTTGTATTGTTTTTTCCATAAATCGGCCCAGTAGTTTTCTAGTTCACGAACTTCAGGTAACGCGCATTGCACATTGGTAGGTGTGTTATTATCCTTACATGCTCTATAAAAACCCTTTTCGTTAAAAGTAAAATTTTTGTTGTCTTCTTTGCGTCGTAATGATTTTATATATCTGGCTAATCTTTGGGATTTTACTGTTAATTTTTGTTTGAGCGTATCTAAGTATTCTTCAGGTCTTATATTATTTCTTTCATGAATAGTGTGTATTTTAGTCATCTTAAATATTCTCTCTGCTGCAGCTACTACTTTCCTGGATCTATTGTTATTAATGTATTGTGTTAACCTACCGATGTCACTTCTCAAATGATCTATATCCCTCTCCAATCGTACTTGCCAAGCTGGTTTTCGTAATGTGCGAGTTCTATATTGTGTGTTTGAATTATATCTAATTTTATAGCCTAAATTTTCGCTTATAACAAGTGCACTACAATATAAAAGTGTATGAATAGCTATTAAATCTGATTCAAGTGAAATAAACCTAGGCAGTACTTGTTTGTTACAAATGTCTATAAACCCATACAACTTCTTGTTTTCCTTTAACCTAGGCAGTTTTGGGCGAACTGTAGGGTCTGTGCCGGTGTACAAAACAAGGGCAGTTTCTATCTGAGTTATTAAATCCTCTGCTGAGATGTCTAAGTGAATTGCTACCGAGTTTTGCGTACTTTCTGTTTGTTGTGTTATCGATGTCGTGTTTTGTTGCAAGTGTAATATTTCACTAGGTGTTATTTGTGTAGTTTGACTGCTGTTTTCTAATGTTATTAATGATGCTTCTAAAGAGTTAGATAAAGATGGTAACTGATTCGACAGTTGCAATTGAGAATTCTCACTTTCTTCTCTAGCCAGTTGTTCTGCTACTTCCTCTTTTAGGTTATTTATCACTGTTTCAGATAGCATTCTATTCCTAATTATGGCTCTTCTCTGATCAGCAATTCTTTGTCCCGAAAGATTTAAATGTGGGTATTTTAAATTAAATTGGTCATGTAGTTTTTTGCAATACATCGTCCTATCAGTCTCTAGTTTAGTGATATAGAAATATGTGCGTATGATAAATTTATTTATTTCATCACTCCATTGCATACGCACTCTGGGTTTTCCAGCTTTGGTGGTCACAGGTTGAGTGGCTAGTGCCTCCTGTGAAACAGCCATAGCCGGCGTAACTGCTCTACTACTTCTCCTACTACTAGTGTTGGCTGTAACATTTTCGGAAGACCCGGAGGGAGCCCGCCTATTCAACTCCTCTCCGCTGACGGTTCGCATGCTGTAACACCCAGCGTCAGCTCCAGGTGTGCTCCGGCGCTCGCCCCCGGACAGCGGCCCTATACGTTTATTCCTTAAAATCATCTCCATAAATGGGTTTCCAGTGCCATGTTGGCCGCGCCAGTATTATAGAGGGTAATTCAAGAAATAACAACAACCTCTCACAAGCTGTTCCCACACACCACACCAAACAACCTCTGCGTACAACAAAAGCTGATCAGCATGGTGCGCAAAAGCATCCCAAAAAGATCGCCAGCACTTCCTAATCTACCCTGAATGTATCGCGTGTCCGCCCCCCACGTGAGTCTGATGGTCGACTCGGACGTATGGTTGTTATAGGGGGCTTATTATTATTATTATTATAAATCCAGTAAGATGAGAGATTGTGTGATGAAAATATATGTATTGACGTGTTATATTTTTACAAGTAAGATTTTCGTTGTCTACAACGACCTTATTTATAATCCCACAGCTCTTGTTACTGGGGAAAATTTTAAAATATTCTACGTATTAGTGACTTGTGTAAAATGAGCATGATTATTTTGGAAATAACTCGATATTTTCAAACTTCAATATTTTTATTGCAAATATGGGTATTTTTATTGCAAATATGGGTATTTTTATTGCAAACATTGATGCTACAAAATAGTAAAGTCCACCATATTTTATCCTAAGGCATGCAATAACAGATCATACTTAAGTCTACAAGTATTATAGGTACTTATTACAATTTGTGAAATAAATAACAAAATATGAAATAAAATTAAAAGAAAAACTTCTACTAACCTATAAATAAATTACTTAAAAGCTAAAGTAAATAATATTAAAATAGTAATATTAAAAAGTAAATATAAATAACTTGCTATTGATTTTTGTAAAACAAACTTGCTAACTGAGATAACATTTAGATATAATGCACTAATCAATAATGTATGAAAAATTATAAATAGATGCTGCAACTTAGGACCGATTCTCCTATCATCTTTCGGTGTTATTCTACCCGTTAAAATATTGGTTCTGGCTATAGGAACCTCCTAAGTTATGAGTTTTGAGCGCAGAGTGCACCTACTGCCACTTCTGTATCTATTTCATTGAAACGAATGCAATCTACCAGGGACGGCCGGTCATCACTGTCACAGGATTGAGGCCTGCTCACACAAGCGTTGCGACAAATCAACCGTGCGATTTCGTATAAACTAACCTGTAATTTCGTGTTAGTGCTTTATTATCATATCAAGACATTTTTTTACTGATATATTGGCTAAAACTTAATTTCTATGGTTTTTGTATCCACGCTTGATAAAATGCGAGAAATTCTGCTTTTAGTTATTTTAAAACAGCTAGTAACACAATATTTTAGCTTTGCTCAAGATTATGCTTATTACATAAGCAGCTTACAAACCTATTGTAAAACTATTGTACATATTTGATGTACTTATAGGACGTGAATTAAATAGACCAAATAATATCTTAAGTATTTTTCAAACCTGGAATAATAACAATAATAGGATTTTTTCTATCTTTTCTTTTAAATTTCAATCGCAAGGGGTCCACAACTGGTAATCTTGAATAAACACTTACTTTACAATGCGGTAACTCCATTACCGCACTGGCACGTTCGTGTGACCGCGTCTTTATCCAAGGGGCCGGTTCCGATGCTCATGCGTGGACGCAGGTGCGGCGCCGAGCCGTCTACCAGCTAGAGGTCGGATTCTGTATGGTGATGTAACGTAACGTGACGTGTTACGTTAAGTCCCTGTTACGATAGTTCCTTACAAAAAGTTATTATCTCTGTAATTATGACGTATTTATTAAATTTAGGCCATGATTACTGAGCGTTCGAATAGAATAATAAATAAGGCCAAGAAAGCATACGATGCAGTTGATAAAACATATAATTTTGGATTTACGTGGTTATGAACTTGGTTCAATCTTTGTTGTACGCCAAACTGCAATCATAAATATAATAATATAATAAATAATTATAATGAAGAGATAAATAAATAATGACATATCTCTTTGTGTCACAACAACTCAACTTAAGAGACGGAGACTTTAATAAATTCATTAAATATCACACAACGTACACACTACGCCATCTAGGCCCAAACTAAGCAGAGCTTTTACTATGGGTACTGGAATAACTTATACTAATACATATACACTTTTCTTTTGTAGATACATACTTATTATACATAGAAACACCCAGACCAAGACAAATATTTATTTTAACTTAATTTGTAAAAAAAATAAGCAGATGCAAATAGGTTCTTCAAATTGAGATACGTCCTTTATAATCACGGGGATTTAAATGTTCCACTAAAAACGTTTGGCTTTATCAAACAGAATCAGACTTCCCATAGGTGATGCAACTTTACTTTTATTTATGTTAATGTATGTGTAGGTTAGTGGTTTGCTAAGTGTGTGTAATGGCCAAAGGGCTTTTACTTGCTAAATAATTTCTGCGTATTAGTGAGTTGTGTAAAATTAACATGAAGAGTTTGAAAATAACTTGATATTTTCAAACTTCCATATTTTTATTGCAAATATGGGTATACATTGATGCTACAAAGTAGTAAAGTCCACCATATTTTACCCTAAGGCATGCAATACTGATAAGAGTTATTTTTCAGAATATGGTGGTTTACAGGTGTTAAATTACAGCATATTCTGCCATATTATATTAGGTGTGTAAATATTAAGTTTACATAAAAATACACAACATTGTCCTGAAATCAAATTATGATACACAATAACAAATAACTAATCACAGTACTAAAAAACAAAATATCAAAAATTGTAATATCATTCGTCGTAATAAAATTAAATGTTACTCAGCCTAGATACAAATAAATAAAAATTAAAATTGACACGAAAAGAAGAAGAATAAAAATACAAACAAATCGAAGGTATTTTTGACGCCTTAATTATAATTATTATTTTTACATTTTTATTTTCTGTTTTGTACAAGAAATGTTATTTTAATTTATTTAATTAATTGTTAAAAGATCAATAAATATTAATTGAAGTTGAACACATATTACCACGTTATATTTTTTTTAACTTAAAATCTAATTAGATTATATTATTTACAATATTTCACTCTTCTTAAAATTATCGTTTAAATATTCCTGTACTGTAATATACCTTTTCTTGCAGAAAAGTATGTCGGAGAAGTCGGCACTTAGTCCCAAGTATGTAAAAATAAATCTACCAATAAGTTAGCATTGAATACCTACGCTTCAATTGTACCTTGAGTTATTGGCAATTGTTTCTCTTGAATGTGGCAACACTAGATAAATGAGTAGGATCTTCTTTACACCAGCGCGTGGGATTTCAATAGACATTCACGTCATTCAATCATTCATGCATGCACGGTTTTGCTCACGTTTGACGGAACTGCTCCGCTCTCATGGATTATAGCGTAATATTAAACGGCTTTGAACTTTTTCTAATAATTGGACTATCAATAGCAAGAAGAATAATTAAATCCAATAAGTAGTTCCAGAGATTTGCGCGTTCGAACAAACAATTTCTCCTTTTTTTTCCTTTATTACGATTAGATATATTTGAAACTCTCATGTTAGTATTTATTAAGAAGATAGGTACTGGCCTATTTACGTGCAAAAAAAATAATAATAATAAAACTATCACTTAACTGGTATAATAAGTAGCAAATAAAGTACCTATAATAAATCATCGATATCGCTCATAAAACTCACGGATTTTATAAATCACGTAATATTTATGCGTGCAAGGAAATTTACTTCATCAGGAAATTTACCTACATCCCGCCAGGAAACTTCCGTTTAATAAAATACTCAGGATAAAACATTATTCACCTTGTTTCCTATTGCGTAAATATTTATTGCTCATTTGTGCAAAGAGCGTAGTAAAATACTGTTTCTTATAAACTTACTGACGTTACTGACAAATTGGTGTACGAGTATGATTGTTAAATGTAATATTTTACACCAAATTTTAGCTTTGCTATGCCTTTTGGTATTTTGTATCCAGCAGGACTCGAACCTGCTCCCCTTGGGTAAACGCCCCAAGTGCTATGCTGCTAGACTCGAAATTTCTCAACTCTTTTTGTGCAGTGTCATAGGTAAATATATATATATATATATATACCTTAGCTAGACGAACCTTACTTGGTTTTAGCGATGAGTGATAAGTGTGTACCGAAGGTTAATTTTTCAACTTTAATATTATGTTTGTTACATGTCTGACATGATTATGTCTAATGATTGTTCATTATACAATATTACGGTTGAATTGATTCCAGTGGGGCTCGAACCCACACTTCTGGGTGCTACGTACCTACGCCTTACAGACTTCGGCTATGGAAGCAAGTCTCAGCAGAATCGAATTTGTCAACATATTGCTTTCAAGAATGACAGGGTGCATAAAAGGAGCCTCCACGAGTGACGTACACAACGATTCCCTACATCCAGTGCACCCTGGGCAATTCACGAGTTCTCCAAAGTGAATTGGCTAATTCTTTCACCACGATGGCAAGTCAAAATAAAATTTGACTCAGTCATCGACACGACGAAGAAGAAGGCCACGCCTTATTAGATTCAAGCCATCTATTGAGTAATTGTTAAGACATTTTCTTGATTCCATGACCGAAGTGGATAAGGCGCTGGTACGTAGAACCTAGAGGTGGGGGTCTGAACCCCACTGGAATCATAATTTCTGAACCGTAATGCCTTCAGATGTAGGGTCACATTTTCAATCTTTTGCGGATTAATAATGTTTACAGACTGTAGTTATCAGTTACCATACCTAAGGTGGAGTACGCCCGTTCACTACATGTACCATATACAAAACAGACAGACATTCCTGAGAGACCCTAATGTCAGTGTTAGACGGTAACATAAAGGTGTAAAATCCGACAATCGACCCAAACATCCCTCCCATTATACTAAGAAATAGTTCAAAAAATTATAGGACCAGATTTGAACCTGCAACGTTCTGCACACCGGGCAGCCGCTTTAACCAACCAGCTACGGTTGCCTCTTGCCAGGACCCTAAATTTCTCAACTGTATGTTACGTCATTACGTGACATCTCTCCCATTATCCCATATCAAGATCTGTCACTTTAGTTATAAATAGCATTATTTATTTATTGCATATAAATATGTATATATTTATTTATTAAACTTGTATTATTATATTTTATGTATCATATATACATATTTTTATTTATTTATATTAGGTATAATCTTACCTATCAACTTATTTAATTTATGCACTATTTTAGCATTGATAAGAATAAAAAATACTTTCCAAATAAAAATAAAATAAAATAAGGCCGCCCTTTGCATATTGTTGTCGTCTTTATTGTGTTGTCTTGTATTTTTTTATGAAAATAGTATGAATGCAAATAAAGTTTTCTATTCTATTCTATTCTATTCTATTCTATTCTATTCTATTCTATTCTATTCTATTCTATTTTATCAAGATACTTACACGACTTTTGTACTTAAACAGCTACTTGAAAAACAGCCATTCGGTGACCGATATTAGATTAGCAAGACATTACTATAAGTTGCTTACCTTTTAAGGCAGTTCTAGCTATCAGACATTCCTAAAGTCAGACCACTTCTCAAGTGGCTAAACTAAGTCGTATTAAATTATCAAATACCAATTGTCTGGGTGTATTATCGCCGACAGTATAGCCAATGGCCAATAAATAGTTTTGTGTTGATACGGCCAAGTATGCGAGAGCTAATCATTGTAAAGCACAGATGGTTCACTTTTAAACTACCATATATAAGGCTGTTGTATGCAGAAATACATACTAAATAATTATTTGTATTAGTAGAATGTAGTTCAAGTGAATTCTACCATTCGTTGGAGTATTATGATTTATTTAAAACCAGCACACATAGCCCCTTAAAAATAAGTTTTTAAAATCTCTGAAAGCTCATTATGGGTCTTCTTTGACTTGACTTTAAGCACATTTTCAGTAGTATTTAAGATTTCCAGTGCTAAACCACAATAATGTATGTCGTTTTTCGACGAATCAACAATAAGATTGACAGAATAACTTTAAGAATTTTTAGTTATTCATTTACTTGAGCCTCTTAGTCCAAGTTCAGCTTTAAAATACCGACATTTCAAACACTAATTAGTGTGAATTTATGTCGCAGCTTTGTGCTGAACAAGAGTGAGCCTTCTTTACCTTCATAACATTGATCAAAAGTTCATTGTCCGTGATCGGCACACACGTCTGATCAGTTTAATGGGCAATCAATATGATTAATACTGCCAATACTTACGTGTGCAATTAAATAGGGAGAAATCTTTAATTTGCATGTTTTTATATTGTCCACGCGGAAGCTATCGGTTTATTATTGCTTTTTAATATTGATTTTTACACGGAATGAGTCACTAACGAACATTCTGGCAAAGAAAAAGTTACGCATAGTAATTTGCGAACGTAATTTCGCATGATTTAGTACTATGTTCCTTTATACAGTAGAGTAACTTGTATCAAAGAATTGATTTCAATCAATTTACCATTAATAATCATTAACTGATTTTTTTTCCTCTTTTTGTTATGTTATTTTTATTTATTAAAATATTTACATTACTAACCTAACTACAATTTAATCTTTAAAACTAATTAAAGACATACCTAACTATATATACATCAAATAAAAGAATTAAATATACCAAAAATACAGGTGTCAAAAAATACGTCCGCATCGATGTCGACCGCTTATATATATATACATATTATACTGATTCATGTTATTATAGTCATAGATATTAGAATCATATGGAAACAAATCTCTAAAGCATATTTTTGCGACTAAGCTATGAAGCAATCAGGCGTATTCTCCACTTGATTGATAGTAAATGTCCCCAAGATCGTATTATGCGTAATTTCAGGGTCTAAATGCACTACCAACTGCCATAGCAAGCATTATTAATTAGCGAAGGGTCAAAGGTGAGGCCGGTGATGCTCCTTGCCTCGAAATCGTTTAAGAAAGCTCCATCATCTGATTTTAATTTAAGTAGACTAAGGTCATATTCACGCATCTTTTTAACCGACTTTAAATAAAGTAGTAAGTTCTCAAGTCGATTCTATTTTATTATGTTTGTTCGCCGATTACTCGAAGACGCTTTTTAGTGCATTTTTTGTAGTTAAAGAAGTTTTTTTTGGGATATTATTTTTGTAAAATTATTAGCGATATATTTGCGTTAATATTTTATATTATTTATTACCTTATAGATTTTTGCCATACTACAAAAGAACCATTACTAAGAACTATAAAATACCTCATTGAAATTTGACAATGAACAGCTGCGTTTCCGCCTACTCCAAAGGTCATACAATTTTGGTAATGTACGTGACCTCCAGAATCTTATAAAATGGTCATCAAATCAATAATACTTTTTGGCTTACCAAAAAAAAATATAGCACACAAACTGTTCTCACCGTGAAGGTTGCTATGGTCATTATCACCAAGTTTTAGCCAGTTTAGGATGGTAATGATGATAAATGTTTTTTTTACAGCTATCAAACCTAAACCTATGTCATAATGGACATGAAAAAAAAAATATAACCATAGATCTTCAGAAATTCACAGAAGTTCAAGGTTTTTAGGATGAATTTTTAGTCTTCATAGTGGTTGTTTGTTTGTTTATTTGTTATTATTTCGTGGTTAAATTCTGTGCATACAAAATTTAAACTAGTTGTTTTCCAGTGACACGCAAGAAGAAGAAGAAGTGGTTTGTCTTCAGAATGAAGTATTATTTTTTGATTGTGGGGTATTCTCTGTATCTATATTTATTTATTAATTTATTTATTTATTGGAAGACCAACAGCAGTAACAATTTATATTAACAAAAATATTATGCAACATTCAGCCAATTACAGGTCCTCACGAATAAGTTACAATATATTATAAAATTAAGAATTACGAATGTACTGCAACAAATTATAACAGAGCCTTATACAAATCAATTGCTTCAATAATACTAAGCACACTTTTGATATTGAATAAAGAAATCCCGGCTTAGCACCCGTCTCATCGACTCCAGGTTTGCATTAAATACATCAACATCATGTAATTTGCTTGCATCATTAAGGATCTTACTAGCTCTCCGGACAAAGCTATTCTGCCGATAGTTAGATGGCACTAGTGGAAGGTGGAGGGGTGAATATATCTATATGGTATATATGTATCATCATGCATTTGCCCTTTCGTCATTTCCAGAAAACAAATGAACAGAAAATAAAGTCGGTGATGGACTGAAGATCTATAAAAATCGTTATACGGTTGGAGTCAGAAGCCAGAAAGTCTGTCAACTAGTCTAACAAAGATTTTTTTATCGTAACACCTCGTTCTGGATTGTGGAGATCTGATCTGATGGTAGAACCGAGACCTCGCTAGACGAAAGAGGTAATAATTTTCTATAACGCTAATCAGTATATAGCTTACAACGTACATTGTATACACTCATGATTTATTCTCATAATTATTCAAAATTACACTGGTACTTATTCTATTGCCGGTAACGAAACCGACTTCTAATTCGACGACAACGCCATCTAGTTAGATAATCGGTACTAAATATCTCAAGATTTTGCAAACATTACATAAAAATACGTGAAACGGTTTGACACTATGTCCAGTATTCCGTTGCCATGGCTTAAAAATCAAGAGTGAGTATTTTACTTCGTAGCATACAATTGGTACAGTAACTATTGAATATCTTTCCTATTTACCCTACAATTTGCCTCGTCTCGTTAGATAGTGTTTAATCGATGACGCATGTCGCGGCACCCACAAAGGACTACACTTTTGATAATTAACTAACTGTCGATGTAATTGGATTGTTTGTTTGTTTACTACTATAGATAAGCAATAGTAAACAATATAGTATAAGGAGAAAGCAATTATTGCAGCCGCAGATATGTAGTTATACCTATATCTAATGTATGGAAACCAAGTGTGTACAATCACACAAATGAACAACACAGGACAGTCAACATTTCTAATACTGGGAAAGTTGGTGCCCTGGACTATCCATTGGCACGCGAAATATATACACTCACCGTATCTATCATCTATCTATCTATCACAAGCAAACAAAAATTCACAACGATAGCATTGAGTCCAGCATTCTGCCAGGTAGGCATTCCCTCTCACATCAGCATGGAACTTATGCCTTAAAAGCAGTGTAAGACTTTAAATAACACAATCAATCATTTACGAAAGCTGGCTCAATCATGGAATGGTATAGAGATGTGCATGACCTTACCTGCCTACCTCCTACTGCGTCAGGATGAAGAAGGAATGCCGTGGGCGAAGCACGAGCTAAGGCTTAAATGACTCAATACTCAAGTCGCTAGCAACAATGTTTATTCTAATGATTTGTTGTTTTTGGCTTTGTTTAGGTAGTTATGGCATTGCCATTTTGGATATGTTTTTTATTAATTACCATCCTCTAAGTATTGACGATTCTACTATGAAACGAGAAATATTAGAGAAGAGAAGTAGGATCAATAAATGTTTTTAAGACAAAAGTTAAAGAGCATTTTCATTCCTTGATAAATCAAACCAATTTGACATGATATTTATACTTTTATTTTATTAACCGACTTCTAAAAAAGGAGGAGGTTCTCAATTCGATTCGTATATATGTTGCTTTTTTTTATATTTGTTCACGGATATCTCCGTCGTTTATGAACTGATTTTGATGATTCTTTTTTTGTTGGACAGGAAATGATTCCAAAGGGGTCCCATTGTCAGCATGTCGTGATCTGATGATGGGATCTCAGAGAAATCGAGGGCAACCCTCGAATTTTATAGGCACATGTAATGTTTTTAGTATGTTTTTCAAAAATACGTAAATACTGGTGTAGTATTTACGTATTTTTATGTGGATGAGCTGATGATGGAAGGTCAACTCTTCAATGGTTAGGATTTAAAGGATAATTCTTTCACTACTGTTCACATATTCAGACTGCTAGTTATGATGTCAAGTGAGCTGTTGGAACGGAGATATTTCAAAGGTGGTCCCATTGTCAGCAAGTCATGATCTGATGATGGGACCCCAGAGAAATCGGCGGCCAGCCTCATATTTAATTAATCGAGGCCAGGATTTACGCTTGGTCGCAATAATTTTATGTGGTTGAGCTGATGATGGAAGGTCAACTCCTCAATAGTTAGGAGTTCAAAGATAATTCTTTCACTACTGTACGCATATTCCTACTGCTAGTTATTGTGTAAAATGAGCTGATGATGGAAGGTCGTGACCCTCAATAGTCAGGAGAAAGGATTTAATTCTTGTTTATTATAAATAAGGTTTCCGTCTCAAGTAACCATCGTCTACTCATTCGAGAAACATTCTTGCTCGGTCTACCCATCACTTAAAATCGTAAAATAAAATAATTTTTAACAAAAAAAAACCGACTTCAAAAAGTAGGTAAACTAAAAAGCAAAAAATAAATTTACTTCGCACAAAATAATACGTTTTTTCATTTAGTTAAATAGAAATTATTAAATAATTATTTTATAATTCTGAAGTCGGTGCCAAGTAAACAATAAATAACTCTGTATAGATAATATCAATCGTTCTAACAACATTTTTCTAACTGAATATTAGTTATATTTCTGTGGTAAGTACCAATACTGGGCGACCGCGCACTAGCAGAACTACGCCTCCCTTTTTGTGTGAACTGTAATTTGATATTGTAGAAAGGTCGTTTTTACTTGGCACCGACTTCAGAATTATAAAATAATTATTTAATAATTTCTATCTATCTAAATGAAAAAACGTATTATTTTGTGCGAAGTAAATTTATTTTTTGCTTTTTAGTTTACCTACTTTTTGAAGTCGGTTTTTTTTTTGCTAAAAATTATTTTTATTATTTCTTCATGTATTATTATTATTATTATTTAATTATTATATACAGGGTGGATGCGACATAGCGACATTTATTGAAACCACAGCTTCTATACATGGCCACTATGCATTTCCACCGGATAAAAAATTCTCTGGCGGAAAAAAAAAATCCACGTCTTCCGAACAAATTGCACGATCGCAATGTTGAAATTGTTCGGATAACGTGATTTTTTTTTTTTCGCCAGAGAATTTTTATCCGGTGGAAATTGATACTTACCATGTATAGAAGCTGTGGTTTCAATAAATGTCGCTATGTCGCATCCACCCCGTATGTAGGTAGTCGTGTATGTATATGTTATGTTTATGTAATTTATATATTAGTACTAAGATGTAAATATGTAATGTAGTTATATTTATCTTTTGTATTTTCTACTTAAGTTGTAAACTTATCTTGCCCTCTATGGCATCATCGTCTCCTCTATTGCTCTAGGTTTGCTGGAAGAGAACTCAAGCACTGAGTTAAGCTCGCCTTTTGTCTACTCTTACTGTAATATGTTTATTTTTCTGTAATCTTTTGTGTACAATAAAGTGTTAAATAAATAGGATCTAAACAAACTAGGATTTTGTATAACTTTTAAACTTACGTGTTGCATGATTAAGTAAAAAATCTATCGGAAGCTTGATGATTCTTTTTAGGAGACCGCGCCGCTAGAACCAGCCTGCTTGCGACCACGGCCAGTGTAATCTGTCTGCCGAAACGTCAAGCCTAAAAGGTAAATAATGTATAATCGCGTTAATTCCCGTTCGATATTTTACTAGGATTTGGGGTTGAGATGGCAGTCGTTTTACGTAAAATACTGATATATTGGTAAATCCAAAAAAAAACCGATCCAAGTATCAAAGGCAAAGGCTAGAAGGTGGTGATAGTACTTTGTTGTCCCAGTGTTGTTATTGTAGAGGTACAGAGTTCCCGAGATTAGCGCTATCAAACAAACAAACTAACTTTCGCCCGCGTGTCTGCATGGTAGGCACATCGATAAAATCTACATCTAAAATTTTATTAAAATCGTTCCATCCGTATTGAAGATTACCCGATACAAACAGACAGACAAACAAAAACTTGAAAAACTGTTCTTCAGGCAAAGTAGTCGTCATTGATGGCAAATAATTTTGAATAACAATTTAAGTTCTTTTACAAAATACCTCTAAAAAGCGTTAACAACGCCAAATAAAACAGTGATATTTTGCCTGCATCAAAATTAATTAATGTCAAATAATATCGCACTCACACATCATCAATCATCATCAATTAGCCTCTCGCAGTCCACAGCTGGACATAGGCCTCTCTTAATGTGCGCCACAACACCCGGTCCTGTGCCTTCAGCATCCAGTCCCCTCCAGCGACCTTCTTCAGGTCGTCAGTCCACCTGGCAGGGGGGCGTCCCACCTTACGGTTGCCGAGTCGCGGTCTCCATTCCAGGACTCGTTTGCTCCAACGGCTGTCGGTCCGTCGGCAAACGTGACCAGCCCACTGCCACTTCAGCGAGCTTATTTTGCGAGCTATGTCGGTCACTTTGGTTCTTTGTCGGATGACCTCATTACGAATTTTATCCTTCAAAGAAACTCCGAGCATAGCTCGCTTCATAGCCCGCTGCGCGACTATGGCCCGCGCGCACTCACACGCGAGCTTCAAATGTCAATCTACTAACTTTGCTTCAATCAATCGTTATAAACAACTTACTTCTACCCTCTGAACATATTTCAGAACCTATTTTACATTTGTATTTTACTAGTGGTAAAGCTCTTGTGAATGAGCTCGAGGGCGGCGGCACCACCGTCTCATCTTTAACCTGCCGCCAAATAGAGTGCTTCCATTACTGTGTTCCGGTTTGGTGGTGAGATCAGGCCCTGAAATTACTGGCACATGAGGCATAACACCGTAGTCCTCAGCTGCAGCGACGCATCTATTATCTGCTTTTGTGGATTGTTGATGTCCATGGGCTGTACTCCACTTACCATCAGGTGGACTACACGTTCGTTCGCTGTGGGCGTACTATAAAAAAAAAACCCCCAACGACCGAATGGCGAAGTGGGTAGTGTACCTGCCTGCGACGCGGGTACCAGTCGCGGGTTCGATTCCCGCTGAAGACAAATCTTTGTGTGCATGAACATTGGGTTTGTCCTAGTCTGGGTGTTTCTATGTATGATAAGTATCAGTTATTCTTGTACCCATAGTACAAGCTCTGTTTAGTTTGGGACTAGATAGTGTTGTGTGTATGTTGTGAGATATTTATTTATATATTTATAAGAACTAGCAATGCAGAACTATCGCAAATAGCAGTGCTTTCAACAATGGCCATTAATTGCACCATTGTTGGCCTAGGCGAGAATTCCTTGCATATTAAACCAAGCTGTCAGTAACTAATGGTAATTTAATATTAGTGTACCATGAACCATGGAGGCATGGACCCTATTTAGGAGAGCACTTAGTTTAATGCAATTCTGTAACAGTTTAACACTTTGGATTAGTGTAAGTGCTCCCAGACTGACGAGCATTTGCTTGTAATGTAATATTTTTAATTTAGAATTGAATCATTTTCGACGACCGGTTGGCAAAGTGGGTAGTGTACCTGCCTGCAAGGCCGAGGTCGCGAGTTCGATTCCCATTCGAGTTAAGACAACTTTTTGTGTGCATAAACATGGAGGTAAGAAAAAGTATATATGTATTAGTATCAGTTATTCTAGTACCGATAGTACAAGCTCTGCTTAGTTTAGGACTAGATGGCGTTGTGTGGCAAATGAGAGATATATATTTATTTATGTTACAGTTTGCGGTTCTTCTCTCAGACTGTTATAATATTCAAATCTGAAATGTTACATTACAACCTAATGCTCGCGGTCTGGAAGCACCTTTAGAGGTGTTTAATTTGCAAAGATATCATTAATATAGGAGGTAATAACACACACGGTTCTTAAATCCTTAGTAAAAGAGAAGGAGGCAATAGATTCATAAATTGCTTTGTTCAAAGTTAAATCTGGATGTATCATTCAAACAAATTAATGAACAAAATAAACTGCAATCACGTTTTTTGTTATCCTTCCGTTACTCCAGTAAAGCATAGTTCACGGAAATAAATTAATATAATAATAGGAGTAAATCCCAATTGATATAAGACAAAGAACAAGGTCGAATGCGATGGATGTAACATGAAGATGGTACTACAGGTGTAAAATTATTATGTGGTAAGTGTTCCATTGGGTTCGACACAAAACCCGAGTCAGTGTTTCCTCATACTCATGAGGAAACACTGACTCGGGTTTTGTGTGTCTTCAAAGCAAAAGTAAATAGAAGCATCACTTACAGTAACTGAACTAAAAAACAAACCTAGTTACACCAACAAACCAATCTATTACCAATCAATCTGCCAATCTTAGTCCATTGCTCGACAAGGCTTCCCTCAATTTCTGCTTTTCGCATCCAGGTTGTCAGTCTATCTGGCGAGGGACTTAAATTAATTAGAAGTTTGATATTTTAGCTAAAATCGAGTATTCTAATTCATGAACATCTTCCTACGACACACAAAAACCAATGGAAAACATCGCTCTAATACCACAAAGCGCATTACAACGCGTGAGCATGAGCGACTTGCGAATCAATAACTAACAGTGCAGACGGTTTAAACAGTTCAGTCAAAAATAAGCGAGGTAAAGACCTCCAGCGATCCAAAAACAACTTTTCACCTGGAAAAACTATTTACCAACCAATGAAATTAGTTTGTAAGTCGAAGTTAAGGTAAGCACGTGAAATATCTGAGGTACAAATGTACTGTCTGTCTGCTGTCTCTGATATTCTGTGACAGATATTTTTTGCCAACCAATGAAATTTCTCTACTCTTTCTATTAGATACTTGAGATTGTTAGACGCAGTCAAGGTAAGCCCGCGAAATATCTAGATACTAATGTAGATTGATAGATAGAAGATAGAAAATACTTTATTTATACATAATTTCACATGAAAAAAATAAATAATAGTTTAAAAAAACTAAAAAACACGCTTTTAAAGTACTTCTAACTAAAAAGTGAAAAATAATTCCTAATATAAGCTGAAAAAAGCGTGGGTTGCTCGATAGACGAAAAATATGGCACAGAGCGCCCCACGCTTTTTTCAGCTTATATTAGGAATTATTTTTCACTTTTTAGTTAGAAGTACTTTAAAAGCGTGTTTTTTAGTTTTTTTAAACTATTATTTATTTTCTACTTTTTAGTTTGGTTTATTTATAAGAGCGTTTTTTTTTTTTTTTATATATATATTTTTAATTTTTTTTATCGAATTATTGCATTGTCATCGATCTTTGACAGGTGTGCAAAATTTGAATGAAATCTGTCCGTTTAAAGTGGGTCAAAATCGAGTCCAAAGGAGTCGGTTACATACAAACAAACAAACAAACAAACAAACAAACATACAGGTGAAGCTAATATAAGCGTGTTAAAAAGAAACTTAAGAGGTAACAACAAAAAGAAAATAACAGGAAAAATGTACCAAGGGCGGCCTTATTGCTTAAAGCAGACATATATTTTTTGCCAACCAATGAAATTGCTCTATTCTTACTATTAAATACTTCAGATTGTTAGACGCAGTCAAGGTAAGCCTGCGTAATATCTGAGGTACTAATGTACTATCTGTCTTCTGTCTCTGATATTTTGTGATATTTTTTGCCAACCAATGAAATTGCTCTATTCTTTCTATTAGATAATTGAGATTGTTAGACGTATAGTCTATTCATATAGACTTGGCAAAAAAGATAAACAATAATGGCTGACGAAAAAAAATAGTGATGTGAATCATTTAATGAACTGTTGTGAACTACTCAAAATGGCGCTTCAACATTCATTCAGTGAATGATATTAATTAATTAAAAGTCGCTAAAGTCGGTTAAAAATGGACTATGATTTAGTTATGTGTCGTTCGCGATTGAACGAATCTAAAGAACCGAGTCGCGCGAACCGCACAGTCGAATGGGCCACTTAAGCTGTAGAAAAGGATTAATTCGTTACGATTTGTTATTCACGATAAATAGATTAAATTAAATTTAATTTAATATAAGTACAGCTTTCAATAAATTTAAGAATGTTTTGAACAATTTAATTCATCATCACTGACAAAAACGTAAATCAATCCCAATCGTTCTTTCGTTCACTTGTTCCCATCCCTAAATCAAATGTCAAACTTCCATGTCGTTTTTTTGATCTGTGGTTTGAAGTCTCCTTGGAATAACGAAATTTGCAAAAAGAATACATTTGCACAGTGAATTTACAATGAATATATGTGAATATTAGTGTGTTGGTGTGTGAACTAGTTTATACAACTCAATGTGGTAACGTACAGTGTGTTATTCTTTCGCAATATCGTAATTTGTAATTGGGGGGGGTTTGTTTACTGTTTTTGCCAAGTCTAAATGAATCGACTATAGTCAAGGTAAGCCCGCGAAATATCTGAGGTACTAATGTACAGTCGGCCAATGAGTTGGGTATGCAGGGCAAAAACTTCTAAGTCATATTAAAGACTTACGACACCAGTTATGGAAAAGTGAGTTATATATCTAAATAGTGGGTATATTACACTTATTAAATATGAAATACAAACTTGCATATCTATTGCAGTCAGTTTTTACTATGACGTAGAAGTTTTTGCCCTGCATACCCAACTCATTGGCCGACTGTACCTACTATCTGTCTGCTGTTTCTGATATTCTGAGCAACTACAGAGCTTGAGGCGGAAGGTATACTGCCAGGCCACCGCCACTCGGCCGTACCTACAGCGATAAATGCCTACAAATTCGCGAGGCGCCGGCGCCACTTCGACTGTCGGGTGTCTACCAAATTATTTACTTTTTAAATTTTACTGTACTATTTTCTTTTTTTTTTTGTTTACTGTACTATCTTTAAAATACCTACAATTACGAGTTTCTAATCGCAGACTACTAATTAGGTATTATTATCTGTGTTTATCTTGTAAATTAAATAAAAACAGTCCCTACTTCAAAACTTATTTTTATTTTAATGAGTATCTTTCTACTTGAGTTGAGTAAAGGTTTATTTTTATTTTTTTATTACAAATGAGAGACTGTAAAATTCGTTTTAGTATCTACCTAATTGACTGAGTAATCAATCATACGCATCAAACATAAGATAGAATAGGTGGTCAAATAGGTAGATAGATAGACGATGAATATTATAGTAGTAGGTAGCAACGCATCGGCGAGCCGACAACCCTAGCGACATAGGTATCGCGTCACTCAGCGCCAGACAGCGACAGAGCTACGCGTTAGAAGAGAGCGGCAATACTTAGGTGAATATCTCGTTAGGTACTGAGCGCTTATGCGAGCTGAATTGAACTTTGTTGCTTAGTAGCAAGAGTCTCTATTTCTATGAATTGTTACGGGAAGTGGTGCTTCTGTACTTGTACTTTTTATTCTGTGATACTGCGTCGACTCTACTTCTGTGCATATTAAGTGAATTAACTGATGTCGTTCAACGTCGTCGTTCGTTACTTTTGCTCGCAGGAGACAGCTTAATCCAAAGGTACTTAAGTGAACCACCTGTAACTTATGGTAGTTCAATCCATGCGCGTGCGCAGGCTGCCGTGAGAACGCACGTATCACGTACAGCAAGGTCACTGTTGAATAAATCATTGTTTACCATCAGTACTATTAGTACTACCACTACTAACAGTGTTGCAAACAAGTAATCGATTTTTCCCCCAGATTTAACTTATAAAATCAGCAAGGGATTGAGTAGTGTCCTTTTCACTGTCACGTCTTAACTGCTGATCCAAACTTAACGATAACTTAAACGGATATATGAAACGCAAATTCATTTTTATTAACATGCTACGACGGTAGCCGCGGCTAAAAGTTAGTATCTATAATATTTTTTGTTCTTAAGTAACAATGAAGCAATCTATTTGGGTACAAATTCTTTATAATCGCGCTAAATATACCACGAGCCGTAAAAGCCATTTTTCACTTACAGAAAAATGATCTTGAATTCACCAGTGGTTTAGTGGAAAACCTCCTAGTTTGGCAACACTGAGTACTACTCCCTTGCTAGTTTTGTGTGAGCATATGAGTATAGGAAGTGATTATAATGAATAGCGTTAGAACAATTTATGATTGCCATTGTAATAATAATAATCTGCCAAATGAAGATTCCTTTATGTTGAACATAATTATGTGGTAGAAGTCCTTTATGCATTTTGTGTGAGCATGGGAAGTAGTTAGATTAGTAATAATAGTACTTAATCTGCTAATTAAATGTACTGCTGGTACTTGCTTTTGTTTGTATTTAAAATTTCTTTATTTAATATAAGTAATAATAGTAGTTACATACCAGTGTACATTTATGATCCTAGTAATAACAATCTTACAATTTCAACTAGTTTTACAGACACAGCGGGACACTCCGTATAAAATTAAAAAGTAAAATTTCTGTGGACACTGCTGATACTGAATTTGATGAAAAGCAGAACGAAGGAGAGGTATATACAAATATAAGTTATATCCGATACCGATTTCAAAATATATGGTTATCCAAATTAATTGCCAAAAAGATCAATGTTTCATTTTTATATTTTTTACAAATTTCACTGGAGCAACGTATCCAGTTTCCGTGTGCCGGAAAGGACTTTAACTTTTCTTATACACACCATAATCACCTTAAACGATTAAAATAAAATTTAAAAGATAATTTCGAGTCTCAATTTCTCATTCAACAAGGTTGTATTGAGAAAACAAAATACAATAAAACAAAAAAAAAATATTTCACGGTTCACATTGTTCTTATGGTGATCGGACGAAACTAATGTTTAAGGGAGAACAACCGGTATGGAATTCTCATACAAAATGAGTATGGTTGTATCTTTTACATTTTTCATCACAATGTTATAATTTTGGCTCAGCCAATTTAAAACATGATTATCTATGTTCCTTTGATTTCAAATTATCTTTAGTCTGCCTATTTTAAAAATAAAAAAAATAAAAATTAATAAAAAAAATAAAAAAAAATAAAAATAAAATAAAATTAAAAAAAAATTACTAAAATAATACGTTTCTAGTATCAGCTGATCTTGCATTAAATAGGCTTTCTGTGCAATACGGGACCAGCTTATACTGGCAATGTATATCGATTTGTAGCTGTTACTATGTTGTTTATATAACTTTCAAGTTAACAAAACACGTGTGAATAAAAATGACAATACAGAAGCTATTTACATTGTTTACGTTTATAACTTTAACAATATAAATCACCTCATTTGTTTTTATTTGCCTTAGTTTTGTTTAATGGTTCTTTTAGATTTGTGTTTATTTTTTGGACGATATAATTGCTTAGTTTTGTTTACGAGCTTAAACTTATCATATTATGACTAAAATAGCACATACGTTGTCTGCACGTGTGGTGTGGTGGTTTAAGTGGCCGCCTCGCCACTCTCCACTGCACCGGTGGGTTCGATACCCACATAGAGGACAAATCTTTGTGTGATTCGTAAAGAGATTCTTTCTGAGACTGGGTGTCGTTCTGTGAGTGGATGTGTTTATTTGGCCTTGTCATTGCGACCATTGGATAGTGTTATTGCTACTGGCGTTTTATCTAATGTGAAAAAACCAAATTTATCTTTATTTATCTGTATAGTTTACATTCTTACAAAGATGTCGCCGCGAATCTTCAACAAAGTATTATAACCGATAAAATATACCGAAGTATTTCGCAACAAACCTCTATTGCCAGTTATTGTTAATATTTTATACATAGATATAGCAAAGACGATCATTTAGCCGTTTGTCACGGTCACATGACACTCGACCAGCCTCCATTTACAATCTGTCCAAGGTTGATGTAACTTTATACAACGTATCGATTATAATCTATACGTGATGTGTAGAATGTGGTATGTTTTGTTATAAAAATATCTTGTGTGTAATCTGAGATTGGCTGTTTATTATGTAGATATACTACCGCATTATATTTTTATATAAAAATATATATTTTATATATTTTTTTTATATATTTATAGGTATAAATGTAGTCAACAAGTAAATAGCTTCACCTAGGTATAAGTAAAAAGCAACAACATCCTATTTGATTTTATAAATCCACAAAAGCAGATTGTAGATGCGTGGCGTCACGAAATGACGTAACATAAAGTTGAGAAATTTAGGGTCCTGGGAATAGGCGACCGTAGCTGGTTGGTTATACGGCTGCCCGGGTGCAGAAGGTCGCTGCTTCAAATCCTGCCGGTCCCATATTTTTTTCAACTGTTCTTTAGTATAAGATTGCTACATCTGAGAACTACGATTCTTATTCTTCGTCGTGTCGATGGCAGAGTCAAATTTTATTTGGATTGGCTATCGTGGTGAAAGGATTAGTCGATTCGCTTTGGAGAACTCGCGAATTGCCCAGAGTGCGCCGGACGTGGGGAATCGTTGTGTACGTCGTCACTCGGGGAGGCTCATAAGAACTACGATGCTATGTATCTTGTGTCGGATTGCAGGACCTCATTTTACAGTCAAACTGAAACACAGTACTTTGGTTCGGAATTACTGATGGTAGGTTGAAGGTTAGGCGGAGGAGCATCCTCGCTCGGGCGTGTGCTGGTCTACCACCAGCAAAGGGCAATAGAATAATAATATGATAATATATAATCTTGTCTCTACCGGTCTCTTTTATCTCAAAACAAACACTATGAGCCTTACAACCAGGAATAAAATAATAATAAAAAATAATTAAAAATATATAATATCACACAACATACACACAACGCCATCTAGTCCCAAACTAAGCAGAGCCTGTACTGGAATAACTAATACTAATACATATACAATTATTTTTGTAAATACATACTTATTATACGTAGAAACTATTAAACTAATTTTATAATATTTCATTTTGGTTTATATTTAGATACCGATAGCCAAATCCGGCTGGTAGATAAACTCATCCTGTTTGTATCCACAGTAAAGTAGTTCATATTGTATACATTTTTAGTTATATATGCGCAATATCCAACTACGTACTCAATGTTTTAGCACAAGTGATAACAACGTACAGAATGGTGTTCCCACAACACGAATAAATGATAAAACCAAGGATTTCTACTCTTCCTATGAATTAAATGAATATAAGCCTTGGATCCGATTTTCTCTAGTTCCGGTATTTGGATATGCATTTGATTGTCAAGGTTGCCAATTTTAACTTGTGTGTTTGTTTAAACACTCTTAATACATTTCCGCGACTGATTGATAGATTGATTGATTCATTTAATTTGAGACAACACGCAATTTTTATATAGAAAATAATATATACACATTCGACTCGACACTCGATTACTAATTACAAACAAAAAAAAATTCTAATCGATCCCGGCGTCTTTTAGTAATCGCCGAACAAACAGAAAAAAACATACAATCTAAATCATAACCTCCTCCTTTTAGGAGACCGGTTAAAATTGACGCTATGTCGTCGACACGTTGAAGAAGAACGGTTCCTACGGCTTTTCTTCTTAGTCACTATAATCACTGATAAAAAACGTATAATAGTGTCTTCGATCACCCGGTCCACTGGAGTTCTCCATTCGGTCCTTGATAGCTATAGGTATTGGAAGGGCGCCAGCCGGTGAGTTTCTTGACACTTCATCCTACGGCTTGCGATAATTACGATAATCCATTTAAATTATGAGCCTTGATCTACAGCATTTACAATCAAGAATCGAGACTAGCTAGGATGTTAACTTAAGTTAGATCTTATTTACATAACAATGCATCACACACATTATTTAAATCCATTCAATTGTGAGAATATCCTGTCTAAACAACCTGGAATAACTTAACGGCATCTTAGTTGGTTTGAGCGCGCTAATCTCTAGAACTACTGGTCTGATTTGGATAATTTTGTAGCACTTCATAGTATAATTCTTGGGCAAGTTTTTTAAAATTACACTCCAATCCACGGCAGCGAGACAGTAACATTTATCGGGGGTAAAACCGCGGGGAGCAGCTAGAAGTTAAATATCCATTGTCCAATAGTTAGACACATGTTTGCAACATGCTAGAAAAGAAAACAGGAACTTATTGTCTATGTTTTCTGTTAAGAAATCGCGACGTGACATGACACACGCTAGCTTAAAAAACATGGCGCCAAAGAAAGGCGACTGTCTGCCTTGCGCAAGTGTACGAAAATATTTGTGATTTTTTTGGACTACATTATAGTCAAAGAGCCGAAATATGCCAGATCTGTGTCGATGATAGGTATATCTACACTAATATAAAGAGGAAATATTTTTTTATTTGTTTGTTTCGACCTAGAAAATATTATCGAATTTACAGGACCGATCCTAATTAAAATTGTCATGGAGACTCCAGGAATAATATAGGCTTTTTTATCGACGTACCACGCGGGCAGAGCCGCGCATGGGAGCTAGTAATGTATAAGACAAGTCAAATAATGTATTAACGTAGGATATTTTGTTAATGATCTAAAAACACATCTGAATCATTATTAAAACAACAATTAATGCAATCAAATACAATTAAAATTTCTAGACAATCAACGCGTAAATAATTCAATTAAGACCCGTTGTTTATGATTTGTTATTAAGTTTGCAAACCATAAATATTTTAAATCGTGAAATGTATTATTCAATCTTAATTAAAATTATAAACACGAAACATTTAATCTATTTGTAAACTACTGAACAAACCAATTATACTTTGTCCAACCGTTTATTTTCTTTTTGATATTTCAAAATTAATGACGTCACCGATTCGATTTGGAATAATAATCGGTTTTTTAACAAGAACTTTATACCGAATTAAATGCACCGAAATATTTTTAAATCAATATTATTATTTGATTATAAGTGTTTTTAAATAAGAACCTGAATTATTGAAATTAATAATATTTAATAATATTTTTACTTCTGTCATTTTTGTAATTTCAAGATTCGACAATTTTTTTGCAAATAATTATTTATTGAGTCATGGAATATATTTAGTAAATTTACACAAATGTTTATTTATCTATTACTATGAAAATAATATCGATTTGTCTCATTTCAAGACCTGATTATAGCCTGTGGTTGTTTGTTATGACACAGGGTCTTCACTACAAGAGTGTTGCCCGTCAACAAAGTACGGTATTACTTTATAATCTAGTAGTCTTTGTTTATAATAATATTCCGTAAGAAAACCGTTATTACATAGACATATAAGCTGTCAAAAAAAAATAAACGAATGGACAAGGTATGTATATTATGTATGTATGAATAAACTAATTCCACCAACGTAAAGTTAAATTTATCACTGAGTAACATGGGCTTTATTGTATCGAATTCCACGTGGAACAGTCTTAGAAACAGCTAGCTTCTTTAAACTGATAGAATAATAACAAAACAAAGGTTCGTTTTATAAAAGCCTAGTGTTTTTCCAGAGACATGGTGGACATGCCCGAAGCAGCAAGCTCTTAGTTTATTAGACAGAATTATCATGTTTCAGTCCATTTGTCAGTATGTAAAACAAAGGGGTTTTATGGTTTTATCTTTATCTGGTCGTTGGCGCCGGTCGGAAGCATTACATGTTAGTCGGTGAATTATCGCCATGTTGGAGGTCAGTATAGCAGTGATTTTTTGAGCACAATGCGCGTAAAACTTTTTCTGCGGCTGAATAAAATGGTGACCACGACAAACATGAAAGTAAAGATTTATCTCTATTTATTACTGGAGTAGGATATAATGTTTGCATTATAACAGGGAAAATAAATGTTATTGTTCTGAAGGAAAAGAAAGTATACTTAAGTTTCTTGAAAACTTTTAATATGCTAGTCTTATGTATATTTTTACTCCCATATTTTTTCGAACCTTAAATGGTTATTTTACTTCACATTAAAACAGTGTGAATGCGACATCACACACACACACATTCACCTATTATGTTTAGGTCCCATAGAATAGGGTGAGAGTCTATAGCGATCCACCAGGCACAATTCCAACTCCGTGCTGCTTTTGTGAATTTTCTCACGGAAAGTTTACAAATAAGACTTTGCCCGACCCGGAGTCGAACCCGATACCTCGTGGTGAGAGGCGCATACGCTAACTATTGGGCCATCGAGGCAGTCAGTAAATGTTTGATTGATTTTTTTTACAATGAATACTATATTTGATCATAACATTCACAACAAACTACATTTTCAATTGAAAATGATGACTTTGGAGTTCATTGAACCTTTTTAGGACAAGGAAAGGTCAATCCAGAAGAGGTTCATCAATAAGGATGTTCTGATCAATGAAGGGGAAAATTAATTTGGCAAACAATCGACTTTGATCTATTGTTGGATTTTAGCAAGAAATTGTTCTGCTTCATAGGTTTGAATACATCTTTTAATTCGTAGGTCGTAGAACTTTAGTGAGGATAACAAAGCCTTAGCTGTCTTGATCTTATTCTGTGCCAATTTTTATAATTAATAAATAAATGATAGCAGCCCTGTATCTAATACATCTCCCACTGCTAGGCTCAGGCCTCTTCTCATGATGAGAAGGGTTAGGCCATAGTCCACCACGCTCGCCAAGTGCGGATTGGTAGACTTCACACGACCTAGTAGTACTATTTAGGCACTCTCAGGCATAATTATAGGTTTCCTCACTATGTTTTCCTTCAAGGTTAGCAAGCGATAATTTATATGATAAATACACAATCTTCGTAAAGACGAATCTTAACGATTTATTGACAGAGGTGTGTGCCGTGGGTTCAAACCTGAGACCTTTAACTTCGCAGTCCTACGGTCTCCCACTCGGCTATAGCTGCTATGTTTTGGAATTCCTATGTGCCATATATTTTACGCGGTCGATACGCTGCGATCCTAGGGTACCTCACAGTCATAAAATAGTTTCATATAATTATACCTATATTGACCATAAGGGGACAGAGGTATATAACACCTATATTTTACCAGTTAATATGAAAAAGGGTGAGCATATCGCCATCTATCAGGCATTGCCAGACTCCGTACTGCTATTGAAAAGTTCTTGACAGTAAAATCTCAAAAGACACTTTTCTTTTGCCCAACTCGGGGATTCTTATTCTTGTCGTGTCAATGACTATTGTAATTCTGTTTAATATTTTCCATTTATACAGTTTTAGACCAATAGGATGCGACTTTGACGCCTTTTTGGTTGGCCTGCATAAGGTCTTTTAGGCAACAGGGTGTAGGAAGTAATGGGCAGGACAACAGATAGGCCAGGGATTGTACCCGAAATAGGACAGACCGCAGTTAGTCCTTAAAAGCTTTTCCACCATTTATAACCGTTATAAGACACATCGCTATGCTATTTTATTTCTCACAGATATTAAATTTTACGATTTTAAATTCGCTTAACATCTGTTTACAAATATTGTTTAGACTTTAGACCTTTTCTATTTAGCGGGTGGCAACATTTTATTACATTTTAACGCCCGCCCTTAAATTTAGAATCGTAAAATTTGAACTACAAAGGGATTTTTACGACTGGCAATATTTTACTCCATTATGATGGTAATGGAACTCGGACATAATTTATTTACTAAAATAAAAATTAACTAGATTATGAAATCAGATTTAACGGCCGGCAAAAGTACAAAGGAATATTTATTTTTTGTCCAGTTTCAGAATGAGCGTAAGTTTAATTTTGAAAAAAGACGACAAAAAACTCTTGGAATAAACCAATAATAATAATTATTATTATTTTTATGTTATTTTTCTGTTGTCACACTACTTCTTACTCATTCACTGGGCGCATCAGAATATCAGCGCTGCGGTGCTTTTTAGCGCTTTGAATGCGTACCATTTCTGTCATTATGAATGGTATTTTAAATTATCTAGTTTTAGACGCTTTATAATGTATTCTGTTTTTATTATGCCAGAATAAATAATTTTACTTTCTTTCTTTCTTTCAATAAATGATTACATTATACAAAATAAAAATAATTAAAATATATAGAAGTAGGTAATTAAATTTGTTTGTAAACTACTAGAAAAATATATAAAAAGACATATCACTACATAAAGTAAAATATAATCGATGGTCTAGTGGTAAGCAAAAGCAGCTTACAACGATGCCTCAGGTCGAACAAAATTGTTATTCGTAAACTTTCCGTCACGAAACTCCCAATAGCAGCACGGAGTTAGCATTGTGTCCGGTGGATGGCGATAGGCCCACTCCCTATCCCATGGGACCTAAACATACCAGGTGAAATGTGGTATTGTACACCTCTGCCACACTCTTCTGGGTAATCTAGACGTGATGTTATTTGTTAGTTTATCATCTATCAAAACTTCGCATTGTAGAATTAGTACTATAGGTTACAGCAATAAAGTCCTTATATTTTGATGAAATCGTCATGAAAAAATTTTTATTTCATAATAATGCACTTATAATTTTTTACACAGGTATTTTAAATATTATGAGGGTGAGAATAATCTCTGAATACTTGACGTATAATTTGTGAGTTGGTGATTTAAACTTTGTACACATCGAAAAAAAAGGAATTCATCTTTTCGACACCAGATCACAGAACATAAATACCCCTAAAGGGGCACCAGATAAAGTTCTTGATAAAAACTCATGTTGACATACGAACCCTCCTACACGATCCTCTCAAAATAAAAATAACGAACCATAAATCTTCCATAGATTACAAAAAATGTAAATAAAACCTCGATGCTAATCATTCGGATGCGTTTCTTTGGCTACCTGATTTGTATCGACTTTTTTCTGAAATGGTCCGTTCACATGTGTTATCGAATATCTATCGAATATTATTTTATAATTTTCGAAATCACATAGGGCAGCAAACAATTTTATTAAAATTAGGCTGTAATTAAATTAGTAGCAGTCACTTTTAGTCGATTACCAGAATAGTAATGAAAGGTGTTTACAATCTCTAGCAACTTTCATAAAGCGTATTCTTTTGAACTAATTTGAAATTCGAATGTAAAGCAAATAATAGACAGCCTACACTCACAATTAAGCATTCAAATTAAGAACTATGATGTTTTAATAGCCCTTTGCTTAACCGGCCAGCTGCATTCAATTGCGGTCTAGCAAACATTCGTTTCTAGTTACCACACACATGTTTAAAACAATACACGAACAACAAGAACCGTGAAAAATGTTCTTTCAAATAATCATTAGTATTTCTAAGAAGATACACTTGACGATTAGAAACTTCACACCTCCATGAACATTAATCTTGCTTCTAAACAAATAAACTTGTTATTTCGGTGGTTTCTAAGAAAGATTTGCTGCTGCGTGTATCATTTGTGACAGTTTGATATTTGGAGAATACTTTTAGCCAAATTGATACGTATTCCTTTGTCAATAGGTTTATTTTTAGAATAAGGTAGGCAGATTTTAAGTGCAGGCAGCGTTAGTGATCGGTCGCCCTTTAAAAGGTGAGGTCCAAATATAAAAATTATGTCCTTGGGAACGAAGTCCCCTTATATCGGGACTTACGCACAATAAACATGTTTAAAAATCTTCAGAATGTGGTTTTTTGGTGAGTAATAAAATTTTCATCCCCTTTTGTTAAAAGATCCGTTTTGTTACATTTTATTGGTGATGTTAATTTGTGACCTTTAGTAATAAATGGAAGTAAACTTTGAGTCATTATCAGGTATTTGTATAGAATACGTTAGTTTGGTGACCCGGTGTGAACTTTGTAGAACAAACATTGCAAAACATAAAAGTACAGTACCAACAAAAAGGTACAAATCGTCGTTGTCAAACCAAAATCTGCTATGTGCAGAAATCATAGTTTTGAGAAATTGACAAAAAAAGGTCTCCTGCATTCAAGGGATTGTATAGGTAAGAGGTCGTCAATAAGAGGTCGTAGATCGTCATATAATGGTCATAAGCACATTATAGTTTTTTATATGGTAGGATATAGCTGCGAACTATATGCAGAGGTTTAAAGTAGAAATCTTACAAAAGTGCACATAGCAGATTTTGGTTTGACAACGACGAAATACCAGTTTTCTTTTGTCATGTGTTAAAAAAAAAATCTCATCCAACAGTTGATTGAATGTTTGAATTTCGAACACGCCGAACGCACTTGATGTCATTACCGCACGGGCACGATGACGGAAGAATCTTTTTAATAAATTAATTAGAGCTGGCGTGATTGAGAGATCAGTATACAAAATATGAGGAAAACCTCACTTCGCCTTGCTAGTAATAAAGGCATTACTATTTATTTGCTGAAATATAAATGTACAGGTTTTCAAAATACGATTGCACTGGAGGTTTTACCTAGAGAAAATAAGATAATTTTCATCTTACCTTTTTTTTCTCTCGCACTGAAAATAGTGTATTACATTTTTTTATAAATTGTCACGAGCTGATCCTTTTTAGGTGCGTCGTACTGTCAATGATTGCTTGCCATAATGTATTACTACACTTAGCCACTTATACTTTACTAGACGAAGTATTCGATACTAAGCAATTACTTGAACAATTAATTGCTATATCTAACAGAAGTAATTGCGGTGTGCTGCTCCATTAGTTGATTTGATTACTATGTGGACTTATTATCCGATCCGATTAATTAGAAAATGAAGTGATCATTACATTAATTCTAGATCAGTTGTCCTCGTCCATGTCTGGCTCGACGACAATTTGTATCATACGAAAACACACACATTTCTTGCCCAGTGGGTGGGTAAAGATAGTGGAATGCTGGTTATGCCACGATTTAAGTATCTTATGTTTTTTTTAACCAGTGGATGAACACCGACCACGTCTAGAATCTTTTTTCAATAAAAACTTATGCTCCTGTGTCGCCCATTCCTCCACCTGTATGAAATCTTGTATAATAATCACAGTGTTTTATTTGCAGCAGTTTTAAAATTTTATTTGGTCGCCAATGTCGCTATGAACGTGACCAAATATAAATTATAGGACTGCACGTTGTCCTCTCTGTCGCCAGCCCTAGTTGAAATAAACCGGGGTGTCAACGGCATTCAACATTACTACACAAGTCAGTCAGCCTAAAAATATTCATACATTTATTTTGATATCTCCGGTACAAATTAATCATTATGCGAGAAGCATCTCAACGCAAAGGGTTACTGCAACCAAAGCGTCTTATTTCAACACTGATAAATTATTTTATACCATTCACAAATATCATACAAACCTAAAAAATCCTTCAAATCTAATACGTAATTCTTATAACAATACCATAAAGTTCAATTTGCTTTTTAATTTGATTTTGACGTTACATTTGTAAGGTTGGCTAACTTGTCCTTCGTTTTAGTAATGCCGGTTGCTTATTCAGATGTGTCCCCTTAGTTAATAAATTAAGATTATTTGAGATTATATCGTAAGCTCTAAAAGCAGCGCAGGTTTTTGTTATTATAAGTGTGAGATACGATTATTTCATTGAAGAAAATCTAAGCTGTATGTAGTTACGCAATGTAAATACGTAAATATCGTGTACAGCGACAATGTTGGTACACATAAAATTTTGTGTAATGTTGCTTAATATTTTTACTACCTATTTTCTAGTAAATCATGGATTTACATTTAAATGGGTATACTTACTACTTACTACTCCAAAATCATAGTGACTTTCCAAGAAATAGTTCGTGAAGTGCGTACCTAATCTTCGGTCCAATTTTACAAAAATTTCAATAGTTATTTTATGTATTTTCTTAATGTCTCAGCAATTGATCAATGTGTCTTGTTACACTTGGAACATAATATATTTCCATTCGTCATATCTCGGTGTTTTCTTGGAAATTTCTTCACTATAGAGGGATTTTAGACATGACTCAGCAATAGAGAAACAATTATGAGTGTGGTGACAAAGAATTGTTAAATAAACCAAGCCATTATTACACCCAACTAAAAACCTACTCTTAAACGGGAATCAATGGTGTTTGTGGTTGTTAGTTCATTCATTCATCACGGAAAAACCTCAGGAAGAATAGATTTATGTCTTGCACCTAAAGGAAGCCGCAGAGGTCGTGGCCTTGTATATATAACTGATAAATTACAATGAATTAAATTTATATAACACCATGCTATAGTGACGGAATGTACATAAATCGTCAGATGAAATGTATTGTCTTTTTTATATAAGCGCTGTCGAACATAAGCCTTCTGGGTTTAGGTCTATTGCAATTGTGTCAAAATCATCAGCATAATTGTTGGTTGAGACGGTTAGTAATCTAGTAATTTATCATTATTATTATGGGTTTTTTTTGTGTAATAATTATGAAATTATTTGACACAGTTCGGTTACTTCAAGATCTAAGGCACGTAGGAGTGACACCCTGAGTATAAGTATTTTTTTGTATAATCTGAAGGAAAGACCTACTTGAGTCTGGTGATCACAGGACAAATACGGGATCAAAGACGAAGTTTATACTTTAGTCATAATCAGTTCTCATTGGACCACCCATACATTATTATTAGGGTCAGAGCAGAGCTCTTGAAGTTAAAAAAGATTGATGGTAACTCTTGAGGATTACTTGTGTGGTCGGATGTACATCCACCATAAGTATTTTCCGGTCTCCCACTTGACTGATGGAGTGGATCATGTGCGGATGTTCTGATAGTAGTGTATTCAATGGACCTACGACTGAGTCTGCCCAGTGAACTTGGCATCAGACTAGTTGTAATTACTCAGAAATGTGTTTGAATACTCTAAATCAGTGGTTCCCAATTAGTGGTACGCGTACCACCAGGGGTACGCGAGACTGCATCAAGGGGTACGCGCAGCAATCTCTAAACTAAAATCCTTAAATAAAAAAAATTCAAACCCACATTGACAGATAAAGAATCTCTATTTCTATTTCTACAACTGCCAAAAAAATATTCTATTTCATTAAACGGCAGTAGCCGGTAAGTAAATCGCATGCATCAAGCGCTTTGGCCCGCGGCGGCGGCGATTGACCCGTGTTTCCCGCGACTCCCGCGCCTCGCGTCGCCTGATCGCGGCATTTAGTTCGGCTTATGTCGCGTGAGCGTGTCGCTGTGCTTGTGTTATCGGTTTTAAGGGTAAAAACGGTTTTTCTCGATTTCTGGCAAAACTAAAAGTCCTATGGAAAAAAGTCGAATGACAAAGTTGTTGGTAATAAAAAGCTCAAAACTTTTGTATTTGCACTTTTTTCATATAACCTCAAAATTTATGTGAAAAATTCAAAAAACTAAGTTTTTGGTTTTTTATTTTTATCTTTCACAAACAATTTTTTTTCACGAAATTTGGTCAAAACTTAGCCATACTTACTGCCAGCCATAGCTAGACGAACCTTAATTGGTTTTAGCGCCATCTATGTGATGTGATGAGTCACTTATTCACATACAGTAAGTTTGAATTAAGATCAAAACTATTACTGTCGAGAGATGACGCTTTTTTTTATCAAATACTTGTAATATTTTAAAGCAAATTTTAGCTTTGCTATGCCTTTTTGTATTTTATTTTTGTAGTAATTTAAAGTAGAGATTTCAACGAACAGAAAACATACCAACTTTTTGAAAAAAGCTGATATTTTGACGGGTGAATTCTCGATCGAAAATTAGGGTGCTTTTTTAAAAAAAATATGTTACTATAGTAAATCTTTACAGAAAATGCAAAACAAAAATCTAAAAAAATATAAATATATAATTAATTTATACAATTTTGTAGTAATTTAAAGTGGAGATTTCAACGAACAGAAAACATACCAACTTTTTGAAAAAAGCTGATATTTTGACGGGTGAATTTTCGATCGAAAATTAGGGTGCTTTTTCGATATTAATTCAAAGTAAGGTGAAAAAAATAAATATTTCTAATCAAATAAATTACAGCGTATTTGGGACATAAAAAGGTAAGTTTTCACCAAATTTGGTGAAAAAAAAAATTGTTTGTGAAAGATAAAAAAAAAACCAAAAACTTGGTTTTTTTGAATTTTTCACATAAATTTTGAGGTTATATGAAAAAAGTGTAAATACAGTTTTAGATCTTTTATTATCAACAACTTTGCCATTCGACTTTTTTCCATAGGACTTTTAGTTTTGCTGGAAATCGAAAAAAAAACTTTTTTTACCCTTAAACCAAACCCCCCATCCCCTTCCTGACCTCAGATCGCCCGTAAATTATTTTTCCTTTTTTTCTAATGGGTCATCCTACTATATATTTTTTTGGTTTTACAAATTATCGACCCTGGTCTATAAAGGGGTACGCAAGTTGGAGGTATTGGGAACCACTGCTCTAGATAAACAAAAAAAAAACTTATAAAAATCGCCGGAAAACTTTAGAACAAAGTTTCTTTCAAATACTTAAGATTACATTACATTACATAACATTACACCTATATCATCCAGAAGGGTGTGGCAGAGGTTACAATACCCACATTTCACCTGTTATGTTTTAGTCCCCATGGGATAGGGGGTGAGCTTATCACCATCCACCAAGCACAATTCCAACTCCGTATTTGCCTGACGGAAAGTTCACATATAACACTTTGCCGGACCCAGAATCGAACCTGAGACTGTGAGAGATACGCTAACCACTATAGCATCAAGACAGAGGCATTTTTTTAAAGCGACGCCCGCACTTAGCAGTACTTCTGTGTCGCAGGGGTGTTCATAACCAGTACCAATCTTTGCGGATCACACAAAGATTTGTCCCGATCGAACCCACAACACCAGCGCAGTTGAAAGCGGCGAGGCGACCGCTTTTACCACTTCGCCAATCGTGCACTTTTGCCACAATATACTTATTTTTTTTATTTTTTTTTATAGGTTTAAAACCTCGAGTTTTCTTTTCTTGCAGGACAAGAGGTGTGTGCGGCAAGTGAGTATTTTATTTGTTCTTAATATATCTTTGTAAATTTTTAAAAAAAATTGGTTTTTAGTTTAAGTTAATTTGTGATAGAGAGAAACAGACAACAGACTATTTGTTTCTCTCTATCACAATTGTACATACTTTTTCTGCAAATTTTAAGAAGTGAGGCGTCATCGTTTTTTCGGCTAGGAGGCGTGGTGCTTCGGTTGCCTATATCCTTATTCCTATCTTTTGTTCCAGGTCATGGCGTTGGGAGCAGAACACAGGGCAATCACAATATACTTATTTAATTTACTCAATTAGCCCTTGTAATTGTAGTGTAGCACCATAACTACAGAATAATATTATAACTAAGCTCCGAATACAAAGGTCAACGTACTGTAGGTAATTATTTTCTACTACGGCCCAAATATCGTGCCCTGACGTGTCCTATAGGCGCGGTCCAAACTGGGTTAGCGTTACATTGCGTCCATTATATAAAAAAATCATACGGACTTTCCTATTAGTCTTTGTCTGGTTACAAAGCTTTTATTGTTTTGATTTATTATGACCTTGGGCTTGTTTTAATAAGGAGTGTTAACAATTATTTGACCGATATGTTACGTCAAAAGAGCAGTGACCTTGGGCTGTAAGACCAATAGGCATGGTGACTGATCCAATGATAGTAATTTCGTTACTCTGTGGTAATATATAGGATTACCTTACCTTTACTGGTGGTAGAGCTTTTGTGAATGAGCTCGAGGGCGGTAGCACCACCGTCTCACCTTTAACCTGCCGCCAAATAGTAGTGCTTCCATTACTGTGTTCCGGTTTGGTGGTGAGATCAGGCCCTGAAATTACTGGCACATGACATGAGGTATATAACCGTAGTCCTCACCTGCAGCGACGCATCTACAATCTGCTTTTGTGGATTGTTGATGTCCATGGGCTGTACTCCACTTACCATCAGGTGGACTACACGTTCGTTCGCTGTGAGCGTAGTATAAAAAAAAAAACCTTATCAAAATATGGATTTTTTTTCGTGCACTTTGAGTGAATTCCCAAGAGTTTTATTAAATGTAGTTACTTATGTTAGAAAATAAGAAAGACATATAATTTTTTTATTCAGTACTAATTTATGTACCTACATACTAGTGTTAGTTAGGTTAGGTTAGACTTAAAAAATAAGTGATTTTATGTTAAGTTGATAGCTGCACTGTCGCATTAGGTTAAGGCCTGTAAACATAGTTGTAAGGTTGTAATAATAAATAAATAAATAAATATGTATAGATAAATATAAACGACGAGTCCATTTTTAAGAAAGAAATTATACAAAAATAAATTTATCGTTAAATTACACACACAGTCTATAGATACTTTTGTAATTTTACCATTTTCATAAACGCAATATTTTGTATAGCTATCAAACAAAATTCATAACTTCACATACAAAATATATAAGCGTGACGTCACGCTTATGTAGCCGTTTGTTTGGAGCGTTTGCGCAAATCTATTATAATTAAATATTAATTTTAATTTAAAATTGTAACATCTCAGGCAGTTTACGTGTTATCAAAGTAATTATGTTAATAATGATTAATGATATTTCAATTACACACAAAAATGAAAATTACTCATCATACCTATTGCCAGATTAAATGCATAGAATTGGGATTTTTCGAAATAAATTTTCGTGTCAGTCAAGTGATGTTATAATTAATGATAAGTGATGTTATAAATGTAGAAGAAAAATATATAAATATTTTTAGGTTTTTTTTTGATAAAAACCACAATAAAATAAAAATTTCAGTGCACGGTTGGCGTAGTGGTTAAAGCGGTCGCCTCACCGCTTTCAACTGCGCTGGTGTTGTGGGTTCGATCCCCACATAAAACAAATCTTTGTGTGATTCGCAAAGATTTGTTCTGACTCTGGCTGTGTTCTGTGTGTGAATTGTATGTTTGTAAACGCCCCGCAATACAGGAGTTATTCCTAGTGCGGGCTACGTTAAAAAAAATCCTATTTAAATACTTCCTACCAAGGAATTTCTGTATGTCACAAATCGAAATAACATTTTTTTATTATGTTTCCTTTCATTTAAATAGACGCTATACCATGCTATTTGACATTACTGCTAATATCAAATGACGCAGAAGAGTTTGGCAGAGGTGGACAATACCTACAATTCACCTGTTATGTTTATGTCCCATGGGAAAGAGCCTATCGTCATCTACCGGACACTACAATAGCAGTACGGAGATGTAAATATCTCCGTACTGCTATTGTGAATTTCCTGCTGACCCACCCGAAATCAAACTGGAGACCTCGTGGTGAGAGGTACCGAGGTAGAACTGATGTCATAATAATAAACCTGAATTTTGTTAATGTATACCCGGATATTTGGGAGGAGCTTCCATAACAGATACTAAATATTTAGTTCTAAGAGAATGTTGAATGTTGACACTGGAGCTGTATTCTCACAATAGAATGTATAAAAACATGCTAAGTACTAACTCAGCCAAATGTTTTTGTATACAATATCATACACGTGTATACTAACTTTACTTTCTCAAAACAATCGTATCGATTAATAATAAAATTATGACCGTTATGTTTTGTTTGAAGGAGATAAGGTTTGAAAATTTGCCTATTAATAAAGGGTAGACTTTACAACATTTGTGCTCAATATAACTTCGCCATGTTGTTTTGTATCTTACTTAAGATAGAAACAAATGGATTAACGTGACGTCACGAAATAACGAAACATACAGTTGAGAAATTTTGAATCCTGGCAAGAGGCGACCGTAGCTGGTTGGTTATAGTGGCTACCCGGTGTGCAGAAAGTCGCAGATTCAAATCATGCCAGTCCTATAATTATTTAACTATTTATTGTCCAAGCAAGTGTTCACCCTTAAATATTTAGCCATGTGTTTTTGTTAAAATAATATGGCAAAGAATTCTAGCACATGGAGTTCTAATGTCATTGCCTACCTATGAGATAAGGGTGTGGTTTTATAAAAAAAAATGAAGGTCCTGTCTATCCTGTCTCGATCAAACCAAAGAGAATGGTCACAATATCCTTCTGTCTATAGGTCTATACAAAAGGTCACAGGTGGGTGAACGAAATGTCATCATTGACAATTCTTTGACATTGTCTTATTCATACAATAAATCTCAATAAATCCTCGTAAGAAAGGAGCTTGGAAATAAATCATATTCTTGCATTACTCTTGTCATACTTTATGCCACGGGCAAAAGAAAGTTGACATCGTATTTTGTTTTTTTCTGTCAAGGTTTCTATTACGATAAAAATGATATTAGAATCCTTTTGACATTGTATCGGAATAAAAGAAACAAAAGTAGTATGATGTAAGTTGGTTACGTATTATAATATCTAAAAGTATTCTATCTATTTTTGAAATAAGTACGGTTGATTTATATATGTTTATAACACATATTGGTGAACTCAAGTACTGTTTTATTTACATAATGTCGATTAAACTAAAATTAATCTCACTAACGAACGATTAACCTAATTATTTTTTAAAATATTGGATATTTCCACTACACATGAAACATCTAATGGACGACTCGCCTACGGTTTATTAATATTGCGCGCTGGATTTTTTTCTAAAGAGGTGGGTAGTTACAATATTACAATAGTAGTAGTGCCAATGTCATGTCATTTTATGTTGAACTGAGTACAAGTTGTAATAATTATTGTAATTATGTCTGAAAACGTTGTGAAATTATTAAAAACGCAAAGGGGAAAAGTGAAAGTGTATCAAAATAGGTTCACTTATGTTAAAAATAGATCAGGGAGTGACAAAATTTATTGGAAATGTGAAATACACAAATGCAGTGCAAACATCATAACAAATATTTTTACGGACATTGAAACGTTGTCAGTTCTAGCGTGTAGTGGCGAACATAACCACGAAGGTATTCCAGTACGTGCTGAGGTTGCTAATAACATTTATGAACTGAAATGTAAAATTAAGGCTTCTCCAATAACTAAGACTTGTCAATTAATTCAACATCATTTGGCATCTACTAGTGCTGACATTTCAATTAATTTACCATCAAAAGACGCCCTGAGACAAATAGTTAATCGTGAAAAAAAGAAAGCTATGTTGACTATTAAAGAACCAACAAAATTTGAATTTGTAGTTAACGAAGAAGCAGTTACAACTGGAGACGGGGAATTATTTTTAATTAAAAGCAAAGTTTTCGGAAATAAAAGAGTAATGCTGTTTAGCACTAAAGCCTTAATGACCTACTTAGCAAAAAGTGAATATTTGATCATGGACGGGACATTCAAAATTGTTCCTAGTATATTTCTACAGTTATACACTATTTACGGACCAGTTCATAATAATTGTGATAAAACGTTTCCATTGTTGTTTGTACTATTCACAAACAAGGATAAAGCTTCTTATGATGTAATGTTTGAATTAATGATTGAATATTGCAATGAAAATAACATATTATTAAACCCAAATATTGTACTTATGGATTTTGAGAAAGCGGCAAATTTAAGTCTGCGTCAAAATTTTGAGTCAGCTATTGTAAAGGGTTGCTTTTTCCATTTTCGACAAATAATCTATAGAAAAATACAGCGCGAAGGCTTGACTACAAAATATAATTCGGATCGTGCGTTTAACATAGAGATCAAGTGTATATTGGCGTTGTATTATATACAACCTGCTAACATAGCCATGTACTTCAACGATTTAATTCAATTCAATTCAATTCATTTATTTCGTAAAACATAGGTTACAAGGATGTTAGTGTTACAAAAGTTCTTCTATGATTCGCCGAATGGCATACGAAAATTTAAACAATAATAATTTACATTCACATGCATTCAAATCAGTTTAAGCTAACAATGTTATATTTTATAAAGAGCTTAACAAATAAATTAATTGTATTAGATGCATATGTCAAATAAGTCATAAAATGTCGATGATAAAATGTCAGTGATTACAATAATAAAATTAATTAATACAATAATAAAAAAAATAAAAAAATCTACTGATAAATTAGGAATTTAATCAATACAATGTCCGAAGATGCCCGCAAAATAGCAGATTGGTTTGGTATTCATTATGTGAATGGGACAAATAATCAGCCACCTACGTACAATCCAACCTTTTGGAGTCTGTGTCACGACAATACCACGTACTCAGAATAGTGCTGAAGCATTTCACCATCATATAAACGGGATATGCTCAAAGCGACACGTTGGGTTTTATCGTCTCGTAAGTGAGTTAATGTAGGAGACTACGACAACCCCACCAACGGGTCCCGCGTTGTCGTCGCGGTGGGGCTTAGTACCCGTGGTGCCTCCACACCACGGCGAAGCCAAGTGGACCCCAGAGGGGGGCTGCTCTTCGGGCTTTGGGTAGCGAAGCCCTTGTGGAGCAGCCCATGTTGCAGGGCTCTTATGGGGGGGCTCTGCAACAGGAGGGCCTGCGGTGTCGGCGTGAGTCGGCACTGCGGCCGAGGAGTTGCGGGGCCGCGGCGGGAGAGGACTGTAGGTGTTTCGTTGCCGCTTTCCCTACCTTCCGCGGTCCCGGCGGGGCCGCAGCCGTCAGTACTGCGGCGTGGTGGGCGGTGGGACGAACATCTGTCTCACCGCGGAGGGCCAGGCCGTCAGATACGAAAGTGTCTGACGGCTTTGCACGCGGTCCTCGGTGCCGGTCCCCCCACATTTTGGGGGCCATGAGGGGCCTGCCTCGGCGGGCAAGGCCGGGCTGCGGTGTTGGCGCAAGCTGGCACTGTGGCCCGGTGGTTTACGGGGCCGCGGCGGGAGAGGACTGTTGGTGTGTCGTTGCAACTTTCCCTACCTTCCGCGGTCCCGGCGGGGCCGCAGCCGTTGAACTGCGGCGTGGTGGGCGGCGGGACCGACCACCTGTCTCGCCGCGAGAGGACCAGGCCGTCGGACATGGGGAATGTCCGATGGCTTTGCACGCGGTCCTCGCGCTGGTCGGTGGCTTGCGCCAGCCCCCTCTTTGGGGGCCATGAGGGGCCCGCTTCGGCGGGTATCGCCGGGAGGGTCGTGGACGTAAAGGCTGCGCCAGATTCCCATGACCCTCCCATCAAGGCGAGTGCGGGAGCACCGTGGGGTTTTAGTGGGTATTCCCGTGCCGTTTACCATCTTTGGCACGGGCGAGTCCCACATAACCACTCTGCCCTTCCCCGGGGTGGGGTGGTATGCGTAAATGCATTTCCCCACGTAAAAAAAAAAAAAAAAAAAAGGAGACTACGACAAATCTTACAGCTATTGAAAGAATCAGAAACGGAGAACCACTTCCCAAGAAAAGGAAATCCAAGAATGAGCATAAGTTACAAAAAATTGAAGGTATTCTAAAAGAAATCCCGGAATACTCACATGTGGAATTATTGCAAGCTATTGCTTCAAATCTTTAAATTTGTTTGTTGTTCATTTGTATCTAATTATAATTATATAACTATGATTCAACGTTTTTTTGTGATTTCCTATATAAATATTAACCACAGATATATCAACAGTAGGTGAATAGTCCATTAATTAATTCAACCTTAACTTAATTAATTATAGTTAAATAAACCGTAGGTGAATCGTCCATTATGGATTTCATCCATTAGTTATCATAAAAATCTGTGAAATGACCTTTAGGTTTTTTAAACAGTAGGTCTTATGATCGTAGTCATTTCAATAATAGTTAGAATACTTTTAGATATTATAATACGTAACCATGTAAGTTACATATTTCAGTTCTTCTTCTTCTTCGTCGTGTCGATGGCTGAGTCAAATTTTATTGGTCCAATAAGTGGCCACTGTTAT
This sequence comes from Hypena proboscidalis, assembly GCA_905147285.1. Lineage (NCBI taxonomy): Eukaryota > Metazoa > Arthropoda > Insecta > Lepidoptera > Erebidae > Hypena > Hypena proboscidalis. The sequence goes on from LR990143.1 coordinate 5,237,138, forward strand.
GGTGCTCTCGCCGGCGTTCATGAGCGCCTCTCTTGTGCAGGTGGAAGGGCATTTTGGACTGTCAGTAAGGTGGTCAAGGTTTTGACTTGCCATCGTGGTGAAAGGATTAGCCAATTCGCTTTTAAGAACTCGCGAATTGCCCAGGGTGCGCCGGACGTAGGGAATTGTTGTGTACGTCACTCGGGGAGGCTCCTTTCATGCATTTCAGTTGAAAATATAAATGATGACTGTTTTTTTACAAATGACGTTGCATTGTCAATTAAGCGTTCCCCACATTAGGCGTGCGCCATCGTCTGGCGTGTGGGGGTGCCTGGCTGGACACACGTCACACGGCAGCAACATGCAACGGCTAATGTGAGGTCAGTCTTAAAGTAGGTATTAACTCCATTTGTTGCAACTTTTTAATATTTAAAACTATACACATATTCACAATTAAATAAATAGTTTTTCAGCGGGTAGAAACAGGAAGTTCGTTTATAGATAAACAGCGTAACTTATTTAATAGCCACTCTTCACATTAAAACTTTTGATTTATTATAAAAAAAACATCCATTCACGTAATTACAAAATACATTAAAACCCTTAATAACTTGTCAGGATTCAATAACGGAAATTAAAACTATCGATATCAGCTCGTCCCATCTAAAGGACTATTAAAAAGGTTATGTTAAGTAGCATTAGATTTAATAACTAAAGAACTCTATGGTTATTTAAATAGAGACTATTCTTTGGGTCAAACGGAATACCAACATAAGAAAATAAAGTTTTATTTGTAACGGTTTTTATTTTCCCGCTTCATTAAATTTTATTGGTTACACAGATTATAATTAGGAGTGATTATGATCTTTTACGCATAAATCCTTACATTAAATGCGTGGGGCTGATGAAGCTTTTTTAAAATTTAAATAAGGTACTCGATGCATTTATTAAAAGATCGGCGCGATAAAAAAATAAATCGATAAATGAATACTTTGATCGTCTTATTTTCGTATAACTGCTATTGTTCTGAAGTCCTGAATAAATGTGAGATTTTAAATAACATTTTGTAGTCATGACAGAGGAAAGAATACCTACAGTGACGCTTGTTTTGTTATTTTTGTGTGACAATGGGCGTACCCCCAACACAAGGCCGGATCCAGCTTTTGAGCCAAGGAGGGTCACATGAACAAAATCGAGTTATTTTTTCACAAATAATGAATAAGTCTACTGTTTTTCTAAGCCTAGCTAAGGCCTAGGGGGGGTCATGACCCCCACTACTCTCCCCTCTGGATTCGCGCCAGCACGTCAAACCTCTATGATTGCTGCAGGTTACTTTGCACTTATCTGACTGTAATGTACAGCTTTTTTCGTATAATCTGTTATTATATCCATCTAGCCATCTTTCAACCCTTTCCCTCAGTTTGATGCTTCTTGCAGTCTTTATTTTTATAGCAAAGCGTTCGGCGGATCTCATGTCGTTACCTATTCATTTTATTTAGAAACTCAGTTATAGTAGATCTGATTTCTTTGTATGTCGAATTAAATAAAACTAAATGTATACTGTTGACCACCGAAAGGCGGAGTGGGTAGTGCACCTGTCTGCTACACCGAGGTCGCGTGTTCGAATCCTTTGTGTGCAGAAACATGAAGGTTTGTCTTGATCTGGGTGTTTCTATGTATAATAAGTATTTATTTACAAAATAAAAAGTATAAATGTATTAGTATCAGTTATTCAAGTACCCATAGTACAAGCTCTGCTTAGTTTGGGACTAGATGGCGTAGTGAGTATATAGTGCGATATTTATTATTACTGTAAAGACCATTATAACTCACAACTGGTGCTTGACTCATTCAGTGACACATTTAGGGCACCGATACGAACCTATACTGAAAAACAATCAACTTAACTCGTGAATGACAATATGTTTCTCATACACTACTCGATTTAACTCCTTATCCTTAATCAAAGACCATAGTAAAGAAGCAATGTATTTCTAAATAACAATTGAATGGATGTTTTAAAAGCTTCAAAGTCCTTTGCAACTGACAGGGCAGACTGGGTCGAGCCAAGTAGTATATTTTTAGACTGTATCTCATATTAGTCACTATTCTGCACCGAGAAGGATATAAAAATTATTACATATTATTTGTGGTCCTGAAAGAACTATAGTTGAGTCATACATCACATATTATTGTATTTATTTATTAACTGGGTAATTTGATGGTATTTTTATTTAAACTGACGTGAGTTTGTAACATTATTCACATTATGAAATACGGGTGTTGGGCATCTTCAAGAAAGAGCGACACGTCGTGCCTGAGTCGTAGCCAGTCTTGCAGATCTATGCATGTCGCACTCTTTTGAACATGCCGAAAAATACAGGTGAAACCGCGGTCGACTAAATAGTCCAACATCACGCGAGTAACACCCGTATTTCGTACTGTGAATAATTTGATGCTAGTTAAAAATTATTAAATACATTATTAATCAATCTTCCGAGCCATTTTTCCACAGATTTTCTACATAGATAACGCAAGTATCACGATTTGTATTGAAACCAAGCGTGCCGACTTTTTAATACCTATTGTGACGTCCGGCCGAAATTTAGTGACGGGAAATTCAAACCGATTCAAAGACACCGATGCCGCCGATGCCCATACGCCCAGTACGATTCAAACGGCCGTCCGCTATGATTTTCTCTAACAAAAGACGCGCGTGGACTGAAGTTAGCGGCGACCAACCTTGACGCTTGGTCGGGGTTCGGACACGCGAAGTACATGCATTTGCGTTATCTATGTAGATCTATATCTGTGCATTTTTCCAATTAGTTAGGGACGGCCTCTAGTCTAACGGATTTAGCTGAATATCAGTATTTTACGTGGAGCGACTGTCATTCAACCTCCACAACCCATTACGAGGTGATACTATACTTATTGTTAGACTAGTTGTCAAATTATCTGGTCTCTGGCTACCCGTAACGACTGCCAGTTGCTGAAGAGACGATAAGAGGAAGTAAGGTTGGGAAAATTTCTCAGGAAATAATAAAATCTTAATTATGATTATGACTCAATTTCATTTATAAAGTAAGAGAATAAAGATATCTCTTAATTTACTTACTTTCTTTTCATTAATATTTAAACTTCTTTTTTTTTTAATTTTCATTGATAAACTACGAATTATAAAAAGCTTTTAATATTGCAAAAATATTTTTGAAGAAATATTATATTATAATCAACATCGTTTTAAACGCATGAGGTTCTAAATCTAATTGCCAATTTACTTAATTATGCCGAAATCTTTTGTTTGACATCTCAGATAATAAGTAACATAACACCACGCCAATATGAGCCAGTTGGGTGTGGCAGAGGTGTGTAATAAATAAAAGCTTTAAAAGAAGCAAGATTACTCCTGGGGCCTATGAAAATAAATGATTTGAATTTGGAATTGGACACCGAACGTCGACAACATGCCTACCGAATCGTTTGTCACAAAAAATCATTTTTAGTAAGACTTTTAAGAAGGTGCGTGTAGATAATCCAGTTCTTTTTATCCAAAGAATAACTTCACAAGTTCTTGTAGAATAATCCCGTCCTTTATAATAGGACAGTAACCCTCCCCTTCAGTAATTAATCAGGCAGACTGCCAGCTCTCTTCTTATTTTGTCTGGCTACTGTTTGTTTGTCTGTCACAGCAATTGTACACGACTTAACCCTTTGAACCATCTCTGAACAGACCAAGATGGCGGCTTTAATTAGTGCGTCTTTAATCTTTTTGTGTACGCACGAAGGGTTAAATTGTTATTGTTATTTTTAGTTTCTTTTGTTAGAAAGTGAGGAAGTAACAATGGTTAAAAAAAGTAAAAGTGCTTTTGTTAAGTAATCACGTTAGTGTCGCTTTTATGTGGTTTTCTAAGGACCAACGCGGTTACGCACAGTGGAACGAATTTTGAGTTTCTTAGACATAGATTTCTTATTTGAAGCGCTAGAATTTAGCACCTAGCTGCACTGATTGGCCAACAATTAACATTTTGAAGATTTGTGGGTTATGCCATTTTGTTTGTTTAAAAAAAATATATATTTCAGGCATATTAAACCATAAAAAAAACCACAATTTTAATCTATATATGTCACTCATAAAAATTGAGATAAAGTTAAAATTCGATATTATATCCAATAATAAGTAACTACTATATTAAATTTGTCAGTATCTCGTGGATTTAAGACTGTATTGAATTTGAAAAGTAACATCCAGATTAGAGATGGTCGGACAATGGGATTGGCCGATTAATCGACTAGCCGATTAGTTGGTGAAACTGCTCATTTGATTCGTCAAATTAAAAAAAAAATCATTTCTAACCTAATTATATTTTGTATTATTCGGCACATCACCACAGTCAATATATTGCAAAGCGTCACAGGTTATGTAGCATTTCTAATCCTAGATTATTGGCATTTATAGTAAGACCGATTAGACGGCGTAATTAGCCGAGTACGAAAATTTAATAATTAAGCCACATGTCTCTAGCCCTTGAATTTACAACCCACTGTCCAAAAACTACTCTCAATAGTTCACAAATGAATTTTAAGCCGGTTAGTATTAGAATAATCGGATTATGTCGTTTGATCTCCCGCGGCGCATTGTCATTTAAATTTGTCATGTGCCCATATGTGTGTTTAACTTTGATGTCGCTGAACTGCTGGATTTAACAATTTGCGAGTGTTCACCGTAAGGTATCGCTGGTTCGATCCGCGGCTTAAGCAAGTGTATGGGATTTTTTACGATAGAAATTTATCAGTAGCAACATGGATGGTAGAATGGTAGATAGTGATAGGCTCATGTAGGAATTAACGTAATAGGTGAAATGTGGGTTTTATTGTCCTCTTCCATACCCTTATGGGTATAATGTTATGTTCGTTTGATCTCCCTCGAAGCATTGTCATTTAAATTTAACATGCATAGACACAGTCATGTGTGAGCTTTTGATGTCCCTTAACTGCCCTGTTTGCATTAATTAAGCCATCTGTTTCAGTTTTATTTTTGTTCACATTGGTAATTTTTTTTTTCTATGTTTAGAAAAAAGATTTTTATATCAAATACCTAATTCTTTATTTGGCTCTAGTTTAGTTTATGTTCTAGTTTTCTTAAATGTTATCAAAATACTTCAAGTAATTTTTGCGTGGGTAATGAGATCTCCATGGTGTGACATTGCACATACCTACCTACAATATAAAATACAAGGTTAATGGTCAACCGTGAACTAAAGCCGTGAACTGGCACTGGCTGGCAAAATAGCGGAAAATACGGATCACTGGCCGGAAAAATGTACTTACTCAAATACTTTACATACTTTTCTTTTTCGTTTTTTAAAGCAAAGAACTATTAAGGTGGAACAATTTAGTACAATATGAATACCATAAAGGCATTATGAAAATGTTTTGGCAGAATTGTTAAGTCTACAAGCAAATCAAATCTTTTCGTACGCATGGTTAAATAACCTATTCATATTCCTATCTCATTGACACGTCCCAACACTAAACAAAAAAATAAAAAAAAATAACAAGGCATAAACCTTGCTAACATAGTGTTTGTATCTGCAATAAAAAGTCCAGATTATAATATCGCACCTTCGGTAGGACAAGGGCCGAAGTGCTAATTTTATAATTTTTCAGGACAGACGTTTTAAGGTTTTTATAGATTGATATTGTGTTTTTCTACCCATATTAATGTAAAATAGTATTTTAGTTTTTAGCAGAAATAAACCTTATACAATTGTGAATATAAATATGTAATTTAAAAGTGTGAGTTATTTATTTATTTATACTACATTTAATAAAATATTAAAGTATGCATACAATTATGCCCTTATTTCCCCAACATTTAAATAATTATGCAATTGTGACCAAATTACACATTATTTTGAAATGATTTATTCAATGAAAATACTACTTATTTTGTACTTCTTTACTCTTCTTCTTAGGAACATCTTTATCACTGATAAAATAAAACACTACAATTAAAAACTTTACTTAATAAAATAACATAAAAGTCACTTCTAAAAAGTTTACATTAAATCTATAAAATGCCATGTTGATGCGTAAGACTTATTTATACTGTTATTCTAAAATCTGTCAGTAATCACAGCATTTGTGAAATCACAATTTGTTTTTTATAAGATAATCACAAAGTTTACTAGTATAGAATATGAAAACAATATTCATAAGAACATTTTATTACAATCAACTAAGTATCTAGGTATGTATAAATAACTTTTTTGCATAATACTTTCAAAACCTGAATACTTAAAAATCTTTTTAAATTATTAACAATCATAGTCATCTAAATTAGACACAAATCAGTAGTGCTGCTAAAACTTTATAAAAACAAAACAGTAACTATAAAAATAATAAAAATCAATGAAAGGTGGATACTTATATTTACATGTTCACTGGAATGTATTATTGAAATAAACTATTATAAAATTGTTCGTAAAATTTTGGAACTATGTTTGAGGCAAATAGTTGACGGATATCTTAAAGACCCTAATTTCTTGTGAATCTATTAAAAAATAGTAGGTCGAATTTGGTTTTCTAGGTGGCTTAATACAAGTGTTATTGTCGGTAATTTTGACTCTTCGATATGCAGGAGGAATCAGTTTCACACAAAATGCGAGAAAGTCTCTTTGCCTCATGTGTGCTCCACGCTCCCAGTAGGATTTTTTTTTTTTTTGCCTCGAGATTCCATTTTTATTCCCTAAAAGCGAAAATAATCAGACGTTTAGTTCGGTTAATTATTCATCAGAACAAAAATAACATAGTCAAACCAATAAGAACCTTTTTTTTTTGCATCGGGGGTTAATAAATGGCAAAAATGGCATCGGAATTATCTTTCAGATCAATAAATAGACACAAGATTTTGTAAAGAAAACGACGGAAATGTTATAAATTTTACATAGAAAGTAAAGCGGTTGGAATTACAATGTCATAAATACTATTATAGTTATCTGTATAAGACAAAATTGGAATGACAAAGTTAGATTTGGTTTAAAGACTAGGTAATGTTGGACTCACAAAGGCACAACTACCAAAACGATTTTGTTCTGTCAAATATGTGCTCTAAAATAAGGCATAAGTAGGCATAAGTACACGAAATGTGACCATGTCTATCCAAAATATAAAACAAAAAAGGGCATATTTACCTTAATGACTTTGACGCTCCAGTTCACAACCACTACTCACACGGACGATGCCGCAACTGACCAATGAGATTTTGTCGCGCCAATATCATTTAAAAAACGTACGAATGGAACAAAGGCAACTAGTGCCATCTGGCAAAAATGAACTGAATCTAGTGAATGTCTTTGTTCCTACAGGTAGAGCTTAGTTTTTAAGTGACTTTGGCATATTTAACTCATTTTCAGAAATTTTAGCACTTCGGCCCTTGTCTTACCGAAGGTGCGATATGTAATAAGCTGAGACACGAAGCGTCCTTGGTCGCCTACGTGGTCTCGATTACAATGAGACAATCGTTTGTTTTTTTTTCGACCGTTGAAAAAGGAATGCGCGGCAAAAAGGCCGGCAAAAACATACACACGTGGTCCAAATTACATGGGATTCGAATTTTAAAAGCCAATTTTTTTAATGGGTGTTTTGTTTTTGGAAGAGGTTCAACATCCATATTAATTTTAGAGCGAGCCAAATCCAAAAAAAAAGCATTTAGAATTTCGATGACTAGGTACTAAGTTCTTCTTCTTCTTCTTCGTCAAATTTTATTTTGTCTTGCCATTGTGGTGAAAGGATTAGCCAATTCGCTTTGGAGAATTAGCGAATTGCCCAGGGTGCGCCGGACGTAAGGAATCGTTGTGTACGTCACTTGGGGAGGCTCCTTTCATGCATCCATATTATTTTGATGAGTAAAATTTTATTATTAGATTATTGTTATTTACTCTGTAACTATAATGTTTGTTGACGTGTTCAAGCGCCCCTTGGAGTTTATAAAAATAAATGATTTGACTTTGACTTTAGGAGAGATGGGGTGCACGTCAGAAACCTGAACATGCCTTGACTGCTGGTATGTATAGCGGCAGTTGAAAAGACATTGTACCCTGGGCCGGTTGATGGTGTTCTCCCGAGGTCGAGGCGAGATGCAGCTGTAATCCCTTGGCAAAATCATATATCCCTTGTCGAATTCTGGCATGGCAGGCTACCGCGCGTCCATCATTTTTTTTTTTTTTAAAGAAAATCTTACTAGTAATTTCCTTTTTTTCGCGACCTCGTCCGCGTACAATTCGTCGTATTAAGTAGTAGCTGCTCCCGCGCTTTGACCTATGTTCAACCTTACTGGTATTTAACATTACGCTACACTCCACGGGAGCGGAGTTTAGCGTAATGTTAAATACCTTTATACCTTTATTGAGAGTTAAACTATCAAACACAAAATAATTATTAAAATCCGATCAATAGTTTCCGAGATTAGCGGTAACAAACAAACAAACTAACTTTCTCCTGCGGTTTCGTCTGCCTTGTAGGTACATCAATAAAAAGTAGCTTATGTTACGCGCCATGTATACAGATACTTGCATATACAATTTTATTAAAATCTGTCTAGCCGTTTAGAAGATTAGCCGATACAAACAGACAGACAGAAAAAAATTGTATTATAGGCATAGTATCGTGCAAATAACTATCTCAACTGATTTCTTTTTGTTATTTTGACATTAAAAACAGACACTTCAATTTTATTTATTTGTATTGATGATAATGATGATTAGACGTGGTGCAATAGATATATGATTTAGCTGTTTTATATAATACTAGCTTACCCGGCGAACTTCGTACCGCCTTAGCGTAAATTTGATGCACTACTTTATTTTGTATAGCTGACCTATCTTATGTATGCGTACCTATTCAATTTGAACTGGAATCTATAATATCCCCCATATAAAAATGAATACTTTTTTTTTTTTAATTTTTTTTGCCGTAACAACCTTGTACAGAGTATTAGAAAACTACAAAAAAAATATCAGCCAAATCGGTCAAGCCGTTTTCATGCCAAGTCGTGACAACGGAAAACGGGTTTCATTTTTATATAATAATATATAGATTAAAGTTGAAAAGTTAAGAATATAGCAGGACTCGAACCTGCACCCCCTGGGTATACGCCACAAGTGCTGTGCCAATTCAGCCATGGATTAGTATGCTGCTAGACTCAAAATTTCTCAACTCTTTTTGTGCCAGCGTCTTAGGTATGTATATATATTACATTAGCTAGACGACTTATGTGGTTTTCAACTTCAACTTTCAACTTTGATATTATATAAAATACAAAAAGGCAAAACTAAAATTTGCTCTAAAATATTACAAGCTCTTTAGCTGCTTCACATAATAATATGACAATGTATACTAGTTATAGGATGTACCAATTGCTGTTATACTTGAACATTTCTACCGTTATTAATACCCTTTTTATCAGCTCACTAGTGGTTAACTGAGTCAGTTTCTGAAATGTCTTTATGTGTAAATAAGTTCTAAATATATTTGACCTCGTTAGGGACAATTACATACAATCCAGTACTGTTGTTAGGATGACAAATAAGTGGAATTGTAGACCGAGTTCATTCAAAGAATGAAGTAAATATAGAAAATGAAGTTAAATTAATTGGTATTTCGTTTAATTAATTAATAATTTTTTTAGTAGGACTTTGAGAGGTAAACTCGTTGGTAGATGGAGGGTTAAATAAATAAATATAAATAAATAAATATCTCACAATTTACAAACAACGCCATCTAGTCCCAAACTAAGCAGAGCTTGTAGTATGGGTACTGATACTAATACAATGTATACTTTTCTTTTGTAAATACATACTTATTATACATAAAAACACCCAGATTAAGACAAAGCCCCATGTTCACACAAAGATTTGTCCCAAACGGGAATCGAACCCACGACCTCGGCGTCGCAGGCATGTATAATACCCACTCCGCCATATTATATTACGAAATTTTGCGAGGATGTGTCAAATGTGTGGATGCTTTTTACTTTTTATGCAAACCTTTCCTCGTTGCCGATGACCGTCACATGGTGCCTAGTTGGTCGCTTCTTGGGCCCACCTCTCTGGACTCATACGACAAACGTGGCGGAAGTGGGAACACACTCTTAGGCTAGTAAAAAAAAACAAAACCTTCGTGAAGGTTTTTAATAAAATTCAACTCACTGCAATGGATAATAAATAGACTAGATTGTTATAATTAGGATTATTTATGATTTACTGCAATAGATATGCAAGTTTGTATTTCATATTTAATAAGTATAATATACCCACTATTTAGATATATAACTCACTTATCCATAACTGGTGTCGTAGGTCTTTACTATGACTTAGAAGTTTTTGCCCTGCATACCCAACTCATTGGCCGACTGTACCTACATTGTATGATGAAACACACATCCACTATATTAAGTATGACCACATACATTCATCACTATATACCTAATATTAATTTACTATCACATAATAACGAAAAGCCCTGTCTACACTTTCACTTGGAATAAATTAGCCATTACATGTATAAAGAGATTAACTTGACAAATGCAACATTTAATTATAAAAAATATACACGTAACTTTAAATGTAAGTTACTGGGCACTTTCTAAATGCTACTTATACTTTCTTGTCTGGAGATTATTAATCTATGAACAAGCTTAACTGTCTAGCTTGTTGTTAATTACCTGTACTGTACTTTGGTTGTATATTGTTTAAGTACTTTGATGTTTATAAATGTGTAATTTAATTAATGTATTTTAGTTAGTTGTTTCTGGAAATGTATTTAATGTATTACTAAACGCGAGGACCTGTAATTGGCTATCTATCACCTAGTAACATTATTATTTAAATTAGAATAAGCTGTTGGACCTCCATAAAGATAATAATAAATAAATAAATAATCTGTGTGTAATTTTTCATCTACTTGTGTGGCGTGGCTCACTGTGCGCATTAGGCAACTGTAAGCACAGTGAGCAGCTGAGTGTAAAATAAATAAATAAATAAATTAACAGAACATAATATCACGTCTACATTACCCAAAAGGGTGTGGCAGAGTTGTATTATCATTTATCTTTTAGGAGGTGAACGTATCGCTATCAGCTAGGCACAATTCCAACCACGTGTTATGAATGTTCTGCGAAAATATGGTTTGCCAGACGCGGGTAAAGACGGACGCTTACCACTCGATAAGTCATTCCCAAGGTGTTTTCCGTGGAGCCCAGCAGCAGTAACGACCCCTCCCTCTACGCCATTGAGTTAGAATATAATCTAATAATGTTTATTGACTTAATTTTGTTACAGTCAATGATATTATAGAACTATAGATATGTTACGTTCATAGAAATTACGATTTAAATCCGTTCCGAGCTATTCCAAATTGCACACATTGACAAATGTAACTGATAAGTAAAACAAAAGATACGAAATAGCACGCAAATGAAAGAGATAGCTATAGTTTTAATGATTGCACTTCAGTGGTACGCACGTGACTGCGCTCGACGCAGGCCACACGCAAACTAAACACAAGACGTCCCAATTGGGACGTATTTGAGTATTCACAGCGCGAGCGCTTATAACATATCTGCTTTTGTTTTTATATAATATCATTGGTTACAGTAGTTTTGAATTCCCTGACCCCCGAACTAGTGTAAACTGTATTTCGGGGATCTGTCTTCGCCTTATAATTAGGTACATTTATTATATATTATTGTCTCACATTATATATTAACATCATGTATTATTATATTTACTGTGTTTGAGTGCATGCGTGTGTGTGTGTGTGTTTGTGCAGTAGTAGGTGTGTGTGTGTGCGTGCGCGTGCAAGTTAGAGGATATCGCCCCATTTGTGGATGTCACCTTCTAACTATCATTTAGGGCTACGTCAATTATTTTGCCTATTTAAAGGGTTTCTTTACCAAAAAATGATTGGGAACCGCTGCCAAGCCAACGAACGTAAGAAATATACATTAATTAAGGTAACAGTTGATAACCTCTACTTTTATATCACTAACATCTTTGCAAAAAAGTTGTGTCATAAAAAAACAATTGTCATTTACATACAGTTACGTGAATCCTATTTCACATGAAGTGAATACAATTGAATAACCTACAATACGTCACTTGTCATCGCCGGTGATAGCTTTAATCTTCGCTCGAATTACATAAATTACTGTCCCAGTCTCAAAATCATCACGCAAAATTGTCTTGACGCTCGTCGTGGAATTAAGAAAAGTGGAATGGCACTCGACCTTCGGATAAAGAGTTTAGAAGAGCGAGGGAGCACAAATTAAACTAATAACTTCGACTCGTGACCAGAAGGCTGGTTTTTATTTGGCTCAAAGAATAAGCATTGCCATACAACATGGCAATAATGCCAGTCTTCTAGGCACGATCCCTTTGACATTGATGCGGAGGAGTTTTTTGATGCTCTATAAAGTTTTGTTAATATCATATTATAAGCGGTAAATGATAGCGTGAGAATTGACTAAGGCAATTGGTAAATTAAAGCATTTTGCACGGACCACATTTATTTTTTTCACAGGACACAATAGATTTTCGTACTATTTCTATAGGACAGGTCTTATTGGAGGCTTCCTACTGTTACTTTTCCAGGTCGTACCTTGATTCTGATTGTAAGAAACGACGAGTCTTTCGATTCTCTAGCAAATGACATGAAAATGTCAAAACCGCCAAAAAAATACTTACGTGGTGATAGAATTTAAGTGACGATGCTGTTGAGAGAATTAAAGACGACCTTATTACTTAAAAAAATTACATTAAATTTATCGCCACATCTTATCCAAAACCGACAAATCTTAGCATCAATCCTGCTGCCCGGCCCGGGTTAAGGCAATTACACACGCGACGGATGGTCCGCAGTTAGTTGTTATTATATCATTAAGGCCCCGTTAGACTAGGTCGCTCCAAAACTGGGCCTTTAGAGATGTGCTGAGTCTGGGATATTCGAATACTTTATAGTCCTCGTAGAAATAATATCGAGTACCAATAAAAATCAAGAACTTGAATTATATAATTATGTGACACAGATATCCCATAAGTTTAAGTTCGAGATCTTCAGTCATTTACCATTAAATTCAGGTACTCATTCCCTGATGAGTACCTAATACAGATTCCCTTACTGAACATCAGATATAACGGAATATTACTATGTATATTTGTTGTATTTTATCGTGAACAAAAATATTGCAACATTATTTATTATTATATATATGAAGCACACTAGCAGCTATTGGGATGATGCGTGTGAGTCTTGTAATTATATATAATATAAGTATTCACTGTGGGTGCCATAACGTTTGCTGGGCGTCTGTTCCATTTCATATTTCGATATTTCAACATCTCTGATACATCGGAATAACTCGCTACAATAAATATACAGTGTAAATATCCCGTTATAACATATATTTAGTAAGAAAATAACCATTTAGTCTCAAAACGGATACAAGGCAAATTCTTGAATACAGTAATACACATCATGAAACAAGTATGGTATTAAAGGTATTCGAATCCAAATAAGGTATTCGATGAAGTAACTAAGTACTCAAAGGTGCTGACTGCGTGCATCTCTAGGGCTTGAATCATGATTGTGGTTTCCATAACACATAAGTCGGTCTAAATTCTTGTTATATCGGCCGATTTGAAACGCGGTTAGTCTGTTGTTTAATATTGGGGTCAGTGAGTTTGAAGACTGATAGTTTGAGGCTAGTCTAGTTAGGTTTCAGATTATAGAATAATGTGGTTTGGTTAAGTTAATTTGGGCTCTGAAGTTTGACATCTGTTTAGTTTTGGTTAGGATTTTGTTACTAGGTTTAATTTTTCTTCTTCGTCGTGTTGATGGCTGAGTCATTTTTTGTATTATTATTTTTAATTTATTTGGAACAACAAACAATTACACAATAAATATACATAACATTTAGAGTACTTAAATAATGACAATTGTGTAATCAACAACGTTATTCGCAAAATACATTGAAACATAATTATATAAAAATAGTCGTACATGCTGTTATAGTAACACGACTATATTAATAACTATAAAAATTATTATTATTATTATTATTTTGACTTGCCATCGTGGTAATAGGAGTTTAGTTAGTAGTTTTAGTTTTTTTTTAAGTTTTTCATTTTAGGTTTAATTTGGAGCTTATATTATAGCTTTATATTTAACTGTGTATAATTTATGGTACTGCCTGGATGGTCTAGTGATTAGCGTATGCACCACTCACCGCGAGGTCTCGGGTACGATTTCCGGGTCGGGCAAAGTGTTATATGGGAACTTTCCGTCTGGAAATTCACAATAGCACGTAGTTGGAATTGTACCCGGTTGATGGCTCAACCCCGATACTAAGTGACCTTATAATAACAGGTGAAATGTGGGTGTTGTACACCTCTGCCACACCCTTCTGGGTAAGCGTGATGTTATGTAATGTGTATCTAATTATAGTAGCTAGTTTAACTAGGTGTAAAAGAGATAAAAATAAAGTCGTCATATTTTTAAATTTTAGTAATTTGCTAATACAAATTACTAGTATTTTGTTAGGAGGAAGTTCACATCCGTGGTGTAATGGGCAGGATCCGAACCCACGACCTCTCGATCGTAAGACCGGTGCCTATCCATTGCGCCACGGCCGCCTCAAGTTTATTTTACCGTAATATTTATTGCTCTATCAAAGATAACATCTAAATGTCAACGCAAGCATAACATAATGTTTACAAGACAAGTGCAAACTATTAAAAGCTATAAAAACTGTTCAAATGTGAACTACATAATTTGCAGTACCCATTAATTTCAAATCATTTTGATAATGCAGTTAATGAGCCGTAAAGATGGAGCGCATTAAATATATGTAGATAGATAGATAGATAAAATTCTTTATTCATAAATAAAAACATACATTTTTAAACAGGCTCCACAAAACCGAATGATCGGTTTGTCTGTGGAAATACATTGCACTCGGATTAAACAACATTTCACTTAGGTACACTTAAATAAACATAAATAAGACTCTTTGTATTATTCGTTTTTAACATTAAAGTTATTCAATATTTTATTGTAGGTATTAAGATAACCTTTACATAACTTAATTAAGTTCTATGACTCATTGATGTTATATGTATCAAACAAATGTGCTTATTACTTTAGCTTATTACCTAAAACAATAACATCATTTATATATTATAAAGCTTATGAGGTTGTATGTATGTATGTATACATACAATATATTGTCAGCACGTGTGGTGTAGTGGTTTAAGCGGTCGCCTCGCCTCTCGACTGCACTGGTGTTGTGGGTTCGATCCCCACATGGGACAAATCTTTGTGTAATTCGCAAATATTTGTTTTGTGCTTGTGTGAGTGAATGTGTGTATTTGGCCTTGTCATTGGGACCATTGGATAGTGTAATTGCTTCTAGCGTTCTATCTTAGGAAAAAAATTCAAAATTTATAATTTATTTATTTATTTTATGGATGTTTTAACTCCTTTGATTAGGATTTTTTTTAAACCGACCTCCGCACTAGGAACTCCTGTGACGCGGGGTTGTTCACAAACATACATTTCACACACACAAAGCTCACCAGAGTCAGAACAAATCTCTGCGGATCACACAAAGATTTGTGTCGTGTGGAGATCGAACCCAAAACACCAGCGCAGTTCAAAGCAGTGAGGCAACTGCGCCAACCGTGCACTTCTATATTAATTAGTTATAAATGCAGTTTATATCCTTAACAAATATATTTAGTTACATTTTTTTTTTAAATATGCGGTACCTGAACTCATTTGCCAAATGATTTCGATGACCAAGCTATGATGATAAACATAACATAACATAACATTCAACTTATACTAACTAGAAGCACACCAACTGTGGAATCAAACCTTACGCTTTCAACTGCGCTGGAATAGTGCCAAAATTTAAATGGAATCCACTATGGGTTCCATTTAAATTCTGGCTCTTTGAAGCCGTGTGCTCTGCGACTGCGACCCAAACACCTAAAAGAACATTTTTGAAATCTAATCAAATGGCTCTACTTCTGTCAGCTATTGTCAGAATTGAATGATATCGTTCAAATGAGTGCACGGTTGGCGTAGTGGTTAAAGCGGTCGCCTCGTCGCTTTCAACTACGCTGGTGTCGTGGGTTCGATCACGTGGGATGTGTGTGAAATGTATGTTTGTTAACACCGCCGCGACACAGGAGTTATTCCTAGTGCGGGCGACCTTTTTGAAAAAAAAAAATAAAAATAAAAAAAAAATCGTACGTTTTGTCAGTTGTTTAAAAGCCTCACAGACTAATATTCAATACTTAAAACATACTTTGGCTAACTCAGGGATGGTATCGCTATAAATCACCGCCTTATAAATATGATTAACCTTAATATTATGTTACAAATTTAAAGCATGTGTGTTCAAAAATGTTTAGTAACATTGAAAACAAATGACCGCAAAAAAACATCGCGCCTATCAAACTATTATGTAACAAACGTATCTTAATGAGATCTATTACAGCAAGGCCAAATATTGTATATTTGATGGATTTATATTGCTGTCAGATTATAAGTCTACTAGCAGCTTCCCGGGGTTTTCAAATGTTTTACTCTCGTTAGATGTTAAATAGTCTATAACTTTGCCCAAAAATTAGTAATAGTTTTGTCAAAATAAAATATAACAATATGAGACGAAAGACGAAGTTTCATCCAGAGATTAGCATATTTAAGCATTAGGCATTTTCAAGAGAGTGCGACATGTCGCGCCTGAGTCGCACTCTCTTGAAAAAACCGCAGTCGATTAAATACACCAACATTACGTGAGTAACACCCGTAGTTCATAATTTTAATTATGTTACAATTTCTCTTTCTATCCGCCGGCGCAGTATGACAAAAATTATACCCATTTTAGTCTGCTATTATTTTCAAAAGTTCATATAAGTCATTAGTTTCAAAAAATAAAACAGACAAAACAAACTAATTTATAAACATAGTTATCGTACAAGTGCAAATATTGTAGCAATTTATTTTAGTTTTTCAATTTTGACATTACTATAGCAATTTTTTTATTACTTAATTTAATTATCTGTCATATTATAAGTCAATTGAAGAATGCCATTTAATATAAATCACTGGCCAAGGTCGGTTAAGTATTCATTCATTCTGTTATAAAGGGGCATTCAGACTTGTTTGTTAACTCGTTTGTAAATGCGACTTGCTGGTGAATGATGAAATGGTAGAAATGGATAGGGTTGGATGATAAAGTGGTTCCGTAAGTGATTTAGTGCTGATTGTGCCAACGTGTGAAATTCTAGTTTAACGCTAAAAAAAAAATGTAAAGATTATTTATTCTGGCATAAAAAAGACATTGCAAAGCGTCTAAAACGACTTAATTTTAAAATATTATTCATAATGCCAGAAATGGTACGCATCTCAGCGAAATACGTAGTATAAATTATGTATTAGTATCAGTTATTCTAGCACCCATAGTACAGCTCTGCTTGGTTTGGGATTAGATGGCGTTGTGAATAAGTTGTTATTTTTTTTTATTTTTTTTTTATACTGCAGCGCTCAAAGCAGAGCGCTGATAATTCTGAGCTACACGTTTGGATCGCTCTGTCCCTTACAAATATTGAATGAAAGAGAGAGAGTACCGTTGATTAAGAAGTTTGGTGAAACTGGGGTTTTGCATGAAATAAATCACTAAATTGTTTATTTTATTTAGAACATACTAAAAGACAAGAGATGTTAAGTAACGTATTTCATTATGGCTTTGAGCAACTGGTTTTCGTATAGTTAGGTAACATTGTGCTTCATGAAACTGTTTACTAAATCACACATCAAGACAAATGTACTGTATATATATTTTTATTGAATATTATGATTTGATATTATATTATGTATATATAGGGTATTTATTATTGTATGTATTGTATGGTTTTAGGATTAGTTTTTCTCTTTAAATTGGAACATTTTTACTGCACCTACCTTTGTTAACTCTGCACCACCTTACGGTTGACTGGTAGAGAATGCCTATGGCATTAAGTCCGCCATTGTACACTTATTATGTAGACGTTTTAAATAAATAAATAAATAAATATTGCTCCTCAACTCCCAAATTTTAATTAAGTATGTTGCCGCTAATTATTTGATAATGTTATTAGTAAATAGCGCCTAACTTTAAATAGGTTAATTAAGGGCCAGTTTCAGAGGTCCCAAATAGCTCTTTTCCGATCCATCAAATATTTTTTTTATTTATTTCTGCCTTAAAACCTATACATAATATTTCATATCTTATAAACTTATTTGTTAGTTTTATTAGTATCTATCCTTATTAATAAGTTAGTTTACTAGTTTCTTCTTTTTTTGTATAGTCCCTTTTCGGGTAAAGGCCTCCTCCAAATCTTTCCACCTTTTCTTGTTTTTTGCAACTTCACCTATTTGTAAGGTTTGTTCTGTTTGAGATCCATCAAATATAACCGGACCAAATTTAAAAGTGACACAAGTAACTTGAAAAAGAACACAGCTGTCTCTTTTATGTATGTGTATTATAATGCTTATCCTGACAATAATGTTTGTTTTACTCCTGTAAAATTGGGGCTTAGTGTCTTATTATTACTGTATCCTTACTTATATTATAAATGAATAATTTTCCAATAAAGAAACCGTCGAACAAAAATAGAGAAAGAATCACGCGAATCGGTCCATTAACCGCAACGTAATCGATGTACATACATAGAAAAAAAACATACCGGCCGAATTGAGAACCTTCTCCTTTTTGGGAAGTCGGTTAAAAAAGTAACTCTGTCTGTCTGTCACGCTATCACGACAAAACTACTGAACCTTCATATTGATGAAAATTTGTAAAGATATAGTTCAAGACTTGAGAAGGTCAGACGCTATTTTTTATCAACATACCTACGTCGCGAGCGAAGTTGTGACTTAGACGCTACTATTAGATAAAATTATAACTAAAAGAAAAGTAGGTACATAATGTTCATATTCCTTCCAATTAACATTAAATCTGCTCAAGCTCTTGTAAGCAAATCTTCTAGACTAGTTTCTAATCACATATTGTTGACTAATCCGACAAATGTAAACACGCCCTAGGTTGTCAGTAGCCATTAAAATAATATTGCAATATCTGAGCCCGTGAATATATTTAGACGACATCGGCTTTGTTTTGATTAGTTGATTATTTATTATAATATGACTAATCTAATGGACACAGCTGATGGAGCCACACCCATCTTTGTTGTTCTAATCTAGTTCATTATAATAAAAAGAATAGTCTAGAAACTACACACTAACTACACCTACGTAGAAAGTACCTCATTGCAGTATCTCACACGGAAAATATCTATAAAAAAGTCAGTGTTTTGACCCGCTGCGCTCTAGATTTTGTTGTTTAAGGTAACTTTTATTTCTATGTAGGTGTAGTATAAAGCACTATGTATTACTCGGGAGAAAGTCCGATTTCTTTCGGGTGTATTAATAAAATCAAAAACAAACTATAACCTCCATAGAATCGACTACTTTCATCACTTACGAGCCCTATTACAAAAAAATGCGTATGTGCAAGGTTTTCGCCGTCGTAATTGTATACTTTTTGCTGTTTATTACTTAAAAAAATTACATTATAAAGATAGCCCATTTCTTCGTCTTAAACATTAATACAACAGATATTATTTTTTTAATTTAATTATGCAGTAATCATCATTCTGCTGATGTATGATTCAGTAAAAGAGGGGAACAGACCTTGTTTGAGAGCTCTAATTTGTAAAAACTGGCTAACACTGCCCATCAAAATATTATTTTTTGTATTGAATGTATCCTCTACTAACATCATTATAAAATATATTTTTAATATTGACCTTTTATGAGTATAAAAAAAGGTCTGGAATTGATACAAGTTTTAATCAAAATTACCTCAAAACAAGTCAGAATATCTCTGGTATTTCGAATTATTTCAATATAAAGTTTTTACTAAAATAATATTTCACTTTTGCTTTATCCTATAAATTTTTTGTTTTATTTAAAATTGCTATAGTTATTTTGTAATAAATCAAATAAAAGTAGTACTTATTTGACTGCGCCGGGGCGATGCAATCAGATGCGCACGAGCGCTTGTCGAGGTTGGACCTATGTCAGTTTATTTCGTGCGCTAGTGTGCGTAACTAGGCAAGTAAACGCTACGTCAGTGTGTGTGCGTGTGAGCATCTCATAGTAGGATCGCGATTTCTTGATCATTGTGAGTATAATATTATTTTGGTATTGTGTGTTGTAGTAGCACAATTATTTTACTTCTTTTGTATTATACAGATAATTGCGTTTTATTGTAGTTGTGCTACAGTCAATATGGGTAAATGTAAATACCAATGCTTAAGGAAACGTAAAAGGCATAACATCGAAAACCTGAGCAAAGCTAGAGAAGCAAGGTATGTATTTAATTTCTTTTCGTCGTTATTTAATTGGTCGTTTTTGTTATGAATTGTTAGAAGGTTCTAATGAAAAAAAAAATAGAAAGGACATCCGCTCCCCTCAATACCTACTTTTTCGGCGTGTTCGAGAAAGTTCTTATGAAAGAAAAATAAGAAATTTGCTCATATTTCCCATTTCTATTAAAACATACTTATACGGGGTGGATGCGACATAGCGACATTTATTGAAACCACAGCTTCTATAGATGGTAAGTATCAATTTCCACCGGATAAAAATTCTCTGGCGAAAAAAAAAAAATCACGTTCTCCGAACAATTAGAACATTGCGATCGTGCAATTTGTTTGGAAGACGTGAATTTTTTTTTTCGCCAGAGAATTTTTTATCCGGTGGAAATGCATACTGGCCATGTATAGAAGCTGTGGTTTCAATAAATGTCGCTATGTCGCATCCACCCTGTATATTCATAATTTATATTTTTTTATAGAAATAATAAAAAACAGAATCTGGAAAACTTTGAAGCTTCAACATCTAGCAACATCAATGAAACTAAGGACATGGTAAAATAATGAACTTTTCTTAATATGAAATACTTCGTATTGAAAATTTAATTTATTTCATGCTTTTTTTAATTTTTTAGACTTTTGACAGTGAATACGCAGACTTCGACACTAATGATAATTCAATAATTGAAGAAACAGATATAGAAGAAATATCTGTTAACTGTAACGCTGACAAGGTATATATATTATACATTGTATACCAAATAGTTTGTTAAAACTTAGGCAATCCCCATAAGTGATCTTTGTTTTACGCTACACAATGTACTTATATCTTTTTTCTAGGTAATGCTTCGTTTGGGAAAATTATTTAATATTATGTTTTTTTTTTTTAATTTTTTAGAGTGTTGACAATGAAAATCCAGGCTTCGAGACTAATGATAGTTTAATCATTGAAGAAATAGATAAAGAAGAAATATCTGTTAACCGTAATGATGAAAAGGTATGTACGCTAACTAGTTGCTTAAGACTTAGGAAATCCCTATTATAACTAATCTTTGTCTTACGCTACACAATTTACTTATATCTCTTTGATGGGTAATGCTAATGCTTTATTTTGCCTTGTTCACAGGATAATATAGATATTCAAGGAAGACGCTTAATTGATTTTCGTTTCTTCATGAATCAGTTGGTTGCAATTGATGCGCATAGCGAAAAATTGTCATCAAGTCACTATAGTAAACGACACTTATCGACATATTATAATGTATGTATTTATTTTTGTGGATCACACCTACTTTAGCATAATGTTCACGTACTGTAATATTTACTTTATATTAAGTTTCATAATGTTATCAAAAATATACGAAATAAAATAATTTTAATGTGTTTCAATTGACTAAATGTTGTAAAACTGATATACCTGTTATTGATAAGGAGCCAATTCTGCAAACTACTAAACTGGTAAACTGAAAAAATACTTTTTATTCTAACAACAAAGCATACTTTACGATTCGTTTACCGTGGAAGTGCCATAGGAAATCATACTACAGCGGATCAAGATTATTTAGTCACTGTTCACGCAACATGTGCATCGAGTGTCGTAACTTGCCGCGCGGTCGCAGAAACACCTAATTTGGCGCAACGTAAAAATGTAATAGGGCTCTTACTGTACAATGTACACTTTCATAAATAGAACAGCCACAATATTGACATTTCTCCCGACACATCTGCCAATTCGCACTGTTCCCTTTTTAATTTGAAAATGTCTATGAAAAGACAGGCGGAACAAGAAGCGGTACAGTTAACAACAAAAGTTATTTACGGAAGGGAATATTAATTTTAAATTGTATCCTAAACATTATAAGCCAAAACTAGGTCAATCCCAATGTGATTAAATTGTATTTACTTCGGTACAACTTATCCAAAATCCATACATATATCATCGAGATATAGGTACTACGTACTAGAGAAGCCACGTCAAATAACTGAATTGTCCTATTCTTCGTAATTTGAATCTTTAGTTCGCTGCAGCGCTAAAACAATAACAATTCGTCTAAACCGTAACTAATTTACTACAGCACTAGATTTGCTGCGGAGTGTGTTTATTCTCGGCAAAAAGGTCATAAGCGCCATGTAAATCACTGCACTTACGCGTTTTCTTCGACAAAGTGCAACTACATGTCTTCCCTATAGACTAATGACAGGAGTACTAAAGAATGGACAACGAAGGTAATTTGCCTACAGGGTTTATTTCATAAATAATAGACAATTTATTTTTTTGATAAATTTTTTTTAGTTACCCTTAAATAAAATGAGTTTAGTCATCTTTTGCCTTTTTGTCGAATAATCAACGCTTTGATCTGTTTTTGCTTCATGTTTTAAACGAATAGTAGTATATTTATTAATAATCGCCCGAATCAAATGAATTCTATGATTCAGTGTGTGTGAAACGGCCTCCCCCCTTTCGTAACATACTTATCATCCTCACGAAAATGCAACGAACATTATGTAACTATGATCTGATGGTAGCCAGGTTTCTTCACAGCGATTATTTTGAACAAATTGGATCCATTTTTCTCTATTTTTATGACTTGGACGTGGAAATCTGGATAAGAATTTAAAATAATTAATTACATCCAAAACTAATTTAACATTAATGTAAAAATTGTCTGGTTAACTATGATATATACTATAGGAAAATTTATTAAACCTTTTTGTACCTAAATATATAATTATAATTATTAGTTTTAACAGGACTTAGCACGAACCTTTCATTTATTTATATCTGCTGACGTTTCGATGTAGTTACATCCACTGTGGTTGCGCAAGACTAGACAAAATATATATAAATGAAAGGTTCGTGCTAAGTCCCGTTAAGGCATAATTATCTGATTAATTTAAAGTGCGATAGTTTAAAAAAATTAAATATTAAAATCAACATTGAAAACACAACATACGATATTTTCACCGTAATGTCAGTCTAATCTACCTACATTGCACTCTGTTTCATTAGTCTTTGACAAACAATACAATATGGCGCGTGGTAATTATTTTATTTGTAAAACAAGGAAATTAGTTTACTTACCGATGAAAAGTAATACCTTTGCACTTTGCCGTGTTCCTTGAATTATTAGTACAATATCTCAACACACACCAAGGCATTTTAGGACGTTTTTTTCTATGAATTAATTTAATTACTGTCGGAAGTACTAGGCGCTAAAGAGCTAGAAAGCGACTGAGTGAGGTGCGGCGCGATCGCCGCAGTTGAACGAGACAAAGAAGGAATTTACGGTGTCTTCTCTAGTACGTAGTACCTATATCTCGATGACATAATTATATCAAATTTTATCCTAAAGACAAATACTACATCGTAGTACACACGATACTCAAATATCAATATTGATATCGAGTACGAGTATTCGAGTATTTTTCCTAGAATGGTGGGAGTACCGGTCGTCCTTGAAGGTCGCCGGCCACGTGCACTCGTAAATAAACGCACGCGGCCCTTTGGCTGTACAACTCAAACAACCGGTTGTATAATGCAATACGTGTTCGGATTTATAGTGGGAATTTTGTACGTGTCCGTTTTGTACTGCAAAAAGGATTTAAATAAAAAAGGATTTATTTCTTAGTTGTTTGTCTATACGTATGTAAGTATTGAAAAGATAATATCCTATGTAATTAAAAAAATATTATAATTATAAAAACCATAAAACCACCTTCAAATTCCGAAAACTGTTGATGTACAGCTACACTGAAGGAAACCAATGTAAAAGGTTGCCTGGCAGAAATCACTATTAGTGATAAGGCCGCTCATTGTACTGTAATCACTAGAAATAAGTTATTATTGTAAACTTAAGGTGTACAATGCAGTGTATAGTAAATAAAGAAAATAAAACATATTAGTAAGTATGTGTAATATTTTAGAATGATTAATTTATGCCTACAATTTTCCGATTTTCCTTTTCCGAACACAATCATAAAAGCTCTATATATTCTAAAAGTAGTTTTATAGATAGGCCACCCAAATAGAGGACACATTTTTATCCCAAGTCTACTAGTACCTACGTGGAACGCATACCAAATAAAATAATAAATACTAAATACGCAAATGTGTGCGCGAGTGTACGTAAATGGGCTGCAAATAATTGTCGCGATAGACGCTATCTGAATCTTAAAAGTTTTACGGCAATACTTTATATGTTATATTACGTCTCGATATATAAAACGAAGGTGTAATAAACATAATAGCAAAGTTATTTTAATACTGGCAATTCAAAAGCCATATCAAAATCCTTCGGCAGACTATACCTAAAAACCTAAAGTCCAACCAATGAAAGCCTAGATTTAAGGTGCCCTATGTTATTTAACTAACCATGTATGTTGAGGTTTTGTTAGTTAGGAAGTGAAAAAAATATAGTGTAAACAATTTTTTGTTTTTTAATTGTGTGAACAATTTTTGTTCAATTTCTGTAAATCTTTTTGTATATAATAAGTTTTATTGTATTTTAGATTTATATGTATTATAAGAATATTATTTTCTCCCACTGATAATGAATGACTAATAACTTAAATATTTACAACTATACACTAAGAATTAAAAAAATAATAATAATATTTATATACAATAATATACATAGAAAATATAAAAAAATATTTACAAAACCTTAAACAGCATCAAATAATTAATTATTGGGTATATGTATATACCCAATTACTATCGTTAAAAATTCAAGAACATGTCCAACCAATTAAATACCAGTCAGTTATTCTATAACTTTTCTGAAGTTACTAAGAAACTATAAAATGTATGCCTTTAAATAATCATTAAGAAGTTGATAATGAATATATTTAAATCACAAAACATCAATCGTATTTAGGGGGATGAGCAGGTTTACTTGTGTAAGTACCGCAGCGTGTATGGCGTACACCTCGGGACGGGCTTTAAGATTATTTAATTAAAAAAAAAGATTTTTTTCATTAGATACTGGTGGTAGAGCTCTTGTTAATGAGCTCGATGGCGGCAGCACCACCGTCTTACCTTTAACCTACCGCTAAATAGTAGTGCTTCCATTACTGTGTTCCGGTTTGGTGGTGAGTCCAGGCCCTGAAATTACTGGCACATGAGGCATAACACCGTAGTCCTCAGCTGCAGCGACGCATCTATAATCTGCTTTTGTGGATTGTTGATGTCCATGGGCTGTTAGTGCTCCACTTACCATCAGGTGTACTACACGTTCGTTCGCTGTGGGCGTAGTATAAAAAAAAAGGTAGAAAATAAATAATAGTTAAAAAAAAACTAAAAAACACGCTTTATATAGAAAACCAAACAAAAAAAAAAAGAAAATAAATTTTAATAATTTTGAATTAAGAATAGTGTAAAAAATTCTAATAAATATAAATGAATAATAGTGTAAATAAGAAAAAACAATATTTTTAAAAAAAGCTTTGCTTTTTTTTTAATTGATGATGAGCTGTAGTTACCCTAACCATAAGGTGGACTACACGTCCGCTTTATAATTTAAAGTGGTAGTAAGACTAGAGGTTATGATTTAAATGTCAAACAGTGCACCTGTCTAAAAATAATCTGTTTTAAGTAACTCGTGCGTATCTTATGTGCCCGTTTATCGCTTAGTGACCTTATAGGGTATAGGAGACCTATTACTAATTTTATTTTTACCTGTCACTTTGACAGCTCGAGCTGAACTAATCTATTGACATAATATTGCACGTGTGGTGTAGTGGTTTAAGCGGTCGTCTCGCCGCTCTCCACAGCACTGGTGTTGTGGGTTCGATCCCCACATGGGACAAATCTTTGTGTAATTCGCAATGATTTGTTCTGAGACCGGGTGTGCATGTGTGAGTGTATGTGTGTATTTGGCCTTGTCATTGGATAGTGTAATTGCTTCTGGCGTTCTATCTAATGGAAAACAATCCAAAATTATAAATCAAATCAAATCAAATCATTTATTTCCATGGGCCCCAAGGGGCGCTTGAACACGTCAAAACAAACATCAAAACACAAAAATATAAAATTAAACTAAAACTTAGCTAACTTAATTATAATACTTATAGTAGTAAAATGATTTGACACCGGAGCTTAGATTGACTTTAATTCAACTTAGAGATTTGAATTAAAATCAATCCAAGTACCAGCTCCGATGGGTATTGCATCATGAGAAGAGCTGGTGAGAAACTCATGTGCACCATCTTTTCAAATAATTCATACAATATTTGTTTGTTTTTGACAATAATTCTATGTGTAAGTTATAGCAACCAAAACAACATTATAACTAAATATGGTCATAAAGAGAAAATAAACTTAAATATAGAAATGCAATTAAATTAATACTTATAAATAAATCTATAGTACATAAGGTTGCAAAATCTTACACTTCAAGCAGAAAATAAAGGAGTAAAAACAATGTGTGTATACAACTGTATAATATAGGGTTTCAGAACAGAAAAAAAAATTATATACTAATAACAAAAACTATTCATACTCCAAAAATATAAAAATTAAAAAATGTACACACAGATTGCCTTTACTTAACAATATTTGAAATAACATTATAAAAAAATATAGTTTTGAGTATCTATTTCTTTGTATGTTTGTTACAAATTTAATGTGCAAATAAAGTTTTCTCTATCTATCTATCTATAATGTAAGCACTACTATTTGGCGGTAGGTTTAAGGTGAGATGGTGGCTGGCCTCGGGTTCACAAGAGCTCTACCACCGCAAGGATAATACATTAAAATGCACATTTTATTATTCATAGAAAGCAAGCAGAATAATAGATCCGTCATCGTGACATTCGTGACGTATAGTCAGGAATTTACAGGAAGATGGTCATATCATACCGGACGCACCTCAGTCCACATTTCTCCATCGCAAAGACTCTTCTCGGAACTATATTGTTTAGAAACGTGTAAAACTGTCAGAAGCCTTTTACCCGAGTTCTTTATACATATTAGGTAGAAGCTGCTCCCGCGCTTTGACCCGCGATAAGCGTTACTGTCCCGCTTCGATGGAGTACAGCGTAATGTTAAATATCAAAAAACCTTAATGGTTAGTTAAACTATCAAACACAAAAAAAAATTTATTAAAATCCGATCATTAGTTTTCTAGATTAGCGCTAACAAACATACAAACTAAGTTTCGCACGCGGTTTCATCTGCGTGGTAGGTACATCAATAAAAAGTAGCCTATGTTACGCGCCTTGTAGTCAGTTACTTGCATATAACATTTTAATAAAATCGGTTTAGCCGTTTAGATGATTAGCCGATACAAACAGACAGACAGACAAAAATTTTATAAACTGTATTTTAGGCATAGGTATCGTCCCTCTCTTTAGTCTTTGGTATCGTGCAAATAATTAAAAAAACTTTGTTATTTTAACTTTAAAAACAGACACTTTAATTCTATTTATTTGTATTGATATTTATGCGTTTGGTATTAATTTAGAATATTAAATTGCGATTACCACATAAGAAATGCATACAGTAATACCAGGTAAAGGTAGGATGGGTGTGTGGCTTACCCTCTATCACATGGTACTTAAACATTTTTTTTTTTTTTTTAATTTAAGGTACTTACTAGTAATTTGCAAATACAAATTACTGGTATTCTTGTTAACTCCCTCCAGCTAAGCTTAATTCGCTTGTGTTAGGAGGAAGTTCACGTCCGTGGTGTAATGGCCAGGATTCGAACCCACGACCTCTC
Organism: Hypena proboscidalis; assembly: GCA_905147285.1. Taxonomy (NCBI): domain Eukaryota; kingdom Metazoa; phylum Arthropoda; class Insecta; order Lepidoptera; family Erebidae; genus Hypena; species Hypena proboscidalis. Next base: position 5,265,324 of record LR990143.1, read on the forward strand.
GATTGTAAGACCGATGCCTTATCCATTGCGCCACGGCCGCTTCACATTGCAGGTGAAGTTTGGTTGTTGTATACTTCTGCTACAGCCTTTTGGATAATATAGTCTGTAGTTGTAGGACTATATATAAAAATAAATAACATATCTCACTACATACACATAACGCCATCTAGTCCCAAACTAAGCAGAGCCTGTACTATGGGTACTAGAGTAACCATAGAAATCTAAAAACTTCTATCAAATATCTACGAGAGTAACTGATACTTATATATTATACTTTTCTTTTGTAAATACATACTTATTATACAAAGAAACACTGGACTAAGAATCCCATATTCATGCACACAAAGCGGGAAAAAATTGCTTAGCGGGAATCAAACCCGCGACCTCGCAAGTAGGTACACTACTCACTCCGCCATTCGGTCGTCAAAAGCGAAACAGACATAGATCAATATAGTATCTTCTTTTGGTTGCTTAAGTCGTATGTTTTATGAATAAGGTTGTAAAGAAAAATAAAGCTGTTAAAGTATGCCAAAGTAAATATATAACACATATATTATATAATAATAACAGGACTCAGTATTTCTAGCATTACATTTCACATACTTTCCAACTCCAACTATATACTTCTGATTAAATTCGTTGCGGGTTCCAAGACAATTTTAACTCTCCCTGGGATGGCCCGTGTGTCATGCACGGTGCCTTTCAGTTGGTTACCGCTGTAGATCCTGGCGTCACAGGAGTCGCAGTGGTGGGCGTGTGGGTGGGATTATATCCCGTAAACTATGCCGTAAATTTCTAGCATTAACTATTAACAATTTTAAGGGCCAGTTTATATCTTAGCCAGTTATAGATCTTAGCCGGCCTATAAAATATAACCTTACCGAATAAAGTGACACAAGATACATTTGAAAAAAGAACATAGCTGTCACTTTTATTTATGTGTGTTATTGCTTATCCTGCCAATAAGATTTATCTAACACCTGTAAAAATGGGGCTAAGTCTTTTAGTGGTACAGTAATTAAAGTCCAAAATTAGCACGTTCACGCATCATTAAAGTTAAAATAACTAGGTACAGTCAAGTTCATTATTTTTTTATAATAAAATTCAAAACTACCAACATATTAATGAACTCGACTGTACCAATAAAACCTAAATTCAGTGACTGGAAAGTAGCGCAATATCACTTAATTATTATCTAGACCATTGCCCACACTGATTGCTAATCCGATCACAAAAACTGATTAATTTCCTCCTTTTATGATACACTGCCCTAGAAATTACTTTTCGAAACATTGGCGTTTGAATTTAATAACGCTTATAATACCAACAAGGTCGTAGAGACACTTCACCTATGATGGTTAGATTCCAAGAGATAGGAGGTGATTCTATCATTTTTGGCTAAACCATGCGCCAGATTTAAACTACGTAAAGTTGTATGAAGCTGTGTGTAGCTGTGTAGAACTGTGTGAAACTGTGTATCTGTGTGTAAGTGTGTAGCTGTATAGAGCTGGGTAAAGCTGTGTGGAGCTGTGTGATGCAGTGCGCAGCTAAGTGAAACTGTGTAAAGCTGTGTGAAGCTGTGTGGAGTTATCTGTAGCTGTGTGGATATGGATGAAGCTGTGAAGAGATGTGAAGAGCTGTGTGTAGCTGTGTGTAGCTAAGTGGAGCTAGATATTGCTGAGTGAAGCTGTGTAAAGCTGTGCGGAGAAGAAATAAGCTTTGGGTAGCAGTGTGAAGCAAGGTTCTTATTTTCCTAGTGATTGGCGCCTAAATTAAGAAATAAAATACTGCCATACTCTGTTATATAGTATAGGCTATGCTATGTTTAGTTAGGCAAGCGCACTTGCTTATGAAACTTGACCGTTCTACTTAAAACCGCACTTGGGCAAAAGCTTGTGTGTTATGAAGTGTAATATTTTACACACCTTTAGTAATCAAACCTAATCATTTTTGACGAGGTATTAACATTAATTGAGTCATACAAAAATGACTCATTAAATATTGGTACGTTTTAAGCATCCTTTTATTTGATTATATAGATCAAAAGGTCACAAATAGAAGGTCTATTTGTGACATTTGATCTAATGTATTTTATATCTATGATTCATGTCATAACAGTAGGTATCAATTATCTTATTGGGTAGGTAACTATATATAATTAGTCGACAAAAACATTAAATTTCGAATTAAATATTGCCAATAGATCAATCAATTCATTGAAACCTTTGTTATTTGCCTAAAATCTGATTTTAAAATGTTGTTTGTTCAGGCTAATATTGTAAAATTAGTTCGACCGATTAATATAAAATGTTAGTGGCAGGTAGTAGACTATGGTGTAACGTAAGCTATATTTTTGGTTAAATGATGAATACATAGTTGGTTTATTACAATCTGTAATAATAAGGACAAAGTCTTAGTCTCCTCACTTACCTACAAAAAAGAACAACTTACGCATGTCTATCGACATGAGAAATTAATGGTTATTACCTATTCAATGTAGTGTTACGATTACTTACAACTGCGAACATAATAACATAGGTAACTACTTATTTACTATTCATAGAATGTAATATGTTACAGAGTACGTTATGAACTTTTTGCTCTGGTTTCCATTAACCACTCGTGATTTGCATAAGTGTTGGCAGACGTGTGTAAAATGTATTATTTATAAGGTATGATATAGCATTTACATGACATTTGCACTATATCTGCAGTTCTATTTTGATACCTATATCGGCGGTCTAAAATAAATTAAATAAGAGTATTTTATTCAATATTTTCTAAAGTAAAACCCAAAGGCAGGAAAATATCGACTAATTATAAAATACTGCTGAGTATGACCAAAAGGACTTTTAAGCATGTTGCAATGTATCATAGCGATGTCACAATTTATAAGAAAATCCGCTGAATTGATTGCCATCTAGATACGGTCATGTTCAAAATATATTGGTTTCTAATCGCTATCGCAAATCTGTCTATCAAGCACGACGAATAAAGCAATTTCCCTTTTAGAACTTAAATTAATTACATCGCTTTATAAGGAAGTCTGTATGCCCCAACATTTTATATGCTAGATACAGAATGTACAGTTAACTCGTAATTAAACTTTCTAGGCACAATATGTACGGACATTAAGAAGTATAACTTGCCGTTTAAGTACATCTTATAAAGTTTTTTAACATAGCTTGCAATTTGATGACGTAGCTCTGCTTTTTACATCGCGCAAAATAGTAGTTAGTGCTTGCACCACTGCTTTGCAGTTTAGTAATAACAGGTAAAGATTTCTATGCTAATGACATTTGTATTGAAAGTTCAAGTATAAAAGAAATAATATCGTTGACCCTATTTTTGTAAATAATGTGGAATAAGAAATCTCTTATCCACGTGGGATTCTCTTAATTCTAACCACCTTAATTAGATACACTTTACACCCACTAACACCTTCTTATTTTTATTATTAAACTAAATTATTATTTCTGAACATTTTACCATAAACGTTGCTTATATTTTTGGTATGATTCAAATTACATTTTAATTACCCTGCTATAATATAAAACTACCGACTTTAACCAATCATCGGCGTTTGCCTCAAATAGGAAGTGAAGAAAGAAAGTAAGGCGTCACTAATGACCAGTAAAATGGCTATTTAGCACAATGCCACTTTACTAGTAGCGTTTGACGATTGACCACAGGTGAAAGAGGCATCGTTCAAACGAGGCATCACACCGCGCGATTTGAACTTGTTCGAAATTCAAAATGCAGATTTGTTTTCTTTAAATGCGAATGTCGACGAAGCATGGCATGGCTTCCTTATTCAAATTGAATGATTAGAATAATTGGTTTGTTCTTTATATTCTTTTTTTTAAATAGAAAATGAAGGAGACCACGATTAGAAAAGTTCTTTTTTGTTAATGTCATTAAATCTGTATTTGATTAAACAGTACCAAAACGTAGTATGGAAATGACACTGTTTTATAATTTGTATACAAAACGTTAACCTTTAAAATGTTTGTATTAAGATTTTCTGTCAAAATTGATAATTCCTACCTTTTCTCGAAAAACTGAACAGCTATGTAATTTTAACTAAGTTCAAGCAAGATCCACCATAATACTGTTTTTGTATACACATTTGAAAACACTAAATTCTTGATTTGCTGATACAAGGAAATAAAATAATCTAAACGTAAGAAACTCTAACTATCTAAAACGTAATAAATCGGATAGATAAAAGATAATTATAATTAACTAACTTTACTTTACGATAGATATAATAAGTTATGGCTTAATAATTAATCTGCATAGATAACATAGTTAAAAAACGAACATAATTAATATGTCGATAACAGTTGGGCAACTTAATCAGTTGAAAGAGTTTAATGTAACAGACATTGCCCCAGTACTGTCTATTAAATTAAATTGCATTCAAATCATTATTGTAATAGAATTATTTACTATCATGCTGACCGCATGTCACCAAATGTCATAACATTTTTGCGCTCAACAGCACATTTTAAAATTCAATTTGTAACAATCGAAATTGATTACTAAAGATGTTGCATAAAGCCTGCCCTGTAATAGATTCGATAGCTATATATTATTATCATTAATTTAAAAAAAATAGATGAAATGAAATTCAACATTCGTATGTCATTTACGCACCGTTTTTTTAACCCTTTTCTTTTTTTTTATACTACACCCACAGCGAACAAACGTGTAGTCCACCTGATGGTAAGTGGAGTACAGCCCATGGACATCAACAATCCACAAAAGCAGATTATAGATGCAGAATCATCTGCAGCTGAGGACTACGGTGTAATGCCTCATGTGCCAGTAATTTCAGGGCGTGAGATCAGGCCCTGAAATTATTATATTACACCAAACCGGAACACAGTAATGGAAGCACTACTATTTGGCGGCAGGTTAAAGGTGAGACGGTGGTGCTGCCGCCCTCGAGCTCATTCACAAGAGCTCTACCACCAGTAGACCCTACCATCTATTTACTTGTAACATCTTTGGGTAAAGAAAGAAGAAGCTCGACTTATTGCCGCACGGACCGATCGCAGATCAGTTAAGCAATGCTAACCGCGGTCGGCCGTGGATCGGTGACATTTCAATATAAACCGTCGGTCCCGGTTGCCATTTAAATATCTATGGTAGTCGCTACGGGTAGTCAGATTCCAGAAAGTCTGACAACTAGTCTAACAATGAGTATCGTGCTACCTCGCTCCTGCATACTTCAAGCAACACAAAAATAAACAATAGTTTAAAAATACTAAATAACACGCTTTATATAGAAAACCAAACTAAAAAATAGAAAATAAATTTTAATAATTTTGAATTAAGAATTGTGCTTAAAAAGCACCCCACGCTTTTTTTGATTTTTTTTCTTTTTTACACTATTATTCATTTATATTTAATTGATTTTTTTACACTATTCTTAATTCAAAATTATTAAAAATTATTTTCTATTTTTTAGTTTGGTTTATTTACAAAGCGTTTTTTTTTAATTTTTGAAAAAAAAAAAATTTTTGTCATCGGTCTTTGACAGGTGTGCAAAATTTGAATTAAATCTGAACGTTTAAAGTGGGTCAAAATAGCGTTCAAAGGAGTCGGTTACATACACACATGTAACCGACTCCTTTGGACTTGTTTGTTTGTAACAAACAAATGAAGTTAATATAAAGCGTGTAAAAACATCATTGGGTATAGCATTAATTCTTCTATACTGCACAAGAAGTCAACGACCTCATACCTAGTCTCCTTTGACATAACTCAAATTACGACATTGTATGCAGCAATGTTGGTATCGGTGAAAGTACTGATAACACCCGCATACACGTTGAGTAAGAGATTTACAATGTAAACATGAAAATTTGTTAATCTTGCTCAGCAAACTGGTGGGTTGACAGCTGTCGAATATAGGTTACTTACTGTGTCGAAACGTGATGCTTGAAGCCTCTTTTAAATAAAGTATGGTTCTTTGTAATTTTGCCTGCATAACCCAGAATTCTATGGCAGAGACGTTTTAAAACCCACATAGTATCATGGTTTAGATTCGATAAAAAATAGGCGACTATTGCCAATCACCGACCACCACAATGCCAGACTCCATGTAGAGCTAAGATTTAGATCTATAGAGCGTACTTGGACCACAGTGGAATTAGTTTAGACTTACCTTGAACAAGACACTGCTTTAGTGTTTTTGTCACTAAGGCAGTCTCAGCCTAAAAATCGTGTTTTTGGGGCAGTGAAAATACACACATACAGCCAATATAGGTTACTCCTTGCACACGAAAGAGTTGCGTCGTCTCGCTTGGTAATGCTGCGGGTAGATCACTAAACCCCTATCACTGCACCCGCGACCTCACCTTAGTGTTGTTGGGGAGACGCTCTCCGCTCACCTGGCTGGTGGGAGGCAACCGATCTCCAACCAAACTCCACCCTTGCCCCACTGTGCCCTCTTTTGATCAGAGAGGCACGTGGTTGGCCGCCATGTCAGAATTCGCCACGGGATATGGTTTTCTTTCAGGATCACCGCAGCGCTGCCCCACGCAACGAAGAACCCCGGGAAAAAACATCATCTTCCGGATGCACCGTCCCTATAACTAACTGCCGTGATCCACCAGCAGTCAAAAGGCATGCGGGAAGGTGCACTCCCCTATAATGTTCTGCCTCCATTTAATTTGTGCGCACCAATTTTTTACGGGATAACTTAGTACAAATTGATGTCATTAGCCAAGTACTTAATAGGTAGGACACTAGGACCTTGAGAACTTGACCTTTCCGAATCAAAGAACACAGACATTAGATTTGACATTTGATCTTGAACTTTGAAACAATCGAATAACGGCTCAACAAGGCAATTATTGTACTCTGATTTTTGGCGTATTTCATTGGGATCTCGGTTTATTTTATTGGTCAATGCATTTATTAAATGTCTAATTTACAATGTTTCAGAGGTTTTTAATTTTTTTTACAAATAACAATTTTATCCGACCTATTAAATATAACATGACCGAATTTAAAATTGACACCAGTTACACTTGAAAATAGAACACAGATCACATTCATTTATTTTATTTTATTCTTAATTACTTATCCGGCCAACAATGTTTACCACATTAATATGCCATCACTTTAAGATATATTTTGAAAAAAAAATGGGAAAAACTGTTTGCTTGTTTGTAACGCTTTAAGACCCATCTAGAGTAAAAGCCTCGGGATTAGTCGAGCAGGACAAAACTCTTCCTTCCAATTATGTTTAACTTGAGATTACTGTCAAGAAGGACTAATTTTATCTAAATTAATATTCTAAAGGGAAAAGACTAGATTTTAGTTTGTATATTTTTAACAATTTTACTTAATAACTAAAGAACCGATTTAAAAAAATGTCTTTACCTCGTGCAAGATCGTTCCTGAGTAACAGCAGGCTATATTTATCAAAATTTTTGAAGCACCACGCGAGTGAAGCCGCATGCGGGTGCTAGTCTAATAATAAAGTCATTAAAATCGCTCTGAAATTTGTCAAAAGTTGAAATACGTACTCGACCTGGAAAATTTTCAAGCGGTTATTAATGAGAGTGCAGAACCAGCAGAACTGCATAATTATTTTGTAAGTATCATCAAGTTTTTGGTCGTTTTACAACCAGAAATAACTTCCATGCATGCGTGCATGCGGGCTTCCGTGAACCGTTCGTGGAATATACGACGAACCTCTAATTCCGTAATTAGGGTACAGTTTTTTTAATCGTCTTCCGTTTTTATTTATTTAAAAGATTTTCTTAATACGATTAATGTAGCGAACGTACATGTAGTCCAACAATCGACAAAGCGTGTAAATGCGTCGCTTCATTTGAGAAATGTGATCGGTTTTCTGATTTGAATCAATGGTCCATTCTGGTTGAATCTTATCCACGCGTCAACAATCAAACAAGCTGGTTGTCAGCGTGGTGCGGAAGGGCAACCGCAAAACCGCAGCGGGACATACGTCGTAGACTGCAAATGCGTTATTCACTCGATACTTTACTATTATTATCTGTTGTGTTATCTTCTGGGCCTTCTAGTGAAAAGAGTTATAGAACTATCATTAAAAAAATTTAAAAAATGTGTGGGCTAAGTAAAAAATTAATTTATTTAATTTACATTTAACAAGAAAATTTATTTTACATGTATAAAAATCTTATAAATTAAATAATGAAAAACAAAATCATACCTAACTAAAACCTACAGCTGGAAGAGAAATAGTACTAAAAAATTTAAAAATTAATTAAATAATTATTGCTAAGAAATAAGTTTTACTTATTTATTCTAGCCAAAAAGTCATAGGCCATTTGCTTAACAAAGCCGAGTTTTTTTCGGATGCCGTTTGATGCTATCATTTATGATGAGAAATCTTTTTCATAAAATGCGTAATTTTCCATTATTAACGGCCAGTGTTAATCTAGAAATTCTGTTTACAAAAAATAGTCTTAGAACTGTGCACGAAGAAGTATTTATGTAATTTGGTTTTTATAATTCATTTCAATTATCGCTCAGCTCTTACTGAACTTATTTCTTTTAAACTGCTTGTGCCAGTAAACTTTTAAAATTGTATTATTTTACGTATCTCCTGTTTGATATAATTATTGACATTAGCTAGAAAGTAGATAAGCTAAAAGATAATTTTCTAGATAACACTTATTTATTATGAAAAAGAAATCTGCTGTAATTTACTCTCTGGTCTGAATCCATTCCACTATAACTTCATCAATTAATGACACAAAAAGATTTTAATCTAAGTTATGTAGGCGTACTTTTAATAATAATACAATTCATCACTAAACGCGAACTGTTGTAAAAAGTAGTAATGAATGTGAGATAAAAGTCCGGCAGATTCTATGATGACGATTCTGATCTATGATTTATTTGTATAAATATCAAATATCCTCCTACTCCAATTCAAATAAACAGATTGCCAGCACGACCACACACATTTGTTTATTTTGTCCTAATAATTTACTGCCAGTTTGAACTAGCTTATATTACACTCAGCGCCGACTTGTCAACATATGGCCATCTTAAAAACAATGGCGGTGGCCATCCAAATAATATCTTAAAAGATTACCGGTTTCCTAGAAGCTTAGAAGAGAATTCGAATTTGTTTTCGTTGCCCAGTTTTTTGTCTGACAATAATTAATTCTTAGAGCAGTAACAAAACGTAGGCGAAAAGTAGTGATGCGACCAATAGTAGTATCAGTCCTATTAAAAACTAGCTTTTGCCCGCGACTTAGTCTGCGTGGAATTCGATATTGCCATGCATTTACTACAAAATTGATAAACTTCCCTCATACACTTTCGACCCCATATTTACACCCTTGGAGAGAATTTCCAAAAAATCTATCTTTGTTCATTTATGTCATGTAGGTAGGTAACCTACTCGTATGTGCAAAATTTCGTTTCATTTCCTTCAAAATTGACTTACGTCACATAATTATCTTACAACCTCTATTTCACCCCATTGGGCAGTAATACTTTTATACGCCTTATTCTAAAGATATTAATATACGCCGAATACCAAATGAAATGTTTAGTGTTAAAAAAAATGTTTTAATGGACCACATTTTATAATACAAAATTGACATTGGGTCTAAACAATGGTAGTGCACTGCACAACTTAAGAGTCATACTAATATTTAATATTTACTTCATAAATGTGCAGAGGTTTTTAAATTAGATTTCAATAGTTGTTTAAATATGTAGTCGATAGGGCTAAGTGTCTTAAATCCATATAAAGTATGTACCTATTCAACAACGTATTAGTATTCATAAAAGAGAATTCGTTGCATCACTACCAAAAAAACCGTCATGTTTAGAATTCTTCATCACCCTTGACCCCTAAAATCTTCCGTCATTTATCTTTTCAATCTTCTTAATGCGTTTGCGAGACGTTCTGAAGTATCAAATTACAAAAAAAAGTAACATGAAGGTTTGTAAAGACAGTTATCAAGATAATTACTTACAAGTGTGGTGCATTACGCTACTTCGCTGACTTTCCACGAAATTACTATAATTTGTCTTCACTTACATTTGGACATGAATAAATACTTACCTCAATTTTGATAACTGTTTACGTGTCCCAACACTCAAAAGAAGTCACGTATACTTACCATTTACCTACCGTCACGGCTGGACATTTAATACTTTTAGTGGCATTCAAATTAATAAGGTGTGGCTTCAAAGTTGTAGCTTATAATAATGTCCTCCTAATATTATTAAAACCAACGTGAGGTGAAGACATTATTATTGAGAATACGGGTTACTCACGTTATTTTAGCCAGGATATGCCGACTAGTTTCGAATCTAGTAGATTCATCAACTGGGTGGCGTCGCCTCCCAAACTAGTCGGCATATCCCGGCTAGAAGAACGTGAGTAACCCTTGTTACATAATTAGAGGCGAACAACAACCTTCTGGGTATAATTTCAGATGCGAGTGAGTCTAAATAAACCGGGTATTTTATTAGAATAATTTATTGCCAGTTTGAACTAGCTCAATAACGGAAACGGAAAGACATACATGAACCAACCAAGAAACTAGCTTATATTGCCCAAAAATGAATTTAAAAAGTATAAAGATATAAGAGCAGCCCTATTATTACATGTCCCACTGCTGACTCGGGCCTCTTCTCATGATGAGAAGGGTTAGGTCATAGTCCACCACGCTGGCAGACTTTACACACCCTCGAGCACTTTTCAGGCACTCTCAGGCATGTATAGGTTTCCTTACGATCTTTTCCTTCATATAATAGATAAATACACACACATCTTCGAAACGACGAATCTAACGGCTATTGTTGCATTAATAAATTGCAATTTTCGTAAATATCTCGAGTTCAACGTCCACATATTTTTTTGCAACCCGACAGTTTTGTGACGGTCGACGCTTTGTTCTCAATGCTTTGATTTCTTACTTCCTCCTTATTTTCCCAGGGTTGCCTCTTATAAAACAAACTGTGTTTTTGTGTTATCTGTTCTTTGTGACTTTTATCGTGTACTTAAGTAATTTATTATCTACTGTAAGTTTTAGTTCCTGTTCTGTTGTAATAAAGAAAAGGAATTAGGATATAATATATTAATTTTGTTTGTGTTATTATTTTTTTTCAGTAACACTTTTACAATTACCAATGTTAGTAAAACCTTTGTTGAGCTGCATAACTCAACTCTACTGTGCAAGAAAAAGTAAGTACTTTGTTTATTTTCATCAGATCATTTTAATAAAATAGTCGATAAAAAAAATAGTCAAACTAGTCAACTAGTAGTTAAATAATTCTATACTTTTTACCCGACTGCTTCAGAAGGAGGGTTATGTTTTTCGAGCGTATGTATGTATGTATGTATGTCTATTTCTTTGGCACGCCCTACAGCCCAAACGGCTAGACGGATTTTGACAAATGAGGTGTCGTTGAATTCGTCGAAACAGTGATAGTGACATAGGCTATATAAATTTTCAAAATGGCACCGGCAAATGAAAAAAAAAATAGGGGGGCGGTATGGATTTTCTTTTCATCATAGTAATATGGGTATCAAACAAAAGACCATGAAAAGACCATTTCAAAAATATATACTTCTTATCACATTTATATTACTGATTAAACACAATTTACCAATTTATTATCAGCACGCTCGCGCGCCCGAAGTGGGTGGAAGTTAGTTTGTATGTTCGCTCACGCTAATCTTGGCAACTGCCGGTCGAATTTGAATAATTGTTTTTGCAATTGATAGTTTAACTCACGATTAAGGCTCATTGATCTCAAAAAGATTTGATTTCTACAAACTAATAGATATAAAAAAACATGTCGGTTAAAAGAACTAAAAAGAGTGAAATAAAAAATAATTATTAAAAAAACAAAAAACCCGACTGCTTAAAAAAAGAACTGAAAAGATAAAAACAAGTATAGCATTATCTACATTAAATTCATTAACAACAAATGAAATATGTCAAACTAAATTCTTTATGATGTTGCATTGCAGGCGGTGACAAACGAAGTTATATAGTAGTAACAAAGTATTGTTTGTCCCCGCCTGCAACATCATAAAGAATTTAGTTTAATACCGTCTCACCTTTAACCTGCCACCAAATAGTAGTGCTTCCATTACTGTGTTCCGGTTTGGTGGTGAGATCAGGTCCTAAAATTACTGGCACACGAGGCATAACACCGTAGTCCTCAGCTGCAGCGACGCATCTATAATCTGCTTTTGCGGATTGTTGATGTTCATGGGCTGTACTCCACTTACCATCAGGTGTACACATTCGTTCGCTGAGGGCGTAGTATACGAAAAAAAAAACTACGCGGACGAAGTCGCGGGCAACAGCCAGTAACTAATATAATTTCAAACATCGAATCGGTTGTTCTAAATACAAAGTTGAAAGGTCACATGGAGGTTCATTAACATTATACAGTTTGGTGGTAATGACATACCATCGCCACAAGTGGATGACCTCAACAACATAATTGAAGGTTTACTCTGCTTTACTTGGATATAATTTATTTAAGATCATTATTTGTTTTGTAAATGGACATGTCTGTATGCGCGTGAGTTGAATGAGAGCATTCTTGAACTTAAATTACTTGAGTATTTTTCAGTAGGTGAGTGATAGAGAAGAATGGAAGTCTTTGGTGGAGACCTTTGCCCAACAATGGGGCCATAAAGTTAAAAAAAAACACTACTGAGGTGTCAAGGGACACCCAGATGGAACGAAGTTCCTTTCGATTAATTAGTAAAGAAATTTTTATTTTTCTAAGTTTTAAAAGAAACTTTAGTTATAATAATATTTTTTTTATTATTAACAATTATTTTTTTTGCTTTTTAGTTCTTTTTTAGTTTATTTTATCTTTTTTTTTTCTATAAGCAAGAGAGAGACAGACACAGAAAAATGCGCATTTTTCTCTGTGTGTCTGATAATGTAGCACCGTAGCTGTAACGTAGCATGTAATTACTACGCCCCTACGAGAATTGCTACGAAATGTGTCGTTACAACTTTTCGTCCCAATTTTTCCGTCTAGCCCCCTTTCGCAACGCGCGATAAGGAACTTCGTTACAAAAGTGTTACGTTTTTAACCATAAAGCGAGTACAGCTGCCCGCGACTCCTCTTTTCTTTCTGGGTTCTTGAACTACCTTTATAACTGTTTTCATTAATGTCGGCTCAGTGGCTTATCCGTGAAGGTCTAACTAAGCGATAGACAGACATAGCTACTTTCGAATTTATAACTTTAGTAGGAGTCTAATGGCATCTCACGACGTAATTTCTTCAACTAACTACGTATTGTTTTAACGCCTACAAGGACATTCCTTTACAGGATTTGAAAAAGGAATAAGTACTTCAACAGACCGTTTAGTATAATTGAGGAGTGTACCAATAAGGTTGCATACAAATGCAACCTTCTTAGGCTGTACCAGAGTATAGATATAGTACCTACCGAGTAATCTAGCTTCATAGAAACGATCAAAACGCGACACTCGCCTACGCCTTAGAATAATAATGCAATAAGGAGATCAACAAGAGACGAGGATGCGTCGCTGGTAACTATCGAATTCAAAAAAAGAATCATATAATTACAATTCAGTTACATGAAATTAAAATTCAGTAGGTAGGCCGTATTGTGTATCGCGTGATTGCCTTTTGTTAATTTAAGGAAAGGAATCGAGTCAGAGTACTGTTTGATAATTATACTGTGGCTGTACCATTGTACTTATTTTATTAACCAAGTAGGTTTTACAACCAGAGGGCTAATTAAGAAGATTTTAATTTAAAAAAAGGAAATCCAAACAATAGTCTCGAAGGACTCAAAGGTCAATGCTCCCTATGGCACGAAAATATGCGCTAATTGCATTCAGCATTATCATTAAAGTTGCTCATGTGGTTGGCAGCTAGGTACACGAAAAGTGACTGTCAATCTTTGATTGATACGAAATATTGTTGTTTTTAGATATTTATGTTCTCTTATATGACGACAACATACCAAAAAGAAAATAAATATTTTTGTTATTATTATAAAAAAAAATGGTTAATCATTCACTCTTTTGGTTAAATATTAGACTGTCGGGAAAGAATAATTTATTGAAGCTTGATAAAATAAGATGTTGTTTCGTTGAACGTGTAACAGGGCTACAATAATTAAGGCATCCATAGAGACTCTATATCATAGACACGTGGGCTATAGTTGGTAGCGATTAATCACGTTGATCTCTATGGTTTGTTTTGAGTGAGCTTTTAAACTTGGAACTTTGGAACGTTTAATTAATTGAAGTGCTTATTCATATCTATGAAAGCGTATACACGTGTCTTTACTTCAAGCTGTGCTTTTCCAGTATCAGATGGACTCGTACTGGAAAGGCTTCCCGTGTAATGCAAGACCAGCTTATACCGGAAATGTATAGTTCAATTTGTAGCTATGTGTATGTAATAACTTTTTGTTTTGTTTAAAACTTTATCGCAGATGTGAAAGTTGCATCATTTGTTTTTTTGTGTTTGTTTTAATTAATCTTGTGCTGGACTTGACATCTGGCCAATGTTTGAATCCAGCTGCATTTTAGGAACATTAATTTAAGTATAAACTAAATCAATCGTACCATACCATTTATATTATAAATATGAAAGTTTGTTGTTTATTTGTGTTAGTTAACACACACAACAAAAACTGCTGTCGATTTTGATGAAATTTTGTACATTTTATCATGTAGCTTACAGCCTGGATAAACATGTAGGCTACTTAATAAAGAGGAAACATTTCGCACGCCCGGAACAACACTGCACTTAGTCAAAAAAGCAGATTTTCCAGAAACGACGAAAAACCGTTATCAAATATTGGTTCTATCCGGAGAAAAACTCGTTATGTTAAAGGTCATCCTTCCACGGCCGACCGCGGTTAGCATTGTTTGTTATGATTTAACTCAAAAACTAATGTACCAAATTCAAAAATTTCTTCACCATTAGTACACTAGATTATTCCTGAGTAAGACGATTTTATCGATATACCAAGCGGACGAAACCGTGCATGGATGCTAGTCTTCTTCTTCTTCTTCGTGTCGATGGCTAAGTCAAATTTTATTTTGACTTGCTTTGAAAGGATTAGCCAATTCGCTTTGGAGAACTCGACAATTGCCCAGGGTGCGCCGGACGTAGGGAATCGTTGTGTACGTCACTCGGGGAGGCTCCTTTCATGCACCCCTGGATGCTAGTTATTTATAAATACTTATTTAACATTTTATTTATAGCACTTATTCAACTTATAAACACCCACCCGTTCGTAATTATTAATTACGAACTTTACAGGCTGAAGTACTAAAAGCTTTCAAAACACTTTGCGAGTCCATTGAAAATTTAATATTAAATTCAGAGCACTCAACTAGTTTGAAAACGTTTAAAGTTCCTACTCGTACAGAAAAGGTCTGTATAAAATATAGTTGTCGGCACATCTCTCATTATTATATTATAATAATTAGAGATGTGCCGACAAGTCAGCTTAAATAAGTGCCAATAATCTCGTATAAAAAGTTCTACATAAGAAATATAAATATCTCACAACTTAAACACAACGTCAAATAGTCCCAAACTAAGCAGAGCTTGAATAACTGATACTAATACATAGAAACACCCAGACTAAGACAAACCCCATGTTCATGCACACAAAGATTTGTCATAAGCGGGAATCGAACCCGAGACCTCGGCGTCGCAGGCAGGTACACTACCCACTCCGCCATCCGATCGTCTATATCTTGTGTCGCTTTGAAATAACTGCATGTGGTGGTGCAAGTGCATAAAACGTTATAAATATAACGTTTTTATACGTATTTAAATTTAACCGAATCTAATGATCGGCCTCGCCGACAAGTCGCCCAACCCCATAGTCGGCTCATACATATCTAGTAATTATAATAATATGAATAAAATTATAAAACTCAAAACTCTTACGGTAGGTACTTAAGTCTATTTTTTTTTAATTGACAACCATTACCGATAACTTGATGAGCTATCCGAAGCACGGAGGAACATTTGACGGAAATTGGTTCCTTCCGAAGGTTTTTTTTTTCTTACCTTCTATCAAACACGGATTTCGTTAAGATAAACAAAAACTGGTCTGTTGGTCTAGGGCAGTGATGCCCAAAGGATCTTTGGGATACCCGACAGGGTTCCACGTTGGCGAGAAGAGAAAATGGGGATGCACAAGTTGTACGAAGGGGTCCACGAATACTTTGAGGTTTCGATAGTAAGGAACAAAAATGTTGGCTAGGACTCTAAAAACAAAAGGAAGAGAGAAGATATATTGTTAAGGACAATGAGTATTATTGTCAGAAAGACATCGGCGTTTAAATCTATAATCTTGGAAGCGAATAAACATCGGTGAATGATAGTATATGCCGAATGCATGTTCTTTTTGTTTTTTATACATAAAAAAGTCGGCACCTTTTGCACTTACTTTCTCTTGGCGGCAAAGATACTTCTGTGCCAACTCTTTTGTTTTTTTTTTATATCCTTAAAAGTGGGCGCCTGCCGCGTTTTCTTACTCCTGACCGCCAAGTACCACTTCTTTTGTTTCTTGATGTTGCATTAATTCGTTGTTTTTTCTTGTAGAATGCGTGGCAAGGTTTGTTTAATAAGAAAAAATGTTAGTTGATTTCACTAACGTAAAACCGTGTAATAGCTACACCATAACATACAAACTTGCGTTAACTCATTACTTTAGCTCAGTTTTGCTCTAATCTTACAAAATTAATGCTTTTTCAAAAAAGGATAAGGTTTGTTTTGATAAAATACACGCATTGAATGAGTTGACGTAAGGTGACAGCTAACATTTGACAAGTGACATTTAGTTGTCAGAAAAACCACGGGTCGATATCCTCATTTATCTAATCGATTTGTGGACGTATGATTTTATAGAATGATTTTATCCTACTTTCGGATTTGAAAATATTTACTTATTTTAATTTAGGATAATAAAGTAGGTAGTTTGACCATCAACACTTTTTAGTGTTCTTCATAATTATTTCTACACTCGAAAGCTTACCTATTATATTTTATTTTTTCTGCCAATCAATATGGCTGCAAGAAAGATGCCTTGGAATTGGCGTGCTCCTCATTTTAGCGTTTACGCGTGGTTTTATCCACCGTGATAATATGGATTGACCCGAGGTAATATGTGTGGTGTCCAGCGTCTGTCGGTGAGTGATAACTGGTAACTGATAATGCTGTTTGTTTATAGTATTTTCACGGCAAGTAATATTTTTCTGTCGAGATTTTAATGCATGTTTCTCGTTGTTACAGGGTCAAATACCTTTCCCTTTAGTTTCCAACCGAAACGGAAGAGTTTTATATTATAGAAATAATTAGAAATACACGATGGCTCATTTGTATGGCTTAGTATGGAGAAGTCGGTAATAATTAGAACTGTCACCATCAATATCCAAATAGAAATAATAAAGGTTTAATTTTTCAATGATGAATGATGAGCGGGTTTGATTTACGTACCAAGTTTTTTTCCTAAATCTAAATTGCAATATTTTTGTTTTTATTAAAATCGATTTCAAGGTTCCCAGGAACAGATTTGTGTGTTGCTTATAATATAGACTTCCCCATACTGTAAAGATAGAAATTGGAAAAGCAACTTTACTGGAACAATTTTATATTATTTTCTGCAAATTAATAACCTAAAATTATAAACATTTTATGAACGAACCACGCTCGCTGGTGGAACCCGCAGACAGAAGCTAGAACGTATAACCTAAATACAATATCCAATTCCCATTAGCCGCGCGTCGGTGTCCCTCATTCCCCTCTACAAATCGCGGTACAAATACTTCCAATTCACATATCCTGTTGCAAAGAGGGATCTCACCGATTCGACATGCGGGAGTCGACACGGAAGGGCTATTACAACTGTGGTGTCGTGTTTCAATATAGGTGTAAATTAAATTAAATGAAAGTTCTTTTATTGCAGATCATCAAGTATTAGTAGCTATTTAGACTTACAACGTAGATCTGAAAAGAACAAAAGAAAGTTTGTCATAGCTTATAAAAAAACATTTGTAAATAATTGATATAACGTAAATAAGTCATAGAACTAACTTAAGTTATGTAAATATTATCTAAATACCTATCTATCTATCTATCTAACTACGTTAGTAACAGTGGGAACTATTTTCTTTATACCTACTTAACTAATAACAATTCATATAACTACTGCGCTGACCTATGCTTACGAATTTGAGTTTTAGAGATAGTTTTTTAGTAGGTAACTGGATGTCTCATATTAACATAATTTTAACCGTTAATTTTGAATGTCAACTTATTATGAAGTAAAGTATAAAAAACGTTTGGTAACCTCTTGAGTACCTTTATTGTATCAGCCCTCTTATTACTTTATTATTATTTCTTTCTTTGACCTATTTTAGTTGTAATGATAATGATTTTATATTTTTAATTATAATTAATTGTGATATTTATTTATTTGATTTTATAATTTATTGATATGCCGATTTTATTATTATTTTATATTTGTAATTATTGTATAATGTAGTGTAATGAAATCTATGGTATTAACCCTTAATTTGACATTGTTCATTGTGATAAACAAATTAAATAAATAAATGAAATATAATATAATATATAATATATAAATATATAATAAATAAATGAAATAAATGAATATTTAATTTATTTATTTTTAATTACGATTGATAGTGATTGAATTTCATTCATGTTCAAGTATAGACATAATATATTATATATGAATAAAAAAATTGGACCAAATATAGACATAATATAAATCTAATTCAATCACAATTAGTATCAATCATATTTATGGATGCAGTTCAGATTGTTATGAGTGTGTAGAGGAACAGGGTGTGATGTTCCTCCACCACAAAGGGAGGATCCTCCGACCAGGCTCGGTGGTATTGCCTGGCGGACAGCTGTCCAACGGTAGTGTATTGGAAGTGGTATATATAGTCACTTGCTGTGAACATTTCGATATCGCGATTCAGCACTTGTCGATATAAGTCACGTGACTGGTTATGTGCGGATACCGCCGAGCCTGGTCGGAGGATCCTCCCTTTGTGGTGGAGGAACATCACACCCTGTTCCTCTACATTGGTCCCCGACGTGAAACAATTAAAAAAAATGATTTACTTGGTCCATTCTTCTAATATAATAATGTTAGTCTTGCCAACCACAACAAGCGTATAATGTAAAATAAAGGAACTTGACGGTTTTGAAGTTAGCCGCAAATGAAATGTCACGGGTCGCTATTGGCCGCGGTCGATTTGTCAAGCAGCCATCTGCAGCTTACTTCATAACCTTCTAGATCCCTGATTTGACTTTTAACTTTACTAACATAAACTTAAGTGAGACCACTGACATAATTACACCACAATTTTTTACCAATTTTGAATTAATTAACTACATCACTACTGTCATTAAATCGATCTCGATAATTTTATTTACGCATGGCTACTTAATGTAACCATAGATAATGAATGATTAATCGTTACCACAACACACAGATGGCACGTATGGTAGTTTTTGCTTGTCATTTTAATAAGACCATCATTAATTCATATTACGTCGCTTGGATGACTTGCCGATTAATTTATTGACAGTATCGTGCGGTAATTCGATTGTAAAAAAAAAGTTGCCTTACGGAAAATTTCTGACGGAAAGTTCACCAATAAAACTGCCCGACCCGAGACCTCGTGTATACGCTAACCACTAGACCAGCGATGCAGTAACTAATCTACTAATATGATAATATTAGTAGATTATTTACTGTAGTAACGGTTTACTGGTAGAGAATGCCTATGGCATTAAGTCCGCCATTATTGTACCTACGCTTATTATGTGCAATCTCTCAATCTCTAACTCGTTTCCAGGTCAATGTATACGCTTTTACAATAAACTTCCTTTAGACGCAATAGAATTATCGATAGGTAAATTTAAAAAATATGTTAAAACTAAATTATGTCAAAAAGCTTACTATAATATTTCAGACTACATAAATGATAATAGTATTTGGAAATGAATTGCTCTTCTTATGTGATTTTTTTATGTACTTTTAAATAATTATTTAAATTATGTATTTTTCATTTTAAAAGATGGTGCACATGAGTTTCTCACCAGCTCTTCTCATAATGCAATACCCATCGGAGCTGGTACTTAGATTGATTTTAATTCGATTCTAAACAGTTTGATTAAAATTAATCTGAGCCCCGGTAATTCAAATCATTGTAATTAGTATAATTTAGTATTATTTATTATTTACTTTTATATCATTTTTTGTAATGTTTTGACGTGTTCAAGCGCCTCCCCAGGAGGCGCTTGAACACGTGAAAATAAATGATTTGAAAATAAATGATTTGAATTTGAATTTGAAGTTTTAAAATAAAAAAATAAATAATAAATAGGTGTATCATAGTGGTGGAGGTAGAAGATGGGTAGGGATTTCTCATTACTCTTACTAGTTAATGGCAAGGTCAATGACTTCCTGTTAATTGCCTTATCTTAATGAGTCCCTAACACAATCGTCTGATATTCACATGCATTCACTTTTGTAAACATCACTTTTGACGTCCGGATGGCGGTGTGGGTAGTACCTGCCTACGACGCCGTGGTCGCGGGTTCGATTCCCGCTTAAGACAAATCTATGTGAGCATGAATATGAGGATTTGTCTTAGTCTAGGTGTTTCTATGAATAATAAGTATGTATTTACAAAAGAAAAGTATTTGTATTAAGTATTATCAGATATCCTAGTACCCATAGTACAAGCTGTACTTAGTTTGGGACTAGATGACGTTGTGTGTAAGTTGTGAGATATTTATTTATTTCTTGTAAAAATCCATTTCAATTCAAAAAATCATATAAAGCAAAAGGTTTATTATTACAACAATAGTTATGATCATGAATGGATGTTATTTGTATTAATGATTATGTATTTTATATTAAGTTATGTAACCTAGTTGACATTATATTATTGTACCAACAGATACGGACGAAGACGCTGGCCCCTGAAATACAGTTAGCACTAGTTCAGGGGTCAGAGGACTCATACTCAATTGTGTAATTTTATATGTTAATAAATAATTTATTATTATTCCTCTTTATTTATTTTTAAACTTATTTTATATATTTTTAAATATATAAAATAAGTTTATATTATTATATTTTTTTATTATTATTATTATTTCACAACAAAACGTCACATTGTCAATAGACGGAATATCACATTGAATCTAAACATTACTAGTGAAATGTGTAGGTGTTAATTAAATAGCTACTATATTCCTGCCGCTTAATACCTACCTGCCTAGAGCGTAAACAAAACAATACTAGAAACAAATCTAGAACAGATAGCACTGTGTTCAACTTGGTTGTATGGTGAAGTCAACGAACTCTTTAATATTAAGGCTGAAAGTCCACATAAAGCGAAGCGCACTTCTTTTTGGTCTAGCGATAAAATTTGTGAGCGCTCTCCGTGAGTTAGGTCTTGAGTTCGAAAGCCGGGTCAGTCAAAATTATTAGTGGAGATCTTCACATCAACATGGAGTCTGACACTTAGACCAGTTATAGATGACGGTAGGCAGTGACGTAACTATAACATCGGGGGCCCGTGGCAAAAAAAAAATTGAATGGACCCTAGTAAAAATCGTTACGTTGAAGCCGCTCATTCAGTACAATGCAAGCTCAACCGCACTACTTTAGTATTGTGAAAAAAAAAAAGGCAACCAAGGATGCGTTTTATAATTATTATTTTTAGACTAATGCGTTTAGATCTTTTTTAATTTTTTTGATAAATAAGTTAGTTACTTCCGAGGTCGTGGCATCTTTGGTCCAGAGACGGATAAAATGTTATCTGTGAACTTTCTTTAAAGTAAAGTAAAGTAAGTTTCCGTCAAGATTTTTACAATAGCAGCACAGAGTTGGAATTGTGCCCGGTGAATGGCCATAAGATCACCCTCTATCCCATGGGACTTAAACATAACAGGTGAAATGTGGGTGTTGTACTCCTCTGTCACACTCTTCTGGATAATATAGGCATGATGTTATTATATTATAGCTACCACTGGACATCTGGCAGAGGCACTTGGCTAGCTCTTACTGTCGGTCCTGGAAGAGTGCCAGACTGTATGGCTGCAGAACGCGTGTGCCAGTGCACTTAACGTCTATGCATCCTGGTAAAGACCACGACACATTGGATTTAAAACATTTAACGTTTTGACGGTAAATCATAATTTTCCAAAAAAAAAAAACGACTTCAGATGCAAAAAATGCTCTAGAAGTAAGAAATACTTAAGTAATATTCAACGTCTCGCCTCATCTGTGTATAACGTAAAAGAATACAATAAATGGCCTTAAGTTGCCTATATTTAAAGAATTGTCCCCTTAATTCTAAGCGATGAGGAGTTGTAGCTTCCTAGCATCAGCTCAGCAACGAGAAATTGTTGACTGCTAGATGCAAATATCCGAGTAGCTTTAGGTTATATACGAAAAACAATATAGAAGCCTTTAAAATTTGAGGGTTACCCTCGATTTCTCTTGGATCTCATCATCAGGTCGTGACCTCACACTGGCATGGCTCACAATAAAGACTGCACAAACGTGTGTGCATTCTTCTTCGTGTGCCGTTGTACGCGCGATGAGCATGCCAGGTTTGCTTGTGTCATTGATTTTGTATTTGCTTTGGTGGCTTCACTTCGTGTGTTCGAGATATTCTGATCTTAATCTGAGATGGTATACCTACAAACATAGTAACCCACCCGTGCTAATCGTGCTGTTTGTATAAAAGCAAAAGGACAATCAGTGTGAGGTAGCCCTTATACGAGTCTATATTATGGAAATAGCATGGTAGTAATTGTAAATAGAAGAAAAAAATAAGAACGAAGGAGGTTAATGTGTTTATATCTAGTTATTTTTGATAAAATGTTAAGTTTTTGAATAAGTCCAAGTGAAGAACTTATATTATTTATCATTCCAGTTTTCTGTGAGATTATCACTGCAATTAAAGGCACCCGAAATATTTGATATAGTTATTTACATGATTTGCATCAATGCCTAAAACATAGATTCTTTTAAAAAAATTTAAAAAAATGTACAAAAGGTACTTTATATTAATGTACCTACCACGCCAACGAAACTGCGGGTGCAAGTTTTTTTGTTTGTTTGAGCTAACTATCAATAAATGTTTGAAAATATTTAATATTACGCTAAACTCAAGTCGCGGGCAAAAGCTAGTAATTAATAATTATACTACACCTGTGAATCAGCCAAATTTGCCTGAACTGCTTCTACATTAATTTTTTATAAATTTCTAACATGCCAAAAAGATCAGGTCAAAACAGTCAAAGAGAGTAAGTGGTGAGGTATACTTAGAAAAGGTATATAGTAGGTGTATAGGCTTTCGCCTGTTTGAGGCCACACATTCTCAGAAAGCTGGTATTTATTTTGGTCAGAAGTTGAGCATTGCCATACAACGTGGCAATGCTGCCAGCACTTTGGGAACGTTGCCCACTGGTAGCGGTCTTTTAGACTAGGTTTGTACATAGTTTTAGACTTAGATGTAACCATTTATTTTTGGGTTAATAGGAATTTTGTTTTCTTTTTTTTATTGTTTTAGAAAAGTAGAATAAATTGTAATACTTATTATTTGATCAGCTGGGTAATAATATTATTCATGAACTGTGTTGACATTTTCCCACTGGCGCATTTAAGCTACTGATCAAACAAGGTTGGTTGACTTTAGAAAACAACTTCTTTAAACATAATAAATGAATTAGTAAAGAGGGCACTCAATCAGTAAAATTAAAACAGTATAATTTATAATTTTAATTGTTATTAAATTATTTATTAAAATATATTAAACAGAAAACTATAATCATGCAATAGAATTACCTAACCTTCACATAACATTTAAATTTAACAATAATACCTATTACTTTTAATCAAATATCAGGTAATAAGTAAATTAGAGATCCTGATAGTTTTGAAGATAGTCACTAATGAAATGTCACAGGTCGGTATTGCCCATGCTTGAGTACAGAGATTGGTCAAGCAGCAATCTGCAGCTAACTTCAAAACAGTCAAGATTCCTGATTTTCCTTATAATATAGCAACATATAAATTATAGAAAAATATTTAGTAGATTAGAACAAAGTAAAAGGAGCTTGTAGAAAGCTCAACCACCATTACCATTAATTTAAATACCTAATTTATAACTTAACATTTTTATTGCTCTTAA
Source organism: Hypena proboscidalis (assembly GCA_905147285.1). Classification (NCBI taxonomy): domain Eukaryota; kingdom Metazoa; phylum Arthropoda; class Insecta; order Lepidoptera; family Erebidae; genus Hypena; species Hypena proboscidalis. Next base: position 5,289,587 of record LR990143.1, read on the forward strand.
AATAATTTTAAATAGTTATTTAATTGTTTACTCACTGTTACATTATATTATACAAGAAAATAGAAAGTGAAACAATATAATCATTCTAATTACAAACAAAAAAAATATTTACTCAAAACAATTAAAAAATTATGGGACCAGCAGGATTTGAACCTGCAACCTTCTGCACACCGGGCACATCCTATGAGGATTGTATCCTACTTAAGATAAGAACAAATGGATGAACATGACGTCACAAAATGACGTAACATACAGTTGACAAATTTAGGTTCCTGGCAAGAGGTGACCGTAGCTGGTTGGGTAAAGCGACTGCCCAGTGTGCAGAAGGTCACAGGTTCAAATCCTGCAGGTCCCATAATTTTCTCAACTGTTTCTTAGCAAGCATTTGCTAAGCATAACTAAATGCTACAATAATAAAATGTGATTATGCCCGGCTTTATAACACATGATAATAAGGATTACTTCTTTGGAATCTTTATTTTCACTAATATTTCAGTAGTACCTCCTGTTTTTGGTTTGTTTTGTGTAAATGAATTTTTGTTACCCGTGGGTCCTGAATTCTTGTTGGTTGGTTTTGCTGGTGGCTTTGGGGGCTGATTCTGGGTTGTAGGCTGTTTCGGGGGATGATTTTGATTTGCATGTGGTTTCTGGGGATGATTTTGATTAGTATGTGGTTTTTGAGGATGGTTCTGCGAGTGATTTTGATTATTTTTAGGCTTAGGATGATTCTGGTGTGCTTGCTGATTTTGGGTATGATTCTGTCCATGATTATTATGGTGACCTCTATTAGAGTGGCCCCCACCATGAATGCTGGCAGAGCTGCATGGGGCAGAATGACCACCTCCACGATTATTCCCAGAGTGGCCACCACGAGTGTGGCCAGAAGGACCACTGCCACCACGGTTACCCCCAAAACTACCGCGATGAGAGTTATTGTGGCCATGATGGTGACCAGGATTTGATGGACCTGTATGTTGAGGTTTGCTAAATAAGTTATCAACACTACCAGCTTTTCCACTTAGAGAGTGACTAATATTATGGTGATTTCCACCTGAATTGTGAACAGGTTTGCCACCAGGATGATGATTCCCCCGATTACCACCACGATTTTGGTGGTCAGGCCCACTGGGATATCCTCGATTAGGTGGCGCATTATGGCCAAATCCACCACGACCCCCTTGGTTCGTATAAAACACCTGGTTATTTCCTTCTTTTATTGCCTTGCTGCCACCCGGAAACATGATCGATTCTTCATCAATCGCTCCTTGAATAGCCAGTTTCAAAGTTTGATAACTCCTTGCCGTAACAATAGTAACAAGCTTCTGATTTTTCAAGCCTTTAGCAAACTGAGTGATAGCCAGCTTTTCATTTATTGGTTTTAGAATTCCAGTCTTGATAGTGTCTCCGTCCGCTTGAGAAATAGTTAGATCCATAAATAAAGTTTCTATTTCTTTACCATACTCGTTGATATTTCTGTCATTTTGTTTACTGTTGACAAGTTGCTGTTGTATTGCAGTGGCAGACTTCTTAACTAATAAATGCTTTTTCATATCACTAAGAAGATCTTGTACCTTCCCATACTTCTTACTCTCTGCGCCTAACTTAAACTTAGCGCTTTCAGACAACCTTGTTTTTAACACAAAATTTATCAGTTGAGGCTTAGTAGTTTCATCAACATGTGTGTTATAAACTTCCAAAGCTGAGATGAGCTGTTTTGTGACATTTTCTGTGTCATCCATAAGCGGTAATAGAGATATCGCTGTGTCTATATTAAATGGCTCCATTTTGCAGATGCTATTAATAGATACACAAGTGAAATGCGGCTGATATACACCACTGCTACACCCCTCCGTATAAGGTAGGATAAGTTAAAGGATTTAGTTTAGCCGCCACATACACATAGAAAAAGCACTATTGATCACGATTTATAGTTAATAACACTTCCAGCTGGTACAGAAGAACTCAAAACTACTATGGCATAGACATTATTTTGATCTAAAAATCCGAATCGTCCAGGTGATAATACTTGGCCTTATCAGAATTTATCAGTTTTATCGCCTACCAATTGATAGAGCAAGTGAATAACACTTCAATTATCATTGCACGAGTATAGTTTAAGAGGTATTTCAGCAACCAGAACACTTTAATGTAATTTGCAAAACACAATGAAAATTAAACTTTTGCAAACTCTAACGTGTGTGTGCACTATGACTGTGCAGTTTTGTGCATGAAACGGAACGTTATCGACTTGTAATCAGATTTTACGATACATTTTCAAAGTGGCAGTATTATTTTAGACAAAACGCAATTATTATCTAATTTTAAAACATTCCTGAACATTTAAGATTATTTTACACATGTTTTAAATTAATAATAAACAGAAAAATAAAAAAACTAAAAAAACACGCTTTTAAAGCACATCAAACTAAAAAGTGAAAAATAATTCTTATTATAACCTGAAAATAATAATAAACGAAAAATACTAGTACTATTGTGAAAAAAGCGTGGGTCGCTCGATAGACGAAAAATATGGCACAGAGCGCCCCACGCTTTTTTCACAATATTACTAGTATTTTTCGTTTATTATTATTTTCAGGTTATAATAAGAATTATTTTTCACTTTTTAGTTTGATGTGCTTTAAAAGCGTGTTTTTTTAGTTTTTTTAAACTATATTTATTTTTCACTTTTTAGTTTAGTTTTTTTTTTAATCCTGGCGATCCTAATCAGGATAATGAGATAAATTTATGAAATTATTATATTGTCGCTGATTCTTTACAAGTGTAGAAAGTTTGAATTAAATCTGTCCGTTTAAAGTGGGTCAAAATCGAGTCCAAAGGAGTCGGTTACATACAAACAAACAAACAAACAAACAAACAAACATACAGGTGAAGCTAATATAAGCGTGTTAAAAACTGACATCAGTTTACAATATGCAATTACTCTGAGATGCAATGGGTTACATTATACGAAACGTAACAGACGATCTCAGTGTTGTGCTACCAACATTGAGATAATAAATTTATGAAATTATTATATTGTCGCTGATTCTTTACAAGTGTAGAAAGTTTGAATTAAATCTGTCCGTTTAAAGTGGGTCAAAATCGAGTCCAAAGGAGTCGGTTACATACAAACAAACAAACAAACAAACAAACATACAGGTGAAGCTAATATAAGCGTGTTAAAAAGGGGAATTACCTATTTGCCTGCCCTGCTTTCGTGAGTTTACTATGCTTCAAATCCTCTGAAACTAGAAATCGAAATTGAATGCTGATGCATTGATATAGAGTTCATTATTGAATACTTGACTTTCGTAAATCAGTGTGTGTTGCCGTGGTTTCTGCCCGACTCCGTCAGAAGGAGGCTTATGTTTTTCGAGAGTATGCATGTTTGTAGACCTATGTCTGTATTTATGTAAAAAAATAAATGTATGTATGTTCATATCGTTAAAATAGTGGTAGTAGTCCCTTACACGTGGGATGTTTTTTTTCCTTCCGCGTACCCCATAGTGTGGGGTATCAATAGATCGATCTTTTAAAAACATAAGTGAGAGTTTTTGCCTTTGATTATATATATCTAATGTCCTCTGAGGTTTTTGCATTATATTTTACGTGTAAAATGTCACTAAATTGCGTCTAAGGAACACGGAAGGAGAATCACTATTTTTGTTTAGTGACCGTTTGTTTGTGAACGTGCAATATTATATTATTATTTATCTGCGAAGATTACACACATCACGGCCATCACGCCTTTACATGCTATGCATGTTTTTAATGTCTGACATCTAAATTAAAAAGCGGCCTTTCAACAAAGAATGGCCGTGAAAATTCCAATCTCATTCTTAAAGATTAAGAAAAGTAATGGATATTTACTTTCAATAGTAATGAACATTTTCTTACAATAGCACGGACAATTGGAGCAGTGGCGTGAAGGAGAGACTGCTTCCTAGCTGTGGCATACAATGGTGGAAAAAGCCCATTGTATGAATTATCTTAATCTTAATTAATGGTGGCAGAGCTCTTGTGAACAAGCTCGAGGGCGGCAGCACCACCGTCTCACCTTTAACCTGCCGCCAAATAGTAGTGCTTGCATTACTGTGTTCCGGTTTGGTGGTGAGATCAGTCCCTGAAATTACTGGCACATGAGGCATAACACCTAGTCCTCAGCTGCAGCGACGCATCTATAATCTGCTTTTGTGGATTGTTGATGTCCATGGGCTGTACACCACTTACCATCAGGTGGACTACACGTTCGTTCGCTGTGGGCGTAGTCTAGAATAAAATTAAATATCTAAAGAAAATACTATGCGAGTCTAATAAGAACATATTTCTTACCTATGTTTACTGAGTTCCATTCGCCCAAATGTGAACGAAATTATTAGAAAGAATTTTTTTTTTTTTTTAATTTAGCCTTACCCTTCACATTATTGGGCTCGGATTAGAGATGGAGATTGAAATTTTGACTTGATTCGAGTTAGTTCGATTTCATTTAGTTCTAAAAAAATCACCCAATACATTTTTGATAAAATAGTGCGCTAGTGTTGACTGACAAATGTCAAAATTTTAATCCCAATCTCTAATCTGAACCCAATATTATTATTATAGTGTGGAGGGTAAGGGTCCAGGAATGTGATCAATAAATTTGGTTTATATTCAGCCGAGAAATGTGATCTTATTTGATTCACCAAGAGATACATTAAGTACATAATTTTAGACAGAGGCTACCAAACTAGGTTTTCCTGTTTTTTGGTTAGCCTAATCACTAAGGTTAACTAAGGTAATGACAAATTTTTAAATTAAAATTTAAAAGATAAAAAGAAAACAGAAAGTAATGAAAAAATAATAATGAAAAATAAAAGAAAGAAATAAATCAGCAAAGTGTGTGTGATATGTAGTGATGATGTGTAATTGAATGTGTAAGTGTGTGTTGAGTTTGTTATATTATGATATACATTATATAATTCTTTAATGTAATGTCGTGGTTATCTGTAAGTGTCCCAACATTCAATCCATTAATGCTTAATAACTTTCTTTGTTAATTTAAGGTGTTAGTAATGTAGACAATACATAAAAATAAAAAAAAAAAAAAAAACATGGTCTACTCACACACTTATTGACAAGTGCATCTTCTTTAAATTATTAAAGATATTTTATAAACTAATGTCTAAAAAATGCGGGCTTATCTTTTTAGAAACATTTTGTGTTTGCAAAGGATAAAGAATTCTGGTATTTTTTTGTCAATAGTATGGCTGATAACACAAATATTTGGTGTCTGGCGCCAAAAGTTAATTGTCAATGAGTCAGCCCAGTCTGAGAACAAATCATTGCGAATCACACAAAGATTTGTGCCATGTGAGTATCGAACCCACCGAACCAGTGTAGTGGAGAGCGGTGAGGAGACCGCTTACACCACACGTGCAGACGATAGTATAACGCTAACTAGTGCGCGGTACGCTAGATGGCGTTGTTATGTATATAGGCTAGACATTACGTCGACGTGTCACGTAATGTACAATAAATAAATAAAATAAATAATTCACAACTCATACACAACGCCATCTAGTCCCAAACTAAGCAGAGCTTGTACTATGGGTACTAGAATAACTGATACTAATACATATATACTTTTCTTTTGTAAATACATACTTATTATAGATAGAAACACCAGACGAAGACAAACCCCCATGTTCATGCACACAAAGATTTTCTTAAGTGGGAATCGAACCCACTCGGCGTCGCAGCCAGGTACACTACCCACTCCGCCATCCGGTCGTCCGACAATGTGCTTACAAAGAGATTAGGTTGTGCATAATTTGACCAGTCTGTACACGGCTTCCGATCAACCTATACATTTCCAGAATAAGCTGATCGGGAAGTCTTTATAACGAAGGACCATCTTACCCTGGTAATGTATAGGTTGATGTGTAGCGGTCTGTGCTTTTACTAAATGTTCTCATAGAAATAGATAAGATTACGAGCAATTACTTAAAAGCATTACTCAGAGTAGATTACTTAATAATACGTTGTGTACTTAAGAGCGTGTATTCCTTTTCAAAATGTAACTGTCAATTTTGTAGTTTTTTGGGAATATTTCGTAAAAACTGAATAAAAGTACGATTTTATTCAACTAACTTTTTAGAATGTGGGCTTTAAAAGGTAAATATGACAATTACATTTAATAACTAAAGCATACTTTTCTATTTTATCAGTTGAAAGAGTATTAATTGTAAGTTGATAAATTACAAAATTATGCTGTACTAGCTTCCGCCCGCGGCTCCGCCCGCGTGGTATGTCAATTAAAAGTAGCCTATATGTTAATCCAGACTATAAGCTACATGTGTGCAAAATTTCATCGAAATCGACCCGGTAGTTTTGGCGTGAAAGAGTAACAAACATCCATACATCCATACTCACAAACTTTCGCATTTATAATATTAGTAAGGATTTACGAATGAAATTGTTATATTTACCTTTCAAAACTTGCATTCTAAAAAGTTAGTTGAATAAAATCATACTTTTATTCAGTTTTTACGAAATATTCCCAAAACACTACAAAAAATGACAGTTACATTTTGAAAAGGAATACACGCTCTTAAGTTATTATGACCTCATGACTAAAATTTATGATACCGTCAGATAAATAAAAGTAAGATTTATTCAACGAAAAACAAAGGTACATATAATATTATTAAAACCGACGTGAGGTGAAGACATTATTATTGAGAATACGGGTTACTCACGTTACTTTAGCCGGGATATGCCGACTAGTTTCGAATCTAATACATCAACTGGGCTATTATTCGCGTGTCGTCGCACTGCTGCGGAGGCGTCGGCATATCCCGGCTAAAGTAACGTGAGTAGGAGGTGAGGATGCGACATAGGACATTTATAATTTAGACGGGGTAAGCGTTAATTTTCACCGGTTGAATAATCTTTCAAAAAAAATAATGCCCGTTTTTCAAAAATTTAATGATCTCAATGATCAGAAAACGGTTTTTTTCATTAGATTTTTTTAACCAAAGGAAATTAACATTTACCAGACGGGCTAGCATACGAGCAATACATTTTGTCGCTTTTTTGTCTAGTTTCTTATTCTTATAACATCACGCCTATAATACCCAGAAGGGTGTGGCAGAGGTGAACATCACCCACATTTTACCCTTTATCTTAAAGTCCCATGAGTTAAAGGGTAAGATTCGCCATCCCCCAGGCCCAATTCCAAGTGCTGTCAAGAATTTTCTGACGGAAAGTTCGGTGATAACGCTTTTGCCCAACCCAGGAAACAAACCAGAGACCTCGCGATGAGCACATACACAAATGATATCGCTGATAAACGCGCGACTAAGGGGCCGTTCAAATATTACGTAAGCAGATTTATTACAATTATTTACTCCCCCACCCCCCTTGTCAGCAAAAGTAAGTAAAGCTTTTACCCCCTCCTCCCATGCTTACGTAAACATTTTTCAGATAAAATGTATTTTTAAACGTATGCGTGCGGGAATCCCCAAAAATGCGTTTCGTTTTCAAGCATAGACAATGTGAGGGTTGCCATTCGTGTATCAAAGTAAATAACTACCGATGACGTAATCATCATCTAGACTCCCCTACCCCCCATGTCATCCAAAATAAGCAAAACAGAGACCCCCCCACCCCCCCATAGTGCTTACGTAATACTTGAACGGCCCCTAAATAAATCTGACGCTTTTATGCTAGCTCCACTGGTCTATTATGTGTGCTTCCAATAAACTGGCCTTCAGCTGGCAGTGGCGTAACTATACCATCGGGGGCCCATGGCAAAAATATTGCATGGGGTCCTAGTAAAAATTCTTACGTGATGCTGCATACCAGTGATTCAGTACCGGAATGCAAAAATTTAATCGAGAATTCCCCGGACATTGCAAGCTCGCCCGCGTTTTATAATTATTATTTTTAGATGAATGCGTTTTTTTTTTGTTTTGATAAATTGTGTTTTGTTACTTTGGAGGTCGTGGCATTTTGGGCCCAGAGGCCTCTCCAGGCCGGGGGCCCGTGGCATTTTGCCACTCCTGCCACCCTATAGTTACGCCACTGTCAGCTGGTATACTTAACCACTAAAAAGGTTCAAAGTGGTAATCCGATGCATATTTTTGTTTAAAAATTCCATAACTCTCACTTCTAGTGATTGTTTGTTGACAGATCAGCGCGTGCGCATATCCACCACCATTCAACCATGGACATACGCCATCATCGTACGCACGTCGATTCCCGGAATACGCAGGAACATAACAACTCAATCTTGTGACATATCGAATGATCGATTTCTCGATTGGGTTATCGTTAAAGACAATAAATCGACGAAATCGATGTGATCTATTATCTAGACCGTAATCTTTTCTTTACTTTCTTTAAGTTTACTACCTCTTTGATCTAAAGCGCATTTATCCTAAAAAAAACAAAAAAATGCTCACCAGTAATTTGCAAATTCAAATTACTTGTATTCTTGTCAACCCCCTCCAGCTAAGCTACATTCGCATGTGTTAGGAGGAAGTTCACGTCCGTGGTGTAATGACCAGGATTCCAACCAACGATCTTTCGATCGTAAGACCAATACCTACCACGATTTAATTGTAAGCCGGATATTTTTATTAGCCGGGTATCATGAAAAAAGTTTGCAAACAAATGAAAAAAAATCATTCTTCAAGTTTAAATAGGCAATTAGTTTTGTTAATTTAATCCCGCTTAAGTTATGTATTTTATTACTAGATAATCAAAATACACGAAACTAGAAATTATTTACTATCTTATATTCGTAACACAATTCTTTCTAATATGGCAATACAGTTGTTGACCATTCCCTTTTCAAATGTATGAATATTGCAAATTTACTTGTAATATTGAGCGTGTAGCCGGCACCTAAGCTACACTACAACGCAATAAACAGTACAAACAGAGTACAACAGTTACTATAATTATATGTTCTTCAACCAACACCTGCAACTTACGCACAAATGATCGCGGTCAACCCTGGGTGTCATACGATGCCACCGCAGGCACGTTGTCACGGTGACATCGGTAGTCACCACGTGAGCTCATTACGGTGGATTGATAGGATCTGTTAGATAAACGATTGCCAAGAGAAGGCATGTGGGGAATGTGAGGGGCTCAGGATTTAAAGTAGGTAGTACTGTGAACTTCAAAAATACTTGGGAGGTGTCAAAGCACACCCGGATGGAAGGAAATTAGTTACACACAATAACGGAGAGATTATAAGGCGTATGACTTGGTAAGCACAATAGTAAAGAGAGGTAATAATGCGTACTTGCTAAAAATTACTGGTGGTAGAGCTCTTGTGAATGAGCTCGAGGGCGGCAGCACCACCGTCTCACCTTTAACCTGCCGCCAAATAGTAGTGCTTCCATTACTGTGTTCCGGTTTGGTGGTGAGATCGGGGCCTGAAATTACTGGCACATGAGGCATACCACCGTAGTACTCAGCTGCAGCGACGCATCTATAATCTGCTTTTGTGGATTGTTGATGTCCATGGGCTGTACTCCACTTACCATCAGGTGGACTACACGTTCGTTCGCTGTGGGCGTAGTATAAAAAAAAAAATACATAAGCATTTATTATTTATTATCTGTATAAAATCTCTACTTACCCAACTTGTGAGATATATATTTATTTATTAATTACCGTAAAAAAACAATACTTTTGCGTATGATTAAGGAATGTAAAAGTGAGCGTTACACTTCCATGGTACGAGACGCTCCATCGCTCACATTTCTTTTCTCTTACTTATTAATTATTAATTACGCGGTTTACGACGTCTGTTGTCAGATACTGTGATTAACTGCCGTTTAATTACAGATTTGCGTGGTCTCCACTTTCTACTTCAGGAACTGACCAGAATAACAATAAAGTTATTCTGCAAATATAAAAGGCGCGTTAGGGCTACAGAAGTAGAAACCAAAATGAAAAGTGGCCATAATGAGAAGTAGTCCATTATTTTTTTATTAACGAGTCGGTTGCCATACTGATGTGAGAAGAACGCAGAAACTCCAAATTTGCGGCGTCCCTGGGAACAAAAAAGCTCGTTGTTTCTCCGCATTTAGGTACAAACATGTATGGAAACCTCTAGATTTATGAGCAAAAAATCGCGCGTTGGTGTGTATACATACTTTTATGTCAATATAGTATTCTGCATTCGTGTATACCTACAGATCCACCCACACTTCTCAAAACAAACAATATAATTATTCAATGAATATAAACATCCTCCAATCAATTTAATTCCCCACCCAATTAATTGCACTCAAACTGATGGCAATCGTATCAGGATGTAAGCATTTAAACACGATGAAAAATATAGCGTAGGACACACAACTACAAATCAAATTATACATCTCCAGTATATGAACTGGTCTCGCTTTGCACGGGTCTCTATACAACGCGAGGTTATTTTATACTGGTAATGTATAACTTGCAGTGTAGCCATGTGTAATTATAATTAAGTAAAAAATATTACATTCCTTTGTTTTGGCTATAGGGAAGCTATACAGACATACAGCTTTAAGGAGCTCTTATTACGACGGCACAAGGTATAATTTATGCAACTTTTGTAATGAATCATCGTCAGTCGAAGTATCCAAACTGGCAAGATAAAAATGTTTTGATTAAGATCTTCTTTGTTTTAATTACAGGTAAAACATGCAGTTTTTTAGATGACTGCGTGATTTGGAGTGTTGCGTGGTTGTGTACGGCAATCTTTGATGGTTAAGGAATTGGGGAAACTCAGAGGACAAGTTTAGTCTCTGGTTTTTAGACAAACATATAATGATTTCTTTGGAATTCGCTCCCCTTAGAAATCAGGATGTCCACCAACCGTTATGTGTTTAAAACTAAAGTGCGTGATCACCTCTTTAATGAATTGACAAAGTTAACTCAAACATAGTTAAAACAACGTCTTTATAATAATATATAAAATATTTAGGTATGATTGTATTTGTGTATATTAGAATCGTGTATATATAGATCTATATATTATTTATATATTCTAAATAGTTTATGTTATGTATTTTGTATTGCAATAATTTAAATTTTAATGTATTAGATTGAGTTATTTTAATGGTTCTAGTTTCCAACCAACTCTCAGCTCTTGCACCTACCAATTGTCGTCTCTGCATCACCTAAAGGTTGACTGGTAGATAATGCCTACGGCATTAAGTCCGCCCATTTACCAATTTTTGTGCATAAAGTTTTTATATAAAAAAAAATAATAATAATATATGTTTTGAAGTAAACATAGAAAAAAAATGCGATGCCGAGATCTAATCCTAAGCAATAAAAAACTGAATGCCTGAAAATTCACGCACCATCAGTTTAAAAAACCATGCAAACCCTGTCCCGACATAATGGACAATTGGTCAACAAGCGTAGATATAATCGAACATTGAACGATACCATAAGTCACTTCTGATCTGATCAGAAGTGAGCAGAAATCAAACGATTTGAAGTATTTTGTCCGGATTTTAGGGTGAACCCATTTCACGAGGAAGGCTTTCTTACATCACGCTATGACCCTCAGAAGAGGAACAGTAAAGTTGAACACGCTGTCGAATGGAGCTAGACTATCGATAGATAAATAGACGTAAGTATATCGAAAGTGCAGTGATATAAGTAGCAGTGCCATATTGAGATGTTGATAAGAGTGTTAATTATAGCAGTTGACTAGCAATGCAAGTGTTTCTACTTTCGTGCAGACTACCTTTAAAGAAGTGTCTAGTTGCTGTTGAAGACGGTTTCTAAATGAGAGGTTTGAATGTTACGGATTTTTGCTTCTTAGAGCATGTGATAGTAAGTACCTAGTTACATTATTGTATGGTCGTCTAGGCCGTAGCTATAATTATTAATTTCGGGAAGGTAAGTCCAACGTGGAAGAGAGAGGGTTGATTCTGCACAACTCCCCTCACGCCAGACTTATGCCTTTATGGCTTGTTACCTACCCTCTTAGATAATATGTTTATTCTAACACAATCTTCTTGATGGGATACTGACTTCTCACTAGAAGACGAGGATTGTTGACTGCATTGCTGCAACCTAAATTCAAGCAAAACTCATTGTTTGTTTCACAATTAGCGCAATAGATAGCTTTAATACAATAAAATAACATTAAACTTATGACTTCATTCAAGGTGTGTAACACAACTACTAGCGACATCTGTTATGGAATAGAACATTTATCGTATCCGAAACTTTATCGACTATGGCGCCATCTAGCGGTGAGTAATAAAAACACTACGACATTAAGCTTAGTTAGTATTGTAAGGTAATGAAGTTTGAAAACATACAACAGATAGCAGCACGATTGTAATCTACAAACAAACAGGGCGGGGTTTCCACTTTTTTTATGTGTGTTTAAACCAGTATTATTGTTTTGATGTAATTTTATTGCTAAACTTAAATGGAAGTTATGCAGCTTTGAACGTATGCATGAGGTTTATTTATACCTAATACGTTTTTTGTTATTATTGTAAATATAAATTATATAATATAGTATATATATTAGGGCCTAAAATGGGCGTAGTATTCAATTCTAGGTTATCAGTATTTCAAACGTGGCTATCAACCTTCTGAATACAATAGCATAACATAACACTGTCTTACTTTTAATAGTGTGAAAATAAACCGTTAGGATTTTTCGGTGCAAATCGAAAGTTTTTTTTTCTAAAGTTATTATATAAAATGAGTCAATTGAATTCTCCTACGACTAGCTGCGGTGTCCGAGTGGTTAAGGAGATGGACTTGAAATCCATTGGGTTCTACCCGCGCAGGTTCGAATCCTGTCCGCAGCGGCTTTTTGTTAACAAAGCACAGCCATTAATAGCATCAGAATGTTAATTAACAAACATACCAAGAAAATAATTTAAAATTGAAATTAAAGTGTAATTATTATCATAATTAATTAACTAATTAACTAACGTCACAGGCATGAAATTGATTACTGTGAACATAGTCGCTGTTTAAATTAAAAAAATATTGTACTTTTTTAATCAATTTGTGATCTACTAATATAATTTAATGCACTAATTCAGACGGTGTAAAATCACAAAAAGATTCCTTCGAGCCGGATTTGAACCAGCGACCTATGGATTACAATGTTGAATCCTCTACAGTCCACCGCTCTACCAACTGAGCTATCGAAGGTTGTGGGTAAGAAGGCAAAATTACTATTCAGATGGTATGTCTTAAAATTATCCCCTGTTACGAAATAAATATGCCAAGATCTCAAAACATTAACCAATTTACAATAACATATAATATATTTATTATAGTCGCTGACAACTACATGTTAGAAAATTTTGCCCTCTTGCAGACTTATTAAATAAAGATTTCAAAAAAGTTTGCTTTAGCTATTTAGTTATGTGTTTTTTTAAGTCCGCTTCATTATTTATATTTTTTATTTATTTATTTACCACACCTTAATCTAAATGTTTACAGGAACTTAAATCTAATTGAATATAATAAATTGAATATTATTATACAGTACTTAAATATGTAATTAACTTTTTTACATTACACCTATCATTAAAAACATTCATATTATCTACATTGCCGATGTAGGGGCAAGAGGTTGCTTTCGCAGCGGAGTGATTTACGCGCGCGTTTTGATATTATCATGTGACATGTTTTGTTTATAATTGTAATTAAAAATCGGATTGCAAATGATATAAATAAAAAATGTGAGAACTATGTAAATAGGGTAAAATACAGGTATACATGCTACTACGCAAAAGTTTCTTTTACGGGTTTTATTATAAATTTCTTTAACGCCTACACAAAAAGAGTGAGCAACGAATAAAATTATTACTTGTTCATGAGTTGCTATTCCTTTTTCTTCTCGAAACATCAGGCTCATAACATGAAGTTTGTGAGCTCTTTTGTGAGAATATGCGGATGTGTACATTTATGGATAACATTTTGTAGATATTTGTTACATTAAATTTGGTAGCAGTGTAGCTTGTAGCTGCAACATAAAGGCTTCTTCTGGACTTCGATAGGCTACGCTAGACTAAGACCGATATATTATTATATATTACCTATACTAACCAATATTTTCTAATATTATTATGCCATTTTTATTATCCTGAAGGCAGTTCAGCTACCAGATCAGTGAACTTATCAAGCATTCAGAGCAATAGATCTGTTCCAAGCTGTAGTGTAGTGGAGTCGGAACCGTCGACTTTAAGATCACTGACCCACTAGGTATATTTATATGCAAAACCTACCAAAATATCCTAATAATATTAAACCTAAATGCGAAAGTTTGTTGTGACATTTGTTTCTTTTTCATGCCAAACGGACAGACCAATATTGATGAAATTTTAAACACCAAAAATTGCTGTATTCACATCAATTGCCTATTTATTAAACGACGTACCACGCGAGTAGAAGATTAATTTATTTCATAATATATATTTTCACCAAAGTAACATTTTAAATATTTACTACTATACATTTTGAATTAAGTAAAATATTTATATATATATCGGCGCAAATAAAACTGTTCGTCGATAATAATTAAGATTAATAATTTGATTGTCCTAAAATTAGTTAATAAGCCATCAGTTGATTATTTTTGAGATCGTGTTTTGACGTCAGCTATGCTGTCACACTTTTTAAAAACACTCTGGAGATACCTTCTCCGTCATATACAATAATATACATTACAAATTTAATTTGCAAGATTCCACCTTTACACACAAACAAATATTACAAGTTGAATAAAAGCTTTTAAAAATTATAAAAAGATATTTACAAAACTCTATACAGCATCAAAAAACTCCTCCGCATCGTCAAAGGGCGACATCGTGCCCAGAAGGCTGGCAGCATTGCAACGTTGTATGGCAATGCTTTTTCTTTGAGCATTTAATTATTATTTCATTATCTATTTAATAATAATATTTTAAATTGATAAAAACTAGCATAACGAACGCGAGATAGAACGTTTTAGGCATATCTTGTATGAACCTGACAAAAACGCGACAAAATCTATCTTGCGCTAGTTAGTAGACGACCGGATGGCGGAATGGGTAATGTACCTGCCTGTGACGCCGAGGTCGCGGGTTCGATTCCCGCTTAAGAAAAGAAAAATCTTTGTGTGCATGAACCGGGTTTGTCTTAGCCTGGGTGTTTCTATTTATAATAAGGATGTATTTACCAAAGAAAAGTATAAATGTATTAGTTTCAGTTATTCTAGTACCCATAGTACACGCTCTGCTTAGTTTGGGACTAGATGGCGTTGTGTTTAAGTTGTGAAATTAATTAATTAGTTATGCTAGACCAACTGAAAGCTAACTTGGAGTCTTAATAGCGAGTCTCTAGATCTAATGAATGCCAGTGAACTTATCAAGCCTCCAGATCAATAGATCTATTCCAAGCTGTTGTGGAGTCGGAACCGTCGCCTACTCCCGGTTCAAGATCACTGACCGACTATTTGTATGCAAAACATACCGAAATAGATAGAATTGGATTTCTATCAATAGATAGTGCTTTTAGTGTTAAGTTTGTGGATAGTTTCAGCAGATCAAGCGGTTAAAAACGTGTAAATTGTATAGTCGTAGATAAGAACTTAATTATAGGGTACGAACTTTAATGTTTTTATATTAGTTGTAAGATATTGTTTTGTATGTTAAGTTAAACATGATTTGTATACCTTTTTGGTAAAATGTAGCGAACGTAATTTATTATAAGACCTTTTGTAAATACCTACATTTACAAATAAAGAATATTTCTTTTTCTATTTAGGCGGCCGGTTTTTCTTTGTTTTATTCTGTGATGTCAATGATGTTTTAACATTATTGACCAATTTAAGAAGCGTTTTTGATCACAATATAAATTAATAAATATCACACTACATACACCCAAGGTTTGCTTTGGTCTGGGTGTTTCTATGTATAATAAATAAGTATGTATTTACAAAAGAAAAGTATATATGTATTAGTATCAGTTATTCTAGTACTCATAGTACAAGCTCTGCTTAGTTTGGGACTAGATGGCATTGTGTGTAAGTTGTGAGATATTTATTTATTATTTTTTATTTTAGATTTTGTACAATCAGTTTTACTGGTGGTAGAGCTCTTGTGAATGAGCTCGAAGGCGGCAGCACCACCGTCTCACCTTTAACCTGTCGCCAAATAGTAGTGCTTGCATTACTGTTTCCGGTTTGGTGGTGAGATCAGGCCCTAAAATTACTGGCACATGAGGCATAACACCGTAGCCCTCCTCTGCAGCGACGCATCTATAATCTGCTTTTGTTGATTGTTGATGTCCATGGGCTGTACTCCACTTACCATCAGGTGGACTACACGTTCGTTCGCTTTGGGAGTAGTATAAAAAAAAAAAAACAGTGGCACAGTATCTAAGCTAGGGTTCATGTGCAGCGATTTAGTTATAGTCATAGTCCAAGGTCTTTGCTATAATTCAGTTTATGAACTGTAGTAATCACTTACCATCGAGCGAACTTCAATCTCATTTGTTTCATCCTATAAAGAAATATGTTAGTCCCAAGATGTAGTATCGTACTCAAGGTTTCTACAAATGTATGTTCGTTTTCGTTGGCGTTGTGCCATGCCCTATTAGTTACTATGTCGTAACTTTAGAAAGAGCAATGTGCAACTAAATGGTAACAAAATAGGAACATTTTAGAAGAAAAATAAACTCCGAGCCATTAAATGTGGTAACATTACATTACGGTTACATTGAGCCTCCGCGAGTGACAGAACGATTCCCTACGTCCGGCGCACCCTGGGCAATTCGCGAGATCTCCAAAGCGAATTGGCTAATCCTTTCACCACGAATGGCAAGTCAAAATAAAATTTGACTCAGCCATCGACACGACGAAGAAGAATTACGGCTGTGTCTCTAAGAAGGAACGGACAGAAATGTCGGTCAATTTCGATCTCAATGCTGAGTAAGCGAAATTAAAAAATGCTCTTGAGAGTTTTTGTGTTATACAGAAAACAGAACTCGATAATAGACCCCGACAGCAAGGAGTCAGTTGTCACGATTGCGTCCATTAGTTCAAAATAAATACTTTTGTAGCGCCTGTCAAAAAAAAAATAGCAATAACAAAAACATTCATTGCCGTAACTTTAAAACTGAATGTTTTTACTCCATTGACAATTATAAAAATGCTGACGTACCTATTCTAAAAGCAAAAACAAGAGGGAAGCGCCGAACTAAATTAAAAACGAATATTTGAATCGAAAAAGCTTATTCCAATTTCAAATGCAAATCACCGTCAATTTTTTTCCTCTCGATTGCTTTGACTGCGGATAGGTACAAAACGGTTACCACGCGGCTGCTCGTCTGAGCGTTTGGAACATTGACGTCATCAGGAGAGTACAGCCGCTGGAGCCCGATACTATTGTCAAACACATATTTAATTACCATCGTGTGCAGTGCGGCACACGCAATAACCTTTTGAAAATGACACAACAGATATTTTTCCAGCAAGGGATTTTTGACTTTGTCACCGTAGAAATTGGGTGTTTTTTTGCGTGAGGAAGAAAAGGTGGTTCTACTGTTATGAGCAGGCTGCTAAGGGTGAATTTTGGCCGATCCTGCGTTGTACTACGCCTGCGCAAAAAACAGTTCACGAGCGCGTAGAGTCAAAGTAAGGCGGCGCGCCGGCTAGCGCGCTCGCCTGCCGCTTGCTACCGGGCCATGAGCGGTCGACGAATGTCCTTTTCTTCAATAAAAATAATGTCCCGTAGTGTTTAAACCGTGTGTGTTGTATTAACCGTCAATTCAGCTGTTATAGTGAGTGCGGACGTTAATGTTAGCTGCCTGTAGTGTCTTCCTTTACACACGAGATTGACTGTTAGAGATGTCGTTGTTTTGAACAGTCGAACAGGTAAGTCGCCTGGTTTAAGGTCGGAGGTTGCCCTTGGTTATGCCAAGTACACACGTTCGTCCACATACATTGGCGAAATGTTCGCGTGACCAGTAAAATCATTCAGAAAATTACTAGCATATTCTGTCGGCGGTTTTTTCATTAACCTGCAGTGATTTGACACGATAAACGTTTATAACATAGAATTGGAGCCCATTTTTTTATTGTTTGGCTACTGGGTGGATAATCAATTGCGGTTTGTGCCAGAATAAAGTTATGAGTCATAAAGCAGTTTGCCAATCAAATAGTTATTAATCCGTTGTGATGTAGGTGTATGCACGCCTTTATTCAGATATAAACAGACAAGGAATGTAACAAACGGACAAAAGAGATTGCAGCATGAATGAATCGATTAAATAAATATTGCCAAAAACAATTCCTTTTCAGCTACGTACTTATTCTGTCTTCCCTTCTGGCCAAATTTTGGGTGATAGTGGCAATATCAACGAAAAAAAGCCAGATCTCAGCCTCATGCAGCACAAAATGCTGTATACACAGAATTACTCCAAGAATTCTTTCATTGCCATGATGTTCTGGCAAAACTAGGATGAGATCACTTGCCAATGTACTCAGATACAAATGGCCATAAATACATACATACAGATTACCCTTCTTCAATCCTAGTCCGGTAACAAATCTCTTTAATCTCCACCTGGAAATGTAACCCGGAACCTCTCAATCCGCTGCCGCACAAACTAACAATCATAATAAAGAGTCGGTTAAAGAACTTTATCGACTTTGAGTCCTCATAATTACCAGTCACATACGCTAACCACAAGAACAATGCGGCAATCATGATTTATTTATTTATTTATTTATCGTACACTCAACTACCATGACAGGAAATTCTCAATGCGATAGTTTATGACATAAGACATAATATTATAAGTAACAACCAGTTAATTATAATAAGTACTTTCTTGGATTAGATATTTTCTCTTTGTCTCCTGGACAATTTCGCAAACTTGCTGTACAAACAACAAGGGAGTTAGTTGTTTCCTCCTAGGCTTAAAATCTTTATGTACAGAGAAATATACATAATTATAGTATCTTAAATTAAATTAGCCTAATAACTAAAATATATAATATATTTTGGACTTTTGTATGTTCACTGTACAAAAGTGTTCCTAATAATAATAATAATTTTTAGTGTTAGATATTAATATAGTCGTGTTACTATAATAGCACGTACGACTACTTTCATATATTTTTCAATGTATTTTGTGAATAACGTTGTGGATTGCACAATTGTCATTCTTTTAAGTACTCTAAATGTGTATCATTTATTGTGTAATTGTTTGTTGTTCCTAATAAATAAAAATAAAAAAACAACATCAATGAAATTAGATTAAATTAACATAACATACACAATTTACGAAATCTTAACATTAATCAGGACACATTTAAAAATATACAAAAAGATACATCTGACATTTAACAATTTCAAAAAAATAATAGAAATATATATATGATAGTTTTATACCCCAACGTAGATTCCCACCAGTTCTGGATAAATAATAGCCTATTCGGCACTTATGTGACAGATGAAAATATGACAAATTCGTGCCTACAAATAATTCTTAAAAATTCAATAGCTAGTGAAATGTAACGTCAATAGCTAGTTTATATTCATGAAACGGTCAAGAATAGAAAAATGTTCAGAACACTGTTATACAACAACTATTATATCTTCCAATTCTTATGTAGCTTGTATCGAAGGCTATGATTGGCTAGACTATTCTACGATAGCGTACGAAATTCTAATAATTTAACACAAAAAAACTGACTTTAATCCAAAAAATGCACCTATATTATATTAGCAGCCCTGTATCTAACACATGTCTTACTGCTGGGCTCGGGCCTCTTCTTATGATAAGAAGGATTAGGCCATAGTCCACCACGCTGGCCAAGTGCGGATTGGTAGACTTCACACACCCTCGAGCACTTTTTAGGAACTCTCAGGCATGCAGGTTTCCCCATTCCCCACGATGTTTTCCTTCACCGTTAGCGAGCGATAATTTACATGATAAATACACACATATCTTCGAAAAGACGAATCTTAACGATTTATTGATAGAGGTGTGTGCCGTGGGTTCGAACCCGAGACCTTTGACTTTGCAGTCTTACGGTCTCCCACTGGGCTATCGCTGCTCTTTTTGAAAATGCACCTAAACGAAAGAACTACCTAATATTCAACGTTTCTACCTCATCTGTGTATAACTTGAGAACAGCCTTACAATGAGAGGTAAGAAAGAAAGAAAATAATTGTAATGCCTATGTGCCTATATTAAAAGAATTATTCTTGTACTCCTAAACTTTGAGGACTTTCATCTGCCAGAATCAGCTCAGCAACATGAAATGCTGACTGCTAGATACAAATATTCGAGTAGCTTTAGGTAAAAAATAAAGAAGACATTAAAATTTGAGGGTTGCCCTCGATTTTTTTAGGATCCATTTCACCATCGGACTACCAGACAAACGGCACTCCAGCACCGTTTTATGGTAGAAATTACACAAGTACGCACAATGCGGTTCGCGTTACCATTTCCTATGCGAATCGCAAAGAATAGAACGCCCTGCCCGAGTCTGTGTTTCCACATGAGTAGAATCTGGATGTCTTCAAAGCCAGAGTTAATCGCATCATCACTTACCGTCAGGTGAGATCATGGTCAAATGCATGCCTATCCACCATAAAAAAAATCAAAACTTTAAAGTGTCTAAGTAAAGATATCAACGGAATCTAGTCAATAGATATCCTGCGGTGAAAATGAACAGCGAACTGCTTTTGCTGATATAAAATATTCAACATTACGGACAGGTGAATTGTCATTTGATAGTAGTGTTAGTTTAGTTCACTCATAGTTACTTGTCTGTTATATATTGGAAAGTAAACAGATAGGTTGAGGAATAAGATATTTTTGTAAATATTTAAAAAAAAAGTATTTCGGTGTCTCCATCTCCTGATAACACTTAAAGTAGACTGGTATAAAACTGATGAAATTATGAGTCGCAGCCAGTCTTGCAGGCGCGACGTATCGCACTCTCTTGAAAATGCCTAAATTATAGGCGAAACCGCGGTCGACTAAATAGACCAACATTACATGAGTAACACCCGTATTTCATAATTTGAACAAGATGGTCCCTCAACTCCTTTTAAACAATCTATATATATATGTTATGTCTATGTATGTTATTAACCAGTTCATCGCCCTCTTTCGTCCTCTATGTTTGGATGTTGGATGAATGAATAATAACAATGAATGATCGTGTTACATTAAAATAGTTTTACTATTGTATACTGCTATTATATTGCTGTGTTCCATTAAAATGATTAAAGTAAAAAAAACAATAAATTTCAGAACCGCCTCCTTTTTTTTCGGTCGTTTAAAATCATTTCAATTGAACGCCTAAAGACAATTATGGCGACCGGATGGCGGAGTGGGTAGTGTCCTGCCTGCGACGCCGATGTCGCGGGTTCGAGTCCCGCTTAAGACAAATCTTTGTGTGCATTTACATGGGGATTTGTCTTGGCCTGGGTGTTTCTATGTATAATAAGTATGTATTTACAAAAGAAAAGTATATATTATGTATTAGTATCAGTTATTCTAGTACCCATAGTACAAGCTCTGCTTAGTTTGGGACTAGATGGCGTTGTGTGTGAGTTGTGGAATATTTATTTATTTAATATTAGTCTTTGTTTTTTTTAAGTATTGAGTATTTATTGTTCAAAGATGTCAAATCAAAACAACATGATGTCACTTCTATCCAGTATTAGTTTGCCTTGAAATTGTGACATTGATTACAAATATTTCTTTTCCATCTTTTATCAAGTATACCCTCAAATGAAAATTACAGAAATATTTTAATTACTTTAAATATTCATATAAAAATAGTATCAGTTACCTGAGTTTTGAGGTTACAAGTTACAACTCGTTTTCTAAGGAAATTTGTCGTTGTCTAGGCAAATGACGTTGTGTAGGGCCTAAGCCCTACCTAGATTTTGGATAATCTGGATTAGCAAACTTTGTTTCAAAAACTACGTTATGTCCTGTATTTTAACTCAATTAAAAAAAGAATAGAAAAATCTGCGCTATCCATAAATATTACAAACTTTTGTCAATGAAATAGTTACATTATTAGTATATTTTATGATTTCAACTAGACAAAAATATAAACAAAAAAACTTATTATTAAAATAAACATATAATCTTTATAAAACTATACTAAAATTTAGTAAAATTAAGTATTAAGTATAAAAAGACAGATTAAATTTACCATCTTCCCGATTAAAATAACATTCAACCGGTCCTTATGTTATGTCTATAAAAATATATAATAAACTACCAGAATATATAAAAAAGGAAGAAAAAGACAACACATTCATAAATAAATTAAAGGAACATTTATTAAAAAAATGCTACTACCACATAAATGAATATTTAAATGAGAATACATGAACATTAAACATAATAATACATATACACCATATTTTAATTATTCTCCCTCAACAATTAGTAGCTAGATATATTACTGTAATGATTTCTTATTTCATATATGTATTCGATAAGTATGATCTTTATGTATTTAAAGCCAAAAAAATAAGTAAAATAATATAAAATTTTAAGATACTATTTTACACAAAGAGCCCTTTCTTCCTCTCTCCTACTTTTGTCGTGCCCGTCAGGGTCCATAATTGACACTGTATCTATTTATAAGACCATTTAAACATTTTGGAGTGCAATAATGACTTGAATACTTGAAAATACTTGAAATATTAATCTAGCTTTAAGTAACTAAGTATTAGATATCAAAAAACATGCAGTGGTTACCTATGTCATTGGTGATGCAATTAGATTAAGGATAATATGTTTTAATATGTACTGTGCATGTATTGTTGTAAACACTGTTATTTAACCTTCAAATAAAATAAAATAAACGTAAATAATACTTGTAAATATAAACATTAAATTGAGTTGGGTTTTACGTACTACAAACGCGATCATTCATTGTAATTATTCATTCATTTAGGATAGACTCAAAGGCGAGTAACGTGCAGGTACGTTGAGTACTCACCTTTACAGAACTTAATAAGGTATTACAAAGCAAGTATTGTGGCCGGTTTATTCCAGTCCTGCTCCGGTCTGAAAGGTTCACCAGTTTCGTTAGGGTTGCCAGTCGTCTGATGTTTTAGCATTTGTGTTATATTTATATGTGATATCTAGTCAAGCGGTTCCCGATTGTATTCTTTGATCATTACAAACAGTTCGAGGGCGGCAGAACCACCGTCTCATTTATAAATTTTACAGGCACTTTACATAAACGTTTCATCTAAATTTACCATAAAGTAATGCAACTGACCGTCGTAATGTGCCTATGATTAAAAAATATCACCTTACTCTTAACCGTTAAGGAGTTGTACCTTCCATCATCACCACAGGAATATGAAATTATGGCTGCCAGACGCAAATATTTAGATAGATTCAGAAAATATAATAATATGAAAAACACTCTAATTTAAACTCCAATCAAACTAAATTTAAGGTCCTATAGTCTCAAAGCAGAGTAACGTAATACGATAAGGTATTGTAGCCGGCTTATTCCAGTCCTGCTCAATTCTGAAAGGTAGACCAGTTTCGTTAGGGTTGCGTGGTATTTATATCTTGTCACGCAGTTCCCGATTGTATTCTACCATCATACAGTCGTGGTGGTAGAGTTCTAGTGAAGGAGTTCGAGGGCGGCAGCACCACCTTTTCATCATCACTCACCTTTAACCTGCCGCCAAATTGTAGTTCTTGCACTACTTTGTTTCGATTTGGTGCAGAGATCAGGCCCTGAAATTACTGGCAAAAGAGTCAAAACACCATAGTCCTCACATGAAGAGACGCATATTCAATTTGCTTTTGTGGAATGTTGATGTCTATGGGCCATAAGTTACCATTTACAATGAGGTGGGCTATACGTCCGGTTGCTACATATATCGTATAAAATAAAAAAAAACTAAGACTCAGAAAACGTAAATTTAAAATCTCTTCATTTTATTTCACTGATGATAGAGTTCCAAAGAAAAAGCACTCTTATCCTAACTTATAAGATGTTTCTGATGATTATTTTAATTTATTATAAGAAATAGATATAACAATTACTTTTATTTAAAATATTGTAGGTACTTAAAAATCAAATGTGTTTTGTCAACAATATTCCTAAATCTGATTTTTATACTTTTCTTCAGGAATTTTTGTCTGCCCATCTGGCAACCCTGAGTAAAAGGGATTAGCAAAAGGGAATGATTAATATGACGAGGAGTGACAGGAGGCTTTGCAGCCCTTTCAACCTTTGTGTTGTAAATGATACTGTTTTTATTTAGGCGGACGATTATTAAAGAACTACTGGTCAAAATGAGTTAAGTCTGCAATTTTTGGTTATTGATAGAGATGAGCCGATTATAGTTGGTAAGGCAAACTATTAGGCCACTATTGTTGTCGCCTAATAGTCACCCAATTACGGCGACTATAATAATAATAATTATTATAGTCGGCTTTACTATAAATGCCAATAACCTAGTATAAGGAGTGCTAAAATTATGTATAATTCGTGCCACGGTGAAATATACTCCATGTGGCGGTGTGATGAGTAACACAAAATAAAATGGTCTTTGATTGAAATTAACCAAAACTAATGGCTTAGTCTTCCTAGTATTTACTAATCATAGCTAAATGCTATAAAATAATCAATTAGTAGTTAGTATTACTTTATTTTTAACATTTTGGTTTTATTTCTGACTAAAAGTCCACAGCTTTCATAATTCATTGTTTTAGAATCATTAGTTAAATGACATTATTAGTAAACAAAGAGTGCCCACCGCTTAAAATACCAATATAATGTCCCCCTTTCAATAATAACTGCCGATTTTCCACGTCAGTAAAGTTATTCAAACCTGATCCTAACTACGAGCTCAGTGGATTTGACGTCAAAGAGCAGATACACTTTGACTACTTTGAGACTAAACTTTATCTATCCATCTGAGCACTAAAGGAGATTAGGTACATAATTTAAACGTCAAGAAAATTCAAGTTACCTTGTGGAGACATTGATGTAACACCAAAAAAATGTTTTACTGTCCACTATGTTTTATGTCCCATGTAGGGATCGAACCCACTACACTAGCGTAGTTGAAAGCGGCGAAGCGACCGCTTTTACTATTACGCCAATCGTGCAATCTAAAGAAGCTGCACAGCCTCAAGAAATTAATTTAAAAAATATTTAAGCAATGATGATACAAGCAGGTAAATACGACACAAAGCATCAAACAACCTCTCCTTAATCATATTAGTTTCAGTCAATATAAACTTAACCGAACTTCGTTCACCTGCTCCACATCGCCACATTGTCACAAACTCAATCAAAAACTATAGACACGAACTACCTTAATTACTTCTCGTTAAATGTGCCCATTCACCGGAGTCTACGTTTGAACGATATTTCATACAAACTTATATACCCACGACCTCATCCATCAAAGTTAAGCTGTTATCGCCCTAATCGTGCTAAACGTAAGGCTTATATTAGCGTGTATAGTAAGTTAGTAGGCTTTTCTATGGAGTTTGTGTACTGAAGTCGGATTAATCAGAGCTCGAGGTTGTTTTTAGAGTTCAACTGTTGTATGATTTTTTAGTTTGAACTTCGGTTGGAACCGAATTTTTGTTTGAAAAGTTTTCATGTTTTTATTCGAAGCTTGCTGGAGTCAAATGCAAATGCAACTTTTTGGAATAGTTGTTATTACTTTAGTTACTGACTGGCTTAAATTAAGTCTTATGATACTGCCTGATGCCTAACAGCATTTCTGATG
The DNA here is from genome assembly GCA_905147285.1 of Hypena proboscidalis. Classification (NCBI taxonomy): domain Eukaryota; kingdom Metazoa; phylum Arthropoda; class Insecta; order Lepidoptera; family Erebidae; genus Hypena; species Hypena proboscidalis. The sequence goes on from LR990143.1 coordinate 5,315,362, forward strand.
ATTCTTTTTTGTATGGCGGTACAAAATGAATAAGACAATTACAAAAGAAATGCTTAGCTAATGGACTTTTGAAGAGAGATACACATAGAATAGAGATAGACAAGTTTTCTAGATATTTACTCTTATATACTTTCTAATGCTTCATAAGTTTAGTGAATCGATCGGACCTAGAGGGTCGGGATCGATTCCTGGGACGAGCAAAAATGTTATTTCGGCTTATTCAGCCAGGCAATTCTGAATAGAATGCATGTATTTATAACCTAATTTATGTTTTATTATTCTCTCGTATAATGTACCTATTATTTTTTGTGATTTTCCTCGAACTTTGCTTAATTTAATTTTACGTCACTGTCTCTTTATATGTTACTGTACCTGTTTTCTGTTCGTGCCGTCAACCGTGGTGGTTGCTGAAAATCAGCGCTGTGAAAGTTTTGCAGAAATGCAAGACTCCACAGCATTAAAGCTGAGCAACCGCCACTGTTTTCTTACATTTTGTTTATTACTTACCTGTTTTTGCTGTTTATATGTTAGTTATGTAAGAAAATAAAAATAATTTTCTTTCTTTCCTTCTTTCTTTAATAGCAGCACGGAGATGGAATTGTATCCGGTGGATGGTGATAGGCTCAACCCCTATAACATGGGAATCAAGGGACCAAAATCTCTACCACATCCTTCTTTGCAATATAGACGTGATGTTATGTTATATTAAGAAAAAAGTGTTCCAAAATGAAGTGTCATAGTCGTGGGCAAACTCATTGAAAATGTTATTGTTCCACTTATTCTAAATGTCAGTCTGGAATTACAATTACTTGTTCATCTATCTGTTACTTCGTCCCACGACTTCGCCCACGCGCACCTCGATACAGTTGTACTTAAAAAACCTGGTCGTTCTTTGAATAGGCTGCGTGGGTGCTTTCGAGGATACCTGAAAGGAAATCTTTTAAGGGATATTATTGTTTAGTCGTTTAGTTTTATTTTAGATCTATTTAGAAGAAGAACTTTTTAATTGCGAAAAAAAATAACAACATTACGCCTATAGATATTACCTTTCTTTTTTTTTATACTGGGAAATGCCTGACGCATACCACTGATCCGGTCAGAGTCAGTGGTTATGTCCGAGTTGCACGGACTAAAACCCAGTGTGTTCCGTCAACAAGACTTTGCCGGGGTGCCAGGTATCGCTCGCGCATAGACGCTGACACCCACGAGACTCACCCGCGTGCAACATGGCGGCCCGTTAATTTGGCAGACCTAACCCTCCTCCTTCATGAAAGGCGCGCGCCAACACATCACGCCACCTTCTCGGGCCAGCTTCTGTTCAGGAAACAGACTGCCCTAGGTCTGTCGCCCGCAGGCCAGCGCTCATGGAGGCCGGAGGTCGGCTACGCCTATATTACCTAGAAGGGTATAGCAGAGGTGTACAACACCAATATTTCACCTGTTATGTTTAGCGACAGGCGATAGGCGATTTAGGCCTTCTACCGGCACAAACTATTTGTTAAGTATTCAATAAAAATATCCTTATTACCCGACTGCGTCAGAAGGAGGGTTATGTTTTTCGAGCGTATGTATGTATGTATGTATGTATGTGTGTATGTATGTATGTATGTATGTATGTATGTCTATTTCTTTGGCACGCCCTACAGCCCAAACGGCTAGACGGATTTTGACAAATGAGGTGTCGTTGAATTAGTCGAAACAGTGATAGTGGCATAGGCTATATAAATTTTTAAAATGGCGCCGGCAAATGAAAAAAAAGGGGGGGGAGGTATGGATTTTCTTTTCATCATAGTAATATGGGTATCACATAAAAGGCCATGAAAAGACCATTTCAAAAATATATACTTCTTATCACATTTATATTACTGATTAAGCACAATTTACCAATTTATATATCGGCACGCTCGCGCCCGAAGCGGGTGGAAGTTAGTTTGTATGTTCGCTCACGCTAATCTTGGAAACTGCCGGTCGAATTTGAATAATTGTCTTTGCATTTGATAGTTTAACTCACGATTAAGGCTCATTGATCTCAAAGAGATTTGATTTCTACAAATTAATAGATATAAAAAAACATGTCGGTTAAAAGAACTAAAAAGAGTGAAATAAAAAATAATTATTAAAAAAACCTAAAACCCGACTGCTTAAAAAAAAGAACTGAAAAGATAAAAACAAGTATAGCATTATCTACATTAAATTCATTAACAACAAATGAAATATGTCAAACTAAATTCTTTATGATGTTGCAGGCGGGGACAAACAATACTTTGTTACTAGGTACTATATAACTTCGTTTGTCACCGCCTGCAACATCATAAAGAATTTAGTTTGACATATTTGATTTGTTGTTAATGAATTTAATGTAGATAATGCTATACTTGTTTTTATCTTTTCAGTTCTTTTTTTTAAGCAGTCGGGTTTTTTAAAAAATTTCATCTCTTTACGGTTGGCTATTGGCGGTTTGCGTGATATGGCGTTAAAAGTATTATTAGTATTTTTTGAGGTCTTAAAATAGCCTGGATTTATAGCAAAATACTGCCTCAGTTTCCGTTTTATTTAGGACCTAGAAATGCCATTTTGGTTGGATTTGAACATACTCAGATTGGAACTAAAAATACTCGTAGCAAAGAAAATGCTTCCAAATGATTTCTATGCATAAGTAAGACACATAAAAAGCAGAAATGCACCGTTTTCACGACAATGGCATAAAACCGCTGATTCCTTGACTTCGATCGCTACGACCCTGAGAAATGGAATATAAAGAACTAAATTTAAAATTGTTTTGAAGGTAAAGGGTATTCCATTTTTACCTCAAGGACACAGGTGAATTGGTACAGTCAGCAAAAAGTCTACATGTAAAATGAAAAGCTCCGGCCCGCGTCATTTTTAATTTCGTAAGTGCAATTCATTTGTAGGATTATTATGATTTGTAGATACTGATTTTGTTACGATGTTATATTTCATGCTTACGTTTTGTTTGAAAACGTCTTGTTTATAGTTATAATTTATAGTGTTATAGTTAGTGTCATCCGCCAGTAAAAATCTTCCTAGTTTCGTTCGTAGCTTCCTAGACACGTTGGGGTCGGCTGCTAGTGTAATGGATTTTCTAAATATTAAATCAAATCAAATCAAATCATTTATTTCCATGGGCCCCAAGGGGCGCTTGAACACGTCAAAACAAACATCAAAATACAAAAAATATAAAATTAAAATAAAACTTAGCTAACTATATTATAATATTACGTGATTATTTGACACCAGAGCTTTTAGATTGACTTTTATTTAACTTAGAGATTTGAATTAAAGCAATTCAAGTACCAGCTCCAATGGGTATTGCATCATGAGAAGAGCTGGTGAGAAACTCATGTGCACCATCTTTTAGAATAATTAATACAATATTTGTTTGTTTTTTTTGACAATAATTCTATGTGTAAGTTATAGCAACCAAAACAATATTATGGCTAAAAATGGTTGTAAAGAGAAAATAAACTTAAATATAGCAATTGAATTAAATTAATACTTATAAATAAAGCCACAGTATATAAGGTTGCAATATCTTACACTTCATTATACTTGGAGACCATCAGATCTCCACAATTCAGTACGAGTAATAAAATACTCTTTGTTGGACTAGTTCTCATATTTTCTGGCCTCTAACTAGGGTAAAGGCGGGATACATGCCCCAGTGGGATAGATGCCTCATTTTCAAAAAACCTAACTTCCCAAAGTCGCCACTAAAAAAAAATATTATAACTAAGAGCCGCAGTCACCCCACACCTCGGGTAGCCATTGGCCGTCGTGCTGTGAATACGCGTTTAGCTTGTGTGTGCATTCATCTCCGCGGCGAAGTTTACAAAGACGTCAAAGTTTAAAAGGTAAGTTTTAGCCGTTGTGTAACTTTTAAAGTAGTCATTAATTCCGTTATATTTTTAATTACGTCGATGTACTGATTCATCAATTATGCATCTTGATGCAAATAATTCGTCATTTGTTTTTAATTAGTTTAAAAATACTTGGGGCATCTATCCCTATCAAAAAGGATAGTTGCCCTGATTTTTCGAAGGATAGGTGCCCCTAGGGGCATCTATCCCTCCATACAAAATGTTTTAAATTTCAGGCGATTTTTTGTTACAATTCGTTGTTTTTTGGAGTATAGTTATATTGGTAGAAATTTGTAGTTTTTGATAATTGTTGGTAGTTTAAAGTAGAGTTTGGTAATTCCACTGGTTAATTTTGATGGAATTTGATAGGTTTTGGTGTATTTGGTAGCATTTGGTTGTTTTTGTTGTTTTTTATTAGTTTTGGTGGCTTTTGATACAGTTTTGTTGTTTTTGGTAGAATATTTTTTGTGATTGGTATATTTTGGTTATAGTTTTTGTTTGTTTAGATGGATTTTGTTACATTTGGTAGTTCTTGGTAGTTTTTTTCCACTGTTGTACTATGAAGCACTTTGTATAACTCGGGTGAATGTTCTACTCATATCAGGTGTAAAAGCCCTCAGCTATGATTCGGGTCTCAAAATACACCCGCTATGAAATCGACTACTTTCACCTTTTGGTGTTTTATATATTGTACCTTCAATTATGTGTTTACGTGTATTTAGGTATATTTGGACTTTTTCTGATTGTAGTATAATCATGCCACAAAAATATAAAAGACATGTTTCTGGACTATAAAACAATTGCAGTCAGCTTTCGGCGAAAAAGACAGAAATACCATGGGGATAAACGAAATATCCCGACAGTTTGGGATTCCATCAAGAACATTGCGAAGACGTTATACTGCTAAGAATACATTTTATTGTTTTAATTAGAATGTTTTTTTATGATTATGCATGTTAAAACTTAATAATTAATATTTAATAATAAGAATTTAATATTCCTATTTATGTTGAAATTGCTTATAAAACTTTATTAATGTAATTTTATTTGATCTCATAATAGAATTATATTCTAAGACAATTAAAAAACTTTAAAAACTGCAAAATACTTTTCATTATTAGGGCCATGTTTCATGGAAACAATTTCTGTTTTAGGGGTAGCCTTCTACTTCTAAAACACTAATTGTACTCTTAACCTTATAAAAGTTTGGTTGAGTTTTTCGTTAATACATTATAAAGTGCATCTATCCCGCACCGCAAGGATCTATCCCTCTTAGTATTTTCATGGTGGGGCATCTATCCATACGGGTAGGCATCTATCCCCAAAAAAGGAGTTCCACAAAAAGCTAAATTCTGCAAAATCTGTAATTAAAAGGTCTAAAAAACCAAATCACAGTTAAACATAAAGGACTAAACTAGCTGAATTCATACTCATTATTTATATACAATGAATATTTTCAAAATTAGGAGGTAATTTCAAAAAGTGGGGCATCTATCCCGCCTTTACCCTACCCGTAACAACTGCCATAAATGTTCAAATGGCAACCGGGACTGACGGTTTAACGTGTTGTCCGAGGCACGGAGGAAATGTCGTCATGTTAAAGATTGGTCACCCATCTTAGGCTGGTCGCAGTGAGCATTGCTTAACCTGCGAGCTCGGTCAGTCCGCACGGCTTTGATTAAGCCGCTCTCATCACCCATCTCCGGACCAACCTATGCAAGCGTTGCTTTACCAAACATTTATTCACAATCGATAAATTACAATTACTAATTTATTTAAAAAGTAAGGTGTTAATCAATGGAACGGCCATGTCATAAGGCGGTGACACACTTGCGCTTCTTGAATATTTCATCCATGGTGCATACGTCCCCGTTTCCTTCGGACGGCCTCGTCTTGTCGTTCAATGACTATTTATAGGTTTTAAAATGTCTTTCTTTGAAAAAGCTGTTTTATCATTGAATAACCTACTTATTAGGTACTATTGAATGTAGGTTAAATGTAAGCAAGGTACCTAATACTTTTTCCAACATTTTTAAAATTTAAATACCTTTCTATAGGTATTCTCAGGTAGGTAGGCTCTCAAATGCAATTAAGAATGTTTAATAATTTATTTCTTCTTCCAACTAAAATGCAACGGTTTGTGAAGATGTGTGGATGTTGCACGCAAAGAGTAGGAGGCCGATTTGATGAAATTTTTCCTTTTAATTTCATTTGTTTGCATAAAATGTGGTATTACTAGGAGACAAATAGTATAAATAATATACATTGACACATTTTGCCATACACAGATAACATTTAAGACAGACTACGAATTTAATTATATCAATTGTGAGTACACGGTTGGCGTAGTGGTTAAAGCGGTCGCCTCGCCGCTTTCAACTACGCTGGTGTCGTGGGTTCGATCCCCACATGGGACAAATCTTTGTGTGATTCGCGAAGATTTGTTCTGACTCTGGGTGTGCTTTGTATGTGTGAAATGTATGTTTGTGAACACCCCCGCGACACAGGAGTTATTCCAAGTACGGGCGAAGTTTTTTAAAAAACAAACAAAAACAAAAACAATTTGTATCAGCTGTTTACATCTCAGCGAATGAATTGGTTTTATAGAAGTTAATTCCAAGGAAATTAATACTAGCAATTATTATGGACTCTATATTCAATCAATTTATAAAGAACAATATTAATAAAAATATAGTATAGAATAACATTTGTAACACATAACACTGAATGAGTCTATAATAACTATTACAGTGCATTACTCGCATGCATCGACATGACGTTATTTGAAATTCTTGAACTGAGTTTAGAAAAGGACGTCATCACTAACACTGGTTAGTGACGACGAAATAATATACCTCGTACTTTTTGCGTGCAAGCCAGTGCTTTATTATAGACTCATTCAGTGTTATGTGTTACAAATGTTATTCTATACTATATTTTTATTAATATTGTTCTTTATAAATTGATTGAATATAGAGTCCATAATAATTGCTAGTATTAATTTCCTTGGAATTAACTTCTATAAAACCAATTCATTCGCTGAGATGTAAACAGCTGATACAAATTGTTTTTGTTTTTGTTTGTTTTTTAAAAAACTTCGCCCGTACTTGGAATAACTCCTGTGTCGCGGGGGTGTTCACAAACATACATTTCACACATACAAAGCACACCCAGAGTCAGAACAAATCTTCGCGAATCACACAAAGATTTGTCCCATGTGGGGATCGAACCCACGACACCAGCGTAGTTGAAAGCGGCGAGGCGACCGCTTTAACCACTACGCCAACCGTGTACTCACAATTGATATAATTAAATTCGTAGTCTGTCTTAAATGTTATCTGTGTATGGCAAAATGTGTCAATGTATATTATTTATACTATTTGTCTCCTAGTAATACCACATTTTATGCAAACAAATGAAATTAAAAGGAAAAATTTCATCAAATCGGCCTCCTACTCTTTGCGTGCAACATCCACACATCTTCACAAACCGTTGCATTTTAGTTGGAAGAAGAAATAAATTATTAAACATTCTTAATTGCATTTGAGAGCCTACCTACCTGAGAATACCTATAGAAAGGTATTTAAATTTTAAAAATGTTGGAAAAAGTATTAGGTACCTTGCTTACATTTAACCTACATTCAATAGTACCTAATAAGTAGGTTATTCAATGATAAAACAGCTTTTTCAAAGAAAGACATTTTAAAACCTATAAATAGTCATTGAACGACAAGACGAGGCCGTCCGAAGGAAACGGGGACGTATGCACCATGGATGAAATATTCAAGAAGCGCAAGTGTGTCACCGCCTTATGACATGGCCGTTCCATTGATTAACACCTTACTTTTTAAATAAATTAGTAATTGTAATTTATCGATTGTGAATAAATGTTTGGTAAAGCAACGCTTGCATAGGTTGGTCCGGAGATGGGTGATGAGAGCGGCTTAATCAAAGCCGTGCGGACTGACCGAGCTCGCAGGTTAAGCAATGCTCACTGCGACCAGCCTAAGATGGGTGACCAATCTTTAACATGACGACATTTCCTCCGTGCCTCGGACAACACGTTAAACCGTCAGTCCCGGTTGCCATTTGAACATTTATGGCAGTTGTTACGGGTAGGGTAAAGGCGGGATAGATGCCCCACTTTTTGAAATTACCTCCTAATTTTGAAAATATTCATTGTATATAAATAATGAGTATGAATTCAGCTAGTTTAGTCCTTTATGTTTAACTGTGATTTGGTTTTTTAGACCTTTTAATTACAGATTTTGCAGAATTTAGCTTTTTGTGGAACTCCTTTTTTGGGGATAGATGCCTACCCGTATGGATAGATGCCCCACCATGAAAATACTAAGAGGGATAGATCCTTGCGGTGCGGGATAGATGCACTTTATAATGTATTAACGAAAAACTCAACCAAACTTTTATAAGGTTAAGAGTACAATTAGTGTTTTAGAAGTAGAAGGCTACCCCTAAAACAGAAATTGTTTCCATGAAACATGGCCCTAATAATGAAAAGTATTTTGCAGTTTTTAAAGTTTTTTAATTGTCTTAGAATATAATTCTATTATGAGATCAAATAAAATTACATTAATAAAGTTTTATAAGCAATTTCAACATAAATAGGAATATTAAATTCTTATTATTAAATAGTAATTATTAAGTTTTAACATGCATAATGCATGCATCGACATGACGTTATTTGAAATTCTTGAACTGAGTTTAGAAAAGGACGTCATCACTAACACTGGTTAGTGACGACGAAATAATATACCTCGTACTTTTTGCGTGCAAGCACTGGCTTGCACGCAAAAAGTACGAGGTATATTTTGATAAAATTTTGCCCATTTGTAGTTTGTAGCCTGAATAAATTATATAGGCAACTTTATCGACGTACCAATACGCTAGAAGCTAGCAAGGTCATTATAATAATTTATTCGAAATGATTTACACTGGATCTCCTTTATCTTCTACAAAATGTATTTTCTACTTTGTCAACTTAAAATCCATTTCATCCGACGGTTCCCACAATACCATCACATCTCATCATCTCATCTTGACACATTTGACGGATAAAAGCACAGCTGCATTTTTCCTGACAGCATGTTGTTGAGTAGTTTGTGCACTGACGGCACTGACAAGTGATGTGACGTGCTCACACATAAACATGCTTTGGAAAACCTACATATTTGTAATTTATGCACCTTTTTCCAACGGCACCTCCGTTGGAAAAAGGTGCATAAATTACAAATATGTAGGTTTTCCAAAGCATGTTTATGTAGGTTTAATAATCTCGCTTTAAAACAATATTTTAAAAAACATACCACTGCATGAGTCTATAATAACTATTACATTGCAATACTTGCATGCATCGACATGACGTTATTTGAAATTCTTCTTCTATTCTATTTTAAAAATAAATTTAACCGACGAAAAAGAACTAGAAAGTAAAAAATAAGTGAACATTTTTAGTCTTGAGTATTGAACTTAGTTACATAAATCTATAAAATATTATATTTTACTAAATTTGAGTCGACGCCACTCAGCAAAAAGTTATGCGTTGTTACGGTTTATCATAAAAAAAAATATATTTACACGTGACTTTTATATACTATTAAAGTTGAAAAATTAAGAATCCAGCAGGACTCGAACCTGCACCCCCTGGGTATACGCCCCAAGTGCTTTGCCAATTCAGCTGGATTCGTATGTTGCTAGACTCGAAATTTCTCAACTCTCTTTGTGACATCGTCATAGGTATATATATATACAATTGTATGCCTTAGCTAGACAAACCTTACTTGATAACGTCACCTATGCGATGTCGAGTACTTGTAATATTTTAATTTTGAACTTTAATGTTATAGGCATAGCAAAGCTAAAATTTGCTTTAAAATATTACATATACACGTGGACTTGAGAACTTTCTCCTTTTTTTTCGTCGACACAAAATAGTTTTATTTACGTCCTCGAGGTAGTTGATGAGTAGGTTCCTATTCTAACTTCTATGATGTTTTGTAAAACTACAACGTTGATGCTATTTTGCACATATGTATATATATATAACTTATAGGCTACTATATATATGACATAATATAATATCACGCCTATATTACCCAGAAGGGCGAGGCAGAGGTGTACAACAGCATTTCACCTGTAATGTTTAGGTCCTATGGGATAGGGCTTGAGCCTATCGCCATCCACCGGGCACAATTCCAACTCCGTGCTGCTATTGTGAATTTGACGGACAGTTCACAAAAGCAGCGTTAACCACAAGACCATCGAGGCAATTACTAAATCAGATTTCATTAATGTCTGCTTTATATATCTTCTAAATTTCCTATTAAACATTTTGGCACTAGACACTAGAGTTTCAAAGTTATGTGCTTAATCATTGAAGTTGGTTTTTCGCAAGCTTAATTTTATACATTTGCGATTTATTTATGACGTGTATTACATAATTTTTGCAGGACCAATTTTACGATAAAATCAACCTAGAGCCTCAGAATCCAAGTACTAAATCACTAGTATGAGTAAGTGACTCTGCCACATTGATTATTATGATACTTCAATGTTTTTAACACGCTTATATTAGCTTCACCTGTATGTATGTATGTAACCGACTCCTTTGGACTCGATTTTGACCCACTTTAAACAGACAGATTTCATTAAAATTTTGCACACCTGTCAAAGATCGATGACAATGCAATAATTCGATAATAGAATTAAAAATATAAAAAAAAACCAAACTAAAAAGTAGAAAATAAATAATATATAGTTAAAAAAAACTAAAAAACACGCTTTTAAAGTACTTCTAACTAAAAAGTGAAAAATAATTCCTAATATAAGCTGAAAAAAGCGTGGGGCGCTCTGTGCCATACTTTTCGTCTATCGAGCCACGCTTTTTTTTTAAACTATTATTAATTTTGGATTATTCTGAGTATTATTATGTTTTTTTTGTTAAGTAAGCATGCATTTATGTGTTATTTTTATTTAATTAATTTGTACACCACGACTAGTAGTAGAACATAGCGCTCATATATATTATAAGACCTTTGTAAATTTCCTGTTTTACAAATAAAGAATTATGAATTAAAAAAAAAAAAAAAACATTGTAATTTACACCTTGTAAAGTAGGAACTAGACTAATTTACCTGTTGAAACCTAACCGAAATGAAGTTTCATGCTGCCGGCCAGATGGAAATGCATTATTTAAAACGTAGCTTTGTTTCTCTAGTAGACTATTACAGTAATATAATAGTAGAATATTTTGCGCCTAATTGCAGTGGCGGCCATCTTATTACTGACGGTACAATTCTCGCCAGAGAGGTTATTAACAAAAGTGCATTTTGTGACCTCTGGGAGTGGGACGCAAATGGTTACCAACATCTTATTATGCTATTTCCAAGTTTCGTTTTATGGAAGGATATTGTCCTGCACGGGTAGGCTTATCACGCAAATTAAATAAAAATATTTTTTAATTATCATTTGGTAGATACTAAATTATTTGATCAACTCGAAAGATTGTGAAAACGAATGAAAAGGCGTAATAAAAATGCATGTTTTATTACGTTGTTGTATAACTCCAGAGTTTATTATTCTTCTAATTTAGCAAATTGCAGTGGCGACCATCTTATTACTCACGGTACAATTGCCTGCTAGAGAGGTTATTAACAAATGCATTTCGTAACCTCTGGAGGTAATATCATTCTACAAATGTGCCTGTTTTTTTATGCATTTTCCATATATTTTTTAAGGTTAATTTAATAGTCATTAAAGCGTGAGTATGTACTCTTGCTTTGAAATGACCCAATTTGTATAACAAATGATAATAACGTTTGAATAATAAAATACGAAGTATTACAGTAAAAAAATGAAGTAAGCAGCAGGATGAAAATTTATTATTTATAATTTACTCTAGCAGAGTTTGCGCCTCTCATTTTCCTAATTTAACAAATTGCAATTTCCCGCCAGATAGCTTGTTAACAAAAGTGCACTTCGTGACCTCGGAAACTGAACGACTAAATTATTGTGAAAATTTATTATTTTTTACATATTATTTCGTTTACATTGAGGGTTTAGGAATAGCACAACTTAATTAGAAACAATAAGGAATTTAATGGTGGAACCTTTTTTAAAAATGTATTGTGTACCTTATAATTTTCTTTCGTTTAAAATACTAATAAGCAAGATGTTATCATAATAGTGAAGAGCGATAGTATCTTTCTATTTATACGCGAATGTTACATAAAGCTAATTTAAATTAAATTTTTCATATTCCATTTCATTACTAATTTTGGGTTGATTTTAAAGCGTGATTTTGGGAAATGAAAGAGTTTGTAGAAAATCGCGATAAAATCCGTAGAAATTTAATTTTAGTTACTTCTTCTTCTTGTCGTGTCAATGACTATAGTAATTATGTTTAAAATTAAAAAAAAGTAAAAAAATTATACAGTTTTAGACCAATAGGATGCGACTTGGACGCCTTTTTGGTTGGCCAGCATAAGGTCTTTTAGGGTACAAGAAGTTAAGTACTAAATTTAGGAAGTTACTTAAATGAAGAGATATTTTAGAGTTTAAGTACTACATTTTCGAAAACTAGAGGCAATAGTAGCGTCTTTAATTCCAATCTCTAAACTGACTATCTAAATGCAAACAAAGCTAACAGGCCTATAGAGCATAACAGTTCACAGTAGTAACAACACAACAAAAGTGCATTTTGTCTGCACGTGTGGTGTAGTGGTTTAAGCGGTCGCCTCGCCGCTCTCCACTGCACTGGTGTTGTGGGTTCGATCCCCACATGGGACAAATCTTTGTGTGATTCGCAAACATTTGTTCTGAGACTGGGTGTGCTTGTGTGAGTGAATGTGTGTTTTGGCCTTGTCATTGGGACCATTGGATAGTGTAATTGCTTCTGGCGTTCTATCTAATGAAAAAAAAAAAAAAAAAAAAAAAAAAAAAAAAAAAAACAAAACAACAATACAATAATTTGCGGCGGGCAGTTGGTATGTCCGTCGGATTTGGCGCGCTGCGGCAGTGGCTGACCGACGCCTGCGGACATGACGTCATCGCTAGCCTAAACACTAGGCGGGGTCTGGAATTTCCGCATTGTCTTTTATTTTTGAATTATGAATGTACTGTTTTTTTTAATCCATGTTATGAAATCTATGATATCGAAATATCTTTCTAGTTTTAGTGTCTAGGATAAAAACAAACAACAACCCACAATCTTCCCAAACTGTCGAAAATGAAAATTTAAAATAGTGAAAAAGAAAAACTCAACTTTCACTCACGTTCTGATACACTGGGAAGGCGCTTTTCCTTGATATCATTACACACAAAGAGTACTTAATCAATAAGGAGAGGAAATGAAAACAAATATCTATGCAATTAAGTCTGCCAAAAATAGCGGGGTATTATTTGGCAACTAATTTTATATCGAAAGCGGCGCTCTTACTCATTTCGCAGCGGGGGGACTCCTTACTAGTCCTTATGGTTTTATTGTCTCAGTTTAATAATAACTAGCCGTGTTGTTTAAAAGAGATGTTATATATACGTACCTGTATGAGAACCATTGTAGTATCTTTGAGAAATTTTCCGTTTCGTTACGTTGCTGCCGAGTGACAATAAAGGTAGAGATGTAATGGAAGTTGTGACAAAGGAGTCTCGACGGAGGACTGACAAAGAGACAATACTTGGAGACAACTTCGACGCAAAACGCGATCTTCGTCGATGTACCTATTTATACAGGGTGGATGCGATATAGCGACATTATCATTACACCATAGCTTTCGTACATAGTCAGTATCAATTTCCACCGGTTTATTGTTTTAAAACGAAAAAAATGTGATGGAATGGATGACTACAATTTTCAATATGTACGGAAAAGTTTATTTCTATCGTAAATAATAATTTAACAGAGAAAAAATTTACCAGAATTGCAAAACATGCACTAAAAATTAAGAAATACTTGAATAATATTCAACGTCTCGCCTCATCTGTGTATAATTTGAAAGAATGCAGTAAAACGCCTTAAGGTGCCTATATTTTAAGAATTATCCACGCACTCCTTACCGTTGAGGAGTTGTACCTTCCAGCATCAGCTCAGCAACATGAAATGCTGACTGCTGATGCAAATATCCGAGTAGCTTTAGGTAATATACGAAAAACAATATTGAATCCTTTAAAATTTAAGGGTTGCCCTTGATTTCTCTAAGCTCCCATCATCAGGTTGTGACCAGATGAGCATGAGACCACAAAACAAATATACTCATTTCTCAAATCGGTCCAGTCGTCTTCAAGTAATCGGTAAACAATCATAAAAAAAATACAATAGAATTGCGAACCTCCTCCTTTTTTTAAAGTCGGTTAAAACATTTAAACCGTTGGAAATGAATACTGATAATAAATAAATAAATATTTCACAACTCACACACAACGCCATCTAGTCCCAAACTAAGCAGAGCTTGTATACTTTTCTTTTGTAAATACATACTTACTATACATAGAAACACCCAGACTAATAATAATAATGTATGGAAGCAAGTATTCAAGTATTTATTGCACTCCACAATGTTAAAATGGTCTCATAAATAGGTACAGTATCAATTATGGACCCTGACGGGCACGGCAATAGTAGGAGAGAGGAAGAAAGAGCTCTTTGTGTTTAATAACAAAAAAAGGTTACATTTTAAAATTGTATATTATTTTATTTATTTTTTGGCTATAAATACATAAATATCATACTTATTGAATATATATATGAAATAAGAAATCATTTCAGTAATTTATCTAGCTACTAATTGTTGAGGAAGAATAAATAAAATATGGCAAAGAATAATTAAAATAATAGCAGTGGTTTTAACAAACGTCGATACGACACATCCACCCTGTATATTATGTAAAGTTACTTTAAATTAATAAAGTCTTCTCTAATGATGAAAGTTAACATGTTATTTAACCTGACTTGCACGAACAATCTTTACAAAATTTCCATTTCGTTGAATCGCTGTCACGATAAAGGTGACGATAGAATGGCAGTGACAAAAGAGTCTCGACAGACAAACACTTTGGACTTTGGAGACACGCGTTTAATTTGTATTCGCTTCTCTCTTTGATGTCAAACGAGTTGTGATGTCAAAAGCACCAAATACAAGTTAAACATAGAAAATAAAATTAAAAATACAAAAGAATTGAAATACATGACAAAGTTAAAAAGTTTCAAATGTTATTTTTTATATTATTTTTTTTGTTTTATAAACTGAAAACACGAAGAAATATTTTTCAATAAACATTGGCTGTAACATTGGAGTATCTCTAGAGTGTCTATAGTGGAGACGTCATTTCTCTTTTAACACTCAATACAGGTCTTTGTCTAGCTCTTAATAAACATATTAGATTTCCTTTCAACATGTTGTATATTCACAATAGGGGCTATATATATCGCGTTAATGGATGTCCGACAGGTTATAGATTATTGAAGGCTATCTAGGGTTTGTTCTTTGTTGTAGGTAGAGCTATGAATACCACCCTATAACTTAAAAAAATATATATAATATCATGTCTAAAGTTAGAATGTAAACTTATGTAATGAAGAGAAAATATTTGTATTCTTTTGTTACTATTGGACAAAAAACCTGTCTAAAGGTTTTTTTTAAAAAAAACATTCCTTAAAACAAATTGCAGACAGATTTCGGATTTTGAATATCTAAAATCAAATCATTTATGTTATTTTCATAAGCGCTTGAACATGTCGAAACAAACATTAAAATAAAAAAAATATAAAATTTTAATAAAACTTAACTATTATAATTACATATACTAATTGCATAAAGTTAAGATTGAAATTGCTAAATATGTATAAAAAATCAAGATGGAAACTTAGAATCTCAACGTAGATACCTTCTTAAATTGTACAATTTTAGTAATAACTCAAAAACAGTCAGTTAAAAAGTAATTTCACTCACCTAGAAACTAACCGTCTCGGCACAACAAAAGGAACTAGAAATCTTTTAAAAGGCAAGAATATTAAAAGTCGCCGACGCTTGCAAGACGGTGCTGTAGACTGTCTGTTATTTTACGCTAGGGGGAGCCACCAGTCTCCCTACTTTATGATTTATACTATGTCTACCACACTCTAAAATTCATTCGTCGATGTCTTGGTAAAGAAATCACTCGACTTGCTATCAGGAATAAGTCACATGTGGCTTTTTACATTTGATGGAACGCTAGAAGCAGTTAATACATACATACATACATACATACATACAGGTGCAGCTAATATAAGCGTGTTAAAAATATAATTATAAAAGTGGTGTTGTAAGTAATTTATGATTTTGCTGCTATCCCTACATAAAAAGTGTGTGTGACGAATTTACGCATACTTTTTTGTGTGGCAAATCGACAATGTGGCAAATTTACAATAGCCCAAACTATCCAATTGTCTCAATGTCATTGAGATACACACACATGCAAACCACCCGCAGCTGACTTAGATACGGAGGTATTTTTTGACGCCTAAATTATATTTTTTACATTTTCTTTTCTTTTTTGTACATACTTAGATATTTCAATAATTTAATTAAACATGCTACTTAAAAACTAAAAAAAAAAAATTGAAATTTAAACGTTCAAACAAGCAAATCAAGTTCCCGAAAAATCTTTGCGGATCAAACAAAGATTTGAACTATGTGGGAATCAAATTCACAACACCAGCGCAGTTTTAGTTGGTTGGTTTGAAGACCGACCACAAACATCTGAAATAATAGCCGATTGATGTTATCGGAAGTGGGTAGATCTTTTATAACCGGTTTTGGAATTACCCGTAATTTTAAATAATAATATATAAAAAATGTATTTTATTTTTAGATGTTATTACGAAAATTTTACTTTAACTTTATGTTAATCCAGTTAAATGTTCCAAAGTTTTAGAGATCCAAATAAAATCTATTACTATTAGAAGTTAAAAGAAAAATATCGATAGAATAGAAACAACTAAACGTGCATATTTATTTCTGACATTTCACAAAACCTTAAAAAGTACAGAAAAAAGTAATCGGACCCATATTTCCCTCAAATAAGGTTATCAGAGACAGATCACGGCAAAAATCTCTTGTTTTTTCACGGACTTCCACTAGTGTGTTTGGTGAATCGTGTTCCATTTGCAGAATACACATGTTACGTCATACGACTCCGCTCATGTTTTCCTACTCGAGCACTGCTTTGTGTCACTAGGGATGGGCTAAGTTTGGATGAGCGAATTCGAATATCTCAAGAAGAAAATTAGTTTCAACGGTGCAGTGGTGTTTTGTTAAGAAAGTTTGTAGTTTAATATATAAATGTCGAATGGCAATAAGAATAGTTATTGATGCATTATAAAAAGCACATAAAAAAATATCTTAATTTTTATCAATAGAATTGAAATTTTTCAAGATTTCGAACAACAATGATGCACTAGTTCAGGATAGCCCCCAGCTAAAATAAAACTAAAAAAGTTAGTTGCGAATTCGAACGCGAATGTTGCGCACAACCCTACTTAAACTCCACGAACAAACCGACCACTAAGAACATAATCTTATATCATTTGGCTCCCATTCAGATTGCTGTCAAAGACTTGCTATTAAGCTGATAAGCCTTTTGACAACGCGTGTTTTTCTGACTAGAGCCCAAGTATCTTGTTATCACTCAAACCTTTTAGTGTAAGGGTTATTTTCAAAACTTCATCTGTAAATGGTAAAGTCAGCGTTTAAATGAAAAAGACAAAAATTTCGCACCAAGAGTTCCAAAATCATGTTCTGAATCTTTGTGAAGTCAATCCTCAGCTATGCTTTTTACACCCTGTATAGACCCTAAAACAGTAACAAGCTAAAATAAAACAGAAGCAGTTCACTTCGAATTCGATTGCGAAAGTACGGCTCATCCTTACTTACACTCCACGAACAAACCGAACACTAAGAACTTACTCTAATGTCATTTGACTCCCGTTCAGATTGCAGTCAAAGGCTTGCTTTTAAGCTTCTTCTTCTTCGTCGTGTCGATGGCTGAGTCAAATTTTATTGGTCCAATAAGTGGCCACTGTTATGGCGCTCTCGTCGGCGTTCATGAGCGCCTCTCTTGTGCAGGTGGTAGGGCATTTTGAACAGTCAGTAAGGTGGTTAAGGTTTTGACTTTTAAGCTGATAAGCCTTTTGAAGACACGTGTTTTTCTGACTTGAGTCCCAGTACCTTGTTAATTTGAGTTTAATGTGTTAATAATCAGTCAAACCTTTCAGTGTGAGCGCTATTTTCAATTTTAAAGTCAGCGTTTAAATGATAAAATTTTCGTACGAAGAGCTCCAAAATTATGTTCTGAATCTCGGTCAAGTAGATTCTCGGCGATAAAATTTACACTTTAAGACAGTAACACGCTAAAATAAAACTGAAGCAGTTTACTGCGAATTCGATTGCTAAAGTACGGCTCATCCCTACTTACACTCCACGAACAAACCGAACACTAAGAACTTACTCTAATGTCATTTGGCTCCCGTTCAGATTGCAGTCAAAGGCTTGCTTTTAAGCTGATAAGCCTTTTGAAGACGCGTGTTTTTCAGACTTGAGTCCCAGTACCTTGTTGATTTGAGTTTAATGTGATACCAATCACTCAAAACTTTCAGTGTGAGGGCTATTTTCAATTTTAAAGTCAGCGTTTAAATGATAATGGCTTAATTTTCGTACGAAGAGCTCCAAAATAATAGTCTGAATCTCGGTAAAGTAGATTCTCGGCGATAAAATTTACACTTCAAGACAGTAACAAGTTAAAATAAAACTGAAGTAGGACACTGCGAATTCGATTGCGAAAGTTAGGCTCATCCCTACTTACACTCCACGGACAAACCGAACACTAAGAACTTACTCTAATGTCATTTGGCTCCCGTTCAGATTGCAGTCAAAGGCTTGCTTTTAAGCTGATAAGCCTTTTGAAGACGCGTGTTTTTTTGACTTGAGCCGTAGTACTCTCTCATCACTCAAATATAAAGTGAAAGTGTATTTGGAAGGCTTGTAACGTTATGAGTTTGATATCCGTTAGATAGAAGCGAAGAAGAGTATGTAAAAGGAATCTTCTATTATAAATAATGCAGTTTAATAGTTTTTATAAACAAAGTAAAATTAAGAGTACTTAATCAATATAGAGAGGCAATTATAGCAATTATTTATGCAAATAAGTCGCGGGTGAGCTAAGATCTAGGATCTAGGATCTACGATTTGTCAAATTGTTTCATATGACGTGCAAGAGCGGTGCTCTTCCAAATTTGACAGCGAGCGCCACGTGACAATGACTAGTCCTCTTGGTTTAATTATCTAAGAGTGAAAACTTAATATCCCGTGAAGTAATAAAAAGTGCCGGTATAGCTAAAATTAGTGAAAATCAAATTACAGCCATAAATTTAAAAAATAAAATACTGCTTAGTTGGTTTCGTGAACTCTATAGTAGTTAGCGTATGCCACCGAGTATATCAATATACTACTTTTTGAGCAATTTTTACTGTGTCGAGAAAATTTATTTTACAGACATTAAAAATAAAAAAATAAAAAAACAAAATCATACCTAACTATGTACAGCTTAAAGAGAAAAAGAACTAAAAAATATAACATCAAATAATATTAAATTTTCACTTGTAATATCACTTGTGTATTCAATATTGCGATTTACGCTCCCATATCCGATTAATTGCTAATTTGGCACATGAAGCTCCTCGTTAACACCGCAAATTCTCGAAATAACACGCGAATTATAGCCACGGTGGCTATAAACAGTTGCATTTACGATTATAGCGTCGCATTAAGCGTCATAAATCAATATAAAACCTATTATGATGTTGAAGTGGTATTGAGTCTGTTTCCTAGGAACAACTGCCACTACGACGTCTCGGGATCGATGCCCGGGTCGAACAATAGTGTTATTTAAGATTTTCCATTGTAGAGGAACGGGGTGTGATATTCCTCCACCACAATGGGAGGATCCTCCGACCAGGATCGGTGGTATTGCCTCGCGGACAGCTGCCCAACGGTAGCGTATTGGCAGTGGTATTATATGTATACTCTCTGTAAAAACTTCGTTATCGCGATTCAGCGCTCTTTGACATATGTGACGTGTGTGTCACTACTTGACGTTTGTCAATGTCATCCGTCATTTATTATTGCGGACACCGCCACACCATCAAAACATTTTCATTTGCAGCACAGAGTTGGAATAGTGCACGGTGGATGGTTATGGCCTAACCCTCTATTGCATAGGACCTAAACATGACAGTTGAAATGTGTGTGCTATTCAACTCTGCCGCATCTTTCTTGATGTTATATTAAGCTCCTAATAAATAAGTAGATGCCTTCTATAAATTTTATATGAACGTAAATACCTGCTTCAGCCAAATATAACCAGTAAAATAAAATTATACTCCCAAAAGCCAACATAAAATTTCAGCATCCAATACCGCATTCACCTACATTCCACCTATTTGCTCAAACTACCGTCGTAAAATTTTAAACAGTAAACAAAATTATAAAATGCGAACATACAACTTTATAGTCGCTTGGAGTATTTGGCAAGTTATACAACGAATTTGTAGCGGGGAATAGGGAATTTGATATGCTCGTGGAAATAGGAAGTTGAAGATATACCTAATTTTGCATTCATATAACTGCATTAAAGGCCGTTTTTAACCGACTTCAAAAAAGGATGAGGTACTCAAATCGTCTGTATTTTTTTGTTTGTTAATTCATAACTGTCGACGGGGCTGAGCGATTTTAATGATTCTTTTTTTATTTGAAAGCTGGTGTGGTCCAGTTCTGACAATGGGACCCATGAGAAAAACATTTGTCTAAAATTATTATAATTGAACTAGGTTTTTTTAGGAAAATTTATTATTAACTGACTTAAAAAATGGAGGATGTTCTCTACGACTGGAATAATTTGAGGAATTCTAATTATTATCTGGCAGAGTATATTTGTCCTGTGGACCATTTTCATTAGGTTACGATCGGATGATGGGATCCTAGAGAAATCGTGGGCAACCCTCAAATTTTAAAGGCTTCTATAGCTATTCGGATATTTGCATTTAGCAGTCAGCATGTTATGATGCTGAGCTGATGCATGAAGGTACAACTTTTCAATGGTTAGGAGTTATGGGAATAATTATTTAAATAAAAGCACCTTCTGTCCGTTTACTGTATTGTTTTAAGTTATACACAGATGAGGCGATATATAGAGGCGTTGAATATTACTTAAGTATTTCTTACTTTTTGTGTATTTTTTGTAATTGCAGTTGGTTTTCTTCTTTGTAAAATTGTATCGAAATGTATTTAAATATTTTATGTACCTAGTTAATTTTATAAAAATCTGAGATGGAAGATAAGATTATGACTAAAGACGACTTAAAATTGAACATGCTACCAACTACATGCTCTATCTTACTTGCACACCCAGTTTGTGCAAACGGATTGTGCAAACAGATTGTGCAAATTTGCACAATAGTGCACAAGAAAGATTGACGGTGTAGTCGGTATAACGACCTGTTTGTGCAAGTCACGAGGTATTATTTCGTGATTATAATTTTAAGTGAATATATCATGTATTGTTATTTTGTTAATCCCAGAGACTAATTGGACGGCAAGAACAATGTCTAGCTGTCTTTAATCTATTGTTCTTGCTGTCAAATTAGTATCCGGGATTAAGAATGAACTAATGGTGAGTTTGAAAGTATGTAGTTATTACTAAAGTTTAAATGCCATAATAACTTTAATCAGGTTGTTCAACCTTTAAAACGGTTGTATACCTTTTCGAGTATAATATAAACATTATAAATTCGATATGTTGTGGATTTCATCGGGTTTCAGGATTATATTATGGATATTATAAAAGGGCAGCGGTGTTTGTTTAGTACCTTGCCAAATCAGCTTAGATATTTTGATTCACATGAATATCTGATTTCCTTGGACTAGCTTTTGTTATGATATTTAAGAAGGGCACAAATATTAAACTTCTCTTTACAATCTAGCTTGCGCCCACGTTGTAAATACTTAGGTCTATTGAAAGTATGTAGTTATTTTTTTATATTGTTTTAGTTTTACGTATGTACTCAATTCGTAATAGCCTAAACGCTAAACTAGGCTATAGAGAATGCGTTTGCAAAATTTCATCAAAACGGTGCAATAACTTTTGCGGGCGAACATACACACATCCATATTAAATTTTACATTTATAATAACATAACATCAGCCCTATATTACACAGAAGGGTGTGAGGTGTACAGTACCCACACTTCGCCTGTCATGTTTTGGTCCCGTTGAAAAGGGGTAGAGCCTATTGCCATCCACCGGGCACAATTCCAACTATGTGCTGCTATTGTGAATTCTGATGGAAAGTTCACAAATAACACTTTGCTCGACCCGGGAACCCGTGACCTTGCGGTGATAGCCGCATACGCTAACCACTAGGCCATCAAGGTAGTTATAATATTAGTAGAACTATGCATTTACTCAAGCTCGCAAATGTTTTGATAACACGTTAACGATAAGTATTTTAATACACTAGGAACCCGTAAAGGCCGACGTACGTCGTTTTATAGAGGCTATAAAGAAATTAATATAAATAAATATTTCACAACTCACACACAACGCCATCTAGTCCCAAACTAAGCATTTTTTTACTTTCTTTCCAAAATGTCCATCCTAAGGTTGCCTGGAAGAAATCGCTTTAAGCGATAAGGCCGCCCTTTGTACATTTTTTCTGTTATTTTCTTTTTGTTGTTACCTCTTAAGTTTCTTTTGTCATGTGAAATTATGTATAAATAAAGTATTTTTTATCTATCTATCTATCTAAGCAGAGCTTGTACTATAGGTACTAGAATAACTGATACTAATACATATATACTTTTCTTTTGTAAATACATACTTATTATACATAGAAACCCCCACACATGTTCATGCACACAAAGAGTTGTCTTAAGTGGGAATCGAACCCACGACGTCGACGTCACAGGCAGGTACACTACCCACTCCGCCATCCGGTCGTCTGCTGAAAGCTGAAAGTTTAGTTTTCCTGTGAGGGCTTCTAACATAGGCAATAACGACCACCAAATAGGTAATTTGAATCCTGGTGAAGCCACGGGGTATATAATAATAATTGGAATAAAACTCAGGGAGTTGACCCGGGGGGTGCAGCTTCGACAGTCCTGCTGGATTCTAAATTTTTCAACCTAATATTGTATTAAATACAAAAAGGTAAATAATTTGCTTCGAAATATTACAAACATATTGTATTTTTTTTCTAAGTTATTCATCATTAACCATCGTTTAAACAATTCAAACAAATAAAAGAAACTTCTTGAAAACTTCCAGAACAAAGACCCATTCAATATTTCCAAGACATAGTTCACGTGGTTCATCAAGACGGTTGCTGTCTCGAAGGTACACGTCAATACCGTAGCTGGTACCGCCAGCCACTGATACTATGAATCTTAACGTCTAATCGAAGTATTGGTGACGTAACGTTCGATGCAGGAATACGCGCGTATTGAGTAGTCTAAGAATACGAAGCCCTTAAGGAAGTATGTAGATGATTGGCTTGGATTAGAAGTTTTGACTGCTTCTTTACTACAAAATACATTGTTACTGTCAACAATATTTATTATTTATTTAAAACTTTATATACACATTTTTTTTTTTTTTGTAGAGGCAAACTTAAATCCAAAGGTATTCTCTACCAGTCAACCTAAAAAAAGGGTGGTGCAGAGATTTTACACGGTAGGTGCACTTGTAATAACTTGCCAACTTATAAAAAAATAAATAATAACATACACTTTCTACAGTACTTACTATGTATACATACATATATAATAGAAATATTAGATGATAAATATAATATCATACACAGCGTGGTAACCTAATGATGTGACAATTCCGAAAAATTATCACGGAGGAGATGCCGAACTTTCATTTTGAATGTAAAACGGTTAGTGGGCATCCTGATTTCGAGAGGGAGTGCATTCCACAGCAGAACAGATTGAACAAAAAAGGAAGAATTAAGGAAACCAGAAGTGTGAGATGAATATTATGTATCATAACGTCCTATAGAAGATGATTTTGGCTTATATTCTTACGACTATACGTTTAAACTGCAAACTTATCATGTAAATGGACGCCGCCGGGCAAAAAAGAATACACATGAAACGGATAGCACTTTTGTGCTACTACTTTTGCATGAAAAATGGAATATAGAATTTCTGTCTGTTTTATTCCTTCAGCAAAACCTGCCAAATGAAAATGTTTGAAGCTCTGGAGGTGTGCCGAATAGTAAAAGGCATCATATATCTACGTTATGTTGTCTGCACGTGTGGTGTAGTGGTTTAAGCGGTCGCCTCGCCCTCCACTGCACTGGTGTTGTGGGTTCGATCCCCACATGGGACAAATCTTTGTGTGATTCGCAAATATTTGTTCTGAGACTGGGTGTGCTTGAGTGAGTGAATGTGTGAATTTGGCCTTGTCATTGGGACCATTGGATAGTGTAATTGCTTCTGGCATTTTATCTAATCTAAAAATCCAAATTTATCTTATTTATCTAATTTATGTATGCATATTATATTATCGGGGTTTCTTGATTTTTGTTATAGTTTCAAACTGACAATACTGAATCTTAAAGAAACTACCCTATTGGTCTAGTGATTAGCGTATGCGACCTCTTACCGTGAGTTCTCTGGTTCGATTCCCGGGTTATCAATAGTGTTATTTTGGATTTTCCCAAAAGAAATTCTTAAAAAACAGAATGGAGTTTGAACTTTGCCCGCTAGATGGCGTTTAGGCTCACCCCCTGGTGAAATGTGGGTGTTATACTCCTCTACCACACCTTTTCCAAGTTATGTTATGTTATTGTAATCATACAAGACATATTCACCAAAAAAAAACATAACACAATGAACATAATGAAAAGCTAAACATAATGAATTGCAAATCGATGTCTTGGTCCGATATCGAACTAATAAGCGCTGTATAAGAGGAAAGAGGAAAGGGGGAGTCAATGAGTTGATTGAAAGCTTCCTCCCGGGAGCAATGTGGATTGTAATAGGTTATTTGCCGCAAGATAGCTATAAATAGCCTTAATGTTGTGGTTAATGGCTCGCTTTAATGGGAAAAGAATTGATGAATAGATACGGACTTTCAAGAGTTAAATTACCGATTTAAGTGGCGGTAAAGATCGAGTAGGTAATGTTCAAATACCTTCACAAACTTTACATTTATGATATTTTTTTGCGACGGATGGTGGAGTGGGAAGTGTACCTGTCTGCGACGCCAAGGTCGCGGGTTCGATTCCTGCTTAAGACAAATCTTTGTGTGCATGAACATGAGGGTTTGTCTTAGTCTGGGTGTTTCTATGTATAATAAGAATGTATTGACACAAGAAAAGTATATAATTATGTATTAGTATCAGTTATTCTAGTACCCACAGTACAAGTTCTGCTTAGTTTGGGACTAGATGAGGCTGTGTGTAAGTTTTGAGATATTTATTTATCTATATATTTATTTATTTATATGTAGTATAATAAGATATTCCTAGGATAGTAGGATTGATTACAGGATCAGTGATTTTAAATATTATGTAACGTCTAACTACACAGTCCAAGTTTATGAATTCAGATCATTGTCTGGCCAATAAATTACTTTAGGTACAGATAACAACAAATTTACTAACGCTTCCCATTTTGTTTCAGAGTCGTAACTACGCTGGAAACGTCCTAAGAAGACGGCTGTGTAAATAAATGGGTCTATTACTAAAGCAATAATCTTTAAAACGTAGAAACCCCGTAAGACGCTATAGTGTAAGTGCTTATAAATAGCATAATACAATTAAATCTTCCATATTTTACGGTAGTTCTAAAATAAAAATGTGTCGTGATGACTGTATATTAAGCGAAAATGGTCTTTAAATCTAGTGTTATAAAGTCGAAATTGTCGCAAGATGTTTGTACAATCGCCGTCAAAAGTGCATAGCCGTGAATAAAATAATGTTGATAAGAAGATGCCGCAGCGCGCGCCGCCGTCGTCAAACTTGATGCGTCCGTTTGTGGTGTTGGCCCTGCCCGGAATGTATTTGCTGTACAAGTACAACCAGTACCGACAGCAGCAAATGGAGACCGCGCGGCGCCGGGTCACCGAGCGTGAGCTTATGCACCTCAACACCAAAATTGTAAGTTTTCTAGCTAATCATCATCATCATCATCAGCCCAGAGAGGTCCACTGCAGGATATAGGCCTCACCAATCGATTACCACAGCGCGCGGTTGTTGGCCGACTGAAACTAACGACTCCCCGCGATCTTGACAAGATCGTTCATCCATCTAGCGAGGGGCCGTCCCACGCTGCGTTTGCCAGTTCGTGGCTGCCACTCAAGGACTTTTTTGCCCCAACGGCCATCTGTTGTGTGAAGTTTTCTAGCTACTTATGCAATACATAATAGAACAGAATTATCATAACAAAAAGCACTTCTAACTTTTCAGTGAATTGTCTCAAAGTTATAATTTTGGACACGTTATATTTCAGTTTTCAAAACACACTTTCTTTTATTTTGACACTTGAAGAGTACGATGATTGGAAAATATGACCTTTTTAAGCGAGACCAGTAATAAAACCCAACTCTCTCGATATGGTTCAGGCAGTATTACGTAAGATTTTCGAAAGTCCCTGATGCCATACAGTTTAGTTAAATTTTTCATGTAAAATTGGTTATCTCCTGAAGAAACTCATCCCTTAGAAAAGTAAAAAGTGCTTTAGTAGGATAAGATTTATCTGCAGCCAAATGAACAATGTAGTATAAAACACACACGTATTCTAATTTCAAAAACAAAATGTTTACACGTCAGGAAAACTGCTGTTCCGTGGCAACCCTAGCTGCGAAGTGACCTCTTTACATGCAAAATATTAGTGTCACGTGAGAATTTTTATGACCAACTTTTATGGACTCTTAAAAAATACTACATCGCTGAATGACGAGCCCCCATTGTGAGGGATATCAGCGTGAAAATAGGAAACTTTTGTGCTTAAAATACAATTAAACTTTGTCTATTTGTTATGCGTCAGTTTTTTTACTAACTTTAAAAACTTTATGCTTAGTTATGGTTGCCTTTTTAGACTATTTTGATTAAATTTTTTTTTTACGAAGGCTGTACAAGTCGTTTTAACCATAATCGATTGTAGACGATGCGTATCGATTGCTATACTTACTGTAGAGACCGCGTAGCGTACTACCGAGCTGAGTGAATAAGCTGAGTAATCACGTGTTAAATATTGTATAATATGTGTTTGGAAACTAAAGTGGAGTCATTTAATAGGTAACATTTGACAGTTCATTTATGCAAAGCAAAGTGCTACTTATGTACATCAGGAGTAGAGTCTTATTTTCTAAATAAATAATTGTTTAAAAAAAGTGATGTTGTTTTCTTGAGTTTTATTTCTTTAGCGTAAGGTATATATTTTTTTGCACAAATGAACTGTCAAATGTTGCCTATTAAAATGACTCCACTTTAACTATTGAAAGAGCCATTCCAAATGAAATCACCAAATAAACGTGCTGCATGATTCCTGATTAAAATAAAAAAAAATACGATACTCAGAAAGGCTAGACCCCCACCGTTTCTGATGGCCACCATTTTGTTTCTAACTTTTTAACTATAGCTAGAGGAGAATAACCTAGAGTCTTTCGACTCTTCTATTTTGTATTAGAATAGCATAATATTATTACACACTCCTACAACCGTAGAGGTGGTCACACAAAAGTTTTTATGATATTTACCAGAACATACCTGTTTACCATTTAAACGAGCAAAGCAGCGAAAAGCCTGAAATTTTACGATTCACAAAACATTTCACCGTAACAGTACTAAAATACGTCAGGTAGTTGCATTTACTCGTACTCACCCAATATGTTACGGCAATTTTACGGTTTTATATGATGTTCCCGAGTCACTGAATCCACGATTCTGCTATAAAATTCATCACGTGAGGCTTCGCGTTACGGCGTTCGGTAACTGATTTAAAAGGTTGCTGTTATGCTGAAGGCTTTGAATTAACTATGGTTGTAGATACTGGGTATAAGAGTCAAGTGTATTGATTTATAGACAACTAAATAAAACCCAAATTAGGCGTCCCCCACATTAGGAGCGCAAGTTCATCGGGCGTGTGGGTCTGCTGGCTGCACACACATCACACGGCAGCACGTGACACCGTGTGACGTGCGTGCAGCCAGCGCGCCCACACACCAGACGATCGCGCATTTGTTTTTTTAGGGTTGGCTTGTTTAACTTTGTTCTTGAATGTGGACCGATTCACCGACCGAGTTCAAAGCTGAGCTACGGCTTCCGATCTCTTTGTCCCGAACATCGAATGAGAGTGAGATCGAAAGCCGGGCTCAGTGTTAACTGCTGTTTAAGAAGCTTGGCCAATTTTGGGCTTGTAACGATTGATCTTCAGACTAAGCTGTCCAACCTACACTTAGGCCACTCTGGATGGATGCTGACCACTTATTAAGACTTTGGTTTGTTTTAATTATTAGGCAAAGATTAAATACTATAACTCTTCGACGCCAGAATGATTTCCAGCTAGTTAAACTCACAGTACAGTCCTATATTAGGCAAAATAGCTTAGTTAAGTTAATTAAAAAACTAATAAGTAACTCTAACTACCCACTATTACGTTTTGATTTGTATTGTTTGTAGCTTTTTAATCATAAATATAAATAAACAATATCAGCCCAATTCATTACACACACAAAGTATTTTAAAACAAATTTTGTTGCCGACTGTCCTCAGTTTAGCAAACAGCAAACATACTTCTGTTCAAGTCATTCGCATCGCGGTGACATTTCAGTAATAGCGATAACAGCTGCTAAATAGCTTCATTTTAACATTTATATTTTAATACGCTGATTACAGCAAGCATTTTATTCTTTTCATGGACAAAGAAGGTTACAAACTAAAACGTCTTTCTTTGCAACCTCGGTGAATATAAAATGGAGGAAATATGTAGTAGGAATGTAGCAATGTGCAGAGGTCGTGGGCGGGCCAGCTTGGAGGTCATACATGACCACGTGCAATGTAATTGCATGAAAACGTCGGAAATTAACCTTTACGATGTCGTACGTGGAAACCTTTATCTCGATATCGTTCTTCCCATCTACTTATCACTATTAACTACAAATAAAATAACATTAAGTATATTTTATGCGATATGATTCATTTACAGATTCAGTTAGAAAGGAACCTAACTATAGTCAGCATGCAGCCCCAATTTTTTTTCTCTTGCGAGAGAAGTAGGTTCTCCTAGCCGTCATACTTTACAAACGAATAGTCATGATCAAACGTTGTATAAGTAATAAAATCTGCAAAATAAATTCTTGATCTCTAAGAAATAAGCTCACTTTATAAACTGTTTTCTAGATTCCTCGGCCCTTGAATAAAGTATCATCTGAGCGCAGAACAAGGTCCTACGTTTGGTAACTGCTCTCAGAACGCAGCGCAAAAGCGTAAAAGTTCAACATTGCAATCAAGTACCGTATTAACTCGGAGCTCGTTAAAACCTCCTTGGAATTTTAAAAGAATTATAGTGATAAGAACAGAAATAATCTTCGGCCAGTGTCTGGTATTTTTTTCAACGTTTTGTAAAGTTTTTGTATCATATAAGGTGCCTCCTTATTCATTCAGTTTCATTTAGGTATATTGTTGGTTACTTGGGTATTGCTGACTTGCTACAACTACCGTTTATCCACTACTACGCGATCATGTACGTTTACTAAACGAATAAAATTAAAAGAGAATTCGCCTAAAATATGGTTTTTAAAACGAATAAGCTCAGTTTATGTAACTGTTTTCTCGTATATCATCTGAACGCAGAACATGGTCCCTACGTTTGGTTACTGCTCTCAGAACGCAGTGCAAATTAGTATAAGCATATTTCAGATGAGTGTGTCAGTACTAAAGAAATTATACCTAAAAGTCTAAACTATTTAAAGAGAGTATGTACATTAACTGTTTCCCTTGCCTCCTCGGCCCTTAAATAAAGTATCATTTGAACGCAGAACAAGGTCCTTAGGTGACTGCTCTCAGAACGCAGTGCAAAAGAGTAAAATTTCAACATTGCAGTAAAGTACCGGATTAACTCGGAGCTTGTTAGAATTTCCTAGGAGTTTTAAAGGAATTAAGTAATTACGAAGGTAATCTCTATTATCTATCTGTTTTTGAAGTTTTTTTGTTTCCTTCTGTATGCTTTCACGAGTTTATGACTACAAAGTATTACGTAAAAAATCAATTAAGTTAATTAGTTCAATCTATCTTAGACCTCTATATAGTATTTATACTAGAAAAGTGTTATTTTGATTAGACAAAGCTCATCTTTCGTAGTAATCAAATATTGAATTATTCAATTAGAAAAACAAGTATTAGTTTTTAGTAAGTATTTTTAGGGTTCCGTAGCCGAATGGCAAAAAAACGGAACCCTTATAGATTCGTCATGTCTGTCCGTCCGTATTTCACAGCCACTTTTTTCCGTTACTATAAAAGCTATACTGTAGAAATTTGGTAAGTAGATGTATTCGGTGAACTGCATTATGATTGTCATACAAAAATAGAAAAAAAAACAATAATTTTTTGGCGTTCCCCATACTTAGAACTGAAACTATTTTTTTTTGCATTAAACCCATACGTGAGGGATATTTATGGATAGGTCTTCAAAAATCATATTGAGGTTTCTAATATATATTTTTTCTAAACTGTATAGTTTGCGCTTCCAACGTGGTCCTCCCCCCCGCCCCGTAACTCCTAAAATATGGGAATGATAAATGTAAAAATAATATATAATGTACATTACCATGCAAACTTTCACCGAAAATTGGTTTGAACGAGATCTAATAATTAGTTTTTTTTAATACGTTATACATCGTAAATTGCATTTTACTTTTCATTCAATCAACTCCAATATAATAAA
The DNA here is from genome assembly GCA_905147285.1 of Hypena proboscidalis. Classification (NCBI taxonomy): domain Eukaryota; kingdom Metazoa; phylum Arthropoda; class Insecta; order Lepidoptera; family Erebidae; genus Hypena; species Hypena proboscidalis. Next base: position 5,346,238 of record LR990143.1, read on the forward strand.
GAAAAACATTTATTTAGACTCCAACTCGCACTTGGCCGGTATTTTTAAAATGAAGTCGGTTTTTTTTAAATTATTAAAAAACAACTGATCAAATGATGTGTATTTAAGGTGTCGATAACATTGCATCCGATATGTCTACAAAATTCAAAAAACGTCTAGCAAAAGCGAATTGAAATAGCAAAAAAATATCAACAAAACCATTGTATTAAGCTGTACGTATACTGTGTAAATATCAGCTATAAAAATTCCTGGAACAGCTTAGTCATGGTAAAACCCGTCGTTGTGATCGTCGCGTGTAGCTGTCGCACCCAAAGATATAGATCTACATAGATAACGCAAATGCATGTACTTCGCGTTTCCGAACCCCGACCAAGCGTCAAGGTTGGTCGCCGCTAACTTCAGTCCACGCGCGTCTTTTGTCAGAGAAAAACATAGCGGACGGCTCCAGTTGAACGTACTGGGCGGATGGGCATCGGCGGCATCGGTGTCTTTGAATCGGTTTGGATTTCCCGTCACTAAATTTCGGCTGTGACGTCACAATAGGTATTAAAAAGTCGGCACGCTTGGTTTCAATACAAATCGTGATACTTGCGTTATCTATGTAGATCTATATCTGTGGTCGCACCCAAACGATGTATTCACTTTTTTGTGGAAGTGACCTTTAATTTCCCGGCAATACTGCTTGCTGGACGGACATCTCATGGTCAGTTTTCTTTTTGATTAAATTCTAACTTCCATTGACTTTGACCGTCTGCCAATAATGGAGTATCTATCAAAATGGCCTATGTATTTTTTTATACTACGCCCACAGCGAACGAACGCGTAGTCAACCTGATGGTAAGTGGAGTACAGCCCATGGACATCAACAAACCACAAAAGCAGATTATAGATGTTATGCCTCATGTGCCAGTAATTTCAGAGCCTGATCTCACCACCAAACCGGAACACAGTAATGCAAGCACTACTATTTGGTTGCAGGTTAAAGGTGAGACGGTGGTGCTGCCGCCCTCGAGCTCATTCACAAGAGCTCCACCACCAGTAAAAGCTATTAAAATATATGTCTATGTCCTATTAAAAGGTATTGCTACGAAACTTAAACATTGCCTTGATGGTCTAGTGGTTAGCGTATGCGCCTTTCACCGCGAGGTCTCGCGTTCGATTCCCGGGTCGGGCAAAGTGTGTGTTTTTACCTTCCGTCAGGAAATTCAGAATGGCAGCACGGAGTTGGAAATGTGCCCGGTGGATGGCGATTCGATAGGCTCACCTTCTATCCCATGGGACCTAAAGATAATAGGTGGAATATGGGTGATGAACACAGCAGCCACTTGTCAACAAATAAAAGAGACTGAATAATATCAGGATCTAAAAAAATTAGGGCCAGACTGATTTATCATTGAATTTGTAAATTACTAACGGATATATTTAAGATAGCAAAACGAAATTTGCTGTCCCCAGCGAGGTAAATGATAATATAACTATTACTATACGATACTACATAAGATTATGCCAACATTATACCTCTATCCCAGTTCTTTCAAGTAGTTTCAACGTTAAACTAACATATCGTATAACTATATCTTAACATATCTTTTTTTTTTACCTATATTGTCCCATTGTTGGGCAAAGGTCTCCCCCAAAGACTTCCATTCTTCCCTCTCCAGAGCGTTATCCTGCCAGTCTTCCAGAAAGGTCCAAGTCATCGCGCCAGCGTTTTCTCGTTTATTTTTTGTTTTTTCCGTTTTTTTTTTTAGTCATATCATACATTCGAGCAAAAATATTGAGCGAGAAAATGTGGTTAAAAATGATCTATTAATTTAACTATAGTAGCTTTTAACCATAACAGGTTGAAGGCGGTTTTTATTGCTGATTGAACGGTCATGAATTCACGTACCGAGCCATTAATCTATTGAGGAATCCACTCAGTGGTTAAGGACCATGTATTGTGGGTATTATATTAGTAACGACTTCACTTTACTATTAATGATCGGATTGCAGAGTGAGTAGTGTACCTGCCTGCGACGCCGAGGTCGCGGGTTCGATTCCCGCTTAAGACAAATCTTTGTGTGCATGAACATGGGGGTTTGTCTTAGTCTGAGTGTTTCTATGTATAATAAGTATAGATAGATAGATAGAAAAAACTTTATTTGTACATAATTTCACATAAAAATCTTAAGAGGTAACAAGAAGTATGTATTTACAAAAGAAAAGTATTCATGTATTAGTATCAGTTATTGATAGCTAGTATCCATAGTACAAGCTCTGCTTAGTTTGTGACTAGATGGCGTTGTGTGTAAGTTGTGAAATATGTATTATTATTATTTAAGGTTTCCAAGGTTGAATTTGGGCTCAAGAGATTCGGGACTCAGAACTGACAGGGGGGTTGGCATCTCAAAAAGTTTCTGGGTCGCGGTGCTGGCTTGCGGAAGAATGGAGTTTTTCCACGGGCATACCCTTGTAAGCCAATCCCGAGGACAGCCCCGGACAGGAGGGACCCGGTTGTGATCACCCCCCTCCTTGTCATGAATCCAGTCAGATCATAAATCCCGCTCATAAGTCAGTGTTTGTATGTTTGTTACTTCTTAGGGTGCAAACGGACGATTTTGATATTTTTGGCACACATTGAAGCAATTGGGCAAAGTATTATTTGTGAACTTTCTATCAGGAAATTGGAGCAGTTAGAATTGTGCCCGGTGGATGGCGATAGGCTCACCCTCTATCCTATAGGACCTAAACATAACAGTTTAAATGTATGTGTTGTACACCTCTGCCTTCTGGGTAATATAGGCGTGAGACAGGTAAAGAAGAAATAATAAAAAAAAAGATATTGGAATAATAAAAAATATCAATCAACTCATTATAACGTAGTAATTTCCTAATAGGCTGTTTAATCGAAGTGATCAGTCAAGATGTCTGTCACGGAAATTGCGTGACTGCCCTACGTTCGTGGCCACTAGTCACCGTTCGTGATATTAAGTATTACGGGCAGACTGACCGCTTTGAACCCATAAACTAGGCCTTTTTGAAGGCGTTTGACCGTAAAATAGTTATGAAATCTAGGTGTGAGCGAACAGATTTGGTTTTGTTAAAGACTCAGGTCGGTCTTGTTTAATTTAAATAAAAGGTTTCAATAGGTACTTACTTTAAGTGATCAAGCAAAATGCATTAAAAAAGTGACAATGGCTACCTTTATCAATGGTTACCTTTCTTTTTTGGTGGCTTGTTCTTCGTTGTGTCGATGGCTGAGTCAAATTTTATTGGTCCAATAAGTGGCCGCTGTTATGGCGCTCTCGTCGGCTTTCATGAGCGCCTCTGTTTTGCAGGTGGTAAGGCATTTTGGACAGTCAATAAGGTGGTCAAGGTTTTGACTTGCCATCGTGGTGAAACGATTAGCCAATTTGCTTTTAAAAACTTGCGAATTGCCCAGGGTGCGCCGGACGTAGGGAATTGTTGTGTACGTCACACGTGGAGGCTCTTTTCATGCACCCCAATTTGGTGGCGAATTAACCACATGCCACACCGTCTATAAAATCACCACCGTGCGCCAGCTCTTGGTTTTTGAACGAAGAACACCAGAACAATGACATATGTGGCGGTATTCGCACATAATAAATGACGGAGAACAATGACAACGTCAAAAAGTGACACACTGGTCACAAGTGTCAAAGAGCGCTGAATCGCGATAACGAAGTATTCACAGAGAGTGTACATATATACCACTTCCAAAACATTACCGTTGAACAGCTGTCCGCCAGGCTATACCACCAAGCCAGGTCGGAGGATCCTCTTTTTGTGGTGAAGAAACATCACACCCCGTTTCTCTACAACGTACATCTACTACTTCTGTAGAATGGTTACGTTACACCATCAAGGGCTGTTAATAATAATATATGCCCCGTCCTGAGTTTTTGTTTATCAAGTATGTCTAAAAAAAAACATTATTTGGCTTTTCGTTTCAAAATAGCGCTATTATGGATAATGAATGAAAAAAAATCTACATCTGAAGCCATTCCCTGGCATCGCATCGCATCGCGTCGCACTTATCGCTCACCTAGGACAGCCTTACTGTCACTATGTTAATATACTCTTATCTACATGTGAATGTAAATGAATGCTAATTTACTACATTGTATAACGGAGGCCAAGGTCGCAAGGCTCAATTTGATAAGTGTTCATATTGAGATTAAAATTCTAAAGCACTACAGTATAAAAACTAAACAGGCATTGGTTGGCTCGTTGATATTTATCTCCACCACATTAAGATTACGTTTTGTGTTAATGGCAGAAACAACACCGTGTCGTGTCCTGTCGTGATATAATCGATAGCATACATTTTTAATCGACTTCCAAAAAGGAGGATGCTCTCAATTCGATTGTATGTTTTTTATGTTTGTTTTCCGATTACTCGATGACGCCTGAACTGATTTGAGAATATTTTTTTTGTACGATATAGTATACTTGTCAAGCAGCCTCGTGGTCATCAAATTTCAAGGCAGAAACATAGACAGGATTGCACTGGAAACCTATCGAATGTGAGTGTGGGAGCACCTTCACACAAAAATTCAACAGCAGAGATTTTCGTTTAGCAGTTACTCTAAAAGTGAAAAATGAGAATCTCAGAAATGAATAATGAAACATAAAAAAACCGACTTGAATTACAAAAAAATGCTCTAATAATTGAACAAACTGTATGATGTTGTCTGAAACGTAACAGTTATATGCTTATAAATTGAGTGTTCTTCTCGATTTCCTTGGGATCCCATCATCATATGCTGACTAGATGACCAGGATACCAACTTGAATATGTACCCTAACGAACAAAAAAAGAATTACGCAAATCGGATTAGAAATGTTAAAGTTATCGACATACTAATATACAAAGTATCGTCAAAATGACATCGTCCAAATAACAATAATGCTTATAAAATAAAAACTACTAGACCAAATTGAAAGAAATTTTTATGGGACCACCTGGCAGCTATTTCGCGTCAAACAAAAAAAAAAACGCGAATCGGTCCATTCCTCCTTTTTGGGAAGTCGGTTAAAAGCGAGAATCTCAGAAATGAAAAATAAACTAGGTTTGGCTACTGGCTAGCTAATACGACTGCATCTCTGTTAAGACTTCGTTTATTTTTGTTTTAGTATGAAAGCTTAAATTTTGTTCGTTATTTTTTAGAATTGTGTAGTGTCTTTGTTGGTTAATGTGTTGCAACCCAGTTAGATCGTAATGAGAGTCAATGTTTTTTTGTATGTTTATTTTAACAGTGAATATAAGTATCTGTACAATCTGCCTATTCCATAGTTATACTATTCTGTGGTAACAGCTTAAGAGGTTGTGTGTTTCAGCACTCAAATATCTACGAACTATTTCACTATTGAACGTATTTCAGTTCTTTTCAGACTCAAAATTACAGCCTAAAAGTGTACGTAATAATAATAATATTAAATAAACTCTTATTGTTTACCAAATACAAAACAATAGAAAATAATAACATGAAATATTAACACAAAAATCTATCTTTTAAAAATCACACTAATACTATTATATACCTTTTAACTAACCTTTTTAATAACGAACCGAACACCGTTCCAACGCCGGTAAATTTATGGCAAATTAAAAGTTTAGTACCGAGTGAAAATGCCTACAAGACAAACTTCGGACCAGTAATGGAACGACCCACGACCAATTACTGAACTGCTGAGCTGGTTGTACTCTGAAGTATAACGCAGTTTAAGATTTTAGTTATGAGAATGCAGTTTTACTGTAATATTTGCTTTGAAGTTTTTCTATAAATGTTAATTATATAAATAAATAAACAAATATCACACAACTTACAAAAAACGCCATATAGACCCAAACTAAGCAGAGCGTATACTAAGGGCTAAAATAACTGATTTTAATACATACATACTTTTTCTTTGTAAATACATACATACTTATTAAATAGGTATATAAACACCCAGACTAAGACAAACCTCCATGTTCATGCACACAAAGATTTGTCTTAAGCGGGAATCGAAATTTGGTGTGGAGATAATTCAAAACCTCAGAAAAATATAACTTAACATCACGCCAATATCACCCAGACGGGTATTGCAGAGGTGTACAACACCTACATTTCACCTGTAATCTCCGGGCTGCTATATATACACTAACCACTAGACCATTGAGGAAATACAGCAGCATGCGCCGCCGTTTCTGTTTTATTGAAAAAGAAGCAGTATAGCCGTATTCTAAGTTCTCAAGTGATATTATTATAGTTTATTTAACTGCTTGTATAATAATAAAATTGATATTATATATTATTATGCATGTACCTATTGATATGATTGAGTAATTTTAGAAATGGATTATTATTTATTATTAAGATTTTGAGTTATAGATCAGATATATTTTAATCACTATTTTCAATTTTATGTAATTTTGCAAGAAATAAAAGGCTTTTTATTTATTTTATTTTATTTTTATTATTATAATAATAAAACAAACCGAACGATTTTTTAATTATACCAAAGATTTTATTATTGTATAATTGTAATTTATTATTCTATGCCAACCCTACCGAAATAGGTAAGCATTTTACTTGTTCTTTAAAAGCAACAGACTGTACGTTATTTAATCATACACTAGTAACATACTAGTACCGTGTAAATCATTTAATAGATCATCAACGCCCAGAATCTAGGTTACCAATGTACTCTGAACAAACGGCCTCCACACATTGGACAGACGCCTGCGACGTTGACAAAGATTTAATTTGGCTGGCGCTGGTCCAAACTGAAAGCAAATAACAATGAAAAACAGCGCTGTAATATTTTATTAAGTTACATAAACATATCGTCACGCTTATCTTACCCCGAAGGGTGTTGCAGAGGTGTATAGCTTCCACATTTCACTTCCTGTTATAAATATCTCACAACTTATTCACAACGCCATCTAGTCCCAAACTAAGCAGAGCTTGTATTATGGGTACTAGAATAACTGATACTAATACATATATACTTTTCTTCTGTAAATACATACTTATTATACATAGAAACACCCAGACTAAGACAAACCTCCATGTTCATGCACACAAAGATTTGTCTTAAGCGGGAATCGAACCCGCGACCTCGGCGTCGCATCAGGTACACTACCCACTCCGCCATCCGGTCGTCAACATCCGTTATGTTTAGGTCGCATGTCATAGAAGGTGAGCCTATCGCCATCCACAATTCCAACTCCATGCTGCTATTTACAATACACAGGCAATGAAAAATAAACATAACCTTTTAAACAAAGTATATGTTCCACTAGTATCAGGAAGATGGGCACTAGTAGTGAGAGGGACTATAAATACTGCAATGGCAAGTGTACGAACAATCCGATATTGGAACGAAGTTCCTTATCGCGCGTTGCGAAAGGGGGCTAGACGGAAAAAAATGGGACGAAAAGTTGTAACGACACATTTCGTAGCAAATCTCGTAGCGGCGTAGTAATTACATGCTACGTTACAGCTACGGTGCTACATCATCAGACACACAGAGAAAAATGCGCATGGCGTGCGCATTTTTCTGTGTCTGTCTCTCTCTCTCGCTTATAGAAAAAAAAGATAAAATAAACTAAAAAAAAAACTAAAAAGAAAAAAAATGTTATAACTTAAAAAAAGATTTTTTTTATAACTTAGAAAATAAAATTTCTTTACTTATTAATCGAAAGAAACTTCGTTCCATCCGGGTGTCCCTTGACACCTCAGTAATTTTTTATTTGTACACGTTTATCCCCATCGATCCTTGTCGACCAAAGTCAATCGGCCGTCAATCGATCGCTAGAAGCGCTTGCCCGAGTTAATAAATTAACCCCATGTTAACTTTAGTAGTTATCATGGGGTTGATTGCCCAGGATCAAATACTTATTAATTAGACAAGTAAAAATAATCTCTCGGACCTCTTCTCATAATGTGACTGGTAGACTACACACACCCTTGAGCGCTTTTTAGGCACTCTCAAGTTTGAAGGTTTCCTCACAATGTTTTCCTTCACCGTTAGCGAGCGTTTATATGATAAATACACACTTACTTCGAAAAGACGAATCTTAACGATTTATTGACAGAGTGTGTGCCGTGCGTGCGAACTCAAAACCTTTGACTTCGCAGTCCTGCGGTCTCCCACTCGGCTATCGCTGCTTCACTGATTTAGACAAGTGTAACCAGTTAATTCGGAGTTCATTTTCAACTCTGGAACGCGCAATTGAGGCTTAGGGATAATATGTTGTTGAAACTACAAGCCAACATAATATTATTATTTAATTTGAAACGAGCACAGACCATCTGTTTTTTTTTTTTATACTATGCCCACAGCGAACGAACGTGTAGTCCACCTAATGGTAAGTGGAGTGCCCATGGACATCAACAATCCACAAAAGTAGATTATAGATGCGTCGCTGCAGCTGAGGACTACGGTGCTATGCCTCATGTGCCAGTTATTTCAGGGCCTGATCTCACCACCAAACCGGAACACAGTAATGGAGGCACTACTATTTGGCGTCAGGTTAAAGGTGGTGCTGCCGCCCTCGAGCTCATTCACAAGAGCTCTACCAACAGTAAAATGTTTATCGCGAAACAAAAAATAAACACACAACTTTAACCTTTCAAACAAAGTCTACGATTAAATCGCAGCCTATTTTAGTCCACTACTGGTACCAGGAAGTAGGGCAGTAGTAGTGAGAGGCTCTATAAATACTGCAGTGTCAAGGCGGACCGTTGACGCCCGCTTTCCCTCTCTGTGAGCTGGACTATTAATATGGCGGCCTTATATTAGATGTCGGTGAATGGATGCATTCGGACTATAGATAGAAGCGGTAATTAAAAAGTTTATTTACTTTAAAACTTTTTCGTAGAGTTACCATGGAACTTAAATTTTGGTTATGTAGATGGTGAGCCCCTTGCTATATGCCAGGCAAGGTTCCAAATACAGACCCATAGATAATTACCCAAGGGAAAACTAAAAAATACTTCTGCTTCTAAAATTGATAGCTTGAGATTATTAACTCCCGACTAACTAGTCTAATCTAGCTAGCTCCAAGCTACTAACTCTGTTTTGTTCCTGGAAAATAAACTTATTATTTCATAATCGGGCATCAAAATCGATCAAAAACCACTTGACGTAGAGTATTATAATAATTATATCGAATTATCAGACTGCGATACTCCATTTGGACATACAACCTCTTTGCACACAGATACCTTAGACAACACTACGCTTCAGAAAAGAAGAAACTAACACCGTCATATTTCTTTAAACATGACAAAGTCATACCAAATCAAAATTCCATATCAGCAACAAGAAGCACCCATATCACAATAAATAAGAATAACTTCAAGCAAATAAGTAAAAATGTTAACTCCATCACGAATAATGTCGTCAAATATTTTCAATGCGTCAAAATGTTTGAGTACGGTGGACTGTATATTGTACTGCCCAAAGAGGAATTACAAAGGTTCGTTTTTAAATTATTATCAGTTATATAGGGTCTTCGCAAACGGGCCACCGACCACAGCCACCAGAGGCTATTGCGCGCAATGTCCTTTAGAAGAACGTGGCCGATGGCAGCTACAATTCGATACCCTCTGCTGTACAATAGGTGTAGGCTAGCGAATGGTGGCCAACGGTGGAGTATCCGGCCAATCATTAGGTGCGGCGAGTGCATATAAATGATATAAAAAAGTATGTCGGTAGCCACAGCTGGCTGGAAGCTGCCTGTCAGTGGTGGCCTCTTTTTGCGGCACCTTATTTTTGATGTTTATTTTTCTGTGTTACGTTCAAATAAACAAAATGTTTTTTTTTTTGTTTTCTGTAACAAAGGTTGTAGGAAAGCTATAGTGGATATGCCTAAGGATCCTCACGACAAGGTATGCACGGAACCTTGTGAGCGAGTAATTAAAAAGAAGGAAGGTATCCTCCACAAAATTAAACTCAAGGTTATTGAAGGCGGTACCAACTTTGGAAGTGAGTATTGACAGATTTAGGTTTTATTTATTAACTACAGTATTAAAAACTGATAGTAAAACAGGTATGCACTCGATTGTATTGCCTAGTTGGTATAGTGGTAGCGTATGCTGCTGGTCGGTTTCGACATTTGGTTCAGGTACTTCTCAATAGCAGCATCGAGTAGTTTGGAACTGTGCTCGGTAGATGGCAATAGTCTATCCCATGGAACCTGAAACAACAAGTTAAGCGTGGTTGTTAATACCTCTATCATACCGAGTGGCATCCTAGGTAATATAGGCATGAGGTTATAAATTTTAACTGTAGTTCTTTGGCTGGGAAAGACCTGCACGTTTTGGCTCTTATTTTAACTTCGCAATGACGAGTTTGGCAAATCCTCAATGAGCCAGCAGAAGCCAGGATCTGCCTCACTTGCGGCTAAAAAGATGAGGCTGTTTGAACCAAGTTTAACACTAAACGTTTCAATCCAGCCCCGTTCAAGCGTCTGAAGTGTAAGTCAGATGAGGAAGTATGCAAGAAGGTGGTACCGCCCAAAGAGAAGGCGCTGGCACCTTTAAAAACGAAGCCAGTTCCAAAGGTGAAGCCTCGGCCTGGCATGCAAGTGTCAGTGCTAGGAGCCAACACTATCATTGGACAGTACGTGGCCCTGTTACTGAAGCAGTGTGCGTGTATTAAAAAGTAAGTCTTATAACTAACTATTAATATTGTTGGGACGAGGCTTTGGGTCGACTTCCGTGGGTCTATTGTCACTGTAGCCTCATTATAGACTCTTCTTTAGGCCAAAAGCCTCCATAAATTGAAGCAGGCGGCCGATCGGGAGTGACTTGACATTATCCGGATCCAAGATTGATCAGTGGCTCGCAGTTGCAAAACAGGTGGTTCATCTTCACAGAATCCGCAGTAGTCATCGTCCGCATAGCCCATACGGGATAAGTGCCTATTTAGCTTGCAGTGTCCTGTGAGGGATCTAACGGCAACTTATAACTAACTATCAAGGTAGTCAGCAAGAGAAGTAGCTACACACAAACAAATTTTCACAGCCTTTATTCCATAAAATTGTTTTTATTTAATTATTTAATGATTTAAACTTATAGGTGACACTAAAATACCTGTGATATTGAAATGCACTTATTATCTATATATTAGAGGTGCTTTTAATGTTAAAAATGTGATTTATATGGCAGTTTAAAAAAAATAAGTGTTTATCTACTTGTGGTGCTTATTGTACATTTGTTTATTTATTACATATCCATATATTGTCTGTCAGGATGTCTACTTTTCCAAATCGCAATACAAAATCATCGTTCTACGTCAACTACTGATGTTCAGCCGATTCTGTTAGTCTAGAAGTCTATTGCAATGTAATTAAGGATTTATGCTCAGTGAACGATAAATTCTATAAAAAATATAGATATCGTGTTATTTACGTATGTAAAATGTGAAATATTTGGATAACATCGACAAACAGTCACGTAACACAAAAAAAAGTTTATTGGAAGTTTGGAACTAACCAACTAACAATATTGTTCGTTCATTCGTAATTGTTTGCGATCACTGGATTTTGTACAATTTGCTTTGTTCAACCTGATATGGGTTAAATAATAAAAAAGGTTTTTGGATTAATTTTTGATTTGAGATGACTGAGTAAAAATAAAAAAATATATTATATTTACTCGAGATACATGCTCAAAAACAAAAAACATTGGCTTGTTTGGATAGCTCCTTTGAATATTAATTTAAAAAAAAAACTGCGAAGTGAAACGATTACTCTCTCGATGGTCTTATGGTTAGCGTACGTGCCCCTCACCGCGAGGACTCGGGTTCGATTCCCGGGTCGGGCAAAGTGTTATCAGTAGACTTTTCGTCAGGATATTCACAATAGCAGCACGGAGTCGGAATTGTGACTTGTGAATGGCGATAGGCCCACCATATATGGGACCAAAATATAACAGGTAAAATGTATCTGTAATGTATTATAATATCTATTATATGTATCTATTATATTATATGTATTATATTATCTGTGGTGTTATACACACCCACACCCTGCTGGGTAGTATAGGCGTGATTTTATGCAATTCAGCAGAAAGTGACGTGTTTTTGAAGTCCATGAACAAAACATAACCCTGCGTTGGCAATCGAGTAAAATACCAGTGCATTAAAGTCATTGGACAGCCACGAATGTATAACGCAAAAGCGATAAAGCTGTCGAGGCAATTAGCAAGGAAAGTGTACCCTACGAAAACATTCTAATTTGAATAACTACGGACTCTATTCCGTACCTACTTCGTTTGACCTAATTGAGAATTGCCAACGAATCGGCCTCACAGCAAATGACCTTCTTAGGTTTATTAAGAAAATTATGCAATTAAATTTTTTTCACTTTAACTTTAAGATTAATATATAATATATTTAGATTTTTTTAAATTACCTATTTTGAATACAACATAGTTAAAATTTATTATTAAATTACACACTATAATACAATAATATACATACCTACAATAACTTTTAATATGATATTTACAAAACTTTATAGAGATTATTCAAATTATGAAATACGGGTGTTACTCACGTAATGTTGGTCTATTTAGTCGACCGCGGTTTCGCCTATACTTTTAGGCATTTTCAAGAGAGTGCGATACGTTGCGCTTGAGTCGCAGCCAGTCTTGCACTACGGTCAAAACTTTATAGGGCTTAAAAAAACTCCTCCGCATCGATGTCAAACGGCGACATCGTACCCAGAAGGATAAAGAATATAAGACATATAAAGAATACATAAATTCAATGGGTAATGTCCAGAAAAAGAATACATTTATTGACTAATTTAAACTACATTTGCAAATATATCCTCGTCAGCTCCAGCAGAAAATCATACTTTGTTGTATTGTAACTTATGTCAGAGATAGTGACCACTACTGTCTAATTTATTGTTTAGTATTTTATGTTTTATTTCTTGCTCTTTTTGTCAAAATTATGTATTTTCTTTTTGAAATACAACGTTGTCAACGAATTCCTGCATTTTCTTGCAGTAAATCACTCGACTGCTTCCTTATCTTTACTTCAACGGAACTAAAAGTGCTTGAGGTAATTAACTAACGTACAAAATAATGTAGCTATTATATTTGCTTGCAGGCGTTGAGGTTTCATCTAAGATACGGAAAATATTTTTTTTATTATTTGCCCGGATAATGGTCCGGATCCACCTGCATTTTACTTGCGCAAACAGTTTATGCAAAAATGTTTTAGTCTATCGTATAACAGTGATAACCAAAGGACTCAGAGAATTTAAGAACGAACTTAACAGAAAAACAAGAAATGTTTGCGAATAATAATGACGCAAAGAAATAATAGTAAGAACAGAATAGAACTTTTCCCGCAATACACCAATAAACCTCGGATGGAGCTGGAGAGGATGGATGGAGCTCATGGATGGAGCTATGAATAGAAGCCGCGCGGATCAATTGATTGATTTTGCGGGTTAAGCAATGCTAAACGCGGTCGGCCGTGGATAGGTTACATCTCAACATTTTCCTTCGGTCCCGGTTGCCATTTGAAGATCTATGGCACTCGCTACGGGTAGCCAAAGGCTAAACAGTCTGACAACTAGTCTACAATGAGTATCGTATTACCTCGTATTGGGTTGTTGAGGTCTCTTGGCAGTCGCTCCAAGCAAAATACTGATATTTAGCTGAATCCATTAGACTAGTAGTCGACCCCCAATGTATTTGGCAAAAAAACTCGGAAGATTAACTCCAATAATCCTCAGAAACATACAAACCAAATAACGAACACACCATAAACATCGTCTAGCCTTCCGTGACGTCACGTCGCAGCCTCAAGACACTCACGGCTCATGAAATCGCAGGCCCTTGGGGACTGTTCGTCTCGCTTGTGTCACTACATTACTAAGCGATATGTACATGGTTTTAATTTGTAACCGATTTAGAAAAGAAAAGAATTGCAGTGAAGTTGCATTACACCACATACATAAATCACCTAAATATGTTTTGATGGACAAAATTCACGAGTGTACCGTCTAACCGTCAATGACGTCACAAATTTGTAGTCTTAAAACGCTTAATTGGGTGGCCCTCGGGGACCGTTAGTCTCGTATGTGTCACTATATTGCTAAAGGATATATGGACGGTGACGACGTGGTTCAATTTGCTACTGATTTAAAAAAATATACAATGAATTTATGTGACACATGCATGTACTATAGAAACAAATCAACGAGCAAATCATAAATATCGTCTAGCCGGCGTTCATGGCTTATGAAATCAGCTATTTCCCCTCAACCCTCGGGGACTGTTCGTCTTGTATGTGTCACTACACTACGTGAACTTATAGATGATGACGACATAGTTTCTTTTTGTTACTGGTTTAGGGTCGTTCTTGTGTGGGTCCGTTTAACTGTCCTGATAAATGAAGGACGTGGGCGATTCGTACTATTTCTGACCGACTTTTTGTAGCACGTGTGTGTTAGCATATACATTTCCAAACATATATATATAACATATATATATACAACACGTAAATTGCAGACCAACAACGAGCCTGTGATCAGTGACGTCACAAATTCCAAGCCTGAAGGCGGTCACGGTTCATGAAATCGTCGGCCCTCGGGGACCGTTCGTCTCGCCTGTTTCACTACACTATACAAGACTGTTATGTATACGATGTATGTGTCACGGTTTGTATACGATGTGCCACTATACCAGAGGGCATCTTGATCAGAATAAAATTTATTGTTGCTCGATTTCTATAAACCCTTGAAGTTTTAGATCTACCATCACCTTATAACAATAACCAAAAATTACGCTTTATAATACGATGACGATTGACGTAATTTTTTTTTTTTACTCACAGGTTAACGTTCTGCTTTTATAAAATAAAGCCCACGGGGTCTCACTCTATAAGCAACAATATAACGTATTAAATAAATTGCAGATATGTTTTTAAAGCATACAATTAAGGACAAGTAATTATAATTAATATTTACTAACTCTAGTTTTAAGGTTCATCATGTTACTAAAAAAATAAAGTTTTTACTATAATTGTTATTATAAAAAGGCATGTTCACCACATACGTTTTATAAAGCACTTGAAACATAAAAACAAAGTGGGCCATAGAAGG
Source organism: Hypena proboscidalis (assembly GCA_905147285.1). Lineage (NCBI taxonomy): Eukaryota > Metazoa > Arthropoda > Insecta > Lepidoptera > Erebidae > Hypena > Hypena proboscidalis. Next base: position 5,361,362 of record LR990143.1, read on the forward strand.
CAATAAGGCATGGGTCATGAATCGTGTCCCGCGAGACTTGCTCTATGTACGTGAAAGGTTTATTACAAAATGTTACTACTTTTATATCGAAATATTTGCTGTTTAATTAATGAAAACACGGCAGATTTGCCGCAGATCATACCTATATTAACCAGAAGCTTTTCTTTGGGTCCCACGTGAGTATCGCCATTCTCCGGGCACAATTTCAACTCAGCGCTGTTATTGAAAATTGCCTGACGGAAAAAGCCCAAATAAAACTTTTGCCTGACCCCGAGACCTTGCAGTGAGATGCTGCATACGCTAAGTACTAGGGCAACGAGAGCTTTTATCATTATGATTTACCACTGTTGATGTTATAAGGTGGCGGCGACACGGCGCGGCGCATAGAAGTCAGTAGGGTACGGTTCGAGAAAGTTGTCCCGTGGGAGTCGTTCGATGTCTGGACACGGTTTATCGTCAAACGTTCAGCTTGGAACAATGTACAAATCTCAAAAAGTATAAGTAATAAGTAACTTCTAGGATATTTTTTACAACAGTAATATTGTATAAGTCTCTGATCTAATTATGCTACCAGAATTATAAATATATTATGTAATACGTAAAATATGATATAACACATCTTATTTCCAGATATAATTATTTAATGGATGGGTAGTCTAGTGGGTTAGTTCATTAATAACGGGGTTGATGCGACATACGAAGATTCTGGCCGTGGTCCGTGTTGGTGTTGAAAAAAAAAAATTTTTGTCGATCAAATTGAACATTGAGATCATAATTTATTTTTCACTTCAGCAGCTCGAAAATGGGTTTTGTTGTGTGCCACCAGAGCACACAACAGCAAAATTCTATTTAGCTTCGAGCGAGAGGAAAACTGATTTCGAAATATGAATGTCATTGATGTAATTTCTGCGTGCACAGCCAAAAAGCAAAGTACGTATTTGCTATTTTGTTGCACTAGTAACTATTTAACAGATGGATATGAACACTGACCACATCTGGAATCTGTGTTTTTAATAAATGCTCCTATCTCACATCCATCCTGTATTTACTCAATATATAGTGATGTAGCTATCGTGAATCGAATAGAGAGGAGGGAGGAAGCCTACCGTCTCACCTTTAACCTGGCGTTACCTTTCGCCAAATGGTAGTCCTTGCTCAACTGTCTGTCTTGATGGTGGATTAAGTCCAGAAATGCCACTTTCTATGTGGTGGAATACACACCCGTTTGGCTACATTAAATTATACAACTGCACAGTACCTACTGTCTAATTTCTAGATAATAATCTAACTTTTGTTCTGCGCCTATTGCAAACTCAATTTATCGATCATTGAATTATCTGAAAGTTGGCTATGATTTTAAGCGATATCTCAGTTAGCTTCATGCCATGAGCACTGCGATTTTAAAGCATCCGTATTTAGGTCACTCTTAGTTTAAGGCAATGCAGACAAATATTTTTCACACGACGAACGACAATAAACAATTACACGTAAACAACTCAACTCGTCGTCACATGAATCGAATGGCGCTCTCTGATTGGTGCAAATGGCCGGTCGCTGTCGTATAATTTTTATTTAACTTTATCGTTGTCAAATAGACATTCTGAAAAATGTTACTAGTTGAGAATAAAAATTCGCATCGAATGACGCTGCTACTCCATGCGATTTGGTTTTCCGAACGAGTAACACTACTCGTGTACTAGTGTTACTAGATGAGAATAAAAATTCGCATTGAGTCACACTGTTACTCCATGCGAATATTTTTCTCAACCAGTCACACGGTGACACGATTTAGTGTGACTCGTTGCGAATAGACCGTATTTTCCAAACTGCCTCAAATAAAATGTCAGCACATAAGCTGGTAACGTACTTGGATTTAACTTACTCATATTTTATTCGGTAGCATTTTACTGCTGTTTCAGTAAGTTACGAGTTTGTCAAGTCATATTCAAAGATTGACAGAATCTGCGAAAAATTTCTATGACCGTTAATTTCTTTCAATCCAAATTTTTGAGCAATATAATCGAAGCCTATGCCTCCTTATATATCCAATGCTTACCAGTTTAACCATAGTAAAAATAAATAAGTACGCCAACTCCCGGCGTTTAGGAGCGCACGATACCTAAACTTGCTCGAGGCGTAGGGTTGTCACTTGTCAGATTGATATTTTAAATTACCTGTACAGAAATCATTTTTTTAATTATAAAAAAAACGTTTTTTTTACAAAACAAAGCATTTATTTATGTCAAGTCAAAGTCAAATCATTTATTTCCATGGGCCCTAAAAGGTGCTTGAACACGTCAAAACAAACATCAACGTTCAAATAAATAAAATTTAAATAAAACTTAAGCTAATTAAATTATAATATTAATTGCAACAAAATGATTTGAATCACCGGAGCTTAGATTGATTTCAATTCAACTTTGAGGTTTGAATTAAAATCAATCCAAGTACCAGCTCCGATGGGTATTGCATCATGAGAAGAGCTGGTGAGAAACTCATGATCACCATCTTTTCAAATAATTCATACAATTTTGTTTGTTTATTGACAATAATTGTTGTGTAAGTTATACCAACCAAAATACAATGACTAGAAATCTAAATCTAACTTTCTTTTAACTTTAACTACAACTAAAATGAGAACCTCCTTTTTTTGAAGTCGGTTAAAATACCTAAAACCTCGAGAATTTTCTCAACATTTTTTTTTTTATTTTTTTTATTTATTTACATAAATACAGAGCCATCATTACAGGTAAACATAACCTAATGCAATGGATGTATAACTACAAATCTACAATATACTTAATCATCTAGTTTACTAATCTAAAATTTACCTTAAGATTAACACAGTACAAATAAAACAAAAACTCTAACTTAATATCTTATAAGTACATACAGGGTAACATATAGGTTCTCTTCTGAAAACTACATTAAAACCAGCCAAATGCGAGATAATCGCAGACCAACATACATACAGACTATGAGAACTTCCTTTTTAATATCGGTTAAAATAAAAATAATTTAATAACACATCACAAAATTGCGCATCATATTCATAATGTAACATCAATTTTGTGAAATAAATAAACCAAAGAGGCAACGGCACGGCGGCGTTTAAAAAACATACCTACATTATTATTAAGTATTTAGTAGTTATTACCAAATACGTATTTTATTAACTCACCTTTTGTGTTCAGAGGGTACCTTAAAGAACGTTAATTCTGGGTTTGAAATAGTGTCGTTTGAACAAACATAAACTTCACAATAATATCTATTGACTCGCGAAGACATTTTGCAGTGCAGCGCGTAACCGTACCTAATTTTTTAAACAAACAGCGACCGCTCACAGTAATGGCACGGCACGCACTACCGCTGACCGAGAAACTGGCCGAGCGGCGTAGTGTGCGTGCGTACGTACATGAACCCGGGGCGTGGCAAGCGCTACGCGTACATACAAACGGCGCGATGTACCTTTGTTCGAAGATAACTTACTATTTATACTATGGTTTAACCTTCCCCACCCCCACCTCCTTTTTATCCTACAGCGGCAAACTGACCGAGCCAGTTGCCTCGCGAGGATGTTGTCTCACGTACGTGTGCAACATATCGTTGTTTTGGATCAAGCAGGTTTCTTTCTGAAGAGCTTTGTTCTCACTGACCGAGGATTAACCTCGCGCGGCGGCTCGCTCAGTCATACTTGCTATTAAATACCATTTTAGGGTGCATGAAAGGAGCCTCCCCGAGTGACGTACACAACGATTCCCTACGTCTGGCGCACCCTGGGCAATTCGCGAGTTTTCAAAGCGAATTGGCTAATCCTATCACTACGATGGCAAGTCAAAATTAAATTTGACTCAGCCATCGACACGACGAAGAAGAGGAAGAAGAAGACCATAATACCTAGTCCACATACTGAGCTAACAAAATTTTACTTTTCTGTCGATTATCCAATCCTGTTCTTCCTTACCCAGATTGCGTCTATACGAAGCTGCATGTAGCGAGGGCTGTGGTAACCGTAACCTATGTCAGGTCGTCGAGGATCTGAAGCATATCAACACCAACTGCCATGTCCAGGCCTTCAGCTGTGCGTGCTGCGAACTTGAGCGGTGTTTGCAGGTGTATATGAATTTCTAAAATGTATAACTACTAAGTAATACATATGTACTAATAAATTCATTTATCTAGGTGGCTGAAATGATGCGCTCTCTCTCGCTTCACGAACTGCGAGCAACTGAGTCATCCCATCATTTCAACCGCCTAGAAAAATATATAGTTTAACCTAAGGTAATATTTTTCTAGTGGTAGTAGTTAAAAGTAGTCTAATATGCTTACAGACATGACATGTCATGTTAGTGCTGACCAGGGGTTGGAATGGCCGTACAGGATTTGTGATGTACGATTATTAAAGCCACAAATCGAAAAAAAAAACATTCCCCTTCTTCTTCTTCTTGTTTGCTGGAACAACACCTCCCCTAGCATTGAGCCCCGCGGGCCCTTTGTTTGTGCCATGTCCGACCCTGGTCAGTCAGCAGCATTGACATGATCCTACAGTAATCCTTGAAGAGGAGACTCAACAGCAATAATTTCCTTATATGGGTCAAAACAAACAAGTACTTAGTACCTGGCAATGACGTCGTAATTCGCTATTTAACATGACATTAGCATATCGGGCGGCACAGGCGCTTTAAATGTCAAACTAACTACAAAGTTTGCCGGGAACCGCCTGTATCTTTGTGAGGTAGACTTTCTTTGAGACTGTGAAGCGTTAATCTATTTAGTATAATGTTTTTGATTTTAAATGACTTGAAGATGGTTTGGATGGATTTGTTAAATACATGGATAAAAGGAGGGATATCTGGGTGGAACGAAGTTCCTTTCGATTAATTAGTGAAGGAATTATAATAAAATTTTATTTTTTTAAGTTATAATAATATTTTTTATTTGTTCATATAAATGAGTTCCACACTATGCAGAGTATATATAATATGAGTATCATAAAAAGTACGATTTTAAGTACGATACGAAAATCAATACAGCATATAAACTTACGTTTCTTTAATTAAACTATACCTAGGCAACTATTTCAAATCTCTGACTGAAAGTTTCTGTAAACTCTCTCAGTTAAAAGTACAAATGTATTTTCTTTCCAGATCAAAACGGTTTCTAAAAATAGATGCAAAACAGCAACGATACTTTTACCGCTCTTTTTGCATGACATGAACATTTTTGGTCCTTCGAACCGGATTTCTGGCCCGGAGGTGTATCCGGAACGCCGCTTTGTCGAACAATTCTCGATAAAGGACTCTTTTATGTTTCATGCACTTTAATGAGCAGGGGTATTTTCACGATAAAATTTAAAAGTACCAAGCGTTCGCTTCGTTTGGGCCAAATTTGCCCGTCACACTTTTTCAAAAATAAGTAATAAATATCACATAACATCATCTAGTCCCTAACTAAGCAGAGCTTGTACTATAGGTACTAGAATAACTGACCGCTATCCGGTCGTCATATTTCACATAAACCCCTTTTGACTGTTTCGACCGTGTAATTTTTGCCATGTTTGTAAAGTGTATGACAAGAGTGTATAGTATGGAGGAATAGGTCTCGAAAATTTGGCAACCTTAAAACAAACGAGTAGTACTTTATAAACATTGTAACATTTTTCTATTTTAATATAAAAATAATTTTTATTTTAGAAGGAAGCACGAGCAGAAACTAAGACACAGTCAATGTATTAATTAATATAAAAACCAGATTTTCCTCGTATCCCACAAAAAGAAACCTAGATATACCTTGTTAACCGTTTATTTTCTTTTTTTACATTTTATCGACTAAAATGCATTGTTATTATAGTGTTTTTAGTTTAATATTAATTTGTAATATTTTAAAGCAAATTTTAGCTATGCTATGCCTTTTTGTAATTTATAAAATATTAAAGTTGAAAAATTAAGAATCCAGCAGGACTCGAACCTGCACCCCCTGGGTATACGCCCCAAGTGCTTTGCCAATTCAGCTTCTCAATTCTTGCCAATGCTGCCGGAGTCCGGCAGCATACGAATCCATAGCTGAATTGGCAAAGCACTTGGGGCGTATACCCAGGGGGTGCAGGTTCGAGTCCCGGCAGCATACGAATCCATAGCTGAATTGGCAAAGCACTTGGGGCGTATACCCAGGGGGTGCAGGTTCGAGTCCTGCTGGATTCTTAATTTTTCAACTTTAATATTTTATTAATATTAATTATTCGTTTATCAGGTTTTTTTTTTAAAGAGTAGATTATGAATCATTGCAGTATTTTTTTTTTTTTTTAAGAATGTATTTATTTATCATACAATTAAATATTAAAATTACACTATATTATTAAGAAAGCGAAAACTAAATATATACCTAACTATATAAACATAAAATAAAAAATATAATTCAAACTTATTAAATAAAATAGATCTAATAAAAAGTTCAGGTGTCAAAAAATACGTCCGCATCAATGTCGACCGTGGGTAACGTGCCCAGAAGCTGGCGGCATTGCTACGTTGTATGGCAATGCTGATCCTTTGTTCAAAGTAGAAACCAGCCTTCTGGTCGCGTGAAGAGTCAACTAGTCTTTTACTTATATCGTTGAAAAGAGAACGGGCACGAAAATAATTAATAAATAAATAAAATCAATAAATAAATATCAATAATTAATTACTGATCTAAGTTTTTTTTTTATTAAATTTACAGACCATACATAAATTAAGTTTTTTTTTTTCAAAATACAATTGATCGGCTTATTTAATTTCAAGACCCGAATCTTTGCGGTCAGCACTAAAAAGTGTTGTCCGTCAATAAAGTACGACAGTATATTACACCGAAAAAAAACCCGGTAATTCATAAGCGTGAGCTGTCAAAAAGAAAATAAACGGATGGACTAGGTATAGTAGCAGCCACTTTAAACATTTTAAACTTAAACAACACTTCATTTCACTACGTCGAATTTGCATGTATTTCAGTGACATCGAAAATGAATATGAATTAATTTTAATTCATCTTAACAAAGACCTGAATGTTTTAAAACATTTTCCATTTTTAATGGAAACATTGAGAGATGGCGCGGCTAGTTAAATTACGTGCCACTGAATTCTGAATTGATTGGACTGGTTTACATTAGAAGTCAATTGTAAAACTTGAACTGATTATCACTGATGTTAATTTTGTGTCAATTTATACTTTGTTAATTGTTGGAGGTTTGAACGCGAATAAACAAACTCTTTAATAGATAATGACAAGCGCTGCCTCCGCACGCTTGATGGCCTTCAAGATGTCTGAACAAGTTAGTTTCTTGATTTATTGTAAATTAATTAATTCATTGATTAATCAATGAATATATTAATCGCCGCATAATTAATTAATAAATAAATATACGGATAAAGCTCTGGAGAGGGAAGAATGGAAGTCTTTGGGGGAGACATTAGCACAACAATGGGACAATATAGGTTAAAAAAAAAACAAATAGTTTGATGTCCCTTTCAATAGTAATGTATATTAACTAAGCTGAAGAGTTCGTTTGTACGTATTAATATCCGAAATTACTTTTTGAATTTTGGCCTTTTTTGCATTAGTCCCATTTGATTAGGTCACATTCAAAACTAGCCTTCCCGGCTAGTTACCATCAGGCTACAACCAACGAGTGCAGAATGTTAAACGCAGGTAATACCGCGAGGAGTATCTAGATAGTTAGTTGTAAAATCAAAACACTGCTCCGAAATTTAAATATGTACTGCAATTTTAGCCGAGCTCTATTAATATATTGACCACTCAGTAGTCCCACATTAAATATAGGAATTAAGCTACCTTTTTCAGGCAATGGTCGAAAATTCTTTAAAAAAAAAATTAGGTCACATTTAAAACTAGGTCACCTTATTTATAATACCCCATCGCATAAAATATTCCACGTTTTCCAAAGGAAATTAACAGTCGCACAAATAAATTGAACAGGAATTCTACTTTTTCTTTATTCATAAAATATCAGTAGTAAAGAGTGTTATGTCGATATTTCGCAGTAGGTCGGTATTGATTAGCTGCCAAGGGTCATCGCCATACCCTACTTGCGAATACCATGCATGGCTGCCTTGAGACATCGACTGAAACCCTTGGATTTCATGGATTCCATTGTCATTGTGCTTTTGGATATTTATCACGCGCTTAACTTAAATTTGTCTTAGTTGAAGCTCTTAGCAATTGCTAGCAGATATATACTGATACTAGCAGTGCCTCATGGTTTCACCCGCAGACAAAAAGTAGTCTATCCCAAATTTTATCAAAATCGATCCAGCCGGTAACGGGTGATGTCGTGATCAAGGAAAATAAGCATTCATGTCTATCTATACTAACTAATATTATGATGAAAAAGATTTTTTCATTTGTTTATTTGTACCTAGTAGGCGCGAAACTATTATATGAAGAACTTTGACTGATCTTGATGGAAATTGGTGTAGAGATTGTTCAAGGCCCCTGGAGCTTATTTTTATTGGGGAAAGTACCACTCGGGCTGAGCAATACGAATAGTCGATTGAAAACGTTTAAAAAAATATATTACTCGCCTTTTTTAGACTTAATGTTATATTAAAACGTCTCAATTTGAGAGAACCGCTCATCAACTACATAGCAGATCACCTATAAAAAGGATTAAACTTGAATAATCAGACTGACAGAAAACAATAAGACTTAACTTAATATCAACACGTCGTAATTCGAGAGAACCTTTCATCAGCTACATACATTGATCTACAAAAAAGATCAATGGCTACATAGCAGATCACAAAAAAGATTCACCTTGACTCTGAACGTCTGGTACTCATATACTTACGCTGAAATTTGCTTCATCTATTGGTGTACGTTAGGTATAGAATTTATTTAGCAGTAGGTTGGTATGATTGGCTGAAGGGTCATCGCCATACCCTAGTTGCGAATGCCATACCACGCATGGCTGCCTGGAGAAATCGAGTGAAACCCTCACATTGTGCAGTGATTCCACCTTTACACCAGGCTTCCTCTATTTTTAGATTTCATTCACAATGTTTCAAGAATTGACTTGGATTGCTTGTGTTTTAAACTGTTAATAGAGGCATTATTTTCGTAGTTTGAGGGCAATGTACTTGTATATATTTGGTAGATTTGTGCAGAGTCGTACGGAACTTGAATGGCCCGGGACTCAATGCTGATGAGGGGACGGGTTATTCGAACGTGTAATCTCATAATCTTGATAAATAAATAATAAAATATTTACTAGACAGATCCAGCACATGCTATATTTTTATTGAAGTACCTACTTATATAATTAAAGTTAAGCAAAATAATTTTGTTACTCATGTCAGTGCGTAAGGTATAACACCTTACGCAAACAATGTGTGATTAATTTGAGTCAGTAAATGCTTTTTATTTTTATATTTTCATTTATTTTATACATAGTAGACAAACTTATATGTTCAAGTTTGAGATTATTAACAACCTTGGTGGCTTAGCTGTCGTGAAGGACAAAGGCTGATGAAGTGTAGATACATAATTATGGATAGTCCCCTGCAGGACATAATGTCTCTTCAAATTTGCGCTACAAAACCCAGTCCTTCGCCTTGCTAATACAGTCTCTTCCAGCGACTTTCTTTAGGTCATTAATACACCTGGCTTGGGGTGTGTCCTACCTTACGATTCCATCCTCGATCCTAACCCTAATCCTTCTTCTAGAACTCAGATATAGTCCTGATGCTGGAAAGCTGCTACGTGACCCAGGACATGACATTTGAGCAGCGGTTCTATCACCAGGCGCCGATCGTCAAGTGCTACGCCGACGCCGTCTCCACTGAGTGCCCTAAGGCCTTCATCATTGTATGTGCCACCCCTATTGACTGCATGGTGCCTTTAATGGCTGAGGTATACAATTTATTACGTTATATTACATATTAATTGTATACGTTACATTGCATACACAAGGAACGGCTGGCAAGTACAAGCCTAAGTATCTTTAAGTATCATTATTACTCGTTTTACACACACAACACTGATTGCGTGTATTCTTAGTAACATAAAAGCTAAGTTTGATGTCATTTGCATTGTATCCCTTTTAGTAATTGAACCGTAATTATCATGTTGGAGACGCAATGAAAAGATGAAGACGGCGGCTTTATTTCTTCGTCGCTGGAAAATCAAATAATCTTTGAGCCTAAATATGCTTAAAACATTTACTATGCTTAAAACATTTACCGCCCGCCCCTCGTAAGTAGTAAAACCCTTATAGACAAAGCATAAACGCAAGAAAACCTGACGTGACGTGCTAGTCTGAACAGAAACAAGGTCATCATTATGATCATCATCAGCTCAGTCTAACTACGTCCTCTGTTGGACATTGACCTCACCAAATTTTTCGCCACCACGCGCGGTTTTGAGCCGCCTGAAACCGACGGCTCCCCGCGATAATAACCAGATATAACTCCTTAAAGCCTAATCATATTATGCTAGTTACCTTGTTGTATCTCGTCTCCATTAGTTGCAAGAGGATTGTGAAGTTTATAAAACAGATAAACTTGTTAAAGGGCATTTAAGCTTTTGTTTTTCGAGGATTACGTAAAAACGTAAGCCGTGAAAATTCTCGTTACAAAAACGATCCGACGTACATAGTACTTAAATTCCGGTTTGATGCCGCTTGTTGTTTTTTTTATTGAAATAGAAGAACTTTCAGTAAAATCTAACGGCAATTAACGCGATCATGAATTCAGCAGACTCTGCTTGCGACCACGGCCAGTGTAATCTGTCTGCCGAAACGTCAAGCCTGAAAGATAAATAATGCATGATTGTGTTAATTCCCGTTAGATTTTACTTAATTATGCAACGCGTAAGTTTAGAAGAACTTTTATGAAAAGAAAATTGAATCTCGACGGAGTGAGTTATAGGTAGTGTAGTACTACCTTAACCAGCCGTACTTCGTATTATTTGGATAACTTTAGATCTTACGACAGCATGGTTAGAAGCTGATACCGTGTATTTATTTGCAACGACAATACATCTTTAGTGCCTGGTACACTTACACAACAATTTCGGCTAACTCATCTCTCCAATACAATTATCTCTCAGATATAACCTATTGACTCACCTCTGTTACACTCAATCAATAAAATATATATTTATTTGCAAAAACATGGTTACATATCTTCCATAGTAAATTGTCCAACATGTTTCACTATAAATTACAGCATGCAATATTTCTCTTCGTGGCAATAAGGCGTGATGTAAACTTCAAACTTTAAACTTTAATATTTTTATTGCAAATATGGGTATACATAGATGTTACAAAATAGTAAAGACCACCATATTTTACCCTAAGGCATGCAATAACAGATCATACTTAAATCTATAAGTATTATAGGTACTTATTACAATTTTAAGCTACATTATTTGTTTAAAAACTATTTACTATCAAATTATAAAAATAAATGTTCATCGTTCATCTCATTTCTGTTCTACTCAAAAGTAATCGTATCATTCAGATATATCATAACGATCCTGGTAAACCCAAACGAGACAAAAACCGCACAACTTTCGCGACTGTTACGTCTGTAACAGGTATAATACTGTGACAATGAGGAATCAATACATCCCCCGACCTTCAGCTTTACGAGCCGTAAACAGGAGTATTGTTTCGTATTCGTAATCTGTTTTCAATATTATGATCTGTTCCGGCTGTTCGTTTAACGGGGCTAAGGGCTGATTTCACCGACTTGACGCTGAACGACTTCAATCTCTCTGTCGTGTTCAAACATTGAATCACAAAAAGAGATAGATAACTGGGGTTATCGTTGAGCGTGGTTTAGGTCGCTTGGTGAAATTGGATCTAAAGTTATGGCAGGTTCTCCGTGTCTGTGTGGAACTGAATAAGTGTTATGGGTATTTGAATGCTTGTTTCATTTAAGGTCAAATGGTTCAGGGACTTTATGTTATGTGTATGTGAGTTTGAAGATCATCAAATTGATACGGCGATCAAAATAACAGTTTTGCGGGCTTCTAATAAAGACTACTTCGCAAGCGAAAGATTTAAGAGGTCACGAACTGGATATAAAATTTTTGTAAACACAAAAAGTTGTGTACATACACAACTTTTCACCTCTTCCAGTGATAAAATATTAATATTTAAATAAACTCGTACTTGATACCTTAACCTGCGATAATTCCTTGAAATACGACAGTAATACCGATTCAGAATGCGTTTTAGGGCCTTTTGTAAGTCGCCACTACAAATGCATTGACTAATCCAATACAATCATATCATTATAGGTACGTTAAAGCATTTATTTCCCCACTTGTAAGCAACAATATCCCGTCGTCTCCACTATAAAACAATCCACAACTGTGTGTGGGCCGCCAGCATCACAATGCCGCTATTCTCCTAACTTTGCCGACGCTGTAATGAACTAATTACTCATTGTCTGCCTGTAGTTGTGTAATGTGTAACATTATTAACCTCTCAGCTACTTTTACCTATTTGCTTGACTGTTTGACCAGGTAACATTTGCCATGGTCGTAAGCTAACTACGTTTGTAATGTATCCTCTATTTCATTATTTCTTTGGTATTTTGTTATAGTTAGTTTAAGTTGAGTACCAGTTTAGCATTTGCTTGTCTACATTATTTCATTATTAAAGGTACATGTAAAGATTTCTGGGCAAAACCTATCTTGCGGTAATAAGTTAGGCTCAGCGACCCCACATTAGGCATCAGCGATCCTCGGGCATGTGAGCGACGCGCGCGTCGTTCGTCGTGCTCCGTGATTCCGTGTTCTTTGTAACCCTCAGCTTGCTAACAGCCTAAGGGGATTAAACACCAAGCCGAGCATTGCAAGCGCTCGCTGCACACACGCAGCGCGCTCGCGGCGTGCACTTGGTGAGAGCGGTGCTTACACGCTTGAGGATCGCTGACGCCTAATGTGGGGTCGCTGAGCCTAACTTATTACCGCAAGATACAAATTGCAATAAGGGACGCCATAAATCTGTATTTGGAAACTGAGTTCTGAGAACAACTGAACAATATGCCCGGTTTAAAACCATAAAGCCTCTTCGCTCATCGACCTATGGTGACTAAAGTAATAATGAACCTAAACACGGCCCATAATTCAGGTTAATTACCGTACAGTTTTCACCCAGCCAGCCTTGGCTTTAGATTGGCAATCACGCCAATTAGAACAATGTAAATACGTTACCAGCGGACAAGATTGAAACGGCTTACATTCGTCCGATTGCCAATTCTATGATGACCTTGTGACATTTCTGTCTGATAAGATGCAAAGACGTGACTTCATCAGTAATATAGATAATATATATAAAATAGGGGTGCATGAAAGGAGCCTCCCCGAGTGACGTACACAATGATGCCCTACGTCCGGCGCACCCTGGGCAATTCGCGAGTTCTCCAAAGCGAATTGGCTAATCCTTTCACCACGATTGCAAGTCAAAACCTTGACCACCTTACTGACTGTCCAAAATGCCCTACCACCTGCACAAGAGAGGTGCAGACGAGAGCGCCATAACAGTGGCCACTTATTGGACCAATTCATTTTGACTCAGCCATTGACACGACGAAGAAGAAGATCAGTAATATTATTATTCTGTGACACATTTCAACTTTCTTGCCAAAAATTGTTGTATAGATTTATAGAAATAATATTTATTGACCTTTTTATAATTAATTAAATAAATTAAAATAACACTTCTTAAACCTTGTTTGAGAAATACCTAAGTATGTACAAAAAAGATAAGGCAAATGTAAAAAATATCTCCGCATCTATGTCAGCAGCGTTTAACTTGCCCAAAAGGCTGGCGGCATTGCCACGTTGGATGGTAACGCTGAGCCTTTGACCAAGGAAGAAGCCAGCCTTCTGGTCGCGTGAAGAGATAGTTAGATATATATTATAGGTTTATAGTTTTTCTGAACAAATCGTTTTCAATGACCAGTAATGCGTGGTACTGATAAACTGAAATCTAGGAAATCCAATAAAAATAAATGATTAGAATTTTGATTTTTTTTAATTTTGATCGTCTTTCTGGTCTAACTTAACTAATTTACACGGTTCGCTAATTTAAGCCTTTCTACCGAGACTTCGACTTCGATAAATGTTATGGAAATCACACTTCCCGCAACATACCGACAGTCCCAAGCTCTTTCATCTCGCATACATTTCAAACGGGTACACTACATAAATACGAAAAACTTTATTCCGAAAGTCACCATCACGAATTTCAAAATACCGATATTCATAATTCCGAATGGTTCAAAATTCCGAATATAAGAACTCCGACTTATCATTACTCCTATTTTTATAAATACTACATTTTAATATTCCTAACGTTTATAATTACTATTAGTGAAATACCGAATTTCAATAGATCGAATAATAAAAAGTCCGACTTAATGATAATTCGAAACATCAAAAATACGAATACCGATTATTTAAAATACAGATTAATGCAATTACGAAATAAAAACGCCTTGTAAAACTAAATAGCAAGACAAATAAACGGTTACGTATTATAATATCTAAAAGTATTCTAACTATTATTGAAATGACTACGGTTGATTTATATAAGTTTATAACACATATTGGTGAACTCAAGTACTGTTTTATTTACTTAATGTCGATTAAACTAAAATTAATCTCACTAACGAACGATTAACCTAATGATTTTTTAAAATATTGGATATTTCCACTACACATGAAATATCTAATGGACGACTCGCCTACTAAAATTAAGGCTTCTCCAATAACTAAGACTTGTCAATTAATTCAACATCATTTGGCATCTACTAGTGCTGACATTTCAATTAATTTACCATCAAAAGACGCCCTGAGACAAATAGTTAATCGTGAAAAAAAGAAAGCTATGTTGACTATTAAAGAACCAACAAAATTTGATTTTGTAGTTAACGAAGAAGCAGTTACAACTGGAGACGGGGAATTATTTTTAATTAAAAGCAAAGTTTTCGGAAATAAAAGAGTAATGCTGTTTAGCACTAAAGCCTTAATGACCTACTTAGCAAAAAGTGAATATTGGATCATGGACGGGACATTCAAAATTGTTCCTAAATGATGTTATGGCATTTGATAGTTACAGCTTACAATGATTAGACAGGCACTTCGCCGGCCGCTGCCGCGGCACGCTCGCTTCGCTCGCTCGGCTCGTGCGTTGTCTTTCATGTTTCTAACCTAACCTACCTATTAATTTTTATAATTATTTTAAACTTTCTTACAAGCAATTTTGGTGGAAAATGATGTTATGGCATATGGTAGTTACGGCTTACAATGATTTTACTGGCACTTCGCCGGCCGCTGCCGCGGCACGCTCGCTACGCTCGCTCGGCTCGTGCGTTGTCTTTCATGTTTCTAACCTAACCTACCTAATAATTTTTATAATTATTTGAACCTATTTTACAAACAAGAAAAGGAAATCCAAGAATGAGCATAAGTTACAAAAAATTGAAGGTATTCTAAAAGAAATCCCGGAATACTCACATGTGGAATTATTGCAAGCTATTGCTTCAAATCTTTAAATTTGTTCGTTAAATTACACTCTAGGGTAGGGCAGACAAGACTGCGTGAAGTCGGTTTTGCAGCGATTCGTTTCTGTTACAAAATTTTTTGGCACAACATGTTGACGGTTTAGTTTATTCGAAGTATTGAAAATCGGAATGTAGTTTTTCGGACCGAGAACCTTCCGAGAATTTGATTCTTCGAACGTATGAAAATCGGAAAACTAACAAATCGCAATATCGACTTTCGGTAAAATAAAATTCGTGATTTTTAATAATAGACATTATGATTCTTAGGTGTTATGAAATTCGGACATTTGAAAATCGGAACATCAAAATTCGGAATTAAATATTTCGGAGTATTTGGGTGTCCCCATTTCAAACAACATATCAGCAATGTGATGTTTTTTTTTGCCAATCTCAAATAAATTTCCCAATGATCTTTCTTCAGTAGACTACAATAAACGTTTTACATACAGATAATGTCAACCACACAATTTATTAGCTCGATATGGCCATTAAGATCCTCCGATACGCCACGATCCATTTTCGATTAGTGTTTAGTTAGAAGCCTCTCGTCGTTCTTAGTTCCGCATAATTTAATCAGGCGTACATTTGATCAGTGATTAATGGTCGATTATATTGCTCTTTAGAATTGAAAATCAATGTTAGAATAGTACAAGTGTTCGGTCTTGCAACGATAAATAACATAACATCACGCCTATATTACCAAGAAGGGTGTGGCAGAGGTGCACAACACCCACATTTAACCTGTTATGTTAAGGTCCTATAGGATAGGGGGTAAGCCTATCGCCATCCACCGGGCACAATTCCAACTCCGTGCTGCTATTAAGAATTTCCTGATGGAAACGTCACAAACAATACTTTGTCCGACCCGGGAATCGAACCCGAGACCTCATGGTGAGAGGCGCATACAATAACCATTAGACCATCTAGGCGGTCTATTAATAAATGTTACTTATTGTTAATTTGCAATGTAATGATTTGTTTATAGTTTTCCAAAAAAAAAAAACGGACTTCAATTACAATAATTTTAGACTTATATGGTTTTCTCATGGATGCCATTATTAGAACTAGACCATTGAAATGTGATCACACGGAATGCACTAGCTTTCAAATAAAAAAAAAAACATTAAAATCGCTTCGCCCAGTCGAAAGTTATGAGGTAACAAACATAAAAGAAAATAAAAAATACTAACCAAAACCTTTTTTGAAGTAGGTTAAAAAGAGTTTAACGATCAACCTATATAATGTGATTTCTATATTAAACTAGAAACTCCAACAGGCGATGCCCTTAATTTCAAATACAGAGCTATTCAATCTAATTATGGGAACCTCAAAGCAGCGATAGCCGAGTGGGAGACCGTAGGACTGCGAAGTTAGAGGTCTCGGGTTCGAACCCACACTCACCTCTCGTCTTTTCGAAGATATGTGTGTATTATCGCTCGCTAACGGTGAAGGAAAACATCGTGAGAAACATGCCTGAGAGTGCCTAATAAGTGCTCGAGGGTGTGTAAATTCTAGCAATCCGCACTTGGCCAGCGTGGTGGACTATGGCCTAACCCTTCTCATCATAGAAGAGGCCTGAGCCCAGCAGTGGGACATGTATTAGATACAGGGCTGCTATTATTATTATAGGTACCTCCCTTCCAATCAGTCAAACATTTCAGCATTATTTATCTACATCAGTAATTCTGTTCAGTCAATATTTGTCAAACCTTAGTTTAATCAAATATATTGTACCGTTTGATTTGCGGCAGCAACCTCATTCAATATAATAGCAATGTTTTAATTATGTTGTTCAGTGGCCTGTTATAATATTGATTTATAAACGCCCGCGGGAAATAAGGGATTTCTATCAAACAATTTTTGTGCCACGGTTCGAAATTGCGAGAGTGAGGAAATAATGCTATTCTATTTACTTTTAACCGACTTCAAAACAGGAGGAGGTTTTTAATTCGACAGTTTTTTTTTATTGTTTGTTGCCTCATAACTTTCGACTGGGCGAAGCGATTTTAATGACTTTTATTTGAAAGCTAGTACTTCCCGTACTTAATTTGGTCCAGTTCTAAAAATGGCACCTAGTCTAATTCTAAAATTATTATTATTGAATTTGGTTTGTTTTTTGGAAAATTATTTTTTGCTTTAAGTCGGTTTTGACAGAAATAAAAAAAAATAATGATTATTTCTGTAAAGATTTAGATTTTTTATTAGATAGAACGCCAGAAGTAATTACACTATCCAATCGTCCCAATGACAAGGCCAAATACACACATTCACCGACACAAGCACACCCAGTCTCAGAACAAATCTTAGCACACAAAGATTTGTTCTGTGGGGATCAGACCCACAACACCAGTGCAGTGGACAGCGGCTAGGCGACCGCTTAAACCACTACACCATACGTGCAGACATATACATATTATTATATCAATTCATTTCTATGAGTGAAAACACACCGAAATTCAGATTGCGATTTTAAGGAAGTGTGATCCCGATCTCCTAACAGCGACGATAGTCTAATATATTTATTTATGTACGAAGACAAAACTACATGCAAACATCACCCAAGACAAACAAATATAATTAAGCCATAAAACAAACTCTTTGGAACTTCAATATTAGTGGATTAGTTTTTTGTTTACGTTCCAACAGTATCACTAGGGCGCTTGCCATTAACTACTGTTTTTATTTCGGTTCGTCTTATGTAAGAGCTCTTGTGGTAAAACACGTATTTTTGTCATCTCACCGCAAACAACTTCGTTGGAGAGAGTTATTCGCCGATGTTCAGCGATAGCTATATGGTTTTAATAAATAATAAATATCACTCAAATCATTTTTTTATTTTTTTTTTATTTATTTAACTTCTCGCACAGATACATGTGACGAAGGCGGACTTAATGCCAAAATCATCTAGTCCCAAACTAAGCAGAGCTTGTGCTATGGGACTAGAATAACTGATACTAATATATATATATATATATATATATATATATATATATATATATATATATATATATATATATATATAAATACTTACTTATTATAAATACCCATACCAATACAAACCTCAATGTAAATGTACACAAAGATTTGTCTTGAGCGGAAATCGAACCCGCGACCTCTACGTAGCAGACACTAATTGTTTGTAATCAGTTTATCATAAAATCTTTAAAACCCACACACAGCCAAACTTTTAGCTTAACCCTAGACTTCTTACAAAAAAGGTCGAGTGTCAATCAACTTGAATGTCCCACACTCTCACGTTTAACAATCCAATGTCTCTATTTACCGTCAAGTGTCGAGTGGCCCAATAAAATAATAATAACGTGGAGCACATTCTCGTCACGCAACCGCACATATTTAGCCAGTAATCTAAACCGTACATATTTTATCGGATAATCAAAATTTTTGCTTATCTGCGTTGGCTCGCGTTTTTGGGTCAAACACATTGATTTTATGAAATCTGTCGCGTAGCAAAGTGTATATTTTATATGAAGCGCGTGCTTAAATTGAGTCCTTGTTATTTTAAAGTAACAATTAAAAAAAAAAAGCATTTATTGACTCAAATTAATCACAACAATGTTTGCGTAAGGTATGACACTAGAACATGTTTGATACAAAAAGTACTGGTACTGATGCCCAAACTAAGCTATTGCTTGTATTTTGGGAGACAGCGTTCAGTCGTGGAGTATGACACTGTGTTACATTAATGTATATAATTATGATGAAACATTGTCACATTTATACATCAGGATAATAACTCATAACACATAATTTTGTCCTATATTTCTCTATTTTAAAATAGCAAGAAACCACTGTATTGAAATTAGTTAATTGTTTTGTTGAGGGCTGAAGAAGATCATAGCTGCAGCAGAAAGCTAATTTTTATATAAAATGAAAGGAATAAATCCTATTCAAAATACAGAAACAACTTGAAACTAAGTAATTAAATAAAGTTTTAAACTTAATCTCTCAAAACTAAGTCGAGAAACTCGTTTACATGAGGAAAGTTTCTGGTCGCATCTTTACATGCGCGAAAATATTTGTAGGTAAAACTTTAATCCTCCCTTATTATCCGCCAAGCAACGAAACAGTTCTACACAACTAAGTATAATCACAATTTTGTATTAAAACTATTCAGCACTAACACATTTTGGTACTCTAAAGATGGTCAAGTTAAAGGTAAGACGGTTTGTTGTCTTGTCTTATCCTTTTCCTCCCACCTCTGATTCCTTTTACTATCCTCAACAGACATTAAAAGAAACAGGATGGTACAATCCTAACAAGCTGATTGGTTCCATGGCCGTGGCTGAGATGCGCGCTAGCACGCTAGCAGCACGCGCGCTGTGTCTCGAGCCACGATACACACGTGTGCCATGTGTCGGAGGCACGGAAGGCGAGGCTTTGGTGCCACTGTTCTCCAGGGCTGTTGAATATTTTGATTTTGCTCGGGTAATCCTCTTTCTTAATTCTAAAATAGACCCCTAGAATGGTGAGAAGCAAATTCTGTAGCTATATTTTGCTGATTAATGTAGATAAATAAATGTTTTTCTTAATTCTTTATTATATTTGAGTTGATTGAATTAAAGGTAAAATGCGGTTTACGATTTAAAACGTATTAAAAAAATATTTTTACATTTATCATTCCCTTATTTTAGAAGTAATGGGGGAGGGGGCATTTTTCCACTTTGGAAGCGTTTTTCTTGAAAACTATTCAGTTTAGAGAAAAATTATATAAGAAACCTCAATATCATTTTTGAAGACCTATCCATAGATACCCACACGTATGGGTTTAATGAAACAAAAAATTGAATTTCAGTTCTAAGTATGGGGAACCCCAAAAATTTATTGTTTTTTTTTTCTATTTTTGTATGAAAATCTTTACCGAATACATCTACTTACCAAGTTTCCACAGTATAGCTCTTATAGTTACCGAAAAAAGTGGCTGTGACATACGGACGGACAGCCATGACGAATCCATAAGGGTTCTGTTTTTTGCCATTCGGCTACGCTTAGCATAGCTTCATTTCCCCCATGTCCCTTTTTGCATTATTGGCCTAAATCCAATTCAGTCCATCTTGTGAAGCCTTACAAATTAACATCAAAATAGTAGGCACACTTTGCCAGAATCAAATCCAATAAATCACTGGATTAACTACCGTTCGGTAATCCTGCTGAAAATACACTGCGACAAAAAACGGAGGCAGTGTTTTGTATGTTCAAGTATTTACGTACTGCAGTCGACCAAAAACCACGTACACCTATGAACAGATTTGTAACCAACAAATTATTATCAACGAATTTTATCGCGATTTTTATAAACTTCGCATGACTCCCGCCAAATTAAAAAGCCTTCAAATTTTTCATCAGAACAACGCTATGTTGATGACGCAAGCGGTTCGCACAGCTTCCAGAGCCGTGACCAGAGTAGACGAGGGTACCTGCTGCGCCAGATCTGCAGACCTTAGCGAAGCCCACGCCTTGGCCCACTTGGTGACCAAGGTGGCCCACGCCTTGTTGTGTCATGATATCCCAAGAGTATCGGCTTATGTGGAGACAGATCCTCATCAAGTCATATCGCCTGCAAGGTTATTATTGTCACCCCATTTCGTTATATTTTTGACTATTTATAATATATAATATATCTTCGTCACTCCTAAACGTTGGATAGTATAATTTTCTTGTAACTATTGCCAAGTACCCCAAATCTTAGATATAATGTTTTACTTATCATAACATTTTATCTTAAGCTAGTGCAAAATACTCAAAAACTGCGGTTTTCAAACATACCTTTACAAATACATTATCTTTTGCAAAAAATATGTTACAAAATATCAATGTTTCTGGTTTGAAATACGAAAAAGTCAGGGGTAGTGGTGAATTGATGGATCGGCACATTCATCAACGCCCGACCAAAACCGTTCGGACGACTTCACAAAAATCTCGTTACATTCATGCACGTGTGAGCATAGTGGCCTTCAAAATATTCTTGTGTTTACAAGCTGGCTCAATGCTGACTCAAAATTATATGTGTAGTGGTTGTTTAAAATTTTAGTTTATTCTACAACAAAATCGAAGTATTTTATTTTCATATTCGATGTGTTCTAAATTAAGGACTTTATCTACAGACCCCAATAAAAATGGCTCCGTCGCAAAATGTCCACTTCTCAAAATGTCCTTTACGCAGAATGTCTCTTTCGCAAAATGTCCCTTTCGCAGAATGTCCACTTCGCAAAATGTCTCTTTCGCAGAATGTCCACTTTGCAAAATTTACTGTTTTAGCAATTTTGAACAAAAATAAACACATTTTAATGAAATTTAATAAACTATTATATATAACACAATGCGTTTCTAAACGTAAAACGGGGAATATTTCAATAAAGTACAATGAGGGTACCTACAAAAATGTTTGATGGTTATGAGAAATTATCGTTCATTTGTGTATCCTATTTTACTATTACACAATTTATAATAAAGTTTTATTTTTACAGTTAACGGTTCGTAGATAATCAAAGAGTGTTCAAATTTCTTATTTTTTTATTGCGAGTTAATAACAATTATGTTGGTAATGTAATTACTTTAAATCAAGCAATTATGCAAAGAAATAAATGAGAAATTTGAAAATAGATGAGAACACTCTTTGATTACCTACGAATCGTTAACTGTAAAAATATTACTTTTTATTATTATTAGCCAAAAATTTGACTTAGCTAGTTTTTACGTCCAGATTAAACTATATTTGTTTTACAAGCAAGCAGGCAGGCTGATCTTATACCAATGTTCATTTCTGAAATTTGATTTGTTGATAGAAACTAGCTTAGTTAAATGTTCAGCTTGAATTTATTTACTCAAAACTTGCCACCCTTATAAGATAGCGCATCAAAGACATAGTCAATATTGCGCCTACAAAAGCATTGACATTTATCTTTCTGATGGGATATCATTACCTTTTGTAATCAAAGAGTGTTCAAATTTATTATTATTTTATTGAGTGTTAATAACAATAATGTCAGTAATGTAATTACTTTAAGTCAAGCGATTATGTAAAGAATTAAATGAGATTTTTTATTTTTTTTATTTTTTTATTTTATTATAATTCACAAAACTGGTGTACAATCTGACTTATTAATAACATGTTAAAATTAATGCACCTGACTGACACCTACTAGATGTGAATCCAACATGCAAGATCAAGGACACACTCAAATAATTATTAAAATGAGTACACTCTCTGATTACCTACGAACCGTTAACTGCAATAATAAAACTTTTTTATAAATTGTGTAATAGTAAAATAGGATACACAAATGAACGATAATTTCTCATAACCATCATAAATTTTTGTAGGTACCCTCATTGTACTTTATTGAAATATTCTCCGTTATACGTTTAGAAACGCATTGTTTTATATATAATAGTTTATTAAATTTCATTAAAATGTGTTTATTTTTGATGAAAATTGCTAAAACAGTAAATTTTGCAAAGTGGACATTCTGCGAAAGAGACATTTTGCGAAGTGGACATTCTGCGAAAGGGACATTTTGCGAAAGAGACATTCTGCGAAAAGGACATTTTGCGACGAGTGGAAATTTTGAGAAGTGGACATTTTGCGACGGAGCCATAAAAATTAATAAAATCTTTCACATGTGAAATGACATTTCTTTTTTAACTTTTATCCATGTCATTATTGTACTATAAATAAGTCCTTTTATCTGAATTTAATCTGGTGTCATGAGTGTGTGCAGTGTGTGAATTAACAGTGATTTTAGAAGACTACAACGAGCCTCTTCTATCTTCAGATACATCGCGAACCGAGTGGAACTTAGCGGTACTGGCGTCATTAACAACCTTGGACTGCCGAAGATGACAGACTTTGAGGTCACGGGGGTTAACCTGGCCTTGAACGAACTGGCATATAAGATGAGGATGGTGGACGACTGGTACTCCAAGTATTGCAGCTCCAGTAGTCGTCTTGACTCCAGCCAGCACCAGTTCTTTATCCCCAAGAATTATGCCCGTTTCGATGACTGTGCTTACGCAACGTTGTGATTTCTTTTGTGGGTGCTATCTAAATTATAGTGTTGTTTTGCTAGTTTTTTTTCAAATAAAATGTTGTAAAAATCATTGACTGTATTTATTTTGCTTGTTTTATAATTATTAAAAAAAACTACACTTTGTTGTTAAGTTCTAAAGAATATAAATACTAGATATTGCTTCAAATGGACAGGCCAAGGGGCATGATAACGTAGTCTTTTTCTCGGATGATGACACACCCTCAATATTATGAATTAATTAGTTGTGATTGTCTCACTATTGGGTACACCTCCAAAACAAAGTCTGTCTTTACCAATATACTGGAACATGTTGTAAACTGTACAAATATTTTCTCCTACAGCCAAAGCATGTCCAGACAAGTGCTTCTGAGTGGTAGCGGTATCATCAAGCACTTCGACTTGCCACCAGCACTTAACTCTTTGGAACTCCAGTTCATTTGCAGCACAATACCTCTCACGGACTGTCGTATTCAGATGGCAAAAGAATGGTATGCCAGTCATAAAAATTTAAATTATCATGAAGTGTACAATCAGAAGTGGAACCAACAGGACTTTTTTAAACCGCGAACTTACGATCATGTTCTTGCTTGTAAAACTATGATGAGTAATTAGAGAGCTGACTGGAGAGACGCAGCGTAGACGTGTCAGCTGCTTTAGAAAAATGGTGCTGCAGGTAAAGACCAGGATGAGCAAGAGTAAGAAGTGAGGGGCTATTTTTGTTAAAGCCAGCTTCATTTACCTTATTAAAACGGCTTAGCGGAGATGCAGTCTGAGATATGGAATGCAGAGTTGTGACGTCATTGATGTCCGTCAACTTCTTACGAACGCTCGCCGCGTCTGTGCTGTGTCTTAGCCGCGCCAATGCTGTTAACGACACCCCTTGTCAATTTTCTTTACCACGATTCAAGGCCATTAGAATAAGAGGTGAAAAAATATGATTGTAATTCTTGTATTTCCTTAATAATTCGGCTTATAAAAAGATGAATATTTAAAATGTATGCTTGAAGCATATCGTTAGCAGGAATTAAAACCATTTCTTACACCCCTTGAGTTCTAAACCCCGTACTTACAGAATATCAGAATTTTGTGTAAAAGCTGCTCTCGAATAGTTACTTGTTGCTGTGTGGATTTGTAAATAGAAAAAAATAAGAAAACGCAAAAATATTGAAAAATAAAACACTTGCCCATAAATAGTTGTTTATTATCTAGAAGCTAAAATCCCTTAACTTGCTATGGTCCATTCCTCGCGAAGGGTGGTTTTCCGTTTGTAAGAAAATACATTTTGCCCGCCATCCTGCAAAAAAACGTACTTTTAAAAAGAAGAGAGGCAACGAACGAAGCAAGCGTAGATTAAATGATTTCTATAGGTGCATTGTACCTATACAAAGATAGACCGGTGGCACCAATTTGACATATTTTAATAATTTAACCAGTAAACAAATATGGTACAGTGGGCCAAGCAATTAGGTATGCAGGGCAAAAACTTCTACGCAATAGTGAAAACTGACTGCAATAGATATGCAGTGGTGAATTACATATTTAATAAGTGTAATATACCCACTATTTATGACTTAGAAGTTTTTGCCCTGCATAGCTAACTCGTTGGCCCACTACATTGCACCAAGGGCTACACATTTGTACTGTTGTTCGTGTCTCAGGCTTTTCCTTTTAGGTATGTATTTGTTGCTACTACCTCGATGGTCTAAAGGTTTTGATTTCGATTCCCGGGTCAAACAAAGTGTTATTTGTGAACTTTTCTTCAGGAAAGTCCCATGGGACCTAAACATAACAGGTGAAATGTGGGTGTTGTACACCGCAGCCACACCCTCCTGGGTGATATAAGTGTGATGTTATATTTTCTCATCTCATCTCATATCTCATAACTGACACAAAACTCCATCTAGTCTCAAACTAAGCAGAGCTTGTACTATGGGTACAAGAATAACTGATACTAATACATATTTAGTTTTCTTTTGTAAATTTATACTTAATACATAAAACACCCTGACTAAGACAATCCCATGTTCATGCACACAAAGATTTGTCTTATGTGGGCATCGAACCCGCGACCTCGACTTCGCAGGCAGGTACACTACCCACTCCGCCATCTGGTCGTTTTGTTATGTTATGTTATGTTAAGTATGTATTTTTCCTGTATGTCCCTCGCGTTAGAGAACATTTTGTTTTGTATCTGTTTTCTCTTTGAGTTATGGGAACGCTGACGTTTTATACAAATCAGACATCATACCCCCGCCCCCCCCCCCGCTCTCCTATTTTCTCTGAATTATACTTACAAATATTATTCATGTTGAAAAAGTTGTAAGGAGCTACGGTTAGTACTGTTTGTCGTGTCGAGGGACCGCAAAAATGCAATAATATGGTAATTCTGTGAGCCAATCCGACATCAAAGGGAATATTCTCGAAGAGTACAGACCTGACTACAGTATTCTGTTTGTCTGTACGTGCCTTGTTGAACCCATTCACAAGTTACGCCCGCATTGTTACGTTTGTATTTAAACTACCTTTTTTATTAATACGTCTAAGGCCTTTTCCTGGTTGTACGGGGCGTGGGCGGTGCGGTAATAATATTAAAAAAAAAACAAATGCTCTTTAAAGTAAGAAATACTGAAGCAATATTCAACGTCTTGCCTCATCTGTGTATAACTTGAAAGAATACAGTACACGGCCTTAAGGTGCCTTAATTTAAAGAATTATCCCCGTTCTTCTAACCGTTGAGAAGCTGTACCTTCCAGCATCAGCTCAGCAACATGAAATACTGACTGCTAGATGCAAATATCCGAGTAGCTTTAGGTAATATATGAAAAACATATTCTTGACACATGGCAAGTATTTTCTTTTAGACAAAAAAAAATCTCAAATCGGTCCAGGCGTCTTTAAGTAATCGGGGAACGAATATAAAATAAAGCAAAAAAAAAAATTGAATTATGAACCACCTTTTCTTTGATTTTGTTTAAAAATATTCTCATGAAAATAGCAGGTCCTCGGTACTATTTAAAACAAAAACCAAGCACTTATATTCTCTGAATATTACTGTGCCGCTCCCGCACCGATTACTTATTATGAAACGGCCGTAATGTGAGAAAATCCTTTTATTTCTAGAATGCGTTTATAAAACGGCAGTTTTGTGTATTTATTTCAACTTTTACGGATTAAACGGCTTTAAGATATATAACCATTAACTTAGTCATGGAATGTCTAGACTGAAAAGTTAATGGAATATTTTTATATCATTGACCTAAGCTATATTTCAATACTAGAGTTATAAGAGCTCAATACAGTATGGACGCTCGCCGATTCAGAACTCAATACAGAATTAGGACAGGCGACCTTTTCCAAATAATAGCTGGTAAAAAAACTCAGTACTTTATTATTTATCCAGTGTTACTTGACCCCTCGACCATTCGAATAACAGAAATCAGTGAATCGTATCAGAAAGAGATCGAAAGGTTCTTTATAAAATGGATGGTGTCTTTGATACAAAGGTTAAACCTGTTCATGTGTTACGTTTCCAACATGAAAGATGAGACTTCAATAGAGTTGGATCAAAAGAGACGCTTATTTTTGTTAGATCTTGCCTGAAGTTGACGGAATTATTGTACCACATTATTGAAGGCATCAATTTTGTTTGATCCACAAAAAGCGAGTCCTGTTAGAAATTACAAGTAATGTAGGCGCAAATAATAACTACATGACTTTTTCCATTCTTGCTCATTTGCGTGAACGTGTAAACCCCTGAATTATAAACGTATTTGATCGTTTTTGAAACACTAACAAAAGGGCATCATTTATTATGAGTTGAAAGTAAGTATTTTAATTTATAGCTAGATTCTAAAAAACGTATTTTCTAAATCTGTCGCTGATTTTAAAAACTATGGCAAAATGCTACACTTTTCATCGATAAATGAGTGCTCTGCCGACCAAAGATAAAATTTATTACTATACTTTTACATCATTCCAGCTTACTTTGTTCCGAACTATGCACATATCGAAATTGTTATTAGAAAAAGTACAAAAAAAAACCAGCAAAACTGGAGTTCATCAATGAACTATTTCCTAAATATTCCTATAGTTAGTTCAGTCATTCGTATATTACGAACAAGTAATATTATAAACTCAGCAGTTGGAGTTGGAGAACGGTATCGTAGCGGATATCATGGCGCCCTACATTCCAGCAACCCTCGCAGTTCGCATCCTGTGCAGCAAACGCTGCGATACGCAATATCTGAGGAAATAGTTTATGGGTAAACGAACTGCACATTGTTATAAGTCTAGCTTTGCTGTTTCTGATCAACCAAGGATCCTGCGGAAGAGCTTCCTGTTATGTCGTAGTGGATTGGACAATATAAATAAATAATAATAAATAAATAAATATTTCACAACTCACACACAACGCCATCTAGTCCCAAACTAAGCAGAGCTTGTAATATGGGTACTAGAATGGCCGTTATGAATACAATTTAAAGTTGAAATCTTCTTTTTGGTTTCAACTCCGTTTTTTGCCAACTTAGATCGTATTCAAACTTAAAATGGATTTTCAACAAGTTCCAAAAAGAGTAGTTAAGGATGAGAAAAGAGCTTTAGCCATTTGCGAAGTGCAGTCTAAAGAGTGGTAGAAAATTCGACTGCACAATCCGACAAACTATTTAGCTTTTAGTTGTACTTACGGTGGTTGAGCAGCAATACCCATGTACCCATCAACCTGGAATCGACACCGGCTTGTCGCAGACGTCCAGTCTCTGCACAGGGTAGCTGGAAAGCCGGCTGGGTTCGTCAAGGACTCTGAGAACAGTCTCCAAGCGCGCACGTGACTGCAACCATCTGAAACAGATAGCGCCTTTGACAGAGATTGAGATATCCCTTCAACCGCAGTCGGCAAAATCAGTCAAATCGCTATTACTACGGAGGGCGTACCAGGTTGACCACAAAACCGCGGTGGTCGCTAATGACGTTTTCTCAGTTCCAGCGGTCAACAACATCTCCCTTGATGGCACACGGCTGTGTTTTTAGTGGTTAGTGTCCCACACAACCACACCCTACTTCCCAACGGTGTGGTATAAGGTCAGGCATTATCACCGCCAAAACAAAAAAGGTTTGACCGCTATATACCTAAACGTAACTGGTGAAAAGTGAATGTTTAATACGCTTCTGTAAAACCCATCTGGGTAATTATGTTGAAAAACAGCTGAGAACACCCGTAAAGCCTTCAAAGTAAACGTATCTTTGACATCTTTGTTTTCTTTCCCACGGAGCGGAGGACACGAAACATATTCGTAAATTCTGTAACATCCTACAAACGACCATTATTATTATTTAAGGTACCTAAACATACACTGGGGAATTAACCTACATATTTTGCCCCAGTAGCATTTAATTCTATTGTGTATTTTGTGAAGGAAGGTCGCTGTATAGCCTATAAGTAATCTGCTATTGACATTTTGGTTTAACGATCAATCTTTGGACCTGTGCCAAGTGGTAGGTGCCCACGGAGTAGATAAAACGTAAGACTAACATTTATACGGTAGAATGGACTGAATTGATAAACGAATCGATTTTCTGAAACGAAGATGGAAATCTTGTATCTACAATGTAGGAGAGTACAGATCTCGTGCTTGGTTGAATTTGAAAAATTACTACACTTTTATTACACTTTCGAACCCACGGCACACAACTCTCGTCTTTTCGAAGGTATGAGTGTATCATATAAAAAAAAACTCGTGAGGAAACCTGCATGCCTGAGAGGGCCTAATAAGTAAGAGGGTTTGTGAAGTCTACCAATCTGCACTTGGCCAGCGTGGTGGACTATGGCCTAACCCCCCCCCTTCTTATCATGAGAGCCAGCCGAGCCCAGCAGTGGGACATGTATTAGATACAGGGCTGCTAAGTATTACACTTTTTAATATTAAAAATGACGAGAAAGTTATTTTTACTGAATAAATGGTTTACAAAATAAAATGAAGTTGATTGGTTTGTTTGACGGCGCTAATTTATGGAATTACGAGTCGGATTTGAATAATTCTTTTTGCGTATGAAAGCCTTAGTTTTCGGGCAGATTATTGACTATTTAACATTATACTTTAAACCATGGGTGCTGCTCAGTAAAGACTCACGCGGAGATTGTCAAATAGAGGAAAATAAAGGAAAGATTAATTACAATACGCGGTCTGTCATTTAACCATTTTAATTATTTATCTTATACACTTTGTCGCGAGAGTTGAGGTGAGTTTGAGAGTATTAATTTAGGCTTTTCCTTAATTAAAGCCGCAGTCTCGAAGATTTTATTCAGAAGTTTTCCTGCCTTATCAAAATGCAGAATGCAAAATACCGCGACAAATCTCACTGAAATTGTGTTTCGTGTTCTTTACTTACTTATTTATACGAAATGGTGGCCGTAAAAAATGGTATGCTGATTCAGAGATGTATGATGTAGAGATGGCTGGTTTTATTTACACGTTTCATAAATGTGATGTTGGCAGGAACGAAGTGTATGAACGATTTCATAGGCTGCCCACACGCACGCAATAATATTGTCAATTTTATCAGCCTTCACTAGTACAAAATTTAAGTATATGATCGACCTAATATTTAAAATAATGTGCGTGCTAGGGCTGCTTTTTCACTATTGATAAGTGAGGATACGTAGGGATGTGTTTGTTTATATACAATAAAATCTCTTCATTCATCAAGCCTTGCTAAGCGCAGCTTCAGTGAAAACTGCGTAGCGATGAAAGGTTTTTGTAATGACAGCCACAAACACACGACCCACAAAAAAATAAAGGGCAAGACATTATTCACAGTCATGCCAAAATCAACTTTCCGAGTGCCCTAAATATGCTCGTATTATCACTGTTAATTAGCCTTCTTTTATGGAACAACATAAAGGTCACATTCCTGTGCACGGTACCTTTATGAAGCATTCCATTGTACAGTCTCGTTTCGATTTTTTGTAGCAAATAGAGTGCTGATTCTGTGTGACAATGCTTAACAAGCTTCGTTAGGTTCAGATAGATTATCGTGAAAATAAAATGTAGTTTAAATACTGGAAGGTTTTCGTCCAATTAATATGTTTTAAATTTTCATACGTTTTTGTAGTTAGTGTAGTGAATCATGTAAGATTTAACTATGCCAATGACTCAAAGCTTTATTAAATCACAGGCAGTAAGTAGCTGAGAAATACCACTATGGGTAATTTAACATTTTA
Source organism: Hypena proboscidalis (assembly GCA_905147285.1). Lineage (NCBI taxonomy): Eukaryota > Metazoa > Arthropoda > Insecta > Lepidoptera > Erebidae > Hypena > Hypena proboscidalis. The sequence continues at coordinate 5,392,198 of LR990143.1, forward strand.
CTAACTTATGACTCAGAACGAAGTTTTTTTTAATGATGGAGGGATACATTAAGAATATTCAACCCCTAGTGGGGAAAATAAATTATTGAGTGAGTAAACATAACATAACGTCACGACTATTTTACCAAGAAGGGTGTGACAAAGGTACCACAAGGTACCCACATTTCACCTGACAGGTTTAGGTGCCATGAAATGTGATAGAGAGTGAGCCTATTGCCAGCCACTAAGCCTAATACCAACTTCGTGCTGACGGAAATATCACAAATAAATCTTATTCCCGAACCAGGAATCGAGACCAAGACCGCGAGTGAGCGAGAAAACTACAAGAATAATCTCTGAACATTTTTCTCGTAACGTAGCATGTTACGTATCACAGAATAAGTCTCCAGTTAACGGACTATAAACGTGGTTTGATATCCTAAGCGGTGTAATTGCGAATCGTATACGACCAATGACGAACAAAATGAAAGGGAATGACGATGTTTGTTGAATGTTTGCACGATGGAGGGCAGGTGACCTTTTATCAAAGTATATAACGTACATGCTAGTATTGTTTTGATCATAATGTGAGTTTAAACGTACCTAATTTAGCAAAGAATGATTATGACGAAGGATGATATAGTTTGGTCATGTTGAAAGAATGGATATAAGAAGATTAGTCTTCTTCTTCGTCGTGTCGTGTTTATTGGCCCAATAAGTGGCCACTGTTATGGCGCTCTCATCGGCGTTCATGAGCGCCTCCCTTGTGCAGGTGGTAAGGCATTTTGGACTGTCAGTAAGGTGGTCAAGGTTTTGACTTGCCATCGTGGTGAAAGGATTAGCCAATTCGCTTTTAAAAACTCGCAAATTGCCCAGGGTGCGCCGGACGTAGGGAATTGTTGTGTACGTCACTCGGGGAGGCTCCTTTCATGCACCTCAGAAGTATTTATCTACAAAAAAAAAGTATACAGGGTGTATTTTTGAAACGGGGCAGTAAGGGCAAGTACCTTAACCGTTGCAGTTACAGCAAAACGTTCTTAAAAGACCTTCCCTAACTTTTTGGGACATTTTGAACTGCATTCACAGATTTTGTAAAAAACTTACAGTTAGCAAAAAAAAATGCAAAAAGTTCAAAAAAATCTTTTTTATGCCAATCGATTCTATTTCATGTGGGGATCAAAAAACTCTATGGGACCATTTTAGCTTTCAGTACTAGTAAAGACAGAAATCGCCAAAAACGTTTCCCATACATTTGGTACGGAAATATGATAAATCAACTCGAAACTCATAGGTCAGGTAAAATTTTAAACTTTTTTTAAATAAAAAAAAACATTTAAACATTTAAGAAATTGGTTTATGAAATAAATTGCTCAAAATGATTTCCATTTTCACGAATACATAAGTCTATCCTTTTTTGCACTGAACGAATGGCGGCTAATAATGTTCTGGGATGAATATTACGTAAAATGGTCATTAATGCATCCTTGAGCTCTTGAACACTGGCGTACGTCGTCTTATACACCTCGTTTTTCACGAAGCCCGATAAAAAAAAATCAAGTGGTGTTAGATCGGGGCTACGAGGTGGCCACTGTGTTGGACCATGTGTACCTATCCACTGTGTACCGAATAGGCGGCTCAAATTGGAACGTGAAAGGTGACTGTTATGTGGCGGAGCACCATCTTGTTGAAAATGAACTTTTCGCAATTCCGACAGATTTTCGAATCAAATTCGAAATTTGAGGGTAAAAATTCTTTTTATTTACTTTACAGTCAATTCTACCCACTTCCAGGCCATAACAAAAAGTTAGAACATCGTAGAAATTCGTTTCTGTTGCCGAAATGTATGGGAAACGTTTTTGGCGATTTCTGTCTTTTCTAGTACTGAAAGCTAAAATGGTCCCATAGAGTTTTTTGATCCCCACATGAAATAGAATCGATTGGCATAAAAAAAAAAATTTTGAACTTTTTGCATTTTTTTTTGCTAACTGTAAGTTTTTTACAAAATCTGTGAATGCAGTTCAAAATGTCCCAAAAAGTTAGGGAAGGTCTTTTATGAACGTTTTGCTGTAACTGCAACGGTTAAGGTACTTGCCCTTACTGCCCCGTTTCAAAAATACACCCTGTATATGTATTAGTATCAGTTATTCTAGTACCCATAGTACAAGCTCTGCTTATCCCAAAGGACGAGATGGCGTTGTGTGTATGTAGTGTGATATTTATTTTAAGAAGATTAGTGAAGAAGATATACAACGCTGATTTGGCTTGAAGTACTGGAAGGAGACGTCCTTGAAAGATTTATAGGGACCAGATAAATAGCGTCCTTCGGAAAGGACATTTACGTAGTACACTAAACCGGCATGTATGACGAGATGTATGAATGTTGAGGAAGCGAAAGAAGTTTGTAAGGCGCGTAGCACATCGCGTTCCATCGTCACTGCCTACCCCCCATGGATTAAAGGCGTGATTTTATGTATGTATGTATATACTTGTATTATACCAATAGATTAGTATATCTGAAACCCAGTAGACATTTAGTAAAACATTTTAATTTGTTAAATTTAGAAAACTAAATAATGCCTGACTATTAGATAATGTTTTTATGTTATTATATTGTTTTGTATGTATATGGTATATAATTTATATTTATATATTAAGTATAATATAACATATGTAATTAGGTATGTACATATTCATTACATAAGTAAATTATGTATAATTTTAGGGTTAAGACAGTATACGTAGTTTATTTCTGTATTCTTTATATTTTATAATTTCAATTGTCATTATCGTGATGTTTCATGTATCTTCTATATTTTTCTTTAATTAACGCACCAACATCTGCCCGTAATTTTGCTCATTCACTTAATTGTCCATCCTAACGTTGCCTGTAAGAAATTGCTTATAGAGATAAGGCCGCCTATTGTGCAACATAATTTTAAGTGAACTGTTTACAAAATAACCTTTGTTAATACATGTATTAGTACCTATCAGTTATAATAGTACCTATAGTACAAGCTCTGCTTAGTTTGGGACTAGATGGCGTTGTGTGTGAGTTGTGAAATATTTATTATTATTATTCCTCTTTATTTATTTTTAAACTTATTTTATATATTTTTAAATATGATTTATAAAAAATACAAAAAAAACATTTAAAAATATAAAAAACAGTGTCCCACCGACATCAGGTGCAGGGACCAAGCTGCCGATGGTTAGGGCTCCAGAGAGAGGAACCTCCTCACGATGCGTGCCGTGTCCAAAAGGACCGCCTTTTGCATCTGGTTCCTGGTCCAGCCGCCTAAAGCGAGCCTCTTAAGATGTTGGTCGAGGCTCTTTGCTATCAGTCCATTGACTGATATGACTATCGGTACAATGATGGCCGAATCCACATCCCACATGTCGACAATCTCGTGTGCCAGATCAAGATATTTAATTTGTTTATCTTTCTCGGCTTATTATTATTATTATTAATATTGGTGTATAATAAAGATTACTCTATCTATCTATGTATCTATCTAATCTTTTGAGTACTTATTTAGATATCACTTCTAGACTACTTTCTCGTAGCACTCGCTACGAAATCGCTTACGTTACGAGGTTCTAGAAAAATATAAAGCCAATCTTTTCTCGTAGCATTTGCTACGCAACCACCTACGAGTGTCTCTAAAAGTGCAGTGCAAACTATAAGTTCTCGAGAATAGTTTCCAAGTTGAGTTTATGTTGTCTTGGCTTTGATTTTGTTTTTTAGGAATCGTGTTACGACTTATCTGTGAACAAAATAAGATCTCTATTTTCTTTTTCATGACAATACTTGGTCCAGAGAGCATGCATTTAACAAGAGGGAGCTATATGTTTGAAATGACATTATTCTCACTGCGCGTTCCATATAAAATTCACATCAAAGTTGTTGACAATGTATGGGTTTTTACAGCTTTTATCCGGCCCGGGGCTTTTTTTAATGAAATTTGACAGTCCAATTGTTGCGAAAGAATAACCTTACACTTTCTTCATTTTACATATTGACATCTATTATTTCTGATTTCGCTTACATAGTATGTTGGTTAAAATCTACATACATAAATAAATAAATATCACACTACATACACACAACGCCATCTCGTCCCAAACTGACACTAATACATATATACTTTTCGTTTGTAAATAAATACTTATTATACATAGAAACACCCAGACCAAGACAAACCTCCATGTTCATGCACACAAAGATTTGTATTAAGCAGGAATCGAACCCGCAACCTTGGCGTCGCAGGCCATCCGGTCGTCATATATGCTACTTGTGAACATTTCATAACTATCCAACAAATAGTTCTTGCGTCAAAGAGTAACAAACAACCGCATAATAACAATAAAATTAGTACGTTTCAGTAAATACAAAATAGCTATAATCAGCCAAGTTACCAACACAAAGCCTACATAATCGAACCTTACACAAATCGAGGCCGCCTGATAACCCAAATTATAGGGAACGGGGGGCGGGGGCGATGCGAGCGACAACCCTAAATATGAACGAAAAAATAGCTAGTCATTTAATTTTAGCCAGACGCCGCTGCGTACACACCGACTCTAATAATAGCTTTTTAAAAAGCAAATAATCAGGGTTCACGGATGTAGGGGTGGCAAATATGTATCGTATTTTCTATATGTGGCTGAAAATAATAACTAAACAGAACAGAAAGTTAAAAAAAAATATTCAAAAGTACAGTCGCATTTATTCCCGCCAAATATAAATAATCCAACGCGAAAGGTTTTTTTTTTATACGTAGTGCATCTGATGGTAACTGGTAACTACAGCCCATGGTCATAAAAAAGCCACTATAGCAGAATGTGAACGGTGAAGGAAAACATCGTGAGGAAACCTGCATGCCTGCGAGTGCCTAAAAAGTGTTCGAGGGAGTGTTTACCAATACGCACTTGGCCAGCGTGGTGGACTATGGCCGAGCCCAGCAGTGGGACATGTATTAGATACAGGGCAGCTATTATTATAGCAGAATGTATTTTGCATCTTAAACACAAGTATTTGATGGTCAGTACATTTAATATAACTTTTCCTTCCATTCAAAATATTTTTTGCACTTACTAGTGATCAAAAAAGTCATCACTTGTGGTAACACGTGTTTTAAGATTTACCACCCCTACCATAGTAGTAAGCTCCCCCCTCCCGCACCTCGTCCTTTCCACCCCCTACAGCATCCCCGTGACGTCATAGCATCGATCGGTGCTCCCGCCGAATTGTGCGGCCCTAGGGCTGCATCACACTGATTCACGATAACGCGCCAAATTTGACGGCAAAATTAAATTTTCCGTGTAGTTAGTATTTAGTGCGGTAAGCTCGTTATTAAACGGCTATTTTGCAGCGGAAATTGTATCTTGCTTGTTTATAAAACATGTTAAATTTATCTATCGTAGGGAAACTGAAAAGTATTTCTCTTTAAAATATTGCGCATCATGAGTAGCTGAAAATCAGCGCTGTAGGTATCTGCAGTAAATGCTGAGCTGGGGGGGCCATTTAGACCCCATTATGTAAAAGTTATTTTGTAGTTTTTGGTTTTTTGTGAAGTTGGTTTAATTATTTTCATTATATTTTTTTTCCCTAGGTTGGTAGTGTTTTATCACAATGATCCACAATATCGCGGCAAATCGACGGCAAACCTAATTTCCTGCATATAAACTGTTTATTACAGTTGGCTCAATATGAATAATTGCTTGGAATTTATATAAAATAAGAAGAACATTAAGTAAAATTTGTTTATTGTTAAATAATGAAATAGTTACTACATATAGGTCGCACAGAGAAGTGCTTGTAAACGAGTTCGAAGGGAGGTGGCGGTACCATGCATTTTTAGCGCTGTGTTTTGGTTTCGCAATAAGAAATGAAAAAGAAAATATAAATCCCGATTTAATCAATCAATCAGCCGATCTTAGTCCTCTGCTGGATGTCCAGCAGCCTCCAGTCCACAGGCCTCTACCAATTTGGGCCACAACACACAGTCCTCTATCTTCTCTGGACTACATGTGGGTAGCCATAAACGTGGCGTCGTATAAAAAATAACTTATTACTACTACCGTTTATTTAGAGTTACCTATGGTTGATTCGTGCGTTATAAGGGCTACATCATATTGCCATCGCGCTAACAACGCGGTATATTCGACAGGCAATTGGTTTTGTTTAGTAAACTGTTTAATGCGACGGTATCGTTTGTAGTTGTAGTAGTTTAAACCTGCCGGCTTAGCAGCGAAAATTGATTATTGTTTGAGTTAAGAGTATCGACGTGGAGTTTATTTTACTACAGGATAAGATTTTGTAATGCCACCTGGAGGGAAAGTACTCTTAATACTGTACATAGAAAAGTTGACTCAAAGAAAACATCCCTTTAAATTTGAATAAAAAGAAAACTGCAATCAAAGATTTCTGGAAATTCGCTTGCCACACCCGGGAATCGAACTGACTAAAATCTGTAAAATCTGTGCTTTCATTGCATGGATCGTTAGAATCAATTTGTTACATTTATTAATCTGGTTTAAAAACTACTGTTTTATTATGAGCGCGTCACGTTAATATATATTTTTTATATTAGATTTGCTACAACTAAAAATATTTAAGACCGTTTCCTGATAATACGGCACGAATAGGCGCTTTATGTTTTGGTACCGAGTGCCTGATAAACGCGATATTCCGCACCAAGTATTTAGGAAACGGCCTGACAATAGAATTCTCTGGCTGTTATCCCGTCTAAATTTGACAGCTATATTGGGTGTATATATATATACTAATATACAGGGTGTATTTTTGAAACGGGGCAGTAAGGACAAGTACCTTAACCGTTGCAGTTACAGCAAAACGTTCTTAAAAGACCTTCCCTAACTTTTTGGGACATTTTGAACTGCATTCACAGATTTTGTAAAAAACTTACAGTTAGCAAAAAAATGCAAAAAGTTCAATTTTTTTTTTTTTTATGCCAATCGATTCTATTTCATGTGGGGATCAAAAAACTCTATGGGACCATTTTAGCTTTCAGTACTAGAAAAGACAGAAATCGCCAAAAACGTTTCCCATACATTTCGGCAACAGAAACGAATTTCTACGATGGTCTAACTTTTTGTTATGGCCTGGAAGTGGGTAGAATTGACTGTAAAGTAAATAAAAAGAATTTTTACCCTCAAATTTCGAATTTGATTCGAATATCTGTGTGTTATACTTAGTTTCAGCTGAGAAACTTCGTATGAGTTATTAATTAAGGATTTTCGCTAAAATGTCTTCTAATCGTGAAAAAATTGACTTATTAGAAGCGTAAAATCGTGTGTACAGTCGGCCAATGAGTTGGGTATGCAAGGCAAAAACTTCTACGCCATAGTAAAAACTGACTGCAATAGATATGCAAGTTTGTATTTCATATTTAATAAGTGTATTATACCCACTATTTAGATATTATTATATAACTCACTTATCCATAACTGGTGTCGTAAGTCTTTACTATGACTTAGAAGTTTTTGCCCTGCATACCCAACTCATTGGCCAACTGTACACATATCTGCCTACCTTTTAGGACGGACCCTTAGGACCCTTAGGACGGACGTCGCAAGCTTCGTTCGCAGAATCCGTTTACAAACCTTGCGAAGCTCGGTGAGACATCCCTACTTGGTATACGATTATGTAACGATGGACTTATACAGTCTTTGTTATTGTACTTTACTTTCAAGGTTTTCAAAACAGTAGCTTCACCTGTTATGTTTATGTCCCATGGTATAGGGGGTGAGCCTATCGCCATCCACTGGCCACAATTCCAATTCCGTGCTGCTATTGTGAATTTCCTGACGGAAACTTCGCAAATGACACCTTGCCCGACCCGGACATCGAACCGAAGAACTCGCGGTGAGACGCGCATACGCCAACCACTAGACAATTGAGGCAGTTTACTCTTGCTATACTCTATTAAGATTCATTGAATTCGGGTCCGTTATCAATCTGTTTTTTAAATAATTATGACAACGTACTCTAATACTTAACTAACCAAAATACATGAGTGTTACCTACACTTCTCCCACCATTACTAATAAAATCTGTAAATTAAACAGATAAACACAGATAAACACTTTTATTGATAATGATTTATTACACGTCATAGCATTTTTAGCACATACAAAATCATGAATATAAATGAATCGATCATAAAAACAATGGCATCAACATATCATTCATTATAAATAAATAATAGAATTATGTTATAATATAAATAATTTAAAAATAGTCTAATAGTAAATAAACAGCTTAGCAGTTTCAATGGAACATTAGTCAAAAAATACACATTTATTTCAAATTTAACTATTACTAATTTTTCAAGAATATGTCATCAACGGAGTAAAAGGCTTCCTGAACGAGCCAGCACTTAAGTTTATTTTTAAAAACACTTCGTGACTTTGAGGAGGTTACATTATTTGGTAATCATCAATTATACTCTGTCCATTCCTTTATTTTCTTTGTGACAGATTACATTTAGGGATGCCTTCACACGTTACGGATTCGATTTGAAATCATAATCGATTTTGTCTAAGAAGAACTTTCAATCGATTAATTACATCGAAATGGTTTTAGTTCATTATTAATTATTCGTTTATTAGTAGTTTTTATTAGATGAAATAAATATACAAAATAATAATATAATAATAATGTCACATACTTAGTCTATGACGGTTTCCTCGTTACCATTGTTTACATTTTGATATGTCATGCCAAGATTTCGACTTAATTACTTGCAAATAATTATTCATGGAATCATGATACTATTATTATATTCTTTTTTTTATAAAAAATACAGACAATACACAAAAAAAGTCAAATTATTCTTTTTCGTAATGATCGATTTATTTCATTTCACGATTTGATTTATAGTCTGTGGTTGTTTGTTACAAACAGTGAACTTCCCTAAAAAGTGTCGCTTGTCAATAAAGTACATTATTATTGTAGTACATTAATCTGACAAAAAAAAACGGTAATTCATAGGCGTGATCTGTCAAAGAGAAAATAAAGGAATGGTCAAAGTATACATCCTGTGCTTTCATTGCATTGATCGTCGATACACGAACATAGTAATAATGATTAAATATGCAGGCTTTGTTCGCACGTCTTCGCATTGCTACGGGCTCTTGGAATTCACACGGATAATATTATGAAAGTTTGTGTCGTAAAGCCGGATAATAACTTATAAGCATGCATAATATTAGCACGACTGGTGTCTGAAGTACACACGTTGGTACTGGTACGGTGTTATGATTTACATAAATCGGGAACTGGATCCATATAATACTCTAGAATCACGGCATTTTAGAACTGGATCGGTATAAGCTACGTTCTTAAATCATAAATTTATATTTCACTGGTAGTAGAGCTTTTGTGAACGAGCTCTAGGGCGGCAGCAACAACGTCTCACCTATAAGCATAATAAGCATGCATAATATTAACACAACTAGTGTCTGAAGTACACACGTTGGTACTAATATGGTGTTTAAGCTGATTTACATAAATCCAGTAACTGGATCCCGTACAAAGAATATAATACTCCACGGTATTTTAGTACTCAATCAGCTAAATATAGTGGTTACTAACGCTGTTCCCTGAATCGCCCTACGAAGGTCAGCGAGCATCCCTTCTTGGTAAAATATTACGTAACCCGACGTACGCTGTAGAGTCTTTGTTCTGTGTTTCTGTTCTGGGAAGAGACACGTTCCCTTTGAAGCTGTTTTGTATCCTTTAGACACGTGTTTGAATATGTATTTGTATTACAGAAATATATAACTGTGTAATTGTAATTCAGATATAAACAGATCGTTCAATCTTCAAAATACTTCATGCTCTCCGTTAACTACGCACTACAATTACACTATATTCTAATTAATAATGTATTTTTGTAAACACTTTCAATAAAATTACAATTTAATTTCAAGCATTTAAATAAATAAATAATACATATCTCACAACTCACACACAACGCCATCTAGTCCAAAACTAAGCAGAGCTTGTAATATGGGTACTAGAATAACTGATACTAATACATATACATACTTTTCTTTTGTAAATACATACTTATTATACATAGAAACACCCAGACTAAAACAAACCCCCATGTTCATGCACACAAAGATTTGTCTTAAGTGGGATTCGAACCCACGACCTCGGCGTCGCAGGCAGGTACACTACCCACTCCGCCATCCGGTCGTCATATTTGCTTAAACAGTCTTTAAATTTAACCTTTTTCTCAAATACCTTAATCATCATCATTTTCATCATCTTCTGAGCCTTTTCCCAATTACATTGGGGTCGGCGTCATGTCTAACGGATGTAGCTGAACATCAGTATTTTACGTAGGCGACTGCCATCAGCCCTTCACAACCCAGTACGAGGTAATACAATACTCTTTATTAGACTAGTTGTCTGACCTTCTAGCCTCTGACTCCCCGTAACGACTGCCATAGACGCAAAGTAATAAAAATAATTTATGAACATAATGTAATTTGGTTACATACAAGGAAACACACTCTCATAAACCAGAGTTTGCCGACTAACATTTGCGCTTGATAGTCTTATTTTACGTTTATCAATACAAATAGATAAAATTGAAGTGTCTGTTTTTATTGTCAAAATAACAACGTATTTTTCAGTTTATATAGTTATTTTCATGATACCTATGCCCAAAATACAGTTTTTAAAATTGTTGTCTGTCTGTCTGTCTGTTTGTGTCTTCTAATCTGCTGGACCGATTTTGATTAAAGTTTAGATGCAGTTAACTGACAACAAGGCGCGTAACATAGGTTACTTTTTATTGACCTACCACGCAGATGAAACCGCGCTAATCTCGAGAACAACTGGTCATATTTAATGTATGTATGTATGTTTGTATGTATGTATGTATGTATGTATGTATGTATGTATGTATGTATGTATGTAACCGACTCCTTTGGACTCGATTTTGACCCACTTTAAACGGACAGATTTCATTAAAATTTGCACACCTGTCAAAGATCGATGACAATGCAATAATTCGATAAAAAAATTAAAAAAAAAAAAAAACGCTCTTATAAATAAACCAAACTAAAAAGTAAAAACTAAATAATAGTTTAAAAAAATTAAAAAACACGTTTTTAAAATACTTCTAACTAAAAACTGAAAAATAATTCTTATTATAAGCTGAAAAAAGCGTGGGGCGCTCTGTGCCATATTTTTCGTCTATCGAGCAACCCACGCTTTTTTCAGCTTTTATTAGGAATTATTTTTCACTTTTTAGTTAGAAGTACTTTAAAAGCGTGTTTTTTAGTTTTTTTTAACTATTATTTATTGATAATTCTTTCTGTGTTTGATAGTCTAACTCTCAATAAAGGTATTTAGGTATTTAACACACGGGATTGGGGAGTAAGGTTGAATGCGAGTCAAAGCGCGCGAGTGGCTACTACTTAATACAACAAATTTCACGCGGACGAAGTCGCGGTAAAAGCTAGTTTATAAATTAAAATGCATGCAGTCTAGCCACTCAGCTGTAAACGTCATACAGTTACTCAAAACGTGCCACTTTTATGCAACGTTATCGAATATTGACACAACCCTCAATTTGGCAGTGTTTGCAAATTCATGTTGATTGCTAGATAGCCCAAATTGAAAAGAAAAAATTGCTGTTCCATTTTATACCGTTTCGGTTTTAAACCTGACGTGAACTCCCCTTGAGTTTTGATCGGTTTATTTGTCTGTACTATAGGAGCTATTTTGATGACTAATTTTATTTTCGCATGTAATTAAAACACCTTTCGATATTAGAACCACCATTAAAAGAATTACTTTGATATCACATTAGCTTACTAAAATAATAATATTTTAAATTCACATTAATAAAGAAGTATGATAGCAATATGAAATATTGCGTTTATAAAAATGGTTTTATGCTCAAACAATTGTGTGTGTATTAAATAAAAAAAATTCTTACTTTAATAATAAACTTTGAATGATCATAAAATAAGTTAGACTTAAAGACTAAAAATAATTGCATTTGGTTTCTGTTTACCTATATTTATTACTATTGCATTATCAGTCGTCATCCCTATTCTAAGCAACTTGCAAAATATCAGTATATTCCTAATTCCCTACAATACATGATTGTGTAAAGTTTATTTTGTCCTGGTAGCAGTCACTTGCAGCTACAGTCTGGATAAAAATATATTATAAACGTAGGTACTGCGCGTGCTATTTTGTATCAATTTTATCAGATTTTATACGAATTATCATAAAAATACATTGTATTTTATATTTCAAGTACCATTAGACATGTCGTCTCGTCGAGACACAAACACACCGTAATAATGATTAAATATGCAGGTACTAGCTATTCACACGTCTTCGCATTGCTACAGACTCTTGGAATTCAAACGGGTAATATTATGAAAGTTTGTGTCATAAATCCGGATTATGAATATTAATGGTTTGTATTCCTCACGCAAAAACGACTCTTTCGATTCTGATGAAATTTAGCATACATATACATTATATTGTAGATAATCATGTAAATTACTTTTTATCCACGTGAGTACTGGACAACTAAAGCCACGGGCAGACTTGTGTAGTAGAAATGTTTATTGGTACATTGTGTCAGATATTGGGCGAAACTACGTAAAAAATATATGTATTGTTTTTAAGTACCATTAGACATGTCGTCGAGACACAAATATAGACTGTAATGGCATAGACATATCATAGTTATAATGATTAAATATGCAGGTGCTCGCTATTCACACGTCTTCGCATTGCTCCGGACTCTCGAAATTCAAACGGTTGTAATACTTGTAATATTATGAAAGTTTGAGTCATAAATCCGGATTATGAATATTAATGGTTTGTATTTCTCACGCAAAAACGGTTTGATGGATTCTGATGAAATTTTGCAGACATATAGATTATATATTATGGATATACATGTAGACTTTATATTTATGTGAGTACCGGACAACTAAAGCCACGGGCAGACTTGTGTAGTAGAAATGTTTATTGGTACATTGTGTCAGATATTGGGCGAAACTACGTAAAAAAATATGTATTGTTTTAAGTACCATTAGACATGTCGTCGAGACACAAACATAGACTGTAATAGCATAGACATAACATAGTTATAATGACTAAATATGCAGGTGTTAGCTATTCACACGTCTTCGCATTGCTACGGGCTCTCGGAATTCAAACGGTTGTAATATTATGAAAGTTTGAGTCATAAATCCGGATTATGAATATTAATGGTTTTTATTCCTCACGCAAAAACGACTCTATCGATTTTAATGAAATTTTGCAGACATATAGATTATATTATGGATAAACATGTAGACTTTTTATCCATGTGAGTACCGGCAAGTAAAGCCGCGGGCAGACTTGTGTAGTAGAAATATTTTTAACTACATTATGTCAGATATTGGGCAAATCTACGTAAAATATATAATAATATGTTTTGTTCTAAAGTACCATTAGAAATGTCGTCGCGACACGAACATAGAAATAATGATTAAATATGCAGGCGTTGTTCACACGTCTTCGCATTGCTACGGGCTCTTGGAATTCACACGGATAATATTAGGAAAGTTTGTGTCGTAAATCCGGATTATCTATATATATAAATGAAAGTCGTGTTAGTTACACCATTTATAACTCAAGAACGGCTGAACCGTTTTGGCTGAAAATTGGTGGGGAGGTAGCTTAGAACCGGGAGAAGGACATAGGATACTTTTAAAATATTTTCGAGGGCAAAATTTTATCGAGGGCGAAGCCGCGCGGGGCAGCTAGTAACTTATAAGAATGCATAATATTAACACGACTAGTCTGAAATATACACGTTGGTACTGGTACGGTGTTATAATTTACATAAATCCAGTAACTGGATCCATATAATACTCTAGAATCACGGCATTTTAGTACTGGATCGGAATAAGCTACGTTCTTAAATCATAAATTTATATTTCACTGGTAGTAGAGCTCTTGTGAACGAGCTCTAGGGCGGCAGCACCGTCTCACCTTTAACCTGCCGGCAAAGAGTACTGCTTGCATTCGGTTCCGGTTTGGTGGTGAGATCAGGCCCTAAAATTACTGGCATATTAGGCATAACACTGTAGTCCTCAGCTGCAGCGACGCATCTATAATCTGCTTTTGCGGATTGTTGATGTCCACTTACCATCAGGTGGACCACAAGTTCGTTCGCTGCCGGCATAGTATAAAAATATATTTATCATAACATCATTTTATAAATGCCGATCTAGTTTTAAAATTCCGTGACACTGGATCCAGCTACTGAATTCATGTAAATCAGCTATTAACAAGAGACAACATGCAGAATCGCAAATGTTTTAAAATTATGTTTTTTAAAAATGTTTAGTCATTTGAAAAGTGCTAATGAAGTAAAGTGATACTGAATAAAAATATGGGAGCGCATAAAATGATATGAAGTACTTATTAGCAAACCGTCACACACCTTTTCCTCCATAAATTTTATAGCAACTTTGAAGTTGAAGTGAATTCACAATCAGTGAAAATTCAAGCAGGTCGTATACTTATATTTGTTTTTAAGGCTTGTACGCTTAAGTACACACGATTCATGCCATGGTTAAACTACAGCCAAGGAAAAGAAGAAGAAAAACGATATGAAAATGTCGTTAGAGTAAGCAAGATGTAACATAAAATCGTTAAAAACAAAAACGTAAAATACTTACAAATATAACCAAACTCCTTATTTACAATGATCTGGTCTATCCAGCACCCTGGTTGGACAAACGACCCATGATTGGCATAGAAGTCCACGTCTCCTATGGGCGTGGGGAACCCAAGGATGGGGTTGGTATGCAGCACATCGACAAATGCTGCGTCCCCTTTGGAAAGATGGCCGTCGCTGCTCGTTAGGCCGTATCCAGGATACGCTGGATCTAGACCTGGAATAAAAAATTATAAGTAAGAAATTATTGTATCATAACATAGCATCGTGAGTATATTACACAAAAAAGTGTCGCAGAATTGTATAATACCCACAATTCACCAGTTATGTGTTGATCACATGTGTTAGGGAGTGATCCTATCATCGCCATCCGCCGGCCACAATTCCAACTCCATGCTGCTATTGGGAATCAAAACCGAGACCTCGTGAGAATTCGTTAACACTACCTCTAGACAAACGGTGTTTCAACAACATGTTTTCGTTAAACAAAATCCTATTGATCTCAGGAACATAAATAAATCCCCATTTCGCGTAGTAGTCGTGTATTCTTTTGTACGGTTTAACTTAATGCTCATTGGGACCGGTGAGTGTAGTTCTCAGTGCCAAGAGACAAATTCGAACTTTTCCAGTACATTTATCTCTATTAAAAAAGTTTTAGTAGACAGGTAAGACATTGCAAGCTTCACCTACTAACAAATTCGTTTTACAGCAAGTATTCCATTTTGTTTTAAAATATAACTTCCGTACATGGCTACATAAAATCAATCTCAAGCAAAATGTCTACCAATAACCAATATTCAGAGGTATTTCAATTTCCTTTAGAATTTGGTCGCTATACCGCAAATTCCTTAGCTTGCAGCCAATAAATATCTCGCTTTAATAGCAACATATCTCACTGGTAATCCTTCGGAACACTGCAGCTCGTGCCTGGAGGAAACCCTGACTAGAGGAAGGAGGGTGGCAACCCTGCGGTTTTAATATCCAGGGGGTACTACTAGGTGCAGGGTTACCACTAACTTCGCAGTATTATCGCCTGAATAGCGCAGTATAGCGCCGTCGCACTCCCACCTAAGCTTCCAGACCATGTGCATAATCTCGTTGTTTCATCATTACAGACGTCACGTGTCATCTATTGTATGAGTTAGATTATTCTGAGTTTAGGTCATGCCAAAGTCAAAAAGTTTTCATCGCTTATCGCAAATCATAAAGTTACTATCTTAAACGAAGTATAGTACAATATTATTATTTCTCACCCGTTATCCTTCCGAGTAGTAATCCGCGTGCCCTTAGGTTTTTCCCCGCAAACCCCGCAGCTTCAGCACCCAGTGAGAACCCTACTACGTGAAGGTTCGCGGCTCGAAGCCCGGCAGAGTCCAAAAACTGAATGAAGTCTGCGAGACGTCGGCCCATGTAGCGGGTGTTGCGGACCGCTGTTATGTACCTGAGAATGTTTATCGTTACATAAGACAAAGTTCACAAAAAGAAGAAAAAAACAAGCACACATAGTATTTCTTACTTTTTAGTGCATTATCTTTAATTGAAGTTGGTTTTTACTCTTGTAAAATTATTTAACAAACATACAGATAAGAGTGAGTATGCAAATCAATGCAGCTTGCGGTAATATGTACCGTACATATGTTCTGTGTTTCAATAAAATTCTGTATTTTAGTAACGAATTCAGTTGAATAAAAATACTAAGTTACTGGTAACATCAAATACAAAATTGGTTCAATAACTAAATTCAAAATTGCCCGAATGTTTCATTCTCCTTACGCTCATCAAATGCCTGAAAACAGTAATTTTACGTTTATAGCAACCATTATTAAATCTGTCTTCAGCTTTAAACAATAGCCGGCAATCTGGCACACCGACCAGCACACGTGTTTGCAGCAAAAACACGTAAATCTATTGGATGGTTGCTAACAACGTCTGCCAATAAATAAGAGAGCCATAACGTTGCCTCTAGGGAAAGTAATCGTCGAATGTTCGTATCCAGGAAATAATGTTTCAATTTTCACGTTTAGGTTAATAATAAAAATAAGTTAGTTAAACGAATATGTCGCTTAGAACCTTTTATCTTACAATTGCTATATAAAGGTGTTTGGTTCATAAACTTAGGTTAGCGCTTAGTATTCCAGCCACGTAGTATAAAAAGTTGACTGTTTGTATGATTATAACTATGTAAGCTTTACGGCAACAAATAATAACCAAAAATCTGTCATGCCAGCACACGTGTATGCAGGAAACACACATAAATCTATTGAATGTTTGCTAACAGCCACTGGCAATAAATAAGAGAGCTATCACGCAGCCTCTGGGGAGCGTAATCGTCGCATGTTCGCACGTCAAATGTTCATGCCCATCTTCACTTTAAACGAAATCGTGTTTGACTCACTGAATAACCGTTTACACTTAATTTATTCTAACTTAGAATAAGTCTCTTAGTAATTCATAACTTATTTTACAAAACCCTTGCTAGAAAACTCAAACATAAGCGACTACTTATACTTGTCGTTTAGTATATGTCACTTTTACCAGTATGTGTTAACATGATTGACAGCTAAGCTAAGCTAGCAAAAAAAAAGTTAATTTTAAAAGTTTTACTTATGTATACATAAGTAAAACTTTTAAAATTAACTTTTTTTTTTCAAAGTGATTGTCTATGCGAATATATTGTACGCTAACATGTGGTACTAAGCGACAGCAGTGACAAGCTTAATGGCAACAAATAATAAACGAGAATCTGGCATACAACGCACATAAATCTATTGAATGTTTGCTAACAGCCAATAAACAAGAGAGCCATAACGCTGGCTCTGGGGAGAGTAATTGTCGCTTTTTCAAATGTTAATGACACACCTACACTCTGCACAAAATCGTGTTTCCCTCACTGAATAACCGTTTCTACCATTGTTAGTAGAAACGGTTGAGAAGTTTGGTTATTGTTTCTTAACTTACATTCACATCTCTATGAGAGTTAGTGCAGTTAGTTCGCACTAGTAAGGTTCAAATTTCTGATAAGGTTTCAGATAGTAAAGTTGCGGTAAATTCTATAAATTTTTAAACAAACTTGTAATTTTATCATGTGATAAGTTTCGAACAGGCTTATCTAGAACTGATGAAACTAGACTAAGAATTCAAATACAAGCCGCATGTTAGTCTCCAACTCTCCACTGATTACCCTCACCACAAAATAAATAACCTACTGCTAGTCACAACACCGTAATACCCGGCATGGAAAAATAGTATTCTACAATGTGTTTTCAAAATTTGCTGATTTGATTTATTCAGAATCAACATCTTGAATTATAATGCAATTGAACTCACCATGGAAATACTATAAGCCTGGCCCAATTGACTGCTATAAAATTATAATTATCAGCTGCCAGGAACGCTGAAAGAGAAGAAAACATAATATAGAAACCATTTTATACAGCGTAGCGTTGGAGCTCTATCAGAAAATCATCGCTGCAGGGCTTTGTCTGTCAGCGTCTATATGCGCGAGCGATACCTAGCACCCCAGCAAAGTCTTGTAGATGGAACACACTGGGTTTTAGTCCGTGCAACTCGGACATAACCACTGACTCTGTCCAGATCAGTGGTATGCGTCAGTATAAAAAAGGGCTTTGTTGCACTGCAGTACATAGATGGTGTCCATTTCTGACAAATTTATTGTTAAGTATTTAAAGTTTTATTTTTTGCTCTTTTTGTCAGAGTTGTCTATACTTTTTTCTTTATTTTCTTTCACCTCGATAGTAAAGTAGTAACTATTATATAGCTCATGGGCATCCACAATTTAAACAAGTAGATTCTAGATGCGTGTTCATGTGTGCACTACGATGTTATGCTTCATGTGATATCAATTTCAGGGCCTTATCTAACCACTAACTGCTACTATCACTACTAGTAAGATTTATCGAAACCACACATTTTTTTTCTTAATCGTAAATAAATAATAAAATACCATAGAATATACCATAGACGACCTGTGGGGCGCCACCGATAATGCCGTTCTTGTAGCAAATTTTTGGTCCAACAAAATATAAATATTATGCAGTAATAAATTTTCTTTCAATTTAAATTTAAATATAATGCAATATTATCCATTTGTTTTCCATTGACACGCAAAGAAGAAGAATAAATAATTTAATGAAAAAAAAACAATGTTTCTACTAACCTACAAATAAATGACTTAAAAGCTAAAATAAATAACTATGTACAAACCTAATCTAAAAACCGCTACCAGTGGGCAACGTTCCCAAAATGCTGGCAGCATTTTGAAAATAAATAAAATGAGAACAGAGAACGTGTGGCCTCAAACAGGCGGGTCGAAACGAAGTCCAATTATCCTACTTAATTTTCGTAATAAACTACTGCGTACAAACAATTTTCGCATTGCCATAAAAGTAACGATATTATCACAGCGATACGATCTCGTTTAATACTCGGCCACCATATTTATATTCCATAAATATTGAATCACATCAATTATGTTATTATAGCATTAACACAATAAGGGATGTTGGTGCTACCAGTTATAGTCATGATTGGAAGTAGTTAATTAACGTAACATCACGCCAATATTATCCAGAAGGGTGTGGCAGAGGTGTACAAAACCCACATTTCACCTGTTGTAGTTAGGTTCCATTTGATAGGGAGTGAGTCTATCGCCATTCATCGGGCACAATTCCGACTACTCGCTGCTTTTGTGTCACAACATTTTGCCCAGTATCGAATTCGAGACCTCGCGGTGAGAGGCGCATACGCTAACCACTAGACCATCAAGGCAGTTAGTTAATCACTTTTTATAATTATTCTTACTTATTCGTATTAAAACTGATTTTAAGAAGCATTTTTCAGTTTGTTTTTTTTTATAAAAGTTACTAATGTATTGTTAAATGCAAATAAATCAAGCAATTTTCAAAGTAATAGAAGTAAGACAGTTTGATTTCCTAGCTAAATAAAGACTTTTTTCGTTAATTAGTTCTAATATGACGACATAATATTATGATCTAATCAACTGATGCTTCATCTAGCTAGACAGTTCTGACAAAGTGCCAAGTTACCAGTGATTTAGATGCAAACAAAAAGCCCCAGAAATTGCCACACATTAACAAATCGATTTTACAAAAATTTTGATGTCATAACAAAATCGCAAATCGAATAAGCTTGCAAAAGCACTTTTCAGTGATTAAACTTGACTCAATAGGTGTGAATATGATCTTTTTTATCGGACAATCCAAAAGCTGGCCGAAAACTGCAAACAATGAAGTTTTTCTCAGAAAAACATTTTTAAATTTTCCGGTGTACATTTTTCCACCCTGGGCGTCAGAATCATGTACTGAATCACTGATAAGCGGCTTTGTCACGATGTCATTTACGTCCTAGAAATATAGAAAACCTCTAACTCAACGTATATAACTACGTCATTTTATCAATATCTCAGACAGACACTTGAAGATGAAGATATATTTTGGGCACCACCCACGATTCCTACCTTCATTCTTTACGCCTACGAGTATCCCAAAATAGATCAACAGACGTCACTCTTTGGATAAAATTACATTTAGTAATAATTTGAAATTACAGCTGACGTACCTTGACGCCTTATTGCCAGTCAATTACATATTATTCTTCATATTTTTTAACACGCTTATATTAGCTTCCCCTGTAATGTATGTATGTATGTAACCAACTCCTTTGGACTCGATTTTGACCCACTTTAAACGGACAGATTTCATTAAAATTTTGCACACCTGTCATAGATCGATGACAATGCAATAATTCGATAAAAAAAAATTATATTGTTCATTACCATTTTCAGCTTATATTAGGAATTATTTTTCTCTTTTTAGTAAGAAGTAGTTTAAAAGCGTATTTTTTAGTTTTTTAAACTATTATTTATTGGGTTTGGAGCTTACATATTGATACTGTTTTGAACCAGTAAGGTAGCGACCCATCCACCTTTTTGTAGACCACATAAGATCTTTGTGGCAGGGAAGTAAGAAACTCATTAGTACCAGGCCATATTTGGTTAGAGGTTTGGCAATTGGTATCAGTTGCATTTATGTGTGAGGACTTGGTCAGTTTCTCCCTGCAACGGCCAACTTGGGCCCGGAGACGTTTTGAAGATTGCCAGATTGACCACTGGAGTTCACTCCTAGGAGGTACATGCTCGACCAAAATTATAAGACGCGAGGAACTTAGCCTTGCTATTGAAATTTAGCAGTAGCAAAATTTTACATTTGAAAAACGTAGATGAAATCTTTTAGTTTTAATCACATTTGATGACTAAAAGTGTATGACACTAAAAATCGCAATTATTTTATCCAATTGATAAATCTGAGAGTCAAACACAAGAGAACTACGCGTGCAGTTAATAAATTTCAGGGCCAGTTTCTGAGGTTCTGGGTAAATCTTATCCGACCCATAAAATATAACCTGACCGAGTTTAGAAGTGACACAAGCTACACTTAAAAAAACTGCTGTCACTTTCATTTCTATTTGTTATTATGCTTATCCTGCCAAAAAGGTTTAACTAACACCTCTGAAACTGGGGCTTAATTTATCAATTAACTATACTTTATACTAGAGGTGCTACGCCGTAGCCGTCGTAGCTTGCACTACGAAGCGTAGTCACGCCATGCAATCATCCACACCTATTTAGCTGAATGGGACTACCTTGGAAGGGGTCAAGATAAGCACACTTTACAATAACGTGGGAAATGTAAAAAGGCTTTCTTTTGTGCCGTAATTAGCTATGCAAAATATAACATCAGACCTTGTCTTTTCTAGAAGGCTATGACAGGGGTGTATATCACTCACTCCACGATTACCAAGATGCCCTCTAAGATCAGAGCACTTAGTATTTTTAACACGCTTATATTAGCTTCACCTGTATGTATGTATGTAACCGACTCCTTTGGACTCGATTTTGACCCACTTTAAACGGACAGATTTCATTAAAATTTTTCTCACCTGTCAAAGATCGATGACAATGCAATAATTCGATAAAAAAAAGAATTAAAAAAAAAAACGCTCTATAAATAAACCAAACTAAAAAGTCGAAAACAAATAATAGTTTAAAAAAAACTAAAAAACACGCTTAAGTACTGCTGCAAAGTGGGTTGCTCGATAGACGAAAAATATGGGACAGAGCGCCCCACGCTTTTTCACAATAATACTAGTATTTTTTGTTCATCACCATTTTCAGCTAATATTAGGAATTATTTTTCACTTTTTAGTTAGAAGTACTTTAAAAGCTTGTTTTTTTAAACTATTATTTTTTTATAAAGACGCGCCGGCGAAAATTAATCACAAAGTGCCCCCGAGGTTTATTTACCTTTTCAAGGCACGGCGGGCAACCGTAACGGTACGACATTAGTTACCAAAATGTAGGTTTTAAACACGTCTGCCAGGCAATATTTTGATTTCTTTTGTACCTATATTAAGTGTCCTACTATGTACCTACTGTTTTTTTTTGTGTGCACAATAAACAAATTAATATATATAAAAAAAAAACAATATAGCAGTGATGTTATGTTGTTAATGTAATGCCAGTCTGATATCCACGACATACTCGTATACTAGCCATGCGTGTCTAACACCTATTTAATGTGATACCGTCACGCTGTTTCATGTCTTTCCTTATCCTTTTCATCGTTTATCATGTTCATTCATTCTTGTGTGTTAAATAAATAAAATTAAAATATTAATACGTTTTCCTTTAATTGATTTAACATGTTTCTTAGAGAGATAAGATCTATGTATATGAAATGTTTTTTTTTTAAATTGCTTTCTAGTAATTTGGCTCTTCCCAAGTGGTAAGTTTGTCCATAAACAGTAAGTATGTCCTTTCTCAGGTCTTAAACCTTCACGAACCACCTCCATACAAATTTGATCAAGTATGGTTCAGTAGTTAGCTGTAAAAGCGTAACAAACAAACAGATAGACAGACAGACCGACGAAGATATAAAATTAGTAAAGATTTAGACCGTACGTATCTAGTGAGTACCTACTTTAGATACAGGATAAAGGCAGAGTCATAGAAAACCCTGCATATGTCCTTAAAATGATTGCCTCTCGGCCAGACTGTCCAATTTAATATAAATGGATGTCTATTTTATTAGGGCATCACTAAATTTATATTGTTTTTGTTTGAATTAATCTATGTATCTAGAATTGTATTATTGACAAGCATGAATTTCTATTATTTGTTTTTGATTGATATATTTTAGACCCTCGACATATTTCTCACTGTATGTTATACTATGGATTTTAAATCTGAAATAAACGTTGAATAATTTGTAACCCAGCTTCCTTACCATTCTTCACAGTAGTGGTGCCAATCCCCCTGGTGGCCTCGGAGAACCCCATGAGGTAGATGACGGTGGGCCTCGAGAAATCGAACCCCGACGCACGCAAACCGTTCACATCATTCGGCGGTATTACCCGAAATGACGTAGGATTTGCCCTGAAATTTGGGAAAACAAACAAATAATATCATGCCTATATTACACAGAAGATTAAAGGCAGAGGTGTTGTTACACATATCAGCTGTTGTGTTTAATTCTCATGGTATAAACGTACCTAACCTATTGCCAATACCTTGTTGTCCTTTACTTCTTGTCTACTTTTGACCGATCTTTTGTTCCTGTTGCTAATGAGTTTACTATTTTACTGCCCACAAACGATTATCGTTTTGTTTTAATACCTACTTTTTAAATGTGTTATTAAATGTTTGTCTTAATAATTACGCTCGCATTTACTTGCTATTTATGTTTTGTATCTATTTAGGTATGCAAATAAATGTAATGCTATACTAAAGCTTGCATGAAATATGTACAAATTTTATAATGTATGTAATGTGTTATGTTTGTGTCTAAAAGTTCGGAAAAAGCGCACTAGCTTTGTGTAATGTAATCGACTTTATAATTTGTTAACTTCTAGGATTAATTTACAAAAAATAAACATCAAACGTAACAAATCCATTGTTACGTTTGATGTTTATTTTTATGCAATAAAGATCTTTAAAAACTCAACTCTATTGCCAATACCAGGTAAAATTGCCAGTTGCTACTGAGGATGTCATAGTTACCTACATAATGTCACGCCAATATTACCAAGAAGGTTTATCCATTACTGTGTTCCGGATTGATGGTGAGATCAGGCTCTAAAATTACTGGCATATGAGGCATAACACCGTAGCTGCAGCGACGCATCTACAATCTGCTTTTGTGGATTGTTTATGTCCATGGGCTGTACCTCCACTTACCATCAGGTGGACTACACGTTCGTTGAACGATGATAAAAAAAACAAAAGTTTAATGTTAAAGAATATGAATGTGAATATAATATACAGGATGTGATATATATATATATACAGGATATAAACATACCAATAAACTGGTCTGTTTTGTGTGTCTGAAAATTTTAATGCACGTCACTGTTTTACCAACAAGGTAGTTATAAAAATGTGTAACTCAGAACGACACAGGATCTGACCTGAAAACAAACAACTTCAAAAACTTCTAACTTATAATGGTGTTATGGAAAAGTTAGGAAAACTTCATAAAAAGGCTTTTGAAACAAGCATGAAGCCTGACACTTTCGAAATTATATAAATTCAAGACGTTTCCCCTTGGGTGGATTTTCTAAATATAAATTATTACTGTTTCTGTCCCTTGAGCGTCATCTGATATAATTGGACTATTGTCCACCTGAACAGCTGCGCATTTAAATCGTCTTGTGCTATATAGATTCCGACCGCGGCTTAGCCCGTAACGTTGAAAAGTGTTCTTCTTCGTCGTGTCGATGGCTGAGTAAATTTTTATTCTGACTTGCCATCGTGGGTAAGGATTAGTCAATTCGCTTTGGGGAACTCGTGAATTGCCCAGGGTGCGCCGGACGTTGGGAATTGTGTACGTCACTCGGGGAGACTCCTTTCATGCACCCAAAGTTATAAAGTAATAGCCTTTGTTTTTTTTCTGGGGAGAACTATCACACCAACTTTTATTAAGATCGGTTTATACTCTGCACCAAAATCACAAAGAAAAAAATCAAACTCCAATTTCTGCTTCTTTTCTCTCTGATTCTGGTGCAGAGTATAGTAGCTTCGGAGTCTATTCGGTATACACAGTATGTATAGTTAGTAAAAATTTCGACGACCGGATTGTTGAGTGGGTAGTGTACCTGCCTACGACGCCGAGGTCGCGGGTTCAGTTCCTGCTTAAAACAAATCTTTGTGTGCATGAACATGGGGGTTTGTGTAAGTCTGGGTGTTTCTATGTATAATAAGTATGTATTCACAAAAAAATTATATATATTATGTATTAATATCAGTTATTCTGGTACCCATAGCACAAGTTCTGCTTAGTTTGGGCTATATGGCGTTGTGTGTAAGTTGAGAGATATTTATTTATTTTATTTTAAACTAGCTGACCCAGCGAACTCTGTTCCGCCTTAAAGGCAATAAATAAGCAGATTTTGGAATTAATTAAGTTTATTATAAAATACAAATTAAAAAATTAAGTACATTAATCATTCATTATTGTTAAGCGCAGGTAAATTTTAATCAAAATAGAGTGAAAAACATTTACAAACGACAACGATAATTGATCAGTTATTCAGCGGGATGAAAAATGATTAAATTACTAAAATGGCTATTAAAAAATAGGGGTTGATGATAAAAGGGTAAAAATTTGTGTACGTTACGCCAGCAAGAAAGTGTCACCTAGAGTGATATGAGTAGAACGTATAATTAGTGCGCAATCTGCTGTAAATGTGCGCCGCATAAAAAATTTGTGCGTCTTGTAGTTTTGAAAAAAAAACGTAAAAACGATTCCTGCTGGAGTAACGTTGTTCTAGCAAGAAAATTCTAGACGAATCATCGGAGATATAAAATACATACATGGGCAGAGAGCTTATATTTGCGCAAATTTGTGCGCCATAAATATAATTTGTGCGTCTTCAGGTTTTCGAGATATTGCGTTTCCCGCTGGAGTAACGTTTTGCGAATTCGTGTATCTCAAAGACCATTATATGTGCGCCTGTAGAATGAACATACACGAATAGCTCTTAATTTGTGCATATTTGTGACATAATTAGATGCCAGATAATATTTATAATTTTCAAGTAATCGCGCTTTATTGAAAACTTAAAAAAATATTGTAGCGCCTAAATGAGAAGACGTATAAACTCGCTAAAAACTGTATTCGTTCCATCTTGACGTTTATAATTACCATAAAAAGTTTCAAAACAGAACCTACAAGCGCTAATGAATAATATTACTAAAAGTCAAAACGACGGCATCATAACTTTGACGCCATCAAACAAGAAACTGGCTCAACCTAAGATGTGTAAATGTAAACCAAAAATTAGTGCATTTATCAAATAATATATAGTAAAAATATCCAGCTTCAACTGTTTCGTATTAAGTAAATATTAAGACTAAACCAAAACAGTTATTCGGCGCAGGTTATCCGACCAAATTCGAATGACTACAATAAAGCGACGGATTCATACGTATCGATGACCTTCTTAACTTTACTCGCTAACTGGTTGAAACGTATTGTGCCCGAGTACAGTGCAGTAGAAATAGTTATTAAAATAAATTCAGATTTTTTTTTTGATTAGACATAAATAAATTAGCCATTTGCATTTATTATATCAGTAGAAAAACGAAAAAACTGTGATTTTCTGTGATAAAGGTTCAGTACCATCATAACGGGAAATTCAAGTATAAAGTAGTTACCTATTTGTTGGCCGGGATATATTTTAGTTTTGGATATGATAGTATGATACGCGAACGTAGTATAGACCGGTTAAAATTATTATCAGCTTATGTTTCTTAAAAATTAGCCTAATTTGAAAACCCAAACCTAAGCAGCCCGATATGTGAAACTTGGGTTGAAGTTTTCAAATCCGGCTATTTTTTAAGAAACATAAACTCATAACAAAATATAACGCTCTATAGGTATTTATTACGTTCGCGTACTATACAATCATACCCAAAACTTAATTATATCTCGGCCAAAACAACAACTACTTAATACCTATTTAAATTTCACGCCATGATGGTACTGAGCCACTTTAAGTGATTTTATTGTTTGTGTATTTAAGTAAATGAAAAACTGATCTGTGATTTTAAATAATACTAAATGACTATACAAGGTACAAATAGTTTAATTGAACAATGTTTGTTTTAATATTTATAGGTAGGAAATTTGATCTGTGATTTGATGCCATAATTACTTTAAGAATCATGATTATGATAATAAAAATAATATTTTTTTAAACCAACAAGCTCTTTGATTTCATATGATCAGAAAGTACATTTAATATATATTATATTTTTATTAGGTCATTGTAATAATAAATCCCAACGAACATTTGAGCGTGACTGTACGAACACAGTTTAGGTGTAATACGTTTAATAAAGGTGGTCATCGATACGTATGAATCCGTCGCTTTTTTGTAGTCATTCGAATTTGGTCGGATAACCTGCGCCGAATAACTGTTTTGGTTTAGTCTTAATATTTACTTAATACGAAACAGTTGAAGCTGGATATTTTTACTATATATTATTTGATAAATGCACTAATTTTTGGTTTACATTTACACATCTTAGGTTGAGCCAGTTTCTTGTTTGATGGCGTCAAAGTTATGATGCCGTCGTTTTGACTTTTAGTAATATTATTCATTAGCTCTTGTAGGTTCTGTTTTGAAACTTTTTATGGTAATTATAAACGTCAAGATGGAACGAACACAGTTTTTAGCGAGTTAATACGTCTTCTCATTTAGGCGCCACAATATTTTTTTAAGTTTTCAATAAAGCGCGATTACTTGAAAATTATAAATATTATCTGGCATCTAATTATGTCACAAATATGCACAAATTAAGAGCTATTCGTGTATGTTCATTCTACAGGCGCACATATAATGGTCTTTGAGATACACGAATTCGCAAAACGTTACTCCAGCGGGAAACGCAATATCTCAAAAACCTGAAGACGCACAAATTATATTTATGGCGCACAAATTTGCACAAATATAAGCTCTCTGCCCTTGTATGTATTTTATATCTCCGATGATTCGTCTAGAATTTTCTTGCTAGAACAACGTTACTCCAGCAGGAATCGTTTTTACGTTTTTTTTTCAAAACTACAAGACGCACAAATTTTTTATGCGGCGCACATTTACAGCAGATTGCGCACTAATTATACGTTCTACTCATATCACTCTAGGTGACACTTTCTTGCTGGTGTAACGTACACTAAAAATTTAGGGTTGTCTGTATTTTAATGCCATATTATAGAAAAATAAAAAAAAAGATGTTCAAAAATTTTAAAAAAATGTTAAGGGTGACAACATTCGCCAATTTACCCTTGTAAATCTGGCGCAGTATATAATAAACGACATTATATCCGCAATAATATTTCCGTTTCCATTTCGTTATACAATCCAGTGGAGTTGTCACGAACATACATGACCTCATGTCCGAACCCATGTTTTGTGTTTCCTAACGATGGCCAGTCATGAAAACTCGACCGCCTGATTCTGTGCAAATTTTAATCGTAACATGAATAGTTATGTTATGAATTTTACATAGCCTGAATATTATTAGAAACGTTTAAACGTTTGTGGTTGAGCTATTGGAACATTTGGAACCGACGCTCTTTTAGTTACAGGTAGATTTCGTTATTTTAGTAAATGAGAGATAATAGATATTTATCATAATCTTCTTACTGACCAACGAGTTAAAAACTTCGAGTTAGACTAAAAACGTATCCCTACAGAACTACAAAATCGATTTGAACGAACATTTAACATCGAGCACCCTTACATCTGTAGAAGTAAACATTATGTACATTGAAAATATCAAAAAAATAAATAGCAGGGGGTTTTACTAGACCGACACCGAACACAAAAATGTGATTAAATTTTTTTTGTCTGTCTGTCTGTCTGTTTGTTCAGGCATCACGCAAAAATTACCGGTTCGATTACGATGAAACTTAGTATAATTATTCTTTAATATCCTGGGCACCACACTGGGTACTTTTTATTTTTAATAAAACCATGACAGAATCAGCGTTTTGTTCGGCCTAGCAAAGGTTGTACCAATTATAAAAGCAGGCACAGTCTGACTGTGAGCAACCTTGCAATTCAACCTGCTGCATACACCTGCACAATGAATGCATTTATTACAAGTTTCTGATTCTGTTTGTAAAAAATAGCAATTTCTTTGACCTAGCAAAGGTTGTACCAATTATACAAAGGCTGTATGCAACCTTGCGATTGAACCTACCGCATGCACCGGCAATCACGGCATGTTGTTGTAATATCTTATTCATGAATGGTGAAAATGTTTCAAAGTTCCACACATCCTGAAACTACCACGCTTTCTCTTTTTTTAAATCTGTCCATCCAAAGGTTGCCTGGCAAAAATTGCACATTCGCAGGGCACATTATTTCTCTTCACTTCTCTATGTATATAAATTAAATTAAATTGTTTCCAGGTGTAACTGAGTTCATACAAACAATTCATAAAAACTAAGTTAACCTTATTTAATGATAATAAAACAGCAATACATTGAGTCAGAACCAACGTTATGAGAGATTGTATCTTAACAACAATGCTTCGTCTCCGTGATTAGCATTTAATACATAATACATTTGTTTTTGTCATTGAATACTAAACAATCATAATATTAAGTTGATATAAATTTGTTGTCTCGATTGTCTTGTAGTTAGCGTTTGCACCTTTCAAGTTCGATGCCTGGTTCGAACAAAGTGTTATTTGCGAACTTTCCGTCAGAAAATTCACAATAGCAGCAAGTTGGAATTGTGCCCGGTGGATGGCCATAGGATCACCCCCTATCCCATGGGACCTAAACATAACAGATGACATGTGGGTGTTGTACATCTCTGCCACACCCTTCTGGGTAATATAGGCGTGATGTTATGTTATATTATTAATTTATAGGACAAAAGGCAAAAATTACATATTTATCAAAGTACCCTTTCGTCTACTTATTACTGTTAGATGGTGGTAGAGTATTTGTGAACGTTTGGCCATGCGCTGCCGAGGACGAGTAAACGCTAGTGTGGTACGCTAGATGGCGTTAGTATCACTTCTTGTCGCTTAATGACCCAATGGCGACACACGTGCAACACTCGCTATAGGTTCAAAGTATTTAGAATCGTAACTCAGAGAAATAAGAATGAAATTTGATTATCATGGAATTGTGTAGGTAACTTAAGAAAAATGTGTGATGTGTACCTACACGTTGAGATGAGCTAAATTGTACCATAATTTTTGACGTCATTAAGTCGATATTTCTTTAAATACTCTAAAAAAAACTCAAAATTCAAATCATTTATTTTCATAGAGCCCCAGGTGGCGCTTGAACACGTCAAAATATTACAAACAAATGATATAAAAATAAATTATAAGTGAAACTAAATTATAACTACAATGATTTGAATAACCGGGGCTTAGATAATTTTAATCCTACTGTTTAGAATGAGATTATGATTAGTATTAGATTTTGCTAAGAAATCCTTCTTCTCCTCTTTATTCTATGCCGAAAGTTCAATATCCATACCTGGTAAACAACTGGTATTCAATATCGACGGCGTCATCTCTGGGGCAGCAATAATTACAACTGCCTACGGGTCCCGTCATGAAACATACTTCAGCTATACCTGTAAAAATGTACAAAAAAATATTGGTTATGTAAGTGTCTATAGGTACTTACATTACTTACCACAGTAAACACAGTTATTAAATAATTATAAAAATATGTATATTTTTCGTTACCAATTTATGTTTCAATGTTTTATAAATACCTACTAATGTCTATGAAAAGTTATGAATGTTATATTTTGTTCAATGTATTGTTATATTCTAAATAAAAAAAATAAATAAAGAAAAATATAAAATAAGAATCATGATCCTACGTATAGGCTAAAATCAAAAAGGTTAACCCTTTCGTACATTACGCCTTGTGGATGAAGGGGCTTAGAGCTACCAACCAATCGTAATTACCAACTGTGAACGTTGGTAAAAAGTTGCATGTGTCACTTATAAAAAGTTCAGTCAAGAAAGCGTAGTAATTTTTTTTCACCTATGAATGCCAAAATTAACCCATTAATATCAAAAATACAATGCAGCTATGCAAGTCAAAAATGCATAAATAATTCCTGTATGTATGTACCTAGTATTAATTTATATTTTTTCCATATGTGTGGATGTTTACAATTTGACGTTCCATATAAAATACTTCTTCTTTTCTCTGGTCCCATGTAATAAAGGGAGAGCCTATAGTTATCCACCAGGCACAATTCGAACTCCCAAATAGCACTATTGTTCGACCCGGGAATCAAACCTTAGACAGCGCGGTGAGAGACTGCATACGCTAACCACACAATAAACCGACGAAGCTGCTTCTTACTAAGTAAAATATTTTTAGAATCGACTTGCAATTTCCAGAGATTTTATTCCTAAAAACAAACAAACATTCTTATACATTTAGCAAAACGCATTTTAGAAAAAGATCAATACAATAAATCAGCACTGTCAAAAATTAGCCCACCTGTATCTTACACGAAAAATGTCAACAACAAACGAGTCAAAAGCATAAATACCTAACAATTTACGAAAGGCACGCGTAATCGGCGTACCACGGGCAACCGAAGTGCCATTGTACAAAGTATTCCCAATTAAAATGTCAGTGTTCGTTTGAGAGCGAAGATAAACAAGTGCAAAGTGGTTGTATACATATTTGTTTGTTTGTTTTATTATTATTTGTAGTTAACGTTTCCATATCTCGGGAATATAGAGTCCCGGACCTTTGCAAGGCATGCGTGGGCCGAAGCCAACAGCACAGAGGCCCGATTAATGCTTTAATCTGAATGTGATGGGGCACAAACCGACGATCATCCCTGTGTACACTATAGAAATGCACCCAAGGACAACCCCGGTGTGTAATACTATTGCAAACTATGGTAACTAATGGACCGGCAGTCTCAGACTATTGATTAAAAAACTGACGCCAGCACACCTGAAACACATGAATGAACACGGACAAATGGGCAGACGGTGACTCGCCAACTCACTATATGGGTCCCCCAAACTATCACATTTTTTTTATTATACAATCCCCGTGATATTCTGTAATATTAAAAATGTGGCACAAGGCTATGGTACCTTTT
This sequence comes from Hypena proboscidalis, assembly GCA_905147285.1. Lineage (NCBI taxonomy): Eukaryota > Metazoa > Arthropoda > Insecta > Lepidoptera > Erebidae > Hypena > Hypena proboscidalis. Next base: position 5,424,132 of record LR990143.1, read on the forward strand.
ACCTTTTAATATTGATGACACACCTTCACCTAGTATTAATTTATATTACTAGACTTATATTTTTATACAACTTATGCAGCCAACGAGCATGCTGTCCACTTGATGTCTATTGGCAACTACAATTAACACTTCAAAAAAACTCTAAAAACTCGGTCTTCGGACGAGTTTTTCTAGGACCGATAAAAATCGGGCCCGCTGTCGAATGTCGCTGTTGGTCAAATCAGTATTGCGATTTGGAGTAATATTCTGGGGAAATAGTAGCGCCTGTGTTTGGGTCCCACAATTTACTAACTATTCCTTGTCTATATATATATTTTGATTGAGAACCGTTTAACCCTGTTATTTTACTACTAATAAAATGTAACTTTTGCATGTTTTACAAGCAGAATGTTCATGGCTTCGTAAGAAAATGTAGTATCTGAATTGTAATACCTACATACAACGCAATAAAATAGTTATATACTATTCATTTTCTTACTGACGCGGACGCTACTCTAAACGTGTGCGTTATCGTGGGTGAGAGCCGTTAACGTGCTCGCCGAAGCTCGGAAGTAAACTCGGTATGTAAGGATGGACACCCATCCACGGCCGACCGTGGTTAACGTTGCTTAACCTGTAGATCAATCTAACCGCGCGGCTTCAAACTAAAAATAGGTAAATAAACAATTATTAGTTCACCATAACTGATTACGTGTCGGTTGCGGGTCGCAATGACTACGGTGTATTAATACAAATACAAATACAAATACAAATCTAAATATATTTAATGACGTAATGCAAATTCTATTGAAATAATTTTCGTCAACGTTTTGCGTGACTGAGTAAAAAGTAAACAATGGAGCATTACAACGAAATCTATAACATCGGCGGTAACCTAAATTGTTTTCTACTAACTTTGGTCGCGATTTTGTCCATGTAGAATTTTATACCTATTGATTTATTCATTATTAAATAATAGCACTAGTTTTCAACGTACGCAATCAGAGATTTTTTTGGCGTATTTGATTTTGTCGTAAAACTAGAAATCGTAAACTACTACTATAGATAAGATAAAGATAAAAGATAAATTTGGATTTTTTACATTAGATAGAACGCCAGAAGCAATTACCAATGGTCCCAATGACAAGGCCAAATACACACTTTTATATGCGAATTACACATAGATTTGTCCCATGTGTGTAATAATTTTGTAGTACCAGAAGGCTTATAAAGGTTTATCATATAATTATACTTATATAATAGGTATATATTTCTTATAAGTAAAATTACATTTAGTTTAATTACTAAATGTAATTTATTAAGATTACATAATTAAATAGAATACTCAAATGATACTTCCATTGTAAATGTTAATAATTTAAATGTTTTGTCTCTTTCGCACAGTTGACGTTTATGAACGAAGTTTAACGGGTATGATTTGAGTATTCTTTGATTTGACTTTTGAGGTTAACCACCGATGTAAACGTTGGTTGTGAAAATATAATATTTCAAGCAAGTTCGGCATTTTATTTAAAGTGATAAAGTGTTTAGTGGGTTGTGTAAAACAGTCTTATCAACTCAGAAGTGGGATACAGCTAATATTCGATAATATTAGCTTATCTTTGCTCACAAAAGAAGTATTTGTGGCCATGGATTGTGGCCGTAGTGAAGGTACGCCCGAATTACTGACGAGCCCTATCGAGACGTGTCATGCTCGTAATTCTAGAAGCCGGCATCGGCACGAGCGCAGCTCAGAGTCATCGTCTCAGAGGAGGGTTGTTAGCAAGAAACATGGTCGCGATTGTACTTCGGTGAAACGGAAACGGAGACGGAAACGTAAACAAACAGCAACGAGACTTTTACGTTCGCCACGTCGGCATCGTCGTCGCCATTCGAGATCAACGGAAAGTAGAAGCGGCAATCGAAGGCGATCGCGAAGTACGTTACGTGCGAGTAATCGCCGTTCGGAGCGGGTATCGTCGAGCCAGTCGAATGCCTCGATACGACGCTCGCGAGCTAGCTCGCGGGAAAACAGGGGACAACGTTCAACATCGCGGGAAAGCCAGCGGCCACGTCTAAGCCGCACCCCGGTGGTGTCAAGGGATCGAGATACAGGTTTGCAAGCAAACTTGAGGTATGTGGAAACTCAAAATTTATTTTTTGATAAATTTCTTGACGTAATGAAGAGTATTCAAAAATCTGGAGACCGTGATAGGTTATCCTCACTCAACAATGTTATACCCGAGTTTGATCCATTTACGCAAGAACAATCTGTTGATGTTTGGATCCACAAGGTTGAAGAATGTGCACAGATTTACGGTTGGGACGACAAGCACATTATACATTACGCGTTACCAAAGCTTTACGGCGTTGCTAAGACGTGGTACCAGGGCTTGCCATCGCTACTATTTTCATGGTTTGAGTGGAAACAAAAGTTGCTTGAGTCATTTCCTTCTAGAGTTAATTACGCTGAATTACTTACCGAAATGTTAAATAAGAAGGTTAAGTTTGGTGAATCGTGCGAGTTATATTACTATGAAAAGTTGAATTTGTTGAATCGTTGTGAGATAGTAGGCAAACGGGCTGTTGATTGTTTGATATTCGGCATCGAAGATAGGGGGGTCAGATTGGGTGCACAAGCTGCTGAATTTTCTGAACCAGAACAATTACTAAAATTTTTTAAATCTATTAAAGTAGTACAGGATAAAAATACCTCCGATACGTCTAAATTAAAAGATAGCAAGGACAGGCGAAACGTTGCTGTGTCAAATAACCTGACAACCAATACGAATAACAAAACCAGTGCGCCACAAAAATCTTATTTTGGTCGCATGGTTTGTTTTAATTGCAACGAAACGGGACATCCGTTTTTTAAATGTACTAAACCAAAGGTACAATGTACTCATTGTAACTTACGAGGCCATATAGCGACTGAGTGTCCTAAATTGAAACAAAGTGCAAATGAAAATAAAACTAAGAGTATTTTACAAGTAGAAGGCGTGTCAGATACGAGTCAAAAGTATAGAATACCTGTGAAGGTCAATAATCAAGTTGCTAGTTGTTTGGTAGATTTAGGAAGTGAAGGCACATTGATCCGTCTAAGTGAAGCAAAACGTTTACAACTGAAATGGACCAACGTTGATGGGCCGTTACTAAGAGGGATAAGTAATATATCGTACTGTCCGGTGGGCATAGCACATGCTAGCGTGGAAGTACAGGGAGTGTTGGAACGTAACGTGGAGATACTAATAGTAGCTGATGAATTAATAAACTGTCCTATGTTGCTTGGTCATTCTTACACGGAAAGACCTACCATTAAAATTACTAAAATCGGATCTAGTGTTATATTTCAAAAAACTGAGGGTTGTCAGACGTTTAAGTGTCCTCTTTATTGTACAAGTACCATTATTATTAAGTCGGGTGAAATCAAGGTCGTGCCGGTGCAAAGCACTGATAATTATACAGGCAAAGTTTTCATTAATGGTACAGTCAGAGGTACTGCAAATAACGAGCATTATTTATTACCTGGTGAATTTAATTTGAGACAGGGTTTAGGATCTATTTTAATTCAAAACATTTGTAGCAATGATCTTAGCTTAGCAGAAGGGCATTTAATTACTAGGAGCTATTTAGTCAACGGTTGTTTAAATATCAATAAAATACAAACTGATACCTATGATGGGTCGACGTTAAACAGTGGCGATGATCTTACCACAGATCAAAAACGAATACTGATAGCCTTACTTGATCAGTATAAATCGTGTTTTTCTTCAAGTTTAAAAGATTTAGGTTTTACATCTGAGGCCGAGATGGTTATTCACCTGAAAGATTCTGATCCAGTCGTGTACCGCCCATATAGGCTCTCGTTTACGGAGAGGCAATGCGTACGCGAGATGGTGCAAGACATGTTAGATAGTGGCATCATAAGGGAATCCAGCTCTTCTTATGCTAGTCCTATTGTATTAGTAAACAAAAAGTCTGGGGAAAAGCGACTCTGTGTCGATTATCGCGCGTTAAACATAAAAACTAAGCGTGAACATTACCCACTGCCAAGAATTGAGGATCAATTAGATAGATTAAGTGGAAGTTCCTTATTTGTGACGCTAGACTTATTTTCTGGGTATTACCAAATCCCGATTGCTGAAGAGTCCCGCGAGTACACATCATTTGTAACCCCGGACGGGCAATTTGAATATAATAGAATGCCTTTCGGGCTAGTTAATGCACCGTCAGTATTTCAACGCACAATTAATAAAATCATTCAAAAGTCCCCCGTACGAGCCTATACACTAGTCTATATGGATGATATACTTATACCTGCCCAATCTTTTGAACAAGGCATTAGTAGATTAGAAGAAGTGCTAAAAATTCTAAAAGAAAGCGGGCTTACGTTAAAACTAAGCAAATGTAATTTTTTTTATAACAAAATAGATTATTTAGGCTATGAGGTAAGCGCTCATGGCATAAAACCAGGCTCTGCTAAAACCGATGCCATTGCTAGGTTTCCGGTTCCAAAGAATGTACACGAAGTACGGAGATTTTTAGGTCTAGCCAGTTTCTTTAGACGCTTTGTAAAGGGATTTGCAACTATTGCTCATCCCTTGACCTCATTATTAAAAAAAGACTCAAATTGGAATTGGGGTAGCAGTGAATTAAATTCTTTTGAAAAGTTAAAGCAGTTATTGTCGGAGAGACCTGTTTTTGCAATATACAACCCGAATGTAGAGACTCAACTGCATACTGATGCCAGTAAGTTTGGCATTGCTGGTATCTTGCTACAGAAGGACCAATCAGGGCTTTGGCGCGCCGTGGCTTATTATAGCAGGCAGACTACCCCAGATGAACAAAAACTTCATTCCTTTGAACTGGAAACGTTGGCAATAATTGCGTCGCTCAATAAGTTTCGCGTGTATTTGCTCGGGATTAAATTCAAAATATTAACAGACTGCAATGCATTGCGCACCACTCTGACTAAACGTGACTTAGTTCCGCGTATCGCGAGGTGGTGGTTGCAGTTTTTGGAGTATAACTGTGAGGTTGAATATCGGTCTGGTGATAGGATGGCCCATGTAGACGCTTTGAGTAGGGGTGCTATAGAAGACGATAAAAGATCAAATCACGTATTAGATGTACTTAGCGTCAATTCAGATGATTGGTTGACTACTGTTCAACAAGCCGATGAAGAAATAAAACGAATCGCTGATATTTTAAAAGATGAAAAATCTACGGACGTTGTTGATATCGTCAATAATTATAAGTTGATTAATGGTCGCGTTTATCGTATCGTAGACGGGGATAGTATTCGCTGGGTGGTACCGAAAGGTGTAAGATGGCAAATACTAAAAAGCAATCATGACGATATCGGCCACTTCGGCTTTGAAAAGACACTAACTCGTGTACGCGCAAATTATTGGTTCGCTAAAATGAGGCGTTTTATAAAAAAATATGTTGCCGCATGTCTTGAATGCGCACATCATAAATTGCCTAGTGGTGCCAAAGCGGGTGAGCTACACCCAATATCGAAAGTCGATATACCATTCCACACGATTCACGCCGATCATTTAGGTCCTTTCATTCGAACTAGACGTGGTAACACTTACATTTTAGTCATAGTTGACGCATTTACGAAATTCGTAAATCTGAGCGCGGTCCGTAACACAAAATCGTCCACAAGTATAAAAGTTTTCCGAGATCATTTTAGTTACTTTGGTACACCGACTCGTTTAATAACGGATCAGGGCTCTAGCTTTACAAGTAATTCCTTCAAAGCATTTACCAAGTCTGTAGGCGTAAAACACGTTTTAAACGCAGTTGCTACGCCTAGAGCTAATGGTCAGGTGGAGCGATACAATCGCACCATTCTAGCTGCCCTAGGTAGTATGAATCACGGCAAGCCAAATGGCATGTGGGATGAACATCTCACCGACATTCAGTTAGGCATTAACACAACTGTTCATAGCATCACTAAAAGAACACCCACCGAAATGTTGTTTGGTCGAAATGTCGTTAACCCCTCACAAGGGTTACTAAATGACGTTATATGTGATGTGGCATCTGACAACGAGCCATCTTTAGCTGATATTAGACAGAATGCCCTTGAGTTGATTCAAAAACAGCAAGCAAAAGACAAAGAGCGATATGATAAGCATCGTAAAACTGGGGTAAAATTTAATGAAGGGGATCTAGTAAGAGTAATTAGGGCCGCTACTGGCATCGAGGGTCAGTCTAAGAAACTAGAACCCAAGTGCAAAGGACCGTATAGGATTAAAAAGATATTGCCTAATGATCGTTTCGTCATTGAGGATACACCTCTTACGAGACTAGGTAGACCGTATGAAGCGGTGGTAGCTATAGATAAGATATTTCCCTGGATGTCGCTTAATGCACCTATTCCGATGAGGAAGAAATACCAAATCATGATGATGGTAGCGATGAAAGCAATTAAGTTTAGGTAACCTGAGTTATCTTACTAATTATAATGTTTGTAAGAAGTTATGTGCCGATAACGTTAGTAAGTTATTATGTTGACGTTAATAAAGGATTCATGTTAATTATATTAAATGTTTATAATTGTGGTCATGATGTTGCCAATGGTAAATCATTATTTATTGTAATGGTAACTTGTGTTTGATCAATGTCATGGATATATTTAATTTTAAGAGACTGAATCGAAATACTTTTATTTTAAGTTAAAGTTAGATTGCCTGATCGAGGTCATGGATCGGGTATGGTTGCTTAAAATGGTTGATCAAGGTCATGGATCAATTATTTTAAAGAATTGGTCAAGGTCATGGATCAATTTAGAATAGATAATGTCTCGTAGCTTGATCATCGTCATGGATCGGCTTCGGCTAGAACAATAGTTGATCAAGGTCATGGATCAATTATTTAGAAGGTTTTGATCAAGGTCATGGATCAATTATTTAGGTTTTGATCAAGGTCATGGATCAATTATTTAGGTTTTGATCAAGGTCATGGATCAAATATTTAGGTTTTGATCAAGGTCATGGATCAATTATTTAGAAGGTTTTGATCAAGGTCATGGATCAATTATTTTGACAATGGTTGATCAAGGTCATGGATCAATTATTTAGAAAGTTTTGATCAAGGTCATGCATCAATTATTTGTCAGATTTTGATCATAGTCATAGATCAATCAAGATGTTTTTTTTTTCTCCTTGTTTTATTTTAAGAGCTCATATCGTGAGGGAGCGAATGAAAATGTAATCAAGATGTTTATTTATCATCGTCTTGAATGAAAACAATAAAGAAAATTTTAAATCTTGTTATGTTATATTAAAGTTATGTTTTCACAAATTTGCAAATATGATTAGTAAAATAATAGTAAATTTATTATATATTAACGAAGGGACTCGTTAATGTGGTCGGATGGCCGAGCTGTAATAATTTTGTAGTACCAGAAGGCTTATAAAGGTTTATCATATAATTATACTTATATAATAGGTATATATTTCTTATAAGTAAAATTACATTTAGTTTAATTACTAAATGTAATTTATTAAGATTACATAATTAAATAGAATACTCAAATGATACTTCCATTGTAAATGTTAATAATTTAAATGTTTTGTCTCTTTCGCACAGTTGACGTTTATGAACGAAGTTTAACGGGTATGATTTGAGTATTCTTTGATTTGACTTTTGAGGTTAACCACCGATGTAAACGTTGGTTGTGAAAATATAATATTTCAAGCAAGTTCGGCATTTTATTTAAAGTGATAAAGTGTTTAGTGGGTTGTGTAAAACAGTCTTATCATGTGGGGATCGAACCCACAACACCAGTGCAGTGGAGAGCGGCGAGGCGACCGCTTAAACCACTACACCACACGTGCAGACAAGATGGAGATGGCCGACTAGTCGGCAACTACAAAAGTGGCCGACTATTCAGCATCTCCGACCAGTCCAGATCAAGTAACAATCTTGTAACTATCTTTTTGTATTGTTGTTTCTATGAAGCAATTCATTGCATAAACCATTGCGATTGCATTGACCTTCAAACTATCAATATTCTTTACAATTTGTTCATGATTGAAGAAAATCATGTAATAGAATAATATTGCGCTTATATCGTTAAGGGCAAAGTAGGATTACATTACACGCATTAGCTTTATTATTTAAGATCATGCAATAAAAATACTTATGATTCCTTGCCATTATCTATAATAGAGACGAGCGCAAATAGTACTTAAATAAAATAAAATAAAATAAAAAACCTTTTATTTCGTTGCAGAATATCAATAACAAAATGAAAAAGAAAAACAGTTTAAAAAATTTAATTTTTTTTTGTTAGTATGCACTGCTTAAAAATTCTATGTTAGTATAAAAAAATATTTTCCTTATTATATGATACATTACAGGCTATGGTGTGCATGTATCTGCAAGAACCCCTCGACAGGTGAAGGCGGTGAAATAGTACTTACATATATACATACTTTAACTCGACCCAGAAATCAAACCCAAGACCACGCAGTGAGAGGCGCATACACTAACCACTAGACTAACGAGGCAGTTTGTTCATTATCAAAATCTACGCGAACGAAGTTAAGGGTAGCAGCTAGCGTTAAAATCAAAGAAACGTTCCAATTTCCAAACTTCAAACTCCAATATTTTATTGCAAATATGGATAATACATTGTTGTTCCAACATAGTAAAGTCCACCATAATTATTTTACCCTAAGGCATGCGTTACAAGTCATACTTAAATTTATGAATTATTCCTATCTCGGCCCACTGAGTTTTGTCCCTCATAAAAAATCCTAGTTCGTCCCAAACAATATGCCTCCTTTGTCCCAAAATATAATATAAATTATTTCTTGCCCGCTTCCGTACTATAAGTATAAGTATTATAGGTACATATTTCACTTTTTAAATATACTCGTAGTTGTTTAAGAACTATTTATTACCAAATTAACACTAATTTTGAATCACACTTTCATATTTACTATTATAATAATAATCACACATGGGTAGCAAAAGATCATGTCATGGTTCGACCCTGGGACAGTTGAGTTATAACGTTATCACATTAGAGGCACGCGCAATCACAAATGACGATCATTTTTATTTCTATTGCATCTATTATTGTCATTACGAACTGGTCTAACAATAAAATTGCAAATATTGTTCGTAATTTAAATAATAATGTTTCAAGGATTTTGTATCGATTTATTACAAGGTTTTGTCAAGAAAATTGCGTAAAATTGCTTACAGAATTGATTACACCGCTTGTTGTTCTGTGAGGTTAACATTCAATTTAGATCTTAATCTTATAATGATTGTAATTGATTGTGTTAGGTTTCAATTTATTCGATTTTAATTTGTATTCATTTTTGTTTATTTAATTTCATAATGTTAAATCATAAGATAATTATTTGTACTGGCAAGTTTGAATCGATGCATGTCGATATTAAATTAAGAAAGATGTCGATTTATAAAATGCTATTTTGTTTTACTTTTGTTTATTTAATTTATTTTTACAATGTCAATTATTTTTACTACCAATTCTAAATCGATTTAAATATGTATCATGTATTCGATTACATGATTTCAAATTGAACATCATGATGGAAAAACGGTTGATCTGGCTTTCGTGAGAACAACAAGTTAAGAAGGATATTGGTGGTTGTGTGAGAACGGTAAACAGTTTTACTGTAAAATTAAGGTAATTAAATTATGTTATTACATTATGCAGCTATATTTTTAAAGGTTTAAAAAAATATTTTTGTTGCTTATGTCAAGCCTGATTACATTGATGCAATAAAACGAATTAAAATTTTTTATGTGTTTTAATAAACTATTGAACTTGTACAGTAGTAGAATATAAATTTATGAATAACGTTTAATGTTGTGACGGTATTATGTCAGTAAGCATACAGTAGTTTTGGCTAGATCTATCGTGAGAGGAACAGGTGAGCTAACAATTGTGATTTCTGAAGGTATACTTAAATATGATTGCCTCTATGGGCTAAGTACTCACAACGCGGTTTTCTCCCGAGCCCGCAGCAGATGCGTGCAGATATGTATGAAAAACCGAGCTGTTGTAAGGCGCGTCGTAAAATTGATTTTGTTTTTTACACTAATATCATTGCATTCTACGGAGGCAGCGGGCCCGTGACCGGTTCTTAGCCTAGTCTAATATTCAGCGAATATGGCCACTGATTGTAAAATCTCGAGCGCTCAAGTCCTCGAACGGAAATATTAGCTCATAAAGTTTGCTATTGTAATTTTTTGTGGGATGTTCTACCATACTTCTTCTTCTTCTTTTCGTTTCGATGGTCAAAGTTATAGGTATAAATATAACTTAATCTCGAACATTTATTACATGAGAAATGTAGAATTCACATTTTTTCTGGCATCAAATAGACAGGTAAGCTTCACCAAGTCTTTAATTATTAGATAAACTGTTTTTACCCTCTTACTTCAATATTTTTGCCGCAAATATAGCTAGAATTGTCCACGGTATGTTTACCTATTTAGTCCGGTATTGTAAAAAAATATTATTTTAGTATCTTGTCATAGATTTGAGTAGTTTTTTAAGCGTCTAGTCATAAACCCAAGTCATTCTAATGCACAGTTTTAGAAACACAGTTTATAACTTGAGATAAACTATCAGCAACCACGATATGAAATAGTTGAAGGTGTCGTAAATTGAAACTGGGACAAACTGCAAGATAACGAAAACTGTAACTGAGCCATACGTAACATAATATTTTTAAAATGGTCTATGTGTAAAACTGAGCCTTTGCTCTCTGCGTCACCTTAAGGTTGATTAGTAGGAAATGGCTATGACATTAAGTCCAACGTTGTGTTTACAAAGTAACGTTAAAACAAATGTTATATCTAGGGTCTTAATCTATATATTTATACAATTCTTATAGATTTTTATATAGCATTTAGCATAGAAATCTTAATAATAAGGCAATAGAAATGTCAAAGACGCGTGACCTTGTCGCCGCGCATGTGTCTAGTCGAACACAAGTGCGAGTTGAGGAATTGGCGTCTTAATGTCATCGCAAAAAGAATAATTTTGTTTGCAGGAATACAAGCGCATGTGTCTAGTCGAACACAAGTGCGAGTTGAGGAATTGTCGTCTTAATGTCATCGCAAAAAGAATAATTTTGTTTGCAGGAATACAAAATGTATGTGTAAGTGGTATTTGAAAAACGGCGACATGCGTCCCAGTGTTAAAAGATAGTCGATAGCATTTCTATTGACTAGTTATTAAGATTTCTATGGCATTTAGCCATGCTTAGCAATCTAATATTAAGAACATTTAAAAAAATATATAAGGATAGGCTGGAATCCTGTAGCCGACTGTCCTTAGTAATAAATTCATCATTTTTCGTTAAGCTTGGTTCAATTTTCCGTAACTTCTAAGCTTATTCAGAACAAACTACAAAACAACCCTACACATACCTACACTACCTATAGGTATATAAATAACCTACGAAATTGTTAATCACAAAACCGAACACATATTTTCCATTTTTACATTTATAATAACTTTTATTTATTTTACCTCAGTATTAAAACGAATCACATATATTTGTGGTTACCTATAATAAAATAGTTAATTTGTAATGTAATTAAAAGTACAAGCAATTAATGTGTAACACTTTCCTATACAAATAAAACTAATTTGTTACATACGTGTGCGTATAACCTAAAAAACTTCAAGGACTATATTCCGACTGGATCTCCACTAAGACCTAGTTAAACAAACATAAATAAACTTTGTAACTAAATATTTACACAAATTATATAGAAACGGGGTTTACTTTAATCTGTAATCACTAGTCAGCTAAAATAAACTACATTTATTTTAACAATAACGAAATTGCTTGCCCATTGCTTCCTACCCCTTGTACCCTAAGGGACCTTATGCAGGCCAACCAAAAGGGCGTCCTAGTCGCATCCTATTGGTCTAAAACAGTATAAAATATTAAAATGAATTACAATAGTTATTGACACGACAAGAAGAACAATAACGATGGGATATCACCTCGATAATTGGAAACCACTAGGAAAGGTTGCTTTCAGAAAAGGCTAGGCGCAGATGGGGCAGCGGTGGCTCATTTTCGTATAGAGTTGTGACGTCATCGATGTGCGTTAACTCCTTACAAAATTTCTGAGGTCGTACTTTACTCATTGCCAGTCAATCGCAACTTCGAAACTCAAAATTCACGTTTTGTATGGAAAACCGTCTAAGCTGGCAAGCATTTGAATGGCAATTAGTACGGGTATTTATATTTGTGACAAACAGACGTACAGTGCTAATGGTCGTCTTGACAACAGGAAGAGGTGTGTCCGATAATTGTATAATCAATCAATTGTCATGCTTCGTAACTGTTTGTTTGTTTGTACGATTCATTGGCATTTTCCTTACGGAAACAAACAAGCTGCTTAATAAGATAACAGTTACCGATATTTATTGTAATGATTAAATTCAAGTCAATAAAAAAAAAATGTTTTAAGTTATAACATCAAGCCGAACGCACATAATATCTAGGCGTATATGAAATATTCTACAAACTACCTATTTTATCGATACAGCAAAAATATACTTAAGATTCCTACATTTGTCAGTACATACAAATACATTAATTTAATCATTTTCTCACAAATATAGTATGATAATTTTCATGATTATTGCATTATTATATTATTTATAATAAAATATTATTTTTAACTTAAGCATACATTTATCAAAAATTATTTATCGAATTAGCATTGCCATCCAGCGTGGCAATGCTGCCAGCATTTTGGGAACGTTGCCCACTGGCTGCGATTTGTTAGATTACGTTAAGTAGTTTTTTATCGCTAGTTTTTAAGTAGTTTATTTTAGGTTAGTTTATTTAGTTTTTTTTGTGTTTTGTTTTCGTTGATTGTAAATAAATTATTACTAATAAAAAAAAAATATCATAATAATATAACCTTGAATAGTTACGTAACTTTTATTCGTTACCCACGTCCTACCCATTACAGAGAAGAAGCTATGAGTAACGTCAATCTGCCGAGTCTTTTGCCCAATTTGATTGGGGTCGGCTTCTAGTATAACGGATTCAGCTGAATATCAGTATTTTAAGTAGAGCGTCTATCATCAGACCTTCACAACCCAATACGAGGTAATACGATACTCGTTGTTAGACTGTCTGGCCTCTTACTACCCGTAACGACTGCCATAGATGTTCAAATGCAACCGGGACCGACGACTTAACGTGCGATCCGAGGCACGGAAAAATTCTCATTAGGTATGTTGAGATGTTCACCCATCCACTTGTGTAAGTAAATAAAGTAATATCGATAAAATACTATTCTGTTTCAACTTCTCTACATTTCCTAGAATTTCATAGCCTTAATTGTCACTTGAGATACTTTTAACCCAGTAACAGTAATTATTCCTAATTTATACGACGACTGTAGCGAACAGATGTGTATTCATTCCACCTGATGAAAAATTACTACAACAGTCCATGAACAACCACAACCCACACCTATTGCAAATGAATCAGAAATTTCAGAGCTTAATCTCATCAACACATCTACTATTTGGCGGCAAGTGAGACGATGGTGCTTCCTTGGTTAAGCTCGTACATAAAAGCTATAGATAGCTTATATAACATAACATAACGCCTATATAACTCAGAAGAGTTAGGTAGAGCAATATATCTTCAACATTGCACCTGTAATGTTTAGGCCGCCATCTACTGGCCACGATTCTAACTCCGTGCTGCTATTGAAAATTGCCCGATCGTAAAAACCCAAATGACTCTTTCGCCGGTAATCATACATGAGACCCCGCAGTAACTACGGTGTTACCGATAACTTTTACGTAAAAAACATATAACGAAAACTTACCAATGAAAAACGACGCAACTTGACACGCCGTTACATTCCCGGACATCACTGGTGTAATTTACAGCAATCGGAGTTAAGAATACACTTTAGCACAACCGGCATAACTGGCACAATTTTCACAACCGGCACATTTAGCACAATCTGGCACAAAAGCCCTCATCTCAGCACATGAGGCATTTTTCTCGGGAACGAGCGAACTCACAATAGAATTCAACACAATGCGTCTTTAGACCTTTTTACAAGAACTTTTCGATTAAATATATTCAGTAAAAATAAATCTGTAGGGTATTTTAATAATAGAAAAGGCTTAGGATTTTAATTTTTATGTGAATATTAAATAGTACGAGAGCCCACGACCAAAATTTTTGTCTCATAGCAATACGGCCAAAACCGCATCAAATCGATAGATACGATTATCCTGAACTCGAAAATACCAATATCAGACATTTTCCGCGTAGCGTTTGATCTGACCGAATTTTCAAAATTGTCAAAGAATTTTACCGAACTGCATCATAGCAATATGTCTGATTTGCAGACTGTAGTTGAATGATAGTTCTGAGATACCGGAAACATATTTTTCAGACGTTAGTGGTGTAGCGCAAACCCGTAAAATCACTTAAAAAATTTAAAATGAGACAAAAAAAATGTCTCATAGCAATACGTCTGAAAATCTTTTTTATTAGTAAATTTTGGTTATTTGATGCGAACAAAAAAATTTTCAGACGGAAATGTGAACGCATTAAATTTTGAGACCGTTTTGAAAATGTTAACAAATTTTACCGATCGGTATCATAGCAATATGTCTGAAAATTGTTGGACATGATAAAATAAGTTGTCCACATGTGCAAAAAAATTATATCAGACAAATTAAGTGTAGCACCTTCTCTATCAGACAACTTTTCGATACTCAGATATAATTTAAAAATCGTATTGAGGCATCTTGAATTTTCTGTTACAAACCAATGAATACGTTGCGACCCTGAATTTATTAGATGATAAAAAGTGATCCAGTGCAACTTCTAGGTTCTGTATATAAGATGTTTGGTACACCGTTTTCTAAATCGAATTGGCTAAAAGGTATCCTTAGCATAGTTTTTTTTTAATTTTTATAGTATAGTTCACTTTTACCTCACTAGTTTTTGTTTTTTAATTATTGTATAATACTTTTTTGCTAATTCAATTTTTCAAAGATATACTAAACAGCCTGTATTATGTTTGTATGTTATGTTTTGCCTAATTTACTCGCAACACGGATAACACTGAATTTGATGCAATTTGCAACACAGATAACTTATTGCCTAGATATAACATAATCATCACATCACGCCTGGCACGCCCATAAGGGTGTGCCAGAAATGTACAACATTTTTAGGTCCCATGGGATTGAGGGTGAACGCCATCGCCATCCACCAGGCACAATTTCAATTGCCTAGATATAGAGAACTTTATATTTAAAGTAGATTCTAGGTGGAGCCGCGGGTGATAATTAGTAGAGTAATAAGCACTTTGAAACTAACAGCTACACCGGATCACCAAAATATACAAATTCAATATTTCTACACTTTTCACACCAATCGACTTTACGCAACCCACAGATTTTTTCTACTGAATCGAATAGATTTGTCACAACTACGTTTTTATCACGTATATTCTGCAAGATTCTGATTATAGCTAGAGATGTGGCACTAATCAGGTTTTACCGGCCTCTATAACAATACGCGGAAAAACATTGTATATAAGAGATGCAACTTTTTATAAACTGTTGTCCGATTACTTTGTCGTTTATCTTCGAGTGAGTATGTCGTGTAATTTATTTAAATCATGTGATCTTTACATATTATTACTATAAAGCGGCCGTAGCGCAATGGATAAGGTCTTACGATTGAGAGGTCGTGGGTTCGAATCTTGGCCATTACACTACGGACGTGAACTTCCTCCTAACACAAGCGAATTAAGTTTAGCTGGAGGGGGTTAACAAGAATACTAGTAATTTGTATTTGCAGTAACGAGAAAACTTTTTAAAAAAAAAGTTTCCTTATATTTGATAAAGTGAGTTAAATAGACAAGATACCAACTAATAATCTATAAAAGCGTATATATTTTTGATTTAAAATTAATATACTTCTGGAAGTTTTTCTTAATATTCCATACCTATGGTTACTTACTTAATTATATAAGTATACCTACCTATTAAGATAAAATTTTCGGTAGAATTTTATTATACGTACAGAATGAGACTGCTTTTAATTTTAGTAAAAAAATATACGTTCATGTAGTAGGCCTTAGGCGCTTGTGAAAATTATACGTAACTTTTTCATAATAACCATGATTACTAATTTCTATGAATAATAATTATTTTTCAGCTTCACTAATTTAGTATTACACAAAAATATTTAATTTTACTGTATTAAACAACAAAACGTATCCGACCTAGATCACATGGCAATTATATTCGACAAAAATTTCACACTTAAAAAAAAATCTCAAAAATTAACACAAGATCACCGAAATCACATGGTTTAAATGATAACGACAAAAATCTCACTATTTTTTAACCAGAAATTTAAATTTTATCTAAATCTCACTATTTTTTTAAATAAAATACTTTTTTGAATACTAAGGAGGTTTCTTTTGCACTGTCTTCGCGGAGGTATATTTAAAAACTGTCCAGTTGCCATTAACGGTAACTGCGGTTGTAATAATGGTAGCCATATTACGAAAGAGTTTCAGTAAGAATAACCGTTCCAGTTAGTTTAGTTTATCCAATTGATTTATCAGTCTAAAATTTATTTATCTATCTGTGATGGCAACAATTACAACCTTGAAGTGTAGTAAGTTGTTTTTTTAATAATTTTGATTTTTATTTATGTCTCACTTATATTGTTCTTTATATTCTAATTTTGTATGTCTATCTCTTGGAAAAACATACTATACCTTACTTATTAATTTTAATTGAGGAAAATATGTCATACGAAAAAATATCATTTTACATAACTCTTTATTGCTTTCTGAATACACGAAGAAATATATTATTCTACTATGAAACATTCACATATCGCTGCAAACCTCGCTAGACCCTAATCTTCTTAGCTAGCTAATAAAATAGTAATTTTTAATTCTATACCGGGCATTCCCGGGCATCCGAGCAGAGCCAACGGATTTCTCTACAACATTATTGTTACTTTACCAGTATCCTGAGAGTAATTGGTTCAGAATCAGTAATCTCTGCTTCATAAATTCTGATCAAACTATTTGCTATACTACCCCATTATTTTATAATACCGTAAATGTTCATAGAAGAGGCGCGGTTACTAATTGTCACAAATATGATTTAATTATCCTTGCCTTTAGCCTTCATTAATTTAATTAATTAACAAAAATAATCACTGTAACATTATTAATTGATAAACATACTTTTACCTAATTTTCTAATTATAATAAACTACAAATCATAATGTAACAATAAAGATACATTAAGCTTCATTAAAAAAAAATAATTAAATTGTTCGATGAAACAAAAGTGAATCTAAGTTCAAATGATTATTACTTTCAGCTATACCAGTTTTTCAGTTGTCCCACAGACATGGGACATGGATGGAAAGTATCTTTAATATTGTAGATATAAGATTATACTGGAACAAACCCTTTTTTTTTCAAAAACCATTTAAATTATTTTTAAATATTAAAAAAAGAATCTTACTCAACCGTGAATCGAACTACATATCTTAAATTTGAATAAATAACATCCTGTATTTTAGTGGCAGCAATCGATAGCGTCAATAACTAAGAACAAATCTCTTTAACAAACATGGTGGATTATTCGCAAGGAAAACTATAACATCAACGAATTTGTATAAAATTAAAGTCAAAATTTACTTGTAATCAGAAAATTCGTTAAAAAATTTGCTTAAATACCATTTTTGGTATTAATCACAGCTTGCAATATGAAACAACCAACCAATATGAAGCAATTTAATATGAAACCAAATTTAATATCGTTGCATAGTTCAGCCAAGCGTAATAATATCGTTTGAGGCCCGGAACAGGTGATAGTAGGATTAAATGAAGTGATACTTCGATACATCCATACCTCTTATAAGATATATTGTGTAACACGCTGTTCGAAAGCCGGGTAATCGAATCTTTGAGTACCTACTGTTTCTTTGAGGAAATATTAAATTGTTAGGATTTCGAGATTGCTTTTTGAGGAAAATCGGCTAGTTGATTGGTAAAGCGAGTGGCATAGCTGGTGGCACCCGGGGCGGGTTTTGGATGTTACCCAAAATCAATTAAACCTGTAAAAAAATTAAAACTTCTAAGTTCTAGCTTTAATGCCAATCACCTCATCATTTTTTTTTTTGTGTTGCATTATTTTTTACCAATAAAATTCTCATTCGCGATATACGTGTATATAAAACTGTAACTAGATTGAAAATTGCGCCGAAGGTGCCATCTTTTTTAAATATTTCCTTTCAAAACTAAGCAGTAGCACTGAAGCGTCTTTGTCATCACGAGTCAGTTAGCGCCGTCGAAGCGCTGTTTTTTTTAAACATTCACTATGAAACCTAAAAAGTAACCCAAAAGTACTTAGACAACTTTTTTAAGTATTTTGTTATAAACCAAGATATAGCATCGACGCGTCTTTGTCGTCTCGAGTCATGGAGTTTAAAATTTTTGTCTTAAAAACTAAAAAATGGTTCCAAACCGTCTTAATCATCAAATATTATAATATATCAATAATAATAATAATCATAATATATTATACATCAATCTTCTTGAATTATTTACCTTAGAGGCTATGAAGTGGCATAGGTGGTTTTTTTATTGGCGGGACACTACCATGTTCGGGTACCACCCCTAAGTGCATCCGGGGCGGGCCGCCCCCACTGCAGCTACGCTACTTGGTAGGGCTTTTGTGAATGAGCACATGAGAGTAATCTGCATTTAGTCTTTTTATTTTATACTAGCTTCGTACGTCTATGAAAAGTAGATTATATGTTAATCCAGGTTCTAAGGCATGCAAAATTGCCATTTTGATTAAGTGATTTTTTAACTTGCTCGCTAAAATGTGTACTAAGTATTATCCAGTGTCATTTAGTTACCTTTACCTACAGATATTGACTTAATTCCTATTTTATGGTACACAAGAGTATGTCGATCTCGATTCTCGACTGCGATGGCTGCAAATGGGCATTTATGTAAAATTGATTGCATTTACGTGTTGAAAATGTTAAGAGCACAAACGCTACTCTCTAGTATATGAGTACTATAGTTCCATGTTACATTAAATGCAGTATTGCATTATGAATAATATAGTTTCAATGCAGTTAGCCGGGCATAATCCCCGGAGGAATTCTTTTCCTTAGATTTCTTGGAGTTTTCTCGAGTTGAAAACCAGTCATAAATACTTAAAACTAATTTAGTCTTACCTTATCTATAAAACCACCAAAAACAGCATATTATTTTAATTGTCTACAGTATTATTATAAACTGTAAGCTGTAAGGTTTAATGTGACAATATTGCATTTTTTTTAAATAGGAAGGATGTATAGATTATTGTTTTGAAGTCAATTTACGGTTGTATTTTGAGTGTCATTGATATATTTTTCATTGTTTTCTTATTCGTTGCATCTTATTAATATTGTGCTATCGTCAGCAAACAGTACTACCGTATATTTAGTATACGAAATTTTATATACTGCATGCATCCGTTTACGGCATCGCTCGCGTGGTACGTCGATAAAAAGAAGGCTATGTTTTTCTGGGGTATTGAACTATCAATCATCTTGCCAGCCTTTTCTTAATTACATTGGGGTCGGCTTCTAGTCTAACGGATTTGGCTGAATATCAGTATTTTACGTGGAGAGTCTGCCACCAGACCTCCACAACCCAGTACGAGGTGATACGATACTCTCTCTCGATTAGTTTTCAGACTTTCTAGCCTCTGACTACCCGTAACGACTGCCATAGATGTTCAAATGGCAACCGGAACCGACGGTTTAATGTATTCTGCGAGGCACGGAGGAAAGCTCGTTATGTTAAAGATGGTCGCCCATCCACGGCCGACCGCGGTTAGCATTGCTTAACCTGCAAAAACTTTATCCACACGAATTTTATCAAGATCTTCTAATTGATTGATTTTATAGCATTTAGCTATGCTTAGCAAATTATACTAAGAAACAGTTGAAAAAGATATGGGACCGGCAGGATTTGAACCTGCCACCTTACTGCACACCGGGCAACGCTTTAGCCATCCAGCTACGGTCGCCTCTTACCAGAACCCTAAATTTCTTATCTGTATGATACGTCATTTCGTAACGTCACGCTCATCCATTTGTTCCTATCTTAAGTAGGATACAAAGCGGCTGCCCGGTGTGCAGTAAGGTCGCAGGTTCAAATCCTGCCGGTCCCATATCTTTTTCAACTGTTTCTTAGTATTTATCAAGATCTGTCCAGTAGTTCCAAAAAAATATATTTTTATAATATTACTATAAAGTTAACAATTCAAATTATTTTTTAGATGTTTTCTAATTATAATATTTTTTTACATTAATTTTAATTCGAGTTTATCTCCAGCAGATCGTAATCAAAAGATCGGAGGGTAAAGTGCTCTCCAGTTCTAAGATACGCCAATTTAATGCCTCTTTAGATATTATCATATAATTTCACTCGGCCCTTTGTAAATATTTACCGGAAGTTGAGGGCCCAAAGGTATAAAGGGCCAGGCCCAGTTTAAATTAATTTTATTAAAAAAGTCTTTAATGAAAAAGGGGCCTAACACAACATTAGGTATCTATGTAACAAATAATTTTATTACCAACTCGACACAAAATATAATGATAAATATAATTTAAATTTAAAATAAAAAAAGGAAGAAAGCTACACTGGAAAAACTTAATTAACATAAAAAACTTGAACCATAATAAACTATTGTTTTCTATTTTAAGCAATTATTAATTTCACCTGGCTGCTTTAGTGGTTTAGTAGTATTGTGCCCGGTGGATGGCGATAAGCTCACTCCCTATCCAATGGGACCTATACATAACAGGTGAAATGTGGGTGTTGTACACATCTGCCACACTCTTCTGGGTAATATATCCGTGATGTTATGTATGTTATTTTTTGACCTTCAGAGGTCGGCTAATGAGTTCGGTATGCAGGGCAAAAACTTCTACGCCAAAGTAAAAACTGACTGCAATAGATATGCAAGTTTGTATTTCATATTTAATAAGTGTAATATACCCACTATTTAGATATATAACTCACTTATCCATGACTGGTGTCGTAAGTCTTTACTATGACTTAGAAGTTTTTGCCCTGCATACCCAACTCATTGGCCGACTATACCTACTATGTTATGGATTAACTACTTAATTCATACTCAAAACGAGCGTTTTATGTCTCTATATTCTTTATACAAAATACATAGCTGCCTCGTTGGTCTAGGGTTTATGTTCGCGAAATGTGGTATTGGGGATTTCCCGTCAGAAAATTCTCAATAACAGCACGGAATTAAAATTGTGCCAGGTGGATGGCGATAGGCTTACCCTATCACATGGAACCTAAACATAACAGATGAAATGTGGGCATGGGTACACCCACAGATATAGATTTACATAGATAACGCAAATGTATGTACTTCGCGTGTCCGAACCCCGACCAGCGTCAAGGTTAGATCGCCGCCTACTTCAGTCCACGGGCGTCTTTTGTTAGAGAAAATCATAGCGGACGGCCGTTTGAATCGTACTGGGCAGATGGGCATCGGCGGCATCGGTGTCCTTGAATCGGTTTGGATTTCCCGTCGCTAAATTTCGGCTGTGACGTCGCAATAGGTTTTAAAAAGTCGGCACGCTTGGTTTCAATACAAATCGTGATACTTACGTTATCTATGTAGATCTATATCTGTGAGTACACCTCTGACACACCCTTCTGAGTAATATAGGCGTGATATTACATGGCGTGCTGCTGAAGTGGCAGTGGGCCGGACACATAGTTCGAAGGACAGATGGCTGTCGGGCAAAAAGTCCTTGAGTCCTCGAACTGACAAGATCGCGGGGAGTCGTTGGTTTCAGTCGAATCGAATGGTCAGGCCTATGTCCTGCAGTGGACGTCTCTGGGCATCAATCCAGTTTCGACGGCATAAATGGCAATTGGATAGAAAACCTCAATAATTCTCTTAGGTTATTTAAAAGATCATGGCCATGAAATTCACATAACAAATAGGTAAACAATGTATTGACAACAACAATGTTTTCTATTTCTGTTTGAAAAAGCTGTTTTCTTACGTAATAGTTGGATATTACATCTACTATACATACATGGTATTAAGCATACCTACGTACGTGCTTAAACAGTTTAATTGACGTAATTTGCATGTGTTTTGCATTAAAGTTAAACATTGTTTAATTATGAATTGTACGATTGTAATAAACGATTAATTACGACTTACTGTAGCTATGTTTAAAGATATACAATATGTTTTAGTTCAAATTGTATACAATAGTAATACATGTAATATTTTAAAGCAAATTTTAGCTTTGCTATACCTTTTGTATTTTATATAATATTAAAAGACGACGCGACGCTGGCACAAAAGAGTTGAGAAATTTCGAGTCTAGCAGCATACTGGGGCGTATACCCAGGGGGTGCAGGGTCGAGTCCTGCTGGATTCTTCATTTTTCAACTTCAATATTATAAATAATAATAATACAAGTATAAAATGACGAAGTTTCGTCGTTGCAGGTAACAGCTAGTATGTTTAATTAAGCACGTATAATAAGGTACTGAACAATAATCAGCCAAATGGCAAACCATGGAGTTTATTACTCAGTACTAAAATCAGAGAGACAAAAATCGAGCTCCAAAATGTCAAATTCATTATTTGTTCATAATTATACCAAGTTTCATCGTAATCGAACTGGAATTGCGTGATGCCTGAACAAACAGACAGACAGACAGACAGACAAAAAAAATTAATCACATTTTTGGGTTCGGTGTCGGTCTAGTAACACTGCCATTTATTTTTTGATATTTTCAATGTACAGAATTTTTACTTCTACAGATTTATTATAAGTATAGATTACTTTTCAAGCGCGATTTTTGTCTCTCTGACTTTGGTACAGAGTACAGAACTTACAACGTATAGTTGCTCATAAAATGATATCACCAAATCGCACTTATTTTCACATTAAGCCGTAGTTAATTAAGCCGTTCTAAGTTATTCTAATGTAACTATAATGACGTAATCAGATCGAAAACGTAATATTTTATATACATTCGAGGGTGACACATAATTATGTAACATGCATGTATTTGTGGCTAAACAGCTTGTTAAAATATCAAAGTGGAATCTTAGCAGTAAATCACTGAGCTGGGTAGCAATGTTTGATTTGTATCCGGTACGAATATGAATGTTTGTTTATGTTTTACTCGATTTATTCACCACTGAATCCTGCATAAGGGTTCATGTATTACACGTAGGTACTCAATTTAACAGTATCTTAGGCCCTTGGGTACTATAAGGCGATGTTAATTCGCAACTCGACCCTGGGGCCTAGCTAAGGGCCTAGCCTTGGACCTACGGTCAAGTTACAAATTAGCAATGCTGTTGATTTTTTTTTGTAAACTTAATTTTATATAATATTAAAATTGAAAAAATAAGAATCCAGCAGGACTCGATTCTGCACCCTCTGGGTATACGCCCCAAGTGCTTTGCCAATTCAGCTATGGATTCGTATGCTGCTAGACTCGAAATTTCTCAACTCTTTTAGTGCCAGCGTCGTAGGTATATATATATACATATATATATCTTAGCTAGACGACCCATACTTGGTTTTAGCGCCACCTATGCGATGAGTGATAAATCTCTTAGACACATACAGGACGTTTGAATTTAGATCAACACAATACTATCGAGAGATGACGCATTTTTATCAAATACTTGTAATATTTCAAAGCAAGTTCTAGCTTTGCTTACAACTTTAATATTATATAAAATACGAAAAGGCATAGCAAAGCTAAAATTTGCTTTAAAATATTACAAGTAAACTTTATATTGACTTATACTGGTTTTATAAACATAATATCAAGCCTTACTAGACAGCTGAAATATTATCTGAGTCTGTTTTTAATAAACGAAAACCTTCGAAATAAATTTGTACCTCAATGTTAGCGATAGGTCGCTATCACTGTCAGAGCCAGGACAATGGACTTCAGACACGTCAAAGGGACTCGAAAAATGTCCCACATTTTTTCTAAAAATCCTACAGACATTTCTTTGACATACCGACAGATATGACAAATGAAAAGGGTGCGTTTCTGGTAGGGAAAATGGAAAAATACCAACATGTATTTTGAATAGGAAGTGTGGTAAGTGGTAAATAGTTGGACAGTTAGCACTAATGCCACTACGCATAGAGTCCATAGCGTAATGTTGTAGCATTTTATAAATATAAATATTAATTTTTGTAACACTAGATGAACGCCATTTTACCATGCCACAAAATATCTCTCTAAAGTTAATATATAGGTATCACCGATTCATATTTAATATAACACATAACATAACATCACGCCTATATTTCCCAGAAGGGAGTGGCAGAGGTGTACAACACCCACATTTTACCTGTTATGTTAAGGTCCCGTGAATTGGAGGTTGAGCCTATCTCCATATACCGGGCACAATTCCAACTCCGTGTTGCTATTGTGAATTACTTGACTAAAAAATCCCCAATAACATTTTGCCCAACCCGGCATCGAGTCCGAAACCTCACGGTGAGAAGCGCATACGCTTACCACTAGTCCATCGAGACAGGTAAAATTAATGTTTACTCAAAATCAGAATAGTCGTGGCTCAAATTCCATTTTTTCCTATGGAAATCAAACCCGCATCACCCAAAGGAAACCATTGAGGAATAAAACACCTTCTTTGTCCTCAGAAACCTCCATTATTAAGGTATATTTTCAAAGCACTTAATTTTTTTTTTGTGTACAAAGTTTACACGTCCATTTTCATTTATAAGCAGGAAAAGTTTTAAGCCTGGTACATATTTTATAAGGAGGGTATTCTTTAAAAGCTATCTCGCTTGTTTCAGGACAAATTGCTCAATAAGCTGGAAGAAAATGAGCCGGAACTAGCTACTTCGCCCGACGAAGAAGTAAGTGCCTACTTTCTTAACTTTGAATATAAGTGACACCGAATTAAAAAAAAAAGAACCAGAACTCAAAAGTCAAATCATTTAGTATAAAACTAAATAAAGGTAAATAAAAAATAATCGCGTTAATTCCCGTTTAAATCATATCAATAATTATGTAACTAAATTGTTGGACAACACAAGTGTTTGTTATAGTTGTTATGTTTCATTTTGTTTATGTTAGTTACATTTTCTATTTTTCTGTCCTATACTATCACATTGGCAATTGCCTGTAATTAACGTTGTGTGTGTGATATATAAATAAATAAATAACATAATATATATTGTAACGCTCAACATTCAGATGACACTAGGTATAATTAGCATGACAATGACATATCCTTGCTCTAGGTATCCATCAGAGATCTGTCATCTCTCTCTACTTAATATAAATATTATTAGGCTTGTTTTAAGACATGAAGGTACCACTGCGGCACGGACAACTACAGTAAAAAAGAAATCATACGTTGGATCTGAAACTTCTGGAACGGAAGTTTTAGAGCAATCAATTTCAGTAAACAAGAAGAAAAGGGATTTCCTTACTCTTGTTAGCTTTATTAAAAGAGTTATATAAAAAGGAAATGTAAATTGGCAGAGAAAAGTTCATAAAGCAAGCGGAAAAGTAATATTTCTTTAATGAACTTGTTATAATCCCAAAGAAATGAGGTTCCGTGTTAATGCTATGGGATTTAATCTTAATTAGGTATATCTGGGCTTCATCAAGCTAACATTAGACCGTTATTAGGTCCGGTAGGTTAATAAAACCTGTACTTATAAAAAGATTTCGGCTAATTGAATTCACATTGAATTAAGCCATTATAAACTTAAGCATACCACGAATGATACCATCGTTGTTAGATATATATACCTATATATATAAATGCCAAATACTAGACAAACCCAATAAGTTCATGTTCAAATAATAGACGAATCACTTCGAGAAAAGATTTTTCCCCTCTACTCGTCTTGGCAGGGAAACAACAAATCGGAAATTAAAGGAAAAGAAAAACAGATTCGACCTTGAGACTCTTTTATAGTAGAGCAGAACCAACTGCAATAATATCGAAGTTATTTTAATCATTTAAAGAAACATAAAGACACGCCTGTGTTTCGAAAAATATGATGGAGGTCGCTAAAAGGAAAGAAAGGAAGAGGATACGTCAAGGTGCAGGTGCAAGATAATTAATTTAAAACTTAGGAAAGAGTCCGTGTATAAAATTATCGATTATATTCAACGCAGTTTGCGCCCAACCACCTCGTCTCTCTTCTTCGGTTAAGTTCTATATGCCATCCTATTCCAAAAACGTCGGCTCAAGCACGTCCTTTTATTCTTTTCTACTCACGTATTGACAGATTGCACTTGTTTTCTAACTTCCATCTTCTCTGTATTCCAGTGTGTAATATGTGTGAACGCCAAAGCGACGATGCAGACGTCGCCGTGCGGCCACCGCGTGGTGTGTCGCCGGTGCTTCGTCAAGACCATCCAGATGGCTGTCAGCCAACGCCTGCTGCCACTGCGGTGCGTCATCTGCCGAGCAAAGATCCTGAGGCTACGGCAGGCGCCAAGGCTTGTCACCAGCAAAAGCTGGCAGGTGGGTGGAGTAGCTATTTACATTTTATCTACACCCATAAAAAAAAGAGGTTCTGTATTCGATCCGTATGTATGTATGTATGTATGTATGTATGTATGTATGTATGTCACCTTTTTATGTTCGCGATTTTCTCGGAAACTACTGATCCGATTTGAATGCAGTTTTCGGTATTTTAATCCTTGTGTTTCAAGGAAAGTTTTAGTATATAATTTATCAGAATCTGATGAAGATCTTTGGAGACAGGCAACGGAACTCTTCAAAAACGAATAGCTAATGAACCACGTTTTGTGCAATCGTGTATCTATGTATTGTTTTCATCACTACATAACATAACATCATACCTGTGTATGCTTTGAAGGGTAAGCAGAGACAGCCTACTTACCTACCCTTAAAGTACCGAAAGCTCTGCTTAGGTTTGGACGGGGCTTACGTTTCAGCTCATTTGTTATTATCGTAGTGATAACTTAAGATCATGAAGATCTCAGAAATAATTTTTTGATTATTTTGATTGTTTCTATTGTGTTTCATGCGTAATGATGCCTTAGTATTTCTTCCTAACCCCATCGTTAAATCTAAAAAACTAAGACACTAAAAAGCTTGAAATAAAAAAAAAAAATAAAAAAAAAAAATAAAAAAAAATAAAATAAAAAAACTAATTAAAAAAAAGAATATTCTTAACTCGAGCGTATTCTAAATATTATAATTATGTACTAATTTTTTTCAAAGAAAAAGGAACCGCCTTCAAAAACTCAAAAGTAAAAAATAAAATATTCGCTAAACTTTGCTTACCTTTATATTAATTTGTTTAAAACAATAAACCCAAATAATTATGTAATACCAATTAATTATATTTTTTTGAAGTCGGCGCCAAATTACAAAATCAAATACCAATTCAATTGGTATTTGATTTTGTGATTTTTTCAACAATTATTTCGGTAAATACGGTTTTAATTGTTATTTGATTTTATGATTTTTTCAACAATTAATTCGGTAAATACGGTTTTAATTGGTATTTGATTTTGTGATTTTTTCAACAATTAATTCGGTAAATACGGTTTTGATTTGATTTTGTAATTTGGCGCCGACTTCAAAAAAATATAATTAATTGGTATTACATAATTATTTGGGTTTATTGTTTTAAACAAATTAATATAAAGGTAAGCAAAGTTTAGCGAATATTTTATTTTTTACTTTTGAGTTTTTGAAGGCGGTTCCTTTTTCTTTGAAAAAAATTAGTACATAATTATAATATTTAGACATAGAGTAAGTACATAAAAAAAGCAGGAGAGAATGTCACTTATAAAATGATGGAAGCACCAAAATGGCGGCGGTCTGTTTATGTGTGCGTGTGTTAGGGGTTACCAGCCATGAGAAATATTACCCACATTTTTACAATAATTTAAATAAATATTTTAGAGGTTTAGTTCTTATACTTTTTTTTTTGCTGCTTTTTACCATCAAACATGATATAGGTAGTTTTATACTACCGTGGCCAAAAACCAAACAAAATAAAACAACTTTATGTTTGAATTTCGAAACATAGTTGATTTTATATTTCTAGCAGTCGATGCGGGCCTGCAGGTGGAAGTTGTTTGTTTTTATTAAGGGAATATGTACAAAATTCGTTGCTCTGGGCACTCCTGACGCAAGGCAGCGAAGATGCTTTAGTGCAGCTACCCAGTTTTTGGAAAATATTTTAAAATTACGACTCCTACGGCGCTTCCTGATTCTTAGACGGTGAAGATGCTTTAGCGATATACAGGGTGTCCCAGTTTAGGACCTGGAGCCGAAATCGGATAGTAGGATAAGTTATGGCAGTTAGCAAATAAATAAAAAACAATTCAAAATCAAAAATTCTTTAGTACATAAACTATCAGAAAGTGCTTGAAAACGTCAACAAAATGTACAAACCAAATAAAATATCTAAGTTAAAATAAACAAACAATTGCGGAGCTTATATTCACTTACATGTGATTTTTCAATATTTAAAGAAATATTGGCAATTAAAATAATCGAGAAAATTTACACCCTGTGACTGACTTCCCGCTTCATTTCACCTAAATTCTTTTATCGTTTCGTTTTAACATGGCTGCCACGATATCTCAAACTCGTATGACATTCTGCGGGCCCTTGATTTGAAGGTCAACATTCGTATTCGCGAATGTGAGAAATCGTACATTTGTTACATCACATCGTACATGTGTTTTACACAATAATCAACGAAATATTCATTTTGATTAGCACTTGTTTGACTATTTCAAAAATAAAAATCTTTATTGACATAAACTAGCATACTTAACTTGTGAATCCCCTAACGCCTGCACAAGTAATAACTGGGTTGCAGGAGATAGCGTCTTCCCCGTACAGCAGACACTATTACATTTAATCTTATGAATAGGACAATTTAAATCAAATTTGACAAAAAAAAATTCTTCGTTAAATTGTTTTTTTATAAATTAACTTCTTTTGTAATTATTACTAACATTTATTTTTAATTTTATTGTGCAAATGTTCAAGCAATAATTGCTTTAACATTATCACAGTAAAATTAATTGTGTCGTTCCATTTTTCTTACAGTAAATAAAAATGTTTAGTGGTGTGCTTTTCAATTACTTACAATCCCTTATGCTGATTTAATTTTACCAACTGTTATAATTTCTGCAGTTTCTAATTATTTCTACCCAAAAAAATTTCCATGCGTCGTTTGCAGCAGGAAATCTATAAAACATATAATAATAATTTATACTAAATGTATTATACTACTGAAAAATATTTACCCAAATTCAGGGTAAATGAAAATATTTATTGACTGTCAACACTGATAGTTTTGGTATATTTTTTTACGAAAACAATATAATTTCGGCAATAAGCTGAATATATTACTTGCTTACCTATGAAAAGAGATCCCCTGGTTTTTTTTTGTCGAGGCGCTATGGTTTCGGCAGCTTTACACAACACAAGACGGCATTTCTAATTATTTTTCTTGAAGATCCGAGCGTCAGCACAGTCCAAAGCGTAATGGCGGGCGATTGACTTACTATTGTGTCAATGTGTGTGTTCTGTGTGTACCTACGTGTGACTTACTATGGGTGCTTCAGTAAGTGTTTCAAGAGACTATGTCCTGCTTTTTTTTATGTAGTCTATGTATTTAGAATACGCTCGAGTTAAGAATATTCTTTTTTTTAATTAGTTTTTTTTATTTTATTTTTTTTATTTGTTTTTTTTTTACTCATCGAACAGCCACATTCTCATGGCATCTTTATGAATTTCAAAAAAAGAACATGTCATGCACGCGCGTTTCACTACCACAGCGCCGTA
The DNA here is from genome assembly GCA_905147285.1 of Hypena proboscidalis. Lineage (NCBI taxonomy): Eukaryota > Metazoa > Arthropoda > Insecta > Lepidoptera > Erebidae > Hypena > Hypena proboscidalis. Next base: position 5,454,091 of record LR990143.1, read on the forward strand.
ATTTAAATAAAAACTTATTCGAATTTTTTAATTGACGTCGTATGAGTCGTATCCCGCCATTTTTGTTCAATAATAGTATTGAAAACTCAGATGACTTCCGAATAGCAAAACTCTCAGGTGATTTTTAAGTTATAGTGGAAGGCAAGGTTAACTACCTTTTACCTCTGATGATCCGTTCTACGTAAAGACCATCCGTAGCGGTCTGCCAGCGCCTGTTGCCGCTGCGGTGCGTCATCTGCCGAGCGAAGATCTTGAGGCTACGGCAAGCACCAATACTTGTCATCAACAGAAGCTTTACGATTTTACCATTTATATATTGAAATCAGCTTTTTAAAAATGGGAATGATACCTAAACATTTCAGGCAGCTCCCTAATGTGCCTATAACGCTAGGTCTTCCTGTGATTGCATTGAAAGTTATTTAAGTTTTCTGCTTTATCTATTCCAGGTATCAAGTGGCAGCGCCAAGTCATGGGGTGTCCCGGGCTCCGTGTCCAGCTACTCGGTGGGTGCGCGCTCTGTGCCAGCGTCGGCCTCGCTCTACTCCGTCACCAGCGGCGAGTCTTCCCTCTCTGGTAACTCTATCTCTTACCCTCATTGACTCATGATATCATTGAGTAGGTATATTGTTTGGTATCCTAAAGCGATGAATTTATTCGGCTGTGTGTATATAATTAATCTGAGTCTTCCAATATGGTGACTCTAAATGGCAGGTATACGAAGGGTCGGACTGGGCTTGGGTCCGGGTGGCATCTAGAAAGATCCCGAACTCAAGAGCGGGAGCCAGTTCTGGCGAAGGGGGGCAGGGTAGGTTATCCTACCCTGCCCCCCTTTATCCTACCCTGCCCCCCTTCGCCACGGTTGGGTTTGGTTCGTGAGGGTTATCCCTCAAAGCCCTGCACATAGAGAGGGCTGGCGATAGTCACCCTTGATGTATGACAAGCCCGATCCATCGAGTAGGAACTATTATATATACTACTATATATACACTTATTTCTTGTGTTATTCCAGGAGTGTCTTCCGTATCATCGAACAGCGGGGGCAACGTACCGACCAGTTGTTCCACGAAGCTGTGCGGTGGTGCGAAATGCGGGGGCGCCTGCCTTGGGGCGGTACCGAGGGCGCCGGCAGCTGCGCCCCCGAGGCCGCGGCAGCCTGCCTCCAATTCGCTAAGGCGATCACAGCATCATAGCATGAAGGTGAATTACCTCTTCCTTATCTATACACCTGAGATAATATACCTATAATAAGCATTGGCACCATCTTAATAATAGGCAGCTACCGTAGCCTTTTGATATAGCCGAACCAGGAGTGTCCGCTGCACGTTCGTAATTTATTAATTTTCAGTGAGATTTTCCAGTGGTGAAATGATAATATGCAATAACGACTAGATACAAATAAATAGCCATTGGACTCAACGTGCTCGCCCGGGTACGAAAGAGCCTATTTAAGAGATAGGAGCTGATATTTCACAACCAAACTGTTTATCCCAAGAAACAAAACATAAACACTCAATCTAACATTATCCGTTGCAATCCATTCCAGGCCCGGTTACAAGACTACCAAGTCCATAGCTACACGGGAGGCCCGGCCGGCGAGACCTCTGGCCGATTGCCTCCCATCAGAGAGTTCCAGAGGGAATTCCGCGAGGGACGCAGAGAGAGCGCCGCTGCTGCCTCCGCATCCACTAGAATAAGGTCAATATCAAGGAAAATTAACATGGATCCTTTTGAATAATGATATAAAGTAACACCTAATAATTGGAAATTGGAAATAATTGGTACAGAAGATTAATTTCGCAAAAGCGTTCAAATAAATAGATATTCTTCTTACAACCCAATAATTTGCAATTTAGCGTGTTTTTTTCTCATATAAAATAAATTTATCGGTTGGTGGAAAAAAATACTGACCATGTATAGAACCTGTAGTTTTAATAAATGTCGCTATGTCACATCCACCCTGTATGGCAGGTTCAACAATACTTAAACTATGTTTTCTTCACAGGTGTGCCCAGAAAATTGTAACGCAACTAGAAACTTCACCAGAAAAGGAAAAGCAACACTTTTTCCGGCCACTAAAACCTTCAAATAACGACGACCCGCCCACGTCCAGAGATCACAGCAATGAGACTGAAAGCAAAAAAGATAACCCCAAAACAAAACCTAAGAAAGAAGACAAAAATAAAAAAGATGAAGAAAATACAAAACAAGATGACAAAAGCAAAAAAGACGAGACAAGTGACAATAGAAAGAATGAAATAGCTGAAAGAAAGAAAGAAGAGAAATTGAGATTGAAAGCGGAAAAAGAAGCAAAGAAGGAGGCTAAACAACAAGCTAAAGAAGAGGAGAGACAGGCTAAACTATTAGCTAAGGAAGAGGAGAGACAAGCCAAACTCAAGGCTAAGGAGGAGAAGAAAAAAGCCAAAAAAGAAGCGAAGCTCGCGGCGCAAGCGGAGAAGGAAAAAAGCAAATAGAGATATAATGTTAAAATTTTACATTGTAGAAACTCGTAGCCGTCTTAAATTATAGATTTGAGAATTGTTATCATTGAGAAATCGTAAAAAACAATTTTAAATAGCGTATATCTAACAGTCTATTGTAGTCCATATTAATTACTTACAGTAAATAGATACTGTTAGTTTAAAATTTTATTTTTTTACTTCGATCGGATATGAAATTATGTTTACGCTTTGATACTGATTTATACAATTATGTTATAATTATCTAGCTTAGTTGCAATTTCAAATCGAAATTGTTATTTAACTTAGGAATGTTGTAAATATTTTTAAAGTCGAAAAAATGTTATTATGAAGAGCAATCTAAGTACATAGTTGTTGGGTCATAGTTGGAACTCTACAAACTGCGAAGACTGAAAGAACGGGATAATGAAATCATATCGTTTTGTAATTTAATTGAGTAACAGTATAGTTAAGAGCTTCGTGCATTCCAGCACCGCCGAACAGTTCGTTTATTACGTAGATTTCGTCGTACTTAGTTCGTCTGTAGATGATGCTTTAACACTTAATTTAACAATTGTTAACTATTGAATTGGAAAAATATTATCCTTCTGTCAACATTTTATTTACATGGTGTCCCTGGAACTAGAGTGATGAAAATCTTTTAAGCATTTTGAACTATATAAACTTCCTGAGCTAAAGCGTTTCATTTCTGCACCAAAACTGCCTGATCTCAGAATACCACTTTTGAATTTATTGCCTTTTCAATCACACAGATTTCTATGATACATCCTGTTTTCTCAACATTTTGAAAATAAGATAAATCACTTTTTATTGAAACTGACGCGAGTTTGTAACAATATTCAAATTGTGAAATACGGGTGTTACAGCTCGCACCGCTGACCGCAGAGCAAGACTAGCTGCGACACTGGCGCGATGTGTCGTACTCTCTTGAAAATGCCTACATAAATGTTTAGGTGAAACCGCGGTTGACTAAATAGACCACTTAACTACCCATATTTCATAATTTGAATAAGATAAACCACTTTAGTTCCTGGCGCCTGTGTATTAACTTGGATGATTCTAAACTTCATGACTCGAAAACAACTAGTCCCATCTATTCAGATAATAAAGTAATAATTTACCTTGAAATAACGATAGCTCCTTCCTTCTTCCTCAACAATCTATGAGCAGTGACATTCAATATTTTAACCCGCATTAAAATATAAGTAGCATCATATCAGGCATTTAGCATACAGCTAGATAAGTGTTGACATTAATTTTGTAAGGGTTCCACATGTCGGAATTTATTATTGTCAATCGTTAGAAATTCTGTAAAATAAATAACAATGTTACCATAAGCTTATTCTTTTATTTATACCCCGAAATCACTTTGTACATTACAATTAATCTAACAATAAAACATGGTTTGCAAAGTATCAAAATGTAGGTAAATAAAGTTAATAAATAAATTAACAAAAGGTGAAAGAATTGTTACGAGGCAATGTTTTTATTTTTATGTAACAATTTATAGGTTAATTTATCTACACTGAAACAATATAACAGTACACTTGATTGCTAATATATTCTACCGTGAACTCATGCTGTCAGAAGCAATTATTCTTTATAGTCATCACCAGCACGGTCAAACAATTCATCTCCGGTCTTCTTGTTGATGCGCAAGTATTTGTTGACCATGGGCTTGTAGTAGTATGCCTGGTAATCTTGAAGTTCGGCCATCTTGCCTCTGACTTCCTTCTCAAGCTTACGCAATTTGATTCTCTGTGCCTCTTCATCAATGAAGTGCAAGAATTTCTCGTATTCCTGAAATGAATCCAGAGTGGAATTATTATAAACCATAGTCAAAACTAACAAAACAATAAAGTAATAGCTATAATGAAAGACTACATTATTTTGTAGGATTTTTAGGGGCATAGATGGAATATTTGAGTTTTTCAAAAACTTGATACAGCTTATAAATATATCAACTCCTACCCACAAACACTAATTAATTTGATTTTAAATCTCAGATAATTTAATAGAAAGCTATTTTTTTTTTTAGTTGAAACACTTTAAACTGGCTGCGCTGTAATTGCTAAAGTTCTATATCTGTTTATTAAGATATATATAAGTTCCTCAAAATTCCGTGGGCCTACCTAAAGCTTTTTGAATTTATCAACAAAACAGCATCAATGGAGCTTGGAACAAACAAAAATACCATTGAATGACACTACTACATAGAGAAAGCACTGCTCATAAAATTCCTAAACAGCATGTTTCACTGAAAAAATTATTGATATAATATTAATTATTAATAATTGATTTTTGTAGATATCTCAGTACAGGGAAAGGATTGTTGTCAGAGATCACTGTGCATAGAAAGCACTTCTTACTTTGGCTCGTTACTTCCTTGCTAAACTTTGTTCATAAAAACCACTGGTTCACAAAAAGCACCTTTAGTGAAGAATCTATCAATTATATTATATTTTGCGATATATATTCAATTGCTTAGATTTTCTATGCACTTTCTATAGACCGAAATATCTAATCTAAGAACAATGTATTCTATCAATCTTGTTTTTTTTTATTTCTATTCTATGAGCAGTGCTTTCAGAATATAGTATAATAATGGTATTTCTGTATTACCTTCCAAACTCAGCTGAGTTTGGAAGGTAACTGCAATCTTTCTTTGCTGGATGTAGCTACATCCAGCAAAGAAAGATTGCAGTTTCTTTTGCATAATTCAGATATAGCAGAGAAAACTACCATTTCATTGATCATAAGTGGCATTTACAGACTATGTTTATATGAAGTATGTAGGGAATGTATGTGTAGTCCACTTGATAAGTGGCAACTAAAGCCCGTGGACATCTTCACATGTTGCTTCATCTAAGGACTATGGTTAATGTCTGATAGGGCCAGTAAATTCTGATATCTGCTACTACGGCATAAAGTCCGCCCATGTACCAATTTAAAACATTATCACTATATTCTTGGGTGAATGGACAGTTCAACCTGTGAAGATTCACTACAGATTGTATCATGCATGCATCACTAATTTGATGTAACTTCGCCACAAAACAATAACACAGGCACGCCATTTGATGGCAAATTCAAGTGAAATTGTGGTATCTCGTACCTCAAACATTTCTGCTAATAATACAAGACACATAAACTTTACAAATGATATCCTTCTTTAATAAATCCTGTCTTTTGACTTAAGCTGCGCTGACCATCAATGTGCAGCCAGATTACTATATTCATTATTAAACTTACCTGCTGTGGTGGATTGTGAATGTAGCGCGCGATGAATCGAGTAATAGGGTGGCGATGGTATTCCCAGTGCTTAGGAGTGTATCCCTCAGGAATTGGGGTCAGCTCGGCGGGGCCGATGAACACGTTGGTATAGAAGATGATAGCCGTCACGGGTATCAGGCCGACCATCGTGTAGTAGTGGAACATATCCTTGAATTTGTGCCATTGCCATCTGAAATAAATATAAATAGGTTATGTGGTGAGATATTTGACAAATTCATAATATCGCGAAGAAAACTGCAAGGCACTAAGGCACCCAATTAAAACGAAAATGTGCTATATTTTTTTAATTCATCATTAAAATTGAACTTCGAAATAATAACAAACAATGACAGAAAAAGATGGTTAGGTAATCAATGAAGATTATCACCTGGAGGGCTGCAGCGTAAAGGTGTTTTCGTGACCGCCCTTTAATGTTTTACTTGTAGAAAAGGCTACATTTTGAGTTGTTTGAGGTGATTTAATGTGGTTTTTTATCAAGTTTATGCCGAAAGATCGGCCGAAGGCACTCCAGGACACCATTTTTATTTTGCACTAATTTGACAATTTTTTGACAAGTGTGAAGTGAAGTAAAGATGACATCGCGTACGTCAATTATTCTTTTTTAAAGTAGTGGTGTTAAATTATAATCGACTAAAAAAAGAATGGATTAAATTTTAAAATTCATATTTTTAATGCTTCTCTTCGGTTCTCTGAGTATGATATGAAACCATGATTTATTTCTAATGTTATTGAATCTTTCAGCAAAACTAAGCCGAGTCCTCAACGACCAAAACTAACAGAACATTGAAAGATTTTATTTAACTCCTACCATAGAGTACATAAAAAAAGCAGGAGAGAATGTCACTTATAAAATGATGGAAGCACCAAAATGGCGGTGGTCTGTTTATGTGTGCGTGTGTTAGGGGTTACCAGACATGAGAAATATTACCCACATTTTCACAATAATTTAAATAAATATTTTAGGGTTTTATTCTTATATTTTTTTATTTGCTGCTTTTTACCATCAAACATGATATAGGTAGTTTTATACTACCTTGGCCAAAAACCAAACAATATAAAACAACTTTGTTTGAATTTCGAAACAAAGTTTAAATTTTATATTTCTAGCAGTCGATGCGGTCCTGCAGGTGGAAGTTGTTTGTTTTTATTAAGGGAATATGTACAAAATTCGTTGCTCTGGGCACTCCTGACGCAAGGCAGCGAAGATGCTTTAGTGCAGCTATCCAGTTTTTGGAAAATAATTTAAAATTACAACTCCTACGGCGCTTCCTGACTCTTAGATGGTGAAGATGCTTTAGTGATATACAGGGTGTCCCAGTTTAGGACGTGAAGCCGAAATCAGATAGTAGGGTAAGTTATGGCAGTTATCAAAATAATCAAAAAAAATTCAAAATCAAAAATTCTTTATTACATAAACTATCAGAAAGTGCTTGAAAACGTCAACAAAATGTACAAACCAAATAAAATATCTAAGTTAAACTAAACCAACAGTCATGAAGCTTAGATTCACTTACATGCGATATTTCAATATTTCAAAAAAATATTGGCAAAAAAAAAAAAAAAAAAAAAAAAACTAAACTAAGAAATAAAAAGCTTTAGATTTAAGTACTGTTATTTATTAATTTAATACTTTATTTAAAACAATATACTATTGTTTTACCTTTTTTATGTACGGCAAAGCTGACAATGCGAATAAGTCCACCTTTTGTTTTATATAAATCAATTTCCTTGAAGTGTATACTGCAGAGCAGACTACATTATATTTTGATGGATACCAACTGTTATCATTCCTGCAGTTTCTAATTATTTTTATCCAATAATTTTTCCATGCGTCGTTTGCAGCAGGAAATCTATAAAACATACAATAATAATTTATACTAAATGTATTATACTACTAAAAAATATTTACCCAAATTCAGGGTAAATGAAAATATTTATTGACTGTCAACACTGATAGTTTTGGTATAATTTTTTACGAAAACAATATAATTTCGGCACTAAACTGAATATATTACTTGCTTACCTATGAAAAGTGATCCCCTGGTTTTTTTTGTCGAGGCGCTATGGTTTCGGCAGCTTTTCACAACACAAGACGGCATTTTTAATTATTTTACTTGAACATCCAAGCAACAGCACAGTCCAAAGCGTAATGGCGGGCGATTGACTTACTATTGTGTCAATGTGTGTGTTCTGTGTGTACGTGTGACTTACTATGGGTGCTTCAGTAACTGTTTCAAGACACTCAGTCCTGCCTTTTTTTATTTAGTCAATGGCTCCTACAATTAAAACGGATTGAGCAAAAACCAAGTGATATGATTTGTTTTCAAAAAATATTTTGACAGGTTTTGACTGTTTAAGTCATAAGAGACACGGCTTTACTTTGCTTTACCGTGACGGTTTTTTACTATCTAGGTGCATATTTTTGTAAACTCATGTTGATCGTGTTAACACTGCTTTGGACTCAAATGTGAGTAACGGGTTCCCCAATATACTAGTATACTCTTTGGTAACGTAACGGGTATATGTATATACATATAAAGACGTGCAAGCCTTACATGTTGTAGAACGACCGATATCAGAACAATATTATTTTGATATCAAGCATTTTGATTGGCTGTTTAATTTTTTTTTTTTTTTATATAATTACCCCGCAGAAGACACGGCTTAGCATGCATTTTTTTTAATTAAAAATGCAATTTAAAAAGTTATTGACAACAGATCGTACTAAAAATTATTGTATTTCTTCAAATAAGTTTAACCTAATCTAAAATAATAGCAATCAGAGTAATTTCGAAGATGCTAGTAACTTTTTAGTGGCAGTTTTATATTATACCATTCCGAACAATAGTTGGCATTTTTTTAAATAATCATTACCTACCTACTAATTACCACTGAAGTTCAGCTTACTCTTCCTACAATCATATTATTATTAACATAGTCGTCTGATGCGCAGCGTCGCAAATTTTACTTGTCTGTTTTTTTTACGTACCATCGTGTGGACTACATGCCTGTTTGCTACTTCGTACCGTACGATAAAAATTAACGGTTATGAGCATTATTAACATTGTGATTTAATTGTTAAAATATTATGAAGTAAGTATACGTAATTCAAAAGTTTTCCATTTTATTTTCAAGTCCTTAACTTGCAATAAATTATGTTGTTTTTTAATAATATTAATTATCTTCAAAATTGCTGACGTTAATAATAAGCGGTTGCGCAAGAAAATAATAATAATATCTTCGTTTATTTTGAAAGATGTGCCAATAATTATTTTACTATATTGAATTTATTTACAAGTAAATATAAGTGTGTGTTACCGGATTATCTTTTTACATATCTTTCACTTAAGAGAGAGGCTATCACCACCAGCGGCAGTGCATACTTTTTTTAACAGTTTGCCATCCAATTACGCTGGACGGAAACCCTCATGTCACCCTCACGGAACCCTTAACATACGATTCATAAATAAAACTTTGTTGTTGAAGGTCGGTTGGCAGTAACTCCACTTAAATTACTGATATTCAACTAAATCCGTAACACTAGAAGCCGACCCCAATGTAATTAGGAAAAGGCTCGGAAGATTGATAAATAAAACTACAAAAAATATATACCACCCAATTTTTGTCTAAAGTCTCAAATCAGAATCATTAATACTGAGGTATTACACATTAAACATTTTATGTATAATTTTATACTTATATTACAGTCTTTAAATGTTTATTTAACGAATAACAGTAGGTACCATTCCGGTTACATTTTATAAGTAAACTAACCACCTGTTGTATTACTTTTTTCGCAAACATTGCGCTGTAGGAAGTATTGATTTTCCGGACTGAGCATGCTCCAAATACAGTGCTTACGTAGAACTGATAAGATACACCGACTCCCACACAAATATCGTTGTTCCTTAGTAAAACGCGTTTTACAAAACATTTGGCCAAATCGGTGCAGTTTACATTCAATTTAGAGCCCAAAATGTAATCAACTCGTGAGTAATTTGTATTTACTAGTGCGGGAAGTGAATCATATGGTTTTTCCGCACCGCAATGGAAGAGCTACTCCAGGATATTTTCAAAGATGCTTCGGGTGCTAAGTTTTCCGGGCTTCGAAAGTCGTGCCAGGATGCGCTAGGTAATTGTTAACACTACACTATTAAATTGGTTTTATTCGTCACATTTTCAAGTCAAGTTAGGCAGGTACCATCTACTTATGTAGTAGGTAGCTACAGCCGATACTTGCAGCGCCGCGATGACTATCTATTAATAAAGTGCATCTATTGATCTTCCTGAAGAGAAGAGTTATCAATGCATTTATGTAATTTATTGTAGTTCATGAAATACGACCTCAAGTTAGTAAAAATGGTTCTTTTTATGTTATTTCAGCTGGCACTAGCTGCCATATGGTAGAATTTGTAGTTAGTATTACTCCCTATCGTAAAGAATGCCGTAACTGATGCGCCATTAGGGTTTTAACGAAGTTTTAGAAATTTTGATAAATAGGTATTCTGTAATAAAATAAATAAATACTTTTTTCTGAATGGCAGAACCATTGATTAGTATTAGGTTTTTGTTTATTTTTTTTACAGAATATTACAGACTCCGTATATCCTACTTATATTATAAATGAGAAAGTTTGTGTAGATGTCTGAATGTTTATTGCACTTTGTCACACATATTTGGCTTACAGTCTGGATTACATAGACTACTTATTATTTTAAAAAAAACTTATGACTGCACAATTAAAAATGTATCCAGATTTGCCAGTAGATAATGTGATGTAAGTATTTCCCGAGTCTATTTTATCACTAATCTCGGCAACAGCAATCGTAATGCACCGAAATATTTGGCGACCGATTGAATTTGCTTACACTGTTATGTTTTGGTTTAGTGGTGCAGTTAGACCCTAAAATAACCGGCAGAGGAGGCATTATGTCATCTGTGATTTTATTGTAATTGATTGCTCCTCTCAATTTAATTGAACCGACCAAAAACCTCCTTCTGGAAATGAACTGTAGTGGCTGATCTGAAAGTCTGTTAACTGTTTTCGTCAATTCGGTCACTGCAGAGACTACTGGCCAAGGGAGGGTTTTTTTTATTTTATTTTATTTATTTAATTATTAGGCGCACAAAACACATTACAATCATGATAACTTTAAAAATAGATAATGTACAGTTCAGATCTGGATCGTAACATAATACATAATGTGCACACAGCAAAATCAGTATTGAAAGATCAAAAAAGCTCTAACTACTAAAAATATTATGGGACAATATGAACAACAATATTAACAAACGGATCCGACTTCAGTTGCAAATATGAATGATCTAACCAAAATATGGGCCATCTGATGTACTTTCCTCACGTAGACCATAAGCGAGCCAACAAAAAAACAGATAAGGTTGCAATGTACTGGTCAAATATAATATTGAATCAGCTATTGACATGATAATAAGAATAATTATTTGCCATTGCCATTGAAATGATAAGAAGAATAATATTACGTGTCTAGTTCACTACATCTTATCAAGAACCAAACTATTATTTATATTGGCAAAGCCTCATTGTTGCCGGTATCTGAATGACTAAACTTCTTTTGAACTCTTTCATCTGCAGAAATCCTATGCGTACAAGAGAGCAATGCACGTCGTCCATCGTACGAGCTGCGTCGATCGTGCCTGCTGCCGCTGCAGACCGCGCTAGAGACCAAGAGACCTCGCCTCGTCACCTTCGCTTTACAGGGCTTCCATGTGAGTATCAGGAAATTTATTTGTGGAATAGCTGATGGAAATATTTGCTGACAGAATAAACAATAGCTGGTCAGGAACTCAGCGACACCGATTGTTTTTGGATTTTTTCAAAGCTAAAAACATAGAGTACATAAAAAAAGCAGGAGAGAATGTCACTTATAAAATGATGGAAGCACCAAAATGGCGGCGGTCTGTTTATGTGTGCGTGTGTTAGGGGTTACCAGACATGAGAAATATTACCCACATTTTCACAATAATTGAAATAAATATTTTAGGGTTTTATTCTTATATTTTTTTATTTGCTGCTTTTTACCATCAAACATGATATAGGTAGTTTTATACTACCTTGGCCAAAAACCAAACAATATAAAACAACTTTGTTTGAATTTCGAAACAAAGTTGATTTTATATTTCTAGCAGTCGATGCGGTCCTGCAGGTGGAAGTTGTTTGTTTTTATTAAGGGAATATGTACAAAATTCGTTGCTCTGGGCACTCCTGACGCAAAGCAGCGAAGATGCTTTAGTGCAGCTACCCAGTTTTTGGAAGATAATTTAAAATTACGACTCCTACGGCGCTTCCTGATTCTTAGATGGTGAAGATGCTTTAGTGATATACAGGGTGTCCAAGTTTAGGACCTGGAGCCAAAATCGGATAGTAGGATAAGTTATGGCAGTTAGCAAAAAAATAAAAAACAATTCAAAATAAAAAAATTCTTTATTACATAAACTATCAGAAAGTGCTTGAAAACGTCAACAAAATGTACAAACCAAATAAAATATCTAAGTTAAAATAAACAAACTATTGTGGAGCTTAGATTCACTTACATGCGATTTTTCAATATTTAAAGAAATATTGGCAATTAAAAAAATCGAGAAAATTTACACCCTGTGACAGACTTCCCGCTTCATTTCACCTAAATTCTTTTTTTTTTATGAGCCTATAGTGTCCCACTGCAAGGCAAAGGCCTCCCCACCCTTTTCTAAATTCTTTTATCGTTTCGTTTTAACATGGCTGCCACGAAATCTCAAACTCGTATGACATTCTGCGGGCCCTTGATTTGAAGGTCAATATTCGTATTCGCGAATGTGAGAAATCGTACATTTGTCACAGCACATCCTACATGTGTTTTACACAATAATCAACGAAATATTAATTTTTATTAACACTTTTTTTGACTAGGTATTTCAAAAATAAAAATCTTTATTGACATAAACTAGCATCCTTAACTTGTGAATCCCCTAAGGAAAAAAGTTTTTGATTTCTGCAGTTTCTAATTATATCTAAAAAAATTTCCATGCGTCGTTTGCAGCAGGAAATCTATAAAACATAGAATAATAATTTATACTACTAAAAAATATTTACCCAAATTCAGGGTAAATGAAAATATTTATTGACTGTCAACACTGATAGTTTTGGTATATTTTTTTATGAAAACAATATAATTTCGGCAATAAGCTGAATATATTACTTGCTTACCTGTGAAAAGTGATCCCCTGGTTTTTTTTTGTCGAGGCGCTATGGTTTCGGCAGCTTTTTACAACACAAGACGGCATTTTTAATTGTTTTTCTTGAAGATCCGAGCATCAGCACAGTCCAAAGCGTAATGGCGGGCGATTGACTTACTATTGTGTCAATGTGTGTGTTCTGTGTGTACGTGTGACTTACTATGGGTGCTTCAGTAAGTGTTTCAAGAGACTATGTCCTGCTTTTTTTTATGTAGTCTATGGCTAAAAACTACTTCGGTAGCTTTGCCGCCAACGGCGGATCCAGGGGGAGGGGTCATGGGGGTCATGACCCCCCCTGATGAAACTACCTTAAATACCTATAATCATGCTTGATGGTAAAAAGCAGCAAATAACAAAATATAAGAATTAAACCTCTAAAATATTTATTTAAATTATGTAAAAATGTGGGTAATATTTCTCATGTCTGGTAACCCCTTACACATGCAAACATAAACACGGACTTTTTGGCGGGCGTTTAAAAAAGGCGGACTTTAAAAATTTTCTCTAGAAAATTATTAATTATTGTAGATATATTGTAAATAATAGTATCGATAGTACAAAATATTTGAATATTAAATGCTGTGAAATGGATGGAGACGAAGACTAGGCGCCAGGCGGGCCAAAAATAGTGGCTAAAAGACAATTCATAGACGGCGAAAGGGACCCGGTGGCAGCGGTTCAGGAAAGTAACCAAGCCCTCTCTTACATTAAACCCAACCATATCAGGCTATATCCTGAAAATACTAATATAACAGAATATAAAGTATGTGTATTCTCTGACAATAAAACAGACAGAATAGGCAATAAAAGTCCTATATACTTGAACCATAATATTTTCTCCACGGAGATCAAGGGTGTAGCAGCAGTTCAAAGAGTGAACGCCAACAAAATAGTTGTCGTTTTCAAATTAGCCAATACGGCTAATAATTTTCTATCAAACACGGCTTTTCTTAAAAAATATCATACATACCAGCGGCTCAAATAGAAAGAATTGGGGTCATAAGGTTTGTTCCTAACAACATTTCATGTACCTAGATAATTATATTCCAAGCTTTCATCTATTAGGGAAATAATTGCAGTGAGACGTTTCACGAAGAAAGTAGGACAGGAAAGAGTCCCACTACAAACAGTCAGCCTAACATTTTTAACTAATTATTTACCTGACAATGTACAATAATAAGCTTTTTATCTATCATATCATTCGTTTGCACGTTTGCTGATATCACAGATAATTTGTTGTTATTACGTACAATATACATCCGAATTATGGTATTTATTCATTTTCAAACATATTATGTACATTTAAATATTCTAATAACTTAATAAAAAAAAACAAAATTGAATACCTAACTATGTACAGCTGTAAGAAAAATAGAACTAAATGTACAATATGACTTGTTCTCATATAGAGTGTTTGAATATATCCAACCTCTGCAACAGTGCTATCGCTGTTTTAAATTTAACCATTCCGCTAAAGTGTGCAATGGCAAGCAACGCTGCAGTTGCTGAGCTGGGGACCATTTATATACTGAATGTGATAAACCTGATCAACTATGTTGTGCGAACTGCGGTGGATCTCACGTGGCAGTTTCAAAGTCATGTCAAAATTAAAAAAATCTTAGAAAAAATAAATAAAGTCACTTATGCAAGCGTAATTGATACGAAAAAAGTCCAAGATTTTCCTACTATCTCGGAAACTACAAACAAATATGTGTAGAGTAGATCTGTGTCTCTGTCTCCAATGTAGAGGAACAGGCTGTGATGTTCCTCCACCACAAAGGGAGGATCCTCCGACCTCCGACGGTGGTATTGCCTGGCGGACAGCTGTCCAACGGTAGCGTATTGGAAGTGGTATATATATATAGTCACTTGCTGTGAACATTTCGATATCGCGATTAAGCACTCGCCGTCACGTGACATTTATTATGTGCGGATACCGCCACATATGTAAGAGCTGTAAATAATAATATTAAAAATAGCCCTGTAAATAAAACTGAAATTTCGAATAAAGTTAAGAAGTTGCCTGTTTCTGTGCAAATGTTGTTCTGTGTTTCTTAAATATATGTATTTTGTCTGTGTTTCTATTTTGTTTGTTTAAAATCCTTGTCGTACCACCTCTTCACCCCTCGATATACCTCTAGCTGTCTGTTATGACAAATCACTCACCACGGTTATGGAATATAAATCGGCTGCCTCATTCCATGCGTGATAGTGCTTATCTGGATGTTCTTCAAGAGAAGATGGCAATATGTACAAGTCTACAAGTCAAGTATGTGATAAGTGTTAAGTTTTTCAAATATACAATAAAGAATAAATATTTTTAAGTACAGTATTACGTACACTAATAAAATACCTACTTTTGACTTGTATTTATCTATTGTTATCAAAATAAAATTATAAGATCTTGACTTGACCACGACTATGTGACCCCCTCCTGGCGCCAAAGCTGGATCCGCCCTTGTTTGCCGCTCGCAATCAAGATTGTTGCAAATAGTTTTAATGTGTTTCGCTTGTTCATTGTTCGAGAATATGGTACAATACAGCATGGTTTTTGCTTTATAACACTCTTTTGATTTACAGAAAATTCTTCGCGATGACAGATTCCACCGAGGCATCGAACCTGAAGATGACTCACTGTGGATGCCATCGCAGTTGCTCTGCGCCACAGCCTCTGTCATGTACCACTTGCCTGACACTCAGGCAAGTAAAACTATACTTTTAAACTTGCAAGGTACTATATAAATTTATGCCGATTGTTTAGTATTTTTTGCACATACTTATTGTACGTACTTACTGTTTACCTACTTAATACTCTCCAACACTCATGTTTTAAGTTTTAACCTCTCAACCATGGCTGATGATGATAGGGCATTGGCATCGTAACTCTAATCTCTAACAGTTATGAAGGATCCAGCATCCTGAAGCATCTTTCATAGCTTTTTATCTAAATCTCTTTCAGGTTCAAATCTTCCGCATGTACCTCTCCCTGGCTCTATCTCCTCGTCGCACTCTAAATGGTAGACTATGCGTGTGGGCATGCGGTCGATGTGGTGAAGCCGCAGCCGCTCCTCCGCATGTAGCTGCAGCGGCCAGAGCTGCTGCTGCTCAGGCACTGAGGGCTTATTGTGCGCAGTTGGGTAAGACTACATAACTTTTTCGTAGTTTTCATCGCACAAGACGAAAATTCGCAGGACAATGTGTGCGATTTTATAATAATCTGACATTTTAAATTTAGAATCTACCTCTCGAAAAATGTATGCTCACATATCAGTTATCATCAAGATGTAATGTTTTTCGATAGTCCGAGTCCCCTAGTAATTTAGTTAGGCAATAAATATAAATAAATAAATATCTCACAACTTACACACAACGCCATCTAGTCCCAAACTAAGCAGAGCTTGTAATATGGGTACTAGAATAACTGATACTAATACATATATACTTTTCTTTTGTAAATACATACTTATGATACATAGAAACACCCAGACTAAGACAAACCCCCATGTTCATGCACACAAAAATTTGTCTTAAGCGGGAATCGAACCCGCGACCTCGGCGTCGCAGGCAGGTGCACTAATACCCACTACGTCATCCGGTCGTCAATTCACTCATTCAGTCAAGGCATTTAAATGTTACGGTTTCTTATTTTTGTTGAGGAGCTCGTCTAACTCGAAGCCGCGTGGATCGATCAATCTACAGGTTAAGCAGTTCTAACCGTGGTCGGCCGTGGATGGACCATCTTAACATAAAGAGTATCCGTACCTCAGAGAGCACGTTAAGCCGTCGGTCTCTGTTGCCATGAATATCTATGTCAGTCGTAAAGGAGGCCTGAAAGTCTGACAACTAGTCGAACAAAGAGTCTATTAAATAAACTTCATCTCAATGTATCCCCTAAGTTAATAAGGTCAGCAAAACCCTTACATGTACCTTTATCTTCTTCTAATTATCGGCAAAACTCTTTCCTTAATCGAGCAAGCAATAGCTTTAACTCAACGGCTAAAGATCTAGACCTGGATATATTCTGCACTAGTATTCCGGTGGCGAGGCGACGAATGAGTGAACAGTTCTTTGCCTAGAATGTTGCAATACCTGTACTGTACTTTGGTTGTATATTGTTGAGTGCTTTGATGTTTATGTGTATAATGTATTACTAAGCGCGAGGACCTGTAATTGGCTATCTATCACCTTGTAACATTTTTAGTCAAATTAGAATAAGCTGTTGGACCTCCATAAAGATAATAAATAAATAAAGAGTATCTTATCAAATCGTACTGGGTTGTAGAGATCTGATGGCAATGGGTCCACGTAAAATACTGTTATTCAGCTAAATCCGTTAGACTACAAGCCAACCCAAATGTAAATGGAAAAGGCTCGGAAGATTATGGTTGGTTATTTTTCCATTGTATTCGTTGCAGATGAGGAGTGCCAAGAGCTTTTATCAGAAGGCTCGCCCTTGGGAAGGAACCACATCGTGGCCGTGGGGTGCTACAGCGA
This sequence comes from Hypena proboscidalis, assembly GCA_905147285.1. NCBI lineage: Eukaryota > Metazoa > Arthropoda > Insecta > Lepidoptera > Erebidae > Hypena > Hypena proboscidalis. The sequence goes on from LR990143.1 coordinate 5,471,610, forward strand.
AGTTATACCTGTTATTCAGTACTTATGTGGCAGACTCTCTGAAACTCAACTGTGAGTGAACTTAGCTACCAAAATATTTGCATGATTTTTCTGTGAACTGAATTATAATTACTGTCTTACTATCTTAGCTGACGAAGCTTTTTTTGGACTTTCATCTTATTACTTCACTTTATTAGTAAATTAATCTTAAAACCAGTGTATTGATACGTTTCTAAGTTTAGTAATTCAATAAATAATGTCTTATTAACCCAGGACCCCAAAACAGAATCCGTTGGCACTATTCTTCCTGGAGTGTCTGTTGACGCTGATATCGAGCCTGTCAGAGCGAGTGAGTGGTAACTCACACTTCACCACCTTCCTGTGGCAAAAGTTCTGTCCGTCTCTCATTTCGTTCCTCGGAACTCCGAGAGTGGATAAGAATATTAAATCCAGGTATAAATTTATTTAAATTTTGCTTTTAGTTTCTTCTGCAAACACGTGAGCTGCCTTAGTAGAATTAAAAGAAAAATATTATAGTTTTTATATTTATGATGGCATTTCTTGACAGGTACTTTATAAATTAATGATGTCTCAAATACCATTATAATAAAACTAAAACTAGAGTTTCAACTTTTAACGATAACGGCACAATTTCATCTACCAGCCAAAAGTGAAAATATTTGACAAAAATCGATTTTATCTCACGCTCCAAGCTAAGTTGAGCTTTACTCACTGCTCGCCTTTTCGAGCTGCTGAGGTGAAATCTTTATGTTCAACACGAGATCAAAGTGCTTTTTAGTACTTCATTACGCTCAAGATTCTAAACAAGAATTATTCGCTAATTTGGGACTCAAAATTAACACTCGAAAAAAAACGAACTTTGCTCTCTTATTTCACAAATAACTATTACTATTTTATAAATGTTTTACAGAGAGCATGAAGGCCACTTGGTAGATGACTCCGGAAGAGGATCAGGAGCCTTGAATTCTGCACCAAGCTTCAATAGCAAACAGGCTAAAGCTATATACAGGTTCGTAGATTGTAATAGCTTCTTTGAAGAGTTTTATGATTAAATTTAATAGGTATCTTTAAGAATTATAGAACCTACTGCTTTACAGATAGTATTGGTATATTCTATCAGTTCATGGATTTTTTTTCTTGACAATAACATATTATCCCCTCCATGGCTAACTTACGAATCGGCAGTTTGCATAGTAATCGAGTTTGTGATGAAAACTGTACATAATGTGAAAATTATACATTGTGGCAAATTTACCTATTTCTAATTCTGAGGTTTATATTATTAAGATTGTCCGAATCTGCATTTTATATTCTTACGGCGATCGCTTACGCATAGGAAACTTACGAAATTTATATCGAAACTTCCAGAAAAAGAGATTCATTTTATGCAGATTCGTAAGTGTGCCGTGGAGGTGACGATATCTTAATTCAATATTTAAATCGTATCACCTCCCAATTTCAGCATCGCTAATCAGCTGGTCCGTCTCGTCGGTTCCACGTCAAACCTTCGACCAGTCCTCGAAGCCCTGTACCACCGTATGCTGCTGTATCCTCCCGTGACCCATCGGGTCGAACCGTTGCGTAGTACGAGGGAATTGCTCCAGAATCCTAAAAGATTGTGCCAGCTGGTGCTGCTGAAGAAAGTGGACCACCATGAAAGGCATAGCGATGATATGGCCATTGTGAGACTGTAAGTAGTTTTTTAAAGCATTGATGATATTTGGGTGCGGTCTATTTGGTAGAAACTTGATACTCCGAAACCTATTTGGGATAACTGACTTCGCAGAAACTTCTTTAGTCGATCATTTATTAGGCATAAAAAATATTTGACATAAATATTTTTAGGCATAATGTGCTTATGACCGAATTTAGAATGGCATACATTTAAGATAGTAGAATTTTTATTGGCATATTTACCTTTGGCATAGGTAAAATTTTGTATAATTTCATTTAGCATAACGTTCATTTAGAGTTCAGATTATTTGGCATAATTTGACTAGGCATACTATGAAGATCATAGAATTTCAATTAGAATAATATAGATTGGGTTACTTTCTTCTTTAAAAATGCGTAGGTTAGGTTAGGTTAGAACTGTGACCGAGAAATGAACATGCTCTCATGGGCAAGGATATAAAAACCAAATAATTATCATTAAATCAACTTTTATTTATTACAATTACTAAAAAAAAAAAACAATTAAATTAATCAGAAAACAAAATTAAACTAATCTTATATTAGCTCCTATTGCTTTAAGGTACCCAACTTCTGTGTAGTCCGACTGATTATTTATAATATTTTGAAGACGATTTGTTTTATTTAATGTTTTCCTTTTTTTGGCTGGTGGTGGCGCGCCGAAACTTAATTTATCTATTTCTATAGTTGAATATTTTATTTCTTTGATCAGTTGATTTTATATATTATAAAATCCCACATGATTCGCGCTCACAATTTTATTTATTCTGTGATGCCACGATTCAGCAGAATTTTGTGTTCTAGGGATATGCGAAATGATGGTTCTACTTTTAAATAGTTATGGATAAGAAATATATGCCAAAAGATGAATCTGGTTTTGAACTTTCTGCGATGTGATGATTATACATTGTGATTATTATGGATATCAAAATTATGCGTACAGATGATTCTGACTTACAGAATTATGGGTTCCAATGTATGCTAAATGAGTTTATGACAAACGATATTCTGCGAAAAGAGGTTTATGCTATTAGTTGTAATGCAATATAAAATTATTACTTAAAAAGTTCTACTATAATATGATGATATTTTTAACCAAACATCCGTTAAGACTACTCATCTTCTATATTTTTGTAGACATACTTGAGCTGTTGACTATATTCTTGTTAGGATTACAGAAGATTTTAAATGTAGTTTCTATAAGATAAAATAGACAGTTGATAGCTTTTGTATTCTTTTTTAGTAAGACATTATTAGCTTATCAGTTCTGAGCCTTTCTTCTTCAACAGAATAATGGATGGCATAGAAGAATGCGGCCGCAGTGGCAATCCAGAAGTTGTAGCAGCAGCAGTAGAATGCGTGGTATCACTTCTCGATGCCTTAGAAAAACTCTGTTCAGGAACCACGGAATACTTGAGCCCTGAAGTGGCCGCGCTAATCCTGGCGCATTGGCCCAAGCTACATGATGCTGATTATACGGGACCTCTTACATATCAGACTTTGGCTAGACTGCCTAGCCCTTACAGGTAGGAGTAAAATTAAGAAATATGTCGAAAAGTAGATAATTATAATGCGTGTCTCAATTTAAAATTACACACCTAAAAAAAGACGCGTCAAATTAAGCTGCATTTAATAGAACCAACTTTTAATATAAACGCGTCTTAATTTAAAGAAAAAACTTCATAGAAGATTCTTAGCTTCTTAGGAAGAGAAGTGAGGCACAAAGCTATTAAGTATGTTAATATTAAACAAAATCTCAAATTATCCAATTTAGATATGGATTCAATTACCACTTGCTGATTGCGTTATCTTCAGCCTTCGAGGCTGTACAGCGCCATCTATGAGAAGTTATTTACCACCTCAAATTTAAGTTTAAAGTATTTACCATATTTATTTACAACCTTAATATTTGTAAAAAAAAGCTATAATTTGCTTTTAAAAATATTACAAGCTACTATTTTATTTATATGATTTCTCATCTTGGACTCGTACCCCGGACTTTTGGACGAAATGCGTGGCCGTAAGCCAACAGCGCAGACGCCCAATGAACATTTTACTCTGAATATAGTGAGAAATTATACTTATATTGACGACTTCAATAAAACTTTCAGAGACGTAGTAGCAGTTCTCCAAAGCAACGAATCCAAAGACCACGATTCATCGGACACCTCCGGCCCAGAGAACATTAGCTCAGGCAGCGATGGTGAAGCGGATTCTGATGCAGACAACGTGTTCTTACCGTCCAGGGCTAGTAACCCTTCAGCCAATGATGGGGAACGAAGTCTTGGTGATAAATCTAAGGCGGTGCCCAAGACTTTAAATCTTGGAAGGTAAGAAGAAAATGTGCATCTGGGGCGTTTTCTCGCTAAGTCTTCGATTATATTTATCTTAATATCGTACGTGGTGATACGATTAGATATTATGGGTTCTAACATCATTGGATGAACAATAATACTTTTTAAATCTTGTTATACCCAGGTGCACCATAACAGAATGCAACGTGGATCTAGAAAGACACAACGCAAGACAATTTGTGAAGACTCTACAAAATTCTCTGTTGCCAAAACTGTTGAATCTTCGAACTTGCATTGAGGTACTTTTCTATTACTTATATATTTGTGTATATTATTGACGTATTTAAAGTATTATGTATGTACCATATATGTAATTAATCGATTTTTAAATCAGTGTATATTTACTATTAGTATTATCGAAACGCACCTACCTTTGTTTCTTTTCACTACCTAGGTTGACTGTTAGAGAATGCCACTAGGCATTAAGTCCACCTGTGTACCATTTTGTGTGCAAAAGTTAAATAAATAAAAAAATAAAAATAAATAAATATTTTAATACTATTTAGATAGTTGAAGTTAGACAAAAAGATTTGGCACACTGGATACTTGTCATCTTAGTATAAAACCAGAATCCTATGAGCAAGGACTGCTATGTAACTATTCAACCGATAATTAATTAATGTTTCATAACATTATTTAAACTGAACAGGTGGACGAAGCAATGCAGGAATTCGCATCGAAGTGTTGCCAGCACAACGCAGCACAGCCTCCAGCAACCGCCTGCATCATGAACGCGGATGGAGTTTACCTTGCTACATACTCGGCTCTACTGCTCACTCTAAGACAGCGGAGGACTAACTATTACAGCCAGCCCACTGTAAGTTTTGCAGTTTAAATTTTCTATAACTTGCCCAAAATTATATAAAGAAAATGGAACATCATAAAATTCATACGTCACAACAATTATAGCATTAGAGCCGAAACAGTCACTGATTTTTTATTTAGTCTAATTAATCTCCTCGATTATTGTTGAAAACCTATAGACATATCTTGACTGTTATAATGTAAAAATACCTATATAATATTAAAGTTGAAAAAATTAAGAATCCAGCTGGACTCGAACCTGCACCCCCTGGGTATACGCCCCAAGTGCTTTGCCAATTCAGCTATGGATTCGTATGCTGCCGGACTCGAATAAATACAAAAAGGCATAGCAAAGCTAAAATTTGCTTTAAATATTACAAGTAAAAATACCTAATCAATACTGCTGCCTTTTTGGTCTACTGATTGCCTCGTTGGTCAGGTAGTAAGCTTATGCACCGCGTGGTTTCGGGCTCTATTCCCGGGTCAACAGCACGGAGTTGGATTTGTGCCATGTGGATTGCGATAGGCTCACCTCCTATCGTATGGGACTTTAACATAACAGATAAAATATAGGTGTTTTACACCTCTGCAAACCCTTCTGGGCGCGTATTGGCGTGATGTTACCTAACCTATATTACAAGGGTTTAGGTCCACCGAATTTAGGCCTACCTAAGATTTGAATTGATTTGACAGACGAGCAAGAGTAATTTCAGGCAATTTTCTATTTTGATCTCTTCAGAAAGTGCAAGTATCTTCAACAGAAGATGAATTCGTAGAAGAAGTGCAAGGCAGCGGAGTGCTGGTGTACCTGTCAGCAACGTGGCTTCGGGAGCTGTACCAACAAGTGCTTGCCACCGATCTGCTCAAGGAAGTTCCTACTGCTGACCATCCTCTTATACATCTCTTGTCAGGTAAGACGTTTTAGAGCCCTAGGCTAAGAGGAATTTGGTAGGTAGCAGCATCCACCCGAATATACTGATAATACACTGATATTAGATCAGCTACACCATAGATTTCGCATGACATTTTGATTTATACTACTTTGAATTTTCTGCCTCTGGTTTCAGATCTAGGTGGCTTGGACCAAAGTCCAGTAATGTCAGATTGGCAGAAACTGAAAGAAGTTTCTTTACCGTACAACAACGCCAACGATTCCCCACAATATCAAGCCAGTTTACGTTGGGCTAGACGGTAAGTCTAATCAGAAAATAAACCATTAGAAGAGCATATTTAATCTAAGATAACTTTACATTCTAAGAGTAAATAAGTCAAAAAGTAAATAACGAAGTAAAATGTTTTCTTGTAGGATTCTAACCTGCATTTGGGATTCCATGGTGACAGTGTTGAGTGTACCGCTCACGGGATACAGGAACAGGAAGCAGAAACTGCACGGCATTATAACCAAGAAGATTAACACCTTCGGCAAGAGGAAGCGCATTGCTTGGGAGGGACTCACTATTCAGTGCCTTGAGGGACTACATAAGGTAATTCTCTTATTTTCTTCTGAACTATTTCTTTGATTATGTTTTAGCTCAGATACCATTACTTTAACTAAATTAGGTAAAACTTGTTTCGAGTTTTTTTACTATTAGAGTCCCTTTGAGGCTATCCGTAGCGTTAAATGATTTCTGGCAATTCTTCAATCATAATTTTGGTGAAATTTGAAATTATCAATAAATAGCTGGCAATAAAAATGACTAAGCAACTGAAATGATTTGTATTTTGATTCCAGGCAGCAAGAGTGAGCAACACGTTGAGTTTACAAAACCGCTGCAGTAGCATACTTGCATTGTTAGCCAATTCTGCCATATCACAACCACCAAATGGGAAGATTCTATCAACGCATGCACTATCTCTGGATATACTCATAACAGGTAAAGCCTAATCGCAAGAAAGTATTGCATTAATTGCTACTATTGTTCACCAAAATAAGAATTGATTTATAGTCCCACGTTGGGTGCCATTTTTTATACAGACATTTCGAAAAGTTCTACACTTGGGAATAAAATTCATTAGAAAATTCCAAACTTGACTAGGTATTGGGATAGTCTACGGTAGCGTTACTCTTCCAAACCAGTCAGAAAAATCGCTAAAGAAACTAAAATTTTCCTCGATTTTTTTTTATTCATCCGGTGTTTTTTTGCACCTAGGGTCTCAGAATCATGTACTCGCTCAAAAGTAAGAGGCTTTGTCACGATATCATTAACATCCTGTATATCACCAGCACGTCATATTTGCTTCAAAACTGATTTTATCTTTTTAGGTGGTCTAGAGCTAGGTTCAAAGGCTCCAGAATGTTGGGAGCACATATTCGCAGCGTGTCAATATGTATCAAGTTTCGAGCATTCCTTGTTCGGCCAGCAAGGCAATAATGCCACACCTATAGTCACCATGCAGACTGGCAGGAATAAGACTGTGTCTATACTTCAAGCTGATGCTAAACTGGGGTTGGATGCAAGGGATGATGAGACTTGGTAAGTTTTTTTTTAGATGATCTTGATTCTAGAGCAAGGATCAAAGGCTCCAGAATGGTTTGTAAAATTCGATACATACGTAAAAAAAAATAGTGTTTTGATTATCTTTGTTTTTTCAGTGTCGACGTCTTCAACTTTTTGCAGCCAGTACTTGAAAATAATTTGAACAATGACATGTCAGTGGCAAAGATTGTCGAAACATGTCGACAAGAGGTGAGCTATTCTACAAATTATGGATTCAGTTGAATATTAATACTTTACGCTGGGCAATTACCATCATTTCTGACTCTTATGTTTTACAGGGTGGTAACGTGATATCAGGAGCAGGTGCAGCTCGGGTTTGCTGTGCTCTGTCGGTGGCGGCAGACGCGTTGTTTTCACGCCTGGCCGCCACCACCACGCTGCCTGCACTCAGCGCCGCACTGCAGAGACTTGTGGCGCATCATCATCGACTGGTAACTATCATCGTCACCTCAAGCTCGTCGTTTGCCTCTGCTAGATATAGGCTATACTGGATGTCCCACGAACATGCTACATGAAGGGGAAGAATCTTGAATTTTCTAGTAAGAAGATTTTACAGAAAGAAGACTTTATTTTATTTATGAAACCAGTTTATACTGCATTATTTGAATGCAGTATAAACTAAAATTGTAAATATGCTTACTCAATCGAGAATCGGACCAGCTTACATTCGAATTAATAACATTCTGTATTTTTATGGCAGCAATCGCTAGTGGCAAATACTAAGATAAAATCTCTCTTACAAACGATCCTACATTAAATGCAAGAAAACTATGAAATCAAACAAAAAAAGTAAATATTCCTGTGCAAAAATAATGTATAATTATTTTTTTTTATGCTTAACAACTAATTATAAAAACCACTCAAATTAATGTCTATTAATAATAAATTTGGGTAATCCAATAGTTGTGTTAAGTAACACGTGGGTACTCATTCAATTAAAAAAAAAACAAATTTCATGGTCATCCGTTTATTTAAATTACCATGTTTGCAAAAGAGATTGAATCCTTATGATTGACGCTATCGAAAAATACCTAAAAAATAAAGGATGTTATATTATATTAAGATTTGAACTGGTTCGATTTGCCAGCGATACAAGCAACATTTCGAAAATCATTTAATGCAGTTCATATTGTTTTGAAAAATCAAATAAAATCTTTTATCAGTAAAATTTTCTATCTACAACATTTAACATACTTTCCCTTTATGTGACATGTGCGTGGCACACCCTGAACACTTACTTGACTGAAATAACTTTATCAGTGTCAGCAGGCGCGCTTTTTGTCCTATGATTGTTTCCGGATCATCGTGCTACTTACCCCACTTAACAGTATTTGTTCTAAAATCAGGCCTTCTTTTTTGTTTCCAGCTGTTCTGCTCATGGGAACAAGACGTAGCCAACAACAACGTGTGGTGGTGGCGTCGAGGCAGCAACCCTAGCAGTGTGCGGGGAGGAGAAGCAGCCCGAGCATTGTGCAGGGCTGCTGATGTAGCCTTAAGATGTCTTAGGGCAGCCAGGCCATTGGCACATCGCATGGGGATCTGGACTGTTGTTGGACCGCATTTCATGCAGGTATGATATAACTACTCTAGCTGTGTCTTGAATGATTAAGCTACGTAATATTTAAACTGTCATCACCAAACCAAAACATGGTTCGCCCAGAAGGATCGTATTATCTTTAGAACCAACGTCAAAATGTTATACAATCTTATTCATTCTTCTTTCTTTTACTATAGGCGGCATGCCACAAAGACATCCAGATTGCTAGTTTGGCGATACAATGTCTCCACGACTGTGCCACTGCACTCCTGAACCAGCAAGTGGAACTTCCTCATTTCCACTTCAACGAAGCTTTGCTGAAACCCTTTGAAAACCTACTTTGCTTAGAACTCTGCGATGATGATATTCAGGTAAGAAACATACCATAATTATATGTTTGTTTAATTTTGAAAAAGTTCTTCATATTAAGCTATTCATATATTTCCAGGAACAAATCATATCCTGCATCTGCGAATTCGTAGAGACTAACAGAATGGAAATTCGTTCTGGTTGGCGACCACTATTCAACACACTGCGAGCGGCCAACAATGCCAGCCAATACTCTGCTATATTGGAAATATTCAAAGTATTCCTAAGCACCGACAACACTCTAGTCTTCGCAAATGCTGCCCTTGACTGTATTTTGTGCCTTTTAAGTCATATCAAAGGTTTACATTACGAAGAAGTTCAGGGAACTGAAGTAAAACCTAAGAAAGCTACCACGTCGACTCAACCAAAACCAAGCTTGAGTCTCAAGTTCTCTAAGAACAGTAAATTTATCCCTCTCAGTGAGGAAAAATCAGAGAAAGTAATTGTTGACATGTGTAGAGAAGCCTTGTATCATTTAGAGAGCTGTGCTGATATTTTGACGATGATGTATAATATGCCCAAATGCCCAATTTTTAATACGGGCAACAGGATTAAAGGGGACATGCCCCTGTGTGTCGTAGATCCGATAATACCAAGCGGGTCCATAGACATAACGAAATTCATTACAAATGAACACTACGAAGAAGATCTCATTTCCTATAGAAAGCTATCAACAAGTCTTCCTCCTTCAAGCACGACTAACAACTGCCTCCTAAAACTCGATAAGCCAAGCAACATATTGAAAGTTTGGTACGTTCTTATTGAAGGGTTGATCTCAGCTACTGTTGTATGTTCCAAGAAAAATCAACCCGCTGCTATGGAAACATTATTTAAATTATTGAGAAATACAGTAGATGTTCCTGGTACTCATTTCGGACTACACTGCATTAATCATCTTTTGCTTCCCACTGTTCAGAATTGGCTGCGGCAAATATCTAACGTCAACACACATTGGGACAGCGTAATGCCTAATTTTAAGCAGTGCTGTGGTATGACTACTGATACTATTGTGGTTTACTTGCACCATTTACAGGCAATAAATGTTGAACGATCGACAGTAGGAGAAAAAGACGAAGAAGAAATAGAACCCATTGAAAGTCCCGAAGTTACTTTTGCTTTGAAACAAATTATGCTGATTCTTGTTGAGTGCATTGCTCAGCCGCAGGAACCAATAGCTAGGCTGGGAGCATCATGCATAAGGCATATAATTTTGACGTCAGGACATCTTCTTACTGACACTCAGTGGGAGATTGTTTGCACCAGTCTTCACAGAGCGTGTAACGTTAGTTTGACGCCACTGAAACAACTGACTTATGCATTCAAAGAAAGTTCAAACAGTTTCTACGGAGATCTAGCTATAGTAAAGGTGGCTGCCAGAAGAGATTGCTCAGTAAATGATAACGTACGACTTCATGCAATGGCACAGCAAGTATTCTTAACAGAACAGCTAAAAGGTGACGGTCATGTAAAGATTACTCCCAAAAATTCCTCTCAGAATCTTATGCTGATCGATGACAGGAGCTACATATTCCTTATCTATCTTCAGGAGTCCGTTAATTCTCAGAGCCCAGAACTCTTCACTTGTAGAATCCCTCATAGAGGGTTAGTCGTTGGGCTGTTAGCGCACCAAATACTCATACAAATTATTGCAACAGTTCTCATACAAGCATCGTCAGATGTATTCCAGGGAATTAATGGCATTTTACTTGAAAGTCTGAAGACAGGCTCTAACGTCTGTAACTATAAATTCTTTTTAAACTGTGATAATACAGATTTGTTGCTTAGAGCTTTGGAATTGTCATACTCAAGAGCGATGCAGTTCGATTCAAGGCCCGGTCTAAAGTTCCTCGTACAAAAAGTGTCAAATTTAGATCATGCAGCTAATTTATATAAACAGACTACGTCGTCATGGCTGATCAAAATTATCGCTTTAACAGATATATTCTTTAACGGTGTGCACAAATTTAAATTAAAACCAACAGATATTTCTATAATACTCCATAACTATACAACGACGTTGAACATGACGCTTGAGTACGATCGATTTGTAACGAAAATATTTGATTTGAAGAATACTTGGGAATTGTTATGTCATAATTATGTAAAACACCTGATTAGTGTATCAGACTTTGACGATCCTGATATCAAAGAACGAATGTCTTGTAGTTCAGAAGAGAGTGACTCATCTTCAAATCACTATGAGCAATTTTATGCACAAGAACCTACAGAAAATACTGATGAATCAACTGAAACTAACAAAGAATCTACTGACACTGATACCAAAGCTGACGAAGATGCTGCAGAAAAGCCAAAACCTTTCACATTTGCTGATTTTAAGGCAAATAGTCGACGTTCAATAAGCGTAGAAGTTCACCGAGAAAGTACGCCACCAATCAAAGAAACAGAAGATGACACAGATTCAATTAAAACAGATATTGTCAAAGATGAAACTGTGGAAGATAGACCTTTAACTATCAAGACTACACAAGAATTGGAACTAACAAAAGAAAGTCCAATAAAGCAAAAGAAAGGAAGCGTTCCTGATATTATAGATAGCCATACGGATGCACGTAAAGTAAATATTACTATTTGTGATGGGCCTACATACGAGAAGAGCAAAAGTGAGCCAATATTACCACCACAACCTGTACCGCCTGAGATTGAGCAACAACGAGCGCTAAGTATAAGCAAGGTAAGTATTTTATTCCATATAAAAAATAGCGATGTCAATGAAATACATTCAACTGACGATACTTTTATTTTACAGGATACGGAGGTACAGCGACATTGTTTCCAAAACATTTTGATGGCCTATCTCGAACTTGTCCTAACTTTTTCAGTGGAAAGGTTCCAGCTCATTCACCCAGTATTACAGAGCGGCTTCGTACAACTCGCTAAAACAGTAACTGACCCGCAACTACTCGATAGAATTAATATATTTTTCGATAAAAAAGACTTATCTGAATTTAATTATAAGTTGATCAATAATTAATTGTGATAATATAAAATTCACATTATAATGTTATATTCCGATTGTTCAGTGTTATGTGTCAATAAAATCATATTATGACGATCAATTTTTATTTCAATAATCTTTAAGCTCGTAAACAATACAATCTCAAAATTGCTAAACATCTAAAAATTAATAACAAAGTAATATTTCTAATACATATTTGGTTTAAGGACTACGAGTACTTTATATAAATGTCTTTTGTAAAATGTTATAAAAATGCTTGTCGCAGTCTATCGTACATTACTTGCAAAATTAAAGGCATCAAGAATCACATTACATCTAAAATGGCACAACGAATTCACGTTATGTTCATGACTAATTATTTCGCACCTGATTTAATGCAAACCAAAGCATAATCTCTGTAATCTTTGTATACGTTCCTAACGATGGCACTATAGTTTAATATTTAATATTTACAAATATTTCACAACATATATTATGTACAGATTAGATAGTACCATTGGTTTTAGTTTTTATCTTAGAACGTGAATCACGCTTATATAGACTAGTAAACAACTCAATAATGTCCAAATAGATATTGTTATACTACTTGCACCTTGGGTCGGGTACGTATGAACAGTCAAGGCATACGATAATGAACTTAAACCTAGATCACTAGTAATTAACACACTCTCTCTGTTGATCATATCGGCTATCTTCTCCGCTTCTAAAATACACACTTTGAGCTGCAAATCCGTTGGATTCTCTAACATAGTTTCAACAGTAACAAATATTTCCATTTCTATTGTGAGGTAACCTCTTAAAGCACACTCAGCTATTTTAACATGTCTTTCTAGAGCTTTTAAAATATTGTTTAAATTAATAACTGCTGCTGAAATGTTTGTTCCGTATAGCGCTCTATCGATTTGTTTTTTGGAATAGAGAATTCTTAAAGCTCCACCACATTTCGGGCAGCAAGCGCCGGGGGCAGTAAAACCGAGGCAATTTGGTTTTTTAAGTCTTGGACAGATGATTCTGTCGAAAGTGCACTTTGGTTCCATGAGGTCAGAGATAGGTCCTACAGCGAGGCACGGGCCCGAATAATCCACGCTTACATATTCAGCCCATGCAGCGCATTCGGAGATGTAGGTAACTCCGTTGACACCGCATACTATTCCAGCCTGGAAGGTAAAAAGAAATACTGTGAGTAACAACGTTTATCAAGGAAGTAGAAGAAAAAAGAAGGTCATTAAAATGGAGCTACTACGGATCTAAAAGTTAAATGCTACTTACGGAAGAACATCCTTCGAGACAGACTCCCCAGTAAGCGAATTTCCTGCCGCTCATGATGAGATGGCACGGGTTGATATGCGTTCTTCCGTCTGTGTCACACACTGCCATCGGTGGTTGAGCATTGCAGTTTACCGTACTTACTGCAATCGAGAAAAAAAATATAAAAGATAATGAATATTTTCATGTTGTTATTGAGTCCGTGCAGCTAGAATGTTTCGTGCATAAAGTAAGTTAGCCGTTATTATGGTGGCAGCGGTGGGATAAAATAAAAACATTAACATTTAGGATTTTGCATTCAAGTAGAAATCCTTGCATTTATGTGCTAATATTCCATTACTTATGTTTTTATTATTTTTGATAAGTTGGCTTACCGCAATGGTGTTGCGGGCACGTGGTTTGCAGTCTAGACAAGCACACAGTATTGGCGGGCACACACGCGTGTCTTCTACCACAAGATGCTCGAGCGCATGCACCGCCATTGCCGAACTCTAGCTCACCGTCTGATGCGCCCGCACATCTAAAGAAAGAATCATAAACGTACAAAAATCTTTGTTACATAACAAAACTAAATTATTTCATTAGATTTAGAGTATGCTGTGTTTTTCATCAACATAAAATGTAGTTAAAGCCTTAGTCTGGTATTAAGAAGATTATCATGTTAAAGAAACAAATTAATCAGAATCAAAAAGGCTGTTTATTTGGTGAACCAACAGTTGTTAACATTAATACAAAACATATATAAATCCGCGTCAAACGTTATTCTGGCCGGTGCCCGCAAGTTCAAAAATATTAACAACGCCATCTATTAAAACTAACAAAAACTTTTTATATTTGTAAAATTTGTATGTCTACAGAGGCAAAACATAGTGAAACAATGTTTACCTTCCTAAAATACCACCATGTTATACATATTACCTATGTTATACAAATAAATTATTTTGAATTTTAAATTTTTGAATTTTCTCGTTTCTTACTTAACAACCCGAAATTCCCCCTCTTGGGAATAAAATTTAGAAAAACTCTGGTATCCTACAGAAATTCATATATTTTAATTCAAGTTTAACTGTACGAAATTTCATGCTAACTTCAAAAATGACGGACGGATACAAACTTTCATCCCACTTTTCACCATGTTAGAGGCCGAATTTCCAAAAATCTCAAAAATTTCCAAATTTAAAAAAGATTTTGATTTTAATTTGATTCTAAACAGTTTAATTAAAATTAATCTAAGCGCCCGGTTATTCAAATCATTGTAATTAGTATAATTTAGTATTATTTATTTTTATATCATTTTTGTATTGTTTTGACGTGTTCAAGCGCCTCCTGGGGCCTATGAAAATAAATAATTTTAAATTTTGAATTTGAATTTGAATTCTCTTCTTAGTGCGCGCCTACGACATGGAAGGAAGTTTTGTAAAAAATTGTATGTGGTTTAGACCCTGCGTTGATGAATCAGTCAGTCGGGGTACGTACTTGGCGAGGCAGGCGTTGGGGTAGGGGCGCTGGTGCGCGCGCACGGGCAGGTGGTGCGGCGGGCAGTAGCACGGCAGCGCCGGCCCGCGCGCGCACGCCCGCCGCGCGCACACGCGCTCGCCGCTGCGGCACGCGCACGCGTTGCACTCCATGTAATACTTCTCTCCTGCAACAATTATATTGAACTTTATAAGGTCGAAGTCATGCTTCAGGGTGTTGGTTTGCTAATTGACAGATCAAATCAAAATTGTAAGGATTATCAGTCTCAATCTGGTAATAAATTGGCGTTATGATAGTAGTTCTCCAAGGCTCAATTCTCAGCCCTCCATTATTTACGTATACAACTCTAAAAGGTTTAGGTCATTTGAATTTGAAACAATTTGAAATGAATTTGAATTTGATAGGTTTCTACTTCTAAAAATGCTTAGAGTCGAGCAAGCAAGCAAGTGGCAAGTTTAGCCAATGACCAACATTTCTACAATAAATTTGCTGATATGTCTCATGTATGTACCAAGTGTTGTCTCACCTTGCATTACTTCTCTATCATGTAGCTTACAGTTCTCCACTTCAACACACGGCAGTGGCTGGCAGTCCGTCAGCCCTTTGTTACTACAGCGACAGATCTTGAAGCACGCCTTTTGTAAAGAAGATGACATCGGCACACGAACCCACGATCCTATAGGAACCATTTGCGTGGCACTGTCTCCTGTAATGTTAAGGAGTATCTATACTTATAATAAATCTGTAGAAGTAAAATTTCCGTTAATTGAAAATATCAAAAAAATAAATGGCAGGTGGTTGTTACTAGACCGACACAGAACCCAAAAATGAGGTTAATATTTTTTTGTCTGTCTGTCTGTCTATTTGTTAAGGCATTACCCAAAAACTACTGGTTAGATTACGATAAATAAATAAATATTCCACAACTCACACACAACGCCATCTAGTCCCAAACTAAGCAGAGCTTGTACTATGGGTACTAGAATAACTGATACTAATACATATATACTGTTGTTTGTAAATACATACTTATTATACATAGAAACACCCAGACTAAGACAAACCCCATGTTCATGCACACAAAGATTTGTCTTAAGTGGGAATCGAACCCACGACCCCTCGAACCGATCAAACTAATTATTCTTTAATATCCTGGGCACTTTTTCATTTCCATCATTCACTTCACTCCTGGTTCAAGCATCAGATCATGTTAATCACAAAATGTTCTATTAAGTCTGTTTTGATACCAAGAGGCGGTCGTAAGAAATGTATGGATGGATTACTGACTAATTAGAACAAGCACATACACAGCGGGAAATGCAGTATGTATATTCTGTGCACTAAACAAAACAGAAAACTTATAATATTTTAAAACAAATTATAATAGCTTTGCTATGCCTGTTTGTATTTTATATAAGATTAAAATTGATAAATTAAGAATCCAGCAGGACTCGAACCTGCACCCCCTGGGTAAACGCCCCAGGTGCTTTGCCAATTCAACCATGGATTCGTATGCTGCTGGACTCGAAATTCCCCAAATCTTTTTGGACCTGCGTCACCTGGGCGATAACCCAACTTTAATATTATACAAAAAACACAATAAGAAAAAGCTATAGGAAGGCGATAACCCAACTTTAATATTATACAAAAAACACAATAAGAAAAAGCTAGTTCCTTACCGAGCGGGCACCCATCCACGCAGTGGTACCTCTGGCAGGAGCTGCCCCGCAGACAGTTCCTGTTAATGACGCAAAGCTGCGAAGCGTTGCACGGAGATCCAGCACACGGGGAGGTTACCACTTCTTTCGCTGATAGCAAAGGAGGTTCCGTACCTTGAAAAAGGTTAAATAATCTGTTAGACTTTAAGAATGTGTGACCAATCTGCACTTGGCCAGCGTGGCTACCAATCCGCACTTGGCCAAACACGGTTTAAAGGTGAATAAGCTATCGAATCTGTCACTTCTGGTATTTTTTCCATTATTGATAAACTTACTAATTTAAAAGAAGTTTTTTGATCAAGAAAACCTGATAACATCTTTCAAAGAGAAGTGGAATGATACAGAATGTAAGCAGAACAAGAAAAACTGCCTATCATAGCACTGGTTTGAACAACGCCTACCAATCTCAAGAGGGCAATACCACACTAGACAGAAGAGATCAGTATTACAACTTACTATGAGCCATGTAATGCTGCAGAGGTACGCAAGGAGCTTTAGTGCTGGCAGGAGTGAGTCGGGCACAAAGTGCTCTTGCTGTGAGCGTTGGAGGGGCACGAGACCATTCCACACACGATGATACTAGACGAGCGCATTCATCTGCGCAGAGGAGGCTGCTGTGACCCTAGGAGATAAACACAAGTTTTTAAACTTACGCGATTTAAGAAAATTTTCAAAAATTTGACAACGGGTCAAGTCGGCTCGTGACCACGAATGATGCAAGTTATTTCGAAACGTCGAGCATAGGTATTTGTTGTCTAATTTTTGAAAAAAAAATAAATACAAGTGTCAATCGTTCATACTTCGCATCATAACAGAATTATCTGAGTAACTGAACAAAATCAACTTCATAAAAGTAAACGCAGAAGGTAAGTTTTAAATTATGAATTGTTTTAATGGATTTGTATTGACAGTCCTCGATGGTCTAGTGGTTAGCGTATGCGCCTCTCACCGCGAGGTCTCGGGTTCGATTCCCGGGACGGGCAAAGTGTTATTTGTGAACTTTCCGTCAGATAATTCACATAGCAGCACGGAGTTGAATTTTGCCCGGTGGATGGCGATAGGCTCACCCCTATCGCATGGGACCTAATCATAACAGGTGAAATGTGGCTTCTATACACCTCTGTCACAACCTTCTGGGTAATATAGGCATGATGTTATGTTATCTTATGTTCTATTGACACAGGGGACAGGAGAAGTACTTAATTTCATAAGAGAATAACTAGTTATGCTCACCTTAGCTGTACAAGGCTTAACGTGTAAAGCGCAGGCCACACTTTTCCATATATCAATAGGACATTGCGTAGAATTCTTCAATGGTAACTCCATGCCTGATATCAACAATACTCTGCAAAGAAAAATTTAGTCTTAAAATGGATGTGGGTTTATGTGATACGTAGAAATCCACCCGTATGTTATACTTATAATGTATAAGGACTGCTTTCGATTGTCTAATTGTTATCGAATGGGACTGCTCATCATTTGATATCTTGTTCTAAATAGTAGGTAATAATAATTCTTGGGTCAAATAAAAATGTAAACGGGTTTTTCCACGACAAATAATCTTAGTTGCAGCACAGAGTCTGGCACTGTGCTCAGTACATGATAAAAGGCTCACCCCCTATCATGGTGGACCTAAATATAATTGCTGAAGTGGAACCTAACTCCTGGAATCTACCTAGAATCTACCACTCCTGGAAATACAAACATGATGTAGAAAAAAATCTTACCCACTTCCCTTGGCCACAGCAAAATGCGCTTCAAGATCTGCCTGCGCTGTACACGACCGGAACAAAGTCGTTGGTCTGTTGTTCAGTTGACTACAATATGTTAAACTTGAACATCCCAGCGAACAAGGCGCGTCAACTGGAAAGACAAAGAATGTGGGTAAATACGCTAAATGCGCATAGGAAGAATGTGTGAAAGAGATTTCCTAAACTCTTTATCACGGAACAGTCTTCTTCTTTCAATGGCTTTTTCAAAGATCAATGTGACATAACTGGTCATCTACAATGGGTTTTATCTTGAATCCAGAGGTTTAAATGGAACGTAATGAGTTGCTCAATCCTTTCAACAATATCAATATTACTAAAAGTTTGGATTGCTGGTAAATAATCGTATAGAAAACCTCATACCAATACCTTACACCTACGTACAGCTCGTCAAAGGTAAAAAATAATAGCAAAATAATCGGGGCGACACTGTGCCGTTTGTACAAAATCGGAACCAATAGTGGAGCGTTGTTTAGATTTAGTTGAAATCTTTGTCAATGTTTTTACCAAACAAATAATAGTTTTCGCTTCTTGAATAATTTGTCAAGCTGTAGATACTTAGTCGTAACAAAATTGTTTAAAACTGACACCACATTCAACCAGCTCGATCTATTCCAGTCCTAATCAGAAACGCAAGCGCGTCGCAACATCAAAGCACTAGAATTCCACATGCATATGTAAATGCAACGGTGGACATCTAAGGCCTGTCCTTATGTGATTTAAATCTACTAACTCACTAAGCCATCAGTGATTCAAATTGACAATGCTAATTAAGCGTCACGTATCTTCCTGTGGCAATTTCCACGGGCTACTTAGCAGTATCTTTAAGTCCGACTGATGGTTAAATCAAAGATATATGCAGATTTCTTCTAGTTTCTAAAGGCTGTCAGCATGAGATTCCAAGTGAAATAATGGGAAAACTATTAAAACATACTTTAGTATGTAGCCATTTATCTGAACGTTGCGAAGATGATACAGTCTTAAGTGTCCAGACTGTCCAAATAAGAAAAAGTTACGAATTTATGTTAAAATAACGACCTTAATTATTCAGCATTGGTCCTAATATATTTGCTTGAATAAAAAGATAAAAAAGTACGGACTCACCATCATCCATACATTCTGACAGTCTGATCTCTTGAGGGTCTCCCAAACATTCCGAATAAAACTTTTGCCAAGTCGTTTGCCAACCAGTATTGAATGTATCAAAGCATAATCTTCTACAGTTTATTGTTGCCGCCTGAAAATACATTGATTAATAAATATTCAACTTACCTATGAAGAAATAAAAGCTATATTTATATAATTTACCTTTTGACAGCAATGCAGTTTCGATATATCATGAGGAATGAGGTCTTTAGGTTCGGGTGGTGTATCTTTCTTCAGGAAGCATTGCCAGAAACCGTCGTGTATGGCGGTGGCTCCACAGTCATCTTCTAAAGCTTCTACTATCTCTTGCAATACGCCTGTACTTCGAAGAACTCTCTCGCATGTTGGTTGACATTCTTGCCTGTTGGATTCTCGGCAACATGGTAAATCTGGAGGTAAATAATAAAAAATAAATATTTTTTTAATTAGTAAGAATTCTTAACTCTATGCACTCTTATCAGAATCAGTTATGCAGATTTTTCAAAAAAAAATAGCTTTGAAATATAATAAACGTCGCAATCTTAATAAATCAGCCAGCTTTGATGCCAGCATGATTCGAAGTTGGACGTATATTTGAATTTATTGTATACCATAGGGTCAAATTCTTGATCACAGATTCGTTAAAATGCAGAGTTAGGAATTCTCCAAAAATAATGTCTACCGTCTACAGCGTTTAATACTCACACTTGAGCGTATCAGTAGAGACTACAGAATCGGTAAGATTGCTCAAACACCTCATCAGATCCGGGGATTCCTCACACACTTGCAACGCAGTAGACCTAGCCTGAAGATCCACTCGTGACTGACCGAGGCGCCACAACGCCTTCTGACACTCGTCGTGGCAGCTCAGGGATTGCGTCTGCGCTGCGGATATTGCAAAATGTTATGTTGATTTATTATTTCATAAATATTCTCTTAACATACACATGCCTGAAAGTTTAGGAGTTGTCGCCGAGACCGAATTTACTCGGTTCCTAAACAGGCAAGTGACCTATATAGCTACTAGTAATTACCATACACAAAATCTAATAGGCAGCAGTAGTTCTTGATTAGAGTACCTTAAGATAGAACCTCCTGAAAAATGCTTTAGACCAGACGCACAGGATTAATTATTTTATTAAGTAACTCAAAATCTAAAACAAACTGATTGAAATTCAAATAGCATTAATTTCAAAATGCAGTCTAATTAAAAGGCGTCAAGCTGCATCAATTGTACCGCATCGGGGAGACATCGAGACACCCAGCTGGCGTCGTTAATTTAAATTAAGATAAAATAAATATAATTTATAAGTATCACGTTTAAAAAGGAAGCTACACATGTTAATTTATCGTTTCCTTTTCAAACTTTTTTACTGGACGGATTTTAACTGAACACGGTTTCCCTAATTAGTTGTCATGTTTTTTTTTGATTGCTACAAATTGAAACGACGTTTCAGATTAACTAAAAATCATTAAATATTAAAATAACTATATTTTTTTTCAATATTTTTGGATTTACTGAAATTTACTCAAAGGATTATTCCTAGGCATTTTGTAGACAAATCGAATCGATCAGCCTAGGTTACTCTACGAACATTCTGATCGAATTTTAAAACAGTATAGGTTGGATTTCCTTTAATTTATGCACAATAAGCAATAATGTACTTACTTTCTCATACAGTGCCATACAGTACAAAAAAACCGACTTCAAAAAGTAGGTAAACTAAAAAGCATAAAATAAATTTACTTCGCACAAATAATACGTTTTTTCATTTAGTTAAATAGAAATTATTAAATAATTATTTTATAATTCTGAAGTCGGTGCCAAGTAAATCGGATAATTAAGAACTAATATTCAGTCAGAAAATAGTTGTTAGAAAGATTTATACTTATTATCTAGTTATTGGTTACTTGGCACCGACTTCAGAATTATAAAATAATTATTTAATAATTTCTATTTAACTAAATGAAAAAACGTATTATTTGTGCGAAGTAAATTTATTTTATGCTTTTTAGTTTACCTACTTTTTGAAGTCGGTTTTTTTTTTGTTAAAAATTATTTTATTTTACGATTTTAAGTGATGGGTAGACCGAGCAAGAATGTTTCTCGAATGAGGAGACGACGGTTACTTGAGACGGAAAACTTATTAGTAATAATCCCCGTACTCCTAACCGTTGAGGAGTTGTACCTTCCAGCATCAGCTCAGCAACATAAAATGCTGGCTACTAGATGCAAATATCTAAGTAGCTTTAGATAATATACAAAAAACAATATAGAAGCCTTTTAAATTTGAGGGTTGCCCTCGATTTCTCTAGGATCCCATCATCAGAACGTGACTGGAAAAAAATGGGACCACATGACAAGTATATCCTATCAAACAAAAAAAGAATTTCTCAAATCGGTCCAGGCGTCTTCGAGTAATCGGTGAACAAACATAAAAAAAAAAAATCCTCCTCCTTTTTTTGAAGTCGGTTAAAAACTCATGATTCTATTGATGGGCCATTTCCATACAAAGTCCCCTATAGTCTAAAACACACGCCCACTTACTCTCGCCCACCAACAAGTCTTAAATCTAAGATTGAGTCTTGTTTGCTTTATGGATATGTCTATGACTTTAATCATTCAATGTTAGGTGATTTTTGGTAGCAAGAGATCTGACTTTTTTTGGTTTTAATGACGCCCGCTCTTGGCATAAAACCTGTATAGCGTGGGTGTTCACAAACATATTCCGCACACACAAAGCAAAAGCAGAGTCGGAACAAAATCTTTGCGGATCACACAAAGATTTGTCCCGTGTGGGGATCGAACCCACCGCTTAAACCACTACGCCAACCGTGCTTTACCAAAAAAGTATACAATATTCGGTCCATACTCACAACAGCAGTGCTGTGCCTCCTTCTGCCTCTGCACGCAATCGAAGAAGTCGATCTCATCGGACCTCCGACATGCGCCGGAGAGGAGTGCGGTCTCGTTGGACGCCATCGCGCAAGCGTGCCGGCATGTTGGCAAACGGCCCAGCGAGCAACATGCGCGGCCCCACCAGCCCGACCCCGACACCACTTCTGCTTGAAGATTAGGAGATGTTTTAATTCTTGAACTTAAAACCAAAATTTAATCAAGATAAAATAATCCTTGCAACCTTATTAAAACTGATTATTTGATTTATCAAATCAACTACCATAATGTAGAAAACTTTCTAAGGATGGTAATGAGATAAATATTTTAATTAATAAATGATTAGATGTTGAAAATTGAAAGTTGACGTTAGCGTTAATATTAATAAAACAGGAATACCAACTAGGTAGAGATAGAACAATAGAAAACCATCAAGAAATGAACTTACCTTGTATCGTCTTATTCATGCAAATCCAGAATTCGATCTGCAACAAAGACAACTTTAGAGTACCTGCACACTCATAGATGCCTGTCATTCGTACATCACTTCATTTCTTTATACACCCCTATTCTTTGTGGTAACTCTATACATCGGAGATTCGCTTTGAGGAGGCAGGAAACCTTAAACCCACCCCAATTATAAAATAATGCCGATAGGCGGTTTATTGACGAAAGTGAATGAAGATTCATTTCATAATGCTCTCAATGGTTGCTCTAAGCTGTGATTGTCTGAAAGCGGTGTCGCCTTACCGCCTACGAATGTACACTTGTACATCGACTATTATGGCTTTTTTTTTTTTTAGTTTGTGTTCCTTGTGGTTGATTTACGATGCTGTCGAAGAGATTCAATTAAGATGTTAGCTGACTTTCTGAATACGATTTGTATTAATGACTTTAGTCGCGGATAAATGGTATAGCTATTGACTCTACGACTCAGTTTAGTCACGTTTGGTCCTTTTAATCCCTTACAAAAATCAATTTTCAGATACAAACAAAAAATATGTGGGTTATTGTCATAATCCTCTATGTTTTGAAACAAATCGTTAGCAGAGAAATCAAGCCAATTCTAGCAGCTACAGTTAGCCACTTGTTATCGATTAGGTGGCAAAATATGTTAGTACATGACTATATAAAAATGGTTGACCCATACTTACCAATGTCGGTGCACAAAATCTGTAGATGTTGGGTACCCATTGTTCGAAAGTGGAGGAGTTGGACGCTATCTCCACCACTGACATCTGCAACAAACAAATGATGCATTCACTTTCGTTCTTATGTCATGTCATATATAAATACAGCAGACACTGAAGATAAAGTCAGTGTTTAATAAATTTTGACGACCGGATAGCGGAGTTGGTACTTCAACTGCCTGCTACGTAAAGGTCGCGGGTTTGATTCCCGCTCAAGATAAATCTTAGTATGCATGAATTTGGAGGTTCGTCTTGGTCTGGGTTTTATATGTTTAATAAGTAGGTATGCAATTACAAAAGACAAAGTATATATGTATTAGTATCAGTCACTCAAGCACCCATAGTACAAGCTCTGCTTAGTTTGGGACTAGATGACGATGTGTAAAAGTTATATGATATTTATTATTAATTTATTTATTTATATATTTCAAAGCGCCTAATCGATGCTTCTCGCGACCAGAGGGCTGGTTTTTACTTCGCCCAGCGAATAAGCATTGCCATTCAACGTGGCAATGCTGCCAGCCTTCTGGCCACGGTATCCGCTGTGGACAGTGATGCGGAGGAATTTTATGACGCATAATGTATTTAATTATTTTATTTCATTTTATTAATTAATTTATTGATTGTATGTGTGTGTTTGATGTTAATATTGAGAATAAATTATTTATTTAATAAAGATTTTAATTTAATTAAATTTGGCCTGAAAGAGTAACAAACCCCTAAACATGACTAAAAAAAGTTAAAAAGAGATTAAGTTTATTTCCAGAAAAACCCTGATCAAAAACTTCGATACCGGTTCCGTTTAGTTTCCATTTGTATCTCATGATTCGAAAGAAAAACTGTTAAATAAATAAAGGCAATTCCAGTTTCAATCAGTCGCAAGCTGAAAACTAGTTTCAACCGGACAATACATTCAGTTCCACGTTATAGTAAACATAATCAGGTAGTAGTTCATTCAGTCCATCCCGAGCATAAACTGAGATGTTTCCTAGTTCCTTACTATCTTCAGCAGGCGCCATAACGCAGATTTACAACCACATCCTTGTAATTACAACATAGAGAGAATAACACGAATTAAAGCTCGTAATAATAGTTGTGCAACCAGGAATGTTGCTAGATTAGTGTTTCTATTTGACATTTTCGGGTAAAATCGTTCTTGTGGTTTTCTTAAAAAATATCGTGTACTCAAGATTCACTCAAAAAAAAGCATTCCGCTGCGTGCAGTCCTCTTCATGAAATAACGAAATTACGAAACGCTGTGGCATAATCCAAATGAAAAATGTGTGTCCCTTCCCTAATGAAAGAAATAAGTTTTAGAACGTATCAATATAGGAAGACTCTTCTTCAGCGGAGACTCTCAGGGGGCGTAAATACAATAATCTCGTTGGGAATTATGTTTTTGAGCCGTTTGGGGTCGAGACGCTGGGGCCTACCTCGCGCTCGTTCGCTATTTGCAGAATTAACCAAACGTTTAGTTGACTCTTCACGTGACCAGGAGCCTAGCTTCTATCTTGATCAAAGGATCAGCATTGCCAACAAACGTGGCAATGCCGCTTGCCTTTTGGGTACGCTACCCGCGGCTGACATAGATGCGGAGATATTTTTTGACAACTAAATACTATAGTTAGGTATTTCTCTAATTTTAGAGAAAAGTAATTTTAATTTATTTAATTAATTGTAAAAAGATCAATAAAATATATACTTATCTATATATATATATTTTGATATGGGCAATCAGAAATTATAGCTAGCAACCCAGGCAGTCGGGAATGTTGTGAACGAACACGTGTTCGGAACGATTGGGAGTACGGGCTCACACCCGCAAGCTCTCCTTAATGACATTAATTGATGTACGAACCGCTACAGGATGTTGATTTCAACTACTCGTGCACGGATTTTGAGGCAATTTTGGTTTATGAGATTTTGTACACCAAACAAACCAACTTTATTTCATACGTGAAAAATTAAGTTCACGATTAACGGTAATTTCTCCTGATGGTAAGAATAAACCGGTTGTTACTCTCTTTTTTAATCACAACTCCGTCAGATGTCCATAGTAACCATAATTTGTATTTGTATTTTTTTATTTGTTAAAATTATGCAGATAAATGTACATATTATCATATAAATTTAAAAATGTACATTTTCTCAATTGCTATTTTATTTATTGAGTGTTGAGTCCGTTGACAAATTATTACCTTGTTTGATTAACACAATATAATAATATAGTGCTCACCAAAAGCTTATTTTGATGAGACATTTTTTATTTGTAACCTTATCATTGTTAAGACACGAATCATGATTATATCAGCCTGTAGAGATGTTCAAGAGTAACGAATGTCATGTCCCTTTTAAAATATCCAATTACATTACCCATTTAGATGTGTCCCTCGTTGCTTTAATTAATTAAGAACGTTGAGCAAATCGGCGGGCTTATCAGTGTATATACTGTCTATTTGATATAGGAATTTTACTGGCGTAATATCGAAGTACAGTCAGCTGCAGAGAAATCTCACCCTCCCAAATGTCTTTTATTCACTTGCAACGGGAGAGTGTACTCTGGAGCTGACTGTACTTAGAACGTTTTTTTTTTAATTTCAGCTTCTAGAGAATGATAACAAAATCAATATGATTCGTGTTTATAACATACTATGAACAGTTCTTTGCCTAGAATGCTGCAATACCTGTACTGTACTTTGGTTGTATATTGTTGAGTGCTTTGATGTTTATGTGTATAATGTATTACTAAGCGCGAGGACCTGTAATTGGCTATCTATCACCTAATAACATTATACATTCAATTTTCAGAATAAGCTGTTTGACCTCCAAAAAGATATTAAATAAATAAATAAATACTACTGCGAATAGTTTAATATCCTTCAAGGATGTCTGATAAATTCTGTTGTACTTAACTTTAACTTCACCATCACAGCTGATTTGACGACATATAAAGACGACATTTTGTTTTTTCTCCGTCCGTCCATAAGATTAAAACTTAGAGGTGACATATTTTTTTTATTTATTTAACTTTTGCACACAACATGGTACACAGGCAGACTTAATGCCTAGTGGCATTCTCTAACAGTCAACCTAGGGTGGTGCAGAAAAACAGGTAGGTGCGTTTCGATAGTACTAATAGTTCACTATACAGTGATTTGAAAATCAATCGAATACATAATTAATATAATATATATTTTATATACCTACATAATATGGTACATATATAAAACTTTAAATGCGTATATAGTTATATCCATTATTTATAACATATGAAGAGGGATGCTTACTTTTATTATTGTAATAAAAAATTTAGACTTTCGCGATTCGTACACATAATTATATACTGTGGACACGGGTATTAATCAACCAAAAAATGTATGTATGCATTTAAAATATTTACGCGATTAAGACCCGTCTAAAATATAACATTATTGTGTTTTCGATACATTAATTTTATCTACTGTTTTATTTTTTGGTCCTCTGTGTTCCGTTTAATTAATCCTTTATTATTTTTCATGCCATAACTGGTAAAGTTAAAAGTATCAATAAATTTTGCACTATATGTGGTGTGTGATAGTTAGGTATGCCTTATTAATTAGGATAAGAAATAATTTTACAGTTCAAATATATTCTCGAAAAAAAAAATAACCCCGTCCTTTAATCACACATTAAGATAACGTCACGCATAAGTTATTTTCGTAAACATCCATATCTAATAGCCGAGCGCCATTGCTCAAAATATCTCTTAGATCTATTAATATTATGTGTGGGCCTAAATTATTTCTCTTGCCGCTATGCCATTCGTCTACGCATTCTGACACTTCAAACAATGTTATTGGGAATATCAAAGGAAATCGCGTCAAAAGAATTGAAATTAAATTTATGTGAGCTATCACTTGATAATGTAATTAAGAATGTAGACGCCAGCTTACGCAATGCCTGTGCATAAATTGTTCTTAAAGCGTTTACATCGTGTACTTAATGATTTGGCGGTCGTAGAGCTAAGTGAGTAAAGGGAAGCAACTTTATAAAATTATTTCATATTGTTCTACATGCAGAGTGGTGACAAATTTAGTTTTCGTCCAGGTTTTTAATTAAACGACCCTCACTAGGTTTAACTTTTCGGTCGCGGGGGTGTTCTCAAACATACATTTAACACACACAAAGCACACCCAGAGTCAGAACAAATCTTTGCGGATCACACAAAGATTGGTCCTAGGTGGGGATCGAACCCACAACACAGTAAACCTAAGGCCGCACAATGACCTCTTGCTGCTACACAAAAGTGATTAAAACTTGAAACGTTTTCTTTTTATTTTGTACGGTAAAGTAAAAATCACGAAAAAAATACAATCAAATTGAGAACATCCATCTTTCTTTTTAGTCGTTTAAAAAATACAACCCGCTCTTAATATCTTTACTCTATACGCATTCATTATAATTAATATTATGAGCTTACACACATTTGACAAGCAATCACGATAAGAAATGGTGTCTTATGCACACACTCTTATTGAGATGTGTCTGTTACGCTGGTGGGTCGACTATCTCGCCGGGCCTAAGGTTATCATCAGTCTGTGTTCGCCCCAGAGGTAAGCACTCATAAACACTACTGATAACGAAACGTGATTAATTATTTTTCTCATAAAGATACTACTGGAGGTTTTGTGATCCAGCTAAGGAAAGTAAGCGCCATAACATGTCTAATAAAAAATTAAGGGATTTTTGTGTTTGTTTTTATAGTACGATGGATGTTTATAAATTGGCACAGGCGACATAACATAATTCCTAGTCTTTCGATAACATAACAAGACGCTTTGATGACACTTTGCACCAGTTATGTTTTTTTTTTTATTTTCTATTTTAAAGTTATGTTTTGTTTCCATGTGGTAGGGGGTGGGCTTATCGTCATAAATATTTAAAAGATGTTATAAGCCACATTTTTTTTTTACAACAAGTTACCAATTATGTTGCTGTCTAAGGGTCGGAAGCCAACACGTTCAGACCAGTAGATTTAATGTTCCACTGCAGCACCCACTGTGCAATCGATAGTGTAGTTTAGTTTTATTTTTTAGTTCGAAAACTAGCAGATTATTTTCTAAACTTGACAATAATATTTAACTCTACCTCGACGCGATAAAAGTGACGAAATTAATTTCACTAAATAACACTACCATCGTAAAACATATCTCATGAAAGTATCTGGCCTATCATATTTTGTCGGTGACACACAACACCATAACAATAATTATTATGCGGCCCTATTCTGCAGATAACACATTATTTAGAGTTTAATAGCATTTTTTGACATCTTTAAATGCTCAGAGTATGTTATTTACGATATTTTTAAGTGACGAAACGCAACAGCTTTTACCATTAAAAATACAAACACGGATAACCGTAAAAAGTTGTATGCATAATTTATTTTCGAGTATTAAACTGTCACTATGAAATGTACTGTAACAAATATCGTGTTCAACCCTAAACTAAATATTTGTCATTGGATTCTTAGATCTAAAGTTATTTATGTCATAGAGCTAATTTACGTACGTTATTATAACATAACATATCATCACGCCTATATTACCCAGAAGGGTGTGGCAGAGGTGTAGAATACCCACACTTCACCTTTTATGTTTAGATCCTATGGGATGTGCCTATCGCCACCCACCGAACACAATTCCTACTCCGTGCTGCTATTGTGAAATTACTAAAGGAAAGTTAACAAATGAAACTTTGCCCAACTCGGGAATCGAACCTGAGACCTCGTGGTGAGAGGCGCATATGCTAACCACTTGACCATCGAAGCATTTCATTATATATTATTAATAATAAAATAACGTATTTTTTACTACTTATTACATATATTATTTTCTCAACTTAAAGGGAAGATTATAATAATATGCCTCTTTAAAATACCTGTAGTTTGGAATAACAAATATGAGAGAATATGCGACAAACTGAAAGTAATACAAAATTACCTGCGGTATAATTCTCACCACAGTGAAACCATTATTAATTGCACTACTAAATTGCAACAAAATACGACTGCAATGATTGCAACAATTAAATTGAACGTTTTAATGAATAATAACAAAACAATTAAAACCAAATGGTAACTATAAAGTACCGTGGATTTGCCGCTCGTTTTGATCATCATTCAAATGGACTATTATTGCTTTTACCTTTATTCTGTAAGTTACTACTTTTTTTTTTATACTACGCAGCGAACGAACGTGTAGTCCACCTGATGGTAAGTGGAGTACAGCCCATGGACATCAACAATCCACAAAAGCAGATTATAAATGCGTCGCTGCAGCTGAGGACTACGGTGTTATGCCTCATTTGCCAGTAATTTCAGGGCCTGATCTCACCACCAAACCGGAACACAGTAATGGAAGCACTTCTATTTGGCGGCAGGTTAAAGGTGAGACGGTGGTGCTGCCGTCCTCGCGCTCATTCACAAGAGCTCTACCACCACTACTTAGTTTATATTATAAAAACTGACTCATTGAAGTCTAAAATAGCACAATGTCATTGTAAAAACGTTTTAAAAGATATGATGAGTCTAGAGAGGTGGGCCCAAAAAGCGACTAACTGGGTGCCACGTGAAGGTCAACGGTGACGAGGAAGGCCCAAACAGAGATGGCGGGACTGCTTGGATGCATATAGAATGATTGGCCAGAGATAGCGAATAACAGAAAGATTTGGAAAGCATGGGGTCTTTGCCCAGCAGTGGGACACACCCGTAGACAAATAAAAAATAAATAAAAAGGATAAATTAGCTTGCAATAATGGAATGCAAAAGATTTATGCGCCAGCGAAACCGCTGACAAAACCTAGTGTAGCATTCAAATTCAATGGAGATCACAAAGTAAATATAAAGTTGTGATAGCACATAATGTGATCGATTAACCTCCGGCACGACGTAAGTGTAAGAACAATGATCATTGTATACAAATCAGATGCGCTGGTACAACATTGAATCGACCCACGCTATCTGCCGTCCTAGCGTGGTGGCCTGTGTGTCAAGAAACTACTATACTTAGAAACAGTTGAAAAAATATGGGAACTACAAGATATGAATGGATAAAAACACCTACTTGAGATAGGAACAAATGCATGAACGTGTCATACAATTGAGAAATTTAGGTCTAGCTGGTTGGTTAAAGCGGCTGTCCGGTGTGCAGAAGGTCGCAGTGAGCAACTGTTTTTTAGTATTATTTGCTAAACATAGCTAAATGTTATAAAAATAATCAATTAGAAAAAGAAACTACTAATTTCGACTAAATATTGTACTTAGAATTTAAAAAAAAAAATCCTGAAAATTACATTTATATAGTTTGATATCCACTTTAGTCTTTGTGTCGCGAGCTTTCTCAAACACAGGTACTAACTACTAATTGGGCTCACGAAAATCATAACACTGGGGTGGTTCATAGCGGTGACTTACTTTACTTAGGTTTAACTCATAACATGGATTTTTTAAATCTATACTCTTTAGGAAACCGCAAGCATAATCAGGACGTTATATAACTATACTATATTTTATCAAATCCTAGAAAAACAAATTCGCTAATAAATACAAGTAAAATGTGATAAAACTTTGTCCTTGTCTTGTCAGAGGTGCATGCTAGCCCTGCTGCGATCGCGGTCTGCACTTCATCCCGACATATCCCAAATTAGTATTCAGATACACGTCGAATGATAATGTCATATTTCATTGTCAAAAACAAATATCCTCATCAATAAGCATTATGTGTAGCCAACAAAAAATGAGATGGAAATGTCTTTTTATATTTTTTTTGTGTACTGGTTGACTTTTTTTTAGATACGGATCGAAACTCAGGTTCTTTTGATTTTCATGAAGTCATTTTCAGTAGCTATACTTAATAAAGTCTGGTATCATTTTAAAATTATATCTCAGAATATGCCTGTATCTGGTGGACTAAGGTTGGTATTAGATATATCAATAAATCGATGTCATCGATCGAATTTGATTGATTGGTGTAATATTATTAATATACCAAACAAATCAACACGTTCTTATATACCATTGCGGATTCCAGATGCTTCAACTAATTACAGGCAGAAGAGTTGCGTTGTGCGTGCGAGCAGATACTTTAATAAAGTGAGTAAGCAGTTCGATATCGATCCATTTACAATAAGTTTGTCTGCGACAAGAAGACGGTTGAGTCTCGAATTCTTTAAATGAGCGGAGTATCATATTTATTTTTTTTTATGTTATGTAATATTTCTATTTTATTTTTATTTTATTTTTTTCATTTAAATCGCGCACTAATTATAAGGTTATGAGCAAGCGATGTTTGCATTCGTTTTGTTCGCACTAAATTGTTATACAGTCACTAGAAGCGAAAACTTGTTATTGGCTTTATGGTTCCTAGACTTATTGTTATTTAAGTTATACTAGCTGTAAGTTTTCCATATGATAAATAAATAAATAAATAAATAACATCACGCTTTTATTACTGGGGTGTGGCAGAGGATGACAACACCCACACTTCACCTGTTATGTTTAGGTCCCATGGGAATAGGAGGCCATCGCCATCCGCCGGGCACAATTCCAATTTCTTGCTACTATTGTGAATTTCCTGACGGAAAGTTACAAATAACACTTTGCCCGACTCCGCGGTCAGAGACGCATACGCTAACCACTAGACCATCGAGGTAGTTCTTTACCGAGTCAAAGTGATGTAAGTATATAATTATTATAACACCTAAAACACTTTAAGAGATCCAGAGGTATGACCAGAGTATGATACGTGTAGTTGTATTATATAGCTCACTCTTCTAGTCAAACTAATTATTCGATTTAACGGCATATTTACGATGTTTATTTCTTGTAGCGAGTTATTTCGATATTTCAAAGATGTTGCAATCTCTTTGTTAACGATAAAACTGATAAACAACAAATATACATTGTAAATATCTTGTTATATCTAATATTTAGTAAGAAAATAACCATGTTTAGTCTCAAAACTCTTCTAAAACTGCAGATGTGACATTATATTTATGGTACTTATAACTTTTGTAATTTAAAGATTTCCTTACCATAATTACCATACGTTCTCCGTACGTATAATTGCATAGTTACCATCTCAGCACAAGAGCTTGCATATGCAACACCTACAAAAGGGGTTACGCGAAGTCCCTGCGACATCATTAGGAACTTATGAATATGTAGGTAGAAGGTAGTTATCAACGTTATCAGCACAAAATTCAATGACAATTAAGACGTTTTTTTTAAATATAGCTCTTGTCACCTGAGGTCAAAGCTGAAAATCAACGATGTCAAATTTTCTGGCAACAATTTGTTGAGCTGTAGCCTTTTAGGCACCATTATAGCATAGCAAATCTGACACATGAACTCAGTTGCAACTTGCAAATCTATAAAGTCACTGTATTATTACTGCGCTTTGCTTACAATAATTATATATTGAAATTAATTCTTAGCAGGTAATTATGTTTTCTGTAAGTCTCTTAGTGCAATTAAATTTGGTACTTCTTCTATTCTACTTCTATCTTGAAACTCAATCCTAAAATCGATTATTAGGACGGTCTTCAAGAGTAATACTTTATTATTTCGCTACATCAGTTAAGTGCTTAGTAAACATACTTTTGTAGTATGACGATGTTCATCTTTGCATGGCTCAAGCGACAAGTATGAAAGCAAGCATAAATTCAATTAAAAGTTGTGAAATGTTATTTTTGAAGTGGAAACCGTTTTGTCTCGGCGTGAGTCACGGTACGTAGCTACGGACTGCAAACTGCAGACGACTTCTTACTGAAACGTTGTGTGACCATAGTAAAGCTCAGTAGTCGCACTCACACACACTCGTATAATAGAGTTTAATATTGGCACGTAGGGGGAGATCAATGCGTATTCTACTGTAAATGTGTAAAATTGTGTAAAGTTCTCTTTTTAGCCGGCATTTCAACTCAGACAAGAGATATTTCGATAAGCAATTCAGCAATTCTAGCAAAAGATTTTTTTTTATTGGCAGTTTATTGACACTATTGGCATGGCACTTAAGACTTAAGCCTAAATGGGAAGGAATCGCACGCACATCGTGTTGATCGATGAGCGAACGCGTTGATGTCTTTAGGTATATATGGTTAGCATACAAGTTATTTCGTTATTGCATTTTATACTATGCCTAGTCATTGACTACAACATCTGCAACCAATTCTTTAACCTTTAGTATCGAGAAGCGAAAATGATTTATTTGGAGAGCGAATACTGTGTTTTGTAGCGCGAAGCGAGAGAGCTTTATTTGAAGAGCGACTTCTGTGTTTTACTATGGTCGTAGAATGAGTGTTGGCAGCATACGCCACTCCAATATAACTTCCTAAGCGACAGACACAATTAAACTCTGAGGAACATCGCACAGACGCACCTTGTCTAACGACACTGGTGAGGTGCTAACTCGATTGTTTCCTGGCGAAATGTGTACTCGAATAGATAGAAAATTATTTAACTTGACTTTACTATCAACATTTTTCAGACTTATATCAAAATTTTGGTCGAGATCCAGAATGCGCATGTACATTTAGATGAAAAAATATTTTCGATTCATATCGAAGAAAATAGTAGATAATAATATATTACATGTGTGATCGATCAGAGACTTAAATTTATTAATGTGAAAGAAATATTATCATTGGGTCTTTATTATTATTCTTCCGGTGCAACAAAAATGGGTAAGCATCTCCAATAAATCGAAAAAAAATGCCTTATTATTCAATCCGCAAAGACCTTAGAGGTATAAAGAATTAAAATTATCGTTTATACCATGACAATGGCATGGTGGTCCTATAGAATTAACATGGATACAATCGGATGTGATTGACATCATTGCATGACGCCGTGGCCGTCGACACGTCCTGCCATCGACGTGGTTGGAATGCAATGCAATCACCAATACTTCCTGGATATCGGCTCTAACACTTGATGGAACGTGATTACTTGATATGCAGAATTGAATGATTTTAGCATAAGCTTTGTAGGCAGGCTGGTTATGGTTATCTTATAGTTTGATAGATTGATCAGATAAATGCGTAGTGATGTATTATAGTTGTTATTTAACTAGCAGCACCTCTATTATACGTATAAGATATTGCAAATCTTCATACACACACATTTAAATTCTGAACGGTCTTATCACAAAAAACTCGAGCAATCTGTAAACTTACGTAAAAGCTTAGGTTTGTACTTGCAAATGAGGATTATCACATGCAAATTCGCCGCCAGATGCGCTAATGTAGCATCGCGTCGGTAAAAACCACCGTCTCTAGCGTCTTAGCTGTATACCTAAGACGTATCGCTAACTAGCGATACGAGGGTAGGACGCGACATACTATTGTAAGAAATTGACAGACATCGATGACACGTTACGTCACCTCACCTACCTCCATACAAAAGAACCTGCGCCGCGACCGCGCCTCGCCTCTCCTAATGGCAACAATGCATTACTTTAGTTTCGGGTAAAAAAAGCAGCATTCACATTAAGTCCGGTAGCGTCATGACCACGATCACGATGATATCAGCAGGTCCTCGACCCGTGCCTGTGACAAATAGCACCATTCAGGGCATCCGCGAAGACAATGAATCTATTAGAATTCGGAGCGCACGCACGGGAACCATTCTGCATATGACCTCTAAATAGATGATGCAGAAGGACCGCATAATGCAGTCATGCAAAATGTTTAAACATTTTTACACTTCCAGCAAAGAAATACGAGTTTAAATGAACATTTTCTGTAATCATCATAGCTTTAGAAAATTTTAGCTTAGTCTGTTTAGAAAAAGAATAAACAAAGATATAGCAGATGAATTATTTTAATATAGGTACGTAGCTACTCTAAAAAAACTTTCATCGTGATTTCTTTTAAATTTATACCAGAGCTGCAGTGGCTTTATGGGTTATTTAATTAGAAACATAAAAAAAATATTCGGATAAAAAGTTTTTAATGACTTATAATTTTGCCATCGATATCACTTTGGCATACATACACATACCTACATACGCGTAAGTTAACATTTAAATACAAGTAAAGCACATCTTCCTCGGTACTCAAATATGGCACGTTAAAGTCCATAAAAATGGCGCTAGAGGTGCCGATATATACATAATGGGGAACTATCACAGATAAGAACCGATAGATTCTCGTGCTAAGAGCCCAATTCAGGATATTGCCAAGAAGATTCATGGTATTTTTCCATGGCGTTATTCCAGTACCCCAAATTGTCACAAATGCGACGTGAAAAAGCGAAAATAAGTTAACTTTCTGCATTAACATTTATATATTTTGTGATATAACAATGTAATAATAATAGCTGCAATAAAATTTTACGGTCTCTTGGTGCATTTTGCGGTGCATTTGCGCATTGTCCTGCTGGTTTTCAATCGGTCATGTGTAGTTAGCTACACGCTTAACGGTTTTAATGTTTTTATGGTTTTTCCTTCTCATAGCTCTACGCTAGACTGATGGTGTTTATTGTATTCGACCTCACCGTGAAGTCTCGAGTTTCAGGGCCGGGCAAAAGTGATTTTAGGGATTTTATCAAGAAACCTCAGTAAAAAGAAAGAAAAATCATTCATTCTGGCACAATAAAAATAAAATACATAATAAAGCGTCTAAAACTAAATAATTTAAAATATCATTCATAATGCCAGAAATAGTACGCATCTCAGCACAATACTGCAGCGCTAAAAAGCACCGCAGCGCTGATAATTCTGATGCGCCCAGAGAATGAGTAGAAAGTAGTGTAACAACAGAAAAAAAAAAAAAAAAAATAATAACAATGAAAGACTTGATGAAATATGGACTGTCTCTAAAATATATTATAAAATTAAATTTTTCAATTAAAAAGTTGTAATAGATTAAAAAGACAAGCCTTGAGCAAAATTAAAAAGAAAAAGTGACAACAAATCCTATGCAGTAAACTACCCGAAATATCCATTCTATTATGTCCATCCTAAGGTTAGATGAGATAAGAAATCGCGTCAAGCGATAAGGCCGCCCTTTGTACGTTATAGTTTTAAGTACCTATTTCTTTGTACGTTTGTTACAAATTTGATGTGCAAATAAAGTTTTCACCACACCAGCACGAAAAAGATCGTTTGCTTGCGAGAATTCAGTGAGTAATAACGCTTATTACTCATTAGTGAGGCAAAGTGATTTAAATTTCGAAACACTAAATCCTTCCAATGAATAGGCGCTAATAAAAACAAAACAGCCACCATGTAGGTTATAACCTACATGGTGGCTGTTTTGTTGTTTGACATCAATTTTATTTAAAAACTACAAACGATACGTTTTAATTATTTTAAATTATATTAATACACGCTTATTTAGTATTTGAATGTTTTTATATTCGTGATTAACCATTACATTTAATAAAAAATAAGTATTTAATATTAGACTCCATACATAAATGTTAAGGAACGAATTTCCAAACGCATTCTTAAAAAAAAAAAAAGTGTGTCTGTGTCATTCATCGCAGGGAACTTTAAATTCTTCTCAGTTTATGTTTAATTGTGGACTGCAATTTTTTAACAAAAAAATGAATATGTGAATCAAGTGATAAAGAACTTTGTGGAACTTCAGAATAGTTGAAACAACTTGCTAGTAGAAGCAAGTTAGAAGCTAGTACACAGAAGTTTGCTTTTTACCAGAAAAATCACGTGAGAAGTATTTGAAAGCATACGACATATTTAATAAGTGGCGACTTTCAGAAGGTGCTAAAACGCATTCTGAATCGGTATTCTCTACTGTCGTATTACATAGAATTATCCAAAGTTAAGCAATCGAGTACGAGTTTATTCAAATCTTAATATTTTCTCACTGGAAGAGGTGAAAAGTTTTGTATGTAACGCGTAAGAAAAATTTAATTTCCAGTTCGTGACCTCTTAAATCTCTCACTTGCGAATTAGTCTTTATTAGAATCACTCGCTACGCTCGTGATTTAATTCAAGACTACTTCGCAAGCTCAAGATTTAAAATTGGCACTCACAACAGAAATATAAACTTTTTCTCACTTGTACCATAAATAACTATTTAATATTATTATCTATCTAATAATTACATTTACAATTTTTTGTGTCACAATCAAACAATATATTTATGGATAAACAACCAAATTATAGTAATCATAAGTCAATAAAATCAGTAGCAGTAAGGAGTCTAAGAGTTGATGGCCTCATTCTCTTTTACATGGAATAAATTAAATGAAACGGGTTAAGTGTTGATGTAACACACGTCTGCCACACATTTTGGGTAATAAAAGGAATGCTAAGATATTTTATGTTTACGTTAGCTCCACGCTTCTATTAAGCTTGACAAACTTACTTAAGTTTATCAAAATAATGTACTAAAACAATTAATTGAGTTTACAAAGTGTATTGTAGCGATAAATCTCTAATTAATTCTCCCTGTTCTGAGAAAGTTTTTTAAGACAAAGACTTGCAAATTAAGGGAGGATCGATCGACCAACCACTAATCAACGCCGTCGTTTAGAAAGGAATAAGAAGACCAATCAATATTCTTTAGAGTATTTTTAATTTCTGAAATTGCAGTAACAATTGAGCCACCTGAGAAAGTTGGACATTAATGTTATTATTATTCTGACTGATATTTTAGTTATAATGTCGGCAGAACTTTTTAAATTTTTTTTATAATATTATGAAACAGTTGAAAAAGATATGGGACCGGCAGGTTTATTTTTAAAGGTCGGAAGCTAATTAATATAACATAACATTAAGCCTATATTTAAACTAAACATAACAGGCGAAGTGTGGGTGTTTTACCCACACTTCGCGTGTTATGTTTAATTTCCACTTGATAGGAGCCTATCGCCATCCACCGGGCACATTACCAACTCCATGCCGTTACTGCTAACGAAAAAATCCCAAATAATACTTTTTGCCCAACCCAGGCATCGAACCCGAGACTTCGCGGTGAGAGGAGCATACGCTAACCACCAGGCCACTACGACTATGATTTATTAGGTATAGGGATTCAAAGCTTTACCTTAGATTATATATAATTTGTCTATAGAAATGGTAATTTGTTACTTTTAGTCTTTGCTGTATAATTTATTTCTCTTCTATAAAATGTCGAATATTCTGTTCTTGTCTTTGTAACTTAAGAACAAGAGTTTCTTTAACAGTCTAATCATTCGATTTCCATTTCCGTTTGAAATAAATAGTATGCATTTACTGCGAAGTGATAAATATTGAGTGGAATGTCAATTACTGTATCTGCATTGCATATTAACTTAGCAGGTGGCGTTTCCTTGCTATGTTCCCAGGGTAGCGGAGTGACTATGTTTTATATTATTGTTGTACTTTAAAACTAGTATATACTAGTACTACTAATGTAAACACTATTTCAGTATTTCAGACTACATAAATGAATGTGACTTTTATATGTAAACTAATTGGTATATAGGTATTATTCTAAGAAACACTTGAAAAAGAGGGACCGGCAGGATTTGAACCTGCGACCTTACTGCACACCGCGCAGCCGCTCTTAGCCATCCTGCCGGTCCCATATCTTTTTCAACTGTTTCTTAGTATAATTTGCTAAGCATAGCTAAATGCTATAAAAATAAACAAAGTTAAAATATCGTACACGTTCATTCGTTACTACATTTGTGCTGAATGTAACTTCGCCATGTTGGTTTGTATCCTACTTAAGATAGGAACAAATGGATGAACGTGACGTCACGAAATGACGTATCATACAGTTGAGAAATTTAGGGTGCCGGTAAGAGGCGACCGTAGCTGGATGGCTAAAAGCGGCTGCCCGGTGTGCAGTGAGGTCGCAGGTTCAAATCCTGCCGGTCCCATATCTTTTTCAACTGTTTCTTAGTATAATTTGCTACGCATAGCTCAATGCTATAAAAATAATCAATGGTATATTATTTTATTAATTATAAAAGAATGGTTTACATGAGTTTCTCACCAGCTCTTCTCATAATGCATTACCCATCGGAGCTGGTACTTGGATTTATTTTAATCTGATTCTAAACAGTTTGATTAAAATTAATCTAAGCCCCGGTTATTCAAATCATTGTAATTCGTATTATTTATAATTTATTTTTATATGATTTTTTGTGATGTTATGACGTGTTCAAGCGCCTCCTGGGACCTAAGAAAATAAATGATTTGAATTTGTATTTCCACAGACAAACCGATCATTCGGTTTTGTGGAACCTGCTTAAAAATGTATGTACTTATTTATAAATATAGCATTTTATCTATCTATCTATCTAGTGATACTCTCTACGTGACCAGAAGGCTGGCTTCTACTTTGGACAAAGGATCAGCATTGGCCATTGCTATACAACGTGGCAATGCCGGCAGCCTTCTGGGCACTTTTCACTTCACTTCTGGGTAATTTTTGACACCTGAATTTTTTAATAGATTTAGTGTGTCTAATAATTTTATTTTATTCTTTTATTTGATGTATATATAGTTAAGTATTTATTTAATTAGTTTAAACGATTTAATTGTAGTTAGGATAATAATGTACCTAAATATTTAAATAAATAAATCATCGAAATGTATTAAATTGATACCGAGAGTATAACAAGAGAAGAAAGCTCACTATTTATTCTTCCACTGTTGATGTCTTAAACATCACCAACATCGTTGTAAAAATGTTATAAATATCTAACTTTATTTCTGTATACATAAAATCTCATTTTGCTATTCAATCAAAAACAGTATCTTAATAACATCGCAATACATCGTAGTGCATGTATTATAATAATTCAGAATAGTAACTTTTTCTGAAAACCGTCATCTAAACTCGAATATAACTTTTTTTAATTCTACAAGTATGTACACCTATAACCGTTTTATTAAACAATTTACAGATTAATCTCAAAATCAAGTAAAACAAACAACATCTTAAAACACCAGGACACCTAATAAAGATGTACCGTTTCGGGGCTAATTAAAACACAAAAGGGTTTTCAGACGACATAATAAAACGGCAACACTGAGCGACGCGAGCGACGCGACGCCCTAAATAGTTTAGCAACTACCCACTGTGATTATTACCACGGGGAAACCGGCTCCAGGGTTGTCACTACCCTAATTTTATTATTATAATATGAGTTTAACTACATACATATTAATTACTCATACCATAAAATTACACACCGTCGTTGAACACTAATAATGGAAATTGGGCAATTATTATTGAAGGTAACAAGCAAGGACTTTGACATTTTTGGCAGTAGCTAAAATATGTTACAGGTTAGCAACTAACTAAGTAACTATTTTTGCCGCACAGAACTGACGTTAAAGGAATTTCCTTTCCTTGTAAACTACTTGTGGTAGATTTCAATAATAATTCCTGATTATAGCGTAAACGTTAATTGGACTAGATATAAACACGTGCAAGTTAATAAAATATGATTGAAGTGTCCTAAATAGTTTAGCAACTACCCGCTGTGATTATTGCCACGGGTAAGCCGTGTGTATGGCAACCCGCAGGGACGCTAATGGAATTGTACCTTTTAATAATGTATGTTCCAAACTTGTAATCGACCAAATTATTTTTATAGCACGGGCGGTAAACGGTTAATTTCAATTAGGGTCGCAGTTGACAGGGAGTCGAACGTACCGGAGCTTAGCGTCAGGGTATATTTTCATACAAAAAATATGCGCGGGCAATCGTCACATCTGTGCACGCATCTTTCTTGAATAAGAAAAGAATATGTCGGGATCTTACGCTGACGCACTTCCAACTGCAAGCTTAAGACGACACATGACCTGCAATTTATTGAAGGGTCAAGGTATGTGTGTTGTGATAAGTGAAGAGTGTGCGTTTAGCAACTACCCGCCTAAGTATCTTGGCATGGAAGTGATCACAGAATGAATGCGAGTCAAAATACTGAATACTACTACTACGTCTCCTACGGAATATTCTTTTTATTGCAATTAGTACAGCCTGATCTCGTATCGGGAGAGATCAGAATAAGGACTAAGGACTCACTGATCCCACGTCTTGCCAAGTCACGAGCATCTTATTGGCAGCTTCAAAACGATTCAGCGACTGAAAATTTCTTGGCAGAGAAATTCAAAACTTTCTTCCATCTGCCGGAGATTTTAGTTTGAGTCCTAATGAACCTCTTCTCAGAATTCTGAAAAATTGTTTCTACATTTTCAGTTCGTATTGTACAACGCTTCAATTTATCAAGCGCGTCACGGCGCACCGCACAACACTAAAATAGCGAAGCGACAAACTCAGCTACAATCAAAGGACGGCATCAAATGACGGCGTCACTTTGATGCTTCTTTGGTTTGTCTGATTCTCTTGATGCCAT
Source organism: Hypena proboscidalis (assembly GCA_905147285.1). Lineage (NCBI taxonomy): Eukaryota > Metazoa > Arthropoda > Insecta > Lepidoptera > Erebidae > Hypena > Hypena proboscidalis. The sequence goes on from LR990143.1 coordinate 5,513,645, forward strand.
TTCTATTGCTTGATTTACATACCAACCTACACGATCAAAAATAACTGACTTTGAACTGAGCATTTCGCTCATTTCAGTCTCACTATCTATCAGTCTTACGAAAATGTTTGTAAACATTATTTTTGAAGAGGAATTAAGAAGAATTTCTTGTTTATTCAAATAGCATAATATGATGATCCAGAAAATCCACACTTCACCAGAAGTTTAGATTCCATATGATGCGGCATTTAAATTACACTTTTGCTCGACTCAGGACTTCACAGTTAGTAGTCGAAAACACTTGAGAGACCATTGAAATAGAGTTATTAAAATATCCAACCAAAACAAAGATATAGAACATAATGAAGATGTTATACGTGAATTGTTATTTTAGAACAGCGGGGACATTTACGACGTCGGAACGTGTGTCTTTTTCACTAAACTCCTTGTCGGAGAGTAATAAAGTTTGGCCAAAACGTTGCGACGTCACGAGAGCGACAGAGCAGTGATTAACGAGCTGGTGACATTCTATTCCCTTCCTCTCTCCACCCATCCCTCACTGCTATATCCTCCGATAACAATTACATTATTTTCGAGTATAAATTATATGTTTTGATGTTAGTAGAGCTTTTGTGAATTTGCTCGCACCTCTTCAGTAACCGTCGCCAAATATTAGTGCTGGCATTACTGCGCTACGATTTGGTGCTGAGTTGAAGTTCAGAAATAACTGCCACATGAAGTATAGCGTCATGGTCTTCAGGCTTAAATAATAATATACTTTTGTTGATTGTGGATATGCATTGGTTAGTTGCCTCTTACTATCAGATGGACAACACACCTGTTCGGTACATAAACGTCTTATAAAAAAAAATGTTTGCATACCAGTTTTCTATGAAGTAAAATGTTAATAAATAAATACTGAAGCAACGATTTATTAAAGCCAACTAATATGCCACTATTAATCGTTATTTCTGCAATAACATAATCACGAAAACGTTATTAGTCAAGTCGCTCTAGTAATAGACAACTTATTTAGTTAACACCAGAGCGGTAATAATTTATTTCCGTCGCAAGTTCAGCCGCTCTAATAGATTTCAAATGAAATTGTCGTAGAAAATAAGTTTTGCCTAGTTTCCGTAGATTTAATTGGCAATGTCGGCGAACTGGTTATATTCGTAAGCCAAATGTGTATTGGCAAACTTATAGCATGACTTTCTTTAATATGGGGGAACTTTGAAGTTATAATTTCCCGTTCGTTATGAGCGTTGATTAATTTTTGTCACGGAAAATATACGGTTTCTAATTTTAATAAGATATTACGTATAGCGACTGATGAAGTCGAGACGGACAGACAGACAGACTTGAAAGGATTTCAGTGTCTATTTTCAGCCGCTTTGAACCAACTCGACACATTTTGTTGTTTGTTTTCGCAACTTTCAAGTTGAAGGGAATGCTGCCACGGATTATGATATTACTTTAGAACTAAATTATTTTGTAATTTATCGCTGTCATAATGCACTCAAGTTTGGTATTAAAATCTCAAGTTTAGAACTGCAGTTGGTGACTATTTTAGTATATTATAACTTCTTACTTACTAAGGTATCCAAACTGCTTGATTATAAAATGATCTACGCATAAGCGTTCTTAGAAATTCAACAAACATTGTACATACTAAAGTCCTTATTTATGACGTAAATCAATGTTTATTACACAAACTTTACAAGCTTTCGACCAAACAAACAAGTTAGTTGAGTACATATAATTTTATTTGGACATCTGTTACAAATAATTCGGGCGCGGCAGAATCGTGAATGTCGGGTAAACGCCACTAAAGTTGGTGGTACGTGATCGGCATCCAATCGCGTCGCCTCGGCATCCCGATCACGCAGATCTCGGAAAGAGCCGTGTCCCACAGCAGGCGGTAAACGAGAAGCGAGTAGAATGAAGCAGAAATGGCAAGAAGTTAAATGTTATTCCGATAGCAAGACTGTTTTGAACGAGTGTGAATTTGTATATTTTCGTAGAGATAGTGTGCTAAATATTTAAAAAGAAGATAACAAAGTATTAATCAATTTTATGCAGCTGAACTTCAAGGATGCATCTAGTTAGATTGGTGACTTTCATAGTAGAGGATTACAGCTAGTATGGTAGATGGCAGCTCTCTGTAAATGTTTTGACCACCAAGTCATCAGCACATCGATTTTATCTTTGATATCTTTTGTCGCTGCCACAAGCTCGTAAATTCCGTAGGGAGAGAGAGAGAGTTTACTGGCAGAATGCGGCGTGTGAATATGTTAGTCAGCCATATTCTCAATAGTTAAAAAGCAATTTACCCTCTTCCCTTATCAATAAGGTAAACATAGCGTGAGCTAAAAAAGAATATATTAAGTCGCTTCCCCGCCGGTAATGGGACATGTCCTATAATTCCCGATACAACACGACGGGACCGTGATTGTCACGGCCCACGATCCACTAACGAAATGTCACATATGCAGATATACATACATACATGGTGATACATAGAAGCCAAGCGCGTGACTGCTTTGGAGCTTTGCGGCAATATGTACACTACATACACAATGAATTGTGTTACAATGATTCAAAACCGCGTGCACTACTTATTTTCCAAAAATTTTAAATAAAACGGTAGGTATAAAGTCATTTTACTTTGTTGTCTTTAAGTATGTTCGTTTGACGTTTTGTCCTATACAAAATTATTGATAGTATAAGATTATTATATTATTATCTTGAACAATATAATAAAATTCGACTTAACCCCGAGGTAGCGCGGCTCCTCTGCACACAAAAAAACTTCAAACGGTAAACTATAATGAAAAAAATATATAAAAATAAACACGCTAGTAGCATAATATTTATTTGTGCTTCAGCAAAAACTAATATAAGTAATATCTTCCGGAAAAAGTTATTTCCCGAACAATTTTTTATTCGACATTCGGGACCACGGCAGTGGCACCGTCAAGACGAGAAGGCGAACTTACCTTTTCTCCAAGTGTTACGTCGAATTTTTGAGCACTTATAATTTGCACTTAAATACCAGATAATCGAAATTCAAGATAATAATTAATAAGATCATTCTATTACCGAACTCATTAAATATATAAAGTTTTAATTAAATAGCTCTTATACTTTAGATTTAAATGATATCTAAAAACCCACGATTTTGTCACTGAATCACTAATGATCATCAAAATCATAGCGTACTTCCTAAAGTCCTAGAAAGCTGAAATTTGATATGTAATCTTTGTTACTAGTTGTAATCAGAAGAGTAATTATTTTTTTGACTTAATGACACCCATGTAACGGTATCAAAACGGCCAAGCCACTTTTGACTAAGATAGAGTTTGTGAAGTTAAGGCTTGTAAAGTAAGGGCAAATGTAGAGTTAGAAGCTTGGCTCTACCTACAAGAGATCTGATAACTTATTGCCATTGTAGGCCATAGTAAGCCTCATCTGGGCTACATTTACATAAAATGTTTTTGGTGAGATATATTCCATGCGCTTTACAATCAATTCCTATTGACGGAATCCAGGACCGGCAACATGGCTCAACGTGGTGACACTTTTATAAGTGTGATAAATTATTTTTCGTGTGATCATTTTTTTCGCTTGCCGCCAAAATATTTATGGTGTACAAACAAATTTTAAAACAGCTGTGACAACGAGGCTCTTTCGCCGCGATCGCGAATCAAAGAAGCCGCTATCTTTGATCTAGTTGTCTGAAACCGTCGTACGTAGAGTTATTTGCAGCTGAAAATATTAATAAAAGTGTTTTTACGCGGTTAGATTGCATAGATATTTATATGAGCTCTTGGGAATGAGAACTCAAGCTCATAAAAATACCACCGTCTTACCTTTAACCTGCCGCCAAATAGTAGTGCTTCCATTACTGTGTACCGGTTTGGTGGTGAGATCAGGCCCTGAAACTACTGGCACATGAGGCATAACACCGTAGTCTTCAGCTGCAGCGACGCATCTTTATTCTGCTTTTGTGGATTGTTGATGTCCATGGGCTGACTCCACTTACCATCAGGTATCATCCGTTCGCTGTGGGCGTGGTATAAAAAAAAAAAAGAAAGAACAACTCGCACATTTTTACGTGGTAGTGATTAGTGTCAACGCCAGCTAGCATGTGTATTATGTTAAATTTCCTAGTTTGCACTATATATCCAGCTTAATTAGTATTCAGCTAGGTCTCCTGCGACAAAAAAAACACCATCGTGGAAAGATCTCAGTAAATGATGATGGAAATTAGAGCAAATCAAGAGATTGATTAGTTTTTTAGACCTTGGGTCGCAACTCTTAGTAGCACCTTCAAATAATGTTGCCAACCACTGTCACACGAAAACTAAACACAGTTCCTACAGTCAATAGCATTATCGAGTGTACGCATAATTTGTGGGCATAGATAGCGAGCTCATAAACATGATACAGTTTCAATAGACATGTAACAAGTAACAAGTACAAGATTGCATGTCGTGTATCTAATAAATTCGCCACTTCACTGGTCGAACAAACTATCACGTAGGGCTGTCAACCGGTTACACAGAAACACGATAGTTAGCACCTATAAAATTTGAATATATCAATAAAATACCCGTAAAATACTCCAGCCGTAGAAGTTGCATAATAGAGAGTATTTTAGTAAACAAACAATAAATATACTGTTATCTTTCATGTCGTAATTGTTTTTTATAGATACGTCAGATTCAACTGGCCTATATTTGTAATAGCCCGGTTGATAACACGAATTATTTTAGTTAACGGCATGTTTTTTGTCAGCCCATTGGTTGTCGCACTCCGCACACGCTCGCGAGATTCATCACAGCAATAAATTGTACAGCAATTTATGACATTGCTACATCTCACTAACCTCCTCTCTTGTCCTACAACATCATCAGCAATATCGTAAAAGTCTGTCTGCTTATTTATTTTATATTCCTCTCAATCATTTTGTTATATTATATCCTGAATACCGGATACTAACGTCTTCATAAATTATTTCAGGATTACTCAAGACTTCTTGCGGCATGTTTCCTTCAAGCCAAGATATTTTCTACATGTCTCTACGTATTCTTGTAACTTTTTTTAAACAACGAGTTGGCTCTATTTTAAGATTTTAGTTCAGAATGCTGCCATAAATTCCGTCAGGTTCTTTGTAGCTAATAAAAAACCTTTCGTTGTCACCAGATAGCGAGCAATTTACATAAAACTTTATAGGTTCATAACATTAACGGTGAGTGTCTCTGTTTCAGGGAAAACCCCGTCAAATATACGGCTTTTATTATGACTACTATTTGATGTCATTACCCTGTCCACCCCAAAGCAAAATGGCTGACGAAGCAACCATTACACAGAATAGCAATGCCCTGTCATCTACCTCCAATTATGGTCCTATACGTAGTAAACAATAACGTGAATGTATTTCTAAATTACAGACTATTTCGTTCTCAAATAATTTTTCTATTCATGGAAAGCATGTATGTACTCGTATATCGGTTCAATTAATACTCAAAGGGTCTTTACAAGGGGTTAAGTACGTTTAATAGTCGGTTTAACGAGCAACCACTTTATTTAGATTGTCTCCGTCTCGACCCGCCGACTGATGTGATGTTCAAAATGTTCAAATCTCCGGACGAATTAGGTTTGTCATTATCGTATCGATTATCAATTACGATAACACAAACTGATGACCACCGCTGCAAGAGCATAATTAGTAGCGCTTTTACTACGAATGAAGATAAAATTACAGATGTAAATTATAAGTAATATATTTAAGACTATTAGATTATCGTCTCGGGTGTCATAAGAACACAAGTCGTAAAAGCAGTTTATTGAGTACGTTTATGAATATAAGCGAGTATCGAAGGTGGCATGTATGATGTATCATGAAAGTTATTCAAACAGTGTCGCGGGGAGGAAGCGGCCGTCACGCAGTGTTCCCTAACAAGACGGAATTAAATACGAATGTATTAGTCCATCCACCGAGTTCGTCTCTTCTTACGCTTTTAATAATTTAACTTTTATTCAGTCGACGCGCTTTCTCGGAACGGAGCGAGCTGACGCGATTCTTGATTAGTATCGACGCCGGCTCGAATAATTTCCTTTAGCATAATATTTCAATAACGCAGGAAGACGCACCCGGCACCGGCACCATGGAAATCATAGATGATTTTGTACATGTCAACGTCTTCTTTATTTGTTTTAGATGAAACGCTACATCAAAGCGTTGGATTTAAAAGGAATCCCAAATTTCAAAGAGTCGCGCTGCTTTTGTGGTTTCAATGCGGTACCATTATGTTGAACAAAATATTGAATGACCTCGGCGGCCGCGATAAAAATATCGACGGCCGAAACTTTTAGGGAAGCAATAAATCTACTTAATTAGTCAATTTAGCTTTCCACTGAAAACTTTGATTGGAAATCTTCGTGAATACGATTAGGATTTTACGGATGAGAGCAATGCCGAAGTAAGTATTGACTCATAAAGATTTTTTATACGATTTACATACTTGGCAAAAAGTGCTTGATATAACACAGTCAGCGTCCGGCACGACTCTCGAGTTATATAATAAACTATGTATATACATACATATACACATAGTTTACTTCTTTAACATGGGTTCTTCCGGTTAAATCGATACTATAGTTACTATAGAGGTCAAAATATTATTAGAGGGTGATCGCGCGATCCACTGGTTCGATTAAAAAATCTTTCATGATAAGCTACATTGCAGAAACCAAATAAAATGACCTTGATTAACTCACCTTATTGCAAACATTGCGACAGGTTCCCTCAGCTATGTCACAGCATGCAGATATATCTGAAACAACATTAGCATTATGAGTGTGTCCCTTTTAACAACGTCTTTAACTAATTGAATTTATAAGACTTGAAACTTTTTTACAATTATTGAACAAAACGGGGTATTTGAACTGAATTTAGTCCACCTAACGATAAATGATAACTACAGGTTGTAGTTACTATTTACAATCGGGTTATAATATAAAGTTTAGTGTATTTTATCGCAATTGACAATCATTTCAGAACCTAATCTCTGACTAATTAAAACACGCTAATGATGTTGAAGAGTTTCTTCAAAAGCTCTACTATCATCTAAACTTCGACCAAAAATAACATCTAAATTAGGGTTTGTGTATTGATAGAATATCTTAAATATGTAGATTTAAGCGCACAATACATAAAATACCTTCCTGAAATAATGAAATAACGTTTAGTAGAAGTACGTTTTACTTTATAGCACCGTATTATTTGTATACGCTGGAATACAACAGCTGGTGCCGCCACAATAAAGTAGCTGTGACAGTTACAAATGACTTCATCTAGCTTTGATCTATTTCCTCTGCATTCACATTATTTTTTTCTGTTTTATACGACTTCACGCAAAAAACTACTAAATACATTTTTCATCTCAGCAGCTTCAAAAATCGTTCTTTGTTGTATGAAAACAGTGAGCAAAACTCTATTTTGCTTCGAGTTTTGCCCTCGCTCGAAGCAAAGTTGACTGCTCTTTTTTTATGCTGAACTTATGGGTACTCTTTCGAGCCGCGCTGAGGTGAAAAGTTGTTTGTGCGACCCGAGATCAAAGTTATTTTCATGTCGTGCTTTTAAGTCCCTCACTACGCTCAAGATACTAACCTAGAATTACGAGCGTAGCTTCTACAGATTCAAAATTGGCACTCAAAGAAAATACGAACGTTGCTCTCTTGTTGTACAAATACCTATTAATGTGGTTTTTACAGAAGTTTGAAACTTCAGGCACAAAGGCACGTTTCGTTAAATTTTGTTTACCTACATATTCATGTAGGCGTGGCTGAAAGGTAAAGCTTTGTATATTTATTTCATGTGATAAAATGGTATCGTGGGTAAAATGTTGTGATTAATTAAAAATGTTTTACTTTATGGCACCGTACTATTTGTATGTTGTACACCGTCGGCGTCGAGGGATCATTCGCTGGAACACAACAGCTGGTGCCGCCACAATAAAGTAGCTGTCACAGTTACAGATGACGTCAGCTAGCTTTGATCTGTTTGTGTACCTACGCTAACGACTGTTTTTATTTGTAACTGTCTCGATGGTCAAGTGGTTAGCGTATGCGCCTCTCACCTCCAGGTTTCGGGTTCGATTCCCGGGTCGGGCAAAGTGTTATTTGTGGACTTTCCGTCCGGAGATTCACAATAGTAGCACAGATAAGAAATTGTACACGGTGGATGGCGATAGGCTCACCCCCTATCCCATGATACCTAAATATAACAGGTGAAATGTGGGTGTTGTACACCTCTGCCATACCCTTCTGGGTAATATAGGCGTGATGTGGAGTTATGTTATGTTCATTCGTATCTCTGTGATATTTAGATGAATAACTACAAAAACTACAAAGTTTCAGCTCTTCGCATGAAAATTGATGCAGTTCACATACATTAAGAAGGAAAAATTGGTTGGCTGTTTTCTATATAAAAGTTATATGGTTTTAACTTGAATTTTTATATACATTTATAATCATGTCTAAATTACTTAAATGCATTTTTTATCGTGGCCATTTTGTCATAGTTGGTTTAATCATTAATTGAGTTACATACAAACTGAAAAATTAAAATAACAATTTTGGAAAAATGTATTGCGTCTTATGACGTATTATTTATAAAATGTATAACACAACATTAACAAATTTTGTTGAAATACTCGATAAGACGACGCAGATAACCCCTTCGCTTGAATCATAAACTTAAATACATTTTATATTCAACCTCAACGTGTTACTTTTTTTTTTCTCGTTCTAACTTTTTTGTTTTTTTTTATAATTACATTATATTAACATAGACATATTAATTTATTTCTAACTTAACAATATGTACACACCTACAATAACTTATAATTTGATATTTACAAAACTTTATAGAGCATCAAAAAACTCCTCCGCATCGTCAAAGGGCGACATCGTGCCCAGAAGACTGGCAGCATTGTTACTTTTAATGGCAATTCTTATTCTTTGAGTCAAATAAAAACCAGCCTTCTGTTACTTATATTGAATAACACGTTGCAATACCGATATAGCCTATATTTAGCATAAACTATGAAAGAAATTACTTTCAATATCACAGGAGAAAGCAGTGTCTATAAAGTTGTTTGCAACCAGTTTAATAAGTCGATACCTTGTGCGCCATTATGTACAACCTAATTATAGGAAATCTACGAGCTGTGTATTCACTAGCGGCAAATAAAATGTCTTTGTTAAGATGTGAGTACACTGGTGTGAGAATATGTTGGGTACTTGATTGGTAATACTGTTTGTATTATGTCCGTTAGGGCCCATTTACACGGTGTAAGTTTTGCAAGACAGAGATGGTAAATCTCTTTCTTTTAGATTAACAAAGCAAACAATAGAATTAGCCAATAGTTAGTGCTTGCTTTAAATTGCGGCAATTATATTGCTCGCTCTGTTGATCTCGATTAAAAAGATAGAGATGACAAGAGAATGACCTTGTAAAACTTATCATCGTGTAATTGCACTAAAATTAATAGACTCAAAAACGACTGAACTGATTTTTATTTTCACCTAAGCTTCAATAACAGCTAGTAGAAAAAGAGTCATTTACTGCAATCCTCGCAAATTGTAATTGTTATGAAACTTTGACATAATTCACTTGTAGTGAATGACAGTAAACAGCGACAAGGTATATTATATCTATAATAGCGATTTAGATGCTTAAACGACAAAAAAAATATTGTGAAAAGGTTTCTATCCTATTATCAATTTGCGAGGATACACAAGAGATTTATAAATGACCTAGTTAAGATGTATACACACTGACGTAGGCACTGCTCTCAAATCTCAATGTTCACTAACACAAATATTTGATCGGACGGCAATCACATTGAATTGGCACGAATCTACTGCTTTTATGTTTGTTGAATGAGTTTGGACATGATCACTCTTATTTTATCACAAAAAAAGATAAAATATTGTAATGTGTAGGGCATTGCTGTATTAAAAAATATAGGTCTGAAAATGATGATTTAATAGCAGTATTTCTATATAAAGGTAATTAAAATTCACGTGAATAACAGTAGCTTATCAAGCTACGCGAAAGCGTCGCAGCCAAGTTTTAAAAGAACTGGCGAGGCGAAGGGTTTATTTACTCAGAAATTGGCACTTATATAGATATTAATTCTTCATATTGTGGGCGTAATATAGACCTTGGCTCTTTCATATTTATATTTTTGATGGGATGAGAATAATATGTACACCAAAAACAATAAAAATATTATGTTCATCTTAGCTCATAGTGTTAGTAACTTCTAATTTATTATTTTTATAGCATTTAGCTATGCTTATTATTATTATTATTGCTTTTAGTTGATAAATTAAGAGCTCCGGTAAGAGGCGACCGTATCTGGATGGCTAAAGCGGCTGCCCGGTGTGCAGTAAGGTCGCAGGTTCAAATCCTGCCAGTCCCATATCTTTTTCAACTGTTTCTTAGTATCATAGTATTAGTGTCGCTAAACCGTATAAGGCTTCGTAATCTCTGATATTATGCCATAAAACTGACACTTTACTTGTAACTAGGTTCCAACCAGCGGCTTTGCCTGCATGTTTTGTTGTTAAAAAGTCCTAAAATTTGAAAGAGTCCTGCTTTCTTCCTTTAGATCGACGATACCAATGATAAATCTTACAAACAAACATTTTTAACTCTATATTTATAATAGGCATGGTGACTGATCTATAGATAGTAAAATATAGGATACCTTATCAAACTATAGGTAAACATAAACCAATTGAAATATGTTTTTGTTACATACTTTAAATCTAACTCATTTTATGATCATTCAAAGTTTCATGGATTAATTATTCGATTTTTTTTTTATCATTAAATTACCCACACAATTTATAGCAATATTTGTAATAAAACCATTTTTATAAACGCAATATTTCGTATAGCTATCAAACAAAATTCATAACTTCACATACAAAATACTCAAGCGTGACGTCACGCTTGAGTAGCCTTTTGTTTGAAGCGTTTGGGCGAGTCTATTATTAATGTGAATTTGAAATTGTATTATCTCAGGAAGTTTATGTTAGGTTAAAGTAATTCTTGTAATGATGTTTCTTATATCAAGAGGTGTTTCAATTACATACAAAAATAAAAATTAGTCATCATGCCTATTGTATTTCCTATAGAATATCTCTACAGTCTGTATACACTGATCGATCCACTCTACGCAAAATATAGTTGTAAGGAGCTATTTATAATGCCTCTTCGTGCCAGAAGCGAGATAAGGATATTTACTGATCGAATTCCAAGTGAGATGCTTCAAAATATGAGAAAAGTTGAATCACCGCACGAACGCGCTGTGAATAGCTCAGTTTGGTGCAAACCGTTCTTTTAACCGTTCTTTATTACCGAAAGCTATTGGAACTACCTACATCATATTTTGAGAAAAGCCCTTGTAGTAGAGCCACAGAGCTGTGGTATAGCTCTAGGTAAACTGGTGCTATTAACAAGCACCTAGAAAGGGTTTTGAGTCATGTGTTCTGATTCAGGTGAGAAATTACCGGCATTGTAGGCATCTTATTTTTTACGGATATTCATAAGCTGTAAACATCACTAGTGCCATCAGGTGAACAATTTATTTCAAATTCTTAGTTTTCTAAAATATATTGATCTTATGTATAAACACTCGATTACTCCATTTCACACAAAATAAAGATTATGCAACTATATGTAGATAGTTATTTACATCTTACATTAGCCGAGTTTTCAAAGAGTTTCCTCCAACCTTAAATCTAACTTCGTGGTTCGTTTGAATGTGACGTCATTTAGTCGCTTCAACTCCCATCCAAATTTAAAACTTTCATTTAAATATAAAAGGAGGTTCTACGATGCACTCTATGGCGTCTTTTTTTTTTTCTTTGAATTATGAGGTGTAATAGAAAATAATAAATAAATAAACTAATAAATAAATATTATCATTAAAATTCTAAAATTTTCGGTCTAGCTAAATACCCAGAATTAGGACACGTTTCACCTGCTTCTGATAAAGTTTCGGCTAGTTAAATGTCTATCAATTCTATAAATCTCAAAACAAATTTGACATTTCATCTGTCAAGTTTGAGTGCACGGTTGGCGTAGTGGTTAAACCAGTCGCCTTGCTGCTTTTAACTACGCTGGTGTTGGGGTTCGATCCCCACACGGTACAAATCTTTGTTTGATTCGCAAAGATTTGTCCTGACTCTGGGTGTGCTTTGTGTGTGTGAACACCCACGGGATAAATGAATTATTCCTAGTGCGGGCGTCGTTTTTTTTTAATACAAAAAGAAAAAAAATATATATGCTTCGATCATTAGCCCCAATTTCACAGGAGTTAGATAAACCTCATCGGCAAAATAAACATATAACCCACATAATTATATGAAAGAGAGCTGTGTTCTTTTTTTAAATGTTTCTTGTGTAACGTTTACATTCGGTCAGGTTATATTCTATATGGAACCTAGCTTTTAATGATTTAAACAGATGTTTAACTAAAACCCTCAAAAAAAATCCTTTTACACCCGAAACTACATCAAAATACCTTAAAATGCACTAAACATTTCACTCGCTTAGCTTAACTCAAAATCTCATTGTTTCTCCGCGTATATTAAAAACGGTGGGTCATAAATATAGCAGTCTATACGATTGCAGTGTGCACAAAGTAATACATTATGTTGCTTACCTTGTGAATGCACACAGGCCAGGGCAACTGCTGCAAATATCAGCCAGGTTTTCCACATAGAGCTTGGCCGCCGAATACCGCTGCAACTTTTAATGGCGCCCATATTTTTTGAAATGTTACAATTTTCTTCCACATCTGTAAGGAAAATGTACAACTTTTACATGTGGTGGTTTTAAAGATATGTGCAGTTTAGTTTTGTTGGAATGAATAATGGTTTGCGTTGGATGGGGTAGAGCAATGGCATAAAGGAAATTCGTCTGTCCGTAGTTTCATTTATTAAGAGAGATTGTTAAATCTTTATACGGGGTTTATTTCGATTTTTAATAGAACTAAAAGATATCGTCACCTCCATGGCTAACTTACGAATCTGCAGTTTTAGAGAAATCGATGCTGTGATGATGAACAATAAATAATGAGAAAAGTATACATTGTGGCAAATTTACCTGTTTCTAATTCTGAAGTTTATATTATTGGGATTATCCGAATCTCCATTTTATATTCTTACACACATAGCAGGAAACTTAATTTATATCGGAACTTCAAGAAAAAGAGATTAATTTTTTGCAGATTTGTAAGTTTGCCGTGAAGGTAAAGATGTATTGTGAACTTTCTTTATTTTTTTTGTGAGTGTTGAATAACAAATTATAATCGAAATAACTATAAATGCCTCGATGGTCTAGTGGTTGGCGTCTGCGCTTCTCACCGTGAGGTCTCGGGTTTCATACCAGGATTTGTGAACTTTCCGTCAGGAAATTCTCAATAGCAGCACGAAGTTAGAACTGTCCCCGATAAATAGCTCACCCCCTATCCGTCGGACCTAAACATAACAGGTGAAGTGTGGGTATTTTACACCTCTGCCACACCCCCTCTGGGTTATAAAGGCGTGATGGTATGTTATGTTATATTATAACCAGAATAAAATTTAGAGTTTATTCAAGTGAGAGATAACCTTGATAAACTCTATATTTATTCGAAATTGTGTCCTCGTCAAATCATTTAGATATTACATAAACATAACTAAACATCACGCCTATATTACCCAGAAGGGTGTGGCTGAGCTGTACAGCACCCACACTTCACCTGTTATGTTTAGGTCCGATGGGATAGGGGGTGAGCCTATCACCATGCAGCGGCCACAATTCCAACTCTGTGCTGCTATTATCAGTTTCCTGACGGAAAGTAAAGATATAACTTCCTTACAAACCAAAATATTTATTTCCAAACAACACCTAAACGTCTACACAGCTCTCAAGTATTGCTAATACATAAATCGGTTACATCTACCAGATTGAGTCATAATGGTCCATCGATAAATCCATTAGCTCAAGTAATGGTATTATTTATTAGCTTCGAGTGCCAATACTACCAATACGAGGAACACATACTGATTTTCTGATTCATTTGTTTTTATTACTCAACATGGTGCATGGAAGGAGCCTCCCCGAGTGACGTACACAACGATTCCCTACGTCCGGCGCACCCTGGGCAATCCGCGAGTTCTCCAAAGCGAATTGGCTAATCCTTTCACCACGATGGCAAGTCAAAATATAATTTGACTCAGCCATCGACACGACGAAGAAGAAGAAGATTACTCAACAGACAATTAAAGTGCTGCTTGGAAAATTAATAAATAATAATTCTTAATTCTTTATTGTTCACAATAAAATTACAAAAGAACTTATAATATAATAAATTTTCCATGTACAAAGGCGAGCTTAATTCAAAATTAATTTTCTCCCAGCAAACCTTAAAAAGAGAGAGAAAGAATATATTTAACGGGTAAGACAAAGTGTACAAACACAGAAAGTACATAAAAAAATAACTGATTATACCTAATTCTAATTAACCCAAATACTTTAAAGTATACAAGATGTATACAGTCATCAAAAATTTATATAATACTCTATCTAATATCTTTTTATTATGATATCTTATTATGATCGTATGGATTTTAGAATAGCCGCATTTTATCTATTTCTGAAACATTTTTTAAAATAATGAATTATTCGTTCGTTATTGTGGAATTTCATATCCTCAAAAGCACAAAAGAAGGCTTTTTCAGTAATAAATCGGTGTTTGTAAGCATGACCAATATTATATGTCCATCGATATTTTCCGCAAATACTCCATCCATCTAATGAACTCTTAAGATTTTACTCTCATTAGATCATAGAAATCTTAATAACTATTCAATAGAAATGCTATCGACTATCTTTTAACACTGGGACGCATGTCGCCGTTTTTCAAATACCACTTTTTGTATTCCTGCAAACAAAATTATTCTTTTTGGCGATGACATTAAGACGACAATTCCTCAACTCGCACTTGTGTTCGATTAGACTCATGCGCTTGTATTCCTGCAAACAAAATTATTCTTTTTGCGATGACATTAAGACGACAATTCCTCAACTCGCTTTCTAAATTACAACGAAAGCTTTTTACGAGGACGAGGCAATATTTCAGAATTAATCGCCACTCCTTTTGGTTTAGTGGTTAGAGGCTGCGTCTCTCACCGGGTTTGATTCTCGGGTGTCTTAATACCGCACGGAGTTAGCATTGCGCTCGGTGGATGACGATTATGCTGACTTCCTTTCACATGGAACCCAAACATAACAGGTGAAGTGTAAGTGTGGGTGTATATAAATCTACCACACTTTTCTGGATAATACAGGCAACATCACGCCCATATTACCGAGAAGGTTATGTTATGATTTCCATTTGTAACAGCTACGTTATGTGATTATGTCATGTCAACATCACCCCTAACTCAGTTACGTAGCAAGTAATGGAAGCTCAAGTGAAGAGGATACACGATACACACAATTTAGGTCACATTTACTAAACCTTTAGAAATGTAACATAGTGCAATCCGAGTTTATGGCTGTAGGTTTTTACAGGAAGACAAACAGCAACATACAAACTTCATACAAACTTTTCAGAAAATGTCCCGCGACTGGCTAGTGTCGCTATACATTTTACTTTACTTTTTAAACGAAAGTGTTATAATGAATACGTATGTTCAGTACGGTTAGTAAGTATAAAATAAATAGATGTAAGAATTTTTTTTCAGTTTCACCATCAACCTGTAGTTACACGAGCAGCATGTATACGTCCAGCTAACGAGTAATTAGTCTGTGTGCCAACTATTAAATTGCACATTTAAATATCTCAAAGCTCCATTTCGTTTAGCAGTGATTCCCAAAGATGTCAACGTGGACCCCTAAGGGTCCACGTTTAAAGGAAATACGTTAAGAGGTCGGCGCTACCTCACTATTGACAGGAAAGGTACTTCGGTAGCGCTTCCTTTTGTTTTTTAAAGCCTTGTGCAGTTACTTTCTCTCGGCGGCAAAGATAATTCGGTGCCAACTGTTTTGTTTTTTTAAGAAAAACTGGTGGTGGAAACACTTCTGTGTCTCATCTTTGGTTATTAAAAAAAATTCGTAAAAAGTCGCCGTTTCTTTACTTTTGACAGCAAAGACTACGGTGATGCTTCTTGTTGATTTTTAAAGAAAATTCCGTCAATACATTGGCGCCTTTGGCGATCCCAATCTCTTGGCGGCAAAGGTGCTTCTTATTTCAAGTAGAAAATCTTTATAAAACGGAGATAATGAAAGAGTTTTGGAAATACACTAAAAAAATCTATTGGAGGTCCACCGGCAACAGTAAAACTTTGAAAGTGGTTCACGAGAAAAATAAGTTTAGGAAACTCTGAGTTAGAGCATGAATGACGTCATAATAATAATAATATGATGATGAGACAGTTTACATGTTTATCACGTCATGTTTACGAACAATTTAACAACCCCGTTTGGGTAAAAGCCGCTGTGTGACGAAGAGTTGTTAATTTATCACATTACTGGGTACTTACACGCCGTGGGTTAGGGTTGTCAATCATCTAACCCTATATAATTTTAACCAGTCAATAGGTGTCTCCCACAGCTGGACAAGGTATTTGTTAATATTATCCTAAACAATAAAGTCTGATAATGCGATTTCTAGATCATATTAACAAAGATTTTTCCAAAGATACGAACACTTAAACTCGCTTCGTTAAATTTAGATAAACCAATTACCTATGTCTAAGCCCCTGGGATCCAGATGGTAACCCGGATTAAATAGTAAGCTTCATATCAGCTAAGACCTGTCCTAGTACTAAAAACTTCTCTAATTAGGTCTCGGTATTACTCGAGCTGGCCACAATAAAATCAATGTTGCTTGAGATAGGTTTTAACTTTTTTCCCAAGCATTGACACGCGTAATTCCGACAACCCTATTTGCGAGTAATTAGGTTCTCGTTTACACGTGCGACACGACGCGACTCACCGACTCATCGACTCACTAGCACACCGACTCATCGACAGACTAGCACACCGAGTCATAGTCGCATTCGCATTTGATTAATTTTAATAGATTACATACATGTTACTAACACATATTTGGCAGTTTGTAAACAGTGATTGTCTTTTTAAGGATAGATTGTTTTAAAAGATATGTGTATAATTATATTTTTATTCTCAAATATCAAATGCACCTACCACTTATCTCTGCATCTGTTAGACGATGCTCTTGGCATTAAGTCCACCTTGCACATTATTTTGTGCTAAAGTTAAATACATATATATTTTTTTTTTTACTTTAAGTGTATTTTTTTACTATGTTTTGTAGAAATAAATTCAATAAAAATACTTTAGTATACAAACTACTATCAAAATAAATTCGTAACTGCAAAAATATCTCGATGAATAAAGAATAAATAAACCTATTACGCGGCAAATTAAATGAAATATTTGCCAGCAGATATTTTGTGTTTGCACCGTATTACGTTCAGCTCCGTTTTAACTAACAATTTACTAGACCCAGAAATTAGAGGCACACACACGGAGCATGTAAGAAACGTTCTGAAATGCAAGCCTATATTTTAACTAGTCTGCAGTCGCCAAGGGTATTATTTCCATTTCCAATAATCATAAAAATGGTATCAAATCATTGAACTAGACAAGACACAAAATTTTGCTCCTCAAAAATAACGCAAACCTTCAAATAAGTTTTCTTCTGTAAAATTTATGAACCAGCCATTAATTAACAATTTAATTGATTCCACAAAGGAACTGAAGAAGGAAACATACCATTACTGTCATCAAGGATCAAATTAGAATACTCTCTACTAAATTAATTAACACTAGCGCCAGTCTTTTAATTTCCCATCGCGTCACACGATCAAGAAAAACTTCAGTCATTCCTTTCGTTCAGTTCATCAAAATTAAATGATATTGTTATTCCTCAGTGTTCGAATATGACCTGAATAACTGGACATTAATTAAATCGTCGGCGTATCAAAGCTGTTAACAAATGTAGGAGAGCGTTAGACACATGTAGTATTACCACAACAACATGTGCTCGCATTAATATTTAGTGCGTGTAACATTTGCGAGACAGACACTGAGACTGTACTACTACAAAATTAAAAAAACATAATCTGTAAAATCAATACTTTAATAAAGCTGAAAAGTTTGTTCAAAATTATTTTTGCATTTGATTGCTTATTCTTTCACTCATACTATTTAACATCACGCACGCTAAAGTAGGGTAAGGTAGGGTTCGGAACAGTAACGTTCAATTTGAAATCGTAGGGAGCATTTGGTTATGTAATTGAAATATAAAGAATCATCGAGAAAAAAAATTGTCAAGGCCTACGCAAACTGTCTTTGTCTGAGCAGGTTACGTTTATCGGGACAAGCTGAAATTGTAGCGCACACACACAGCAAGTAAACAATGTGTAATTTGTTCAAAAACAGTTAGAAATATTGTGGTAATCAATAGGCCCATCTAATAATAAGTATACTACAATCAAAAAGCTGAAAACAGCCCTATGACTGTAAACTGGTAGCAGTGCCGCTATGCCTGACAAAATCTGTAATAAATACTGATAATTAACAGTATCACTATTGTAATATAAATAGCATTAGACACATGTAGATTAATGTAGGTGCATTAACATGTCACATGTGCAAGCATTACCGTTTAGTACGTGCACCATTTGCGTACATTCCTTCTGTCAAGTTTTCGCACAAATCAAATCGTGTCGGTCGGACCGTGTGAACCTATCCTAAACTAAAATAAAAATGTTTTATTGCTCCACACGGACCAACTTCAAGAAAACTTGGCCTCTTAGCTTAAGAGTGTTTACACAACTTCGGCTTTTAAAACGTTATAGCAGCAATAAATAATTCAGAAGGAATTCGGGCTACGAAAATGGGTTTATCAACTCAACTATGTAAGGTTAATAATATGCCAAAGTTCCAGTCAACATACCAAATCTTTATACAACCTTATAGAAAATTTAAATTACTGAAGTTTTTTTGCTCAATAGGAGGCTATTAAAAAAGAAATAAAAAGTATCATAATATCAATAAAAAAAGAAAATATGCAGAAACTCTTGGAAAAGAAGCTTTATGACACAAGCGCGATCATTAGGAAAAGTTACGGAGTTGAGCATTATGAACACAAAATTATGAGACCGAGCTACGATTTACATCGGACAGTAATAAAAAGTTTTGCTTTGGAAACGTGGGTAGCTTTTGCGATTACTAACAAACTATCATCCGTTATGTTGTGTTGTGATTTGTTATTATTACTTCTATAGAAAAAAACCTGATTTTATTGTTATGATAAGTAGGAAAAAAGAAAAAGCACTGCTAAGTCAGAAGACTCGGATTCGAACCAACGGCACGTACCTCTGTCGATAAATCGTTAAGATTCGTCTTTTCAATTCAATTCAATTCAAATTCTTTTCGAAGACATGTGTGTATTTTTCATATAAATTATCGCTTGCTAACGTTGAAGCCTGAAAATCTGCATACCTAAGAATGCCTAAAAAGTGCTCGAGAGTGTGTGAAGTCTACCAATCTGCACTTGGCCAGGCGTGCTGGACTATGGCCTTACCCTTCTTATTCAGGCCTGAGCCCAGCAGTGGGACATGTATTGGATACAGGGCTGCTATTATTGTTATTATTAAGTTGGCAAACACGTAGATATGTTTGCTGTTCGGTGCAAACATATCTACGGGTTGCTTTTGATTGACGAATTACGTTTCAAAAAACATGAGTTTTAGTAATTAATACATCGAAACATTTTGCTTAATATCATAACATAACATCACGCCTATATAACCCAGAAGGGTGTGGCAGAGGTGTACAACACCCACATTTAACCTGTTATGGTTAGGTCCCATGGGATACGGAACGAGCCTATCGCCAACCAACGGGCACAATGTCAACTCCGTGCTGCTATTGTGTATTTCTAGACGGAAAGTTCACAAATAACACTTTGCCCGACCCGGGAATCAAACCTGAGACCTCGAGGTTAGAGGCGCTTAAGACCGCTAGACCAACGAGGCAGTTTAGCTTAATATTGTTAAATATTATGCATTGGGCATGCAGTCCAACTGATTATCACATAATACGTTGCTGAAGTGTGTGAAGCTGGGCTACATACATTTCGACAATAAATAAGTAATCACATAATTTTTTGATCTTTTATCATGAAACTGACTCATAGTAACGAAAGTATTAAAATATTAATAAGTATTTATTCAATGATATAGTATGGTATTCTTTTGTTTATTTTTTTTTGTATATTGTGGTGTCCCGCATGTTGAAACAAAATAAATGTATTTTATTTCTTTCTTTTTTTCTTTCTTTCTAGTATACAGCTACCTACTGCTAAAATAAAGCTAGTAACTCATTTACAAAAACTCTACCACCATCTTGAGATAATCAAACGATCCATCAAACAGCTATCTTGGGAACTAATTCAGTACAAAAAGTTTCCAAGAATTAAAAGAACAATGCTCTCCTAAATTAACGTATCCTGCTGTAAATCCCAATTAGTGACCGTCCCCTTACCGACTATTCACTAACTTTAAAAAGTTTTAATCGGTTTATGGAAACGGAAAATATTTTGCTATAAAACTTTCGTGAACTTGCCTTGGAAAATACCTGGCTAGACCGGACGAAATAAGCGTGGAATTTGCATTTTAAAATATATAATTAAAGAAGAAATTACCATTTTTAAATGATACATATTTTAACCTTATTTTTGGTTTCTTTTTATAACTGAAGAATTGTTTTCCTAAGAAAACCAGAAAATTTAATACTTATTGTATTTTCCTGTTTACTTTTATAATGTAACGCTCAATTATATTTAGTTACCTTTCTTATTTTGCATTGCCTTTAATTAAAAGCTAAAGGTATTTTATTTTCAAACAAAACAGTCCTAGATTTTTATTTGAGAGCTAGACGTTGAGCATCGTAGAAAATCAATGTGATATGGAGAACAACTTGCTAATAAATTAATTTTTAATGGCTCCGTACTGAATGACCGATTAACAAATCTGGAATAAATACGTATGAACTAATATAAACAACTATATTTACTAAATTACCGGGGCTAATTTACAAAATTTAGATCTGAGAGATCTGTCAGTATGATTTATTAAAACTTTTGTCATTAACAAGATCAAAGGAAAATTTCACAGGAAAATAGATATCAAAGAAGCTATTGATGCTTAAAAAAACTGTATGTGTAAACTTTTTTCAGACGTCGAATCTATTTTAGTGTTTTGAAGAAATAAATTAATTGTCTTGTTAACTCCGCTTCGTGACAATTACATAGTAATAAAAGCACGACAAATACCTATTGATATCAGTCTAGTGCTTCTAATATCTGCTAGCTATTTCTGTCCCGTCTTGTGTCATGTCTTCAAAGTGAAGTCCCGGACATGTCTTATCTTTATTGTGCACTTAATCTTGCTCCTGCATCTAAGTAGATAAATGATGCACTACAACACTACACTGTCACCGCATTAAAAAAAAAACAATCTGTCAAAAAACTAATAAAAATAAGTTCGAAAAAGTTTTTAGTTTGCCAATTCACTTTTTAATTTTCCACTGTCACTACACGGTAAAATTCGCGCGCTTTTCGGTAAGTCTCCAGTGTAACCTCCCTCACGACCTTTCTCGCGCCAAATTGACGCGTTACTAAATAGACCGGCATAAATTCATTCAACTCCAGCTTCTACACTATCTGTCCTTGTCTCTCTACAAAATTCATGTATATTGTTGTCTCTTTCTCGCGCTTCCGCCTGATGAACCCTATTGAGCTCGTTAGTCATTAATTAATTCTGCATAAGAAAAATACTTTTAATTTAAACAGTGCACAGATGTGACCAATTTCGTCCTGTAACAGGACTTGGTAATAAACTCGAACGTATTTTTTACTAGGAATATGATTTATGAAGTAATACAATACATAACTTTGCATTTGCGCGGAAGCACCTCTTAATTTTAATAAGCACATAATTATGTTTAAGAAAGCTTTATGAATTACCTCGTTAAAAGGAGTTATTACTCTTCGCACCCAAATATAATTACCTCTGAACATATCGCACACCGGGTGCAATAACGTCATAAGTGCTAAAATTGCAAAAATGAGATTTTGATCACAAATGCTGTTAAACATGCGTCTACATCCGGTGCAAAAATAATTATATAACTGTTATAAAATTATTTTCGTTAAAAGTTATGGTATTCTTTACTTAGGTGTAATAGTATTTTTTTACTTAGTTAAAATGAAACCTTACTTCAGGAGAATTCAACTCTTTAAATATGACCGCAGAATCTGTTCTTATTAGATTCGCATAGTTATGTGAAACTAGCATGTAAGAAAAAGTAAATAAACTATTTTTATTAATTTATCAGATAAATCAGGAAGCTAAAAGAAAATATGTATCTCCAAACTCTTTGGTTGATACTACTTACTTTGATGACTTAGTTGTTTTTTTAATAATTGTTTTTTTTTCTTATTTTGAAAACTTTTTGATTTAAATACACATTTTGTACTGTAAGAGTAAAGGCGCATTAGCCGCATGCGGCCACGTTTTTAATTTATTTTCTTTTTACCGCTGATATGCTGAAAAAAATATAACTGTAGTGCGTTTACAGATAATACTAATGTAACTCTGTGTGAGATAGACAACACACAGAGTAGACTATAGAAAATATAAATATAAATAAAATAAAATAAATAAAAAATAAAAAAGCCTTTATTCTACTACTAGTAATATGGTTACAATACTGAACTTTAACTTAAATAAAAACTCAAACTTAACTCAAATATTACCTAAATTAATGCAATAAACTTAAAATCTATAATAACATAAAAACTTATAACTTCACTCTAAACCCATTACACGTAATTCAGGTAAGTATTTAGGTATTGGTCTCGTAAGTAGTAGTCGCCTCTTCAGCGTAGGCCTCCCCCATTTCCTTCCATAAAGTTCGATCTCTAGCCTTTGTCATCCAGTTTGGTCCGCCTTTTTCTCGAAATATGTCTTCCCATCGTTTCCTTGGTCGACCTTTACTTCGTATGTCACCTCTAGGCAGCCATTCAGTTGCTATTTTTGTCCATCGACCATTTTCCATCCTGCAGATATGGCCAGCCCAGTTCTACTTCAGGAAACGTATCCTCTTGATTATGTCAACAAGCTTAGTTTTGTCTCTTATTCTTTTGTTAGTTATTCGTTCTTGTAATCTAATGCCCAACATGCTTCGTTCCATTTTTCTTTGACATACCGCGAGTCTGCTTTCGTCTTCCTTCTTAAGGAGACTAGAAAATATAATATATCAGTAAATAATATTGTTTCTAGTTTAAAACATTTCACAATCCTTGTTAGCATCGGCGCTACCTGAAGTCAAGTGTTCCGAACGTGGCGTGGGACAGACGGACGAACACTTGAAGCTGTCAAGTGGCGCCGGGCGATATTCTTGCCTCGTAATTACACAAATGAACGAGCATTCTTGCGAGCACTGTCTTAGGACAAACTTCTATTAAATGAATAAGTTATTTGTCTGTTTAAGTGGTGGTGTCTCTTGTGAACGTGAGTAGTTTAAATGTCGATGGAATTACAGGAAAAGACAGGCAAAAAAAAAATGTATAGATTATGTAACAGAAGATATGAAAGGGAAGAGTGATTAACGAAACTTAGAGCATATTTTATTTGTTTAACTTGAATGCCATATTAATATTATGTCAGACATAGTTCATTCTAAACTAAATATATTTTGTTCATATCTATAGAGCGTACCTGGATGGATTGTTTTAAAGAAGATATGAAAGAGAATGAAGTAAGTGAAAGAGAGGAAAGGCTGTCATAGGAAAATGGAGGGAAAAGACGTTTTGCGCTGACCCCAAATATAATGGGATAAGGGCAGGAAGAAGAAGAAGAGGTAGAGCTTTTGTGAACGAGCTCGAGGGAGGCAGCACCACCGTCTCAACTTTATTCTGAAATCAAATACTAGTGTTGGCACTACTGTGTCCTGGTTTAGTGGTGGCGCCATAAGGTATCGTAGACCTTAGAAATAGAAATAGAAATAGAAATATTCTTTATTTGTAAATGTAGGTATTATTTTACAAAAGATCTTATAATAAATTATGTTCGCTACATTTTACCAAAAAGGTATACAAATCATGTTTGACATATAAAACAATATCTTATAGCTAATATAAAATCATTTAAGCTCTCTACACATATTTATGACATTTTGTATTTATGATATTTATGACTTAGATTCTAGAGACGGTATTTAGCAACTTATGAATAAGGTAAAACTGCCTGATTGGTCTAGAGTCTTGTGGTCAGCGTATGCGACCTCTCGCTGCGATGTCTTGCGTTCGATTACCGGGTCGGAAAAAGTGTTATTTAAGTTTGTCCGTCAGGAAATAGCAGCAAGGAATTGGAATTATGCCCGGATGGATTGCGATTAACCTCCAATCATATGGAACTTAAACATAACATGTGAAGTGTGGGTGTTATAGAAAGAAAGAAAATATTTATTCTGACAAAAAATAAATAGGAGAATAAAACAATAGAACTTACAACTAAACAAACTTTTTGCCAGAAGTGGTCACCATCTCAGCCATATGCTGCAGAGCAACAAAGCCCTGCAGCGTTGATATTCTGATGGCGCCAGAGAGAGAGAGGACGAACGATATCACATAAAAACAATATCTGTTATACATCTCTGCCACCCCCCCTGCGTTATATACGGCCAGTATTCATTTCCACCGGATAAAAAATTCTCTGGCGAAAAAAAAAATCGACGTCTTCCGAACAAATTGCACGATCGCAATGTTCAAATTGTTCGGAGAAAGTGATTTTTTTTTTCGCCAGAGAATTTTTATCCGGTGGAAATTGATACTTACCATGTATAGAAGCTGTGGTTTCAATAAATGTCGCTATGTCGCATCCACCCCGTATGTTATTTTTGTTATACTATGAATAATGTCCTCTTCACGTCACGTTCACATTATTCTACGTACACCTATTTAAGCTCCGGAAGGTATCCGATTGACATCGAAACAAACGTACAGACAAATCGTACGTTGCATACATAAATATGACATTACAATAAATACACCATTTCCAAGATATTAGTTTTTCGTTCTCGAATGCAAAGGCACTACCTAAGCTTATGTGTGTGTCTTCGGATTTATCGGAAACCCGTGAGATACGTCTGCGTGACTCGCATGCAAATTTATTCATGGAAGTGCCTCTATGCATTGATAGAGATCTGAGTATCGAAGTAAAAACAGTTTTTTTAGAATACTTTTTGTTTGGCTACAATGGCTTTTATGACACTTAATAATTTTATAAAAGAACATCGACTTCAATTACAAAATGCACTAAAAAGAATGAAATAAATAAGTAATATTCAACGTCTTGCCTTATCTGTGTATAACTTGAAATAATACAGTAAAAAACCTTAAGGTGCCTATGATTTTTCTAGGATCCCATCATCAGATCGTGACCTGATAAAAACAGGACTACATGACAAGTATACTCTTTCAGACAATTTTTTTTTTATTGATTCAGATTCGATAATTTAAAAAAAACGGTTAAAAACGGAACATTACTTATGTTGCAAAACATAAAATCGGCTTTAAAAAATTACAAAGAAATGCATCCCGCAGCATCGATTAGTTTTTTTTGTAATGAAGTTATTTGGTAAAAGGTATTTGAAACTAATATAATATTTAATATAATATAATAACTAATAATTATTAGAAAGGCGTATTTTTTTTTTTGTTCCAAAAGTTTTGAACCAAACTAGATTAAAAAAGGTGTAGGATAGTTTAAGAACCCAGGAAAAACAAGGATTTTTACTGACGTAGGTAACGCGTGGTTAGAGCTACAGACACGTGCTAGTTGTGCACTTAACCTCCTTCATGTAATTTGAACCGAACTCTAAAACACAGGTTTTATATGTATGGTAACAATACCATATACGTCAATGGCTGAATCATGATCCCAAAATATTCTCTAATTAGCCAACATTACGCTAATTCATTCAAACACCCATTACCAGTACTAGTAGTAAATTCTGCAGGTCCATTAACCAGAACATGTAATACACATTTTACAATTCACTACAGAAATTTGAGTTTCCATTTCAATTCATTTTATTGGACCATTATTTTTAGGATTTTCCGTTGAGACTCTATAGCGAACTTGGAAAAAAAAGGTTTTAAGAAAGTTATTCTATTTGGTTTATTTAGCTCGTAATATATTCGATTTAGGTGTAATAGGTGTAGTTAACTTAAAAGTGGATAGATTTAAGTTTTTGTTAGCGAATACGCCTCTCAGCGCAAGGTCTCGGGTTAGATTATCGGGTCGGGCAGAGTGTTATTGAGTGAACTATACGTCAGAATCGCAGCACGGAGTTGGAATTGTGCCGGTAGGATGGCGATAGGCGCACCCCCTTTCGTACTGCAACTAAACATAACAGATGAAAATGTTGGTGTTGTACACTTCTGCAACACCCTTCTGGGTAGGTAATATAGGCGTGATGTAATGTTATGTTATATAGTTGTTTTTTTTCAGATGATTACACGATGAAACAATTAAATCATCCCGAGACATTTAATATTTCATGTTTCAAGTCATATTAGTTTTAATATCGTATTGAATCGTCAAGCGATACCTTTGATTAAGTATACATGTAAAACATGCAGACAGAGAACATGAACCATATATATACTACGTACATAATACAACTACTTAGGTACCACATTCAATTTGTTTCAGTAACACCCGCGTTTCAATTCGAATAGATTGTTTCTTAGAGATTTTCTATTGAGAGCCCGTACGGCTTCAAATAGGAAATGTGTGCGCCCGGCAGAACTACGAGTACTCGGGATATTTCACTTTATTTGGAAATCGAACGTTCTAGCAATGAAAAGAGGTTGTTTGTACTTACAAACAACCTCTTTTCATTGCTAGAACGTTCGATACGAGGCAAGATACGAGGCTTGTAGTGAGTGTCGCAGGCAACAGTTAGTACTTTAATATTATAATCGTCGTTGGTAGTCGAGTCGAATATGAATATCGAGCTGTGGACCATTACTGTTTGGTGTTAGGAATTTATTGAGTAACCTCTTAAGGCAGCACTTACACTATTAACATGTAATTACCACTCTGCTTAATTTATTACTGCAAAGTGCACTATTAGCTTCGATATTTTATAGCAAATGTAGTCCTAATAATGGCATATTAACCACTGAGATATAAATAAAATTTGAAATAAATTTTAAAATTAATTAGCAAAAAATATATATTCATATTGAGAATATAGATTAAGATATAAGATTAGAATATAAGTATATATCGGGGATATATGCCGACTAGTTTCGAATCTATTACGTAGATTCATCAACTGGGCAATTAATCGCATTTCGTCGCCATGTCGCTAGACGTCTTGCACTTTTGATTAATCTACGTAATAGATTCGAAACTAGTCGGCATATATCCTGTTAAATTACGTAAGTAACCCGTATTATTAATCACAATGACTTCACCTCACGTCGGTTTTAATAATATTAAAAATATATCAATTCAAATGATTTGCAAAAGACGCAATCATTGTAAATATATTTCATTTGATAACTAACAACTTTTTAATGTACATAGTTTAATGACATCGTAATAAATCTAAATAACAATTGTCCTTCAGCTATGGTCGTATTAGTGTAATACAAATACAATGTTTGTCCAAAACAATTAGCATTTTTTCCAGACAGTACCAAAACGAGAAGCACACGTGTCGATGTCGTTAACGAGATTGTGAAACATACGAGAGGGACAAATAGCACAAACAGTAGACAAATAAACAACCCCCCACCCCTCGCCGCATCCCCTTGCGAGTCCGACACGTGTGAGCTTGGTCACTTTGTCACTGTACTACTTTTTATGCATGCACCCCAATCGGACATCTGTTTCAATTGCCCTATTTGTACCCTGTGGGCAACAGATTTCCATGAAATAGGTATAGTTACCTTCTTTATTTTATATTAAAAAGAAAAGTCTCGGAATAGAAAAGTTATATCATTCTATAGCTCTTCTCATGATGCAATACCCATCGGAGCTGGTACTTGGATTGATTTTAATTCAAATCTCTAAGTTGAATTAAAGCATAGTAAAATAAATTTAACTATGATTAAAGTCAATCTAAGCTCCGGTGTCAAATCATTTTATTACAATAAGTATTATAATTTAGTTAGCTAAGTTTTAGTTAAATTTTATATTTTTTGTGTTTTGATGTTTGTTTTGACGTGTTCAAGCGCCCCTTGGGGCGCATGGAAATAAATGATTTGATTTGATTTGATGACTTACAACACATAATAAATTATGTTAAGGGTTTCTATGGGTAAATGAGTCTCTTCTCATCTCTCTTCTCTCTTCATAATTTGCCAAGGCACTAAAAAGTAAGAAATGCTTTAGTTATATTCAACGTCTCGCCTCATCTGTCTATAACTTGAAAGAAAACAGTAAAGCCTTAAAGTGCCTATATGTAAACTGCTATATGTTAAGGGGTTGTTCCAGCATCAGCTCAGCAACATAAAATGCTGACTGCTAGATGCAAATATCTTTAGGTAATAGACGAAAAACAATCAAAAACAAAAACAAATAGTGAAAAATTCAATCGAACTGAGAACTTCCTCCTTTTTTTAGGTCAGTTAAAAAACGATGAAGAATTATGAAAATTCGGAGATAATAAAAAAATAAATATTAATATTGTCAAGCGGTAGGTACCCATGATATTATTAATATTTTAAAAATGACCCTGTACTGTATACTTTAATTCATTTGATCCGTGCGCTGTGTAGAGTCACGGTTTATCATGCGATTCTAGGAATTGAATGTTTATCCATATTTCTGTTCAATAATACATTTTAGGCTGATGACGTCATTAAACGAACATCATTTATCTTGCCACGTACAGCTGGTCAGTGGTGACGGGCATGACGAATTACTGTTAATAATATTTTATTGATCCATCGTAGGTATTTACTGGACATTTGTATATGTTTTGTATCTCTCCATCCGTAAATAAAAAGGAGTTAAATTACGTATTATGCTATTTGAAACAAAAGAAACACAACAATAAACATGCAAAAATATCCAAAACTGTCCATAATTGACAGAGTAGTTGGTGTACAAACATTTAAAAAAATACACTCCGAATACCTAACCTACTCATTTATTAAAGTCGGTTATAACTAGTACAAAATTTAGAGGCTATATGAGCTATTTTATTTGAAATTCGGTTTAAAAACTGATAAATATCTTAATAATTTAAATGAAAAATATTTAGGGGATGAAAAGCGAGTTAGGGGTGCTAAAACAACAGATTGGGCCACTACCTTTATGCCAATTTAATTTGACGAACGATGTACGAAATATTAAAAGGTATATCTATAACAATGTAAGTAATAGTTGTAGTTGTTTGCAGGCTGTACTACTCCTTTATCAAAGTCGGTTAAAAACTAGTACAAGAGTTAGGGGTGCTAAAACAACACCTAGGGCTAATACCTTCATGCCAATAAAATTAGGCACCAAATATTAAAAGGTATATCTAAACAATGTAAGTTAACAAATTGTTGTAGTTATTTGCATATTACCACATATAGTTGTAAAAGTTGGAAGCAAAGGGAAGTACAAAATCCCATTGCTACTCTCGAACTACAACCGTTGTGGCAACTTTTAGTTTTTGCCACTTAATACTCTGCCAAATGTCGTTTTCTACAGTGCTTTGGCGCAGACTCTACATACACCGACATTGGTTAAGCTTTGTTTATCCTCGACAGTTTTACAAATACAGACCATTGAAGAATTGCAACTCTTAAAAATAATTGTAATCTTCTTCTTTCGTATCGATGGCTGCAGTCATCATTCTGTTGACTTGCCATTGGTGAAAGGATTCGCCAGATGGTAATTATTTAATCTAAATATTACTTTTAATTGATATTATGTTGTAACATCGACAGTCGTCATGTTTATGTTTTCTGCGGTAACCTTTTAAGTTCGTAATACGTGCTCAAGACAACATTTGACGTTCAGCAAAATAGGTGAGGTGTTGATTTCCTCTAGCACGTTCACGAAAGCTCAACTACCTACATGCACTTCCTCATCTTCGGCATTAAGTCCGCCATCCGCAAGAAGTTTTTAAATAAATAAATAAATCATTTCAAAATATACATACTTTAGCAAACACCTTCTTGTTTATAAATAAATAATAATAAATAAATATCTCACAACTTACACACAACGCCATCTAGTCCCAAACTAAGCATAGCTTGTACTATGGGTACTAGAATAACTGAAACTTATACATATATACTTTTCTTTAGTAAATACGTACTCATCTATCTATATATAAAAGAAAGTCGTGTTAGTTACACCATTTATAACTCAAGAACGGCTGAACCGATTTGGCTGAAAATTGGTGGGGAGGTAGCTTAGAACCGGGAGAAGGACATAGGATACTTTTAAAATATTTTCGAGGGCAAAATTTTATCGAGGGCGAAGCCGCGCGGGGCAGCTAGTTATACATAAAAACACCCAGACTAAGACAAACCCCCAGGTTCATGCACACAAAGATGTGTCTTAAGTGGGAATCGAACCCGTGACAATGAAAAATAAAAATAAAAATCTTTTAATAAAATCAAAAGATGTGTCTTTCTCACAGCCAAAGCCACTGAAGCCAATGGTTGAAGGCTGAAACAGATCAAACAGCTAGGAGCTCCTTCATGTGGCTGTTTCAGTAAACATTCGAGTCTTTTGATTCTCAGATTTATTTAGAGAGTTAATTAGATTAAATAACCGCCACGGCATGTAGTGGGATAGGAAATTGCGCGGCGTTGAAGTCATTTGAAGCAGCGCTCTACTCATTCGTCACTGTCGTCCTCTAACGTTGTTTGCAGTATATTTTTGCATAAAAATAAGTTACACAGCGCTTGGAAACGCTGCGGAAATGATGTATCGCTTGGAATTTATTTGGTACGTGAATTAGATGTTACATGCGCGTCGTGTGTTGTTGTGTATTGTATGAATTAATTTAAGAGCTAAATTTCTTATCGTGAACCTTTAATCTATCGCCGCTTTTTAGTATGGTGTTACCTCTATATAGAGACAAAGCTGATGGAATGTTTACTAAATTGTTTTATTTTTCAAACATTTCTCAAATATTCCTTCTCCAGTTTAACAAACAATCGGGGAGTCACTTAAGGGTTAGGGAAATAAACAAGCTGCCCTATTGATACATATCTAGTCACAGAAGTATATTGGGTTATAACTCGATTATATTTTAAGAGTTAATTAGATTAAATAAATACGATGGAATGTATTATGGTAAGTAAATTATATGTAATATGCGCGTCGTAGGTTGTTGTGTGTTGTATAAACTAATTCTCAGAGCGAGATTTCAGAAATATGTAAGAGTAAGAGTCGGAGATAATGTGCTGAAAACTTTGACTTGACAGCGTATAAACTCCCCCTCCCCCCGCGTAAATTTCTGGCTTGCCCACCCTGGACTATAAGTCACCAAATATTAGAAATTCTCTACTCGATATGAAGTTTATTTCTAAATCTTGCCCCACACGGACCTCTGGCTGCGGACGCTTATGCCACTAAATATTAGAAAATCTCTACTCCGTATAAAGTTTATTTCTAAATTAAATATTGAAACTTTTTCAGAAAAAAATATCAAAACGAAAACTGTAGCGCATCTATTAGTCTACTAGTATACTTTGTCCAATCCTTATCCTTTATTTTCTTTTTGACAGATCACGCCTATGAATTAATTTGACAAGCGGCACTTTTTAGGGAAGTTCACTGTTTGTAACAAACAACCACAGACTATAAATCAAATCGTGAAATGAAATAAATCGATCATTATGAAAAAGAATCATTTGACTTTTTTTGTGTATTGTCTGTATTTTTATAAAAAAAAGAATATAATAATAGTATCATGATTCCATGAATAATTATTTGCAAGAAATCAAGTCGAAATCTTGGAATTAAACATGAAAATGTAAACAAAGGTAACTAGGAAATCGTCATAGACTAAGTATGTGACATTATTATTATATTATTATTTTGTATATTTATTTCATCTAATAAAAACTACTAATAAACGAATAATTAATAATGAACTAAAACCATTTCGATGTAATTAATCGATTGAAAGTTCTTCGTAGACAACATCGATTATGATTTCAAATCGAATCAGTAACGTGTGAAGGCATCCTTAAATGTAATCTGTCAAAAAGAAAATAAAGAAATGGACAGAGTATAGTTTATTTATTTATAATGTCGTTAGCGCCAGAGCTGAGCACCGAGGCAGTACGTCTCACTGCGAACTGCATGACAATGACCAACCGAATAATGCTTAACGACCTCCACGAACATCAATTTTCTTTTTACTAAAGAAAAAAATGGGAAATAATTATGAAAAATATTTTTTACACTTTTTAAAAGTTGTTGGAAGTTTTGCAACCATCATTAACGGCCAGTAACCTTATTTAGCACATTTTAATTATAGGCGAATTGCCAGGGCAAATGCAAATAAACCTTGAAAGCTGATTTTTAGATGTTTTAGAGGTAGCTTAAAAGAGTATACCCTAAAATTTTCGACTTTACGGAATGGGTTTTGATTATAATATGGCTGTCCGAATATATTTTCTTAAAAAACTAAGAATATGTTGTACCTACTCTTGATTATGCCAGGATTGATAATTGATTGTTGATTATGATTAGTTATATTTTGTTTCCTTTAAACAAGTCGTTTTAAGTTAATTAAAAACTTGGTACCTAGTCAGTTTTTGTTTAATTAATTTACACAATTTCTTGCTATGTATTACGCTTTGGAGTTCTTAAAAGATTCTTGCTTTCACTCTTTTAAGAAAAAGATGCTGTTTTGTTATACGTTTTTATCTGTTAGATAACCATAATAAGTTACAGGGGATAATCTCTACGGAAAAATAACCGCAAAGAAGGTGGGTAGGTTTATTGTTTTGTGTAAGGCTGCAAAGAGAACGTAAGTGATATATAGCTGTTTTCCTTATCCTAATACAAACAAATTACAATTTAACTGACACGTAATATTAAAGCCATAACTTCTAACGATGTAAAATGATTTGCCAAAAAAAGGGAATACGTGCGTTGTTATTTTTTATTGAAAAGATTCTTCGAAATACGTATCTTGTACATACGTGTAGCTTTGGTTGCTGTTAGAAAAAAAAACACTATTGCTGGCCCAAATAAGTATATTTTATATTTATATTTGAGCATACTATTAAAATGTATATGAGTTAAGGATTGCCTTAAAATGCCAAAAAAATGTTCTGCAATGATGAGATTTCGTGAAGTATGTTAAATTTTCTTACTTGTCAGTAGGTAAATGTGGGTGTTGTACACCTCTGCCACACCCTTCTGGGTAATATAGGCGTGTTATGTTTTGAGATTCCGATGTCGAGACCAGCCAATATAACGACTATAAGATTTAAGTCTTAAGTCTGTATTATAAATAAATAAATATTTTCACAACTCACACACAACGCCATCTAGTCCCAAACTAAGCAGAGCTTGTAATATGGGTACTAGAATAACTGATACTAATACATATATACTTTTTCTTTTGTAAATACATACATATTATATAAGTACATAGAAACACCCAGACTAAGACAAACCCCCATGTTCATGCACAAAAAGATTTGTCTTAAGTGGGAATTGAACCCACGACCTCGGCGTCGCAGGCAGGTACACTACCCACTCCGCCATCCGGTCGTCTATATTTATACTTCCTCACAATACCTACAGAATCAATTTTAACGTGTAGGCGCAATTCCAGGCGTGCCCTATCTCTGCTTTCTTAGTCGCTATTCAAGAACCTTGTTTTAGAAGAGCCCTCGTAGTTCGATCTAAAATGGAGACTATGAAAATATTGTTGTGCATTCTGTCTACTAGTATAAGAATATTTGAAAATTGTGACGTTTGTGTGGATATATAATATTATAAATCTTTACGCAAAAACTACTAAACTATGGTCTAGGGATTAGCGTTTGCGCCTCACATCGCGAGGTCTCGGGTTCGATTCCCGGGTCGAGCAGTGTTATAGCACCACGGAGTTGGAATTGCGCCCGGAATATGGCGATAGGCTCACCCCTTATCCCAAGCGACCTGAACATAAGTAAAATGTGAGTTGAACACCTCGGCTACACCCTTCTATACTTCAGACAACGAAACGAGATAATTTTCATGATTTACAATTATAATCCCAATTCACTGGCCATAAAGTTTAATTTCTATTGCAATTGAGATTGTTTAGGACATTTTTAACAGTTTTTATTATACGAAAATCAACTTAAAAAACAAAGCAATAAAATTTATATTCGTGTGATTATTAATAAAATAAATTTATCTTGTTTCGTAGGCTTTAGTATAGGTAATATAGGCGTGAGGTTATGATGTATATGAATCTATTTATACTTGTAAAGCCAGTAGGGCACGTAGTAGTCCCATTAATTATTTAATTGAATATCGATTGAAGCCGTTCTGAGTACTTTTATGAGCTTATGAATGTCTATTACTTACATTTGCGGACAAAACTGTGAATCTATTTTCAAGTCAAGATCCATAGCTGTATAGATTACACGTCCATTTTACAAAATGCATTTTTATAGACCTAACAAGAAAGGGCCAAGCGTCCTGAGTCTCCACCAGCAAGAATGGAGCCGTTTGAAGAAGCAAGCGGGAGCTTCGGACGAGACTCCAGCGTCGATGGAACAGAAGGAATATATCGACTCTTTGATGGAGCAGTCTAGAGCTTGGACCAGCACTTGGAGGGATAATGAACTCGTAAGTCATAATTTTAACACGCTTATATTAGCTTCACCTGTATGTATGTATGTATGTAACCGACTCCTTTGGACTCGATTTTGACCCACTGTAAACGGACAGATTTCATTCATATTTTGCACACCTGTCAAAGATCGATGACAATGCAATAATTCGAAAAAAAAAATAAAAAAAAAATATATTAAATAAAAAAAAATAAAAAAAAAGATCTTAGAAATAAACCAAACTAAAAAGTAGAAAATAAATAATAGTTTAAAAAAACTAAAAAATACGCTTTTAAAGTACTTCTAACTAAAAAGTGAAAAATAATTCCTAATATAAGCTGAAAAGGGAATGAACAAAAAATACTAGTATTATTGTGAAAAAGCGTGGGTTGCTCGATAGACGAAAAATATGGCACAGAGCGTCATCCACACATGTGTTTTTTAGTTTTTTTAAACTATTATTTATTTCTAGGGGGGGTCTGTTTCTAGTAAAACGATTCAGCTAGTCGAAGCCGCGCGGACTGATTGATCTTGTAGGTTAAGCAATCATAACCGCGGTCGTTCGTGGATTGGTGACCATCTCAACATAACAAGTTTTCTTCCGTGCAGAGAGCACGTTATGCTGTCGGTCCCGATTGCCATTTGAAGATCTATGGCAGTAGTTACGGGTAGTCAGATGCCAGAAAGTCTGACAACTAGTCTAACAATGAGTATCGTATTGCCTCGTATTGGGTTGTGGAGCTGGTCTGATGGCAACGTAAAATATATGACATTCAGCTAAATCTGTTAGACTAGAAGCCGATCCTAATCTAATTGGGGAAAGGGCTCGTAAGAATAAGACGATCAGTATTTAACGCAAAGCCATTAACCATAATCAGATTTTCACATCACACACATAGAGTACATAAAAAAAAGCAGGAGAGAATGTCACTTATAAAATGATGGAAGCACCAAAATGGCGGGGTCTGTTTATGTGTGCGTGTGTTAGGGGTTACCAGCCATGAGACAATAATTTAAATAAACATTTTAGAGGTTTAGTTCTTATATTTTTTTATTTGCTGCTTTTTACCATCAAACATGATATAGGTAGTTTTATACTACCGTGGCCAAATCACACATCACAACCTTGTACAACGGAGCGAAAGGAAACTTTTTTGATAGCCTAGTTGTTAGACTTTCTGGTCATTACTTTACCACCTTTTTTACTACATTTGTAACAATTGAATTAATTGCATATAAAACTAAGGACTGCATTAACCTCTCGGTGTTAATTATACGACTATGCTCCTGACGATTTTCTTTGATTTCAACTTCGAGCTGAAAAAGCAAAAACAACATGAAGATAATTTAGCCGCAGTTGAAGCAACCAGACAAACCGACAGCAAAATCAAAATACGTAAAAAGAAACGAGGTGCTGAAGCCATTAAAGCAGCGAGGCAGATGATTTTCGAAGACAGTAACTATGGCCAAAAGCTCGTAAGGTATGTATATGTCGGGAATGTTAATGGAAGCCTTGATGAGCTGACTAAAACATTATATCAATCATCAATATCCTTTCCCAGTGCTTTACACAAATCCAAAACAATGGAGGAGAGAGATGCACAACTTAAATTTAATAGAGAACTAAAAGAGAAGAAGGCACAAGAAGAGAACCGGTTCAAGGTCCAACCATTCTGTTCCTTCCAATTGGACAATCATGCTGCTGACGAAGAAAAATGTCGCAAGCTAGCTGCTAAGAAACTGGCTGAAGAAAATAAACTTATGTAAGTATTACACTTTGATAATTTTGAAAACATTGTTTGGAAAAGGGGTTATATTCACCTGGCTGCTCAAATTAGAATTTTCTGGCGACAGAAGCACTATTCTATACATAAAATCGATCAAGATCTGGTTACTTATTCAGCCGTGACTGATAATAACGCTTGGCAAGGGTTTTAGCTTCCTCGTTTCTGCTTGCTAAAATGTTGGCCATATTAAGACGCTTACTACGGGTAAGCGAATATTGATACGATTTTTTTTAACAACGGATATATGTGGCTACCGTAAGCTACTTACCAGTGTGTAAAGTAGGTTATCGGATAACTATTGCACGTGAACATTGACGTCATTGTCATTTTGCTTTTTATTCCGAACGGATGTTGCAATACGTATACTTTTACATAATTAATCTTTCCAGCTTTGAAAAACAAAAAGCAGAAGCAAATAAAGCTAGAGAAGATCGAATACAGGCAGACTTGGAAAACACCAAGCTGATGAGAGAACTGTTAGACCTGGAGGAGAGGACAGAGGTTATATAAACTTAATCGTTAATTAATAAATAAGATGTAATGTTAAAGATAATTAACTTTTAACAGAAAGAAATCAAACGTTTGGAGAAAAAGGCTATAGACCAGTACACCGCTAACCTTAAGAAACCTAAAGAGGAACGCGCAAAACGCGAAGCTGAATATAATGCACAAATCGAAATGTTTCGCAAACAAAAAGAACAATTGGATGCCAAAATTAATCGGATTGTTCAAGAGGTTAGTGATTTGTTTTATAAGGATTTAACCCCGAAACATTAATTTTTTTTATGAGAAATTAATTGCATTATACAGGGTTATTGGGTAAGTCGACCTAGATCCGTTAAGAGGTGGTAGTTCCCATCATTTCTGACTGATCTGACTATGAAACACCCCACCCTAAACCTAACCGTTTTCGAGATATTGGACTTAGAAGGTTTTTTTAAAAAATATCCCGATTTCTTAACTATAGCCTATTTTTTTTGTATCCTATGCCTTTTATTTTTTTTTAATTCTGATTTTTGTGTGCCAGATAAGTTTGTTTATAATTCTCAACCCAAAAAGTGCAAGTATCTGAACCAATGGGATCGTAGTAGACGATTGATACCGTAAAAAAGTAATTAATTTGAAAAAAAAAAATTGTTTCTTTTAGTAATATTTAAAAAAAAATCTATGGCGTTAGTTCTGCAGATGTTTTAAATAATATCTACGTTCCATTAGCTATCCAACAAGGTATCACAAGCTAGGGTCTTATCACAATTCATAGAAAAAAAATCGATAAAAGGCTCTCAGGTAGCAGTACAAATTTGGGTTCTTTGGTCCTATTGTTCTTCCACGGAGCTGTGGTGCGTGCGAGCGGGACAAACTGACCAGGTGCAAGCGAGATAAAATAATCCCGGCCAATTTGTTGTTATTGTTTCGTTTTAGTCTGCTTCCGTGATTCGTCCGTAGTAGATGCGATATTTAGTGCTCTTCATTTCTTACCCGACTTGGCTTGTATTTCTGGACTGTTTCCTACAAATTGTGACTGTGCTTGTTAACTGGACTTTGAATTGTGCTTCTGAATTGGAACTGTTGAAGATGGCAACCTTCACGAACGAGGAATACGCGGATATTCTACTTTGTTATGGGTACTGCAATGGTGTTTCTGCACGAGCTCGTGACGAATACATTGCACGTTATCCCGGCCGCCGAATACCGGATGTCACTGTCTTTGACGGCGCTTACCGGCGACTCAGAGAGACTGGCTCTGTTTTAAGGCGTCGAGCAGACCTAGGCCGACCACGGATCATTGTTGATGATGAAGATGAAGATAATCAAATAGTTCAACGGTTTAGAGCGGATCCAACTACTTCAACTAATGCTGTTGCCCGAGAACTTGGACTCTCGCAGTGGAAAGTGTGGTTTACGGTGAATACTGCAGGCCTCTACCCCTATCACTACACGCCAGTACATGTTATCGAAGAGGGAGATCCAGTGAGGAGGTTAGACTTTTGTAGATTTATGCTTCATGGAGATTTAGAAGACCCAGCATTTTTAAAACAAATCTTGTGGACAGATGAATCAAAATTTGATAAAGATGGAATTACAAATTACCACAACGCTCATTATTGGGCCCCAAAAGCGCAAAAAAATCCTAACCAGAAGAGGACAAAAGCCGCACAAAGAAGATTTAGTTTAAATGTCTGGATGGGAATCATAGCAAACAAATTAATTGGGCCCTTCTTTCTACCTGATAATTTAAACGGAGAATTTTACGAACATTTTCTAAGAGAAGAGTTACCAAATTTATTAGAGGATTTACCCCTAAATCTGATTAGAAACATGAAGTTCCAACACGACGGTTGCCCTGCACATTACAGAAGAGGGGTCAGGGAATGGCTAGACAACGAGTATCCTAATAGGTGGATCGGAAGAGGTGGACCCATACCGTGGCCAGCAAGAAGTCCTGACCTGACTCCCATGGATTTTTATGTGTGGGGACACATGAAGACATTAGTCTACAATGAGAATAAT
The DNA here is from genome assembly GCA_905147285.1 of Hypena proboscidalis. NCBI lineage: Eukaryota > Metazoa > Arthropoda > Insecta > Lepidoptera > Erebidae > Hypena > Hypena proboscidalis. The sequence goes on from LR990143.1 coordinate 5,552,913, forward strand.
CCAATTGAAACTATTGACATATTAAGACAGAATATTATTGAGGCTGCTGACGAAATTCGAAGAGACTTAACGACTGTAGTAGTTAAAAGCGGACTAAGACACCGAATGAGAGTGTGTGTGCGAAACAGAGGCGGCCATGTAGAACAAGATTTATAAATTTAAATAAATGTTGTTTAATAATTATTTGTATTGTTTTATTTCGTTTCCTGGCCCAAAAGAGAAGTTTAATCTTAAGTACCATTGTTTTTTTTTACTACCTGGGAGCCTTTTATCGATTTTTTTTCTATGAATTGTGATAAAACCCTAGCTTGTGATACCTTGTTGGATAGCTAATGGAACGTAGATATTATTTAAAATGTCTGCAGAACTAACGCCATAGATTTTTTTTTAAATATTACTAAAAGAAACAATTTTTTTTTTCAAATTAATTACTTTTTTACGGTATCAATCGTCTACTACGATCCCATTGGTTCAGATACTTGCACTTTTTGGGTTGAGAATTATAAACAAACTTATCTGGCACACAAAAATCAGAATTAAAAAAAAATAAAAGGCATAGGATACAAAAAAAATAGGCTATAGTTAAGAAATCGGGATATTTTTTAAAAAAACCTTCTAAGTCCAATATCTCGAAAACGGTTAGGTTTAGGGTGGGGTGTTTCATAGTCAGATCAGTCAGAAATGATGGGAACTACCACCTCTTAACGGATCTAGGTCGACTTACCCAATAACCCTGTATATTAGCATTAAAGCAACATAATTTTATTTGAAATATAATTATTTAATGTAAAGATAAACAAACGAAGAGAAGAATTGCCATGGGCCAAAAAAATCTATAATGAATTGAAAGAATTACAAGATAAGGAAAAGGAACGCAATGATGTATATTTGGAAAAAAATATGAAAGTGGGCGATGAACGGTAAGGATCACACTTCATTAGTTATATTGTTACGATCTTTGCTGTGTCGATGATTAAAGATCTAGAATATAAAGGATCCGATGCAGAAAACACTAGTTGTTGATCTTAGGATCATTTCCTAGGTTGGCCAACACATTGGGCTACTGCTAAAAGTAGATAATATAGGATATAAAATGTAAAAGAGAAATAGAAAGGAGGGGGGGAATGGTAGCGTGGTAGAATGGGTTAAGAGACGTTTTGCACCGTCTGAAAATAAATGGGATAAGGCCTGGACGTATAAGACTTGGATAACTAAATGGAGTCCAGAATTGTGTTCGTTTAACAGTGACAAAGTACGAATAGTATCACATTTTCTATAAACATCTATCAAAGTTAACTAAATCGGTATTTCAGCTCCATAAAAAGAGAGAAGCAATCAAAAGAGAAAGAGAAACATGACCTTGAGAAGAATCGCTCAATGGTAGAACAGAACAAGGTGTTAGCTGAATATCAGAAACAAAAACGTAAAGCCAAAGTGGACCAATGCTCGTGCGATCGAATGAGTTTAATCGTCAATTTTGAAAAGGGCCGTGGAAAGAAAGAAATGACGAAAAGTGAGACTAGAAAGGCTGAGGAAATCGATCGAGGTATGTGACTAAGCGTCGACTCTACTTGCTTTATAGTACTACTTTTCCTGATGCCTGGTGTCATCACGGGCCACTAAAACAATAATAATTGTCGCTGCAATAATGGCAATTTCTATTACCTACCATAAGTGGTTTTGTCTGCACGTGTGGTATAGTGGTTTAAGCGGCCGCCTCGCCGCTCTACACTGCACTGGTGTTGTGGGTTCGATCCCCACATGGGAAAAATCTTTGTGTGATTCGCAAAGACTTGTTCTTACACTGGGTGCGCTTGTGTGAGTGAATGTGTATATTTGGCATTGTTGTTGGGACCATTGGATAGTGTTATTGCTTCTGGCGTTCTATCTAATGCAAAAAAAAACCAAATTATTTATTTATTTAAATTTTAAGTGAGATTTACCCTCAGATTTAGATACTGAATTATTTACAAATGAATTTTCACAGACAAACCACCTTCATTCCTCGGCCGGTCCACCAGGCTGAAATCAGCGCTGATAAAACGTATGCAAGCACCTCCGCCGTGGAGCCAGGGCCAGGCTACGCATGAACTGTTCGCGAGCAATGCTAGTAAGATATTAGGAGAATGCAAGTATAAAGGAGCTGTGAACAAAGTTATTGAGGTCGGTATAAAAAAACATTTGTTGAAAAATAAAAAAAAATATGCATTTACCATGTAGAACTCATCGACATCTGACTTGACCACGCTGTCGAGCACTCTGACTTGACCCAAGTAAGATTTGCATGAAGTGATTGCATAAATATTCAGCCAATATTATTGTATAATAGATTTGGTAAAACCTTTAATAGTTATTTGTGCAACGAGAAAGCAAAGTTCGTATATTCTTCGAGTGCTAATTTTGAGTCCCGAATAAGCGAAAGATTATATAGTAGAATCACGAGCGTAGCGGGTGATTTTTGTTTAGAATCGTGAGCGTAGTGAGGGATTCAAAAACACTTGATGTAAATAACTTTGATCTCGTGTCGCACATACAACTTTTCACCTCAGCAGCTTGAAGAGGTGAGCAGAAGCAAAATTGAGTTTAGCTCACTGTAAGGACTCGAAGCAAGATCGAATTAGGCTCACTGTTTTTTCTCAACAAAAAACACATATTCGAGCAGTTGAGGTGAAAAATTTTTAATAGCTTTTGCCCATGGCTCTCGCCTGCTTGCTAGAAACGCAGCCTGTGAATGAGCCTTCCTCAAATCTACAAAAATCTCCATCCAAGATCGCTCCAGTAATATTTATCTGTGAAGTGCGAACAGACAGGCAGAATCACATAAATAATTGTAACATTCTGATAAAAGAAGTTTTCTTTTTTTAAGTAGAGCACTTCTCTATAATCGATGTTTTATCATTTCAGGAATACAAAAAGAACAACAAGGTGGATTTGGTCATCTCTAACTACAAATGAACACTTTTTATTAGATAGTTGGTAAAGAAATAAAATACAAATTCGACAATCATTATACTACAATTTATTTAATACTACAACATTACTATTTACAAACATTTGTCTTACATCCCAGAACCGGCTGTTTCTTTTCATCTTTCGTTCATATTTAAACTAATATTGGGTTATATTTGATATACTGGTAAAACTTTGGAGAATGGAAACATTGTAGTTACGCTTATGTATTAAATAACAAAATAAATAGCTCAAAATCACAATGTACAGACGTTGTTGTATGAGAAAATTTCTAAATTGTTAATAAGGTATATAACAACAGCGTCAAGTGCATTTCTGTAGTATTTTATCGTAAAAATGATTGCAGAAAGGCAAAATATAAATTTTATAATTACTCTAAAACAATTTGTACGCTTGAATTTTCTGCCGAATAGCACAAAAGTCAAGCGATACGAATTGGGAATATACTTAATCATTAACATTTACAGCACACAAATTTCGCCCGTTTTAAGCACTTTAGATTTAATAAATTATGATTTCAATGGAATTACGTTTCAAATTATATTATGTCAGACAAAAAAACGTACTTTTACGATTTTATTATATTTATAAATATAACATTAATTAGAAATGACGAATTATTTCAAACACAGTATACAGATAGTATTCTTAGATGACAGCATATGTTAAGCAGTTAGTCCATTTTTTTGTCTGTCAGTATATAATAAAAGTTATTACATGAAATTGGTGTGTTGCATTACTAAAGGTTGTTTCTTCAGTACGGGGCCTGCTTTTGCTTGAGCACGGCTTGCACGCACTTGGCCATGGTGGGCGAGGCGCGGCTGATGGTGTCCGTCATGAAGAAGTCTTCCAGCTTCTTCAGCTGTACATCTAGTGTGCCAGACAGTGGTTTCTGGTGACCCTGTGGAGATTACATGAAATATTTAGATGATTAACATGTCATAACATCACGCCTGTATTACCCAGAAGGGTGTGGCAGAGGTGTACAACACCCACACTTCACCTCGCCGTATTTCTTCGTGAACCCCCTCCTTGCGGAGAAGAGGCACGGATATTTTACCGTGGCTGAGCCACTCTGAAATGGCGTCTTACTCCTCCTCGTGAAGACGAGAAGTGGCTTGGGCTTCGGACTCCGGGTCCTCGTAGAGTCTTGGTGCTTTCAGAGGGGATGCAAGTTTTTCACGCCGTACCGGCGGTCTGCCCGAGCCGACTGAGACCCCCGGAAAAACCGAGGGAGGGCCAGCTCCGAGCGACACACTTCACCTGTTATGCTTAGGTCCTATGGGATAGGGGGTGAGCCTATCGCCATCTACCAGGTACTATTCCAACTCCGTACTGCTATTGTGAATTTCGTAACGAAAAGTTCACAAATAACACTTTGCCCGATACGCGAATCGAACCCAAACCTTACTTAACACTTACCACTAGATGGCAAGGCAAGGTAGATGAGTTATATTTAAATATATAATTATAATTAAATTATAATTATAAACTGCCTCGTGGGTCTAGCGGTTAACGTATGGGGCCGGTCTGGTCTTACCGCGAGTTCTTGGGTTCTTGGGACTGCCTTATAAAGTGAAATGCCATACCTGAGCGAGTGCCCGAGCCTGTGCGAAGTAGTTATTCTCCTGAACGTCTCCGTACTGCAGCAGCGCCGGGCTCACCTCCGCCAGGCGCTCGCGGACCTCGTCCAGCGTGTCGTACGGCAGGCGCTCGCCTACCACCTCGGATAAAGCTCTGAAAGATAAAAAAAAAATCATTTTAGTAACATATAGTAGCGTTATGTGTATGCAATTTATATAGGGTTTGCTCCCTGTTTGTTATACATTTATGGCGTAATTTTAAACAATTTATGCAAAGGCAATATTCTTCTGCGTTCTTTTGCTTGATGCACCGTTGTTATTAAATAAGCAATTCAACAATAATTGTATCTTTACATCGAATCGTTTACAGTTTCCGCTAGCGGTTCTACCCGCATGGAAGGTTGATAAAAATGATGTCTATATCTTTCTTCAGGCCTTTAACTATCTTTGTACCAAATTGATTAAAATCGATCCAGCTGGCCAGGCGGCAGTGTGAAATCGTAACAGTCAGACAGACAGACTTTGGATTTATAATATTATACTCTGTCCATTCCTTTATTTTCTTTTTGACAGATCACGCCTATGACAAGAGACACTTTTTAGGGAAGTTCACTGTTTGTAACAAACAACCACAGACTATAAATCAAATCGTGAAATAAAATAAATCGATCATTATGAAAAAGAATAATTTGACTTTTAATTTTGTATTGTCTGCATTTTTTATAAAAAAAAGGATATAATAATAGTATCATGATTCTATAAATAATTATTTGCAAGAAATTAAGTCGAAATCTTGGAATGACATATAAAAAGGTAAACAAAGGTAACTAAGAAACCGTCATAGACTAAGTATGTGACATTATTATTATATTATTATTTTGTATATTTATTTCATCTAATAAAAACTACTAATAAACGAATAATTAATAATGAACTAAAACCATTTCGATGTAATTAATCGATTGAAAGTTCTTCTTAGACAACATCGATTATGATTTCAAATCGAATCAGTAACGTGTGAAGGCATCCCTAAATGTAATCTGTCAAAAAGAAAATAAAGGAATGGACAGAGTATAGTTATTTCACTTTTCAAAATTCGACAACCGGCATTCGGGACTGATTTTTCGCAGGCAACCCTATACCATCGTTTTCATTATAGTACGAGAGCCCACGACCAAAACCATGTCTCATAGCAATACGGCAAAAACCCTATTAAATCGTTAGATTGTATGATTCTGTACCCGACTAGGTGTGTAGTAACGGTCGAAAGTGTAGCAACTGCGTGGGAGGCCATTTCTGCTGTGTCAAAAAAAAAAGACAGTCGGTATTATAGCAATACGTCTGATAGTGAAAATGTACATAGATTTTATAATTGTATTACGAAAAAGTTTGTTTTCAGACATTTTGCGCGTAGCATATAGCCTGAGCGCATTTTTGAAAATGTCAACAAATTTAGCCGACCTGTATCATAGCAATACGGATAATTTTTTTTTTCAACTTTTCGTATTGCTGCCATGATTACCAAAAACCTGTTTTCAGACACTTTAAGTGTAGCATATACTCCCAAAAACGAAAATAACGTTTCGGAGTCGCCTGGCCGACGCCTCTGTTAAATGTTTTTTTAAATTTACAGCCTTCATAGATATTCAAGAATCTCCCTTGTATATTATATGTACTTTGACAGATGACAGATGTCATTACTTATTTCTTTTGTAAAAGTTACTCAAGTGTGCTTTAAATAAAACTAAAACTATCAAATCAATCAGTATTTAATTTCAACAGCCTCAGCGCTTGTTACGCTCCTGCCCCTTTTTTACTATTATACAGCTCACTCGCCAGCTTCCTTTTGTGCGATTTATTTCAGTCCTTCAACTTCAATGTTACGGTTTCGGGTAAATTCTTTGTTAATTATCATCTAATAAATTCAGGGTCGCAACGTATTCATTGGTTTGTAACAGAAAATTCAAGATGCCTCAATACGATTTTTAAATGATATCTGAGTATCGAAAAGTTGTCTGATAGAGAAGGTGCTACACTTAATTTGTCTGATATAAATTTTTTGCACATGTGGACAACTTATTTTATCATGTCCAACAATTTTCAGACATATTGCTATGATACCGATCGGTAAAATTTGTTAACATTTTCAAAACGGTCTCAAAATTTAATGCGTTCACATTTCCGTCTGAAAATTGTTTTGTTCGCATCAAATAACCAAAATTTACTAATAAAAAAGATTTTCAGACATATTGCTATGAGACATTTTTTTTGTCTCATTTTTAATTTTTTTAAGTGATTTTATGGGTTTGCGCTACACCACTAACGTCTGAAAAATATGTTTCCGGTATCTCAGAACTATCATTCAACTACAGTCTGCAAATCAGACATATTGCTATGATGCAGTTCGGTAAAATTCTTTGACAATTTTGAAAATTCGGTCAGATCAAACGCTACGCGGAAAATGTCTGATATTGGTATTTTCGAGTTCAGGATAATCGTATCTATCGATTTGATGCGGTTTTGGCCGTATTGCTATGAGACAAAAATTTTGGTCGTGGGCTCTCGTACTATTATGAAATAATCTTTATTGTCAATTAATTTTAATTCAATAATCAGACCGGTGCAAAATGGTATATCGATTTACCTGTTTATACCTGGCTACCCAAGAGTTGTGACCGGAAAAGAATAGGCAACCCAACGTTTGCATATTCTATAGGCTTCAGACTTTCGATTGGTATAGAATTTGTCTAATAATCAAACCGGTGAAATGATTAAAAAAAATATTTTTTTCAATTATTAATTACTCAATACTCAATACTCAATTCTTTATTGCATTCCACAATGTTTTGTTAGGTGGTAAACATATTACATAGTATCAATTATGGACCCTGTCGGGCACAGCAAAAGTGTAGGAGAGAGGATGAAGGGCGCCCATTTAATTTTCAAATCTAATAAATTAAAATAAACTTGTTCAAACCAAAATGGGTGGCAACATTTTTATACTTTCAAAAACTTACTTGATTGTGTAGGTGTGATGTGTTATGTTAATTGTGTTATTATAATATTTATGTGTATATACTGGTCTCTTGAAACTAGAATTAATAGGATAGCAGAATAATAATTAAATGTGATTTTGAGTTAAAAATTATATATTATATTAATTTATCATTGAAATATTCGTTTATATTGTAATAGGATTTGTTTATTAATAATTGTTTTAATTTATTATAGAATATATTTGGTTTGTTTTCATTTTTAAGAGTCTCTGGTAGTTTATTGTAAATTTTTATTGACATGACCAAGGTACTGGAAGAGTGTACTGTAAGTCGTGAAGTTGGTAGGTTAAGTCTGTTTTTATGCCTTAATGTTATTTTTGTTTGGATTTCTTCCCTCTTTGTGTATAATTCTGGATGTTCGCGTACAAATTTACACATTTCTAATATATATAGACTAGGAAATGTCATAATTTTAAGTTCCTGAAAGTGGGGCTTACAGCTTTCTTCTTGTTTTATATTTGTTAATATTCTTATTAATTTCTTTTGTAGAATAAGTAACGTAGGTGCGTCGGTGCTATTACCCCATAATATTATTCCATATTTAAGCCACGCATAAGCGTAAGCGTAATATGTGGCCATTGCTGTTTTCAGGTCTGTTGTTTTTTTTTTATTTCGCGTAAGGCGTATGAAAATTTGGATAATTTGGCTTTTACTTTATCTATGTGCGGTTTCCAATTGATGTGTGAGTCAATTTCAATTCCTAATAATGTAGCTTTATTTACGAGTTCTATTTTGTTATTTTTATATGTAAAATTGATTTTTTGAGGTGGTTTTTGCCGAGGGTGAAAAGATATTAATTTAGTTTTGCTGTAGTTAATCTCTAGATTATGTTCTGTCATCCAATCAGTTATGTTATTTAGCAGGGATTAATTAATCATATTTAATCGTATTTTAATTAATCATATCATGGACTGAAATTTGGTAGGCAACCCATATGCAATATATCTATTGACATATTAAATTAAATATAAAATACGTTTCATCAAATAAACATCTCGGTGAAGGTCGTTGTATAAGGGATCTTAGACTATTAGGGTTACAATTAATATGAGATATTAAATGAATTTCGGAGTAGTCCGCTCCGGAATCGAAGGTCAAACACAAATGTGTAGCAGTACCTGATGATCTTCCAGTCCTCCCTGGCCTTGCCGGGCGGCGTGACGGCGGCCAGCGTCTGCTGCGCGCGGCCCTCGGCGTTGACGAAAGTGCCGCGCTTCTCCGTGTAGGCCGCGCCCGCCAGCACGATGTCTGCCATCGCTGCCCCCGCGTCGCCGTGGTGTCCTGAGCATTGCAAGACGTTCTTTTATTTGTGCCAATTGAAACTAATATCTCAATAACAACTGCGTAAACGATCAATCTACAGGTGTTACTTAAATTTATTTTAATCTGATTCTAAACAGTTGGATTTATTATTTATTTAAATCATTATTATTTATTTAGTTTTACTTATAATTATTTTTTATATTATTATTTGTAATGTTTATACGTGTTTGAATCATGAATGGTGTTAAAATACCTTGGTCAGTAATTAAGGAAGAGTTCTAAATTATCAACATAATTATTTTCTTTAGTAAATTATCACTTCGAACCCTGCCTTTCATAACAGCACTAAGGTCGGAAAATAAAACAATACGAAGTATAACAGCATTTTAGGTCAAAACATTTGGGGTGCATTAAAGGAGTCTCCCCGAGTGACGTACACAACAATTCCTTACGTCTGGCGCACCCTGGGCAATTCGCGAGTTCTTAAAAGCGAATTGGCTAATCCTTTCACCACGATGGCAAGTCAAAACCTTGACCACCTTACTGACTGTCTAAAATGCCCTACCACCTGCACAAGAGAGGCGTTTATGAACGCCGACAAGAGCGCCATAACAGTGGCCACTTATTGGACCAATAAGGTTTCACTCAGCCATCGACACGACGAAGAAGAAGAAGAAGGTCAAAACATTTGTTGATAATGCGCTCCATTGACGGGTATTTTATAATTATGTCTATCTTGAGAGCCTTTTCAAAATCACATTGGTGTCGGTTTCTAGTCTACAGATTTAGCTGAATATCAGAGTTTTACGTTGAACTACTGCCATTAGTCCTAAACAACGCTGTACGAGATAAAACGATACTCTTTGTTAGACTACAGTGGAGTCATTTTAATAGGTAACATTTGACAGTTAATTTATGCAAAGAAAAATATACCTTACGCTAAAGAAATAAAACTCAAGAAAACAACATCAGTTTTTTGAATACAATTATTTATTTAGAAAATTAGACTCTACTATTGATGTACTTTGCATATGCTTTGCATAAATGAAGTGTCAAATGTTACCTATTAAAATGGCCTTACTTTAGTTGTCAGACTTTCTGACATCTGACTACCCGTAACGACTGCTATAGATGTTTAAGCAACCGAGACCGACAGCTTAAGAGCGTGTATTCCTTTTCAAAATGTAACTGTCAATTTTTGTAGTGTTTTGGGAATATTTTGTAAAAACTGAATGAAAGTATGATTTTATTCAACTAACTTTTTAGAATGCAAGTTTTAAAAGGTAAATATAACAATTTCATTCGTAAATACAGCATAATTTTGTAATTTATCAACTTAACAGTTAATATTCTTTCAACTGATAAAATAAAAAGTATGCTTTAGTTATTAAATGTAATTGTCATATTTACCTTTTAAAGCCTACATTCTAAAAAGTTAGTTGAATAAAATCATACTTTCAATTAGTTTTTACGAAATATTCCCAAAACACTACAAAAATTGACAGTTACATTTTGAAAAGGAATACACGCTCTTAATGTGCTCTCCAATGGTAGAGGAGCCCATTAAGGGATTTCGGGATTTATTCAAGCGCGGCAGATTAATATACAGGGGGATACCTTGTACCCGGTTAAGTACCTCCACCAAACATGAGGCCCATATATACGGCCGCCCGTGCAGGATACAGGTTCAGATTAGTAAAAAAAAATTGACCATCAGAAATTCTCGAGCGCGTCAGATTAAAGTAGGGTGAGTTAATTACATCCTAAAAAGTGTATATTCCACTAATCTGTCAATTTGAGAGTGACGCAAAGAAAGGGGAGGGCAGCAAAGTTGTAAAAAAAAACGTCATCTTGACATTCTCGAGCGTAGCTAATTTTTTTTTTATTTTGAAGGATATAATTCAAGAATAATGAAAAATATATAATCTGACGATTTTCGCAAGCCGAAATAACAAAAAATCCTCGATAAAGTTAAATGCGTGCAGCTGCGTGATGCCTACATTTGATTCACCGCGTTTCTATTCCTTTCTGACTCTTTCTCTATCTATTACTCTCTCACTCCGTCTCCACTCTGGTTTCTGCTGCCATGACGAAAAATGAAAAAAATCTAATGAAAAATGATCGAAGAAAAATGTTAAAAACTATCAAATAGGTTTTATTATAGTAAAAATCTAGCTGTGCCGTATAAATATAAAATCATTAATTATCATATGAATTTAATTCAATATTATTTAAGATTTTTCTAAATCAATCAATCTAAATCAATAGTTTACAATCGATAATTATGAAAAATTTTAATTATTATGCAAATTAAGTTAGCTGACATATAAATATGATTTTTATTGAAAAATTATTACAAAAAAATAAAAAATAAATTTCACTTGTAAAAAAACTTCAAAAACCGTAAGTGCAATTTTTAAAAAATATTTTTTTGTTCAAATTTAATTATTAAAAATAAAATAAAAAAAATTAAAAACGTCGGCTAACTTAAGTATCATTATTTATTTATTTAACATATATGTTTCTTTTAAAATAGTTCATTATTTAATATTTAACCTAGTGATAATATCTTATTATTTAATATTTATTCAAAAATAATGTTCATTACACGAATTAAAAGACTTTCAAGCTGGGAGAGTTCAAATGCATAGAAATATTATTTCTTTTAACTCAAAATATCACATAAACTATATTTAGAGCTTAAAAATGTCATAATTACAATTTTAAGCGCCCAGGAATGGAATTAGCGGGCAGTTGCAGGGATGGCCTTTGGGGTGAACCGTTTTTCTAATTTCTTTTTGTCAGATCAGGCGAATCCCTCTATATAATCGTCAGATTATGAGACAGTACGTTTAGAACATAAAGATGATCCATATATATCTTAATCTGACGCGCTTGAGTATTTCAAAATGGCGAATTTTTTTTGCACATTATGAGAATGCCCGCGAGTTTGCGTCCCATCGAAATCGTCAGATTAGTGAATGAGAGCTTTTTTTTGGTGCACTTAACACTCCCTTAGAAAATCTGACGCGCTCGATTATTTTTATTTTTTTTTCATTTTCAACCCTTACATACAACCACCCGCATCATGCAAACGATCAGATTAACATACGTTCATTGTTAAAAATACGTAGGGCATTGATGCTATCAATATCTGACGCGCTCGAGGATGTCCATGCAACAGTTTTTTTTTTACATATTTAAAAATCTATAGTTGCTTCCCCCACCGATGAATAGGTATATCATAATAACATTTTTTTCTTCTTATCATCTAAGCTGTGCAACCCAATAGGTCTCTACGACGCTCGAATAAATCCCCATTTAGCATTGTGGTCTCCCCTACTACAAGGTCCGAATGAAGGCAGTTAGCATTGCTTAACCTGCGAGATCAATCAGTCCACGCGATTAAGCCTCGCGATTTTATTTTATAGTTATGATTTCGAAAAAAACTAACTGACGGAAGCAGAAAGGTTCTATTTTATTTTTTATTTTATTTTATTAGGGGAGCTAACAGCCAAACACAAATAATTGAACAAAATAGGTCAGCAAACGCCAATTACAAGCTTCCACATACAGTCAGCAACATAATGGTAACATTACAAAATTTTAAATTAAATCACTATATAGTTGTTAAAAGAAAAGAGTACCCAACTGACACCTTAAAACTTAATATTAAAAAAAAATGAAAAAAAAGGTTTTATCTCCGAATTAATTGATGATAAAATCAAAAAAGCTATCTGAAATGGTTACGAACCTTGGTAAATAACAACAGTGTCCTTAGGCAGCTGTTCTCTCGTCACGACTCCGCTGTCAGCTCCTAGGAGGAACACCACCTTGGGGCCATCCTTTATCGCCTGTTCTACGCCAGCCTTGTACCCAAGGTCGAGGGCCGCCACTTGTGAAGCCGTGCGCTGGAGTACGTTAAGTACCTAAAAAATAAAATGTACTATTGTAAGAAAATTATAATAACTTGATTTTTAGTGAAAACACAAGTAAACATAATCTCCAAATAAATAAAAAAAAAATTATTAAAAAAACAAACCCGACTGCTTAAAAAAAAGAACTGAAAAGATAAAAACAAGTAAAGCATTATCTACATTAAATTCATTAACAACAAATGAAATATGTCAAACTAAATTCTTTATGATGTTGCAGGCGAGGACTTTTTTAACTTCGTTTGTCACCGCCTGACACTCACATGACACCTGTCTTTTTTCTTTTTAAAGCCTTAAAATCCAAACCTTCCAGTTCTTGTCCTGGAGTCCCTCTTGCAGCTTGCACGCCAGCTCCTGCGTGTGAGCGAGCAGAGCAGCTCCGTCGGGGCCCTTCAGCTGGTCGGCGCCGAGGATGACGATGGGGCGCTTGGCGGACTGCAGGCGCTTCGACACCGCGTGGTTGGAACTGCCCGATGCCAGGTCTTTTACAATGGATGCTGAGTCACCGACGTGCTGGAAAGTGAGATATTTATTTAGGCTTACTTTAATCGGGCTGTCGTACTGATGTCACATTTTCTTTTTATTTATTTATACACGGTGTAGAGGAACAGGGTGTGATGTTCCTCCACCACAAAGGGAGGATCCTCCGACCAGGCTCGGTGGTATTGCCTGGCGAACAGCTGTCCAACGGTAGCGTTTTGGTTAGTGGTATATATATTCACTTGCTGTGAACACTTCGTTATCGCGATTCAGCACTCGTCGACATATGTCACGTGTGTGTCAACCGTCATTTATTATGTGCGGATACCGGCACAACGGCATTGATGACAAGAAACTTGACATAAACAATACATAAGCCATGTGGTGTAAAGCCGCTCAGCGGCTTTTTTTATTTTATATAATACTAGCGACCCGCCCTGGCTTCGCTCCGGGTACTATGTAGTACTATAATATATATGTTTTATAAATAAAAACCTTCGTTATGAATAATTCCGTTGAGTAGTTATAAAGATCTAAAGCATACAGGGACAGACAGACAGACTATTATATATAGTGATGTTACTATATATCTGATATGTTTATGATATAGTCGATTCATTTAGACTTGGCAAAAACAGTAAACAAACCCCCCCCCCCAATTAGAAATTACGATATTGCGAAAGAATAACACACTGTACGTTACCACATTGAGTTGTATATACTAGTTCACACACCAACATACTAATATTCACATATATTCATTGTAAATTCACTGTGCAAATGTATTCTTTTTGCAAATTTCGTTATTCCAAGGAGACTTCAAACCACAGATTAAAAAAACGACATGGAAGTTTGACATTTGATTTAGGGATGGGAACAAGTGAACGAAAGAACGATTGGGATTGATTTACGTTTTTGTCAGTGATGATGAATTAAATTGTTCAAAACATTCTTAAATTTATTGAAAGCTGTACTTATATTAAATTAAATTTATTTAATCTATTTATCGTGAATAACAAATCGTAACGAATTAATCCTTTTCTACAGCTAAAGTGGCCCATTCGACTGAGCGGTTCGCGCGACTCGGTTCTTTAGATTCGTTCAATCGCGAACGACACATAACTAAATCAAAGTCCATTTTTAACCGACTTTAGCGACTTTTAATTAATTAATATCATTCACTGAATGAATGTTGTAGCGCCATTTTGAGTAGTTCACAACAGTTCATTAAATGATTCACATCACTATTTTTTTTCGTCAGCCATTATTGTTTATCTTTTTTGCCAAGTCTATATGAATAGACTATAGTGATTGCTGCCCATTCACATAATACAAATCCATTTTACTATAGCCTATAGACCTTATCCCCCGAAAACAATGGTCAATACCGCATCATCACTTACCATGAGGTGAGTTCGTGGTCAAACGCGTGCCTATCCACCATAAAAAAAAGGTACTAACAAAACTTACACATCCTTACTATCCTTACTAATATTATAAAGGCGAAAGTTTGTAAGTATGGATGTATGGATGTATGGATGTTTGTTACTCTTTCACGCCAAAACTACCGGGTCGAATTCGATGAAATTTTGCACACATGTAGCTTATAGTCTGGATTAACATATAGGCTACTTTTAATTGACATACCACGCCGGCGGAGCCGCGGGCGGAAGCTAGTTGATAATAAATCTAATTATGTATCCAAGTTAAGTATTCATTGTGTTAACAACTATGGCATATAAAGAGATCTCAAACAATACATCATTGTTCCTTACCGTGTAGTCATAGGTGAGATCGACCTTGGGTCCGATGAGTGCGACGTCAGTTTCGTTGTGTACCCAAGTCTTGCGGATGCGCGCGTTGAGCAGGGGAGCCTCGAAGCGAGTGTTGGTGCCGATCAGCAGGATGAAGTCGGATTCCTCCACGCCTGGAATATAAATAAATAATATTTATTTATTTTTATTTTATTTAATAAGCACACCAACTGTATAATTACACAGAGCCATACAAACTATTATAATAATGTACAGGTAAATCATATAGTAATTACACAAATCACAGGCATGCATTACACTCAAACATTTTCTCTTTAGGAGACTACAAAAATAGAAATATTAAAATTAATTACTAAATCCTAATTTTATTATTAAATTAATTATTTTATATTATTAAATTATTTATATTATTTTATATTTATTATTAAATTTGAACATATTTATTCATATCAATTAATAAATATGTTCAAATTTAATAATAAATATATTAATAATAGTAGCCTATAACATGTCCCGATGCGACGGTACCCGTACCTAATGTCGATCCACGCTCATCAGAGTTGCAACTGCCTAACCAATAAAACTTTGCCGAAATTAAAAACCCTAAACATTATCTAACATACTAAACGAAAATTAATAACCATTTTTTCCATTTAAAGGTAGTTGTTGGGCCTTCGAGCCGGATTTAAGATAAGACAAAAAAATACTAAACAACAATTATCGTGAACAAGCGGCTTGCAACAGCTCCGAAATATCGGAAAACTCGCTACAACAAAATACATACATGGTAAATAACCCGTGATATCTAATATTTCGTAAGTCTTAAGTTCTCTCGGTTTAGGTAACATAATGTTTACGATACTACATGCCACCCGCGGTTCCGACTGCAAGCAATGTAAACCTTCGCCTAGAGATATAAATATATACTTCAAACAACCGATTCTCAGACCTACCACAATAAATACACTTAAACTCTCTGGCGCCATCAGAAAATCAGCGCTGCAGGGCTTTGTTGCTCTGCAGCATATGGCTGAGATGGTGACCATTTCTGGCAAAAAGTTTGTTTAGTTGTAAGTTCTATTGTTTTATTCTCCTATTTATTTTTTTGTCAGAATAAATGTTTTCTTTCTTTCTTTCTTTCTTTCTAAACATACATAAAAAGAAGATTAAAAACATACTTACTCGCGAGCTTAGTGTTGAACAAGTAAGACGATCGCAGGTCGGTGCCGGCGCCCTCTAGCGGGAAGTTCTGCTCAGTGCACGTGTTCTCGGAGCCCAGCTTGTTCATCAAGTCCTTCAGGGCTACTAACGACTCTGCATCAGCCATGTCACCAGCTACAGCCAACAGCTGGAAAACGGAAATAACAATTTTAAAAACTCTTCCATCACTTAATCTTGACGACCGGATAGCAGAGTCGATAGTGCAACTGCTTGCTACGCAAAGGTCGCGGGTTCGATTCCCGCTCAAGATAAATCTTTGTGTGCATGAACATGGAGGTTTGTCTAGGTCTGGGTGTTGCTATGTATAACAAGTATGTATTTACAAAAGAAAAAGTATATAATTATGTATTAGTATCTGTTATTCTAGTACACATAGTACAAGCCCTACTTAGTTTGGGACTAGATGATGTTATGTGAAAGTTGTGTGATATTTATTTATCTTTTCGTACATACTTAATATGTAGCAAACTAACTTTCAATAAATCATGATAGGACCAAACACAAATATAATGATTGCAATCTGATTTCTATTTATGGAGAAATGCATAAACAAATGGCATGCAATGGCACACGTAATTTAGAAAGTACACACCATGTGCAAATATTGTTTTATATTACATACATACAGGTGGAATTGATAACCTGCTTTCTTTTAATTAATAACTGAATACTGGCTTGTTGGTAGGGAATTTGTATTATTTTTTTAATAGCTTTTATTAGCAAAATATAAAAAATACCGTAATGGAGTTGACAGTGAAATTAATATTATAATCAGCCAAGAAATATAGCCAATATTTTAAAACTTTTTATTACGCGCCGATTAGACAGAGAGATTTGATATGTAATGTCACATTTCACAACGGCCATATATAAACTCCGTGTTAAATCACGTTTTGGTAGAAAAAGCTTGAAACCAATTTTGACTTATAACTTTTTTTTATATCACAGATATTCTAAAAAAAAATAATCCCAAACCGATTATTACATGAATGTGTATAACGTTAAAAAAAACAAGAATATTCCCCATTCGGCAAGAAGTACATTATAATTTATTATTACCTTGTTGGGTGGGCAGTCTCCAATAGCCCTGGCCGCTGCCACCATCGCGTCCTCCCATTCCACAGGTCGAAGGTTGCCCTGGCTGTCGGCCACCATGGGGGTAACAAGACGTTGGCGCTTCAGACCATCGCACGCGAAACGGGACTTGTCCGAAAGCCATTCTTCGTTGATCTCCTAAAAAGAAACAGTAATTTAAAAATATAAATATGAAATACGTGTGTTACGTCACGACGCGCCTGAGTCGCATTCTCTTAAAAATGCCGAAAAGTATAGGCGAAACCGCGGTCGACTAAATAGACCAACATTACGTGAGTATGCCATTATTTGAATAATGTTAAAAACCCCCGTCAATTTTATAAAAATAATATCAAATCTCTTGGAATAGAAACAAAATGGAGATGACGATGAGTGATGAGTAATTGTTCAAGTGATTCTTTACCTCATTGGTCCTCGGGAGAATACGAAGCACCTCGTTCGTTCGCGTCGCAACTACGATGTTGCTACCCAGAGGGTCCAAAACATCTACTGAGTCAATCTGTAAACAAACAAATATTTTAAATCAAGAATATCTGTTATTTCACTCTACAAAATAAGAAAAACAAAAAAAGGCGAAATCATCATATTGTCATATACATAAATTTAAAGATCTTGGCAATTTTGAAGTTGGCTGGAAATGGCTGTTCGACCAATCGACGAACACCGCTTCAACTTCAAAATCGCCAAGATCTTTAATTCTATCTTTACTGAAATAATATTACGGTAATGAAAAAGCCTAAAAAACAAGCATAAAACAATGAAAATAATTTCTTATAAAAAGGCAAGAGAAAACATAAATAAAATAATACTTTAAAAATTTGTTTGTTCCACTTACCCTCCTGGTTTCCCAGGGTCGGGCAGCAAAGCTGTAGGGTTTGGAAGTGAGGGCGCCGACTGGACACAGGTCAATGACGTTACCGGACAACTCCGATAGGAACATCTTCTCGACGTACATGCCAACCTGGAGAAATTATTTTAAATTGGTTCAAAATTCATCAAAAATTTGAATAACTTACTTATACTAAGAAACAGTTGAAAAAATTATGGGAACAACAGGATTTGATGCCTCTGCATGCCAGGCTTTAACCACTTAGGTATGGTCGCCTCTGGCCAGGAACCTAAATTTCTTAAATGTATGTTGATGTCATGTGATGATGTAGGTTCAAATCCTGCCGGTCCCATATTTTTTTCAACTGTTTTTTATTATAATTTGCTTAGCATAGCTAAATACTATAAAAATAATCAATAACTTACTTATGTTTTTCTGTAATATACTAGATAGTTTATTGCAAGTTTAAATATGTACTGGCAGAACTCATGAACAGCCAACATCAGCAAGGATTTTTGATGATGTAATTTACAGAGCTAACAAGATTGCACTGATAAATAATAATCTTATTCTTATATAAGCTGCAGTGCAGGAACATCTAACACAACTATACATAGATACAAGCTGCCCCGACAGACATTCCTGTCTTAACTATGCATACATTCCCTGATTCTGACGATATTTGCAGCACGCATTATGTCAATGTTATGTCAAACCCCATAAAGGTACATTAAAAAAGTTCGTATTGTCAAAAGCGATAAGGTTACTCAAATGGCTATTAAAAGAATAAAAGGTTGGTGATAAAAGGGTAAAAATGTTGGATTGTATGTATTTTTTAATGCCACGTTATAGAAAAATAAAAACAAAAAGTTTTGTCCAAAAATTTTAAAAAAAATTGTTAAGGATGAACAACCCTTATCACTTAGGTGTATGAAAAATAGATAGTAGCCGATTTTCAAACCTACTGAATATGCATATAAAATTTGGTAAAAATCAGTAAAGCCATTTCGGAAGAGTAAGGTAACTAACATTGTGACACGAGAATTTTATATATAAGATCATTGATATATTATATACATGGATCTCGGGTCTGCGCTCAAAAGTGTCCGAACTAAAAGCCCGCTAAAACGCTAAAAGACCGCTAACTCTGCGCCAGTCTTCGTTCGACAACTGACGTGACGTTACAATGTCATATTGTGCCGTGAAAACATGCAGAAATTACAGGTCTAAATTGAAAAAAGAAGATGGTGTATCGTATTTCTGGTAAGCAAACCTTTGTTTTATCATTTCCAAGTATTATTTTATTTAAAAACAAGGTATTTTATGAATATTTAATCAGTAACAAAAAATCCTCTTGATTTGGAACGAAAATTATAATAGAGACGACTTGGTTGTTTTTTTTTTTTTGTACCTTAGTATAAGTTATTTTATTGTTTCTACTTGTCAATTTTTAATATAAATAATTCAACCTAATAAATGTTTTTTATTAAGGTATTCTGTAAGATTAAAATTATTCCACTGAGGTAACATAGTATTTTAAAACAAGGAACACCGTGAAATGATTAACTCAAATTAAACAAAAAATCCTTACTACTTAACCGTCAATAGCGATGTAACTTCCATTAGTAATATAATTTCATAGTATGACCGTATTTTATGAAACTTTTTTATTGCAGTGGTTAAATGCCGAATTGTTTAGTCTACGTACTTTATCGATTGACAACATAATAATAAAGATTTTTCCTCATTTGGTTGGTTTGATTTGATTCCCAGATGCGGCACGGCGGTATTTCATTAAACTCTTTTATTGCAATTTTATTTTCTTTATAAAATAAAAGAAAGTTTCCATTCATGCAACATCCCATTTATAATTATCTTCTTTGTCTATACTTAAAATTAATGTAAAAATTTTTATCAAGTAAAAAAATTATATTGAAAAAAATAAGGCCTACTCCATTACTCCCATGTTCACGAGTTTTATTTTTGACCGTTATGTCATTGGTTGACAGCAATGACATTTATATTACAGGTTGACGTAAGACCATAGACTTTTTATTTCGGACATTATTTTTGTGCATTTTGTTCTAGTCCCGCTGTCTATGTAATATAAATGTCATTGTATAAGATGTTGTACAATCAGGAGTGGTAATTATATTGCCAGCAGGCTCTTATAAATTGACCTCATGGCATCAGCATAACTTGAAGATCATGACATGGTACCAAGAATAATGTAAGATACAATTATGTTTTGGGATGAATAATTTACCTGCATGTCAGAACCTCGTCCAGTAGTACCCAAGTCATCGACTCCGGCGACTTCCGACGCGAACCGAATGCAACGTGTGCAGTGAATGCAACGAGTCATGATGGTCTTGATCAGAGGTCCCACATCCTTGTCCTCTACGGCACTGATGTCATGCAAAATAATTATAAAAATAAACATTCCTGAAAAATTATTGTCAGATGAGGCAAGATTAGAATGAACGGGCGGCACCGCAGCAGATGCATCGGATTGGATGCTGGAGTCGATCGCGTGATCAACTTCCAATCCGATACGTCTACTGTGTCGCCGAGCCGCGCCATATGATCCAGCCCTGAGACCAAGGCTTTTTCTAAATGACAAATATAAAAAAGAAATCCTTTGCTTTTATTTATTGCAAATGCGGCATGACAAAATACTGTCAAAATTCCACTTGATTCATTATAGCCTAGGGTTGCTTAGAATGTGAGTATACAATGCTGGTAACAGGACTGTAGACTGTCGAATCCCTGGTTGACCAAGTCCTCATCAGAGTTCATAAGTGTCTTTAGAGGAACCGTTATTTAAGGCGTTCCAAAGGCCTTTTTACGAGCGACAGAGAGCGCACTTGTGCATACAACACGTAAGAGAGCAATAGAGACAGACATATTGATGACCTCACTTAACATTGGAACTAAAACTCTAAACTTCTTAATAATTTTTATTACAAAATGTTTGTCTTCAATACACCCTAAAGAACTGCTCCACTATTAAATTGTATAACCTCAATGGTTCAGATAGATTAATGACTATCAACATACTTGAACAGACCTTACTCTACAGTGGTGCAACCTGATGAATCAAAAAACGATAACCCTCATTGTACAGGTTTAGAAATATTTAGATCTACATAAATGGTATCACTACATTATTGATTAAATAACCACACAAGAATTACTCAACACACATGTATTTAACTATCAACAACAACTTACCGCTTGCCAGAGAAGTGAACATCAGTGAATCGGCTCCTGTCAGACCCAAAGGCCATGGACTGATCTTGAAGGTCACATTCACCACCCTGGTCACAAATGGGGCAGTCCAAAGGGTGATTCACTAGCAGGAACTCCATAACACCTTCACGGGCCTTTCGGGTCAAATCAGAGTTTGTCTTGACCCTCATACCCTTCATCACAGGCATGGCGCAAGCAGCCACGGGTTTGGGAGACCTCTCAACTTCAACAAGGCACATTCTGCAGTTACCAGCGACGGCAAGACGTTCATGGTAACAGAAACGGGGGATTTCTACGCCAGCTTCTGCTGCAGCCTGAAAAATAGCTTACATCATACTCATTTGAACTATGGTTAAAATTGTAACAAATCAATGTTTAATAATCAAAAAAGAGGCAATAATTCATCACCTCCATGGCTAACTTACAAATCTGCAGATTAGGAGAAATCATTATCATCATGGCAAATTTACCTATTTCTAATTCTGAAGTTTATAGTATTGAAATTGTCCGAATCTGCATTTTATTTATTTAACAGATCTTCCAGAAAAAGAAATTTATTTTTTGCAGATACATAAGTTTGTCTAGGAGGTGACAATACGTAAAGTTGGATTCACTGCTTAACTCATTATTAAGATGCATCTAGTAACAATTTAATAAAAAAGAACAAGTTTTTATCATTCTCACCTGTAGGACGGTGGTTCCAGGTGCTACATGTATAGGCTTGTCATCAATAAATACTTCAACTTTTTCTGGCTGAGCTGCCACCGGCGTGGAGTAGGAGCGGGATGCCAGGGGAGCCGCACGGACTGGCGAGCTCAGCGCAAGCGCCCGGATTAGCGGCTGGCGCAGCATTTTCTGCAGCGAACACCAATATGTACACAACTATTCACACACCAACCTGATAATCTTCCACAGACTATAAGAGGATAATTGCTATTTTTTAAGTACTATATTGTGAATCTAGACTGCTTAAAACAAACAGATTATACCAAATACGAGCAAATCCACTGTTATTTATTACATAAGAATGAACACCTAACCTAATAAACAGTAATGATATTTGGCAATTATATGCGTTACTTCGATTGGGTACTTCTTAAATATCGAGTAATATAATCTAGGTATTTTAATTTGCGTTGTATTTTCATAAAAATCGTACCTAAAAATGTATGTTTCGAAAATCTTAAGTGACAGAATGACAGTTGCAAGGCAAGAACTGTCAATAATTTTTGAGCACAGTGCGCACGAGCGAATAACGGTTTTTTAAACAGAATCATTCAAACTAGGTAATCGAGATCATTAGACACGAATTTAAAAACCGGTAATCAGAAAATTGGCATCCCTTTAATGACGTAATCGTTCATTCATTCATTGTTTTTCTTTTTCTTTCCTATCTCCTGTCTCTCTCCTTCTCGTTCACTTTGTGCCGGGGCGTGTGGTTGTTACTGGAAAAAAATATTTTTTTAAATAAAAATGGCAGTAGGAGACGTTAAAACCGCACAAGGTCTTAAAGACCTGAATACCTACTTGGCTGAGAGGAGTTATGTGTCTGGGTAAGTGATTTGATAAGAGAAATTCCATACCACGTCAACCTGACACAGATTGTAAGAACTCGTTTATAACCTCAATCTTGAGGCATTCGTATATAATTTGCATACATGATCCATATTACCCGCGCTGCAGCACTTATCCAATAGAAATTACCATGTCTTAGCCTACAAAATTATTTGCAACGACAATGACCTTGATGCCCAGCTGGAGATAACGTAGAAGCCATACTTATCGCGTTATCGTATATTTTTAGTTACACACCATCCCAAGCCGATGTACAAGTGTTCGACCAAGTCGGCAAGGCGCCCGCCGCTAACCTACCCCACGCTCTGCGGTGGTACAACCAGATCGCCTCCTACACATCCGCCGAGCGTAAGTCATGGGCCGCAGGAGTGAGCCCACTGACGGCTGGCGGCAAACCAACCACTGCCGCACCTGCCGCCGACGATGACGATGATGATGTCGATCTATTCGGATCTGGTGATGAGGAAGAGGTCAGTCACAGGCACTACATTGCATGACACTGATTTGATTACAAATTTAAACTAAGGTGACTGATTTTATTTGTTCATTCCAGGATGCGGCAGCAGCTAAAATCCGTGAGGAACGCCTGAAATCCTATGCTGAAAAGAAATCAAAGAAACCTGCCCTTATTGCTAAGTCCTCCATCATCCTTGATGTCAAGCCCTGGGACGATGAAACAGACATGGCTGATTTGGAGAAACAAGTCCGTTCCATTGTAATGGAAGGTCTCTTGTGGGGAGCTTCCAAACTTGTCCCAGTTGGATATGGTATTAAGAAACTGCAAATCATGTGTGTCATTGAAGACGACAAGGTCTCTGTAGACCTCCTGACAGAACAGATTCAAGAATTTGAAGACTTTGTACAGTCTGTAGATATTGCTGCATTCAATAAGATCTAAATGAAATATTAAATGTTATAAATCTTTGAATTAAAAAACTTTTCCACATTCATGTACTTTTATTTCACATAATACATATAAAAAAGCTATTTACAAAGACAAGCTATCACCAATATAAAAGTCAGTCAAACAAATTAGGTGCAGCTAAGAAAGATGCATACTTTTTAAAAATTCTACATCCCATGTCTTTTCACACATAGTAGTCTTATCTAATTTAATGTTGTATTATATTACAAATATCACAACATTCTACAATCACACTAAAATAATTTAATATATGCCATATTAATAATGAGATAAAGAAACATTCCCTAAAAATTTAATTTGAAGGTGTAGTCTCAATTTAGAACCATGTGCGTTCATCTACACAATAAAAAATTAAAATTTTCTATATTTAGTGCCTTGTACATTATAGAATTTAACAAACTTGTCTATTACACAATTTATAACTTTCACTCAAAAAAATTTAAAAGATTTCACTTTGAAAGTTCGATTCTATTCAGCTTACTCTATTATTAACTGTTCACATACTCATCAACTCTCTTAGTACTGTAGTAGGTCCTGAATTAGCCAGATTTCAAGCATTACAGGAATATCATTTACAAATCACTGAGCACTATCTATTTCAAAGAAATTCTCAAAAAAGACTAGAGTGCCGCTAATGTCTTGCTTGAACCATCGCAACTAACATAAGCAATTTTTTGACACTTATTTGCCTAAACTCTTTACAAAACCTCTATCCACAACTATTACATTTCACAAATATCTCCAAAAATATTTCCGTAATGCTAACTGGCTGTTACTATTTAATGACTAGCTGATGTCTTAATGGAATTGTGATTATTACTCATTCAACCCGTACCCCTTTAGCAATATTCGGAGCAACACTATCGCCGACGGTTGCTTGCAGGAACATGTTGGGGATATCATTTCCAAAGTAAATCTTATTGTTAAGTGCAAGAGCTTCGTATTTCTTTAACTCTAGATATTCTCCGGTAAGTAGCACTTTGTTGGCTTCGGCTTGCTTGGTTAGGTGATAGAAATCTGCTTCTGCTTTGGTCTCTTGCTTGGCTTTGTGAATGCTGTCTTCAATAAGTTCGATTTTCTGCAATGATTCCTTTTCCATTATTTTCTGATCATATTGAATTTTGGCGACCTGCGCCTCTTTTTCTGCCTCGATGACGGCCTTTCGTCGGGCTGTTTCGGCTTCTTTTTCGACAACCTTTAAACATAAAATGAACTTCATTATTAGTTGAACTGTAAAATCATGAATCTAATGCCGTTCAGATGACCTACAGCTTCCGAAAATAGACTAGACACAACAGACCAGACAGTAAAGATTTGTTAGAGGCATTAGTTTGCAAATAATCTTACAATGTTGCATTTCTGGTAAATTTGCAACTTCTGAAAACCTTAGCTCTAGGAGTGGTGACTCATAAACTACAAAATTTTGGGTATTTTTTCTATTTTTGGTTCATAGCTTTTTATAGGTAGGTTCTTTGAAATATTGTTTCCTACATTGCCTTTAATATGAATGTAATTGCATTTTTTCTACTCTTTTTGACAAGCTTTAAATAATGCCACTAAAAACGTAATTGACGCAGCGAAGTACTGGACGGCAACCCTATAACAGACTTTGTTGATTATTGATACAAACACATAGACAACATATTCATCCAGTATTTTAATTAGTTTTAAGTTTGCATTACCTTTTGATGTTGCGCAGCAATCAGCAGTTTGGACTTTTCAGCTTCCATGAGTTCGTAGTTCTTTCGAATAGTTTCTGGGATCTTTGGTTTAGTGACACGGACCGCTTGCACGCGCAGGCCTGGCGCCATTTCATTCAGATCTTTTTGTAATGCCTGTCAAAATTTAAACTTTTAGAGTAAAATTATTAAGATAACAAGCAAGTATGAATATATTGATAATAGAAGGAAACATGCTTATCCAGTGTGTTGTAATTCAATGGCTTGACGCGAGTCGGGGCATAGATTTTACAAATATAAAAAAAAAAACTTGACGCTGCATTTAGAGCGTCGTTTAGATCCAAGTAGCCGACTATTTAAAGTATTTTAATAATATAATCTATTTAAGAAGATAATTCAAAGCGTCTCGTCTCTCTTTTCATCATAGAAAACTAAAGTGGGGCTTTTTTGAAATATTTCTCTTATAAGTGTCTTCAGCACCGTAGAGAATGGAGACGTTTTAAATATTTTTTTATAAAATTAAGCAGTGGAACGAGGCGCCTGAATATGGCGTAAAGGGTACAGTAGGCAACAAGACGCCTTCACCAGCAAAAGTAAGGAGAAGCCTTCGGCGCCTCCTGACCCTTGAATCGTGAAGTGGCCGCTCCATCTGCCCTACGGACGGCCCGGCCCCGGATAAAATGATAACATACCGTTCTTAAATTCTCGTCAATTTGGTCAAACAAATCGATATAGACTTCATGTAGTGTGTGAGCACTGCAGAACTGGTTCAGTTCATGATGCACCTTGTTGAAGATCAGCGTCTTGTCGTAGTCCGCCGTAAAGTTACGCACCATGTCTAGCACTGAAAAGAAAGGTATAAGCCATTTACAATCGCCGACTATGCATTATCGTAAAATGAGAACATTAATTATTAAAACTGACGTGAGTTTGTAAGATTATTCAAATTATGAAATAGACAGTGCAAGACTGGCTGCTACTCAGGCGCAACGTATCGCACTCTCTTGATAATGCCTAGACGTATAGGCGAAACCGCGGTCGACTAAATAGACCAACATTACGTGAGTAACACCCGTATTTCATAATTTGAATAATGAGAACATTAACTTTGAAATTTCTGAGTGATCAACAAATACCGAATGCAATTTTAGGATTGTTTGGCTGGGTAATAGAGAATCGGTTTATATTGAGTCCTTTATTTATTTCTTCCTAAATATATATTTTTTCTATAAGTAATAAAATAATTATATATTTAGTACAACCCTGTTTTATTTTTTATCATTTTTTTTTTATTAAAGTTTATCTAATAATAAACTAACCTACTACCTACTCGTACGAATCAACTGTGCACTCCGTTGGAATGCGACCCCTCTCCCGCTTCCCCGCGCGGCGCCCTGCATTCGCCGTAAGCGCTCAGTAGCGATAGCATCTTTGTTACCGTTGCACACAACTCGTTTTAATTATCTAAATACAGTTTATATCCCCTGTTGTCTTCCCCCATCAAAACGACCTTTTATCGACATAAAAAACATGGGAATTAAATTAAAAATTAAAAAACCCGCAACGCAATATGTTATTCACCATTTTGGATTTTAAATTTATTTTAGTGCGTTGTATTCTACTAGTTAAACCCTTTCATTTGATACCCATATTAAGGGGGTCGAGGAGAAAAAAATAATCCGTCATTCTGTAGCGGCGGCCATCTTAGATCGATGTCACACACACACACAGACAGACAGACAGACAGACAGACAGACAGACGACGTCAAACTTATAACACCCCGTCGTTTTTGGTCAGGGGTTAAAAATGGTAATTTGTATTTTTTTAATAACTAGCGACCCGCCCCGGCTTCGCACGGGTACAATGCTGATACTAAATACACTACAGAAAAACTGTAAACGTTGTATATAAAAACACAGCGGCCCGCTCCGGATTCGCACGGGTATATAATATATAGCCTATGTCACTCACTGAAAAAATGATTAAAATCGATCCAGTAGTTTGATTTATTCATTACTGCCCGTGGCCCGCACGCGTTAAATTTGGAGTAAAACAATTCCCCCTTTCTATGCATGTATTATACATAAAAACCTTCCTCTTGAATCACTCTATCTATTGGAAAAAACCGCATCAAAATCCGTTGCGTAGTTTTAAAGATTTAAGCGCACATAGGGACAGAAAAGGCGACTTTGTTTTATACTATGTAGTGATTCTCTTTTTTTTGCAAACGATACCGTCCGGATGACGTCACAGAGCGAGGTGCACAGTTAATTCGTACGAGTTGTAACTTATTTACTAGGAGTCCATTCTAAGAGACCGTAATTATTATTATTTTATAAATAAATAAAAAGCAGAAGTGAGTTAAAAAGATAATGGGCTAATATTGTGAAGAAGGAAAAAAATACATCAGTTTGACATTCTAGTATGGACTGGTTTTTTATCTGTAACATTGTGTACTCTTCTAAAGTAACAAAGTATATGAAGTAACTGCTCGTACCAAGCTATGTCAACCATTAGGCGCTTCAGATGATCTACATTTTTTTTAATTGTCTCATACTGTTCGTCGTCGTTGCCATTAACTGAAAGACATCACAAACACTTTCTTGGGGTGTCTGTACTTTAACAGGAAGCATTATCAATGAAAGCAGCGATAGCCAAGTGGGAGACCATAGGACTGCTAAGTCAAAGGTCTCGAGTTTGAACCCACGGCACACACCTCTGTCAATAAATCGTTAAGATTCGTCTTTTCGAAGATATGTGTATATTTATCATATAAATTATCGATCACTATAACGGTGAAGGAAACATCTTGAGTAAACCAGCATGCCTGAGAGTGCCTAAAAAGTGCTTGAGGGTAGTGTGAAGTCTAATAATCCACACATGGCCAGCATGGTGGACTATGGCCTAATTCTTCTCATCATGAGAAGAGGCCATGTCATGTTTATATATTTCTACAGATTACTTACCACTGACAGGTTCCAATTTGTTGACTACTTCAATCCTCTCAAAGTAGATCATGACACCACCGCTTGTACCGCACGGTACATTCTTCACTTCATCTGTCTGAAGTGTGGTCTGCAAATCAAACATACTTTTTACAATAACATAACATAATTATTGAGAATACGGGTTACTTACGTTATTTTAGCCGGGATATGCCGACTAGTTTCGAATCTCGTACGTAGATTCACGCGACGGCGACGACATGCGATTAATCGGCCAGTTGATGAATCTACGTACTAGTTTCGAAACTAGTTGGCATATCCCGGCTAAAGTAACGTGAGTAACCCGTATTCTTAATAATAATGTCTTCACCTCACGTCGGTTTTAATAATATTAACAGACCATAACATCATACTTATACTATTATACTACCGAGATGGTTATGGTAGAGGTGGAAAACATCCACATTTCATGTTTTGATGAAATAAACAACTATTTCATGTATTTAAAAACATGTATAATATCAATACTGCCGTGGTATAACTAAAATGCTGTTATCTGTTCAAACCATTTTTTTGGATACCAAATAAAAACCGCGGAAAAAATTAAACATGGCAGAATACAGTATTTAATTATTTAATTAAAACATTGAAGAAAAATTGCTTAGCAATGGCTTATTGCCTTATTAACGTTTAGGGGTTTAGTGTTGTAACTTAAGCAATTATTTATTAATCTTTTTATTACTTGAAGGCTCTTCAGCCTTAAATAAAATTTAAAATCTAGAAAAAATGTTTTACCTGTATTGATTTATATGATGTCAAAAGTGGAATCATCATGTGGAATCCAGGCTGGCTGGTCACAGGCAGCAATGCACCACCCTGTATAAAACAATTAATTTATTGTCAAATTATCCATTCCAATTATAATAATGTAATCAAACAAGGTATTTATAGTACTATCAGGCAACACAATTACTTTGTTTTCCTTATTATATTATCCTATAGCAAACTTGAACTTTGGTATTTTATAAATTAATTAATGATTTGCAGTGGCGTAGCTACCATGGGTGGCACCTGGGGCGAATAGTGTGTCACTCCCAAAATCAATTAAAACTGTTTAAAATTATTCTAAGCTCTAGCTTTAACACTTGCCATCCACAAAATGCCTAATTGAAATTTATATTTTGTGTTGCTTCATGTTTGACCATTAAAATCAGCATTCCCTGATTTATAGTGCTTATGAGTCAGGGAGCACCAAAAGTGCCAAGTTATTAAATATTGCCTTTCCAAACTAAGAAATGGCACCGAAGCATCTTTGCCATCAACAGTCAGTGAATGCATAGGCACTGACTTTTGAACTTTCTTTTAAAAACTATATATGAAGTGGCACCAAAGCATTGTAGCCATCAAGAGTCAGCAAGTGAAGCCAGGGGCCCTAACTTTATAATTTATTTATCTTAAAAACTATGAAAAGGTGTTGATCAATTTTTTTAGAGGTGGCACTTCTATGTTCAGGTGTCACCCATTTGCCACTAGCTATACCACTAGCTATGCCATTAGCTATACCATATATATAAAGAAATTGTGAAGATGATTGTTACATTATATTTACTGCTTAGATTGATAGCAGAGAATCCTTGGTACCAAAGTGATTGTGCTTATGAAATCCATCACTTTGACCACAAAAAATTACCATCTAAAATATGACAAAGTTGGTCAACAATTTGGGCAGCACTAATCTGCAACCAATTAAGATCTACCGTTTAAAGTTTGTTAACTACCTCAGTTTCCAAAAATAGTTATAGCCACTTCTATGAAAATAACCTAATGACATTATTGTTAAGCTTCTAATCTAAAATGTTAATAAAGCCAAGGAGCATTAATTTGTGGTATCGTGGCAGGGCTCCAAGTTCAATGACTTCTGTTGCTAGCCTGAATCATAATTACACCTGATTGCTGGAGACCATACACTCACCCGGTAATACACGCCTACATGTCCCTCTTCGACTTTATGCAAAGAAAAGTGCACAGTGACTCCAACCGCCAATATTACCAACGCTAGCACCGACGACTGGTCCGCCATTGCTGGTCTATCACCAAAACAATGCAATATTTATTTAGAAATTAATAGAAACAGCTCACAACAATTGCGGTACATTTTACCTCCTCAAATCCAAGTGCACACTCACGATTAGCGGTATGATGAATGGCTACTGAAGGTATTCGGTCATCAAAACTATTAATACAATCGTCTTCTCAATTTCTTCACAATTATCACTCAATTATTAAATAATTACAGTTCGCTGAGATTTTAATTCAGCCGATACTAGTCAAGCCAATTGTCATTTTTGACAAAATTAAATTATGGATTTGACAGTAGAGGTATCGGTCAGAAATTAGAAATCACAATACAACAATGATGATTCGTACAGGATATTTATAAGAAAAAAACATTTAATTTTATATATTTTTAAACCATAAAAGATCTGCTTGTGGTTTTCAATAAGTCGTAGCCATATCTATACTCGCTCTCCATCCCACCTACGCGCTACGAGGAGAAAAAATCTTTTGCCATCTACCGGCCAAAGGTATGATTTTTTTATTATTTGCAAAAGATAATTAGAATTTGTTTATTTAAACCCTCACCTTATTATATTTTAATAACAACGGAATGACGTTTATTAAACTGCACAATGTTTTATTGATTTATAGAGATGCAATTAAGTGTGCAGGCACAGGACGTGCAGGTAAGTTGACATGGTGGGAGTTTATGCAATATATACTTAAACAGTGTGTGGCGAGCGTTAGACGCGCATCTAAAGCGCGTTTTCATATAAAAATAAACGTGTACAGTGGTATTCGTAAAGTGATAGCATTTCTATAATAGGCGGGTAGTTCAAAACCTCCTGACAGTCGAAATATGCATAAAGAGATTGCATATAGGTATTTCAAACCCGTCTACATTTTGAATTCAGGAATAATGAAACACTAAATATTTAATATTTTGTTTATTAATCTGTGGAACCATTTTCAATAGCAAACTGATACGTCTTGCCTTCAGCGTGTATAGCGTCTAGTACAGTACTCATGGTGCCTTTCAAAGCTCTGTATTCTTCCAATGCCTTAGCACATAGCTCTCCTTCCGGTGAATTGCCTGGTTCTATGAACAGCATTTCTAAAGCTTGCTTTATGTATTTTTCTGCTGCAACTAGTTCATCCTGTGAAAAACAATAACAATAATTTACTGAACTTATGACTAACGTTAATAAAACCACGTTTTGGGCTAAGCAGAGGAAGAAGATCAATGGCAAGCGCATCATTAACCATACACTTAATTTAGCAAAACGATTGTCGGTAGACCAAACGGATAAGTGGCAAATTACTAATAACTATTCACTATCTTCTAACTGCCATTTATATTGAGGGCAAGGGCAAGTCCTGTCCAGGGGGAGGTTGTGAGGGTCATGACTCCTTCCTCTTGGGCCTTAGGTGGGACTAGAGAAGCAGTAACTAGATATTTTTTATTATTCAATTTTTTGTATTAAAAAAATTGTTCGTGTGAC
Source organism: Hypena proboscidalis (assembly GCA_905147285.1). NCBI lineage: Eukaryota > Metazoa > Arthropoda > Insecta > Lepidoptera > Erebidae > Hypena > Hypena proboscidalis. The sequence goes on from LR990143.1 coordinate 5,585,057, forward strand.
CTGGCTCATAAGCTGGGTCCGATCTGGCCTTGTTATACATGTCAGTCAACACACAATTACTTAAATAATAGTAATGTAAAATGATCGTACCAAATACGCCGATCCTGTAATTTCACGTCCTTCAAAGAGCTTCTTCGCGAGCTGCACCATTGCTACATGTAACTCGTATAATGTGATTGCTGTAATAATTAAAAGGTATAGTTTTTACAATCGACTTCATGTATACAATATGATTCTAATCGGTACTACATCTGTGTTGTTTACTTGTTGTCTCTGAGGATTACTCCAACTATCCCTACACAAATTTTCATCTTCATCGATTCAGTGATTCACTGGGTAATGATGATCGTATGTGTAAAATAAATTAGCAACTCACCTTTCGTCCTAGATATGCCTGGACATAATTTGTCTACAACCGGAAGGATTTCTTTGCACAGTTCCATTTTACGCTTCATTAACTTTTTCGTGGGTCGTGGTTCTCTGTTAATTGTGTCTCTTAAAACGCCCGCCAATACTTGTTTAGCCTCTAACAGTAGGTAGTGGTTGGGAGCAAGAACCATTGATACGTATTTTATATATTCTTCGAGTTCCTTTTCGTCTTTTTTATCTAGAAATAAATATTACAAATTAGAGCCTTCATAAGCTTGCAGTGCAATGAAACATCGTGATAACACTGGCAACATCACAGCATATGGATACTAGCGAGACTAGTGGAATCAGGAATCAGATCCACAACCTCTGAAGTGACGTACCTCGCACTTAACCATAATACCATACTCAAGGACGTAGCTACCGCCGTATCAATTATACGGGGCCCCCGGCATACGATGACCCCAAAGTGCGTAACAAGTAAGAAAGTAAAAAAAATACTTCTCAGTATTGTCCATAGAGGAAGAAATTTTAGAAAAACTAAAGTCATCATCAGCTATAAATTGTTTAATTAATCAGTTTGCCGATAAAAATGCCAAAAGAGCATATATTTAATTTGTATTCTCTTAAAAACTATGATAAAAGTGACAGATAGATAATTATGATGAATAAATATAATTTTCTTAATCTTTACCCCATAAGGGCCCCAAATATTTTTTTATACGGGTTTTATATACTTACATAGCCATACTTCAAGTAGACCAACTATGATTTGATACTACCATAATTTTACACTTCCAATTTTAGTACTTACTAATAACTCCAAACTTATCCGTACAGCACTGGACCTTATAACCAATATTGGAGTCAGGGAAAGTATTCTTGCAACCATTACAAGTCCATTCTTCCGGCGACGTTTGTGAGACGAAGCCGACCTTACAATCGGGACATTTTGCGGAACTTATGTATGTATCCTTTTCTGTTATGTCGGAACATCTCTCGCAAGTGCATTTGAAGTATTTGCCGATCATTAGATGCTTTTGGCGGATGGAGGTACCCTGGAAACAGTAATTATTTTATGGTGGGTATGGGTTGAAAAGTGCCAACCTGTTTGCTAACGGCCAGCATGATATTTTACAAATAAAAATACTAAGCTGCATCCAAATCTGAAGTACCATTGTGCCACTAAACCCAGAATAGACAAATTAACTCGATGATAATTGAATTTAATCAATAATAAATATTTCACAACTCACACACAACGACATCTAGTCCCAAACTTAGCAGAGCTTGTAATATGGGTGCTAGAATAACTGATACTAATACATATATATACAAATACTTTTCTTTTGTAAATACATACTTATTATACATAGAAACACCCAGACTAAGACACACCCCCATGTTCATGCACATAAATATTTGTCTTAAGTGGGAATCGAACCCACGACCTCGGCGTTGCAGGCAGGTAAACTACCCACTCCGCCATCCGGTTGTCAATTTGATGTTTGTGTGCTGTACCTTGCAAAGGATTTGCCTAAATTTGCGGTTGCTCTGTGGGAAATTCTGATATTCTGCGGCATACATTATTCTCGGCACCGACTCCAATATAATAAGCCTATTGCTCGGAAGACAATTACTACATTTATTTTTGCTACAGATCCCGGACTATCTATGGCAGAGATGGCAAACATACCTTCAACGGATCCGTATAATTATAATAAAGAGTATCTCCCTTCTTGATATCCATAGTGGCATGGCAGACAAGCACATTATTGTCGTTAATAGACATCTGTGTATTGGCCACACAGTCATGGGCCAATAACGCTGCCTTGAGGTACACCCCGCGCAGTATCTCCGCACACCCAATGGCAGGAATGGCCGGGCCTCGGACTTCGAAGCTGTTTACGTCTATGGCTGCACATGTTTTCTGAATTATCTCCTCATCTGGCATTAGTTCTTTGCTGACACATAGTGATTGGATAAACTGAAAAAAACGGGTTTTTGTAATAATTAACGTAAGAGAAAGATTTTGGCGACGGCCTAGTGGCGGTGGTTAGATTATTACAAGTATAATAACTCTTTCTTCAATATCGGTTAAATTATTTACAAATTTACCCTGGACAAACAGAAAGAAAATTAAATGTTTATGTGAATCCAAAAGCATTTAATTTTTAAGCGAATTGAAAAAAAAAGGAGGAGGTTCGATTGATGTTTTAATATTTATTTTTTATGTTTGTTCGCCGATTTTTCGAAGACGCCTCGACCGATTTGAGAAATCTTTTTTTTGTCTGAATCAGTTTACTTTTCAGGTGTTCCCATTTTTATCAGGTCACGATCTGATGATGGGATCCTAGATAAAACGAAGGCATCCCTCAAATTATAAAGGCTTCTATATTGTTTTTCGTATATTACCTAATGCTACTTAGATATTTGCATCTAGCAGTCAGCATTTCATGTTGCTGAGCTGATGCTGGAAGGTACAACTCCTCAACGAACAGGAGTACGTACGTACAGGACTTACTGTGTGTCTTCGACAATCTGATAGCAAGCTAAAATATTTTACGAACCTTCACAGTATTATCACCGAATTCCCAAACACTAGTTCCCTTCCTTTGTTCCAAATGTGTCTCCAGCTTCATAAACTCGTCCCAGTTCGAGGGTTCCATAGCTTTTTTCTTGCACGCGCGGAGAGCTAGCAAAGACCCTACGTTCTGAACCATAGTCAATGGATGTAAGCCATTCATCAACTTGAGACTCCTGAAGAATTCACATTCCTGGGATGTGTGCCATTCTGAAAAGTGTTGTTCCCGGAATATTAATATTATCGTATCTAAAGTGGTAAAGAAGTATGGAAGGAAGTTTGTTAAAAGTAAAAAAAATGCCAGAAATACCCTATATAAAACGATAAGGAAAAGAACGAACGCTGCAGAATGAGGGGTTCTTACTACCAGCAAAATGCAAAAGGTTATATAAAATAGTTTATATTAGTATTTATTTATAAGAATAGTTATTTAACGTATCATGTAATTAATTTTAGTTTTTTTTTAAAGTAGTCATACTACTTTTTTTTTATTAACGCTATCCTCACATCCTAAGGTAGTTTTTACACTTTTTACCACGATTAGAAAATTTCGTGTAGAACATTTTTTTTTACTACATTTTTTTGAAAATCATACTTTAACATATGAAAACTACAAACAGCTTTTAAAAAGGTATAAAACCATATTACCATTTAAGAATAATCTTAATTAAAAATAGCTTATTTCCTGCTAGCTACATGTCTAAGCTACTTACTCACCAAATTTGATTCAATTTTTTCTAATCATTTTCAATTTAGAGAGGTTTACATGACTCAAAGTGGCGATTTTACGAAAAAACTTTAAAAAATCATAACTTTTAAACTATTGATTTTTGCGGAACATATGTTGCGTTTAAATCAATCATTGGCCGGCCCTACATCTGTGAAAATTCTTTGGACTACTATAAACGGGCCACCCTGTATTGTACGCCAAATATGGCATGTTACGCACAGGGACTTAATGTTTAGTACATAAGAACTGTATATTTAACACCTGTGACAAACAATGAATAAATAATTTGAAGTTGTAGTCAGTATTATTTTTTTAGTGGATAGGCACGCGCTTGCCCACGATCTCACCTAATTAGAGATATAAAAAACACTAACTTTTATGCAGCAGATAATCCGGGCATCCGTCTCCAGGACAGATCGGGGCTACAGCACAGTTCTTGCACACAACAAACTTGCTGATCAGCGGCAGGTAGCAGTTAAAGCAGACCAGAGAAGTATCGCTGCTCGGACCTAGCACGAACGGCTCGTCTGTTAGGATCTTCTCCCCAGATCTGAGGTCTTTTGCCGCTACTAGATATCTAGGGCATACAGAATAGGCTTGATTTGTAAGTGGAAAACTCAAAATTAGACATGTATTTTCATTATTTCCCTATAGCTAAAAACAATCAGCATGAATTTATTGTGAGAAAACAATTAGTTCCTGGTGGAATTAAATTAAAACAAAACTGTTTCACTGATAATACAAAGAAACAGTTGAAAAAAAAATAGGGTAGAGGCAGGATTTGAACCAGCGACCTTCTGCACACTGTTTCTAAGTATGATTAGCTAAGCATAGCTAAATGCTTTCAAAATAATCAATAAGATGATTCACTGCTTGTTTACAATTCAATCATTTTTCGCTATTCCTAACAATTTAAGGAGTAATGTTCTATGTTATTTACATAATTATTTCGGAACATTAAGGGCCAGTTTCTGTTAGTATCGGATAGTTATCGGACCTATTAAATATAACCTGACCAAATTTAAAAGTGACATAAATTACCCTTGAAAAAAATACACAACTGTCACTTTCATTTATGTGTGTTATAAACGTATCCTGCCAATAAGATTTATCTAACACCTGCAAAATTGGAGCTTAAAGGTGTAACCCAAATAAGAATACAACGATCTCTCGTGACCTAAATATCAATCAGTGCTTTTATAGAAGTTGACTCACTGCTTTATTTTTTGTGGTAAATAACTCAAGATGCAACTAACGTCAAACTCTCATTGGTTTATATAAACTAATAGATTTAAAATGTTATACGTAGGAATGAACAACAATACACTTTGATCACCAACATTAAAAACTAAGTAACAACGAGGACTAGAATAAACTACATTGATTGTACAGACCCATTTGAACTACAACCTTCAAAATAATTAAAAAATAAAAAATATCCTTAATTTTAATTTAACTTAACTTTATAAAAAGTCAAGCACACTTATTTGAACGAAATGTTTGAACAATACACTTTGATCACCAACACAAAAAACTAAGTAACAACGAGGACTAGAATAAACTACATTGATTGTACAGACCCATTTGAACTACAACCTTCAAAATAATTAAAAAATAAAAAATATCCTTAATTTTAATTTAACTTAACTTTATAAAAAGTCAAGCACACTTATTTGAACGAAATGTTTGAACAATACACTTTGATCACCAACACAAAAAACTAAGTAACAACGAGGACTAGAATAAACTAGATTGATTGTACTAAACCTATTGAACTACAACCATCAAAAAAATAAAAAAATATCATAATTTAACTTAACTTTCGAAAAAGTCAAGCACACTTATTTGAACAAATTGTTTGTCCCACCTGCCGAGTTTCTCCGAGGTCTGGACCTCGTAGCGCGCCGTGACTTCGCCCAGCATGATGACCGATGGTCGGTCACGAAGCCCGGCACCGACGCACGTGCGCGAGAAACTGAACACTCCCGTATTTATAACACAAGTGAACTATAAATAGCAACAGTGATCACTACGCGAAATTCAGACAATCGCCGATGCGTTGTTCTTTCAGTCAGGTACGCGCAAGAAATTATAACGTAACTTCATGACTATATTAGCTAGAAGGGAATGGCAGAGGTTTATTACACCTGTTTTGAGCAATCGTCACTGGTGGTAGAGCTCTTGTGAATGAGCTCGAGGGCGGCAGCACCACCGTCTCACCTTTAACCTGCCGCCAAATAATAGTGCTTCCATTACTGTGTTCCGGTATGGTGGTGAGATCAGGCCATGAAATTACTGGCACATGAGGCATAACACCGTAGTCCTCAGCTGCAGCGACGCATCTATAATCTGCTTTTGTGGATTGTTGATGTCCATGGGCTGTACTCCACTTACCATTAGGTGGACTACACGTTCGTTCGCTGTGGGCGTGGAATAAAAAAATAAAAAAATCGTCAGGATAGCCGGCCTGTATCTAATACATATGCCACTGCTGGGCTCGGGCCTCTTCAAGATGAGAAGGGATAGGCCATAATCCACCACGCTGGCCAAGTGCGGATTGGTAGACTTCACACGACCTCGAGTACTTTTTAGGCACTCAGGCATGTATGTTTCCCGATAATTTATATGATAAATACACACATATCTTCGAAAGAGGAATCTTAACGATTTATTGACAGAGGTGTGCCGTGGGTTCGAACCCGAGACCTTTGACTTCGCAGTCCTAAGGTCGCCCACTGGGCTATCGCTGCTTTTTTTATCGTCAGGATAATATGATAAATAAAAATGCAGGTATATAAAGAAACTTTAGCATTTTATTATGTCTATTTACATTTTTCTACCTTACACAAAAGGTATTCTTATGACTAGTAAACTATTATATTTACAACAACATTATGTACATTCTGTAAAAACAATCTATAAAAATCTAGAATCACATCAGACAATGTACAACTATGTTATAAACATGCATAATTTTCTATAATGAATGTCGCGAGTATTATTTACAGCACAGTCTTAATGAACATCTTTAGTAAGAAATGACATATTTAACCTATTTTCACAAAATTTATTGCTTAGTATTTTTTAAAGCACCTAGTATTAACATGGAAGATTACAAAATTGCTTTATTACTCAAAAAGATAAATACGCATACTCTTTGCAATTGGGAAAAAAGTATGTGTAATTTTTAAACGTGTTGCTAAAAGGTGCCGAGAAGGCTTGCTTTTTTTTATACAATTGTTGGACGACGTCGCGAAGCGAATCTGCGCCTCAACCTTTCTCTTAAGCTTCAGTTTCCTAGGAAAGCGGTGTGCAAAAATGCGGCCGTAATATTATAACCGTGACACGATTAATATGTAATACGTTAGGTCGATCACCGCTCTCTAGGAAACCACTACATTTGTTTTACATAGGCAACGTTCTAGTGACGTCATTGTACCGTTATCTTTACGACCGCATTATTCCACACCGCTATGCTAGGAAACCAAAGCTTTAGGTCGATGACCGCTCTCTAGGAAACCACTACATTTGTTTTACATAGGCAACGTTCTAGTGACGTCATTGTACCGTTATCTTTACGACCGCATTATTCCACACCGCTATGCTAGGCAACCGAAGCTTTAGCGACACGGGTATGTGTGTATAGGTATCAAGTGATATCATACAAAAATTTAACTAGCTGCGGAAGAGAACTTCTGGATTATAATCATAATACAACCGTGTTTGTGACTTGTATCTCATATCTATGCAAATAACGAGTTTGTAACACGATAGCTCCAAGAGATGATACATATATTGTTCAGTGGGCCAAAGAGTTAGGTATGCAGGGCAAAAACTTCTAAGTCATAGTAAAGACTTACTACACCAGTTATGGATAAGTGAGTAACATACTTAAATAGTGGATATAATACACTTATATGTAATTCACACATGCATATTTATTGCAGTCAGTTTTCACTATGACGTAGAAGTTTTTGCCCTGCATACCTAATTGCTTCCTATGTGCTATTGTACATTTATTATCAAGATGTTATTTATACGCGAGTCTTTGTTGAAAATTCATGTCAAGTCCCTCTTAAACTTAACACAAAAAATAAATAAGTCTCGATCAGATGTAGACTAATTAGTTTTTAATTGACATCTCACGAAATTTTCATAACATTCATATTTTCGTTGGGGTCCGTCAGTATATCGTTAATATAAATGACAGCTCTTCTTCGGGTCACGGTAGCCCCTTTCGCAGTTATCGTGTGTGTACGACTGCGGTCAAGACATTGACTGACTAGGGCATCTGTACCAGTTAGCAGCTCCGTGATAGAGATAGACAAATTGTGTCGACGCTATCCATCAGTCAATATTTACTTCGATCCACGGTTGAACCGTAGAATAAATAGTTGCTGGTTGGTTTTGTCATCGAAGCGCCTTGAGCGCCTTTTTGTCATTGAAGACGCACTGGAAGCTATACGTTTTTATTAGATGAAACTCATTTCGACTCAAGCATCTGCGAGGCGCGTTGCAAATAAATATTGAAATCGCGTATAAACTTGGATTGAATCCAAACTAACTTGAAACTTGTAATAGTTGACGTCAAGCGACGTTCCTTGTTGTATCACGACTGTCCCTGCAACAATAGATAAAAAAAATCGGGTTTAATCTGATTTTTAATAAGAAAATATTTATATAAACAAATGTGTGACTGGTTTAAAAAAATATTTATGAAACAGAAACATATCTATTTCTAAAAGAGAAAGTCTGTTAATAAAATATTTGAGCTTCTGAATTTATACGTTTTATTAAAGATAATATTTAAAACCATTAAATTAAGATAAAATTTAATTCTATTTAAAGTTATTTACTACTTCACGGTATCATAGTAATTTGTATTTTACGAAGTTTTCAACACTGCCTTTATTAAAATCGGAAGGGGCACTGATCGAACTAAGTTGTCTGTCAAAAACGAACACTATTTTTTTTTTAATCAACCTCAGGCAGCATCCTATCCTAACGCAATACCTATTAGTAGTAGTAATAAGTTATATTCGAGAACGCTATCATTGTTACTATAAAATTTTATTATTTCACGCGCTGCCGTCCAGAGCGCTTGACTGACTGTCAAATCAGTGTTAAAAAGTAGGCGGTTCTTACCCGTCTTTGACTGAAATTGTCTGTCATGTTTTAATTGACTATGACAGATTACAGAAATATTTTCTAATTAAAAATCAGACTACAGTATAGATAAAACCAAAGATCTTGAGGGTTTTGAAGTAAGCTGCAAATTAAATGTCACGGTCCGGGATTGATCTCACATCAGTGCGGTGTCCATCCAGTGGTCGAGTTATTTATTTATTTATTTATTTATTTATTTAGGACCATCAACAAAGATACACAGATGTCATACAGTTGGTATTAATCTAGGTTGAAACATTGTTGTATGTGTACCTTCACTTACAGAAGGCCACAGCATGCACATTTAAATATGTTACACAATTTATACAAAACAATACAAATAGAATTAAATAACTAAATCTAGATTTTATTATTACTAATATTAAAATTATTAAAATTATTAAGATTATTATATATTATATACATCTTTCACAAATGGGTTTCAAGACTAAACAGTACCTTTTTAAATTCTTTGAAAGAGCAGCTGATGTCTAGGTTATTATTTTTAGATTGCATGTTATAAAGTCTACAAAGTCTTGGCAGAGCAGCGAAGTGACCGAGGTTGGTTTTTGATGAGGCTACATGGAATAAATTAAATGAGGTCATACGTGGCAGGCGAGATGGTGCGTTGATTTTAAGTGACGATGTTAGATCTATGCTGTCGATGTGTCCGTTGAGCAACTTGTGGAGAAAAATAAGATTTAGAGCTTTTCTTCTAAATTCTAAGGAGTGCTGTTTGTAGTGCTTCAGTCTGTCGGCATAGGTGTTTAATTCCTTTGCTTTGTGGTCGCTATAGGACAAGTGATAAAAGAAACGCTTTTGTACACGTTCTATTTGTTTAATGTAAACATTATAGTGAGGGCTCCAAATGACACTGTCGTATTCTAGTATTGGTCTTACTAACGCATTGAACAGTCTAATTTTTGTGGACGGTCTTTTAAAATCCTTACTGTTCCTGATAACAAATCCAACCATTTTTAGACCCTGAGCAGTTATGTTAGCAATATGTGTGTCATATTTTAGATTTTTATCTACCATAACGCCTAAATCACGAACTTGACATGCGCGTGCCACTTCTTGATGGTTAATGTAGTAGTGACTCTCTAGTGATTTTTTATTTCGTGAGAGATGTAAATGATAGCATTTCGCAATATTGATAGACATATTATTAGAGGTACACCACAACGACAATCTGTCTAGATCTTCTTGTAAGAGTTTGACATCCATTTGGTTATTAATTGACCTCATTATTTTTAAGTCATCGGCGAACAAGTAGTATTTCGAGTTGTGGAAGCAAGTAGTGATGTCATTGATGAAAATATTAAAGAGTATTGGTCCCAAGTGGGAACCTTGGGGCACCCCAGATGTTGCCGTGATTGAGTTAGACTGGTAGCCGTTAACAACAATCCTACTGTGCCTATCAGTCAAATATGACTGAAACCAACGGATAAGGGGAACGATGATTGACTGATTCCAGCGAGCAGGGAATATGAACTGAAGATTGGAACGATGAGTGACTCCTTCCAGCGAGCAGGGAATATGCCGTCTGCGAGAGACTTGTTAAATATTATTTCGAGAGGGAGAGCTAACATTTTCGCACAGTTTTTCAAAAATATAGGTGGTATACCGTCACTGCCAGAGCCCTTTTTCTCATCAAGAGACCTAAGGATTTTAAATATATCCTGAGCACTGAAATTTAGGATACAGAGATCCAGAGTTGACATATTGGTGCCAGTGGTGACCGGTGTCCATGAGTTTGTGGGAACATTATGCGCGTGGTAGACTTGTGAAAAACTCTCTGCAAATAAATCACATATGCTAGATGGATTCGTTGCAGATTTGTTATTATAGGATACTACTGCCGGATATACACTATTGTCTTTTCGTTTAGATTTTATAAATGACCAGAATTTTTTAGGTTCTGTTCTAAGTGAATATTCTAAACTGTTAATGAAGTTACTATAGCATTCTGATCGAAGTTTGTTGCATCTAGCTCTAATGATGTTGAACTCAATGTGATCTAGAGGGTTGTTATATTTTTTTATGCGACAGTGAAGATTGTACTTTTCTTTGAAAAGTCTTTTAAGCTCATGGGTGTACCAAGCTGGATACCTTTTGCTTGAAAAAGACTTCATCGGCTTTTTTTTTTTAATTAGGTCATTTAGAATGTTATAAAAGCGATCAACCATATCGTCAACTGAGGTGCATGATATAAATTCTTCAGGCCAGTCCATAGCATTTAATGATGTGGTAATGTTAGCATAGTCTGCTTTAAAAAAGTTTGGTTTTTCGGAAAGTTTACTTCTTAGTCCACGCGACACAGCAGGTGATGTCACGCTGAATTCAAAAGGTGGATGCAAAGGGTCCTCAGGAACGAGAGGAGTCGAGCATAGATTGATGTTAGCCAAAGGAACACGAGAAAACACAAGATCCAATGTTTTTGCTTTTGAGTTCAATATACGGTTGTTTTGAATCAAATCATTAAAAGATACAAAATCTAGAAGATGCGTTGTTACTTTATTTGATAAGCCAGTAGTAGGGTAGAGGTTAGTTTGAGGCTGAGAGGATAAATTATTCCACGATATGCAACTTAGATTGAAGTCACCGACGATTAAGGTATGACCTCGAATATTTAGGGATTTCTGAGCCTGATCTGTAAAAACTACGAGACTATCGTAACTAACCGGCGGGGGTAAGTAGACCGCGCAGATATATAGTTTGCTCTCGTCAGCATTTTTAGAACCGGTATCAATGCATACCCACAGGTCCTCGCATCCGCTTTCGAATTGTGTTACTCGCACTGAGTTAAAGTTCTTTTTGACCGCTATTAGAACACCACCTCCAGTTTTGCGAGCGCTATTGCAAGTTGATTCACGGTCTCGCCTGTATTCGCCTTATCTTTTGTTTGTTTTTTAAAGGAGTAAATAGCGTTACCTCATCCACAGAATGTGACTGATGTGAGGCACTGATGATGTCCTGCAGACACCTGGCAAACTCCTCGATGACGTCACTCATGGGGTCGGTCCCGGGCTTGGGCATCTCGTCCTCGTCGTCCCCGCCCTCCACGGCCGCGGCGACGAGGCACTGACACACCGCTTCTATCACCTCTGACGTCATGAAACTACATGGTTGTCTGTAACAATTACACATCAATAATTATTATTGGTTACAAAAAAATAATTCAACAAACTATTAATTAACTAGTACAAGCTCTGCTTAGTTTGGGACTAGATGGCGTTGTGTGTTAGTTGTGAGATATTTATTTCTTTATTTTATTTATTAATATTCATGAAAATGAGTAATTTGCCATCTAAAAGGTACATGTTTTATAACGTTCAGGGGGGAGAGGGGTGGAATACAGTAGATTTTTTTAAAAAACGACGAAGTAACACACTAACAACCATTAATACTAGAATTTGATCATGTGATCCTTTGCAAAAGATGGATCCAACCTTGTTTACGTCATCGATAAATATCAGGTATCCTATTAACTGTATAAGAGGGAACATGGTCTCCGCTCCAGCACTTCTAAAATTTGCAATGCTGGAGTGGATTGTACCTAGCTTTTGGTACGTACGTAACGGGACTATCATATCGACATCAATAGGTATAAAAGAGGCTATTGATTAATAATAAATAAATATCAATGTACTCACTTCACAAGCCCAACTGGCTTGGGTCGGAACATAGGGTCGTTGAGTTTATCCCTAAGCCGCATGACGTCACGCCGGCGATCCAGCGTCTCTTCGATGTTCCGGCATCCCACGCATTTGCACATCGCTGTACATGCTATCTTTGCCTGCACACAATAATATATGATTAAAGTTAGATTGCTTAATTAAATGAATACTTGAATATTTTGTGTCCTCAACAAAATACCATGATGGATAAACTAAAAATTTCCCATGCACGAACTTTTATTTTTGCTGACAATAGACCTTATTGTCAGCAATAATAAAAGCCGCTTGATTGAGATTGTCATTAGTATACTAATGACAATCTCAATCAAAAGGCCGTGACGTAATGAATAAGGCATCGGTCTAAAGCTTCGGTTTCCTAGCATAGCGGTGTGGAATAATGCGGTCGTAAAGGTAACGGTACAATACGTCACTAGAACGTTGCCTATGTAAAACAAATTTAGTGGTTTCCTAGAGAGTGGTGATCGACCTGACGTATTACATATTAATCGTGTCACGGTAATAATATTACGGCCGCATTATTCCACACCGCTTTTCTAGGAAATCGAAGCTTTACACCACGGACGTTAACTTCCTCCTAACAGTAGCAAATAAAGCTTAGCTGATGGAGGTAAAAAAGGATACTAGAAATTTGTATCTGCAAATTACTAGTTAGCTTTTGAAAAAAAAAATCGTAAAATATTAACAAACTATTATGATGTTAATACGATTGAAGACACTTACGTACGAAATCAAAACAAACACATACAAGGCCATTCTTTACGAATTTGTCAGACACTATCGAAGCTAAATCCTTTGAAACACTTTCTACCAAATAGGGTTGCCATGAAATGGAACAGACTATAGGCTGACCGCTTAACTGAGACTTCGCCTACGGGGTACAGGGGCGCGGGGGTATGGCGACAACGGGAACTGAAACAGCTGCGGGCGGTGGGGGCACTTAATGAAACATACAGGAGATGAAATGTACCAAGATATTTCCTAAGATATGTGACATCATAGGAAAAAAGAAATAGTGATTTATCAAATGAAAAATAGTTAAGAAGATACAAAATTTTAATAAACTTATGTACGTAAATAAAATAATTGAGAATAAACTATTATACTATTTTTTTATCTAAACATATAATTAAATCGTAAGAAAGTCAAAACTTTTTTTGGGTCCAGTTTCTTTTTTCTAAAATGTATGTATACGTTAAAAGCCATTTGCTTGCACTGACTGTTTACTTTATGTCTGAAGATTTTTCGATTCATCTTGAGATTATCATTACATGTGTACCTCTCACAAGGTGTCTGCAACAGTTAACACATGCGATCGCTACCCATGTAGCGAACGTAATGAACAATCACAAAAATTTGCCCACCGCCCGCAGCTGTTTCATTCCCCGTTGTCGCCATACCCCCGCGCCCCTGTACCCCGCAGGCGAAGTCTCAGTTAAGCGGTCAACCTATAGCTGCTAGTGTGTTATATATATATATAATAATAATAATACATTATTTTCACAATTAAAACTGTTACTATCACAACAGTATTTTATGAAAGCCTAAAATATTATTAATAAAAATAGTTTTACCTCGTAACATTCACAGTAGTTTTTGAGACATCCACTCCTCTTGCAGTTGCAGCCTTTGTTGTGCCTCCTTACAACATCGGGTCCTAAGCTTTTCGCTTTACCAATCTTTGGCCTGAAAACATTTGGCTATATTAATAAAAGGTAGCTTTATAATAAAGCGTGGTGTTAGGAGATGAACGTATTTAACCGACCGGCTCCTAGCAGGAGGTCAAGGAACGCATGTTCAAACTCTATGTTCGTATATTTCTTTCTATTATCCTTAACACCCATTTACACGATTCTAGTTTTGGAAGGCTATTCTAATGTGTGGTTTGTCTACTGCGATTAAAAAGACAGATCTCAAGAGAATAACCTTGCAAAATTTGCATCATCTCAGCAAAATTTGCATCATCTCAGCAAAATTTGCATCATGTAAATGGGCCTTTGACTTAGACCTCGCAGGGACAGCATAGTATTATTATTAACATAACATAATGTAACATCACGCCTATATTACCCAGAAGGGTATGGCAGAGGAGAACAACACCCATATTTCAACAGTTATGTTTAGGTCCCATGGGACAGGGGGTGAGCATATAACCATCCACCATTGCACAATTCCAACTCCGTGCTGCTATTGTGAATTGCCTTACAGAAAGTTCACAAATAACACTTCGCCCGACCCGGGAATCGAACCCGAAACCTCACGGAGAGAGGCGCATACGCTAACCACTAGACCAGCGTGGCAGTATTATTAAGTAAAAATAAATAAATTAAAACAAATACCTAAAAGCATTAGGGTTCCTATCCAAACACGCTCTGATGGCTTTCTGTCGTAGTTCCTCATTCTCCAGGTTGTTATGGCAGTTGGTGCAGTTGCAGGAGTTGCAGAACTCTCCGTTGGCGAAGCAATCGCAGTACAGCTTCAGGCACTGAGACTTCGTGCAGTTGCATGCCTTGCGAGGGCGGAGGCCTAGGTCTCCCGATACCATGTCTGGAAAAATATTATTATTAAATTTATATGTCATTAAAAAATACATGAGATAGGTACAGATTAACAAAGATCTTTACAAATTATATGGTTGTGAAATTCTAGATACCAGTGCATTCTTATTTATTTTAGGTATTTTTTGGTCATGGACTTAACTTCGATTATTCTTAATTTATATTTAATTTCGCATTAAATTTAAAAAATAGTAATACTACAAATCAAAACAAATACAGATGAGAGGAAGAGCGCTAAAGTAGCAGGGTTCAATTTTGCTGTTCCAACATTATTCTTATTTATTTATTTATTTCTACCTTACAACTATCATTACACTTAAATCAACTTAACCTAAAATCACATTTGAATTATATTACGAGGGTTGTTTACCTACCAGTTTCTGAGAGAGCTTGAGATTGTTTTGGCGACAAGTAGGGAATGGGTATGGATTCTCCTTCCACGTTAATCTGCATGTTTGGGTACTCCTTGCAATCAGTCTGAAACAAACGACATTTTAAAAATAGAAAAATCTATGAAGCTGTAAATTCGGTTGTAATTGCATCAAAATTAACTGTGTTTGCAAAGATAAAAAAATAGGGTTTTAATTAATATCATGTTTGAATCCCTATTCAAAGTCAAACCCGACATATCAGACTTCCTAAATATGAATATCTAGAATAACTATTAAACTTTCGCGTTGCATATTTATTGATTATGATTTGAACAAACCGCATTGCGACCATGACAAAGCTCAAACTTGTCGAATTGTCAAGCATCGAAAGGTAAATTAAAATTAATTGGGTTAATGCCCGTTTAAATCATATCATTAAATATGCAACGACGGTGCTTGACGTTTCGACAAAGTTGTACTTTACCATGATCGCAATGCGGTTTGTCAACGTCAAGCACCGAAAGGTAATAGTTATTTATGGTACAAGTGAGAAAAAGTTTATATTTCTGTTGTGAGTGCCAATTTGAAATCTTGAGCTTGCGAAGTAGTCTTTAATTGAATCACGAGCGTAGCGAGTGATTCTAATAAAGACTACTTCGCAAGCGAAAGATTTTAAGAGGTCACGAACTGGAAATTAAATTTTTATCACGCGTTACAATACAAAACTTTTCACCTCTTCCAGTAAGAAAATATTAAGATTTAAATAAACTCACGTACTCGATTGCTTAACCTGAAATAATTCCATGAAATACGACAGTAATACCGATTCATAATGCGTTTTAGGGCCTTTTGAAAGTCGCCACTAATTAAATATGTCGTACGCTTTCAAATACTTTTCACGTGAATTTTCTGGTAAAAAAGCAAACTTTTGTGTTAGAAGCAAGTTGTCGCAACTCCACAAAGTTCTTCATCACTGGATTCACTATTTTTTTGTTAAAAAGTTCCAGTAAACAATTAAACATAAACTGAAAAGAATTTATAGTTGCCCGCGATGACTGACACAGACACAGACTTTTTTTTAACACGCTTATATTAGCTTCACCTGTATGTTTGTTTGTTTGTTTGTTTGTTTGTTTGTTTGTATGTAACCGACTCCTTTGGACTCGATTTTGACCCACTTTAAACGGACAGATTTAATTCACACTTTCTACACTTGTAAAGAATCAGCGACAATATAATAATTTCGTAAATTTATCTCATTATCCTGATTAGGATCGCCAGGATTAAAAAAAAACTAAAACTAAAAAGTGAAAAATAAATATAGTTTAAAAAAACTAAAAAAACACGCTTTTAAAGCACATCAAACTAAAAAGTGAAAAATAATTCTTATTATAACCTGAAAATAATAATAAACGAAAAATACTAGTACTATTGTGAAAAAAAGCGTGGGGCGCTCTGTGCCATATTTTTCGTCTATCGAGCGACCCACGCTTTTTTTCACAATAGTACTAGTATTTTTCGTTTATTATTATTTTCAGGTTATAATAAGAATTATTTTTCACTTTTTAGTTTGATGTGCTTTAAAAGCGTGTTTTTTTAGTTTTTTTAAACTATATTTTTTAAATCGTGCGTTCGGAAATTCATTCCGTAACATTTATTTATAGAGTCTAATATTAAGTACCCGATTTTAATTAATTTAATGGTTAATCACGAATATAAAACCATGAAAATACTTAATAAGCGTGTATTTATATAATTTAAAATAATTAAAACGTATCGTTTGTAGTTTTTTAAATAAAATTGGTGTCAATATTTATTACTAACCTCCATGGTGGCTGTTTAGTATTGTTTTTTGCGCCTATTCATTGGAAGGATTTAGGGTTTCGAAATTTGAATCACTTTGCCTCACTAGTGAGTAAAAAGCGTTTTTACTCACTGAATTCTCGCAAGCAAACGATCTTTTTCGTGCTGGTGTGGTGAAAATAATATTTAATTGCGTTAATCCCCGTTCAAATCATATGAATAAATAACTAGAGATGAAAATAAAGGTAGAAAGCAGTGGTGGACTTACCAGCTGGCTGAGTAGGCTGCAGCCTAGGGCGGCAGATTTTTGGAGCGGCAAATTTGGGGACCAACATTTTATTTTTGCTGCATTGAATTTGATCATAGAAATTAAAAAGATTTCTGCATTAAGGTTTTCTGATTTTTTACAGATAGAACTTTGCAACAAATTTTGGCGCTGACTTGTCATTGTACATTCGGTATAGTATAGATCGTAAAAATAATCTAGGACTTGACAATTATAGGGGCAAAAGCGGCAAAAACTTGCTAACCTTAAAAAATTGTTTATCCGCCACTGCAGAGCACTGCAGAGCCCACAAAACGCAGCTCAATGGCGACATTCAGTGAGAAGACAATTTTAACCACATCACTATAGACTACACTACAAAGTTACAAATAAGAAAGATTTTCACTCACCATCATACTATGCCTTGAGCTTTCACTGCTGACTCGCATGTTCTTGTCGTAGTTGGAAGGTATCACGATGAGGGGATGCTCTTCTGTTCTGTTACTGGAATCCAGCGCCTCCATGCTGTTAGACTCTTCTTCTTCCACTGAAGTCTAGAGACGTGGTATAGGAATAATATTATTAGTAAATGTATTAACTAAATACAAGCTGTAATGTTATTATCATGGATGTCCGTCAGGTGGTAAACAGAGTGGTTTTTTTTTTTAGTTAAAGTACTTTTTTACACTTCAAAGGGGTGAGTTCGACACAACAAAGGATTGTATAAAAAATCTTAACAAGTTCGAAAAAGCAAGTCTTTTTATTTTTTTCATTCCATCATGATGAATCATTATTCATCACAGCAGTCTGTGCTTGCAATACCATGTTCTGATTGAGTGAAGTAAAATAAATTTAAAGTTAGTTTTCAGCTATTTATAAAGGCATCTTACAAAGTCATTAACAATTTTTTTTAACACAAAATACAAAAAATATGTTCACATACCTCATGCCTCTCAAACTCCACTTCCACCTCGTGCATTCCGTCATGGTCCACCATCCTCCTCTCATCGTCATCATTGGGCAGTGCTTGTATCGTCGCATAGGAGTCCTCTCCCTCCGACACCATGGAGTCTCTACTCAGAGCAGTCTCTTCTATGTCCGGTTGTTCCACAATTGGAGGATCGGATTGATCGTGATCTGTCACCTCCACGGGAGATAGAGGCGCGAGGAGGCTTTGCGATGACCGTGATTGTTGCTGTAATATTTTTTTAAATATATAATTCTCGATAAAATGAGTTATAAAATTAAAGAGTATGAAGAGGTCTTTTTGAAAATTTAAAAATAAATAAATCTTCAGGATAACATCATGCCCGTGATCACTCGCATTTTATTTTCATTTATTTATTTAAACTTCATATATAAAAAATTGTATACAAGGCGGACTTAATGCCATAGGCATACTCTGCCAGTCTACCTTTGGGTGATGCAGAGATTAACAAGGCAGGTGAAGTTATAAAATATAGCGTTTTATTTTAAATAAAAGGTCATAAAAATCAATACAATTAATGAATACATAATAAAAATATGTGCGTATATATAATATATATACGCACATAATTTCATCAAAAAAAAAACTTAAATATAAGTAAATATTTAATAAATCCGTTTTCATAGAGGGCGACCTCATCGCCATCTATCGGGCGTAATACCTGACGAAAAAATCTCAAATAACACCTCCGTAAACCAAGAACTGAACTGGGAACTAGTTAGAATGATAGAAGTAAAAGTAGACCATCATGGTAGAAAAATCTATATGTCAGAATTGAACTCCCAAATAAAAAGTATATAGATATTATGCCATAGTAAAGATTTCGCAAATCGAAATAAAATTTCAAATTAATTATTTGCTGTAATATGCATTCCTTTTATATACTACACCATTATAGGAGGGGCCTTCGAGTCTTTAAAACTTAAATAACGAATCATAGAGGTACTTACCGACGACATAGGTACAGTAGCTGATTTGATGGGGCGGGGTGCTATTCGTACCAGCTTCTTCTGGGGTTTCGAGGTCACTGCACAAAATAAAACAAATATTTCAGTTATTTAACATATTGAATAATTCGCGTCGCACAATGTTTAATGACAACTGACTTATTTTTGAACAGTTCCAAAGTTTCTTGTTCCATGTTTAACATTTTCAAATTAATTTTCGTATTTAGAGTCCATGTCATAAATTATTTGAATTAGATTTCCATTTTCTAAAATTAATATTTTATAAGACATACAGAGGCAAAAAGTATAGAAATAAAATTTTATTAATTAAAAATACTGATATGGGTATGCTGTCTAACAAAAATATGACCAACAAAATTATTATTGACAGATGCTTAACTTTAGGCTCTTGGTACATTACGCTACCAAAATATTAGAAACTCAACGATTTTTGTCTCTAAGTTTAGCTATCGCAATGCAATACAAATTCTTAGATGTTCATGAATATAAATATCCAATGGTCCCAACGACAAGGCCAAATACACACATTCACTCACTCAAGCACACACAGTCTCAGAACAAATCTTTGCAAATCACTCAAAGATTTGTCCCATGTGGGGATTGAACCAACAACACCATTCAGTGGAGAGCGGTGAGGCGACCACTTAAACCACTACACTACACGTGCAGACAATATGCATTAAGATATAGAGCCAAGAATCAGAGATTACTCAGATCAGACTAATTTCTCTGAGAGAGATGAAAATCATCGAGTATCGGAGATTTTGATAGCGTAATGTAACGAATATACTGAATCAATCTCAAACCTTATGCGCCAATCAAAACTGCTATTTATTTTGCTATTTTTTGGCAGGCGCTATTACGCTATTTTCTATAAAGTATACAACTGATGGTAAGTAAGTAAAAAATGCAACTATTGAATAAAACACAAAAGATTGTGTTTTACGCTGGAGTAATACATTTTTTAGCCTCTTGTACCATTCTACTTCTTTGCAACATAAAACAATATGTATTCCTCTTTCATGTAAATGGCTTTTTATATTACACATTTTTGTATTTTTTTTTTGTATTTACAAGATGTATAAAAAAGTTGATTCTACAATACCAAGCATGTCCAAGTAAGCTGTGCAGAACAAAAGATTGGGTTAGTAAAATGTAGTGTATTTAATCATGATGTTATGAAATGACACTAAAGTTACTTTGATCTTACTTTTGGGAGTGGACACGCTTCCCGTGGGTATTAACGGAGGCGGATCTTCGCTACTCATGCCTTCCGACATGTGAATTATATTACCTGAAAATACATGAAGTGAGAATAGCACAGCACAACAAATAAATAAATATATAATAAATAAATTGATAAATATATCATTGATTTAGAAAATTCACCTCGAACTTGACCTTGATCTTTTTATTGTCATGGTCTAAAATACTGACTGGCTCGCTCATAAAGAGTAGCCCTCGACTTTAAAGACCATTCAATTATTTTCGTTCTCTAAATAGATTATGAGAAAGCTATTCGACGTCATTCTTATTAATTCTTCTGGTGCATGAAAGGAGCCTCCCGAGTGACGTACACAACGATTCCCTACGACTGGCGCACCCTGGGCCATTCGCGATTTCTCCAAAGCGGATTGGCTAATCCTTTCACCACAATGGCAAGTCAAAATAAAATTTGACTCAGCGATCGACACGACGAAGAAGAAGATTCATCTAGTCACGTATTTAGCTGTATATCAGTATTTTACGTAGAACAACTGCCATCAGACCGGCACAACCCAGTACGAGGTGATACGATACTCATTGTTAGACTAGTTGTCAGACTTTCTGGCCTCTGACAACCCGTATTAACGACTGCCATAGATGTTCAAATGTTCAAAAATGTGTATGTTTAGAAATGTTACTACAATCAATAGTGCATAGTTATACACAATATTACTACAGGTATGTACCTACCGACTTTTTATGTATTATATTTTTAAAATAGTTATAATTAATGTTAAGTTTTTTAGAGGCGATAAAGCCTGGTGGAAACAATAAGATACATTTATTGTAATTCGCATAACAATGTTATTCTAAATTGTATACTTTTTCTTATGTCAATAAAGAATTTTTTAAACTCAAACTCAGATGTCCAAATGGCAACCGGAACCGACGACTCGGAGCGTGCTTTCCGAGGAAAACTCGTTATCTTGAGATGGTCACCCATCTACGGCCGACCGTGGTTAGCATGATCGATCGGTAATCGCGGCTTTGACTTAGCCACAAGCTCGCAAAGAAATCGTTTATTTCCGTGGTTAAGCCGATTTACACACGTTAATTTCGGAACAATATTGCTTTCAATTCCCAAATATTACGGGTTCGTACCTTTGGTATCCGACAAGACGTAGCTGGGCACGGTGACGGTCGCGGAGGGTTTGATGGCTGGCTTCTGCGGCGCCGGGGTCGGGTTGGTTATCAGGCGAATGTATTGGATCTGCAAGGGAATGTTAACATTTATATATATTTTTAATCAACTCCCATAAATGCCTCTCTCAACAAATTTGACTTAGGCTAGTGACTAGTACACCTACGTCGCATGAAAACAAATTGCCAATAAATAAAAATAAATAAATAAATAAATATTCCACAACTTACACACAACGCCATCTAGTCCCAAACTAAGCAGAGCTTGTACTATGGGTACTAGAATAACTGATACTAATACATATATACTTTTCTTTTGTAAATACATACTTATTATACATAGAAACACCCAGACTAAAACAAACCCCCATGTTCATGCACACAAAGATTTGTCGTGGGAATCGAACCCACGACCTCGGCGTCGCAGTCAGGTATACTACCCACTCCGCCATCCGGTCGTCAACATGTAATTTTATTTTTCTTTTCTTTAATCTGCATTCGGCTGTAAGCCATAATCAGATGTGTTCCACGGTTCCATTGACCTTCATCCCTTGTGGTCATGTCCCTTGGTTACTGCCTCTATATTATAAGCACATAAATTAATTAGCCCGAAATTTGACCACACAAGAAACAACAAAGCGCCTAAAGAGATGGCGAGTGCTGGACCTGGATCAGAGACAGGAATTTTAAATTTAAATATGTCAAATTCAAATTCATTCAAATAATCTTTATTCATATAGACACAATTCAAAATTCTTAAATTATGTTCTTATGATGCGTCCATATTTTTCTTGTTGTTGTGATTGTGTGATCCAAAGCAACTTACTCCAACGCTGTCTTGTCATTTAAGTAGTCCGAGATTGCATAGTATGCTTTCTTACATAATTTAACTTTAACAACTGTCTTAAACTTATTTACAGACAATACTCTTATACCATTAGGAAGTTTGTTGTAGAAGCGTATACATAGGCCCATAAAAGAATTGTTAATTTTGTGGCGACAAGTCGTATGAAGTACAAGATTATCCTTATTTCTAGTATTAACATTAAGAGTGTCACTTTTCTTTTTAAAACAAAATGAATAACTTACGCCTTTACCAGGAACATTTATTTGATGTAATTGAGACCTCTGTCCTTGCACTACGACTTGGCCTTCCTTAGTTATCTGAAATCAAATATATTTTCTTAATTCCTTTAACATTACATTCATACTATTCTGTACAGTGAACCAACAAGAGCAAAATCTTCTAAGTCATTTATTTATTTATTTATTTGATTAAAACGGCTACAAGAACCAATTATATTAATCACAACATATACATAACACAAGAAAAATATAATATGTAATATTACTGATATTCACAAAATTGTTGCAAAAACACCAATAATACACCGTATTCATTTGAAAACAAATCAATTTCTGTATTGGAGTCCATGAGATTGTTGAGATAGTAAAGACTAACAACACCAGTTATGGATAAGTGAGTTACATATCTAAATAGGGTATATATAACACTTATTTAATATGTAATTCCCAACATGCATATCTATTGCAGTCAGTTTTCACTATGGCGTAGAAGTTTTTGCCCTGCATACCTAATTGAAGCGGCCGTGGCGCAATGGATAAGGCATCGGTCTTACGATCGAGAGGTCGTGGGTCCGAATCCTGGCCATTACACCACGGACGTGAACTTCCTCCTAACACAAGCGAATTAAGCTTAGCTGGAGGGGGTTAACAAGAATACTAGTAATTTGTATTTGCAAATTGCTAGTAAGCTTTTTAAGAAAAAAAAAAAATTGCTTGGCCATACATAAAAAAAATGATAACGATATGTATCTTATAAGAATGTTACCTGAGCCGTCTTCGGAGGCGCAGTTGTTTTTAGTATAACATTTTGACTAGGATTTGCAGTGATTACCACCTTTTTAGTAGCACCTGTTAACAATAACATTTTATTTAAAACACTTTAATTTAAAAATACGAAGGTCATTTTTTTCTTGTGATATAGGGCTATTTTTGTACTCATCATGTCAAGGTGTACCTTTACAATAAAACAATAAAAGTAAAAAGTGCACAGTGAAAGCACCCGCCAGCAAATTCATGTATTTGTTTAGTACCATACCTTGAGAAGTTGCTGATAACAATTTTTGTGGTTGTTGTATTGATATTATTTGCTTTTTTAATTTGATACCCTGCTTTGATGGCGATGTCAGTAGGACCTGAAAAGTAATTTATTTATAGTCTGGGACATCTTATTTATTTATTGAGATAATGACGATGTGCATCAATTACAATTATCTTACATTACATTTCACAAATAATATAATTATTATGTTAAAATACACTATATTATTCAGAATTTGATTATTACATTATTTTTGAGGTAACATACATTGACACAAAACAATCAATCTACATGTCATGTCACATTAGATTAGTACATGTCTGATTTCAAGCATGTCGGAGTTTCACTACGCGATCGAATCAGAAATGACGAGATCCGTAGGCGAACTTAGGTTACCGACATAGCTCAGCGAGTCGCTAAGCTGAAGTGGCAGTGGTCTGGCACATAGCTCTAAGGGCAGATGGCCGTAGGGGCAAAAAGGTCCTTGAGTGGCGGCCACGAACTGGCAAAAGCAGCGTGGGACGGCCCCGATAGATGGACGGACGATCTTGTCAAGATCGCGGGGAGTCTTTGGTTTCAGTCGGCACAAAACTGCGCGCTGTGAAAATCGATAGTTGAGGCCTCTGTCCTACAGTGGACGACTCTGGGCTGATGATGCTGCTGATGATGATATTTGATCACTTTATTTCCCTACTGGTCGTCAAAATCATTAGATATATCATGCGAGTATCTATATATTTAGATATATTTAGACTATTCAATAGTTGTGTAGATATATTTTTTTTAACTTATGAATCGCAAAATTTGGTTGAATTGAATTAAATTTAGTTAGAATAACAACGCGATCTTGACAAATCCACTTTTCGCGATTTGCAAGCAAGTTCAAAGCGAGGCGATTGCATATTTTCATACTTTGATATAGTCACGCCTCATCACGCCTTTAATGGGCGGCTCATTATTATGTATGCCATTTTAAAATCACGAATTTACAATTTGAAGATGTTTAAAAGTATCAATCATAAGTATTGATATAGTACCTTGGTGCCTCCGATGCTGATGGGCACAGTCTTGGGCTGCATGACGTAGCGCGCGCGGCCGCCGCCCGCCGCCAGCCGCAGCGTGGGCGGCGCCGGGCCCTCCGCCGCGCTGGACTGACCTGCACATTGTTATTGTATTACTCAAAAGGATTACATCTCCTCTTCTATTTCAAATTCAATAAATCACATTTCTTTTTCTTGCCATAAAAAGCTACCTACAAATATTTATTTATATATTTATTTAATAGGTACATCAACAATATACATACAATAGTATCACTGTAACACATGGTTGAAATTTTTTGGTCTTGTATGTATATCTTTTATAGATGTACACAACACTCTTTGTAATTTAAAGACACGTTATTAAATGAAAAAGAAAGAAAGAATACAAGATGCAAAAACTTAAACCTAAAGATAACAAAAATGTAACAACTTAATGGCTAAGGTTATGTGAGATAATTTTTTTAAATCATAAAACAAAAAAAAAAAAAGCGAGAGAATCGCGACGAGTCCGCCCTTATATCGTCGGAGAATCTCCACGAACGAGCGATAATTCCGCCTCGTATCGTCGCGAGTCGTAACGGAATCGCAGCGTTTCCGCGGCGACTCGTAACGGTATCGCCGCGTTTCCTTGACGACGCGTTGTAAAAGCAAGAATTCAGTTACGTTTGACAGAGCGTCGCGAGAGCGCGGCGAGCCCGCTGCTAGAAGCGACGATGTAATGACGTTTCACACGCTCGTTGCCACTCGTCGCATCGCGGCGATAATATCGACGTGTGGAGATGGCTCCATAGTGTATAGAAATACGTGGCACGACGATAATATCGCCGCGATTCACTCGCTCGTGGAGACAGCGCCTTAGTGATAGGGTAGCGCGGCATTCTGTTGGGCACTGCTAGTCTGACGTTATTCAACAAATAAGTTGGGAGCAAGTTAAATTTTAAGCCTCAATTTTACAGTTGTTAGATAAACCTTATTGGCAGGATAAGCATATATATACGGGGTGGATGCGACATAGCGACATTTATTGAAACCACAGCTTCTATACATGGCAAGTATCAATTTCCACCGGATAAAAATTCTCTGGCGAAAAAAAAAATCACGTTCTCCGAACAATTTGTTTTTTCGCCAGAGAATTCTTTAACCGGTGGAAATGCATACTGGCCATGTATAGAAGCTGTGGTTTCAATAAATGTCGCTATGTCGCATCCACCCTGTATAACACACATAAATAAAAGTGACAGCTGTGTTCTTTTTCAAGTGTTACTTGTGTCACTTTTAAATTCGGTCAGGCTATGTTTTATGGGTTGGATAAGATCTATCCGGAAACGAGGCATTTTAAATCTCTTTAAATTGAGTTGAAATAAGTTTAGTTCACAAATACTTACTTTGTATATTCTGTACAATAAATTTCTTCAACATTGGCCTCTGTACATTCGTACCAGTGATTTGTTTGGCTGAAATAAGTTGACCCTGAAATATAATAAATTACAATCATTGTATTAGAAGTTTGTCCATCTGAATAAAATATTAATAAATTAAAATTAAAATAAGCCTTTATTGCCATTAGTTTTTAACTTATATAAATCATTTTACAATGATTATAATAAAATAAAAGAGAAAAACTAAATCTAACTTAAACTAAATCTTCTTATTCTCGGCATTCAGTTGGTCTCCCCTCTTAACGGCTTGTCATACGACAAAGTTCAACTTCTATGCCATGTTAATTACATTTCGGAGTAGAAATCAAGAATTTGTATTAGCTAATTCAGTGAAATATAACGTGAATTACCTGTTCATTAGCATTGGCCCGTACATAATGCACTCCTGAACCAGATGTAACAAGTTTTATTTTCTGAGCGCCACTCGCCGGCACCATCACTAATTGTTTACCGATTTGCGCTGCAATGACAAATAGTAGGTATAATATAAAATAATTGTAACATAAGTTAAACTGATTAGTGTATATTTTATGCGCCTCTCACGGCGAGGTCTCGGGTTCGATTGCCGGGTTGGACAGTGATTTTTTTTATAATTTATTTTCTGTCAGGAAATACACAATAACAGCACGGAGTTGGAATTGTGCCCAGTGGATGGCGATAGGCTCACACATAACAGGTGCAATGTGGGTGTTGTACACCTCTGCAACACCCTTCTGGGTAATATAGGCGTTATGTTATGTTTTATATCTGCCTGCGATACAAGCCCTGAGCTTAGTGCAGAAGCCATTGATGATCTCATTTTTTAAGTGTTAAAATTAAATAAATATTGCTAAAAAAATATATAGTGAATATAGTCGTGACGTTTATTAAATCGAGCTAACTCGTCGTTAGAGGCTTAAATATAAAGGTGTTTTTACATCTAAACCAATTGACCGTTGATCAATGTTATATTGATATACCATCCTAACACATCCCAGTGAACCAATATTATTGTTGATAAAGGGTCACTGATATGAGTGTTCATCAAGACCTTGCTAAAACAAAATAACGATGTAAAAACTTACTTAGCACAGCATTGCTGCTGTTACTGCCGCCTTGTAAAACGCCAGTGAGCGAGACTTTCTTCATTAAGCTCGCGTTTTTATTGCCAATGATGTATGTAGGTGTGGGTTTCTGTGCGATCGCGAACGATGGACTCGACAAACTGAAGGTCTTGGCCGCGGCAGGCGCTAGCTTTGGAGGCTTGGGTGCGATGGCAACGTGTCGCGGCACCTCTATGGGCACCTCTTTCTTAATGCGAGCAGGAGGGATCGCTGCTGCCTGAAATGTAAAGTGGTTGCTTGAATGAATATAAAGCAACAGTTTATTCTAGCCTTCCAAAAGGACTAGTTGATGTATGTAAGATTAAAAGACAACATGACAATATTTATTTTTCTAAAATTTGACAACAGGTCTAAATTCTGTAATTATTATAATGGTAAATAAATAATAGGTATTTGGCTTGACATTTCGAGATGACTTGCATCATTTGTGATCACGAGCAGACTGGTCATGCATAGGTATTTATTTACTTTTATAATAATTACGCGATTTAAACCGGTTGTCTATTTTTTGGAAAATGTTCTCATATCGCGGCAGTTTAAAAAAAAAATATATTTATAAACCATTTCAGTTCAAACAACCGTCACCTGCTAATATTATTGATGTGAGAATAGCAACATTTAAATAACCTGTATCAAGGTTAATTTATTTTTCTAAAATTTAACAACAAGTCTAAATGCTGTAATTATTATAAAGGTAAATAAATACCTATGCTTGATGTTTTGAGATGACTTGCATCATTCATGGTCACGAGCCAACTGGTTAAGCATAGGTATTTATTTACCTCAACAATAATTACGCGATTTAAACACGTTGTCTAATTTTTGAAAAATGTTCTCATATCGCGGCAGTTTAAAAAAAAAAATATAAACCATTTTCAGTTCAAACAACCGTCACCTGCTAATATTATTGATGTGAGCATAGCAACATTTAAGTAACCTGTATCAAGGTTAAAAGAATCTATTATCATTTAATTATAAAATAACTATAATAACAAGTATGTTGTGTTCAATTTATAATGAAAAAAGCTTTTAAAATAAATCCGTACTTTTTAAACAAAAATGGTGATCAACTAACTAAGACTGACTACGAGACTTACAACTAATGAGGATAGTAATCATAAATAATGTATATAAGTACCTTAACATGGATGTATTTAGGTTGCACAGGGACTTCTTGAGCCATACTCTGAGTCATTGCCTTTGTGTCAAAGTTCAGATCTATAATTGATTCTGACTGTGATTCCAGAATGTTTATTTGCTGAAAAGAATTATAAATTAAATATAAAAATCATAAATATTTCACTTTTAAAGGGCCAACACATATTCAAAGAAAAGCATCACCGAATTCAGAGTGAACTCGTGAACAATGCAGCAGAAATATTCTTTTTGAAAATTTATTGGGACAAAAAAATTCAGTAGCATTGCTCTTTGAAATTGCTCTGAAACACTATATTATTATTATATGGTATACTAGCTGTGATATATCAAATTTTCATTTAAATTGGTCCCGTTTAAAAGTTAAGCTGATAAAAACAGACAGACACAGACAAAATTGTAAAAACTGGATTTTGGGCTAAAACAACTATACTAGCTTGGAAAACATTGCTATTTTGACATAAAATACAGTCACATAAATTTTATTTGTTGGTATTGAGTATTGATAAGTAAGATGACATACATTTGACTCCACTAGTTCACTGGTTTCTGGTATAACTTCATCTTGTGTGGAGTATTCTTGCAATGTATACTGATCGCCCATGAAATCTGAAACTAACAAATAAACAAAATTATAACACTAAACTGTTTTTTTTTTTACGTATTTGGATAGTCTAGTTTCTATATACAGTTAATATAAACAATTACCAATAATTTCTTCACTGCCAGTGTCCATGAGCATGGGCTGTTCCTCAATGTGGTCAAATTCCATGGGCATATCTCCCTCATGGCCAGTGGCTTCCAGGGTGATGTCCTCTTGGGTCACCACCTCTCCAGAGTGATCAAAGTCCATCTAAAAGAAAACTTAGTTGTTTAATGTTCTACAAAAGTAAAGTGTAAACTCTATTTAATGTTACTGAAATTAACACATTAAAAAAAACACCACTCTGGTTGGTTTTTTTTTTTTTTAATAATAATGACAACTCTCTTTATTGCCATAAAATCAACTGTGCAGCCAAAAGTGATGTGAAACATATTGTATTTATTTTTTGTTTTTTTTTTTAATGCAGAAACTTAGTGAAACAGAGCCTTGTCCACAATCTCATTCAAATATAGTGCACAATAAGAGAACACAGTCAACAGTGAATATTTTAAATTTACAACTCTAAATAAATAAGTTTTCAGCAGGCTATCTTTCTCCTATGAGTTTGTCAAGACTAAAATGTAAACAGGACCATTCTGACAGTCTCAAACTTTAAAGGGGCCAGCATGTAAATTTTTCAATACACTCAGTTAAGTAATCGAAAGTATAAAATTTATGTAGTAGCATTCTCAAAAGAGATTATAGTATCAATGGCACTATAAGTTATACTGTATGATAAACATTGATTACAACTTATTGATTTGTATAGCAAAGCCCTGTGTTTACTATGGACTGAATCAGTTCGGACTTGGGACTTAGGACATGCAGTATTAGTAAATTTAAAACATCAGAACTACCAGTGAGTAGCCAAATCAAACAAGCAAAAAGTACCACCAAAATCATCTTACAAAATATTATTATTGTCATCCATCTACTACTACTGCTAATCAACAGTAAGAGTACACATACATAATTGCCGTAATTTACCAAATTCATCTAGAGATTTAGAATTATTTTACTAGATTTAGGAAAATTATGAATTCTACTTACACTGCCCATGTCACTTTCCAAGTTCAAAGAATCGTCCAAATTATGATCCATGTTGGAATTAGACACTTCTAGTTTTCACTAATGACTCTGTGACTGTAGTCAACAATATTAAAGTTCTATTCACATGAAAAATCTGAATCATTTTTGAGTTCAAAAGACGCCGCCATTTTATAAGTTGTCAAATTCTTCCGACAAGCCCCCGAAGTCTCACAGTTGAAAACAAATCGACATAAACCTAAAACAATATTTTTGTCCAAAATTTCACCATACACTCATAGAAAATCACTTCAAATTAAACTTGGGCAATAATTCTTTAGTTTGATAGCCATAAAAATTAAATAGAACAAGTTAATTATTAGTAAAATGCAATTTATGTGAATAAATTCCTATGGCGCTTCTTTCAATTTTTTGACGTCTAATTTTAGCCAACATAATAAAATTAAAAATAGAGAAATTAAAAAGGTATTCGGAACATCGACTGAACGTATTAGTCGATTAACTTGTATACGGATGCCTTGTAAATCTATATTTAATAAATTTTTAGTTTGAATTTGGCCATCTCATATTGAGACTATTACATAATTGAAGGGCCCAGTTGCAGAAGTCCCAAAGTCCAAAAACTCAGGTTGTCAAAAAACGATAGTAAAACATAAAAACAAATAGTGAAATATTTCTATTTAGGTTAGAGAAGAAAATGAAACTTCACAGTGTTAAAAAATAATCAACGTTTTATTTAATATAAAAATATTAAATATTACTATTAAACCTCTCAGTATAATCAACTTTTTGTGAACTGGACTTAGGTCCCAAACATTGGACTAAGCCTCTTTTAACGCTTATTCTAAGGACTTAGGTACTTTTATTAAAGATTTCTTGGACTTAAATCTACACAAACAAAATATGGTGGACTTTAGGACTTAAGCACTAAATTTTAATTGAAATATATTTTTTATGTGAGATCAATTTAAGTTATATACTCGTACAATGTACTATGTACTGAGATCATTCATAATATTTTGGTTTCTGGTATATTAAACTAAACATTATTATTATTACTAAATTAAATTTCACTTCTTGGTAAGTTATTTTCATCAGCTGACAGTATAATAATTATCTTCTCAAAATATTATAATAATACACTCTTAGAAGAGCAAAATAGAAAACTGGTTACATATTTGTTGAACTTACTGACTAAACATAAATATTATTTTGGTTTTAACTAAATAAAAATTACATACGGGATGGATGCAAACATAGCGACATTTATTGAAACCACAGCTTCTATACATGGTCATTATCAATTTCCACCGGTTAAAAATTCTCTGGCGAAACAAAAAATCAAACAAATTGCACGATCGCAATGTTCAATTTGTTTGGAGAACGTGAATTTTTTTATTTCGCCAGAGAATTTTTATCCAGTGGAAATTCATACTGGCCATGTATAGAAGCTGTGGTTTCAATAAATGTCGCTATGTCGCATCCACCCTGTATAACAAAAACAGTTTTATGTGAAATCAAATCACACTTAGCGTTCTAGGATCATTCTTTATCATCCTCAGAGTCCACATCAACCAGATTTGGTGCATTATTTTCATCAACTTTACTTGGACTTAGGAACTTATTGGTTGGACTAAGGAACTTTATGATATTGAATGAGGTTACTTAGTGACTTCTTAACCAAAAGTGTTAGGACGTAGAGACTTATTATGCGCCAAGTGACTTTTTTACGTCAAAATCATATTTAAAAAAAAAAAAAATGTGTCTTTATATCGACCTAGGTACTTGTTTCCAAATAAAAAAAAATGTGATTATATAATATTTGACATGCTCTACACGTTGCCCTTATCAGATGAAAAAGACCCTAAGTGGACTTAGGGACTTCTGCAACTGGGCCCTTCAATTGCTTCTGGATTTATATTTTATGTATTTTGCTTAATTAAAATTATTTATTGAATTATATAAGAATAACTTATACTAAAAAACCAAAATAGTACACGCACGAGTCAAATATATATGCCAATAATGCTGCCAAAACGCGTTGGAGAACGGGGGATAGATTCCGTCGCTCTAGTGTTAAATCATAGGATTTGACAACTAGTTTTGTATGGCGTGCAAGAGCGGTGTTCTTCCACATTTGGCAGCGGAGGACGCCGGACAATGACAATGAAGATCACAAAGGAAAGCTTTGAGAAGAATAAGTTACTACTATACTAGTGGCTGGCTTTTGTCTGCACGTGTGCTGACGTCACCACGCCGCTCTTCCGCACTTATGTTCAATCCCTTCAATCCCCACATGGGACAAATCTTTGTGTGATTCCCATGATTTGTTCTGAGACTGGGTGTGCTTGAGTGAGTGAAAGTGTGTATTTGGCCTTGTCATTGGGACCATTATATAGTGTGATTGCTTCTGGCGTTCTATCTAATGTAAAAAATCCAAATTCATTTTATTTTAATATTTTGGTGTGCCTTGTGTGTACCTAGCATTAACTATAGTCTATGGTCTATGACACCGTCAAAAGTTAGTGTCAACCTCGTGTCAATGCTGTCAACTGTCAACGTGAAAATAAAATAAAAAAGAAAGACAAGACGAGTTGCCGAAAATATTTTCCAAATATTAAATAATACGACATCGCAATAAAACAATATGGCTATGAATTTGCAAGGCGTACGACAATATTTGAGTGAGCTTAGAAACTCTGGCGGATTGCATAAAGATCAAGCCGAAAAGTAAGCACTGTGAACTTGGTTGTTTACGTTTATTGCATTTTATTTAGTAAATTATTAAACATACTTTTCATTCTTTTAGGTACCGCAATATTTTGATGGAAATTCTTAAAAGTCCAGAGACAGAACTCGCCGAATCTCTGAAGGCTTTTGTTGAAGCAAGTATGTATGATTTTATCCCCAATAAACACAACCAAAATAACACCTTTAAACCATTTTACTGTTCCAAGATGAATAAAGTTTGTATAAGAGCTTTTTGTATAGCCATAAGCTGAATTAGGTAGAGTTCGGACACTTAAAATTCGTACATACAGCTATTATACAGCTTCTAAGAAGGTCTGTTGATAGCCATTGTTGTGATAGGTTTAGTCAGCCAGAAGGAGAAGAAGATTATACAGCTTAATATTGAACAATAGTATATTTTGTCTTTAAATTCTGTTTTATATGTTTTACTAATTATTTAGCTTCGAAATAACAAAATTATTTACGTTTTTATTGTAGTATTAGCTATTTTGTCACAAATACTTTTCATAGACCTTATCATATCCTATTTTTATTGGAGCCATTTTGGAGGGATGTTAACTTTCTTGCAGGTACATTCTCAGACCTAGTATTTATGTATGACAATACTATTTACTGTGTGTAATCTTAATTATTCATGCGGCGTGGCATATTCGCGGCAGAATTACTTGCGCACTAACAATTAACCATCCAATTTAACTCTTCTTTGAGCAATTTGTATGAATATTATCTGTAAAAATGCAAACAATAATATAAATGCTGAATACACTAACCAGTTCAACTTAGCTGAATAACTCAGTTGTAATAGCTTAATATAACTCTTATTCAAAAGTTATCAAGCTAATTGAAACATTATTACTATCTTACTCAGATGTTATTCAGCATTAAGCATTCATAATTGGGGCTCTTTTTGCTTGAATAATAGCTGCATATGCTGGTATGCAGACATTATTAATAAGCTTAGTATCAACCCAAGTAGGGTATACAATTTGATGTATTATCAGTCTTCATTTTACAGAAATATAAATTAAGAAACAAAATATGTAAATTTAATACAATAAACCACTGCCATTCCCTTGCTTAAGATACTTTTAAATTGTATAATTTCAGTTGTGAATGAGAATGTAAGCTTAGTGATATCCCGTCAGCTGCTTACTGATGTGAGCACCCACTTGGCACTGCTGACTGACCATGTGTCACAGGAAGTGTCACACTTTGCACTGGATGTCATACAGCCCAGGGTCATATCCTTTGAAGAACAGGTAAAAACAAGTCTTTTTGGCATATTATGATCTACACCTCAACTCAGTGATACCCCATCAGCTGTCATAGACCAGGTTTATATTATGACTGACTTTATTTTAGATTTGTTAAATACATTACATATCATATTTGCAAAGTTGGTGTGCAATTGTTTGTGTGCAAAGAATATAAAAATAATGATTGTAAATGTAATTTACTGTATAAAATATTTGCATGCTCTCAAATAAAGGGCAAAACATGCTGTACCTACCGAATTATAACAACATATTGTAACCATGTTTTATGAGAATAAAGATCTTGATTCTTGAATTCTTGATTTTTGTGCTTATAAATTATATTTCATCAAGTTTCTGTTTTTTTTTTAGGTGGCCAGCATCAGACAACATTTAGCCGACATCTATGAAAGGAATCAAAACTGGAAAGATGCTGCTAATGTACTGGTTGGAATACCATTAGAAACAGGACAAAAGTAAGATAAAAATCTTATATCTGGAACTTTAAAATAACACCAGTACTAAACTAGTTTGTTTAATTAATATCTTTCAATACACCCAATGATGTCAGTACCCTATTGTGAACCATGAGTACACTAATTCCCATTTAAAGGAATTGCCTGTTACCTAGGTGTGCAGTAAATAACCTTATGCAATCTAAAAAGATAATTGGCCTATCTGGCAAAGCTTCTGTTACTAAGGGCCTTTGTGGGATATAATCTCACCCACACTCCCACCACTGTGACTCCTGTGTGTGACGCCAGGATCTACAGCCTTGCTACATTATCTAAGGGCCGGTGTTGCAATCGTCTAGTAAGAACTAACCACCTGATGAATTATAACTTGAACTAATATGTAAGAATATAATGTAAACCTAAAATCAAACACAGCAAAACTCTTTATGATAATTTGCATTTGTAATATTTTTTTGGCAACTATGTCTTTGCTACGCCTTTTTGTATTTTATACAATATTTAAACCTTAAAATTGTATAAAAAAAATTGTATGTTACAGACAGTACACAGTGGACTACAAACTCGAGACATATCTGAAGATAGCAAGACTGTACCTGGAGGTGGATGACCCAGTGCAGGCAGAAGCTTTTGTGAATAGAGCATCATTGCTGCAAGCTGAGACCACCAATGAACAACTACAGATCTATTACAAAGTGTGCTATGCTCGAGTGCTGGATTATAGAAGGTATGAGCAATATTTCTAATTGATTATTTTTACAGCATTTAGCTATGCTTAGCAAATTATACTAAGAAACAGTTGAAAAAGATATGGGCCACGAAATGACGTATCATACAGTGTTGAGAAATTTAGGGTTCCGGTAAGAGGCGACCATAGCTGGATGGCTTAGAGCGGCTGCCCGGTGTGCAGTAAGGTCGCAGGTTCAAATCCTGCCGGTCCCATATCTTTTTCAACAGCAATATTATGTATTCATACCATATTTATGTATTCGAATTTTTGATATGATATTACTCCATGTATGTATTCACATATTCAGCACATAACTTTTTCTTCTTTTTTTAACTCTTTACTTTCTTATGCACCTACCTTTGTTCTTTCTGCATCACCTTAAGGTTGACTGGTAGAAAATGCCTAAGGCATTAAGTCCGCCGTTGTACTATATTTTAAGTGCAAGAAGTTTTAAAATAAATAAATAAAATAAATATTACCTGAATTTCTTGGGGTTTCATAGTACCTACAAGAAATCCTTATAGTTTGATATGTCTGCCTGAGTTATAGCGTCCAAACAGTTAGAGCCAGAAAACTAAAATTTTGTTTGGATATGTTTGTTAACTATGTCAAGAAAATGGTAGAATAAAATCTTGTAATATGCTTATATATTTATGGGTACTTATCATTATGTCCCCTACATGTGAAGTAGGGATGATTTTATTTATTTTCTATAGCCTACCACTAAAGCACTGCATTTGAAGCTTTGCACCTAAAGAATGCGCAAAATGTTGTAGATTTCTCCTAAATGATTTCAAAGAAAACAGTGACTTCACCTTTAATCTACCTTTAAACAGAACTATTTTTAGGAAGTTCACTGTCTTCCTTCTCCAGTTTGTCCATGAAGTAAATAATATTTATATAAATATAGTGCCAAACTAAGAAAAGCTTGTACTATGGGTACTAGAATAACTGATACTAATACATATTATACTTTTCTTCGTAAATACATACTTATTAAACAGATAAACAGATGAACACTTTTATTGGTAATGATAAATTACACGTCACAAATTATTAGCACATACAAAAACATGAATATAATTAAATCGATAATAAAAACAATAGCATCAACATATCATTATCATTATAAATAAGTAATAGAATTATGTAATAATATAAATTATTTAAAAATAGTCTACTAGTAAAAAAAAAAAAAAAACAGCTTGGCAGTTCTAATGGAACATTAGTAAAAAAAATACACATTTATTTTAAATTTAACTATTACTAATTTAAGAATATCTCATCTACGGAGTAAAAGGCTTCCTGAACGAGCCAGCACTTAAGTCTATTTTTAAAAACAGTTCGTGACTTTGAGGAGGTTACATTTATTGGTAAACAATTAAATATTTTAGGCCCTATCACGTGTGTAAGTTTACTATTATACATAGTACCGCTGTTCATGCCGCTGCTTAGCAGGCAGCTGCACAACACCGCTATCCGGTCGTCAAATAACTGGCTCAGATGACATAACACAAAAATTAAATTAACATGTTTTTGTTTTCGATATTCAGGAAGTTCATAGAAGCCGCACAAAGATACAACGAGCTTTCGTACCGCAACATTATACACGAGGATGAAAGAATGACGTGTCTCCGGAATGCTCTCATCTGCACAGTGCTCGCATCTGCTGGTAATTTAATTTTAAAGTCTTTGGAACCGATGCTGATTCGTTGGTTTAGTGGTTAGCGCATGCGCCTCTCACCTCGAGGTCTCGGGTTCAATTTCCAGGTTGGGCAAATTCACAAGAGCAGCATGGAGTTGGTAATGTGCTTGGTGGATGGTGATAGGCTCATACCCTATCCCATGGGACCTAAACATAACAAGTGAAATGTGGGTGTTGTACACCTCTGCCACACACTTCTGGGTTATATAGGCGTGATTTCATATTATTTTACTTCAGAAAACTTACAGCTAATGTGATTTAATTCATATAATAGACAGAGATGATGAGAAAATGAAGGCCAATTAAAAGTTTTCTATATAATTTTTAATATATAATTATGTCTTGGGAACCGCTTCCTGTTTGTTTCCAGTGCCGACTTTCGACTTCGAATGTACCGAAGCTGCCTTCAGCGGCGATTCTTTGTCTTTGGGTTTTTCGACCAAGAATAAAACAACGCCGCATAATGCAGCTTCAGCGGATTATTACTATTTACTTAGGGTTACTAACTCCACATTGGCAGCTAGCCAGTGCTGAGCCAATTCCTACCAATGTTTAAATTAACTTGTGGGGCAAGCATACGAGCGCTAGATAGAATTAGTCACGTTTTTGTCATATATTTATATGGGGAAAGA
This sequence comes from Hypena proboscidalis, assembly GCA_905147285.1. Lineage (NCBI taxonomy): Eukaryota > Metazoa > Arthropoda > Insecta > Lepidoptera > Erebidae > Hypena > Hypena proboscidalis. The sequence continues at coordinate 5,623,062 of LR990143.1, forward strand.
TGTCTTAAACGCTACATAATCTATCTCGTCTACTGCTTGCCCGGCGACATGGAGTATAAATTATAAATAAATAAATTTGGATTTTTTACATTAGATAGAACGCCAGAAGCAATTACACTATCCAATGGTCCCAATGACAAGGCCAAATACAAACATTCACTCATACAAGCACACCCAGTCTCAGAACAAATATTTGCAAATCACACAAAGATTTGTCCCATGTGGGAATCGAACCCACTACACCACACGTGCAGACAAGAGTATGCTGTCATCAACAAAAAAATGTGCACATAAATTATGCATTCCACTCCTCATTACCGCCAGCTTGGGGATGTTATTGCGGCAGAAGTATCACATTGCTAATGTGCCTACTATTTTCTCAGGTCAACAGCGATCCAGAATGTTAGCGACACTATTCAAAGACGAAAGATGCCAGCAATTACCAGCTTACGCAATCTTGGAGAAAATGTACTTAGATCGCATCATTAGACGAACAGAATTACACGAATTTGAAGCGCTCATGCAGACTCATCAAAAGGTAAATAATTGATTTAACTTTTTGCACAAAAATAGTACATAGGTGGACTTAATGCCTGATGGCATTCTATTACAGTCATCCTAGGGTATTGCAGGGATAAGCATAAGTAGGTGCAGTTCAGAAAGAGGAATAATCAATGATATGTAAATAGAAGAAGTACATATGATATAAAATCCGAGTATGTATCAATATATACCAAGATACTCCTACATGATATTGAAAATAAAAAATATAATATTTTATAACATAATAAATACAAAAACTGTATTTAATATTTATAAAGAAAAAACATGGACTAGTCTAAAAATTAAATTAACATTAAATACATTAAAATATTTATAATTAAAATAATCATAATTTCTTTTTAATGAAAAACCATGCGATTTTGCCTTATACTAAATTAAATCTTTCTCAGAATCTCAGAAAGAACTATAGTCGGAATTTTAATTCGATTCCAGATTTGACATTAGCTACTGTCATTTTGTGAAATAATGATACCACATATAATAGTGTAGTGATGAACACAAAAATCGATAAACAATCAGTGTATGTGCCATCATCCTTCATGATCACATTTTTTTAATTATTTCACACACAATTATAAAAGAAAAGTCTCAGATCGTTAATTAATCGTCAAAACTAAATTATCGGTTCAGAAATATTTAATTTCCTGATATACTTAGTTTACGAGAGTAAAATTATAAACGAGAAGAATCGATCTGGAAATATTCCATTTCCATATCGAATAATTTCGCAACGTCACTATTTAGTACTTGTCATAACGTTGCAACACTGAAATTGTCAAATCTGGAATCGAATTAAAATTCCGACTATAGCTACGGTGGCGAATTTACCAGTAGACTAAGTAGGCTTGAGCCTAGAGCGGCAAATTTGGAGACTGATTTTTTTTGTGCATCATCGCCGCCGCCTAACTAAAATCAAATCAAATCATTTATTTAGTACAAAATTGTACACAAATCTAGAGGCAAAACAAATAATATAAGTCTAAAATATCGAGTTACCAGCAATAAGTTAATTGTATCGCAGGCAGTATAAGCACTTACAATAAGTATACTTATCAAATGCTATTTAAGAAAAGGTCTATAGGAAATAATATAATTTATAAAACATAGCAACACAAAACATACATTTATATACCTAATTTACCTTAAAATACTTTATTGCATTTGAAAGCAAAGACACTCAGATGCTACATCAAGGTTATTAAATAAAATATTTAAAAATGGCAGATTTTAAATATTTTATTTATTAAAACAATTTTCGCAGACCTACTATTTTCCGCTAGTATTAAAGGCTTATATGACGATATTTCTGTGCCTACTTCCTAAACCAAACTCCTTAAAATAAACAAAGCGGAAATTGAGTTTTTCATGTTTCCCTCCGCAGGCAACTACATCCGATGGTACCGCAATCCTGGACCGCGCCGTCTTCGAACACAATCTGCTATCTGCCAGCAAACTGTACAACAACATAACCTTTGAAGAGCTAGGAGCTCTGTTGGAGACTCCCCCAGCTAAAGCCGAGAGGATCGCTAGTCAAATGATCAGCGAAGCACGAATGAACGGGTACATCGATCAGATCAGCTCTGTTGTACATTTTGAAAGTAAGTTCCGTTGAGCAATATCAAAGCAGAGCCCAAAACAGAAAATTGTGGTCGTGTATGGGGGAGACCTTTGATCAGCAGTGGGACATCATAAGTTAAAAAGAAAAAAAATAGATAATATGAATATCAAATAGTTGGCAGCTGGCGCGAGAATCCCAGATAAATAATTCAGTTTATTCACCTTTCGTTTTTTACTGCATAAATCTTTATCAAACAGCTTAACAAAATAAGTAGGTAATCAATCAAAGTCCACGTAAATTCTTACGATTGTCATGTGTATTAGATATTTTGTGCTACTTCATTGATAAAACTCGTACGATCTCTATTTATATTATACTATACCTCCTCATTACTCAATGTCAGTAAAATAGCACGAGTTACAAAGCTGACATTTATCTCAGAATAAAGAGCCAAACAGTGTTACTTTTATAAAATTATAACAATGACTGTCTATACATCCATACTAATGTAAAAACTGTATAAACTCGCCCGTTTAGCTAGACCTCTGGTCCTATCTTGATAATAAATTAATTATCTGATATTTTTACGTATAATCTCATTCAATCATAGAGCATAATACATGTTCGTTGGCCCAGCACGGCCCTTTTTAAATAGGGGAATTCGCACTTTAGGTGTGCACCAAAGAAATGTACTCGCCTCTCGAAGCATATGTACCGCTTTTTTTTTCAATGTACCGCTGTATTTTTGAAGAAAAACGCAAAGTAAGGGGGCCGTGCTGAAATCGTTTGGCTGGCACGGCCCCCGTGTATCTTGAAAACTATACAGCGAATTTAAAAGTTTCATATACTTAAGGAGTGTACTCTATAAACAGAATATATGTACCGCAAAAGATATTCTGAATTCGTGATAACAAATGAAATATCGATGTGAGAAGGGGGCCGTGCTGAAATTTTCGTTTCTAAGAAAATGTGTAAAAAATACTAATCATCCTTAGCCAAAAACTATTTAAAATTAATTGGTATTTGGCAAGTATCATATGTACCGCATTAGCTTCTCATAAAAACTTGCTAAATTATAAAAAAATATACATTTTTCGTTCATTCAGCACGGCCCTCTATAGGCGCCAATATCTTTTTTAATTTGACATATTTGTTTACAAAATTCAACTTCCTGAATTACATGTAAGGAGTACATTCGTTCTAAATATATAGCGATTCAACAGTATTACTATTTTAAAAGATACATTGAATCAAAATTATCTTATATTACAACTGATGAGGTGACCATGATTCTACGTGAAAATGGATAAAAACAAAACTAATGCAGAAATTAAGTAAATCTTTAATGAAATAAACAAATCAACAACAATATAATTTAAGAGGAGATAATAACTGATCGATAAAAAAATAAACTATAGGTAATGAAATAATAAAAATACTATTGGAATGATGCATTGTCTGTCGCTATCACTTGCTTTACGTACTGCCAGCGACTAAAACAGATCATTCTAACGAATAATTTTGTAAAGTAAATCTTAAAAAAATATCAACTGTGACATAATTTAAGATAAGGATAGACGAGATAAGTTTCGGACGCTTACACCGCATAGCTCAAAGGCTTAAATATTATAGATGTGTAGATAGATGTATAGATAAACTCATTTTTCTAGGCGGGTAGAATGAACTTCGAAAATGCGCTGTTTAGTTCCTCACGGGTGTAGTATAGGTTCGTAAAGCGAGTTAGTGACCCGCCAAGAAAAATGATTTTGTCAATATATTAATAACTTTCACCACCAAATCGGGAATGGGATGGAACCTTGTCACTATATACTATTCTGACGTTTATAATAACCAATAAGAGCACACCATATCGCGATTTTATTAGCTTTGTTTTTGTAATTAATAAAGAATTATCGTATATTATAAAGTATTTTTAACCGACTTCTAAAAAAGGAGGAGGTTCTCAATTCGATTCGTATATATGTTACTTTTTTTTTTATGTTTGTTCACGGATTTCTCCGTCGTTTATGAACTGATTTTGATGATTCTTTTTTTGTTGGACAGGAGATAATTCCAAAGGGGTACCATTGTCAGCATGTCGTGATCTGATGATGGGATCTTAGAGAAATCGAGGGCAACCCTCGAATTTTATAGGCACATGTAATGTTTTTAGTGTGTTTTTCAAAGCTACACCAGTATTTACGTATTTTTATGTGGATGAGCTGATGATGGAAGGTCATCTCCTCAATGGTTAGGAGTTAAAGGATAATTCTTTCACTACTGTACACATATTCAGACTGCTAGTTATGATGTCAAGTGAGCTGTTGGAGCGGAGATTTTTCAAAGGTGGTCCCATTGTCAGCATGTCATGATCTGATGATGGGATCCCAGAGAAATTGGGGGCAACCCTCATATTTTATTAATCGAGGCTACACAAGGATTTACGCTTGGTCGCAATAATTTTATGTGGTTAAGCTGATGATGGAAGGTCAACTCCTCAATAGTTAGGAGTTAAAGGATAATTCTTTCACTACTGTACGCATATTAATTCCTACTGCTAGTTATTGTGTCAAATGAGCTGATGATGGAAGGTCGTGACCCTCAATAGTCAGGAGAAAGGATTAAATTCTTGTTTATTATTAATAAGTTTTCCGTTTTAAGTAACCGTCGTCTCCTCATTCGAGAAACATTCTTGCTCGGTCTACCCATCACTTAAAATCGTAAAATAAAATAATTTTTAACAAAAAAAAAACCGACTTCATAAAGTAGGTAAACTAAAAAGCAAAAAATAAATTTACTTCGCACAAAATAATACGTTTTTTCATTTAGTTAAATAGAAATTATTAAATAATTATTTTATAATTCTGAAGTCGGTGCCAAATAAACAATTAATAACTCTGTATAGATAATATCAATCGTTCTAACAACTTTTTTCTGACTGAATATTAGTTATATTTCTGTGGTAAGTACCAATACTGGGCGACCGCGCACTAGCACAACTACGCCTCCCTCCCTTTTTGTGTGAACTGTAATTTGATATTGTGGAAAGGTTGTTTTTACTTGGCACCGACTTCAGAATTATAAAATAATTATTTAATAATTTCTATTTAACTAAATGAAAAAACGTATTATTTTGTGCGAAGTAAATTTATTTTTTGCTTTTTAGTTTACCTACTTTTTGAAGTCGGTTTTTTTTTTGTTAAAAATTATAGTCGTTCGTGACGTTTATAAAAGCCAATATGAGCGCTTAAAATCGCGATATGGTGTGCTCTTATTGGTTATTATAAACGTCAGAATAGTATACTGTGACAAAGTTCCATCCCATTCCCGATTTGGTGGTGAAAGTTATTAATATATTGACAAAATCATTTTTCTTGGCGGGTCACTAACTCGCTTTACGAACCTATACTATATCTCGTCTATCTTTATCTTAAATTATGTCACAGTTGATATTTTTTTAAGATTTACTTTATAAAATTATTCGTTAGAATGATCTGTTTTAGTCGCTGGCAGTACGTAAAGCAAGTGATAGCGACAGACAATGCATCATTCCAATAGTATTTTTATTATTTCATTACCTATAGTTTATTTTTTATCGATCAGTTATTATCTCCTCTTAAATTATATTGTTGTTGATTTGTTTATTTCATTAAAGATTTACTTAATTTCTGCATTAGTTTTGTTTTTATCCATTTTCACGTAGAATCATGGTCACCTCATCAGTTGTAATATAAGATAATTTTGATTCAATGTATCTTTTAAAATAGTAATACTGTTGAATCGCTATATATTTAGAACGAATGTACTCCTTACATGTAATTCAGGAAGTTGAATTTTGTAAACAAATATGTCAAATTAAAAAAGATATTGGCGCCTATAGAGGGCCGTGCTGAATGAACGAAAAATGTATATTTTTTTATAATTTAGCAAGTTTTTATGAGAAGCTAATGCGGTACATATGATACTTGCCAAATACCAATTAATTTTAAATAGTTTTTGGCTAAGGATGATTAGTATTTTTTACACATTTTCTTAGAAACGAAAATTTCAGCACGGCCCCCTTCTCACATCGATATTTCATTTGTTATCACGAATTCAGAATATCTTTTGCGGTACATATATTCTGTTTATAGAGTACACTCCTTAAGTATATGAAACTTTTAAATTCGCTGTATAGTTTTCAAGATACACGGGGGCCGTGCCAGCCAAACGATTTCAGCACGGCCCCCTTACTTTGCGTTTTTCTTCAAAAATACAGCGGTACATTGAAAAAAAAAGCGGTACATATGCTTCGAGAGGCGAGTACATTTCTTTGGTGCACACCTAAAGTGCGAATTCCCCTATTTAAAAAGGGCCGTGCTGGGCAAACGAACATCATAATACCTCATTGTAAAATAACAATTTTATAAAGTACGCAAAACGAGGAGGCACCTGGACATCCTCTTTATCCTATGCCTGAACCAGAAAACAATCTATTATTGTAAGTATCTACCAAATTATTATATCTTGTTTCAGCCCGTGAGATCCTTCCACAATGGGACAAACAGATCCAAAGCCTTTGTTACCAAGTCAACAGCCTAATAGAAAAGATAGCCGCGGCCGAACCCGAATGGATGGCCAAGCTCATGGAGGAAGAAATGATTCAGTAGTTTGTAGTATTCACAATTATGCATCACTTTTACTAAAATAAAATATTTAAAATCAAATTTCACTGCATTACGTTATTTGCGCCCACTATCACCACCACCAGTTCAAATCGGTGGAGATATATTATAATTATGGGGAAAACGATTCCATAATATATCCCTACCGGTAGCCATAATCGGCAAAAAAATCCAAGTAGTGGGGATATGTCAGAAGGGGTATGTGGAATAGGGGCTATCTCAAACTGTTGTTTAGAAAACTGCAGTGGCCAGATGCCCATGTTCAATATTTGTTTTCGCCCATACACACGGTATGTTTAGTAGTGTGGTAAAAGAATGTGGGATAGAGGGGAAAACATAAGGTGAAACAAGCCAGAGGGTATTGTTGGTGTTATTTATGTACGCTTAGCTTAAGCATACATAAATAAAAAATAAAGACGTGTCAACAACTAACTGGAGGGGTTTGGCGTTGTTGTAGTCTACTCGATAAGTTGAAAATGGTACAAAATAGAGATACTGGTCTTAAAATTATGTGCGATACCTCATTGGATTCAGAATGACGCCTAGAAAAATGTGCCAAAAGAGTGTATTAGCACATAAAAAATTGCAAAAGTTATAAACAATTAAAGATGAAAAAAAAATGGCATTTTGTTTTTGCCAATATTTCTTTAACGATTAATATTTAGGAAATTTCAAAATAAGATTCTGAAAGAAGAGGAAATTTCTAACAAAAAACTCATAACTTTTGAAACTCTATCTCCATTATTTATAATTTTAATTTAACGCTAAAAATAGGTCTCGGCGCGACATTTTTAGGTTGCACGCGTGGCGTCAAAAGCGAGTACGGCACATGAATTAATTTATTTAAGGTATTGAATATATTTCTTTTAATTTGAAAAAAATATGGTATGTTTTGAATACTATAAATAATTTATTCCCGTTGGAATTTCTACTTAAAGTTAATTTTTCAACAAGTTAAACAATTATTAACTAACGAAATTTTCTCGAACTACTGTCTTAATTGTAAGTGAAAAAAAATGCTTAAATAATGGTCGTAAAAAAATTTCGCTTCGTAGAGCCTTTCTTACATACATAATAAACAAGATCGTGCCATAAAAGTTAAAAAAATATTTATACTTCGTTTTCTAAAAATTTTTCTACTTTAACAAAAACTTAAAAATCCTAGTAATGTTGTTCTAGTAAAAAAACTGTTATAAACAAAGTATAAATATTTTTTTAACTTTTATGACACGATCTTGTTTATTATGTATGTAAGAAAGGCTCTACGAAGCGAAATTTTTTTACGACCATTATTTAAGCATTTTTTTTCACTTACAATTAAGACAGTAGTTCGAGAAAATTTCGTTAGTTAATAATTGTTTAACTTGTTGAAAAATTAACTATGTAGAAATTCCAACGGGAATAAATTATTTATAGTATTCAAAACATACCATATTTTTTTCAAATTAAAAGAAATATATTCAATACCTTAAATAAATTAATTCATGTGCCGTACTCGCTTTTGACGCCACGCGTGCAATCTAAAAATGCCGCGCGCAGACCTATTTTCAGCGTTAAATTAAAATTATAAATAATGGAGATAGAGTTACAAAAGTTATGAGTTTTTTGTTGGAAATTTCCTCTTCTTTCAGAATCTTATTTTGAAATTTCCTAAATATTAATCGTTAAAGAAATATTGGCAAAAACAAAATGCCATTTTTTTTTCATCTTTAATTGTTTATAACTTTTGCAATTTTTTATGTGCTAATACACTCTTTTGGCACATTTTTCTAGGCGTCATTCCGAATCCAATGAGGTATCGCACATAATTTTAAGACCAGTATCTCTATTTTGTACCATTTTCAACTTATCGAGTAGACTATTGCAGTGCCGCTTTGTTTTAAGGAGTTGACATTGATGACGTCACTTGTTACTCCATTTAAAAGCAAGCGCGTCCCGCCCGCCTCTCGTTTTAGCGCTCTCAAAAGCAAATAATCTCAATCTCAACAAATTATAAAATAGAAATTGTCTTGATTTCATTAATTGAATAAAAGATTATTCAAAAAATGCTTTATTAAAATCATAAAATAAAGTATAAAGTTAACAAGTGGTATAAAACTAGACATGTGTAACATTTGGATGGAGTTGCGTAAGGACAGGTTAAAATGGAAGTTAATGCAGGTCTAATGAAACAATAAGCACTGATTCCAACAGACTATTCATTTTTATTTCCATTCAATCAATAGGATAATACACCATAGGTGCTTATTTACAAGACATCTGGCGTGGGTGACTTTATTTGGATTCCATATTTAGCAAATAGGGATGCTTGTTACGCCGCGTGCTAATACATAATACATTAGAACTCTAATAATAACGATTTGAGGAAAGAAGCGCGCCCGCCGTTACAAATACATACGATAGTGTGGACTGACGACACTAACTCACATTTGCGAGAAGACAATACGAAGTATTTAGGTGTACGACAATTATATTGCTGCGTTTTGAACGCTCAAATACACTATACAGAGAACACTTGAAGATACTGTTTAATAAATTGATTTTTGCTATGTTACGCTTCCCTTTCTGTTATTAGTATTATAACAGTCAGTGTAGCATTATGTATTATCTACATGACTAAAAGCCTTTGCGCCTCCGACCGTTTAGGGCTCCAGCTCGAGGGCGACGCCGACTTTGTGACCACCAGCGTTGAAGTTCTGGCCGTCGATGGCGGCAGATAGCGTCAAAGTTACGCCTGCAACACACAAGTTCCGTTATGTAATGTACGCATCTTAAAACAATATGCGAATACTTGAGATAAGGATGAGATAACAAAATCACGCATTTTAGAAAACAAGACAATAGATCATAAGAATATTACGTGACATATATTATCTGCTGTTTGTATAATTTTGATTTTGAAATTTATGTAATCACTCACAAGGGTAATAATGTCTTAAGGAAATATGAATGATTAAGATGTCGAGTCGAATAATGACATAATTGTTACCTGGGCGCAGTTTCTGTTGGTATCCAAGACCGATGAGAGATTTGTTGTTGACCTTGGCGTGGAGCGACGCGTCAGCGTCCAGGGACATCTTGGTGCCGACGCCGAAAAGCGTGTCAGCGGAGCCAGAGGTCCACTTCATGCTGATACCGCACTCAATTTTGTCATTCACCTTCTGGTAGATGGAACCGCCAAAGTCCTTGCCATTGTCACTAAAATAAACGCAATAAATAACATATTACAAAGATGAAAATAGACATAACAAATAACATGTTTAAAAGATGAAAATAAATATTTGAAACAAAGACCCATTATAAGATCACATGGTTTCTTTATTTATAGTACACAAACAACTAATTGCAATAATAGTTTGGATTGAATAAACACTTTGTTTGTAGGTTTCTGTGAGTTCAATCAATTATGTTTATAAATACTGAAACTTTACATGCTTCAGCCTACACACAAATATTAATGTTAATTTTATCTATTAAAAAATAATGTTTCTTCTTTAAAAATTAATACTATAAATGTCAAAGTTATTCCATCTTGAGTTTTTGAAGCAAAAGAATAAGGATCAATTTGCAAACATTACATTCAATGAAGAGTTCCTTTGCCAGCTTTAACTAGTCTCCAACTGGTTTACATAACAATAAGAGATGACATCCTTGCAAAGCCTAAACTAGGCCATGTGTTATGCAATCACATAAAATCAATAGTGACTCATGGTTCTAGTAATCAAATGGCCACTTCAAGACCTAGATTCAAGCTACACTAGTACTTATTGATTTTCTGTATACACTTAGTGGTACTAAGCAGTATGTTCATGTTTGTGAAATTGGCATTGAAAGTATGTAATGATGGTTGAAGTAGAAGTTATGTATGATTTTGATGATGTTACACTTATAATATGTTACTTACACATTGGTGTGCAGGCTGAAGTCGTTGCTGGAGTAGCCCAAAGCACAGTTATTCTTGGTGAACTTGGACTTCTGTGAGTCGAATTGTGTGTTAATACCAGCGAGCCAGCCCTGGTAGTGGAGCACAGCAGCAACATCAGCGACGGGTCCAGCCCTGTCCAAATCTAAGTTGGTGTTGACGGCAACAGTGTCGTTTACGAAAGAGGACTTCAGCTTGCCAGTCTTTGTTCTGAAATAAGACACATTTTTAGTACAGATCTTTTTTAACATGATTTAGATTAACGCAAATAAGAGACAACTTACCCAGTCTGTGGTGCAAATGTACCCTCAAGTGTAACTTTAAGGCCAGCAGCAATTTTGTCCTGAATGGTAATGTCAGTGGCCAATGTGTTGTCTGTGTTCCATTTCTCAGTGAATGTCATACCATAGTCCTTCAGGGCATATTTGGAAGAGAGGCTACCGAAAACCTATAAAATAAAAAAAAAAGTATGTCTTTGCCAGTAACATAAAAATTCTGACCATGTATTTTAAATATGAGAAGTTTCTACCTATCAACCCAAAAGCAGTTTAGGATTTTAGCCTGTTTCAGGACAAAAAAAAACAGTGATTATGAACATTATTAAAATTGTGAAAATACGGGTGTTACTCACGTAATGTTGGTCTATTTAGTCGACCGCGGTTTCGCCTATATGTCTAGGCATTATCAAGAGAGTGCGATACGTAGACCAACATTATGTGAGTAACACCCGTATTTTCACAATTTTAATAATGTTACAAACTCACGTCAGTTTTAATAAAAATAGTGATTATGAATACAGAAATTTCCAGACAATTTATGAGTTAACAGTATTTTACATTCAGAACCTAGTGCTAGTACTGATTAAATGAAGTTGTAAGTATTCATGATCAATGTCAGGACAACAGATTATAGAAAAAGTGGTATGGCAAAGATTTTACAAATGTTTAAAGGAATGGTTGAACTATAACTAAAATGACTACATTTAAATGAGCAAATATTTTACAAGTATCTATTTTAACATATTTGAATCACATTACATTATTCTACTATGATTATTCCAAATTAACTATCATGTTATTCCAATTATAATAGAATTTTAAAATATTTTACTCATTCAGTTAGCAGTCATTTCACCTTTTTTACCTTTCCGCTTTCATGGTTGGAGACAATTCCGCTGCTGAATTCAACACCAGTTTCACTCTTGGTCTTCAGATCAAGTTTGAATACTCCAAAGTGGTAGCCCTTGGAAAAGACATCATTGGCCTTCTTTCCAAGATCAGCATAGTATGGGGGAGCCATTAGCTGAGGAATACAAGCACATGATAGGTAGGTATTTCAGAAGTCGTTCTTGGCATGAAAGGGTCAATGACCTTAGAAATGCAGGAACTAAATTATTGCAGCATATTAATTAAGACCTTATCATATGAATCTCAAGGTGAAGCTTGACACGTCTAGCAAAGTCGCGAAATTATAATCGGTGCCAGCTGTGTCAGGGTCGAAATCGGCTTGCTGACTTATTTACAAGCTACTTCTAGTATAAGTATTACATAACATCAATTCATTATGACTATGGCTATCGTTAATGTAATGTCCTAACACTATATTTATCGTTTAAATGTGTTATAAATACAATGCAGGCATCAATATAGCCGTAAACTTGACCTTCGGGATAAGGGCCGAGCTAGGAACTGAAATGTTGAAATCACATGCGTCAATTTAGCGAGTGTCCCACGATGACGTTTTATATCATAGAATAATACAATTAAATCTCATTTCAGGGAAAACTGCTTAAACATAGTTATGCCGTCTATTTTAAAGATAACAGATTGTAAGGGGATGGCGAGAAATAATAAAATAGTAAAATGACGTCGATACATCCCCGTTATAGCCGGCTCACCCAGCAAATTGTAACCTATTAATAAGCGATTAAATGCTGAATTTCTACATTAACTCTAATTAAGCATAAAATACTTGAGTAATACTTACTGCGGTTTAAATTAATTTACAAATTGAAACTATATAGCAGCAAATTCCAAGCAAATTTGCTTAGAACAAGACCTAACACTACCACACCACAAGACAAGACAATTTCAATTTTGTCAAATGAGTGAGTTCATAGAGGGCGCTGAAACCGGAACTGGCGTTATTGATATTAGATTCTTCTTTAATTTTATCCAGATTAATCGTATTTTTAGATTATGTTTTTATTCATTCATATAAATAAAAAACAAAAAACTTAGCTTATTATAATGTATTTAAGTAATTTGCTTGTAAAATAGAAATACAAAAATAAAACGTGAACTCGACTAATAATGTATGAAGTGACGTTGAAAAGTCCAAGGACACGTTGTGTAGACTAAAATCCTATTTATTTAAAACAGCCGTTTTTCTATACAATAAAAGGATAATAAAGGCATATAAAATTACATTTATAATATTAAACTCTGATACTTTTCTTTTTATGTTGATATACGAATAGGAATAGTAACAATAGAATGTAGCCGACAGTAAAGACTCGTGAATATTTTAGGCGGTATTTTTGAATTTCCATGCCAGACCGTATAATTTTCATTGATTATTATTTCTGAGTGTGAATTGAAATTAATTAAACTAAAAATTAGTGGTGTTAATTATAGGTCAACAATTAAACTAACCAATTTCAATTAATGTAATACCCTTTTTAAAGAAATACACTAACCAAACTTTTATAAACAATAATTTATGTTGGTTCTACAGCCACGCTGCGCCGTGACCACGAGACAATCATGATGAGTGCAAGCCATTCAAAAGTGTCAACTGTTTTTTTTAATGTCCTATGCTCTGTAGTTACCACTTAGTTGGACTAACCATTTGCTAAATAAGTTGTATAAAAAAATGGTACGTACGTGTCCTCCTCCTCCAAAGTTTAATAAATTTCCAAATCTCTCAGTGATTGGTTGACTACTGCCTGAACCTGAAAACTGTGTATTTTGTTCATGATTTCTGTTTGTTTGATCACCATCACCCATTTGTAAAACTGCCCGCCATACATTTTAGTGCAAATAGCATTTTTTTTTTTTTTTTTTTTTTTTTGGCATTTGCACATTTTTGTGCTTGTATGCCATTTTCAAGTTAAAAACGGGGAAACGTATAGAAATTAAAAAACAAGGAATTTGGAATTAGGACTGGATTAAGAATGATGTTATAGAGATTAGTCTAAAATATATATGTAAATATAATAATTTTACTAGGATATAAAAATATGGGTAAAAGTTTGTAAATAGGAAGGTAAATATAATAATTACATATATTCAAATTTTTATATTATTACGTAAAATAAATTGGGCAATAACTTTATAAATATTAATATTAAAGTTAGAAAGGAGGCAAGATGCCGATGTAGGGAAAGGAACATGTAAATTTATTAAATTGCTAAAAAAGGAGGCATAGTCATATAAAGGACAGGCAAATAGAATGTGATTTAAATCTCCCACACCAGTTCCGCAGAGGCAGTCAGGGCTATTAATTACGTTAATACGCGCTAAATGAGATTGAGTGCAGTTGTGTCCAAGTCTCATACGTATTATAATAGATGTGACTAATTTATTAAAGAGACATTTGGAAAACCACGGTTTTGCTGGTATATTATGTTGTATGCTCCGGTAAAACTTTCCTTTTAAATTATCCTCAGCCCAAAATTTATTCCAGGATTCCTGCAAATAAACCCTGGGTAAGGTAGACAAATCATGATGGTAGTTCACATAAGGAAAAATGTCACCACACACTACTGCATCCTTCGCCAAAAGATCCGCCTTTTCATTTCCTGAGATACCACAGTGGGCCGGGACCCAGGCGAAGCTGACTGAATAACCCTTTAATGTGCATTTATGTGAAAGTCGACGGATATCAAAGATGATGGGTTTATTTTGATTATAAAACGGAAATTTAGCTAATGATTGTAAGGCACTCTTACAATCTGTTACAATTAATGATCTCTGTAGTCCCATCAACAAAACATATTCAACCGCTTTATACAGCCCAAAGCACTCTCCAGTGTAAACGGAGGATTCTGGGGGGAGTTTTATTTTTTCAATTATATTATATTGAAGGTGATATATTCCAATACCCACACAACTAGCGCCCTGTTTAGAGGCGTCAGTGAATATGTAGTGGCAACCCAGCCAATCTCTGTCTATTGTGTAGTTAAAGTTTGAATTGTGACATATGTCATCCTTAGAGATACCAATATTGTATTGAATGTTGGGGTCTAAAACGAGTTCATGGTAATTGCAATGAAATATGGGTAGTAACTCGGATTGATGAGCTGGAGCTTCAATGGCTTTCCATTTTGAGAGGCTTTCTATAAGACAAGGAGCAGATCTTTTTGCCCAATATCTGGATGTAGCCACTTCCTCAGAAAGATCAGCTACTCTTTTGGATAGAGGATGATTTACAAACTGTTGACACCTAAACACAAATCTATCCGACAAATATTGACGTCTTAACCGCAGGGGAGGATCACCACATTCTACTTGTAGGCAATTTATCGGACTTGATTTCATTGCACCCGAAACAATTCTCAGAGCCTTTGACTGTACTTTATCCAGTTTCTGAAAGCCAGCAACACTACCAGGCTCCAACAAAAAAGTTCCGTAGTCTAATACACTTCGTATCAAAGCATTGTAAATAAGCTTCAATGAAAATGGGTGGGCACCCCACCAGACCCCTGAGAGGCATCTAATAATGTTGATGTTTTTTTCACATTTTGCTGCAATATATTCACAATGATTAAGGCCTGTAAGATGAGAGTCTAAAATCACGCCCAAGAACTTTACTTGATTTTTTACTGGTAATGGTTTTTGATCGAACTGTAGACTAACATTAGGTGGTTTACGCATTCTAGTAAATAATACAACATTACTTTTATTTACAGATAAATCCAAACCATTTCTTAAAAGCCATGAGTTTAATAGAGACAATGATGATGTTAAATTGTCACCTATTTTGTTTACAGATTGCCCACTGCAGTATAAAAGTAAATCATCGGCATACTGAAGCACCTGCACAGATCCATTGAGAGACGTTTCTAAATCATAAGTATAAATATTATAAAGAATAGGGCTTAGGACTGATCCTTGGGGAAGGCCCTTCCATACCAGTCTACTAACTTTAGTGTTATCAAGGTAAAGATTTATTGATCTTTCAGATAACATATTTAAAATGAAATTTGAGAGCATAACTGGAACATTTAATAAATTAAGTTTTTGTTTCAGGACTGATAAGAGTACACTGTCATATGCTGAACTGACATCCAAGAAAGCTGCAATTACATGTTCATTTCTAGTAAAGGCTAAACGAATGTCAGTGACAAACACACTCAGGCTGTCTAAAGTACCCCTTCCTTTTCTGAATCCAAATTGAGTGGGAGCAATTAGCTTGTTACTTTCAACAAACCATTCTAAACGAATTTTAACTAGGTGTTCTGCAATTTTAGCCAAAACAGAAGAAAGAGCAATAGGGCGGTAAGAAGAAGCTTCACAAGATGGTTTGTGTGGTTTTAAAATTGGAATAATTGTTTGAGATTTCCAGGAATAAGGAATATTACCAGAAGTCATGATAGTATTAATAAGATCTAAATATTTGTTAAGAACTGGTTCACTCAAATTTGCAATGAAGGAATATGGGATACCATCATCTCCTGGGGCAGAATCTTTAACATGTGAAAGAACACCTTTTAATTCATTAAAAGAAAAGGGGGAATTTAGTCCAAATGGGTCATTATTATTAGAAATGGATAATGGTATTGAAATAAAACTATTTTCTGGAACATAAGGTGGAGCCAACTGATCCATAAATTGATTAACTAATTCTGAAGGAATTTTATTGTGTGTAGAATTGTTAATGGCGGATTTAAACCGTCTTATATTACGCCAAACAACAGATGGACAGACATCAGGGCAGATAGAAGTGCAATATTTTCGCCATCCATCAAATTTCTTTTTTTTAAGCAATTTCCTTGTGTCACGAGAAACTTGCAAGAAATTTTCGAAATTCTCATTAGTCATCATAGTACAATATTTTTTTTCTGCCTTTTTCCTCTTTTTGACAGCCTGAGTACATTCATCATCCCACCAAGGTGGGGAGGGTATTCTACCAGAAGTTACATTTTTAAGAGGGAATGTTTGGTCAGCAGCTTCTATCAAAATGTTTGATAATAGATCAGAACATTGTTTTTCATTCCCTGAACATGTTTTAGGAATTCTATGCATTTTCTGCTCAACACAATGTTTAAATGTACTCCAATCAACATTTGTCAGTCTGTATTTCAGTCGAGGAGTGGGAGTTGTAACACTTGGTCTATTATAGGGAAAAGAAATGGTTAAAGGAAAATGATCACTGCCATAGGAAGAGGGTAAGGGCGCCCATGATAGAGATGAAGCCAAATCAGGAGTGCAGACAGACAAGTCTGGGGCACTTATGCCTTCATCTGGGTTTGTGTGGCGAGTTGGAAGGCAGGTGTTTAAAATACATAGATTAAGGGAATCAAAAACTTCTAATAATTGTTCACCATAATAATTTGTGGTTGAACTACCCCAGCATTGATGCTGAGAATTAAAATCTCCCATTACTAAAAATGGCTTAGGTAATACAGAAAATAAATTATAAATTTCAGAAAAAATATTTACAGAAGGGCGAGCGAAATAAAGAGAGACTATACAAACACTATTTACAACAGCAGCAACGACAGATATGTCATCACTATGAGGAGGAAGAGGAAAAGGTTTATGAGAAAGTGTATTTTTGATAAGTATGGCAACCCCGCCATACCCATCAGGTCTGTCAGCTCTTAGGCAGACATAGCCAGAGATTCTAAATGAGAATCCTGGTTTAAGCCATGTCTCTGAAAGAGCAAGTGCAATTGGTTCATATTTATTTATAATATGTATCAATTCACACTTTTTATTTATTACACTTCTGCAATTCCATTGAAGAATTTTCGCTTGATTGTCCATTATTAATGAGTTGTATGAAAGTTTGAATTAATGAGGCAACGTTGGACGGTAAAGAATTCGATAGAGATAAAGATTTAAATAAAGCTAATATTACATCAATGATTTGTTTGTCGTTATTATTTACATCATTATTATTTATATTATTATTTTTCAGGGCACACCCATTAGAGGGAGATGGACCATCATAATCTTTAATAAGGGACTGGTGTGTTTCACGGTCATATCCTCTTGTAAATTTAGGCAGTGGTTTTGGCTGTAGGAAGACGGTCTTTTTGTAAGATTTATTTGGTGATGATGGTGATGACGGATGTGTTGAGGGTGATTTATCATGGTTGGAATTATTGTGAGAAGTGGAAGTTAATATCTCGGCATATGATTTGGAAGGAGGAGGATGTAATTTTAATGCCTCAGAATATGACACACTATTCTGGGCCATGTAAATTTTGATTCGTTTTTGTCTTTCCAACTCTTGACAAGATTTATTAGTAGCAAAATGTAGGCCGCCACAAAGGAAGCATTTTGCACAGTCCTCCTCCAAGTCACATGTGTCAGCTGTATGGTTTTGCCCACACTTGTAACATCGAGGAGAAGACTTGCACTGCATCTTAGTGTGACCGAATCTGCAGCAATTAAAACATTGGATCGTTGGGAACGTATATAATTCTACCGACAGGGCATTATAACATAAGAAAACCCGTTTGGGTAACACTTGTCCGTCGAATGTAAGAACAACCGTTTGAGATGGTTTCCATACTGGAGCTGAACCATGGACTTTATAATTTAATCGTCTGGCTTTGATTACTTTGCCACAACCAATGGGAACGGATATATTTTCAATGATATCATCCACAGACCATTCAGTAGGTACACCACGGACTAAACCCATCCGTGTTATACTAAAGGAGGGAATATAAGCTTTTAAGTTATGTTTTGTTAGCGATGAGTCATTAATAAATGAATTTGCATCTTGGTATTTATTAAAAGATAATGTAATTCGGTTTCTTCCAATCCTCTTTAGACTACCATTAATAATACTTTTGTACAAGTTTTGTTTTAAAAAGTGTCCAAAGGCGACAGGATGAAGTGTTGCAGTGTTGTCAGAAGATTCTTTTTGTACATGCACAATAAAAGGAGATGCATCGGTTGATTCGTATTGAGTCCTTACTACCTGCTGAGGTGGCTGTGGGGGAGTTATATTTTGAGAGCAAGTTGAATCTTTAGACCCAATGTCTAGAGATTCAACCCGATTACTTTTATTGGTAATTTTAACAGGTGATCTTTCTCTGATACTACATTGTGTTTCATTCACAATGTCACAATTGCAGTCCGACGGTTTATTCTTATGGGAATGCTTATGCTTCCTTCTTTTATTGCAATTCTTGCATACTTTACGGGGCGACCGAATTCTTTTTCTATCGGATCTTAAAGAGCTATCCGTAGCAGTACTGGAGTCAGTTAACATATGCTCATTATCAATAATAATATTTAAACCGACCGGGGGAATATCCCCCGGGTCGGGCGGCTCATTCATCACCACAAAAAAGAATAAAAAACTTACAGAATCTCCTCGAAATACTATTTACAGAAACTAAATAAAATAATAAACTAACATATATACTATTATTTACACTACTAATCTCTAATAACTAATAATAATTAAAATTAATTTCAGAAACGAGAAAAATCACGTCCGCCAAAATCAAGTTGCCCGCGCTTTTTTTCTTTCGTTTTTTCCGCAAATAGCATTATGAATAAGTACTTTTTTTTTTTTTTTTTAATGGCTATTTTGTTGTAACTTTTAGCCAGGGTCGTAGTAGAAAAATTTTTGGGAAAGAATAAGTACTTAGTAGTGTTTTTATGAACAAGTTTGGGCGAGGCAGCACTATCATCTCAGATTATAAATAATTATAAACTTTTAATGGTAAGCGTAGAGTTTACTGTAACGTGAATGCTACCTTTTTACGCTACATTCGTCTAACAAAAATAAATAAAATAAAATAAACGTACGAATCCTCCACTGCCTGAGTTAAAAAAACTTCCGGATGATGATGAGGAGGTGGATTGGCTACTGCGTCCTGACCCTGAAATACTGACACTTGGCAATGAAAAGCTGGAAGACTTTTTTTCTATTATTGTGGTCTTATTTTCGGACACAGTAGGAGTTCGTTTCAATGTTGAACTGAACTGAACTGATGATCTTTTTTTTACTTCTGAGTGTTCTGCGGGTGTTGAAGTTGTTGAGGCTGGCAACCACGACTTCCTCTCTTTCTCACACGGCGTCCGAGGCACCTCTTCCGTTTTCTCTTTCTTTTCAAAACAGTTAGTACCTTCGTCTGCATCTTCCTACAGAATAAAGACAACTAAGGGCGTTATTCCAGCGCAGTTGATCGACGTCGATCAAATGTCGATCGGGCGCAGTGGTGCGCTCTTATTAGCTCTTTAAGCGACAAATTCATCCATCAACGTCAATCGATTTCGGTGAAATAAACCTTAACAAAATGTAAACGATTTTATAGCTATATGTAAAAGTAGTCCAGTTTCTGCCTTTTGAAGGTTAATTGTAGTAAATAAACGCCTCATTCAAAT
Source organism: Hypena proboscidalis (assembly GCA_905147285.1). Lineage (NCBI taxonomy): Eukaryota > Metazoa > Arthropoda > Insecta > Lepidoptera > Erebidae > Hypena > Hypena proboscidalis. The sequence continues at coordinate 5,643,348 of LR990143.1, forward strand.
GGAGCAGGACCTTAATAAACGTGCTGTTTGTCTATTATTATTTCTACATTATATCAGTAAGCTAGTTGCAAGTCTCTGTTGAGCTGTTATCGAAATTTGTCAGAATAACATAATTAAAAACGCTCAAATGACTTACAGATTCCTCGCAAAATTTTTCTGTGTCCCAAAATGCTGCGCTCTCTACAGGAAATAAATTAACTTGCCACCAACAATTATCATTAATGATATCAAAAAGATGCTTTAGAACTGACATACCTAATTAAGAAAAATAAGAAAATTATTAAAATATGCTAAAATAAATTAGTCAATAATGACAAATATATGCATCTAGATTACGAGGAATTTTGAATTTGAGTTGATAATCTCATAGGCTAACCGAAAGTGCTAAAGGCAGATTGCCAGATTAACAATAACTTGCATAGTAGGTCGTAATTAGCAACCAATCAAAACAATGTAATGTAATACGTGTAAAAAAAATGCTAAATGGGTATAAAATATATAAAACTACGTACACATTTTTTTATATGAAATAACAGTTTCAGATAAACTGAGCGCTGACGCTAGCTCTTTAACCTCTTGGTTGACGAGCTAGCGTTAGCGCACAAAGTAGTTCTTGAATCATAAATAATAAATTAGAAAAAAATGTCTAGGTCTAATGCTGATGCTGAGCGTTATCCCTTTTTTATTGCCCACCTAACCATAATGTAATGTCAGGCATATTCTTCGAGTCTTAAAATGTCTGCCCGGGAACCAAACCTATACTGCTGACCTTTACTCTTTAAAACTGACCAATGAGGTCCGTAATGAAATTAATATAATAATCTGTGATAAAAATAAAAGGTAAATTACGCCATCTATGGACAACTCAAATCAACAATGCAAGGGCGACTAGCGCCACGCCAATGGCGCGAATCTGAGGCGCGAATTTATAAAATGAGTGACGCTCCGCCTGTCAGTCAAAAACTAAAATAATTAGTGAATTGCATAATTACGATGGTATTTATAGCAAATTCAGTAATACGATACGTTGCGTGAGTAAATATGCCAATTAATATAAGTAATAGTTTATTTAACTTACCTTATTTAATTTATTTTTTCATTTTAATTCAAATGTCTATAATATCTACCTACTATTTGCAAACATAGATTAATTGCGCAAATGCGACATCCAGGCATCGAATGTAAGCAACAGGGCAGTCAGTTAATAAATTAAATTATATTTAAAAAATGTTTAAAAGAGAAATCAAGGCTTTTGATTTTGACTTATTACTCTTTCGTACCTGGCTATGGAGTTATTTTTTTTGTTAAATGTTGTTTACTAGTTATTCAACTTAGATATAAGACAAAAACAAACTTCAACACGGGTGATAATTATGTTAGCTAAAGATTGCAGATGGCTGTGCAGCACTTCGCACTCGAAAATAAACCAATTGCCGGGCACTGCGCTAAAGCGTGGCTAATCGGAGCAGAGCGCGAAATTAAATTGCGGCTAACTTAATACCCGACAGTATGTTTCATTTTATTGAGATATGTTTAAAAACTTTAAGGGCCAGTTTCTGAGGTTCCGGATACATCTTATCCGACCCATAAAATATAAGCTGACCTAATTTAAAAGTGACACAACAGAAAGTTACACTTGAAGAAAGAACACGGCTGTCATTTATGTGTATTATCTGCTTATCCTGCCAGTAAGGTTTATCAAACACCCGTAAAGGGCTAAGTAATAATTGCTTGGAATATTTAATTTTATAGTTGGCTGCCCATAAATCTATACTATAGGTACTTATAATAATTATAAGTATCTATAGAATAGTTTAAATATTTTTTTTTAAAAATTGCACTCCACACAGGCTTCTTTAATAAATGTCTTCCAAGTCTATTCTGTTTCATAATTTAATACCTATTACTTTACTACTCTTTGCCAATTTTGCCACGATTGACACATTCCAAAATTATTCGCTTTTCATTAGGTCCTCTGTAGACGAACATATCGCCAAATCAATAGCAGGCACTGCACATAAATAGAAGTGCAAGAACTGCATTTTAATACTCAGTAAAAATAACTTTTACGCTGTACGAAACATATAAATAAAACATGGAATTTATGGGTCATACTCAGAAAAAGTGTACATTTGGTATCTTTTCTTGTCCCGCTACTTTATATTGAAGTCAATATCTAATATTATTATATTTTTCTTTTTCCCCTCTCTTTTTGTTATGTTAATCTATTAATATGATGATTTTTCTGGTATTTAAGTAAATATATTTTTTTGTTATAAGAGTATATTTTTTGAAAGTCAATACATTGTTATAAAATATCATCATACATTTTTTGAGTGTCCCAATGACCATTACACATTTTCAGAGATAAATTGTTACGAGTATTTTATTGCTTTAGTTAACATTGATTGTGGCTATATTATTCTTGATAAATCAGGAAACCAAAATAGGACCAATTTTATTACTAAATCATTTATAAAAAAAATATTTTAATTAAACTAATTTTGCCCAAAATTATGATATTCGATACTCAGGGTTAGTAACACGTAGTAAAGTTTGAAACGCAATTATTTAAAGTGGTATATTTAGTTTTTCCTATTCTGGTAACATTAATACTTACGTCAAAATCACTGTCACGGTAGCCATTATGTTTTCGCCGCAGTCGTCAAGTCGAGACGTGTATCAAGTAAATATTTACAAAAAATACCTCAGGGTGATAAACGGCTATTATTGTGGTAAGTTTACTATATTTTTGTTTACTTCATGATGATCTTTTCATATTTTTTGTATGAGCTTAACGAATACGCCTAGTGCTTGCGAGATAAACACGTGGTTTACGTAAAAATATTTTAAGACGTTATAATTTTTCAGATTTTATTCTCATTTTCGATAAATTGCGTTACGTTACGAATCTGAAAAATTTTATGCTTAGTTCACACAGTCAAAAAGACCGTAACTATAGAAAATATGCATGTATTATTTTTATTTGCAAAAGGAATTGAATATTAGCGCCAGCAAACAATCATTTTCTTTAAATGAATCCCCGAAATGTTTACGCGCATAACTTGAGAACGACTTGATCGATTTGTGTGATTCCTGTTTTATTTTGAGTGTAAATGTCAAGACAAGGTGTTTTTGTTTTTGTAGGTAGTGTAGGTAGGATAGGTAGGGTAGGTAGAGCGAAGCCGCAGGCAGCTGATAACTATTTAATTTTATGCAAATTATTATTAGTTTTGAAAATTAGACTGATTATAAGCCAAATATAATCACGTGTTTTATTTGTCCAATCCATGTGCACCATACCTTATGCCATCAGTTTCGTGACGGAAATTCTCAGTTTCGTTACTTATCAGTTTAGTTGCAAATTTAAAATGTACACTTTTTCTGAGTATGACCCTTATGCGGTCATGCTGGATATTACTTTTATCTTTATTTTTAGTGTTCCGTAGTACCTATCCCTTAATTATCATTTTGCCATGCCCGTCTGTCCGTCAGACCGGGACTTAGCGTAGAAACCGTAAGTGCCAGAAAGTTGCATGATATCTATGTTAACTATGTCGAAAAAGGGGTGTAAAATAAAATCCAGAAAAAAAAACTCGGCTTCCGCCCCTACATGTAAAGTGACGGGGATGTTTCTGTCGCGTAATCTGCAATGTCGGGGTGTCGTTAGATAGATCTATGCAACAAATTGACGGGTTGCTAAGACAGTTTTTTGAGTTAGAGATCCTTATGCGAGATAATTAACTTAATTTTTGTTTAGCCTCCTCGCTTCTAAAGCTCACTGGCCACAAAAACCTGAAAAGAAATGTGACGGAAGTAATGTATTAATCTTTAAAGGAAAACTATAGTGACTAAATTAACTTTGTTAGTTTAAGAATTATAGGGGTCCAAAGTGAACAATGCAGTTACTCAGAGTATTGTCTACAAAATACAAAAACTCGCTCACAAGAACTTTAGCGCTTTTAACATGGGTGGAAATGACCTGAATCTGTTGCCTGCTTCGCGTCCGTTTGAGACAAAATATTTTATTGGCAGTGCTCCATACTGCACATCTGCTCTGTATCGACTCTAATGTACTTTTGTACGAAAATACAACCATTAAAACAAACCATTTCGGAGTCCAACCTTTCCAAAATATTTATTTACCAATCATCAGATACATCAGTTGGATTTGCCAGGGTCGGACTAGCCTGTCCTTCGCCCTCCATTTAAAAGCAAAATTGCTTGTCGGAACAACCCTCTACCCAGCCAGCACTAACTAAGTCCTGCTCGGGATGCTTGCTGCTGCTTTTGGGATGCCACCCGGGCCGGACCTGGTAGTGACGGCCATACTATGCGGCTATAGTCGTAGCCAGCCGCAAAGGCTCGACCCAGAAATGGCGGTTGTGAGCGACAACCAACTAACATTAGAATCTTGTTACAGCCTCTTCGGTTAATTAAAATAAGGCACAAGGCGGCCTGGGAATCTGAGACCCATACTGTCAGAGGTTGCAGCATTCCGAAGGCTACTGCTGTAAGTTACTTCGTTGCGTCGCGTTGTACATGATCTTACAAGAAAAGCCTTGTCGTACATAAAATATTGCGAGAAAAATGAAAACATGACAGAATCATCTAAACGTGGGCCTACAAAATACACCTCGTATATCATTCATTAAGCTACTACTTTAGTGTTTACTTGTAAGCGGCTTAGCCCAATTTGTATAATGACAAGATATTTCGAAGAATATTGTGACATTATACAAAAGATACAATACATTATACAAATCCACTTTTACAGTGTCTAAATCGTCATTGTTTGCGTGCTATCGTGATGACATGGTGACATGGACGCCAACGGCGTTATTTTTAGTAGAGAACACTACTTATACGTATTTATAGAGAAGACAATAGGTATTAATGAATGTAAACTTATATCGTATCATATGGGAACGTTCCGAACGTTCGAGCGGCCCAATTCTCGAACGGTCTGAACCGAAGCTTATTATAGACGCTAATCTTGTTCAGCAAGCCGGCAATCGCTTTCAATTTTAACCAGACTTACTCAAGAAACACAAGTCTTCATGTGATTTATTTGTTTACATAATAAATAATAGTACTTCGCAATGGCAAACGACGTTGTTCACTACGATATTAAACAAAACGACAAATTTGGAAGGTTTTTGACCGCAAAAAAGGATTTAACTGGTGGTGAAATCATATTTAAGGATACTCCTTTCGTGGTTGGACCAAAACCAGGCAAGTGATGCTATTTTGTTACAAAACGTATTAAAAAAAGTTTTTAAGATAATTTAATTTTTATTATAATGTAAATTTAAATTAAATTTAAGTTTTAAATATGAAAAGGAATATATATTTTTTAAGCTGTATATATTGTGTTATATCTATCATTACATGAAGTGACTTGTTTGTAAGTATTTAAGTAGCAGCTGTGCCCGTACTGTAAAAGTGATCTCAGTGGAACTATATAATGTCTGCCGATACGATTTTTAAAAACTTTCTTTTGTACTTTATTCTCTCCAAGTTATAATATCCGCATCATCTATAATATTTTATCAACAATAAACATACTGGAAAACATTACTTACTACTAAGACTAGTCTTAACTCTAAAAATGAAAAAATCTTTTATTAACACGCTTATATTAGCTTCACCTGTATGTTTGTTTGTTTGTTTGTATGTAACCGACTCCTTTGGACTCGATTTTGACCCACTTTAAACGGACAGATTTAATTCAAACTTTCTACACTTGTAAAGAATCAGCGACAATATAATAATTTCATAAATTTATCTCATTATCCTGATTAGGATCGCCAGGATTAAAAAAAAACTAAACTAAAAAGTGAAAAATAAATATAGTTTAAAAAAACTAAAAAAACACGCTTTTAAAGCACATCAAACTAAAAAGTGAAAAATAATTCTGAAAATAATAATAAACGAAAAATACTAGTACTATTGTGAAAAAAAGCGTGGGGCGCTCTGTGCCATATTTTTCGTCTATCGAGCGACCCACGCTTTTTTTCACAATAGTACTAGTATTTTTCGTTTATTATTATTTTCAGGTTATAATAAGAATTATTTTTCACTTTTTAGTTTGATGTGCTTTAAAAGCGTGTTTTTTTAGTTTTTTTAAACTATATTTATTTCAATAATAATCGAGTGTTACAATAATTTATTGGAGTCTCCTTTTAAGCTGAAATAGCCTCTGGTAGAAGACTCCGCTGATTCGTGGCTATACAGTTTTATTACAAAATATATATATATATATATAAATCATAAATTTCAAAATTAATTATTATTTTTACTTATTTATATTAAGTAACATATTTATTTATTTAAATAAAAAGTTTTTATTATTATAAATTATAAATAATAAATAAGTATAAATTATGTGTGTGTGTGCGTGTGTGTGTGAGAGTGAGTGTGTGTGTGTGTGTTCGTGAACTCTTAATACCACAGCTTATTAGCATAAGTAAATGAGTATATATTTTTTTTATTTTGACTATCTCGGTGGGTATATAAATATAAAGTGTTAGTTAATACTAAATCTAAAATATTCTAAATCTGTTAAAAAATCTTTTTGATCGTATTTGCTTATCAGAACTCAAATGGAACTTCTGGTAATTGCTGGATAAATTAATTACACAATTTATTACCTAACCTCATCGATATAAAAAACCACCTAACCTGGAAGAAAGGACCAATTCTTTATCCTTTTTTTACGGACACCCTGTTCGCACAGAAGGCAAAATATATAGACCTCAATATTACAAATTATTTCCATAGCTCAGCAGGAAGACCACAAACCTGTTAACAAACTTCAGCCATTATTATTATTATGTGATTTATATGACCATACTTGTCTAATCCAGATACACCACCGCTATGCCTTAGCTGTTACTGCCCCGTGGAGAACAGAACGTGTTCCCAATGCGGCTGGCCGACGTGCAGCGAGGAGTGCGAGAAGTCCCCCCAGCATGCTGCTGAGTGTGCTGTGTTCTGTAGTGCCAAGGTGCGCTTCCAGCCGGTGGAGGACTGGACCGCGAGCTCCCCGCAACTGGATTGTATCACACCGTTGAGGTACGAGTACTAACGATGGCGGTTTGTTTTATACGTAGGTAACTATAGCTTACCCTTACGGAATATTATGAAGTGTACTGTGCTCTTACCATTCCACCATGTCGTACTGCTGCTCGCGTCACTTCTCCAATACCACGCGCATTTATCACTCTCAACAATCTCATGGACTCCAATCCAGAAGTTGATATATTTTCAAATGAATTCGGTGTATTATTGGTGTTTTTGCAACAATTTTGTGAATGTCAGTAATATCTATGTTTTTATAAATTGTGATTAATATAATTGGTTCCTGTAGCCGTTTTAATCAAATAAATAGATAAATAAATTTCCTAGTTCGCCATTAATTCTTATCCTTAATAATTAGCATCACTGAATCTAATACATGTCCCACTGCTGGTCTCAGGCCTCTTCTCATGATGAGAAGGGTTAGACCCAGTCGACCATGCTGATCAGGTGCGGCATAGGCTACTATTATATCTACACACGTGTTAAGTAGCGGGCATAAGCTAGCCTATATAAGAACAATCATCGCGACGCCTATCTTCGTTCAACCTAACATTTTCTCTTTTGAAATACAAATAAGTTTTAAAATAGTACAAAACCATTATTTTCGTAACATCACAGGATGCTGTTAGCCAAAGAGAAGAATCCAGAACGATGGGAGCAAGAGGTGTCAGTGATGGAGGACCACGCCGCCGAGCGCCAGCAGCGACCGATCTGGGGCGCCGACCAGGTCAACGTGGCAGACTTCCTCATCGACCACTGCAAGCTTAAGGACAGGTTCAACAAGGACCTGGTGCAGAAAATCTGTGGCATACTCGAGGTACATTTGAGGAGTATACCAACACGGGATACAAATTATCCACCCGATATAAATATAGATCGAGGGTATAGGCATTCCCACTTCGGAAAAATATCTAATTGCAAAAATCGGTTTACCCCATCATTGTATCGTAGCTGCTATGCTACGCCGTATCTTGCTACGCAGGCTCCACCTACCTCATTCATCATAATTATTATTCTTATCCCACTACAAGGGCTCGTGCTACGCCCGCGTCATAACCAAACTACGCCGTATTTTGCTACGCGGGCTCCTGCTACGAGGACTCATGCTACGCCGGATCTTAATTCTACACTGTACTGCTACGCTCTGTAAATTATCGTCGTAATCGAGATTATTCCGAGATCATTAATTTCTTTATAATTAGGCTTAACAAGAAGTATAAAAAACCTTCACTTGCTTGCCCAGTTGCTATTTCCGATTGGATTGTGAATTATTTATAAACTCAAGGTTGACTAACTGCCTCGATGGTCTAGTGGTTAGTGTATGCACCAATCACCGCGAGATCTCAGGTTCGATGCCCGGGTTGGGCAAAAGTGTTAATTGTGAATTTTGTGAGCAATAGTGGCACGAAGTTGGAATTGTGCCCGGTGGATGGCGATAGGCTCACCCGCTATCCCATGGGACCTAAACTAACAGGTGAAATTTGGGTGTTGTACACCTCTGTCACACCGTTCTGAATAATATAGGCGTGATGTTATGTTATGTCAAGGTTGACTCTTGAATTAATCTAGAATATCCAGATTAGATCCGTACTTGTGTGAATTAAATTCATTCAGTTTGTATCATAACAATAAATACCTAATATTGATTCCATTCAAGTAATAAAGAGTATTATTCTACCAACCGGGCAAGCATACGAGCGCGAGATAGATTTTGTCGCGTTTAGTCATGTTTTCCCGTACAAAAACGTGACTATAAGTCTATCTAAGAAAAGTATAATATGTACTGTATCAGTTATTCTAGTACCCATAGTACAAGCTCTGCTTAGTTTGGGACTAGATGGCGTTGTGTGCGAGTTGTAAAATATTTATTTATTCATCTCCCGCTCGTATGCTCACTGTGATGTTGTTGTCATAGAGGTCCAGGTATTTATAATTAAATAATACTAGGTAGATGATACTGTGTTTTATTCTTGCAGTTCCAACCGTAAGAGAGATAGAAATAGACAAATCATAGATTGTACTTAATACCATAACTAATTCTATAAGGCTGAGTGTAGGTGTACTACACTCTAATTAGGGTGTGTATAGACATACACCACACTCACCACCCTAGTGTACCTACTTATCGTTTGCTTTGACATTACAGGTGAACTCCGTGGAAGTTCCTTCGAGAGGAGGCTTCAGCGTCCGCGCCCTGTACCCTCGACTAGCCATCGCCGCGCACAGCTGTGTGCCGAACATCGTGCACACCATAACTAATAATTACCAGTAAGTGAAACTAAGCTTCTTGAGTGCCCTGATTGCCTTGATAACTGCTCCTTAATAAAACAAGTCCGCATAAAGCGCTATATTAACTTGGCCACGTGGAATGAAATAGAATGGAAAGTGAACTCGTTTTTCCGCACTTAGACTCACATTTGGTCTATTGTGCCGCCCAGAAGCACAGAAAATTCCTGAGAGCTTTACAGGCTTCGCAGAGTGACCTCACTGTTCCGAGGATTTCTTCTCGTTGAGGAGCAACGGTCATATATTCCAGGTTTACGTGGCCTCATACATTTAATCTAAAAGAATAAGAATTTAAACCATTAGTGACATTTAAATAGTTGTTAATAATATCTTCTTTACTCCGGTCCAGAAAAGTAGTAGTTCAATTTTAATACACCCCCACTGCTGAGCACGGGCCTATTCTCCCATGATATGGGTTAAGTCATGGCCATATAGTCCGCATTAGCTAGGTTGTATTTGTTAATCGAAGAACACACGTACTTGATGGTGCGTCGTGCACTCTTTGGTATTTCTTCACACTCCTCCTTCACTAAAATATTGCCCATATCATTATACTTGTCATAAATAAAAACACGATTATTCTTTCGGTCTTTCTCATTTTCCTCTTATACATTATTTACAGGGTAGACGTAAGAGCAGCGGTTCCCATCAAGGCCGGCGACACGCTCCACCTCTGCTACACATACTCCCTCTCCCCCACACTCGTGCGAAGGGACTTCCTAATGGAATCTAAGTTCTTCCTCTGCGATTGCCCTCGCTGCGCCGACCCTACGGAACTGGGGACGCACCTCAGTACACTCAAGTGTAATAAGTGTGACAACGGCATTATACTATCTTCTAATCCACTGGGTAAGTGCTCTTGAGTTTTCATACCAGCGCGGGAGACGCGCGATGCAGATTTGCATATTAAAACAAACGCATCGCGAATGTGCGGTTGTGACGCGTTTGTTTTTATATGAAAACGCGCCTCAGACGCGTACATACTGCTCTAATCTGAAGGGGATTCAAGAAAGAAAGAAATCAAATCATTTATTTCCATGGGCCCCAAAGGGCGCTTAAACACGTAACAACAAACATTAAAATAAAAAAAATATATATTATTTTAAATAAAACTTAACTAACTAATTAAATTATAATTCTTATTGCAATACTATGATTTGACACCGGAGCTTAGATTGTCTTAAATTCAACTTAGAAATTTAAATTTAAATCAATGCAAGTACCAGCTCCGACGGGTATTGCATCATGAGAAGAGCTGGTGAGAAACTCATGTGCACCATCTTCCGCGTTCAGTGTGCGGCTGATGCTGGGTCCACACCGAGCCAACGAACGACCAACGAAGGCTAGGGATGTGATAAAGTTATTCGCATCACCTATATACATTACGTTTCATTCGATTTGAATTTGAGTGTAGCTTATGTTTGAATGTGTATTGGACCAAGTAAACGATGAAGACTGACGGGACTCGCGAATAATCCACTCGAAATGGCATCAATAGTTAAAAATAAGTAATTGCCACTTGATTATTAACTTATGTAAGTTATTAATAATCGAATAAACACTAATCGATATATGTCAAGCGAATAATTTTGTAACATCCTTAGCCGTTCGTTGGCCTTCGTTGGTCAGGTGTGGACCCAGCATGACGCGCACGAGACCGCCTTTAATGTGAAAGGCTCCTAATGTGTGTAAGTGTGCGTCTTTGTTTGAAGTGCAGGCCACAAATCATTGCACTTGAAAGAATTGAGTGCAATATCAGTTCGAGGTCGGTGGGATTAGTGCTTGTTAGTTTAACACTTGATTTTAGAATTTAGTTAGCTAAGTTTTATTTTAATTTTATATTTTTTTGTGTTTTTTTTTTTTTTTTTTGACGTGTTCAAGCGCCCCTTGGGGCCCATGGAAATAAATGATTTGATTTGATTTGATGGCTTAGGAATAAATAATATAAATAAATAAATATAAATAAATATCTCACAACTTACACACAACGCCATCTAGTCCCAAACTAAGCAGAGCTTGTAATATGGGTACTAGAATAACTGATACTAATACATATATACTTTTCTTTTGTACATACATACTTATGATTCATAGAAACACCCAGACTAAGACAAAACCCTATGTTTATGCACACAATGAATTGTCTTAAGCGGGAATCGAACCCACGACCTCGGCGTCACAGGCAGGTACACTACCCACTCCGCCATCCGGTCGTCAATATGACAATTAAGTAATAAACAACGTTCAACATAACTACGATTAAGTATTGCTTTGTGTATTCTAGACGTACCTGTCCAATAGATTCATGACCCATTTAACAAACGTTTTGATGGAAATTGTGTTTAAACTTGTAGTGTAAACTTTCAGTATTTTAATAAGATTTTTATTTTTTTTATCAGAAAAAACTCTCTTCTGCATTTTAAATTTATAACTGATAAAAACAAAGTAAAGTATCCTATGCCCGTCTCCTGGTTGTAAGATACCAATTTTCAGCCAAATCGGTTCAGCCGTTCTTCTACACTAATAGATACATATTAGGTATAAAGAGGAAAACTTTGTTTGTTTGGTTGTAATGAATAGGCTTATATACTACTGGACCGTTTTTAAAAATTCTTTCACCATTCGAAAGCTACATCATCCACGAGTAAAAAAATAAAATAATAAATTTTATTTTGAAAAGAAATAGGGTTCCGTAAGATATTTGGGTTTTTCGGACACAAGGTGTAAAAAAACAACCAGAAAAGTATATAGCTGCCTAAACTATATAAGATAGAACCATAAAATGTTCTATTTTATAAATAGGGTATTAGTTACACTATTTTCTTATATATGTATATATATAATAATAGCAGCCCTGTATCTAATACAAGTCCCACAGCTGCGCTTGGGCCTCTTCTCATGATGAAAAGGAATAGACCATAGTCCACTACGCTGGCCAAATGCGGATTGGTAGACTTCACACACGACCTCGAGCACTTTTAAGGCACTGTCAGGCATGCAGGTTTCCTCACGATGTTTCCTTTACCGTTAACAAGCGATAATTTATATGACAAATACACAAATATCTTCAAAAAAACAAATCTTAACGATTTATTGACAGAGGTGTGTGCCGTGGGTTCGAACCCGAGACCTTTGACTTAGCAGTCCTACGGTCTCCCACTCGGCTATCCCTGCTTCTATATAAATATATATATATATTTATGTATAGATAAATAAATACCACTCGAAATTCACACAACGACATCTAGTCTCAAACAAAGCGGAGTGATTAATTAGTTATGATTAAGTAGGTTTTATCTTGGTCAACTAAGTTGTCATAAACTAATTATAGACAACGAAACTGCTTGGGTATGCAATGACAAAAACTGCGCGTTCAAGACGTCGTCGAACGCCATGCGCAAGATGCTAGCGGTGGTGCAAGCTGAGATCGATCAGCTGGATGCTCTGGAACCTGGGCCCGCTGCTATCGAACAAAGGGAAGCTACCATCAACAAGGTAAGCCTTGGACAAATTTGAACGTGTTGTACGGTATAATTTATCTAAGTTCATAATAGGTCCTTTGACAATTTTCGTTCTCAATAGCAGTACGGAGCCTTTGACTATGCCCGCTAGATGGCGCTAGGCTCATCTTGACTCAATCTAAGTGTAAAAAAATGTGCCAATTAACACTGATTCAAATACAGTTCTGAAGCGAACAGGAGTACTTATTCCCTTAGCTTCTAGTTGTGAAATCATTATCTCTACATAGTATAAAACAAAGTCACTTCTTGCTGTCTGTCAGCCTCTTTGTCTGCTAAAATCGTTGAAACTACGTAACGGATTTTGATGCTGTTTTTTTACATAACAACAACACTTAACATCACGCCTATATTCTCAGAAGGGAACCCACATTTCACCTGTTATGTTTCCCATGGGATAGGAGGTGAGCCTATTGCCATCCACTGGGCACAATTCCAACTTCGTGCTGCTATTGTGAATCATTGAGGCGGTTTATAGAATAATTCATAACGAAGTTTTGTATGTATGTATTAAAATATGCATATTATAGTACTACATAGTACCCGGACCGAAGCCAGGCTGGGTCCCTAGTGTATAATATAGTGTCTATGAATAGTGAACTTGAACAAAATTTGCTTGTTGGAGTCAATGGCGTAACTATAGGGTGGCAGGGGTGGCCAAATGCCACGGGCCCCCGGCCCGAGGAGGCCTCTGGGCCCAAGATGCCACAACCTTGAAAGTAACTTAACACAATAAAAAAAAATATAGATTTAAACGACAACGATTTAACGATTAGAATAGACATAGTTAGTAACATAGAAAATCGCAAAAGACATTTTTTTTTTCAAATCTGGCATTCTAAGGTGAAAAATGTTTACATTCCGGTTCTGAATATCTGGTAAGCGGCTTCAACGTAACAATAAAATTTTTATTAGGGGGGCCCTAATAAAAATTATATTGATTCAATATTTCTGCCACAGGCCCCCGATGGTATAGTTACACCACTGGTTGGACTAACCCCTTACCCCGTCGACCGAGCCCTAAAATCGCGTCCGACCCTGAATATGGCCGACTATGAATAACGTTCTAAATATTTATCATTTCAGTACAAATCAGTATTCCACCCGCGTCACTCCCTGCTGCTATCAGTGAAGCACTCGCTGGCTCAGCTGTACGGTCGCGTGGAGGGCTACAACATCGACGAACTACCTGACCTGATGCTGGAGAGGAAGGCCGAGTTCTGTCGAATGGTGCTCAAGACCTTGGATGTCATCGCGCCGGGAGAAACAAGGATGAGAGGTGACCATGTTTAAGGGTAAAACCAAACGAGCGTAATTTTGTGAGTCGTGAGTCACGTATTTTTGGTCACTCATTTTACGTTCAACTGAATTTCTGCTGAGCTGCCAGACGAACTTAATTTATTTATTCAGTATTGAGCGTTGGTACGGGCTGTTCGTGTTGTGGAGCACGATGGATCCATTAAAATATTGTTTATTTACGAAGCATATTCCGAAGACGAGGCCAGAAAAAGAAGCTGGGTAAACCCACTCAATTATCAGATGCTGATATTTGGACAGTTCCATACTTTATTTGAGTTCGGCCGTTGACCGAAAGTCTCATTTTGCGTCGTCGTGTCAACTGCCTTTTTGTATGAAACCGAATGCAGCCGAATTTATGCTACCGAAATTCTGTGACTCATGAGCATGACTCACAAAGTTACGCTCGTTTGGTTTTACCCTTACTGTCACTTAGAGCAGCCAAAAATATCTCTCTCAAAGGAGATAGGCGGTAGAGTTAAGTACTATTTAAAAAAAACGGGAGCCATTTGCATAAGTGTGTTATTACACTAAATTTGATAGATGTTGATCGACCGTCAAACAGCGCAATGGTGCACTTTCGCTCTTTAAACGTTAAATACTTACATGATGTGCTTGTGGGAGTGAATGTGTGTATTGGCCTTGTCATTGGGACCATTGGATAGTGTAATTGCTTCTGGCGTTCTATCTAATGTAAAAAATCCAAATTTATTAATTTATTTATTTTGGTCACACAATCACTTATTTGGGTTTCAGTCGTCAAATCTATGGCTTACTATGTACTTTTCCGTTTCACAGTCCCTATCTGATATCGATTTCGCCAACTGCTTGCTGTTTCTATGATTCTAGTTAACTATGTGTCATTGACCTACATGTCACATCTCACCTACATAGTCAACACACTTAAACAGTTTAATAACACATAAACAGACAATTATTTCGTTTTTTTTTTCTTAATTTATTACTTAATAATAAATGATAATTATTTTAATTTCGAATAATATATACAATTTCATAAAATTTTGATAAATACAAAATTACTCTGTATCAAATAGCTGAGAAATAAACTCCCTCTTGAGGTGGTTATAAACCTCAAGAGGAAATCATAAAAAAAAATAATATGGTGATATCGTATCTAACTTTAAATCCTTTCAGGTATGATGCTGTACGAGTTACACGCGCCGCTGATGTTCCAGGCAAGAAACGAGTTTAGTCTAGGACTGATCACCAATGAAAAGTTAAAGGAAAAATTGCAGGAGCCTATCCAATATCTAGCTGATGCTGCAAGAATATTGACACGGGAAGATCCACAGAGTCCCGAAGGCATAACCGGCCTCATTGCTCAACAATGCATGGAACAACTCAAAGCTAGTCTTGACAGTTTATGAGCACATAAAAATATACCTGTACAATTATACCAAAAGATTTATGACCCACTTGAATACGTTTCGATTGATATTGTCACATTTATTAAGGCAGCTATTAGTTTAATCTTAACACCTTTCACTATTTAAAAGTCAAATTCGAAATTCGTTAACAGTTTGATTAAAATTAATCTGAGCCCCGGTTATTCAAATCATTGTAATTAGTATAATTTAGTATTATTTATTATTTACTTTTATATCATTTTTTGTAATGTTTTGACGTGTCCAAGCGCCTCCTGGGGCCTATGAAAATAAATGATTTGAATTTGAATCGTTGTCAAGCGTGGATCATGAATCTATTATTCTGCTAGTACAGTGGGCCAAGCAATTAGGTATGTGGGGTAAAAACTTCCACGACATAGTGAAGACTATCCAAACTAGTTATAAATATGTGAGTTACATAACTAAATCGTTGGTATTTCACACTTCTTAAACATGTATATTATACATACATACATAACTAGTGCAGTCCAGTCTTCACTGTGACGCTGAAGTTTAAGCCCTGCATATCTAATTGCTTGGCCCACTGTACATGTTTTCTTAATATAATATTCTATTATAGTCCCATGTTCAATGTGTAGATAAGTAAACATTGTTTTCTAACAATCCATTATAAATGTTGTGGTTTGTTTAACTTTACTATGTTTATCATATTGAAAGCTATTTGTTTTCTGAAGTAGATAGATTTATGATATTGTTATAATGTTAGCATTTACAAAGCTGTTGGCATACCAACTGTGGTTGTTTGCGTCATGCGGTTTTTGCTACAGCGCGTCATGTGGTAGGCTAGTCATAAATAGTAACGCTTAAAAACAAAAATAACGCATTATCACAAAAGATTAAAAACAGTTTTTGGCTAACATTGTAGTGCTAAAAAGTAATTAATTAATTGAAATGTAATTCCAAAAACGATTTAGCAAGTAGCTGTAAAAGACAAGATACTAATGAATGATCTCCAAAATTAATGATTTTGACATACAAGTTAATAATTATATTTATTATAAATTATATTTATTTATATTTTTTCAATTAATAATACTAGTTAATAATTGAAAAATTGTTTTATTATAACATAATTTAGAAAAACTGTTCTTATATGTACATATTAGAATTTTATTTTCTTAGGCTTCTTACTAGTTGGTGTGGTGGTTGGTATATTTGACTGAATGCCTACATCTTCGATGTTTTCACCGCTGTCCAATGTGTGCAGTTTCATTGCAGATCCTTCCTTCTGATCCATTATCTGAAAAGGAGATTGATAAAAATATTATTAAATTAAAAAAGGAAATATTATTAATACTTTCTTTCTCCTTAAATATAATCAGTTGATAATAGTTCCCGAGCAGCGGGGTAAGAACAATCTGGAATCACTCACATGCCACTAGTGCGTTCCAGAGCTTAAAAAAGATATACTTGCAGTTATCTGTTAACCTAGGATTAAACACTTTTTTATTTGACAAGTGTAACCTAGTTAGGCTAAATGTATTAAATATTTACCGTGGGACAATCTTTCCTTAGATGTGTGACATCACCACAGAGTTTGCAAGAACCTCCATTGGGATATAAGCCTTTGGGATTATCTGGACATTGCCTCGCTATGTGACCCTGAAACAAAAAGGTATTAGGTGATTACAAGTAGGTATAGATAAATCCATGTCATTCTGCTGTTACTGCATAGTAACTATAATTACTATAGTTAGAGCTAAATAAAACATTTGGTCTTTTAAATTAAATTGATGAAAACCAAAAAATAATAAGTCAACTCCTAATTCCTCCTAATCCTTGGGGTGCATGAAAGGAGCCTCCTTGAGTGACGTACACAACGATTCCCTACGTCTGGCACACCCTGAGCAATTCGCGAGCTCCCCAAAGCGAATTGGCTAATCCTTTCACCATGATGGCAAGTCAAAATAAAAATTGACTCAGCCATCGACACAACGAAGAAGAAGAACTCCTAATTCATTACTGACCTAGGATGAATACTAAAATTTTAGTCCAAGATAGATCTATGTAATTTTGTACAGTCAACATTTAATCTTGAATACGCTTTTGAACCATTACCAGTAACTCATATTATAAGCAATACAATCAATAGCCCACCTTGCCAACTATCCAAACTGGCCTACCACCTGCACTGGCAAGGAGCTCATGAATGCTCATGAGAGCGCCATAGCACTAAAATTTGACTCAGCCATCAACACAACGAAAAAGAAGAGTAATTCATTTTATGATGAATGTGCTGTATCTAAATAGAAATTATTTTATGCAAAAAAAAACTAGTTAATAAATCTCACAATGTGTACTTACAGGCTCTTTACAAATGAAGCATGTAGCAAATCTAAACTCCTTATCTCCCTTCTGTACTTTGCATTCAAACTGCCTGTGCTCTGTGGAACCACATTTGAAACAAACTCCATCTGCGCCATCACTCCCTGGTATCTTAGACTTCAACTCAGGACAGTCTGACAGGACATGACCTCCTTTTCTACAATTATAGCACACATCCCTCTTAATCCTGGCTAATGCCTTCTCAGCCCTTCTCCTTTCCAATTTCATAGTCCTTTGCACCTCGCTTTTAGGGATACCCTTTTTAATCATACTATTCTTCAAATCCTCAAGTCTCTCAGCATCTTTCTTCATGACAGGAAAGCCATCATATCGCACCAACTCAATATCTCTGCCATTTACAATTAGTTGGAAGCTATGGTCATTCATTTCTTTCCTTCGCACAGGTTTGCCATCAACCAGTTTTTTATTTCTCTTCTTAGGTTGATTTTGCCCTTTTTCATTATTAAACTGTTTGTTGTTGATGGCTGCTTTTTGTGTGTTGTCAGATTCTGGTTCTGTTGCGTTTTCATTAGATAGTGTGTTTTGTTTTTTTTTATTCTTCTTTTTGTTCTTTTTATCTGTTTGGGGTGGTTGTTGGGTTTCTGATACCTGTGAAGCATTATGTAATTCATTTTCTGTCTGAGACTTCTCCTTTTTCTGTTTCTTTTTTTTACGCTTTTTGTCAGCATTCTCTGAGGTTTTTACCTCTTCATTTTTGCTCTCCACTTTATTATGCTCTGTTTGCTGTGGTTCACTTAAATTTGATACTTTATTTTTATTTTTCTTCTTTTTAGTTTTAGCTGGAGACACACCATTGTCTGTGGAATTTGATTTCTTTTGTTCATTCTCTGGAAAATCACACCAAGTAGCTTTCCTTTTTTGAACTTTCCGTTCCTGAAGAAAATTCTCGTAATTTTCTATGCGTTTCTGTTCAGCCTGAAATATTATAAAAAAGGTACATGTTCATAAAAGTACAGTCTAGAATTTTGTATACATATATGGATTTAAAGAGGTATTTGTTACGGAATAAACATTTATTACTACAACATGGCTCATGCAGCATGGCATGAAAGTGGTACCCCTTGCTATATTACTGTAAAAAACTGTAAATGGCAAATCGCGATCATAGTTTCAAAAAATGAATATGAACAAATATTTTTTTTATATTGTTTTACCTATAAGTGCGTTTATCAGTTCTCTCTAAGACAGAGTATGTAAGTAATAATAAAATTATGTTAATACTTTCCATAGAAAATAAAATTCTGTACCTCTTCCCTCTTCTTTGATTCCTCACTATCTTTTTTTGATTGCAACAACTGATCTTTCATAACCTCCCATGGTGTACTGTCTGCAGGAGTGCGCTCATTCGAAGACTTTGAGCCTTTCGCTCTGGCAAACCTTGTCATACTGGTGAGGTTCTACAGAAAAGTTTAAATATTAAGTCTTATATAGATCTTCGACTTTCAGTCAACAAACACATGTAAGTTAATTATTCAATTACTTAAATCAAATAGATTAAAAATGAAACTACGTAGCCTCATGCACATGCCGTAATATTATTTTAACTGACAGCTGCTGACAGCAGTGACAGCTCAGCTCAAAGATAATGTAATACTACGTAGCTCAGCTGACAGACCATGCTGACAGCAAGCATCTTTTGCTTTTTTCATTTATAAAAAAAATGTGAAAGCCGAAAGAAAAACAAAGGCTTTTTACCACAACCATAGACAAAGCATCACTCGCTCCGCTCATCTATGTTCTCTGACCACAACAAACGATCTAATAGTAAATTTAATTGATAAACGTTTATGTACACGTAAACGTAAAGTACACACAGTATTACATTATCTTTAGTACACACGGCTACCGATCAAGCTATACTGTTCCAGTTTATTAAGGTGGTCTCGCACATAGAGTACATAAAAAAAGCAGGAGAGAATGTCACTTATAAAATGATGGAAGCACCAAAATGGCGGCGGTCTGTTTATGTGTGCGTGTGTTAGGGGTTACCAGCCATGAGAAATATTACCCACATTTTTACAATAATTTAAATAAATATTTTAGAGGTTTAGTTCTTATATTTTTTTATTTGCTGCTTTTTACCATCAAACATGATATAGGTAGTTTTATACTACCGTGGCCAAAAACCAAACAATATAAAACAACTTTATGATTGAATTTCGAAACAAAGTTGATTTTATATTTCTAGCAGTCGATGCGGGCCTGCAGCTGGAAGTTGTTTGTTTTTATTAAGGGAATATGTACAAAATTCGTTGCTCTGGGCACTCCTGACGCAAGGCAGCGAACATGCTTTAGTGCAGCTACCCAGTTTTTGGAAAATATTTTAAAATTACGACTCCTACGGCGCTTCCTGATTCTTAGATGGTGAAGATGCTTTAGTGATATACAGGGTGTCCCAGTTTAGGACCTGGAGCCGAAATCGGATAGTAGGATAAGTTATGGCAGTTATCAAAAAAATAAAAAACAAAAATTCTTCATTACATAACCTATCAGAAAGTGCTTGAAAACGTGAACAAAATGTACAAACCAAATATAATATCTAAGTTAAACTAAACCAACAATCACGAAGCTTAGATTCACTTACATGCGATTTTTCAATATTTCAAATAAATATTGGCAAATAAAAAAAAAATAAAAAAAATAATAGATAATAAACTAAACTAAGAAATAAAAAGTTTTAGATTAAAGTACTGTTATTTATTAATTTAATACTTTATTTAAAACAATATACTATTGTTTTACCTTTTTTGGTACGGCAAAGCTGACAATGCGAATAAGTCCACCTTTTGTTATATATAAATCAATTTCCTCGAAGTGTATACTGCAGACTACACTATATTTTGATGGATACCAACTGTTATCATTTCTGCAGTTTCTAATTATTTTTATC
Organism: Hypena proboscidalis; assembly: GCA_905147285.1. Classification (NCBI taxonomy): domain Eukaryota; kingdom Metazoa; phylum Arthropoda; class Insecta; order Lepidoptera; family Erebidae; genus Hypena; species Hypena proboscidalis. The sequence goes on from LR990143.1 coordinate 5,664,194, forward strand.
CAATAATTTTTTCATGCGTCGTTTGCAGCAGGAAATCTATAAAACATAGAATAATAATTTATACTAAATGTATTTAATACTTTACTAAAAAACTATACTACTAAAAAATATTTACCCAAATTCAGGGTAAATGAAAATATTTATTGACTGTCAACACTGATAGTTTTGGTATATTTTTTTACGAAAACGATATAATTTCGGCAATAAGCTGAATATATTACTTGCTTACTTATGAAAAGTGATCTCCTGGTTTTTTTTTGTCGAGGCGCTATGGTTTCGGCAGCTTTTCACAACACAAGACGGCATTTTTAATTATTTTACTTGAACATCCGAGCAACAGCACAGTCCAAAGCGTAATGGCGGGCGATTGACTTACTATTGTGTCAATGTGTGTGTTCTGTGTGTACGTGTGACTTACTATGGGTGCTTCAGTAAGTGTTTTAAGAGACTCAGTCCTGCCTTTTTTTATGTAGTCAATGGTCTCGCATTGTATAGGCTTCCCATTTTTTTTATGTAGTCTATGGCTTCCCATGCAATGCGAGACCTGTTTATACTGGAAAAGTATAGGTTGATGTGTCGGTGTGTACATAATGTACATACATACATTGACATACTACACGCGTTCTTATATTTAGTCATTTGCGTCTGTTTTAAATCAGACATTTGTACATAATATTAAAAATCTCAACAACCAGGTCATCAAAATAAACCCGAAGCCGAGACGAGACGGGCAGTAAGTATGGCTTAATATATTAGTGGTATACTCTTTGGTATGCGGCCAGGCTTAAGTCCAATTTGTTTAACAATGACTAAAGAATTTTTTTGAGTCACTGGGTATGGGTATTAATCTGAGGGTATTAATCATAGACAAAGCATCACTCGCTCCGCTAATAATGAATTAACGTCAACACTGTCAACAGAACGTTATGTCAAAATAAATAACCTCAAAGATGCGAAATATATGGACGTGAAATAGTGAGGTTAATTACATGGTAAACAACACTGTGAATTCAAATGTAAGTTATTAATTTAATTTACAATTCTGTAAGGAATATTTCAATCATTTATTTAAGTTTGATATCAAATCAAGGTAGGTAGCATTTTCACTTTTTGTGTATTGACTGAAGAGTAAAATTTAAGGTTAATATCCCAAACAATAACTGAATACATTTGTTTTTTTATATAAGAAGATAATACTATCACTGAAGATTAATAATTGCCCATGAATTACTTATGATAACGGTAGTTATGTTAATTCTCTTACCATCTTGTATCATCATATTTTTTAACTGATATCATAACTATATACGCCTAATGTATGCTACATCAATAAGTTTTTAAAAATAAACCTAGATTATAACACTTTAAAGACTTTAAACACTTATTAATCGAATATGATATAGTTGCAAGGGGTTATTTATCTTTTGAAAATATACATTTTTATTACTTTGTTAGCTTCGTAGCAGTTTCCCTAATTAAACTAATTTCTCAAACTTTTCTTCTTAAAATTGCAGGTCTGAAATTTTGCTTTATATAATTTTTTTCATTATCATTGTTCTTCATTATTATTTTTAATACTAACTGTAGGAATTTTTAATCATTGCAATACATTATATTGATTTTTATACAACTTGCTAATTTTGTTTTTTTTACCAAAGTACTTCTTATCATTTTAATCATTTTCTTTATATCTTTCTTTTTTATTTTTCCTTCTTTTTAATCGTAAAAGTATATTTATATAAGTATATATATTATCTAACTAGATAACTATTTAAAATAATCAGCCAAATCTCCTGCCCTGCCCTGTCTATCTTGTCCATTTGCTTTAGGTACTTAGCTGAAAATTATCTAGGAATATTACATTAGCGCATTTGGTCTTTTAATGAAAGATTTACTGAAGCAAATAATTATTATACAATAAAGTTTAGTTAAATGATTTGATAGGACAAAATACATAAAGTTATTAATAAAGAGTTAGAAATTGCTACTAGAAAAGTTAAGTTAAGTTAGAACCTGAACTGTGAAGTGAATGAGCATGCCACAGTAGCAGCCGGCAAGTGCAATGCCTTCTAGCCCTTTCTTCTGTATATTTTTTTTGGCATAATCTTTTAATATTCTATTTCATAAGGCAAAACTATCACTTAAAAAAAAATTGGGTACCAATAGTTTAAAATAGGTTAAGTTGCAGCGACCTGACCGGCCAACATGTTTTTATTTTAAATACGAATTTAGTAAGTTAGTAACAACATAAATAAAACAAGTATGACAAATGACTTGGCATTATGAAGAAAAATGTGAAATAGGAATTTTATAATGGAAAATCCTGTTAATTGCATATTTGGCCATGCACAATATAGGTTTCCGTAGGCAGCTGTTTAGCATACAAACTTAAAAGGGGTGCTAACAGTATTCTCTACGAAACAACACTGGCAATATCATACAAGAAATTATTTTCAATAGGTTTGTATTTTGTATTAGGTATTCTAAGTAACGTTCTGCATTTTGGAACCCTATTAACAAAGTAAACTAAGTCACTATAGACATAAATAATTAATAATTAAACATAAAAAAACCAACTTGAATTACAAAAAAAATGCTCTAATTATATTTTAACAAACTATGATATTACTAAGAAACAGTTGAAAAAGATATGGGACCAGCAGTCCATCCTGCTGGTCCCATATCTTTTTCAACTGTTTCTTAGTATAATTTGCTAAGCATAGCTAAATGCTTTATAAATAATCTGAAGTTCTGTATGATATTGTCTGGAACATACCAGTTATATGCTTATAAATTGAGTGTTCTTCAAGATTTCCTTGGGATCCCATCATCATATGCTGACTAGATGACCAGGGTACCAACTTGAAAATGTACCCTAACAAACAAAAAAGAAATACGCAAATCGGATTAGAAATGTTAAAGTTATCGACATACTAATATACAAAGTATTGTCAAAATGACAACGTCCAAATAACAATAATGCTTATAAAATAAAAACTACTAGACCAAACTGAAAGAAATTTTATGGGACCACCTCGCAGCTATTTGGCGTCGAACAAAAAAATAATCACGGGAATCGGTCCATTAACCGCGACGTAATCGATGTACATACATAGAAAAAAAACATACCGGCCGAATTTAGAACCTCCTCCTTTTTGGGAAGTCGGTTAAAAACTAGATATCATAGAAAAAAACTGATCTAAATAAAATAAGGACAAATTGAATTCATTACATTTTATTGATTTAGGTAACAAAACATGTGTCTTGGTATTTCTTGTTAATGATTATAGCTATTAATACATTCGTTTTAAATTTGTTATGTTGTGCAATATGGCGTTTAATGATAATTAACTTTTCCTGTATACAGCTTATTATTATTATGTAAATATCTTGAATATTGCAAATGGAATGGTAGGTAGTGTATAAACATTATGCTTAAAGGAAGTTTTTATAATCATATTCTACACACCATAGTCCAAAACACGCGAAGTCCCGAGGTTTTCTATGCAGTAGATAAATCTAATTCCTTGTTATATTTATTTTGTGTCATTGAAAGTCATTTCGATGGATTTTATCCGATGAATATAATTCGTTCAAAGTTCTAGTTAACTTGATCTTTGATAGTAAATTGGATAAAAGACATATAATTTTCGATAAATCTTTAGCCAAAGTTCTTATTTTGTCTGATTTCATTCTTTAATTTAGGCGTTTTTTAAATTTACAAAACTGCTATGGCGGCACCTTTCGCTGCATCCCCTCCAGACGTAAATTCTAAGGGTAAACTGTAGTACTGCTCGACTGCTCTTTGCAATACTGCATTCCTTGATAGCCCCGAGCCATTTCCAACAATCCTTTTTACTTGTGCGTTGCGCAATATATCCTTGGGCATCATTATGTGCAGATTTTCTATTAAACTATCACAGAGAGATTTAAACACACTACCGAGTTGTATGTTAGAGAGATCGATATTTTCCACTGACGCTTTAGCAGTCGGTGAATGTCTTTCACCTAGTAAATGTGGTATTATCTTCATAGAAGATGATGTTGTCGCTTCTAATCCCAGAGCGATTAATTTCTCCCATACTTTAGCTTGAGGTGTCGGAAATCCAAGCTCAAGCATCCATTGTTGAAGCATTTTTACAAAAGTTGCCAGTACATTACCACCGTTTAAAGATGCTGCAACTGCTAAATATGTGTTATCAAAATATGGAAGATGCTCGATTGTCTTACAATCCAAATCTGAAATAGTATCCACGACAAATGCAAGCTGTGCGGAGGTTGATATATTTAACACGGCATCCGCCTTACTTTCAAGAGTAGCTCTTATAGAGCACTGAAGATCACCCATAGCTACGCTTACTGGTGTACCCTCTGGTATGCCGTTCCAAGAAGCGTTTAACTGGCCAGCAAATTCTCCACTTTTAGCTATTTTGGGTAAAAGGTCAACAGGAAAATCTACAGTCTTTAAAATATCAACATTCCACTCGTTCTTTTTAGTGTTAAAGTAGCCCCAACTCGCAGCATTTTGATCTGACATCACTGGCGTATCTAAATCACAGAGCATAGTCACAATAAAATCTTGAACGGTTCCTGAATATTGGAATTGTTTCAGTTTTTCGGGCTTATGTTTGACCATCCATAAAAGTGTCGCGCAGCCATATCCTGAGTAACAATTTAGATGTGATTCTGGCCTTGGCAGTGAATCTAAAAATTCCGGTTTACATCTTGTATCTTGCCAGGTATACAACGCTGACATGTTTCCTCTTTGAGCTTCAAACCGCATCACCACGCCATCTTTTTCCACCTTTTCCCAGGCACTAAAACAATTGAAATTATATTATTGTAGTGATTATCATACACGTTCCCACTTAACTACTATATTATTTAACAACTAATGACTCGGACTGATTGTAAAATTAAACGACACGAACCGAATAGTCATTAATTGTATATGAAGGTTTCATAAAAATGGTTTATCGTTTAAGTATTATTATAGTCATGTGACAATATAAAATAGAACAATCTAGATATATCTTTTGTACTATGTCGCTGCAACATTCCTTTTCATATGATTTATAATTAGCTGAATTCATTCTAAAACTTCGCTCGCCAGTAATTTCATTGGCAAAAATTAGTATGCTAATTTGTAATTCAGTCCAAAACTTACTAAATTAAATTTTGTGAGAATAGTAAATAACGACAATTGGGAAAAGAAAGTGTAATTTGTATTAAATGATTAATGTTTGTGTTTATCAAAATAACTGTAATAATGTATAATTTGTACGTACCCATTCCTCCATAACACCACTCCGTGCATTTGTCCGCATACACCAATTTTGATGACATGCCGTAATAAATCTCTTGGGAGACGGGAAATGCAATAATGTACGGCTGATACTATTTTCGGCACATCTTGCTTGTTGCCTTCGATACCCTGGTCACTTGGTATATTTGCTGCTGTGTCTTTATTCTGTTTTGCCACTATTTCTTTTGAGATTGGATCATAAACGCATACTTTTACTGAAGTAGTTCCAATGTCCATACCCAGAATGTAGCTTTTCTCAGACATTTTTCACTTGAAAATAAATCGTACACTAAACGAGAACGAAATGTAAGACAGTAGTTGTTTTAAAAAGTATGGCACGACACACCACGCGAAGCGCTATGTTGCGATTGCTCGATTGGTCGACGGCGCGGCGCGTCTGCCGCATGAGAAGTGGGTGGCGGGTGTTCTAGTCTGGTGGCAATCGTGCCATTGAGCCCGCATTGACTTCGTGGTGGTTTATTACGTAAATGCAGTGTTATAGTGTTTGTATTTCTTATCTCAATGAGTGGCCGGTTTGTTTATCATACACTTCAACATTCACTGACTTATAACTAATAAATAACGTTGTTTGATTAATTGCAAACTCTGAATTATTTCTGTTTTTAGTTAACTGTTGTAAATATTTACACAGCAGTCTTACCTATCCGTCTTTTAACACGTTTTAGCAAACATATGTTTTCTGATAAAATAAAGAATGCTCAGTTCGTAGAATTCATACGGGGAGCTAAAATAGTATCTGGCCATCTGGCCTGTCACATGTCAAATCAATTGCTGGGAATCTAAGGTTAGAGACATTTGGTTCGATTTAAAAATGTATCTGTAGCTAGGTGTACACACTTAACTGTTGTAGTTGTAGGTACCCACACTCACCTCTTCGCGACCTTCGGGTTTGTCGCTAGGAGAAGGAGAACTAAATTGCAAAGCTTCCAATTTGTTTTTATTGACTATGCGTTTCTAATTCTAACCGCTTTGATGCTATAAAAATAAAATAGATTGAAGTATTTTTTTGTTTGCTATTATTATATCAATTACAGATAAAACATTTCGATTAATAAAGACAACATAAATAGAGAACATTTTGCAAGTTAGTGCATTCTATTAATTTTATTAATTCAGGCACTTACCTATGCTGTACACTTTTAACAAAATATTCTTAATTAAACGAACTAAAATTTTAATTTATTTAATAATACACTGCTATCACTTGCTCTTTGATATTATTTGATATGTCATTGATTAAAATTTACTGCCACCTTGGTATAATGGCTAGCAAATTTGCGGCCGCCAATTGAGAAGGTCCAGGTTCTAATTCAGGGTCGCGTCAAAATATATATTTGCCCAATAAAGATATAAAACGGTTATCCGACCACCATCCGGCCACTTATAACTTTCCTCCACAATACCGGATAGTTATGACGGCGAAGGACCTTGAGTGCCACTTCTTTTTTATTGAAGTAAATATTTAAAAGGTCGGCGTCGACGCTCTCCAACTCTTACATGTAAAGAACCTTCCAGTGCCAGTTCTTTTGTTGAAAAGAAAACATTAAATGAACATAGTCGCTCCCGGACTCTTATAATATGGAGTTGCTTCAGTGCCACTTATAATTTTTAAAAGAAAATATTAAATAAGTCACTTCCTGACTTTATTGACGCCGATGGCATATTTCCTGTAACATATTATTAAAATCTAAACAGTTTATGAGGTTAGTTCGTTTTTTATCCCAGGGGGGTCACCTAGCTTCGACACTGGGATTAAGTAAGCGTTTATACAGGGTGGATGCGACATAGCGACATTTCTTTAAACCACATATTCTGTGCACACTCAATATTGATTTCCAGTGGTCCAAAATCACATGACGAGAAAAATACGAGAAATACAACGTTAAACAAGTTACATGGCTCGTACAGTGTAAAGACCCCTTACTTACCAAAATAGGCCATGGATGGCAACGTCGCATGGAACCGGCATCACTAAGAGTGCCGACGCACTCATATCGAATCGCGTATTCACATTTGAATTTCACATACACAACCACGGAAAGTCACACGTTATTATCACAAACATCACTTTGAATAAATTTTAATTGCATCCCTAAATTCACAGAGTACCCATCGGCGCGAACTACTTACTTTGGTCATAAGGTCTCTATTTGCGGTCAAACTTTTTAATTTATTCGAACGCCACGAACACACAAAACACTATTATAATACTACATCTCAATTTTTTTCTCTTAGCGTCGTGTCACATCACAAATAAAACACTTAAAATAGAAAATAAACAACAAACAATGGCGCTTGCGCTTTCATTTACGGACAAGGATGGGAGAACAGCCAGTGTTGCCAATGTATGTAGCGTCTTTGTCACCTGCGTTGTGTGGAACTTTTACCTTGCCTACAAAAAAAGTTTTAGCGACTTTTTCTAGGTTTATTCTATTCAGTCATTTATTTATTATTTTATTACATTTAAGTACTTAATTATTATAAAAAAAAGGCCAATTAAAACTAAGCAAAATAAGAAAAGCTCATTGTCGCCGGCGAGGATAAGGTGTTTAGCGACTAAAGATATCGAATCTAACGACATGCAAATTATGGACTTGGCAGCAGTGAGTAAACCTTACTCATTGGTGTGTACAGAACGCTATAATAAGGATAGAAAATAAAGGTAGTAAATGGTAGAGCTTTTGGGAACGACTTGACGGAGAAGAGTTTCACTGTTACTGTTATCAATTAATTTTAGTGCTTGGATTACTGTTATCTCGTTGATGGTAAATTTAAACCCTCAGGTTTCAGACACAAAAGCCAGCTCTGAGGTAAAAGGGTACGCAACTATGCATTGACAAAACTGCTGAATAATAATCTTCTTTTAAGTGATGGGACCAACATGATACTAATAGACAAAAAATTCCCTCTGATTTATGTTTAGTTCCAACTGTGGCCACAAGCAATGAGTAACGGCGCTGAGTCTACATGTTAGTAACGTTAGCCGGACGATTGGGGCTGTATGCTGTAGGTAGGTCTCGCCACTGACATTTATGAAAGAATTATTTCACGGCTTTGTCACTATGTTACAAAATAAGAAACAAGATGGCACCTACCTGTGTAGTAATTTGGTAGTTATAATCTTATCATCAACCAGATATCGGGATTACTACTATTTGATGGCCCTTTATGTGAAACGGAAAAGCTTTTTTTCATGTTCGTTCACAATGGCTCTACCACTTAATACTTTCTATCTTTATTACAGCATTCTGTGGTATTTACAAAAAGTTTTTTTTTGCAGAGCTTAATTTTCATGCTATCTTAAATCGATGTAACTTTGCGGTTCGAATGTACGCTTTGTTTGTAAAAATTCTATGAAAATTCAATCCTACCAACCTACCAACAGCCTAAACTGGTAACACTCAAGTACGTACTTTTACGTACGTACGTTACTTCCGGGCAGTTTAAATAACTTTATTTAAAGTCTTGAGTTAGTTACTTACTTGACTAATTATTACTAGAGAAGTAAATAAAAGTAGTTCATCTCACTTTAATAATGTCTCCAATTCAATATGAGTAAAAGAGACACAAATAGTTTACGCAAATTCAAATGCATTCAAACCGCGTCACCAACGAAAGATCATTAAATTTGTTTAGTGCAAAATCGGCAATCTTACGGGAAATAGAAATTCTCGGAAATATTTTAATCTCAAAGACGCCGGCGTGTTTTTGTATTAAATTTTGTGATGTGAACGGACTCAAACTTAATTTGTAATTAGTGCTAAGTTTATTATTGTGACAGGACACAGATTTTTATTGGATATTTGTTTTGTGAGTTTTTTGAAAATGGTCGATTCGGGCCTGTTGGGTGGCAACCACGATCCCCGGACTTAACTCCTCTGGACTTTTTTTTTGTGGGGATTTGTGAAAAACGAAGTGAAGAATTATTATATTGTGTTAATGTCTGTAGCGAATACAGACGTTAACACAATAGAAGAATTGCGAATACGTGTTATTTCGGCCTTTGATAAAGTAAAAAGATTAGCCGCGAATAGTGATCTTATGTCTGCACGTGTGGTGTAGTGGTTTAAGCGGTCGCCTCGCCGCTCTCCACTGCGCTGGTGTTGTGGGTTCGATCCCCACATGGGACAAATCTTTGAGTGATTCGCAAAGATTTGTTCTGAGACTGGGTGTGCTTGAGTGAGTGAATGTGTGTATTTGGGCCTTGTCATTGGATAGTGTAATTGCTTCTGGCGTTCTGTCTAATGTAAAAAATTCAAATTATTTATTTATTTATGACGAAATTAAAAAACAATATTGTGCGTCGCTACAATTTATGTATTGAACAAAACGGTGCACACATCGAAAATTTAAACATTTAATTGAAAATTATTAATTGAAATTATACATCGTGAATTGATTGAAGTGATTTTGTGCTAAATTATGTGATTTGTGATTTTTGAATACGGCCTGTAATTGGGAGCAATCACATGATTTTGACATAAGCTGTGAGCTGTGTGCGACGTTGCCGTTCCGCTTTGCCGGTGAGTAAAGATGTGTTTACATAAAATAATCCATTTAGTTTGTTCGAAAAATTTTTTTTCGTAATTTTTGTGTCAGCTAATTTTGGACCACTGGAAATTAATACTGGCATGTACAGATTATCTGGTTAAAAGAAATGTCGCTATGTCGCATCCACCCTGTATATTAAAAAAATAATTTCCAATAGAAGTAATGAATATCACGAAAAAAAACACGTTTTCCCAACAAAAATATTAAACGGGGTAAATATTTAAAAAAAATGGGTATCGTCAAATTGAGAAACCCGGCTCTTGTTTTTTTTATCGGTCAAAATATTGCTTTAGTCTCTTGAATCTAGTTAGTCTAGTACAAGTAAATTTAATATAATGTAGTTTACAAATATTGTTTAATATTTTATGTTATATGTTATGTAATGTATGTTATTTTATTTGTGTATTATTTAGATTTATTATACAATAAAGTAATTACTCTTACTTTAATATTATGCACCTACCCATTATCTCTGCACCACCCTAAGTGTCGACTGGTAGAAAATGCCTTTGTCACAAATTATGTGCAAGAAGTTTTGAAATAAATAAATTAAATAAATAAATATGTACAGAGTGCATACTAATCCTTACATCTCTAATTCGTAATTTCAACCCATTGTGCTACGATGCTGTGTGGTGCATCACATAGTTTAGTTTTCCTGGGCGGTATCCGCACTTAGTCCTCCTATGGGACCGTTGTACGTGAGAGGTTTCCCGTTTACTCCAGCCAGCCTATATGGTGCATCACATGATGCAACTATGCGTTAGTTTCAAGATAGTTATCGCGAAACGGGACAGGAAAATTTGGCGTGAGGTATCATACCTCAAATCTTATGAGCTCCTAAAATGTCAAAAATTACACGATCAAAACATTCAGAAGGGGTTTATAAGAGACGGGTTATGAAGAATGCGTAGTATGCACCTTTGTGTCGACAACTATCCGACCTAGAGGTCGGCTGGATGATAATAAAACTAGGATAGTAGTTTGGCCGGATACCATATACGGTATCCGGCTTAACTACTATCCGTTTCATCTCTACTAATTTCTGCCGTTGAACAATCACACGCCCGAGACAAATTGTTATTCTTATAAGCATTTAGTCATCATTCTTTGAGACTTGTCCTAATTATATTGGCACGGCTTCTAGTTTAACGGTTTCAGCTGAAATTAGTTTTTTTTATTTCGGACATCTTCCTCAACCCAGTACGGATTCATATATTATATATCTCTGTATATCTAAATAAAAGTTCTATTTATTTTGGCAATAAAATGAGACAAAAATATGTTATTACTGGTATATTATTGTAATAACCTACTATTTCTGATAAGTATGATTACTTATGTTTTCAATTTCTTTTATCTCTTCACAATTTCGGTTTGATAAGCTAGGGTGTGTATTATCGTATTGATAAGCTATTATTACATATTTCATGTTTTCACTCTTTGGATGTATGTAAACTAGACCAGCATAGTAACTAACTGTGTTCAGATTCAAATTATATGCACCTACATAAGTAAACTTCAACGATGCCTGATTCATCTAAATTAATTTGACATTTAACTCGATGAATCATTCGTTGGATGTTTGTATCCGATTCAATTAACATAGCATATCTTATTTACGGATCTTATATCTATCTTTTGTTTCAGAATAATGGGAAAGAGAAGCAAATCGTGCATCAAACCTGATGATGACATAAAAATAGAAAAACAAGTCAAAAACAAGAAAATTAAATTTGATGACAGCGGAAAAGTTGAAGATTTTAGTACAGAATCATGTACTAAAAATAAAAAGGAGAAATCTAAAAAGATAACGCAACCAAATGAAGATGATTCAGCAAAAACTGATTTTGATGAGACTGTAGAAACTAAAACCGAACCTTTAGAGTCAACATCTGGGCAAAAGAACAAGAAAAATAAAAAGAAGAGCAAAGAACAGCCGACTAAAGATGGACCAGACAAAAATACAAATGAGGAGCCCGGCGAAAACATGCAAACAAATAACAAGAAGAAATCGAAAAATACAGATTTGTCTCAAGAGGATGAAGTGAACGACGAAGATATTGACAAATTCTGTGACGAGATTAACGAAGAGGACAATAAACAGTACGAAGATTGGGTTAAATTAATAGAAGCTAAACTTGGCAGTAATAAAAAGAAACCTAAATAAAGTTTTGTATCATTTTCCTTATGTAGCGACAAATTTTCAGGTTACCTTTACGTTTAAAACATTAAAATCTGATCGCATTAAATTATTATAATTATTGATAGTATATTTAAAGTACAGTATAATAAAATAAGTGTAAAAACAAACTATCTTAGGCATCAAAATTAGAGATGTTTATGAGTTATTCGATAAAATTTTACGATACTCGTTTATTTAAATATAAATGTCACACCGGCACATAAAAATATGTCTAGCGTGAAATATGCGATACTTCTTGTCAACACAATCGTGTCATATCATAAATATCTTCTTGCCACATAAATACAACAGAAAATGAGGAAGCAACCACTTATGGAACCCCTCGCTTCTGAGCATTGTCTCAACTGTGGCAAAGACCATTATTTATGAAGGCCAATACGAGATTGAAAAGGTAGACAAGTAGACTATCAAAATATAGTAGATAGATACAAAGACAAATATATTATTAAACTAGCTGACCCGGCAGACTTCGTACTGCCTCAATCGATAAATTAAAGACCTAAACTTTTTTATAAAATAAATTTAAAAACAAACAAAAGGCATCTGTTATTAATAAAAAAAAATAATTGAGGTTGGCCCCAGATAGCTGTTCGACTAATAAAATTCAAATTTTCAAATTCAAATCATTTATTTTCATAGGCCCCAGGAGGCGCTTGAACACGTCAAAATATTACAAACAAATGATATAAAAATAAATTATAAGTAAAACTAAATTATACTAATTACAATGATTTGAATAACCGGGGCTTAGATTAATTTTAATCCAACTGTTTAGAATCAGATTAAAATCAAACTAAGTACCATCTCCGATGGGTATTGCATTATGAGAAGAGCTGGTGAGACAATAAATCGACAGGCGCTGCAATTGAACGTGACAAATCCAGACCTGGCGGCCAACTTTAAAACCGCCAAGATTTTATCTACGACCATGAATATGAACTTAATATTGACATAGTAGAGCTCGCGATATTTTTAACATCGCTATTGTGTATAATTTGCAAAAAATACCGAGTGTTTGCATCTAACTATGTATATTGTGAAATCGAGGGCAACCCACCCTCTAATTTTAAAGGCTTTTTATATTGTTTTTCGTATATTACCTAATGCTACTCGGATATTTGTCTAGCAGTCAGCATTTCATGTTGCTGAGCTGATGCTGGAAGGTACAACTCCTCAACGTTTAGGAGTACGAGGATAATTATATAGGATAGGATATAAATATAGGCTCCTTGAAGCCGTTTACTATATTATTTCAAGTTATGTTATACACAGATGAGGCGAGACGTTGAATATTACATAAGTATTTCTTACTTTTTAGTGTATTATTTGTATTTTAATTCGGTTTTTTTTTGAAAATTCTGATAATTTTTTACCACCATGAATTTCAAAGGCTTTACTCCTACAGTAACTTTATTTCTTAATTTTTGCACTTTATTGTTTAAAATTAAAGTCTGTAAAGAATCTAAAAGCAAGACGGATAACTTTTAATTTCTTAAACATGTTTCCATAACCCTTTAATTGAAAATGTTTAGTATAATAACGCTAGAGATAATATATGTACAGTCAGCAACAAAAGTAGCTAAACACTAATTTTTTTTAAGTAAGTACCTAATTTTAATAGTCAAGAATAGTCTATAATTTTGTTAAAGTTGATGAATTGAAAAAACTAAATAAAAGCTTGTAACAAAAGTTCAATGATCTTTTGGCCTTTCACGGATAATAGAAAATTTTCACCAAATGATTTAAGTACAAATTACATTTAGTAGTTTGCACTTAAATCATTTATAAACATACCACGTGGGCGGAGCTACGACCAGAAGCTAGTAAAAAATTATTTCTCGAAACAAACATTTTATTTTATTCCTTAAACAAAATATGACCTACTTTTAGAATTCCCGTGATGTACTGTTCTTTTAATAATATAACTAGGAGTATTTTTAATCTTGTAATAATAAATATTTTACACTATTGAAAGAATCTCAATTTTATTGTACCTTCGGCAAAAAAAATGCTAACGAAATTTCATCACGCCCTTACAAGGTTCACATCGCGTGAATGCAAAGTCATTTACATGGTAGTTCAATGCAGATGGCGTTACTGATCCTGTTATTCATAATGTCAAATTTGAAGGGCAATGTGTTCGGACCAAAGACCTTATACTCTAAAACTAGACTGTGCACTATGGCGCAAAAACCGGGCGGCGGCGAGAGTGCTCCCGTTGGTAGTATGTCCCTTTCTAATGAGGTGACCATGACCAAACAGAACACGGGACAAATTGCTTGTAAAAACGATTGTGTTAGTATCCTGACATATTTTTTGTACCACAATAATGTTATGTTTCTTGTACCACAATAAATAAAAATAAAATAAATATTGATACTACCTAACTAGCGTAACTTAACTAACCTAATTTCTTGTAAAAAAAAATTATAATACAAAAACTGTAGTGTGACTAACCTTAACGTAACCAGGAAACTTGCACATTAAGATTTCTGAATGAATTATCCGAAAAATGAGTCCGGTTACCCTTGTGGCTTTGAAAGTCAGATGGCAATCGCTTAACTGTAATTATCAGACTCGCCACTCCAGGATCATATTCGGCGAACCTTGGCAAGTTCCTAAGTGAAAGCTTAGCGCATGTAACCAGGATAATATTTACTAAGATAAGGAGATGAGGAGGAGGATTATTATTGAATATGTGTTAGGTCAAATGAACGTGATGCAGTATTGTGGACGAAAAAAAAACTGTTTTCTTTTAATATTGATTTATTTTTATACATTGCTGAACAATACAGTTTTACGCAATTTTTGTCGTAATGTAGCCTTATTTCCTACGTGCTTGAGGCTTAAAGTCTTCCCGTAGCTTTGAAGTCTTAAATTTAAGTATTTTTGACCAATACATTTAATCAGTTCCAATTCGTGAGATTCGTCAGACGTTGGATGGGCAGG
Source organism: Hypena proboscidalis (assembly GCA_905147285.1). NCBI lineage: Eukaryota > Metazoa > Arthropoda > Insecta > Lepidoptera > Erebidae > Hypena > Hypena proboscidalis. The sequence goes on from LR990143.1 coordinate 5,679,226, forward strand.
CAAAATGTGCTTAATTTTAGGGGAGAATTGATGTACTGTCATATTAAGCATTTTTTTCATATTCAAACTCTGTAAATCAGGAGACATAAGCATAACCAAAAAAAGTTTTTCTATATACTATATACCCTCCTCTGTCTACAAAGGCTGTGAAAGAAGAAAATTCACAAACGTCAATCAAGTAGTCATGATCTTTATGTGTACGATGCGTTATGAGCTCAGAAGAACGAATCATTCTTCTGAGGTTATGAGCAAGGCTCGGCAATGTTGACATGTAAATTTGTCTACTATTTTCATTACAATGTAGCCAGATATGTAGTACAATATATTGTTTTTATAGTCGGATAAATTGGTTCTGTCCACTAATTGCATGAGAACATCACTCTTATCTGTCTCATTTTCTTCTGTAATGAGTCTTCCACCATCGATCTTGTGGCACTTCGGAACTCAAGTATTGCAGAATTTTCATAATCGGGATTTGTACAGTTTGCATTAATGCTTGGTCTGACGCTGTTACGAAATAGCAACTTTCGCATAATAAACATAAACTCAAGAGCAGTAGGGTTGTCGTTTGCCCCTGCTCTTGCTCTCACACATGAAAAAAACATTTCAATGTGGTCTTGCGAGGCTTTGTATGGTAATAGGTAGGTCAAATTAACATTAAACAAATCAGTTGCTAATTCAGCAAAACTGTATGTGTCTATTATCAGACCAAAAACCGGCGTCTTCCTTCTATGGGTCATTATATTATATTTTTCCCGTCGACTTTAAGTTTACTCAAGTAATGTCTTGTTTCTTCGAAGACCTGAGTCCAGACATGTTTATTGTTAAGCCGCATGACCTGCAAAACATTAGAAGTTAATGTAACACCGTAGACAAGAGTAGACTAGAGCAGTGGTGCATATCGGACCGTCTCCCAGCCATAATTGAGGAGTTTTACTTCCGCTTTCTTATCAGACCCTCATTCATAACCCGAATTTTAAATCTTTTACATACATATTGGTATTGAGAAGCACGTGATCTTAATACGCGTGCAAAATTTTAAGGAAATCGGTTCAGTAGAATTATGTGAAAAAGGCGTCGCAATATTTGAATCCTCAAGGTTATCAAGTTAATGAACGCACACACTCGGATGTTTTATTCTTACCTTAGGAAATAGTGACGGAACAGCATTAGGTTTCAGCATTTTTCTGGTAAAACCAGTAATAAAATCGTCACATTTAAAATGCTCACTGCAAATAACAGACGACTTTGAGATTTTTCCAGGTACTACATTTTTCCACTTCAATTTCTGGTTTTCATTCTTCGGAAATCTACAATACAAGAAATATAATTAATAACAAGTATAACTAACGTCATCGGTACAGTCGAAGGACACGATAACATAAAAAAAATCTAAATGTCAGGTTTTGCCTCTTGTGCACATTGATGACTGACGGTAACCGGTAAATCTCCAAGTTAAGACCGTCAGTACGTCGTATCTTCTGCCTATCTACTACGAGATAGTAAAAAAATCTTTGCTGAACAAAATTCATGGTTACCCTAAAGGTTATAATTGTTGTTTTTACTTACCCGTGGAAAGAAAGGCGGCTATCGGGATAAGACTTATTTCTGCACCCTGTCACACAACAAGAATTCCCTATATTTTATAAAAAAACAAACACATTGAAAACGAAAATTTACAAAATCGCAAATCGAAACAAGATTCAACCAAACAACGAAATGAGCAAACCGTCATCTTGCATATGTGTTACCAAGCACAAACATTTAAATACTGCTGTCAACTCGGTATTAATGTTTTTTTGTTATAATACTACAAAGTGATTATTAATTATAAGGACTATAAAGATATTTATATACGTTTTATAGTTCATGAATTGTTCGTTTTGTTAAAACATAAAAAAGAATAATATTTAATTTTCTACCATATCTACCAAACCTTAAGGTTAGTTGAGCTGGCAAGATGTCAGACAAGGACACACTACCGGCGGGAGCCTCTCACCTGGACCGCTTTTAGCTAGTTACCGCTTTTAAGAAAATAGCTACCCTAATTGTAATGTAATAAATCTCATTTTAGCTAAACAAAAAATTATGGTACACAGTCTAGTTTTAGGGTATAAGGTCTTTGGTTCGGACAAGCCATTTCTATAGTAGGTATATATTTCTATGAGTATAATATACATATTTATCCACACGATAATGAACCTTGAATTAACATAATTAAGTTGTTTTTTTTTTTTTTTTCATGCAAACCTTTTTTTTTCAAACTTTAATCCACACAAAAAAAAAAACAGACTCATAAAGACTGACAAAACAATTGGCGGTATCGCCCTTCATATGTTTTGTGACTAATAGTCTATAGGTTTTATTAGTATAACACTTGTATAGAAATGGTTTGTCCATCTTGTGGTAAAAACGATCATCAGCGCTCATCGAGTGCAAAGTGTCTAAATCGAAAACGTCGTATAAGAGAAACTGGACTTTCCGATGATCAAGAGGTCTCCGTCTATTGTGTCAAGAAGGGTCTCACATCGGTACTGTGCCCGCTGAGTGATCGAAAAGATGCATTACTCGCAACTATACGCGATGATGTCAGAGAACTATCCAGACTAACTATAGAGTTATCATATTTAATCAACTATTTCTACAAACGGTATAGTGATCGTGATGATTTCTTAAAATTGTTTCCTAAACTAGACGCCTTACAATTCACTTACGTATTAGAAAAGGGGCCAAGTATAAAATTTCAGATCCCGATAATGTTATATCAGAGTATTTATCGGCTCGAGGTAGCCGAACCAAACTGTACGATGGACGTTTGCGATCATTTAATATTATGCAGATTGCGAATCAATATAGTACCAGTTTGGAGACGAATATTAAAACTCACGCCTTCAAGAGGTTGAAGGGCATTTTCACTTTTAAGTGTACCCGCGATTTTGAGACTGTCCCACGTATTAAAACTTTTATAGCAAGATAAATCATGAGCATATGGTTTAATTTATGGTATAAAAAGTTAATTATACATTAAATTTACGAATTCATCTGAAATCCAGGTAAAACACGTTTAAATTATAAATTTATGCGTATTTCAAATATTAAGAGTGACTGTTTTTGGCATGTCCTACCCCTTGCCAACATTAAATTGACCGAAATTACTAAAATACTACTACGAATATATTTAAAAGTTTTTGTGTATTATATAGTGTATGTCTTTGTCGTCACATAAATAAAATTTATACAATTTAAACTCTAATAACACAGGCCAAAACACTTTTTCAAAAAATGTTCTAAATTTGATCCGGTCGGACATGTCAGTTTAGTGACGGTTCCAGTTGCTCGAAATAATTTCTAAAGGAACTCATAATAATTTAAATGGAAACATTAAGTGAAGAAGATCACAGCCAACATTTTTAAACGTCGGTTATGCGCCAGTGTCTCTTGTGAAAGGGTGTTATTGTTTGAGTCGGCAGCTGTCTCCAGTTTTCTTGTCAGGATAGTGACGTTATTTCCTTGTTAATATAGAACGTTTTACATCCTTCAACTGTGTCAACTGAATCAGATACAATTTACAAATATTTTCACATGTATTATTCTTACTAAATATTTATATGTGATTAGAAAACAATTTTCTTTAATAATTACTCGCGAATGTGACGTCACTTTGGTGACATTTTTATTTCGTCACATATAAGACTGACTACAAATGTTACACGTAAAGCTAGGATTACACAGCTACAATTTGCAATATTTTATTTTCAGATATTTTTTAAATAAATTTCACTATGCCACTAAGTGGCGTGGAAAGGACAAAACGATATAGAGTAAAACTAAAATTAGAACGCCCTCAGGAATATGCAAATCAGAGTAAAACAAATTTGGACAAATTTAAATAAAAAAAGACGAAAATTTTAGAATTGACGCCAGACGAACTTAAAACTTCATCTAGAACTAAAGATAAAGCATTTTGATTACCAACGCTATGTTTTATTTTGTATCATGTAATCTCAGCTTAAGGTTTTCCAATGTGTCAGTTTGGTGACTGTCCCAATTTGTAAATGAACAAAATATTTTTTTTTTACTTTTGTTTCATTGTTTTTTTTATATTTGTTTGAATATTGTGTTAGCCTGTTGCCATATTAAACACTACAAAATACACTTATTTATAAATGAACCCTCTTATCAAGGGAATTTATAAAATAATCGATCTTCGTAGCATCACTTGTCACAAAACAGAAGTTGAAACCTCATTTTAGAGAAATGAGATTTCAATTCGAGGCTATGATCATTTTTTTTCGATGGATTGTAATGCTCAGTAGCAAAAGATAATAAAAATTTAGTCATATTATTTAAAATAATTAAACAGGATTGTTACGGACCCTGTCAAGTGTCAGTGTCTTAATGTCACCCTTGTCAGTCTATGTCAATTTGTCAGTCTATTATAATATGTCAGTTAAGGTAAAATTCAAATTAATGTCAAAATTGTGCTAATCACTCTATTCATTCTCTATCGCTACTCGTTCAAATACGCATCATCATCCTGTAATATAAGAAAATATATCTGCAAATGTACCAAAAGCCAGCTGTTTAATTCAAACCCAAGAAATCCTGCCATCTCAAGACGAAGCCGCAACATTTGATCCATCTACGCCGGACGCAAGAACTTCGAGCACCTAACGACCGTTACGCGCAACCGAGGCAGTCTTCAAGAGACCGAGGATTCATCTGAAATATCAGCTGTAGCAGGCCCTGTACTACATGAGAAGATCTACGTTCTTCCAAAACGCACGCAAAGTGGTACGGCCAGCCAATCTATCTTACCCCATCCTTTCCAAGTGCTTGTGCTAATTCTGTGGTAAACTGATTTCAGTGATTGAGACGCGGCGAGTAACATCATTCCAGTGGTCGTCAGCAACGTGCCAGAGCAAGCATAAGCTGCCACTGTTAATCGTGAGTACTCCACCTTTCACTACCCACCAAAATGAGCACTGATGGCAAGGACTCTTTAGCCCCCCTAGCTATTCCTTCTGTAGCTAGGCCTAAATCCCCTAAGATTAATATATCTCAGGATGATGCTAAAAATCAGGCAATCCGCGATCTAGTTAAAAAACGCGCGATTGTCAAAAGTCGGTTAACTAGATTTAATACCCACATTAATTCTCTTAGCAGTGAGAACATATTGTCAGCTCAAACGCGAGCAGATCTTAAATTAAGAATGCAAGGAGCTGCTAGCCTGTTTGCTGAATTTAGCGATCTTCAAACAAAATTAGAGGAATGTGTCACAGAAGCTGATTTAGAAAATCAATTACAACAACGCTATTTGTTTGAGGATAGCTACTACAGCACCTTGGCTCAAGTAGAATGTATGTTAAGCACTAAAGAGGTACCTACGTGTTCAAATAAATGCAATAACGGCTCAGTAAAGTTACCTACCATATCCGTACCTACCTTTGACGGTTCAAGTGAGCATTGGTTAGAGTTCAGGGATACCTTTCTGTCGTTAGTACATAACTCTGTTCAAATCAGCAGTATACAAAAGTTCCATTATTTAAAATCGTCACTAAAAGGAAGCGCAGCCCTAGTCATTGATTCTTTGGAATTTTCTGAAAGCAACTACATTGTTGCGTGGGACCTACTATTAAATCGATATAATAATAGCCGACTTCTAATTCAAAATCATATTCGAGCACTGTTCAATATTCAAACATTGACAAAAGAATCACCAGACTTACTACGTAATTTAATTGATACCATTCTGAAGAATTTACGTGCACTAAAAATACTAGGTGAGCCCGTTGATAGTTGGGATACACTTATTATTTATATCATTGTTACAAAACTCGATAAAACCACAGAACGCGCATGGGAACAATTTAAATCGAACTCGTTAACAATATCTGGTGATTCCAAGTCACGTATGAAGGTCGAAACAGTGCTTTCGTTTCTAAAAGATAGGGCAGACATGCTGGAAACACTGCAAGTGTCTCACACTAGCACTAAACCGAACTACGTTAACCACGGTAAACCGAACACAATTACGCACACCGGTAGTAGTAAGGTTCACTGCAATGTTTCTAATAACAAGCCGCGCGCGCCCCAGAGTAAAAGATCTTGTTTACTTTGTAATGATAATCATCCACTTTATGCATGCCAAACGTTTCTAAACCACACGATTGAGTCCCGGATAAAATGTATCAAAGATAATAACTTGTGTGAGAACTGTTTGCGTCCCGGTCATACTGTTTCGCATTGTAAGTTCGGCCCGTGTCGCAAATGTGAAAAGAAACATAATTCATTAATTCACACGGATAATGTAGCTTTGCATGGGAGCGGAACGTCTGCACTGGCACCCGCGCCGGGCGATAGCAAACCGGTCGCGGTAATGCAAGCGTCCCTCGCGTCGCACTTGCCCCGCGCAGGTACTGATGATGGGCACACACACTCTAACGTGGACATATTATTAGATGCTCAGTATCCTTGTATGCAACCTGTTCTATTATCGACGGCTTTAGTGGAAGTAAAAGATAATAAAAACGAATATCATTTGGCGCGTGCTCTTTTAGACTCAGGAAGCGAAAGATGCATCGTTACACAAACGTTATGCGACTCAATACAATGTCCAACAATACAGTCCACTAGGGAAATACACGGCGTTGGTAATTCAATAACACAGTCCACGCAAATCTGTGATATTGAAATAAAATCGCGAACCAACGACTTCACTATGTGTATGCAATGTTTCGTTCTACCGCAAATAACTTCAACGATGCCGGTTATACCTAAACAACACGCGCAGTTTAGACTGCCGGCACACATTCAATTAGCGGATCCATACTTTAATGAATCTCAACGTATTGACATTTTAATCGGTGCTGATAAGTTCTGGGATTTATTAAGCGACGGTAAAATACGATTACCGAATGGGCCGTTTGTACAAAACACGCACTTAGGCTGGATAATTTCGGGTCCCGTACATATCAATACGCGCAGTACTCGCCATATCCAGTGTAACTTCACACACGCAATAGAAGAACAAGTGCGGAGGTTCTGGGAACTTGAAGAGTTACCCAAGTTATCTGATACGCGCACAGAGGAGGAGAAGGAATGCGAAAATCATTTCGTTAATACATTTAAACGCAATAGTGATGGAAGATTTATCGTCAACATTCCATTCAAATCCTCACCAGATAACTTGGGCGATACATTTAATCAAGCCCAGAACCGCTTTTTCGCTTTAGAAAGACGGCTACAACGTATGCCTGATTATAAAAAAATGTATAACGAGTTTATTCATGAATATGAAGATTTGGGTCACATGTCGCGTATCGATACTTGCGGGACTCCAAATTATTTCATGCCTCATCATGGAATTTATCGCAAACACAGTACTACAACCAAGCTACGTGTTGTATTTGATGCGAGTTTTCACTCAAATTCAGGTCAATCGCTTAATGATCTCCAACACGTCGGTCCTGCTATTCAAGGTGATCTGTTAGGTATTCAATATTTAAAATTAACGCAACAATTATTAAAATTATGCGAAAACACTTTTAATATCGTAAAATCAGGTTGCTATATTATTTTTATTTTTTCATTCTCTCGGTTCTCCCAGTTCGACCGTATGAGACGCGCATTCGCATACGTGCTACGTTTTGTACATAACTCGCGCAGTAATAAAATAAAACGTCAGTATGGCGAGCTCACGGTGGACGAATTGAGGGAATCTGAGTTAGGTTTAGCTAGGTTTGCTCAGTCGGAATCATTCGCTGACGAATATAAACTTATTAAAAGGAATGCGTCGCTTAATAGTAACCGTAGTTTATCTAAACTTAATTTATTTATCGACGATAAAAATATTATTAGAGTTGGTGGTAGAATTGAAGCGTCTACCAATTTCAACTATGATAAGAAGCATCCCATACTACTTTGCGCACATCACAGATTCACTGTACTGCTGTTCAGACACGAGCATAGGAGATTATTTCACGCAGCCCCTCAGGCACTTCTCTATGATATCCGTCAGCAGTGGTGGCCTATTGCTGGCAGGAACCTCGCTCGTAAAATTGTGCACGAGTGTGTATCGTGTAAACGGTTAAAGGGCAAAACCCTTACCCCCTTGATGGGTAACTTACCTCCACAAAGATTAACGCCTGCGCATCCTTTTACTTACTGCGGAGTTGATTACGCGGGACCATTGCTCATCTTGAATCGTAAGGGGAGGGGAGCTAGAACTGTAAAAGTTTATATTGCTTTATTTATCTGTTTTTTAACGCGCGCTGTACACCTTGAGCTAGTAAGCGACCTCTCGTCTGAAGCATACATTCTAGCGCTCAAACGTTTTATATCACGCCGTGGAAAGCCTGATGAAATCCATTCCGATAACGGAAGGAATTTTGTAGGCGCCATGGGCGAGTTCTCAAAATACTTAACTAAATGCTCATCAGATATAGCTGAATATGCAGCTAGTCAGTCCATCAAATTTAAATTCATAGCAGCCTACAGTCCTCATCTAGGTGGAGGGTGGGAGTCCGGAGTAAAATCATGCAAAAAACATTTACTACGCACTATAGGTAATGCTCACCTCACATTTGAGGAATTTACCACAGTCTTGGCTCAAGTCGAAGCCATATTAAATTCCCGTCCCCTCTCTCCTCTTTCATCCAATCCTGATGACCTTCTCCCACTCAGTCCTGGACATTTCCTGGTTGGTCGACCTCTCACAGCACCAGTCTATCAAGATATGAGAGATGACACCAATACCAGAACGCTCAACCGCTACCACCGCATCGAGCAGCTGCGTCAGCACTTCTGGGCAAGATGGGCGAAGGAGTACATATCAGAACTCCAGACAAGAACCAAGTGGAAGGAAGACACACACAAAACATTAAAGCCAAACACAATGGTAGTTATCAAAGACGATAACCTTCCACCGCTACGGTGGCATCTGGGGCGCGTGATCAAGACCCTGCCAGGCAAGGATGGCATCTCCCGCATCGCTGACATCAAACCAAAATCGGGCGTCATCAGGCGCGCTTTCGCCAAGATCTGTCCTCTGCTCAGCGAAGAAGACGCATAACCAGTTTCGGAACCTGGAGCTTCCAAGGCCGGGGGCATGTTACGGACCCTGTCAAGTGTCAGTGTCTTAATGTCACCCTTGTCAGTCTATGTCAATTTGTCAGTCTATTATAATATGTCAGTTAAGGTAAAATTCAAATTAATGTCAAAATTGTGCTAATCACTCTATTCATTCTCTATCGCTACTCGTTCAAATACGCATCATCATCCTGTAATATAAGAAAATATATCTGCAAATGTACCAAAAGCCAGCTGTTTAATTCAAACCCAAGAAATCCTGCCATCTCAAGACGAAGCCGCAACAAGGATGATTTTTATGTCGTCACCAAACTGACCACTTTTTTACTTCAATGTCCATTTATTTTCCATTTTTAATAAGGAAAACACTCAATTTATTAAAAATAAAACACTATCTCCAGTCCGTTAGACTATGAAGTACAGGTTGAGATCTTAAAACATATTAAAAACACAACTTTAAAAAAAATATCGTATTTTTAACAGGGTACACTTATAAGTGAAAGTGCCCTGAAACGATACATGTACCATAAATTTGGTGAGGAGATGGATAAATCAGAGATCCACGCTTCAACATATGATGCGTTCTACAACAATATGCGTAGACCGAATCAAATAGGTCGAGGGTTTGATGAAAAAACGACCACAGTCGAGATCGAGAAAAACTTTTGGAACCATATTCCGCTGTTTTTATAAGATTCAGAAAGAGTTGAATGAGTGCTCCAAGACATCGTTTAACGTGTTCCCTTTGTATTCACACGGATTAAAGTACATTTCTTATGATTCCCGGGGTTTTCACGAACTTTTACGGAGAGTGGATCCAATCAATACACCGTCGACTTGGACTAAATTCTCAGAAAATTTTGCATTATACTGGCGTAGACACCTAACGCTGCCGTCAAAGTTTGGTTTCAACTTCTCTACCGATGGTGTGTGCATCTCGTTGTCGATGAATCGAATCGTTGCAAAGGGTACCAAGTTTAAATCGAAACGTGTTAATAAAAAGGAAGAATCCTCGCACGAGAATACCCTTTCTGGAGCCGGTAAAAACTATTCAAAGATCATATCAGTGGATCCGGGTGCCAAAACTCCGATTGTGACATGCACTCGTGCCAATGACGGCTCGTTTATATATAAAATCTTAAAGAAGGAATGCGTAGTGTACGAATCAAAGGAGCATCATCGAACACGAAAACGTTTACGCTTCATTAAAGATATAGAAGATCGCATAAGAATAGACCGAGAAGCTACCGAACTAGAGACTGGTATCACTTTGACTCCAAAATCTTGTAACGTTAAAGCATACACTCGATTTCAATTGAAATGGTTCGAAGAGAAACAGAGGGTGTACGAGCAGAGAAGATTACAACGTCTAAAGTTTGACAAGTATATAAACGAGCAAAAGACGTTGAATAAATTCGTAGATGAATATTTCGGTGAAGCGCCTGATACTCTGGTGGTGTACGGTGCTGGGTTCAATTTCATGAACAAGGGAACCTTCAAAGGTCACAGAAAGTTTAGACATAATGAAGTGCTCAAGATTGCAAAACAGCGGAAGAACTTGACAGTATTTGTAATCAACGAAGCTTTCACTACAAAAAATTGTAGTTATTGTTATGAATCTGGTGCGAAGAATACTTTACTTGTATCAAAGTCTCCTCACCGTTACGTATACTGCAGTGTATGTCGTAAAGGTATTCATAGGGACAAGAATGGTGCAAAGAATATTCTTCTAAAGTAGGAATATACAAAGTCGCCGGTTGGTCTTTCGTCCTCCGGTACTGATATGAATCGTATGGATGGTCATTAGGTTCATTATCGTAACTCTATATTTGTCTGGTAGGCAAATAAAGGGTTAAATCAGGCGACTTAAAACATCTGAAATCAAATTGTTTTATAATTTTTGTTGTAAAATATGTTTTTGCGATTCCACGTTTCCTGTCTTCTAATTTGGGTGCAATTAGCGATTAACATGGAAAATAAATAATAATTCACAAAGTTGTAAACACATGTCCATAAAAACTAGACTTCGAATATGCAAGAATACCACTGCCGGAAATGATTGTGAAATAATTTAGGCTATCATTATTATAACAAATTAATGAAAGAACATAAATAAAAGGAAAATAAAGATGCTCTCAGTTTTTCGGTAAAAATATTTTATTGCTTTTCTCACAAAATGAGCCTTAAGTGGCCTTAAGTCTGCTATTTCAATAGTTTTAAGGCGTATCTCCTGCGACTAAGGATATCAAAACATTTGAACATAGTGAGTTCGATGGCAGCGGGACTACCAGTCAACGAGCCAAACTTTTTAATAGTATTTGTTATTATATATTAATTTTAATTGTATATTAACTAATATATTACTAGCAATACTTTCTTAAATAAATAAGAAATATGACCAAAAGCGCCTTTGACACCAAAAATGACCAAAAGTGTTTTGACGCCAAATGTCAGGCAAAGATAATGTAATACTACGTAGAATGTCAGGGATGCCGATGCATTTTTTAATGATTTCTTTAAAACTAAGGAGTGAGCGGCATCAGATTTTTTTGGCGCTTAACTGACAGAAAATGTTGGGGAGCGCCGAAGGTGCCGGTATTTTCAAATATTTTCTTAAAAAGCTAAGGAGTACGACAAAAGCGACTTTGTCGCCAAATATTAGATAATTTTTTATATAGAGCGATATCGAAGTAAGTAAACGTCGTAGGTGTCGATTTTTTTAAATATGATATTAAAAAAAAGAAATGCTACCATAGGGTTTCAGGCGCCAAAAGCGGAAGCCAAATGGCCGAAAGCGCAACACACTAAAACATGTATTATTGTTATTACTCCTTGATACGAGATTGTGTGGTGCCCAAATTGGAACTAAAATGTTGTCTTGTTATCGGACATGCGAATTTTAATCTTTTATGTTCTAGCAAAAACAGGAGGTAGGTTGCAATGCTCCCCAAGACGTGATGCACTAAGCAATATTGCTCAATTTGCTTACAGGGTAATCTGGCACTGTGTGTTATTCGTGACTTTGTATTTGAGAAGCCGACTGACTGTACTGATCTTGTTTGTTATCGATTCGGACCGAGGACAAAGAAAGTACTTTTTCCTCAGTTCGGACCTTAGCAAAAGTTACTTTTTGACGGTTATACCAGTGCTATCAACTCTTTATAATAGTTTACCCTAAACTTAAATAAACAATTTCACTTTTCAAAATTCGACAACCGGAATTCGGGACTGATTTTTCGCAGGCAACCCTATACCATCGTGTTCATAATGAAATAATCTTTATTTATAATTAATTTTCATTCAATAATCAGACCGGTGCAAAATGGTATATCAATTTACCTGTTTATACCTGGCTAGTTAAGAGTTGTGACCGGAAAAGAATAGGCAACCCATCGTTTGCATATTCTATAGGCTTCAGACTTTCGATTGGTATAGAATTTGTCTAATAATCAAACCGGTGAAATGATTAAAAAAAATATCTTTTTCAATTATTAATTAATCATATCATGGACTGAAATTTGTTAGGCAACCCATATTCATATCTATTGACATATTAAATTAAATAAAAAATACGTTTCATCAAATAAACATCTCGGTGAAGGTCGTTGTATAAGGGATCTTATACTATTATTTTAAATTAAACCCATACGCTTGTAGCTCTGGTTTTGACAATATTGAAACATGGTTTGGCATTGACAGTTGACACTTGTTTGACAAGTCATTGATTGCGAATTGTGGTACCTTGGATGAAGGATAGTACTGGATATGGGAATGGCGTGGTCAACAGCGAGACAGAGAATCTCGGCACAGTGTGGCGACAGTGCAAATTAAATTACCCTAGTTTTTGGATAAATTTGCCAAAATATTAAGATATATTATTTACTAATTCCAAAATGAAAAATGTATTTATTTTATGAAAATAAAACAGATATAAAGAACAATTGTTCGGTTTATTGAACATATTGCGTGATGTACTGTTATGTTAATACTGCATAGGTAATGACTGAATTTAAGTCGATCAACCAATGTTGGAAGTTTCACATCTGGCGTTTCAGCTGCGTGTTTTTTTCACAGTCACTGCTGGCATCATAGTATTGAGTTTAGTAGACACATACTCTTGGCTACTCGTTGACGGCATTACTATGCTAGCTCATCCACTGCTTCTTTTGCCTGAAACTGTAAAATTTTTAATAGTAACTTTACGCAAAAGTTTAAATAGATGGCGTTTAACATACTTTCTAACTCACGCACGGGGACGGGCAGTTACGGCTGCCACAGGTAAAAACGTGAGGATCAACGAATCCCACAGAGCAAAAGTCACGGACCATAGCTAGTTTTATTAAAACGAAATCAAATATTCAAGTCTATATTGCACGTAAAATCCTTAGGGCCGTAAAAAACGTAGATTTCCTTTCAGTGTTGCGCATCAATTCAAAGTATCTCAACTTGACTATACCCAAATATTAATATTATTAATAATAATTAATATTATATATACACGCTGTATATAATGTATCCTACAGGTTAAATATTAATTTACCTGTGTGGCACAGCATTCATTAACAAAAGAGTTACTCTCTTTTTTTAATGATTCATGTCGTCCAAAATGTCTGCTACAAACTTAAGAGAATTTACTCGGAGCCCAATTTGTTCGTCCTGTAGCTTCAATCCACTTCGGATTTAAATCAATATTTTCCGGGAAACTGTTATGCAATTAAGATATTGAAACTGACTAAAATACTACATGATATATTTATCATAAGAAATGCAACATAAAATTTTACCCACAATTTTGGGGAAAAAATATGGAAGTCTTGACAACATCTAACAATATTTTATAGTAGGTTATGAATACTAAAATTTCATATTTTAGATGATTTTGTCGATCAAATTATAGACAAACATAGTTCACACAAGATAAAATCATTGAAAATACAACCTGGCATATGATTCAAAGGCCAAAATGTGTTATACTTACGAGTGGAACGATAATTCAGGCAGTTTTCTTCTACTATCACTTTTACATCCTAAAACACTACACCGCACCATATTTCCTACAGTAATGCTTAATAAAGATACTATTGTTAAAAAATTGCTAATATTTTTCAGGTTTCACGTAACTTTTTTAGCTTTAAACTAACTAAAATTTAAAAATACCAAATTATTTTGCCAGCGTTGTCAAATATGTCAAGTTTGATTGATAAAGTTTTGAGCAAACCTCAAGGTTAGCTCAAAAAACCCGACACGCATGGCGAAACAAAAAATCTTATCACCTGTCTTGTTTTTTTACACAAAATTGGCGTAAGTTTATCTTTGTCTTGTGTGAGGGAGATCGAAGCTATCAGTTGTCTATACTATTCTCTGTCTACGTGTGGTACTGTCCCATCGCATCGTCCCATCTCATCTAGATTCATGTGTCCCATAGTAAAAAAGACAAGTACGCTCATCCATCACAGTATTTCTGGCACATCGCTGTGTTAGCAGTGGCTCTCAAACTTTTTTTAGACATCATTAGCCTACATTAATAGTGAGATTTTGAGGTAATCAAATAAATTAAATTTAAAATTTAAGTAATTGATATTGATGCGACCCATGGGGCGCTTAAACACGCCAAACGAATAATGTAATACAAAACATTATAGCTTATTAAAAAAGTGTACCAATTTGTATTTAGTTGGTTATTTATGAATTTTTTCCGTCCTAGGATAATATTTACTTTAAAATAAGTTTCTGTCAAAAAAGGCACTCTATAGTAATTTTAATTATTATCTGATGAGCCCCGATCTTTATGTACCATGAATCTAGACTCTGAGTTATGTACCTTAGTACCATAGATAGTATTACATTATCTTTGCTTAGTACTGTCAGTGTCAATGTTGACAGACCATTTTCAATGGTACTGCGCCGATTGGAATTTAGAAAATCACCATAATTTCTAAACCGGTACGGTATCACTTACAATATCCGCAAATTAACGGGATAGTGCCAGAAACTGTTTGAATGATAATTATAAGCATAACGGATCATTCGTCTGTGTTCGCATACAATGTTTTTAAGTTTGCGTTTGTGAGTAAATAATAGTTATTGGGGACACTCACTACATGGATATCTCCAAAAAAGCTGATGATATGGATATACCAACAGTGGAAGGAAACCTCTTGGAGCAACCGAAGGAGAAGACTCTACCGACTCGAAATCCTCTCATGAAAGTTCGGACTTATGTGTTGGCGTTGCGCCCTTGGTCGCTTAGTGCAAGTTTGCTGCCGACGCTGCTTGGCGCCGCTCTAGCTTACCGATTACCTGGTGATAATGGCTGCAGCTGGTGCACCCTGCTTCTTACACTGTGTACAATTATACCAGTCCATGGTGCAGGAAATGTTGTTAATACATACTTTGACTTTGTTAAAGGGATAGATAACCGTAAATCGGATGATAGAACTCTTGTGGATCATATATTAAGCATTGATGAAGTGGTGTCTCTTGGTGCTATATTATATCTTGCTGGATGTGCAGCATTTGTGCCGCTGGTCATTTTATCGCCAGCTCGTATGGAGCATTTAGCTCTTGTTTACTTTGGTGGATTATCATCATCTTTTTTGTACACTGGAGGCATTGGACTAAAATATATAGCTCTTGGTGATATTTTAGTTTTAGTTACTTTTGGGCCAGTATCTGTGGTGTTTGCCTTTCTGGCTCAGACTGGTAGAGTAGATTGGCCTATTATTTACTATGCAATACCACTAGCACTTAACACTGAAGCTATTCTCCACAGTAACAACACCAGAGATTTGGAGATAGATAGCAAAGCTGAGATAGTAACATTAGCAATATTGATTGGCAGGACTGCTTCATACTTACTGTATGCATTTTTATTATTTACGCCATACATAATGTTTGTTGTGGCATCTGTACAATGTTCCTTGTGGTTTTTGCTGCCTATGTTGACATTACCGAGGGCATTCGAAATAGAGAGGAGGTTTAGAAGTCCTGAGACTATGAGGTGTGTCCCGCGGCAAACTGCTAGACTCAATTTCTATTTTGGAATGTTGTACATGATCTCTTGCTTGTTTGGTTCTAGATTGCCATTTCTACTTCGGTGAAACATATTAACTACCTATTTATTGAAAAACTCATTTTTTCCTATTGTATAAAATTAGAACTGCTTTTGAATTTATATAACTAAAAAATGCATCATGACCATTATTGTAAGTGTATTTTGTCATGGAAATGTTTAATGCTGTATAGTGTGAATGGCTCAGTGTTAAACAAAAAATAATAAAACCTTGCACTTACTGCAGAAATGCATAGTTCATGTTTTATTGATTTGACATAGTATTTATATACTCATTCATAATGACAGATAATTATCATAAAAATAATATTATAGTAATTTTCCTTGTCCTGTTGTTATTTAGGAATACATTATAGTTTTGTGTAACGCAGATTATGTCATGACCTAAACATTGACACTTCATGTTAGTATTGTATGAATGGTTGTATTGTGTAGTTGTATGATGTAGCCCTGGTAATGAACTCTCTCATACAAATGGAAATAGTTCATGCTGTGAATATCAATGTGGTATATCGTCCCTTGGATTACAACACCGCTCAAGTCGAAAATTGGCGGGTGTCACATTTTAATTCTATTGGATAGAGCTGCTCATTCCGCGTCTCACCATTGGTCACATGATGTAAGTTTCAACCAATTAGATGCCGTAATACAATTCCATTAAATAAGAACAGGAAAAATCCACAGATTTTTAAAATAGACAGTTTTTTTCGTATCCTGTAAAGTTGTTAAAAATGACTTATGCGGTGTTGTTAGCTAAGGGACAATATTTGTATCCGTGTGTCACATACTGGGTGGCTGGATTTGTCTTCTGCATGTAGCAATTATCATAAACAATGAATAAATATATTGACAATAATATTATTAGTAGTTTTATGAACTGAATATCGCCACCATATTTATTGTAAGACCAACTACCTCTGTTGAGAGATGCAGATTTTTATTGAGATTTGTATGTAACTATTATTGTGGTTGTAATTTTGTATTTTACAATGAAATCTCTATTGTGAATTGACTATAATTTATTTAATTAGACAAAGAATAGAATTTAGGCAAATATAATTTATGATAAAATGAATATTGTTTAATTTTATTATTGTAATGATAAAAACAATGATTGCCATTTATTTAATTTTATTGATATAATCAACGTAGGAGACCTCTATAATATAGAATCTTCATAATACATATAATGATAAATTACAAGTCAAATTATTATACAAGTGAGACCATGTAATTTAAGAAATGGATTTCATTCAGGAATGCCCATGCTAACAACTACATTGAATATATTGGCAGTGACTGGAGAAATATGATATAGTTGAGATACATGAAACATACAATACTCCTGACACAGAGACACCACATTGTGCCCAGCTACTGCTCTCATCTCCTGCTTCACTCTACACACAGCTCACCAACGCACACTGCTATGTCACTGAACTTGGTTAATAACAAATACTTACTATTAGTGGAATTATGCTAATGATATATGAGTGCTATTCCCTAATTCTCAAGTGAAAATCCATTTCATATTTCATACCACTACTAAAGATATAAAGGAACAAATCACAATGTATTAAAACGATAATACAAAAATCATGTTTTCTAACAAAGACTAAACATAATATCACTAAAATGAATAGAAATTAAATTCATAATAACGGGTGGCGCAAAAGTAAAGACCCTATTTGGTTCAGCTATAACATTTTTTCTAAATTAGAAAACTAGATTTGGATTTTTTTAAATGTATATTTGTGCCATTAAATTTCGTACCATTAGGATTTAAAGATGATGTCTTTTAAATGGTGACCTCCAGAGTTGATACACCTTGAAGAGGATGATTTTCCTTCAAAATTGGTTATGAGTGACGAAGCGCATTTCCATCTCTCAGGGCATGTCAATAAGCAGAATACTCGGTTCTGGGGCACTGATAATCCGCGCATTATTCAAGAAACACCTCTACACCCACTAAAAGTTACTGTATGGTGTGGCATCTGTGTTGACAGAGTGATCGGACCCTATTTTTTCGAAGACGCTGGAGGCAATGCGATAACTGTCACTGGAGAACGCTACAGAACCATGTTACGTGAGTTTTTGATACCCAGTTTGGACGAATTGGGGCTGGAGCACATCTGGTTTCAACAAGACGGCGCTACGGCACACACAGCGCGCGACACTATGGACTTAGTGAGGGACGCTTTTCCAGACCGAGTTATCTCTCGTTTTGGCGATTTGCCTTGGCCTGCAAGATCACCCGATCTGACCAGTCCAGACTTCTTTCTTTGGGGTTTTTTGAAATCTCGGGTGTATGTGAACAAGCCACAGACTCTCGCAGCTCTAAAAGAAAACATTCGTCAAGAAATAACGAACATATCGCAGGAAGTGTTACGGCAAGTTATGCAAAATGTCATAAATAGGGCTCAAATGTGTATCAACTCCGGAGGTCACCATTTAAAAGACATCATCTTTAAATCCTAATGGTACGAAATTTAATGGCACAAATATACATTTAAAAAAATCTAAATCTAGTTTTCTAATTTAGAAAAAATGTTATAGCTGAACCAAATAGGGTCTTTACTTTTGCGCCACCCGATATAATTAAATACATTTTTCTAATTTCCATTTTGCACAAAAATAAGAAGTCTTCAACATTCCATACAATTCCTTTAAGTTTATATATTTATAATATCCTAATGTATAACCATTAGTTAAACTAATGTGGGACTAACCATTCTAAGATTAGAGTACTTGCACACAGTAGTATCAGAGATATCCTATAAAATGCACAAAGACATTAGTTACATGCTTCACACTTAATACCCTATGTTGTGCTCATGTTCTTTGCTCTTCCATTGGGGTCTGGCGTCGACATAAAAGCACCTCAATATCTTATTCAGGAAATGTCTTCTTGATTGTCATCTTATAATTTAGGCCTTTATATCTACATGTGATGTCACTTTCAATAACGTATTTAGTTCCACAACGCGATGCTTTACATGTTACAGATGTTAATTTAAAATTCATATTAGAATTTAATTTGTTTCAAGTTAGTGAATATTTTGTATAATATATTAAATAAGGTGCATTAAAGCTTTGAAAGTTGCCGAATTTCCTTTTGTGTGACGATTTTGAGCTTAACTTGCCCTAATACTTAAAAACTTGAAGGTGGGTTAAGAAAAGTTATTGGTTCATGTCACAATGATTTAATACTAATGGAAGAATTTTGTGACGATTATCGTTACATATTCAAGACCGATTATCGATTAAATTAACACCTGTATGTAAATAGAAATGGTCCGTTCGGTCGGAACGTTTCTTTCCTCGTAGTTTCTCCACGTCGAAACATTTGCACGGCATATCACAAACGTAGTAATCTCACATACATGCACGGACAATAGTCCTTCAAAGGCGGAAAATCCCACCGGTAGTCTTTATATATGGGTTACGTTATATACATCAGACTTTATTGTTGGCCTGTGACGTTTACGACGTCGGCGATTTCTTTTCTCGCTGCCATTGTATGATCTTCTCTTTCAGTTCAGTTGCTGTAAAATAAATATTTGCATTAGATAATTACACAAATATTGATGTAAAATCATCTGTCAGATATATAATAGGCATGGTGACTGATCTATTAGATAGTAAAATATAGGATACCTTATCAAACTACAGGTAAACATAAACCAATTGAAATATTTTTTTGTTACATACTATAAATAATAAATAAATAAATAAATATCTCACAACTCACACACAACGCCATCTAGTTCCCAAACTAAGCAGAGCTTGTACTATGGGTACTAGAATAACTGATACTAATACATTTATACTTTTCTTTTGTAAATACATACTTATTATAAATAGAAACACCCAGACTAAGACAAACCCCCATGTTCATGCACACAAAGATTTGTCTTAAGTGGGAATCGAACCCACGACCTCGGTGTCGCAGGCAGGTACACTACCCACTCCGCCATCCGGTCGTCAAAAACTCAACAAAAATCTAACTCATTTTATGATCATTCAAAGTTTCATGGACGAGTTCATTTTTAAAATACGAAATTATTCGATTTTTTTTTATCATTAAATTACCCACACAATTCATAGCAATATTTGTAATAAAACCATTTTTATAAACGCAATATTTCGTATAGCTATCAAACAAAATTCATAACTTCACATACAAAATACTCAAGCGTGACGTCACGCTTGAGTAGCCTTTTGTTTGGAGCGTTTGGGCGAGTCTATTATTAATGTGAATTTGAAATTGTATTATCTCAGGAAGTTTATGTTAGGTCAAAGTAATTCTTGTAATGATGTTTCTTATATCAAGAGGTGTTTCAATTACATACAAAAATAAAAATTAGTCATCATGCCTATTAAAGGAATTAGAATATAATCTGTACCTGGACGTAATTGATCCTCCGTAAGAGGTTGTCGATTGAAAGGATCGGTTGCACTGTTCAGTAAGTGACGCAAGATTACCGATCGGTCCATTACCTGAAACAATTGTAAATTAAATAATGTTTAGGAGCAATCCAAGAATTGTATTAAAACCATCTGACACAAATTTGCCAAGTATCCAGCAATCATGAATAATCAAATATTATATTATAATAGATAATAAAATATGATAAGAGTCTTCGACCGGATAGGGTATTTAAAACTTGTATGGAGTTAACTGCCAGATAAATCAGACAAATATCTGAAACTTTATCAGGAGCAGATGAAACTGACTGGCCGTTAATGTTGTATTTTTCACAATTACGCATATAGTAACCATCGTAGAAGCGTCTTGAGTAAACTAATGAAGCTCTTATCATTGAAAAGATTGGTTATTCTATGAGGAGGATATGAAAGGGTCTTACCTTCCCAGAAGGCAATAAAACGGGGTCAGTCATGAGAGTGTCCATGAGCGGATCTCTGAATTCTTCTGGCGCGTCGGCGAATTCATCGCTCTTCTGTTGATTTGAAACTGAAACAAACAAGGAACAATGATTAGTTGCCACTGAGTACCCAAGTCAACATTTAGTTACTGTCTATAATGGGTGAAATATAATAATACTAGCGAAACTATGATAGTAGGAGGTAAGGGACTTAAACAGTTTGAAGAGATTCCACCTACATTTTATTTATTTATTTATTTAACTTTTTGCACTTACAAATAGTACATAGGCGGACTTAATGCTGCTCTCTCTCACACACACACACATAACATGGACAATCTTGTATCCTATCTAATTTACTTAATTTACGTGCTAAGTAAAAGATAACTATATATTATTTAAACTAATTTAATTGATTTATTCTCTTAACAATATTAAATTTTAACATTACGTTATATGTTATGTTAAAACATATTAACAACGTGCACAAATATCTTCTTATGTATTATTTAAGTTATCCAACTATATGGGGGCCTAGTGACCTGTAACACAGGTGTTTATATACCTAATTCAGGCACTAAGTCTCTTACAAATGTATAATGACTTCCGAATAAGTGTATGAAATAATGTGTACTCTTACAGTCAACCTAGGGTGGTGCAGAGATAAGCATAGGTAGGTGCAGATTAGACAGAGGTATTCCTCTTATTGATATTTAAATAGACGAAGTACATATTATATAAAATACGTAATAGAGATACATAATGCATTTCGTGGAATTTATAGAATAAAAAAGATATCTTACCAGCAATTTGATATGCATTGTCAGCGAGCGTCTTGAACCGCTCTATTTCTGTGGGAGTTTTGATGCACGACTTCGCCAACCGCACCGCTGCCTCTTCAAATAATTCTTTTCGGAATGATCGCTGAAAATTAAAAAATACATGCATTTATAAAATCTAAATATTTCAATAATTTCCAGTGCATGGTAGACGGAGTGGATAAAGCGGTCGCCTTGCCGCTTTCAACTGCGCTCGTATTGTGGTTTCGATCCCTACGCGGGACAAATCTTTGTGTGATCCGCAAATATTTGTTCTTCCTCTGGAACCCCGCGACACAGGAGTTATTCCTACAGCGGCGTCGTTTTTTTTACAAAAAAAAATGCTGAAGCATGATTGGCGACATAATTTTTTTTCCGGCGGCACAGATCTTGGCTTGGACTTTGCAATGAAATCCACATATACATTTGTTTCAGTGCTGAAGATCCGTCCCGCTTGACACTGTGCGAGTTTTCCTCTGTTCATGGTTTTAGTTCACACAAGTTCCCAGCAGGGGCGCTGACTGTATGGATATTTACCTCATCGGCGGCGAGTGCGGCGTGGAACAGCGGCGAGTCTAAATGCAGGTAGATGTCTACCAGCTGACTCAGCAACCGCCGGGGCTCCCAACCGTACTTTTCTGGTCGACGGACCTGAAAATTTATTAAAAAATCAACCATACATTTTATTGCACAAAGATAATATTTCGAGTTGTAGGTAAATCAGAGATCTGGACGGTTTTGAAGTTAGCCGCTTATGAACTGTTACGGGTCAGTATTGCCACGCTCGAGTATGATGCTCGTCGATTGGTCAAGCAGCCATCTGCAGCTAACTTCAAAACCGTTAAGCTCCCGTATTTTACTTATACCATAAGCAATACTGAGTATAAGTATGAGTCAAATAAGCATGGATGATTTCCAAGGATGGATGAGGATGGAGCATTGCCGAGAAACTAATATTTTTGTCTATGTTGATATTCTGAGACAGACAGATATAGAACGGATACAGCACTAGAGGGGGACAGCCTAAAGTATTTTGACTCTATGAAAATATAGGCGAACTGACACTTCTGACTTGTTTCTAGACCTAACGCCTCAGTGCTGCTGCGTCAGAGGCGGATTTACAAATTTTTAAGGTAAGGGCTGGGCAGTTTTTGCCGCCCTTGCCTCTACAATTGTCAAGTCCTAGATTATTTTTACGCTCTATGCTATACCGAATGTAAAGTGACTAAATTTGTTGCAGAGTTCTATCTATAAAACAGCAAAAAACCGTAATGAAATCTTTTTCAGCCTACTCAGCCTGCTGGTAAATCCGCCAGTGTGCTGCGTAGTGGGCATCATTTTAGAAAACACTCATCCTTTATTGTTAATGAGTTTAATAATAATAATATTTTTTTGTGTTATTATTATAGACGTGTTACTATAACAGTATGTACAACTATTTTCATATAATATATGTTTCAATGTATTTTGCGAATAACGTTGTTGTTGTTTTTTTTTTAAGTACTCTAAATGTTATGTATCATTTATTGTGTAATTGTTTGTTGTTCCAAATAAATAAAAATAAAAATGAGTCATATTCCACCTACCTTAAGGTTTTTACACTTGGGTCCGCAGAGCTGTTGGAGGTTGAAGTTGAGCATGGACGCTAGTCTGTCCACCAGCTCTGCGCGAAGGAATGGCTCTTTGATTTCTACAGTCAGGTATTCCAACATATCAACAGTTTCTCTGTAAACACATGAAGAAAATTATTAATTAAACCAGAGTTCCTTAATTTATTAATGAAACCACATTTTATCTTGAATTTAATCTGTTTTTAAATAATTTACGCTAATCATGGAATTAAGTCTTCGGTTAAAAAAATGTAAGATATAAGCAAAAATAAATATTACTTGTACAGTGGGCCAACAAGTTAGGTATGCAGGGCAAGTTGTTATGTCATAGTAAAGACTTACTAAACTAGTTATGGATAAGTTAGTTACATATCTAAATAGTGGGTATATTACTCTTTTTAAATATATTATATAATTATATAAGTTTTTGGCCTGCATACCTAACTCGTTGGCCCTCTGTAGGTACAGAGGTTTTATTCCTTATAATAATAATAGCAGAGCTGTATACATATACTATGGGCATGGTGATACATTCATAGGTAGTAAAGCATAGGATATAAAATATAGGTAAACATAAACAAATTGCAAGAATTTTTTGTGAAATACTTTAAATCTAAATCGTTTTATGATCATTCAAAGTTTCATGGATGAGTTCACCTTTAAAGTCCAAAATTAATAAAATTTTCCACCCACCCCATTTTATCATAAAACGATTGAAGTTTAACATTATGGAGGTCCATAATGTTAAACTTAAATCTTAGAATTATTAAAGTAAAGGTCAAATCAAAGATCTTGGCGGGTCGTAAAATACACTGTTTCAGTCAGTCGTGTAGAGTTGATGTTTGACGTTAGGTATTAGGTACGAGTTCACACCTGGCGAGCGTGAGGTAGGAGCGGCACTGGCGCTCGTCCTGCGCCAGCGCGCGCGCGCGGGCGTCCGGCGCCGAGCCGCCCGCGCCGCCCTCCTGCGCCTCGTGGATGCGCTTCAGGTACTGCAAGCAAAAGTAACAAAAACGGTGTCAAAGTTAACCCTCATGTATAGGTTGTCATGCTGGGACACGAAAATGACGGATGAAAGACGATTGTAACGTAAATGCGAATGCTGAGGTCTCAAAGACTAATAAACTAATATGGACACGAAAGAACGCAAATAAGTCATCATCACGTCAATATGTACTAATTTTCAACCACTGATATGTTGCTGGATCGGCTTGTATACTTAGTCTGGCCATAAATACTGTTAAAATTAAAAATAAAGAAATTATTACATTTGAATTTGGAATCTGTCATTTTGATATGATTTTTCATTGTGTTTTCTTATTTTGGCGCTAATACATTGTTCAATATTTTGCGATATTAAAATGGAGTGGGGTGATAAAGAGAACCGAATCGCTGTGATTGCATTACACAAAGTAGGTATGGAGCCAACTGCAATTTTTAAAACTCTCCATACGCTTGGTATCAGCATGGGGTATCATTAGGAACATTAGATTTTTACTTCTTAAAAATTTCCATAGATGGCGTTATGTATAGCAATGCAAAAATAATAAATTGTTATAAACGCTATTGTTCAACTTTTGACCAAAATATGATTTTTAAAAAATAAAGCACGTATATATAAAACGTTAAAAGCATTCTTCAATTATTTCAAAGTGATTTGAGAGAAAAAAGAAATCTATGTCTTTAACTCTTAAGTCGCCGTCTTGGATACGGCACAAAATGTAAAAAATTCATGCGGTTAGGTTATTTGTGGCTAATAGATGGCGCTTATTTCAATTTTATTTTAACATTGTATGAGTGTGTGAGTGTATATTGAGTTATAAACAAATTGGAGTTCGACGCTTTTGTCACTCAGCATGCTAAATTATTGGACATTCACTTACGATGACGCGTTTAGTTTCTGAGTCTACGATTGCCTTCCAATAGTAGTTAGATATAAAATCATCATCGAACTTTTTAAATTATATATTAAATACATGTTTTTCTAATAATGTAAGTAATCATATTATACAGGGTGTATTTTTGAAACGGGGCAGTAAGGGCAAGTACCTTAACCGTTGCAGTTACAGCAAAACGTTCTTAAAAGATCTTCCCTAACTTTTTGGGACATTTTGAACTGCATTCACAGATTTTGTAAAAAACTTACAGTTAGCAAAAAAAAAATGCAAAAAGTTCAAAAAAAATTTTTTATGCCAATCGATTCTATTTCATGTGGGGATCAAAAAACTCTATGGGACCATTTTAGCTTTCAGTACTAGAAAAGACAGAAATCGCCAAAAACGTTTCCCATACATTTCGGCAACAGAAACGAATTTCTACGATGGTCTAACTTTTTGTTATGGCCTGGAAGTGGGTAGAATTGACTGTAAAGTAAATAAAAAGAATTTTGTCAATAATCGAAATGCGGGAGCTACCGCAATAAGTATCCGTTGCGGCATGTGCCAACAAGAAAGGTTATTACAAATCTTTTGAAAAACCTGGAATTGCAGGGTTCTTTCAAAATACGCTTCTAATAAGTCAAATTTTTCACGATTAGAAGACATTTTAGCGAAAATCCTTAATTAATAACTCATACGAAGTTTCTCAGCTGAAACTAAGTATAACACACAGATTTTCGAATCAAATTCGAAATTTGAGGGTAAAAATTCTTTTTATTTACTTTACAGTCAATTCTACCCACTTCCAGGCCATAACAAAAAGTTAGACCATCGTAGAAATTCGTTTCTGTTGCCGAAATGTATGGGAAACGTTTTTGGCGATTTCTGTCTTTTCTAGTACTGAAAGCTAAAATGGTCCCATAGAGTTTTTTGATCCCCACATGAAATAGAATCGATTGGCATAAAAAAAAAAAAATTGAACTTTTTGCATTTTTTTTGCTAACTGTAAGTTTTTTACAAAATCTGTAAATGCAGTTCAAAATGTCCCAAAAAGTTAGGGAAGGTCTTTTAAGAACGTTTTGCTGTAACTGCAACGGTTAAGGTACTTGCCCTTACTGCCCCGTTTCAAAAATACACCCTGTATATGTATTTTATTTTTTTATAATCTAAAATAATATAGATATCAATTGTCATGACTGTGATGTACTTCGAACAGAAACAAAACGTTTTTCTGCAATGTTTATTTACAAATAAACGGGCCGCGCGTGTTTCCTTCACTTCGGTAGAAGTTTTCGGATTGTTTGTGTGCTCTTGTGGATATTTTATGTGAGATGTTTTTCAGATCTTTTTACAATTAAATAAATAAATAATTAATTTATTCATATTGTCATTATGGATATCAATAGAGTAAATAACGTAACACTCAAATGAAGAAATTCATAAAAAAAAGAACAAACAAATGTATAAATAAAAATAATTAGGAGTTGAAAAGAATGATCGGTATCATTAAGAAAAACTATAATATAAGAAAATAATAGGATAAAGATGTGAATGAAAAACAATATTATGAATGCCAATGAGTATAAAGAAAAATGTTATTAATAACAAATTCGGAAAATAATTGCGATTTTATGAAGAAATTTTTTTATGAAAAACAAAGCGCACCCCTAGATACACTAGTGGGTATTTACATACATGTTTTTTGTACTGAGTGATATGACTAAAACCTCCCTTGTCTTCTTCCTTCAAAGCAATCTTAGTCTAGCTAAGAATTTCGATAATAAGATTGCTACAAAAATACGTTTTTGCGAACGAAGACAGTTGTAGGAACAATGCTAAGCAAACATGATTGCACGTTTTTATAAACAGATTTTAGATTTTTCGATCAAACTTTACCAGAAATAAATAAAGATTACCTACTTTCTTTAGCAACTCTTTTATTGACTTAAGACGTTTAAATTGTCTTTACATTAATGTTGAAATACTTGAAATTATTATTTGAAGTAGGCACCTATAGGCTAAATAAGTAACAACGTTAATAGATATTATATCGTCCTTGGGAACAACAGAAGATTCACTCCCTAACGAAAGTCAAGTTTATTTTATGTAAAAATTATACCTACACCTCGCCTGAGGTACCCACTTGCACCACAGATAATATAATACTAGTCTTGCACGCAAAATTGAAACTTATTACAGCGCGCGAACTGTGAATGTTCTAAGCGCGGCGATCTGTTATGGCTAGGGGTTGGATGGAAGACCGCAGCGCTCCGCCGCACATAGGGGTATTTGACCAAAAAAAGCGGACAATATTATTTTATGCTCTTATCCTGTTTATTGGTCAAAAATCACTATGTAGAATGTATTATTACTTATTTTATGATATTATTTTAGTAAAAAAAAAGTCGTGAAAAAAAATTAAACATAATATTAGCAAATGTTGTGACATGGATGAATCAATCAATTAATCCTAACTGAAAGAATCACTTATTGCTTCAGTTTCATCGCCAGAATCCATCGAACTTTCGTCTTCAGTTGAGACTTCAACTTCACTTGGCATTTATTGAAGTCTTTAGAAGTTGCTTTGCAAATATAACATCGCATTGTTGACTTAGTGTCCGTTGCAGAATTGCACACTTTACCATCAACCATTGTAAAAAGCATGGTATATTTTATGGTCACTTCTCCGCTTTCTCTGTAGATCTTCAAAGGCTGTAAATTATTGATCTGATCTTTGTAATATTGTATTTCCTCGTTTGTAATATCAGATGTTTCATGAATAAATCTTATTCTCATGGGGCGGCAAAACCGAGGTGAGGAAGGTGTCGCATTTTGCCAAATAACCCTTTTGCTACTGGTGCAAATAATTTGAAGGGGCACCAGAGATGATTGAAAGATGAAAGCATCGGAATCGGCCGTATTTTCAAATCTTTGTTTGTACTCGGTCTGGTTCGATCCATCACAGCCCCACTTACAAATTAACTCCAATAAAGCTATTTCTTCTGCTGGTAGACTTTTTAGTACATCATCCAAGTATAAAAGTAGTCGTTGAGACGTGTGATTCAACAAATTTTGAAGTTTTACTTCGGCGCAGATGGCAGTTACCAAAACTGATTCTTTATCTGGGTAACAGTCTTTTTTTGCTCTTTGTATAACACTATAACATGGATATATTTTTTTATCACTAGTCCTGATAATTTCATACTGATTCCTCGTTAAAGACGCTTCCACAAAGATTGATAATGCTTGATTGGGTGTTAATTGTGATCTTAATGATGAACCGCTGCTTTTGTATTTTTTTAAGTACGTAGATCCTCGGGTTGGACTTTTACTGATATCTTTGACTACTTTTGCAGCCTGTGGATAACCACATTCTCGAAGCTTCATTTGACTCGCATATAAGAGTTGTTGAGAGTCACCCTCATCTTTAAGGCTCTCAACTCTTCGCCTTTTACTGCGATCACATAAATCACTAAATGTTTTCGATGGACGACCGTAGGTATTTCTACAGTACCTTGAAGCCAACTGTGATTTTTTTTCAAGAAAACCTTTTCTGTCCTACTCGCAGCAACCCATCTGGTCTTCATTTCTGACTTAATGGCAGAAAATTTGTGCAGAAACTGTTGTTTTTGTTCTTCGGGGAAAGTCGGCTTACTTACAATATCTTTCTCCACAGAGTCCAATTTCTTTCCAAATTCTACTTTTTTACTTTTTTTCATTAATTCAAATAAGTATTCCCGCGTAATAACATTGTTTCCAGAACTACCTGTAAAAGAAAAACTCGTGTATTGTCAAGTTTTCAATATAAAGTGAATAATATAACTTTGTTTTGTAAAAATAGTATTAACAAAATAATACGAAAAAAATATGATAGGCAGATTTAGGCACCTAAATTTCTATGTTTTCAATAGTAGAATAGTTAATCTTGTTATAAAAAAAACAAGAAATGCCGTGAGACGCCCTGAGACATAACAAAAACACTATTATGTATATGTTTGTCGTAAAATCTTAATACGTTTTTATGCAGTCTAAAGAATTGTTCATATCATTATGCAAACTAATACTATATCAAAACAAAGAAAATAAAACGAATAATGAATACCTGCTTCATTATTATCCATCATGAATATCACTTCACAAGACTTTGTTTAGTTAATAACAACCAAAATTGCGCGATAAAAAATCGTTAAACTCAATGATTGTTACGTGACCGTTTGCAACCGTTCAATTGATAGGCAAAATAATGATATACAACATTTTTTTAAGTTTTTAATGTGGGTTGTTTTAGGTTCTTAATTTATCTAGGTACCCTCAAATACATCCAATTTGCGAAGATACTGTACTTTGATCTTGTTGAATATTGTCCGCTTTTTTTGGTCAAATACCCCTATGTGCGCCGCGCCGCGCCGCCGCGCCGTCGCCGCGCTCCGCCGTACCGCTTAAGCGCCAGCCCAATGCAGTACTGCTTCGCGGGAGTAGCCCCGGCTATTTATACCTAACCTATGAATTGAAACATCCTTGGCATAGGTAGGCTCCAATTTGTTAGTGGTATACCTACCAAGTTTGACAGGAACACTGAGAACCAGTTTAGCGCATAGCACGGCTACGTGCATCATTCAAGCGTGCTAACAAAAGCTCTATCATATTAAAATGAATTTATTCTTGGGTGAATGATATTGTATTGTATAACCTTAAAAATGAAACAACTAACATAAGTCTAAATAAAAATCAATTGCAATAGAAAGTAATCATTATTTTATTACATTACATTTTAAATCGCAAAACATTAAAAAATCGTTTGATATTTTGAATGAAGCAGTGTTATAGCGCTGTAGAAGGTCAAACGTCATGGTAATGTAACATACTGACATGGACACGCACAAATGCAGATAATAATATTCTAAAACATTGACAGCTTTGGCACGCACACAGACACATTCTTACGCACACAAGGACGACATGTACCTATGTTACCTTTTGCAAAAGCTAGATGGCGTTAGGGTAGCGCGGTTGAGACTACTCACAAGTACGGCCATCTATTGGCATAAAAAGTGAATTAAAGTAGCTCACAGAAATAATTTTTTTAAGGTGGCGTCAATTTTTTGTATGAGATTGGGTATCTGTACTAGTATTATATTATCTGTGGTATCAGTCAAATGTGTATAAGAGACGCACTGGTCATTGCTTGACTGACAATTTAAAAAAGAATAGGGTGGCAAAATCGAAACAACTACTGAAGCGGTACGCAAAGGGAGGTCACAGAAAAATTTTGTTTACGGATGAGAAAATTTTTACAATTGAGCAACATTTTAACAAACAAAATTACCGTATTTATGCTCAAAGCTCTAAGGAAGCTTCACAATTAGTCGACAGAGTGCAACGTGGGCATTATCCGACTTCCGTGATGGTTTGGTGGGGTGTTAGTTATAAAGGAGTGACTGAGCAATACTTTTGTGAAAAAGGTATCAAAACATCGGCTAAAATGTATCAAGATACCATTCTTGAGAAGGTAGTTAAGCCCCTTAACAAGACCATGTTTGATAACCAAGAATGGTCCTTCCAGCAGGCTCGCCGCCGGGTCATATAGCTCGGTTCACGCAGACTTGGTTGGAAACGAACGTTTCCGACTTCATCAGAGCTGAAGACTGGCCATCATCTAGTCCTGATCTTAATCCGCTGGATTATGATTTATGGTCAGTTTAGAGAGTATGGCTTGCTCTAAACGCCATGCTAATTTAGAGTCCCTAAAACAATCCATTCGATTGGCAGTAAAGAATTTTTCCATGGAGAGTGCATGCTTCTATTGTTAACTGGCCTCATCGTTTAAAGGACTGTATTGCAGCCAATGGAGACCATTTCGAATAAGCTTTTTATTTTTTAAATTGTTTTAAAAGTATGTATTAAACTTACACATTGTAAAAGTAATATATTTTATTTACAACAGAAAAAAATATATTTTCCATGTCACAATATTTATAGCAAGACTAGGTATATATTTGGAAAAGGTAGAGAATAAACTCACCGTGAGACACTCGTCGAGTAGGAATGTGGTGTCGTTCATTAACATATTGATGAACTTGACGAACTGACGCCCCGAGCGAGACTCCTTCACTATAGCCTAAAACAAACAAATTGAAAAAATTAAACACACATTTAGGCAAATTTGGTTTACAGCAAAATCTCTGGTGGTCTTGTGACTAAGGGACGGACCCTGGACATAAAGGGGCTGAGATTAACATTAGGCATGCCCAAAAAGATCAGCATTGCCATACAACGTGGCAATGCTGCAGCCTTCTGGGCATGTTACCCGCGGTTAACACCAATGCGGATATTTTTTGACACCTAAACTTAGATCTATTTTATTAAATAAGTTTGTATTATTCTTTTATTTTATGTGTATATAGTTAGATATTTATTTAGTTATCACGTATATCATAATAATATAATGTAATTTTAAATAAGTTACATATTTTTTAAAAACATTAAAATATCTCACCTGTTTATGAATCGGTCGCTCCCACATTCCTTTCAATATAATACTTATATGGAATCGGATCGTGAATTTGTCGTAGAACTCAGTGCTCTGTCCGGTGGTTTCTATATCGGTGTAGAACTTCATCAAGGCACTGGGCAGAGCGGTCTGTGACATCGGGTGGTCCATGAACTTCTCGTATACGTTCTTGAGTTTCAGGGGTACAGACAAGTTGATGACGAATAGGACCTCCACGATCTTCGCGACCAGGTACGGGTTCTTGAAGAAATGGGAGTTGCATATTGCGGAGAGTAGCCAGGTGATGATCGGGTCTTCTATGTAGTCTGCCACGATTTGGGGCACGTATCTGAAAGATTTTAGAGAGTATTGTAAGAGAAGAGTAATATGAACGGTTCATAACTGTTTAAGTAGATTTGGACAGTTAGGCTTAAAACTAAGAACGAAGCGATTGATTGGTTTTAGCCTTAGCATTTAAAGCTAAAAAGCTCCCTAGAAATTCCATCCCATCTCTCACTCCATTAAAAAAATCTGTTGTTGTGCCTTTAAAGTTATTACCAATAATATTGTGGTTCTTTCAAGGAATCACAAGGATAAAACGAAATATTAACGCATTTCTTTATGTAGTTTAGTTTTGAGACGTGAGATCTTTAAGTATCAAGTTTACTACAAGATCTGAGTAGAAGTGAAGTAATAAAAAACAATACTCACTTCTTCATTCGAGTCGACGGCAAAGTCAAATTTTATTAGCCCAGTATGTGGTTACCTAAACAGCGCTTTCATTCGCGTTCATTAGCGCGTCTTTCGTGCAAATAGTGGGGCACGCAGGGCCAGTTACAATAGCCCATATAGTAACTTGTCCTGCGTGCCCCACTACAAGTACTACACTGCAGCGGAATACTCACTGCACAGCGAACAGCATGAACTCGGCGATGTCCTCCACGTACCACTCGGGCGTGGCGGCGAAGGCCGAGCGCGCGCCCGCCGCCGCGTGCAGCTGTGACGTCAGCAGCGCGCACGCCGACGCGTAGAACTGCAGGCTGCGGCGCATGAGCTCGCCCTCCAGCAGCGCCGTCTCCGCGCACTGCTTGGACCTGCATAGCAAGCAATGCATTTCTAAATATATCTATACAAATAAATTAAATTGAAATGTCTGTTTTTAATGTCAAAATAACAATGACGTTTTCAGTTGATAAAGTTATTTGCAAGATGCCTAAGCCTAAAATACAATTTAATTTTTTTTGTCTGTCTGTCTGTTTGTTTGTATCGGCTTATCATCTTAACGGTTAGTCCGATTTTGATAAAATTTAATATGCAAGTAACTGACTACAAGACGCGTAACATAGGCTACTTTTTATTGATGTACCTACCACGCAGACAAAACCGTGGGTAAAAGTTAGTTTGATTGTTTGTAAGCGCTAATCACGGGCACTACTGATCATATTTTAATAATTCTTTTTGTATTCAATAGTTTAACTGTCCATTACAGTTTTTTGATATTTAACATTACGCTGAACTCTATGGAAGTGGGGCAGTGACGTTTAACGCGGGTCAAAGCACAGGAGCAACTACCACTTAATATTACTAACTCAACGCGGACAAAGTCGCAGGTAAAAGCTAGTAATAGAATAAATAAATAATACTTTTGACTAACGCATCCAATGTTTCTAACAAAAACATAGTAATTACCTGTGTAGCCTCTTGATCTGTCGTCGCCAACGCCGCAGCAGTTCTCTATTGCGTAGCGCTGAGAAGCTGTTCCGCCACTGCGGTTCTGCCGCCATCAGCTCTTCTATCACCTTCTGGAGGTCTCGGAATGCTCTGCAAATGTAAAACAATCGTTAACCAACTTGCATTGCAGCACCAGTATTTGCTGATAGGCGAATAGAGAAATAAATAATTATTGAAAATACGGGTAATCTATGACGTACATTCATCAACTGTGTGCGAGACGTCGCGCGACGGCCACGAAGCGCGATTAATGGCCCAGTTGACGAATCTACATAATAGATTCGAAACTAGTCGGCATATCTCGGCTAAAATAACGGGAGTAACCCGTATTCTCAATAATAATGTCTTCACCCCACGTCGGTTATATTAGAAAAATAAATATTGATATTTTTCGTTATAATATTCGGTCATCTGGATTCATATGAGTTTACGTTTTAGATATACAAAGGTTAAATAAGTCCCGTTATAAATGGGATTCTAGCGGTAGCGTTCAAACGAAATATAGTTCAATCATATGGAATACAAATTTTCATTATTCATTATATTCATTCACGAGGCTGGCCAAAAATATACAGATTGTGTTGTTTGAGTAGAAAATGTATCGATAGTTTTTATGGCGTGTCAATTATTGCAGCTTCTTTTAATAAAAATTTTCTCCAACAAAATTATCAAGTCAGCATCTAATTTTAAGCATCTAATGAATGATTAGATAGATATTCTGTTGCAGTTGTATAGATGCTAAACTATTAATTCGTTTTCTCATTGATTATTTTTATAGCATTTAGCTATGCTTAGCAAATTATACTAAGAAACATCCTACTTAAGATAGGAACAAATGGATGAGCGTGACGTCACGAAATGACGTAACATACAGTTGAGAAATATAAGGTTCTGGCAAGAGGCAACCGTAGCTGTATGGCTAAAGCGACTGCCCGGTATGCAGTAGGTCGCAGGTTCAAAACCTGCCGGTTACATAAAATATCTTTTTCAACTGTTTCTTAGTATATTAATTCGTTGTAAACATACAAAAAAAATAAAAAAATATTTTTTGATGTTGCATTCATTATTAATATGAAGACCTATATGTATATGTATAATTACGGTACCTGATTCGCCTCTGATGCGTGTGCAGCGCGGGGATGAGCGCCACGTGATGCATGTGCAGCGTCAAGAACCAACACACCGTCTGGAACTTCGCCTCTGGCCATTTGTGGCTCGGCTCTTTGTCTGGTTAAGTAAATTTTAGTATTAGCAAATAATAAATATATAATATAATATCACACATAACACAAAACATTCACACTATGCTATCAAGTCCCAAACTAAGCAGAGCTTGTACTATGGGTACTAGAATAACCGATACTAATACATATATACTTTTCTTTTGTAAATACATACTTATTATACATAGAAACAACCAGACCAAGACGAACCTCCATGTTCACGCACACAAAGATTTGTCTTATGCGGGAATCGAACCCGCGACCTCTGCGTAGCAGGCAGTTACACTACCCACTCTGCCATCGGGTCATTAAATAATCTCAATATTCAATGTTAATGTGAAATATTCACTACTACTTTATTTGAGTCAGTAACAGAAAATAAATAATAGAGCGAGTCTCCTAGTCTAACTTAGTCCACTAATTGCCGGTAACATTTGGCGTCGTTCTATTTTTGCACGCCCAACAAAAATATCGCAAAATTGGACTCACTAACTTGGCTCTATGCAGTGCCGGATTAAGCCAGCGCGGGGCCTGTAGCAAAATCTGTCAGGGGGCCTTCAATAATGTTTATATATTATGGGGCCTGTGGTCTGCTTTAGGTTTTAAAGTTTATGGTATTCAATAAAACATAACTATTAACAATTCATTATAGAACAACTTTTTTTGATTTAATGTGGGCAAATTTAGATAACGTTTTCCATATCTAGTTCTTTAAGCAAATCATGCTCTACAAGCTGGCTCATTTATATAGGTCAGTATGGGCAAGTCTGTATTTACCAAACATACACAAATTTATTCTTACAAGCAAGATATTTTACGCTACTATTTAAATTTAATTATTTTTACGGTCAGATAGGCGTTGGAGCGTGGGGCTCTTCAATTCGCGGGGCCCGTAGTATTTGCTACTCTTGCTATATGGCTAATCCGGCGCTGGCTCTATGTGAAACGGCATTTTAGTTATACCACGGCAGAGTGGTATATCATACATGCACTTTTTCAAGGAACTGTAGCTCCAGCCAGCAGCAATTAACTAAAATACTTACTGAGTGAGTCCAGCCAATCCTGGGCCTCCTGCGCAGTGAAGAACAGCCGGGTCTCATCTCTGACGTTGACCCACGAGTCTGGCTGGAACGTGTACAGCGGGTACACGCGCTCCAGCTTGATGCGCACCGATAGCAGCTGAAGTACTGAACACACGTTCAACATGAAACCGTCGCCTGCAATAAGAGAGTAATGTTAGTAAAATTGTTATAGAACAATATTTTAAAAGGTGGAAGCTTTCAGTGGGGCAGTAAGGGAAACATGAACTTTTCAGCTTAGCCGTTCTAGGAGGAAAAAAGGAGGAGGAATAAAAAATAACACTAAAATGTTCTAGGAGACTGGTATTAAGGAATAATAATTTCATGTGTATTTAAATATCTGTCAGTGATTTATTTTTTGGGAATTCAGGGGTTCCTAGATTGCGTCGCGGCACCATAGAAGAATAAGAGGTTCGTCGCGAAGCGTGATTTTAAATTAACTCATTAATTAATGATATATTATTTCATGATATATTGACCTATGTTGTTATTTTGCTACCTTGGCCTTGTATCAAGTATTATCACTTATGGGCGCCGTGTAAAACTAAATCAAAAAAAGTTAAGAAGCCCCTGAGTTAACTGCCAAACGAATGTAGTAGTAAGTAGAGAGTCTCATAAAATCAAAAGCATTTCAAATACGACATAAATAAAACAACAATATGCGTCGTGTTTGCGACGAGAATCTGTATCTCTCGACGGATCGGAAACATTCAAAACACAAATATTTACTTTCACCGTAAAAAGCGAGACTTAATGATTCAATCAGAAAACAGGAAAGTATATTATTTGGATTGATGCCAACACAAATTCGTCTAATAGACATGGCGAGGTGAGCGACATTTGAACGAATTATGTGCTCTATTTTCGCCAGTGATTACTCTCGGGTCCCCGTCCTACGACGCACAATGCTGAACGCTCCAATATATTTATCGTTGTCACTCCGATAAACTTGTAATAATGTCTTTATCAATTAGTTACAAAGAGAACCAGAAACTTCGTATCGACGAGGTCTTGGCATGCAAATATAAATAAAAACTAAAATAATTTTAAACGCTAAAACGTGTATGCAGCTGATACCGAAATACATTGATGAATTTGCAAAGCTATGTACGAAATTGCCTGCAATGCGATAGGCGTGATTGTCGTGTTTATTTGAGTTTAGTCTGTATCTAGCCAAAAGATTATAATAAAACAATCTGTTTTTTTTGTTTACCATCTCAAGGTTAGAGTTCAAACACACTAATGGTATCTTCTTAACGACAGTCGTCGTTTCGTGTCGATGGCTGTCATTGACAACATTCCGCTTGTGGTTCCGCAAAGTTGTTATATCTGAGTACTAATAAACCAAAAAACAATAGAAAACAAGAGTAGAAACAATTACTAGAAAATAAGGTGAGATGGTGTTTCCGCCCTCGAGCTCCATCGCAAAAGCCCCTCCGGCCGTGATGGCAACTGAGTTTGGCAACCAGTTGCTTAAAAATATTGGATATTCTTTTTACTCAAGCAGTTGCCAAAGACGAATGTCGATTCTTGATACGCACCTATAATATTTTACCTTTGCAGTTTCGCAACCAGTTGCCGAAGGAGTAAAAACTTTCTTGTTACTCAACCAAATCTGCTAAGAATTCAAACTTTTTTCAGATGTTCAGAATATATTTTCTTTTGTTACTGACGTAGTTGACATCTATCATTTTATTTGCCTCTTGAGGTTATCGATTAATTGCAATATATGTGTAATACACATTAGATTACTGTATTTACTGCACGAGTATGTGTACGATTTAAGACCAGTATAATAGTCTGTTCCGGAGACATCAACATGTCTACTTTAAATGTATACCCAAATACATCTAACATTGAATTCATTAGTTCAAGAAGAGGAGGTGTTTCTGCGTTGTACGATGGTAGGCGTTACAGCCGTAAAAAAATATATGTAAATAAAAACTCATTTTGGAAATGTAGCCTTACAAAAGGATGCAGAGGTAATATTACTTTAAATACTCGTAATGAGATAATAATGCAAAGAGCACACGAAACCGATTGCAGACGTAATTTTGCGAAAACCACATTTTTGAAAAAATTGGATGATCTCAAGAGAGTGAGTAGTTGCAATTTTGAATCAATCCCCAAACAATACGACAATATGGTTCGTGATTTAAAAAACGATGGATATAATTTCGTCGGCGATATACCAAAGTTCAGCAGTGTGAAAAGTGACCTTTACAATGGGCGAAACAAAGTAGTTGGTACCACAAAAATGCGTTTCTCAAATGCTACGGACGTTGAAATACCCATGAAGTACCAACATTTTTATCTTTGTGAATATGAAGATGGAGATTTTAGAATCATTGTATTTTGTATTCGTGATGTGACAACAAAAATGAGTAATTTCAATCATTTCTTTGCTGATGGCACTTTCAGAAGTTGCCCAAAAGCCTTTAAACAGTTGTATACCATTCATGGCTATGATGAAATTAACAATATCATAACTCCATTATTTTTCGCACTTCTTCCCGATAAAAGAAATAACACATATAAAATTTTGTTCAGTATAATTAAATCTCAAATTCCTACCTGGAATCCAAAAAAAATTACATTGGATTTCGAAATTGCAGCAATTAATGCATTTAAAGACATATTTCCTGGTATACTTTTTAAGGGATGTTACTATCACTTCAACCATGCGTTATGGAAAAAGGCGAAGGCCTTACAAATAAAAACTAGAGTAAAAAAAAGGCATGTGGCGAGATGTATTGGAATTGCACGGTTACCAAAAAAATACTTAAGAGAAGGATATGATTATGTAATGGCAAAAAGACCTGTTTGTGAGGAAATCAATATGTTTAATAAATATTTCCAAAAGCAGTGGGTTAATAAAGATTTTTTTGCTGAATCTTGTTGTTGTGAAACTGAAAAATTTAGAACTAATAACAATATAGAGGGATGGCATAGAAAGATCAACAGTTTTATTGGTAAGAAAAATCCAACGTTGGCACATCTACTCGATGTTTTAGAATCTGAAGCGACATACTATGATTTGAAAAAAATTACACCTAAAAAAAAGAAGGAGTACGAGGAGATCGATGAGGAAATTGGGTTAGCGATAAAAACTTTAAATGAAAACAAAATTAGTGTCGGACACTGTCTCGAAATTATCAGTCCATTTGTTATCCCATTCTAAAGACATATTAACTACCTACTAAATTCGAAGTGTACTTATAATTTCAATTTTGTTGCAAATGGGGAACCTAGTTGTTAATTTTCAGTAACTTTAAGCTGTAGTTAGGTAATTACATGGAATAAAGGCATAGACACCTATATTATGTTGTTTTCACGATATTATTATTTGAAACATAATGTACCTACCCTTGTTCCCTTTCGATGACGCAACTCTTAAGAAATTTAATCAAACAAATTCAATAGAAACCAAATTTTATATGCATCTGATTGAAAACATCCTAATTTAATATAATACAGACCTTAGTCCTTATTTTGATTTCCACAACTGATGTTCGTTACGAACTGAGAGTGGTAATTCTTCTTAAGTAACCACACCTTTTGAGAAAATCTTAGTTGGCAACTAGGTGCGTATCAAGAATCGACATTCGTCTTTGGCAACTGCTTGAGTAAAAAGAATATCCAATATTTTTAAGCAACTGGTTGCCAAACTCAGTTGCCATCACGGCCGGAGGGGCAAAAGCTCTTCTATATAAAAACCTTGTAGACGAAAAAACAGTTCAAATCTAAACCATTACGATTCTTGGCTGCATAACTTAATGAGACGAGTTAGTAACCTAGATATCCATTGTAACTGAACAAATGTTATATAATCGTATAATTAATTTTGTTTGTTAATAACCAACCAACAAGCAAGGCAAACTTCATTCATATTATTG
Organism: Hypena proboscidalis; assembly: GCA_905147285.1. Taxonomy (NCBI): domain Eukaryota; kingdom Metazoa; phylum Arthropoda; class Insecta; order Lepidoptera; family Erebidae; genus Hypena; species Hypena proboscidalis. The sequence continues at coordinate 5,718,998 of LR990143.1, forward strand.
TATAATAATGTTAAGGTTACTGTACCTAAATGTTTATTAAGTCTAGTACGCTTGATGGCTAAAATACTAACTTAAAATATTAAAAGAATGATATGATAAGGTTGAATGTCTCCAGAGACAGCTGTTGACAAAATACCATATTGGAGATAGAATCCTGGGAACAGGCCGGTCCAGGAAGGAACTACAACTTTTGACTTGTCGTTAAATAATACGTGACTACTATGTTACACCCATTTTGTGATAAAATTAAGATCTGAAATTACTAGCACATGTAGCCTAGTACCTCACACAACACGAACATTCACTACATAATGTCGTAAAAATTAGTACTTGCTACAATGCTCCTAGCCGTATTTCTACTACGGCTGCCAATCTCATCGAAGATTAGCCGGGTGCACGGATACATAGTGCGCTAAAACGTCTGCACGCAACGCAAGACCACTCTCATAGCCCAACGGGACGGATCGACCACCACGACTGGAGAGAGGTCAAGCGCAGGACTAAACGGCTTTACATCACTTCTGATCCACGGGAACCGAACTACTACTTAACTATTATATACATAACTAGGTTTTACCCAAGTAAATAAGCAAGTAAGCAAGTAAAACAAATATCCACAACGCCATTTATTTAATTTTTGCGTAAACTTAAAAACCCTATATCCCCCTTTTGGAATTAAGAATAACCCCGGTACAGAAATTATTTTATTTTTATTCAAGCTTAAATATACGAAATTTCCTGCATCTAACTTCAAAAATGACGGACTTCCATACCGCCGTTCATACCTCATTTTACCCCCTTCAAAATGAAATTGCCAAAAATCCCTTTAAGAAACCTTGATGCAAAATTTCAAGATCCTAGCGGTTTAGGCTCTGCGTTGATGAATCAGTCTGTAGGAGGAACAATTATATAAGTAGGTATAGATATCACTCACCAGCAAGAGATCTCTCATCAGTCTGCAGCTGCGCTCTCCGTTCATTCCTCTGCAGCAGCGCAGCGAAGTAATTCAGCAATGGCTCCCTCGCGTCGGGGCAAAGGAGGATGTTGTGGCATATGTTGTGTAGTGTGTTGCGCGACACTTCCACCTCGCGCTGTAACGCGAACGCGAGGCTACGGTCGCCGGAGCCCGTCGCGAAGAGACGCTCCGCCAAGCGAGGGTTCTCTTCCGCGAATAGAGATATCTGAGCAAACAAATCGTTTGGTGGAGTATTTTTTATATGGCCAACACCAAAACTTAGACGGCTATTTGACAATGCCATTCATATTATTGCTGGAGTCAGTTGGACAAAATAAAGAGAGCAGAAGTGGTAGGACTTTTGTGAACATCGTCCAATGTTTGACGGTGTAGATTGTAGAACCCATTTTTTTGCGTATTGATAAAACATAAAGGTACAAGGTATACCAAAAATAGATTGCAGTTTATCGAACTATTTAATCAAAACACGATTAATTAAATGCCGTGGCAGAACTTTTGTTTGACAAAAGCTCTAGCACAATAAGTAACCATTACCTGGCGGCATACAAATAAGAATTGTATAGAGCAACTGCCACGTGTATTGAATGCCAATGACTCGAACAATATAATTATACGCGACCTTGTAGATATCACGCTATCAAAGTCCTTCGGCTTTTTGTAATAACACTCATAGTTCTACGAAGGACGCGCGTCTTTTAAATTATTCAATATTGTTTCACAAGCATGTACTTTTTATAATAACCGTTTGTATTTTTCAACCCTGCCAAGTATTCCTAAACTTTGAAGTCCGAGTGAATTTTATCAAGTTAAGTTTTAATTAAAGTAATATTCATGATTTAGGATTTTTATTACATTTATAAAATAGGCCGGCCTGGCATAGCCAGAATAAGCGGCTGGCTAGCTTGGCTTTGGTCACGCTGATTTCGCGTCCTGCTTTATTGAAAATTTAACATTCGCTTCTGGATGCCTTCTTTCGCATAGGTACATTCTGAAATTCAGGGTACATAATATTTATAGACACTTACACCAAAGAATGGTCCCAGAAAGCTGCACCGAGCGATTTCTCTGCCGGGTGCGGTGGTGACTGGGTCGGGGCACAGGCTGGGCAGCCGGGCCAGCAGCTCGGCGAGCGGGCGCCGCGCGTGGCGGGGCCCGGCGCGCAGCTCGCACAGCGCGCGCAGCGCTCGCAGCGACGCGCAGCTGCCGCCGGCGTTGCGGCCGCCTAGAGGAGACACCGCGCGCCGCATTTCCTCGCGAATGCCCATCACTAGAGGTACGAACACCTGTGTCAAATAACATTATGTAAATTGGTGTTTGCTGATGATTTATATGCATTTATTCTCACAGCCTATGTAGTCTAGCTGTTATAAACCTGGAAAATCGTGTGCGACATAAATATGGTAGTAAAAAACACCTTACAGAAATCAATATACGAACAATTTAATTTAACTACATAACAAAGGCAAATAACTGTAGTACTAGGATCTGCTATGGTCAGTATGCAACTACAAAAAAAAACCATGAGACCATTTATCTTAGAGCCTAATTATAATTTCATTTTAAGTGTAGCGAAAACATCTTTGCATCTATTGTCATTTAGCCACTGAACTGTTTCAAACTAAATTTACAGTTAGGGTCACAAAATGTACAGTTAGCCATATCTGGCGCAGCACATCACAGTAGATTGCATTGTGACACATAAGTATTCAATTTATTACCATGAAACATTACTTCCTAATTATTCCACCTTATTGTTTTCCTTATACACATTTGTTATTTTACTATACCTTACTCGAGAAATACTCACCTCATCGAAAACTTCCTTGTCTGTATAGGTGGCAAGCAGGAGCTCTGGGATGAGCCCCGTTGGCGGCGATACGACGAGCACGTACGGCAGCAATGCAGATTTCCTGCACTTCTCTAGATCGAACTTGCCTTGAAGCACTAGCACTAAATGGTTCACTACTAAAGTCCTCAAGCTTTGAAGGAGGTCACTCAGTGGAGGCTCCGAACTTTTCTTTGAATGTTCTCTTTCATATGAATTGATGTTGGTATAGAATCGCACTATGTAGCTTACAGCCAGGCCTTGTGTAGGAATCGTTTTGGGAAGGGGCAGTGAGGGCGTGGGGCAATCTGCTTTTTCCGGTTCTGTTTCTGAGCCAATCTGTCCACTTGCTAACGTTTCATCCCCTTCATCACAAGGCCTCCTTGTGGTTTCAGTGATGGCAATCAGTTTCTGGTTGAGTGGATCTGAGCCATCTGCTATTTGTGTGATGACATCCATCAATGCTTCTGAAGCCAGTTCCTCTAAACTTAATTTGGGATTGTCAAGAAGTGATGCTGCAACTGATGGCACGAAAATTCCTCCTGCAACAAATATAGGTGTAAACAATAATCTAGGTACTTTACAATTGCATAGTGCTACTAGTTTATCTGATTTATATGTAGTACCACAAAATGTAGCGTGTCTGTAAGCGCTAATGTCTAAGCGAAAGTAATCGACAGAATTATTATGCAGTCTGAATCACTGTGAGGCAGATGATGAGTTTAAAAACTCCTTATAAAAAACGACTTACGGGCGTGTTATCCACCTAATAGTAAATAGTAACTATAGTCCTTGAGGCAGTAACTGTAACTTATTAGATGGTTGGTAGTGGGGAACAAAGACAATGGTGCTTACTCCCGCAAACCTATTTACAAAAACTGTACAATTAAACCACTTTACTGGATATCTGGAGAAAGAGAGGAGCTCGTGGCTAAGTCGAAGCCGCGCGGTCTGATCGGTTTTGCAGGTTAAGCAAAACTAACCGCGGTCGGCCATCTGTAACATAGCTAGTTTTCCTCCGTGCCTTGGTGAGCACGTTGAGCCGTCGGTCCCGGTTGCCATTTGAACATCTATGGCAGTCGTTACGGGAAGTCAGATGCTACAAAGTCTGACAACTAGTCTAATAAAGAGTATTGTATTACCTCGAACTGGGTTGTGTAGAATAAAATAGAATAAATTTATTTCTAAGAATATGGTGATACATAAAGTTGGTAAGTCTTAATATTAAGGTCGCATATTATAACATACACTGGTGTAGAAATATCTTTGTTGAGCATTATGTTACATATATTCTAGTCCAGTAATATTCATTTATAACTAATTTAACATAATTTTATTTAGATATATAGTAGATCTGATGGCAGTCACTCCACGTAAAATACTAATATTCAGCTAAATCCGTTAAACTAGAAGCGAACCCCATTGTAATTGGGAAGAGGTTGCCTGGAAGATATCACTTTATAGTGATAGGCCACCCATTGTGCATATTTAAATAAGACTCTGTATCACAAATATATACTTTTTTTGTATACAAAAAGAATTCTCTATCTATCTATCTATCTAAAGGGTTGGAAGACAAGATTATATAAAATCAGTGTAATCTTTTTAACCTATATCACAAATATATACTTTTTTTGTATATAAAAAGAATTCTCTATCTATCTATCTATCTAAAGGGTTGGAAGACAAGATTATATAAAATCAGTGTAATCTTTTTTAACCTAGCCTCGCAGTTAAATCAGTAGTGAGTGACATTCGATCACCTTTGTTGACCCCTTAAGAATAGGTGTGATTGTATCAATATAATCTTGTTCTGCGTCATGTTGATGGCTGAGTCAAATTTTATTTTGATTTGCCATTGTGGTGAAAGGATTAGCCAATTCGCTTTGAAGAACTCGCGAATTGCCCAGGGTGCGCCGGACGTAGGGAATCGTTGTATACGTCATCTCAGCTCCTTTCATGCACCTTTTCAATATAGTAGTGTACAAGACAAACTTAATTGTATTATTAATAGTGTCTACTAGTCCATATTTTGTTTTTTGTTTGCTAAAATCTTTGTATAAGAAATAACAATGTATGAACGATGTGGTTGTGTGAAAATGTGAATTATCTTAATTGAATCTAATTGGACTCCAGCTGGCATTCAACTAGTTTTGGTACTTGGCAATTATTTACTGCTAAAGATCGAAAATTAACTTGACATTCAAGAGTTAAAAAGTTTTACAGGGTGGATGCGACATAGCGACATTTATTGAAACCACAGCTTCTATACATGGCCAGTATGCATTTCCACCGGATAAAAAATTCTCTGGCGAAAAAAAAAATCCACGTCTTCCGAACAAATTGCACGATCGCAATGTTCAAATTGTTCGGAGAACGTGATTTTTTTTTTTCGCCACTGAATTTTTATCCGGTGGAAATTGATACTTACTATGTATAGAAGCTGTGGTTTCAATAAATGTCGCTATGTCGCATCCACCCCGTATACACAAGGCTATATAATATTTCCTGTATAAGATGGTGTTGCATGATATAGGCTTCCTGTGCAATGCAAGACCAGCTTATACTGGAAATGTAAAATAATAATAATAAATAATAAATCTTTATTGGTACAAAAGAGAGTATTTTACAGAAATATAGAAGCGCTGGCCACCGCGATAGTATTAACCGTGTTGCATTACATGCCACAAGCGAAAGCGATTTAAATTAAAAAATTAGAATACAAATATATATCTATCACCTACGTGTTGGTAATTACCATTATGTAATGTCACCTAAATTACAAATATGTGAAACTTTACCATTATATCAAAATAAGTTGTAAAGTACACCTCAAAATCACAACACTTGAAGCTGATCACACCATGATTGATACCAAAAAATAAAATATAATAGATTATAATAGCTTTCACCTGTGTCTCTGCCTGGATAATAAGTTGATTTATAAGTAGCCTGTATGTTATTCCAGGCTATAGGCTACATGAGCACCAAGTTTCATCAAAATCTATCAGGTAATTTGAGGGATTAACAAACTCACTCAGTAACTTGCGCACTTATAATATGGCTATCATTACAAACTAGGATTCTTTTCTATTCTATCTATTCTATTTTCTTTTCGATTTCTAGGATTACAAACATTTCTTAAGATCACTAAAATCACTAACCTGCACTGTCTTCTGACCATGACACTTGTAAGATCTTAGCCACAATATTTCGGAGTTGCTCCTCTGTTAACTCTGTACAACTGACTGTCCGTGACCGGTGGATCTTGCGTGCTGGTGATGCTGCTGTATCACTGTCATCCACCTAGCACATGACAAAAACATAATAAGAATTTAATTTCTTATATTGTAGAGCTTTGTTTGGTAAAGAAAGCCAAATACAGTTCTTTTATTAAGTTTTTTCATGATTAAACATTTTAATTGAACCAAATATGATTGGGGTGCATATTGTTATGTATGTTCATTTAAGTTCCTATTAGTTAGCCATGTTAAATTGATTAATCACTGTCAGTACTGACCTCCATAGGCTCCTGCTGTTGTTCTGATTGATTCCTGTCTGACACATCATCCACATCCATAGACAATGATCTCCGTGAACAACTTGGTGATGCATTGGTGGGTCTAGGTCGCACTGGTGATGGCTCTGCAAACTGTGCAGGGGATATTGATCTGGATGTACTATCTTCTCTTGTGGAAGCCCCTTCTGACCCACCTACTGTAGACTGTGGTAAACTAGATACCCTCACTGAGCCACAACTTAACAGTGTGTCTTCACCCATGGAATCAAAGCTGTTGTATTGTCTGGTTTGTGTCAGATCTGTCATCTTTGTGTCGGGCATTTCATCCAGTAAATTATTATCTGTCTTCTCAGTCACAATTAAACCATCTGCTGGTATCTTTGTCTGATCTGGATCACTGTTGTTAACTCCATCTGAATAATTTGGTTCTTTCTTTGTGTTGGCTACTTCAGGCGTGGTGGGTTCTGTGGAGCCGCGAGGAGTGGGCGCAGGCGAGAATCGGGGCTGTGACGCGACTTGCAGGTCGGGCGATGGCATCGACGCCCCTGGTGTACCGGGAGGACTTACTGGCGACGGCGCTGACCCAGCGCCACTCAGAGCTGCCAGCCGTGCTAGACGACGTCTTCTTATCTGTAAACCATCAGCATGAACAGGTGCTGCAGGAGCAGCACGTGCAAGCACTCCATACGCGCACCAGCGTTAAACACCAACGCTTTGTTTTGTTACGAAATTAGATTGGCCATACGCATTACGCCAAGGTTCGTTTACAAAACAAATTTTCTACTTACCTCTTCTTGACTCAGCTCACTCATGATGAAAGTTAACTACTTTACACTTTGAACGATCCTGTTGAGAACACTATCCCTTTGAATTTAGTTACAATAAATTGAATAAGAAAGAAAAGCAAGCCTCACAATGGCGAGTCAGTCACCTCGCTCAGCTGTTTGACGTTTGTGGTTGGTAGAATGACGAGAAAGTATTGAAAATACACGCGTCATCCTTGTCCGAACTCTTGGCTCAACAAAAGCTTCATATCAAGTATCTCGCTCTTTCAAATCTTCTTTTCAAAGGAAAGAAAGAGAAAGAATACATAAGATGTTGCTATACGTAGTGTAACAGCTTACATAAATGTTTTCTGGTTGTCCAAATTTTAAAATGACGCTACTAGTTGTGATTTTTGTCAAATTTGAATACTTTGTAATAAGTTACAAATTTTTGTCACATGCACAAATATTTTGGTAAAGTATTTGTATCTGTTTAGTTACACTTTGTTTGACTTAATAAATTTTACAAAGTTACTGGACAAAAATGAATTATTACATATTAATATATATTTCTTACATTAATCATCCCTTAATCAGGCCAATAATAAAAATTCAAACAATAATTTAATTTACCGTGGTTAAATACAACGTAATGACGTAACGAAAAAGAAGTAAGAAGATCCACTAACACAGCGAGTTAGTTCTACTACTACTACTTCGTTCGTCTATATTTAAAAACTAAATTGATCCGATCCTTAAAGGATCGGAATGCTGGGCTCTGAAGAATTAAATTTCGATGAAATGACACGGAGAGACAGGCCGAAGAAAAGATAAATGGACTGCGTAAAAGAAAAAATGAAAGATATGGGAGTGAGTGTAAGCAAGACGGGCGGCTGACAGACCCAGGTGAGAATGGAAGAAAAAGAGGTATTGCACCGACCCCAAATAAAATAGAGAAGAAGAAAGAAGGCTCGGTGCTCGAGAAGCTTTTGAGATATACAAATACACGTGTAATTGGCTCATTACACGTGCAAAACAATAAATAAAATAAAATTATTCTCCCTACGCCTAAGGCCTCCTAATATCCTAATTATTACTATACTCTATGCCTCCTAAAAACAGAATCTGGTACAAAACACGCAGTAGTCCTTTTGTGCATATTTGTTTTTTGTGTCATCTCACAGTTTCGTTCAAAAATATAATCGAAAATTATTCATTGTTTTATTATTTCACACAAATTGTTGTAAATATAAATATGATTTTATTTTAAATAAAAATTATACCCTCTTACTTATACTGTCATTACCTTTATTATATCTTTATAAAATGTCTGATATTACATTAAACTTTTATTACTAATGTCACCAAAATGCAAAATGTAATATTAATATTATTTTCTAAACGAAAGATATGTGGTCAATGGCCGCATGTTGTTAATTTGTTTACGTTTGGATTGTTACAAATTGCAATAATATTATTCTTATTTGCTTGTGAATAGTTTCGAAAATAGATAATAAACTTGTGTTTAAGTCCGGTTATTATGTAATTAGAATCAGTTTAATATAATAATGTAAACTATATTTCAAGTCATTTCAAGAATGTAATTATACTAATAAATTGACTATTGTTTTCACAAGTATAATAATAGTGTATAGTCTTTAAGAAAAATGACTAGTTTTCAAGTATCGGACCTGGTTTCGGGTCTCAAGTCTCGCCATGCGGAGACGAGACATAAAGCCATTCGAGAATTGCTTCATTTCACCAAAACGGACCTTCGTGAAATGTCTCCGGAGTCCTTGGCGCAAGTCCTGGATGATTTGAACCAACAGATACACGCCCTAACCTCCAGTTACGACAACAATGAGAAGAAGGCAGGCATTCTAATTATTGGTATGCATCTTAGAGGTTATATTATTACGATTGTCAAAAACAAATTTGGTATTTGTTTGAGAAAAATTGATATGATTGAGTAGTTTGCGTGATTTAATGCTAGGAAATATGTTTGTGGCAATAATTATACATACATACCTACTCACTAACCATAATTTGAGCACTTTCCTTAATCAACTCAAAATATTAGTTTTAGGTTTATATAGTACAATACATACCTACAATACTAACAAGCAGTCATATTATTGGGTATGTATCTTATAAACTAGATATGTAAATAGTTTATAAGATACATATTTTAGCTACCAATTATAATAAAATAAAAGTATCTATGATTTTTATCATTGTGAAGAAATAACAAATATTCTTTGGCCTAACAAAATAAATACTTTGTTGTTTATTTATGTTCTTATAAAAATTAAAACACTAAATATTAAACATGGTTTTTATATTTTCAGTTTGTCTGATTGCTGGAGACACTGAAACAACAAAGGCTAGAAACATCCGCTATGCTCACTATCTGAAAAATGTATTTCCTTCCTCTGATGTGACTGTCCTAGAACTGGGAGCTAAGACAATGGGCAAGCTGGCTGTCACATTGGGCATCAAGAGAGTAGAGTATGTGGAGTATGAAATCAAAAGAGCATTTGAGTGGCTTGCTGGTGAAAGGAATGAGGGGAAAAGGCTCTCTGCAGTGTTGATACTGAGAGAACTGGCAATTGCAATGCCTTCTTACTTCTACCAACACATAAATGGTTTTTTTAACCATATCATGATTCCTCTAAGAGATCAAAAGGAGCAAATAAGAGAAGCTGCAGCTAAGGCACTGAGGGCAGCTCTAGTGATTACTGCCCAAAGAGAAAATCCTGAACAGAGTAACAAAGCCCATTGGTACATTCAGTGTCATGAGCAGGCTATGATATCATTTGCTGATCAAAGTGGAAGAGAAAGGGGCCTTAGTAGAGATGACCATGTTCATGGAGCACTCCTAATTCTAAATGAGCTGCTAAGATGTTCAAATGCTGCATGGGAGAAGAAATATACAAGTTTGATGCAGAAACTGGACTCTGAACAAGACCTGTCGGATGAAATGACCCCACTCAACACTAAAGTACAATCTGCTTGGGCAGCCCAGCAGTTCCCTGGTGATAAAAGCCAACATACAATGATTAACGAATCTTCTATTTGTAAGAAGCTAATTACGGAGACATATGATAAAATATGTTCAGGTTAGTTATTGATTTTACAAAAGCGCTGACATTTCAATGTTACTATAAATAGTTTACAATTTCCTCCATAACAAATTGATTTGGATTATAATTTGCTATAATGAATGCATATTATTAATATTTTAATTTTCAGATGTAATGGCTCAACAGATATCAAGAGCACACAATGTGCATCAAATTCTTTTGTTGATGATACCGAGGCTTGCTGCTTTTAACAGGGAAGCATTCACTAAGAAACATCTCAAATCAACTATCAATCATTTAATCAATTTCTTACGCGGACGAGAGAAGGAGAAAGCCATGGCATTCACCACTTTAGGCCTTATTTGTGTAGCTGTAGAGACTGATGTCCAACAATATTTAAGCAGAATTATAGAAATTATCAAATCAACACTACCTCTAAAAGATACACCAAAAAAACGTAATGGTTCTGATACTCCATTGTTTAATTGTGTTACATTGTTAGGTTTTGCTATGAAAGAAAATGTTGCTAATGAAGTGAAGGAATTGCTTGATCCAATGTGCGCCACAGGCTTGAGCCCGCAGCTCACTACATGCTTTAAAGAACTCAGTCAAAATCTACCTTCTCTGAAGAAAGAAATAACTGATAGACTGCTAAATATGCTGTCTTTGATACTGAGGAAGAAGCCTTATGCTGGTGGAGGAGGCACTTATGCTGGATATTTTGTTGGAAACAAGCAGGTTTACGATGAGAATCAGATAGTTCACATGTTTACAACAGCTATGCTGGTAGAGCCCCATGATGCTGCAAAGTTGGTGTTAGCATTACGTACATTAGGCTCTTTTGATTTTGACTGGAACAATACATTAATGTCTTTCATCAGAAGATGTACTGATCATTATCTTCTAAGTGAACAGCATGATGTGAGAATAGAAGCTGTTAAAACTGCCGCAAAATTATTGGTGAAAGCTGTCGAAAGATGTGCTCAGACAAATTCACGAAGCTTGAATATCATAGTTGATGAATCACTTGGTAAATTATTGTCTGTGGGCCGGTCAGATTTCGACCACGAAGTTCGATATAGAGTCTTAGAAATATTCACAAATCCAGTATTTGATAGATACTTAGCTGTAGAAGAACACCTAAACTGTCTCTTTGTTGCAATCAATGATTCTAACAATGATGTGAGTGAGTTGGCTCTGTGCATAGTCGGTAGACTCAGCAACCTAAACCCCAGTTACACTATACCTACATTACGACAGTTATTTGTGCAAATTTTGATGGAACTGCAACATTCTGAGTCAACCCGGAATAAAGAGCAAGCCTTAAGAATGGTTAACAATATAGTTTCTCATGCGCCACGGATTACACGTCAATTTGTAGACACCATCCTGAACGTCCTCGTGCCGAAATTGCGAGAGGAATCTAACAACCCTATAATGGTTTCTACAATACTGAAAGCAATAGGTGACCTGGCTGAAATCAACGGCGGTGGGAGTGCGCTCAACCAGTGGCTGTCACAACTTATGTCTATCCAGATTGAGATTCTTTCAGACCCCAACCAACCTGAAAAGCGAAGTGTCGCTCTTTGGTCTTTTGGGCAAGTTGTGAGTGCCACTAGTCATGTAGTAGCACCATATTCAGAATATCCATACCTCATGGAAATGTTACTGAACTTTTTGAAAATAGAACAACAGACAAGGGAGAGGAGAGAAACTATTCGCGTACTCGGACTATTGGGCGCTCTGGATCCTTACAAACACAAGGTCAATCAAGGTCTAATCGATTTTCAGACCATCTCTACTTTGATTTCTGTCAAAGATGCCTCTGCATATGAGAATTTAGATGTAAATATTAGTGAGATGGTAGTGAGCATGTCCCCTCTTATTCTGGACGAGTTTTATCCTGCCATTGTCCTCACTTCTCTGATGAAAATGCTGCGCGATCCAATGTTAACACAGCACCACACCAGCGTCGTGCACTCCGTTACGTTTATCTTTCAGACTCTAGGCATTAAATGCGTGCCCTACATATCACGTGTGACACCAAATCTCTTGTATGTGATAAGAACTACAGACAACAGCAACTTCCGTGAGTTTCTGCTGACACAATTGGCGCAATTAATTTCCGTGGTAAAAATACACATCCGGAACTACTTGGAGGATATATTTGATATGATCAAGGAATATTGGACTCCAAACAGCCAATTACAATCTACCCTCATAATGCTGGTGGAGCATATAACTGTCGCCATCGGAACAGAGTTCAAAGTTTATCTTCGGAAGATATTACCAAATATTTTGAGAGTTCTTAAGTATGATAGCAGTAAGGATAAACTGTTGACTGAAAAGCTTTTATTAGCCATACAGAAGTTTGAGAACAATTTGGATGATGTTTTGTTGTCTATAGTGCCTGCCATAACCAGACTTTTTGATGGCAGAAACATACCAATGTCTATTTCAAAATTAGCAATGGAGACAATAGAACATTTGTCTATGTATTTGTACTTCAGGCCATACTCAGCTGTTATAATACAGGCCCTTGCAAAAGTGTTGGACAATAATCCAGTGTTGAGACAAACAGCTATGAACACGCTATGTGCGTTGATTGTTCAACTTGGCCGCGAGTACATTGACTACATACCGTCCGTGGATCGAATACTTATAAAGCATAAAGTGCAATGTCCTAAATACATAGTGTTGGTGACGCGATTGCAAGCTATCTCCACGCTGGCCTCAGATGACGATTATTTAGATGAAACTCGTTTACGATTGAGAAATAAAAAAACTGATGTAAGTAAAAAAATAACTAAGTTTTAATATTCTAACTGATACATTGATATTCTTATGATATTTATTTTTGTTGGTTTTCAGGTTGGTCTTGGTGACATGCAAATGATTCCCAAACTAACCCTGAACGTGTTCAACTTGAGAAAGTGTTGGTCTGTTAATAATGTTATATCTAAAGAAGATTGGACGGAGTGGCTTCGACGCCTGAGCATTGGATTTTTAACTGAATCCAATAGCCCAGCTATCAGGTAAGACTACGCTCTCACTTGCTTGTCAGTGTCTGTTAAGTTGAAATATGTTACCATTACGGTAACATATTGTTTTGCTCCTACCTAAATATTAATTTATCATCATATATTTAGCGTCAGCTAGTGGGCATGCCGTAAGTTCTAATTTGATCCAAATATTCTTGGGATACTTGAGATTAAAGAAATATTATGCATTACAGGGCCTGCTCATCTCTCGCACAAAGCTACCCTCAACTAGCGAGCGAACTATTCAACGCAGCGCTCATGTCTTGTTGGACGGAACTCGATGACGGATCCCGCAAGGAACTCGTGGCGGCCCTCGAGCATGCCCTGACTGTGCCCGACAATCCAGAAGTGGCCCTCGCTGTGTTAAACCTCGCAGAGTTTCTGGAACATTGTGAGAAGGGCGCTCTGCCTATACCCATCAAATTGCTGGGCGATACAGCTATTAACTGCAAAGCCTATGCCAAAGCGTTGTATTATAAGGTAAGTAGTAGTCTTATAAACAGTTTTCTATATCACAATGACATATTGAATAAGTATAAGTTTAAAAATTATCTATAATTTCTAGGAACAAGAATACAAAAGGAACCCATCGCAACAAGTCATAGAATCTCTAATACATATAAACAACAAGCTTCAGAGGAAGGAAACAAGTAATGGTTTACTCGAAAAAGTTATAATGCAGAAGAAAAACGGCGATACGACTCTAAATGTTCACGTAAGATGGTACGAGAAACTACACAACTGGGAACAAGCATTGGATCTTTACAGCAAGAAGTTAGAAACGGAACCACAGGACGATGAATCCCGGCTAGGAACTATGAGGTGCTTAGAATCTCTAGGAGAGTGGAGAAAACTATATAACATGAATTCTGAGCAATGGGACACTATGTCAGATGATATGAAAAAAAAGTCTGCGAAAATGGCAGCCGCTGCATCATGGGGCTTACAAGAGTGGGAAGCTATGCGGAAATATGTTGGATCCATTCCAGAAGATAGCCAAGATGGTGCCTTTTACAGAGCAATTTTAGCGATTCATGAAGGCCAGTGGTCGGATTCGAGACACTACATCGATTCAGCCAGGAATGTGTTAGATGTTGAACTAACAGCGGTTGTTGGTGAAAGCTACCAAAGAGCTTACGGCGCACTTGTGAATGCTCAGCTACTGACTGAATTGGAAGAAGTAGTGACGTACAAGTTGGTAGAAGAGAGACGGAATCCTATACGCAAATGTTGGTGGATGCGTTTGCAAGGAGGTCAGCGATTGGTCGAGGACTGGAGAAAGATGTTACAGATACGCAGTTTAGTGATGTCCCCAAGGGAAGATTTCCAGACTTGGCTCAAATTCGCGTCGTTGTGTAGAAAGACGGGTGCTATAAACCAAGCCCATAAGATAGTACTGTCTATATTAGGGTGCGACCCCATCACCAATCCAGATGTGTTACTTCGAATGCAAGATCCTAGAATCGTATTGTCTTATAGCAAGAACCTATGGGACGCTGGCAACAAACGTTACGCATATGACGTCCTCCAAAGATTCGTAGATAATTCGGAAGGCGACAATGATGAGCATTGTAAATTGTTGGCGCGATGTCACCTCAAGCTAGGATCTTGGTGCGAATCGCTTCAAGAAATAAACGAACTCTCTATTCCTGAAATATTAAGGAACTACGCAGCGGCCACGATCTTCGCACCAGATTGGTATAAAGCCTGTCATGCATGGGCTTGTATGAATTTCGAAACCGTCCTGTTTTACAAACAACAAGATAACATTTCTGAAAGTAGTGTTGCTGGGGGCTCGGGCGAAAAGAAAGTTTCTCGGGCTGACTTTATCAACACTCACACTATACCTGCTATTGAAGGATTCTTCAAGTCTATCAGTCTGTCGAATGGGAGCGCATTACAGGATACGCTTAGGTTATTAACGCTTTGGTTCGACCACGGTCATCACCCGGCGATATACGACGCTCTGTTCGAGGGCATTAGGCAAATTGACGTGAAGATTTGGCTACAAGTAATACCGCAGCTCATAGCCAGAATTGATTCCTCGAGGAGTCTAGTCGCCAAATTAGTTCATATACTTCTCATAGACATTGGAAAGCTACACCCTCAAGCATTAGTATATCCTTTGACTGTGGCAACTAAATCGTCGTTCGTGACGCGGAAAAATGCAGCCAATTATGTTTTGAAAACGATGTGTGCGCATTCGCATAATCTTGTGAACGAAGCTGCTGTAATATCTGAAGAACTTATCAAAGTAGCTATTTTGTGGCACGATCAAGTATTTATTGCACTGGACGAGGCTTCCAGGTAAAACATCTTTTCAGCAATCCTACTTGTATATTTATTAAAGGCGAGTTGTATAATGTCACACATAATATTTTCTTCCTTTCAGATTGTATTACAGTGAAAAGGACTTCCGAGGCATGTTTAAGACGTTAGATAAAATGCATGCGATGCTGGACCGGCCTCCAGAAACGTTGAAAGAGGTCTCTTTCCTGCAGATGTATGGCAGGGACTTACAGGAGGCGCGACGTTGGTGCGAATTGTACAAAGTAAGCTACGTGAGATTTGTTCATAATGTTGTCGAACATATTTTTATTTTAACAAGAATTAAGTTAAAACTATAACCCGACTACGTAACAATATCGTAATTGAATTTTGGACAAACCGCGAGAACTGTACGACCGCGTTTAAACTATAGATTTTTTAATTAAACGATATGGTAAGTATATATATTTGTAATGTGCTCGCTAAAGCTTCGATTTCCTAGGAAAGCGGTGTGGAATAATGCGGCCGTAATATTATGGCCGTAACACGATTAGTACGTAATACGTTATGTCGATCACCGCTCTTTAGGAAACCACTACATTTACTTTACATGTGCAACGTTCTAGTGACGTCATTCTACCGTTATCTTTACGGCCGCTTTATTCCACACCGCTTTCCTAGGAAACCGAAGCTTTAGACCTTTCATTTGATACCAAACACGTCATGATTATGTCACTTTTTATTTTTTGATGATATTATCTGACGTTTAAATGCCATTATATATTTTTTTATAACATTTATATGGCTTGTGTCACCCGACTTATTTTTACGAATCTAATGACACCTCATTAATTAAAATCCGTTCAGTCGCTACGGTGGAACATAAAAACATACATACATAGACTGCCTAAATCATTACCCTTCTTTTTGGCTTCGCCGTAGTCGGGTAAAAAGAACTGCCTCCAGAGCCTTGTAATTGAGGCTTTTGCTAATGTTTATGTTATGTAATTATACCTTCCAGATAACATCAATATAAAATCTATAACACTAATCCTAAAGAAATACTAAGAGCACTAAACATTCACAAACTATTTCGTCTTGCAGGAGTCAGGTGAAAACCGTTACCTGAATGAGGCGTGGGATCTTTATTACCACGTGGTCCGTCGCATCAACACGCAATTCCGATCGCTGACGTCACTGGAACTGCAATACGTCAGCAAACGTCTACATACATGCAAAGATTACGAACTGGCCGTGCCCGGCTCCTATGTGCCTAACGAAAAAGTGATCCGGATATCGCATATACAAAGTCATTTACAGGTTAGTAGTTAATATTCTAAGACAGAAAGCTAAAATAAATGCTTGATCCGGCTCGAAGGACCATTATTATTTAACTTTAGTATCAATTTGTCAAGTAGCGATAGCCGAATGGGAGACCGTAGGACTGCGAAGTTTAAGATTGGTCTTTTCGAAGATATGTGTGTATTTATCATATAAATTATCGCTCGCTAACGGTGAAGGAAAAACATCGTGAGAAAACCTGCATGCCTAAAAAATATGTACTCGAGGCCGTGTGAAGTCTACCAATCTGCACTTGGCTAGCGTGGTGGACTATGGCCTAACCCTTCTCATCATGAGAAGAGGCTCGAGCCCAACAGTGGGACATGTTTTAGATACGCATTTTGCATTTTGTGTGATATAACGTATATTTCTGAATACATTGAATAACACGTCTATATTTCTACACCACAGGTGATAAAATCAAAACAACGTCCCCGTCGCTTAACAATCCAAGGTTCGAACGGAAAGCAATACATGTTCCTTCTCAAGGGTCACGAGGACTTGCGGCAAGACGAACGAGTCATGCAACTGTTCGGGCTAGTGAATACTCTGCTACAAGCCGACCCTAACACATACAGACACGATCTAGCCATTCAAAGATACGCCGTGATACCTCTATCTCCTAACTCCGGGCTCATTGGTTGGGTCCCTCAGTGTGATACGTTGTATAACCTCATAAGTGATTATAGAGATAAGAAGACTAACAAAATGGCGCTAAATACTGAACAGCAGATTATGTTGCGGATGGCGTCCGATTACCAGAAATTGATGTTGAAACATAAGGTGAGTTCTTTAAATTGGTTGTATATGGTTATGTATGTACAAATAATTAGTCTGCTGTAAATGTTTTTTCAAAAATTAGACAAAGGGTCTAAATCATTCTTGGTCACGAGCCAACTGACTCGTGACCAAGAATGATACAAGTCATTCGAAACGTCGAGCATAGGAATTTGTTTACCTTTATAATAATTACGCGATTTAGACCCGTTGTCTAATTTTTGAAAAATGTTCTCATATCGCGAAAGTTTAAAAACATATGCTGTAAATGATATTTAATAGTTTTCTCCTACACTGTGTACACGGGCATCATATCAAGCTATACATTCGATTATATTAAAGAACCAATACTTGTATGTATATACGTATATGTTTGGGCGATCCCGAAAACGGCTCTAAAATTTTGATAAAACTTTCAGACAAGTAAGATTCTAGGCCGAAAATAAGATCTATATGGGTCTCATATTCGAGAAAATTCGATTTTATGACGATTATGAAACATTTTGGGTCAAAAAATCGAAATTACTTTCGAGACAGATTTTCTGATCGCTACTTATAAAAAGCGAGCAAGGCTCGGTCTCCACGTACTTTCCATTATAAGATGGTCTGCCATTGTATAGCTTCCCGTGCAATGCCAACCGACTTATACTGGAATTGTTAGCTTGATGTCTAGCCGTATATACCTGTACGGGGAAGGTACATCAAAGTGATAAGTCATAAGATAAAAGTTAAAAGAAATGTATTTAAAGTCAGATAGAAACAACTTAAACTAATGCTAAATGACCGACACGCGGCGAAAGGAACAGTTTGATGTTGCCCGAACCGATTGATTGCAACTACTGATTATTGTGTCGAATGTATGTATTTTGTTCACTTCGCTACGTGTTGATGTCAGCATAAAACTAAAACTATAGCGTTGTACGGGTTTGCTCGTACATGTTCCCCCAGGAAAAGGGTGTAAAAATATAACAAATGATATAAACAATAAAATATGATAAATGATTTGATATAATGTAAAGCTCTTATATGTATATAGTCTCTAAACGTTAAAACACGTAGGGAGTCTAATCAAATTTGAGATAATATTGATTTGCGATAATATCCTTGAGTAGCTAAGTTAAGACTTAATTGGATTATATAAGACCACCTTAACTTTACTATTAACTAAAGCGGCTTTGTAACCATATCATTTACACCCTATATTTGTATCATCCAGGTGGAAGTGTTCGAATACACGCTATCACAGACTCCTGGAAACGACCTGGCCAGGCTGCTCTGGCTGAAGAGTCCATCAGCAGAGGCCTGGTTCGAGCGCCGCACCAACTACACGCGTTCCTTAGCCGTCATGAGCATGGTGGGGTACATCCTAGGCCTCGGAGACAGGCACCCTTCGAACATCATGCTGCATAGAGTGACGGGCAAAGTTCTGCATATAGATTTTGGAGATTGTTTCGAAGTGACCCAGACTAGGGATAAGTTCCCGGAAAAAATACCGTTCAGATTGACCAGGATGCTCATCAGTGCTATGGAGGTAAGTAGTTACAATTTGAGCAAGTTAAATTGTGTGTGTAATTATCGGAAAAGATGAGTGAGAGATCGCAAATGAGTTCTTTTCATGGTGCAATACCCATCGAAGCTGGTACTTGGATTGATTTTAATTCAAATTTCCAAGTTGAATTAAAGTCAATTTAAGCTCCGGTGTCAAATCATTTTTTTCATTGCAATAAGTATTATAATTACTGAAGTTTTTTTTTTATTTTTTATTTTTTGTATTTTGATGTTTGTTTTGACGTGTTTATGCGCCGCTTGGAGGCCGTTGAAATAAATGATTTGATTTCTGATTTCCGTGTAGCCGAAAAAAACTATCTGTTTGTGCAAATAATATGAAGCGTGCAGCCGGAGCTTTAAAAGATAATCTATGTATTCAAATTATAAAATACGGGTGTTACTCACGTAAGACTCAGTGCAAGACTGGCTGCGACTCAGGCGCGACGTATCGCACTCTCTTGATAATGCCTAGACGTATAGGCGAAAGCGCGGTCGACTAAATAGACCAACATTACGTGAGTAACACCCGTATTTCATAATTTGAATAATGTTACAAACTCACGTCAGTTTTAATAAAAATATAATCTATGTAGATTCGTAAAATTTAACGACATTTACCTGACCTTGTATATCAGGAAATTCGAGTCACAGCAGATTATCCCTCCCCTACCAACAGATTACATTTAATTTTTATTCATCCATTTATGATAAAGATTATTTTATCGTATAACACTGTAGCACTTATAAATTATGTAAATAACTTTCAGATGTCCTGATTGATATGATAAGTTATAAATAATCGTTACATCTATTATCAGGACAATGAAAGGTAAATAATATTGTAGGTATATATTTTTTGCCAAAACTGTTGTTGATTAAATAAAAACATATTAATATATAAAAATAGCAGCCCTGTATCTGATACATTTCCCACTGCTGGGATCGGACCTCTTCTCATGATGAGAAGGATTAGGCCATAGACCACCACGCTGGCCAAGTGCGGATTGGTAGACTTCACACACCCTTGAGCACTTTTAGGCACTCTCAGGCATGCAGGTTTCCTCACGATGTTTTCCTTGACCGTTAGCGAACGATTATTTATATGATTAATACACACATATCTTCGAAAAGATGAATCCTAACGATTTATTGACAGGGGTGTGTGCCGTGAGTTCGAACCTGAGACTCTCGGCTATAGCCGCTATTATTATATATTAGCAGCGATGTTATTTTATAATCAATATATTAATATATTAATTATAAAATATTTTTAAATATTAAACTTGGGGATGACAACCAATACAATAATATAAGACCCAACAATTTTCAACATCAATGAAATTCAATGTGGATCAAATCGTTGAAGAGAAGCTCAATTCTCAATAAAAATAAATTGTTAATGAAGGACAAATGTTTGTAGAACTTTAAAAAGCGCAAGTGGAATCGTTAGTTAAATTTATTTGATCCCATTCACGACCTCGCATTACAAGAAGTAATTGTGCCATTAATATAACTTTCAATTATTTTAATCCTCTGTTTGTTTGTATTTGTCGTACTGACGATTTATATCGGCTTCTTGGCATTATTTTTTCGTATTTACGTGCCTTCTGTCAGCAATGCCTATTGAAAAAGGATGCCTTGAATTATCTGCACGTGTGGTGTAGTGGTTTAAGCAGTCGCCTCGCCGCTCTCCACTACACTGGTGTTGTAGGTTCGATCCCCACATGGGACAAAACTTTGTGTGATTCGCAAAGATTTGTTCTGAGATAGGTTGTGCTTGTGTGAGTGAATGTGTGTATTTGACCTTGTCATTGGGACCATTGGATAGTGTAATTGCTTCTGGCGTTCTATCTAATGTAAAAAATCCAAATTATTATTATATTATTATCTTGTACTACACAATAATAACAACAATAAGAGCAATAGACAGAGTTGTATTTCATGTTATTCCCCCAGAATTAGTTCTTGGAGATTCAACAATTAGTTTATTGTAATAAATAGATGCACTTTTGATAAACTTCTCCGCCCCTTCTCTTCTTCAAAACCGGATGGAAAGATATCTGTTTAGATCGATATAATTGTCCTTTTCAATACAAGGGGCAATAAGCCTGTCAACGAACTTTGATGATTTTTATGAATAGTTTAAAAAAAATAAGTCCTAGAGGGTCCTAATCGAAGAATACACATTTGACTGGCATAGATTGTCTATGGCATTCAATCCGCTATTGTACAAGACATAAATAAAAAACTAAAATCCTAATAGCTCTTATTTGATTGATCGACGTGAAAGTAGGTCCCTAGATCTCTCGATATTGGTAGCTGCATATGCAAACTATTAGATCGACAGGGCAGTCACTAGATGACTAGAATTTTACTTGTAATTGAAACGTAACGTAGAAACTACGTTATCAAGTCACGTCAGTGTAAGAGCACGTTCGCACCAGCTTTCTGAACGTCTATCATTATCAGAACGTCTATCCGTGTAGTTTTTACTAGATAAAACACAACACTTAATTCTTTTTTCAGTTTTAGCGCGACTATCACGTAAAATGTTAACTCTTTAAAGCTGGTGCGAACGTGCTCTTACACTGACGTGACTATAAGTATTTTTTTTTGTAATTTAATACCTAGTGACACCTAGTTTGCGATAGTCACGTCACAACTAAGTATTTTTATACTTAATAGTTTCGTTATTGATAAGTAGATGGAAAACAGAAGTAGGCAGGTTTTAATATTTCGCGTTATTTCATAGGTAAATCTAGGTAAATTGATTGAATTGATTGAGTTACCACCTCTACTCTGTTTCTATTTTATGCTATATATACACTATATATACATTATCCTAACAGCTGTTACAACTGGACATTTGTTGACAAACATACTTACAACGTTTAATTTCCCAGGTGACCGGCATCGAAGGCACGTACCGCTTCACATGCGAGTCAGTGATGCACGTGCTGCACAAGCACCGCGACAGCGTCATGGCCGTGCTCGAGGCCTTCGTCTACGACCCGCTACTCAACTGGCGACTCGTCGACAACGAGCACAGATCCCTCACAGAATCCTCCTTCTCATCAGACATAGAATCATCCTACACACTCCCGAGCAGAAGCAGAAATCACATCCATTATGAATCTCTAGAAATACCACCAGAAGCCAATCTAAATAAACGAGCATTATCAATCCTGAACAGGATAAGAGACAAGTTGACTGGAAGAGACTTTCCGTTCGTGGAAGCGGTAGTGAGCGTGCCTAAACAAGTAGACTTACTAATCAAGCAAGCAACGAGCAATGAAAATTTGTGTCAGTGCTATATCGGCTGGTGTCCCTACTGGTAACCAAGTGAGTTGACATTCTTTATGTTAAGGAGAGCGCTGAATCCTCTTATTGCCCTTTGTTTTTTGTTCCGCGCGAAAGCGATAGGTTCGAGCAAGACTGATATAAAAAGGGAAATTATATAAAACAGGATTTAGTGCTCTTAGAATCGACACGGATGCATTGCATCTCAATTGCTTGTCAAACCTCAGCTGTAAAGGTTGGAAGTCACTGTCTAAAAACTGTAGTTAACTGTTGTTGATATCAAAATATTGTTATTCCTTCATCAACTGCGGTAGAGTTCAACTGCATCGTCTGCATCTTTTATGAAGTTGGTATGTAGTTGAGATGCACCCATCTGTGCCTTGTAATTGTAGTTGTATTTATTATTTAACGTATTAAAACGTGACCACGAATCGCCATAATGTAAATACCGGTGATTCATCAGGTGTAAACTTCCTTTTTATAGCTGCGACTATGTTTCTCTATTGCACCCTACCTAATGTAAAAATTTAGTCACTTAAATAAGACTACTTATTTATTTTATGTTTACGCGTATTTATTAAGATTAAGTTATAAGTTTGTTATGATATGAAATGTTTATTTTGATAAGTGAGTTAGTATATAAAGGTCTGTCCTAATTACTTCTATCACTAATCACGCTAACAAGATTGTATCTCTCATTTGTAGAATGACTTGCGATTTACAAAATCTTACTTACAAGGGTAATGTTTATAAAGTAACTTGAAGTCAATCTCGGTGAAAGATATAATGGAATTTATTTCCAGGTAAAAAACTTTTTTTAAAAGTCTTACTTTCTCCTATTAAATAAATATAATTTATGTACGACTACCCTCAGTATTTTAGTTTACTTACCACCGAATTGTGTACGCCTGTCTTCATCTACGGGTATAAAAGTGACAATTATATCACTCTTATTTTAATTAATATATTATACTTTATTTATGAATATTAATTTGAGATATGTACGAAAATACCATCATGACTTATTATGATGATTATGAAATTATGTGAAAGACATCTTCCAAAGACTAATTTAAAATTATTGATAACATTAAATTCAACTAAACAGTAATTCTATTGCTCTCCCAGCAAGCTATCCAAGCTACTCCAAATCCACGGATCTTTTGACTGTATGTTTTTTAATAATATTGGATTGCTGAGCTAAATGCTATATAAAAATCAATTAGAAATTGAATAATCCGATCGTGTTGACATTTGTATTGATTGTAACATCAATCATGTTGGTTACTACCTACTAATATGTAGTTACAATAGATGACACGAGACGTCCGGTAAAACGTGCATCATAGAGTCAAAAGATTCGTGGATTTGGAGTGTGGCTTGGATTGCTCTAATGGGAGAGCGATAGGTCGGAAATCTAAGGTCGTGGGTTCAAACCCCGCTTGAAGTTTTTTTTTTTCGACTGTTACTTAGTATTAGATTGCTAAATGCTATATAAAAACAATTAGAAATTGAACCGTAATCATATTCAAACGTGCCAGACATTATTTATTTTTACTGGTTTTTAACACGCTTATATTAGCTTCACCTGTATGTTTGTTTGTTTGTTTGTTTGTATGTAACCGACTCCTTTGGACTCGATTTTGACCCACTTTAAACGGACAGATTTCATTCAAATTTTGCACACCTGTCAAAGATCGATGACAATGCAATAATTCGATAAAAAAAATTTAAAATATATAAAAAAAAAAAAAAAAAAAAACGCTCTTATAAATAAACCAAACTAAAAAGTAGAAAATAAATAATAGTTTAAAAAAACTAAAAAACACGCTTTTAAAGTACTTCTAACTAAAAAGTGAAAAATAATTCCTAATATAAGCTGAAAAAAGCGTGGGGCGCTCTGTGCCATATTTTTCGTCTATCGAGCAACCCACGCTTTTTTCAGCTTTTATTAGGAATTATTTTTCACTTTTTAGTTAGAAGTACTTTAAAAGCGTGTTTTTTAGTTTTTTTAAACTATTATTTATTCGGACTGATAACGGACCGATTTATTAGAAACCAGTAAAAGTCACTGGCAGGTACGACGACTAGTCTAACCAATGATTGAATGAAATCATTCAATTGAACGATTTAATTCGATGTTTGTTCAAAAGGGGCGGGGTTTACTGTACATCTGACTGTTGATTGGTTCTGTCGACAATATTCGATTTGATTTATTCGCAGGCATTTAATAACAAACTTGCTTCTACTAATTATCGAAAGCAAAATCTCGCAGTCGTTACTACTAATATGATTGTAAATATCCTTAAGTATTTAATACCTAAGTTCTTCAATTAAAACGCGTTGCCATTAGGTGTTTATATTGGACCCATACATTTATAAGTATTTGTAAATACGATACGCAATAAAACTGTTAAAGCTTTTCATACGTTTTTATTTCACTTGCCGTCCCAACATTTCTAACATACATAACATAACACAGTATACCGTAGTCTGCAATATACGGATTTTTATGATATCCTTATAAAATAGAAATATTCTGATGCTGGGGTTTTGTATTATATTCTTAAAACTTTACACCTATTGCTTTTATGATACTGTTTTAAAATATGAAAATATGAATAGAAAATATTTTTCATCATCACCAGTACTTAACTGGAGTTATTAGAAACAATATTTTCCTTTTTCGAACCTGCTAAGTATTGACAACGCTATTGTGCACTAATGTGCCTAAATAAATATATGCTATCGCTGCATCATTAGATATTGAATTGTATTCTTATCCTTGAAGTTGTATGATTTAGTATGCATTTATATTTTTCTGGTAAGTGATTATATAAAAAACTTGTATAAAATTAATAATACGTCTCCTAATCTTAACCAAAATAAAAATGTCACGGTAAACTATCGTCCTTATAACTGACGTATGCCAGCGGCAACAGCTGTGATATTGACGTGCACAGCACTTGGCTCAGGTCCGGCTTGCTCAGCAGCACTTCGATGTCACCATTAGAACTACGGAACTCACTGAGGGACTGTCTGCAAACCCCACAAGGAGCGGTGAAGTCTTTCTGATGTGCAACCACTGCTACAGTTTTAAACTTCAAGTATCCGTCAGATACAGCCTTCCCTATAGCCGTTCGTTCAGCGCACATGCAAGGCGTCATCGTCGCATTCTCGATATTACACCCCGTATAAACCTCGTCCTCTTCAGTGAGAATCGCGCTGCCAACAGCGAAGTTCGAATACGGACAATACGCCTTTTTCCTTATTTCTGTAGCCAGTTTCAGCAGATTTCTCACCGGCTCACCTGCAAAGCGTTAATGAATTAATCTCCTTATGTAAGAGTTACGTTATCGTTTTAAACTGCTGATAACATTGTGATTATCCACGAGTTTTAGCCCACATAAATTTGCTTTCGTTTTATAAAGATATACTTGAATCGATTGCATACAGATATTAAATTATTTAGGTGAGTAATTATAATATGTGCACGCTAAGCAACTATCTAGCAGGCAGTCACTTTAGATTTCTTAACAAGACAATTTATTAAACTAGAGCATATATTTTGTCATGTTGTATTTTTCAATGTATGTAGTCTAGATTGCGTAGTAATGACAATAGTGGAAATATAGGTAGAGTTGCGTTGATACTAAGCAAGCAGTAATTTAATGTTTTTGTGATTACCGTAATTTCTTTTTAATACTTTTTTACTGTTTAAGTGTTTTGTTGTTAGCAAATATGTTTTACCTCGTGACTCTACCAAAAAGTGTAATCGGTAACCCCTCGATAATACACGGTTCGTTCGGTTCTGAATACTGTTTAGTCTGTTTACCATTAAGCGAAGCGATTGCTTGTCATATCCCATAGTTACAATCACTATCTAAAAATCTATATTATTTTATGTACCAGTACGATTCTTTCGCGCTATATAAATGTAGAGTTTTCCAGTTGCTCTCTAGGTGCGTAAAAGTGCGTATACAATTCTAATTATATATTATTATTAGACGGTAGGATATAGATAGAATCCATTTAGTCATGCCACAAAGTGGGTCAATGCGAAGGGCAACGAGAATGCAAACCAGCAATAGTTATTTTGTTATGGTCTTTATATCTATTACTATAAAGTCTAGGTCATTACATTTATTATTAGAATAGATAGTTACGCAAAAATAGCTTACTGAGAGCTTTACGAATTTATTCAACAAACGCAATCGAAACTAAATGTTTTTTTTTAAATTAATGTTTTCTTGAAAAGAACATGTAATCGTTTTAAACACTTACTCAGAGAGTTGAACTCGACAATTTTGAATTGATCCATGAGCCCGCAGTCGCGTGTAAACAGTGGGGAGTAACGAAAGGGGCGCCCAGCGCTCTCTGCGGTCACCGGCCAACTGATTAAGTCAAACGATCGTTGATTAGTCCGTGTTATGATTGAAGATCCTTTGCGACAAACTGCGTGGAGTTTCTTTTGTGAATGACTATTGACTCGCGAGTACTCGCTACTTCAAACAATTACTCTCTTCACGCTCGGGGATTATTTTATGTTGTTGTTGCGGTATCCGTAGCAATTTATACTTACTGTGTTTTTGAATTGAACACGTGTTTTGCTTACAAGGAAAATGATTGCGAGTATGTATGTATAGGCGGAGTTTTATAGTTTAGTCGTGAATTTTAACGGTTCTATTCGAACGTTTGAATCCGCATGCTGCTATGTTCATCACTATGTAGGTATTTAAATACAATTTATGGTTAAAAAAGAACAACAGTAGGAATCGTACCAAATACCAACCGTGTACCAAACTTCAAACTTCTTGGCGGCTCACGAGAGCGAGACTGAGATATACGTAAAGCGTGAACCCTTAACAAGGGACTGAGACAGTTTTACAACACGCCAAGATCTTAGATTTCAGGATTTCAGCTACTTAGTTGATACTTGAAAATGTAATACTTAGTTCAATTGTTATTGTTTTAAATTGAGCCTATCAATACGACTTTGCCAACAAGCTCTGGCCGATATAAGGAAACCATTAATTTGTTGTTTGCGAATGCCAACTACAGACCGATTTAAGTCACTTACACCAATTGGGTCTGTAATTTTGCAGGACCGTCTCGACAAACTTTTTTTGGGAACGTACTGTATCTCAACGAGTTAGCAGGAACCGCACGTAGGTAAGTTATATTATATTACGTTAGATAGTAGGATGCTCAGTTCACCTATTTATGGGATAGATACCTATCTACTGTTACTTTAAATAACCTCGTCTGTCCAGTGGTTAGCGTGTAAACTGCCGATATAGTGGAGTCTCGGGGTCGATTGAGCAGAAGTATATTTTGGAGTCCGTCAGCAAATTGTTTATAGCAGCAGTATAGAATTATGCCGGGTATAGGTAAAATCAGGGATCTTGGATCAAGTTTTGAAGTTAGCCGCTAATGAAATGTCACAGGTGTTGGACACGCTCGAGTACGGTGCCATCTGCAGCTTACTTCAAAACAGTCAAGATCCCTGATTTTATTTATAAATGGCGATAGGATCATAGGAATAAGGAAGTTAACTAACTAAACATAAGGCGAAATGTGGGTGTTATACACCTCTGTAATAGTGTTCTCCATATACCAACTGTAAGTATAGTTATTGTACAATTATTTGTAAGTGAAAGTTAGGTAATCTTGTTGAACACGAGGCAAGGACAAAATTCATTTCAACATTCAGTATTTATTTATTTCCTAAGATCCATTAATGCACAAATAATAATTGCAAGCGCATGATAGGTCATGCCGCGACCTTCGTAAGTATAAACTAAATAAAGCAGCCTACATATGTAGGTACTGACTGACATTAACTGCAGGTAAATATAATCAAGGTTTAATTATGATAATTTAATTATCGTAGGCTGGCTTCTGTAACGGTTTCTTGCGCAGGCAATCGTTGCATTTCCTGCGGGGATATTGAAATATCTCTTCACCCTACCGATAATAAAGGAAACACCCATCATGACCCATCGTGATTTACGATTTGGGGTTTTAGCTTGGGCTGGATGCTTTTGTAGGAGTCTAATGAGCTTCTAGCGAGAGCTAAGAAGCTCATTAGACTCCTAGCTAGAAGCTCTTTAGTAGCAGAAGAGCAGAACCAGGGAGGGAGAGATCCCTCCCTGGTTCTGCTACTGTCTCCTTCCAAATGTCTACATGTGTATGTAATGGTTTCCTTGGTAGTATAGTAGCAAAACTCAGAAGGAATTCAGAAAATGCTTACGGTTATCCACTTCGAGCTATTTTTATTATTACTGTAGGTATTCTCTAGTACTTATACCTACTTCTATCTTTTTAAAGAGGATTATCAAGGTAGGGATTAGTGTTATTCTAAATAATTACAATAAAATAATATTAGATAATAAAGTCGCGTAATCTACAAATGAGGAAAGATATGGGAGATCGGTTGCCTCCCACCGGCCAGGTGAGTGGAGAGATTCTCCCCACCATCGAGGCGAGGTCGCGGGTGGATTGATAGGGGTTTAGTCCTCTACGGCACCGTATCTCCTACGGTCTGGTATTCTCACCGCCAATAAAAAAAAAGAAGGCATATCGTTGGTCGTTTTTGAATACCCTTATCTGCTGCTTTTATAAGACATATGGTACCGGGGGCTATTATGTGTATAGCGGCCCTAACCAACCACACATTGGCATATAACGCCTTGGCATCCTGTCGAAGGTTCCTGTAGGGAAGGGACACAGTGCAACCGGCGCATTTATGTTTTTAAGTGGATGCTTAAGTTCAGCCGCCTTCCCGTATCGCTAGAGATAGGTCGTAGTTAAGTAAGAATGATGTAGTCAATTAGTGTAATATACATTATGTATCCTGGTACCAGTAAATATTAACAAATAGTTTAGTGACTTATCATTTCAATCAATTCAACATACCAATTTCTACACATCAAAAATCAGAATCCCCACAGTTCCTATAGGCAAGGCTAATATCATGATTGCCACATCCCCATTTGGCCTAATCTGCTCAGTCAGATAAATTTAACATGTAATTATTTAAAATTCATTGCATAAGTAGTTGAGTAATCTAGTCATAAAAACAAAATGATAACAACAAAACGTTTATTCAGTGAAAAACAAAGATTAATCTAGTTTATGACATAATTAACATAGCTTATTTACAACTGGTAATTTATATGTTCATATTTACCGCCTCATATGTTTTCTTTACTTTATTTTAACTTACTAGATCATAAATAGGTATAGTCGCCACACTATACGCTGGTTTAAGCAATTTGTAGTAGGTACATGGCATCTTATATGTGTAAACGTATAATATAGGTACATATACGCGTTATAAAACACGATTGGGGCAAGCATACGAGCATGAGATAGATTAAGTCACGTTTTGTCATATTTTTATATGGGGAACATGAAAAACCGGGATTAAATCTATCTCGCGCTCTTATGCTTGCCCCCATGTCTTACAAAAATGTGTTTATGCACGTTAATAGTGTTTCTTTACGCACGACTCGTACTTTTTGCGTGTAGTTCTCCATTGTAGATGAAGGAAATAGACACGAGATAATCCCGTCCCGAGCTTCACCCGTCCTGTGTTGCAGGCCTAAACGAGCGTAAAATGTGACGACTGTACATAGCAAACATTCTGAGTAAGTATGTAAAACGGTGTTATCACAATCGAGGCACACAATTTATATTCTCTAAAAGAGCACATCACGCCACAACTATTGAAGCTGGACTTATTCAACAGTGCATTGTCTTTCTAACATTAGGCCCCAACTTCACAGGTACTAAAAACTTTATTGGCAGGGTCTTCTTCGTCGTGCCGATGGCTGAGTCAAATTTTATTTTGACTTGCCATCGTGGTGTAAGGATTAGCCAATTCGCTTTGGAGAACTCGCGAATTGCCCAGGGTGCGCCGGCAGGATAACCATATAACACACATAAATGACAGTGACAGCTGTGTTCTTTTTAGGGTTCCGTAGTACCTACAAGGAACCCTTATAGTTTCGCCATGTCCGTCTGTCTGTCCACGGCATAGCGACGAAACCGTTGGTGCTAGAAAACTGAAATTTTGCATGAACATGTATGTTAACTAAACAAAGAAAGTCGTAGAATAAAATTTGGAAAAATATTTTTTTTTCAGGTAGCTCCCCTACATGTAAAGTAGGGATGTTTTTTTTTTGCCGCCTACCCCATAGTGTGGGGTATTGTTAGATAGGACTTTTAAAAACGTTTAGGGATTGCTAAGACAGTTTTTTGATTTAGGGATCCGTTTGCGAGATAATTAACTTTAAAGAGCAAATTTTTGTTCGAGTAGGGCGTCCTAAAAGCAAAACTACTGGATCCTAAAATCTGAAAAAAATTGTGTGGGTAGTACATGTAATGAACTTTAAAGGAAAACTATAGCGGATAAGTTCACTTCATTAGTTCAAGAGGAATAGGGGTCCGAAATGTCAGATGCAGTTAGGTACTCAGAATATTTCGTTCAAAATTCTTGAAACATAAATAATACATATATAAAATCACGTCTTTATCCCACGGGGGTAGGCAGAGACGATAGAACGCCATGTGCTTCGCTCCTTACATACATCTTTCGCTTCCTCAACATTCATACATCTCGTCATACGTGCTAGCTGGTTTCGTGTACTACAAACATTTCCTTTCTGAAGGACGCCATTTAGTTAAAAAGTAAAATTAAAAATATTTTTCTACGGAACCCTACTGCGCGTGGCCCGACACGCACTTGGCCGGTTTTTTTCAAGTGTAACATGAGTTACTTTTAAATTCGGTCGGTTTATATTTTATGGGTCGGATAAGATCTATCCACCTCTGAAACTGGCCTTCAGTGTCTTATATTGTATATCTCGCTTTCACGATAATTCTAATTTGGGACAAAACAAACATTCAATAGTTGTAACGTGATCTTTCCCGCGTTTTCTTCTAGAATCATGTACAAAATACACTTAGCGTAGTAAATTGTCGACCTAACAATAATGTTTCATTCGAACATGATTTCACAGAGCCTTATTTGTTCCTTCGTATAGCTCCATACCTGCTTACTTTTAGATATTAAATTAGCTATACGGTCAGAAATAAATGTATTTACGTTGTGCGTTGCTAATACATAATATATAATGAAAATAAATGCGTAACGTAAAGACTGAACAATCAGTTGCAATAATAAAGATTGTGTTATCAAGTAAGCTAAGGATAATTGCAACTGTTACAGGTGTAATCATGGTTTCATAGTCACGAACAATCTTTTATACAATAAATATAGTAAAAAAATCTGTATTGCTCCAAATAGGTACTGTAATAAAAAGGAAATCATATTCAGTATCCGTTCTCGTCCTTAATTTATGACTAAATGCTGCGGTATATTTGCAGAAATAATAATATAAATGCGATACATTCACAACTAATGTCACTTATTCTAAACATCATTATTATTATTATTACGTAAAAAAATTACATGCTGTTATCAGGTAGACTGTATACTTGTTGGTTAAAAACACAAATAATTTTATGGCGGAAGCAAAAAGTATAGTGGAAAGTCAAAATGGTAAATAATTATCGTGTTACAAGTAGTGTTGCCTGGTAGTATTTCACAATTCAATTGAGATTATAGTAATTATACTAAAGTACTTGGTGAAGTGTGTGAGTCTAGTTCCCGTAACAAAGTTATTGAACGATAATATCATTAAATCCTGACGGACAATTACAAAATCGAGCGATTTGATTGGCTGCCACAATTGTTTTGTCACGTGTTTTGGGTCGCCTAGGACATGGCTTTTGCCACATCCTTTTTGGTAATATAGGCATGTTTAAACAACTTCAGGCAAAGAAAAAATAGACCCGTACAAAACAGAAGACATGGGTTACCCAAGGTAACTTTAATATATTTACATTTACCAGAACGGACACCACCCAATGTAACACTGGCACAGATTTTCATTACTCGTGGCTTGCTGTATTAACAGCTCAACTTGCTTCTGAACAGACACGATTTCATCTATGTGAGGGAAATCACGCCCGGTCAGCTTATCCCTGACCCTATTAACAATAGTAAGAGCACGTTTATTCAGGTTCGTTTCCGCCGGCTGGTCCAAGGCGTCATTTAATCCTATTTGTATTCTACTTCGGCTTGGTTGTGGGGAGTTGTTTGGCTCGGCGTTAGTTATGTCGTTTTCGGTCCTTGAGCGTCGGCCGGCGTCGATGAGCCTCCAGTTGAGGAGCGGGTCGTAGACGAAGGCCTCGAGCACGGCCATCACGCTGTCTTTGTGACGGTGGAGTACCTCCATCACCGATTCGCAGGTGCGTCGGTATGTACCTTCGATGCCGGTCACCTGGTGAAGTAACAAAAATTACTTAGTTCCTATAAAATGAAAAATGAAAGAAAAAAAAGATAATTATGATCGCATATGACTTGGACCACCGCCAAATACGATCGTTGCGCGGACTTGCGCGCTCACATCCTTTCTGCAAATGAAATAATGTAAATATACCCACACTGGGTCATTTTTTAATTTGTACTTAAGTTTTAAATTGTTTTCTCATGTAAGCGACGATTGTCTTTTTGAGAAATAAAGTATTTTAAACCGAAATACGGACACATAATTTACTGTTAACAGTATTGCTAGCCATTCATTTCAAATGTGACTACAATATTTTACTAGAAAACTAGACTTGAAAAACGAAAGTCAATTAACTTAGTATTTTTTTAAAGGAATTTCTTACCTCCATAGCATTAATAAGCATCCTAGTCAATCTGAACGGAATTTTCTCCGGGAACTTGTCTCTAGTTACAGCAACTTCAAAGCAATCGCCAAAGTCGATATGTAGGAACTTCCCCGTGACTCTGTCAAGCATGATGTTTGAAGGGTGCCTGTCTCCGAGGCCTAGGATGTACCCCACCATGCTCATGACGGCTAAGGAACGCGTGTAGTTGGTGCGGCGCTCGAACCACACCTCTGAGGATGGACTCTTCAGCCAGAGTAATTTGGCTAAGTCATCGCCGGCAGTGTGTTCTAAGGCGTGCTCGAATACTTCCACCTGGAAACAGTCAAATATGGTTATCTCGTCCCGCTTTAATAATAATTATGAAATTTGTAAAGAGTAGCGTTAAGTTTACCGAGGCGTTCGATAGATGGCGTTGTACATCTATTCTAAATCGCGCTATTGTAACGTTACCGAGTTAATTTTGTGAAAATTTAATAAATATTTTAGATATGCCACTAAAACATAAATATAAAATGAGAAAGTTAAATTTACGAATGTCACGTTATTAACTTAAACAAAATATGGAGATCTATATGGATGCCTAATTCAGTGCACATCAATCCCAAACTTTTAATGTTATTTGGCTAGTTGTGACTACAAAAATGGTTCGTCGATAATGAATAGATGGGTAAGAAATGAGCAGAATTAAACAGTAACAAACCTTCTGCATCAACATCAGCTTATCCAAATCCAAGGCCATTCTCTGCATGATCCTATGCTCTATATTCAGCAAACACTTCCTCTTCTCTCTATAATCCCTTATAAGCGAATGTAATGTATCACAATGCGGCACCCATCCTATTAAACCGGAGTTAGTAGATAAAGGTATGACGGCGTATCGTTGTATGGCGAGGTCTCGCCTGAAAGTGTCTGGGTCGGCTTGTAGCAGAGTATTGACTAGCCCGAACAGTTGCATGACGCGTTCGTCTTGCCGCAAGTCCTCGTGGCCCTTGAGTAAGAAAATGTAGTCTTTCCCGTTGGAGCCACGGATTGAGAGCCGGCGGGGACGCTGCTTGGAGGTGATCACCTGAAATGTAAGGGTTAGTTATATTATTTGTATCCACCAATTTTCGTTAATTTTTAATTTCTAGTTTATTTTTCTTGTATCTTTGGTTCTAATATGTCTTCTTTTATATTT
This sequence comes from Hypena proboscidalis, assembly GCA_905147285.1. Taxonomy (NCBI): domain Eukaryota; kingdom Metazoa; phylum Arthropoda; class Insecta; order Lepidoptera; family Erebidae; genus Hypena; species Hypena proboscidalis. The sequence goes on from LR990143.1 coordinate 5,753,364, forward strand.
TCTTGTGAGCGTTGATCTACTGTGTTGATATTTCTGGCAAAGACTAGCTGAAAATCAGTGGTGTTCATTGCGCGTAGCAGATACTGAGTTAGATCCCTTGCCGCAAATTTTCTGTATATTAATAAATATTAACTGTTTTATTTTCTCTAATTGTTAGGTAATGTGTGGTGAATAAATAGTTTAAATGGTTTAAATTATTACTAGCTGTTGCATGCTACTCCATCCGCGTGGAATTACCCTACTACCCTGCTCCCGGCGTGTTTGCCCGTTTTTGCAACATATTTCATTGCTGCTAACAAACAAACTTTTAAGCTTTTAAAGTATTAGTATGGAAGAAACTAAAAGGATGTTTACATCGACTTACAATAACCAAGTAATATTCATTTAAAAAAGATAATGTAAGTAATAAATAATATTAAGATTTTATTATGATAACTTTGCCTCCCTGGGTTTTTTCCGCGTTAAATCATACTGCACCACTCCCATGACGTTATATTATATTATTATATATAATTTATTAGTACAAGTTCGAAAGTAACTCTACACGTTGACACTTTCACAGTTAAAACACCAATCTTGATAGAAATTGCCATGGAGATAGTTGCAGACGTATCTCGGAGGCGGAAACTATATTTCTATTAATAGGGCCTTTCTTTAAGGCCTGTCAAAAAAAACATTACTCAACAGGTTCTTTATATATTATGCAAGAAACTTTACCGGTATAGGTAAAAAATTGTAATGAACACCATATCGCGATTCAGCAAATTAGTACATCGCTTTCTTTCAAAAAGTAATCTTACCATTATTTTTATCAAAGGTGTAATTTTAACTCATAGAATAAGGTTCATTTTAATATAAGGCTGTTCTCTGATTTTTTGGTACAGTGTACTATTCTCATAGAAATATAGACGTTCGGTACCGAAAGAAAAACCAAGCGCCTATATTTCTATGAGAATAAGGTTCATTTTAATATAAGGCCGTTTTCTGATTACTCTGTACAGTGTACTATTCTCATAGAAATATAGACGTTCGGTACCAAAAGAAAAACCAAGCGCCTATATTTCTATGAGAATAGTAAACTACACCGCGTACACAGGCAACATCTTAAATCACCAGAATCTTACCTGTAAACTGCTTTGTATATGTGCTATCCTAATAAGATCTTGATCAGGTATATAGGAGCCAGGCACGGCTAGCTCCAGGTCTCGACAGTGCAAAAGCCTGGGGCTCACGTACTGCAGTTCTAGTGACGTCAGCTGCGGGAGCTGGCGACTGATGCGGCGGAAGACGTGGTAGTAGAGATCCCACGCTTGGTTCAAGTCACGGACTATGCCTGACTCCTGTAATTAAAAAAAAACATGTATTTTATTATATAAAGCTTTGGCTGAACATTCAATTGATTTGTAGTAATATAATAAAGAGGTGTAACTGTTTTGGCGAATCTCTGGATTCAATGGTCCATCCGTCAAGTTAAGTTTTGCTTTGCAAAATAGGCAAATTTTTGTTTTAAAAAATACTACACGGTAGTCATGTGTCCGCTATACCAAAACGTAACTGAAAACGGGTATCATCTCTCTAACGTACGTACCGTATCGGTATTAAAATAGTTACCAACGGTTATCAGGTGTATGAAACTATGAAGTAACTACCGTCCCCGCGTCAACATAGTTTGAAAACCGAACCCACATCATATCTAATAACTAAATAACTGACAACCAAAACCAACTGAATCCACGCAACCGATCAAAACTAACTCACTTATCTATCTCTCTCTTACAAGTGATAATAGCGGCGCAAACCATTCAAGGTTATTGATATAAGCCAAAGACGACCTTATATCTACTGCGCTACGGCTTAATTAAACTGTAAACTAGTGCGGTCGCTCTCGCTACCTTAGCTTAAAACGTTTGTAAACGCTATAGCTAGAATAACTGTAGTAACTGTACCTAAAATACCGGTATTCGGCAACGGTTGTCTATACCAGGGATGTTGCAGATGCCGATATTTTCACATCCGCGGATGCGGATGCGGATGCGGAGTTTAGCAGGCTCACATCCGCGGATGCAGATGCGGATGCGGATGTATAAGATATTATGTAAATAAAGTCTATTAATGAAGAATTAAAACAATGACAACGTAATTATTAACATTTTTATTGTAATCAAACATAATTAAGTACTTATTTTTATGTTAAATATAAGTAATGTATAATGTAACAAATTTTTTAAACTTCACCTACTGTTTTTTACATCAGTAATTGAATTTAAAAATAGGAGCATTATACTTGATGAAGAGTAGTATTGCCGCCTTTTCTGATTCAAGTCTGTTACGCAGAGGTTCGTAAATTAATCCCGCGATACTAAATAGTTGTTCGCTAGGAACACTGCCCGGTGAAGCAGATAAAAATCTTCGTACTATTGTCGATAATACCTTAAATTCCCCTCGATGTACACTCCACCTTTCCTACAATAAAACGTATTACCGGCGTAATATAATAGAATTTACCTTGTGATCTTATGGATATTAGTCTTAAATAATATAAAGTTTTCTTGTAAACTCTTCTTATTTACACACTGTATCACAACAACATTAAAAAAAATACCTATCTATCTTTATGATACGATAAGTAGTTCACTTTCACTTCACAGCGCAAACAAACACGTAATATTTATTCACTTGCAAGAAACAAATGATGCACTAGCTAGAACAAACAAACGTATCGAATCTTGTCACCAATTTCTTCGCTCCCATTGGTTATTGTCACGTGCGACCGGCACGCGTCAATCACCGGCCCCGCCCAATTTCTTTCTTGTTGCTACTTGTATAATATTCGCATCCGCATGAACATTCGCATTGATTAATGCGGATGCGGAAGCAGATGCAGATGTCCAAATCAATGCGGATGTTCCGCATTTGCGGATGCAGATGCGAATGTTCGCAACATCCCTGGTCTATACCGGTATTGTATCACCATACCGGTGTAATACCGGTTACCAAAAATATCTAATAACGCCCATGATTACTACACGGGCGTAGCCGCGAGAACCTCTAAAATAAGGAAGTAAAATACGTTACCTTGTATCGATTGCACCATTCGTGCGCTTCGTTCAGATCTCTGCCATATGCCTGGCTGAACGACACCTCTTTCATAGTCTGCGGCCCTCTCTCCAACATCGTGTGCAATGGTTCCAACGTCTTAAACATGGCGTTCACGTCATTCTCACTGAAGTACAGCCTCGATGCCTCTTCCAATGCCTCGTGCCATTGCTCATGCCATAGAATAGCCACGCGTATCAGCTCCTCAGAAATCATAGCTGCCTGATTCACCAAATTACTTGAATGCGTACACATTGACTTCAGAATCTGGTTCGCAGCGTTCTTCCGAGCTATAAACGAAGATTTCGAAGCCACTGTTAGTGGATAAACAAGAGCTTGAGGATGTGACTTGCCTATATCTATCAGCAATGAGTGAATTAACTTCCCCACTAATGCTCTAGGTGTGTCGATTCGAGCGATCAGTTGCGGAATCACTTGCAACCAAACGTTGATCTCGATTGTCCTGATACCTTCCACCAAAGCCTCGTGCACAGCAGGGTAGTGACCATAGTCAAACCATAGTGTTAACAACCTGAGAGTGTCTTGCAGAGAACTGCCATGAGAAAGTTTAATAGACTTGAAGAATCCTTCCACCGCAGGCACTGTATGTTGCTGGATACACTCAGGACTGGGACGCCTTTCACCCGACTGTCCACCAGTATTATTCGTGTCCTTATGCTTGTAGAATAGAACAGTCTCGAAGTTCATATAAGCCCATGCGTGCCAGGCTTTGTACCAATCAGAGGACAGCTCTGTGGCAGCCTCGTAATTGCGAAGGATTTCTGGAATAGAGTGCTCGTTTATTCCAAGCAGAGATTCACACCAAGATCCCAATTTTAAATGGCAACGGGCTAACAGTCTGCAATGTTCAGCGTCACCATTCTCAGTCGAAACTACATATCTTTGTAACTGGTCATAGGCCAGGTTTTTACTTCCAGCCACCCACAAATGTTTGGCATATGCCAGAGTCAATCGTGGCTCGTGAGTTGGTAATGGCTTGTCTTGATTCATGCTTGGATCTGTTCCCAGCAACATCACCAATGTTTTATGTGCCTGTCGTGGAGCACCACTCTTTCTGCACAATGAAGCAAACTTGAGCCATGTAGCCATATCTTCCTGAGGAGTTAGAACCAGACTCCTAACTTGTAGTATCCGACGCCAGTCTTCTACCAATCTCTGTCCTCCTTGGAGTCTTGTCCACCAAGCTTGCCTGATAGACTCACGTCTTTCAACAAATGATTTGTATGTAATTACTTCTTCCAATTCAGCCAGAAGCTGAGCATTTACCAAGGCTCCGTAAGCTCTTTGATAACTCTCGCCAGCCACTGCTGTTAATTCGGAATCTAACAAGGATCGTGCTTGATCAATACAGAGTCTTGACGCCCCGAATTCTCCATTGTGGATATTAATAACAGCTCGGTAAAAGGCGCCATCCTGTGTATTTTCTGGGAGGAAACTGACGTACTTCGTCATAGAATCCCACTCATTCAGACCCCAAGCAGCCGCTGCAGCTAACCTGGCCGCTTTATGTTTTTCGTCATTGGACATAATAGTCCATTTCTTAGAGACTGTATTGTACAACTCGACCCATTCTCCTAGCGCTTCAAAACAGCGCAGCTCTCCGAGATAAGCATCCGTATCAATGGTATCTCCTACTAGCTTTTCTCCATATAGGTCAAGAGCCTTTTCCCAGTTGTGCAGTTTCTCATACCATCTGATTTGGACCTTCAAGTCAGCATCACCTGCTTCGCGCTGCGCCATGACTCTTTCCAGCAAGCCTTCCGCTGCTTCTTTCTGTTGTAGCTTATTGTTAATATGGATCAGCGCTTCCACGACCTGTGAAGTTGCTCCACTTCGGAATTCTTCTTCCTAAAAATGAGAAACACCATATTAAAATACAAAAAATCTATGTTATTTTACAATAGAAATGTATCCAGACATACCTTATAATGTAACGCTTTCGCGTACGCTCGGCAATGCATAGCCCGCTCTCCTAACAGATGAGTAGATATAGGTAACGTGCCACCTTCGCAATGTTCCATGAATTCAGCGAGGTTTAGCACTGTATGTGCCAACTCTGGAGCATCGGGAGCAGTCAATGCTTGTTCCAAAGCGTTTGAGAGTTCACTGCGCGATGTGTCGTCTAGCTCCGTCCAACACGATACGAAGGCAGCGTTGAATAAGTCACGGAGAAGCTGAGAGTAGTTGTGAGCGAGAGCTAGACATGCCCTGTGTAAAAATATAAATCCATATTTAATAAAAATATAACAGAACTTCTTACTGATAATTTTTATAGCATTAAGCTATGCTTAGCAAATTATACTAAGAAACAGTTGAAAAATTTATGGGACCGGCAGGATTTGAACCTGCAAGCGGCTGCTTTAACCAACCAGCTAGTCGCCTTCTGCCAGGAGCCTAAAGGTATATGACCAATCGACTATGGGATTGTTTATCGCTGATGTGCTATCTATTCCGTGGCTATGTCAACATAAAAACTGCTGTATTGTATGTAGAATAATATGAAAGTTTAATTTTAAGCTGGTTATTTTCATAGTAAGCTGGGATGTCATGAAAAAAGTTAGTAAACAAGTGCAAAAAACGTGATAATTCTATCAAAACAAAATTAGATTCTAGTTCATCCTTCATGTTTTAATAGAAAATCTTTTTTGTTTATTAAATCCCGCTTAAGTTGTGTCTCTTATCTAGTAATAAGAGACACAACTTAAGCGGGATTAACAAATGATAATAAACAAAAAAGATTTTCTATTTAAACATGATAATCGTCATACACAAAACTAGAAATTATTTACTATCTTATATTCGTGACACAAGGGTTTTGTCGATACAGTTTTTGGGCATTGCCTTTTCTAACGTAAGTTACGTCATATCGTGACGTCATTTTCATCCTAAGTAGTATACAAATCAACATGGCGAAGTTACATTTAGCACAAATGTTGTAAAGAATGAAAGCGTACCTTATTTCAACATCTTATTGATTTTTTTATAGTATTTAGCTATGCTTAGCAAATTATATGAATTGCCGTAACATATAGTAGAGTTATTAATCCAAGAATGTATAATAGTGTATCTTACCTAAGAGCAGGACTATGTGATTCAGTCAGCAGTCCAATGCTAAATCTTCTCAGCCACTCGAGCCAGTCGTCTTTCGAGACGCGAGAGCTGACCGTCCAAGCCAGCTTCAGGCTGTGAGCGTTCACGCACAGCTTACGAATCGACTGCGATGTGTCACATGCTGTAATTATTCGAGCCTGGAGAAAAAGTAATAAGAAAACATTTAAAATTGACTGTCAGTCAGTATACATCATACATACATAATTATATACATCAAAGATTATAAAGGTAATGTACCTCTTGATTATTGTTTCTAGGTCGACGTCGAGTACTTTGCAGGAATTCGTCCATTGCCAACGTCTGGCTTGACTGCATACGTGATAGCAATAATTCATAGTTCTGATGCTGAATCTTATGCTTCACAACCACTTTCTGAACTAAAGGTATGAAATCAGTGAACTTTCTTCCTAGCTGGACGATGAGAGCGCATAACGTGTCCATCGCCGTAGGCCTCAATGCAGCGCAAGTATCCAGACTTCGAACTAAAGGATGGATTATTCTAGAAACCAGTTCACTATAATTCAAGGAGTCTGACAGATAGTCCACAGTCTCCATCGCCATTTTGGCCACATTAATCGGATAGTCCGACGCATCGAACAACTTTACGATGGATGGAATCACTAAATGCATGTAGTCATCCAAGTTGTCTTCAAACTTTTGTAAGGCAAATAGCAGCTTCTCAGTAACCAGCCTGTCTTTACTTGTGTCGTGTGCGAGGACTCTTAATATCTGCGGCATTAACTGAGGCAGGTACACTTTGAACTCAGATCCAAGAGCCACGGCAATATATTCCACTAACAAAATCAGAGTTGGCTGAAAGGGACTGTTGGGAGTCCAGAATTCTTTAATCAAATCAAAAATCTTGTCTAAATAGTTGCGGATGTGCTGTTTGACGATAGCGATCAGTCTAGCCAGTTGTGTAAAGAGGAATTCTCTAAAGTTATTATTATCAGTCGCTCGCGCAACGTACAGAAGACTGGGTGTAACGCGAGAAATATATGGCACACATTTGATTCCCAAAGATTGAAAGATGAATGTTACAGCTTGAACTACGCTGGTGTGGTGTTGCTGGAGGGTCGGGTCCCGTAATATCCTCATGAGCGTCGAAATCACTATAGCAGGATAGTATTCATCAAGAACAGGAGATGACATATTGACTAACATCTCACTTGTCGTCATATCAAAGTTATTCTCATCCGCTTTATTGTCGGCAACAGGCACCAAACTAGAATCTGGTTGCTCTCCAATCAATCCTCGAGTAATTTTATGTTTGTAAGGGTCTAAGGCTCCCAACAAACCTAAGACGCGAATAGTTTCTCTTCTATCTTTTGGTTGCTGTTCGGTCTTCAGAAAGTTGAGTAGGACATCCATTAAATTAGGATACTCAGTATAAGGAGTAACAACGTATCCTGTAGCGCTAATTAATTGACCGAAAGCCCACAAAGCAACACTCCTTTTTTCTGTTGCGGTGGCGTCAGACAGCAGCTCTAGAAGAATGCTGAGAAGTTCTGGTAGCCATTTCTTCAAGCCACTGTTATCGCCGTGTACGTCAGCCAAATCACCAACCGCCTTCAGAACACTAATGACCACACCAGGGTTAGAATCCGACTCCCTCAGTTTAGGTACAAGAACATTGAGGATTGTCTCCATATAAGGTTTAACAAGCTTTGGAGCATGTTGTATAAGGTTATCCAACATTCTGGCTGCTTGTTCCTTGTTTCTGCTCATACCTGAATGTTCCAGCTCTGTCAAGAATTGTATCAATGTCTTTCTGAGTCCTGGCATAACATAGGCTGGATTAACGACACTCAATCGACCAACTGTGCAAATTGCCAGTTCTCTGATAGGCAAATGTTCGTCATTCATGGCCATGAAAAGGAAGCTTAAATTCTCGATTTGTGCCAAGTGTATGTCAAATATATTGTTTAAGGATTCCAGGACCCAGTATCGTACTTCGTAATCAGGGTCGGTTACTGTCACAACTAACAGTTTGCCTATGACTTCAGCAGTTAGAAGTGTAAGTGTCCTTGATGGCGTTTTTACCGTTCTTGCAGTGGCATCGGCTAAGAGTTTGGCAGCGGTTTTTACAGCCTCCAATCTTACCTCCTGGTGCTCACTTTGTAGAAAATGATCGGCGCATCGTCTTACAAATGTGAGCAAGCTGTGTTGACCTTCAAAATTAAATGTTCCCAATGTCCTCAGTGCTAAAACAATACTAGCGGTGTCTTGTGGTTCTATGACCATACTCATATTACTCATTTGCTGTTCTAGACTCCTTGGCACGCCTGCATGAAGGAATGGTTTATTTCTAAGCACAAGAGAGAGCATATTGAGGAGGCCTTCTGATATTTCTACTCTTAGAGTAGGTAGATAAAAACTTAATTCTCTTAGACAGATGGTTAAGGATGGGCTCAGACCTGTAGCAAACATGGCATCTAAGATTTCTTTGATATCCTGTATTACTAAATCTTTGACAGCACTGCTCATTAATGTGATGCATACGAAAATTGAGGGATCTATCCAAACACGCTTCTTTGTTTGAGAGTCTCTTACAGGGAGTGCTTGTTTGATGACATCCATGATACTGGGGGTATACATTTTAATGTCATATTCTATAGCTGCAGCCATAAGGCCCAGTGTGGTGAAAGCCATGTTTTTATCCTTTTCTCTACTCCGCAAGCTTGAGAGTAGGTAAATCATTGTGGAACTCAAGTATTTCTTAACAAAAAATTCTTTATTGAAAGCAGCCAGTCTTGGAATAATGATAAGTAGAATTTGTGGTACTCCCTGAGTTTTCAGAATTCTCTGGGACATCACATCTGAAAAAGGAAGATAAAGAATAAATAAATTGTTGTAAAAATTGAGTAGGTACAGTGAACCAAGCAATTAGGTATGCAGGTCAAAAACTTTTATATTATAGTGAAAACTGACTGCAATAGATATGCATGTGTGAATTAAATATTTAATAAGTGTGATATATATACCCACTATTTTGATATATAACTCACTTATCCATAACTGGTGTATCTTTCTAATCTTAACTATGACTTAGAAGTTTTTGCCCTGCATACCTACCTCATTGGCCCACTGTACCAAACTTTGTAGCAACCAAACATCAAAAACTAAAATATACATGTGTGGCTTGTGGCTTATGCACATTATGGTGCAGCACTTTATTAGATCAACTACAATATGCAGTGTGTCTTCAGCAACAATAACATTTTTGTTTTTGACTGAACTTGTAGAAATATTTTTTTGCTTTATTTATTTATTACAACATTACAACTATCATTACAGGCATTAAAATTTACTGACTGTAACAGCAAATTGCAGAAATTAATAAAAGTGTGTCTACAAATATTGTCTGAAAGTCAGATTCTTCGAATAAATTGGTGGTATTTTTAAGTTCTTATTCCGTAAAATAGGTATTATTGAATAATGTAAAACCTTGTATGAATTTAAGTTTGGCAATGAATAGGCTTGATGAGTTTTAATTTGAATGAACAAATTTATCCAGAACTATAATTGACTTTTGGACTACTGATAAACTTAACAAAGTTTATCTAAGGATCAATATTTATTACCCTTAATAATTCTTAATCATTTTATTTTCATTCAAGTTGCTGAGATCTGCGCTAAAATTTCGGACTTAATTTTCCATACACCAGACATTATAAGCTCAAGTTACCTTTACAAATCCTCTCAAATTTCTCAGTTAGTAGATTAAAACAGACTTCAGATTCATATATAGGAACTGGGTATGTAACATTCTCAGTCTTGAACCCATCGCAGAGATATCCTCTCTTTAATGATGGACTGTGGAGCTTAGTACTTATAAAGATAATATCATCAGACACTGTTATGTCTTTCTGCGTGTCCAGACTTTGCATTAAATAGCTGTATTTCTTTTCCCACACTGCATTTGAGCATCTCAGCAGCTCATTTAAGATTAATATACCTCCATGAACTCTATCCTCTTTAGTCATTCCTTTTTCTTTCATAGGAATGTCTTCAAAAGACAACATAGCTTCTTCATAGCACTGCATGTACCATTGAGGCTTGGCAGTTGATTGCTTTGCAGTTTCTCTTTGGGCAGTGACCACTAATCCAGCTCTCAATGCTTTAGCTGCAGCTTCACGAATTTGTGGTTTAGGATCTTTCAGTGCTACTAGAATATGGTCAAAGAACCCTGATACTTGTTGGTAGAAATATGTTGGCATGGCTATAGCCAGCTCTTTGAGTAGCAATACTGCTGAGTGGCGTCTACCCTCATTGCGTTCTTCAGACAGCCACTCAAATGCTCTTTTGACTTCAAATTCGACATATTCTGCTCGTTTGACGCCAGACACTGTGGCCAGCCGACCAACAGTTTTGGCTGCTAGTTCCATCACACCCACATCAGACGACGGTAGGAGGTTGCGTAAGTAGTTAGCAAATCTAGTGATCCGAGTTTTAGTTGTATCGCAATCGCCGCCAATGAGACAAACTGAAAAAACAATACAATTTCAATCCTTGTTATAAAATTTGCAATCCATTTGAGGTAATGTTGTTACTTACCGATTGCGAGTACTCCACCTTTCTTCTCATGAACGTCGTTGCTGGAGACCATCTCAAATATTTGGTGGTTGAACTCATCGAGGAACTGCGTGAGTTCCTCTTGTGGAACTTCTCGTAACTCCGTCTTCGCATAGTGATAAAGCTCACGCGCGGTCTTGATTTGAAACTCCACATTACGGGACTTAAGCCCAGCTACAAACGCACCAACTTGATTAGACATTTCTTCTATTTTATTTCATCGCGCACATGTAATAGAATTCGCGTAATTTATTACGCGTTTTACTTTTACAAGATATAAATAAACAAAGTGTGCAAAATATTCCACAATCACAATGTCGGAAACGACCCATAAACAAAATGAGATTTTTTTTCTGTAATAATTGTCATTACTGTCAATAGGGAAGATATCATTTTAAGGGTAAGTTACGGTTTTTCTGAATGAATGTATTAAATGTTAATGTCATTCATTCCATGAAAATATTTTTTATTGCAAGTTAAGCCATCAAACTACAAAATAAATCTTTTTCGATCACTCTTAAATTCAAATTAAGATCAATTTTAGCGTATAAAATCTATATTATATAGACTGGGATAAAAACAGAAAAAATAATAAATAGTGAGTACTCGGCCTTAAAAACTGAAATAAATAATGCTCTATGGTTACATGGCCGATATTTCATTCATTTGGAGCTTCCTTTTCTTTCTGTCGTTTATGGATATCTTTATACGGGCGGTCATCGCTGAAGATTTCCGAATAAATTATTAAATGAAGGTGCTATAGGCGTTGATTTTATGAAAAAGCTGTAGGTTATAAATTGTTAAATAATGATCTTACTCGAGATCAATAATAGAATTATAGAAGAGACACTAACAGTAAAATATAAAAATGCACTGGCGCGGTGAGTACGTTACGCTTAGAAAGTGTTCTGTTTATTCGTAATTGTGATGTGTTTAACGAGCATGAACTCCATGACGAAGAGTTTCACGAGCTGGCAGTTGCTGTGCAGAAATCTACGAGGGGGTTGATCCTGGCCATAACCCCTTTTCGGAAGGAACTTGACAAGTGTCAAATTCCTGGGTGGGCCCACGTTGGCCGCCGCATCAATGCAGATCCATGTAAATGTATAGAAATAGTGTACATAGTGATTAAATCCGTATTATGTCATGTAGTAGGTATGACGTGATAGTGCCTATCTCAGCATGGATGACTCATATCAGTTGTTTATTGGTGTCTACTTGTGTGCGTGCGGAAACGTTCCATAATGTTTTTGGATGCCAGTGGTGGTAAACAATGTATTGAATGATGAGTGGTACTGATATCCTCTTGCTGGTGGCACAGAATTGATGTCAACAAATGCAATGTCAGTCACCCAGGATGTGAGTAATTTTAGAGTTGATTTGTCATCATCAAGTATTTATTTGTGTTGTGTTGTTTTCAGCTTAAAACCTGAGTCAATAGATGTGCAAGTTGCAGATTTTGATGGAGTACTCTTTCATATATCAAATGTGAATGGAGATAAAACCAAAGTTAGGGTATGTATTGATAAACAAACACTCATTCTTTATCTAAAGCTTTATCTACAGCTTATCTATCTATGTTATTCTTGTAAATATTTTATAAATTGCAATTCCCTGTAGCATTCATGTAAGTCATTGAAGATTCTATTTGTGTGTATGAATCATTAAAATTTAAATACCTTATGTAAATAAAATTACCATAGTTCATTCACCATAAGATTATTTATATGATAAACCTGTCAATGCATAGCAGGCCTTTGGAACTGTGCCCAGATATTCACACATTGCTATATTAATGCTAATTTAGTCCCAAGTAATTTACAAAATCCTACTCAAATTGTAAATGCGAAAGTTTGTGATGATGCATGGATGTTTAATACTCGAGAAGTGGACATTTTGCGACGGAGCCATCAAAAACTACCAGGTTGAATATGCTGCAATTTGATACAGACAAAGCTTATAGTCTGGATTCCTATTCCTATTCCTATTCCTGGATTCCTGAACACATATCCTACTTTTTATTAACAAACCACGGGAAGGATTATTATATATTTGACAAAATGTATGTGAAATAGGTAGATAATATCTCTGTCTGGCTCACTGCAAGTATTAAAAAGATGTAAAAGTTGAGCATAATTCTATAGACCACCTTGAGTACATCTAAATGCTATGCCCTTATATGCAATAAATGCAATAAATGCTAGGAATCAATTAGTCTAGACTTAAAATTGCAACAGGCCCACTAAATTGCCCATGTAAGGGCTAGGAATGAAATGTAATAAATCTGTGACATTTGTTTGTAGGTTAGTATATCACTAAAATTCTACAAGCAGTTAGAAGAACATGGGGCAGATGAACTGCTTAAAAGAGTGTATGGACCTCTACTTACTACCGCAGAGTCAGGTAAGTTTATTTATTTCATTTTATATGTGTCCATTAATGAATATCAAAAATATGAAAGTAACTTAGTCCCATTAGTAGACTCTTGTAACTAACAGCTGTACTAGTCTTGATTTAATTTAAAATAAATGTAGTTGTAAGTCTTGGAATACTTTTTTTGACATACCACAAGGTGAAAGTTGCAGGCAGATTTTAGTAGATTTGTATATCCAATTTTAATCTAAAACACACCTGTTCCCTTAATGTGTGAACTAGCCATATATTTTATGCCTAAGGGGCCGTTCAAATATTACGTAAGCATATTTATTACAATTATTTACCCCTTGTCAGCAAAAGTAAGCAAAGCTTTTACCCCCTCTCCCCATGCTTACGTAAACATTTTTCGGATTTCGAATCAACGGTTACACAAATGTTAAGTTGCTTTGCTATGCTTACAACACGTACGTCTACTCGCTATACTATCCAAACAAAACAATACACTGACGAGAAGAAATTTAGACAAGTGAACAGCGCGCGGTAATTCCCCGAATCGGTTCTAAAGCGAGTGCCTAAACGTATGCTTGCGGGAATCCCCAAAAATGCGTTTCGTTTTCAAGCATAGACAATGTGAGGGTTGCCATTCGTGTAAAAAAGTAAATAACTACCGATGACGTAATCATCATCTAGACTCCCCTACCCCCCATGTCATCCAAAATAAGCAAAACAAAGACCACCCCATAGTGCTTACGTAATAGTTGAACGGCCCCTAACTTGCAATTCAGGGTGTGTGATTCTGTGCCTTGAATATTGTTTTGAAACTGTATATAGATAGCTGTACCCATCAATGTATTCAAATAGGGTAAATAAGGAATGCTCTTGAGTCATTTAATAATTATGTTAGGCTTTACCTGTTGATCAAAGTGAAACTATTTGTATTCTATAAAGCTAGGAATTTGTTATTGAGAATATGGGTTACTCACGTTATTTTAGATATGCCGACTAGTTTCAAATCTATCACGTAGATTCATCAACTGGGTGAGTAATCGCGTTCCGTCGCGAATATATCGTGAGTAACCCGTATTCTCAATAATAATGTCTTGACCTCACATTGGTTTTAATAAGCTTAGAATTTATTTAAATAGTAAGGTCACTAGATTGCATTTGCTAAAATTACTTGAATGCTTATTAAAAGTAGTGGACTATGTCATACCCTTACCCTGACCTGTCATACCAGTCTAATAAAACTTATATGGACACAAAATGATCGTAAATATCTATGCAAAAGCTAGGGGATACATAGTGCCACGCTTGTGTCAAATCGTAGTATTTAAAAACTAGTTTTATATGATGTGTAAGAGCGGCGCTCTTTCACATCTCGCAGTGAGGGACGCCTGACAATGACGCCTCTGGTTGGCTTATCTCTGAGCTGTCAATACATTGCATAGTAACTAACAAAATAAATTGCATATTTAATTGAGTTAAATAAGCATAATATGTAGCCAATATAATATAGATAAGGTGAATTTAATACATTCACGAAATAATGCATTTAGCCATGAATATAGGTTTATATGTACATTAATACAGTAACTAGTAACATGATAGCATCTAAGCAATGCACAATTTCCGATCTACTGCACAAAAAGTTCATTCAAGTGTTGCGTAAAAATGAAAGCAAGCAAGTGAGCTGTTTTTATACATTGCATAATTAACATAGCTCAGTGGAGCAACTATTGTTAGCTGTTATGTTTTATACTTTAAAGTATATTTGCTTCGCTCCTGTGGGTTGTAGCGTGACGTTATATAGTCTATAGTCTTGCCCAGAACTATAGATAATAAAATGCAAAAAGAATCCAGATCCGAGCAGTAGAACCAGAGCTTAGTGTGTTAAAGCAATCATACTCTTTAGCTCTATTTAATTCTTAATAGGTTTAGAGTCTTATTAGGGTCTTATTTATTGTTGTTATTGAGTCGATGGTTAATTGAAACACGTGAAGTTATTTAATTCACTATATTATATGCGCAACTTAAAAGTAATACAGTGCCGAGAACTTATTATAAATATAGGAAACGATCTAATTGTGGGCGCGAGATGTCGACTGCGATGTTGACTGCCGAAACTAGCGAGTCGTGCTTAAGTGCCTTTGAACATAAGGACGCTGTGTTCCTACAAAAGGTATCTCATAGGAAAGTGTGCTCCACCGTAGACAGAATCATCACTTACCATCAGGTGAGATCGTGGTCAAACGCGTGCCTATCCAACATAAAAAAAAGAAAAATATTACTATGTCCACTGGATTAACATATAGGCTACTTTTTATCGACATAAACGACGTAAACTAAATAATAATGCGAGGGATATATAAGTAATTTTCCTCAATATTATTTATAGATATACAGGTTATAATGCAACGCCTTCCTTGTAATTAATCGTCCTTGTAGTGAATATTTGAAATATTCTGTAACATAATATTGTGATGATTTGATTCATTGTTTATTGTATTTTGTAATACAGCCAATTTATTAGATCACTTCAATATATATCTGTCAAAAGTTTTACATTTACATTAGTTAAGGATTTGGATTAGGAAGTTATTGTTATATGCCTCTAAGGTCTGCTTCGTTGACCTATAGGCTAGTGGATGCGACTGTATGGTATGCAGTAAGGTTCTTATCCACCCAATTTGTAAATATTTATTTGAAACACTGGCTTTGCAAGAATAATAATAATTGATAAGATCGAAGTGTTGGCGAGTTCGAAACACGAACGCGATAAGATATCGAGTGTTACTAATTTAAAACACGTACTTTATCTTATGAAATACATACTTATTATGAAACTATTGTAGACTAGCTTTTGCCAAGACTTCGTCCGCGTGGAATTCAATATTTCCATGATATTTCTTACGAAATTGAGGAACTGCCCACATACCGTTTCAACCCCGAATTTACCCCCTTGTGGAGTGGGATTGCATCTGTCTTATTGTAAATTCATGTCGTGTAGGGAACCTATTTGCAAGATTTAGTGAAATTTTCCTTGACGAACCTACAGATCTTAGACAGAATGAAAAAAAATGTTATGGCTCTTACTGCTGTTATAAAGACCACTCGTACAATTTTTTTCTTAAATATCATCAATGTACAGACATAGCAAATTTACAATTTTATTATTATGTTTAAATATATCATCAACATAAGCTCTCAAGTTTTTGATTTATAGTCCTACCTCAATAAGGTCAGTTTGTAGTCAAGCAGATTAAATTTAATGTGTATTAGTAATTTACGCTATTGGCGACTATCTACTGATGTATAACTAACCTAGTACGTGTTAATAATACGTATATTTTTCTTCTTTCTGGCTTTTGACTATGTGACGATTCTCATACATCGTCATACAGGGACTAATGTCAGTTTAAAGTGCGCCTAGAACCTCAATATCACAAGAATTTTTGTCGCGGTCACAAAAAGGGTTACGAAATTTCGAGTCTAGCAGCATACGAATCCATGGCTGAATCGGCAAAGCACTTGGGGCGTATACCCAGGGGGCGCCGGGCCGAATCCTGCTGGATTCTTAATTTTTCAACTTCAATATTATATATAATACAAAAAGGCATAGCAAAGCTAAAATTTGCTTTAAAATATTAAAATAATTTATGTATTATTTTTGTGATGTTTTGAATTTTTTAATACTAATGAAATATACATCTGCTGAATTGCCCAACCCTTGGATGATACAGGCATGGCGTTATATTATCTACTTGTCAGTCCCGCAAAGAACTTTGAACGGCATTGATTACTCATAGTGGCACTCCTCTACGAATAAATTAATAAGTAGTCACTAGGGCGTAAAAATGCTTACTAATAAATTCTACTACGAACAATACTACGAATGACTAATAACTACAGGTGCTACGTGGAGCTTATCAACACGTTATTTATACAAGGTCATTCTGCCTCGTTGGTCTAGCGGTGAGCGTAAGCGCCTCACCGTGACGTCTCGGGTTCGATTCCCGGGCCGTGCAAAGTGTTTTTGTGAACTTTCCGTGAGAAAATTCTTAATAGCTGCACGGGGTTGGAATTGTGCCGGGTGGATGGCGATAGGCTCGCGCCCATATCCCATGGGACTAAACGGGTGAAATGTGAGTGTTGTACACGTCTCACACCCTTCTCGGTAATGTAGGCATGAATGTGATATGTGTTATGTCATTCTGTGATATAATATATGGTTTAATATTCATATTGAGACTATAAACATATTGTGTCTTACTATTCACTGAGAAAAAAGAAAAGCCTACTTTATGTACCTCCCCTTGATAAAAGCCCTCTTGATCATTTAGTGTATACGCGGTGCGGGTATATGGCGAACGTTAAAGAACATTTTATTGCCACCTAAAATGCTATAAAAGAGCCTATAAATATAACTTACTTTTGCACTCTCTTATTTCGCGCGAGACGCATGATGCCTCCCAATGATGATATATCTAGAATAAAACAACTATTTGTATGTCAGTTTATGCACTAGATTCTAGGACAATGAAATTCAGACCACGTAAACTACAATACAATTGTTCTTCGACTACTCCGGACTTTACGTATTTTCACGTATACGGATTGAACGTAGAGCGAAATCGTTACACTATCCAATGGTCCCAATTACAAGACTAAATACACATTCACTCACACAAGCACACCAAGTATCAGAATCCACCATGGGACAAATCTTTGCAAATCACACAAAGATTTGTCCCATGTTATCGAACCCGCAACACCAGCGTAGTGGAACTAGTGGGGAGCGGCGAGGCGACCGCTTAAACCACTACACCACACGTGCAGACAATGTGATGGTGCCGTTTCATACTCTTTAAACACGTGGGAGCAGGTAAATAGGAAAGCGAAAGAATCTGTTATTAGTATTTCATTTTATTGTTGAACAGGTTACAACATCTCATTACTCCTGGACCTGGAGAACATCCCAGACGACTGGGAGGACGTGGTGAAGCGCGTGGGGTTGCTGAAGAGGAACTGCTTCGCGTCGGTGTTCGAGCGGTACTTCCGGCTGCAGGAGGATGGCGACGTCAGCCATAAACGCGCCGTCATCAACTACAGGCAGGATGAGACGCTGTTAGTATACCGCTTTTTTTTAAATAACTTTATAATAATATGTAAGTTTTAATCCTACGTAGGTGTTCGGGGAATACAATTCCGACGTAGAAAAGACGTAGTCGACGTAGACTACCACGATCGACGCAAGTTAAGTCAGCCGAAGTTATAAAAAGTTGGGCACAGTGCGATCTTCGAAATTGATTCGCAAGCTATAGTTATAGATTATAGCATTAACGGTCGTGGCGCAATGGATAAGACATCGGTCTAACGATTGAGAGGTCGTAGGTCCGAATCCTGGCCATTACACCACGGACATGAACTTCCACCTAACATTAAAAAAAACTGGTTTCCGGAAGTAAATTATCGGCGACTAATTGCGAATAGTTTTTGTTTATCTGTGTATTATCGCGAAAGCTTAGAATTTAATAACATTACAAGCATTAAGATTACACTACACATTATAAAAAATGCTGTTACTTAAAATAATTAATATTTACGTTGGGTAAAAATATAGGAAGTGCAACTTCCCTTGCATAGGAGAATAAAGCGATAAACGATTATCGACTTGGTAATAGCTATTTATAACTTTTAGGATAGAATACTGTACATAATTATAAAAAGTTATCGAAGCGATCGCGTCATTCACAGGCCAAATAAGGAACAGTCATTTGAATATAACTTTTTCGTCCTACCATTAAATATTCAAATCGGATAGGTAGATTACAGATTAGGCAGTTTGTAATTTGAATGTAAACATTACTTGAGTTTCGATAACTCTTCTCTGCTTTATAACAGTTACTAAAATAAAGTCAATTCGGGACACAAAATAATACATATAATGTTACCCTAAATAATTAAATTTGAATGGTCCTTTATCACTAAACCCGAAATTTCAAATTCATGAACTAATTTGATACACGAATTCTAAACTCGACCGGTCAAAAGGTTAACCGAAAAGTGTTTGCAAATCGTGACACTGTCAAAGGGACCTGTGCCCACTTGAAATTCTCCTAAACGTTTTCAATAGCTTGTGAAGTATGCCAACGCATATTCGCTGACCTATATGTGCGACCGCGAACCCTCTTGACAACATCACCGCATCACGTTTCGAATTTAGACCTTATGTGATACTGGTTAAAGTTCAAATTACATAAATATAAAACGGTTATTGTGCTTGTTTTTAATTAAAGGTATCCCGTAACCCCGGTACTTGTAATCGCTGCCTAAAGTACCTGAAGGTGTTGGTAAGCTAAGTAGATTTTCGCGATACAATCATTTTTGTACGTTACAACACAGTTTGTTGTATTCTTTTTTAATAAGACTGGTTGATGAATTACTAAAGTGATTCATTAAACAATAAATTACTTTGGTATTATTATATTGTATTCGGGTAGGAAGGAGGATATAAGGTTAATATTAACGTCTACTTCTATTATCCTGTTAAACAAATCTGTTACTAATTTCTATTAACTGTAATTTGTAATTGAGAGAATTTATAAAATACATACGTGAATTTAAAACTCTTGGCGGCTTTTTACGAGCTCTTCGTAGGATTCTTCCTACCAAGAGCTCGTTAAAAAGCCGCTCTTGGCGTAGTGGTTAAAGCTGCCGCCTCGCCGCTTTCAACTGAGCTGGTGTTGTGGGTTCGATCCACAAACGGGACAAATCTTTGTGTGATCCACAAAGATTTGTTATGACTCTGTGTGTGTGACATGTATGTTTGTAAACACCAACGCGACACAGGAGTTATTTCTAGAGCGGGCGTTATGATAGGGGTTAGGCCATAGTCCACCACGCTGGCCAAGTGCGGATTGGTAGACTTCACATGACCTCGAGTACTTTTTAAGCATTCTCAGGCATGCAGGTTTCCTCACGATGTTTTCCTTCGCCGTTAGCGAGTGATAATTTATATCCTATCCTACGTTCTCCCACTCTGCTATCGCTGCTTTTTTTTGTGACTGTATTTACCACATATCGTTCGGATCATTTGAAGCCCATTTGGTCAGCACTGTCACAAAGCTGAAGTTATTGAGAGAATTTATTGAGTATACATGATTGTTTGTTTTTCTATACGTAATTGTTTTATAAATAGCTCTGCCTTTTATTACTCACTGTTATATTCTATTGTTTTTACTGACAATGTTCAGGATGCTATTTTGTTATTGATTCCTTATCAATATGAACATTCTTTTGTTCACTACAATGAATAAGACTGCCTAAATTTTATATAGAATCGTGATTTCATGTATATTGTATGAATGTTCATAATTGTCCCTAATCCTTCCACAATAATTTCACTAAGGCGAGAGAAACAGGCGCTCTGTTGATGCGTGAGCTTTTTGTCTCCGCGATGGTCTTGTTGTTAGCGTATGCGCCTCACCGCGAAATCTCGGGTTCGATTCCCAGGTCAGGCAAAGTGCTTTCCTCAAGGAAATTCACAATAGTAGCACGTAGTTTGAATTCTGCCCGGTGAATGGCGATAGGCTCACTCCCTATTCCATGAGACCTAAACATAACAGGTGAAATATATATATCTGGGTAATGTTATGTTATATAGGCGTGATGTTATGTTATGGAAATTATGACATTGGCTATATAACCCAGGGCCAAGCTTCAGTTTTCTATTCATGGTGACGCCCTTTTCCCATATTTAGTCAGGCGGCCGCTCACCTTGTACACCTCTAGGGCCTCCTCTGAATAAACCGTATATGTATGTATAGTATGCAAGTGAATAAATGAAATGAATGATGAATAATTATGAATTATGTTTTCCAGATACGTGGAGGCGCAAGAGGACCGCGTGACGGTGGTGTTCTCCACGGTGTTCCGGCACGAGGATGACATGGTCATCGGCAAGGTGTTCATGCAGGAGCTTAAGGAAGGGCGGAGAGCGTCGCACACCGCGCCACAGGTCTGTATACTTTATAGTTAGCAAAAAAGATTAGAAAATGAAGGGACCGCCATTATGCTCTTGGCATGGGCAACCTAATCACACAACAGCCAATCAGCACTACTTATATAGTGCTATACTATTAATACAAGTCTCGATGGTCTAGTGGTTAGCGCATGCGCCTCTCACTGCGAGGTCTCGGGTTCGATTCCCGTGTCGATCAAAGTGTTATTTGTGAACTTTCCGTCAGGAAATTCTCAATAGCAGTACGGAGTTGGAATTGTTGTTGGTATTGGCGATACGCTCACCCCCTATCCCATGGGACCTAAACAGCAGGTGAAATGTGGGTGTTGTACACCTCTAACACACCCTTCTCAGTAATATAGGCGTGATGTTATATGTAAGAATATAAGTTTTTAATTGAAAGAAATACGATGGTAGAACGATAAACCAATCGTGGAATTTGTGAAACGTCAATATTGCCAACAGACATAAATAAGTTAGGGGCCGTTCAAATATTACGTGAAAAGATTTATTACAATTATTTACCCCCCCATCCCCCTTGTCAGCAAAAGTAAGCAAAGCTTTTACCCCCTCCCCCCATGCTTACGTAAACATTTTTCGGATTTCGAATCAACGGTAACACAAATGTTAAGTTGCTTTGCTATGCTTACAACACGTACGTCTGCTCGCTATAGTATCCAAACAAAACAATACACTGACGAGAAGAAATTTAAACAAGTGAACAGCGCGCGGTAGTTCCCCGAATCGGTACTAAAGCGAGTGCCTAAACGTATGCGTGCGGGCATCCCCAAAAATGCGTTTCGTTTTCCAGCATAGACAATGTGAGGGTTGCCATTATATGAACAATCAAACATCTAGAATCTAGGCGGTAGTGAAATTGGCTGCAGATGGCTGTTTGACTATTTTTTTTTTATTTATTTATTTGATTCAGGCATCATGGCCCATATTAAATACACTAATATAATAGTTTAGTTATTACATATATATATTAGTCATAACACAACTATTTCACACGTTCCGTCGGCGACATGTGATGCGCGGTGTCGGATAGGCTGCCCCGGAATCGCCTGAACCCTACACCTCTCGGCCAAAATTCCTCATTTGTGAAGATCCCCAGATGTTCGGTCGGTACTCTCACCACAAAAGAATTAAAATTCACATTATGGCCACATATATATATATAATGGTCGCACACTCAAGCGTGACAAATCCCGACCTGTGACAATTAATTAGCGACCAACTTCACTACGGCCTAGATCTTTGATTCTATTTATAACAATAACAATAAAGACTTAGATTGATAAAATATTTAATCATCATTATTTAGCCTCTCGTAGTCGACTGCTGGACATAGGCCTCTCTTAATTTGCGCCTTCCGCATCCAGTCCCTTCCAGCGACCTTCTTCAGGTCGTCAGTCCACCTGGCAGGGGGGCGTCCTACCTTACGGTTGCCGAGTCGCGGCCTCCATTCCATAATATATTTATATAGATGAAATGTGGATACAAAAACTTCTCTACTTATACCTTTCGGAAATTACAATTGTAATGATGATGATGTAATGACAAGTAAAGCCAGTAAGCACTCACTGAAATCAACTCATAAATAAGTGGCGTCGACCGCGCCGGCGATAAATTGAGGTTATTTGACGGTCGGATCTCTATCACGAGATATTACAAGGTTAAATTTGGATGTTGTTATTTACTTTTGCTTGTTTTCTGACTAAATCTGTAAATAACTTTGTTCATGTACGAAGTTTTTATTAGTATTACCACAGATAATATAATACTAGTACAGATACCCAATCTCATACAAAAAATTGACGCCACCCTAAAAAATATTATTCTGGGGGCTATTTTAATTCATTTTTTATGCCAATAGATGGCCGTACTTGTGAGTAGTCTCAACCGCGCTACCTCAACGCCATCTAGCTTTTGCAAAAGGTAACATCAGGTACATGACGTCCTTGTGTGCGTGAGAATGTGTCTGTGTGCGTGCCAAAGCTGTCAATATATTATTATCTGCATGTGTGCGTGTCAGTCAGTATGTACATTACCATTACGTTTGACCTTCTACAACGCTATAACACTGCTGCATTCAAAATATCAAACGATATTTTAAAGTTTTAAAATTTAAAGTTTTTTTAATGAAATGTAATGTAATAAAATAATGATTACTTTCTATTGCAATTGATTTTGATTTAGACTAAACTAAAAAATATAAGGGAAGTGTCGCTAAAACGAGCAAAACAAAGGTATCGCGGTAAAGAGCGTCCTTGTCGCGCTCACTTGGCGTGAGTCACAAACCTTTTGTTCAAAACCTTGAACCTTTTTTATTTAGTCGTATTTATTTCGGAATGTTAGTACTCAATAAAACTTTTAAATCAAATTCAACTCATTTATTTCAAACGGGTACAGGCACATAGTTATAAATAGATTTTTTTTTTAAATAGAGAATTCAGAATCTATGTCTGTGCCACTCGAGGAACTTTAACTTTCTGAAGTGTCTGTTACATGTATAATAAATCGATTGGCTGTTTTGTCTATTTGATGGTCAAGACCTCTAATCACGGCTGCTTCTTTTTTGGCGTGCTCGACACAATTTTGCCATTTTTCAGGCGTTACCTGATTGAAGGCATCATTAAATAATGTTTTAAAATCATTTAATTTAAATGTAGTAGGTATTGTGTCCAGCAACGTGACTTTTAGTGTCCGCCCATCATACGAGCTCTATTGGATTGAGCACCCCTGACTCACTCTGACGTCACACTCAGCGCCGAGTATGCGGGCATATCCCAAAAAATCTTATTTTTTGTTAAGAAATTAAAAAATTCGGTTATTTTATAATTAATTGTTTACTTCTATGAAAATTAGTTACAGCTAAATAAATAAATGTAATGATGGCATGTTCTTTGATTGATACATAAGTTGAAAACTTATACAATTTATATAATTTATAATATTTTTAAATTATTTATTTTTGAATTACGTAAACAATAGCAATTACATATTATTATTTCATTGTTTTAATATGTATTTTTGAACATGAAAAAAATACCACAAATTATGCCCTATAATTTACGTATTTCTTACTTAATACCTTGCGATAAGAGGTGTTTGATTAACCGGTATTATGAAACTCGATCGATGCAGTAATTAGCGACAGTTTTTAATGACCGCCGATCGCTATCGTAATTTTATTGACTTTTTGGTAGAAGTCGGATCAATGACTTTTATTCTTTACTTATCTATCTGGAACTATAGAAGCGACTATAGAACATTCACAGTTCGCGCGCTGTTATAAGTTTCAATTTTGCGTGCACGTGGTCGTGGGTACCTCAGGCGAGGTGTAGGTATAATTTTTACATTTACTTGACTTACGTTTGGGAGTGAATCTTCTGTTGTTCCCAAGGACGATAATAATAGGTATAATACCTACTTAACGTTGTTACTTATTTTGCCTATACCTACTTCAAATAAAACGTCTTAAGTCAAAAAAAAGTTGCAAAAGAAAATCCTTATTTATTTCTGCTAAAGTTTGATCGAAAAATCTAAAATCTGTTTATAAAAACGTGCAATCATGTTTGCTTAGCATTGTTCCTACAACTGTCTTCGTTCGCAAAAACGTATTTTTGTAGCAATCTTATTATAGAAATTTTTAGCTAGACTAAGATTGCTTTGAAGGAAGAAGACAAGGGAGGTTTTAGTCATATCACTCAATACAAAAAACATGTATGTAAATACCCACTAGTGTATCTAGGGGTGCGCTTTGTTTTTCATAAAAAAAAATCTTCATAAAATCGCAATTATTTTCCGAAGAAAAATGTTATTAATAACAAATTAATAACATTTTTCTTCATACTCATTGGCATTAATAATATTGTTTTTCATTCACATCTTTTATCCTATTATTTTCTTAAATTATAGTTTTTCTTAATGATACCGATCATTATTTTCAACTCCTAATTATTTTTATTTATACATTTGTTTGTTCTTTTTTTTATGAATTTCTTCATTTGAGTGTTACGTTATTTACTTTATTGATATCCATAATGTCAATATAAATATATTAATTATTTATTTATTTAATTGTAGAAAGATCTGAAAAACATCTCGCATAAAATATCCACAAGAGCACACAAAAAATCCGAAAACTTCTACCGAAGTGAAGGAAACACGCGCCCGTTCCTTTGTAAATAAACATTGAATAACATTGCAGAAAAACATTTTGTTTCTGTTCGCAGTACATCACATGACAATTGATATCTATATTATTTTAGATTAATAAAAAAATAAAATACATTTGATTCCTTACATTATTAGAAAAACATGTATTTAATATATAATTTAAAAAGTTCGATGATGATTTTATATATAACTATTATTGGAAGGCAATCGTAGCCTCAGAAACTTAACGCGTCATCTTATGTGAATGTCCATTGAATTAACATGTTGAGTGACAAAAGCGTCGAACTCTAATTTGTTTATAACTCAATATACACTCACACACTCATACAATGTTAAAATAAAATTCAAATAAGCGCCATCTATTAGCCACAAATAACCTAACCGCATGAAATTTTTACATTTTGTGCCGTATCCAAGACGGCGACTGAAGAGTTAGACATTGATTTCATTTTTCTCTCAAATCACTTTGAAATAATTGAAGAATGCTTTTAACGTTTTATATATACGTGCTTTATTTTTTAAAAATCATATTTTGGTCGAAAGTTGAACAATAGCGTTTATAACAATTTATTATTTTTGCATTGCTACACATAACGCCATCTATGGAAATTTTTAAGAAGTAAAAATCTAATGTTCCTAATGATACCCCATGGTATTACGTACCTAATCTCGACTTAATTCTACGAGGGTAGGCAGAGAATAGAACGCCATGTGTCCTTTCTCTTTCGTTTTTCAACATTTATACATGTTATAGTGTATTTGTCCATTCGATTATAAATGTAAAATATTGTAATCTGTCCGTTTAATAATATGCTTTTTTTTATCATGGAAAAAAACATGATATGTAAAAATTAATAGATTTATGGGGATGGATGAATTTTTTTATACCATTATATAGAATAGCGCGTATTTTGAGCTTTAGGATGACTGGTTTGGATAATAATAAAAAATGTGTATAGTAATAAGTTTAATGTTATTTGCAGGTATTGTTTTCACACAAGGAACCACCCTTAGAACTAATGGATACAGATGCCAGAGTAGGAGATAATATCAGTTATGTTACGTTTGGTAAGTACTTACTCAATCATTTTTCTTCTACTCCAATACTCATACTATTCTCAGAATACATGTGATGTTACTGGTTATGTCTGAGTTGCACGGACTAAAACCCAGTGTGTTCCATCAATGTGATATGAGCGGGGGGCCAGGATGCATGGACTGTTAAAAATTGAGCTCCGTTGCGTTGAATACATTTCCACTTGGACAAACACACAATCTACCAAGACCAACCTGGAAGTTGCTTAACAGGCTTTGAAATCAAGTCAATCATAGCAATTCAAACAATATAATTTTAAACCTAGAATGACATTGAGAAGCAGGCATACAAAATTAATTAAACCATGTTACAAAAATTTCTACGGACGCCAACGGCTTGTCAATATTATTCCCGACATAATTAATAGATTACCACAATCTCTAAAAACTATTTTAACGGAAAAGAACATAAATTATAAATTAAAACAATACTTTATAAACGACATAAATAGCAAATAATTTCATTGAATGTTCCAAGGAAACTTAGTTCAAACACGCTGTATAAATGCATTTTGCTTTAAAGGTGGATAGAAATATTATTTGTTTACGCGCGCGCTGCGCTGTGTGTAAATCCGATGGATTTTTTTTGCATGTACCGTCGTTGAATTGGTGTACGGGAAAACCTAAACTGGTTTATGTTACACTATGTTGTTGTAATTTTTGTAAGATTATATTGTAAGTGATTTTAATAAATAAATTAAAACATGTAAAGGTAGGGTTTTGTCCACGAATTGGATCTGCATTGCGAGTGTGGCTATACAGACCATGGCTAATCTTATTAGATTAGCCAGCAGATTGCGGGACAAGTAGCATAGGTTATGACCTATCCTACATGCCCACCATCTGCTCAAAAGAACTCTCATGAATGCTAATGAATATAATAATATATTTTTCTATCATCAATATATGAAAGAATGGTATATTTACTCTTAGATCACTTCTTCAGCTGTTCTAAATCCTCGAGTAATAGAGATATGTATGTAATTGGCAGTGTTATTCCCGCGCCACACGTGCTCGGCGGCGCGCGACAACACCATCGACCTGCTGCACATGTTCCGCGACTACCTGCACTACCACATCAAGTGCTCCAAGGTCTACGTGCACTCCCGCATGCGCGCCAAGGCTGGTGATCTGCTCAAGGTAATTCCATTTTCCAAAATTGAGGTACCCATAAAACCTGCACAACTCAAACTAAAGCAATTTACAATTTTAATGCTGCAATTGATAAACTTATACAAACACAAACATAGTTAAAACACAATCGATCAACAATAACCAACAATACACAGATCCATGCACAATGGAAGACAAATTCACTCCACTGTCTTCTATAAATAAATAAATAAATAAATTTGAATCTCAACATTAGATAGAACGCCAGAAGCAATTACACTATCAAATGGCAAGGCAAAATACACACATTCACCCACTCAATCACACCCAGTCTCAGAAGAAATCTTTACAAATCACACAAAGATTTGTCCCATGTGGGGATTGAACCCACAACACCAGTTCAGTGGAGAGCAGCGAGGGGACCGCTTAAACCACTACACCATACATGCAGACAAATAACATTTCAAAACTATATTGTTGGAACTTGGAACTCTACAAGTTTTATAGTTATTGTCAGCCACTTATGAGGAAAATTTATGCATTTACTAATAAAACTAAAAAAAACTAATTCTGTGTGAAGTCTTTGATTGTTGTCGTTGATTTTAGGTATTACATTTACATTTAAAAAATATGTTAAAACTAAATTATGTCAAAAAGCTTACTATAGTATTTCAGACTACATAAATGATAATAGTATTTGGAAATGAATTGCTCTTCTTATGTGATTTTTTTTATGTACTTTTATATTGTTATATTTTTCATTTTAAAAGATGGTGCACATGAGTTTCTCACCAGCTCTTCTCATAATGCAATACCCATCGGAGCTGGTACTTGGATTGATTTTAATTCGATTCTAAACAGTTTGATTAAAATTAATCTGAGCCCCGGTTATTCAAATCATTGTAATTAGTATAATTTAGTATTATTTATTATTTACTTTTATATCATTTTTTGTAATGTTTTGACGTGTTCAAGCGCCTCCTGGGGCCTATGAAAATAAATGATTTGAATTTGAATTTGAATTTGAATTTACTGCAACTCGTTTAGTATATTATGTACTAATAAATGAATATTGTTTAATTTCAGGTGCTGAACCGTGCGCGGCCACAAAACAATTCCCGCCCCACCGAGCGCAAGACTATCACGTAAGTATAACAAAATATACACCTGAATCTAAATGACCAAATGTATACCCATTTTATTGATGCATTACCCATATAATGGAATCCAGCTTAAATGTACTTCACAAATTTACTTATTTTCTACACTGTATACTGTTACTGATAATCGGGGTCAACAAATGAATCGATGAATTCCTGCAAGTGCTTTAACGAAGTGGTGTCAGTGAGGGCTACCGTTTTTTGTTCACCAGATGGCGCCACTGTAAAGTAAGGTCTGCTAAAGGAGACAGAGATACAAAAATTATTAAGAATTGCGAATTTTTTTTTTTCAATTTCAAGTGGGGACATTAATACGTCCGTCTCTCTTGATCTTATATGTGCCTTATGTACAAGTACGTTCTCTGTCGCTCGTAAAAAGTTTGTCTTCAGAACGCCCTAAAGAACTGTGCCTCTATAGACACTTGTAAATTCAATGACCGCATAACCAACCCGCAAATGTGTCTATAGCCCTCATTATGATCAGACAGCGATTTTTATTTCATTTCATTTTAGGTCACAGACCGTTTGTTTACTGTTTGTTTTTGTGTTACAGGGGAAGAACATTTGTGAGACGAGATTGAGTGTTCAGGGCCGGCGGCACGTAACGCCGAGCTGCTCGTTACTCCTCGCGGTAACACGCCGGCTCTGCTCCGGCACCCCCATCCCCCCACGGCCGAATGCTACATGACAACCTTACCCGTGCGCCCGCCGTGGCGCCACTAGTAATAACAATCTACAAAACTACATATAATATATCTCTTGTTTCCTATTCACGCCGCGCGCACAGATAAGATTGTCACAGCCATAAGAGTGGATACGATACTCAGATATATTATTTGAGTGGACGTCATCCACCAACAATGTGCGTATTTCACATACAGGTTATTTTTATTCATTATTTATTACCACACCGTATTTGTGTTCCATTCAAATGTCACAAAGTACTTATCCTTCGATTCATCTTCGATTTCACCTCTGAGGACGGTTGCCGATTGTATTTTTGTGCGTTTTACGCTTGTGTTGGCAAAGACGCTTATACGAGTTTAATAACGCGTCTACGCTAGTACACGAGGGTAATCCGCGCTAAAACGCTAGTCAGAAACCGCTCTGAACTACCAATTGCCAAACAGTCACAGTATGCTCAATTATCCGTGTGCCGGACGTTTTGTATTAGCAGAGAAATGTGCACATTGTATTTATCATAAATATTTATTGTCAAATTTCAAGCATAGTGTTAAAGTCAATAAATAATGTTGCCGTAGTACTTGTTGATAACAAAATATGCTTTATTATACGAGAGTTCTATTTATAGCGGTGGCACTGCGTCATTCAAAACTTGGGTTCCTAAACTGTTGAATACACCCTCAAGCGTTACATGATAGTTAAACGTAGTGTCCATCGGAAGCGAACTTTTCTTGTAGCTTACGTCTTTTTGTTGTAAGTAATGCAATTACCAATCCTCATGTAGGGTAAAGTGTATTATAAAATTTAGCCTATACTTACTGTTTCGGATACAAAGTTGTAAAAATGTATATCACTGGAATATCGAGACAGGTATCATGCACAAACTCGTACGAATTATATTCAATTATTAATTTTACGCCGCCCCTCTATTTAGTTGTAACGCTATGCAATATTATACGAACAATAATTTTATTAAGAGTTTCCCTCTTACGTTTTAGGTAGGTCCGATTCAATTATAATGTAAGTGAAAGTGTATAGTATTTCTCAATAGATTGTTCCATAGCCAGGGCGAACTCGGTGAACAATGCCTTATTTATGAAGTTTGAGTTCAGTTAGCTCTGTTTCGGAGCCGTCGGTGATCGGTTCGATAGAGTCGCTAGATTAGAACACGGTACACGACGTATCTAACGTTAAGTGCAATTCGATTCACACATGACATACATTGATTCCAAAACGCATTTTTAGTTTTATACAGAGAATAAAAACTCTTAAAAATACTTCTAGCAAAAATTTATTTCTCGTTTTCAAAGTATTTTTAAATGTAGTTAGTTTCATCCTGTAGCTAAACACTTCTCATTCGAAACATGAACTTGTGTTCTTTCATTGCACCGACAAACGATAAATTGCTCAACGGACGCAACACCAAGGAGCGAAGGATTGATATTGGATATTAGCGTGAAGGATTGTTAAGCGGGAGTAGAGTTAAGATACTGATATATCTGTTTGGATGAGATTGTGCTAAAGTTATATTGAGTCATGGACTGAAAGGTTAGGCTATCTAATGTGTGTCGAGTCAGCGGGTTTACAATAAAATTTTAATATAATTCCCTAAGTCAAATAAAATTAAATGGAAAGTTAGTGACGTTCAGCCTGAATCGACAGGCTCTCAAAGCTACACGGGATATGTTTAAGAAGGAACGTAATACAAGTATGTAGAACGATTTAACTATTTAATAAAAAAACTTAGCTAACTTGAATTTTTGTAATTTTTATTTGCAAGATGTATTATTTATGTATTATAATAAAATGTAAGTTAAATGTTGCTTTAAAGTTATTGCTTACATTGGAACATTGTTTTACTGTCAGTTTTAATGCGAGATTATGTAAACAGCGCAGAATACCGAAGTTATTTGTGAATATGTAATTATTCTTGTGATTTAAAATCCGTTTATACTGTATTTTTTATTTTCTAGATTAAAGAAAACTTACTGCATTTTAAATTATCTTTTATTTTTATAAAATATAAACATCAACACCCTATAGGTATACATTCTTCTACTTAATATAACCAGTGTGTGAGACCCTGGTGTACTTAGACGTCAAGCCGCAATCAGGTAATTGGTTAAGTTTTGAAGTTTTTCAGAAAAATAGTTTAAAATATCCTAGTTCCATATTTCAAGAAATATATTAACAAGTATTTTACCATTTTAGAATCCTTATTATATGCGCCAA
This sequence comes from Hypena proboscidalis, assembly GCA_905147285.1. Classification (NCBI taxonomy): domain Eukaryota; kingdom Metazoa; phylum Arthropoda; class Insecta; order Lepidoptera; family Erebidae; genus Hypena; species Hypena proboscidalis. Next base: position 5,785,032 of record LR990143.1, read on the forward strand.
CTGTTAACACTACTTGCCCAACCCAACTAGTACATTTTTTTCTCAGTACGCTCTGTTAAAGCTAGGCTACGAATTAACTTTAAATCTTTGGTTGGGCAAAGATTGACATTTGTTTCTAAGTTGTCCAGAGATTATAAAGAAACTGTATCTAAGATTCAATTACAAAAAAAAAAAAAATAAGCAGTAAATATCCTAGTAACTGGAGCAAAAGTCCCGTCACATAGTGTAAATTTTCTCGATTTTTAAAATATGGAACTTGTTTTTCTTACAATTTTCATGATAACTGATATAACTTATCCAATTACCTTATTTCAACTTGACGTCCAAAACTGGGACACTGTATAATAAAAAATAGTAAATACTTAAGTTTATCACTGTTCATCACTTTTATAAACAATGAAAAGCAAGAGGGCCGATCTACAATTTAATTATAATATTTCTTAAATTATATTTTTCAAGGAGGGATTAACAGTGATTAACTTAAACATTATTTATAACAGTAATCATACAAATTCATTCTCGACCAAAAAATAAGCATCAACATGAAATATTAAATTAAAAGTCCATTTTATTGGCTGTCGATGGTGTAGGCGAAGTCGGTGACTTTGGCTGTCCGAGTTTTGTCAGAGTAGCCACTTTGGACGCGAACTTGACGAAACTCAGCCCTGACGCCTGAGCCTCCTCTGGCTTCTGACTTCCTTCAGGCTGGAATGACGCGTCTAATGAACCTTAAAAATAAGAACTTATGACTATGGCTATGAACCTTAGGGGATATCTGGTTGACACTAACAGAAATTGCGAATGTGGAGGAATACAATCAATGGCACACCCTACTGACTGTCTAAAATGTCCTACAACACAAGAGAGGCGCTCATAAACGCCGATGAGAGCGCCATAACAGCGGCCACTTATTGGGCCAATAAAATTTGGCTCAGCCATCGACACGACGAGAAGACTATAGCTAAACCAAAATTACTAAGCTCTGCTGCTAATTAAAAAATGTCTCATGATGCCATAACGTACTAACCCGCCGTGACGTCTCAGTTTGATAAATTATTTATTTATTTTTATTTTAATACTTTTTGCACTTAATATATAGTAGAAAGGCAAACTTAATGCCATAGGTATTTTCTACCAGTCAACCTTAAGGTGATGCAGAAAGAACAAACATTAATATATTTCAAGTAGCTGGAGTTACGGACACTTAATTTTATCAAATAAGCGACAAGATAAAAGAACAAGAGGAAACTTAGATAAGAAATGCGATGGTGCAATATAACAGGCTTATTATAGCATTATTTGCATTTCGCGTTAGCTACTCAGAAAAGTATGTTTTACGACCGATTTGCTAACTGTAGATACATATCTAGCTTCCGCCCGTGTTGTAAGGCGATAATAATACCTAATCCCACAACCTTTTCGAGGTTTACAATTACATATCTGTGTACAAAAGTTTATCACAATTTGTTATGTAGTTTAGCCGTTGTAATCTAACGCATTAATTTAGTACTAGCTTCCGCAGGCGTGGTTGTCGATAAAAAGTATAGGATATCCCACCTCAGGCCTTCAAATATCCCAATAAATACCAAATTTTATCATAAACAATCGGTAACAGACAGTCAGATAGTTAATTACGAATCTATAATATTATAAGTAAGGCATTGTCACAAAACAGTTTAGCCTCAATTTCACCAAACTGCTTAATCCGCGGCTAACACTAAACGTAGCTGTCGATATCTAATTCAATGTTACAGCGGGACAGACAACTCGGCCGGTGGAATTGGCCCTTAGACGTCTGAAATAACTACTCATGAGTCTACTGCTGAAAACTTCCCAACAGTAACACCCAGTAGATCTTTGTTAACCAGGGATATTTAGAAAATCATCTTACTCTGTTGTGGTGACATGATGGAGCTGTGTTGTGATCCTTGTTGCTGTCCCTCCTCCATGTCGTGATTCGTCTTCTCGTGAAGCAGGTCCAGAGCTGACAATAACAAGAATAATAATGAGATCGCATGAGTTTATTACGATTATTATCTTATCACTCCATTCTAGAACAAATACTCTGTCAGAAAGTAATGTTTGTTGACGAATTCACTAATCTAGAATATGGTTCTATCGGTGCCATGGACGGCTTATTCAGCTTTTAAAACAAGTTGGCGTAGACTGAGTGTTTATTATTTTTAAACATATTTTCGTTTATTTTGCAGAAGTAAAACTGGCTACTGGCTACCTGACTACATCACACGGCAATTTTGAAAAAAAAAACCGGCCAAGTGCGTGTCGGGCCACGCGCAATAGGGTTCCGTAGCTAGTCGTAACAACATAAATAAATAAATAAATAAACGTACCGATTACCGACAAATAGCCAAAATACCAACATTACAATAACTTTGTTTTTCATAGTGTTTTATGGAATTTGTATCATTAACAAAGTTGCGGTTGCTGAAAAAGTGCCATATCTCAAAAACTGCCAACTGTATCTCATTCAAAACAATTTTGGTTGAAAGTTTTTATTAAGACCTATAATATATATGTTTTTAGATTTTACACTCCTGTGGTTTAAGTTAGAGGGGGGGGGGGGGGGACACTCATTTTAGCATTTTGAAAGTGTCTATCATTGGAACGATTGACATTGAAAAAAAAGTGTGCGTTACCCCAGCAAAATAATGTCGAAAATAGTAATTTTAATCTTACAGATTTTTAGTTGTCCATCTTCTGTTATTGTTGCGCACATTTTAAAATTTGTTGCACTTATAGTTTTTTAGTTATTTAAAAAAAACTATTCCTGCTAATATACCATAATGTACTACGCGGTCGCATTTTTGTAACCACCTAAACATGGTCGGGTTACCACGGTCTTGCACTTCCTAATGACTTTTTTTTTTATTATCTAGTATATTATTGCATGTACTGCGCTGAAATTTTGCAGGTATATAACTGAACTAGACAACTAATTATTGATGTATCATGCAGTTGATATATCCACAAACAGGGTTATCTGTGGCCAAATAACTCCACGCGCATTGAGACCGTAAACTGAATTGGTCATAACTTGTTAATTACACACAAAATACTAATGAAACTTCACATAACATTTAAAGGCAGTTATAAGCTACAAAATAACGTTTAATGTAAGTCTTTTAAGTTCTTATTTAAGGTGTTAGGACCTATTTAAGTGTTTTTATATTTAATGAAATAACTTTTCAACGGTTCATTAATTTCATTTTTTTATTGCACAACAAATTAAAACTAATTCTTAAAAGATCATGTACAAAAGATGATAAGAATCCGCTTGACCGTTTCAGAGATCCAGCAAAACCACAAACGTTACTCCAGCAGGATTTCGAATAACTTCGCAGCCGAAGAAAGAATAATTACAAAATTATTTGCAACATTTACCTCGTTTAGACAACTTATTATATAGCTAATATTTATTTCAGTATTCCCATTAAAAAGGAAAATGTCTGGCTGCAGTAACGTTACCCCAGCAGGAATAGTTTTTTTTAAATAACTAAAAATAGCCTAGACCTATCTATAGCCTACACGTATAGGTAGAATGAAAAAAAAATTAAATTGTTTCAGTTCAATGTATGTGGAGCCCCCCTCTAATATTAATATTTCTTTTTTGTGTAAAAATCGTAAAGCGGTTAACAGAATACATCTACCTACTTAGTTTCAATTGTGTAATAGTCCTAATAGTTTCGGAATAAAGTGGCTGTGACATACCTATGGACAGACAGACAGACATGACGAATTTATAAGGGTTCCGTTTTTTGCCATTCGGCAAATACAACATAAAGGCTAGTTTCAGAGATTCCAGATAGATCTTATTTGCCCTTTAAAATATAGCCCGACCGGATATAAAAGCGACACAAGTAACACTTGAAAAGTCAGCTGTGACTCTCATTTACTATATTTATATGTATGTGTGTAAATAGACTTATTCTGCCAATAAAGTTTATCTAACGCCCCTGAAACTGGGCCTTATGATATAATTTGTCGTCTAACAAAAGTTGTTGTACCTATATAAATGCAGAGAGTATCTATTAAACGTTTTTAATAGAGTTCAAAAAAAAGAAGGAGTTTGACTGGATTTTTTTTTCTATCAAACTATCATCAAGATAATGTAAAGTTAATTAAAATTAAGTACCATCTTTTAAAGACATGGCATCCATCTTCGCATCCTGTATAGTTTCCAGCTCTGCTCGGAACTTCGTGGTGATCTTTCTTCTTTGATAGTCTGCTTCTATCTGTTGTTTAGTGCGAGGAATGCGGAAACGGAAGCAACAGCATACCATCACGACTAAAACGTTAAACAAACAACAAGTTATTGGTAGTAAGAACTCCAATAGTTAAAGTTTTGTGACCGAGCTCTATACAATAATCAGCGCCACCTTTAACCTTCTGCAAGGAAGTGGATGGTGGAGGTAAGTATTACGGTTTGATGGTAAAAATTTACCCTGGTTCATGTCATTACTGGCTAAGTAATAGCTAATATATCTCTTGTAAGTTTCGACTTTTTTTAGCACAATAGAAGTTGGACAGTAACGTTAACGTAATTAAACTGCCAGAGCATTTTTTTATGTAGTATGTGGTATAGAAGCAATCCTAAACATTGCGTCAGTGTAAGTAAATTTATGTTTTAAAGTAATGTTTATGTATTATAATAAGATAAAAACTTACTTAACGTAGTAATGCCCGCCAAACACAAAAACAAAATTTGCCAAACCCTTAGTTCCCCTACTACAGAACTTTCGAGCCATTGAGGTTCTTCAGAATTTTGAACGAGGTCCATAAACGGATCCATGGTTACAACTGGCGAGATTTATCAAATTGAAAATGATCGTGTTTAAGAACACGTCCGGCAATATTTCGTTTGAACCAGAAACTACATCAATATGCCCCGATTCGAAGGAGTGGTGGCATGACACACCTAAAACACCCTTCGGCACTCCCATTTCATTATAAGTGCCAGCTCTGTTATAATTGTATAGTTTCATTTGTTGAAGCGACAAATTTTCCATCACAACAGTAGGTAAATGATGTTAATTTTAGCATCCATAAATAGAATTTTGATAAGGCTATGGACAACGGTAAGGGAATGCGCAATGTCAAGATAAATAATGAAAGCATGATAAATAATATAAAATTTTAAATATCCCGCCAGTACTTATGATGTCGTATAGTGTTGTAAATGTTGGATTGATTCATCGAGTCATAAATCCATGGATATAAATAAATGGTTTAATTAACGTCATTTAATTGTTCCAAATTCTTGCTCACTTAAAATTCATGCATTGTAAAAAAATCGCTAAATGCATTTTTTTAGATTTGATAAAAACGAAGTGTATCTTTAGATTTTAACAGTTGGAGTGATTTGACATTTCTCATGTTAAGATTTAAAAAGAAAAGGTATTTTTGCCCCAAGAAAATAATTCCGCAATTAGTAAAACGGTTTACAGGTTTCCTTTCTCGAGGATCAATTGTTTCTAAATTATTGTTAGAAGATCATAATAAATGGAGTGTCAAATTGCTCCGACTAATAAAAATACCAAAATACTACACTTGAAAGAAAGTTCAAATGGAGTGAGTGAAAGAAGAGTAAAGACAATAGCCAATGTTGTTAGACTAAAATTGCAATCAAGACGTTAAAATACGTTCGGTAACTAAAAAAATAGTAGGATGGACTACTTCTTCTTTTCTCTATTTCAACCATTTCAATTAATTTCCAAGTTTTCACGATAAAATATTTGAGTTTTAATATATAAACAATCCATCTCAAAACAAAAAATATTACCATTCTTGTGTGTTCCATACCCATTCGCAAAGATTCTTTGGCTTCATTACATGAGCGTTAATGTTTAACTCAAAAATAGCGTTTTCTTTTATTTTAAAGTTTTGGCTATTCGTGTTTAGAATTGATTAAATTTCATTGCGATTGTTGTGATAATTTTATGAATGAAAGACCATTAGGTTTTAGTTGCATTTTTTAAGTTGACAACATTTAATTCGTTTTTCTCTTTCGTTTGACGACTGTTTCACTTTCCCGCAGAAAATAGGGTGTCGAATCTGTCCTATAACCTCCGTTATATTTATTACTAATTTAAAGTTCGAAGATGAATCATTTATGATAATTGTGGATTATTTCATGTAAAGGCTGTTCTAAGTGATGTTGTGTAAGATCGTTTGTGTTCTTGCGGTCACTCTGTAGCATTTAAAAAATTAAACATGGCCTCGAACCGAGGTATTCAGATCGGATCCGCGTGGTTTCAACGGAAGCTGAACTTGAGGCCGCAGCACCGGGGCGTGCACCTCGTTACTGAGGAGATCCTCAAGCAGGTGCCGGAGCTCTCGCAATTCGCTGTCGGCCTCTGTCATATCCAAAGTGAGTATCAGCCAGGCCAGCATTCTCGACTTGCCGCCGATGCTGTATCCCTGCCGACTGTCATATTTACTTCGGTCGTGTTGCCGCGGTATTTTCTGATTGGTACAAGTGAAGTGGTATCGGCAAGTGTTGTGAAAGTCTGTCAACGTGTAATTGCACGCGCGGTAGCCAGCTGATCAATGGATGTTGTTTCCAGTAATGCACACATCGGCGAGTCTCGCACTCAACGAGAGCTGGGATCCCGACGTCAGAGATGATATGGAGATGATGCTAAACAAAATAGTCCCAGAGGGCCTGCCTTACCGCCACTCGTGTGAAGGACCCGACGATATGGTCAGTGTTTGTTGTGCTAATAACCCTAATCTTTAAAATTCACCTATGACATTGATTACATTGCACCATTTGTCATTTGAAATTGGAACATTTCATATTCATTTGTTTATGTGTTAAAGTTTCATTAGTTGATGTTTTTATGCAACCTAAAAAGTTGCTAGGCATAGTGCTACCAATTTTATTATTGCTTTTATTATGAGAAAAGATGTGGATTACATTGTTTATTTGCTTCATATTATCATGATCTCTATTGACATGAATACAGTGCAGACTTTCTTGTAATTAGTGCATCAACAATTCCAATTAGATCTATTTCATAAAATAGTACACTCAATTAGTATGAACTTGCTAAATAGTTATACTCATGTAACCTTGGTACATCATAATGATAATTATGTACTAGAAGGACTACATTATGAAAATATTTGTGTTTTGTTTACATAATATGATGTTTCTATATGATAATGAAGTAATAATAGATACTGGGTTATCTAAATAACTGCAGATATCATTAAACTGGCAATATTTTACAGTAACATTTGGAATATTTGTATAGAATGCTTTTTTATTTTAAGGTAAAAATCCTCTTTATTCTATGGTATAGGTTATTATTTTTGTATGTGTTTGGGTATGTTGTCCTTTTAATATTATTTATTACAATCTAAGATTTCTTAGATTAGAATTGCATTGCTAAACTGAATTATTATTTGTTAAAGGAAAAGGATACAGAGTCTACACAGGTCTATAAAACATAGTTAATGAGAATGATGCCTTAAATGATGCTATCAATGTGAGAAGTATGGCTGTCTTTCTCCTTTTAAAGAAACACAGGCATACTCCTCATGTTTATTGTATAAGAAGAGTTGATAGTTTATTAGAAAATACCCCTTTTCATAAACTGTATTTCAATTAAACTGAATAACTATTCAAATAACTATAGGATCCAATTACTCATACTTTTAGATGATGTTAGTTTAATTATTGGGTTAATGCACAACATGCATGGAAATGATATGTTAATCTAATTTCTATATCCATTATATAGTCTACAGTCTTTCCCATGATATAGTCTGTCCTGTCTGTCAAATGAAAAACTAACTATCTAAATCAAACCTGTAGTTCTAGCAATAAGCATGTTTGTACAAACAAAAAACTTTTCAGCTTCAATAGACTAGTATTGATTGTATAAAGTGCATAATAAATACTGTTGCCCAATTTTGGGCCAGCATAAATTAATAAGGAATTTACAGGTTAATATTATTAAAACCAATGTGAGGTGAAGACATTATTATTGAGAATATGGGTTAGTCATTTTATTTTAGCCGGGATATGCCGACTAGTTTCGAATCTAGTATGTGGATTCATCAACTGGGTGATTAATCGTGCGTCGTTGATGAATCTACGTACTAGATTCGAAACGAGTTGGCTATTTACTTATCATCAATTTTATGGTTTTAAACTACCACTGTGTTATTGGACGCAAGGTCAAAGTATTGTTAGCTAAATACTAGCTGCTCAACTGTTTGATATATCAACAAAAATACCAGATCCATCTCCAACCCTTAAATTATCTCCATGACAATTTTCTTTTAGATTGGTTCAGTAGTTCGGCATTGTAAGCATAACAGACTGAGTTACTTTTGAATTTATAATATACTAGCTACCGTTGGTGGCTACGTTGATAAAAGTAGTGCACGGTTGGCGTAGCGGTTAAAGCGGTCGCCTCGCCGCTTTTAACTATGCTGGTGTTGTGGGTTCGATCCTCACATGGGACAAATCTTTGTGTGATCCGCAAAGATTTGTTCTGACTCTGGGAGTGCTTTGTGTGTGTGAAATGTATGTTTGTGAACACCCCCGCGACACAGGAGTTATTCCTAGTGCGGGCGTCGTTTTTTAAAAAGAAAAGAAAGTTGCCTATTTTATGCCTGGAGTTTTAAAATATCTACATGTCAATTTTCATCAAGATCATATTAGATTGGGAGCTTAATGGGTACAAGCAATCGAGAAATTGTTCTTCTTAATTATATAAGTATAGAAGGAAGGTGCCTCGACGATCTAGTATGGTTAGCGTATGCGCCCGTCACCGCGAGGTCTCGGGTTCGATTCCAGGATCGGGCAAAGTGTTATTTGTGAACTCTCCGTGAGGAAATTCATTATAGCAGCACGGAGTTGGAATTGTAACCGGTGGATGGCAATAGACTCATTCCATGGGACCAAAACAAACAAGACAGGTGAAGTGTGGGTGTTGTACACCTCTGTCACACCCTTTTGGGTAAAATAGTCGTCATTTTATGTTATGTTAGAAGTAAGGATTTTAAAAGTACACAACTTCAAAACCATATTCATAGTAGAATCCTAATAACATTTTAATGTGTATTTTTTGTTGTGCAGCCGGCCCATGTAAAAGCCTGCTTCCTGGGCTCATCCCTCACCATCCCCATCACAGACGGCAAGCTGAACCTTGGCACGTGGCAGGGGGTATGGCTTTGTGAACATAGGAATCACGCTGGCAGCCGGAAGGTGATTATTTTTTTTTTATTTCTTAGCCAAAATGTTTAAAGCCAGTGGTATTATTTTTTACTAGTCACTTACCTTGACTGTAGTGATTGTTTACTAAATATTAAGACAATAACTGTTGCTTAATCCAAAATGTCTGCGTATTACTCGTGGAAACCACAAATTTAATAACTTTACTATGTACAATAATTTGGGCTTCGCTTATACGCTTTAGTTTATATGGCAATGCCTGTTGCATTTTTAGTCAGCCACAGGCTGTGCCACTTAGTCTATACTTTGATGGCACACAAACATAAAATTTGTGTCATTGTTACTTGTAACCTTTTGAATAATGAGTTTGTCTAACATAATGTTGTATTGTGATTCAGGTGGTAGTGACGCTGTCAGGGTGTCCGCGCGACTCACCACTGTCGCCAGTGTCGGCCGCCTCGTGTTCCAGTTAGGACAGGGGGGGGGGCGCGACCCCCCATACGCATTCGCACTCGCGCCCCTCCTCCAAGAGCACGCGGAGGTAAACCCCCGCGTCGACACCTTTTATATCCCGCACCTAACATAGACGTTAGTTCTTACTCTTATCTTCGAACGACAATATGTACATAAGATTAATATTTTGTAACGCTTCGCGTGCCACCCCGCGCGGGCCGCGGTCTCGCCGGCGTCGAGCTGACGGAGCTCCACGTGTAATATAGGATATATAGGAATTGAAGGCGCCCCGTGTCGCGAGCGGCGGCGGGGTGGCACGGGATCACTGAAACCCTATTGATGTTACGTTCAGTCTAATTGAATACTGAACCCGTTGAACTTGTACATAAAGTTTATGTGCGCTGGTTTTAAAGTATATCTAAAGTAATTGTTGTTTTGTTATTGCAACTTATCGAAATAATGTACATAGATGACGCGTGGACGTTGAGACATTCCGCTTCGTAGGTACGGTTCGTCGATGAAGGGGTTCGTGGGGCACCTACTTTTACCATTATAAATCATTATACTACATTAGGACAAAGTATGGGATAAGGAGTAATGATTTGATTGGATCGAATATTTTTCACTACTGCACTCGTTCAATTTTTTCAACGTACACCGGGAGACACTATATTTTTTAACATGGCAGCACGTTAGACATTTTATGGATTCGGACACTCATTTTACCACACCAATTTTGTAATCGCACTGGTTAACGGTCAGTTCGTGTAAGTTTTAAGAGCTGAAGTAGGTTTATATAGTTAAGTACTTTGTACATGTACGATAGCTCCCTTCTCTCTCCGTGTTAGGTTAGACTTTATTAACGATTAGTACGTGGAACATGTCCATAGCTTTAATTGTGTCACACCCGTTGTATCAACGGGTCCTTCGCGGGATGACAATGAGCTAACATTTGGTACCACTAGTTTGTAGTTGTATATCATTACTCTTAAGATCATATAAGTGCCTCTGATTTACGGGGTGGTCATGAATTTCTTTGCGATTCCGAGAAGGTGTGATGTGGAAGTGGGTGGGAGGAGTCAGGCATGGACAGAACCGCAAGCACAGCTCCACTTTCTGTTTCCGTTAAACCGATGCGATACTAGCGATTGTTTTCCACCGCTGCTGCTGCGGCCGCGATGATTCCTTCATTACGGAATGTACTACGTAATAGGCTAATACCATTGATTTGGCGGTGTTTGTGAGGCGTATGTGTATAGTTGTATGTCTTCCTATATAAGTTCCATCGCGTAAGAACAAGATTAGCGTTACGTGGGAGAGTTGTCTCCGGACAATGTGAGCGGTATTAGGGTAACAAACAGCACCTTTATATCCGGCCACGTCTATTTAATTAGATAATGTAATGAAATTATCGCGATAGGCTCCAAATTGAATCCAAATTTGAGCATAGTCTTATTAAACATAGGTATCGAGATGGAGTAATCAGTAGCGGGTGTTTTATATGATACGAGTGGTAGTGGAAATTACACAATGTAATTGATTCACTAAAGTTACAGGGTTGAGAACCTTGTCGTTTACAGGAATTTAATATATTCATTCCATGTTCGACATTCCATCAATAGCGGAAGTCGTAGGCGCGCCCGCCGGTTGCGTTCGGCTTTAGATGTCCCATCGAGATCGCTTGTGTGGCACAATTTTACACTTGAAACTTAGTTAGGAGTTAATAAATTATAAAGTAGGTACAGTGGCGTAAGTAAATAGCGGTGTGGGCAGCGCGCGTACTGCAGCGTGCCGACACCGCCCCACTCGTTTTATACCGCGTGTACAAAGAGTAGATGTCTCACATTCGTGGTACGCGTGCGGACGGTACACTCACTTCATTTAGGGAGCTTGTTGTACCTTCATATTCGGGCTTTTGATAGATTCACGTTAAACTTTACTATTTTTTAAGTTTTTTTAATCATATAGACATACCTAGGTAATGTTTTCGGATTATTATCTAATCAGCTTTGAAAAGCTTGATTATGCTTCGAATGAATGTTATGGTTAATGTGATAAGTGGAAAAAATATTAAAAATTACCGGTAATTATTAATAATTGCCACATGCTTTGCTAAATGTGATAATTATATTGTTGTTTTTTTTACCGGTAGTTTATTTTGTCAATCATGTCTTTGGCAAGCATTTCGTTGGTGGTCACAATCAAACCTAACCTACTTATAGGACCAACATTTAAAAACCTCTACCTCTCCTCTATTGCTCGCTTGACCAGAAAGACGCTTAGCTTACGTTATTTTTGTAAATGTATTACATTTATCGGTACCGTGTTCAATTTTTTATAATTACCGATAAAGGCATGATAGATGTGATTAATGTATTACTTTTACCTCGCTTTTTGGTAATTTTAATTAATGACCGGTAATTGTTAACAATTTTAAATTTATCGCATTCACCGTAACACATATATTGTTTATTAATTATCTATATAAATACTTTATCTAATGCATGATCAATGTACTAAGTAACATTTAATAGTTTGGCGTTCTTCGTTGTTTGTTTTTTACTGCTGGTTTTATTATTTATTGCTATGTATAACTATTTTGGATAGGGGTGAGTGCAAAGGGATGGCTTAAGTGCTTTTTAACACATAATTAATTAAGGATGTGTAAATATTTTTTGCATTAATATAGTGTACATGTACATTTTATCTATGTACATACATACATTCTTAATGTAAAAATGTTCAAGTGCTATTCATGTATGGGTGTTCTGTATGCCACTGCCAAGAAGATTTGCCTGTTTGTTATACTATTGGTTTACTCGTTCGACTTGAAGTTTTCTTTATTAATATCATAATATAAAATGAATAAAGTACTTATAAATTAAATGATAGTAAACCGAAATCCTACTAAGTAGATAAGTTTGTAAAAGACATGAAGCGACTGGCTCGCGTAGTCGTAAAGACGTTTCGTTTAAGCATTCCTGTGCCGGGCACCCAGTGCCGTCAACCGTAGGTTAGCGAAGTCCCACCATAGGCTGTTCAGCAACAACGAATGTGTCTAGTGTTACCTTTAAGTGGACTCCAAGCCCTTCCCAGTTATATGTTCCCCAAATGTATACAACAATATTAACCGCGTTATGACACAGTTAGCCTAAGTTAAGACTGTATCTGTTGTTCAGTTCGTGTAATGGTGCATTCAGTTCCACTCGATATAATATTATAAAAGTCAGTAAAGGCACAGATTTTATCAACATTATTTACGTATTAGCAGATCATTCGTTTTAGCCTATGAGCCAGTGGCTGGCCGACTTACGTCATTTTATAAAAGCTGAACGTTTCCCTGATACAGGTTAAAACGATCACCCAATATGAAATTAGTATCGGAGCGGTTTTGGGAGATATTTAAAAAAAATGTTGTATAAAAGTTACGTCACAGTATAAAGCTTAAAATTTTAGGCTAAGTTGACCTTGGTGATTATAGTAATCATTCGCAAACATTGGCAGACACTTAACTTGGTTCCAACCCCAGACTGACATCCCTTAACTCTCTTACATTAAGGGTGTCAGTCAGTCAGTTGGAACCAAGTTAAGTGTCTGGCAATGGTGAGGAATGATTTCTAACATAACCAAGGTCAACATATCCAAAAATGAAGCTGCATACTATAACGTAACATTTTTTTTTTAAATGTCTTCCAAAGCCACCACGATCCAAATTTCATATTTGGTGATCGTTTTAACCTCAATTAGGGCACAAACAGGGAAATTTTTAGTTTTAATAAAATGACTTAAGTCGGTCGGCCATTGGATCTTAGGCTATTTGTTACATTAATATTAATTGCACATGGGAAAATGAGGTTGTATTCAGAGTTAATAAAATATTCAAAATGAATGACAAATAATTTGTGTGTATATTATTAAAGAGCAATAATAAATATGATATCAATATTATGATTATACAGTTGATTCACGTTTTTCTTAGAGATCCTCGTCAGGTGTATATTGTTGTTTTACGCGCAGTCATACGTGACGCTGGGATATCTGTCACGATAAAATTTGATTGAATCATATGACTTGTACAATATAAATATATAGATCCACGATTATGAAAGAGATTAAATATTTGCAAAAGTTAATATTGTATGAGTTTTATTTAACACCTCACATTTCAGTCAACTTACGAGTAATGTCTATTTAGTAAAAACTTATTGGTAATGTTAATTAGCTATGACTATAATCTATGTTATTTGGTATCAGTTGTTTATGATATTGGAGACTCTTCACTGGGGATCGCGTGAGGTCCTGGGCCAGCGTCTGTAAGTAACAAATATTTCAGTTAATTCGTGCAAAGAAAATCACAAATAGATCTCAACCCTACAAACTTTGGAACCTTTGTAACCGACTAGGTTCTTGATATAAGAAGTGGGATAGTAAAATCAAACAAAACAAAAGAGTAAGGAGGGACAATATTAAATAATTCAGCTGCGACGATACATCAAACAAGATTAAACAGCTGTCTTTTAAACGATTACTTTTTCCAGGCCAAAAAAATGTCCAGTAGAAGTATAGTGGCGCCCCAACTGGGACAGAGCAGCTGACCTTATGCGAAATTCCTTGCTGCGCAGTTGTAATAAACCTGTGCCTAACCCGTCAGGGATTTAGAGTGTTAAAAGTTTTCGTTTAGAATTGAAATCTCGAAGTCATGTCATGTGCCAAACGTCAAGAGCAAAAAGTTTGTACTCCGAAGTTTGTACTTATTCTTTGCCTGTGGATACGTATAGGATCTTTATCAATAAATCGGATCCTGATGATGCAAGCATTACAAGCTAGCAACGGTACAAGGTGAGTATAGGTTTATCTGTTAACATAATAAAATATACACTGTACCTACAGTGAGTATTGAAGTCATAGTATGAAGCAGGGATGTTAGGGAGCTACGTAACCGTAACCGAAACTATCTGATATCCGATGTAAAAATATATCCGTAACCGTAACCGAATCCGAAATAAAAGTTTCGGATAATATCGGATAGGGGCGGAGGCTAATTGGGACACGTTATTACAAGTTGCTTTATTCGGCCGGGCGTTATTCGTACCAAATGGTGACATATAAATAAAACCATTTAATTAGCTAAGTATATGTAATTCACCTTTATATTCCTTAACAATATTATTCCTATAATTTATTATTCCTTAATTATATTATCCGAAACTAACGGATAATCCGAAATTATCGGGTCTAGTAATCAATGTTATATCCGTATCCGATTTCATATCCTTCATCCCTGGTATAAAGTAGCTAGTTTAAGTCTTCAATTGATTTACTACAAAAATGCTTTACCTTTAACCGCCGGCGACTCAGTAGTGCCCTTATTAATATTAGCCAAAGCCGTATTCAGGCCGGTGGCCATCATTTTGAATTCCTGAGTGACCATGGACAGCTTGCCGAGCACGTAATTCAGGTTGTCGCCGAATTCTACCATGCGTGTCGTGATGCCTGCCACCTGGGACCAAAA
The DNA here is from genome assembly GCA_905147285.1 of Hypena proboscidalis. Taxonomy (NCBI): domain Eukaryota; kingdom Metazoa; phylum Arthropoda; class Insecta; order Lepidoptera; family Erebidae; genus Hypena; species Hypena proboscidalis. Next base: position 5,800,205 of record LR990143.1, read on the forward strand.
TGTTGTATTAATAACACTGTAACACACTCGGTGCAATGTAGTAAGGAATCGTTTTCATTTGGCAAATTGTTAACGAAACATTGGAACAAAATCACACACAATCTGAGTTAATCTTGAGCGCTTAAAATTAGAGGTAAATGTTAGCGCTCAAAATTCTCACATATTATATACTAGCTTCCGCCCGCGGCTCCGCCCGCGTGGTATGTCAATTAAAAGTAGCCTATATGTTAATCCAGACTATAAGCTACATGTGTGCAAAATTTCATCGAAATCGACCCGGTAGTTTTGGCGTGAAAGAGTAACAAACATCCATACATCCATACATCCATACTTACAAACTTTCGCATTTATAATATTAGTAAGGATTTTAGAGGATTTTTTTTTTAATTGATTGTTTTTATAGCAGTTAGCTATGCTTAGCAAATTATACTAAGAAATAGTTGAAAAGATGGGACCGGCAGGATTTGAACATGCGATCTTACTGCACACTGGGCAGCCGCTTTAGCCATCCAGCTACGGTCGCCTCTTACCAGGACCCTAAATTTCTCAACTGACGTTTCTCGTGACGTCACGTTCATCCATTTGTTCCTATCTTAAGTAGGATACAATACAGGATTTTTTTTGTTTGTAGCTACTCAATTCTTTTTTGAATCTACTGGACTGATCTTGATGAGAATTAGTGTGTAGATGGTTCAAGAGTCCAGAAAAAATATACCTAACGTATTTTTAATCTGCGTGTATAATCTACTCTCCAGTAAATAACCGCTTATAAGTATTTATAATGATTTCTTACTCATTAATTTATCCGTAAACGTTATCTAGTACCTCATAAAATGTATTGTGTCAAAATAAGCTGTATAGCATATTGGGCGCTATATATGCTAACAGCCGCAACAGAAACGTACTCTAAGGTTATTGAACTTACTTCCTTTTTCACTTTGTCCATGGTGGTTGTACTGCTATTAACGTACAGCTCCGTGTGTGCCTGCCGACATCAATATTGTTTAATTAGTTTACATTCCACACAACATAACAACCTTTTATTTTAATGCCTTACTTGCCATGTGTAAAGGGTTTTTCATGATTAAAATTCGCCAACTCGATGTTGTTTTTAAAGCGCGAGTTTGTACAAAAATCCCATGGGGCAAAAACATTAACATTTTGCCTGAATACTCAATTTAGTTTTATTTTTGTAGGACCTTCCTGCCACCCCTGTGCATAGTAGTGCGAAATGGCCGTAATATATCTTACGCCTATATTAAACAAAAGGGTGTGCCACTACACTTACAGAGGAAGAACCTTTTCAAGGGCGTCTGACTTGATGATTTGCTGATGCCGTCCGCCTCCAGCGTGGCATAGGATCTAACTAAAGTCTGGGCGAAGTTACGAGATTTACAGAGAAGACGAATATCTACGCGTCGATTATTATACGTCTACTATTATCCTAATTAATGGTCAATAGTCTGATTATAGGTAAGAACTTACAGAGAACGTATTCAAAGCTGTCTGACTCTTCATGATCTGCTGGTGCATGATGCCGATCTGCCGCCACACCTGAGAGATTTCAGCGTCTAGCGTGGTGTTCAGGTTGTGCAGCGCTATCGTCTGGTTGGTGATTATTGTGGACTCAAGGTCGTCTAGTCTGAGGATAAAAATATTTAATAGGTAAGATAAATAGGGATTCGAATTCAGCCTCCTATGTGTATAAGCGTCGTGATTCGTATATCATACACCTTGGGTTCAAACTGAAATCTTGATAGATTCATTAGAAAGAAGAAATTTCTAATAGTCATCAAAAATAAAATACCTGTCTGCCATCGATCAGTCAGAACCAAGATGAATCGTCATTTAAGAAAATTGCCCTCCTATACTTGAAACGAACGACAACCCGAATATTTAATTAAGTATTAGGTTATTATAGCCTACCTCATATCTACCGTCCTGTTGGTATTCTTATGCTGTCCTCTGATGATCTCTCCGAGCTGCATGATGACCTGGTTGACGACGTACTCCAGCCTCCTCTTGTTGGCAATCACATTGTCTGATGTTTCCTGAATCAGCGCGTCGCTCTTCGATAACAGTACAACCTGCAAGTTTTGTACGTAAAGCAAAGCAAAATATGGTAGGTACAGTCGGCCAATGAGTTTGGTATGCAGGGCAAAAACTTCTACGCCATAGTAAAAACTTGACTGCAATAGATAATAATATGCAAGTCTGTATTTCATATTTAATAAGTGTAATATACCCACTATTTAGATATATAACTCACTTATCCATAACTGGTGTCGTAAGTCTTTACTATGACTTAGAAGTTTTTGCCCTGCATACCCAACTCATTGGCCGACTGTACCAGGATGTTCCACAGGAACTTGTGTAAAAAAATGTCGTTGCTGTTTGAAAGTTTTCTAAAAAACCGCTTAGTCAGCTGGAAAATTATCCCACGTTTCATCCTCTCGCAATCTTAGCAGTTTCAGCTCGTATTCCAGAATTACCATAGTCGTTGCTGGTAAAGGAATATTACATTGTACACCAAGCGATGAAAGTCGATTTCATTGTGGGTGTAGTTTGAGCCTTAATACGCCCGAAAGAAATTACACTTTCGCCCGAGTAATACATAGTGCTTTATACTACACCTACAAATAAACAAAAAATACCAAAAACCACAAAATCTACCAAACAATACAAAAGCTACCAAAATTTATAAATGCATTTAGCAAATTTTGGTAGTTCTTGTAATTTTTCGATTTCTTTTGGGTGTATTAAGGCTCAAACGACACCTTCAATTAAATAGACTACTTTCATCCCTTGGTGTACAATGTACTATTCCAGTAGAATGAAACATCGTTTTTTACCTCTTTGTGTAGATTTTCGTAGCTTCTGGAAATGTCGTTGTAAGCGCGCTCTGTCATAGTGTTGCCTTGCGTCAAGCTGTTCTGGATGTCTTCATTCGTGGCCACCAGTCGATCTCCCATCTCGCGTAGTTTTGACTCAGTTTTTTTTGTTTCTGTATTACAAAAGATATACTATTATTTTTCATTCTTTTGTTAATTAATTGTTCAGAAGCATTTCGTATTGGTCTGAATTTTAGTATTGGGTGTATTATTGAAAATCGATTAAACCAAGACATTACCTAAATCATTACTTGTCACTACAGTTTCCGTAGCCTTAGATATAGCCTCTAGGGTTTGGTTGGTGGATCGATGGAGATCTGCGAGTCTTGGCAGATCCTTCCACATGCTCTCGGCGTCCGACAGCAGGTGCTGGATCTTTTTTATTTCTGTTTCTTGGCGCTCCATCACTGTGAAAAACAATTTAGAATATATTTAACGCAATCTATAGTATAATCTTTAAGTTTTAAGTTTTTAATCGAATTGATTAATTTTTGGTTTGAAACAAAATCTGCCCCGGATGCCACCCATGCTAGCTACGCCACTGGTTTTGATAGCAATGTGACTGGCTAGTTTCGACATTTTCTAGACTTCAGCTTGGCTGAAGTCGTCTTTCCGAAAAGCTGGGTTAATATGCAGTCTACGACTTATCTATTTACGAGAAATATCTTACCTTCAGTCATTTTGCTATGCCAGGCCTCATCAGCGACGGCCACTTCATTGAAAGGCACGAAGTCAGTCTGCACAGCGCTGGAAGAGCTAGAGTTGCCGTTGTACTCGCTCAGCTTCAGCTCGTACTTCGTCAGCAGTTTCTCGGCCTCCGTCAAGTGCGTTTCGAAGGATTTGCCGTCGGGAATCTCGTCTGAACACATCGAGCGAAGAGATTCCTGAAACGTATTATAGTTAAAGTTCGTTTATTTGACGAATGTAGCTAACGAGCCCATCAACATCTTGAAAAATTTGGTAACTCTTACTAGACTTCAATAGTGCTCGAATAGTGATAACTATGTGAAAGTTGCAAAATACGCAAAACCAATAAAACGACTTTAAAGTAAGTAAGAAGATTTTTTTTTATATACCACGCCCACAGCGAACGAACGTGTAGTCCACCTGATGGTAAGTGGAGTACAGCCCATGGACATCAACAATCCACAAAAGCAGATTATAGATGCGTTGCTGCAGCTGAGGACTACGGTGTTATGCCTCATGTGCCAGTAATTTCAGGGCCTGATCTCACCACCAACCCGGAACACAGTAATGGAAGCACTACTATTTGGCGGCAGGTTAAAGGTGAGACGGTGGTGCTGCCGCCCTCGAGCTCATTCACAAGAGCTCTACCACCAGTAAAGTAAGATATTATTAGATAGATACTTAGAATCACTGCGTTAACACGATGCAAAACGTGAACTTATTAAAATTGTTTTTTTTTTCGATTTACCAATTTCAAAAATTCAAAAATGAATGAGATATATTTATTTATTACAAAGTCTTGAATGCATGGTATTTGTTAAATAGGTAAGTCTAATGTTAAACCAAAAATAGGATAAACAAATGAAAGCTGTGACATTTCAATCACAGACTCACCGGATTTAAACTGCTCTTCAGACTTCTTATTTCTTTGTTGACGGCGTCTATTTTGGCGTCGGTGGCGTCCAATCTCCTTTGTAAGTCGACGGTCACAGACGAGCTGCTATCTGAGGAGGCCCTCAGTGTTGTAAGAGTCTTTTGGATGTTTTCCAATGCATCATTTATCTTCGTCTGAGCTGCCTTTTCAGTCTCCTCTTTGACGTTTTTCTGAAATGAGAACATTTCCTGAATTTGTAAGTTTGTGAAACAAAAGTTAATTCAGTTGGATTGGCTATTAATCATTATTGGGCAATTAAATGTGTTAATTTTGGTACTTCTTTTGAAGGAAGAAAAATCTGAAATAATGATCACCTAATTGGCTGTTAACAAACCTAAATTGGCCGCTGTAACGATATCTAAGTAAAATATTGTAGTTGCGAGTGTAAAATTATGAACAGACTCCCAAAAACAGGTTACGGTTAAATTTGACTCTACTTTTGCATTATTCCATTTAGGTAAACCAATGTACTTATCTCGTACGACATACAACGGAAAGTTAAAGAATAAACAACAACAACGTAACTAACTGTGTGACTAAGATAAATATAGGTACATAAAAAAAAAACAAAAATAATTGAAATTTCATCCCAACCTGTAACAGTATAGTTTCCACATTAGACAATCTATCATCCAGCCTTGATATCATGCCTTTCAAAGGTTCCAGGACTTTGTGTTTCTTGTCTAGATTGTTTAGCATCCGCTTCAGCTGCTCACCCAGGGCCTTCTCCCTGAGCTCGTGTCTTTCTAGCTTGTCTTCTGACATTCTGATCATGTGGACTAGGGACAGCATTGCTTCTCTGATGTCTTCGTGCCTAAAAATAAAAGAGATGTTCCACAATGAGCAATCAATGAGCATTGTTTGAATTTCTACAAACATAACATTCAGGAACGCGCAATTGTTAATGTGATGTTTATATTTTTATTTGATCACAACATATGATATTATTGATATTTTTTTGTTTCGAATTTCATCAAAATACATATTGGATTGTTAGGATTTTCTAAAAAGGGATTTTATAGGAATAAATTCGAACGGGACTGTGTACGTATTCCATTAAATTAAGTTCTCCTGAATAATATCTGACTAATCGAAATAAATAAGTTCTTCTTGTAATTTTATTGTATCTTCTTTAATGCCAATAAATATTGAAATCTATTTTGCATAATAGAACTTAAGAGCGTGTATTCCTTTTCAAAATGTAACTGTCAATTTTTTTAGTGTTTTGGGAATATTTCGTAAAAACTGAATGAAAGTATGATTTTATTCAACTAATTTTTTAGAATGCAAGTTTTGAAAGGTAAATATAACAATTTCATTCGTAAATACAGCATAATTTTGTAATTTATCAACTTAACAGTTAATACTCTTTCAACTGATAAAATAGAAAAGTATGCTTTAGTTATTAAATGTAATTGTCATATTTACCTTTTAAAGCCCACATTCTAAAAAGTTAGTTGAATAAAATCATACTTTTATTCAGTTTTTACGAAATATTCCCAAAAAACTACAAAAATTGACAGTTACATTTTGAAAAGGAATACACGCTATTAACAATCGAATTGAAGTCAGCAAATGGACGATTATGCTCTACCTATCTATAGGACAGCAATTATGGTAAAATTGGACATGACTTATTAATTGATACACCTATTTATCCCTATTAGGTATAGTTAGGTAGGCTTAAGTTTATTTTTGCTCTTATCCTAATCTTTACACCAAACTTGGAACATAGTCAGTGAGAGTGGGTGGTACTCAGTCACTTGAGCTCGTTCACAAAGACTTTACTATTAAGTTTTCTAGGTGGATGTAAAAGAAGTAGGTCCCTGTACTTATCTATCTTAGAATTAATAAAACATCAAAACCGTCATCATAGGCGCAAGTCGCTATTGGACTCGATGACATTTTTAAACACTAAAAGCTTATAATACCGTTAGGATCATTGAACGTAGGCAGGTATCGTAGCCTAGTTAGGCAAAACAGTTCCTCCAAAATATTACTTATACATACAGAAGGCTTATAGATATATTAACTTTTTAAAAGAAACCCTGATTTTGCACGCTTTGACTGTTAACTCTACTTGCCTGTTGGCGGTTTAAAGCTATTCTGTACTCAAAGGCCATACCAATAAGTATTTAATTAACGGCTTATTTAAATAAGGTACCTTACCTAAACTATAAAAAGTTGTACGCTCCTAAAAAGTTCTACAATAAAGAGACGACTCCGCATATTTGTATGTATGAGATAAAATGTTTATCTTAATAATTTAATAAATAATTAACGATAACAACATAGAAACCAATAAAGCAAATTATTCACTAACGAGTTCTAAGAACATTAACACAAGATCGAGTGTCGCATCACTTCTATTTCAGTCAGGTAACTACAGAAATACAACGAATTGCAGAAACGAGATCTGGCGCACTGAATTATTATTAGCGCTCAAGTTCTAGTTACTAAATGCATATATATGCAACTGCTTATACAATACATTAGCTACATTAACAAATATCGCTAAAGGATAGTAGTGATATAACGCATGTTCATTCTCTCACATTCGAGAATGCGAATGCTAATATTCATATCAAACATCGCGAAAGCAAATGCGAATGTCGATCTTCAAATAAAAGGTATTGAGTTTGACATTTCGTGGTAGCCATGTAAAAACCTAACGTAGCCGAGCTGGCCCATGTTTCTAGATACCACACACTAGCACGAGACATCGTCCGTGTAAAATTCAATCATCAAAGTAATTTCTGCTACAAAAACCTTGCCTAAATTAATGTTTCAATGTGTGCATGATGGCTACGCTGAACTTTCATGCAAAGCAGTTCTATTACCTTTTTCTCTGTTCAGCCCTGTGATGCTCCATCAAATTTGTAGAAAGCTAACTTAGAAAAGGCACTAGTGCATTGAACAACAAAATCATTCATCTGTTCTATTACTAGTTACTAAGATAATAAATAATTTTATTAGTTTCCACATTTAATTTCCAGAGCATCGTAAAATAAATGCATGTCCATCATAAACAAAATAAAATGTTAAAATTGAGTGATCTATTCATAGCACATCAATGAGTACATAAATAGCGTCTGTTTTATGTGGTGCTCCAGACCGCTTATTAAGATTTATGGGGTTCGGTACTTATCTCTTGATGCACTTTGGTTACACCATTCATATTTGGGGATTGGGGACTGGCGCCAGAGTGCTGTGGTGAAGGGATTCGAAAGAATTCGAGATCACATAAAGTTTGCTTGGCTCTTTGATATCAAATATCTTTTTGGGCAACAACACTTAGGCAGACCTTTGAATTGAACTTCTTTGATGTAGGCAGTTTAAGTAAAGTATTACCTAAAACTAGTCAAATAACCCTTCATAATAATAAATTAAATCAAATTCGTGATTATGTTTATATTAGACTGATTGCAATGTTTGGTTAAAAATTAAACATCAACATTTTGATGTCTTGTAAACAATTTTGCCTTCGACGCAACTAATTTTACAATATTTAACGACTAATAAAATCTTGTAAATGCTTTGTTAACACAACAACGTGATTTGGCGTCTAATCATGTAAAATTTACCTATATTATGACCACCAACACATAAACGTTTAGTCATGGAGATATTTTATTGCGATATTTCAAGATGGTAGGTACCTTATACCATAAAACTTCCAGATTCTGAAACTTTAGGGTTGTCTACCTGATGTTAGGTGTCTACCAATGGTGGCAGATAATTTCTATCACCGCCATTAACAACATAGTTAGGTACTATCAAAAAAAATACGCTTTATATTTGTTGGTCGTTCTTACCTACGAGCACACGCAGAGAAATTTCAGCTTTTATAAAGTGACATAAGACGGCTCTGGCTCTCCCTCCATAAATCATTACCCACACCCACGACCCACAGAATTACTTGTTACAGATATTTACCTTCAGTAGGTAATGTTACATACAATTCGAGTGATTGCAGGCTTTGTAAAAAAAGTTTATTTAAAAGAAAATACTTGTAGTTTGTGGCGATTCGAGATCCACAATTATTTTGGCGAATCTCCACACCTGTCGTCGACTATAAGAATTCGTAGACTGCATTGCGTCTATCTTTGTATGTAAGCACTTATCTACTGAATTCTACTGCATTCAATTTGGTAACTTTTGCCGCATTGTCAAGTTTCACAATAGACTTCTAATTAGTACTTTAAATCTTTTTTATCATGCAATAGTTTGTTAGGATGTGTGGATGTTTGTAACTCTTGTGTCACGTTGTGAATAGTACACATATTGTGTGATGAGAAGACTTCTCACGAGCTTAGTCGCGCTTTGTCGCAAAAACTACAGGATGTATTCTGATGAAACTATTTACTTTTTATCGACGCACCACGCGGGTAGCAACTAGTAAATATAGAAGAACCTCTACTTAATATAATTGTGTACTTACGTGAATTCTCGTGTGTGTGCGTGCGGTGCCCACAACAGCAGGGCCATGGCGACCCACCATATTCTCTGGGGACAAGACCACGTTACTTTAATAACTTGAATATTAACGAACGCGTAAACTAAGTCATGAGTAGTCGTTACGAGTGACGACGAGCTCGCTTTCAGTGCTGGTTTATTCACTGATAAAAACTGACAACTAAAAGTATTTATAGGTAATCTAAGCCTCATAGCATAGTATATTTACCTTCACAAGAATCGAAGTGAATCTTAGTGGCTAAACTTTAAAGAGATGATTAAATTTATTTTTAAAAACAGTTCTAATAGATTCAATAATTTTATCGAAACTTCATATTTTTACCCGACTGCGTCAGAAGGAGGGTTATGTTTTTCGAGCGTATGTATGTATGTATGTATGTATGTATGTATGTATGTATGTCTATTTCTTTGGCACGCCCTACAGCCCTAACGGCTAGACGGATTTTGACAAATGAGGTGTCGTTGAATTCGTCGAAACAGTGATAGTGACATAGGCTATATAAATTTTCAAAATGGCGCCGGCAAATGAAAAAAAAAGGGGGGGGAGGTATGGATTTTCTTTTCATCATAGTAATATGGGTATCAAATAAAAGGCCATGAAAAGACCATTTCAAAAATATATACTTCTTATCACATTTATATTACTGATTAAACACAATTTACCAATTTATATATCGGCACGCTCGCGCGTCCGAAGTGGGTGGAAGTTAGTTTGTATGTTCGCTCACGCTAATCTTGGCAACTGTCGGTCGAATTTGAATAATTGTTTTTGAATTTGATAGTTTAACTCACGATTAAGGCTCATTGATCTCAAAGAGATTTGATTTCTACAAATTAATAGATATAAAAAAAACATGTCGGTTAAAAGAACTAAAAAGAGTGAAATAAAAAATAATTATTAAAAAAACAAAAAACCCGACTGCATAATTATATAACTTCGTTTGTCACCGCCTGCAACATCATAAAGAATTTAGTTTGACATATTTCATTTGTTGTTAATGAATTTAATGTAGATAATGCTATACTTGTTTTTATCTTTTTAGTTCTTTTTTTTAAGCAGTCGGGTTTTTTGTTTTTTTAATAATTATTTTTTTATTTAGGGTTACGTAGTATCCACAAGGAAGTCTTAAAGTATAGTTTCGCCATGTCCGTCCGTCTGTCTGAGGCATAGCGTCGTTAAACCGATAGTGCAAAATAGCAGCAGGACCTATCATAACTGGTAAAATGTGGATGTTATACACCTCTGATAGGCCTTTTTGGGTAATATTGGTGTGATGCTATGTTAATGTCATTGTTTTCCCGCCACCTTATAGAGTAATTATACTCTTGGCCAATAATTTCTTTTCAATCTTTTCATTGAATTTAACGGGTCATCAAACAATCAAAATTATTTTAACGTTCTAAATAGAACTACGGCATGTCTGTCATTATGCCAAAAGAGGCATGCTAATTAGATTAAGCCAAAAAAAAATAAGGGAAAAAATAGGAAACCATAAAAATAAATGGGCTATCCCGATATTAGCGTATTCAAACAAACAATAAAAAATAAGGCCGCGGTTCCGCCTGCGTGTGTAATTTCGTAGACAGATAGACAAACATACAAACACAGAGATACAGATATCTACAATATACAGAGTTGGATATTTTAAGTATAGATAGAGTTTAATAGTAAAATTATGTATTAATTATTTATGTATTAATTATTTATGTATTTATGTATGAATTGGCTAATCCTTTCACCACGATGGCAAGTCAAAATAAAATTAGACTCATGCAGCCATCGACACGACGAAGAAGAAGAAGAAGAAGTAAAATTATGTGAAAAAGTAGCGTTTGGAATAGTTATTAAATTAAATTCTTACAAAAATAGTTATTTGCAACGAAAAAGGTAGAAAACAAGAATATCGATCTATGACTCGTGTACATTAAATAATTATTTAAAATCATCACATTTGTTTTTTATGCAGTGACCATAACATTACTTACATACCGAAGTCAATAAACAACTGAAGACGTGAGTGGATGAAGGGGATATGATACAGTTTGTAAATATGGAGATAATGGGCACCAAAGTTTTGTTATTATAATTTTATGTTGGTACATGTCCATTTCATTACTTGGTATTTCTAAAACTAAGCTTAAACTGCGTTGTTTAAACGTTTAATATGGTTGGTAGCCACATAACAACTTCATTCAGCGTACAAAACAGTTTTAAAATTACATAACCCCTTCATCCATTCATGTCTTCAACTATTTAGAGCTATAAATAGGGCCAAAAAGGTCATTGGTAATGACAATAAATAACGAATTATATTTAACTAGTCCACAGAGTAACGAGCTGTATCAATCTAATTGTACTTATACCAATTAGGTAACACTACGGAGTGTTTGATCGGTACCAAATCTGGTTTGCCTAGAGTCGTTGGTTGCATGTGTCTCTACGACGATACAATTTTAACTCGTCTATTTAAGTCTTTTAAGTACTTAAGCCTGATTTCGCCAGTTCCTGAAGTTTTAAATAGTTTCCTGCCCGATAACTCTTAGCAAATTTAACTACCTCTATATGTCAAAAGTATCGAATAGGCTTAATTATCATGGGTTCTGGGTTCTGTTCATTATATATCATCGTGAGTTTGTCGGAAACATGTGAATATTGCCCTTAGTTTATTTCATAAAATGTAGAAAAATACGAAAGTTATATGGAGAAACCAAAATTGTTATAATGCAAATTTGAAGGTGGCCTTTATTGTGCTTACAATATGCACTTGACTATTGTGACTGAGATCTTATCACAGCAATACATATTTCTATTTTATAATACTTAATAAATTTTACATTTTTCAAATTTATAATAAACTAATTATTTAAGCAAGAGTCTACTCAGTTTAAAACTTTCAATTAAACCGAACTAAATTATATTTGGTCATCATTTCATTATCAATACCGAGAAGAGAAAGCGCAAAAAAAAAAATAGAAAGAATTAGAGATAACGTTGCCATCCAATAAATGTAAGAATGTAGATAGATAGAAAATACTTTATTTGTACATAATGTCTATAACGAGTAAACAATAAAAAGAAACATAGAAGGAAAAATGTACAAAGGGCGGCCTTATAGCTTAAAGCAATTTCTTCCATACAACCTCGTATGTATGGATAAATCGAAAGAAGCTGGCAATATTATCAAGCAAGATTACAGTTGATTACTCATTGAACTATCAATTATAAATAAATCAATGTCTAAAGAGTATTTTGTAATGAATAGAACACAGAGCGGTCAAGATAATGTGAGTGACCCTTCATTCACGTGTCATCGTTTATCTTATCCACGCCTACTGACAAGTGCTGGCTACCGTGAGGTCCATCGAGTATCTATCTAAGACAATATTCACACTAGAATTGCGTTCCTACAAATTAATAGGCTTTGAAAAATACAGTAAGTAAGTGCGTGTCGTGCCACAATAGGGTCCCTTACTTGGTCAGCCGTTACAGCATAACTTTATTACGGACGTAAAACAGGTTTAATATCTATATTAAAACATTAACTTTATACAAATAATTTTTCAAAGGTTTTTGTATGTTATACAAAATATTTTAAATAACTGCATTTTACACTTTGGTCCCCAATTACTTTTGAACTAATTAAGTTAACGTAGCTCCTAAAGTGTTCCTTGAGAGATTCCATCATGCTTTTGTTCAGATTTTCGATATAAGTAGTTAACTTACACATCTATGCAATTTCAGCTTTCTAGAACTAACGGTTTCGACGCTATGCGGACCGACTGACAGATAGACACACAGACGGCTGGCGAAACTATTAGGGTTCCTTGTAGTTACTACGGAACCCTAAAAATTGTAATACCAGTTAAACACTATGCGTAAAACACGCGTATTGGTGCGAAAAATCGCGCTTCCTTTGCCCCTTGAAACTGTTTATACCAAAGACTATGTAGGTCTTTCATCGTCGGACAGAATCCAATCAGTGCTCGGTAATAAATTGTTAAAAATATTATATATATTAGGGTCAATTTCAACAAGTGGTGTTTTTTGTACCTTATCGGTGAACTTTTTTATTTATAGCTTTTTTGGATATTTTTTAGATTTATTGTAATCTATATGATACTAAATGTCCCCAATTTTACGCACATGATCGTATCATTTAAGACTGAAGAGAAATTTGAGTTTGAATTTGGGTTGTCACCGATACGATAGGCTGACCACCGATTAGTTTTCTGTACACCGATATGAAATGCTTGAACACCGAAAAGGTGTGCTTATCCACCGATATGGTAAATCTGACCACCTTTGCACCATTGTTTCGTCAATAACTTTGGTTACATCAGAGTTTTATACCTTATTTGAAAGCTTATGAAAATTTTTATGTTTTTAGGGTTCCTTCCCTAAAGGAAATGGAACCCTTTTACGGAGACTTCGCTGTCCGTCCGTCCGTCCGAACGTCCGTCTGTCTCCAGGATGTATCTCAAGAACCGTGATGACGTTGAAATTTTCACAGATGATGTATAATTATTGCCGCTATAACAACAAATACTTAAAGCTAAATAAAATAAATATTTAAGATCGAGAGTACCGAACACAATGTGTCAAAAGTTCAATTGTGCGATGCTTTTACCATCGAGGCTTTATAGATGCAATAGTATATCGGTCTTCAAAATTTACTGTTTGTCCCTAATTCGATTATAAAATGTCTTTTTTTTTAATACTATGTTTAATGTAGACAATATTTTGCATCTATTTTAAATTTGCGTATATTTTGCGACAGGCGTTCTGGCTATGAAAATTACGCAATCTACTTTAACTATGCACACACCACGATCGGTCTAGAAAATTTGAATTTTTCTGGGTACAAACAGACAAAGGTATTTAACATCGTACAATTTCAGTATCGACACAGTGCGTTCGGTATTGTAAAAATCGCAATTTTCGAAAACTCATATTTTCTTTACCTAACGAAATTACTGATATCAATAAAATGTTTTAGAAGCAAAATAAATGACACAGGGTCCACCGATGTGATGAACCGACCCACCGACTCGATAAACTGATCCACCGATACGATTAAGAAATCCACCGATGTCTTAAAACTGTTAATACACAAAAAAATAATACACTGAGCAGATAAATTATACACCGATAATGTTTTTTCACCGATCAGGTGGAAAATTGTCGTATCGGTGGGTAAAATGACCACCGATTCCACCGATAACGGTACAGCGACGAGATAAATTGCACACTTTTTTTTAAATTTCTAATGAACTATAATAACTAGGACAAATTGAACTACAGCCAATAAAGCTAATTCAGTTACTTTCTCTGTATGGATCAAACAAATATAAAATAACAACATATTACAATATAAAAAATCATTCTCCGATAAGATAAAATATTTGTCGCCTAGCAATTTTCATGGTGTACTTACGTTTTTTGCGGGCAAATGCAGCGATGTAGAAAGCGTCCGTCTTCACTGCGCATTAGGGCAGTACTAACATGAAATAATAATCAGGGAGGGGACACTGTCAGACTTGCCTATGTAAAGTTATGTCTAAATTACTTTTTGGCACCGAAAAGCCAAGAATTTCTGGGACAAGTACGTTTGTGCCTCTCATTAATAAATATGGATAGTTAAATAATAGAATATGCTATTTATCAATGATGAAACTAATATCCTACGAAATAGGGTAGGTTGTAACCTTAATTTACTAATATTCATTAAATTATAAGCGATTTTGTTTGTAAAAAAAGTACTGGGACAGCACCGACAAGCGAAAATTTGGACTTTAGGAATTTTTTTCTACCCTTAAATTTCATCATAGCCCATTAATATTTTTGCCCCCACCCTATATCTACCTATATAATACTATAAAAATCAATTTAATACAATATTCTTCTTTTCAAATACGAATTTCAACGAGGACAGAAAAAAAGTCGTTTGGGAAATCGACCCATTATCTTCGTTGAACAACGCATTTCGTAATTCCCAGAATTCGTAGGAGTAAAATGTGAAACTGTTAAGTTCGTCCATGCTGTCATATGACCACGTCATTCACTTTCTATGCCCAAGAACATTGTGCTAAACTGTTACGTAGAGCTAGTCAATAGAACTTTTTATTATTCTGTGAGTTAGGCTGAATGTGAATGAACATTGTTAGCGTAGCGGTCAGATGCGTCTTATTAGTGTTCCTCCATGATTGTAGGTAACTACCAGAGTTTATGGTGTCGGTGTCAGATGCCAAATCTTCGATAATATTCAGGTAATCTATACAACACCCGGCACTACGGGGAAACAGGAAAAAATTCGCTTCCAAAATAAAGGTAATAATTAAGAAGTAAGAGTCGATGAGAAGTACAAGATAGCCTTTCAAAAGACATCAACGCGTTAATTCGGTGAATACGTTTGAATAGCCATTGAAAAGACATCAACGAAATGTATGTTTTTAAACTTTCGCGATTTGAGAACATTTTCAAAAATTAGACAACGCGGCAACGGGTCTAAATCGCTTATTATAAAGGTAAATAGGAATGATGCAAGTCATTTCGAAACGTCAAGCATAGGTATTTATTTATCTTTATAATAATTACGCGATTTAGACCTTTTGAAAAATCAACGAAATGTGTTAATGTTGATGAGCTGCCGCTGCCGCTGGAATACTAGAGCAGTAGGCACAGCGGAAACCATTTCATAGCTATGTCTAGTAGTAGTCTAGTTGCTAAGTGCCTCGTCGGTTAGCATAATATATATGTCTCTCCACGCATGGTGCCGGGTTCAATTCCCGGGCCAAAGTGTTGTTTGAGATTTTGCTGTTAAGAAATTCTTAGTAGCAGCAAAGAATTGGATTTGTGCCTGGTGGATTACGATAGGTGAAATGTGGTATAGTAGAGCAGCAGGCACAGCGGAAACCTATTTGTAGAAGTATCTAGTAGTGTAATTGCTAACTGACCCGTCGGTCTAGTGGTTAGCGTATATATATGTCTCTCCACGTATGGTGTCTGGTTCAATTCCCGGGCAAAAGTGTTGTTTGGGATTGAAATTCTTTGTAGCAGATTTATGTCCGTTGGATGGCGATAGGTGAAATGAGTCTGTTATACACAATTAGATAGCATATTTATTTTCATCAACATACATTAAAAAGTTGCATACGTTTTTTGTATTTTTATATTTTCAAAAACCTTACTTGTAATTTGCAAATACAAATAACTAGTATTCTTGTAAGATCACTCCGTGGTGTAATAGGCAGGATTCGAACCAACGACCTCCCGATCGATGCCTTATTCATTGCGCCACGGCCGCTTGAAACCCACGGCTAATTTTTTTTTAATTTTCACTTATCATCCATATTTTTTAGATGATTGTATAATGAATTCATGTATACCTTTGGTTAAGCATATGTATATGCTTTGTTTATTTCCGTTACGCTTAATGGCTCGTTATCGGATTAATTAATCGTAATGAATGAATCTCTGTCCGACAGACAGATTATGGCGGTGAGACGGAAGCGCTTGTAATTACAAATAGAATAGGTATGGTTCTATCGGCGTACTTACTTACTTGCTATCTGTAACCGAAACATTAAAGTAATGCAGCTTTATATGTATAAGACTGCGGTTGCAACTCACTGAAGTTATCTGTTTATTTATTTTTTATTTATTTATTTATTTAACTTTTTGCACACAAAATGGTACCTACATAGGTGGACTTAATGCCTAGTGGCATTCTCTAACAGTCAACCTAGGGTGGTGCAGAGAAACAAAGGTAGGTGCGTTTCGATAATACTTATAAAGAGAAAAATATTGAAAATCGATTAAATACATATTAATACATACATAATACTTTAAATACGTCAATAATATACATATATATATATATGGGTGATTCCTGGGAAGCTTGATTTTGACGGTCACATCGTAATATTATCTAAAATAATAGACATACATAGCTTAATTAGCACTCATACGATTCCTTGACTATTATAGTAATGAGGCCTATTGATTAAAATAACAATGTAAAACTGAAAATTGGTTTAAAATCCATTTGAAACTGAAAAACGGGGTGATTTAGCTTGAATTTTACGTGTCACACGCGTAACCTGTACTTTGTAATGACGATTTATTTTGTCTACGCTTATAGCTTTATATTAATTCATATATTTTTGAATACCTAGAAAGTGCTGCTATCCTATTATAATCAATATGTTATAAAAAAATAAAACTTATAGTAGCTATGGTCATTCAAAAACATGTCACGCGGCGGGCGTCGTTTCAACCGTGCGACGTAAAATAGCAACCAAATTCGGTTCGAACGTGGTAGGCATCTCGCGATTGGTTCGACACATCGCCAGTTTACTGGCAGTGCTCAAACGTAAAGGTGGTGTCGCTCAGTTTCGCGCAAAATAAGTTAGGTGAGTTCTTTGACTACTACACGTTTTGGTCCTACAGGGTTGATACATTCCATAGCTTGTTTTACTACGTAGTTGAAAATACTTTCACCTTAATGCTTTAAGATCATGAATACTTATATCCTTGAGTAAACTTTCAAGTAAAAATATGTATAATATTATTAATAGATTCATTGTTATATCCTAAAATGTAAATTGTCGTGAGATCCGTGGGCGCAGATCCGTGGGTTTTAAGCCACGGATCTTTGTTTTCGGCCATGAATCTTTGTCCTGTACGCTGGCGAGTTCTGCCAAAGGTACTACCTTGTAGACTGACACTGTTCTTGCTATTTATCTATTTACTAATGATGTCAATTAATGAAAGTGTTTTTTAGAGTTCCGTATTATCTACTAGAAAGCCATATAGTTTCACTATGTTTGTCTGTCCGGGCCCTAGCATCTAGACTGTTAGTGCCGGTAAGCTGAAATTTTGTAAACATATGTATGATAACTATGGCTACAAAGTGATAAAATTAAATCTTGAAGAAAAAAAAATTGGAGTAGGTACTTTTGCTACGAGTAAAGGGGGTTTTTTTTCTTTCACGTACCTCTTAATGTAGAGTATCATTAAATAGGTATGTAGGTTTTAAAAGCATTAAGGGTATGCAAAGGTAATTTTTTACTCTGAGATCTGCTAAAAATATTTTTAACCATGGATAGTATTTTTTTGTTTAAATAGCCCTCCCCCTCTTAAAGCTAAACAATTGGCTCAAGAAATACAGAATAATTCGTTACTGTGGTATTACTGAATACGGTACAGAAGACATGCTACATACGTTGCGCGCTCTATGTTTGCGTTGCTCGGGCATCGCTCACAGACACAATTTCTAAGACTACTTTCGTTCGCACGCGTACGGCCCCTGGACCCCCGCGTGCCCGCCGAGTGTAGGTATAGCAACTTAGGTATATGCATGAGCTAGTTTTCTGTAGCCAACGATTTTGTGGTAGTATTATAATATAATGAAGGAAAAGTGTCACGGCTAAGTCCGAATTGAAAAATGCAATTACTTGAAATAATTCGTACAAAATCCATAACCTTTGTTAATAATGAATTGTTTGAAGATGTTACTTATTTAATAAAATTAATTAATACAAGTATATTTAATACAAGTAGGTCAAGCAGTGAGCCCCTCTTAAATCTGTATTACTAGGTATGCTCTAACGGTTGATTATGGAACCCTACACTGCATTTGGCCCAACAAGCACTTGGCCGGTTTATAATTATGCTTTTCCATGTACTGGGAAAAAACGGTAGTCCAGCATTATTAGAGTCCTCAATTGTCTAGTTTTTATATTTACTTTATACGACGTATGTAGCGAACGAGCATGTAGTTCACCTGATGTTATATGTAGCTGTAGCCCATGAAAATATCTACAATCCACAAAGCAGATTGTAGATGCGTCGCTTCACCTGAGGGCTACGGTGCTTTGCTTCATGTACCTGTAATTTCAGGACCTGATTTCACCACCGAACTGGATCACAGTAGTGAAAGCATTCGTATTTGGTGGTAGTTTAAGGTAGGATGGCGGCTTTACCACCCCTTGAGCTCCTCTACCACCATCCCTGACTTACCTTTATTATTTGTTAAAATTAAACACGTTTTTATAATTATTCTAACTTTTGTTGATTTTGTTTTTGCTGATTAAGTGAATAAAAATATTATTACTAGACAAATGATGTTTTATTTACAATTTCGTTTAATATTCTTTAAAATAAACGACTTTTAAGCTATGCCGCCTCGTATTTCATATGCTACCTAAGATCCATGTTTTTTTACATGAGATCCGTGGCGACCCAAAACAAACATATTTTTATTTCCGAAACTATTATGTTTACGTGAGTGCCTTATGGACAGAAAAGTTTGTTTTTAAGCTCTCTTTTGCTACATATTTTTTGTTTTCACAAAACTTGAAAAAAAAAAAATGCCATGGATCTTACGCCAGGAACGCTTCTCTCAGGAATCACCCATATATATATATATATATATATATAAATATATACACATATATATAAATAACAGATGAAGAGAAGGGGGATGAACAATTAAACATTATGAAGATTCCGCCAATTTTTGGTTAAAAGTTTGCGTACTTTAATTTTGAAGGTATACCGGGTTCTTGCCATCCTGATATCTTCCGGTAGCGCATTCCACAAAAGAACAGATTGTACGAAGAAAGAAGAATTGACGAAGCCAGTAGTATGGCGGTATGGCGTTAGGTAAGAAGGCGGAGTAGGAGAATTAAGAAAGGAATAAAGGGTGGTGAGTGCACGCAGGCTACGGCGTGGGCGAATGGGTAACCATTTGAGCTCGGAGCGATAAGCAGACACATGGTCATACTTAAGAAGATTGAAAACGAATCGAATGCAGTTATTGAGAAGTCGGTCATATTTGTTAAGAATGTCTGCATTCAGGTCGAAATAACACACATCACCATAGTCAATTATTGGGAATATCAAAGTTTGCACAAGCATTGCCTTGGTCTTGGATGAGGGGAAGTTTTTCAGACGGTACAAAGAGCGTAGGGAAAATGCAACTCTTTGGCTAACGCTGGATGAGTGAGCTTGCCAATTAAGAGTGCTGTCGATATAGAGACCTAGGTCTTTGACCGCAGGACTTAGTGCTATGTTCAACCCGTTGTACCTTATTGGTGGCAGTGAAGATGTGTGAAGTCTATTCACCATACGCTGGCTACCTGTAATGAGTGCCTGACATTTAGATGGGTTGACAACAATACCGAACCGGTCAGACCAATTTTTTATAGCCACTAAGTCCTGGTTCACCTTATCGATCGCCTCAGATACATTTTCGACGCCTGCCTGTGCATACAACTGCAAATCATCGGCGTAAAGATGATACGCACACCGAAGATTAAGAGTAATAAGATTGATAAAGATAGAAAAAAGTAATGGAGAGAGTATGCCGCCTTGGGGGACGCCAGAGAAGAGTTCACACCAACTTGATGTAGAGCCATCAAGGCGCACCGACTGCTGGCGTCCACGAAGATAAGATGAAACCCAATCCAGCGTTCCAGAAGAGATCATAAGTTGAGAGAGGGTTGATAGAAGGATCTCATGATTGACGGTATTAAAGGCGTTCGAAAAGTCTACCAAAGCTAGCACTGTAACTTTGGTATCCTCCATGCCCGCCTTCATATCGCCAATCACTTTGAGAAGGGTAGAGGTAGTGCTGTGCCCAGGCTTGAATCCAGATTGGTACGGGCTGAGAAGGTTGTGACCATACACAAATGCAGACATCTGTTTGTGGACACAGGCTTCGAGCACTTTGGAGAGGAAAGGAAGAATTGATATTGGTCGGAAATGATTTACGGACTGTTTAGTTTTTTTTTTAACTGAAATCTATAGATACTTATATTATTATCATATAAATAAACATAAAATTAATTAAGAAAACCTGAACATCAATATAAGCCAAGAATATGATAATAGGTATGATTTTGTTTTGTATTATTTAATATTTAGAATGTAATACCTATTAGATAAAATAAATATAATATAAAAAAGCAATAAATAGTAGATTTTTAACCAAGGAGATAAAGCAGTGTCTTCTTTCGCGAGTGACGATTTAAATCGCGAACGTTACGAAGGACTCGAGGTTTACTCCCGAGCGTAGCGAGGGTGTTAAAAACTTAAATCACGAGCGAAGTTCCCCAAGACTAAGACAGCTTTATCACCGAGGAAAATACTATACTTTTCGTACCATTTGCGAAAAAATTATCAAGAGGATTGATAGATTAGATTATTGGATATAAGGTATCATTCTTAACGATAAAACATCTTATTAACTAAACAATAGGGATGATGACTCCCCCGTAAATAATAAAATGAATACCTTATCAAAATATAGGTAAACAAACACCAAAATTCCTAGACTAATATTTCTTTGTCGGAAAAGCAAAGGCATCAAGCTCATACGGTCTCGTCGGTTTTCGTAATTTAATTTCATAACTGCATACATAGAGTACATAAAAAAAGCAGGAGAGAATGTCACTTATAAAATGATGGAAGCACCAAAATGGCGGCGGTCTGTTTATGTGTGCATGTGTTAGGGGTTACCAGCCATGAGAAATATTACCCACATTTTTACAATAATTTAAATAAATATTTTAGAGGTTTAGTTCTTATATTTTTTTATTTGCTGCTTTTTACCATCAAACATGATATAGGTAGTTTTATACTACCGTGGCCAAAAACCAAACAATATAAAACAACTTTATGATTGAATTTCGAAACAAAGTTGATTTTATATTTCTAGCAGTCGATGCGGGCCTGCAGCTGGAAGTTGTTTGTTTTTATTAAGGGAATATGTACAAAATTCGTTGCTCTGGGCACTTCTGACGCAAGGCAGCGAAGATGCTTTAGTGCAGCTACCCAGTTTTTGGAAAATATTTTAAAATTACGACTCCTACGGCGCTTCCTGATTCTTAGATGGTGAAGATGCTTTAGGACTAAAAACAGGGAAAGAAAATTGTACTGAATTTAAAATTAAAATTTAAATAACATTCTCCTCCTAGAGGATGAATGAATCATCCTCTAGGAGGAGAATGTTATTTAAATTTTAATTTTAAATTCAGTACAATTTTCTTTCCCTGTTTTTAACAGATTAAAAATGACTATTGTTATGTTCGCTTTTTTTGGCATAGAATGTCACTTTTATATCCTATTGTATATATAAATTTTATTTTTATATTTTCTTTTTTTTTTGTTTCTTTTATATCCTCATTTCAGATCATTATAATTAACACCCACTTATTAACCTTGAGAAAAAGGTTTCCTCAAACCCTTAAAAGAGCAAAGATAATCTAGAATTTCTAAACCACGCTAGGTATGTGTATGCATCACTGAACCCGCAGTAAAAACAGGTCTAGTCCTCATTAAATGTCACTGGTCTATGATGAGTACTTACTATAAGCTATGTGTTGTCGGTTGATCAACTCAATGGCTGGCTAATATAACTGTAACCCAATGCCCTTATTGCATTTAATGTAGGCAGTATGCAGGTGACACACTATATTTTTAACCGACTTCAAAAAAAGAAGAGGTTCTGTATTCGATCCGTATGTATGTATGTATGTCACCTTTTTATGTTCGCGATTTTCTCGGAAACTACTGATCCGATTTGAATGCAGTTTTCGGTATTTTAATCCTCGTGTTTCAAGGAAGGTTTTAGTATATAATTTATCAGAATCTGATGAAGATCTTTGGAGACAGGCAACGGAACTCTTCAAAAACGAATAGCTAATGAACCTCGTTTTGTGCAATCGTGTATCTATGTATTGTTTTCACCACTACATAACATAACATCATGCCTGTGTATGCTTTGAAGGGTAAGCAGAGACAGCCTACTTACCTACCCTTAAAGTACCGAAAGCTCTGCTTAGGTTTGTACGGGGCTTACGTTTCAGCATATTTGTTATTATCGTAGTGATAACTTATGATCATGAAGATCTCAGAAAGAATTTTTTGATAATATATAAGGATTTGATAAAAGATCTTTAAGGTGGCCCTCCGAAGGCAGCGTCAGCGAACCTGAGTGTAGCATCGCAGCATATTATCATACAAAAAAGCTGCTTTAGAGGTAAACGGGCATTACAAATTACAAATGAAACACAAATTAATCTGTCTCATATACCCGTAATCTGTCCATTTTGGCCAAAGGTTTTCGGTCATGGGGATGGTTAAGTAGTTTGTTAGTGCTCAAGTCTGCAATAGCGATCCCATCCAATGACTTGACTCTGTTCAGTGCCACGTAGCATTGGCCTTTCGCGAACACTTTAGAACCAAGGTCTATGACAGCTTCATTGAGAGTGGTTCCTTGCAGTTCTTCCTAACCCCATCGTTAAATCTAAAAAACTAAGACACTAAAAAGCTTGAAATAAAAAAATAAAATAAAAACAACTAATTAAAGAAAAAGAATATTCTTAACTCGAGCGTATTCTAAATATTATAATATGTACTAATGTTTTTCAAAGAAAAAGGAACCGCCTTCAAAAACTCAAAAGTAAAAAATAAAATATTCACTAAACTTTGCTTACCTTTATATTAATTTGTTTAAAACAATAAACCCAAATAATTATGTAATACCAATTAATTATATTTTTTTGAATTCGGCGCCAAATCACATAATTGCTGATAAGTTTACGAATGCATTCGATAGATGGCGTTGTACATTTTTTCTGAATCGCCATATAGTTTCGTTACGAGCTTAAAATTAAATATAAATACCGTGCTCTTGCTTCCACTTTTAACGTAATATGCAGCGCCCTCTAGAGCATTACAAATATTCAGTAGCATATTATTGTCCTACAAAGCTAGTAATAAAGTTTCTTATTGGACGAGTTGGATGTGCTGACCAGACTAGACGATAGTCATTCATTACTCTTACGTGAATGTTTACTGAACGCAGATTTGATTGGATGAGTTTTACCTCGTTATTTAATCATCTTTAGATCCTGTCAGGATCTAAAGATCGGTCAGGAACTCAGGATCATCCTGAGTTTCCATTAATTTTTGCAATTAGGTAAAGAAGGTTTGATAAATTACCTTATTGTCAGCATATTTTTTAGTTTTAATTAGTATTTGTTTTGTGAGTTTTCAATCACTAGTTAAATAAGGCTTTGATAAATTACTGCCCGCATTTATAATTTTAATTGGTATTTGATTTTGTGATTTTTTCAACAATTATTTCGGTAAATACGGTTTTAATTGTTATTTGATTTTATGATTTTTTTAACAATTATTTCGGTAAATACGGTTTTAATTGGTATTTGATTTTGTGATTTTTTTAACAATTATTTCGGTAAATACGGTTTTAATTGGTATTTGATTTTATGATTTTTTTAACAATTATTTCGGTAAATACGGTTTTAATTGGTATTTGATTTTGTGATTTTTTTAACAATTATTTCGGTAAATACGGTTTTAATTGTTATTTGATTTTATGATTTTTTTAACAATTATTTCGGTAAATACGGTTTTAATTGGTATTTGATTTTGTGATTTTTTTAACAATTATTTCGGTAAATACGGTTTTAATTGTTATTTGATTTTATGATTTTTTTAACAATTATTTCGGTAAATACGGTTTTAATTGGTATTTGATTTTGTGATTTTTTCAACAATTATTTCGGTAAATACGGTTTTAATTGTTATTTGATATTATGATTTTTTCAACAATTATTTCGGTAAATACGGTTTTAATTGGTATTTGATTTTGTAATTTTGCGCCGACTTCAAAAAAATATAATTAATTGGTATTACATAATTATTTGGGTTTATTGTTTTAAACAAATTAATATAAAGGTAAGCAAAGTTTAGTGAATATTTTATTTTTTACTTTTGAGTTTTTTTAATTACTTGTAATTATAGAGCTGTTTAGAAAGAAAGTTCTTAGCTCACTCCCTTTTTTCGCTCAGATATCTTGTCGGTTACAGGAAGAGAAATCTTGTAAAATACCTACACCTAATGAAACACAACATCACGCCTAATTATCAGGCAGAGTATGGCAGAGCTATTGATATCCACATGGGGATCGGATCATGTCCCTCAAACGAAAAAACAATCTGACAGCTAGACATCGAACTCTAAACTCTTTCGTGGTACAGATATGGTGTGGTGTGGTAACATTGCATATGCAATGTTTTTCTTGGGTACCACAGGCGTGGGATATCCCACGCCAGACACTTTTACTTCTCAAAGTTTAGGGGTGTTTGTCAATGGGCTGAAACCATGCTAAGTGTCAGCCATAGTGGAGAGTTATTTCTACCATTAGCAAGAACAAAATATCCAAAAATTACGCTTCATACAGTAACGTAACTTTCTTTTAAAAAATATAGGTACATCGAAAAGTCTTGTCGTTAAATTTTAAGCTATAGTAATTTTTTATTTTAGTTCTTTCTATTAAAAACATTAAAAGGTTGTCCGCATCGGATCCTAATAACATACTATGCAATGCCACCACGATCCAAATTCGTTATTTTGAGGCACACGGAAAGTTTCATCCTTTACAATATGGTGTTAGTCGGACGCCACGAGCTCCTAGACTTATAATAAAAGTATTCTAAAAAAATCTTTGAAGCATTCGATTACAGATGTGGGATTAACTAAGATAACGTTATAAAATATTCATGACTTTGTATCGTATCTAATTATGTTAACTAAATACAATAAAATACATCATATACACCTACCTACGCACAGACAACAACTGTTAAACATGCATATAAAATTACCATTAAAATAGTCGTGCTTATGTTAATCGTTAAGTCGATAGAACTCCTACGGTGAGGTCTTGGCTTTTATTACATTACGTGATATCTATGTTAACTTTCTTTATTTTTTAGTTTTCCTGGAAAGCTTATCAAATATTGTCAAATATCTGAAACATCTCGCAAATGAGAGCTTTAACAAATTAATAAAATTGAAGTGTCTGTTTTTAATGTTAATATAACAATGTTTTTTAAGTTGATATAGTTATTTGCACGATGCCTACGTCTAAAATACAGGTTTTAAATTTTTTTGTCTGTCTGTCTGTCTGTCTGATTGTATCGACTAATCTTCTAAACGGCTCGACCGTGCCGCGTAACATATTGTTTGTTTGTTATAGCTAATCTCAGGCAGAATGATCGTATTTAAATATTTTTTTTGTGTTTAATAGTTTATCTATCCATTAAGGTATTTTGATATTATTAACATTTAAGCTGAACTCTACGCCACGCGGACAAAATCGCGGTTAAAAAGCGGCTAGTATTTAATATAATGACATTCTGTAGTAAGTATAGAATGCCTGAAAATCTTCCAGTAAAAAAAGGTCGCGTAGCATCTTAATCGTTAAAGGTTTCTCACTAATTAGGCTTCGCCAGTCCTTTATCGAATGACGAATTGTTACAAGGCATTGCTCATTTTAGCAACCAACAGTTCCAAGGAAAAGCAAGCTTATTACCAGATTAGTTTACAACTTTACAGCAAATCAATTTATTTTCGTAGTGTTTTGGAAAACAAAGGCATATTGACGCTCATAAACTCGATTGACGTCAATCGACAAAATACCTTTGTAAAGCGTAGATGCAAGCCGCTTTTCAGACAGGAACATTATAACTGCTCGATGAATAATATAATGTTCGGAATGCCAACCATGAAACCGATGGTTAAGAACACAGACGTAAGAAATTTCAAAAAAGTTCTTATCATCAGGGTAAGTAATAAAAAAAAACAACAATGAAAAAGTGCATTATGTGCGACATGGCGACATTTATTGAAACCACAAAGTTAATGCTCATTTGCAAAAATAACCACGATTGCGCAACAAATTGAATGATCACAATGTTCAATTTGTTCAGAAAACAGGTTTTTTTGGAACATAATATTTACCCGTAGGCTAAAAATACTAATCATTATGGAAGCTATGTCGTCTAATAATCTGTACGGCCTGTACCTGATAATACAACCATAATAAATTTTAATATTGTACACAAGTTACTGTGCAGATATCTATTGGTATATAAATGACATTCCGTACGTGATAACAAGTAACTTTCTTTAGGTATACGAATGCTGAAAAGCCTAGGTTATTACTTGGAGAGAAGAATGGACGGAAACGAATGCTGGCGCACGTTCTGCTACGAATATTACATTACTCACTAAGCCAGGATTCCAGGGAAAGTTATATTTATCGCACCTAATCTCACTCTTACCAGTGAATTGAATTCAATATATAACTTAATTCTACTAAAAGCTCCATTAGAAAATATGTCGCCTTTGCTATCTGTACTTCATATTCCCATGGGAAAATAATAATAATAGCAATAAGCTCTACGTAATTTACTGAGAAACGACCTCAGGGAAGATAAAATCACTCCAGTCAACACATTCATTCAATATCGTCTAACGAGTAAATAGATATTGTTTAAAGTTAACTTGACCCAATAAAGGAATGATAAATATTATATCTGTCTATTACAATTCAATATAATCAATACGTGTACCCGATACAAACTTGTTAGTTAGTACTTACCATAAAGATTGGGACCGGCTGTTGCGAGCTTACGTCGAAGTTCAATTGCACGAGACCTTTGATTTCGTACTGTCTGTGCAATATAAGGGCTCAAATTATATCGGTTATAGATCTTCAATCGCGATGCAACGGATGTTGTAACCGACTAATAAAATAATCATTTTTCATCATTGAAGTGCACCTACGTATGTGGCAATTGGCCTCAACTAGTGAAAGTTAGAGACATTGATTTTGTGTATTCGATTTATTAGATACCTCCTCAATGTTTGGAGGTTTCATGTGTCAAGTGCCATACAGTCTTGAGAAGATGAATTTAGTGATGTTAATTGCGATTATTAATTGTCAAAATATGAAGACAAAATCTCAGCTCACGTGTCTCACTCTCTAGTCGCTTGGTCCTCTGAAAGCTCCTCTGTCAAACTAAAATACGTAATAAGGTATGTTAAATCAAATAGAGGACTGACAATATTAGATGCAGTCTCTATCTCATATTATTATCATCAAGCAAGAAGGACAAAAATCGAGTACCAACATGAATTCGGAGAGAAAGAGCCATTAGTTCAGCTATGCTCGCAGCGTGAAGAGATTCACATCATTCGCTTAAGTCCTTAAGCAATTTTAGAAAGAAAAAGAAAACTATAATTTTCATTTGAATTCAATTTACCTGACATTAGTAATACAATTATTTGTCTCATTAATTACTAATTGAAGTCTGCTACGTAGCAGATTTCCATAGCGGAGTATAAAGCCCTATAAATCTGCGTACGGCAGCCGGTTTGCGATGTTTATTGCCGGTAATTGCTTATCATTATCTTCTTGTTTAGTAATTATTAACAAGTTAGCTCCCTGTTTTCCATAGAAGATAGGAAGAGAGAGCACTACCGCAGAACACTTTTTATGTGACAATTTTACCGACCATCCAATTTTTTATCAGTAATATTCTGGATAGAAAAGTTGCCTGCCTTCTGTTATGTTCTGCCTTTCACTTCTTCCTTTCACGTTCTTTTGCTGTTATCACCTTTCTTCATCTCTCCGAATCTCGCCTCCGTGCTTGTTTGGTAATGAATTACTGAACACTGCTAATCCCTTATTAGGGACCTTCGTATCCTGGGCGTAAGCTATGGGATCTATTTAGGAACTCTTATCTTAAAAGAATTACAACTCTCATGACCACGTAGTCGAGTCCCTGAGCAGAAAGAATAGTGAAATTCTGAAAAGCATTAATTATCATCACACTTTCTGATAAGAACAGATTGTTAGAATATTGTAGAGATAGTTATATTTTAATTAATGTTTATTTCTTACGTCATCCTATTTTAAAGTAAACAGACTAAGCGAAAGGAGTTGAAGCTTTGAGCCTTGGCCGGAATCCAGGCGAGTCATTCAAACGGACAAAGGTTTGCAGCGTGTTGCTCATTATTTTAGGATCTGATCACATTTATTAAGAACATAACTAATTAATTATGTTTCCTTCTGTGATCATTTTTGACTAGTGGCAAAAGACTTTGCTATTTTCTTAAATTCATAGGCAAATTGTAGAAAAATAGTAAGGAGCTTGCATTCTACCAATGATCACCCACCTGTATATGCATTGTTAATTCATACGAGTTTACCATTAAGGATAGCATAAATGTACAGAATGAATATTGAACAAATCTGACCCTCTAATATAGTTTAGTACTGATAATTCACTCCTTTGCAGTTTTCGCAAAGTGCAATGTCGAGAATGTTTTAGCTGTTTCGTCTTTCTCTGCTAACTTTTTAAAATTTATATTTCTCTGCTGACTTTAAAAAAAAATCCTAGTTAGCTAGACGCTATTGTTAAAATTTAGAATGCTTGATTTGATTGACTTGCGTTCACTTTCCGAAAAGACCTATTTAAGTAGCTATGGAAGTTAGAGCCAGTCTGTTTACGGCCTAAAGAAGCCAGTTGCTAGGTATGCGACAGATTTGCAATGTTTAAGGCTTTGTGTCTAATTAGTGCAAGTTACCTTTTGTCTGCGCCTAACCTAGATGGAGTAAGTCGTGACTCACTGGTCGTGGACGGCTCCGGAGCGCGTGCATAGTTTTATTAAGTAGCTAACGTAACTCGAGTATCTAGGTGTGTGCTTAGATGAAATCATGTCTGAACATCTATTAGGCATTATCTACCTCGTAAATGCCTAATACTTTGCGAACCATGGGCACAAATGTACTGCGTTTCCAAAGATTTTTGGGCAAACATTGAAACAATTTTACATGACATCATCTCCAAGAGCTTATTCCCGACAATTAAATGTATAATAAATGGAATCAAACTGACGGCAATCATTATCATCGAATGCTCTCTCAAACGTTAACAAGGAAAACAAAACAAAATTCAATAACACACTACGTATAACAAAACTAACAAGCCATTTGTTTTAATGAGCGTGCGCAAACAAACAATCGGTAATATTCGAGTATGGGCATACGCGCTCGCAAATGCCTGCTAAGCGAAGGTGCGAAAAGTCCTCGTTAATGCAACACTTGGGACTTAGGGCAATAAACTTTCGCATCGATGACGCCTTCTCACTCTTGACTCTTGGTGACCCGTGTCGAGTGTTTTGGTCAATCTTGGCCAATATATTACATTGCAACATTATTGCGCACTATTTTTGATGTATAGAGTTGGACAGCGCAATTCTTAGCTTAAGGGGCCCGCTTCCAAATAGGTCTCTACAAAGGTCTTCTCTCTCCCTCTCTCTCTCTACCAAATAGATCTCTTAAAGTTATACCTACTCCGGCTTTTAAAGACTTATGTTATGTGATTCTTGTTAGATTCAGATAATATTTAGTAAATTAATCCTGTTTTCAGTATCTTCTAGTCGAGTTCACATGAGCCAGGGAAATTAATACCTCACCGGAAGTGAACGCGTTGATGTCTTTTATAGGGAAAATTACCCTAGGGTTCGAATCGCTATCAATGCCTAAAATGTTAACGCCCTAAAATTCACTGGGAATGGCTTTTAGCGCGCTAAAATCTGATTAATGTTAGTGTTTAGGACACTACCCTAGAGTTTATTATCAAAAGCTACCTAAGCTTAGTTGACAATATGCTGTAATGCCCCGCTTCCGAATTAGATTGTGGGTCCAACGACTTTGATTGTAGGCTGACTTCATATTTAAAAAAATGGTCAAACATAACAGTATAAATGCACTTCTTACTTAATTATTACTGTAAGTATTTGCGTATACTTCACCTACTCCATTTAGACCACTTTATCAATATTTGATATTTGATTAAAAACGTGTCACAAGGAGTCGTGGATCTGCAAACGTAAGACATTTCGGACTGCCCTTAATTCGTCTGAACAGATAAGGGTTTAATAAACCGATAGATTAACTTTAACGACTGCTTTGAAATACTTTTAATAACGTACTAACGCAAAGTTATTAAATGTGTCAATAGAAAGATTATCATTAGAGCTTGAACTAGTTTTTCATTATTGTTTTTGCTATATCTTATTTCTTGTAGCTCATTGTTTATACTTATAACATTTAAAATCTCTTATTTATTTTTAACTAAAGAAGATCAAACATTTAAATTTCGGAAAATCTTACTCCGTGTTTACATTCAATTTAATTAATAATTGATATTTTAATATACTTAGACGTAGTTGGGTAAATACTTATCTTACGCAATGTTAAGGGTTAATGGGTAGGTATATTTAAGACAGAAGATATATCTTTGTTTACTTGTTTTAATGACTACACAACAAAATTATTATTATGGAATCAACTATAGTCTTAATTTAGGTGCCAGTTAAAATAATATGTCACAAATATTCAACAAACAGGTAAGGAAGTTTGAAAAAGCACATGTTATGGAAAGAATGCACTAAAGAAGTACTTAATCATTATCTCCGGTCTATCGTAGACCTATGACATTTATTATAGCATCTCATTTAAATGGTAATGATCGCACGACACGTTCGTGGTTATTTTATACTCATCTCGAGTTTAACATAAAATAAAAGGAGAATAAAAACTTACCGGACTATAGATCGCCATGTCGCCTTTTATAAATAAAACTAGGAAGCACCCTTTGTTCTTTTTAGTGAAGCACGAACGTGCGCGGAGATGTGTGTATGAATGCGTTGCGTGATCGAGCACTGTGTCCGCGTGCGCTGCCCGCTGCAAACTGACGACGAACTTTGTAGAGCTGCGCCGGCGCCGGTAGCCCGACCTCACGCGTGCCTTAATCACTTATTGACGTATATTTCTATCAACATTCCAGGGATGAGAGCCTGATGTTTTTTGATCAATCACTTTATAACTCTAAGCTTCCGCCTGCGCCCATAATAAAAATAGCATATCTTTTCCTGGGGTCTATAACCATCCCCATTTCATCAAAATTAGTATCGTAGTTTAACTGATAGACAGGGCCATAGCCAGGATTTTAATTCGGGGAGATATACTTAGCAACAGACGAAGTTTTTAAAATGTCGGACCTTTTTGCAATTTCCCAGTAGAGGGGATTGAGCCCCAAAAACACTCCCTTGGTTACGGGCATGCAGACAGATAAGAGTTACTTCAGGATTTTAAATATGAGTAAAATTAGCCGATGACGGTCCACCACCTCAACAAAGACTCCTTATTCATTATAAATCACCTTACCATCTGCACTGTAAACTTCAGTTGAATATCCTAGGACATTGCTCTTTTAATTTCGGTTAGGTAAACAAGTTAACAAGGTAGTGTGTTGGCGCCTGCGCAAGGTGACGTCATATAAGATTTGTGTTGTATTTCTTTATCCTAATTAATTAGGTAAACGCGACATCGTTTGGTCTGGTTGAAACAAGGGCAGAAATTCGTCGTGTTTTCTGCAATGTAGTGGGCCAACGAGTTAGCTATGCAGGGCAAAAACTTCTATGTCATAGTAAAGACTTACTACACCAGTCATGGATAAGTGAGTTACATATCTAAATAGTGGGTATATTACACTTATTAAATATAAATTTCACACATGCATATCTTTTGCTGTCAGTTTTCCGTATGGCGTAGAAGTTTTTGCCCTGCATACCTAATTGCTTGGCCCCCTGTACAGCAAGTCTGCAGTCCTTCTGATGGTAAGTAATGGTGCCAGCAAGAACACAAACACGAAAGATTTTCGATGAGTTTCTATTAGAGATTCTAGAGACCAAGTACATGATGTAAAACCTGTGCAATATGAATATCTACCTTATTTCTTCGTTTTTCTGTTTATAAGACTACAATTAAAGCTACGCTTATACAGGAATATCAACGTATTCAAGGTATTATAACACCAATGGATCGTAACTGCCTCGATGGTCTAGTGGTTAGTGTATACACCTCTCACCGCGAAGTCTCGGGTTCGACTCCCGGGTCGGGCAGTGTTATTCGTGAACTTTCCGCCAGGAAATTGACAATAGCAGCACAGATTTGGAATTGTGCTCGGTGGATGGCGATAGGTTTACCCCCTATCCCATGGGACTTAAACATAACGGGTGAAGTGTAGGTGTTGTACACTTGCTACACCCTTCTGGGTAATATAGGCGTGGTGGATCAACATCGATCGTGTCGATCTGTTAGTACCTATAATAACACACTTCGACGTAAAAACGCATTCCCATGCTTTGTTAAGTTGTTAGTGTGTTCTTTTATTCTTTTATGTCCATGCCCGCTCGTCTGTTCTTGCAAGTCATGCATAGAAGTTAATGAATAAATTTAAATATATTATAATAAATAAATTTGCCGTGGTATAACTAAAATGCCGTTATCTGCGCAAACCATTTTTTTGGATACCAAATAAAACCGCGGCAAAAATTTAAACCGTTACATACTTTTCGATGACAAAACTTATTTGAGATTCAAAGATACCAAAATATAGATAAAATAAGTTTTGTCATCGAAAAGTTACATCGGTTCCAATTTTTTCCGCGGTTTTTATTTGGTATCCAAAAAAATGGTTTGAGCAGATAACAGCATTTTAGTTATACCACGGCAGAAATACTCTCTTATCTGAAAGATTACAAATCCTTAGATTTTAATTTGATTCGAAACAGTTAGATGAGAATTAATATAAGCCCCGGTTATTCAAATCATTGTAATTAGTTTTACTTACAATTAATTTTTATATTATTGTTTGTAATGTTTTGACGTATTCAAGCGCCCGGTGGGGCCTATAAAATAAAAGATTTGAATCTTACCCAATTAGCGTAATGTTATCAAATCACCACAGTTAATAGGCATAGGGAACATGATAACAAATATCCAAGAATTGAGAAATTGTAACGAAAATATAAACATTAGACAGTTATCGATAAGGGGTCATGAGTGGGTCAAGTAAACAAAACATCAAGGTTAATATTTATTGTTTCTTTTTCACACTTCTATGTACAATCCTCTTATGTCTACTGACGCAGCCTGCTGTCCTGAAAGTCTTCCCACACTCCTCACAAGTAAAAGGTCTTTCGTCCGTATGAGTTCTATTATGCACTTTTAGAATATCTAACGTATTGAACCGCTTTCCGCACGTTTCACATTCATACTTTCGTTCGTTAGCATGGTACACAAAATGGCGGCGGTACTGCGCCAAAATGTGAAAAGTCTTTCCACAAACTTCACACGTTTTCTTCGGTGTAGGATCGTGAACCGCTTTATGTATGAGCAAACCACTTTTAAATTTAAACTTCTTGTCACACACGTCACAGGAATACGCTTTGGCCGAGGTGTGAGCATCCAAATGATTCATTAAATTTTGCGTATGCTTCCCACAAATCTCACAGATCTTCCAGTAGTGGTATCTGTATTGTTTTCTACTCTTTTTCATTATTTTCGTTTTAGTTTTTTTGCTCTTTTGTGGCTTGTCGGTGTCAGGTTCAAAGGAGATGTCTGCGATGTCATCGGATCCGTGCATATCGTGTTCGTCATTGGCGTCATCGTGCATGGCGCTGTCTTGCATGTCGTCCTCGTGTTTGGCTGTGACTTCCACTTTGATGTCTCTGGCGGTGCGGTACTCTTTGTCCACGTCTTGACATTTCCGTCGGAATTTGTAAGCGTTTTGTAATTGTTCGTGACAAGTCAAACAGATCTGCGATGGTAGTTTGTCGAATCTTTCCACCTAATAAGAGAATTTTGAAATTAGTTATTGCAAAAGATAGTGTAATTTAATAATAATATTATAAAAACTGTAAACTCATTTAACGTATTCAAATGCAAACTCGCTGAATACTTAATGGCTGATAACTGTTTTTTAGATAAATAAGCTGGGTAAGCATAGTAATATGTTAAAGGAGTTAGTTTAGTTGTTATTTTAATGCTAAAACGGAAAAAAAATATGATATTTTTACTTTAAGTTTAATTATGTTCTCATAGAAGTGACATAATTGTAGTCTTATTTGAGAATACATGTCTTTAAACCTAATACTAATATTATCAGCGCGTAAACAAGAAGTTTTTTTTTTCTTTTAAATCATTACAATACAGTGGTATAACCTCCGAATGAAGTATATTTAAAGGGCTATCAATCAAGTGACTCAGCAGACACTACAGAAATAAATATGATGTAATATTACCTTATTATATTATATTTTTATACTTAAGAAAGGCTTGGAAAAAACACTAGGCACTTAATTTATCAATACGTAATCATTGCTGTCTATCTTCATTGAACTTTTTGTGCTGTACTTTTTATTAACACAATCAATAACGTAATCTGATTATTGTACCTGTAGATGATTATATCGGTGCTGTGCTGTATATTCTGTGGCTATGTCAAGATAAAAACTGCTGTATAATATGAAGAATAATAAAAACTTTCATTATAAGCCGAAAGTTTTATTGGTAAGCTGAGTTTTAAGAAAAAAATTAGTAAACAATTTAAAAAAAACCTCAATATTCTATAAAAACTATGTTAAGCAACAAATTTATTGTTCATATTTAAATAGCAAATCACATTTGTTTATTAAATCCCGCTTGATTAATGTCTCATATTACTAGATAATCGTCATACACTAAACCAGGAAGTACTTATTTAATATCTTAAATTCTTGACACAAGGTTTGTGGCGATACAGTTTTTGATCATTGCCTCTTAACGTTCATCTATTAATTACGGCTATACTTTTTTTTTTACAAAATTAATAACCGTTGTGATAATCTTTGAGCTAAATACAAAGTCATAATTTATCAATATATTCTATCCAGTACTTTTTGTAAAACATTAATAGACAAATACACAAAAAGGTTTGCATTTATGAATTTGTGTTCAGCTCTTCAGAGCACAAATAACGAACATAAGGGTAGTAACTTTAATAAACACAACTTAAAAAAGATATAATCATACCTCAATCCCCGCTATAATCTTCAACTTATACGCCACGTCGAGTCCATCGTCATCCCTCTGTTCAAACAAATCCACGCAGGCCTCGTACTTAGTGCACGACCTGCACCGCTCACCACTTCCTATCTCGAACTTAGGCTCCACAGCAAACACCAACCGCTTCTTCAAATCCGTTAACTTTATATCATCCTCGAAATCATCATCGTCATGTGTAACGTCAGCGTAATGATCGCGGTCATCAGCTTCCTCTTTTTGCTTCTTTATGGAATGTTTCTCGCGGATTTCTGTGTAGCGAGTCATAACCTCCAAGTATGGCCATTGCTCGTTTAGGATGCCTTGGTTCGCGAATTTTTGTTTCCACTGAAAACATAATTTTATTTAAATAGCTCTGTAACGACACGACATTGTCTGCACGTGTGGTGTAGTGGTTTAAGCGGTCGCCTTGCCAATCTTCACTACACTGGTGTTGTGGGGTCGATCCCCACATGGGACAAATCTTTGTGTAATTTTCAAAGATATGTTCTGAGACTGGGTGTGCTTGTGTTGTGTGCGTGAATGTGTGTATTTGGCCTTCTCATTGGGACCATTGGATAGTGTTATTGCTACTGGCGTTCTATCTAATGTAAAAAAAAAACCAAACCAAAACCAAACGACTAAGCTTCGTATTTTGATTATGACTTCGTGAAGTTAGGGCTTATAGAGTTGAAAACTTGACTTTACATGAGATCTGATGTTTTATTACAGTCGTCTTGTCAACATTTTACATACTAACAGTCGAAAAAATGTTTGGACTTAAAGCGGGATTTGAATCCGTAGCTATACGATTTCAGCCTAACGCTTTATCCCTCAGCCATTCAAGCACTACTCCAAATCAACGAATCTTTTCCTCTGTATGCATCGTCTTTCCGAACGCCTCTTCGACTGTTCGTCGACATTCGACGTCGAGTCGAAGTCGACGAACAGTTGAAGAGACGACTGTTCTTAGTATCAGATTGCTAAGCATGACTAAATTCAATATTTAAATCAAATAAACATTTAAAATGATCATTCAAATTATGAAATACGGGTGTTACTCACGTAATATTCGTTTATGAGTAACACCCGTATTTCATAATTTGTATAATGTTACAAACTCACGTCAGTATCACATGATATCGTTTTTGTGGGATTCCTTGATGTAAAGACTAATATCGAATGTTAGGCTAAGGCCGTATAGACTTGCTTAGCGTCCTAAGCACAGATATAGATCTACATAGATAACGCAAGTATCACGATTTGTATTGAAACCAAGCGTGCCGACTTTTTAATACCAATTGTGACGTCACAGCCGAAATTTAGTGACGGGAAATCCAAACCGATTCAAAGACACCGATGCCGCCGATGCCCATCCGCCCAGTACGTTCAACTGGAGCCGTCCGCTATGATTTTCTCTGACAAAAGACGCCCGTGGACTGAAGTTAGCGGCGACCAAACTTGACGCTTGGTCGGGGTTGAGACACGCGAAGTACATGCATTTGCGTTATCTATGTAGATCTATATCTGTGGTCCTAAGCCTAGTGAGTCACTTAGCAAAAACAAACGCTCTAGAATTTTCTCGACCGGCAACACTGCGCGCTTGGCCTTGCCAGCATTGCAAGCCCCTAGACTCCAGTCGGTATGTAACCCTGGGTGGGTCCAGCCTTAGACTTAAATCCTATATAAGAGAGTCTTATAGAAAATTCTTACCCTTAATGTCTTCAATAAATGTGTCCATATTTCTGGCACGTCCAGCAAACTGTGGTCGATTGGTAATCCTATAGTTCTAAGCCTCTTCTCTACTTCCCTGCATACATCAAAAGAATATTATTCGATATTATAAATACCTAAATTTTAACAAATTAAAATAACTTAGGGTGCATGAAAGGAGCCTACCCGAGTACACAACGATTCCCTACGTCCGGCGCATCCTGGGCAATTCGCGAGTTCTCCAAAGCAAATTGGCTAATCCTTTCACCACAATGGCAAGTCGAAATAAAATTTGACTCAGCCATCGAAACGACGAAGAAGAAGACTTAGTAGATATACTAAGAAACAGGGACCGGCAAGATTCGAACCTGCGACCTTCTGCACACCGGACAGTCGCTTTACCAATTGTATCCTACTTAAGATAGGACAAATGGATGAACGTGACGTCACGAAATGACGTAACATACAGTTAAGAAATTTAAGGTCCTGGCAAGAGACGTAGCTGGTTGGTAAAGCTACTACCCAGTGTGCAGAAGATTGCAGGTTTGAATCCTGCCGGTCCCATACCTTTTCAATTGTTTCTTAGTATAATTTGCTGAGTAAAAATGCTATAAAAATAATCATTACGAAGTTAAATTAGTAGATGTTACATACCGCCATCCTAGATTCTGATCCTTCGAATGAAACAAATGCTCCAAGTCAGTTCTCGCGCTGATTAAATTAAACACCCATTCTTCTTGCCCTGCGTATTGACAATAATAAACTTTGTTTTATAAACAAGTAGATGTGTACAATGTTAACAAGTGTGATAAATCGATAAAGAAAATAGACAAGTGAATTGATTCTAACGAAATCTATACATTTCTCATTTCCCATCTCTCTTCATTTTTGTGTCTTTAAAAAAATACCCGAAGGAGGGTAAAATGTGATTTAACTCTTAGTATAGAAAATAATTTAATTTAATTATATAATGCATGTGTGTATTATTAAAGCATGTAATTATAATTGTAGATTTGTATTCTGCACGTCGCACAGCTGGACACTGCATCAGTTATTTTTGACAGAGCAAGAAACTCTGGGACGATTCTCGGTTCGAGAAAAAAGTATTATTTGGGATTCTTCCAGTATGAAATTTGGTGAGACTGGTATTGTTCCCGGTGGATTGCGATAGGCTCACCTTCTATCACATTTGGGCTAAACGGAACTGGTAGTTACACGTGATGATATGTTATGTAAATTCTAACAGATAGCCTGAGGTATATATTTGCAATCTGAGGTATATTCTAAAATATAATATAGTATAAAAAAACCGTAAGGTCCCCCTGCCAGGTGGACTGACGAGCTGAAGATGGTCGCTAGGGGACTGGATGCGGAAGGCGCAGGACCGGTGTTGTGGCGCAAATTGGGAGAGGCCTATGTTCAGCAGTGGACTACGAGCGGCTAAATGATGAACGATGATAAAAAAAAATATATAAGGTTTTGCTAGGTACTTACAGCCAACAAGAGGATTTATACTCAGGTTTGAATCTCCCAAGTACAATTCAAATAGACTATGATACAGCCACGAAGTGTTGTTCGTCGCCTTGGCTTTCTGATACTCCTGGTAATGTACACAAACAGTTATTGTACACGACTACAAATCTAGCTATACATTTGCAGTATAAGCTGGTCTCGCACGGGAAGCTTAAATTCAAATTCAAATCATTTATTTTCTTACCACCAAGAGGCGCTTGAACACGTCCAAATATTACAAACAAATGAAATAAAAATAAATTATAAGTAAAACTAAATTATACTAATTACAATGATTTGAATAACCGGGCTTAGATTAATTTTAATCCAACTGTTTTACTTATACATCGCTATACCATCTTACACAGTAAATGTATAACCTGATTTTTAGCCGTGTGTATACGATTGTTTCTCAAATAATTGTTGTTTAGGATACCAAAGAGGCAGTGCCGGATTAAGCCAGCGCAGCGCAGCGGATCATGCTCTACAAGCTGGCTCATTTATATCGGTCAGTATGGGCAAGTCTGTATTTATAAAACATACACAAATTTGTTCTTACAAGCAAGATATTTTACGCTACTATTTAAATTTTATTATTTTTACGGTCACACAGGCTTTAGAGCGCGGGGCTCTCCAATTCGCGGGGCCCGTAGCATTTGCTACTCTTGCTAATGGCTAATCCCGCACTGCAAAGAGGTATTAAGAAGCAATAATCGTAGACCGATTTATTATAGTTTTACATTATTTAGGCACATCTACGCGTTATTTTGCCAATGCACTGATTAATTTTGAATTGAGACAACCCTCATAAAACTAGTGTTTATTTTTTTGTTTGGGAAACAAACATAACTCTTAAAAAATAATACACAAAAATATAGCTTCATCCAACAAAGCTTCTACAGTAAATAATAACATAACCAAGCAATTAAACTAATTTAAATTAAATTAAGAGCACGCAAAACAACAATAAATTTAAAGATAAGTTTACAAATAAAAAAAAGAAGTTAAAGTTAGATTAAAACACAGTTTTTAATGTAGGTACATCAAAAGGGCTGTCCCCCAGACTTCGGGCATTCGCCTGTTTTGGAACGCTGCAGAATAGATTTTGAGCAATACGTTATAAACTGCCTCCCAGACTGACGACCATATGTACGGTGTAATATTCGAATCTGTATTAGCGTTACATTTTAGGCGTAAGCTCACGGTCTGGGGGTCCCTTAATGATAATAAAACAGCTCACAGCAGGCAAATTAATAGACAATATAAAATATCTCACCGCAAAGGTGGCCGCCCATTTCCTTCCCAGCTCTCGAGACGACAACGTTTTTGGAAACCCGTATTCCTCAATCATAATCTTCGATAGCTCACTGAGGAAACAAATAGCATTCGAATTACAAATCAATAAAAATGTTAGTTCCAACTACTAGATAGATTTAGATTATAAAAGTTATAAGTTTAATACTTAGGGAGGTCGCTAGTAGGAGGGGCGCGTCGGTTTCACGGACATCGATGACGTCACGACTCTAAACTCTATACAAATAACGCGCCATGTCTGCGCCGCGCCTCGCCTGTTATCAACTTCCCTAGGTGTTGAATGAATATGTCTTACTTCCACGCCCATTTCCTCTGTTTGAACAGCCAATCGTTCTGTAATCTGATTTGTATGAACGTTTCTGTGATGTCCTTCGACCCTGCAACAAATTTAAACAATAAACATTTTGGACACAAGACAATGTAACTCCTAATATTGAGGTATCATGTTTTATCACCATTGCGATAACAGTACAATCTTTAAGCCTAGCACTGCGCCGGCTTCATAAAAGCAAACGGTCCAAGCGGAACCAGATGTCGCTCCGATAATGAGTCGGCATAGGCGGCTGTGATTGGTCGAGAATATAGATGTAAAACTACCATAAGTGACGGTAGTTTACGTAGTATATACTTTGATTCAGTTTTTAAGAACCTGCAATTCCAAAAACTATAGTAGAAAATGGTAGACTACAGTAGATTACGGTAGTTTTGGTAGTTTACCTTTGGTAGCGTATGGTAGACTACCGCACTTATATTATATCTCCAGTCGAGAATCTAG
This sequence comes from Hypena proboscidalis, assembly GCA_905147285.1. Taxonomy (NCBI): domain Eukaryota; kingdom Metazoa; phylum Arthropoda; class Insecta; order Lepidoptera; family Erebidae; genus Hypena; species Hypena proboscidalis. Next base: position 5,841,323 of record LR990143.1, read on the forward strand.
CATGTCTGTCTAAAAAACCATTTGACAGTAAACCGATTCGACATTGTAGGGACACAGGGCAACCGGCGCATATGTATTTAAGTGGATACACTGGATACTTAAGTTTAGTCGCCCGGTTCGCCAGTCGCCTTCCCGTATCGCTAGAGATAGGTCGTAGTTAAGATAGAATAATGTAGTCGATAAGTTTATTATATAATATGTTCCTGGTACCAGTAAATATAAAACATTTAGAATAGTGACCTATCGTTTCTCTCATCTCTCTTCAACATCATTATATACAACCATGAAGCACCCCAACAGACATCATTAGAAAATCAAGCTGTGGGCTTCGAATTTAAGCAGAAAGATACATAACTCTTTCTATCTACATGACACATAATACAAGAATACAAACCTATCACTTAAGTATATAGATCAATCCTGATAGTTAGCTGTCCTAATTTCTGTGATTGCTTTAAATGGAATTTAATAGGATAGAGTAGTTAGAGTACGGACAAAAGACTGTGGGATCATATTGCTTGTATGATTGATTTTAAAGAGACCTTGAGCCAATATTGTAGATTGTAGAGAGGATGAAATTACATCTTGGTCATGGATTAAAAACGTGTTGCTCTATATGAAAGAAGTTTATACACATATATTTGGAAGTTTGACAAGTCTATAAATATACAGGGTTATTGGGTAAGTCGACCTAGATCCGTTAAGAGGTGGTAGTTCCCATCATTTCTGACTGATCTGACTATGAAACACCCCACCCTAAACCTAACCGTTTTCGAGATATTGGACTTAGAAGGTTTTTTTAAAAAATATCCCGATTTCTTAACTATAGCCTATTTTTTTTGTATCCTATGCCTTTTATTTTTTTTTAATTCTGATTTTTGTGTGCCAGATAAGTTTGTTTATAATTCTCAACCCAAAAAGTGCAAGTATCTGAACCAATGGGATCGTAGTAGACGATTGATACCATAAAAAAGTAATTAATTTGAAAAAAAAAATTGTTTCTTTTAGTAATATTTAAAAAAAAATCTATGGCGTTAGTTTTGCAGATGTTTTAAATAATATCTACGTTCCATTAGCTATCCAACAAGGTATCACAAGCTAGGGTCTTATCACAATTCATAGAAAAAAAATCGATAAAAGGCTCTCAGGTAGCAGTACAAATTTGGGTTCTTTGGTCCTATTGTTCTTCCACGGAGCTGTGGTGCGTGCGAGCGGGACAAACTGACCAGGTGCAAGCGAGATAAAATAATCCCGGCCAATTTGTTGTTATTGTTTCGTTTTAGTCTGCTTCCGTGATTCGTCCGTAGTAGATGCGATATTTAGTGCTCTTCATTTCTTACCCGACTTGGCTTGTATTTCTGGACTGTTTCCTACAAATTGTGACTGTGCTTGTTAACTGGACTTTGAATTGTGCTTCTGAATTGGAACTGTTGAAGATGGCAACCTTCACGAACGAGGAATACGCGGATATTCTACTTTGTTATGGGTACTGCAATGGTGTTTCTGCACGAGCTCGTGACGAATACATTGCACGTTATCCCGGCCGCCGAATACCGGATGTCACTGTCTTTGACGGCGCTTACCGGCGACTCAGAGAGACTGGCTCTGTTTTAAGGCGTCGAGCAGACCTAGGCCGACCACGGATCATTGTTGATGATGAAGATGAAGATAATCAAATAGTTCAACGGTTTAGAGCGGATCCAACTACTTCAACTAATGCTGTTGCCCGAGAACTTGGACTCTCGCAGTGGAAAGTGTGGTTTACGGTGAATACTGCAGGCCTCTACCCCTATCACTACACGCCAGTACATGTTATCGAAGAGGGAGATCCAGTGAGGAGGTTAGACTTTTGTAGATTTATGCTTCATGGAGATTTAGAAGACCCAGCATTTTTAAAACAAATCTTGTGGACAGATGAATCAAAATTTGATAAAGATGGAATTACAAATTACCACAACGCTCATTATTGGGCCCCAAAAGCGCAAAAAAATCCTAACCAGAAGAGGACAAAAGCCGCACAAAGAAGATTTAGTTTAAATGTCTGGATGGGAATCATAGCAAACAAATTAATTGGGCCCTTCTTTCTACCTGATAATTTAAACGGAGAATTTTACGAACATTTTCTAAGAGAAGAGTTACCAAATTTATTAGAGGATTTACCCCTAAATCTGATTAGAAACATGAAGTTCCAACACGACGGTTGCCCTGCACATTACAGAAGAGGGGTCGGGGAATGGCTAGACAACGAGTATCCTAATAGGTGGATCGGAAGAGGTGGACCCATACCGTGGCCAGCAAGAAGTCCTGACCTGACTCCCATGGATTTTTATGTGTGGGGACACATGAAGACATTAGTCTACAATGAGAATAATCCAAACTATTGACATATTAAGACAGAAGATTATTGAGGCTGCTGACGAAATTCGAAGAGACTTAACGACTGTAGTAGTTAAAAGCGGACTAAGACACCGAATGAGAGTGTGTGTGCGAAACAGAGGCGGCCATGTAGAACAAGATTTATAAATTTAAATAAATGTTGTTTAATAATTATTTGTATTGTTTTATTTCGTTTCCTGGCCCAAAAGAGAAGTTTAATCTTAAGTACCATTGTTTTTTTTACTACCTGGGAGCCTTTTATCGATTTTTTTTCTATGAATTGTGATAAGACCCTAGCTTGTGATACCTTGTTGGATAGCTAATGGAACGTAGATATTATTTAAAACATCTGCAGAACTAACGCCATAGATTTTTTTTTAAATATTACTAAAAGAAACAATTTTTTTTTTCAAATTAATTACTTTTTTACGGTATCAATCGTCTACTACGATCCCATTGGTTCAGATACTTGCACTTTTTGGGTTGAGAATTATAAACAAACTTATCTGGCACACAAAAATCAGAATTAAAAAAAAATAAAAGGCATAGGATACAAAAAAAATAGGCTATAGTTAAGAAATCGGGATATTTTTTAAAAAAACCTTCTAAGTCCAATATCTCGAAAACGGTTAGGTTTAGGGTGGGGTGTTTCATAGTCAGATCAGTCAGAAATGATGGGAACTACCACCTCTTAACGGATCTAGGTCGACTTACCCAATAACCCTGTATAGTCATTATACCTGATATACCTTATTTCAATATAAACACAGTTAATTTATCCAAGAAGCGAAACAATAAATTAATCATAAGCAATACATTTGAATTAAAAATTGATTGCTAGTGGAGTAGTATAATTTGAAATCAATTAATTAAATAGCTAAAATGTAGTATTACGCACTAATATTACGCACACGGTCAGGACTCGAAGACAATTCACGAAAATAATGTCTCACCTAGAGTAAGTTGACATAACCATAGGTTAGCAAAGCAGTCTCCTGCTTTGCTTTGGAGGGAAGTAAAGATACATACTTTCCAACTCCAACTATATACTTCTGATTAAATTCGTTGCGGGTTCCAAGACAATTTTAACTCTCCCTAGGATTGCCCGTGTGTCATGCACGGTGCCTTTCAGTTGGTTAACGTTGTAGATCCTGGCGTCACAGGAGTCATAGTGGTGGGCGTGTGGGAGGGATTATACACGTAAAAAAGCCTTCGGGTCCCTATGAGTTTTAGGTTAATGGTGTAGAATGGAAATGTAGTCTATTAAATAATAATAAACTCAAACTTACAATTAAATTCATTTTCAATTTGTTCTTTGCCATTCTTATTCTTGGAGTACCGAGGGTAGTCTCTGAGGCAGTTCGCGAAGTCGATCGGTGCTTCGGTCTCCAAGCGCGACAAGTACTCAAGTTCATACTTCTGCATGAAGGTCAGCATAGCGTCGTATAGCGGCCAATTGTTTCTTGTTTGCTCAGTTCGCTTTCGGCGGTCACTGCTTTTACGAAGTTTCTGGCGATGTTTTCTCTGTAACAATGTTATATAGTTTTAATCAACTTATATAAATAATAAAAATATTTAATTAATTTTACATTTTCTTTTTCCATTTTTTTTTTCAACATTCAAATTTTTTGGAAGGCAGCAAAAGAAAACATTTTTTCTTTCATTTTTTTTTAACAACGCCCTCACTAGGAATAACGACTGTGTCGCGGGGGTTTTCACAAACATACATTTCACACACACAAAGCACCCAGAGTCAGAACAAACCTTTGCGGATCACACAAAGAATTGTCCTGTGTGGGGAATCGAACCCACAACACCAGCGCAGTAAAAAGCGGCAAGGCGACCACTTTAACCACTACGCCAACTGTGCACTCTTTGATTCCAATCTCTTGTTTGATTCCAATCAGAAATTCAAGCTTCATCACAGGAATATTCTGATTTGTATCATTTAGCTGCCACTTTGTTCTAATAAGCTGTGATAAATTGTATTTGACATATTATCATGAATGTTTTTAACTGAATAATAGTGAAAAGCTTTGTACAAACTCACATTAAAAAGCATTTTTAAGTGGTGCCACAGTCCTTGGATATCTTGAATGCAGCAGTCAATTGGCAGGTCAATAGATCTCATACTCACTTCCATAACCCTGCAACATTAAAAACAAATAGACCATGTAAATTCCAGCCAATTTTGATGGAAGTTAGCATGAATCAGGTGATTTAATTTGTTGTTAATATATTCTGTACGATGTTAGGTATATTTGGGTCATAGGTAGCATTGTCAGGTTTTCCGGTTTGCGCGGAACGTCTCAATTTTCATGGGTCTGGTGACTCGTCCCTATTTTCATGGGTCTGGTGACTCGTCCCAATTTTCGTGGGTCTGGTGGCTCGTCCCGATTTACCTTTGATCGGGACGCTAAATGTGCCGATTTTCCACTATCCTTTATCGTCCCATTATCCCCAAACCCTGACTCTATACACCTAAAATGTGTTGTGTCTAATAAATCGCTAAAAATATAAATACTTCAATTTCTAGTAAGCATTTCTAGCATAATAATGTCGGCACTCTGTACGCTTAACGGCAAAGATACTTCCGCACCACTACTTATGTTTTTTAAAAAAATACGTAAAGAAAACCACCTTTTGCTCTTTCTTACTCTTGGCGACTAAGATACTTCGGAGAGTAGAGAGACCATAGAGTTGCTAAGGCGATTCTACTAAGCTCTTATCTATGTAACAATTACCTCCACAAGGACATCATATCAGTTTTTTTATCCTTTGCTTGTGACATACATTCAATTAGCTTCAGCCGCCATTCATGGTTCCCTGAAATTTTGTACTACATTAACAACAGCCATCAAAATGATTACATTTCTTACATTTTAAAACTGCACACATTTTGAGTTGTAGGGACTAATTTTTAAATAAAACTTTGTTTACTAAAAATACAACTGTAAATAACATATTATGTTATTTTTAGTAGGGGTCCAAGCCATGACTGAGACCAAGGTTTCAATAAGCAAAACGCGTGCTGCACATCTATCAAAGTTAGCTTCAAGTACTGTGTTCCTTGGTCAGCTGCAATTTTGTACTACATTAAAAACAGCCATAATAGTTATTTATGCAACTGTTCTATAATGAGGGGTATTAAAACACGAGTGTGGGTTTTAATACCTAATTATAACAGTTGCATACAAGACTTTATCTACACCCATGATATGAATCCTCTATAAATGTTCTGAAACCATAGGGTATTAGGGTACAGTGTTGTAAGAACTCTATGTAAATTCATGGAAAGTTTAATTAGTGAGTATCTAATACAAAAAACCTATGTATAGGTAATAATATAATTATTTATTGTAATAATTATTTACATTTTGGATCGTACAATTATTAAAAAGTATTTTTTCAATACTATTATTGAACAAAAATGGCGGGATACGACGTCAATTCAAAAATTCGAATAAGTTTTTATTTAAATTACGGCGCTGTGGTAGTGAAACGCGCGTGCATGACATGTTCTTTTTTTGAAATTCATAAAGATGCCATGAGAATGTGGCTGTTCGATGAGTAAAAAAGGAGTTGCATAATGAATTTCAGTACAAAATTAGTACACCCGTTTGGGTGTTATAATGGTTATTATGACACTGGCTGTTTTAATGTTGGCAATTAGCTAACTGTTTCAAGAACGTTTATAGAGGATTTATAGCATGGGTGTAGATAAAAATTATTACACACAGCAATTGAACTTTTATCAGCTATATTGCTATTCAAGTGGGTCTACATCAACACCTTGAAAATCCATGCTTTTATTCTAATTGTGATTGACTATAGGTCATAATAATAACCAGACCAGATGTCCCGTTTTGAACTGGATGGCAAAAGATATTTGGGTGCCATAACTTTCTATTCTATTCTATAAAGTATCTCCATTCCTGGCTACGAAAAAAAATTAATCAGTTCGCTTATTAGCTTTTTTAAATTATAGGTATTCCATTACATTGCACAATGCAAATGTACTATTATTTTACATAATTAGGTATTTCAATGACATTCTAAAATGTTAATTAAGTGAACGAAACATTACTGTAAGTATTGCATTATAAGACAAACATTTATACATTTTATAACCAATACTTACATGATTCATACTTATCCAAAGTTTTATTCTTCCCAAAATGTTTATCAAACAGTTTAAAATACTTCCAATCTTTATTATTTGTTCTTTTTGCTATTTTATACATCTGAAATACAAAAACATATTAGACAATATACTAACTGCCAAATACTCTGGCTAGCATAATAGTACAAGATGGATTTTGGCATATCAGTCATGTTTCAGCATACAAAATATGACAAAACTACTGCAAGATCATGCTTTTAAGCTAGCTAACATGCAGATTTGATCTAATTACTTAAATTAAAAAGGCAAACAAAAATATACTAACCTCATAATTGTATGACCATTTCTTCCTGACATGATCTATGGTCATCTCTTTGGGAAAACCATTCTCCAATAGCAATTTGTGGAACTCTCTACAAAAACATCCAATCATAACATCACACATAAATTACCCAGAAGGGTTTTACAGAGTTCTTTAACACCCACATCTCGACTTTTATGTGGTAGGTAGTGGGCATAATACCATCTACCAGGGACAATTCCAGATTCAGTGCTACTATTGAGAATTTATTGCGTGTTCTGGAGTGGAGACCGCGTCTAGGCAAACGTAGTGTGGGGCGCAGTGTCTCCATATACACGGTAATTACGGTAGATGCGCCGTAATTTAGTCTATATCTACCGTAAAGGTAATAATAAATTACTGTGTCCGTGTGAAAACAATTAAAGGAAATATTTTCACCCAGCAAGGAGTCAAAAGAAATGCAAAAAACTACGTTGATGACAGGCCAACAAACGAAATGTTGTCCAAAATGAATAAAACTATAATATATACAAAAAAGAAATTGTCGTTCTTGGAGAGTCTGATACAGAATAAGTTAATAATTTAGAGCAGTTTTTTTCGTTTATAATTAAAATAAATCATCACACTAGTTGTATAACTTTAATATACAGATTTGATTGGATTTATAATGTTGTTTTCCTTTAAATTCCTTTGAAAAATTGCAAGGTAATTTGCACGGTACTCTTTTAAGCAGGTTCACCGTAATCTTGTCTGATTCAACACATTTTTTACCCTGGCAACACGGTAACTGTTGATTGATATATGGAGACACTGGTCCCATGTGATAGGTAGTGGGCATAATACCATCTACCAGGGACAATTCCAGATTCAGTGCTGCTTTTGAGAATTTCCTATTAGTTAAATTTTGTTCTCACTTTTGTTTTCCCCAGGCATCAAACCATTATATACTTGGTCAAAAAGGTAGTCAATAAGTTATTATCAAATTGTGGTGTAAAGTACAGGCATTACTATGATATCATGATTTAATAATAATGCCAGATTGCAAGATAATGATGTAAACATAGAATATAACGAATTACTCACGCCCAAGGTTGTTTCTTTGCTTTGAAAAGAACATCGTTTTCGAATCGAAGTCGAAGGACTTTCTTACTAAGCTGGGACGTCCCTAAATTAATAAAAGATTATTAAAGAAATAGACAATTGGTAATAAATTGAGAAATATCAATCATTTGAACTTACACACAAAGGCTTTATCTTCCATAATGCAGACACTATATAGTAAGGTTTCCTGAATATATCACACTGTTCTTACTAAATATTCAAATTGTTTAAATTAACTTTCGAGTTATTTGTTTATTCTCCAATTAATTTCAGAATAATACAGACAGAAAGAAAGATGCATTTACGTTCCATTGACAGACAAGTGACACGCCAATGACAAATTTGTCAATTATGACATTTCTATTTGGCATAAAATAGTGCGGTTTTTCAATTAAGAATCGACTAATCTGAAGAAATAATTTATTTTATACCAGAAACACTAGCTTTTGCCCGCAGCTTCACCCTCGTGGTAAGTCAATAAAAAAGTAGCCTTTGTATTCATGTCTACAAGACTACAACTACATCCTTAGCATTTACCAATAAACCCAAATGCTTTATCAAAATTCTTAAATAGACTGGGACACAGAGTAAAATTATAAAACCGTATCGCCCGCCCATGTCCAACACAAAATAAACAATAATTGGAGAAAAAAACATACAGCGATCGTGAGACGTCGAAATCATGATTGACTGTAAAATGTTTTGTTCGGGTGTTTGGGCTCAGGAGAAACGACTATTTAAATAGGTTGATGTAATTTAAAACCTATAAAAAGTATCTGAGAGAATCAAAGCAATCAGTTAGTCTATTTAATGAATTTTGGGTGGATGGACATCACTAGATTTTATTTTGATTCTGCGACTTGACCTATAATTTTCACGTGGTGTTCATAATTTCGGCATGTTTTTGAAATATTTTATGATTTTTGAATTAAAGTTGTGAATATGCATCGAATCGCATCTGCGAGGAACTTGTACCAAAGTTCTTTTCACGGAATTTCGTTTCCTTCTAACAATTCAGGCAAAAGTGTATCCATTACGGAAATAAAATGTTCCTTTTGTCGAAGAATTTTATTGAGCCGGTTTGGTGCAGGTAAATGAATTTAATTTGTCGTTAATTACCTTCTCGTGCGTAATTAGTGCTGTATTTCAAATATATAAATACACTCCGGTGTTTAGGTTATGCCAGTTGCATAACATATCAAATATCTTCTTTCCAGAAAATATCAATATATCCAGACACCAATCAACCAAAACTGCTAATTTGCTGAATTCCACTAGGAAAAAGAAACATAAAACTTATAAGAAATATGGCGAACTACTTCAAGGTATGGTTTGTTTACATTTTGAAACTGCACACATTTTGAGTTGTGGGGACTAATATTTAAACAAATGTTATTTTTAGTTGGGGACCAAGCCATGACAGAGACCAAGGTTTCAATCAGCAAATTGCGAGCTGTACATCTATCAAAGTTAGCTTCAAGTTCTGTGTCCCTTGGTCAGCTGCATCAACTGACAACTAAGTCCTTGAAGAATTCCAAAGTGGTTGAAGTAGATTCTGAATTATTACAAAGTGTCCGAGAAAAAATTCTAAAAACTTCTTCTGTTAATAAATATTCAACATCAGCCGGTAGCTCCAAGAGGACTGACATAGTATTAGAAGATGATAAATGTGCATTAGTGTACACTAGTCATCCATTAAATAATATTGAGGACAAATTGAATACTAAGCAATACATAGATATGGTGAAAGAAAGTTATTACAATTTTAGAAAAGCCACTATTTACGACCAGAGGTTGCAGGACCTAAGGTATGCAATAAGTGAAGGATTGACTCAGGAGCTTAATTTTAATGAGCCAAGTAAAAGTGAGGTGGCCAATGAAGAGCATTTCTTTAATCCTTCGCTGAAAGGTCCCCACGCTGTGTTCCGGGAACTTTTTATTGATAATCACCAATTAGATAGCTATGATCAAGAACTAGTGGGACATATTACAAACATGCAGTAAGTACTTATTTTTTTCATTCATGAATTTGCGGTACCTTTCTTAACTTTCCCTTTCACTCCCTTTCAATTGTACATTTGGCAGTGATACTAAAATTATTTGGCACATTTATTCATGTCTTTTCATAAATGTGCCAAATATTATATTGGTCAGTATTAAATTAGGCCGCACATATCCTAAATAATCCTAATATTCAAATCTATTAGGTATAGCTATTGAGAATGAGTTTCCTATTCTATGTTATGTTGCTACTATCCATTTTGATGTAAAAGATAGATTTATGTATCCATCAACATCCTACATTTCAAAGTCATACATGTTTATACATCAGATACAGTCTGCAGATTGTTTTAATATAAAATAAAGCAATATGCAACAAAACTATCAATGGCAAATATCTATATAATTATATAAAAATGAAACCCGTTTTCCGTTGTCACGACTTGGCATGAAAACGGCTTGACCGATTTGCTGATATTTTTTTTTTTAGTTTTCTAATACTCTGTACAAGGTTGTTACGGCAAAAAAAATTAAAAAAAAAAAAAAGTATTCATTTTTATATGGGGAATATTATAGATTCCAGTTCAAATTGAATAGGTACGCATACATAAGATAGGTCAGCTATACAAAATAAAGTAGTGCATCAAATTTACGCTAAGGCGGTACGAAGTTCGCCGGGTCAGCTAGTACATTATATAAATGTACATTTTATAATTTAATAAACATGCAACCTTTTAACCTTTTTCAGGTCGCAAGGTTTAGCCCATCCCGCAATAGAAGATATCTACAGTGATCCAGCACTGCAATGTGAAATAGCTGAGGACAGGGATGATCTGGATCTGGATCACATGGAGCCAGCACCTACTAAAGCTTTAAAGATAAAACAGGCGTAAGTTATTGCTATACTTTTTTTTTTTTTTAAGAGACATGGCAGACTTACAGCTGGTATAACAGAATAATTGTATGTGGTAGTATAGGAAACTGGCAGCCAATAACTAGGCTTTGCTTATATGAAACTGAATATAACTAAATGTAAACAGTAAAAAACTAGAACAAAATAAAGTAAAAGTAAGTAAGCAATAATATAAATATGTACTTGTTATGTATTAGGTGGGTATTTGTCATATCTTCTTGACACAATAAAATTGACCAAGTAGTGGGTAGGTGTATTTTCTGTTATTTGATTCTTACTGTACATGCTACATAGCACAAATAAAGTAATTACTAAATTATGGTGTTTAAATGGACATAATAGTACTGCTTACTGATTCCTACTTAAAACATTCCTTTCATCCCTTCTTATTACATGTCCATACCACGATAATTTCTCACTCCTAAATTTCTCTTTCACTGGTGCTACTTTCAGGCTTCCCCATAAAACTAATAATAAATACTTACTTAACTTGGGAGTAAAGATCTCAGAAGACCTAAAATGGGAGCAACATATAACTACAATAACAAAAAAAGCCAAAAGTTTTATTTACCTGGTGAGAAAAGCCTTTGGTATCTTAACTCCAGAAATGATGCTTAAAATTCATAAAACATTTGTCCGACCTATCTTGGAATATGCATTTCAAATTTGGAGTCCCTATTTTGTGAAGGACATTGAACTACTGGAGAAGGTACAACGCAGCTTCACTAAAGTCCCACGAGCTCTAAAGCGAAAACCTTATGAAGAACGCCTTGCAACTTTGAAACTCACAACTCTAAAGGAACGCAGAGACCGTGGTGATCTAATTGAAACATATAAAATACTGAGTGGACATTATGATCTCCAAGATTTTTATAAACTCTTTACCCGAAATGACAATACACATCTTAGAGGTCACCACCTCAAGCTCCGAACTGTTCCATCAAAGAATAATCCACACAAGCATTTCCTTAGCAACCGAGTGGTGAGAGTGTGGAACAAGTTGCCCGACGACATGATAACAGCTCAAAATGTAAACCAATTCAAGAATAGACTTGACAAACATAAAGAAAACCAAGCTAAGATCAACTAGATACAGGCAATCATCAGTTGATTCAACTGCCTGCCTGTAAATAAATAATAATAATAATAATAATAAATTTAATTCCAGGAAGCAAGCAATACGTGAAAAAAACAAGGTTAAACGTGAAAAGCGTAGAGCAAAGCAAGAATTGAATATGAAACATGACATGAGGGAGATGGAGAGACAAGGCAAGCAGGAATCACTCCACAAAGTCCTTACTGCACACTTGCAGTTACTCTGCTCACTCAACATGATACAAGAGGTACTAATATTATTTAAGTTAAGTTAAGTCTGCACGTGTGGTGTAGTGGTTTAAGCTGTTGCCTCACTGCTCTCCGCTGCACTGGTGTTGTGGTTTCGATCCCCACATGTGACAAATCTTTGTGTGATTCACAAAGATTTGTTCTGAGACTGTGTGTGCTTGTGTGAGTGAATATGTGTATTTGACCTTGTTATTGGAACCATTGGATAGTGTATTGCTTATGGCGTTCTATCTAATGAAAAAAATCCAAAATCATGATTACTTTTCTTACTATTCTTTTTAACTGTGACAAAAACTAACATTACACAAGGCAATAATGATGATGCCATGCCACATCGTCCTTGTAGACTCCAGGTCTAACTGAAAAGCAAAATATTTGGTTTTTGAAAGCTGACGCTACATTTATTTATTTACCTCAAGGATCTTCAACAAGAAATACACACACATTCATAAATATTTTTTTAAAATAACATGTCCCGCGTTTTCTGAGTAATATGGAGACCACAGCGTTACAATGCGTATGTCTGAGCAAGTCTAAAATATATTATAAATGTGACTTATTATCGTTTAATACCTAATAAGTGAATAAATTTTAAAAATTCCTCACTACAGTTACTAGAGAAAGCTTGTTTACTGTGTCAATTAGCACTAATGGCCGGCGAAACTAAACAATTTATGTAGGTCGCCTCTGTTTATGTTTAGTCTAGGCAACTCTCAGATGATATACTGCTTATATTTTTATCTTTGTTTCCTTATGTGACATGGTTAAGATAACAGCAGACAGTATTTACATAACTATATCAGTTTTGTTATGGATAACTACTACAAACAAATGTCTTAAAGACTTAAAATACATACAAATATAAAATGCATGGTCAGTAAGTTATGAGGTCATGCATAAATATGTGTAAGCCAGTATATAATATGAACTTAAATGCTCTTAATATTAGTTGTCAGATAATATTTTGTATGTTTAGTTAAACATGATTTGTATACCTTTTTGGTAAAATGTATCGAACATAATTTATTATACCACCTTATGTAAAATAATGCATACATTTACAAATAAAGAATATTTCTATGGCCAGTTTTTCTCAAAAAATCTGTTGAACGGAGATCGATTTTGGCACATGATTTACGTTGCAAAAAAGTAAAACGATAAATCACAGTTATCTAAAGGCTAACGGCAATGCGGCGTCTGATAAAGATAAGGGAGAAAAACGGAACACTGATCCGAATTATTGATAACATATTTGTGTTTATATACGTTTTTATAATTCAAGCTCGTTGAAGATATCTGTGTTATCAATATATATTATTTACTACAATTTCAGACCTATATTCAATTAATGCTTTAACTTACTTAAACATACTAGAATATAGTATATATAATAATACAGCCTCTCTGCGCTCAACTAAACTGGTGTTGTGGGTTCGATCGCCACATAGGACAAATCTTTGTGTGATTCGCAAAGATTTGTTCTGAGACTGGGTGAATGTGTTTATTTTGTCTTGTCATTGGGACCATTGGATTGTGTAATTGCTTCTGGCGTTCTATATAATTATTTTATTTAATATTATATCTAATTAATATATTTTACCAAATTTTATTATTATACAGTATTAACCACTCTACTTCAGCAAACTGATTCTAGCTTAACCATTACGCACTTGCGCATTCTAAATTCAGCAACTGCTGACACAGAGTTCATTTTTACACTCACAAGTGGTACCTAGGAAGTTAGGGTCAACTCAGGCCCTGAAAGAGTCTATAATGTGGTGTGAAATTGAGAATCCTTTTTTTAATATTTATCTATGAGTGTTGTTTCAGGCCCATCAAGTGTTACAGTATTACAGACAAAGAGGCTCCAGGGCCGTGCACCATGCCAAAATTAGTGATGTCAAGGTATACAACACATTGCTACATGGCTATGCTAAATTGGTAAGTGGTTACTACATCATTTGAAAGTTTATTTTTAATTTTTTTATTTTTATTTACATCACAATCTAGCCTATTAAGTATTATAATGTTAACCTAAATTACTACGTAATAATATAAATACTACGTAATAATGATAGAATATTATATAAATTTATGCAGTGTTTGCCTAGATTTGGAAAATTGTAAAAAAAAGTTTTGGTCATGATAATGGCAAATATTTTGTATTGACATTTTAAAACTTGGTAATAATTACATCCCATGTGTTCAGATAAATATAATATTTAGTTAATTACAGTAGATCACTTTGTTACCCATATTGTGCAAATAAATAATTTTGAATTTATTGTTTGTTTTTTATTTCTTGTTTAATAGTTATTTTGCAGAAATGTCAACGACTCATTCTTTTTCTAGGGTTTACTGAACAACACAAATCAGTTACTGTCCTACATGTCGGAGGATAAGATCGACATGGACGCACAAACGTACGCCGCGGTGTTCGAGTGCATAGAGAGAAGTAATCCCAGTGATAAGCAGGCCTTACTGTCTCATTATAGACACGAAATGGAGAGCAAGGTTTGTAAATCATTAATTCCATTTCTTTATAGATTATTTTTATAGTATTTAGCTATGCTTAGCAAATTATACAAAGAAAAAAAAATGTTAAAAATAAAAGAATGGGATCAGCAGGCATACAGTTGAGAAATTTAAGATCCTGGCAATAGCCGACTATAGCTTAATGGTATAAAGCGGCTCCCCGGTATGTAGAAGTCGTAGTTTCAAATCCTGCGGGTTCATATATTTTAACTGCTTGTTAGTATTCTATTCCTTGTTAAGAAAGAACAAGAGTGGACAGTGAACTTGGCCCTTGGCCCTGATGTAACTAAGGCTAATATCCAATCAGCTTCGTTACACTACCTAAGCAGAGAGGAAATGTAAAAATAATGGAACCTGATTGGTTATTCAAATACATCTCCTTTCCTCTAAAACCGCTCCCTCTATATTTCGTTTCTTTACTTGGCACTATGGCTCCGCCCGTTTTAACGTTTTATGCCGCAAATGGAATGTCACGGGTCGGCTTTCTTTACACTCGAGTATGGTGCTCGTCGATTAGTTGAACCTGTTACCTGCTATCACTACCGCCAAGATTTTATCTATACCTGAGATACTTAATAAATCTCCATATTTTCAGAACATAGCCTTAAACGACCTTCTAGACAAAACAAAGTTCCTATACGACCAACGCGAGGTCGTACTCCAAGCCATACACAGTATTGACCCTTCTTTCACTCCTCAATACACGCCACAAGTACTTGATTACAACTGTCCATTGCTCGACAAGATAACTTTGAACAATGTGGAGAATAGACAGGGACTTATGACGTCACCAGCGGAGGATCTTCTGTCGATAAAAGAGATGCTGAAGAAAGGAAAAGAACAGTTACAAATGGAAATAAAAGGAGAGGTTGAAATACAGAATATTGCTGCACACGATGAACAGTCACCCACTGTCGTATTTTGTGTGAGTTTAGTTTTATTTGATAGTTCAGCGGTGAAAAACCTGCTGGTCGCAAGTATCTTGTGACCGTGATTGTTTTGAAAATTAGTCATTAATTGATCTAAAATATAATTTTCTAATTAATTCATATAATATATAAGAAAGAACAGTATTTATATGTAAATTAATAACAAATAACTATTTACAAATTTATAGTAAGGTGTCATAGAATGACTCCGCATCGACCTCGACTGCAGGGAACGTGTTCAGAAGGCTGACGGCATTGCCACGTTGAATGGCAATGCTGATTCTTTGAGCCAAGTAAAAGCCAGCCTTCTGATCATGTTAAGCATGAATTTGATCTAAATGAATTCATTTTCAAAATACTAATTTGGTGAATTAGTATTTTAGAAGTGTTTGAATCTATTTTGTTTACTATAAATCATATCATTTATTGCGAATATACGTTACAAAGATCTTACAAGAATTTGTTATTACACAAAAAATGAGCACAACACATCTATACTCCGCCCTTCAGCATGCAATTAAAAAATCCTAAGAAATCTACATTTAAATTAATATAAATATTATAAAACTCGAGCTTGGGGCACTGCAACGCCATGGCCACGCCACTAAACAATACCCTGAGACCATCAATATGTTGTATGTAATATTTTGTATGTTATTCTCGTTTGCAGAGGAAGAAACTAAAAGAAACTGAGAGCGAGTGGCGTGAGGTAATTCGTGAGGCGTTCGTACGTAACCTGAGCACGCTCAAGTCTCAGTGCGGTGCGTCACACGCCGCCATCACCCTCTACCCTTATCTCAAAGTATTCCAGGTATGTATTCTAATATTATTTTATTAATTACTAGCTCGTGCGCGTGGGTTTGCACGCGTAGTAGGTATGTCAATAAAACGTTTGTCCGCGACTTCGTTCGCATAGAATTCGATATTTCCATGCTATTTTCTACCAAATTGAGGGATTTCCATCATATATTTTCGACTCCTAATTCACTCTCTTGGAGAGTGGAATTTTCAGAAAATATATATTAAAATTAATTCATTTCAATTTAGGAATATAATTACAGTATTTCGTGAAATTTTCTTCAAAATTGACTAACTGCTCATATAAGCTTACAACCCCTAATTTACTCCCTTCGGGAGTGATATTTCCAAAAAATCTACCTAATAGTTAATATACGTCATGTGAAGAACCTATGTGTAGAATTTCATACATTTTCCCTTAATAATTACAAATGTAAATTCTCACCCCCCTAATTTATAAAATATATAATATACAAAGATATAACATAATATACCAGTTTTTAAGTAAGAACTCCAGCTACACAACTGTGAGAACCGCACCCAAATCTATGCAGTAGTTTTTGTGTAGTGCCCATACGAACATACTAACAGACAGACAGACAAAGATGTAAAAAAATAAATCGTTTTATCTTCAAGTGCTGATATAAAGACCCCTCCTATTAAACAGCGCACATTTCAGGTGGTTGTATTTTTTACAGGTTGATCAATTTGTAGATCTTTTAATGGCCGAGCTTAGCAAGCTTGTGGATGGCAGTGAAACATACAGTCCTACATTGAAATTACTACAGAGGGATCTTGGAACACAAGTCTATCACAAGTAAGTTATTTCATAAAAAAAAACTAAAAAAACACGCTTTTAAAGCACATCAAACTAAAAAGTGAAAAATAATTCTTATTATAACCTGAAAATAATAATAAACGAAAAATACTAGTACTATTGTGAAAAAAAGCGTGGGGCGCTCTGTGCCATATTTTTCGTCTATCGAGCGACCCACGCTTTTTTTCACAATAGTACTAGTATTTTTCGTTTATTATTATTTTCAGGTTATAATAAGAATTATTTTTCACTTTTTAGTTTGATGTGCTTTAAAAGCGTGTTTTTTTAGTTTTTTTAAACTATATTTATTTTTCACTTTTTAGTTTGATGTTATTTAAAAGCGTGTTTTTTAGTTTTTTTTTAATCCTGGCGATCCTAATCAGGATAATGAGATAAATTTATGAAATTATTATATTGTCGCTGATTCTTTACAAGTGTAGAAAGTTTGAATTAAATCTGTCCGTTTAAAGTGGGTCAAAATCGAGTCCAAAGGAGTCGGTTACATACAAACAAACAAACAAACAAACAAACAAACATACAGGTGAAGCTAATATAAGCGTGTTAAAAATAAGACAAGTGTGTATTTGTCGTCAATTTTCATCTCTAAAATGCAACTTTTTGAGGGTTATATTATAAAGTTTGTATTTTTTTTTCCACCGAAGCAGAAAATGGCTAATGTTATTTACACATCTTCTCTTTGATTAGCTTGACTAACGAACCCTGATTGATTAACATTTAAACTTACGCGTTGCATGATTAAATCTAACGGGAATTAACGCGATCATGCATTATTTACGTTTTAGGCTCGACGTTTCGGCATCGTTTTGGTTCTCCGTCTACCCTCACTTCTTGTCTTTTTCATTATAAAGTCCAGTACACACTACTAACCGTGTGATTTCGCCGACTGCGAATCAAAGCGAGATTTTGCTTTTGTAATTATGTACTAGATTCCACGCGGTAGACAATTTATAACCATCTTCCCGGTTGAAATTTTAATATTTACGAATTTCAATCGCTTGACGAAGAACTCTTTGAGTAGAAATGGCGATCGGTGGAGTGGACTTGTGAGCGATGAAATTCTATCCAGTGATTAGTCCCTGATTCGAGTATATCCTCTGCAATCGCTGATTTGCGCCCTGATTGGTTATTCAAATATATCTCTTCTCTCTGAAATAGAGCCTAATGCTCAAGCTAAGTCAGTTTTAATTCTAGACAACTATATTTTATTGGAGCTATATATTACTATATCAAAGTATTTTTTTCACAGGTATCAAATAGAACAATTTAGAAACAACGGAGTTCTTCAAAAGGTAGAGCGTATCTACGAGAAGTATTGCGAGTGGTACGTGGAGCGTCAGTCAGTGGACAATACTGGTCTGCCGTACAACGGACGACAGGCGTGGCAGACCATCGTACATCTCGACAGAGAAGGACCTAGCTTGGTACGTAATAAGTGAAAAAAGTTCGATAGGCATATTATGTAGATATTCCAATAGTGTGATGTTCCTAAGTGCCAATTTCACTAACGTGTTAAACTTGACGTTCAAGATTGCAGTTACAATACAAAAAAGATGCGCACGCAGACGTGACGATACGAGACGTTTACGCGCGCGTCTTTTTTCTATGCAAATATATACATATGTTAACATACACGTCGAGCGTTGACGCTGACGCTTGCTTCCAACTGCAAGCTTTAAAGCTGCTTTCAGACCGCGCTAGCATTCACCTATAATGTAACATTTGAAATTCGATTGTGAGCATTTGTTTCAATTCTTGATGTTACAAGTTGTATCAAAATTGTTACAAGTTGTAACAAATTAATACACATTGTATCATTGCGCAAAGGTAATTGCGCAATGCTAGGTTCGCCTTCCACACGGGGTGTAATATTCGAATGCGATACGGTCTGGGAACACCATAACGCTAAGCCGCTGATTCGATTCTCTGTCCTTTTCAAACATTTATCTAAA
The DNA here is from genome assembly GCA_905147285.1 of Hypena proboscidalis. Taxonomy (NCBI): domain Eukaryota; kingdom Metazoa; phylum Arthropoda; class Insecta; order Lepidoptera; family Erebidae; genus Hypena; species Hypena proboscidalis. The sequence goes on from LR990143.1 coordinate 5,860,531, forward strand.
AGAGAAAGGGATGGAAAAATGTGTTAACCTTAGATTAAAAAGTTTGGTTTGAATGTCTATTGTTAATAACGACAGCTATTCTATACAGGATATAGACGAAGTACCATGGACTATGGAGATGAGACAGAACATCGGCAAGTTCCTGTACAATATAATCATCAACGATGTTAAAATTGATGTCAACATGTTCAAAACCAAAGCTAAAGAGTAAGTATGTTTAAACTTTTAATTCAATACTGAAAATATTTTTTAATGATAATCTTTATATAGGGTGTCCTATATAAAGATTATCATTAAAAAATATTTTGACATCGTGACGATGCCGCTTACCAGTGATTCAGTACATTATTCTGAGACCCAGGGCGCAAAAAAATGCAATGACCTACTAATTATGGAAATGTAACGTTACCCTAGAGTGCCCTAGACGATTCCAATATATTTGCAATTTCTCAGTCAACTTTGGATTTTCTGATGAAAAATTTTCCGTTTGTAGAATTTTCCGATCAAAAATTTTCGCACCTTGAGTTTCTAAATCATGTTCAAAATCACTGAAAAGTGTCCTCGCAAGTTTGTTCTTACTCATTTGTAATTTTCTTCTGACGTGTAAAATTTTTTAAAGCCGCTTTTGACATTATAAACTTTTTTAATGTGTGGTTTGACATAACATTGACAGTATGCGTGTTGCAAAATATTGTCAGGGATGTATTCATAGTTAAGACTGAAGCTTCTGTCGGGCCAGCTAGTTTTAAATAAAATGTAAAACTTTAATTGAAACCAAAAAAAGGAATATCATGGTTGATGTATTCGATGATTTGATGGATATATGTGACAGCAATCTGTTCCGTTGCAGGAAGAAGCTGCCAGCGGTATACAAGGTGCACCGGCCGTGGGGGCGCATGGTGCGGCTGGAGCTGAAGCCGCACCCCGTGCTGGCGCGCGTGTGGAGCGGCGCCGCCACCAGCCGCCTGCGCATGCGCGCCGCGCTCACGCCCACGCACGCGCCGCCCGCGCCCTGGGTCAGCGCGCGCCACGGCGCCTACCTCGTCACTCCCACGCCCTTCATCAGGTAACTGTCACGTGGCACCCGCAGTACAGCCTTGTTCTGAGATTGAGATTTGGCCTTGTCATTGGGACCATTGGATAGTGTAATTGCTTCTGGCGTTCTATCTAATGTTAAAAAAATAAAATATTTATTTTATTATTTATTGTTAAAGGATACTTATCGTTCTTACCAGTACATCTCACCACCACTAAAAAGTATCTAATTAAATCTATGGCATTTATTCCACCCACTATGTCACATTTTGGTGGCTTGTGGGAATCTGGCATGAAAATTCGAAAGACGTCAATTATGTTTGACTGAACTTTGCTACATAGTTTACCATGATAGAAATAATTTTGGGTGTACATCAAGAAATTTTAGTATTTTGTTCCACCAAGGATGCCGTTCTACGTGAATAGTCAATGGAAGCGGCTAGAGTCAGCGCCGACGGAGTCTCTATACCCAGTACTGGACAGCCTCAATCAGCTCGGCGAGGTGCCGTGGGTCATCAACCAGCCTATACTCGACTTACAAATACAGATATTCAGGTTTGTGAATACTTTATAACTATAATTATATGTTAAAAATCAATTGTTTTTTTTTTGTAACTATAAAAGCGTAAAAGTGGTTATTTTCCTTCTACCAAATACTTCACTAAATCCTTTCGGCTATTCTATATCGGGTTTGATTTTTGTATTAGAAAATATTTTTTTATCTCTTCAGTGTAGTTTTATATCTTTTGTTACTGCGCACTATGAAATGGAGATATTATAATTTATGATTGTTTTTTTTTTAATTATACAACGGGTCTAAATCGCATAATTATTATAAAGGTAAATAAATACCTATGCTCGACGTTTCGAAATGACTTGAATCATTCGTGGTCACGAGCCGATGTCTAATTTTTGAAAAATGTTCTCAAATCGCGAAAGTTTAAAAACATACGTTTTTTTTGTTTATAGAAAGGGTGGTAACAAAAAGCTAGACATTCCTCCCCCGTCGTCTGCTCTCGACACATCTCAGTACGGTGGCAAGTCGGAGGTGAGCGCCAGCGACGTGTTCAAGCGCCGCGTGGCCATTAACCGCGCTCGCGCTGAAATGCACTCGCTTTGGTGCGACTCACTCTACAAACTGTCACTCGCCAACCATTATAGGTAACTTTATATCCGACTTCAAAAAAGAAGGAGGTTCTCAATGTTTGTTTACTCATAACTTTCGACTGGGCGAAGATATTTTAATGATTCTTTTTTTTATTTGAAAGCTGGTTCTTTCCGTGTAGTCCCATTTCAATTTGATCAGGTTCTGGCACCCATAAGAAAACCATATAAGTCTAAAATTATTGTAATTGAAGTCGGTTGTTTTTGAAAATTATTATTTTTACAAGATATTGTTTAATTGTGGTCTTTTTGCAATGCTGTAATGTAAAAGAACTGTGTCTTTTATTGCGCCATTAAATTATTAGGTAATTGAGGATCTAGTGTTGACTGGATGATAATTATCATGATAAGCTTCGTTTGGTGTATTAACTAATAATAAATAACTAAATATCACACTACAACGCCATCTAGTCCCAAACTAAGCAGAGCTTGTACTAGGGTCGCAGGCAGGTGCACTACCCACTCCGCTATACGGTCGTCAATCATTAATCATTTTCAAGCTTTTACGTCCTATTTGACAATCGGATTCGAAAAAAAATCGTTAAGTTTATTGTAGGTAAAAAACATTCAACCAGAGTAAAAATATCTACAGAGTATTCTGACTCGGCCCCTTTCCTTGAAATAACAAGAGACTGTTGCGTGGTACACGATAGGGATGCCCACCCTGTATTTGAATAACATGTATGTCGATTTAAAAAAATAAAACTTTAAGTTCTCACATTCTTTTTGTCTGTTATTGCCGTTCTTATTGCAACCCTATCTGCGAGGCGTAGGCATGTCACGTGTTCTCTAAAGATGGAATACTAGGTAAATATATCTTTACTCTGGTACAACGAACCTACTGTATGTTTTGTTATTGGGATAACAATAAAATGCTCGATTACTATTGTCCCAGGGAATCAATATTCTGGCTGCCCCACAACCTAGACTTCCGTGGTCGCGTGTACGCTTGCGGCCCTCACGTGTCAGCGCTCGGGGCTGACACGCAGCGGGCCTTGCTGCGATTCGCTAAGAGACAGCCGCTCGGGCCCCGGGGACTCATGTGGCTGAAGCTGCATGCCATCAACCTTACTGGCACTATGAAGAAAAGTACTGTTGCTGAGAGGTAAGCATTTTGAACTATGTTTCACGTTTCGTTGTTCAGATTTTAAAAGTGGCAATGATGCATTTTACTGAAAGCTCAGCCACCAGATGTCGCTTAGATAACGAGTCGAAATGGGCGTCTGTGATTGGTCGAATAACAAACTTGGCCACTAGATATCGCTCAGATGATGAGCAAAAATGTTTGGAAATGAGCATGTTTGTCCATGGAACCATTTAAAAATTAACATCAATCATAGTCGTTGTTCAAAAAACTACCAGAAATTATACACATTTCACCGAGCATTCCATAATATTGATTGATTAGTTATCATAGTCAAAAAGTATATAAACTTAACTACTGACTAAATGATAATTTTACCGTTTATGTTTTTAACAAAATTACCATATACATATATATTTAAAGCTTGAATTCAAAATTTTTAATATTTAGAGGGTAGTCTTCTAATCTAAAAAATATTATCAAAGTATTTTCAATCCATAGATTAGAGCACGCAGAGAGTATAATGGACAAGATTTTAGACTCAGCAGACAAACCTTTAGAGGGTGAAGGTTGGTGGAAGCAATCTGAAGAACCTTGGCAGACTCTGGCTTGCTGCATGGAGATTGCCAACGCTGTCAGATCACCTAATCCTGAAGGTAAACACCGAAAAACTAAAACTGCATCATTGGGTTTTTTTTAATCTTCACAGATAATGTAGTTAGATTTATCCAAATTTGGCCCCAGACTACTCCGAGTATGTTCCAAATATTTTCTTAATAAAACTTCTTAAAAGATATATAAAACTACGATTTAAGGACAAAGGGTAGCCTTATCGCTTGACGTGATCTCTGCTAGGTAACCTTAGGATAGACAGACTAGAAGAGATATAATATTATGTTGTTGTATATAACCTGTACGTTTGTCCGTTAGAATACATGTGCGGGTTCCCGGTGCACCAGGACGGCTCCTGCAACGGCCTGCAGCACTACGCGGCGCTGGGCGGAGACGCCGCGGGCGCCGCCGCCGTCAACCTCGCGCCCCGGGAGCGCCCGCAGGACGTGTACAGTGCCGTCGCTGCTCTGGTACTATACCACTTGACTCTAGCGAGGCGTTTGACACTGTGCACTTGCTATCGATACACACTACCAGGCTTCTCTTTCAAAACAAATGAATAAGTATTAAGCTATATGGTTTTTAGTATACTGCCATATTATGCATGAATAATGCGCCTGTGACTCACACTGTTGTTGTGCGGCACGTTTTGGAGTGCATCAAGGACCTATACTAGGACCTTGTCTGTAACCATACATTTTCGTCAGTAAAACAATCATTAAAGTTAACGTAATCTTCAAATAGGTAGAAGAAATGCGAGCCCGTGACGCAGCAGCGGGTGTTCCCGCAGCTCAGATCCTGGAGAATTTCGTACGGAGGAAGGTCATCAAGCAGACTGTTATGACTACTGTCTACGGAGTCACCAAGTTCGGAGCTCGGCTGCAAATCGCTAAGCAACTTAAAGGTAGGCAAAATATGTTATCATAAGCAATATATTATAAAGGCAAAAGTAACTCTGTCTGATACATTTTCAAGGTTGACCTCCTAAACTGATCTTGATGGAAATTAGAATAGAGATTGCTCAAGACCTGAGGAACGACATAGGCTACTATAAGCCGCGCGCGGAAGCCAGAAATTTGATAAACAATAATGCTTATTTCTATACATTTTAGCACATCATCTAAGCGACATCTGGTGGCTGAGTTTGATTCTCGACCAATCAGAGCCGGCCATTTCGACTCAAAGTCAAAGTCAAAATATTTATTTAATTAAATACATTGATCACTTGAAAACGTCACAATAATATTTTTATTTCACATACATTGTTGTTCTTATTCTCAGTAAAATAATATTATACTCATAATTAACAAATTAAAATTACAATTACAATACAATTACAACAAAAAAATTGAATAATTACTCATCATCTGAGTATCATCTAGTGGCTAAGCTTTCCGTAATCTCGTGCTAAAGCTAAACTAAAGATTTTATCCTAAAATAATGTGTGTTCTCACAGACATAGACGAGTTCCCGAAAGAGCACGTGTGGACGTGCTCGCAGTACTTAACTGCGAAGACATTCGACAGCTTACGGGAAATGTTCACCTCCACCAAACTCATACAAGACTGGTTTACGGACTGCGCCAAGTGAGTATACATAGCATAAAATTGTTTTAAGAATTTGAAGTTTGTTTGAGTAATCAGTGTGAGATTTGTGTATAATATAGTAGCAGCCCTGTATCTAATACATGTCCCACTGCTGGGCTCGGTCCTCTTCTCATGATAAGAAGGGTTAGGCCATAATCCACCACGCTGGCCAAGTGCGGATTGGTACACTTCACACGACCTCGAGTACTTTCAGGCACTCTCAGGCATGCAGGTTTCCTCACGATGTTTTCCTTCACTGTTAGCGAGCGATTATTTTTATGATAAATACACACATATCTTTGAAAAAACGAACCTTAACGATTTATTGACAAAGGTGTTTGCCGTGGGTTCGAACACGAGACCTTTGACTACGCAGTCCTACGGTCTCCCACTCGGCTATCGCTGCTTGCTAATTGCTTGTTTTGTGTATAGTCAGTAAAAGATGACGATTAAGGATCGCAGTTGACAGGGAGCAGAGCGTACTGAAGAGCAGAGTGACAGTGATTGCGCGCGCATCTTTTTTGTATGAAATTATGTTCGGGCGTTGACGCTGACGCTTGCTTTCAACCGCAAGTTTAATACTACATATAATTATCTTCTAACTGCTCTACGCTATACATTTTGCGCTGAAACGTATGCCCACATAGAAAATATTAAATTATAAATAGGACAATGAAAGTATAGAGATTCTGGAAATGACGAATAAAATAAATAAATATATTTCACAACTCACACACAACGCCATCTAGTCCCAAACTAGGCAGAGCTTGTACTATGGGTACTAGAATAACTGATACTAATACATATACTTTTCTTTTGTAAATACATACTTATTATACATAGAAACACCCAGGCTAAGACAAACCCCCATGTTCATGCACACAAAGATTTGTCTTAAATGGGAATCGAACCCACGACCTCAGCGTCGCAGGCAGGTACACTACCGCCATCCGGTCGTCACTGTTTGAATATTTGCCTTACAACAAAAGTAAGCTACAATGTTTGTGGTTTGACAGATTGGTATCGGGCGTGTGCGGCGAGAGCGTGGAGTGGGTGACGCCGCTGGGGCTGCCCGTGGTGCAGCCGTACTTCCGCAGGGCCGGACCCAGCACTGGCCAGTACCGAGCGCCCATCGATCTACAGCAGTAAGCATGCTACCTTATTACTTTATACCTCGTTTATCTCAACAATGTTGTTGTGTAAAACGCAAATACGTACTCGAGCGTCTGGGGGACTAGTGGTCACTAATTTTCTGCACTAAGGCTTCAATCATGTACAGAGGGCCAAGCAAAACTGGACCGGAAAAACCGAACCTAATGCTGGCTAAACGTGTTTTGAATGCACGCTCTGCTCGAGTGTTAGCGAGGCGTTCGAACATATACCAAAGATATCCTGAATTATCTCTAATCAATATGTCGCACGCTGTGTGTGCCACAGAACGTTGTACCATGCAGTCCGTACAAAGGGCAAAGCAATTAGGTATGCAGAGCAAAAACTTCTACCTCATATTGAAGATTACTACTACGCACCATTTAATTCTCTTATTGTTGTAATTTTATTAGATTAATATATCGACTGATCACTGTCTCAAGATACAGGACTACCTAGTTTAAGAGGCAGGGACAATATAATGTAGATACAGATCTTGCAACATATATAACATTTTAGTACCCATTTAATACTAAATGTACATTATTGTATTTTTGCATTGTTGTAACTCTGTATTTTAATTAAAACAACAGAGACTAGAGTGGAAAAAGGCCTTTGCGTCGAAAAGATGTGTTCAAGACCAGTAACCGATGATGCGAACAGCGAAAAATATTTAATTTGTGTGAAATGTATTTTCAGTAAATAAATAAAAAAATATGTTTTGTTTAAATATGTTTTTTTTTTTTTTTAATGTTTAATAACTCTGTATTTTATAGAAAATAAATGTTCTAATTTAAAAAAAAAAACATTAAATATAGTCAATAAAATGATTGCTTGTATTCCAGACGTCCGTGCACAATGAAGCAACGTAACGCCTTTCCTCCGAACTTCATCCACTCCCTGGACTCGTCGCACATGATGCTGACCGGCATGCACTGCGAAGCGCGAGGTGTCACCTTCGTGTCCGTGCACGATTGCTTCTGGACGCATCCGCATACCGTCGACGCCATGAACGAGGTATGGTCTTTACAACCTCCTCTTAAATAACTAACACACTAACTTGTCTGCACGCGTGGTCTTCTTCTTCGTCGTGTCGATGGCTGAGTCAAATTTTATTGGCCCAATAAGTGGCTACTGTTATGGCGCTCTCGTCAGCGTTCATGAGCGCCCATAGAAATCTTAATAATAAGGCAATAGAAATGTCAAAGACGCGTGACCTTGTCGCCGCGCATGTGTCTAGTCAAACGCAAGTGCGAGTTGAGGAATTGTCGTCTTAATGTCATCGCAAAAAGAATAATTTTGTTTGCAGGAATACAAGCGCATGTGTCTAGTCGAACACAAATGCGAGTTGAGGAATTGTCGTCTTAATGTCATCGCAAAAAGAATAATTTTGTTTGCAGGAATACAAATGTATGGTATTTGAAAAACGGCGACATGCGTCCCAGTTATAAAAGATAGTCGATAGCATTTCTATTGACTAGTTATTAAGATTTCTATGTGAGCGCCTCTCTTGTGCAGGTGTTAGGGCATTTTGGACAGTCAGTAAGGTGGTCAAGGTTTTGACTTGCCATCGTGGTGAAAGGATTAGCCAATTTGCTTTTAAGAACTCGCGAATTGTCCAGGGTGCGCCGGACGTAGGGAATCGTTGTGTACGTCACTCGGGGAGGCTCCTTTCATGCACGCGTGGTATAATGGTTTAAGCGGTTGCCTCGCCGCTCTCCACTGCACTGGTGTTGTGGGTTCGATCCCCACATGGAATCAATCTTTGTGTGATTCGCAAAGATTTGTTCTGAGGCTGGGTGTGCTTGTGTGAGTGAATGTGTGTATTTGGCCTTGTCATTGGGACCATTGGATAGTGTAATTGCTTCTGGCGTTTTATCTAATGTAAAAAATCCAAATTATATTATATTATAACACAACACATAACATCACGCCTATATTATAGACGACCAGATGGCGGAGTGGGTAGTGTACCTGCCTGCGACGCCGAGGTCGCGGGTTCAATTCCCACTTAAGACAAATCTTTATGTGCATGAACATGGGGGTTTGTCTTAGTCTGGGTGTTTCTATGTATAATAAGTATGTATTTACAAAAGAAAAGTATATATATATTAGTATCAGTTATTCTAGTACCCATAGTACAAGCTCTGCTTAGTTTGGAACTAGATGACGTTGTGTGTAAGTTGTGAGATATTTGTGAGATATTTTATTTATATTACCCAGAAGGGTGTGGCAGAGGTGTACATCACCCACATTTCACCTGTTATGTTTAGGTGCCATGGGATAGAGGGTGAGCCTATCGCCATCCATCGGGCACAATTCCTACTCCGTACTGCTATTGTGGATTTCCTGACGGCAAGTTCACGAATAACACTGCCCGACCCGGGAATCAATCCTGAGACCTCGCGGTGAGAGACGCATATTCTAACCACTAGACCATTGTGGCAGACTAAAATAACTAAATACACAAAAATGAGGATTTTAACGATGGATCGAGTTTTGTATTCTACTCGCTGTGATGTCTCGTCGGTATTTGTTTGTAAGTACCATTCGGCTTAGAAACATTACAGACATAACATCACGCCTATACTTCCCAGGGGGTTGTTGCAGAGGTGTATTATATCCACACTTCACCTGTTATGTACACACACACGCACACACACTTACACACACGAATATAAGAAATAAACGTGGACAGACAGAGAAACACAAACAAAGAATCTATTATGTAATATGTTCATTCTAAAAGCTTGAATTTATGTATATGGATCAACATTATTATCATTTTAAGAGGGAAAAGAGACTGTTACTCCTTAACACAGATTATTTAATAATCTAGCTAGGAGGACAGTGCACTCCACCCACTTGATTGTAGGCATTATTGCATTGTATACTTATATTTCAATTTGTCTTAGTTTTAAGTAATTGTGTACAATCCTTTGTGAAGATAAATAAATATTTATTATTATTATTATGTTTAGGTCCGATGTAATAGGGGCTGAGCCTATCACCATCCACTGGGCACAAAGCCAACTCCGTGCTGGTCTTGAGAATTTCCTCATAAACATTACATTACAAAAATAATGGTGTTAGGCGATTATCACATTAAAAGTAAGCATGATGCAGTATGGCCGATTGTACCATAACCATTGATGTATTATAAGGAAAATTAAATAATATGTAATGAACTGCCTCGATACAGGTCAGCGTATGCGTTTATCTCCGCGAGGTCTCTTGTTCGATTTCTGGGTTGGGCGAAGTATTATTTGTGAACTTTTCGTCAGAAAACTCACTGACGGAGTTGAATTGTGTCTGGTGGATAGGCTCACCTGCTATCCCATGGAACCTGAACACATCAGGTGAAATGTGGGTAATATAGGCGTGATGTTATGTTATCTTGCCTTCATTTATTTTGCCTTTAAGTTGGTACAATGTAGATCTTACATACTACAGATAGTTCATGCAACTTCAGTCAAATGTATTGACATGCTAATATAATTTAGTAAACTAAATGTATACCACATGCGAACATCATTGAATAATTTAAGCTCCACACATAAAAGAATTAAATTGTAATATAAATTTGTTAATGTCAGTTACAATATCAAGCATGTCAATAAAAAAAAAAAAAAAAAAAGAACAATTCAAAAGTTTTTATCTACACCCATGCTATAAATCCTCTATAAACGTTCTTGAAACAGTTAGCTAATTGCCTACATTAAAACAGCCAGTGTCATAATAACCATTATAACACCCAAACGGGTGTACTAATGTTGTACTGAAATTCATTATGCAACTCCTTTTTTACTTATCGAACAGCCACATTCTCATGGCATCTTTATGAATTTCAAAAAAAGAACATGTCATGCACGCGCGTTTCACTACCACAGCGCCGTAATTTAAATAAAAACTTATTCGAATTTTTGAATTGACGTCGTATCCCGCCATTTTTGTTTAATAATAGTATTGAAAAAATACTTTTTAATAATTGTACGATCCAAAATGTAAATAATTATTACAATAAATAATTATATTATTACCTATACATAGTTTTTTTGTATTAGATACTCAGTAATTAAACTTTCCATGAATTTACATAGAGTTCTTACAACACTGTACCCTAATACCCTATGGTTTCAGAACATTTATAGAGGATTCATATCATGGGTGTAGATAAAGTCTTGTATGCAACTGTTATAATTAGGTATTAAAACACTCATGTGATACTATTATCACACTCGGCTTCGCCTCGTGTGATAAACCCACACTCGTGTTTTAATACCCCTCATTATAGAACAGTTGCATAAATAACTATTAAATGTCACATTAGAATAATATAATAAAATAATATCAATGCTTTTATGTCAAATACAATTATGTTAATTATAACACTAAACACATGCCTGTTCTTATTTTCAGATTTGCCGAGAGCAATTTGTGGCACTACATTCTCAACCTATTCTAGAAGATTTATCCGAATTTATGATTAAACGATATAGCTATGATGAAAGGTGAGTGCCCTCTCTGAGTACTACTTTAAAATATCTACATATTTTTATAGGCAATCCAATCCACAATCTCTGAAAACAAAACCAGAAAAGAACATTAATTATAAACTTAAAAAATATGTCATAAATAATCTTAAATTATATTTTATTTAATATTCCGATGTAACATACTTCAAACACGCTATATAAATACATTCTGATTTGAAGGTAGATACAAATATTGTGTGTGAGCGCGCACGCTGCGCTGTGTGTACATCGATAAATATTGATTGCATGTACCGTCGACGAATTGGTGTACAGAAAAACCTAAACTGGTTTATTTTTGTAAGAATTAATTATTAAGTAGTATATTATATTTCAAAATTAGGTAGTATATACCTATTTAAATTATTATAGTATGTAAGCATTGTTGTAGAATTATTTTAATATTATTACTTTGTAGTTGTACACTCAACTTTACTCTTGCCTAGTCTTCTCTTTCTTCTTTTCTTCTACGGCTCAAAGGTTTGCTGGTAGAAAATTCAATATAAATTAAAGCTCGCCTTTGTACCTAATATTTTAACTGTTTTGTTCTATTATGTTATTGTAAATTCTATGTGTGTACAATAAAGTATTTGAAGAATTAAAGTAAGTGTGATATAATAAATAAATATATAAAATCTCCAGTTTAGGATGTTGTTTTGTTGCTTAAATTATATAAGTGACATAAAACTCAAATAAAACATTATGACTTCATCTTGAGCTTACAGCATTAGGCGCAAAACGTCTCTTTCGCAAAATGTCCCTTGGTCGTAAAACGTCTCTTTAGCAGAATGTCTCTTTCGCAAAGTGTCGCGCCAGGGACTTAAGAATGAAATTTCAATTTTCAAAACAAAATAATTTATTAAAATAATAGAGTAATTATGATGTCTAAATTTTGGGCTTGGGCGCAAAACGTCTGTTTCGCTAAATGTCCCCCGGTCGTAAAACTCTTTTTCGCAGTACCATAGACACGTATTCAAGTCACCTATAACAAATAAATTACAAACTAAACTCAAGTAAAAAAATATAATCTTGTTGCTAACTATTTAAAAATATTTCTCATAATTTTAGTGAACTGGAGGACTCAAGCGTCGGAGCTGTGAATAAGAAGCGCGTCAACAATCTCCTGCAACAAGTGCCCAGTAAAGGCGACTTCGATCTGAACAGCGTGCTGCGATCCGTCTACTTCTTCAGTTAAACCGAAGCTGCCTTTAGATACAATAGGTATCGAATTAATTCAATTATGTATGTAGAATACTCACGATATTAATAAGGGTATTGGAATGTAAGATGGTGAACATGTCAGTCTGCATTGCTTGGTGTGAAGCTATCTACGATTACAGCCTGTCAAGGTACAGTGGGCCAAGCAATTAGGTATGCAGGGCAAAAACTTCTATGCCATAGTGCAAACTGACTGCAATAGATATGCATGTGTGAATTAAATTTTTAATAAGTGCAATATTTAGATATATAACTCACTTATCCATAACTGGCGTAGTAAGTCTTTACTATGACTTAGAAGTTTTTGCCCTGCATAGCTAACTCGTTGGCCCACTGTACATTTTATTCAACTGTATTAGGTTAAAAACTCACGACGCGGTTATGTTCCGCAGCCTGCAGGCTTTGTAGAATGCAGATTTTAATTTAAAAAACAAAATAAATTTCACGACGCTTTTTTTTTCATATAACCGCAACCGCATGCGGGTGCGTGTAAAAACCATGTCATGAGTTCGTAGCCTTACAAAGCATATAGGTATGCAGTTTTTTCCGATTGCCATTATAAATAAAATAATAGTGGATGTCTCTGGGCTGATGATGATGATAATAAATATAGATACGTCTCGAATACAGCCTAAAAGATAAATATTTGTGCCATAGTAATACACCAATAATAAAGAGTTCCTAAGTACCAGTTTATGGCTAGACGCAAATTATTTTACAAATATATTGTTTAAAATAGTTACCCATAATCGTTTCAAGATTAAACAATATAATACATATGTAAAGAGCACAAATTTCAGTCCATTTGGGACAATAAATATTGTATGCCAATCAAAGTTGTGGTGATTTAATCTTCCATTTACCAATTTAATAATTAGCTAGCTTCGCTTACAATAATGAAAGACAATGTGGGTGGATCATTCTTTACTTTTTCCATGCGGGATGTTTAAAGTTTTTAAGAGCCTTCAAAAGTAAAATTGGTACAAACCATAGAAATCTTAATAACAAGGCAATAGAAATGTCAAAGACGCGTGACCTTGTCGCCGCGCATGTGTCTAGTCGAACACAAGTGCGAGTTGAGGTGTTGTCGTGGTTACCAGTGTTGTTTGGGACGCCTAAAGATTATTCGTTTTTAGAAAATATTGCTTAATGTCATCGCAAAAAGAATAATTTTGTTTGCAGGAATACAAAATGTATGTGTAGGCGAAATTGTGTTTTTATTGTTTGGTTATGTAGTGGTATTTGAAAACCGGCGACATGCGTCCCAGTGTTAAAAGATAGTCGATAGCATTTCTATTGACTAGTTATTAAGATTTCTATGGTACAAACAGTTCAAATATCATACCAAATGTGTCTCTTTCCTCCAAAATGTGTATTCCAATTAATAGACTAGTGATTGACTGAAAACGTGTGATGCTTGTTATAAATGCCTTTTGTAATTTTGTATGGAACATTACATGGTATGGGAGCACCGCACTGAGGTTATACATTCTTATACTATGTCCTAGTTTTGATGAGTTTAGCTTGTATTGTCTTTATACCATGAAAATATTAAAGTAGCAACACATGTAGTTATTTGCATGCGAATCACAAAACTATTACTTTTGCACCTGCACCAATAATTACTGCATTTGTAAAATTATCGAATTTTAATAAAAGGCAATGCCCAAAAACTGTATCGCCAAAACCCTTGTATCACGAATATAAGATAGTAAATAATTTCTAGTTTTGTGTATGACGATTATCTAGTAATAAGAGACATAACTTAAGCGGGATTTAATAAACAAAAGAGATTTTCTATTTAAACATGAAGGATGAACAAGAATCTAATTTTGTTTTGATAGAATTATCACGTTTATTGCACTTGTTTACTAACTTTTTTCAGGACATCCCAGCTTACTATGAAAATATCCGGCTTAAAATTAAACTTTCATATTATTCTACATACAGTACAGCAGTTTTTATCTTGACAAAGCCACGGAATATATAACACAGCAGCGATAATCAATCCCATAGTCGATTGGCTATACCCCTAATTTTTACAAAGTGCAGTACAAATTATCGAATTTTAATTAATTTGATATTTTTACAAAGTGCAGAAATTGGTGGCAGAAGTTGTGTGTTCAATACCTGTAACTTTTTAAGCGTTTTTAAATTTTTCTAAGTTTATTATTCGCATGCAATAAGCTCAAGTATTATATTTTCTGCAAAGAACTATTATTTTGCTGTAATTTACTCTTGTAGAGTACAAAGTAATATAGGTTGTTTTTGTCTGGACACTACCTCAGTGTCCAATGTATTAAATTTTAAGTTTGTAGTGAGACAAATATCGCAAGATTGATCTTCGATCTTGAGTTGTTATCCATTTGCGAGTGTGCAATGTAACATAACAAACTGTGATTGTTAGTAGATTAATAAAATAAGTTGAATTATATTACTTGTTTCATTTTGGCTTTAGCTAATTGGCTGGTATACCTGGTGTTTTTAAATCTACGTCGATCGATGTATTTGTCATAACCTTTTCACCGCCGGAGTCGTATTTATCCGACAAAAAAATTCGGGCTTAGAGTCGGATTTGTCGACACAAAAACCTGTCTTATTTATTTAATTTCTAAACGTATTAAGTACGATGTTTTAACCTAAAATACTTTTTTTTTTAGAAAATTTATCTATTCAAACTTTTATAAAAATAAATAGTATTAGCGAAATATGAACATCGAAAAATGTATACTATATCCCTTTTTATTGTAGGTATTATTGTTATATCCGATTCAATGAGCGTGGTGCTGGGGGCACGCCAACTGTTAAAAAAGTCGGGCGGTGAAAAGGTCAGAGCCATCATGTTTTACGTTGATCGAGGCATCGATCATCGTTGATCGATGTAGATGTAATAACATCCTAATAGAAACTGACGATCGACATCTACTACTTAATTCTACGGTCGATCAAATGACCTCGATCGGTTAGTGTGATAGAAACTGTCGATTGACGTCGACTAATCCATTCTCGATTGACGATCAATCGATTAGGTGTAATGTTATTAAACCGAAATCGGTCGACGTATCATTTGTCAGTTAGGGGCAAGAAGAACGCACCTTTGCGCTATTTGACGATTGAAAGACGTAATAACATCCAAATAAAATGATGGTATAACAAGAAAAACAATCAAAATAAAAATGATATTGTAGTTTATTTTGTAGTACAAAAATTACACGGTCACATAAATAATTACAACAATTTTAAATTAGCAACATTACCTCAATATTTACTAACACCGGACGGGTACAACGTTTTTTTTAAACAAGACACCGCTCAGACATTGGTCAAACCCTGACCGAACCGCTTTTTACTTCAAACTGACCTTTGATAAGGTCTGAATGGTGTCTAAACAATATTGTATTCAAGTGAAATCATCTCGGCATGTATAAATTCTAATTTACTTTACCTAAGATTCAATTTCGCTTGAAACAGATCAGTCTGACCAGCAAAAGTTTTTTCCTGAAATTGAGAGTCGCCTTTATTCGTTACATGCCCAAAACTATATATAACATGATCTTTTTGGTCAACATAGTTACATATTATTATGAATCATGGCATAAGTAAGTATGTTATAGTTTTTTGGGACTTTTTATTTATAAGTTTTTACTGACCAGACTTAAAAATAAATAATTTATACTGCCAATAGTCATAATGTTATGTAAAAGCGTTTCTATTTTACAGTTTTTATTCTATCAAAGTTCAACAATTAAACGTGAATAAATGATATTAAAAAATATGTAGTTTGGCTGTGCGCAGTCTACTATTGTTCTATATGCGGCATTTGTCTAATATTACTCGTGTGCTCGTTCTATCATTCAATTAAAAAAAAAACCATCTTAACCTTACTTTGCACAATAATACTATCTAATTTGTAAGCACTTAGCAAGACGTTTACAAACGCTAGATTGATACTATACTATATCTAGTCCGTTTTCTAATGATGGAGACTAGAATGGCATTACACTTTTTTCTTTTTTATTTCATTGTTTAAAATATTGACATAAAAAGAAAAAAATATTTAAACTGGATATCGCCAGCTGTCTATGCGTCTCTAGAATTAAGTAACCGAAGGTGATAAATTGTATTTTAATTTGATTAATATATTCCATCAACAGAAATTTAAATCGCTATTATAAAAATAAATATTAAATACAAAACTTATGGCCTACCTACTCTCTTTTTAATAGCTGGTATCTTATCCTTAAATGGGGCATTCGTTGTAACTTCGTTGTATAAATTTAACTTTTAAAATTAACTTCAGTATACGAGAAAAACGTCTCTAAATTATAACCATTAGGTACCTGAAATACAATATGGCAAAATGCAGTAAACTATTATTTAGGTATACAGCTGTGTTTGTAGAGTTAACCGGCACCAATATTCTTATGAAAAAGTAACAATTTCAAATCCTTAATAGCTTTAATACCAAAAATGATGTCTGAATCTTAAATTAACTCGAAGGTACCGAATCAATCCGTTTGAGTATTCTGAAATGCAGAGGAATGTTAATAAATGAATATTTGCCAAAAAGTCATTTCATCTATTATTTCATGAATGTGATTATATACTACACCTACGTAGAAAGTACCCCATTGCAGTATTTCATACGGAGAATATCTATCAAAGAATGTGAGTGTTTTTGGGCAGCGGAATTTATTCTACTTTTCCGCCCGCTGCGCTCTGCAGAGGGACGAAAAGTAGAAAAAATAACCTCTGCTTCGAAAAGGCTTAGTCTTTTTCTCTCATTTTATAACTTTTTTGTTAATTTATATTTTTTACAAAAATTACCAAAAACAACCATAATTTACCATTACCATGTTTTTGGTAAATTTTGGTAGTTTCTGTAATTTTTGGTAGATATTTTGTTGTTTTTGCTAGCTTTCATTTCTTCGTAGGTGTAGTATAAAGCACTATGTATCCCTCTGGAGAAAGTTCGACTTTTTTCGGGTGTATTAAGCTACAATCAAACTTCATCCTCAATGTAATTGACTACTTTCATCCCTTGGTGTACAATTTACTATTGCGCACAGTATATTCAGGCAGTTTTATAATACAGTACCTGGGGACCGAGCCAAATAATTATCGAAACCTTTAAAATGGGTAATAAAAGGTTCAACATTAGATATGGATTTAAATTAGCTCGGGGGCGGCCCCGCCAAAGCTAAGTCGTGTCTCCTGAAACCCAATCATATCGCAAAACGAACAATATTTGTGAACGATACTTATAATTCAATTCTTACGGCAGTTAACAGATTTTTGATTGGTTTGAGACACGATTTTTTTAGCGAAAGAGACTAATATACAATTTCGGATTGTTTTAAAATGATTGCGAGTTTAATCTTCTCGCATATTGTTATAGATATCTCCCCTGCATCTCCCATCTTTAGTGTATTGTATAGATTATCTTTCTTCAATCACAGTGCAAGGGGGCAGGCAGTTGAATGTTTGACAGCTGACCAAAAGAATGAATGAGGTCCGAAGTCAAAAGCCGTGTGTTTTCGACATCCGCGGGCAGAATTCGCCCGCCCGCTTGCACTGGAAACGCAACCTTGAGGTGCGTGGTGCGTATAAATTAAGCGCGGCAAACCATCGAACATTGGTGCGCGTGGCGGCCGCGCTCTATGTAGACGGGATCGCCGCGCGCGGCGACGCGAACATTTGCCGCGCTCGAACGTGCCGCAGGGTGATCCGCTTGCTGTCGGTTTTTGAGACCGCATCAAAGGATCTTCAGTCGTTCGCTCGCGCGCAGTGGGGACGGTAGTAGTTTTGGTGATTTGACTCGCGCGGCGAATACGTAAAAATGGACAGCGAAGAGTGGCGATATATATATAGCGATCTATTTAGATATATTTTTTTCATCCACCAACGCTTTTTCTTTTATTTGTTTTACAAATAAGATGGGGAATCACAATAAAAGCGGCAGCCACCCGTCCATACTCGCAGGTTTACGAGAGTGAACTGGTCTGACTATCCGCCGCGGTGTTCGTGGTGGATCGCCTGCCGCGCGCGGCTGTCACGTCCAACTAAATTTCTATCTACATATTGGCTCGCGCGGCAAATGAGCGTCAACTCTGGTCAAACATTGGCTCGCGCGGCTGCCGCGCTTAATTTATACGCACCTTTGGATTTGTCCATAAAAAAGTAACATTCCCTTCTATTGTCTGTGTTTGTGGAAAACTTTGACATTGACGCTGGTTTGTGGACGCGCGTTCTGATCGGCTGACTCGCTGGAACCGCTCGTTGTGGTGCGCTGGCTTATATCTGATGACCTGAAATTCAGTGTGATATTGTTTGACATTTGAAGTTGAAAATTTACAGTATGTACCTAATATTATACTCCCATAATGTCCCTATAACCTAAGAATAAATTTATGATTTGGCTAAACGGCTTAACATTCACCGAATCTGGGATTCTGTCCGGTAGTTTTAATGGCATTACAATTTGCTTTTCTTGGCAATAAAGGATTAATATGAGGCCCATGAAGGTGTACTTACGAAGGTGTTACATTGTCGGCGTCTAAATTCTGCAAACAGATCCATTGCGATGTGAGAGTCTCATCGTTTTTGGCACAGTCTAGGGTTCCGTTAAACAACAGCAGATCGTCCATTAACACCTAAATAAGAAGTTATTTAATCAGAATAAAACAAGATACTAAAAACGTCTAATTACAACGTTGAAAAATTATGTGCTTACCCCAAATTCTTTTACGCCTCGTGTTGGATTTTTGCCATAGTTCCAAATTTTCATACCATAGACGGATACCGGCACATCGAATACGAAAAATACCCTGTAATTATATATTTTTTTTATTAAAAGCGTTTTATATCTTGATGACCATTTTAAATCCGTCAGTGGTCTCGGTGATCTATTTAATTCTAGATGAATAATCACGGTTTGCATTTCAGAGAGCTTTTCATATAAATATAATATTTGTATAAATTTTAATAAGGGCCCAGTATACTCCCTTTGGGGACACCACACTATTTTTCAACACTACGCACCTACTGCTTGTTTGCTAGAGTGGAAGTCATCAGCTTTTCTTAATCTTAATTAGTAATAAAATCAACAAGTTCGATCTTTTTAACCAGATGTTAGAATTTAACAGTGATATTGGATAAGGACAGTATCAAAGGTTGCTGAGTGGTCTTAAATGTAGGTGTTGAGTACCGGTTGAGCGTGTGGGGCAGCACGGGCGCGAGCCAGGCGTGGCTGGCGTCGCCCACGCGCGCGTTGCAGCCGTCGATGAGCTTGTCGGGCGTGCGCACGTCCTGCGCGCGCGCGTCCAGCACGTTGACGCTGGCGGGGTGCGCGCACACGTCTGGTATACATTTTACTTTAAGTACACGAACTCAATTTGTGTTATATTTTATTTATTTTCTTATAAAGATTTAGTGTTGCAATAATAAATATAAATTGGTATGACTTATTATTAGAAAAGATGATGCACATGAGTTTTTTCTAGCTCATCTCAAGATTGATTTTAATTTGAACCCCTTACAGTTCGATTAAAATTGTTCTAGACTCCGATAGTTTAATTAAATTATATTATTTTGTTTAGTATTATTTTAATTTATTTAATTACAACAAAAGGCGCACTTAAGGTTCATGAAAATAAATCATTATAGTTTTCAATATTTTAAAAATAACTGTTGTTTGTTCCAAAATAAATTTGAAGGATACATAACGACGCAAAGATACAATAATAACAGAGCGAAAAAAAAAAGCAACTCACTTGTCTCAGACAATGGTATGATATTCCCATGCGGATCAAACAGCTCAACTCCTGTCAATCCTACATAATACGGATCTCCCCACGTGGAGAATATATTCAGCTGTAAAACGAATCCTGTAGGCGCTCCCATATCGAGGTTCGTACCGTACACCAAACAGTCCATGCGGAAACTGTCTGAATCAATCGCGTCATCTAGCCTGTGAACAAAATGTAACAGTGCCATGTAGGTATTTATACATATTGCAGTCTGCTGTAAAAAATAATGGTGTACCAAGCTGTGACCTTTGATCATTCCTTTACTATCTGAAAAATCCCTTCTCTTTCTCGTCTTGTCCCTATGTTTGTCGTCACTTGGCTCTAGGCGTTATTTCATTTCCAAAATCAAAGATCTTGGCCGACAAATGATATAATACGGCTCGGTATTGTCCACGCTCGAGTACGGTACTTGTCGATTGGTCGAGTAACCATTTGCACATTTTGCACCTAACTTCAAAACCCCAAGATCTTTGATTTTGTCTTTAAGAACAATCATTTATTATTCCTATCACGCCGGACTGTTAAGAGCGTGTATTCCTTCTCAATATGTAACTGTCAATTTTTGTAGTTTTTTGGGCATATTTCGTAAAAACTGAATGAAAGTATGATTTTATTCAACTAACTTTTTAGAATGCAAGTTTTGAAAGGTAAATATAACAATTTCATTCGTAAATACAGCTTAATTTTGTAATTTATCAACTTAACAGTTATTACTCTTTCAACTGATAAAATAGAAAAGTATGCTTTAGTTATTAAATGAAATTGTCATATTTACCTTTTAAAGCCCACATTCTAAAAAGTTAGTTGAATAAAATCATACTTTCATTCAATTTTTACGAAATATTCCCAAAAAACTACAAAAATTGACAGTTACATATTGATAAGGAATACACGCTCTTAAAATTCTATAGTGATTTTTTGATAGATTATGTACCTGTCATCGATGGTCTTCAGTTGTATCTGCTGTAAGTAATCATAGCACGTATCGCCTGGCGCCCGCCTCAGCAACAAAGGTCTATAATGCAGCGGTACTCCATCCAGACTTAATCTAGCATGCTTCACTCCAATGTATGACAACTCCATGTTAGCGTTGTAGTTCCAAATGCGAATACCTTGAAAAGAGATGAGCTCGTAAAATATGGTATCAGATCTTGATGGTATTTTCATTAGACATGAGCCTTTGAAATTTTATTTCGGACAACCCTGAGATGCGAAAGGCTATTTAAGACAATGTAATAAATACTGAAAGTAAGTAACTACTATTAAAATGTAAGAACCATACCCATGAAATTTAATTAATTATAAAAAAATTTCAGGTTTAACCAACTTACTCGTTATCTCAGTGAGTTCCATCAGCTCCATGACAACATGACAGAAGTTGACCCCAGTGGCAAAGTTGCTACACCACATGTCTTCAAAGTCAGTCGTGATGTTTCTTCCGGAGAACAAGCTGTCGCACTCGACCGGACTGCGGTGTTCTGGCGATTCTTCTTCAGATATGAACGAGGAGTAGGCGTATGCGCGATGAATTTGTATGGGCTCATTGTAGCAGAGTAATTCTATACCTAGGGATGGAGTGGGATGGATTAATGTCAAAATAATTAAAGACTCGACTGGTTGGGTCTGAAAAAACGAGTACACATAATAATATTATTCATCAACGTCTTTTTGTTGCTTAGGAGTCCTAAGCAACCTCGGCATCACAGAAAATTTACCTGTAAGTCCAATCAAATGCCTCTGTCCCCAGTTTGACATCAGCGTCAGCTTGACAGTCTTCGCGACATACTTCACATCTTTGTCATCCTTATCTAGTGCTTCCAGCAAATCCGTGGGGCTCATGTTGTGGTTGCTATCATTCGCTGTTGGGGGCCTCTTAGCTATCAAGTTAGAGTAATCATTCTTTGGCTCGTTGTCTTTCAGTAGTGCTTGGAAGTTGACATCGTTCAGCATTATCGATTCCAGGATTGATGCGTCTTTGGTGAAGAGGATTGTCTAAAAATACACAAATTTTGTCTGTTAAAGTGAGGCGTTTTAATAAGAGAGGCCAGGCAAGAACGCGGCGCACTTTTATATGGAGATCTTAGTATTGAACTCGTGACGGTATCGACGCCCTTAAACTCCGTACAAAAGCTTGCCGAGGCAATGCAAATACGGGCTACAGATAGGTTAAAGCATGTTAAAGAACAACTCACATCACCAAAGGAAGGCAGAGGTCCGTTCAGCTCCCCACTGGATCTGGCGATCTCCCCGTGGAATATGACCTGATCATCCAGTTTGATGTGCACCAGTTTGACACCTCTCGTTGTGTAAATACGTGATTTATTATAATTCTGAAAAAGAAAACATTTATTTTCAATTTACTTTTCACATGGTCACGGATCTTTCTAAGTACATGTCATACAATCACGCCTTTGTCCCACGGTTCCCAGCAATGATAAAATCTTTCTTCTCGCTTGGTTATTAATGGATACAGAATTTTGGCACATCACTAGAAAGAATTTACCCATATCCTCAAGAGCGCAAGTTTGACGGAGCCAGCAATGAGCACGGTGAGTGATATAGGATTGCCCCGCGGCCCCGGCGCAGTCCAAGCGTGTCGTTCGTCCCTGGTGCGCACTACACCATCCACTATGTTTTCCACGCGGCCGTGTTTCGATTGGTCACCGTGATCAGAATCTGTCCAAACCTAACAAAATACGAAAGATAAGATATTGAAAGGTCTATAAGAAATAGATACAGTAAGTCGGTATTTAAAACTAGGTAACTGAAAACTTGATGCAATTAGTTATAAACAGTTTAACTTCTTAGCCCAATGATTGTTGGCGTGACCGCTGTGTTCAAAATAACCAAAATTGATTACTAAATACTTTCCTCAAATATTTGATAACATTCCGTCGCGTCGCACCGGTCAAAACTTCAGTAATTTCTAGTCCTATGTTGGGCGCCAATAGAAATATTACGGCGGTCGTGGCACTTGTGAAATAGCTATAAACTTATAAAAGAAAAAAACTCCTAAAATAATTTACAAATATAGTAAAGTCATACCTTTTCAATTTGAACGGGCGAACCATATGAATCAAACATTTCAATGCCATTCAATCCAATTAAATACTTGTCGCCCCAATTAGAGAATAGTTTTAGTTCCAGCAGTCTGCCTTCAGGTAGTTCTGGTATAACGAACTCGCTCTTGGTTTTCTCTTTCTGAGTATGTTTGGTGGGCACGGAACTTAATGACGATGGTTTCTTTGTAGGGTTTTTGGTGACAAGCTTCTTTATTGAGTTGGTGCGTTGTACAGACTCTTTCATGATAACTTTTTTACGATTTGGGTTTTCTATCGCCCCTGAAATGAAAGACATATTGGTAAATTCACCAAATCACCAAGCATCATCACAAATTTATGGCACTTCCCAACTTGTAAAGCCTGGTCTCCTGCAACGAAAAATCACCTTACATTGAATCTTCGTCTAATGTGGAATGTGGATAAACCATATCAATCAATTCTGACGGAAATTAGCAGGAATCAAGTGATTTGATTTGTTATTATAAATATTAAGTCAAATGTTAGGCTGCTTTGGGTCGCAGGTGAGACAAGACTTTAGGTCGACATTTTCTTACGTGGACCAAGAATGACGTCATGGAAATCATCATCAGCACCGTTGTTCAATCGCCTGTGTCTTGGCGTCACATAATGTGGCAGCAAATCTGATAAAAAGTCGTTTGAAGTTCCATTCGAGGTGTCTCCCCAATCCAAATTACCCCTGACATTGTATCGGCGACCGTTTTGTGAGTAACCTAAAAATTAAAACAATAAAAAATAATCGCCGTCACGCAACTGGATAATTATAGAAAAGGGTTATAAATTAGGGGAGCCGGACATTTCGTGTTGTGGAAGCTATTTTGGGTCAATATATATATAATATACTAGGTATCTCATTGGTAGGCGTGCTCCACTGTACGACCGCGCAGAGCTCTCGAGTTTTCTCGTAAAGAGAGCCTGATAGGTGTGTTTAGGTACGGCTGTTCTTTGTCAGTCAGGTAAAACCGTTACTCCTGCGCCTGATCTCTCCGATTCTCTCTCCAGTAGTGCAGGTCCTATCGGACTATGAGAGTAAGGGAATAGAGACTGCTCTTGAGTTACGCGCAGACGGTTGAGCTATCTATATTCTTTGTGAATTAAAATCTGCAGAATGTTATTTTATTACCTTTATTTGGTCGCATAGTACCAGCAGAATGGGCCACTGTTGGTAATGTTGGCTTCATTAAAATGTCCATCGTTGTATCCAAAGAAGTCCTGCGGCTTAGTCTACAATGGAAATTAACACATATAATTTCATCAGTCAATTCGTTTATTGTGAATGACTATCAAAGATTGACAACCACCTAGTTGATGTGTAGTCTCTAGACCAACTAGGTGGTCTGGCTGACCAGTTAGACAACGGTCCGTATAATATATTTTATGACGCTAACCACTAGAGTCTACTGGTTCTCTTTGTATGCGACTGCTAATCGTGAGGTCTCGGGGTCTATCCCCGAGTTGGGCTGGTCAGGTAAAAATGTTTTCTTTCGTCGGGATATTCTCAGGAACCAGTTGCAGCACAGTACCTACAGAGTCCGGAATAATACCCGGTAGTTGGCATCAAGGGCACAGAAGAATAGCAGGTATGTCAAGTAAAGTATCATCTCACTCCATAACTCCATATCCAATAGAATACTTTTCCAGGCTAAGTTAGCATGTAACTACAGGCAAACTAGGATCTAAAAACAACGACTTATAGGCGCGCGCTTCTATTTCAGGTGTTTTTAGTTCCTGTTTGGGTATACAAAGGTATATCTACTGTAGTCTACATGTTACTTATCTAAAGAGGCGATTATAGAAGAATTAAGGAGGTAAATTCGTGAAAACTTCTTGTTTTTATATAAATTTTAGTTTTAGTTTCTATATAAACACTCACCTTCGTGTCTCCAGTTTAGCATTTTCAAACTTAAATTTTGTGTCTTCTTTGGTGGGAGAGTCAATACTGCTGTTACGAATATGCGTCTCTTTCATCTCCCTGCAAGATATGAAATGAGTGAGTATGTGATATAGCCAGGCTATAAAAAAAATCATTAAATAAAGAGTGTCGACCCAACCTTGACACGGAAGTAGAGTGCATTGTACGAAAAATTTCCATATTGACGTCTTGGCATTATAAAGGTGTTGTATTGTATAGCACGCGCTCATTAATTATTCTACGTGTAAAAAAGAACTTACTTGGTAATGTTTTCGACCCAGTAAGGAAGCTCCCTGTCCTTGTTCGTATAATCGAGCCCATTTTGTTGATGTGCCATCCTTGAGCCATTAGATTAACGTTGAGTGATTATAAAAAAATAAGTATCTGCAGATTTCTCTACTCATCATATCGTGCACTTCGAAAAAAAAACTTATTCAAGATAGTATATTTTGCCTAGATGCCGTATATAAACAATTAATTGATAATTAAAGCTTTTTGTAAATATTATTTCCAATTTAATCTTCATTCACACTTGATTCTTTTGAAACATATTTTTGCCGCTGTTTGTTTGACCTTGGTTGTCATAGTTACCAATCGTCATAAAGCCCTGTCTACTGTGTGTGATAGAATGTATTCTTCCACATACCCAAACTTTTGGAAAATCATTTTGGACCGCCATCATCTCCAATTAAATCATATAAATTTACCTATTTAATACTATTATAAATTAGTTACCGTGTGCTGGATTTTAAGGGGTTATGTTAGATGTTTGTTTATTTTTGGCCACAGGTAGATACGTCTTTAGGTTTTTTTTTATTTATGTCATTGGTCCTGTTTGGGTCCTGTTTTTAACGACCTTATAAATACCTCAGAACAACGAATCATATGGAATTGCCGTAATTGCTCTATTTGACACAGCAATAATAATGTAATACCTATCTCTTTCTCACAACACCAGTTTTACGTTAGGAATAATGACTAACACTCTTTTTATCAGCACTCTCCTCATTGGTTAATGTACTTCTGCTGCCAAGGACGCCATTTTACTAAACGGTGTTTGACGGTTTTGTTGACAAGTGAGAAGATGTCATTGTGAGGCAATGATATTATATAAAAACAAATATAGTTCTATAATATCATTGTTGTGAGGTTTTTATATTTTTCTAGTGTTTTCGACTTACTTATTGTGCAAAACTGTGATATAACTTCGAATCATCTTGGTTGTGAGCTGCAGAAACCCGCAATATTCTTAATAATTCATTCATTTCAAAAACATTAACGGATGCTAGTGTTGTGCCATCATCGAACATAGAACCTTATCGATAAATTAAGTACTAAGTTATTCAAAGTATTATTTGTCGTTATAGTTTACCAAGAAACGAATCCCGGAAAAGGAAATGGTTAGAAAAGATTGGCTCAGAAAATATCCGGCCAGGAGTCTTTAATTCATGTGTGCTCATTGCACTTTGAAGAGAGTGCATTCAATAAAACTCTAAACATAGTTAGATTGAGAGATGATGCTATCCCAACAGTATTTACAAAGGCAAGCAATTTATCAAACTGTTGTTTTTGGGTCTAATGTAGTAGAGCAATAGAAAGTAGTAATATATAGTTCGGGAAAAAACTTCCAACAATTTGTTTCGCGTGCAGTACCGGTTACAAACCAGAGTGACAAGGAAGGTTTCATCGTCGTCGAAAAAAGACGCAAGAAGAGGCCCACTTGCCGAAACGAGTGCGGTACAGCACCGACCGGCCCGAACATGCTACTGCGTCCTGCCATCCCAACGACGCAGTTGTATGTCTCAAGATTAATGTATTCCACAAAGGCTGAAGATATTGTGGAATACATTCGGGTGAAGAGCAACTTAACGTTGAGAGTTGTTAAGCTGGAATCGCGTCACAACGTTAATTTTACTTCGTTTGTGGTGCGAATCCCGACGGAACGGCTAGAAACATACACAAACGTGGACTTCTGGCCGAGAGGTGTCGTGTTCCGGCGTTTCCGAGGAACGCTACATGACACCGCGCCGCGCGTCGCTGACTCAACGTGCAAAACATCAAAACAATAATTAAATGTTATGTAAACCACCCATCCCAATTGGCATTTATTGACAGAGCAAACACTATTGATCAACCATCATGTTCGGGTTATTCACATCCACAAAATGCAAAAGATCTTGAATTGGTAAGGGCAGTTCTTGAATAAAGTACCTACATAAAATAATGTTGGTTTCTAATCTATACTATCTACATATACTAATACTTTTAAGCATAACATTTAACTTACACATAGAATTGTTTGTTTTTGTTGTTTTCTTTGTAAGCGCCTGAACCGATTTTCATGAAACATATTTCTTTTATAATCAACACGTTTTGCCCGTTCATTTTATACCTTAGTTAGGCTAAGGTATATCTTAAAATATTTGATGGTTCATCTCCACTTCAAACCCTAATTTCTTGTAAATAAATGGCAGAATCAATATTTATGAAAAATATATATTTTTGTAATGTACACATTTTTACCATTCATTTGATACCCCACTTGAGTATGCATATTTGAAAATAATCGATTCTTCATCCCCACCTTTACCCTCCATTTATTGTAAATGGCTGAACCGATTTATACCAAACATAGCTAAAAACCATTGCATGGATACTGGCTCTCGTAAGAAAAAAACTGCATCGAAATCGGTCCATTAGTTAGAGAGCTACGATGCCACAGACACCCACATAGACAGACATCGACGTCAAACTTATAAGACCCCTCTTTTTGCGTCGCGGGTTAATTAAAAATGTCCTATAAATGATGTACAAATAAAGTTTTTATCTATCTATCTAGGTACAATAAAAGTAGATGGAAATCTTGAAATTATCTAGTTTCACCGACAGTAGTATAAAAATCAAAGTTCTTAAGGTTAGTTGAACAATCTTAACTCCAGGCATCCATCAATATAATTTTATCGATTAGATAGACAAGCGAGTGAACATCCGTAATCCGCCATGTTTGTGAACGTAGGTATGGCAGGCAAAGTACATGCTTATGGCAGTTCCATATGATTCGTTCTTCTGAGATAAATACCGACGAAATAAAAATTTAGTCAATGCCTTAAGCCATGTTTCCTGCAAGTCTAACATTTTGTAAAATTACCGATATTTCAACCATATCATTCAATTCTACCGGAAGTGATCCTAAATCAAGCATTTTGATTGGTTCGCAGGAGAAACGGCTTCAGATTGATTTTAAACATAACATTTGTGCCGGGTACACACCTGGCAAACGAAGGTCATCGAACGCGTACGTTGCTTCTTGTTCAGAGTACTTTGGACGCTATCCGTCGTCCGTTGGCGTTCGCGGCAATCCAAAGCGTGGCGGTGACATCAAAGAATTCGTTAATATTTTGTTATGCCATCCAAAATAGGACCAACAAAACTGTTCGTTGACCTTCGTTTGTTAGGTTTGTACTCAGCACTATAAGCCTTTGCCCTCAGACTAGAAAAACAATATGGACACGAATTAACGCAAATATCTATGGAAATAATGCTGCCAAAACTCGCGAGGCAGCAGTGTTCAACTATAGACCGACCGTTTAACGCGCGTATCGCCTGCGACGTAAGAAGTGAGCGGGGGTAGGTAACGGACTACTACGGCTACACACGGAGTCATTGATCCTAAGATTTATCTCAAGATAAACATTGTAGGCAAAGTAAAAAATATAATTGTAGTATCTGTATTTTTAAAGAAAAATGAACATTTTAAGCAAAAATTAACTTATTAAAGAAAAAATAACATTTTCAAAATTTAACAATTATTATTATTATTTTCTTTATTTATTTCTTAACTTATTTTATATATTTTTAAATATGATTCATAAAAAATACAAAAAAACATTTAACAACATAAAAACAGTGTCCCACCGACATCAGGTGCAGGGACCAAGCTGCCGATGGTTAGGGCTCCAGAGAGAGGAACCTCCTCACGATGCGTGCCGTGTCCAAAAGTCCATGTTGTTGATTTTTTTTGCAAAACAGGAAGAGCGATTCATCTTGGGATTAATCTTGGTAAACCGTTTACCTTGTGCGTTAATGTCCAAGCGTCCGTAACAAAAGTACCAACCGTGCGCTGCGAGCACTGCCAGCGCACTGCCGCGCTTCGGCGCTTGACGTGAGCTCTTTGCACCGCGCACCCCTCTCACCCACCCGGTAACATCTCGCCCCGCCCCCTTCTCACCGCGCGGGCGATACGCGAGTTAAACGGTCAGCCTATAGTTTTGTATGGCGTGCGGGCGTGCTAGAGCAGTTATCTTCCACATTTTGCAGCGGGGGATGCTTGGCAATGACATCCCCAGATAGATGGCTTATTGCTCTGAGCCTCTGCCACACCTTTCTGGATAATACCGTATCCGCGTAAAGCGTGATCCGCGTGATGTAATGATTAATAAAAGTTGGATTTCAGAACGAAATCTTGTCTGTCAGTGTCAAATTATTATCGCGTGTCGTCAATCGGTGGAAGTAAACTACTAAGTCTAACCTTTTAATTCTGAATTTTATGCCGAAAGTCCTAAAAGAAAACATCAGTGAACGATAAAAATCTTACGATGTCTAAGGACGATCAGAAAAAAATTGAAGATCGCACAACCCGTGCAGAAAAGGAAGCTGACGCAATGGAACAAGAGCTGGATAAGATTGTGAGAGGAGATCTCAGTTATATCGGTGATCCTACGTTAAATAAGCTGTTAACTGAGAACGAGAAATTATCAAATCAACTAGAACATCTACAGAATGCTATCAAGGTTGAAAGCGGTAGTTCTAAAGCGCCAGCTGTCAAGAAAGAGCCTAAGGAGCTGCCCACACTCATCACTGATATTAAATCAATAGAAGGTAACATCAGCATTATTGATGAAATCAAAAATGTGTTTGAAATCGCTATTCGGTCTGCTTATCCTGACTTGGAGGACCCCCCTGTTGTTATTACTCTGTCAGGTAACAATCCCAAGTTTGGTGACTACCAATGCAACTCAGCTATGGCCATCTCACAACTTATGAAGGCTAAAAACGTCAAGACAAGCCCCAGAGAAGTAGCTAACAATATATTAAATAAAACTCCAACCTCTCTCTTTATTGAGAGGATTGAAGTGGCAGGCGCTGGTTTCTTAAACATCTATCTAAACAAAACTGTTATTGAACATGTCATGAACAGTTTACTGCGCACAGGTATTAAACCTCCTGTAGTGAAAAGACAGAGAATAGTTGTTGATTTCTCATCACCCAATATTGCCAAAGAGATGCATGTGGGCCATTTACGGTCTACAGTCATTGGAGAGAGCATTTGCAGGCTACTTGAATTCTTAAACCATGATGTTCTAAGACTGAACCACTTAGGCGATTGGGGAACACAATTCGGTATGTTGGTTGCTCATCTACAAGACATATACCCTGACTTTAAGACCTCTTCACCTCCTATTTCTGACTTGCAGGCATTCTATAAAGAATCAAAGATAAGGTTTGATACAGATGAAGAATTTAAGAAAAGAGCTTATCAAGCTGTTGTTTTACTCCAATCCTATCATCCAGATTATATTGCAGCTTGGAAACTAATTTGTGAGGTATCTATTCGTGAGAATAACGAGATCTATAAGCGTCTTGACATCACACTTATTGACAGGGGAGAGTCCTTCTACCATGAGAGGATGCCCATAGTTATCAAACAGTTGAAAGATGGTGGCTTTTTAGAAGAGGATGATGGCAGGCTGATTATGTGGGGCAATCCTGATAAAAATGATGGCTTAGTACCTATGACTGTAGTCAAATCTGATGGTGGATTCACCTATGACACATCTGATTTAGCCACAATTAAGAACAGGGTGGAAGAAGAAAAAGCTGAAAGATTCATTTATGTGGTCGATAATGGCCAAGCCAACCATTTCCTTGTGTTGGATCTGTGCGCTCATAGAGCTGGTATTCTCAAACCAGATCAACGCATTGAATTCATAGGTTTTGGAGTAGTGTTAGGAGAAGATAAAAAGAAATTCAAGACTAGGTCTGGCGAGACAGTTAAGCTGAGCAATCTGCTTGATGAGGGCTTGAGTAGGGCACTAGTTAAACTGGTTGAGAAGGGACGAGAAAATGTGTTGACTCCAGAAGAACTGAAGCAAGCTCAAGAAGCAATTGCATATGGTTGCATCAAGTATGCAGATCTCTCACACAACAGACTAAATGACTATGTATTTTCATTTGATAAAATGTTGGATGACAAGGGCAACACAGCAGTGTATTTGTTGTATGCCTTGACTCGTATTAGGTCTATAGCCAGAACTGCACAGGTATCAAAAGAACAACTAAGTGCCGAGTTTGAGAAAACAGGTGTTAAGCTAGAACATGAAGCGGAATGGAAACTAGCTAAAGTTTTGATGAGGTTCCCAGAGGTCATACTAAAAGTATCCAATGACCTATTTTTACACACTCTTTGTGAGTTTTTGTATGAAATTTCAACGGTATTTACAGAGTTTTATGATAAGTGTTATTGCGTTGAAAAAGATAAAGATGGCAAAATTATCAAAGTCAACTACTCAAGAATTATGCTGTGTGAAATCACCGCTACAGTCATGGAGAAGTGCTTTGATATATTAGGTATCAGGACTGTATCACGAATGTAATTTTGTGAAAATACTTGTTTGAAATATCTTATTGTATAACTAAACTTATTTATATTACAATCTTAAACCATATTTATGTAAGCATTTGTATTCATAACAATTGAAATTGCATTGAAATACATAACAATAATGATACCTATTTGAAATTTTATTTAAGACCTATATTAGAAAAAAGAATTCTTATTTGTTCTATAGTTCCTTCTTTTCTGCAAACAAATGGTAGTATGTTTGCCGGCTTCGGTTGGCCTACCAAAAATCTAGTCCAATAGTGAGATGGTGACTTGGTGTAAAGCTTTAGCTGGTCCACATCGAATTTAGTCCATGGGTGAGTTGGTGGCTCGATGATGTTAATTGTCATCCACTGTCCGCAACCTTGCTGCGATATGCCGAAGACCTAAAATAAACCATTGATACGGTAATGCCCAGCTATCCTATCGAAATTCCGATTGATCGAAAAGCTGTGGCTGTTTTTCCCAGCTGTTTGATTGCACTATCTTTTGTTTTTATACTTCAGATTCGAGTCTGTACATTTTTGGGTAAAAGTTTATGAATTAAACAATCTGACAGCTGGGAAAAGATATTCCCAGCATTCCTATCGGAAAGCAGGGCATAACCCAATTGATATTAAGGGCGGATCCAGCTTTTGAGCCAGGCTAGGGTCAAATGAACTAATTTAAGTTATTCTTTGGCAAATAATGAAAAAATCTACTGTATATCTTTCTCTAATACCCTCAAATAACGTCATTACAAAAGAATTAAATATTTCCTCGTTAAAAAAAATCTAAAATACATTTTATTTATTTTCTTTTGGTTTATTTAAATAATTCAGATTTTTTTAAGTTAAGAACAGTTGGCCGCCAGGGCAAAAACAAATGTGCCAATAGCATCGAATGGTATTATTTTTTCTTTTCTGAATGTATAATTTTATGATTATTCTTCTGTCATCTTTCTTGAAAAGGGTTAATTAATGAAGGCAGGAGTGCTAAATAATAATACAGAGTTATGTTTGTAAAGTTTTTATTTACTGAGTTACCAAAAACCTCTACAAAACTATACCAGGGTCCGATATCAAAGGTAACATTAATGAAATAACACTATTTTATTATTTGTTAGAAAAATTATATAGAATAGTCACTGGGCAATACTTTTAATACATAATATTTTTAATTAATATTATGTACCTGATGCATGTTTAATCTTATCTCCTATAACAATACACTTTTACGTTACATTAAACATCGTACATCTATAATTACGCACAAGCATTCATATTACACCATGTATGAATTTAATAATTTCAACATCTATTT
The DNA here is from genome assembly GCA_905147285.1 of Hypena proboscidalis. Taxonomy (NCBI): domain Eukaryota; kingdom Metazoa; phylum Arthropoda; class Insecta; order Lepidoptera; family Erebidae; genus Hypena; species Hypena proboscidalis. The sequence goes on from LR990143.1 coordinate 5,893,674, forward strand.
TGTTTCTAGACTTCTTGACTAAATTTGTGAATTTAGGCCAATTACAATATAGACGATTGAAACAAATTAATTGTTTATAAAGTTATTTTTGTTTTATTATTATTGTAGACTGAATGTGAGCAATTCATGACAAAATCAGATAATAAATCAGACACATACATGTATCTCTGATTGACATGACTTCAACTTTTAACTCAGTAGGTACAGTCGAGTTCATTTATATGTTGGCAGTTTTTAACCTAGTTATCTCTAAAATAAGGTTCAAAAGTGCCAACTCTGAACTCGACTTTACACAGCGCCAGCCAGTTTGACAGTCGCAATCTTATTTTTATAAATAATTAGTAAATATGTTTAGATGTTATAATAAACAACGCTTGTGTGAAATTATTAACAACATAATGATTATTTCCTCTAACAACACATCAAACCTCTAGTAGGTACATATATTTTTATTTCAGTGACGTCACAATTTTGAGTAATAATTCGAGATCCCACGGCATTTTTACTATGATCCATATATTATTATTTTGCGGATAATAAATTATCTTCATGGCGACATCTCCTTGAAAATGATTAATTATTTTAAATGGCATTTTAGCATCAAACATTATTTAAAATACAATATTTTACATTTTATTATGTAGGTACTAAGAAAACTTTTAAGGATATGTATTTTTAATCTGGGGAAATAATCCTTTAAAATCTATCTACTTGTTTGCAATCTATAAGGCCATTTCTATTTTATTATTTATTCATATTATTTTCTTACATTGTTAATATTAAAGATAAACTTTAAAACGGTTTCGGCCGTTTTTACATGCGCCAATCTATCGAAAATGTTTCGATGAAGCTAATTATTTCCAGCAATAACATTCTGATGAAGTAATATTGATCGTAGTAATCAAGACATGAGATCTTCATGGTTTAACACATCGGTAAAAGTTTCCAACGGTGGGCGATTGATTACCTAATATTTATGAATGAAATACCAACTGTAGTGGCTAACTTTTTATTATATTCATATTTTATATACGATTCCCTTTTATATGAGACATCCTTAAAATATAAACGATGTAAAAAATGAATTAATTCGTTTGGAATATAGAGGGCTTTGCGACTCAAGGTGTTGAAAATAAAAAAGATACGCCAAAGGAAGACGGTCGTTTGGGAAAGTTTAATTACTTTCATAAGTATGGAATAAGTAAGGAATGTTAATTTGGTTTAGAAGACCAACCAATGGCATCTCTTTGGAAGACTTGAGATACGCAGTCGCTGCGGTAAGATTACCTCACGGGCGATTTTAAATCTTTACAGAGAATAGGAGCGAATACATCATGCATTTGGCTAGATATCAAGTGACGAGTATTTTTATATCGATACTGTCGTTTCGTAATTAAAACTATATTACGGTAACTACAGAAAATTGTCTCCATCATACGTATTTAATAAAAGGACCCTAATAACATCCGAAACACTAAAGTTAAAACATGACCTGTCGCTACCATTCCCTACTTACGAATACTTTGCACTTTAGAGGCATTCTCTTCTATGATATTTATCTAGGTATCGTAATATTACACTCACTACCCGATACCGTTATTCTAAAAGAAAAACACCTTTCCCTAATTAAAAATAACTTTGATTCAGCTACTCATATATCGGAATAATAATGTTAAATGAACTTTTTTAAAATTTTATTTATTTTTGTGCATTCATGTAACCTTTATTACCCTTTTTTTTTTTTTTTTTTTTTTTTTTTTTTTTTTTTTTTATTACGTGGGGAAATGCATTTACGCATACCACCCCACCCCGGGGAAGGGCACAGTGGTTATGTGGGACTCGCCCGTGCCAAAGATGGTAAACGGCACGGGAATACCCACTAAAACCCCACGGTGCTCCCGCACTCGCCTTGATGGGAGGGTCATGGGAATCTGGCGCAGCCTTTACGTCCACGACCCTCCCGGCGATGCCCGCCGAAGCGGGCCCCTCATGGCCCCCAAAGAGGGGGCTGGCGCAAGCCACCGACCAGCGCGAGGACCGCGTGCAAAGCCATTGGACATTCCCCATGTCCGACGGCCTGGTCCTCTCGCGGCGAGACAGGTGGTCGGTCCCGCCGCCCACCACGCCGCAGTTCAACGGCTGCGGCCCCGCCGGGACCGCGGAAGGCAGGGAATGCGGGGCATCGAAAACGACGCGCGCACCGACACTCCTACCCGCCGCGGCCCCGTAAACCACCGGGCCACAGTGCCAGCTTGCGCCAACACCGCAGCCCGGCCTTGCCCGCCGAGGCAGGCCCCTCATGGCCCCCAAAATGTGGGGGGACCGGCACCGAGGGCCGCGTGCAAAGCCGTCAGACACTTTCGTATCTGACGGCCTGGCCCTCCGCGGTGAGACAGATGTTCGTCCCACCGCCCACCGCGCCGCAGTACTGACGGCTGCGGCCCCGCCGGGACCGCGGAAGGCAGGGAAAGCGGCAACGGAACACCGACAGTCCTCTCCCGCCGCGGCCCCGCAACTCCTCGGCCGCAGTGCCGACTCACGCCGACACCGCAGGCCCTCCTGTTGCAGAGCCCCCCCATAAGAGCCCTGCAACATGGGCTGCTCCCACATGGACTTCTAGCCAAAGCCCGAAGAGCAGCCCCCCTCTGGGGTCCACTTGGCTTCGCCGTGGCTCGGGGGCGCCACGGGTACTAAGCCCCACCGCGACGACAACGCGGGACCCGTTGGTGGGGAACCTTTATTACCCTGTGATAACCTTGACTAACCGGTTTTCATGATTTTACTTGCAACCAATGTACAAAAAATCATAAATGTGGTACGTCGCGTAAATTGCTACTAGCGTAGGTATTCATCTATGACTAAAAATATTTACCGTCGTGCCGACGACACTGAGATAGATGCAATCTTTGAACAACATACTGTACGCGACCGTACAATGGTAAAAAATAAATTTATATTTAAACAGCTAACGTTTGTAGCAAATATAATGACTAGAAATTGTTATAAAATAAAAATGTTCGCACATGATCCATGTGACACGAAGTTAATTACGTTTTTAGAATTACGATATTGTAGCATTTTAAAGTTAATGCCTAATTTCGCAAGAGTATTTCAATAGTCTAAATAGGTGAATAAAGTTTATTGAATGACTTGTGTCTATTGTGTGGACACAACTGTCTAACTGCGGGCTCGATGTTGATGCGATGCGTCCCACCATTAAAATAGTGATTGTTTATTTATACTTGTGTAGTAATAGTGTACGATCCCGTTTAACATCAACCGTTCGTATCTATCTATCAGATCAAAAATATACATAACCATCGCATCGAGTTGGCAAAAGTTTATACTTCAGATTATTCTGATCAAGACCTTTTTAAAACGCAGTAGGCCACAGAGCCTTGACTGATTTTGCATAAGCGACCCAATATCGCCATTTTGTTTGCTGCATTCATTGCATAAAATATTGGTATTTTAATAGAGACTTCAATTAAAAAGTTAGATTAAATTTGGTCGATAGAAATATGTTTTGAAGTACAACAATGTTATTATTTGGATACTTTCTCAAAGAGATAACTTATTCGTTGAACGTTTGAATTATATTTAATTAAAAAAAAACCATTAGGTAGGAAGTGTTGACTAACGGTGAATGACAGGTTGATGTTAGTCGGGCTCTTGTCCTATAATGCAAGCGCATCATATAAAGGCCAGCGCCCACTGCGTGCATACATGCTGCTCATCATGACGTCACCAATGACGTATAACAATAATTACAACTATGAGTATCAACGCTGTGTCGTGTACCGCTTAGATCGAGATTCGAGAAACGTATGGAAGTCTGGCAAAATATCACCTAGTCACACGAATGATTGAGCAATTCTTAAAAAATCTAAATTGGGACATACAAATAAATAATTCAAATAAATATATCTTGATGTTAAAACTTTAAAATCCTATCCATATTACGAGATGTTATATACATTCAACTAGCTACTCTATAACGAACTAATACTAAGGAAAAGTCACATTGAGGTGTATAAAAGATTTCGCTGAAAAAACTGGATTTCATATAAGTATAATAGTTAATAGGTATAAATGTTTCTAAAAACCCTCAATAAGATTTTTTAAATAGTTACTCTAAAAGGGTTGGATTGGTCTCGAGATTCTGAGATACGCCTACGAACACTATAGTACAATAAGTTCAACAATATTTTACAAAATATACACACATTTACCATTTGGTAGGTATTTGGCCGAACGTGGTAATTGCTGCTAAAGTGCTAATGACTTTAGTCTAATACAGACAAAACCAAAGATCTTGACAGTTTTGAAGCTAGCCGCAAATTAAATGCCATGGGTCGGTATTGGCCACGCTTGAGAACAGTGCTTGTCCATTGGACGAACAGCCATTTGCAGCCAACTTCAAACCGCACAGATCTTTGATATTACCTTTAAATACTTATAGTAATTGCGATAGAAACCGATCAACGAGTGAGCACACGCCAGGCTGCATTCAAAAACTGCCATATCAATAGCTCATATTATGGTCATTTAATACAGTAAGTAACCTCTCCTTCATAAACGATTAGGTACAGTCGAGTTCAATTATATGTGACAGTTTTGAAAACAACTCTACAACATTTAAATAAGGTTCAAAACTGCCAACATACTCGTATTAATGAATTCGACTGTACCTATCAAGTTTGTACAATTAAAAAAAAAGAATATGTAACTGAAGGTAAAATGCAAGTAAGCGGGTACATGGTTACTGAAATTTATAGAGCACCACTTTTTGATGACAGAACCCTTTTAATAAGCAAAATAGAGCACACTTTGGAAACCGCTGATATAGGGTAATTGCAAAGGCTTTTTATCGTTAATACTTGAGACCTAGATAAGACTAGGTATTTGTGAATTGTAAGGAAGAAAATTTACCACAACTTAATTATAATTCGACTGAACTTACAAATCGTTCAATCTTCATGTTTAAATCGATTCAAGGATCAAAAAAACTGTTACGAGACGAAACAAACAATTAAGAAAGCAATATTTATTTAGCCGATCGCACAGAAATTCAAAGAAACCACAAAATATTTAACGCTTGCGTGATAGGACATCGGCGGTCAAAACGAACTCGTTAAATATGAAGCGGATAGGTTTCCGAACTTGTAAAACACTTAAAAGTTTGAATAGTCTTTGAAAGTTACGTGGTTTCCAACAGTATTATTGAAGGATTTCTTGTAATTTTAACGACCAATCCATTATACTTAGATCGCTTCGATTGTGGGCGTGTGGTGAACGATAAATGCCTTTGCAATTTCCTGTCAAACCGATCGATCGATTAGTCGATCAACTGTAAGGGGGTACATAAGGTACATGTACAAGTTGTAAGCGACACTGCTTCGGGAGCAGTGTCGCTTACAACTTGTACATGTACATGTTTGTTCTAAAATTACGAACATCATACGGCTTCTTTGTATTACGTTCACGAGGCATCTTACGCCTGGTGGAGCATGTAATCCTTCACGACACCTTTATATAACCTTGATATGACAGTAATATTGATTGCTGAATGGCGCATGGAGCCCGGAAACTCACGTAACTGTATACTATGGGGTATTACATCCACAACCCGACCGACCTGAACAGTCTTATAAGGAGTGATACTCAACTTGCATACGAAATTACTAAGAAAGTCTTGTGTAATTTCTATCGAGGTTTTGCCGATAAAATTTACTGATTCCATCAACAAACGTAGCAAAACGTTCGTGTAAAGGAATACATTATGCGTATCGCATACTCTCGTAATGAACAAACACATGATAACCAAAAAATCCATCATGCGAAACCTCGATTAGGATCTATGGAAACAAACAGTGGGGCTATTAAATGTCGCTTATGGCAATCTAGGTCGTAAGTTAAACAGACAGGTATTATACATTCACGTTTGGTTCCGGTCAACAGCATAGAACATACTATTCTAGTCCAACTACACTAAGAGATTCACACACACATTACGAAGTAAGTGACTGACAAAGCCACAATGACAGCTGCACTGAGCCCATCGTCGGGCGATTCGCGAACCATTGTCGGCTAAATTATTTAATCTGTGGCCTTGTTGTCGAGTTAGGATACAAAAATAGCCTTAGAGAGCTCTAGTGATGGAGATTCAATAGGTTAAACGGGCAGTCTTCAATGAGATTTGAGTTCGGGGAACAGATGTCGAAGGATGGCAAGGTAGTGTACCGTGGCAGCCAGGGCGACGAACATGTGCCAGATGGCGTGGGCGAAGGGAATGCGCCCGTCCGACTTGAAGAAGAATACTCCGATCAGGTACAAGATGCCTCCCAGCTTCAGGTCGGACATCGCCGGGAACTGGTGCTGAAAATTTCAAAAAGTTTTAATTAGATTCAGTGCATTAATCATTCAAAATTCATACTTAATGAACAAGAGTATTAATGCCAAAATTTTTTCGTGACATAGACAATAAGAGATTACATCCGGCTCGAAGGACCATTGATCATCATAATATTATATAGGGTAATAATTTTTAAAACAATAAAAGTAACGGTACAATAATTCACGTCACCAACCATAATATTACATTGTTATTATAGATTTACCAATACATGATTTTGCAAAGAATATGAATTAAGAATGCAATGTATGCAGGAAGTTTGCAATACAGTAAAGGATTTCACAGTGCACCAAACAATAAACTGTGATTGAGTCCTAAAAGCAAACACAATACGAAAATGGCCTGTACGTGAATTCCCTGGACAAAAGCCCGGACAATCAAATAATCATAAACCTAGCTTGCTATTTACCCGGCTCGGAATTCATTTAAATGTATGCAAGCTACAACGAACCCCCGTGCTTATAGGAGTATAGTGCAGCTTAATATTCTGACCCTGTGAAGATGCTTGGATAATAATACGACAGCTTTTTGGCACTTAGCAGAAATTGACCGATGAACTACTAAACTAAGCGTTAAGTTTAGAATTTATTTATTTATGGTTCTTTATTATTTTATACACCATACCCATCTACTGACTTATCTATAGTTTGCCACCAAATAGCAGTGTTTTCGCCACTGTGTTCTTATATGATTGTAAGATGTTAAGGTCTTTTTTTACAGGAATTACACTATCCAATGGTCCCAATGACAAGGCCAAATACACACATTCTCTCACACAAGCACACCCAGTCTCAAAACAAATCTTTGTGAATCAAACAAAGATTTGTCCTATGTGGTGATCGAACTCACAACACCAGTGCAATGGAGAGCGGCGAGCGTTAAGATGTCTGCATTACTGCCAAATGCAGACATCTTACTGCATTTGGCAGTAATGCAGTTTCATTGTAGTTCGCATTTGATGATGATGCTGTCAATAACGAGTCGTGTTTCTAGGATTATAGATTATCGTTTGACCCCTTCTTTCACCCGCATATAATAACATGATATAAAGTTTTATCAGAACACGATCCTAATCAAATAAAGTCAGTACATGTTTATAATTTCATACATATTGCATGTGCCTTCAACTGCACAATATGGAGCAATAACGTGATGGATGAATGAACGAGCTATAGAACTTTGTAATAATATATATCTGTGTTATATGATAAGGATGCCTCGATGGTCTAGTGGTTAGCGTATTCGCCTCTCACCGCGAGGTCTCGGGTTCGATTGCCGGGTCGGGCAAAGTGTTATTTGTGAGCTTTCCGACAGGGATTCACAATACAAGTGGATGGCTCATCCTCTATCCCATGGGACCTAATCATAACACGGTTAAGTACGGGTTTTGTACACCTTTAATATAGGCGTTAATAAATAAATAATAAAATAAATTTGGATTTTTTACATTAGATAGAACGCCAGAAGCAATTACACTATCCAAAGGTCCCAATGACAAGGCCTATTTCACATTCATTCACTCAATCACACCCAGTCTCAGAACAAATATTTGCGAATTACACAAAGATTTGTCCCATGTGGGGATCGAACCCACAACACCAGCGTTATGTTACGTTATGTGTTTATAATTAGATACTGGTGTTCCGTCAGTCTAAATTGTCATTTTTATATTGGGTCAAGTTATAATTTATTCGGTTTTTCTTGACATAGAATAGAAATATTCCCTTAAAATGTGTCAAAAGATGAAGTCAATATTACGAAAATTAGGGGAGCATTAGTACTACTCCATTACAAGTAGCTTTTGACATTTCTTGAGAAATCGGGAAAGCTCGTCAAAGTAAATAAAATGCCGATAGCATTTCTTCTAGCGATGGGTCGTCGACAGTTTTTGCGTAAACGAAACTAGACCGTTCATTTTGGTTCATCGACTAGTCGATCGACCGGTTCAAAATATAGACTATAGTTCATGGTCTCAGTTCTTGCAAACTGCTAAGGGTCGTTTATAGTTCTTATGCGTTTACATTACGGGCGACGTTGAATTCGACTGAATGAATAAACGATGCGGTTCGACTGTTAACTGCACTGCTGATTGAAATTTGAGAAAAATAATTTAAATAACAATCAAATTTTATTTGTTTATGTTACATTAAATAAATTGAAAATATATACATAGGTAAAAATAAAAAGGCAAATATTTACATTAAGTTAGGCGTCATAGTATTCCTCCGCATCGATCTCGGTTAAATATATTTCTATAGTGTTTTTAAAATAATAAAATTAATGAAAAAAAAAATATTGTTTAGGTTTATAATTCCAGGTTTTGTTGATCTTCCCTTCATACTTTTTCCAGGCTTAGGACTGGCTGAATAAAGCGTACCTATATGAACTTGTCTATAACTTACTATAACCATCTCACTCGCTAGCATTTCGCATTCAAACAAATATCAACGATAACGCGTTCAAATATTGTCGTCTATTGTGTAGTTGTCTATTGAACTATGAATGAAGTACGAGAATATAAACCGTGATCGTGTCGTCTACAAAATGAACTGGTTTATCTGACAAACGTAAACGGTCGAACCGTTCATGAACCGTCAACCGGTCCATTGAACCAGTCCGTTCATTCAACGCCCACCACTAATTTCTTCATCTATTGGGACAATCGATGCCGATATATTTATATCCATGAAACGAAAATATACTTAACTTGGCATACGTAATATATTAAGAATATAAAAGGTAAATAATTATTATGATAATATAATAATTTAAAGCGAAAAAAAATTGTGTGTTTTACTTTAAGCTTAACTATGTTCTCCAAGTGTAGTCTTTTTAAGAATAAATGTCTTTAAACCTATATAAGGACTACGTACGGTAAATTGCTAAAGAGAGGAAAAGAAGGTATTATTACAATTATTGATAAGTGTAAATAATTCACAAGGTTATAGTAAAAAATATTGCATTCAATTATTTTAACGTTTCTTTTATTAACTACTAGCTTCCGTTGGCGGCTCCGCTCACGTTGTAGGTCGATAAAATACATAATTATAGTTTCAATTAATTTATTTTCAAAACTATAAAATTAAGATATTTTTCTGCCATTTGGTTTACGAATGTTTATTTGAGCAATCATAGCCAGTAAGCCACGTTTAAAGTGGGCCAAACTTCAAGTAAAAATAAATCAATAGAATTTGAAATGACTAAATGGATAGGTATGTAATTAGGCCAATAAAAATTAATGAAAATTGTTAGAACTGGACTGAAGTTCAACAATTTCCGAGTAAGCTGGCTTGTTAATATACACGAATTTTAAATATTTGTGTCAGTACGTATTTTATTTGACTTATTATAAGTTTTTGATTTGTAGGAAAAACAATAATGATCTTTATTAAGAGTGTCAGGAAAGACAATAATAATATAGATAGCTGCCAACAAATAAGGATGTTTATTGAAAATCTTACAGTAAGGTCAATGACACAATGCGTCTATGAACCCTTTATGTTGTGTTTCATAAAACATTTTAATATAGTAAAACTTTTTATATAATATATACAGGGTTATTGGGTAAGTCGACCTAGATCCGTTAAGAGGTGGTAGTTCCCATCATTTCTGACTGATCTGACTATGAAACACCCCACCCTAAACCTAACCGTTTTCGAGATATTGGACTTAGAAGGTTTTTTTAAAAAATATCCCGATTTCTTAACTATAGCCTATTTTTTTTATATCCTATACCTTTTATTTTTTTTTAATTCTGATTTTTGTGTGCCAGATAAGTTTGTTTATAATTCTCAACCCAAAAAGTGCAAGTATCTGAACCAATGGGATCGTAGTAGACGATTGATACCGTAAAAAAGTAATTAATTTGAAAAAAAAAAAAATTGTTTCTTTTAGTAATATTTAAAAAAAAAATCTATGGCGTTAGTTCTGCAGATGTTTTAAATAATATCTACGTTCCATTAGCTATCCAACAAGGTATCACAAGCTAGGGTCTTATCACAATTCATAGAAAAAAAATCGATAAAAGGCTCTCAGGTAGCAGTACAAATTTGGGTTCTTTGGTCCTATTGTTCTTCCACGGAGCTGTGGTGCGTGCGAGCGGGACAAACTGACCAGGTGCAAGCGAGATAAAATAATCCCGGCCAATTTGTTGTTATTGTTTCGTTTTAGTCTGCTTCCGTGATTCGTCCGTAGTAGATGCGATATTTAGTGCTCTTCATTTCTTACCCGACTTGGCTTGTATTTCTGGACTGTTTCCTACAAATTGTGACTGTGCTTGTTAACTGGACTTTGAATTGTGCTTCTGAATTGGAACTGTTGAAGATGGCAACCTTCACGAACGAGGAATACGCGGATATTCTACTTTGTTATGGGTACTGCAATGGTGTTTCTGCACGAGCTCGTGACGAATACATTGCACGTTATCCCGGCCGCCGAATACCGGATGTCACTGTCTTTGACGGCGCTTACCGGCGACTCAGAGAGACTGGCTCTGTTTTAAGGCGTCGAGCAGACCTAGGCCGACCACGGATCATTGTTGATGATGAAGATGAAGATAATCAAATAGTTCAACGGTTTAGAGCGGATCCAACTACTTCAACTAATGCTGTTGCCCGAGAACTTGGACTCTCGCAGTGGAAAGTGTGGTTTACGGTGAATACTGCAGGCCTCTACCCCTATCACTACACGCCAGTACATGTTATCGAAGAGGGAGATCCAGTGAGGAGGTTAGACTTTTGTAGATTTATGCTTCATGGAGATTTAGAAGACCCAGCATTTTTAAAACAAATCTTGTGGACAGATGAATCAAAATTTGATAAAGATGGAATTACAAATTACCACAACGCTCATTATTGGGCCCCAAAAGCGCAAAAAAATCCTAACCAGAAGAGGACAAAAGCCGCACAAAGAAGATTTAGTTTAAATGTCTGGATGGGAATCATAGCAAACAAATTAATTGGGCCCTTCTTTCTACCTGATAATTTAAACGGAGAATTTTACGAACATTTTCTAAGAGAAGAGTTACCAAATTTATTAGAGGATTTACCCCTAAATCTGATTAGAAACATGAAGTTCCAACACGACGGTTGCCCTGCACATTACAGAAGAGGGGTCAGGGAATGGCTAGACAACGAGTATCCTAATAGGTGGATCGGAAGAGGTGGACCCATACCGTGGCCAGCAAGAAGTCCTGACCTGACTCCCATGGATTTTTATGTGTGGGGACACATGAAGACATTAGTCTACAATGAGAATAATCCAATTGAAACTATTGACATATTAAGACAGAAGATTATTGAGGCTGCTGACGAAATTCGAAGAGACTTAACGACTGTAGTAGTTAAAAGCGGACTAAGACACCGAATGAGAGTGTGTGTGCGAAACAGAGGCGGCCATGTAGAACAAGATTTATAAATTTAAATAAATGTTGTTTAATAATTATTTGTATTGTTTTATTTCGTTTCCTGGCCCAAAAGAGAAGTTTAATCTTAAGTACCATTGTTTTTTTTTTACTACCTGGGAGCCTTTTATCGATTTTTTTTCTATGAATTGTGATAAGACCCTAGCTTGTGATACCTTGTTGGATAGCTAATGGAACGTAGATATTATTTAAAATATCTGCAGAACTAACGCCATAGATTTTTTTTTAAATATTACTAAAAGAAACAATTTTTTTTTTTCAAATTAATTACTTTTTTACGGTATCAATCGTCTACTACGATCCCATTGGTTCAGATACTTGCACTTTTTGGGTTGAGAATTATAAACAAACTTATCTGGCACACAAAAATCAGAATTAAAAAAAAATAAAAGGCATAGGATATAAAAAAAATAGGCTATAGTTAAGAAATCGGGATATTTTTTAAAAAAACCTTCTAAGTCCAATATCTCGAAAACGGTTAGGTTTAGGGTGGGGTGTTTCATAGTCAGATCAGTCAGAAATGATGGGAACTACCACCTCTTAACGGATCTAGGTCGACTTACCCAATAACCCTGTATATATATTTTTTTATACTACGCCCACAGCGAACGAGCGTGTAGTCCACCTGATAGTAAGTGGAGTACAGCCCATGGACATAAACAATCCACAAAAGCAGATTATAGATGCGTCGCTGCAGCTGAGGACTACGGTCTTCTTCTTCTATGTCTCATGTGCCAGTAATTTCAGGGCCTGATCTCACCAACAAACCGGAACACAGAAATGGAAGCACTACTATTTGGCGGCAGGTTAAAGGTGAGACGGTGGTGCTGCCGCCCTCAAGCTCATTCACAAGAGCTCTACCACCAGTAAAATATTAAAGTTGAAAAATTAAGAATCCAGCAGGACTCGAACCTGCACCCCCTGAGTATACGCTCCAAGTGCTTTGCCAATTCAGCTATGGATTCGTATGCTGCTAGACTGGAAATTTCTCGACTCTTTTGTGCCAGCGTCAAAGCTTTAAAAGTAAAACTTCATTATATACCACAATCTAAAACAATTCCCATTTGGGAATGAAACGGGATTAACCCAGCCTGTTCCAATCTCCCGCACGGATAAACAATTACTTGTCCTAAATTGCAAATGTCATTTGGATATAACTGGTGATATAATTTAAGTTAATAATATTGTTGTATTCAGGCGGAGACAGGCCGTGCCAGTGCTTTAAACAACATTCTAATAAAGTAAAACATTATTATACATCACAACCTGATTTATTTGAGACAGTCCTATTTGGGAATGGCACCGGATTAACCCAGCCTGTTCAAATCTCCCGTACGGATAAACAATGACAATTACTTGTCCTAAATTGCAAATGTCATTTGGATATAAAAAATAACGGGATATAATCCCACCCACACGCCCACCACTGTGACTCCTGTGACGCCAGGATCTACAGCGGTAACCAACTGAAAGGCACCGTGCATGACACACGGGCAATCCCAGGGAGAGTTAAAATTGTCTTGGAACCCGCAACGAATTTAATCAGAAGTATATAGTTGGAGTTGGAAAGTATGTATCTTTACTTCCCTCCAGAGCAAAGCGGGAGACTGAGCAATGCCAAATATAGACAAAGTGTCTATATGGAAAGAGTGTAGACACCACGGATAGTGACAAAATTATGGGGCCTAAATTTGATTGCTGTAATAGGTATGGCAGAAACGGCTAAATGCACGGAAATTTATTCTGTTCGATACAAGATCCTCATAGTATACCACTCCAGATGTCAATTGTAAGCTATTTAACATAACATTACGTTCGTTATGCCAGAGACTACACTCCCAGATGATATGGTGGGCGGTTTGATCGTGCTCAGATGTAGAACATGTACAGAATGGAGAATCGATTAGCTTAAACGAAAATAGTTTGCTCTTAAAATTGCCATGACCCGTCAGGAATTGAGCCACACAGTGATTAACCTCTAGCCATGGTTTCGCAAGTCTGTCGCGAATGGATGGAAAGAAATGATAGAGGTGACGGCCCTTAGGTGATGTGTCCCAGCGTTGCTGCCATTCGTCTATGAGGTGGTTATAGACATCCGTTGGATTATTAAATAGTCTTGTGATCTTTGTGCGGTCACGAGGTCCTAGAAAGCTGTTATTGAGATCATCGCGCGTAGAATAATACATTGCCGCGCGTCTCTGGACCTCGAGATCGACCGGAAGTACACCTGCCAGTACCGGTAAAGCCTCGGTGCTAACTGTCCTATAAGCCTTGCACAAGAATATCAATGCGAGACGTTGACTTTGAAGCATTTTGCGGCGTACAGCACCGACAGTGGCCCTGTCAGCCCATACGGGCGCACCATAACACATAGAACCAAGATAAGTAGCACTGTAAATGATTCTTAAGGTTTTAAAAGAAAGTCCCCATGTCGCAGTCGATATCCTTGTCAAGGCGTAAAAACTATTCTTAGACTTTTCCCCTACAGCTCTAATATGTTCTACAAACGAAAAGTTTCTTTCAAGAACTATGCCTAAGTAACAAACAGAATCTTTATTTTTAATAGTTACGTTATCAAATTTAATACGAGGAGGTGTTTTTAGATTACCTTTTAAAAGTAGTTGAAAAGTTTTCTGTGGCGCAAAGCATAAGCGATTTCTTTCCCCCCATTTCAAAATTAAATTTAGACAAGTGTTAGCTAAACGTTCAAGTCCTACTCTAGTGTTAGATTGTAACAGTAAAAGGCCGTCATCGGCATATCCCGTCAGCGAGCAGCCCGATGGTAGAGGCAAGGTAAGGAAGTCATCAAAACCTAGATTCCATAGGTATGGAGCTATGACCGAACCCTGAGGGCAACCCATTGTTAGCGTCTTCGAGGCAGCATGGTGGCCAAGTTTTAATTTAGTGGTTCCTTGTGAAAAATACGAGTAAATTAGTGCGTAAATATTACTATAGCAACCGCGAGCTTTTAACTTGAGGAGTAACATTGGCCACCATGCATTAGAAATATCCAGAAAAATAGCCAGCACGTATTCAAATTTTGAAAGAGCTACGGTTTTTCTAACTGATAACACAGCATCTGCTGTAGATTTACCTAAAGTGAAACCAAATTGACTGGCACAGAATTTTGCACCACCCGGTATAAGCCGAGGAACAATGAGCCGCTCCAAGAGTTTGCCCAGGGCTGGTAGCAACGTGATAGGCCGATACGACTTTGGATCGTCTTGTGGTTTATCACCTCTTTTTGGAATGATCCTTATATAACCACAGCGCCATACACGCGGAAATACACCTTCTGCTATACAACGGTTAAAAATACCTAAAATTAAGTCACCAGATAGTTTACAGGCTTCTTTAATCATTTGATTTGAAATTTTGTCGTCACCGCAAGCTTTATTAACAGGTAAGGATTGGACAATGTAAATAAATTCGTCAGTAGATGGTAGGTCTGACATTGGCGAGTGTGGCAGTTCAGTGGCCCATTGTCTAATCTGTTGATGATATTCGGTGTCAGTTTCCGGTCGATCGTCAGGGATAAGTGAGTGCAGAAGTTGTTCCGTCGTCTCCTCAATACCAGAAGTATGAACATTGTTGATTTTGATGTTCTGTATGTATGCAAGTTCGACTGATCGATTTGCTTTAAATTCATGATACAGAGGAGACCACGGGCCCTCACTATCGAGTCTTGTGACTATTTTTTGAAGCAAAACACCCTTCGATTTTTGAACGGCAGCTCTGTAATGAGATTTGGCT
Source organism: Hypena proboscidalis (assembly GCA_905147285.1). NCBI lineage: Eukaryota > Metazoa > Arthropoda > Insecta > Lepidoptera > Erebidae > Hypena > Hypena proboscidalis. The sequence goes on from LR990143.1 coordinate 5,909,264, forward strand.
ACCCTAAGAGCAATTAATGCATTTTCGTACAAATCGCCTGTGATGCGTCGTTTCCTAAGACTACCGAGCTTTCGGCGTGCCCTACGGAAGCGACGACGTAGTTCAGCCAACTTGTCATTCCACCAATCACATCTACGGGTGTTAGTGACGGAACCGCGTCCAATAGCAATATCGGCGCAGTATGTAAAAGTATCCGTCATAATTTCAGCACTCTGTTCCGCGGATAGATTTTTCCGAGTGAAGTCTTTGGCATGAGCCGCGAATAATGCACCGAAAAAGCCCCAGTTAGCCCCTTTACATTTATACCTAAAGTTATTATGTAACTTACTATGAGAATCTGTTGCCGCCCCAGACATAAACTCGTAAGCAATTAAGCGGTGATCACTACTCGACGCGTCCGGGAGAACGCGCCACCTACTTATACGAACGTCCCCACTAGAAAGTGTGACGTCAATAGAAGACTCGCCCATTGGGCTGCAAAAAGTTGGTGGTGCATCGGGGGTATTGTGTATTAAAAGGTTCATTTCTGCGATGAAGTCTTCGACGCTACAGCGCCGGTCCCTATCGTTAGAACGATATTTGCCATACCATAGTGTAGATGAGGCATTGACGTCAGCGCCAATGATAATTTTTTGGCCTACAAGAGATCGCAAAACATGTCGAAGGTGGTGTAGGTGAGGACCAACAGGATGGGAGTATTGGAAGTAGCAGCTAACGATGTATACTCTGCAGGACGGGGATGATACTTCAGCAACGGCACAGTGTGACGTCATAAGATTTTGCAAGGAAGTTACAGTAAAATTACAGTTAGAAACGTATATCCCGGCGCGTGCCTTGTTGTCTAGTTGAATCACTTTGCGCTTCAAGCGAGTATTCTGATATTGCTCTTGTAATAAAACAACGTGTAATTTGTGCTCTAAGACTAAACGGTCTAACTCTGAGGTAGCTAATTTGCTGTTATTTAGGTTTACCTGTCCTATACTTAAACTATCTAAACTATCCATATTTAATTATAATAAGAATTGGCTAATAAGTGGTGTTTAAGATTAGCTGTTCGAGTTTCATTTTGTACGTAGTGCAATCTTGAGAGCCGCACCGATGATCGCATGGCTTTTTGAGTCGTTTGCATGCTACGCAGGTTGGTATAAAATCGGGGGTATTCTTGTCCGGGCAGTCACGGGTTTCGTGCTCGCCGGCACAGTTTGCACAGTTAGGTGACTTTGTCGTACAAAATTTATGAACGTGACCAAATTGTTGACACCTTAAACAACGAACCACTTCTACATCATCGATAAACCTACATGTCGCCCAGTCTATGAATAATTTATCCTTAGTAGCTACCAAATGTTTACGTACTTCAGGTTCAATTTCTAACCCTATCCACTTACGCCCACTATCTAGTTTACGCCTACGAGTAATTTTAGTCGACTTGATAAAGTCGTCCTCGGTAATTTTTAATTCGTCCTTGATGTTTTGACGATATAAAGCAATGGTAAAAGCACTATCTTCCATGCTGGCCGGGACGTCCTTAACAAGAATCCTTGGTTTACGACCCTTTGGTTTCTTCAAACGTAATCCAGCTGATTTAATGGCATTTACTGATTCAAGTTTCTTGAGCTGGCTTTCATTAGCGACTCGCAATACAACACCAGACTTAGATGTCTTCTTCACGCCCACAATTTGAAAACCGTCGTCGCTAGGTCTAATCGCATTCATAAGCGCTTGCTTAGTGGCGGACGATGACGCATACTCAGCTGATCGCTCAGCGGTTGGATAGGCTATTACGCACGGCAGTGGAGCGCGCGTCTCCACCAATGCCGGCGCCGATTTCGGTGGTAAACGGAGTTTCAACGAGTCAGCATAACTCTTCGGTTTTAAAATAGTTGGCGGTGCATTTTGACTCTGATTTCTCAGTAATTCAATGTCACGTTCCATATTTGCCATTTTTGTTTCATTGCAAGATGATTTAATTGCTAATAATGAAACAATTCCCGTGACACGCTGAGTAAAGTCCATAATCGCAGTCTTATTAGTAATGTTCATGCGTGAACCCTGATCGGCGACTAACTCGTTAATTTTTGCCAAATAGGTTGTCGCTTGGGCTACGAGTTCGCAGTAGTTGTCGCGGTCAGAAAGCCTATCGCTAATGCTATCCATCGAATCGGTATGCAATCGCTTTGGATTATCAATTTGTGTGATAAACGATGGCGAGACATCACTCAAAGTTCGTTTGCCCGATTGAGGCGATCGAGGAGTGCTAAAAACATTCCCGCCACCGCGACCATCCGGTGGGTCGTCACCAAATAACGGCATAATTCCTAATCATAAGCCTAATGCAGATACCTAAGCGAAATTCCTACTCAATCCTACGTTTGCGCGTTAGCGCGAAACCTACTATCTACCCACAACCAAAGATAATAAAATGACTTACCGAAATAGCCGAATTACACAAATATACACAGTTTTACCATTAAAAAAGCCTAAAAACTTACGAAAACAGGTTCAAAACACAAAACAACACACGCTAGACACAAGATGCACACGAAAAAACGTCCACGAAACCGAGTAATTAATTTATTTGCACGGAGCAATTCACATCCACTGTACCGCGAGCAGTAGCGGGGAGAGAAGGGATCATTTGGATATAACTGATGATATTATTTAACTAAGTATATTGTTGTATTCAGAATGAGACAGGGCGTCCCGGTGCTTTAAACAATATTCTAATAATGTATAACATTATTATAAAATACAATCTGATTTATTTGAGACAGTTCCATTTGGGAATGGCACCGGATTAACCCAGCCTGTTCAAATCTCCCGTACGGATAAACAATTACTTGTCCTAAATTGCAAATGTCATTTGGATATAACTGATGATATTATTTAACTAAGTATATTTTTGTATTCAGGCGAAGACAGGGCGTACCGGTGTTTTAAACAACATTCTAATGAAGTATAACATTATTTAGTGTTGCCCAGCAAGAGTCTTGCAAGTCTTGCAAGCCATGAACACGAACACACGAACTTCGATTTTCGAATTTCAGAGTACAGGTGTTCCATCCAAAGAATAAAATAAGTTTCAGAATGCTTGGAATGAAAACGAATACATTATACTGATTACGTTAAATGTTTATTAAGAAACAGTTAATCCCGTGGGAAACGGCATATAGCTCAGTTGATAACCATGTGGCAGTTGATTTTTCGAATCTTCATTAAATCTTTAAACATTTATTAATCTGGTTGGTCTTTACTATAGCTATGTTAATTCAAGCTCAAAATGTTCCTATTTTAATACGTTTTTCTAAAATCTAAAGTAAACTTTAATAAATAGCAATAGCCTTATAGGTAATTGCAAGACTTGCAAGACTCTTGCTGGGCAACACTAATTATTATACATCACTATCTAAGTTATTTGAAACAGTCCCATTTGGGAATCAATCAACACAGCCTGTTCCAATCTCCCGCACGGATAAACAATTACTTGTCCTAAATTGCAAATGTCAATTTGGACATAGCTGCCGACAAATACGTATTTCGTTACGTTCACTGATAATATTTTACTGAAATATATACAGAAAAGGCGAAAATTATATCTAGTAAATAAAATGAGTTTGTTTAGTTTACACGGGGCTTTTAGTAAACCTTTCGGCAAATAAATTATTTTATTCTTTTTCATACATCCAATCATTAATTTATTCCTACGCTGAGTGATCCTTGGATATAAGCTTTATTTTCGACTTCAATGCTCTATAAATAAATCATAAAATCGATTCCGTCACAGGCAGTAGCTAAAAGCCCCAAATGCGCACTGGTATATTTATCTATACACAACCTTTGTTCTTTTGTTTACGTGAAACTATCTCTGATTCAATGTCTGTTGTTTCTCACAATAGCATTATAATAGGTATCTGGTTGGTAGTTACATAAATAAGACAGGATAAAAATGAAATATAAAGGCAAGATAAAGGACATGATAATAGACCATAATCCCAGGTACATGTGGTATACAAATTTTAGGGCATGATCTTACCATCAAAGCGAAATACTCGGTACCTGACATCATCCCAATCACTATACTCAGTACCGAAATCAGGTAGACAAAAATCGAGTTCCAAAGTGTAATTCACAACTAACTATTTGTGAATTTTTGAAGCTGATTTTGGTACAGGGTATAAGTAGATTTATAACATTCATAAGGACGGACAGGAGTGACGTTCGACTCTAAGCTTCTTTTTGATGCGCATATAGATAGCATAATTAATAAAGCATCAAAAGCATTAGGTTTTATTTTTAGACTATCTTCTGATTTTAACAATATCAAAACGATGAAAATTTTATATTGTGCTTTTGTCCGCAGCCATCTTGAATATGCTTGTCAAATTTGGAATCCAAACTATGGTATTTACATAAACAGAATTGAAGCCATACAAAGAAAGTTTTTAAGGTACATCCAGTATCGCTCAAATACTTATTTACCAGATTATTTAAGTCGCTGCAAAAAATTTCATATTCTTCCCTTATATGAACGAAGAAAAATAGCAGATCTATCATTGTTGAGCAGTCTTATGAATGGTTTGATGGACGTCCCCGAGCTACTGAGCAAGATAGAATTCCGTGTGCCTTCTGCATTTACTAGACGAACCGATCTTCTTAACATACCGTCAGCCAAAACTACTTATCGACAAAATTCATTTATTGTAAGAGTTTGTCGAACTTTTAACGGCGAGTGTCGTGTGGTTGAACTTGACTTATTTAATACTAATATTGCTAAGTTAAAAAAAGCTATTAGTAACATATTTTTCGATTCATAACTAAATTGTAAATTTATTGTAGGTATGTATTATCTTTTATCTATCTAATTATCTTTATTTAAATTTAGAATAATTTATATCCAGTTGCGTGTGTGTGAGCTAGATGTTATTCATTTACTAACAGTGGAAACTTGTAATTGGCCATGTTTTATTATGTATTATCACAATATCTTGTACTAGCTGTAAGTTTTCCTAAAATATTAAAATAAATAAAATAAAATAAATAAAATATATATAGTATACGAGTACCTATGGACTACTATGGAGACCTTAAAATGACAATTAAGTAATAACGACAAACCAGTTATGTCTAGTCGTTGAACACAAAACTACTGTACAAGCCGTAAACGTGTAATTAAAATGTTAGTACGCATTGTTTATTACTGTATATTTTTCTATTATTCAATGTTAAGCTGAGAACGCATGCGTGGTGACGTGAAGTGATGTCAGATGATTAATCAGGGAGAAGATAGAAGGATGGTGGAAAACAGACTTCTGGGACGAGTAGAATTTGTACTAAGATGAAGATATCTATTATTATTATTGTTGGGACGAAGCTTTGGGTGTTCACGTCGACCTCCGTGGGTCTATTGTGATTGTAGCCTCATTATAGACTCTCCTTTAGGCCAATAGCCTCCATAAATTGGAGCAGTCGGCCGATCGGGAGTGACTTGACATCATACGGATCCAAGATATGGCGTCCCAGAATGATGCTTCGTCTATGGATCAGTGGCTCGCAGTGCAAACGAGATGCAGCGGTGTTTCAGGTTCCTTTTTACAGAATCTGCAGTAGTCATCGTCCGCATTGCCCATACGGGAGAAGTGTGATGAAGATATCTAACTTACAGACGGAAAGTCCCGCAGCAACAGCATCGAACCCAACTGACTAGAGATATCCTGACCTAAACTGGGTGGAAATACCGGCGGCAATAATAATGATAAACGATGTGTGGACTACATCACTCATGATGTATTCCATCGTATCATATCGGCGGTGCTGCAGGAGATATGCCTGTCAGTGCCAGATAGATTTATAGAGCGGCGAAAACGACCGAGTTTACTAGCGGTACCTCGTGGCAGAACTAAATTATTAGACAACACACCTATCACGAGGTCTTTCAAATTATTAAACTTAGTAAATCAGAAAATCGATATTTTTGTGTGTTCCCAGAGCGAATTCGCAAAAACCACATTATATATAATATGCTACGGTTGTGATTAATTTATAGGTAGTAAAATAGTGTTGCATTGATTTGTTTTTAAGATTGTAAATATTTCTTGAGTGTATATATATTTCTATAATATTTTTATTTTATTTTTTTGAAATTGTTGAATCCTAAGATGTATCTTTTTGTATATTTTTTTAAATGTGTATTAATGTTAAGATTTCGTAAATTGTGTTATGTTAATTTAATCTAATTTCATTGATGTTGTTACGTATATTTTGTCATAAACTATCGCATTGGGAATTTCCTGTCATGGTAGTTGAGTGTACGATAAATAAATAAATAAAAAAAATAAATAAAATTAAATAAATGATTATATTTGACAGTAAGTAGGTACTAAATACTATAAATGAGTTGATTAGTTAGAAAGCAATTACGTTTATCCAATACACTTACTCTATTCATAAATTTGATAACTTATAAGCATTGGTTTGGTGAATAACACAAAGTATCGCTTTGGTGACCTTCGTTTTAGAGAGAAGCTGGTCACGCAACATCTTAAATGATTGCTACCTTCGCAATTTTACATATACTATACTTACGTAATAGTTAAGGTATAGTATAGGATAATTGCAGAAATAATTAACTGTGTCAAGTTATACTATAACTATATGGTATGACACCATAAATTATAGTATATCTTGAACACTGCTTTTAATACACGCTTAAATATTAGGGGTTTCAGAAACTTGGAAACTTTGGAAAGGGGTTTGTTTGGAACAGTGACGGATTGAGACCATTTGATGCCCTAAGCAATCCACACCTGTGGTGTCCCCTAACCTATGTCTTCGATTTTTTTAAATGGTGAATATAATGCTATAATGCTATATCTTCGCCGCCAAGTGTTAAAAAGTGCTAAAAGCGACGTTTTTTAAAAATTTCTTTAAGCACTAAGAAGGGTCACGGAAGCGTATTCCCCGGTAAGAGTCAGGGAGCGGCAAATACGCCATCTTTTTTTAATATTTTAAATATTTTCATTATAAAAGAAGAGGGGAGCACTAAAATATCGTCTTCACCAAGTCAGGGATCGACGAACGCGCCAACATTTTCAAATATTTGCTTTAAAAACATACAGGATATCCCAAAACTCAACGATGATGGGAGACTGGAGAAAGGCCCAGTCATAAGAAGCTCCAGAATTTTTTTTTACAATACCGCCATTTTTTTACAGTAGTTTTAGTGAAAATGGTAAAATACTCGTCCTTTTTATTTCGGCACTGTGACTTTTTGTGGATTTTCATACTCTCTCAGCATCAAAAACGACCAGGCCACATATTTTAAGATAGTGAAGTAAATTTACGGCATGTAGAGTTAGAAGCATGGCTCTTAATGAGATCTGATAACTTTTTGACATTGCAGGCCTTAAAATGGCCTCATCTGGCCAACATTTTACATGAAAATGATTTTGCGGGGATTATATCTACTGTATTTATTTAAATCCAAGCGTTTTAAAGCGAACATTAGATATGTATGGTGAATTGAACACTTGAAAAGGCAAACTACTTGAATATTAAGTGAAATGTCCGTAGATGGATGTGTTAGACATCGCTTAAATAATTTAGACGTTTATGGACTGGTCGACGACGCTGATATATACAGCTAAGCCGGTAAAGTTAACATTTAAATTATTAAGTAGGTTTATATAACTAATTACCGCTCATTTTCCAGCCTAGTAACATTACATTAGGATTCGCAAAGATTTGTTCTGAGACTGCGTGTGCTTGTGTGAGTGAATGTGTGTATTAGGCCTTGTCATTGGGACCATTGGATAGTGTTATTTCGTCTGGCGCTCTATCTAATGTAAAAAATCTAAGAAAATAAAAAATACATCGATTCGAAACATTCCTAACGATAAATAAATAAAATAAATAAATATCACACAACTTTCACACATCGTCTTCTAGTCCCAAACTAAGCAGAGCTTGTACTATGGGTACTAGACTAACTGATAGCTATTAATACATATACTTTCTTTTTTTTTGTAAATACATATCTACTTAATAAGCATAGAAACACCCAGACCAAGACAAACCACCATGTTCATGCACACAAAGATTTGTCTTGGTGTATAATTAACGATTTGATAATTTATGATAGAACTAGATGCCTTGCGCGGTTTCACTCGCGTCAAACGTTATTCTGGCCGGTGCCCGCAAGTTAAAAAATATTAACAACGCCATCTATTGAATTTTTGCGTCAACTCGCTTCTTACTGGAAAACCTTAAATTCCCCTCTTCGGAATAAAATTAAGAAAAACCCCGGTACAGAAATTCATTTATTTTTATTCAAGTTTAACTATACGAAATTTCATGCTTGTAACAAAAATGACGCCCACACAAACTTTCGTCCCACTTTTCACCCTGTTAGAGGTCGAATTTCCAAAAATCCTTTCTTAGTGCGCGCTTACGTCATGGAAGGAAGCTTTGTACAACATTTCAAGTTCCTAGGCCTATAATAGTGGTTTAGGCCCCGCGTTGATGAGTCGGGCGTACAATTATATAAGTGTAGAGATGTACAGTGGGCCAACGAGTTAGGTATGCAGTGCAAAAACTTCAAAGTCATCGTAAATACTTAATACGCCAGTTATGGATAAGTGAGTTACATGTCTAAATAGTGGGTATATTACACTTATTAAATAAGTAATTCACACATGCATATCTTTTGCAGTCAGTTTTCACTATGGCGTAGAAGTTTTTGCCCTGCATACCTAATTGCTTGGCCCACTGTGCACTGCCGAGAAAAGCTGCAGAGCTCATGAATTCAGCTTAACAAATCCCCGTGACTACTATTGATAGAATTATTCATAAGATCTGATAGATACCAAATATTGTAAAAATTGAATACAACACGGAGTGGAATCACGTAAAACATTGTAAGAATTGCATGACACGTCGCGATTAAAGATTTGGAACAATCGTGAGCTAAGCGATATCCATTCATTTGACGTCTACTACCGATTCTATTGATAAAGGAGGCAGTCAATACGCTCATTCTAAAATATACGAAACGACTCATTGTTTTGGAATCGAGTTAAAATAATAAAATAATAATATGCAGTCGAATAATTTAAAAAATATGGTATTTACTCGGGTGAATTTACCTGCATTGTGAAAACTTGACATTTACTAAATGTCAATATTTAGAAGACAGTCAATATGATCATTCTTTTAAAAATGATTATTATACATAGCTAAAGCTAAAAAATATAGTCATATTATTTGTAGTCAAATAAATATAAAAAATAGACGATTTAGCATTTTCCAGCAATTTTTTCTACAAACATATTTTTTTTTTAATATCAAATCTAATATACGAGTTTAAATTCTTAATTTTCCAGTCCATATCGTAAGCCTTATTTATGTATGTTTGTATGTATGTACGTACAGTGGCGGATTTACCAGCAGGCTGTGTAGGCTGGAGCCTAGGGCGGCAGAATTTTAGGGCGGCAAATTTGGGGATTTTTTTTTGCTGCTTACAATTTGCTCATAGAAATCAAGAAGATTTCTGCATTATTCACGTTTAATTTTTGGATCGTAAATATAATCTAGGACTTGACAATTGTAGAGGCAAGGGCGGCAAAATCTTCCCAGCCTATACCTTAAAAATTGTAAATCCGCCACTGTGTACGTACATAGTTGCTATAAGTCTGACACTACATTGCTATATGAAAAGATTTAGCGTAATATTTCAGATTTTTTTCTATAAACATAAAATGTATTTTATCTTATCTAATAAACAAGCTTAAATTCTTAATTTTCCAGTTCATTCCGTGTATGGTGCTCCGACCCCAAGGAGATGAGCACCATGTTCAGTGCTGTTAAATGCAAGAAGAAGTAAGTAAAGTATCGTGTCATCTTTACTTACTTACTCAAACTCCTGAGTCCTCCTGTTACAAGAATACCTTGTTTTATGATAAGCTGTGACTTGCGACGCAATACGACTTTCATACTGTATGTTTTCTTTACTTAGGCTTAGTGTATTACCTTGCTGTGACGTGTGACCGTATAAACTTTTTATGTACCGTTATAGAGCACTCGGCCAAATTAACTTTACGTTTATGGACTATGTGAGGAAAATAAACGTGTAACTTGCATTTAGGTTTGTTTTAGCCTCGAGTAAGTTGTTTGGACGGACAATAGACTTGTTAACTGATCCTGAGATTGTAAAAAGTGAGAAAACCTCATCAAAATATAGGTAATCAGACACCAAATGCAAAAAAATAGTTTTAAACACTACCTCATTTTATGATCATTCAAAGTTCCATGGGCAAATCCATTTTTATAGTACGAAAATATTAAAAAATAATTTTAAAATTAAAAACTCACATTTATAGCAACTTTTGTAATAAAAGCATTATCATAAACGCAATATTTCGTATAGCTATCAAACAAAATTAATAACTTCGCAAACATAGTAACGGTTAGTGACGTCACAAGCCGCCTTTAGTATGGAGCGTTTGGGCGAGTCCATTATTAATGTGTTTTTTTTTTCATCTCAAGCTGTTTAAGTAATAAGATAAGCAAATAATTATTTTAATGATGTTTCTGATATCGAGATGTTTTCTAAACAATAAAATACTAAATATTAGTTAACATGATTTTTCGTCTGTCTCTGGCCCACCGACTAACACAATCTAATGACACTTAAACACTATCTGGGGTGCTCGCTTCAATAGTTGCTAAGTAATTAGGATTTATTGTATAGATTTGCATATGGCCAAATTTTATTGTAATGCGCAAATAACAACAGTGCCTAAAAAACGTAAAGCCTGGTTGAGCCAGAAGTAACATAATGAGCCCCGTGGATGTAAGATCGATCCGGGGCTCGCCGACCCACCATCTTTCGGCGACGAGGGCACACCGCGGGGTTTTAGTGGGTATTCTGTGCCGTTTAACATCGTAGGCACGGGAGTCCCACATAGCCACTCTGCCCGTCCCCCCACGGGTGGGGTGGTATGCGTAAATGCATTTCCCCGAGAAAAAAAAAAAAAAAAAAGAAGTCACATAATACCATTGATATAATAACTGGGCCGTAGCTACCGCCGTATCTGCCGTATCAATTATACGGGCCCCCCGGCATACGAGGGCCCCAAAGTGCGTAAGTATGAAAATACCTAAGAACTTCGATGGGACATGTACGCCTGTCAGACCTCTCAGTATTGTCCATAAAGGCAGAAACTTTAGAAAAACTAGTCATCCTCAGCTATAAATTATTTAATAATTCAGTTTGCCGAAAAAAGAGAAGAGTGTTTATTTAATTTGAATTGTTTGTAAAAGTTACTGGTGGTAGAGCTCTTGTGAATGAGCTCGAGGGCGGCAGCACCACCGTCTCACCTTTAACCTGCCGCCAAATAGTAGTGCTTCCATTACTCTGTTCCGGTTTGGTGGTGAGATCAGGCCCTGAAATTACTGACACGAGGCATAACACCGTAGTCCTCAGCTGCAGCGACGCATCTAAAATCTGCTTTTGTGGATTGTTGATGTCCATGGGCTGTACTCCACTTACCATCAGGTGGACTACACGTTCGTTCGCTGTGGGTGTAGTATAAAAAAAAAAGTTATGGTAAAAGTGACAGATAGATAATTATGAAGAATAAATATAATTTTATGCCAACTTTTTTTTCTTTTGTAAGATATCTTTACCCTGCATAAGGGCTCCCAATATTATTATTTTTGTATCGGGGCCCTGAATAACCATATGAAACACTAGACATTATATTCAACAGGTTGACATTAATTCACCATTGTATACGGGCTCTTATCACTGATATATTAATGAATTACTTCCGAAGTATTCATTCAACTTAAGTATTCATTGTATGAATGACATGCAAGACCTCGGCACATAGATACCGTCTATTTGGAAACAAGGCCTTTGAACCTTTGCCCTGTGCATAACTCAACGACTAAAGTCTATGTCTAGAAATATTTGTTTTGTTAAAGCATAACTTTGACTATGAGCTTATATTGTTACTTCTAATTATTTTTCTAGCATTTAGCTATGCGCAAATTATACTAAGAAACAGTTGAAAAATATATTGGACCGGCAAGATTTGAACCTGCGACCTACTGCACACCGGGCAGTTGCTTTAGCCATCCAGCTACGGTCGCCTCTTACCAGAACCCTAAATTTCTCAACTGTATGTTAGAAAGAAAGAAAGAAAGAAAATAAATTTATTTATTTCCAACAAATGGTACACAGAAAGTTAACAATATACAGATTATATAAATACACAACATTTTGAATTATGCCCCAAGGTTGCACCAAATAGGTTGTCCTGATTCAGCATATTGTCAGACTCAGGTCTGACGCTGATCTACAATCAGGCCTAAGTGACAACACGGATATCAATATGCTCTTAATAATAAAATACATCAAACAAACAATATATACAGCAGATACATAAACCAGTAGATACATAGAATAGTGGGCAGAAATAATAGAAAAATAAACAACAAAAAACAAAACAAAAAGATATAAATAGACTGAAGCAAGTAACATAAAACAATAATTTAAAAAAGGCTACTGAGCTAAGCTGAGCTGAGCTTTACATCTTGAAATCTAATTTACAATAAAAAAAGTGTTACGTCATTTCGTGACGTCACGATCATCCATTTGTTCATCTTAAGTAGGATACAACTGCCCGGTGTGCAGTAGGTCGCAGGTTCAAATCCTGCCGGTCCCATATCTTTTTCAACTGTTTCTTAGTATAGCTTGTATTGTGTTATACATAACGATATTTATATGAAACGTACTCTATTCTCAGTATGTGACTGCTTTGATAAAAGAGCGCTCGTTCACGGTCAAGTGCCGGCTGGAGAAAGGCGTATTCGCTGCAGCAGCCGTTCGATATGATCGATTTCGTACCCTCATGAAATCCGCATTAGGTTCTCCTTAATGGAATATTTATGTGCGATAACTTGGATATTAATAATATTTTGAGTCTCAGTTTGGAGTATGCTGGTATGCCAAAAATGAAGGACATAATGCTTTTTTCATGGTGTATAGTTATTGCTTTTTCGTAGGAGTAGTTTACTGCGTCGAAAAACTTCGTTTGTAAGTATGTGCTAGATCATCTTTTTGAATTCAAGAGTGGATTTCTGACTTAAAAGCAGCAACAAAAATGACAATTTTGGTACCGGCTACAAGCTCCATCACAAGCCCAAGCAATATGCACCATCTTATTTGTGCAAACCGTAGTCCGGCTACACGACCGGCAAACAGATTTTTTTTCTTTCTAAACGCTCAGTCTTTATTGAGCAAATATAAATTTTCACACTTTAAAAATTTGTATAATGTTTGTGCAAGTAAGAATGAGCGTATAGCCCGTACCTAAGAAAACATAACAGTATCGATACTCACGTTAGACGTAACAATGATAGCTGCCGGCCCAAGCCCCATGACTAGATACAGCAGCAGTTCCAGCATCTTGTACCTCTCGTGGAAGATCTGCTGGTACGTGATGCCCAGGACTGCCAGCAGCCAGATCACCCAGCGCAGCTCACGAAGCATCCAGCAAGACAATGTCCCCACCGTGAGCCAGGGGAAGTAGGATGATGCGATGAAGATGTAGATCATCGCGCGGTCGCATCGATGGAGGAAGTGCTTCATTTTGCTGAAAAGTTATAGTCTGTTAGTTTTGTGGTTCAACTACGTAAATCTAGCAAGAACTGAGAGTGAAAAGATAGTTTTTAGGTTCAGAAAGCACCTAAAAGTGCTGAAAATGTCAGACATAAGTACTTGTTTTAATCATAAATACAACTACTTATTTCGAAACAATTTTTTTTTCTATTGTTCTTCACATAAACTCATTTATTGGTAATAATAATTACACGTCATTACAGTAATTATGCAGGTAATTTCTTATAGTATAGAGGTGAATACCATGGATGTCAATAAGATAAATATAAAATAAATTGTTAATTAATCAAAATTGAAATATATATAATATTAATAAAAATTTTAGCAATAGATTTCAGTAATTAATAATAAATCTTCCGTAGTTAAATAATTAGTAACTAAAAGAAAAAGCGACTTGATGTTTTTAATATCAAATAATTGACCAAACATTTCATATTTCCTTCATATATCTAATACAGATTACATTTATGATACATGAATATTTATTTAGCCAAAATTAGTTTTATATTTACACACGCCCACCGACTCTGAAATAGTTTGTGCGATACACGAATTGGGATCGTTTGCCAAACCATTATTATTTTTAGCATAACTATTAACAACATGGACAGTTATTAAATGTTGTGTCTGCCGTATTGAAGCAATAAATAACTCATATCATTTGGAATCAAGCAGCGATAGCCAAGTGGGAGACTGTAGGACTGCGAAGTCAATGGTCTCGGCGTTCGAACCCACGGCACACACTTCTGTCAATAAATCGTTAACATTCGTCTTTTCGAAGATATGTGTGTATTTATCATATAAATTATCGCTCGCTAACGGTGAAGGAAAAGCATCGTGAGAAAACCTGCATGCCTGAGAGTGCCTAAAAAGTACTCGAGGTCGTGTGAAGTCTACCAATCCGCACTTGGCCAGCGTGGTAGACTATGGCCTAAACCTTCTCATCATGAGAAGAGGCCCGAGCCTAGCTGTGGGACATGTATTAGATACAGGGCTGCTATTATATTTGGAATCATTATGAATGTTACCTTCATAGTCTAAACGGCATGCGAAAATACGGGCGTCGGATGGGTGTTCTCGATATTATAGCCTTCAGGTGGCAAACAAGCATACGATCCGCCTCATGATAAGCTGTCACCGTAGTCTATGAGTACTTACCACGGACATCACTCTTGTGTTGCCGTCCAGTAGAAACTTTTCTACTGTTTTTATAATTGGACAAAAAATGCAGTTCCGTGTTGGAGACGTTGTAGTTTCTTTCTTGAGGAAAAATTGACAGGAAGTTCATTCCTCTTAGCCTAATTAAGTAGATTAAATACTAGCAAATTGTAGGGAACTGATTGTCTTAAGGAAATAAGCATGTTACTTAGTTTCATAATAATATACACGCCCGATTTAAATTAAGACATTGCGTTCTGGGAATACCTACTGAGACTTCTATTGTATTCATTTGATATTTAATTCTTGTTTATAAACAGTTTAAGCCAGTAAGTATTTGATTTGTGTAAAAGCAGTTACATTGTAACAAAAACCTGTTTTTCTAAGAGATATTTTAAACTATGTTTTTTTCGCTAAACCTGTCGCTTTTATGATAAATTATATGAATAAATAATTTTACAATTAATAATACGAATTAGTAGCCTTGAAAACGTCTAAAAACTAGTAAAAACTAAACGATCATAATTTGGTTAATACCTTTACATTTCATTCAGACTAAATCGTAGTAAACCAATTTCAACAGCTAAATAACTAATTTTGTACTTGTTTCAGGATAATTTGCACCAACTGTATTAATTCTATGTGACTTTTGGTATGCCGTAAAAAATATTCACTGTGGTGAACCCTCATGCACTTGTCACTAGTTCAACCAGCTGTTTCCGAACTCCTTGAGAGAGGGGAGGTCGTCTCGTGCCAAAACCCACCACTACACATGACCGCTCATAATATATATCAATGCCAAGTCCCTATAGGCCAAAACCACGAAAACATACAACGCTGTCTAGTGTAAAAGATACCGCATCGGTTGACATAAATTTTATGTCTGTGAATTGATATAATTAAATTATGCCACGATGGTCTCCCTTCCCGGGTCGGGCAGTGTTATTTGTGAACTTCTCGTAACGAAATTCACAGTAGCAGCACGGAATTGGAATTGTGGCCGGTGGATGGCGATGGACTTACCCCCTATCCCATGGGCCCTCAACATAACAGGTGAAGTGTGGATGTTGTACACCTCTGCCACACCCTTCTGGGTAATATAGGCGTGATGTTATGTTATGTTATATAATTAAATGAATTATCTTGTGGTGACGAAACTTTATACGTTACGATTTTTGTGAAAAGTATATATTTAATTATACATAATATATACAAAAGATAGGTCGGATAGTTAAGGCATAGAGGCATAAACTGCTAGTCTTGATGAAGACTATATAATGATTTAATGATGCAATAAAAAACCATATAAAAAATGTCTAATTATAAAATTGAAATTTGCAAACGGTTCGTGTCAATTTCAAAAAAAAAAAATACTATATCCCGATTTCAGCAAGTATGATGTATTGTGTAACCGATAACTAAAACGCATGCGTAGAAAGTACTTCATTGCAGTATGTCATACGCAGAATATCTATCAAAGAAAGTTAGTGTTCTCGGACGAGTACTGAACAGCGGGACTTTTCAAACTTTTCCGCCCGCAGCAGTGCGCTGTGGGAGAAAAAGTAAAAAAAAACTGCCTCTGCTACGAAGGCAAAATCTTTATCTCTCATTTTATGATTTATTTTGTTTATTTGTTGTTTTTGGTAGTTTTTTGTAAATTATGGTTGTTTTTGGTAATATTTGAAGGTTTTGTAAATTTTGGTAGTTTCTGTTACTTTTGGTAAATATTTTGTAGATTATGTTGTTTTTATAGTTTTGTTTTTTTTGTACGTGTAGTAAAAAACTATGTATCACTCGGGAAGAGTCTGATTTCTTTCGGGTGTTATAAGGCCAAATTACACTCTCAATGAAATCGACTACTTTCATCCCTTGGTCTACAATGTAATAATAT
The DNA here is from genome assembly GCA_905147285.1 of Hypena proboscidalis. NCBI lineage: Eukaryota > Metazoa > Arthropoda > Insecta > Lepidoptera > Erebidae > Hypena > Hypena proboscidalis. The sequence goes on from LR990143.1 coordinate 5,925,994, forward strand.
TAAAGTTAGCCTGTGCAAATTATACAACTTCACAAACGCCATCGTCTAGCGTATCCGTTTTCCCACGATCTTCCGTTTCTCATTATGGCGCCTTTTGATGAAGTACACAAGGAAATTGTAATTAAAATCCAAGTTCATTTCGCAGTATATACCCGTACATAACGCTTATGGGATAGTGGAACTTGTTGAATAAATTATGTACATAAGATAGTAGATTTATGAGAGCTGGGTAGTAATTTATGTTGATTTAAGCGATCACTACCCCGTTTTCATGTTTAATTCATAATAAATTCATCGTCACTCGACCTAGTGATTCATACTGGATATAACTGAATTATTTCCAGACAATAGTGGTATCGTTGGGTAATCAGTAATCTGCCCGTCGCACGGGTCGAGTTCATTCACACAGTAACCGGTCGACCTGTGTTTATATTCAGCTTTGTTTCAGGCCTAATGGAAACATTAGACTCATTAGAGTATGTATAGGTAGACGTGCTACTTGTAGTAGTTGGCGACATGTCGGGTCGCGACAGTAATGAATGTCGCGCACGAGGTATATTGCAACTGATACGTGCATATCGTACGGTACATCATACATCCCATGTGGCATTGTATATTTCTTCTCGCTACTTCCATTTCAGTAATAGCCTTATATTCTCCTGGTCGGCACGTATCTTAAAGAATCTGTGAACCGCTGAAACCTATAAAGTGTGTAGTTTCCAGTGCTTTAAAGAATCTAATAGTACTTCTACTAATAGAATAGAATTATTTACCCACTTACAATCAGCGCTCAAGATTCGTGATGGCATCTTAATTCAAAGTTTAAAAAAAAATAAAGTAATTTTGGTTAAGCTATATTAAATAATAAGACAGACAAATTTCTTTCACATTTGAACAGATTATAAAAAGCCATTGTGTTACAAAAAAGTTTGCATTAAGCCTAGAATAGAATATAGAATAACGTTTATTTGTGATATAACAAGATATGACAATGTGGTATGTGGTATAACAAGAAACCGTATGTTTTAAAACTTCTGTATTCTATCAGCAATTACTTTTTTATGTAATCTGCTTAAAATATTCTTACTCGTGCTAAAAGGCATAAGTTCGACCTCGTTTTCTATCTTTCTGAAGTGAATGCTGATATTCAAGGGTTTCAGAAGATGTAGCGGACTGCAGATTGGTATGATTAGCATCGGAATATCAAATAAGGTAGCATCTCTACCCTGCAGTATTCAACGCAAATAAATTTGAATTTATTTGTTTCGACTTGCGATATTGTGATTGAATGAAGAAAAAATATTTGTGGTACTGTTTTTTTCACCAGACAAATCGCTATGCTACACAGGTACTGTACTGGGAAGGTACATCTTAATGATAAGTTGGATAGAGGTTAAAATAAATGCATTTAAAGTCAGTTAGATAACACTGAAAACTTATGTTAATTGACCAACACGCGGCGAAAGGAACGCTTTGATGTTACCCGAACCGATTGATTGCAACTACTTATTGTTATGTCGAATGTATGTATTTTGATTACTTCGCTACGCGTTCGCTATGTACGGGTTAGCTCGTTCAGGCACTAACAGAAAAGATTAAACATGTCCACCTGGTGATAATTGCGTAGCACCGCTCTCGTAGATATACTCTTCACGGGAATATTAAAAAAAAGTGATCTTTCAGTTACTTTTCTGGTGGTACGCCTTTAAATATAAGGTATAATAAGGTAAGTCAACCCTTATAAACGACATTACACAGGCTTAGAAGCAAACACGTTTTATGTAAGTGTAGAAATTTATCTGACTAGCCTAGACTAATTAACAGATGCCTTGAAGACAAAGAGCGTCTTACATCTAACACAAAGGTATTGTTATTTATATCTTTAACACATCTGAAATTGTTCTAGAATTAGGTCTAAGGACTGATGCACTGCTATAATGCAATAGGACAACAGGCTTTTGTATGAGATAGAAGCTTATTGTAATGCTTATATATGTGGTATCCGACTGGCAAAATATTTTGGATTATAATTAAAATTAGCTTTGGCCTCTGCGATAGGGACATCCATTTCGGCCACGACAATAATGACTACTGAATGACGACGACTACATCTATGATCCATTGATACCACTTATCCATGCATAACCACTGTCCACTTGCCCGGTAAATCGGTTGGCCAGGCCGCAGGTACGCATATATCTCAATATATCTATAATCTTCACTTGTAAATTCCCTAGTATAAGTTTCTTAACTTGGACATCAGCTACGACAATAATAGCCAATGAACGATGAAAACTCCTTATCCATGCAAAACCACATCCCCGCTAACCCGGATAGCAATAATCCCACACGGATATCTCAATAACGTAAACGTCATGCTATTATTGTATGCATGCTTCTCAACTTCACGATTGTGAACCACCAGCTATGATGATCCATTATCCAATGATACCACTTATCCATGCATAAAATAACCACTTCCCGGCAAAGTCGGATAGCAACGAACAAGCCACATACTAATTCGCCACACGCATCTCTTAATAGCCTAATAGGAGCCTAATAGGTACCTAAATTAGCTAACCGCTAAACAAACGACTTCCTCGCCTTGACCTTGGACGCAAACATGAAGCCTTAGTACAATTACATAAGGAATTTAGCTTTTAATAGAATTTATACAACACCTTTATGAAGGTCACATTTCTAATGTACGATATTATAATCAAATGACAAGCTGACCCGACAGACGTTGTCCTATATTAACTTTTAAACTTACGCGTTGCATGATTAAATAAAATATATAACGGGAATTAACGCGTTCATGCAATTATTTACCTTTTAGGACTTTTACCTTTAGACGTTGTCCTGTCTTAATATACATTCTCTTTGACGATGTTATGTCAAACCCCATAAAGGTACATTCAAAAAGTTAATATTGTCAAAAGCGCTAGGTTACTAAAATGGCTATTAAAAAATAGGGGTTGGTGATAAAAGGGTAAAAATTAAGGGTTGTATGTATTTTTTAATGCCACATTTAAGAAAAATAGAAACAAAAAAAATTTCCAAAATTTAAAAAAAAATGTTAGCCCTTATCACTTAGGGGTATGAAAAATAGATAGTAACCGATTCTCAAACTTTCTGAATATGCATATAAAATTTGGTAAAAATCAGTAAAGCCGTTTCGGAGGAGTTGTGACTTTGTGGCACGAGAATTTTATATATAAGATTTGTTGGTATTGAAAAACATGGTAGGAAAACATTTCGTTTTGCAGAAAAGGGTCTCGGAACACTGCTAATTCAAAAATGATGTTAAAAATAAGATAGCAACGTTCTTCTATAAGGTACCGGCTAAACGCTCCGTCTTACTGGACAAATAGTTTGTGCAAATTTTATTTGCACAAAGTAAGTTTAAGCGTGTAGCCGGCAAAAGTAACTGTTTGCGCAGGTAAGATGAAGCGTGTAGATGGGCCATTACAGGTCACATCTTTACCTCCATATAACTAATGGAAGTATGTAGTAGATTAGTAGATATAAAGTGAATTACAAGAGAATTAATTGATTAATTCGATCAATATCGCTCATGACTCAATAGACATCTGTATATAGTAACAGCATTGATGACTAAGGGTCTCGACAACCTTTTATCAGCAATTGAACTTCGACCCTGCTCTTACATAACCGATGTTTATTCTCATGATGTATGGAGCATCATAAATTATGCTTCATATTAATTATGTTTTTGAAGACGTTAAAAGGCAATGCTCAAAAACTGTATCGCCAAAACCCTTGTCTCACGAATATAAGATAGTAAATAATTTCTAGTTTTGTGTAAGACGATTATCTAGTAATAAGAGACATAACATAAGCGGGATTTAATGAACAAAAGAGATTATGAACTAGAATCTATTTTTGTTTTGATAGAATACACTTTTTTTGGGCTCGTTTACTAACCTTTTTTATGACATCCCAGCTTACTATGAAAATATCCGGCTTAAAATTAAACTTTCATATTATTCTACATACAATACAGCAGTTTTTATCGTGACAAAGCCACGGAATAGACATACCAGCAGCGATAAACAATCCCATAGTCGATTGGTCATACCCCTTTGCATAAACTGTTAGTGCAACGGACATGGAACTTGTAGCCAGACCTTTATACTTAGACCAATTTCACCAATTCTTGATGAACTTATCAGATAGATAAAATGTCTTTATAGACTTTAGGCTTGATGACTATTTTTTTTTTCATATATATAATTGTAACACCTCTCTATATTACTTTGATATCACATAGGCTTCCTGAGATAATACTATTTTAAATTCACATTAAAATAGACTAGCCCAAAGGCTTCAAACAAACGGCTACAATGTCGTGACGTCATGCATGAGTATTTGTATGTGAAATTATGAATTTTGTTTGATAGCTATATGAAATATTGCGTTTATGAAAATGGTATAATTACAAAAGTTGCTATACATTGTGTTTGTAGTACAATCAATGATATTATATAAAAACAAAAGCAGATATGTTATAAGCGCTCGCGCTGTGAATACTCAAATACGTCCCAATTGGGAAGTCTTGTGTTTAGTTTGCGTGTGGCCTGCGTCGAGCGCAGTCACGTGCGTACCACTGAAGTGCAATCATTAAAACTATAGCTATCTCTTTCATTCTCTTTCATTTGCGTGCTATTTCGTATCTTTTGTTTTACTTATCAGTTACATTTGTCAATGTGTGCAATTTGGAATAGCTCGGAACGGATTTAAATCGTAATTTCTATGAACGTAACATATCTATAGTTCTATAATATCATTGAGTACAATGATAAGATTATTCTTTTATAATTTCGTACTTTAAAAATGGACTCGCCCATTAAACTTTGTATGATCATAAAATGAATTAGATTTATAGTAGGATGTAACAAAAAATTTGGTTCATGTTTACCATTTTGATAAGGTAACCTATATTTTACCATCTATGGTGTGACGTCGCAACCGCACGGCCACCGCAACCTCAAGATGCGCCCCCCACTGCAGACCCCTGTGGGGTATATAAAGGACCTGCGTGCGCGTCGCGCCCTTCTTGCCTGCGGTCACCAGCGCCGAGTTAAGTGTTCCTCACTTCGCTGCACCAGGACTTACCAAACCACTTACCTACCTACCAACCTACGCCTTGAGACTACCTTGTATTTAATAGATATAAATATATAGAATAATAATACCTTTGTTAATCTATCGATTGTTTCTATTTATTCTGCCTACCTAACTAGTCATTAGTAGACTACGTTACAGCGGCGCCCAACAATAGAGGTTATATGGTACATGGTTTGGTTAAGTCTTGGCAGTTATTTAATTGTGTGTTATTTCTGTGTATATTTCTTTTCTTCGTCCGAAAGGTGCGTACGGTGTTTTTTTTTATTCTATTATCTCACTTGTTTCACCTCGTGTTTTAAATAACCTACAAAAACTTCTACTTTTATGTGCTTATGTTTTTGATTTAAAAAAAAAAAAAAAAAAAAAAAAAAGAAACACATTCTTATCACCTTTTGGACGGATTCATTTTTTTTCAAATAATTGTGTATCTTTGTATGCGTAATTCCCAATCAATTTTTTTTTAAATATGGCTTATGCTATCAAATTTAATCATTTAAGTAAGGCTGAGCTCGAATATGAAGTGCTTGTAAGAGGTGGTGTTGTGCCTGAAAAATCAATTACGGTTGAGGAATTGCGTAAACAAATTGCTAAATTGTCAGACCTGGCATTTGATGAAATAATATCGTCGTGCTTTTCGCCAGATGTTGATATTACCGCATGTAATGGCTCATTGTTGCGCGTTTCAAATAACCTTTTGACTTTGCAAACTCATTATGATAAAAACCTGTTTGTTAGATCGGAATCTATTATGCATCATGTTTTTCATAGATTATCAAGAATAGATACTTCGTTGCTTACTGATAAATCATCAATTCAAGTTGTATGGGATATGTTTCACGCTAATTATAAAATCTTAGCATCTTTTACCACGTGGTCGGTTCCTACCAATGTACCGTGTCATGTGGTCGAGCCAACGTGTTCATTACCACGTGAAGTTCAACACGTGGATTTTATAAATGAACGCAAAATGTTTTCTGAAATCTGCAAGTTTAAATATAGCGGCCGAACTTCACTCATTACTCATTCGATTGATACAGGTGATAGTCCACCTATTCGTCAGCGATACTATCGTATGTCTCCCGATAAACAGCGTATTTTGTTAAAACATGTCGATGCAATGTTGGCAGAAGATGTCATTGAACCATCTGAAAGCCCTTGGTCTAATCCCGTCATTTTAACGCCTAAAAAAAATGGTGAATTGCGTTTTTGTCTCGACAGCCGTAAACTAAATTCGGTAACAAAAAAAGACGCGTACAATTTGCCTTATATCTCTGAGATTCTGGATAACTTGAGAGACGCTAAGTACCTAACTAGTTTAGATATATCTAAATGTTTCTGGCAGACGTCAATAAGGGCAGAGGACCGTTGTAAAACTGCTTTTTACATTCCGTCACGTGGAACTTTTCAATTTAAATCCATGCCTTTTGGTTTAACAAATGCTCCTGCGACACAACAGCGTTTAGCAGATATTTTATTTTACGGGCCCGAATTTGAAAACAAGGTCTTTTGTTTCGTTGATGACATCGTATGTGTGACAAATTCCTTTGAAAATCACATTTCACTTCTAATTAAAATACTTAACAAATTAAAATATGCAAACTTAACTATAAATTTAGAAAAATGTAATTTTTTCAAAGACAAACTTAAATATTTGGGCTATATAGTGGATTCAGAAGGTCTTCATGCAGATCCTGAGAAGGTAAAATCAATTACAAGTTATTCCACTCCGACAAATAAAAAAGAGGTACGTCGTTTTCTGGGTGCTGCATCGTGGTATAGAAGGTTCATACCCGATTTTAGTACTTTAGCGGCTCCCTTAAATAAATTAACTTCTAACGGCAAAAAGGCTCCACTGTTCGCATGGTCGCAAGAGGCGGATGTAGCTTTTAATAAATTAAAAAAATGTTTATCTTCTTCCTCGGTCTTATGTTGTCCCGATTTTGATCAGCCTTTTGAAATACACGCCGATGCTAGTGATTACGGTATTGGAGCTGTACTTTGCCAGGTCAAGGAGGGACAGGAAAGAGTCATAGCCTTTTATAGTAAATCCTTATCGGACCAGGAAAAAAATTACAGTGCTACTGAGCGCGAAGCGCTTGCTGTCTTATCTGCTATCGAACATTGGCGGTGTTATATTGAAAACGGAAAACAATTTATTGTGTACACCGATCATGCTGCTTTGAAATGGTTTTTAAAACTGAACAACCCTACAGGGCGATTAGCCAGGTGGGGAGTTCGTCTTTCCTCTTATAACTTTGAAATAAGACACCGTCGTGGTTCAGATAATATTGTACCAGATTTTCTTTCTCGATCACCTAATATTATGGATATCGATAGTAATCTCCTCCCAGATGGTAGTTCCTTATCTACTAATGACACTTGGTATTTGAATATTTTTAATGGTTGTTCGCAGTCTCCTACATCCTTTGTTGACTATCAAGTGATCAGTAATAAATTATATCGTTTCAAAAAGAGTCTTAATCCTCTTACCAGAGAATTTCAGTGGAAGGAAGTAGTTCCATCTGAACGGAGAAACGAAGTAATACTTCAGAGCCATTCCTCCCCTACGGCGGGTCATATGGGTATTTTCAAAACTTTCAAACGTTTAGCCCTCAATTATTATTGGCCTGGAATGTATTCCGATGTTGTAAAAGCGGTAAATTCTTGTGATAGTTGCATCGCACATAAGCATCAGAATCATGCAACTTTGGGTCTTATGGGTGAACCTAAGTCTTGTTCTAAACCTTTTCAAATGATAAGTATTGATTTGATTGGTCCCTTGCCTCCTACAAGGCAACAGAACAATTTTATTTTTGTCGTTTGTTGTTGTTTCTCAAAATATTGTTTACTTTTCCCTATTAAACGTGCGACTGCTGACGTAATAACTAGAATCTTAGAGGAAAAAGTTTTTCTGGTACATGGTATTCCATCTACCGTAGTACTAGACAATGGCAAACAATTTATAAGCGCAACTTTTAAAAACTTGTTAAGTAAATATAAAATTCCAAATTTACATTACACACCGTTTTATGCACCTCATGTAAATACGGTAGAAAGATATAATAAAACTATAATAACAGCTGTTTCTACGTTCATTTCAAACGATCAACGCATATGGGATACACTTATACCTAAAATTCAGTTCGCAATGAATTGTGCAGTAAACGAAGTAACCGGTTTTACACCATCTATGATCGTATTCGGGCGTGAAATGGTAACCTGTGGTTCTCATTATGTTTCTAGTAAATCTGATACTAATATAATTCATGAGCCACGTGATAGTTATGCTGAGTCACTAGGCTACTTATCCTCTATTTTCGAGAGAGTACAGGCAGCGCTAATAGGTGCACACAAGCGTAATTGTCATTCTTATAATCTTCGCCGTAAAACGGCAGAATTCAATGTTGGTGATATTGTTTGGAAACGTACCTTTTACTTGAGCGATAAGGATAAATATTTTTGTAAAAAACTCGCTCCTAAATTTATTAAATGTAAAATCGTAGCAAAAAAGTCTCCATTAGTGTACAAACTAGCAGATATGTCTGATAAGCCACTTGGCGAATGGCATATAAAGGATATTAAACAAATAAACTATAAACAATAATGGTATAAAAAAAAAAAAAAAAAAAAAAATTTTACCCTATGGTTCAGTGGTTAAAATTCTCATTGTCGAATCGGGTATACCATTTTGTTCGCTAATATTCTTCACGCTCATAATTCCTTTAGAATCACATCTACTAATGATGTCGAATTCTATTATTTTCAACTATACGATGTTGTTCATTCATTCATCTTGAAATGTGTCATGCCTTCTGTGTAGACGCGCACACCCAATACTACTTCGCTAACGCGCTACTTGGTAAACAAGTTGTTATACTTACATTTTTAGTTATATTTAGTTCCGTTAGATAAGAATGAGTTTCAATAATCTTCTTTAATTAGTAAAAATTCAATCTTAATAGGTTGCACGTAGTGTTATTTTTGAATGACATCATGACATTGTTATTGTATTGAATGCGTTTGGCTCGATCACTCCGGTTCTTTTCAATTTTATTTAGGTATCGTAACTTCATATTTTTTCTAGTTATTTTTTTTATATACACTTATTGTTCTGATTTCAGTAAAGCCGGATCGAGCTGCCGGTGCTGCTTAAGAACTGCTTCCTGAGGTCTTCCATGTCAGCCAGGAGCCGAATTTTTTAAGAAAAATTCTGCCCTAACGGAGGGGGTGTGTGACGTCGCAACCGCACGGCCACCGCAACCTCAAGATGCGCCCCCCACTGCAGACCCCTGTGGGGTATATAAAGGACCTGCGTGCGCGTCGCGCCCTTCTTGCCTGCGGTCACCAGCGCCGAGTTAAGTGTTCCTCACTTCGCTGCACCAGGACTTACCAAACCACTTACCTACCTACCAACCTACGCCTTGAGACTACCTTGTATTTAATAGATATAAATATATAGAATAATAATACCTTTGTTAATCTATCGATTGTTTCTATTTATTCTGCCTACCTAACTAGTCATTAGTAGACTACGTTACAATGGATCATTTACAATGTCATCTATGTATATAATATATATATATACATTACTTGTTGCTGTTCCAATGAGTCTTAACAAATTAAACCAAGATGAAAAAAAAATCACTACCACTTTGTTATGTTGTTATTCTTAGCTAAATTTCTCTCTTTTTCTTTCTAATTTGTAAGATAACAAAACACATAACTTAGAAACATCATTTATCGGGGTTACGACTTGTGATCCAGTTCCATTTAAAGTGTATCAAAGAGCGTTTATTTCCGTTACAGCATTTTATCTTCATTGTTATCAAGCGCATACGTATCAAAGCTTCATGCATGAAAGGTTTCATCAGTCAAAGAGATACGAGATAAGAACAAAGTCCGTATTGCACATCTACATACGTAAATACAGTATTTAAAAATATTGGAACAGTTTTCTCTTTACTTTGTTCCGTTCTAGGTTGCCTGCGTTTTATCCTACGTTAGTAAAAAACTTGTGTTAATTTGAGTTATAATTATTATTTTTTTTTCTTTAAAAAACGACGCCCGCACTAGGAATAACTTTTGTGTCGCGGGGGTGTTCACAAACATACATTTTACACACACAAAGCACACCCAGTATTACCTAATAACTGCGGACGCGGTTACCCACAAAAGTAGCCTGTGTCCAACTGTCCTGTCGTATGGTCTCATCTACCTCTATATAAAATAATATCTAAATAAAATTGATCCAGCCGGTCACGCGTGATACCACGAGAAATAGGGATTCATATTTCCATAGCTAGTACTACTGTTAACTAGTTGTTCTCAGCAATTTGGTGAAATTAGTAGCCCAAGTTGTTCACTCATCAATAACATAGCCTTTCTTAGATAAAATATTTTTTTTAATAAAATCATTAGTATTTAAGTATATTTGTTACAAACAATATTGGAAATTATTACTCTTTATTATTATTATAGATATATTATGTGCATCAAAATCTGTTCAGTATTTTCTGTGTAAGAGTAATAAAAAACAATATATATCAAACCTCACAAACTTTCGCATTTACAGTAGGAATTGCTTAGAAAGTGCTACATTTCAACACTTCCCTGCAATAGCTTGAGAAAGGAACTCGCGTTTTGCATTTGCCGGGTCTGAAGTTTCCGCTCGGATGTCCCGAAGTCTGAAATATTCTGAATAAATGCACTGAGACACAATGCAGCACTATGAGTACACAGTACGGATAAAGTTTAAATAACAAGTACTATGGCTATGTACGGTCTGCACGCGTGGTGTAGTGGTTTAAGCGGTCGCCTCGCCGCTCTCCACTGCACTGGTGTTGTGGTTTCAATCTCCACATGGGACAAATCTTTGTGTGATTCGCAAAGATTTGTTCTGAGACTGGGTGTGCTTGTGTGAGTGAATGTGTGTATTTAGCCTTGTCATTGGGACCATTGGATAGTGTAATTGCTTCTTGATGTTCTATCTAATGAAAAAAAATACAAATCCAAATTTAATTTAAATTTATGGCTCTGCTAAAATACATAGAACGTAGCGTATATGCTCATAATAAAATTGTCTCAGCACACCTGCTGCGAAAATCGCTTAAAAACCCGATCATTAAAATCAGGGATGCAGAAGCAATGTATTTTAATAATTTTTATTTAACCTTCAAACAAACCTCTTTAAATAAGAACCCTAAGTACTAGGGCCATTAACATAAAGGCTTTTGAGCTTAAGCCCAGGGCCCACCAGGGTCCAATTTGTCTAGTGAAGACAAAAAAAGGTCATTCGACGATAGGGTGTCCAAGTAGTGTTAGGTAAGAACTCTCCAAAATGACCCACCCCTGTTAAGTACATACCAAGTAACACCCCTAAGGACAAACATGATATATGAGGTATGTTCTCATGTACATAGTTCGAGATAGCATCAAAGTCACAAAAACTCCTGTGGGCAAAAAGCTAAAAGGATCGTTAATCGGGCTGTGAAATAGAGGGTTAATGACGGCAATAAAAGCCTTCGGATTGAGGACACGAAGGCAGGATATTATCTACTAAACAATTCATTGATGTCTTCAGTTATCCGGACAAAGCATTAATTGCCTAAGGGCCGTTTCGCACTACATCCAAATCGAGTCTGGATAGTCGAATCTAGTTTTACAACTATTTGAATGGTCATCCGATTTCTCATACATATTATTATTTCCTACAAGGATACGGATCGGATTTAAATCTGACATATCGCGAGAGCACACTTGCATAAAATAGATGCCATTCGATTACTTTTCGATGTCTTACATTTACATTTGGCCTAACATACCAATGTAAATGTAACACACAATGTAAAAACATTTGCAAAAACCTCTGTCTTTTTAGCACGGCTTGCCACTCTTGACATTTCGATTCAACTATGACGTAGATATCATCAACATAGAAACGATTTCTTTTGTCTTTTAACGTTTCTATGTTGATAACTACGTCAGAGTGGTAACTGTGGCAGCCGTGTAGGCACAATATTAGGCACCTAGTACTAATATTAAAAGAAACGTGTGCGTGTCGAGAGAAAAGTGGCAGTAATTTACTGAATAATCAAGGCGGTTAGAATCTTAACTATGAGTTTTTAATATTATAATCTTTCTATCTATCCCCGGTATACTAAGTAAATAAGTGATAACACACACATCTAGGCAGGGTTTACTCGAAAAATAGTAGGCGATGGTAATGATTTATAAATAATAGATGGTCTAGTGGCTTGCATATGCGCCTTTCACCGCGAAGTCTCGTCGAACCGAGGTAAGATAGACAGTCCTGACCTTCTTTCTAAAATAGCATTTAATGTGCCAACCAAATCAGCGAGGCATTATACCCCAATACATCTACCATTGGCATCTACAAACTATCGCCAGAATGCGTTTCTGTGGAGAGCGAGTAGCTGTTTAAACACACAGGCTAAAAAGTTAGATTTTGATATATTTGTGTCTAAAGTTGAATCAGTGAGACGGGTGCTCAGTTTGGATTTTTCTTAAAATTTTCTAATGTTGTATCAATTTTAAAACATTAAAGAATATAATTTTATTCATGTATAAGTTTATAGCCACACATATTTATAATTGTATTCAATTGTTTATCAGCGAAGACCTATAATTAGCTATATGCTACATATTATTAAGTATCATAAAATGTTATAACCTGCTGTTGGTCTTCCAATTAAATAAAATAAAATAAAAAAAAAACTGTCCGTCAGGCAATTCACAACAGTAGCACAGAGTTCGAATTGTGCCCGGTGAAGGTGATAAGCTAACCCCCTATCCCATGGCACCTATAGTCGATTCATATAGACTTGGCAAAAACAGTAAACAAACCCCCCCCCCCCAATTACTAATTACGATATTGCGAAAGAATAACACACTGTACGTTACCACATTGAGTTGTATAAACTAGTTCACACACCAACACACTAATATTCACATATATTCATTGTAAATTCACTGTGCAAATGTATTCTTTTTGCAAATTTCGTTATTCCAAGGAGACTTCAAACCACAGATTATATTTACGACATGGAAGTTTGACATTTGATTTAGGGATGGGAACAAGTGAACGAAAGATCGATTTGTTTTTGTCAGTGATGATGAATTAAAATTGTTCAAAACATTCTTAAATTTATTGAAAGCTGTACTTATATTAAATTAAATTTTATTTAATTTATTTATCGTGAATAACAAATCGTAACGAATTAATCCTTTTCTACAACTAAAGTGACCCATTCGACTGTGCGGTTCGCGCGACTCAGTTCTTTAGATTCGTTCAATCGCGAACGACACATAACTAAATCAAAGTCCATTTTTAAGCGACTTTAGCGACTTTTAATTAATTAATATCATTCACTGAATGAATGTTGAAGCGCCATTTTGAGTAGTTCACAACAGTTCATTAAATGATTCACATCACTATTTTTTTTCGTCAGCCATTATTGTTTATCTTTTTTGCCAAGTCTATATGAATAGACTATAAACATAACTGGTGGAATTTGTGGGGTTGTATGTATGGTTGTATTGTATGTTATACAAATATGCATTGACATTAAAATAAAAATACATTGAATCAGACCAAGAATAAAATCGTAGTAATCAAACAATAATAAGTAACTTACATAGATTAATAGCCATTAGAAAGAGGTCCTCACGCCATAGCTATATAAAGAATTAATCGGATCATTAATCATAATAAATGAATATTCTGTACGACAACGTGAACCAAATGGATCGTTTACTTAAGTACACGGTATCATTTCATGAAAATATCCGGTCATCCATTACTCTGTGTACAGTGTGTGCACGTGGCACATGTTTCAGTTAATGGGTGCTAATAAAACTGACTTCTTTTTAATAACATTATTCGCCTCTAAAATTACTTAGTGAGCCACTTAACCAAAACCTAAGTGACTGACTTAGTTATTTTGATTTGCTTTACTTATAATTTCTTGTAATTAATAACTGATAGCAATGGGGATGAATCAGCACGCTAAAGTAAATTGAATACCTAATTTATAAAAAAAAAGGTTATCCGAAACCAAATGCAGTTTTGTTACATACTTTAAGTCAAACTCATCTTATGATCATTCAAGTTTGTAGGTAATCTACGTACATTTAATAAATATACACTTCACAAATACATAATAAATAATATTTAAGTAATTTATTTATATATATACATAACATAAATAACCATACACTTTATTCTTATTAATACAATTATTTATAACATATCAATATTTATAATATTATATTTAATTCACAAGCATACCCGCGCGCTATGCGTAGTATGCAGCAGGGCGTGGAATGTGCACCACATCTCTATAGATATAGTCAGACGCGGCCACCGGCTGCGCGAGCGCCCGTTCGATCGCTAGTCGATATTTACTCACTCGACGCGAAGGCTGTGTCAGGCCGCTCCGTCGCGGAGAGCTTTTGTGATCGCGTATGCATTCTGCTACTATTCTATTTTGTCTTAGTTCTTCTCTATTGTCATTTGCTTGCTTTTGCCGAATTTGTAATGGTTCGAGATTAAAGTGTACCTGCATATATTTACATCACGGATTTCATTCGATCCTCCTGGTACACCCACTCGACTACCTATAGTGGTGACCCCTCTGGACGCGCAGATTGAAGATATCTTATGGCGAATCAAGACGAGAACGTGACTTTGCGCAATAAAAAATCCGACAAGATGGCGGAGGCAGAATTTGAGGACGCGGCGACCACACTCGTTGTTCCTGCGACCACGCCCCTCGCAAACATGCGGATTCCTCCATTCTGGCCTGAAAAGCCAGCAATTTGGTTCGCTCAGGTTGAAGGCCAGTTCACCTTACTGCGGATTACCGACGACGCGACCAAATTTTACCACGTGTTGGCGAGTTTAGATAGGCTATACGCAGCGGAAGTAGAGGACATCCTCACCGGTCCAGCTGACTATGTGCGCCTTAAGACCGAACTCATCAAGCGTTTGTCCGTGTCACGCGAAAATAAGGTGAAGCAGCTGCTCACGCACGAGCAGATGGGTGACCGCAAGCCATCGCAATTCTTGCGGCATCTTCAGCACCTTGCCGGTCCGGAAATACCCAAAGACTTCCTGAAGACTATTTGGACGAGTCGTTTGCCAGTGGGAGTGCAACCAATCGTCGCATCACAGCCCACGTTACCGCTCGATGCTCTCGCCGAGTTAGCCGACCGCGTGCACGATATTGCCACGCCGGCACAACAGGTAGCTGCAACATCATCATCATCGATGGACCAGCTGACCCAGCAGGTAGCAGAGCTGACGAGGCAGGTCAGCGCACTTACGACGCAGGTCAATCGACAGCCGCGGCCGCGTGAACGAGAACAGAGGTCACGATCCCGTGGACAGTCGCGAACCAGGTCGCAGTCAAATTACCGACGATTTCCTGTGTGTTTTTACCACCACAAGTTCGGGGCGAAGGCCAACTACTGCGTGAAGCCCTGTGACTTCAAGAAGGGATCGGGAAACTCCCCAGGCAGTCAATGATGGCGACACGCGACTGCCGGAGCTCCACTACCGGTCGCCTTTTCGTCTCGGATCGCGGTACCAACATTTCGTTTCTCGTGGACACTGGAAGTGATATTAGTGTTTATCCCGTTTCCGCGCTTCGTGAGCGTCGTTGTAAAACAAATTATCAGCTCAGTGCTGCCAATGGCTCGACCATCCACACGTACGGATATTTACAGTTGAACTTAGATTTGGGACTACGTCGCGACTTTCCGTGGCAGTTTGTTGTGGCTGACGTCACGAAGCCTATAATAGGCGTAGATTTTCTTTCCCACTATCGCCTAATTGTTAATATAAGTAAACAAAAACTTGTGGATGGTCTTACCAATGTCAGTTCTGTAGCATTTGTAAATTCAAGTGATAACCTAATTTCTAGCGTAAAAATATCGACTGGTGGCGACGGTAAGTTTTTCAAATTATTATCTGAATATCCGGAGATCACACGCCCTGCTGGTATTACAAATATCGTGAAACACAACACTACACACTACATTAAAACTACACCAGGCCCCCCCGTATCATGTAACCCACGCCGCTTAGCACCCGACAAACTTAAAATCGCTAAACAAGAGTTTGATGTTATGATGGCGAATGGTATTACGCGCCAGTCTGATAGCCAGTGGGCATCACCCCTTCATCTCGTTCCAAAAAAAGATAACGGGTGGCGCCCCTGTGGTGACTACAGATTACTCAACGCTAGGACAATTCCTGACAAATACCCAATACGTCATATACATGATTTTTCCCACTGTCTGTCCGGATGTAAATATTTTTCGGTGATTGATTTAGTTAAAGCGTACCATTTTATTCCTGTAGCTTCGGATGACATTAAAAAAACAGCTATAACTACGCCCTTCGGTTTGTTCGAGTTTCCTTACATGTCATTCGGGTTACGTAATGCAGGAGCTACTTTTCAGCGATTTGTGGACGAAATGACCCGCGGACTCGATTTTTGCTATCCATATCTCGATGATTATCTCATATTTAGTAAAACCGAGGCCCTACATGAGGCCCATTTACGACAAATTTTTGAACGCATGAAAAACTACGGCGTACTCATTAATACAAATAAAATAGTTTTTGGTGCGTCTGAAGTAACTTTTCTCGGTTACCAAATATCCGAGAATGGCACGAAACCTTTGGAAAGTAAGGTTATAGCCGTCTCCGAAATGCCAGCCCCAAAGACAGTCAGGGAGCTTAGGCGATTTTTGGGCATGGTTAATTTTTACCGGCGATTTATACCCAGCGCTGCCCGAATTCAAGCTCCTCTGAACGCATTACTAACTGGCTCAGTTAAAGCTTCTCACCCAGTTACCATTACGGGTGATTCTCTTCAAGCTTTCGAAGCTTGTAAACGAAGTCTTTGTGATGCAGCTCTTTTAGCTCACCCAGACACTAACGCTAAATTAGGACTGGTCACAGACGCCTCTGACATGGCGATAGGCGGAGTCCTACAGCAATTAAAGGGTGGCCATTGGCAACCTTTGGCATTTTTCTCTCGCAAGTTGAGCCCGTCGCAAATAAAATATTCGCCTTACGACCGTGAGCTCCTTGCTATATACGAGAGTATTAAATATTTTCGCTACATGCTCGAGGCTGCAACCTTCACAATCTATACTGACCACAAACCCCTTTGTTATGCTTTCCATCAAAGGAAAAGTAACTGTTCTCCGCGTCAGTATAGACATTTGGACTTCATCTCACAGTTCACAACGGACGTGCGTCATATCTCAGGGAAAGATAACGTCGTTGCCGACACGCTTTCCCGCATTTGTGAACTGCAGATGCCGGTTGACTTTGATGTCATGGCTAAATGCCAAGCCACCGACCCGGAATTGACAGAACATCTTCGTAACGAGTCATCGCTCCGTCTCAAGAAGATGAGTACACCTGGGAATTGTACCGAACTGTACTGCGACGTCAGTACATCAACCCCCAGACCTTTCGTTCCTAAGCAGCTGCGTTGGCAGGTATTTAACTGCCTTCACTCACTCAGCCACCCAGGAGCTAATGCTACAGCAAAGCTCGTCGCTCAACGCTTCGTCTGGCCTCTGATGCGTAAGAACTGCCGTGAATGGGCAAAGGCATGTTTGGCGTGCCAGCGCTCGAAGGTAAACAGGCATGTCGCGTCACCTATTGGTACGCTCGATTTACCTTCAGCGCGATTCAAACATGTCCATTTGGACCTCATTGGCCCATTACCCCCAAGCGGTGATTATCGGTATTGCCTCACACTCGTCGATCGCTTTACGCGATGGCCGGAAGCTGTGCCGCTCACCGATATCACCGCCGAAACAGTAGCCAAAGCGTTCGTCTCTTGTTGGGTGGCTCGCTACGGTTGTCCTACCCAAATCGTAACCGACCGCGGACGACAGTTTACTTCAGCGCTATTTGAGCAACTGTCCAAATCTATCGGTTTCGACCATCGGAAGACGACCGCCTATAATCCCAAATGCAACGGCGCAGTCGAGCGCTTTCATAGGCAGCTGAAGGCAGCTATAACATGTCACGCAAATGCGAACTGGACAGAGACATTGCCATTAGTACTTCTTGGTATCAGGAGTGCCATTAAGGAAGACCTCCACACTTCTTCGGCTGAATTAGTGTATGGCGAACCACTGCGCCTTCCCGGCGAATTTTTCGGCCATAACGTTACTGGTTACACGACCGACATCACAGATTTTTCAGCTCGAATGAAGTCGTTCGCCGAGAAAGTACGCCCAGTTCCCACTCAGCATCATTCTGCACACAAAGCTTTCATTTACAAAGATCTCACCACTTGTAGCCATGTATTCCTTAGAGAAGACATGCTACGTGGCTCACTTCAACCTGCCTACACAGGACCACATAAAGTTTTGAAAAGAGGCGCTAAGTATTTTAAAATACGATTTAAAAATAAGGAGACAACTGTAAGTATAGACCGTCTGAAGCCAGCTTACATTCTGTCTGAAGACATATCTCCATCAAATAGTGATGTGCAACCTCCCCCTCAGGTTCGACCACAGGACGCTTTCGACGCCCCAGACGTTCCTGATATTCCTTTTAATCCAGTCCCACGAACGACGCGTTCAGGAAGACAAGTTCGTTTTCCTGATTACTATTAATCTATTAATCGTCCGTAGACACGGTCTCTGGAAGGGAGTGATGTAGGTAATCTACGTACATTTAATAAATATACACTTCACAAATACATAATAAATAATATTTAAGTAATTTATTTATATATATACATAACATAAATAACCATACACTTTATTCTTATTAATACAATTATTTATAACATATCAATATTTATAATATTATATTTAATTCACAAGCATACCCGCGCGCTATGCGTAGTATGCAGCAGGGCGTGGAATGTGCACCACATCTCTATAGATATAGTCAGACGCGGCCACCGGCTGCGCGAGCGCCCGTTCGATCGCTAGTCGATATTTACTCACTCGACGCGAAGGCTGTGTCAGGCCGCTCCGTCGCGGAGAGCTTTTGTGATCGCGTATGCATTCTGCTACTATTCTATTTTGTCTTAGTTCTTCTCTATTGTCATTTGCTTGCTTTTGCCGAATTTGTAATGGTTCGAGATTAAAGTGTACCTGCATATATTTACATCACGGATTTCATTCGATCCTCCTGGTACACCCACTCGACTACCTATAAGTTTAATGTCCATTTTTAAAGTACAACATTATTTAAAAATATTCTTTCGTTGATTAATCCACAACATTTTTAGCAACTTTCGTAATGAACCCATTTTTATAAATGCAATATTTCATATAGCAAAATTCATAACTACGCATACAAGCTACAAAACGATGACGTCACGTCTATGTAGCTGATGGTTTGGGACGTTTGGGCACCGCATTGTCGATTAACGAAAAATCTAATTTAAAATTGTATAATCTCAAGAAGTTTATGTGATATCAAAGTAATACAATTACATACAAAAAAAAATTACTCATCGTGCCTATAGTGACTATATAAGTTTTCTTGATAATCCTATTTCATATTCCGAAACTTTCTCCAACCAAACAAAGTGAAGCGAATACACATAACCATGAATTACGCAAATATAAAGAAAATACTCTGCCTGTCTGTAAATCTATTATACTTTGATATAAAAACTTTCACGGGTCACGGATACAACTTGGTGAAAATTGGAAAAAACATAGCTGACAGCTTTGAAAAGGATATAGTAGGTATAATACTTCAACAACGTATGAAATTAAAGATTTCCTTCTAAAAAGTTTTACGCCACGCTTACTCTAATCCGAGAAAAAGGCAAGGTTGACGACGCCTGATTTAATCAGTAGTTAGCCGGGGACCAAAAGAGTGCCGTACAAAAAAAAAATTATGGACATGTTTTTAGTTGGTACAAATAAACTTTTTTTTGTATTTTTAGGGTTCCGTAGTACCTACAAGGAACCCTTATAGTTTCGCCATGTCCGTCTGTCCGTCCGTCTGTCCGAGGCATAGCGACGAAACCGTTTGTGCTAGAAAACTGAAATTTTGCATAAACATGTATGTTAACTATACAAAGAAAGTCGTAGAATAAAATTTGGAAAAATATTTTTTTTTCGGGTAGCTCCCCTACATGTAAAGTAGGGATGTTTTTTTTTTGTCGCCTACCCCATAGTGTGGGGTATTGTTAGATAGGACTTTTAAAAACGTTCAGGGATTGCTAATACAGTTTTTTGATTTAGAGATCCGTTTGCGAGATAATTAACTTTAAAGAGCAAATTTTTGTTCGAGTAGAGCGTCCCTCCCCCTCTAAAAGCTAAACTACTGGATCCCAAAATCTGAAAAAAATTGTGTCGGTAGTACATGTAATGAACTTTCAAGGAAAACTATAGCGGATAAGTTCACTTCATTAGTTCAAGAGGAATAGGGGTCCGAAATATCAGATGCAGTTACTCAGAATATTTCGTTCAAAATTCTTGAAACATAAATAAACATACATAATACATATATAAAATCACGCCTTTATCCCACGGGGGTAGGCAGAGACGATGGAACGCCATGTGCTTCGCTCCTTACATACTTCTTTCGCTTCCTCAACATTCATACATCTCGTCATACGTGCTAGCTGGTTTCGTGTATTACAAACATTTCCTTTCTGAAGGACGCCATTTATCTGGTCCCTATATGTCTTTCGAGGATAAAATAAATAATAAAATAAATAATTTCGAGGATAACATAAATAAAATAAATTAAAAATAATCATTACATATCTAGGTCATGCATAAGATCACGATTTTTATCTCAAGACGAACTACTAGAACAGGTTGAGTGAAAAGTAGTTTCGAAGCCTAAGTGGGGACGATATTTTTTCTGTCGCCTACCCCATAGTGTGGGGTATCGTTAGATAGGTCTTTAAAAACATGATGGGGTTGCTAATACAGTTTTTTGATTTAGGGATCCGAGATAATTAACTTTGAAGAGCAAATTTTTGTACGAGTAGGGCGTCCCACCCCCCTCTAAAAGCTAAACCGATAGCTTAAAAAATCTGAAAAAAATCACGGTGGTAGTATATGTAATAAACTTTTCATGAAAACTATAGCGGTTACTTTAACTTAATTAGTTCTAGAGTAATTGGGGTCCAAAGATGAATATTAACGATTTTTTGACCTTTGACTTCGCAGTTCTACGGTCTCCCACTCGGCTATCGTTATACTGATATTATAATTTCGAAAGTGACTCTGTTAGGTAAGTCTTCCTCATTGCTTCCTCATTAGTTTTAATCTAATTTATTTAATAATTTAATTCAGTTTTAATCTTATTTATTTAATAATTTAATTTATATTTATTAAAAAAAATAATATTTATATGATTTTTTTTTTAATGAAAATGTATTTTTTTTTGTAAGACAAGCATTATTTTTAAAATTAACGTAATGAGTTGTATAATTTTTAATTTCATCTAATTTCTTTTATTATAGTGCATGTTGTGCTCCTCTATAAGTAGTGAGACGCTTAGAATTAAGTTCACAAAGTTAACCCTTATTAATGTAACAGTGTACTCATTGTTGAAGAGCCAAATAATTAATAAATAAATTGCTAAAGTATTGAGCCTATCTTGATAAACATTGGCTTAGAGATAGTTCAATATTAATACAAGGAAGGACATAGGATACTAGACGGAGCCGCGGGCAGAAGATAGTTTACAATTAAATTGTGTCTATTACGCCTTCACGGCTGAACAACTGAGCTTATATTGATAAATATCGGTATGCAGATAGTTAAGACCCCAAGAATGGCAAAAGCTACTCTTTACGAACGCACCACGCGAGCGGAGTCACGTGCCTTCGCTAGTTCATTACAAAGTTGTGTTTCAACCTGAAACTAAATGGTCTAGTTTAATTGAGTTTATTCACGGGACGAGTTGTTCAACGTTTCCTCACTAGTTGTTGGAACTAATTTCATCAAAACTATTAGCTGAGTGCTGAATAAACTGGACTGTATAACAGGTAGGTATCTTTTTGACCGTAAACCTAATGATAACTTGTACCTAAAGGAGTACAGTTTTACGTAATAAATACCCAACAGTTAGAATTTTATTAAAGGGAATATTTATATACTCTCTTATTATTATTATTGAGTGCACGGTTGGCGTAGTGGTTAAAGCGGTCGCCTCGCCGCTTTCAACTGCGCTGGTGTTGTGGTTTAGATCCGCACACGGGACAAATCTTTGTGTGCTCCGCAAAGATTTGTTCTGACTCGGGGTGTACTCTGTGTGTGTGAAATGTATGTTTGTGAACACCCCCGCGACACAGGAGTTATTCCTAGAGCGGGCGTCATTTAGAAGAGAAAAGAAAGAGAACATGTCAATTCTTTTAGTCTTTTGCTGAATCCTAAGACTTTTGGCCAGGTCATGAGAGCTTGAGCATCGAGGCAGAAGTTGTGGTATTTCCTACCGTCCTTTAAACTTCTCAAGTCCCAAAAGTAATTTCTGCCAGCTGCCAGACCTTCACAAATCCACAGTTTTCAATACAAACAGTCTTCCCGCGGGCACATTACTGTTTTCATCAACCGTGACAAGATTTACGATGTTATTGTATTCGTAGTTGTTCGTACGTCGACAATATCCACCTGGAATACTGCAGATAGCACTTTGGCACTTTTATTACCTTAATTACTAGCTTCCGCTCGCTGCTTCGCCCGTGTATGTCGGTACAAAGTAGTCTATGACACTCGGAAAACGTTTTGCTTTCTATCACTGAAATAATTTCTAGAATTGGACCGATGCAACCAGAGATTGTATAGAGATATGCGTCGACTTGAGAACCTACTCGGTTTTGTTTTGCGGTTGACAAAAAAATAATAGAATTATAGAAGAAACTGAATACTAGTCTTCGTGATGTGGTGGTGGTTTTCATCAGCACTTCGAATCTACGCTTCGGTTTTCGTAGTCGGCGAATTGTAAACATACAAAACCGTGGCAAGGCTGATTGACAGACAATGCGGTGCCCAAACAATTGAGCCAATAGAAGACAGGAACATTGTTCTAAATATATCCTATGTTACGTTCCGTAGTTTCGATAAAAAATACTTGGCATTACAACGTAAGAAGTGGATTATACATCCCAGTTTATATCTCATTTCAGAGTTTCTTAATTTATTATCAATGAATATGGTTAAACATTTGCAAATTGACATAATTATGACATATACTATATACATTAAGACACGATATTATACACGATATAATTCTAACGGAAGTTAAATAAAATCGAGCGTATTCGTCTGTCAAAAATTATGAAGACACTTAATAATATTATTATGAAGTTTATCCAAAAGATAGAGAAATAGACAAAATCATTAAACCTAGCTCTGTAAACCTACATAATGTAGTACGATATTAAATGTCGGCAACAACTGTGTTCAGAGCGTGTCTAACCGGGGTCTTGAATCTCTCTTAGACGTCACCGACGCGTCTCCAACCCTTTTGCTCTACTGCCTTTCTCGCTCACTGGAGCCGGCAAAGAAAAAAGAAAAGAAAATCTCACTTAAATAAAAAGGTCGGCATTTAGAACGAGGTTTTATTTGAAATCCTCGACAGAACCACTACTGGTGCCACAATAACATCAATTCAGTTTGCATATTGGTCAAATAGCACAGATGAAAATTATGTACAAGGACGCTTCCCGGAATAAATCGTTAAGCTTCTAATTAAACGACTATAAGTAAGTCCATTGATTTAATATTATTACTATATTATTTGCTAAATTTTTACTTATTGTTTAGTTTTTAAATTCCTTTTGTTTTTTGTTTAACGTTCTACCTTTCTTGTTAAAGGTACTTAATTGAAGTGCTGTGTACAGATATAATTGGACGTCAGATAAAAAAAAACATGTAAAACGTAATTATGCATGAAGTGTTTAATCTATCATCTGTTTCTGTACCTTCTAAATCTAGTAAAAGAAATAAATATATGAAACTTTCTAAAACAACATTGCTTAATCTCAACACATTGAATCTCTGAAGAAAATGCAATTAATTTTTCACGGCTTGAAAGATACGGAGATTAAACAGAATCCAATAATGAACTTGCTTTCAGTAAGCAATAAAAAAGTAAGCACTGCTTAATAAATACTACAGCAATCAGAAATAAGTGCGGAGTGGAACCATAGCAAATATTAGTGAAGTAGATAATTAATAATATGGTTGGTTATGTAACTGGTTTTTTTTTAGAACCTTTAGAAGAAGTCTTAATGATTTAATCTGCCTGGCAAACAATGTCTTTAAATATTTGTTTTTTTTTATCATTCTGACATTATTTTGCATCTTCCATGTCCTAATATTTACATACATGTGTTCACAATGTTAGATGGGTTGGCTTGATCTCTTCAAATAATAGATAGGAACATTGTACGTACAAGTTACATAAATATTTGCATTAAAAACAATAAAGTAAAAGCTATAAAGCTATACACGGGGGTTATGTTTCGAAAATATGCGGCGAATACAGATACCGAATATGTGACATGGTAATCTGTATTGGATTAAAGGAGATACGATCCAAGGATCTAAATAAATAACGCGCACACGGGAAAATGCCAAAAAATTGCATATGCTCCTGTGGCGGTATCCGCACATGTTAAATGACGGATGACATTAACAACGTCAAGGAGTGACATACACGTCACAAATGTCAAATAGTGCTGAATCGCGATAACGAAATGTTCACAGCAAGTATACAGGGTGGATACGACATAGCGACATTTATTGAAACCACAGCTTCTATACATGGCCAGTATGCATTTCCACCGGATAAAAAATTCTCTGGCGAAAAAAAAAATCCACGTCTTCCGAACAAATTGCACGATCGCAATGTTCAAATTGTTCGGAGAACGTGATTTTTTTTTTCGCCAGAGAATTTTTATCCGGTGGAAATTGATACTTACCATGTATAGAAGCTGTGGTTTCAATAAATGTCGCTATGTCGCATCCACCCCGTATATAAATACTACTTTCAATTTAGACAGTTGTCCGCCAGGCAATGCCACCGAGCCTGGTCGGAGGATCCTTCCTTTGTGATGGAGGAACATCACACCCCGTCCTTTTTAACGGGATATAATCCTACCCACACGCCCACCACTGTGACTCCTGTGACGCCAGGATCTACAGCGGTAACCAACTGAAGGGCACCGTACATGATACACGGGCAATCCCAGGGAGAGTTAACCTTGAGAGTTGTCTTGGAACCCGCAACGAATTTAATCAGAAGTAGGGCTTGGATACCGGTATTCGGTATTACCGAAAAACCGGTAATACCGGAATATTTAAGGCAATTCTAAAAACCGGCATTAAAATTGCAAATACCGGTTTTTTCGGTAATATAAATAAAATAATTAAATTCATGAATAAAACCCATAAGGCGGCTTTAGATTTCAAAAATAACAAACAACCTATTTTATTTTATAATAATTGTAAAATTGATAGGCGGCAGTCTAACTCGGATCGACCAATCAGCAGATAGTGGTAAAACTAGTAGCAGCGACGACGATGAAGGAACCGGTTCAGCATCAATTCAACTAGAATTGAATAAAGCGATCGCGAAATCTCTGAAAGAGAAAAATACATCAAGAGACATTTTACACCAAAACCAAGAGATTGAAAACGAATCTGATCCTATTAATGAAGATACATTAGTGGTCGTTTCGCGCATGGAAATGACACTAAATGAAAATGGCGTAAAACGAGGACGTTATTTGGATGAACTGTATAACCATCTCATGAGCATTCCTCCAACTAGTGTTGAGACGGAAAGAGCGTTTTCAGCGGCAAATTACATATGTAATAAAATAAGGTCGTCATTGAATGATAACACTTTAGATGCCATTTGTTTTCTCAGAACACTTTTCCAACAACAATGTGTATAATATACTATTATAATACACTTTTACTTGAAGACTGTTTGGGTTGTCTACTTGTGTTAAATTGAACTAATATTAAGAAATTGTTTAAAATAAGCTATTTATGTTTTTGAGAAACTTTATTAATATTATAGAAGAACTTTATTATCTTAAATATTTAATTTAAATTATGACAGAAGATAATTGTATAATTGTTGATTATTTAGCTACCTAAATAATCAAACTTTAATAAGTAATATGTCAGAATAATATCTTTTGAGTTTAAAGATTTTAAATGCCATTTTAATTTATACATGATTATTTAGTTTTGTTGATGTTTGTTTAACTTTAGAATTTTAAATGTTTAATTAAGTATGTACCTTATTATTTGATTGTGATGTTAAAGAAATTGTTTAAAAATAAGCTATTTATGTTTTTGAGAAACTTTATTAATATTATAGAAGAACTTTATTATCTTTAAATATTTAATTAAAATTATGACAGAAGATAATTGTATAATTTGTTAATTATTTAGGTAGCTGAATTATTTCATAACTTTAATAATATGTCAGAATAATATATTTTGAGTTTAAAGATTTTAAATGCCATTTTAATTTATACATGATTATTTAGCTTTGTTGATGTTTGTTTAACTTTAGAGTTTTAAATGTTTAATTAAGTATGTACCTTATTATTTGATTGTGATGTTAAAGAAATTGTTTAAAAATAAGCTATTTATGTTTTTGAGAAACTTTATTAATATTCAATCAATCAATCAATCAATTATTTATTTGCGAAAGTGGGTACAATACAACAATAGTAGATGTTACAAATAAATATTTAAATGTTTCTCCAGATTCCACCATACAGGCATGCAAATATTAACAGTACACAAATAATAACAAATTATAATAAAAAGTAACAAATCCAATCTTATGCTAAATTAAAATTGAGTTGCCATGTTAAATATAATTAAATTAAAATAAATTCACACAAAATAAAAGTTAACAACATTGCATCTGAATAAAATCTAAAATTGAGTCACAAAATAAAATGTCAAATAGAATATTATAGAAGAACTTTATTATCTTAAATATTTAATTAAAATTATGACAGAAGATAATTGTATAATTGTTAATTATTTAGGTAGCTGAATTATTTCATAACTTTAATAATATGTCAGAATAATATATTTAGAGTTTAAAGATTTTAAATGCCATTTTAATTTATACATGATTATTTAGCTTTGTTGATGTTTGTTTAACTTTAGAGTTTTAAATGTTTAATTTATTATGTACCTAATTATTTGATTGTGATGTAAAATAATGACTTAATAGTAGTAAGAACTAAAATTTATCAATAAAAAATATGTTGATTTTAAAAAGATTGCTTTCTTACAAACGATTGTTTATTTTAATTTTGATTCATTAATTCAGTCTAAAAACAATATTACATGAAGGATTTTTTACTGCTGTTATTATTATTTATAATAGTTGAAGTAAATTACCGAAAAAATACCGAAAAATCGGTATCCCGGTATTTAAAATATTAATACCGAAAAAATACCGGTTTTGTCAGAAGTCCATTACCGCCATGCCCTAATCAGAAGTATATAGTTGGAGTTGGAAAGTATGTATCTTTACTTCCCTCCAAAGCAAAGCTGGAGACTGAGTAATGCCAAATATAGACAAAGTGTCTATATAGAAAGAGTATAGACACCACGGACAGTGACAAAACTATGGGGCCTAAATTTGATTGCTATAATAGGTATGGCAGAAACGGCTAAATGCACGGAAATTTATTCTGTTCGATACGAGATCCTCATAGTATACCAGATGTCAATTGTAAGCTATTTAACATAACATTACGTTCGTTGTGCCAAAGACTACACTCCCAGATGATATACCTACACCCCGTCCTGTACACTCCTAAGGAAATCATATAGATTAATTATTTTTAGATAAATGGATAAATTTTAGCTTTCAAAGAGCTGATAACAATACCGTATTTAACGATCTCTCAGAATAACATGACCGACTTATGAATCGACATAAAATACTTTTTAATGGAACATAAACCTTAACTACCAACGATTAATACCTTTCCGCTACTGAATTCCAGGTTATAAAAGATTTCAGTTCTCCCTCAGATCATATTAAGCTAACGTAAGGTATAATGTCTAAATAAGCTTCTAGGATACCTTTCGTAGTAACGACTCCTATAGGAGCAGCTCTAATTAATTTAAGCAGACTATACTCGGGCTGTTGGGAATAGTTTCATAGTTACGAAAATATACTTTAATGCTAACACAGAGAGCATGAAATACTCTAACTTGTTACCTCTAAACCTCTTTAAGCTGATTTTAACTTATAGTCTTCAGTAAGGAGTATAATTGTAGACTTAATTAATTTTAAAATTAAGACTATTTATGTAGTTGTAAACTTGAACAGAAATAAATAAATATCTCACAACTTACACTCAACGCCATCTAGTCCCAAACTAAGCAGAGCCTGTACTATGGGTACTAGAATAACTGATACTACTGTTTCTTAGTATAACTGATACTAATACATATATACTTTTATTTTGTAAATACATACTTATTATACATAGAAACATCCAGACTAAGACAAACCCCCATGTTCATGCTCACAAAGATTTGTCTTAAGCGGGAATTGAACCCGCGAACGCGGCGTTGCAGGCAGGCACACTACACATTCCGCCATCCGATCGTCAAAGTATCTTGCAAACAGTTTATTCTGAGCATAGAACGGCTCTGACATTCTCTAGTTTGACGGATTTACGTCCTATTGGATTAGTAAGATGATGGAAGAGTACCTTGAATATGTTTGCGTGAGATGTTTTGATGCAAAACTCCATTATATCTCTTTCATTCAGCCTTATGTAATAAAATATACTTAAAATTATGACTTAAGTGTAACGACAGGACGACCAACATTGAGATTGACCATCGAAATTTAAAAAATATAGTGAATCCACTGCTGAAGAACTTTGTGGAACTCCAACAGAGTTGAGACAACTTGCTTCTAACACAGAAGTTTGCTTTATACCAGAAAAATCACGTGAAAAGTATTTAAAACGTACGACAAAATATTTAATAAGTGACGACTTACAAAAGGCCCTAAAACGCATTCTGAATCAGTATTACTGTCGTATTTCATGGAATTATCCCAGGTTAAGCAATCGAGTACGAGTTTATTTAAATCTTAATATTTTCTCACTGGAAGAGGTGAAAAGTTTTGTATGTAACACGTAAGAAAAATTTAATTTCCAGTTCGTGACCTTAATTTTTAAAATTGGCATAAGAGATTTACAATTGGCACTCACAACAGAAATATAAACTAGGAACCAGTTTCTGAGGTTTCGGATAGTTCTTATCCGACCCATAAAATATAACCTGACCGAATTTAAAAGTGTCACAAGTTACACTTAAAATAAGAACACAGCTGTCATTTTCATGTATGTGTGTTCTATGCTTATCCTGCCAATAAGGTTTATCCAACACTTGGAAATTGGAACGAATCCTAATAAAGATAAAGATAAATTTGGATTTTTTACATTAGATAGAACGCCAGAAGCAATTACACTATCCAATGGTCCCAATGACAAGGCCAAATACACACATTCACTCGCACAAGCACACCCAGCCTCAGAACAAATATTTGCGAATTACACAAAGATTTGTCCCATGCGGGGATCGAACCCACAACACCAGTGCAGTGGAGAGCGGCGAGGCGACCGCTTAAACCACTACACCACACGTGCAGAAATAATAAATAAATAAATAAATAATCCTAAATAATCTTGATACAATATTTACGAGTAGAAACGTTCGCCTATTAACCGTTAGCATTGTAAAGAATTTTACAACAAGCACATATACGATTTCACACTATTTCCGTCCAGCCTTGACTAGTGTTTTCAGTTCGCGTGAAAGAATTTAATAATCGATTTAATAAAATTGTTTGTTATCGATAAAGCGTTATCGATAAAAATGCCGACTGAGAACTTTTCACTTACGCCTTTTAGAATAACCCTGATACTTCATAAATATTTTCTAGATACAGTGTGACCTTAATGTGATATCTTGTAAGGTTCTTCAAAAAAGTGTAGTAAAGTTAATTCACCTGGATGCTTTAATGATGAAAATAGTTGTCTTAATTCACCAGGTGAATTAAGTATACGAAAAAAGTGGACTTTATTTACCTGGGTACTTTACAGTAGGCTGAAAACACCTGGGTCATTTACCTGGGTGCTTTAACAATACTTTTAGTTGACTTCATTCACCGGGTGAAATAATGTAGACTTCTTTCGTATACCTATACGAAAGAAGTCTACATTATTTGAATTATTAAAGACAATTAACTCTACTACACCTTCAAAAAATATATGCAAAGGATATAAGAAAAATGTAAATAATACTAAGATTTCCTTCTATTAACATTTTCCCGAGAAAACGGACATTTTTAATCTAGTAAGATGTCAGCAGGAACGACGACGAGGGCATCGCGTCGGCATGAAAGCCAATAAATCACTTGACGGTAACTGACGGTCGTATTCTAGAAGCTGTTTATTATATCGCCAATGGTATATTTGTATGGGTAGGTTTCCAAGTCGTATAAATAGGCATATTATATACGTTTTTATTGATAGTGATGATAGTTTATTTTTACTATAGCTAGCAGAAATTTGCAAATATAAATCTAGTACATTTCGCCAAGTCATCAAGTAATTTATTCTTTCTTGACATATAAATTTTATACATATGTGTGTTAATTGCCTGGCATAAATGCAGATGAACCTAGAAAGCTATCTTTGGATATGTTGTAGAGGAAGAGCATTTCCTGAAATGTTCACTAAACTTTTATTAGCTTTCTCTACAATATATCCTAAAATCCGCTTCTGCATTAACAAATTGTTTAGATATAAGAAAAATGTTTTTATTTTGTAGTCAAATTGTTCATCTTTCTAAACTAGTAATACTTCTTGTAAGAGAGACTTTTCTTACAGCTAGCGGAAAGTGTCGAAACGAAGAAAACTTAATCCAAGTTAAATTGAGTTTTCTTTAAAATCTTCTTTCTACATATTTCAATGCAGGTTTAATTTCTTTATATGCAGAGGCGGGTTCATATCCAGAGCGCCTCTAGACTAGTAAAACACCGTTTTCTCTAGCATGGCCATTAACTAATGCTTAGGTCAACGCAATTCATATTCTTTCGTCATTTTTCAAAATGTTCTGCGCATAAAACTTTATTTGTAGCATCGTGCGCCCCTTAGCAATTATGCGCCCCCGGGCTTATACAGCTTTTGTCTTGGAAAATAATAGGCCTCAGTTTATATATCAATGTTGCCACTTGAAACACCAGTACTTTTTCTAAATATTTGAGTAAGAACTGCGATCCAATCTTTTCCATTCCAGTTAACTTGAATCCTTGGTAAGTTGAAGAAAGCATTCAGTTGAAATGTTTGTAAATAAAATATTGGAAAATTCTACAGAGGCATGAATACTTGCTAACATTGAGCCTGATGCTATGCGATTCAGACTTAAGGCGAGGGTCGCCGAAATCATGTTTTGATAAGCATTTTATTTACAAAAAGCACATATTATTCATCTGAATTGAGTATTTAAGCCAGGAAAGACGGACCCTAATAGGATTTAATAGGTATTAAATAATAAGCTTTCTATCTATCTAGATCTAAGCGCAACTTAAATACGAGTTATAATTAGTTAAAAACGTGCTTAAACGAATCGTATAAACATGGTGAGGGAAGATTGTTAAACCCTTTTATGAATTGCAAAGATTAAAAACTATAAAATTGGCCATTATTCGTGTTTACCAGTCATCAAAGTGTTGTTTATATTACCTTTTCTTCATATTATATTTACAGTCGCAAACCTTCGCCTTAAAACGCTTAATGGCATTTAAAAACCCTCCAGTTTACGCTGCATGTCCAATTAAGGCCTAATTGCCTAAATTAGTAACAAAGTTGAGAGATTTGTAGTAGAGGAGTTTGTTCCATAAATAGCAGTGCCACTGATTACGAGCTGGGGAATTCGTACCGTGAACTGAGAGAGCATTCCCTGCATTCCAGTGCGACCTTGCCCTAATTAATGTAGGTACCTCGTCTGTAGGTACGCCTATAGTTCTATACGAATGTACCTGTTTGTAGTCGCATGCGAGAGGTTTATAGGGGAATATACCGTGCCACGTCTCTGCAGAGAGAGAGTATAACACATTGTCAAAATATAGTGACTTAGACCTGAGCCCCTCGCTATCGGTATTTAAACGCAATCTCCAAGATGCAGTGAAAGCAACATGAACGTGATTGATAACTTGTAATAGTTTTTCGAACTTCAAGTAAAATAACGTCCTGTTAAAAAATAATAATATTTTCTTTCTAAATTGTAATTCTATGTTTTGATCTCATAAAATGTAATGTTTTATTTTTATTTTATTCTTGACTGTTTATCTAATATTTGTAAGCTCCTTTATTTGAGGGACTACACTAAAATGTTTTAATGTGTTTGTGATAGGTCCATAATGTGTATAGCTCTTGTTGAAGATCCATAATAAATTTAATAAATAAATATACACAGATTTACTGCCAACTTAAAAGACACCCTCCACATCAGCTCTGGTTTGGACGCCTCAGGAACCATAACAGGCGCTTGAGACATCCTGATCTAATACATGACAGTATGTATAAAATGTTTTCCAGAGTTCTCTTTTAGTATATTATTGTTATTGTAGTTTAGCTGTATACACATATTTTTGCGTTATGATCCAGATATGAACATTGTATTTTATGATGTATTGTTTTTCATTGATTGTGATGTGTTTTGTGCATTTAATAAATAAATATAGTTTCAGTCGACTCAACAAAGTATTTTTCAGTGCCTGAATTCAGAAGGAAATTTTCTATTAGAATGCTGAATCCACTCTAAACGTTACAATTTTAACAATGCAGACTTTTCTAATACACCAACATTTTGCCTGGTTTGGGTTTCTATTTAAAACATAATTGAATGAAATAAATAAAATCGTTACATTGCCAGCTCTGCACTCGAAGTTGCCACTTAATATCTGTTAAAATTTAATGAGTGAAATTTAATTCAATGATATCAATGTATTTAATTTATACCACCATTTTATATGTATAGTCCAAATAATTGTTTTTCATTCATGACCTCCTTATTTATTCAGACTAATAGATAATTAAACGTTCCCATTTCCCAATTTCATATCCGGTTCCGTGGTTAAAGAATACATCCGACCGCTTATAATCGAGGTCGGTCGTATAGGGTACATTACACCGAAACAAATGAGGGTGATAGAGGGTTGGCAACTGGGTACACTCATAGTTGAGTGAGATATATCGAGGCCAAGTAGTTGCCAAGCCAACCTAAAACAATTTGGTAAGTTGTCCCTATAGTAAAAACTTCGGCACAACGACCAAACATTGGACCAAATGGCCAACAGTATTACTTTCAATTTATTGAATTTCGTTTCAAGTTCGCTACTTCGATGAAATCGATAGTTAAGATGAGCTGAAAGAGATATCTATCTGAACTGCTAACGTGTTACTGAGCCGCGTAACATTCAATTTATTGACTACCTTGGTGCAGGCGATCGCCCTTGGGACCTATTTATTGAAAATAGACTATAAAGCTTTATAAATGATTAGTAATTTTAGCTTAAATTCCATAGCAATTACTACATCATTCCATGACAGGTGTCACAATAACTATTTTTCTAAAGTAAAAACATAAATATCCCTCCTTATTGATTATTTTTATAGCATTTTGCTATGCTTAGCATAAATTATACTAAGAAACAGTTGAAAAAGATAGGGATATTTTATATTGCATATCAAATAAATAATCGCCTATCAATACATACTCATCATTTATATTCTTTTTTACATCAAATAACTTACTTCACTACAGATAAACTAAATGTTTAACAAAACTCAAACTGCAGATAATTCGAAATTACACATCAATATGACATTCCTTTTTTCCTCATAATGCAATACAGCTAAATTTATTTTTGTACAAAAATACTACATGCATAGCATAAATACTGACTGCACATCAAATTTACCATATTTCATAGCAAAATAACTATCCCAGTCGCATATTAACCAGTAAGTACAACAAAATCTGTTCATCACATTTGTCTTTATTTTCAAGAAGCCATGCTCGGCAAAATAATGATTATTATAACAAAAAAATCCTTTTACATTGCATTATTTCTAAAAGCAGAACAACTTAACTGAAAAACTGCTGTAAATAATATAAAAATAAAAGCTATAGTTATGGCATAGGTCAATTATGGGTAAAGTAGTAGGTTAGGTTAGAACTGCGACCATAACATGCTAGAATCAATCTGTGTGATACTCCGACCCCTTTTTGAATCCACCCACTAAATAAAATAATATTATACTACCTACCAATTTCTTATTATCATAGATCGTAACAGACGACAGTACGTGGCGCCACCTGCAGAAGCTAAAAATGTGCCTATTGGGCAAAAAAGGAAGCGTGGACGCCCCGCGAAAGCAAGACCCGCTTTAGTAATTCAATAAATTAAAATTTTATATCTAATTTTATATTTTTTTTGCTGATCTCATTATGTGATAATTAATAAATAATAAGATGACTGTGACTAATAAAATGTTGTTTGATTTAGAAAAACTGCTGTAAATATTATAAAAATAGAAGCTATATTTAAAAGAAAAAGAGTTAACATGTATAATGTGCATTAAGATTATTAGCTGTGCATTGATAAAAAAGCTTTTGCTTTAGGAAAAATTGCTGTGCGCTGTGAAAATAAATTGTAGTGTGTTTAGTGATATTATTTTGAGTTGAATATTTTGTTGTGCAATCAGTAATTTTGATGGGAATTCGGTATTTAATTGCATAGAAAAAGGATATTTTATGATTTGCGTTTAAATACTACCCAAAAGATATGGGACTGGTAGGATTTGAACCTGCGATCTTCCCACAACAGGCAGTCGCTTTAACCAACCAGCTACGGTCGCCTCTTCCTCTAGAAATCCTGCCAGTCCCATATCTTTTTCAACTGTTTCTTTGTATAAATATCCCTGTCTGGGACTTAAATACGTTCGTATACGTCGTATATGTCGAATTTTTGCAAAGGTTTTATATGTAAAAAAAAATCGGTGTTAAAGCTCCAAGCAAACTACCCAGTGCATATTATTCTGAAACTGGCCGAACCTATCGCTTAAAACAATTTAGTCAGAAAATCCGTTTCAGCAATAAAATTGGCGATCACCGAAGCCAATTGATAACATGTAATAAGCAGTGGCGAAGCGGGGCAGTAAAATTCATATCGACCATCTCCCTAGGGCTTTTGGCAGAGTTAATAGCATAAAAGAGAATGAAAACGCGATTTTTCTTCGGCTTTATATTAGTTGAGCGTTTTTATGGTAAAATGAGAAATCTACCACACGAAAAGTTGCCTGCCCGGATAACTTTCTGTTGCCCGAATGATTTGTGTGTACCGTGTCCATGCAGCTGGGCAATTAATATTTTCTTTAGTTGTTTACTCGTAATTAGGCCATAAAAGTGGTCAATCTAATTAGGTCAGGGTTTCCCAAAGTGTGCTGTTAAATGGCATGATTGTACCTGAAAACAACGCGACAAACAAAATTAGCTTAGGCTTTAAAATAAAATAAAAAAAACTTACGTATCAGATCTACAGCAGCACACCGAATGGAAGGTAGTAGAAACCGCAAAGAGAAGACACAGGGCGAGCCCATAGACAACAGCGGCGATGGCTTGCGGGGCGTTAAGGCTGCGCGTGAGCAGCTCCCGTGCGCCGAGCGACGCGGGCGCCACGCACAACGCGTGCGTACACACGTTTGCCACATTCTCCACCTGACAATAAACAAAGAAAACGATTGCAGCGTTCTCCCCTTGACAACAAAGAAAAAAATATGTTTGATAAACCGTTAAGCAATGGAGGACAACGTAATGACATAGGATTGCGAAACTACACACAAAACAAAAAAGTGATAAGGTCTTCAAACAACGTTGGCGCGCGTGATATGTACACACTTTTAAAACGTTATCCACAAAATAATAAAGAATCTAATAATATGAATACCTATACTTATTCCATTCTTACTGAAAACACAAAGTTCCTTCGTCATCTTCAATAAATCCATTGTGGATTAACACAATTTTAAAGGTCACGTTAAATGAAAAAAATACAAGCCAGCTCCATGAGAAAATCCCAACACAACAAGAAGACAATTCTGCAATGAATAGGCAGATACAGCATCGCTACAGTAATAGCAAAAAGATATGGCATAAAATTCAATTTTCATAATTAGTTTTATTGAGCCTCAAGCCACGGCGCAATTTGCAGGATGGCCTCCGTTTACTAACTCACTTTACTAAGAAGTTATTAACTAGCTTCTTCAACATCCTTTCAATAAAACTATATTAAAGTGCTTTCATCATATCTCGGTTATTTGTGTCTTATAAAAAATATATTGTACATATACACTAAACACACAGTATATTAAACGTTCTTCTATACATGTTTAATCACTAGGTTACTACGATGACTTTAGAATTTGCTGATTTATCACGTGCGTTAATTATGAGATTTTTTTTTATACTACGCCCACAGCGAACGAACGTGTAGTCCACCTGATGGTAAGTGGAGTACAGCCCATGGACATAAACAATCAGATCTTACCACCAAACCGGAACACAGTAATGGAAGCACTACTATTTGGCGGCAGGTTAAAGGTGAGACGGTGGTGCTGCCGCCCTCGAGCTCATTCACAAGAGCTCTACCACCAGTAAAACAAATGACATGTAAGTCAAATATGCTTCGAAGAATGTGTTCACTAAACACTGAACTGTTAAATGGACCAGCGAGGTGAACTACGACCTAACGCTTCTGAAAACGACGTGAGACTCCAAAGAGACCCGTGTTTAACAATAGAATGAATTTAACAAGGCAGGCATTACATTATGTAAATGTTACGGAACTAAATCGTTTCAGGCCCAGCCACTTAAGCTATCTATAAATTGGACCAATAAGCTCTTAAAGGCGGGAAAACATAGATAGATAGATAAAACTTTATTTGCATACCATTTCATTACAAACTAAAGACAAGTATTGAAAGACAATAACAATATGCAAAGGGCGGCCTTATCGCTTGACGCAATTTCTGCCAGCCAACCTTTGGATGAACAGATTTTAAAAAGAGAAAGCGTAGTAGTTTCAGGATATGTCTTGAAACATTTTTAAATTTTTCATTTTGCTTAAACAATTTCCTTAAAGTAAAGATAGGTACAGATAATACCTAATATAAGTAAATAAATATAATTTGTAACTTATCTAATAATAACGATCTGACGGAAGCTCGACTACAAAGTCTGGAGCACCGTCGCAAGGTTGCCAGCCTATCGGTCTTTTATAGGATACACTTCAGAGAGTGTGCCGAGGAACTACACAACCTTATCCCTCCGTCTTCGTTTCACCATCGGACTACCAGACAAACGGCACTCAGGCATCACTTCACGGTAGATATTCCACCATTACGCACTAAGCGTTTTGCTTCTACATTTCTTATGCGAACTGCCAAAGAGTGAAACGCCTTGTCAGAGTCTGTGTTTCCGCATGGTACTCATGCTATCTTGATACTTGGATTGATAACTTGAATACATAGGTAAGCGTGCTCCACCGAAGACCGCATCATCACTTACCATCATTGGTCAAACGCGAGCCTATCCACCATAAAAAAAAAATAATACAATACAAAATAATATCATACATATAAAACATTTTCCCACATCGGACATAAATAACAGACGTGCCAGAGGTCGTAGCAGATCCAATATTGCTGCAAAGAGTTTTAGCCTCGCTCCACTGTCTATCGCAAAATACTTCGCAGGAAGTAAAGTTACCATCAACGGCAAAATTGCAGTGGTTAGGAACTGCTTAATTAACTGTGCTCGTGAAGCTAAATGAGCCCTTGCCTTCATTTCAATACAGTTTCTTCTTATTTTACGCTTTTAATAAAGTCTCGAGTTTATTAAAATTCGTTCAGATAACCTACGTCTAAGAGTAAGTTAATAGTTTTTTATAGAGGTGTCAAAAATACAAAATTATGAATACAGCACTAAATATTTAATCAGTACTAAATTTCAGTCCATTTTTTGCTACAGCGCAGATTCATATTTGGGACTACCAGCGCAATATTATTCTAGAACACTTATTGGAGCTACTGCTTCGATGGTCTAGTGGTTAGCGTAAGCGCCTCTCACCGTGAGGTCTCGGGTTCGATGCCGGGGACGGACAAAGTGTTATTTGTGAACTTTCCGTTAGAAAATTCACAATACCAGCACGGAGTTGGAATTGTGCCCGGTGGATGGCGATAGGCTCACTCCCTATCCCATGGGACCTAAACATAACAGGTGAAGTGTGGGTGTTATACACCTAAGCCAAACCCTTCTGGGTAATATAGGCGTGAAGTTATGTATGTATGAACTTATTAGAGAACGCTTTGAGAGACACTTGAATGCCAGCCGATAGACATACTGAAAGCTACCCTTGTATTGAGTCTATTGTACGTATGTATATAACTCTGTACGTGTGGTGTAGTGGTTTAAGCGGTCGCCTCGCCGCTCTCCACTGCACTGGTGTTGTGGGTTCGATCCCCACATGGGACAAATCTTTGTGTAATTCGCAAATATTTGTTCCGAGACTGGGTGAGCCTCAGTGAGTAAATGTGTGTATTTGGCCTTGTAATTGTGACCATTGGATAGTGTAATTGCTTCTGGCGTTCTATCTAATGTAATAAATCCAAATTTATCTTTATCTTTATATCTACTAACAGAAATGTACATGTGGTAGAAAAGAGTGTCTAAAAAGAAGTACGTAAACCTTTCGGCTTTTAGGAGCCAACGACATAGCTTTACAGGGTTCTCAAACAGTAATAAACTTAATTCTAAAAGCATAACATTAAAACCAAGTGCGAGACGACGCGCGACTCGCGCGATAATTAACCCTGTGCTCCGTTGATGAATCTACGTAATAGATTCAAAACTAGTCGACATATCTGCGGCTAAAATAACGTGAGTAACCCGTATTCTCAATAACAAAGTCTACACCTCACGTCGATTTTAATAATATTATTAAAACTACAGTTACATGTTGAAATACGCCAAAAATTGAAGCAAATATCAAAGTACAGGTGCGCATGTCTACATGTATTGCCATTCATACGCCTTTTAGGTAATAATAGACTCGGCAAGGGATAGAGCCGGCAGTTCCACCCACGCACCGATCACTACTATTAACATTTACTGTACAGCTCTGTGACTATTTTCAGCTCTCGATAAAACATTTGTAGCGTTGTTACACGTGCAATAATTATGTAATTGGAAGGGATTATTTTAAAAGATAATTGCGACACCAGTTTTTTTTAAGACTAGCGATTTCATTTGATTTTTTTGTCATAAGGAACTAAAAATTCCACAGCTGATCAAATATGGAGAACAATCAATTCTCATAGCTCGTACCATTTTATTATTCTGATTATGATAATACTATTTGTGAAAGTATCGGAAATATTAGAGTTCAATCAGTCGAATATTATTTGGTTATCTATCCATAAATAAATAAGGCGCGAAAACACTCAGTAAACTTATTTAATTATAAAATAAATAAAAATTACACAACATTCACACAACGTCATCCAGTCCCGAACTAAGGAGAGCTTGTTCTAAGGGTACTAGAATAACTGATACTAATACATATATATTATTTTTCTTTTGTAAATACATGATACATGAATATGAAGGTTTGTCTACATGGAATGTTATACATGGAAACACTCAGACCATGCACACAAAGATTTGTCTTGAGCGGAAATCGAACCCGCAACCTTTGCGAACCTCTGCGTAGCACTACCGACTCCGCTATCCTCTCGTATTATTATTTTTAGACTAGTCATTCATGCTTATTGACATGCTGTACCCGTATCACCTTTACGTATTATGAATTATGATGTTTTCCCAATATGTCAGATATGAAAATCCTACGCAATTCGTCTACACCTTTAATATTGTTATCCTACCGATATTGCAAAAAACTTTCCTCGTAGAATACGTTACAAAGACGGCTATTTTTCAGACGCCAACACTGTACTAATACATGTCCCACTGCTGGGCT
Source organism: Hypena proboscidalis (assembly GCA_905147285.1). NCBI lineage: Eukaryota > Metazoa > Arthropoda > Insecta > Lepidoptera > Erebidae > Hypena > Hypena proboscidalis. The sequence continues at coordinate 5,966,306 of LR990143.1, forward strand.
GCTATTATTTTATTATTATCGTATTTAATGTCTGGAAACGAGATATAAAAACATTAAAATTTTTCAGTTGATATTACGTAAGAAATATCAGTTAAACACTATTTTGTAATTTTTAATGCTCACATGGTTTACAATGGTTTTAACCATGAAGTTCAGTGAGACTTGATTTTACTTAGCACTATAGTAAGTAAATAAGTCTAAATATTAATTACTGTACTAAATTTAATATTAATAAGTCTAAATACTAATACTGTTTCACTCAAAAGCTTCTTGGGTACCGCCCAAAATTTATATGAACGGCAGCAGGTATACGGTATGTTCCACATATTTCGTAGGGAGGCGCACTTTCATTAGTCAGGCCTGTCAACACGAGTACCGCAAAGGGGGTTATGACACGGAGGTACATTATAAAAGCTGTTATTTATAGAAAAGTCTTGAACTTGAATGTTTTACTGAGGCTCGTGGAAAGTATCATTACCTTCCACAAAATCTAGGTACCACTAAACAGAAGTGTATTCAAGACTTGTGTTCCAGGCTTCCAGGAAAAGAATTAATACAGGAGGCATTGTCCCAAGAAAATTGTATCACCATCGGATAGTTTGACCCAGAGATGTCGAATCCAAGCACAAAAGTTATATACTCATTAATGCAATACACATTTTTTATTCCCAAAATCAATTTTTCTTCAGTTTTCCATTAAAGAAAATAGAGTCGAAAGAAACTGCAAGTATCACTGAATAGGAAAGTCAAAAATTTTCGTAGTAATGTAGAGTAAGAAAAATACTTAAAAATTTTGCATAAATATAAGTTATATAAGTAATTTGTCGCATTCTACCTTTTAGGTGTGCAAATTTACAAATATAAATAGCAACAAAATACAAGTTATAAATACGAAATTTTTTCGACGAGTGTTTCTTATCTTGAAAGCGGCGTAAAAAATCATACCCGTGAAACATTTTATTTGCTTCAACCTGCCTATAACGACTGAAGAAAATTCCGACGGTTCTCGCTCGAGTTTTCTAAATTAAAATAAAGTACTACGTATCCTATATTTTTGCTTTATCTAACCATTGCCGAGTCCCAAGGCTTCCGATTCTAATTAGATCTTAGGGAAGATTCTTTTTCCTTTTGACAACTTATAAATACAGTCCTTACGGATTCACCATAAGTCTTGTAGAGAAAATTGTGAATCAGATTGTCAGTCGTAACTGTATGCCCAGAGATGTTGGGAACTCTCTCGCTGATAACACTTGAGCTTGCAATTTACGCAAATAAAATTGTTCAAGGATATCCTATATAAAGATATCACTTTAACACTCTCTAGTGCCATTAAATAAAAGTAGGTAACGAAGAGAAAATCTATGAAACATATAACGAACACGAAACATGATTGATAGGAAATATTATTCTTGATTAATGTCCATACAAATAATATATAGTGTGTAACATCCTTGGATCGCGTGACTGTGGACGTATGTAATGATTGCACGTTTAATACGTTTACACATTGTATCAACGGGACAGATATTATCATAGTTAATTTTGTGTGTCAACATGTCTTACGGTATCATTAGGCTGAGGCCAAACGAGCGTAATTTTGTGAGTTGTGAGTCGCAGAATTTCTGTTGTAGAAATTCTGCCTTTCAGAAATTCTGTTGGACTGCCAGACGAGCGCATTTTATTCAGTCACTTTCCAATTTTTATAAATAGCAGATCACTAAACGCCTTCTCCAAAGAGTTCCATAGACATGGCCGTTGTTCAATTTCAATGATAATTTTTTCTGTGTCCAGCATTTTGTGAATAAAAAATGCGTGTCGGCTCTAACGTAATATATACTGACGCTTTGCTCGCCCCGCGGACTCAATTCGGTCCGAATAATGCGTGTGAGTCGGCAGACAACTCATTTTGCGTTGCCGTGTGAATCAAATAGGACTTTTGTATGAAACCGAATGTAGCAGATTTTCTGCGACCGAAATTCTGCGACTCACGACTCACAAAATTACGCTCGTTTGTCTTCACCCTTAAGGGTAGAATCCCGAGCGCCGTTTTTTCATGCTAACGTAATATGGGTTTAACTTTAATATTATTAAGTTTTTTATAGACAAATCACATCTTAAACACTAAAATGCATGTTTGATCGTCGCCATTTTGGCAAAATTGTTTTAATCATTATTGGAGTTACATACAAACTGAAAAATTGCAAACATGCATTTAAGTGTTTTTGATATGATTTATCAATAATAATAGATAAAAATTTAATAATAATGAAGTTAGAATATGAGTTTATATTATTTTTGTATAGAATACCAAGAAGCAATTGTTTCTCTTTAAAACGATTACTTTCGTACATATAAGGCCTTAATGTTATATTTTCGTAAATGTAAGATTACATTGAAGAAAACCGGAAGAACTGGATACATTATTTAATACAATAATGATATAGACAGACTACAAGAGGCAGTCCGAAAAAAAGCTGGATAGATTGTATGAAAGATGATGTGAAAGAGAAGGGGGTGAATGATAGCGAGACGAATGACAGAAGGGAATGGAAAAGTACTACATTTTGCGCCGAATAATACGGATGAAGAAGACATAGAAACTCATTAGAAACTGCAGCCTACGAAAACATTGAACAAGGGACCTAGCGTTACAATAGCAAAGAAGATGTTAATTTACTGTGTCAATTATTTAAGAATTTATCTCAGTATAGCAATGGAACATAGAACATGGTAGTCCTTATTTGGCTGTAGCCCGTGCTGTCTCTCTCGGTGTCACTCAAGCTCATTCATTAAATCTCTACAAGTTTTATAGGTCCGTTCTTTATTTGTTGTAACTTCAGTTTTATTTGATGACCGGATGGCGGAGTGGGTAGTATACCTGCCTGCGACGCCAAGGTCGCGGGTTCGATTACCGCTTTTTGTGTGCATGAATATGGGGGTTTGTCTTAGTCTGGGTGTTTCTATATATAATAAGTATGTATTTACAAAAGAAAAGTATATATGTAATAGTATCAGTTATTCTAGTACCCATAGTACAAGCTTTGTTTAGTTTAGGACTGGATGGCGTTGTGTAAGTTGTGAGATATTTATTTATTAGTTTTATTATAAAGCAAACTGCTCTACATCATCATTAACGCGATATGATCGAAGCTATTCACATAACTATCGTGTAAACATTCTTATACAACGAGGCAGATACCTACTATTTACTTTACTACTAGTTTTTACGCAATCAATACCGACATAATTTAAAACTGATTATGGCGACCGTGACAGCATAGGTATGTATGTAGAGTAGATCTATCTACTTGCCAACTTGCTGTTTATAATTCATATCATGTCTGCACGTGTGGTGTAGTGGTTAAAGCGGTCGCCTTGCCGCTCTCCACTGCACTGGTATTGTGGGTTCGATCCCCACATGGGACAAATCTTAGTGTGATTCGCTAAGATTTGTTCTGAGACTGGGTAAGTGAATGTGTGATTTGGCCTTGTCATTGAGACCATTGGATAGTGTAATTGCTTCTGGCGTTCACTATCTAATGTAAAACAAAATCCAAATTATTTTAAATCCAAATTATGTCCGAATATTACCAGTAGTTCCATGACTACCAAAATACAAATTACATTTCCATTAACTGATGTTATCAGGTAGCAATTTTGAAATAAATAAAGGTTTTTTTACAATTTAGATTGATACCTGCCTATCCTATTTTTTTTGTTGATTTAATTGTTGTGCCGATAGATGAGTTGTGTGAGCCGTATCGATGATAAAATTATCCACAATAGCTACGAACGCAGTATATTTTTAGCAACTGAGGACCAGATAGCGGAGTCGGTAGTGCAACTGGTTCGCGGGTTCGATTCCCGCTTGAGACAAGACTTTGTGTGCATGAACATAAAGAGTAGTTAATCCATAATGTAGTTTGTAGTTTGTTTCTTATTGTTTATATAACAAAATTAAATAGTAATAATGTACTCGTTCCTACTCGTGTTTACTGGTTGCGTGGGTTTCCTGGTGACCTATAAATACAGATACACACTGTTGTATCTAGTTTAGGCACCAGTCTCACAATTACAGTTTTTTGTATAGCCCCTAAGATACACTAGAAATAAGTTTTATTGTTGATATTATTTATATTTGTATTTTAATTGTTTGGGAGAATAAATATATTTTTATTTATTTATTTTTTTTATTATAAAGGTTTGTGCTGGTCTGGGTGTTTCTATGTATAATAAGTATGTATACAAAATAAAAAGTATACATGTATCAATATCGGTTATTCTGGTACCCATAATACATGCTTTGCTTAGTTAGTAGTGACGTAGTGTGAAAGTTGTTTGATATTTATTTATTTATTTAACAGCCAGCGCAGTTTCTGTTCAGCCGATGGTTGAAAGAAGTATGTAACTACAGAATATAAGATTACGTACGTCATACTGCCGAAATACCACGATATACTATGATTGCTGACATTGATACCTCGATCCTATAACATTATATGAGGGACCTTCTAAATCTTTTAATAAACGGTGAAAATCTAGTCCATTAGGGACTAGATTTTCACTACGAGTGTGTTAGTTTTTATACAAGACTAACTATATCTAAGCAATTGGCGAAGAGCTAGCTAGAATGAAGATTGACGCGGCTAGATGGAGAGCGAAAGGCCTAACAACGGCCAATTAAAGTAGATATTGGTATTATCTATTTTATATCCTTAGGTTATTTATTTATTTATTAAAATCACTTACAATATAATCTTACAAAAATTACAACAACATAGTGTAACATAAACCAGTTTAGGTTTTTCCGTACACCAATTCGTCTACGGTACATGTAAAAAAAATCCATTGGATTTACACACAGCGCAGCGCGCGCGTAAACAAATAAAATTTCTATCCACCTTCAAAGCAAAATGCATTTATACAGCGTGTTTGACTAAGTTTCCTTGGAATATTCAATGAAATTATTTGCTATTTATGTCGTTTATAAAGTATTGTTTTAATTTATATTCTTTTCCGTTAAAATATGTGGAAATTGTGCTATTTTACAACAAACCTGCCATCTGACGCCAACGACAAAAACGTATGACGGCAATTATAAATTGTATCGTATAGCCCAGCGATATTCAACCTGCGGCCCGTTGAGCTATTAATATTGTAAATGGCCTGTCTAACCAGAGACCACATTAATTCAATGTCAAGAGCGCCCCTAGGCGAACACCACACAGCAGCGCCTATAGCAACATCAGGGAAATCCGTGGCGGATGAGCATTTTGTTACATTTTACGACGTAGGTAAGTAGCGGACACACGTGTGGTCCACCTGACGGTAAGTAATAAGTACAGCTCAGGGATGTTAGGGAGCTCCGTTACCATAACCGAAACTCGGATATCTGATATAAAAAAAAATCCGTAACCGTAACCGAATCCGAAATAAAAGTTTCGGACAATATCGGATAGGAGCGGTGCCTTATTGAGTATTACAAGTTGTTTTGATCGGCCGGCCGTAATTCGTACCAAATGGTATGTATTTCACTTTTATATTCCTTATAAATCTAACATCCGTAGCCGAAATTATCCGAAACTAACGGATAATTCGAAATTATTTAATATCCGAATCCGTATCCGGTATAATAATCAATCTTATATCCGTATCCAATCCCAATCCGAAATTACATAATTATCCATAACATCCTTGCTACAGCCCGTATAAATAAAAATCCACAAAAACAGTAGATCCGTCGATTTATTTAAGGACTACAGAGTTATGCCCAGTTAATTTTAGCAACTGAACCCTGACATTGATTGTTATTTGGCAGTAGGATAATGGTGAGACGGTGATGCTTCCGCCCTCAAGCTCGTTCACAAGAACTATAGCCCCCATTCGATTTGTCAACTGGCCTTGAAATTTTAACCAAAACCTCAGTGACTAGTTTTATGTATTCCTGAGTTAATGTTGGTTTGAATATTTATCTTGACTAACCATACTGCATGGTGTTTACATACATTTTATGTAGCATATAAGAAGTCTTATTGATGCAGTAATTACAAACCATTACCTAAATATGTAATATAGTTGATGTTATTTCCTAGAAGGGCAGAAAGTGTCTTGGTCGGACTGAGCTTGAAGCTTAGATGGGGTCCCTTAAAGCACCTGGAACTTATTGCTAGTGGCCGAGGATGGTTTTTATCCAATGTTTACCCTTCAAGCAAGTCCAGAGAGGGGCCTGCAAACCCCACACAATGGGCAATCACCAACTATAATGTAATATGACCCTAGATAGGTTTCTCCTAACTTTATTTGAACCCATTATACACCCTTTATCATCAAATCCAAGAATACATACATGATATCAATATCGATAAGTATCAAGCCAGTATGATTGATAGTTGTCAAGTGATTTACATTATATAATGACATGTTTATTTATGTATTCATTATGTATGTATAGCCATATACATATTCAAGTACACATGGCTTCCAATCAACCTAGTAACCAGTTTATATTGGAAATGTATAGGTATATTGATAGCTGTCTGTACTTGTTTGTTGTTTACTAACATTATTACACTGAAGCAAACTATGTTAAGTATATTTGCTTAGAAAAAAACACCATTATAAACTGGAGGGTTAATTGACAAAGTTGACATTCTATTTCTTGTTACAATTCAACATCAAAACTAATATTATAAAGAGAAACAATTCGATTTTTTGTAGTGTTGATTAAGCCTGAGACTTAAGTTTATTGAGATACTATCAAAAAAGTTTATGTATATATATAGCACCAATCTCATAAGAATAAGAAGAAGAAGTAGCACAGATACACTTCACATAGAAATATTTCTGTTGGTATCATGCGAGTGAAGCTACACATGAATAGCCACTTATTTATAAATTTTATAGGAAGACTGTAAGAGGATGCTCTAACTTCAGCTTGTTGTGTAAAAGCTCTTTTACTTGTGTAAAGTCCACCAGATGATAATTTTGTTTAATAAAAATTGTTCAAATATGTGCATTAATTAATAAAAAATTATCAAAGCATTTATATAACCTAAATAAGTTTTTTCTTTATAATTACGAAAAAGGTATTAATTAGTCCTTTTATTCATTATAAATTAAATATTTATTTTCTCTAAATGTTTTTAAATTAAAATAAATTGAAATATATTTACGAAAACATGGAATAACACTTAAATTATAGCGAATAAATTTGCTGTTGAAAACTGGTACACGTTATGTGTAGTTGCATCAAAACATTAAAACATAACATTATTATTTTCTTTTATTAGCTGAAGTGCAAATCTACTCACCGTCGTCGGAACATAAGCCCTGTTCGCAGACGCCTTCTCATTCATCCACTTCACGGTCTTGAGCTTATCCCACGGAAGATCATAGTGGAAATAAATCTTACTTTCATTGAACTTAGATTTAAATTTCATTATTATCACAGAAAATAAGCTTAGAACGTCACCCATTTATACGATTTATCCGTATGAGAGCTGAATTATAAATGGTCATGAGACCAACGACTGCAAGCTTAATCTTATAATGATGTTAACATTCATGTTAGTAATTCAATTTACATTTTTCTAGTTAAAAACACATTTTCCTATCTTTTAATTCTACTACCTCCTCGGTCGATGCGATATGACAGAATGCGAATGGTTCGAAAGTTCGAACGAATGACAACATTGACAGTATTGACTTATGTCAAAGTTAAATTGACAGTCCAGTGAAAGAACGAACTATCGAACTATAAACATAAATGACACATTTTGATTAGTTCAGAATTATAAAAAAAATAAGAAAAACAGTCAGATAGCTTAATGTTATTTTTTTCGGTTTTGCTAGAAGAACCTATAGAGGTATATAATACAATTGGCCAATTGGCATAGCACCTTGGGCGTTTACCCGGGGGATGCAGGTTCGAGTCCTGCTGGATTAATTTTTTCAACCAATACAAAAAGACATAGCAAAGCTATAATATATTACAAGTACATTTTTAAATATTTAGTTTACTTTATTTTTATTTTGACTTTAAAAACGGAGACATATCTTGCAGGTAAGCAATGCTAACTGTGCTTGGCCCTGGACAGGTGATCTTTAACATAATGAGTTTTCCTCTGTACCTTGGAGAGTAGTACCAACACATGTAGCATTCTTTAAGGGTAACATACTGATATTCAGCTAAATATGTTAGACTAGACCACCAGTATAGTTGATATAAGACTCAGAAGGAAGATATTGATATAAATTTCTTAATACAATGAGGATAAGAAGTAAAACCAACTAATATTACTCATCCTATCATCTTTTTAATAATTAATTTCATAACTTAGTCTATCAATCTTAATAAACTTGTTTTTAAAAATAATAATTACAGTATAGGCTAGCAAAATTACTACAATCATAGAGTAACTAAAATTAAATGTTTAGAAATTATTTTCAAATATTTGAAGAAGTCTTTTGATTTCTGCTATTCTTGCAGCCTGCGCCTGCACCGGTATCATAGCTTGGGAAACTTCTTCACCTTTAGCCAGAATTGTGTACATGCTCTTGATGTTATTATCCATTGCATCACATGTTTTACCAACAGCATCTTTATACACTTCCATGTTCTCAGCAGTTAGAGATGAATTTGAATGTAAGATACTTGACAAATTTTCTATTAAGTTGTCCACGGATTGAGCAATCCTCTGCGCCTCGTATTCCAAATCATGTAGCACGGTGATGTCTATTTGTCCAATCTGCGGTGCCAGAATTTGTCTGTACAATTTCCCTGATGGTGTGCTGGATCGTGATGCACTGGAACTACCAAAAATGGGTGTTTCACCTCTTTTTGTTATGGGACTAGATAGCTTTATTTTGAACTCTAAATCGTCAGCAACATAATGAGTCATGTCTCCTTCATACCTAACATGTCCATCAATATCTAGAGGGAGTTTTTCTTGTTTGCGGTTTTCAGACGGCAAGTCATAAGGCCTCGATGGGCCAGGTACTCTCTCCTGTCCTTCTGCTTGCCCCTGATCTGAATGGAATGATATTTCACTGTATGATGCTGTCATCCTTGCTGATATTTCTTCGTCGACATCAATAGTGCCTTGCTGATTGATACTTTCACGTAAATAACCCTTTTGATCTCTTAGAGGAGACACGGAGTTCGAACCTTCAGCCATTTCTGTAATAATTCTGAAATGTTATTGTTTTATTAAAATTTATACAGAAAACTACTACTACTGATATTGATTTGATCTTCTCATCCTCTAGTCTTTAAAAGGTAGTATTGTTTACTTACTTTAAAACATTTAATAAGCACACAAATTCAAGTAAAGCACTGATTGAACAATTGAGAAAAATAGAGAAATTCGACTGAATTACGCTGATATTAATATGAATTTCAAAAACAGGAGAAAGAGAAGAGAAAAGCGAAACAAATAGTGTAAGTAAATAGTGTAATAGACAATAATTTATGATTGTAGTGATGTAATAACAGAACACTTTATTAAGGATAGAATGTTTCTAAACGGCTTGAGTCGATAGTACAATCGATGTATCCCATGAACCTAAACATAACAGGAAAATTGGAATGGAGATAGTTCAAGATCTGAAGAAAGTCATATAAGCTATTTCAGGGCTTCGTTCCCAAAGGGTTAAAACGGAAACCTATTACTGAGACTACGCTGGCCGTCTGTCACCAGTCTGTATCTCATGAACCGTGATTTTCACAGATAATGTATAACTGTTATCGCTTTAACAGCAAATACTAAAAGGCAAATTAAATTAATCTTTATAGGGGGCGCCCATACAACTAACATGATAATTATGGTGTTTTACTTGATAGGTTGTTTCTTATGAACCATCATAGCTTTACAATGAAAATTTTCACAGATGATGTTATTATTAAAGTTCCTAGGCAGAGTGCGCGTGTAGTGGGAGTACTGAAGAAGATGGGTAGACTTCTTGAAGACTTTTTCAGATAAATAATAAAGAATAATTATGTAAAATAAATATTCGTGTATTTATGACTTGACAATCTTTTACAAACTAAATTTAAATATCAGTGACAAGTTGACATATAAAAATAAACAACAGTCAAAAGAGTCTAAAAACATAAAGAGTCTTTAACTCTAACACTTTCCCTCGCTAGGTCTTGGTGGCGACTAAGCCTAGTGTCTCTCGTAATATAGAGTATGTTGACTTTGGCAGACTCTTCGTCATTATGTCTGCAACTTGATCACTGGATGCTATACGCTGAACATTAATTTCTTCTTCTGATTGGACTCAACTTTCCCTGATTCGAAAGCTTCTTTGTCAATGGGCGTTGAAATAGGGTTGCAATCAATCATTCCAAATCTTTCTAGTAGCTTCCGAGTATAAGCTTCTTGTTTCAGTATGATTGACCCTTTGCATTGCTTTATCTCCATACCCAAATAGAAATTGGCAGGCTTCGTAGTTACCTTTAGCTTTTCTCGCAAGTTGCTAAGAAACTCATTTGCAAGCCTTTCATCTGTAGCTGCCACTAGTCCATCGTCGACAAATAGTGTTAGAAGTATTTTCTTATCGCCATACTTCTTTGTGTATAAGCATGGATCCGCAGTGCTTTGTTCAAATTGTAAGTCCTTAAGGATTTCATGAAAGCGATGATTCCAACATCTGGGAGCCTGTTTTAAACCGTAAAGGCTGCGGTTGAGACGACAAACTCGTATAGTGCCATCTTCGAAACCTTCGGGCTGTTTCATGTAAATCTCCTCTTTCAGGTTACCATGAAGGAATGCAGTAGTCACGTCAAATTGAACGAGGTGCATCCGTTCACTTGCAGCTACGCTTATCAATGCTCTTATTGTTGCCATTCGAGCAACAGGACTAAACGTTTCCTCGTAGTCTGTTCCTTTCTTTTGTCGGAAACCTTTAACTACAAGTCGGGCTTTATAACGCTCGATTGAACCGTCTGGGTTTAGTTTCAATTTGTAAACCCACTTGCACGGTATGGCTTTTCGGTTTTTAGGTAATTCCTGCAATGTCCATGTTTCATGCTCATGGAGCGACGATATTTCGTTTTTCATCGCTTTGTACCATTGGTCCTTATCTGACCTGAGCATGGCCTCTTTATAAGTCGTAGGCTCCAGGATACCATTATTTAATACTGCCATGACATAATCATCGAATTTTGCTGGGTGTTGAAGTTGTGACCTGTCGCGTAAGTTATAAGAGTGAGAACTCACGGCTTCTGTATCTGTCTCAGATTGTTCAAAAGTTTCTAGAAGATTATCAAGATCATTCTGCAGATCTGCTTCTTCACTATTATCCACAGGATCATTTTGGTCTTCTTCAACAATCTCATCAAGATCATTCTGTAGCTCTTCAATAACAACGTCATTCTGAAGCTCTTCAACAGCAACATCTCCCTCTAATTCGACAGATTCACTATGTCTTGGCATTGACACTATGTTGCCTTGTTCTTCAGCATCATAGAAACGTTCTCCCTCTGCTTGTACAGGGGTCTGACTCGGCTCACCTTTATCTAAAGAGATTCTGAATTCAACTTCACTCTTAAAGGTGATGTCTCTTGAACGGACTACATCATTAGTGCCATTCCAGACGCGATAGCCGTCATTTTCTTCATATCCGATAAGGATACCTTTTTGGGCCTTCTTGCTGAGCTTCTTCCTCTTTTGCTTAGGAATATGTGCAAAGCACTCACTACCAATTACTCGTAAATGAGAAATCTTAGGTTTCTTTCCAAACCATAGCTCGTAAGGAACTTTATCTTTTTCTCTCGTTGGACCTGTTCTATTGAGAACATATGCTGCTGTGTTAATTAATTCCGCCCAGAGTTTCTGTGGTAATTCACTTCTAGCATGCAACCAAGTTCTTGCGGCTTCAACAAGAGTCCTATTTTCTCGCTCGCTACACCCATTTTGCTCTGGTGTGTACGGCATTGTAAGACGCTGTTGAATCCCAAGCTTATTCAGTATTATCCTAACTTCTCCGTTATCAAATTCTCCTCCATTATCACTTAAGAGGCATTTTACTGTATGGCCGGCGGTCTTCACTTCATTTAGCATCAATAGTAGCTTATCCTTGACTTCAGATTTTTGTCGAATGAAGTATACCAGGCGATACGAAGAATAATCGTCCTTGAAAAGAACAAAATAGCGATATTTCCTTTCACTTGGATGTTCAAATGGTCCGCAAACGTCCGCGTGTATTATTTCCGCAGGACTGCTTGCTCTTTCCCTTTTACGAAACGGTAATCTGTGAGCTTTACCAAATATGCATGCTTCGCCACTGACTTTATCTTCAGGTAAGTCAATACCAAACTCTCGCTTGACTAGAGCTTTCACATGTCTTTTGTCTTGATGAGCGAAACGTTCATGGTATACTTGCAGCATATTGGTGCCCGTAATTGCGTTCACTTCAATAGCGTTACAAGACGCCTGTTTTGATGGAATTGTCTTAAACTGCAATTTGTACAGTCCTCCATTTGGTTATCTTTTTCCAACAACTTTTGTAACTCCATCAACATCTAATTGACAACATTCTGCGGTAGAAGTGAACACGCTATTCCGCATATTGTCTTGAGCTGCCAGAGTCGAAAAAAGATTTTTTGTCAACGAAGGTACAAGCCAAACATTTATTAGATTGATAGTTTCAATTTTATTGCCGACTCTTGATTCCACCTGGACAATGCCTTTCCCTAAAGCTGGGATCATCGTTCCATCTGCCGTCTTCACAGATTGGTTCTCAGTATCAAAAGGCTCAAATTTTTGAAACAAATCTTTCTTAATGGCAATATGCGTCGTCGCTCCATTATCAACAAACCAGTTAATTTTATCTTGATCTATTGGACTCGAACATGCATTAACTGCCTGTAAAAATATACTTTGTACTTGATTTGACAAATTGTTCTGTGCTGAATTGCTTGGCTTTGGAGGTCGACCATCCTTTATCCATTTCTTGCAATTCCTTACTCTATGCCCCATTCTTGAGCAATAGTTGCACTTGATTTTATCTACCTTTTTATTCGACTCTTGGTCTTTTTGAATTACTAGAGTTTCTCTGCTAGTAGTTCCTTTGTTCTCGAGGGCTTTCTCGTAAGAACATAATTGAGCTGTCAGATTGTCAATTGTCCTCTCAGTCTTGTTTAAAAGCAACCAACTTGATTTGAATGCAAAAAATCTTTCATCTAGAGTTTCCAAGATTTTGCAGATTAGCACCAGCTCAGGAACCTTGCAATTGGCATCTGACTTTTCAAATTCACGATTTAGGTTGCTCCAGATGTTCTTTATTTTTGATATTTGTGTAGAGATATCATCTGTTGAGTTTCCTTTGAGGGTGAAAAATTCCATGCACAAATTGAAAGTTTTATCTTCTGACTGGCCATCAAATAATCTATGAAGCTCCATCCAGACTTCATGAGCAGTCTCAAATCTCATAACTTTTTCCAATGTTTCTTCAGTCATGTTTGATGTCAGAATGAGCAGTGCCCTGGATTCAGCCTGCATATACTTTGTGAATGCCTGTTGGTAAATCAGCACAACTGCGTCACCTGCTCCATCATGAGGTGCGACAGGTTTGTTTAACTTGCCTTCTACAGCCTCAATGGCATCCGTCGTCCCACGTAGCATAATGGAAATTTTGTACTTCCAGGTTTTCCAGTTTGAATTGCCTTCCTAAATTTCCAATGGAAATTTTTGTAGAAAAATTTTCCATGCTGGACCAATAACCTATTAAAGTTCCTAGGCAGAGTGCGCGTGTACTGGGAGTACTGAAGAAGATGGGTAGACTTCTTGAAGACTTTTTCAGATAAATAATAAAGAATAATTATGTAAAATAAATATTCGTGTATTTATGACTTGACAATCTTTTACAAACTAAATTTAAATATCAGTGACAAGTTGACATATAAAAATAAACAACAGTCAAAAGAGTCTAAAAACATAAAGAGTCTTTAACTCTAACAGTTATACTGTTGCCGCTATTAGAAAAATACAAAAAAATAATAATATAAATATAAAACGAGAGCTCCCATTCAACCTTATCACCACCGCCACCGCTTTAAAAGGGCATATACCACAAGAGCAAAGACACGCAGAATAGCTAGTTATTTATATTTTTTTCAAAGTGTAATTTGTGTGTGCAATTTCTGGAACATCGATAAACTTTATCGATGTATCCCATACGAAGCGTTGTCTACTCTCTATGCACTGTACTGGATTGGCTGGTTTTTACTTTTCTCGACCTAGAAATTTTACGACATGTTCAGGTGAAATATATTTAGTTATTTAGCATTTTTAACAAGGAATTACGTAATGCATTTCACCCCTAGTATAAAGAGTGTCGAATAAGTTTAATGCTATGTTTGCCATAAAGTCGCGATATTTTGAAAAACGACAAATTTGCGGGAATTTTTGACAGTTGTCAATAAAAACATCGTGAGTTGTGGATTTCATTTTGTATTTTCTAAATTCAATGATTTTTCTTGGCATTCATTGTGAAATAATGTATTATTTAGTTTAAAAGTGTATTAGAGAAAACGGTGCGTACGATTGGTGAGTTAACTATCTTAGACGTCGCTGCGAACTGAACTACATTGTTCATTTAACATGGCGCTGTGGAACGACATGTGCGAGCGATAACGCTCGTCCTTTGTCGTGTTAGTTTCTATTTTGAGTGTAAAACTATTGTGTTTGTTAATGATTTACGAGTTGTGTGTGTTAAAAACGTCGTTCATTAGTTACATAACGGATTATTGGGCTTGTATGTAGCGTTACGACACATCTACTGCAATGGTGAAAACCCGTCGCAGTAATGGAGAGAACGGGGAGGTTGAGGATGGGAATTACGCTATGAACGACGTGGGCAGCGTCTCTGACGAGAAGGCGGAGAAGGTGACGATCCTTGAACGTTTAGTATGTTGTGCAATGGTTTGGTACCAAAGCTTTGTATACTTCTCATAGAACACCAACTTCCTGTCCTTGTTTCCCTGTAGGTACTTGAATGTCGTGAGTGCACGTCAATGCATGCGCTTTTAGTGCTTATTACTTGAAATACACTGTTATTATGAATAAAACTGGGGATATAATTGAGTGTTCAGTAATATTACTTCTGAAACTGGTTATACAGGCTTTTCATTGATGCATTCAAGGTAGTAGATGTGTGGCAGATTATAACTGACATGTCAGCTGACTAATCTAATTATGTTATGTATAATTATGTTGATGAGATTCTTGTATGATTATTCTCATGGTTGTTGAAATGATATAATATTCTGTGTCAATAATGATGCAATCTTTACAGACATACTAGATATGCAGTAGTATACTGTACTAATCAGTATCAAGTCAGTTTTGTCTGTCAATTATTTGAGAAAGTTGTGTGAACAAATCACAAAAATTGTTAATAGTAGCATGGAACACAAAATAATTCATATTCCATCTCACTTTAATTCCTTGATAGATGTCAATGGTGGCTACCAATTTAATGTATAAACAGGTTGCCTGCTAGGTTGTTTACTATGCCTGTATTTTAACATTGCAGTGGCTTAGCAATTCCAATTGGCTAGGTTTGACTGACTGTCAGATATTGATAGATTACAAAACAAAATTGTTTAAGATATAAAGCTTAATATATAGATGATAGGTCATGGTGAACACATTCAATCCTGCTAGATACATTGTAGAGTGAAACTAAGGCAATATTTTTAAATTTTCTAATTATTTTTGAAGTGGTTATGAACTCCAATAGATAGCTTGTACACATTTGATAATGGTGCCTTAATATATGTTGCAACAATTAGAACTTAAATTGACAGATATGGTATGCATGAGTGTTATGTTAAAACCACACAAATGTTGTTTCCAACACATAATAGATAAGCTTATCTTGTCAATGTTTATCAACAAACATTTTTAAAACCACAGACTGGCTTTATTAGGTTGATGTAAGAGTATCACACCAACCTTACAAAATAGTTAAAGAAAATAAAAATATTATTTTTATTTTATTTTATCTGTGTAAATAAGTATACATTATATAAATTTGTTTGGTACCTGTACTAGGATAAACCTGTATTGCGGGTGGTGAAAAAACTCACACGGTATTATGCTGAAGTGCGTACCTATTCTGGCACATTGGTATGTCCATGTACTTATTTCAAATAGAAATAAGCTGTTATAAAATTGATCATATAATTTTAAGATTTGCCAGAATAAATGTATCTTATTCTTATTCACTTACATTAGTTTGATGCTTTCAGATTAATAACTGACAAAAGGACTTTATTACAAGTCCATTCCAATATCTGGTCTCAAATAGAGAACAACATGCTAAACCTCTTTGAGCAGTTTATTTCATGGTATTAAAACTCTTAATAAACTGTAATAAATCATCACAGTCACTTGATTGATCTCCTTGATGCCCCCTGATCCATCTTCTTTTAACCCTCTGGCTATTTTCTTTTTTATAATTTTTCTTCCCTGTTGGTAGTAACATCCAGTACCTTACTAGTGACCTACATGAGGTGTTCACAGATTCATATTTTAAAGAGACAGGGTATGGAAAATAGTTGAATGTTGATAAGCTAGTTTATGTATGCTAGATAGGATTGGAATATCCATATCTTTGTATTTCACATGCACAAAATATTGTTCCACACCTCTAGTTTGAGCTATTTGATTTTTTTTGACTGTAGTACCTATTACTTTGATACAATGGATACTAGAATAACTCACAGTTCCAATCAATCTTAACTCTATCCAAGACTGTCTTATAGATGTTATGTTTTGACATTTTGAATAACATGAAAGTCAAAATATTTTGGAAAATGATAATCTACTGTTATCAGCTGTTATTGTTGGCATGGGGTGTATGTGGTTATTTTATTACAAGTTAAAATCCACATGTTATGTTTATTACTGTACTATGAATTTTGCTGATCTGTTTGTTCATCTGTTGTTTAAGTTGATCCTGCAAATTTTACTTATTATTTTTTTTCAGTAAATTGCTAGGTAAAGTAATTGCAGGCCTAGTAGATTTGAACTTTCTATCCATCAATACATTTTTTATCTCTTTAAATATTTTTGACTGACTCAATTTGATAACTGTTATTGATGTATTCTAGCATATTTAAACATTGCATCTAAACTGGAAATAAAAACCAAATACTTTTTAATTTAATTTCCATTGCCAATTTGGGATAGAAACAGTACAGTATAGGCAGCCAAACAGATCAGCTGTTATATTGAACAAACAATCATGCAAATGACAACTTTTGTAATTACCATAAATTTTAAATGTTGTTTTTTTTAGACTTCTAATCGAACACCCCGTGAGCTTAGAAGTGGCCAGTACAAAGTAGCTAGGAAGATACAACATTGGCCTAATAAATGTAAGTAAATTGTAGCATACTTCCTTTAAGTTTAAAGGATTTAGCCAAATTGCGATCAAAAAGTGATCTTGGAACATTTAACTAAACTTTATTTGTCTTTCAGACAATCGCCGTCTCCGGACGATCAAGGTGCCTCGTATAATGTTTCCCGAAAGTGACACAGAACCTGAAAAATATTCTAGACGGTAAGAGCCAATAGGATAAAATAAATAATATGTCCCCACACATTTCCCCGACAAGTCGCGCTAGGAAACTGTTTATTACATGACCCTAACTGGTATTTGAATTAGTCTGGTGTTTTGTGCGCACATCGCTATCGCCACATCCGAATTGTGCCGCGTGTGACGTGTGTTATATATAAATAAATAAATAAAATAAAATATCATTTATTTTGAAACACAAGGATCCATATATCATGTTAGTAACAATGTAGTCTTAGGAATATATTAGTAAACAAATTAGATTTTTACAACGATTATTTCGTGACGCGTCAGATACATCTACGCATACATTGGATCAAAATAGGCGACTCATACCTCTCGGCAATCATTTTCAAAATGCTATTGGAACTGTCCCGCACCGTACAAAGCAAGTTATAATAATAGATAAAGTCAAAGATCTCGGCAGCTTTGTAGCTAGCTGCAGATTGCTGTTAGACCAATCGACAAGCACCGTACTTGAGCGTGGCCATTTCGCGGCTAACTTCAAAGCTTATCTATAAGCATTAATCGTTAATTTTAGCCTTTCTTCTATGCGATAAGTATTATTTCGAGCTGGATTACTGACGTATCAGTAGACATTCTAAATATTGTTACGGTCTGCGTGCTACCTACGTCTTCGAACGAACTGAATAATATTTGGTATAGAGATCATTTAAAGCCTCTAAAAGTACATCGGCTATTCTTTTTGTCAATGACAGTGTACGAGGCTGGCGAATGAGGCTGCTCGCTTTATAAGGGCTTCCAGTAATATCCGAAGTAGAGAACACTATATAGAAACAGTTGAAAAAAAAATGGGACCGGCAGGTTTTGGACCTGCGACCCTGCACACCTTGTATCCTACTTAAGATAGGAATAAATGGATGAACGTGACGTCACGAAATGACGTAACATACACTAAAGAAATTTAGGGTTCTGGCAAGAGGCGACCGTAGCTGGATGGCTAAAGCAGCTGCCCGGTGTGCAGTAAGGTCCCAGGTTTAAATCCTGCCGGTCCCATATCTTTTTCAACTATTTATATTAGTGTAGTGATATGCTAAGCATTACTAAATGCTACAAAAATAATCAAAAAGAAGTTGCAACACGATATGGATTGGTTTTTTTGCCGGTAAAATTTTGTCCAAGCTCTTCGCACAAATCCTATTTTCCCGGTCACCCCTTAAACCTGGTAAACCTCGCAAAAGGCCGTAACTGTTCGTTTTTGACATTTGGTAGAACTCGTGGGCGAATGTTGCAAGCATGATCTCGTCTTTCAGCTCAAGACAGGTGCGTGTCTTCTTTGCCGACGACAATGACTCAACAAACAGAAGCGTGAAGATCCGCCGTAGTCGCGGCCCCAGGAAGAACTATATGGAGGACAGCGAGGACAAACCTATACAGGAAAGTGAGTATATCAGTATAGATAGTATCACTGGTGGTAGAGCTCTTGTGAATGAGCTCGAGGGCGGCAGCACCACCGTCTCACCTTTAACATGCCGCCAAATAGTAGTGCTTCCATTACTGTGTTCCGGTTTGGTGGTGAGATCAGGCCCTGAAATTAAAGACACATGAGGCATAACACCATAGTCCTCAGCTGCAGCGACGCATCTGTAATCTGCTTTTGTGGATTGTTCATGTCCATGGGCTGTACTCCACTTACCATCAGGTGAACTACACGTTGAGCGTAGTATAAAAAAAAAAAAAAGATATAGCTTTAATAATGTCCCATCATTTTGTTAGAGTAGAATCGCTTCGTGATCGAAAAAGCTTGAAGGCAAAAGGTATTACCAGGTATAACCTGGTTACCTGATTCCTTATAGCTATTGTTTCTACTACATTGAGGTTGGCTTGTGATATAATCAGGTGTGAGGTGGAAAAGAGGGACCTATCTCCAACCAGGTCCTCCAGACTTCGCAGCTGTACTGCAGCTGACCTCGCCTATAGACATAGGCGAAGGTAGCTGCGAGGCGTGAAGGTTTTAAATAAAAGGGATTACAGAAGACGGCAGTTTAAAAACATTTTTGGTCACCTCCAAGCAAGACATACCGTTTTCCAAGTTGTTGTCGCCCGGGACAAGTCGCCCCCCCCTTGATGGGCGGCAAGCTCTTCGTTTACATGGCTACTTAAACCTACATTGTTAACAGCACTCTTCGTCCCTGAGTGTGCGAATCTTTGGTATAAATTAATCTGTATTGGGGTAGTCGTGTAATGAGGCATGATCGACTCGCCACTGGCTGCAGCTGAGTGAGTCGTCGTCGTGAGTAAGGGAGCGTCCATAAATTACGTGAGGTGTTTAAGGGGGGAGGGGGTCGAGTCAAATCTCATCTAATCTTACGTTGGAGAGAGGGGGGGTCTCGGCAAATATCACGCAATTTTTCTTCTGATTGAAACAAAAAAAAACTCTCAGCAATATTGATTAAAAGCCTTAACTAGTCGTAAATAAAAGCACGAAGCAAATTTGTTTTTTATCTTTTTACAATAACAATCCAACGCGTTTACGTAAGAAGCTCACCTTTTGAAAATCTCACGTGAGATTGGGGGATGGGGGAGGGGGTTGAATAAAATCTCACGACATCTCACCAGGGGGAAGGGAGGGACAGAAAATTTTAAAAAACACTTCGCGTAATTTATGGACGCATCCTAATTAAGAATAACTAAGATATCATTGGTCAATAACCATTATTATCCCGTAGATGTCCGCCGCAGCTGTCGCAAGCGCAAGCTCCTCCATCACAACTTCAACGAGAGCTGGATCACCAACGAGCTGAAGGTCAAAGGCTACCCGGACCTGTACGGATTCCCTGCCTCTAGCTCATCTGACGAATTTTCCTCGGCTGATGAAGCCAGGGACAAGAAATTGGTAAGTGACTTACGACTTGAAAATACCGTGAAACTTAAAAAGTCAATAGGTAAAGATAAATATAAACGAATCAGATTAACACATGGGGGAAGCTTTCAGCGAAAAAGTATAGATAAAATAAAAAAGGTTTTGAAGTTGTCCAAAGATGGCTGTGCGACCAATCGGCGGGTCGCGCACTAGAGCTTTACCAATCCCGACCCGTGACATTTCATTTGCGGCTAACTTCAAGACCGTCAAGATCTTTGATTGAATTTTGATCCCCACTCACTTTAAATTTCAAAGAATTTTCCTTACTGCTCTTCTGACAGTTTGCACTCTGTATACAAATGCCGCTTCTGTTGTTTGTTTCTAAAACTGAAGCAATATAAAATGCTATTTCTATTATGTTTGTTTCATAGAACCGTACCCACCCGCCGACAAACACTGATGAAGACACGCAACTGTCTCGGCAGAGGCGATCGGCTAGAGTCAACAAGTCCAAAATTATTGTAAGTAAATGAAACTCTCCTATCGTATTTTTATGTTTTATTTTATTTGTTTAACATAATAATACATATTAACCTTTTATGCTGTGTTTTTTGAGTTCCGTACCCAAAGGGTAAAAACGGAACCCTATTACTACCTGATACATACCTACATTGTAAATGAATTGAACGATTTATTTAATGTGTTCGATGCCTATTGTGGCAAATGTTATTATAATGGAATAACTGATTATTTCAATGACACATTATAACCATTATGTTGACTCTATTAAGATTATCCCATTTTGAATTATGACATTGACATTGATTATATAATTTTAAATTTTGACATTGATATAAATAATTGACTTGTAATTCTGGAATAAAATGAATTGAACTATTAAATTTTAATTTTGTTACGTTAGGAAAAACTGATTATATAAGTAACAATTTAAATTTTATATACTAATATTTGCACGCCTTGATTGGCAGAATATGATGATGATAAATTAGTTTAAGACACCTTTTTTTAATATTTAGTAATATATTTACTTTAAAAATTAATAAGTTGAATTAAAATGAAATATAAATATTTAAAGGCATACCCATACAATGATTATGGTTCGGAACCCTTCGTGCCCGTCTCCGAGATGACAGATGTCTGTAGCGAGGCGTTTAATTCATCTAATAATAAGTGCTAACTAAAGGCTATGGACATTTACAATCTAAAAAATATTGTAACAGCATCGCTGCATTTAGGAATTACGATATTTTGCTTTCGTGAAAATTAGTTTTGCAAGTACTATTATTTCGCGGCATGCCATGCATGACTAAGTACTCGAGGTCTTGTGAAGTCTACCAATCCGCACTTGGTCAGCGTGGTGGACTATGGCCTAACCCTTCTCATCATGAGAAGAGGCCCGAGCCCAGCAGTGGGACATGTATTGGCTGCTATTATATTTATATATTATTTCGTAGCAGATTAAACGTGACATGATAATTTCGCCCTCAAGCTCATTATTGACAATTTGATGTGCTAAACACAATATAATGTATCTGAGTGCCACAAGAGATGTTACATTCTCTAAACTTGTATCGATCGCTCGCGTAAGGTCGTCGGGACGTCGCGGCGTCGGAGGGCAGACAAAGTCGTTTGTACAATATCGACCTTACGTCTAGTCTCAGTTTGCAGCTGAATGTATCGCGCTGAAGGAAATGAAGCTTTAGCTACGCCATTTTCGGTACGTTGAAGTGACCGTATATATAATTTTTATTTTATTTTATTTTATTTTATTAGGGGAGCTAACAGCCACACACAAATAATTGAACAAAATAGGTCAGCAAACGCCAATTACAAGCTTCCACATACAGTCAGCAACATAATGGTAACATTACAAAATTTTAAATTAAATCACTATATAGTTGTTAAAAGAAAAGAGTACCCAACTGACACCTTAAAACTTAATATAAAAAAAAAATGAAAAAAAAGGCACATGCCTACAAAAAAATACACACAACAGTATCTAAAATTAAATTTAGTAATTACAAATCTATACATTTTTAACAAAGTAATTCGTTAGATGGGTTCTAGCAGAATGTTTACTAGTAGTAAAGAGATCAAAATGACTGTCAACATTCAATTTGTTAAATTCACAAAACACTCTAGGCATAAAGCTATTTATTCTAAAGTTTGAGCGGCTCGGAGGTCTGTATAACAAGAGATTTTTGCGTAAATTTCTTTGTGGTATTCGCAACTTAATCTTTGAGAGAAGCTCTGGACAGTCAATCATACCCTGGGCAATATTGAGAAGAAAAGTTATGTCCGAAATGTTTCGTCTTTCATGCAAAGGAAGAATATGCAATTTAACACAACGCTGCTCATAGGTGAGATCAGTTAGATGGAACAATTTAAATTTAAAACCTAAGTATCGAATGAATTTTCTTTGAATCATCTCGATATCATTCGAGTAGCAAGCATATCGTGGGTTCCAGATCTGTGAAGCATATTCCAGGTGACTTCGTACATAGGAACAATACAGTATTTTGATGTTTTTCATATTTCTGAAGTCCCTGGAACAGCGAATCAAGAAACCTAAAGCCCTAAAAGCTTTGTTGACCACATGGTTAACATGGTGATCAAATAACAACTTGCTATCATGCACTACTCCCAAATCTCTTGCAACAGTTTTCCTCTCCAGTTTATGGTTTTTGATTAAGTAGTCGAATTTATATATATGGCGCTTACGTGTAAAACTCATAGTAAAACATTTAGATGCATTCAAATCTAGTTTGTTGTAGTGACAATATAAATCAAGACGTTGGAGGTCATCCTGCATTAAGTTAGCATCTTGAACATTATTAACTGAACAAAATATTTTCATGTCATCAGCAAATAACAAAAACATTGAGTTTAAAAAACAGGAGCCAATGTCATTGATGAAAATAACAAAAAGCAGGGGGCCCAACAAAGAACCTTGAGGGAATCCTGAGGGGATTTTGACCCATGACGAAACGTAGCCACTCAACACTACAGCCTGAGACCTGTTCAGGAGATATGACGAGAACCACCTATGGAGACCACCGTGAATACCAAGATCTAGAAGTTTTGAAAGGAGGATTTGGTGGTCTATACGATCAAAGGCTTTACTATAATCGGTATAGACCACGTCAACCTGGTCGCCACTATCCATATTACTGGTTAGGTACTCATTGAATACCAGCAGATTGGAAGCAGTCGACCTACCCCTCAAAAAGCCGTGTTGTTCGGGTATAAACACAGATTTTATTGAATCATAAATTTGATTGTAAACTACACGCTCGAGAACCTTCGCAAGTAAACATAATTTCGATATAGGCCTATAATTTGAAACTGCGGTCCTCGACCCACTCTTGTGAATAGGTGTAACGAAAGCTGATTTCCACACATTTGGCACAACACCTTCATTCAATGACCGTTGGAAAAGCATAGTGATAGGCGTAGATAGGGCTCCAGCACAAGCAATCAAAAAAGTGGCTGGTATTAGGTCGGGACCGGCAGACTTGCATGGGTCCAGTGTCTTTAAAAGCTCATGGACCTGTTCCTTTTTGACCTGAAAAGTGGAAATGTCACAGACTTGGCTACTGGTTAACATGGCAGAGTGCGGTGGCATAGAAGTATTGTTATTAAAATTGGATGCAAAATAATCCGAGAATAGCTCACTAATGCCTGGTCCAGTATCACTATGCAAATCGGCATAGGTCATAAGTGCTGGGTAGTTGCTGTTACCTCGTTTGTCCTTAATATATGACCAAAAACGCTTAGGGTTTTCGGTTATAGATATTTCAATACTCATAATATAATTTTTGTAACATGTATCTTCCATCCTCTTTAATCTGTCACGAAGTAAGTTAAAAGTGATTCCATCAGACCTATTATTATAAGTTTTATATTTTTTAAAGTATCTGAATTTTTCTTTAATACATTTTATCAGTGCACCGTTGTACCAAGGAGGGTAACGGGTACTTTTGGGCAGGCGCGAGGGAATATATTTGTCTCTAAGATGGTACAATGTATCATAGAAAGCACCCACAGCATCATCAAAGCACTGAGCACTAAGCAACGCCTCCCAGTTGAGATCAGTAAGTTCTCTGCAAATGCTACTGTAGTCTCCACGCTGATAGCAAAATGTTGTACGCGGACGCTCCTTGAGTGAGATTGAAAAAAGAAATGAAAGTTTGATTAACAGGCTTTTATGATAGGGATCTTCACTAACAAGTGAGTCGGAACAGGCAGACACGGAAACATGGTCATTGCATAAAACTAGGTCTAATACTCCACCTATATGATTTTTGTGTGAGTTATATTGGATAAGGCCGCATTCGCTCAGTTTATCAATGAAATTGTTATGCTGCGCGTTACTCGAGCGTGCAGCCTGAAAACCATCATGATGCAATACCCACTGAATGTCGCTCATATTAAAATCACCGATTACCAAAAAATGATCAGTTGCATTCATTTCAAATAAACTTGTAAGTTTGTTTAGAAAGTTGTTAAGCTGTAAATAGAACGAATTACCCCTATTCTGCTGACATAAATATAACGTGCAGATATGCACTTTAATGACTTCATTTTGCAAATTGCGGGATCTTAGCGTTACCCAAATATCCTCAGCACGTGACCTCCAATCTAGGTTATGCTCAACATATAGATGACGTAGAACGGCGATTAGTACCCCACCTCCCTTAGATTGGTCTGTGAGGGTATAATCTCGATAAGGCTGCGGTTCCACTAGACTGTGCATAAGTACAGACGAATGTTGCTAAAACAAATATAATTTCTTCATTTCGCCTTGCGCTGAGTAAGGCTAGATATATGAAGTAATTCTATTGGGCTTAACAAACACATTCTATGCATGGTATACTGTGGTAATGTAGCCTAAGATAGTTACAGAAAACCGTGTACGTGTTTTCTGACGATGTGTTAAATAATTTCACCTCCAACTTTCTGTGGACTGCAGATTTCTTGACAGAAAAACAATGATACGAAATCAATAAATATTCTAAATCATTTAATTCATAAATAAAACATCTAACTAGCCTTTCTATTTAAAGGATAACACGGAATCGGACTCAGATGACGACAATTCGAACAACCAAACAGTCGTCGAAAAGAAACCAGCAGAGAACAAGAAGGAAGAAGAACAGAAGATGGAAACAGAAGACACCGTCAAACAAGAAGATAAAGAAGTCAAGACTGAAAGAGAACAGCCTGTACAAGGACAGGATAGTGAAAGGTTTGTGCAAAACAAATGCTTCAGAACAATAAAAAGCAATTCCTATAACGCTATATTATAGTAACTGACTCAAGAATTTTGAATTTTAAATATCGTCACTTCTACGACAAATTTACAAGTCTGTAGTTTTAGTAAAATCAACTTTGAGGTGACATTTATGTCTATAGTAAGGCCAACGAGACGAGATAAAAAATGTAAACAAATGTTCAGGGGTTCAAAACATTTTTATTTGAATTAATTGAATTATTGTTGTGGATTGGGTTGAGGTAAAGAAACCAGGCGAAAAGGAAATAAATTATATTAAGAAAATAAGAAATAAACTAAAGAAACACTAGATAACTAAAAGACTGACAAGGAACTTATATTGTCAAAAACATAAAAAATATAACATAAATATATTAAAACTAAGTAATAACAGCAAAAATCAAAAATAAAACTAACAGAAACGGAATAATAACAACAAAAAACCAAGCAAATACGGAGACGAAAAAATATGTATAACTTAACTTTCAACGCAATCCAAACAGGAATGAACTTGATCACAAAATGGCGGACCAAATGTTGACAACTGCGGTACTGACTGCTTTCCTGTACCACGAAACACACAACGACAGCTGTTGTCGATCAATTGACGTCAACTGCGCGTACGAATGATAAGGACAGAGATAATAATCCTTCGCTATCGCAATGTAACTCAGTAACGGTCCGTTTGTTTACATTCTTTATCTCGTCTCGTTGGCTATACTATAGTTGTTTTTTATCCTTTTATGGTGGATAGGTACGCGTTTGATCACGATCTCTCCTGATGGTAAGAGATGATGCGGTCTACGCTGGAGAACGCTTACCTATGAGATACCTATTCACTCTTGCTTTGAAGACACCCAGGTTGTACTTATGTGGCAACACAGACTTGGGCAGTGAATTCCATTCTGTTCTGTTCTAATGGCATTACTTTTTGCGTAGGAGCTGCATTTTTTACCGAGTCGTAAGTTTTCCGTAGAGGTGACGATATACCTATTTTACTATCGCGTAACTCGCACTTGGTCGTTTTGAACCTTGTCATCCTAAGAATAAGGTTCAAAAATGCAAACAAATTAATGAACTCGTCTATACATAGACCGTTGAATAGTCCCATTATATAGGCGCCAAATTTGATTTTATATAATCGATTTTTATAATCCATGTCTAGCAAAAATGTTTTGTTTGCAGTAACCAAGCACCTACTCAGACCAGAAGAACAAGGCGAAGTGGACAGCAAAAGAAGGGAGATAGTCACCGAGATTCTGGTAAGAATCTGTAACAAGAAATATTAAAAAAAATAAATGCATCTCATTATCTATCGAGCCTATTACATTGGGGTCGGCTTTTAGTCTAACGGATTCAGCTGAACATCAGTATTTTACGTGGAGCGACTGCCATCACACCTCCATAACACAGTACGAGGTAATACAATACTCTATTAGACTAGTTGTCAGACTTTCTGGCATCTGACTACCCGTAACGACTGCCATAGATCTTCAAATAAGGAAGAAAACTCATTATGTTAAAGATGGCCACCCATCTACGGCCGACCTCGGTTAGTATGGCTTAACCTGCAATATAGATCAGTCCACGCGGCTTAGATTTGGCTACGAGCTCCTCCTAAACACCTGCAAATATTTTAACGTAATGTCCAAAAAATCGCTATCAAGGGACGGTGGCCCTGTTGTAACTAACTTTTATAATTTCCACTCTTCAAATCCTATCCATTGATACCCATATCAACAAGATTACAAATAAAAACAACATCCTTCATCTTGGAATGGCAGCCATATTGAAATTATAGATTTCAAGATTCAGAGCGCATTTTAACCCAGATTTAGGCTTTCTTATTAATTATTTTATAGCATTTAGCTATGCTTAGAAAATTATACTTAGAAACAGTAGCAAAAATTCTGGGACCGGCACGATTTGAACCCGCGACCTTCAGCACACCGTCGACGTCATGAAATGACGTCATATCGTCATACAGTTGAGAAATTTAGGGTCCTGGCAAAAGGCGATCGTAGCAGGTTGGTTAAAGCGGCTGCCCAGTGTGCAGAAGATCGCGTGCATAAATTTTTAACTGTTTCTTTGTGCAGATTTTGGAGGTTTATAAAGAAATAATATAAATATCAGTAACATCTATGTGTTCAGAATCGTCATCATCAGAGTCAGGCAGCGATCTGACCCTGAGCCGCGCGCCGCGTCGCTCGAAGCGCACGCGCAAACCTAAGCCTGCCTTCGTACAGATAGCTCAGGATGAGAACAGATCTAGGGGGAGAGGTAACATTCATTGTTTCTAAAATCCTTACTAATTAAATGAGAAACTAACTTTGTGTCTGTCTGTCTGGCTGTCTGTCTGTCTGTTCGTCTGTTTGTCTGTTACGCTTTCCTGAATAAATTATAAAAAAAAATAAAAAAAAATTACTGAACTGATTTTCATCATCATCATTATCATCAGCCAGTAGCAGTCCACTGCTGGACATAAGCCTCTCCCAAGGTGCAAACTGATCTTGGCAAAAATGAATTATAAATTTAAAAATTGGCATTGTTATAGTTTAAAACCTAAGCTACTTTGTAATATATTTTTTTTCTCTTATGCTTTTCCTGTAACATAGCAATCTGTTTATTTTTTTTTATTTTTTATTTATTATTATTTTTCGCTTAATGTGGTCATGTATTTGGCATATAAATCTCATTATGTCGGTAGGGAAGTGTAATCTATCAAACAAACCGCGATAAAAAAGGGAATATAATTTTTCTGATTAGACATTTATTATAATTGGAATGTTTGCTTTGTTACAGCTAAAACATTTACCATCAGAAAGAAACCGTACTGTTTAAGAGAAAGGAAGCCCAAAATACTTCGTCGAAAGACAATCAGATGTAAGTTCTATGCTACTTATTATTGAGAATATTTAGCTAGGAATAGTAGTTCATTTTCTAAACGAAGATTGATGTCGTGATAGCAATTTAAACCTTTACAGTTTGTTATAAAGTTCATCTTTGTTTGCAGCACAATCGCCGTCCAGTTCAACTAGTAGTAGCACGTCCAGTTCAGACACGGAGGAGGATCTAAACGTTTCCATGAAGAATAAAACTAAGGGCAGGTATGTAGAACCATCTAAGAGTGCCGCTCCGTCATTTCACGTACAGACGTTAATGATGATATATTCCTTGAGTTGTATCGACGCACGAATCATGACGTGCGCCATAGTCGCCGCTACTGTGTCGACGCACGAATCACGACGTGCGCCATAGTCGTCGCTTCTGTGTCGACGCACGAATCACGACGTGCACCATAGTCGTCGCTTCTGTGTCGACACACGAATCACGACGTGCGCCATAGTCGCCGCTTCTGTGTCGACGCACGAATCTGTGTACTGTGTCCGTTATTATAAAGTTTCCTATGTATAAGACATGTAATGCTCATTATTATGTTATATTAATATTTTTTTAGGCAAAAATCGAAATCGACCGATGATAAGAAGACAGACAGAGCATTGAGGGATATACAACCAGTAGAAGTTGATGGTAGTGTCCGATTTACTTCTGTAAGTAAATATTTTTGCTCCATTTCAGTACACTGTCCTGATTTCTTAGATATTAAAGTTGAAAAATTAAGTATCCAGCAGGATTTGAACCTGCACCCCCTGGATAAACGCCCCAGGCGCTTTGCTAATTCAGCCATGGATTCATATGCTGCTAGACTCGAAATTTTTCAACTTTAATATTATATAAAATACAAAAAGGCATAGCAAAGCTATAATTTGCTTTTTAATATGATGGTCTTGCTTATTCGTTATTCTTGTGTTCAATGTTAATAATATTTTAGACGTTCTTTTACGGATTGTAAAGGAACTTCTAATCAGATGGTTTAGACGTTAATTTATGACAGTGTTTTGCTTTAATGCAGTGTGACAGCATAAACAGTATTCTTGTAGCATCAACTGTAATACATTTTTTTTCACAGGTTGGTGGTCTCGAAGAGCATATAAAATGTTTACGAGAAATGGTCCTATTTCCTCTAATGTACCCGGACCTCTTCAACAAGTTCCGTACGCGACCGGCCAAGGGTGTGTTGTTCCACGGCCCGCCCGGCACCGGCAAGACCTTGCTAGCGAGAGCGCTGGCTAACGAGTGCTCGCTTGTGGGAGGGAGAAAAGTGGCCTTCTTTATGCGGAAGGGAGCGGATTGCTTGAAGAAGTGGGTGGGGGAGAGTGAGAGGCATTTGAAGCTGCTGTTTCAACAGGTAAGATTCCTTCTTCTTCTTTTTCGTCGATGGCTGAGTAACCACTGTTATGCCACTGTTATGGCACTCTCATCGGCGTTCATGAGCGCCTCACACGTGCCTTACGGGGACATGTGCGTCTTCTATCGCCCGCAAAAAAAAATCAAGACGCTCTAAGTAATTGTTACTCTATATACATTTCTAAAAACAATTCCAAAACCATTGTAACATCTAACAAATTGTTGTGACAATGTTTTGCCAACCAATCATCGCTGGAAAAGAATTGTATTGTTAGTGTTAGGTTAGTTGTTTGGCCGCAGGAAACGTGACTTACAACATACCATAACATTTACCTCTGTATTACTCAGAAGAGTTAGGCCATAATGAACAACACCCATACCAGTTATATTAGGGGTTTATCACCATCTATCGGATACAATTATAGACGTGTTGCTACTGAGACATTACTAACGGCAAAACCCAAATTACACATTTGCCCAACACGAAAATTGAACTCTAGATCCAATAAGTATATATACATATTATGTATAAAGGTTGCCTGGCAGAAATAGCGTCAAGCAATAAGGCCGTCCTTTGCATATTGTTGTTGTCTTTCAATAGTTGTCTTTAGTTTGTAATAAAATTTATCTATCTATTTATGTACTAGTGTCAGTTATTATAACACCCATCGTACAAGCTCTGCTTAGTTTGGGACTAGAGGTTGTTGTGAGACTGTTGTGTGATGTATTAATTTATTTATTATCTATAGTAATTGTTTATCTTATTAATGTTTTACGATTTCAG
The DNA here is from genome assembly GCA_905147285.1 of Hypena proboscidalis. Lineage (NCBI taxonomy): Eukaryota > Metazoa > Arthropoda > Insecta > Lepidoptera > Erebidae > Hypena > Hypena proboscidalis. Next base: position 5,997,044 of record LR990143.1, read on the forward strand.
GCCAACAAAATGAAGCCATCAATAATCTTCTTCGACGAGATCGACGCCTTAGCGCCCGTTCGCAGCGTGAGGCAAGAACAGGTGCATACCAGCGTTGTGGGGACCTTGCTGGCGGAAATGGACGGCTTGTGCGACAGGTATATTTACGATTTTAGTTTCAGACAATTAAGATTAAAATGTTTGGATTGGATTAAAATTAATTATCCAGATTATTATTGTACTGCCTCGATGTGCTAGTGGTTAGCGTTTGCTCCTCTCACTGTGAGGTCTCGGGTTCGATTCCCGGGTCGGGCAAAGTCTTATTTGTGAACTTTCTCTCCTGGATAGGCTCACCCCTTATCCCATGGGACTAAAACAGGTGAAATGTGAGTGTTGTACACCTCTGCCACACCTTTCTGGTTAATATAAACGTGATATTATGTTATTTAATTGTTTAGTGGACAATACAAAGCATCCGTAAGACATTATATACATTTGATAAATTGACTTATTGTACTAGGAAAAGTTGTTCCTGGTTTTTCTCAGTTTTAAATCTCTAATATAACTTTTCAGCTTAGGCATATGCGTTTGAATTCAACTTCTATTGTATTAGTTATTAAAATTTAGATGATATGAAAAAAAAAACAATTTGCTACACTCTGGGTTCCATTATAGAAATCTATTGATGAAGATGAGTACACGGTTGGCGTAGTGGTTAAAGCGGTTGCCCTGCCGCTTTCAACTACGCTGATGTTGTGGGTTCGATCCCCACACGGGACAAATCTTTGTGTGATTCGCAAAGATTTGTTCTGACTCTGGGTGTGCTTTGTGTCTGTGAAATGTATGTTTGTAAACACCCTCGCGACACAGGAGTTATTCCTAGTGCGGGCATCGTTTAAAAAAAAAAATATAAGACTGCATTTAAATCCGTTGCGTAGTTTAAAAGATATAGCTACAGTTTTATACTACATAGAGATTAATACAAACATTCTGTCTTCAGAGGCGAAGTAGTAATAATCGGGGCCACCAATCGCCTGGACGCGGTCGACCCCGCCCTCCGCCGCGCCGGGCGATTCGACCGAGAACTGCACTTCCCTCCACCGCATGCAGCAGCTAGGAGAGACATACTACACATATACACTAAAGATTGGATGCCCAAGCCTAGCGAAGATACCCTGGATTATGTCTCTGAAGTTACTGGAGGATATGGAGGTAAGCCAGCAAGTCACCAGCTCTTCTCGTGATGTAATACTCATCGGAGCTGGTACTTGGATTGATTTTAATAAAAATTTCTAAGTTGAATTAAAGTCAATCTAAGCTCCGGTGTCAAATCATTTTATTGCAATAAGTATTATAATTTAACTGGTAAAGTTTTTTTTTTTTTGTATTTTGATGTTTGTTATTACGTGTTGAAGCGCCTCTTGAGGCCCATGGAAATAAATGATTTGATTACTGATTTCTAAGCATTCGTATTCTCTACAATATTTTTTTGAAACTATTCCCTACTTTTTCGGCTTATTGTCTAATAGATTTAGACGAATATTTTAATATTTTTAGTAGAATAGCCTCCATTAGACCTCCACAAACCAGGATGCGGTGATACGAAACTCTTTGTTAGACTTTCTGGCAGAGCCTATTAGCTACGACTGACTTCGATCTTCAATTGTTAACCGGTACCGACGACTTAACGTGCTCCCCGAGGTACAGAGGAAAACTCGTTATGTTGAAAGATAAAGGGATAGGGATTTATTCCGACCCATAAAATATAACCGACAGAATTTTAAAGTGACGCAACTACACAAGTTACACTTGAAAAAAGTATGCAGCTGTCATTTTTATTCTATTCTATTCTATTTTTATAAAAATGGCTCCATCGGTTATCGATGATTTTGCCAACAACAAGGTAGAAAGTAAGGTCCAGTTTGAGCCAACCATTTTTATTTATATGAGTTATGCTTATCCTGCTAATAAGGTTTATCTACTACCTATTAAATTGGCGCCTTATCTAACAATCTTCGCTCAAATTAATCTTTATTTCTTTTTCAGGTTCTGATTTGAAAGCCCTGTGTTCCGAGGCAGTATTAAAGGCATTAAGAAGAGTATATCCACAAGTGTATGAAAGTGAACATGCATTACTTATTGACCCAAAAAATGTAAGTAATTTTAAACACCTATTGGATTTTTCTTTTAAATAATATTAAAGTTAAAAAATTAAGAATCCAGCATGACTCGAACCTAGGTGCCAATTCAGCTTAATTTGGCTGAATTGGCAAAGCACCTGGGGCGTTTACCCAAGGAGTGCAGGTACGAGTCCTGCTGGGTTCTTAATTTACAATTTTTTATTATATAAAATACAATAAAGCATAGCAACGCTATAATTTTCTTAAAAATATTACTTGTATAGGATTTTTCATATTAAATGTTTCCAGTAGGTTATAATTATCATGCACTACAGTAGAAAAAAACAAATGGACGAGATTTGTGAAAGCTCAGCCACAAGATGTCTCAGATGATGACTTGTTATTAATGGCTCTACTTGTCGAAAATTAAATTCAACAACCAGATACTTTTATAGGATTGTGTTGCATGATTATTAAAGTATTTTTTGACTTTTATAGTAAACTCTATTTGACTTAGAATTTAACTCGCTCGAAGGAAAGTTATTGACCTCGCTGATCGCCTTTTTTATTTAACTAGCTGCCCCGCGCGGCTTCGCCCTCGATAAAATGTTGCCCTCGAAAATATTTTAAAAGTATCCTATGTCCTTCTCCCGGTTCTAAGCTACCTCCCCACCCATTTTCAGCCAAATCGGTTCAGCCGTTCTTGAGTTATAAATGGTGTAACTAACACGACTTTCTTTTATATATATATAAGATGTCACTCAACTTTCACACTAACTAAGCAGAACTTGTAACGTTTGCCTAAACGTATAGTCAAAATGTAAATCACTAAAAATAAATAAAAATGAAGTGTCTGTTTTTAATGTCAAACAAGGAATTCCACACAATCCAGTTTTTATTTTTTTTTAGTAATTTGAATAAACTTATCTTCGGCTTGACCGGTCCTGCTGTTTAGAAGATTAGCCAATACAAACAGACAGACAGACAAAAAATACACAAACTAGATTTTAGGTAAGATATCGTCAGCGAATGCCACGCGGGTGAAGTCGCGAGCTAAAGCTATTGTCCAGAGATAAAACGATGGTAATGAGTATCTATCTACAAAACCATTTGACAGTAAACTTGTCCATTACAGGTAGAAGTAACCCGCAGAGATCTCCTGAACGCGATGCAGTCCCTGGTAGCGGCCGGCGCCCGCACGAGTCCGCTGGCCGCCAAGCGCCTGCAGCCGCACTGCGTGCCGCTGCTGCACGCGCAGCTGCAGAGCGCCGAGAATGTACTGCAGAACGTGTTCCCGCTGTACTCCGACCCTGAGATACGGTACATGATGCAGTTATTTGTGTAACAAGAGAGCAAAAGTCACGAGCGTAGCGAGTGATTCTAGGTTAGAATCTTGAGCGTAGTCAGGGACTTTTCACCTCAGCAGCTTGAAGTTGTAGTATGGGTACTATACCCATACTACAAGTTCTGCTTAATTAGTGTGAAAGGCAAGCAGTAAGCAAAGATCAACTTTGCTTCGACTGAGAGCAAAACTCGAAGAAAAATAGAGGTTTGTTCACTGTTTTCATACAACAAAGAACGACTTTTCAGTTGCTGAAGTGACAAATATATTAAGTCCTTACCTCATGCGGTAGGTATCGGTAGCTTAGTAGATCAGGCGACAACAGTTGGTAGAGCGAAATCCAGTTAATTAATCAACTGACATTATGGCTTACGAATGCTTTGTATCATCTACCCATTGTAAACAATTAAATATTAAATCAAAACAAACAACAAATTTCAATCTGTACAAACAGATTGAGCTCGCCTGTTTGAGGCCACACGTTCTCAAAGTGCTGGTATTTATTTTGGCCAGAAGTTGAGCATTGCCATACAACGTGGCAATGCTGCTAGCATTTTGGGAACATTGCCCACTGGTAGCGGTCTTTTAGACTAGGGTTGTACATAGTTTTAGATGTAGTCATTTATTTTTAGGTTAATAGGAATATTCTTTTCTTTTTTCAAATTCAAATCATTTATTTTCATAGGCCCCAGGAAGCGCTTGAACACGTCAAAACATTACAAAAAATTATATAACAATAAATAATAAATAATACTAATTACAATGATTTGAATAACCGGGGCTTAGATTAATTTTAATCAAACTGTTTAGAATCGAATTAATATCAATCCAAGTACCAGCTCCGATGGGTATTGCATTATGAGAAGAGCTGGTGAGAAACTCATGGGCACCATCTTTTAAAATGAAAAATATAACAATATAAAAGTATGTATAAAAGTCACATAAGAAGAGCAATTCATTTCCAAATACTATTATCATTTATGTAGTATTTTTAAATATCAATAATATTTCATTTAATTACAGAATGGGTGACCCGTCTCTATCGCAGAGCGCGTTGCTATTAACAGGAGAATGCGCGGAGACTCACATAGCGCCGGCGTTGCTAGCTCAGCTAGAACATTGCACTGTTAAAGAACTTAGTATGGCCACGCTGCATTCTGCCCATACGTTTACTCAAGAACAGGCGCTCATATCTGTGAGTATATCCTAACTAATGTTATAAAGTGACTCTGTTTATTTGTTACGCTTGCACGCCTAATTTTCTGAACCGATTAATTTGGTATAAAGGTAGATGGGACCTTAAGGTAGAGTATAGGCTACCTTTTAACAATGTTGCACGCAAGCGGAGTCGCTGGCAGAAGTTAGTTGCTTATAATGGCATTATAGTAGTCTCCAACGGACAAAAGTAAAGGATAACCCCAATTTTGGCACAAATCTTAAAGTGCCGTCAAAGAAAGTGATGATTTTTAGACCTGTCTCCTTAGCTTATATTCAATGGGGCAAAATTGAGAAAAAACACGATTTTTGTTTTTAAGTTATAATTGTTAAATAGGTTTATAATAGGTACCTGCGAAAATATTTATATTTAAGGATATAAGTAATGTCACCCAATATTGTCCCCCACAGCCTGAAGGAAATTTTGTATGGCACCAAAACTGTGGGGCTATTATTTACGGTTTTCTTTAAATTTAAAAACACCATTTAGGGGTACATTTTCAGTAACATGAACTGTACGAAACAACGGGTTTTATTTTGATTACCATACAAGTTGGTGCCCTCCTTTTACCTACCCTTTGTACGAATACTTATTCAGTACCATATAGATTAACACATTCTTAACATTTAAATCCTATGCTAATTTAACAAATGTATGATTATAGAAATTTACAAAAAAAATGTTAAGGAAATGGCCAAAAATCTCCTGCACTAGGCTAGGCCTGTCTTGCAGGAGGTGTTTAAATAATATACAGGGTGTTTTTGCAAATGGGCCTTAGGTGGCCAAATTTTTTAAGTTATTTTCCGTTCCTGCAGGTGTTCTCGGAGTGTCGTCGCGCGGACCGCGGCTGCGTGCTGTTCGTGCGCGCGCTGGCGGGCGTGTGGCAGGCACTGGGCGCGGCGGCCGCGCTGCTGCCCATGCTGCTGCGGGCGCGCGCGCACGGGCCGCGCACGCTGCTGCTGGCCACCGCCGACTGCCGCCACGACCAACTGCCGCACGAGGTACCTCATCCCGATCGTTACGTGTACTCTCTGTCTGAAGCGCTATTATTCAATATCGTCCCTTAGCCTACAACACCGCTCAAGTCGAAAATTGGCGGGTGTCACATTTTAATTCTGTTGGATACAGCTGCTCGTTCCGCGTCCATTGGTCCATTGGTCACGTGATGTAAGTTTCGACCGATTAGATGCAGTAATCCGATTTTTTATAATAGACAGTTCTTTTGGTCTTCTATAAAGTTGTTCAAAATGACTTATGCGGTGTTGTTAGCTAAGGAACGATATACACTGAAGATAAACGCTGAATGCACATTCGTCGGCAGGTAAACCAGCTGAATATATCAATTTTTAATTTTTGTTGACTGAAAACATAATGAATACTTGCAAGATTACAAGATTAAGCCAATTCTTACAAATCGCTACCAATAAATATGCGACGTTTTGTTTTAAATTAAATAATTCATATTTATACTTAATTTAAAAAAAAACTACAGATTCGTTGTTCGATGCAAATAGTCTATAATTATATACATCTATTATTTTAAAGCTTACAGTTGGAAGCAAGCGTCAGCGTCATAAGAAAAAAACGTGACGACACGAGACGTTAACGCGCGGCTCTTTTCTATTAAAATATGTTAACATACGTCCAGCGCTGACACTGACGCTTGCTTCCAACTGCAAGCTTAACTTATCTTTAAAGTTTTAATAGTTGAGTTTTAGTAATTTACCTTTTACTTTCAGTTGCAAGAACTATTCCCGATATACAAGGAGTGCGTGTACCGCATGCGTGAGCCGAACGCATCAGAAGTCATTAGTTTCTTAAAGCCCGTCCTCGCTGAAGCGCTGCTCGATCCACCGCCACAAGAATCGGATGAACCGCCGCCACCTTTACCTAGAGGTATGATATTCTTATAGACATGGCCATTTCATCTTCATCTTCTGAGTCTTTACCCAATTACTTTACAGTCGGCTTCTAGTCTAACGGATTTAACTGAATATCAGTATTTTACGTGGAGCGACTGCCATTAGACCTCCACAACCCAGTACGAAGTAATATGATACTCGTTTTTAGACTTTCTGGCATCTGACTACCCGTAACGACTGCCATAGATGTTCAAATGGCAACCGGGACTGACGGCTTAACGTGCTCTCAGAGGCACGGAGGAGCTCGTTATGTTAAAGATGGTCACACATCCACGGCAAACCGCGCTAAGCATTGCTTTACCTGCAAGATCGATCGGCCCGCGCGACTTGGACTTAGGTTTAAAGAATTTATTTCCCATAAGAACAAAAGTTCACTTAAAATGAGAATCTAATTACAATATGTTTTAAACTTAAAATTAACATCATCTTCCCCCAGCATTATCTAACCTGTTTACAGTGCCGGTTCTACCACTACCAGCGCCCTGGGCGAGATTTATACGGCGCCCCCTAACTGCAATTCAAACCCATATGAAAAAAACCGGCCAAGTGCGTGTCGGGCCACGCGCAATAGGGTTCCGTAAATAAACATAAATAAATAAATAAACGTAGCGATTACCGACAAAAAGCCAAAAAATCAAATTTTTTTTGCCAGCAAAAATAACTTTGTTTTTCATAGTGTTTTATGGAATTTGTATCAATAACAAAGTTATAATTTGCGGTTGCTGAAAAAGTGTTATATCTCAAAAACTGCCTACTGTATCTCATTCAAAACAATTTTGGTTGAAAGTTTTTATTAAAATCTATAATATAATTCTTTTTAGATTTTTCACTCCTGTGGTTTAAAAGTAAGACACTCAATTTAGCACTTTGAAAGTGTATATCTTTGGAACGATTGACATTGAAAAAAAATGGTTCTAGAAACCTCAATATAATTTTTAAAGACCTATCTATAAACACCCCACACGTATAGGTGAAATGAAAAAAAAAATTGTTTCAGTTCAATGTATGGGGAGCCCCCCTGTAATATTTTTTTTTTTTTTTTTTGTGTAAAAATCGTAAAGCGGTTAACAGAATACATCTACCTACTTAGTTTCAATTGTGTAGTCGTACGGACGGACGGACGGACGGACAGACAGACAGACAGACAGACAGACAGACAGACAGACAGACAGACAGACATGACTAATTTATAAGGGTTCCGTTTTTTGCCATTCGGCTACGGAACCCTAAAAAGCTAATAAAATTTGACTATCCAAGCCTTTGTCGGCGAACTCTTTTATTATTTTATCAAAATCGAGGTTTTCAGCAATTTCATTCTCGATTGACTAAGTTGCCAAGTTTGTCAATCAGGATTACAAAATTGTCGATCGCAGAAAGGTTTTTATCAGCTTAAGCTTAGAAAAACGCCTCTCCCCACTAAAATGAGCTGATGAAAACTAGAATGAGCTGAGTGTGTGCCGCTTCGTCAAAAATTACATAAACTCTCTCTAATTTAAACGTAAAAAACCGGCCAAGTGCGGCCAACTATACATCTAAACAAATGTTTTTCTATATTCTTTATTATATTGGAGTTGATTGAATGAAAAGTAAAATGAGGGTAACGATTTATAACGTATAAAAAAAAAGTATGTATTAGATCTCGTTCAAACCAATTGTCGGTGGAAGTTTGCATGGTAGTACATCATAATAATATATTATTTTACATTTATCATTCCCTTATTTTAGAAGTTATGGCGTTAGGCGCTGTCTCCACAAGCGAGTGAATCGCAGCGATATTATCGTCGTGCCACGTTATTCTATACACTCTCTATGGAGCCATCTCCACACGGCGATATTATCGCCGCGATCCGACGAGTGGCAACGAGCGTGCGAAACGTCATTACATCGTCGCTAGCCCGTCGCTACTCGCAGCGGGCTCGCCGCGCTCTCGCGACGAGCGCGCAGCGGGCGCGCTGTCAAACGTAACTGAATTCTTTCTTTTACAACGCGTCGTCAAGGAAACGCGGCGATACCGTTACGAGTCGCCGCGGAAACGCTGCGATTCCGTTACGACTCGCGACGATACGCGACGGAATTATCGCTCGTTCGTGGAGATTCTCCGACGATATAAGGGCGGACTCGTCGCGATTCTCTCGCTCATGGAGACAGCGCCTTATTTATTCAATTAAGAAAAAAAAAAAAATAGAAACCTCAATATAATTTTTGAAGACCTATACATAGATACACACGTATGGGTTTGAAAAAAAAATTAAGTTGCAGTTCTAAGTATGGGGAATCCCAAAAATGTATTGTTTTTTTTTCTATTTTTGTATGAAAATCTTAATGCGGTTCACCGAATGCATCTACTATCCAAGTTTCCACAATATAGCTCTTATAGTTACGAAAAAGGGGGTGTGACATACGGACGGACAGACGGACAGACATTTCGAATCCATAAGGGTTCCGTTTTTTGCCATTCGGTTACGGAACCATTAAAAGAGATAGATAATGTTTTCTCGATGTTCTCGAGTTTCTCACCAGCTCTTCTCATGATGTAATAATACCCATCGGATCTGGTACTTGGATTGATTTTAATTCAAGTTGAATTAAAGTCAATCTAAGCTCCGGTGTCAAATCATTTTATTGCAATAATAATTACAATTTAATTAGCTAAGTTTTATTTTCATTTTGTATAATTTGTATTTTGATTTTTGTTTTGACGTGTTCAAGCGCCCCTTGAGGCCCATGGAAATAAATGATTTGATTTGATTTGATGGTCGGAGATTCCCGGTAAAATTAAATACATGCAGTGCAGTGCTCCGATTTGAAGACTGAGTTCCACTCCAGTTTACGAGTTAGTAGGCCTCGCTCAATGAACGAATATAGGCGCCTGCGGTGCCCGCAGGCGCCCCTTTATATTCGGCGCTCTGGGCGGTCGCACAGCCGCGCCCAACCCTAACGCCGGCCCTGCCTGTTTACAATTTATTATTTTACAATAATTTTTTACAGATAAGAAATTAAACAAAACTATCAGTTTTTCTATTCGACGCCGTCAAAAAACAAACTAAGAGACAAATATAATACCCGTAATATTACCGTAATTAAAAGTTTCAACCTCAATTGTATTACTAGAAAATTCAGTCATTCAACACAAACAAAATGCCCTAAGTTAATGGATCTGCAAAACAGCAACCTATCCTTATTTTATTTAAGTTGCTTATCGCAAAACACTGTTATTATGTCCTTATCTCTTACTTAGCCACGAGCGTAGATATAGACATGTATTTTTGTGTGACAAGTTACTTCACTCTCCCGTATCTTTACGGCCGCATTATTCCACGCCGCTTTTGTTGGAAACCCAACCTTAACGCTTCTGGGAAATGCTAATGATGTTATGTATTAGAAATTTAAATGTTTCTTCACTGTTTATTAAAGCTCCACCACCGCCCCCTCCCCGCGAGACCGCAGAGGAGGTGACCCGTCGCAAACGCAAGGAGGACTACAAACTACGAGAGCTGAGGATATTCCTGCGGGACATTTGCCGGAAACTCGCCTCTAACCGACGGTTCTATAAGTTTACCAAGCCTGTGGATTTGGAAGAGGTAATTAATAAAAAAAAAATTTCTTTAACACGTTTACAACAATAAGTTTGTGATTGGAGCATTCTTTTAAGAAAACAATGCCTGTATTAGAAGACTCTGCTCTTCCATTACAAAATTAAAAATAGAAAGAAAATATTAATTATTTAGACATTGATATAGACATAGATAGTATAATACAGACAAGATAAACATAAGTACAGTTTGTGTGTGTGCGTGCGTGTGTATGCGTATATGTGTGCGTGTGTATGTGTGTGTAATTATAACCTATTTTAAAATTATTGACGAGTTAAGTGTGCGAGCGGCAACGTCACCAGCAACCTTAAGATTCCATTCCCTTATGATACCAATTGCGTCACTAAATCCACGCTTATATTCCTACAAGTATGATACGTCTTTCCGGCCATCTCGTGCTATCTCTTGTCTCTTTTTGGAAGCTAAGAAATACTACCTGTATTTCTCTATTGGGTGGAGTTAAGACACCGCACGCCTCGAAAATGGGTACTTCTTAACGATAAACCACGCAGGCGACGGTTCTGGTGAAAGTTAGATTTGATATATTATTATATCTTTACTAATTATAAAGATGGAATATATGGATAAAGAGGAAAGATTTTCTTCTTAGTTTGTACCATTTTTTTTTTAATATACTGGTTAATTGGTGCGGGAATAGTGCCAGATCCCAGAAATAATATAGGCTCCTTTTTATTTACCTTCCTCGCTGGCGGAGCGGCGAACGAAAGCTAGTGTAGCATATTTATACTCATGTTTTAATATCTCTAACTGTATGTATATATTAAAATTATGTATCATTTTCAGGTAACGGATTACCTACACATAGTGAAGCAGCCAATGGATTTAGAGACCATGATGACTAAAGTGGACATGCACAAGTATAACTGCGCGAAGGAGTTCCTCGACGACATCGATCTCATATGCGCGAACGCTCTCGAGTATAATCCGGATAGGTGAGTTTTATGGCACTGTATGACAGAAAATTCATACAAAAACTGTTATATACGCAAAGCTAGTTAAATAAAAGCTTGTAATTATAAGAAAATAACTGTTATGAACTTCCTCGCTGGTCTATACATGGCTAGATTAACTTATACATTTGCAGTATATTCAGGTCACATATCTCCTACGGGAAACCGTGAGAACATCTTATAATTGAAATATATAGGTTGATCGGTAACCTCGAGGTCTCGGGTTCGATGCCCGGGTCAGGCAAAAGTGATATTTGGGATTTTTCCGTCAGGAATTTCTTAGTAGCAGCACCGAGCTATAGTTATGCCAGGTGGATGGCGATAGGCTCACTAAATGGGACCTAAACATAACAGGTGAAATGTGGGTGTTATATAGCTCAGCAGAACCCATCTGGGTTATAGGCGTGATGTTATGATATGTTAACTGTGCTAAATTAAGTTATCACAACTCATTATATCCAAAAATTCACATTCGTTTTTTTTGTCTACTTTCTGAGGCCTATCTCTAAGAAGCTTTTTTAATTTGTTTTACTAATTAGATATTCTATCTCACGAAGGCCTTAAATGATAATAAATAAGGTGACGGATGGCACTGGTTGGTGACTTAAGCTTCGTTTTCCTAAGAAAGCGGTCCGTCATAATGCGGACGCAATATTACGGCCGTACACGACTTACGTAATATATATTACAGTTGTCTAAAAAACCACTACAAATAAGTAACGTTGTAGTGATGTAAACACGACACCGCTTTCTTAGGAAACCTAAGTTTGATCACCTCGCTCTTAAGTGTCTGTGAGTTTTGTGTGTATGATTCTCACACGGTACAGTTTTTAATTGCCTTTGTGTGATTTGTTCTAAGCTTGAGTATAGGTACTTTGTGTGTGTTATAGTTAATATAACGCCCGCAATATAGGTAAAGCTATGGCAAAAAGAATCGAAATTAATGTTCTTTGTATGTCCACCCAAATTATAATCAACGAACCAGTAATTTACAAATCTACAAAATACTTTCTATTGCTAGTTTCTACACAATTTTGCCAAGTTATAATTACCCTTGTAGCTTGTGTGCTTTTTTTTATTAAAAAAGTATAAAAAAACTGCCTTCGTGAGATGGAAAACTGTACCCTATTTAATACAATTTATGATTTAATTTCACCCTCTTTCTTCACAGTTTATTTTAATATGTTTATTTCTTTCATTCCTGTTCCCGGTGGCTATAGCTATCAAAGGGCTAGAGGGATGTATAGGTATGACTAACAACCACTTTGTTATAGAATTATTAGTATATTTTGTTATATTGTAAGTAAATTGCTAATTATATTATGAAGAAAATAAAGAGTCTGTTGTTTAACTAAACTGGGCATGTTCTCGTTGCATATTTATCTAGCAAGAATCCTGAAAATAAAACTGTCTTGAAATACAGCCGTAGGTAACCTACACATTCGACAATATATTGGCTGATTTAGTAAAGTGGCGAGAGCAATACGTGGCAAAGTCAAAGATTACTTACTTATTAACAGCGGTTCCACACTACATTCAATTCTTTTACTGACATGTCAAAGCAAAAGACAAGATTTAACTTTACCATCTGGTGGTTGAGTAAGTATTCTCTAAAAATTTGCCACTCTTTATAATTTATTATGTTTATGATACTTGTTGACATTTTTTTTTTTTTTTTAATAAAAATCTTTATTCAAGTTAAAAAACATACAGAGTGTGCTAAAATTAAGGGTAAACATACACAGTTTATGTTTCACAATCTGTACAAGAGATGATTTCTACCTCTTAAGCTAGGGTATACCTGTATTATAAGAGGTACTTTTTTATTTACATATATAGAAATAAAAATTGAACAGCAACAGAGTTTCAATTCACACCACACATTTTGACCCATTATTATCATTCTGATCTTGGTTCTGATTAGTCGAGAATCATACTCAGCTACCAGATGACATGAGATGATGAGCCAAAATGTATGAAAAGGAGCATGTTTGTCTATGGTTCCACCATTTGACAATAAACTTGTCCATTGACATGAGATTTGGGGAGAATCCGATTGAAGCTTGGCTTGAACTCTGATTGGGTTCTGTCCGAATCAGAGACAATAAAGCTGTCAAATTTTGACGTCAATTTTAGCTGGAACGCGCAGCTTTGCTCTCGCAGTGGGATTAATGTCATTTAAAACTTATAGTTGTCTCCAATTAAATGCCTGCTCTCTGGTCCAAATCTTATTTCAATTGTTTTGACGTATAGGAATATTATTTGTAAATATTGCGGAGGCGCTGAAACTGCGCTCGTTTTCTAATTACCCTGTAGATATGCAATGGGAATAAGGCTTAGTTTTAAACAACGGGGGCATTATATTTACATCCTCTAACCTTTTGTTTCGGATGAAACGCATGTAGTTTGCGCTAGCATGTTGAATACAATAAAATTAATCAGAAATTAGGCTTACGTTAAATTAAGTATTTAAGTAGCATGTTTTGAACGTATTTAAAAAGGAAGTCGCTTTATGTATTTATGGGTATGTTGTCAGTTTAATATTGATTAGTTAAGTAACGAAAACTGAAAGGGCGATTTGATAGGGTATTTATGTTGTTATTTAAATATAGTTTGTGTGGTATGTGGTCTCCATGACCTGTGCCAATCTCACTGGGGATTGAAAATGAAAATGAAAATATTTATTTAGGTTCAAAAAAAACAATGAGACACATAAATTCAGTAAAGAAAAAAAATAAATAAATACAGTAATTTATAATGCTGTATGCCCCAAAGCAAATTGCCCTTAATGGGAATTGGTTCAGCTTTATGCCAAACTAAAGCTTGGCGCTGGTTTTCAACCAATCCTGAAAAAAACTGGTTTCGCAGTAGCACACTGGAATCGCATTGTCTTTGGAAAACGTAATGTTGGCCTCCAGTGGACCAACAAAGTCTGTCTTTAGCCTGTACACATAAGTGGTGATCAACTGAACACGTGGTTAAATGACCTTGTAAGGCAATAAGCCTATGTTATATCAAAGTTGAGACGTAGTGTCAAATAATGGGATGAGGGCCTACTTATACCTATTTTATTTCAAGTTTTTAGGACAAAGATGTGTGTTATTGCGAGAATAAATTATTCCTTTAGTAAAATTACTACATACTGTGGTGCTTGCGTGTGAAAACTTTACCCAACTTTGTATGAAGTTCTAGCTATTATAATTTTGTATCTATATATAAGGTATCGGGATCGAAATCAAATACAATATAAAATATACGATAAGTAGTAATTTGGTAGCCTTGTATACAAATTCTAACCGCCACTTTTTACCCCAGGACATCGTCAGACAAGCAAATCCGCCACGAAGCGTGTTCACTTCGCGACCACGCGCACGCGCTCATCGACGTTGAAATGGACAGTGACTTCGAGATGGAATGCCAGGACATCGCCACGCGAAGGCGGGACGAAGGCAACATCGCCGACAATGATGTGCCAGACTTTATTTATACGGCTTCTAATTTACGTAAGTTGTACATGGTACTATCTGCAACTTATCTAAAGGTAAATGACCAACTCCTGTTCGATTTAAGAAATATCGAATCATCTCTTACTTTTTTTTTGTCCCAAACGGTTATCGATACAGACTCGATGCTATCGCTGTGTTACGTGGTCTTCTAATAACCATTTGGGTAGACAGAAAAATAAAAAAAGATAGAAAATTGACAACGGTAATTGACAATATTAACAATAGTTAAGTTAATAGTAGGCTCAAGGCGTGGGTAGGTAGGTGGTACACGGGTTTGGCGGAGTGAAGTTTTGTAAGACACTTAACTGACGCTGGTGACCGCAGACAAGAGAGAGCCGCGTCGCGCGCGCACCTGCTATATGTAGCCCACAGCGGTCTGCAGTAAGGAAGCGCATCTTCACATGGCGGTGATTCTGTATCGCGCTTCAGTCGTGAAAAGTGAAGGAAGTCGTATCAAGTGTTTCGATACATCCCGCGTTTGCATCACTTCTGTCGCACTTGCAAACGTGACTAACCAGCGACTGCAGTGATGTTGCTGCGTGTTTATAAAACGCAAGACTACATCTCTTCAAGAAGTTTCCGTGGGCCTGCCGCCTTACTGCTCGCTTTAAAGCTTCGATTTCCTAGGAAAGCGGTGTGGAATAATGCGGCCGTATTATTATTACCATGACACGATTAATATGTAATACGTTAGGTCGATCACCGCTCTCTAGGAAACCACTACATTTGTTTTACATAGGCAACGTTCTAGTGACGTCATTGTACCGTTATCTTTACGACCGCATTATTCCACACCGCTATGCTAGGAAACCGAAGCTTTACTAAGATCAATAATTTCTGAGAATAATAAGTCTTTTGCTTTTAGGCTTGAATTGTATTTTTTTTTTCAATAACTGTTTTCATTATTTCAGATCACTCGCTCCTAGACTCGTTAGTAAGCGACAAATCGCCTCGCACACCCCACAATGGAGACAAGAGTGACCCTCACGCCTCATCCAAGCGCAAGCGCAGACGAATGAACGCCTGGTCTAAAGGATTAGTCGTCAAACGACCTAGAACTTCAAGGGTGAGAAACAAGTTTTTATTAAATTGTTTTTATCTTTTTACTGCCTCCTTGGATCGATTTGTCTGTCAGGAAATATAGCAGCACGAAGTCACTATTGTGCCCGATGGTTTTCCGAAGACCCACCATCTTTAATCATTGGATCTACGTGTGGGTAATATATACATGCTGTTATGTTATGTTTAAAACAAATATGCCTATATGTATCAACTATACCTATTAACTATTAACAATAATTAAATTGTTTTAATATTGGTATATTTTGTACTACAGCAATAAAGGCATTTTATTTTATTTTATTTTATTATTTATTATGTTACGTTTAAAAAAGGCTGAAATGTCGACTGTCAATGCTGGAATGACCAGAATGCTTTTTAACTTTTCAAAAACGAATTCTTCTTTCACAGAATTTCAAAGACTCAAACTTGGCGATAACAGACGAGGAGTCCAAAGAGAACAAGCCGATTACGTCAACGCCCCTACCCAACGGTGACGTCACGACGTCCTCGGGCTCCGATGACGACGCGCCGCTGCGACGTCCGCAAGACTCCGCCGATAGCAGCGTGTTCAATATCACTGCTCAAAGCGTCGTCAATAACCATGTTTTGGAGAGGTGAGCGATAAAATACCGTTTTAAACACGATAACTGACTGTCACAATCTTGTCTATGGTCCTTCGAGCCGGATAGAAGACATGTTTATAGATACTAAGAAACAGTTGAAAAAAATATGAGACCAACATCATTTCATACCTGCGACCTTCTGCACACCAGATTCCTTGACTACTACCATGGGGTATCATTAGGAACATTAGATTTTTACTTCTTAAAAATTTCCATAGATGGCGTTATGTATAGCAATGCAAAAATAATAAATTGTTATAAACGCTATTGTTCAACTTTTGACCAAAATATGATTTTTAAAAAATAAAGCACGTACATATAAAACGTTAAAAGCATTCTTCAATTATTTCAAAGTGATTTGAGAGAAAAAAGAAATCTATGTCTTTAACTCCTAAGTCGCCGTCTTGAATTTCATGCGGTTAGGTTATTTGTGGCTAATAGATGGCGCTTATTTCAATTTTATTTTAACATTGTATGAGTGTGTGAGTGAATATTGAGTTATAAACAAATTGGAGTTCACTCAACATGTTTGGACATTCACTTACGATGACGCGTTTAGTTTCTGAGTCTACGATTGCCTTCCAATAGTAGTTAGATATAAAATCATCATCGAACTTTTTAAATTATATATTAAATACATGTTTTTCTAATAATGTAAGTAATCATATATATGTATTTTATTTTTTTATAATCTAAAATAATATAGATATCAATTGTCATGTGATGTACTTCGAACAGAAACAAAACGTTTTTCTGCAATGTTTATTTACAAATAAACGGGCCGCGCGTGTTTCCTTCACTTCGGTAGAAGTTTTCGGATTGTTTGTGTGCTTTTGTGGATATTAAGTGAGATGTTTTTCAGATCTTTTTACAATTAAATAAATAAATAATTTATATTGACATTATGGATATCAATAAAGTAAATAACGTAACACTCAAAATGAAGAAATTAATTAATTAAAAAGAACAAACAAATGTACCTATGAATAAAAATAATTAGGAGTTGAAAAGAATGATCGGTATCATTAACAAAAACTATAATATAAGAAAATAATAGGATAAAGATGTGAATGAAAAACAATATTATGAATGCCAATGAGTATGAAGAAAAATGTTATTAATAACAAATTCGGAAAATAATTGCGATTTTATGAAGAATTTTTTTTATGAAAAACAAAGCGCACCCCTAGATACACTAGTGGGTATTTACATACATGTTTTTTGTACTGAGTGATATGACTAAAACCTTCCTTGTCTTCTTGCTTCAAAGCAATCTTAGTCTAGCTAAGAATTTCGATAATAAGATTGCTACAAAAATACGTTTTTGCGAACGAAGACAGTTGTAGGAACAATGCAAAGCAAACATGATTGCACGATTTTATAAACAGATTTTAGATTTTTCGATCAAACTTTACCAGAAATAAATAAAGATTACTTTCTTTAGCAACTCTTTTATTGACAATATATGACATATTGAAATACTTGAAATTATTATTTGAAGTAGGTACCTATACGCAAAATAAGTAACAACGTTAAGTAGATATTATATCGTCCTTGGGAACAACAGAAGATTCACTCCCTAACGAAAGTCGAGTTTATGTAAAAATTATACCTACACCTCGCCTGAGGTACCCCTACCCACTTGCACCACAGATAATTTATTACTAGTCTTGCACGCAAAATTGAAACTTATTGAAGCGCGCGAACTGTGAATGTTCTAAGCGCGGCGATCTGTTATGGCTAGGGGTTGGAAGACCGCAGCGCTCCGCCGCGCCGCGCCGCCGCCGCGCCCCGCCGCCGTAACTGGCGTAACTGCTTAAGCGCCAGCCCAATGCCGTACTGCTTCGCGGGAGTAGCCCCGGCTATTTATACCTAAGCTATGAATTGAAACAACCTTGGCATAGGTAGGCTCCAATTTGTTAGTGGTATACCTACCAAGTTTGACAGGAACTGAGAACCAGTTTAGCGCATAGCACGGCTACGTGCATCATTCAAGCGTGCTGTTAGCACGCTTGAATGCTTGCTTGAAAGCTCTATCATATTAAAATGAATTTATTCTTGGGTGAATGATATTGTACTGTATAACCTTAAAAATGAAACAACTAACATAAGTCTAAATCAAAATCAATTGCAATAGAAAGTAATCATTATTTTATTACATTACATTTTAAATCGCAAAACATTAAAAAATCGTTTGATATTTTGAATGAAGCAGTGTTATAGCGCTGTAGAAGGTCAAACGTCATGGTAATGTACATACTGACACGCACAAATGCAGATAATAATATTCTAAAATATTGACAGCTTTGGCACGCACACAGACACATTCTTACGCACACAAGGACGACATGTACCTATGTTACCTTTTGCAAAAGCTAGATGGCGTTAGGGTAGCGCGGTTGAGACTACTCACATGTACGGCCATCTATTGGCATAAAAAGTGAACTAAAGTAGCTCACAGAAATAAAGTTTTTAAGGTGGCGTCAATTTTTTGTATGAGATTGGGTATCTGTACTAGTATTATATTATCTGTGCTACTACATACAATTCTGTTAATTTAGCTGTAAGTCTTCCATGTATCTTAATTATTATATTTTTTATTTTTTTGTTATAAATATATATATTTTATTAAATTGGTGCAGATTTCAATTCTTTTTTAATAAATAATTTATTTATAATATTATCTAGTTCTCCTTTTGCTTTGTATCTGTATCTACCAATTTTCGTCAATTTTTAATCTTTAGTTTATTTTTCTTGTATGTTTGGTTGTAATGTTTCTTTGTTTATATTTTCTTGTGAGCGTTGATCTACTGTGTTGTTTCTTCTGGCAGGGACTAGCTGAAAATCAGTGCTGTGTATTGCGCGCAGCAAATACTGAGCTAGATCCCTTGCCGCACATTTTCTGTGTACTATTTATATTTTGTGTAAACTGTTTTTCTAAATGGAAGATAATGTGTGGTGAATAAATGGTTTAAATAAATAATTTGCTAAGCATAGCTAAATGGTATAAAAATAATCAATAAGATGTTTATAGATATTAAGTTATTCCTATTCTATAACGCAATATCCTCCTACTTGCCAGATACAGTTTAATTGAGTACTTTAACTTATCTTGGATTTCTTGTTTCAGTCCAACGAAGTCGACAGAAAAGACGCCATCAAAGACATCACCAAAGAAAAGGAATTCGGGTCATGATGCTTCGAGTGGAGGTAAATACTGCTCACTCTATAAATACTGCTTATATTTGATGAATTTTCGAAAGTAAATACTTCATAACATAACATCACGCCCTTATTACCCAGAAGGGTTTGGCAGAGGTGAATAACACCCACACTTCACTTGTAATGTTTAGGTCCCATGGGATAGGGGCTGAGCCTATCGCCATCCACCGGTCACAATTCCAACTCCGTGCTGCTTTAGAGAATTTCCTGATGGCAAGTTCTCAAATAACACTACGCCCGACCCGGGCATCGAACCCGAGACCTTGCTATGAGAGGCGTATACGCTTACCCCTAGACCATACTTCCTTTACTTGTAATATTTTAAAGCAAATTTTAGCCTTGCTATGCCTTTTTGTAATTTATATAATATTAAAGTTAAGAAATTTCGAGTCCGGCAGCATACGAATCCATAGCTGAATTGGCAAAGCACTTGGGGCGTATACCCAGGGGGTGCAGGTTCGAGTCCTGTTGGATTCTTAATTTTTCAACTTTGATATTATACATACTTCCTTTCTTATTATATTTCCGTGTCTTGTTTCTTAGAGCTCTCTATCTTGTCTTAGGAAACCCTAAAATTATATTATAAAGTACCCAATTCCATTTCAGATGCTGAGAAAGTACTGATAAACAAGACTGAGTTAGATAACATTGTATATAAGAACGCGAAATCGCTGCGGACGATTGGACTCGAAGCTCTGTTGGATCTCCACGCGCAGCTGACGCACACCGTACAATCGTACTCCAGGAGGTACGACCGCACGAAGTTACCGCAGGAGTTGCAGAGTATTGTGTCCCGATACTTACACCATATGAAGAAATGAACACGGGAGCAATGTTGTTGTGAATTTGTTATGTTTGTTAATGTACAAAGTTGGTTAAAGAACAGTGTTAAACGGTTAATGTAAGGTACGTTTTGTCCAAATGTATACGCATGTGTTTCGAAATGGGAAGAAACTATACGAATTGTATCCAGTATGGGTGAGTGAAATTCTTAAATTATTAGCGTATTCGTCGTTTGTATGAAATGTCGAGAGTAGTTCTATAGGAAAAGTTGAATTCGTTCTGTAACTGTTTTTTGGCTGTATTTGAACGTACACGCGTACAGGCCATTTGTGAATACGTCATGGTGCCTAACGTTGGCGACCAATGGTTCGGTTTTCCAAGAAAGCGTTGTCGTGATAATGTGGCCGTAAGATAACGGGTAAATAACTTCACTAGATATAACGTTACCTATTAAAACCAAATGTAGTGGTTTCTTAAAAAGCTGTAATAGTCATTATTATTACATACAATGTTATACCTCAGCCGCCGTATTACGGCCGGATTATGACGGGCCACTTTCTAAGGAAACCGTACCTTTAGTGGCTACCGAGTGTTGTTCGATCGCGGTTTGTGGCTCGAACGCTCTGTGTACTGATACCAAACAAATTATATAAAAAATACATTCTACAGTTTGTGGACGCGATAATTCACCACCTCTAGACTAGAAGCCTGATTTACGACAGTTTTAATGTTTAAACTAATTGTGTACGTTGCCCTGTTCCTCGTGAATGTTCTGAGCATTGAATTGGATGTTATTAAGCCTACCTTAAACTGAGTACGCACTAGAGTCGACACTGTAACCGTTGCATTTACGGTAACCAAAAAAAACAGTGTGTACAGGGTTGCAAACTTGCTACAAGCAGCTCACTAAGTACACAATATATTTTTTTGGTTACAATAGATGTTACGGTTACAGTAACGGCTGATAGTGAGTACCTGGCATTACAATTTTCTCCTTAATTTAACATCCTTTAGTAAAATTCATATCAATACAATTTTATTTATGGAGCGCTAGTGAATTAAGATAACACAAATTATAATGCTATAGTGGTTTGGTAGGCTTTTTAATTTATTTAAAACTACAAGAAAATATACAGAGGAGGAATGCATAGCTTAATATTAGTCCA
The DNA here is from genome assembly GCA_905147285.1 of Hypena proboscidalis. NCBI lineage: Eukaryota > Metazoa > Arthropoda > Insecta > Lepidoptera > Erebidae > Hypena > Hypena proboscidalis. The sequence goes on from LR990143.1 coordinate 6,018,549, forward strand.
ACACTGCCCTATACAATATAACGTGTCACTAATATGTGATTGTGTGAATATGTGTGCTATTTTATAAATAATTACGTAATAATTCACTGCCCTTACGCATATCACCTATATAATAAATTGAGTTACGCTTTGCTTTTATAGCTTTAAAGTGAAGAATGAAACTGTCAAATACAGAATTGTTCTAGAAAGCCGAGTATTCAAGCAAAATGTCTAGTAGGTAATATGCAGGGCAATATGTTACGTATGTTAAGGATTTAGAGTTCAAATCACCATGTTACCTTACGCATTATATCTTTGCTACATGCCATGTAAATGGTTATTCCAATTAGTTTGGTTGTTTTATTGGTACATTATGAATATGAAATATCGTCAATATTCAATTAATTTCATATTTTCGGACACAATTTGTAAAAAACTAATGTCAAATGTTTTTACACAGTTGCTGACTTCAGTCAGCTTTTTATGAAAGATTTTGTTTTATTTTTTAATTATTCAATATAAATTAAAATCAGATTTTTTTGAAGATTTAATTGTACAGACAGGTCCATCTCTGGTGATTATTAAAAAAATATAATTTAAAAATAAGCACAAAATCTTACCTACTGTGGATATATGGATTGACTGTTTAAATTCTAAATATGTATGGCTACCAATCAACCGATACTTTTCCAGTATAAGTGCATGAAACGCCTATACAACGCGAGAACAGCTTATACTGCAAATTTATATTATATAGATATATAATAAGGCATATTGTATATGTATATAATTCGGTCTTTTGGTAACCGTGGAATAACAAGTGAACAAATTTCGGAATATCACATTCCATTCCCACATATAATCTAACTTCGATAGTATAAGACGAATATTGTGGTCCATACGATAGGACAAAAAACCGAACACTGCCGACGCGGCTAGATATAATAATTGAGTATTACCGGTTGTTACCGGTTTAGCGATTGACGAGTAGAATAAACAAACACCATTCCTAATCAGCCAAATTGTGAGTGAGATTACCGTTATTTATGTTTGGTTGTGATGGTATTGGCTCATGGAAAGCTGGCTGGATGCCCTTAAATTTTATAGGCCAAATAAGGTCCCTATCTCCTGGAAACCTAGAGATACGAGGTCAATTGTGGGTGGTATACACTTTCACACTTTCTAGGTCATTACGGCGTGATGTCATGATACTGGTTTTCTTCTTTGTGGCGAATTTTGGAGGCCCAATGATTAGCCTTTGTTATAAAGCTCGTAACTACGATTGATTGTAAAAGGGGGTTGTTGTATTTGTGACTTATAATAGCAGCCCTGTAACAAACACATGTCCTGCTGCTGCAGGGCACGGACCTCTTTTCATGATGGAAGGGTAGGGCTTCACCACGCTGGACTTGCGATTGGGGAATTTTAAGTCGGTCATTTACATTCGTTTCTAAGACCACAACTTGGGTGAATGTTATAAAGCTTTTTAATTTGATTATAAAAGCATTTTAATGAGGCTTTCAAAAGTTCGTTAATAGCCTTCAATATTGTTCTAAATAAAATATAAGAAAGAGGAGAATAATCTGGGTTTAAGCTATCCACTAACAGATGGCGCTATGCGAGTTTTAACATTTATGACTACAGGATGTAAGTTATAAATTAGCTTGTAAAGCAATGAACCAATGTCTCAATAAATGAACCATTAGCATTACAACCAAACGCCTAGGTTAGGTTTAAAACTTAAAACAAATAAAACTAAAATGCCGTGGTCTGTGATATCTAAAGGAGGTTTTATATTGCGTGTAAATAGTTCAGTCGCTTCTAGCACATACCTCTATTTAATTGATTTCAAATATCGAATATAGTTTAAAAAGATCAGTTACTAAAAAACCTTGTCTTTGAGACACATTATTTAGCCAGTACTTTAGATTCTACATTTAAAATGTATCTTTTTTTCAATTAAATAAGGTCTGTGCTCCCGTGTTAAACATTTTTGAGAATTTAATTCATAGTCCGGTAGTTCAAAAAATATAGCAATTTGGCTTTTTAGGCGTGAAAATTAAAAAATTAAGCACTGACTTGCGTTTTCAAATTACCAAATAAGCTAATTAATCTTGCTTACATAGAATAAGGTTGTACTAACAATAATGTTAAGATGTTTTTAATTCAAGTTTGTTTATGTTTGAATTATATTATGGTGGCGTCATTTAGAATGCGTGCGTCCAAATTGAGTAATATAATTATGGTTGGATAAAAGGAAAAAGGTTTAGTTAAGGAAAAAGCTGACGTCTATAGTCTATGATTACATAACAAAATGACGTGTACATGACATGTGTCATTGACTTGTCGCGCGTCAGCTAAACTTTCAAAATAGGAATGTATAACATATTTATTTGCCATTTGTATTATCATGTGTTATACTAATGATTAATTAGCAGGCAATTGAGAAAGAATTTAATGTTGGTCGGCGTTTGTTTGATGTGTACACTCATTTGCTTATTGGTTGGATATTGCATGAATCATCTACGGTCGGCGCATGCTATAGTTAATCCAATGCGATTAACGTGTGTAATTATTTAATTACTTTGTACGTCCGCTTTGTCGGCGGATAAACATTGGCAGTCACTATGGCGTCCGAAATTATTAATCGAGTGATGATATTAAGTAATTGACATTGAACTAAAATATGTATTTTATTAACAAGTTCAAGTGCTGGAAGTTTTCAAAGATTCTAGAAAAGATTATTTTATGTAATTTTTTACACATATAAAGAAGGCGTGTAATAGAGAAAAGACTCGGCGAATTATGTGAATGATTATAAATAAATTTTTCTTCTTACTAAAACTGCGTATTCTGTAACCAAACATTTAAGATAAAATTAATCACAATACATCAGTTGATTCATGGTAACTTCTGTCAGAATTGAGAAGACTACTGTCAAATACTTACATAGACAAACATGCTTATTTCTATAAATTTCGAGCTCAACATCTAAGCGACATCTGGTGGCTGAGTTTTCACTAATCTTCAATATCCAATGAGTGTATTCTTCAATAAGTTCGCATTACTAAAAATATATAGAAAATTACACCATACTCTTAATCTATACTTATTGGATTGTATTGTAGAAAAAAAGCTGCCATGCTCTGGATCGAATCGGGTATAAATTAAATTTGTTTTTTTTTGTATATTAAGACGAAAAAGCAGTTGCAATTTTAATTTGGTGTTTAAAAAACATAAATATGCTAATTTTAGTAGAGTCTCCTCCTATTAGCTTACAATTTTTATTTCATAGGATACTAGTATGCATTTCAGAACGATTGGCCAGAGATAGAAAATAACAGAAAGACTTGGAAGTCATAGAGAGAGGCCTTTGCCCAGCTGTGGGACACACCCGTAGGCTAGAAAAGAAAGAAAAAGGATACTAATGCTAAACAAATGCCAAGAGATTCTCTGTCTATTCCCAAACTGAGATTTTTTGACATTAAAATTAAAATTGTGACTGCCTTTTGTACCACAACACGTTTAAACTCCTTGCTTATAATATAGTTTAAGTACATATTTCTTAAAGTATTATCTTTCAGTTATCTCAGTGGTTTGTTTGTTAGCTTTCGAGACGAAAATGTACGTATTAAGTATAAACTTAAAGAAACAGGCTATCGGTATTATTTAAAACAAACAAGATATACATGTACTCATATATTATAAGTAAGAAGTGACATATTATATTCATTTATATAAGTACTTAAATATAATTCATTTTACTTACTAGTATACAACTGTAACGTGTATATACCTAATAAATATTTATCGAATTTGATTATTGATACAAAGCCGTGTGATATTGATGAAATAAACGCAACATATAAACTATGTTCAATACAATTATAGTTACCTCAGAATTCAATTAAGCGGCATTTAAACTACACGGTATTCGGGGACCCTTACTCTTAGATAGAACAATGCTCCAACAGAGTAACGGATACTCAACTCCCTGACTACTGGGCTCTAAATACCGTGAAGTCTATAGCCGGTAAGGGGCTAAATATGACGAATAAAAATCCTGTTATTTCTTTGACATTGGGCTTCAAGCAGAATAAGGATGAGAGAAACACTACACTACCTGTCCGGCACCGGAATGTTTTAGAAACTGTTTACACGGACTGACAAGGACAGTAGTGAATTTCATATATCGCGTTTAATAACGAGTCTTGCATAGTTTAAATGAGCTTTGTCTTCTTAAAAGTTAGCCTCCTGGTAGATTCAACCAGAGAGCATACTAACTAGAGACTACTAAAAAGTTTTAAATGACATTATTCCTAATGCGCGTTCCAGATAAAATTCACGTCAAAGTTCAGAAATGTATGGGATTTGACAGTTTTTACCCGGCCCGGGGCATTTTTTGTATGAAATTGACAGTCCAATTGTTGCAAAAGTATAATCTTCATGTACATCTTGTCATATATTATCTCTGGAACCAACTATGACATAGTTATCGACTTATAAACGTCAATTACTAATTTTGCTTCTTGACGTTCCTACGGCATACTCGAATCTACAAGTCAAGAATGGTAAGTTATTCTAAAGGAGGCTGCAAGTCGTTACTAGTAGACATTTATGGAGTGACCAACATTTCGATGACTGTTTTGTGTGTATCATCGTGGAAAAAAAAACCTCGTAATAATTCAACGAATGTAGCTCACGTTTACCTCTACCTCGAAGTCAGTCATTAATCGCTTACCTTTGTCATAAAAATTGCATTATCAGGTATTAAATTGCCCCGTATTTGGCATTTAGTGGCTTATAAATTTATTTATTTATTTATTAATGAAGTGACTTCAGCTGACCGCATGTAGTCTTTGCGTGCATTCTTGCTAGTCGATGAGTGTGGTGTACAAAGTTCGATTCTGGTAAATTACAAAAAAAAAAACAAAATTGTCCTTATGAAAATCGTGACACAATTCAAATAATTGGAAATTTTTTGCTACTTATAGCAATGTCAAACGAAATTTCAGGACCATTCCCGGGTTGTTTATTCGTCATGTCCTATGGTCCAGGGTCCATAGCAAAGGCTTAAGTAACAAAATAGACTTTACTGTTAAATAGATCAGTCCACAATTCAATCTTGTCACATAAGCCCATGCTAGGCCGCCAATACCCAGTATAATTAAATAGCAGTTTTAAAAACTTTGAATACAATTATGGTGTAAGATTTGAAGTAAGAAATGGCTTAACCCGTGATGACCAATGTTATTTTATTTATTGACTGTTTTGTCCGAATCCGAATTATTAAATAGGAGCGAATATTATGTTGATCGAAAAAAAAATAGTTTTTTTTTTTAAGTATTAGGCCCAATTTCCACCAAAAAGAGAGCACAGAAGAGCGAAGCGGAACGAAAAAGTGTCTTGATTAACCAATCAGATTGATATAATATTAAAGTTAAAAAAATATGAATCCAGTAGGATTCACACCTGTACCTCCTGGGTATACGCCCCAAGTGCTTTGCCAATTCAGCCATGGATTCGTATGCTGCTAGACTCGACATTTTTCAGCTCTTTGTGTCAGCGTGTTCCTAATTATTCAACTTTGATATTATATAAAGTACAAAAGGCATAGCAAAGCTATTATTTGCTTTAAAATATTACAATCAGATTTAATTATTTTCTTATTTAAATGTGAATTGAAATGTCAATTTGGTGGCAATTAGGCCTTATAGTGCTTTTATGTTTGACACATATTTCAAACTATTCTACTTTGTTGGATATTCATAGGTGCTAGTATGACATCGATTTATTATGCGAAGTGATTGTATGTCAAAAGACTCGATTATTTTTTTTCTTTAATTGTATTAATAAATCACGGGTTAAACATGAATTCGATATTAAATATTACAATAGATAAAAATGTAAAAAAATTTATGACCGGACATTGTTAAAATAGATAAAACTATTTACGACTAGAGAAAGAGAGCGAGCTATATATGCATTGTGTGTAAGCGAGAGAATTTCAAAAATAAATTTTTCATAGACAATTTTTGTCATTAAACATGACGTTTTAGTACAATATTTGTCTCAGAAAAATGTCGAAAACTGCAGCATTCTTTCTCTAGTTGTAATAATTATCATGCGATTCAAATTGCAAAGATTTGGGGCTCATTTACGCGATCGGCATTATCTATCTCTGTAATCGAGAAAAATTGTGAAAATGGGTCTTTATTTTTTTTTTGTTAACATTACAAGTAACTCTCTAAAAAGTATTAGCGTTTTGTCGAACGAGAACCTTTACAGACCGACAAGGATATTTAATTACATAGTTTTCTTTAAAAAAACATAATAAACATTTTTCCATACAAAATTTGTCTATGGAAAATTATTTAAAAAAATATCGGTCTATTTTTGGTATGATTGTTATTCATAGTCTTGTCATTTGAATCGTATGTAAAATGAAACTATGCTTGAATGTGGACTTTCTACGATAATTGTAAGCTAACAGTATCCACCGTTCGATTAGTATATAATTTTGTATTTATAATTCGTATTTAATAAAACTGAAAATAAAAGGGTATGATTTTATGTGATATCAAATTTATCGTTTTATTTTATTTAGATTTCCCAGTACATAGGTGTTGAAGCAGTTAAACTTTAAATTTTTTGCTTTTTTCGTGAGAAATAAATTAAATGACGGCTATCGTTTTTTGTCTCATCCGGTGGCGCCACTGTAAAGGTAACTATTATAAGTACTATATAGGTCTGTCAAAGTTGGCTACCAGACATTGATTTATTTCTTAAGGGCGTTTTGGGCACTCCTTAAGGGCACAGGTCTTAAGGGCGTTTTGAAGACAAACATTTGGGACAAAATTATAATAAGTACATGTTTTGTACCAATTTTAGGTAAAGACATTAAAAATTATCAATAAGTACGGATTTTTTGTTCCAATTCCAATTTCGGAGATTCAAGCATCCCTGGCGATAAACCTATAGCTAAGCTATATCAGATTTTATTAAAACGTGATGTGCACTCTAGTGAATTTTCTAGCGATTTCTCACCGTGACAGTAAATCTGTATTTATTTTTGCATTTTCAAGAGAAAAAAAGAAATATACTGTTACGGCGCGGCGGTATAAAAAGTCACTATTGCGCGCAGACGTGTAGGGAATGTAGGAAGTAATACACTTTCACGATGAAAAGAAACAACAAATTGGTATTTCATATTTTTATTTTTTACACTTTACGTCGGTGACCGTAAACGAATTTTACTACATCGCTCCATCATTTCAATTACACGTTAGAATGATACTAGAACATAAATATTTTTTCGTATTTTATTTAAGATCAAATAGATAATCTTTTTTACATCCTAATGTAACGATATCATTTAATTTAATTTGTCATTATATTAAGCAAAATACAACAAATTAAATTACAAAAAAATAAAACTTACAATTAATTATACTCTTTATCGGAGAGAACAATTGTCTAAAATCTAAAAATCATTGCATTACAATTTATAAATAATCGTAACAAAAATTGAAGGAACTAAATATTTTGAATTTTCACTAAATTAATACAATCACATTATGTTTATCAACTAAAAGTAAGTACTGAATGTCGTACAATATATTATCTATTAATTGTTTACTTTACATTTGGCTCCTGATGTCACCTATGCTTAATGAGAACGGTGCTGAAAAGCTGAACAGACAAGGACGTGCCGAGCGGCGGAGACAAGCCAGGATAAACGAATTTACTACATAACGAAGAGTTAAAGCATAAGGTAAACCACAGAACCGTAAACGATCAAAATATACAAACACATTCTTTTGAACTTTGTAAAACTCTTATCATAACCATTTCGTCAATCGCAGGACCTACACATTAACAAATAACAAACTTAATTACAAAAAACTTCTCAATTATAACTTTAACAAAATCACTCTAATACTGCTGAATTTGTACGAATTAGGTAAAAATTGAACATAATCTATGGTCACAAGTCACAACACAATCTCGGATACATTGAACAGTAAATTAACGCGAACGCTCAACGTGAAAATATTTGATTATAATTTTTGGCACATGTATTTACGTTTCATACAGACAATTGTTTATTTTATCAATACATGACCTTACTTTATTATCTACACGTGAATCCGTTACATTTAAATACAAAAGTGCGCGGGTCTGCATGTTTTAATGTTGCCAGCGTAAACGGAATGAGAAAAAAGCAATATAAAATCTGTTAAAACTATTACAATATTTTAATCATATTTAATCGTTTAATATATAAAATCCCTGTAATGATAATATTGTTATTATGAAGTGACACTATGTGTAACTACTGTATGTAGGTATGAAGGATCAACTGCGCCTGTACTGTTTGTGAATGTACAATATTTTTTATAAAATAGAATCGTAAATAGTGTTCAGTCTTCTGTTGAGAGATTTCATGTTTCGACGAATATCGTTACTTAATTTGAATGAAAACGTTTTCGAGAAACATTGACGTTGAAAGGAATGGAACGTTCGAACGTAAATACTGTTAGATTTGGGTTTAGCGTATAAAGAAACGTTATATTCAACAGATACTGTTCGTTACTATACAAATAATATTTACAACAGGTAAAATCATGTATCTAACTAACCACACGGTATATCTAGTGATCACTGTATACAATTATCTAAAGCCAGATAGTATTGAACCTTTTATACTAACTTTCATTATTTACTAAAATCTTGAAAGCTCCTTTTTATTTGAACATTGAGTGCAGATACATTATTTGTCTAATCGTGGCGCGCACTGTCATTTTATTCTTTGAAATTGTATTTTTTTAAATGGGTCTCTAATTTTTACTGGCAATTATCAGTGTATAATTGCTTTTGATAACTGCAGTTATTCCCCAGTGTTTTTTCTAAAAAGAAACTATTGAATATTTGATAGACAACTAATTCCTTATTTTGCGGCCAATAGTGCTGCTATCTGGATAATCTGTATTTTGTGACGTTTGTTGGTGGTGTGTGTGAGTGTGTATGTGTGTGACTAGTGCGTCGCGGGCCTCCTGTGGCGTGCCGCGTCCCCTGCCTCGGGCCAGCTCACTGATTCACATCACTAACACTACAACAATTACAAATACACTACTATTTACCATTTTAGACACATATAATGTCCCTTATTTACTGGTTAATTCAAAAATTTATATCCCATTAATTTTTTTATCAATAACTATTTACAATTAAAAATTGTTTATCATCGAATTAAAAACTATTATTACGAAGTATTTTACAAACTTTGGTGAGATGCAGAAGTGATTTCGCACGTATAACGTATTATATCTACATAGGTTCACTATGAATCGAGAAATCAATGCAATTTATTTAATAAAATAGTAAGAAATTATAGTACATTATCTAAAAATAGGGAATGTAACGGAATGTTAACAATAAGGAAATTCGGAATGTCTTAACGATAACAATCACAACACCTTTCATACTTATTGCACTCCTTCAAAATAAATTATCGCTATCACTTACCGTAGTACGCGACATTAATATACATTTACAATATTAACACATCTTTTAAATATAAATTTAACTAATTATAACTTTAATGTGGACGTCGCCGGTCGCGATCCCCCGGAAAATTCACAAATACATCCTAATACAAATTACTTTACCGTAAAACTGAAACTTTTCTAGTGTATTCATAGTACCTAGGTTCAAATTAATATTGCACATTTAAAACAATAGCAATCATACACGGCTCTTTAGCTACCGTCCAAGTTATTTAAGCGAGTTTTAGGTTCCAATCAAAGTATTACACTCGGTGGCCTTCGCCCGATCTTCAATTTTGCCTCGCGAGTGATACCTATACAATATACAAAGTAACATAATAGTAGTTTGCATCGCAGAGATACGAAAAAACCTCACCCGTTTACGGAAGTGCTCATTATTTTTTCGTATTTCTGTGACTTACACCAATTTAGATATAACGAGTCACCGTACCGTGGCGATGACACAAAAGTTGGTAGTTTCACTAAGTACCACTATAAGCGCACCGACTTGAAGTCCTGCTAGTGATTGACCACAATATACATAAAATTAATTTCTAAAACACGTAATTAAGATTCTTTACGACTCATTAATACACTAACTAAATTCCAGTTTTAGTTCGTCAACAGATATAGAGAGCGAGCTCCTAAAAAGATGTTAAGCTGCCATACAGCGAAAACAGTGGAGACTCGCCCGTGAATACACTTAACGTTTGTCTAACAGTTGAAGGTACAGTGCATATCGAAGACGTTGATGGAAGAATTAGGATCTAGTCCTGTCCGTTGTGATGCAGCAGTGTGCGACTGTCCGGAGGGTGCGGCTGGTGCGAGGACGTGCGGTACGAATCTCCCTCCTCGTCGGCTGAGTTTTCCTTTGATCTGTCGCTCTTACAATCTTCCTCTTTCGTTATTCCCGACAGCGAGTCCAGAGCCATCGGCATCGACTGATATAGTTCCCTCGCTTTATCACTAGGCGGTAGTAGATGCAGCATGTTCAGCGGCATCGGGAACCCTGGAGGGAACTCCGGGTAAAACCCTTGCTGGAATGGATTGAACATGGGATTCGAGGCGATGTCGGGCTCTGAACTCGCCGGTCTTTGGCTCGAGTTCTGGTGGTCGTCTTTTTCGTGATGTTTGCTGGAAGGTTGATTGTTGTTGTTGTTGCCAGAGCTGAGATTCAGCATGTCTAGTGGACCGCCGATACAGTCTTTCCTCAGCTGCTCTAGCTTTAGGCTCTTGCCGTATTTGCCACGTACGTACATCAGGAGTGAATTGTAGGGGATCCCGAAAATCCGGGACGCTTGGCTTGTCGTCATTTTTTTATTCCACACGTGTTGCAGCGCCTCCGTCAGCTCGGCGTTGGTCCACGAGCGAGGCGGGCCGCCGCGGGGCGCGCTGTGCTGGCCCTTCGGCCTCCCTGCGAAAGATAGATATCGTCATTAATGCGGTTTGAGGTTTCGTGACAACGCAACTCAAATATTTAGCTAACTAATTACATAAGGAAACAACCGCGAGCTTGGAGTCGTGTGATTTACGAGGCGAAGTGCAGGCACACCGGGCGGCGGGCACCGCACGACATGTGCCGTGTGCCGTGCGCCACCGCGACGGCATTACGCGAGTGCACCATTATCTAATAAGCATGTTTCGGCGGAGCAATAACTGTACGGTATTCCGAGCCAGCGAAATGAGCGGGTTGCGGCGACATTTTGTTGGCGGCGATTTGTCATTAATTCGATGCGAGCACGCGACTATTACAGCGGTTTGTCAAAAAGAAACGCGGACATGCATACGCCGCGCGCCGGCGACGTCGCCCCAACTTTATAGTTTTATAATTTCAACGGAGCACGTTAACTCGATTCCGATCAGATAATTCGAGGAACATTTCGGAACGTCGGAGAAATGATATTTTATTATGGAAATTAGTTTTTCTTTTAATAGTCGTCGCGGGTCACGCGAGCGCGGTTGAAAATTAAAAAAGGATGTTTTCCATTTGTTGCTCGTTAGCGAGAAGGGAGCCTCGTCTCTCGTCGGCGACGGTGTCGCATCGTACGTGTGTCTCGAGCGATGGGCGCTAATCGATCGGGACTATTGTGTGCGCCGGGCGCTCCGCCCCGCGCCCGCGCCGGCCACAGCTGGAGCGCATTCAAAGCATACGTTAGACTCGCCGTCTGTTCCCCTATGAGATACGCTATCAGATCGTCTTAATAAACATTCGCTCGGAAACAATGGGCGTTTAACATTCGCGCGGCGCGATTGCGGGACCACTGGATGTGTGATGGGATGCGAACATGCAGTTGTGCATTATTGCCGCGCGCATTGTACTACCGATGCACAGAGCACAGTGCACAGGCGTGCTCCTGCTATTCCTGATACGAGTAAAGTAGCACTTGTTCCATTGTTCGAGATAAGTTGAACATGTGAGCTATTCAAATGGCTCCTATCTATGAATAAGTTGCTGTTAAGTTGCGTTGCGTTGTAAATAAAGATGGAACATTATAAGTTCTGTAGTTTTGCTGTCGAAAATTGACATCACGGGGCAATATTTAAGAATTATGGTCTCCGTCACGTCATTATTTTAAAGATGTGATGGCGCTGAGTTTGAAAGTGTTTGTACTTTAAATTTTCCGGTTGGTACAATATCCTAAGTTTGTGGCGCAGTGTTTACGCAGTACCCGCTGAAGTTTTAGGTGGTTGTAAGTTGCAGCTATCCCTTACCATATGGTAAAATTGTATAGGGAATTAAGTTCTAATGAATATTGAGTAACTTTCTTTCATTGTTATAAAACTACTGATTGAAGCGAAGGATTTAAAGATCATAAGCTGAAAATAAATGATAGTTCACGAGTAACGTACAACTTTTCACCTTTCTCAGTGAGAAAGGTTTGGGATTTATAACTATAGTGCTTCAGAAGATATAACTTACATTTCTTTTTGACATTGGTGAAGAGTTGCGCGTCGAGCGGCGCACGGTGCTCCACGTCCATGAGAGGGTACATCTTGTGTTCCATGCCAGGCGGGAACAGTCCCAGTGGTGAGTCCATGCCGAACACTGTAGACAAAAAAAAGTTATATATTGAGTTTGATTCGCTTGATTCTGCATAACGTGTTTGTTCTTGTTTGTAAGTGGGCAATCTCTAGATATATCAATCATATTTTTTAACTGATAGGCAGCGGCTCTTTTCGGAACTCAACAAGTGCCGATATCACTAACGTGTTAATCTTACGTTGAAAAACAAACTTTTCATGCACATTTAACTGAACTGACCTTAGCAAAAAAAAAAAAATATATTATTTAACGAAATTTTTTATAGCTTGAAAAAGTTTCATTATAAGAGTAGATATTAGTTTATTTTAATAAAGTTAGTAAGTAAGTTAATTAAGTACTTTAATATAATGTGATTTTCATTTGCATTCTCGATATTGATTAAACGTTTAAAGAAACGCAATAATTATACACTTATAAAACATAGTATTGATTGAATGGCATACATATTTAATACGTAAAGTAATGAATAATTTATAAAACGCATAGAGCGAAAGCGAAGGCTTGCCGTGAAAAGTATTTCCAACAGCTTAGTGTCGCTACTCGCCGCTAGATGGCGCTAGCGGTACGAAAATACGTCGCATAGTAAATAAAAATTGTCAAGGAAGATTTTGATCAGTCTATTTTAATTTTATAACATGTTTTTTAGCAAAATTTAAATAAAAGAAGACGTTTTAAGTTAATATGGCAGGTATTTTTTGTTTTTATGACGTGTATGAAGTGAAAAATTAAGCAATACAAACTATAAACACGTTATATTTACTAGATATAGTAGGTGCAATAAAAAAATGTAACAAATACAATATAGATATGTATAGAATTACTTTGCATTCATTACTTCAGTTACGTACTGTATAAACAGCTGCAGAATTTTCTAATGATTTTCTAATACGACACCAGACACCGAAGGGCTAAAAGGACTCAAGTGTACTCAAGAGCGTAACAAGTACAGAAGAATGTAAATACAATATCGTCTAGGTGTCGTGCGCTAATCGAATGCGACAAATCGATACTCGCAGCTTTATTGCGATGCGAGAATCGAGCCAAGCTTATGTTTCAACTGTTTTTAAATTGTAGACGGCCTTATTGCATATTTGAAATAGGAATTACATAATAAGATTGTATTAGGTAGCATGTAGCCATCGTTATGGTAGTCTTATTATAGATTTATACATACACATCGCGCCTGTTTTACTCAAGAGAGTGTGGCAGAGGTGTACAACACCCACATTTCACCTGTTATGTTTAGGTCATATGGGATATAGGGTATCGCCATACACCGGACACAATTACAACTCCGTGTTGCAATTCTGAATTCCTTGACGGTAAGTTCACAAATAACACTTTGCCTGACTAGGAAATCGGAGCCGCTAAACACTTGACCATCAAGGCAAGGCATTTAAAGAGTATCTCTTAAAATTGTATGAAAAATGTCTTTCACAACTCGTGGCCGCCACCGAGCGTTCTAAAACGTCATAAGCATAGCAAAATGCCCTAAAAACAATTAAACTTAACTCCAAGAACTGGAAAAATATAATTAAGTATCTTTATGCTAACAAAGTCAAAGTTAAGTTTTCACAATACAATTTTCTACGTAATGAACGACGGTCGACTCCGTCTTACATTTTACAATACATTGGAGAGACAGGTCGATATCTTGAGACGATTTCTTGTTAGACACCTTTCTTTGCAACTATTTTATAGTGAAATGAAAATGAGGTATTCTAAGAAAGACTAAGATAAGATAAGATAAGATAAGATAATATAAGAAGGGTTAAGGTTCTACTTGGACTATTTTAATTTATGAGGATTCTAAAAGTTCTTGTCGTTCTTTAATTATGAGTATATTAGTAGGTAGAAAAATGAAATTAGTCAAATTAAAATTTTCGAACTTGAACTATCAAGTGCGAAGTAAAATCTCAAAAATATTATATTTGTGCATGTTAGTTACATGATTATATTTATGCTTAATTTCAGTTATTCCTCTGGATTAATATTACAGTAGATATTATACTTCAAGCTTGCTGACATGTGTTTTCTTTGAGTATGGGCAGAATTATTTGCTTTGAATCAAAATTCTTTATTCAAGGAATCCTTTTATAGAAAAAACAATAGTATTAAATAATGATATTGTACTGTATTGCATTACATAAGTTTTATTTAACTTATTGCTTCCTAATTTGCTTTTTCTTTCATACAAATACAGAATTATAATTTTCGCTCGCTTACATTTTATCTTTGAATATGGGCATTATTATTTGCTTTTAGTGCTTGTTCAAGAAGAAAATACTTGCCTTAATGCATTCATAAGCTTTATTAAATATCTGAAATATTTAGTGTTTCGACTATCCATAGTGCAATTCAAGACCGCAACAAGTACCTAAACATAGCCTTCACTAAATTGGAGCACTTTGAGTACTTTGCTCTATATCTTAATTAATGTTATAACCTCTTCATTATACTTATTGCATAAGCAGTAAACCCCATCGATATAAGTGATCTTGACATTGACAATAATAAAAAAAATGTGTATCTGCGGTTTATATCAAAAACAGAAAAATAACGACAGTTATTGTAATAATGACTTTAAATAACAAACTAGTGATTTTTAATAGCAAACAGAAAACTAACGACAGTTATTAACAATATAAAATATAATAAAACAGCAGCCGTAAGTGTCCACATAAAATTGCCATTAATTTTTCAAGTTAACGATACAGCGATATATCAAAGTATTCATTCAACTCGATTACAAACATGAATAGATTGAATGCATTTGTAATCTGTGCACCCAGTTGTCATTCACTCACATGATATTATCTGTGGCCGAGCTTTTGCTAGTAAAAGCAGCTTTCTTCACAGTTACACTTAACTGTTCGTTTGAGTTAGTGATGCAATAACACAATTATTGGATTTGAATATTACAAGTTACAAATATTCGTGTATAGCATTATTGATATTCTAATTAAAAAAATATTTCTTTTAAATACTTTGATGAGATTTATGGACCTGGATGATTAATACATGCAGATGTTTTTTATTGTATGAATCTTACACTGCGTTTAGAGCAAAATATTCGCAAGTTTTCTAATTTATATCAGCTTTGATTAAGAGTGAGTTTGATATTCTGTGATTTCATTTTAAGTAATCACAATTTTATACTCATTAACATCTAAAAGCAATTTCAAATCCCTGTCAAAGTATTGCAGGTATAGCTCGTGATCTATACTAGGTATTTGTTTACGCGGAATATTAAGATCTGGATCTAAGAGTATTAGTAAAGTGGTATTTGTTACATCACTAGCTAGAGCCATAATCCTATGGTATGTTGTAAGCCAGCACTAAATACTGACGGCTAATTAGGTGAACAGCAGATGCGTACATTAAAACGATATGTGAGCACTACTCGACGGTTTATTGCAACTACGGTAGTATACGATCAATCTTATTTCCTGTGAAATGTAGGTTTAGAACAGAAATGTCGGGATATGACAAAATAGTTGATATGTTTTTAAACTTTCGCGATTTGAGAACATTTTTCAAAAGTTAGACAACGGGTCTGATGCAAGTCATTCGAAACGTCGAGCATAGGTATTTTTTACCTTTATAATAATTACGCGATTCCGACCCGTTGTATAACTTTTGAAAAATTGTTGATAGTTCTGCATCGTCCACACGGTGACACGATTTAGTGTGACTCGTTGCGAACAAAGGTCCATATATCGTCAGTTTTATGAACTTAGATTTAGTACCTATAGATTTGTATCTATACCTGATATTATAAAGGGCAAAGATTTTTTGTTTCTTTGTATCTAAGGCAAAACTAATGGACTAATTTTGATAAAAAATGGTGAGGCAATAGTTCTCAAATAAAGAACAAAGGATACTTTTTATACGGAGACTGACAGAGTACTGTATATATATTTCATAAATAAATATGTCACAACTTACACATAACGCCATCTAGTCCGAAACTAAGCAGAGCTTGTACTATGGGTACTAGAATAACTGATACTAATACATATATACTTTTCGTTTGTAAATATACTTATTATACATAGAAACACCCAGACTAAGACAAACCCCATGTCCATATGCACACAAAGGTTTGACTTAAGCGAGAATCGAACCCGCGAACTAGGCGTCGCAGGCAGGTACACTATCCACTCCGCCATCCGTTCGCAAGATACATTTTATTTCTTGATTTTGTCACGTGCTTAATGATTAGGCAATGATAGTAATTAATATAAAACTGACGAAGGAGCAAAAGTAGGTACTTACATAACAAATACCTACTACAAAAATCACCAACCAACAGATACATATTTCAAAACCCCGACGTTTTAATTAATATCAAAATGTTTGGTGTAAAATTGCGTTGAGCTAAATTAATTAAGATTTCCGTACGCAGTGTCTTTGTAACGTCGGATACTTTTACTACTGACGGTACTAACGAACCGTTAATACACGTCACAAGTTGGAGCACCGATCCAGTACGACTCGTTATTTTGCATAATTACCGACAATCAATAAGCCCACATTTGTATCGATGTATTAAAAATAAACGTAGGTATTGGAAAGTTGGTTCTGTAGCTTTATTGCTTCGTTGTTTATTATCGCATAAAATGTGTATCCTAATATACTTAATTACGGTTTATAGCCTTTGTTATGAGTTTACAGCCCAATATAAAATTACGGAAGATAACCACGTTAGGCGATTTAAATAATCCAATATAACATAAAGACTTAACTATGCCAAATACAAACATGACATTAGGTTTCTGAAGTTTTAAAAAATTGAGAAGAAACAAAACCTACAACGTTTCAGACGAGATTATTTAAAATCTTATTTAAAAATAAGACAACAGCGTTAAAATGATAACAATTAGGTAATCTACGCTTTTACAAGCAACATAAAATATAACATTTATACGATCGGAAGTGTATAAAATGTTCTTTATAATTAAGACACTTCAAGAAGTTAAATACACGAACGGTAAACGTTCTGACTAATTAATTATGGTACTCTAATAAAAGTTTACAATTCTACCTCCAGATGTAAGTACTAATACTTTTAATTAGTAGCTTTTTATAGTTTTCCTACGTATCGTAGTAAAATATATAATTCGCTCAATTCATCGAGTTTATTTATTTAATAACCATTATTTAATTATTATACCTCTTAGGTACAGTATGTAAATTATTTATAATATCAAATATTTTCGGTAGTTATTATATGTATAATAGCATCTACTACTTGTCGTGATACAAAAAAATTGTTAAACTTAATAGCGTAAATGACTGTTATGATAACTGTTCGTTTTTTTTTCGTTTCATTTTTGTCATTCAGAAGTCAATTTTAAATCTATTTCACATTTTACGGCTACATCTCATTTCAGATATAATCCGAAATCAATCTTCGCATCAACCGAGCTATCGATTTCCAAATACGATCAAGTTAACGCGAAAGTTGCTAAATTTTAAACTAATTTAACGTCAAATTTAAAAGAAAATGCTGTAAGTGATGTTGTTAGCCTATTGAGCAATAATTGTTATAGCCTCTTCAAAAACTCAGTATTCGTACATAACTATAGCGGGCAAAGAACACTATTTTGGTGTGATCATTACGTCATAATTTCCAGCAGAATAACGTAAACCTTGCGGTCAATTAGTCGTATCGAAGTCGCCGCTTGACGCTTTCTAATTCCGGTGTCTCGGACCCCTTCAGAGAGCTATTCGAGCATAAACAAAGATTGACGAAACACACCCGGTAACCAGACATCGCAATACGTTAGTGCCACGATTCGATCCGTGTTTTTTCCACCAATTTTCACAACGCAATTCAACAGATTTTCGCAACGTACTTGAGACAAACTTTTCACGCTTCTATTAATCAGGTTTAAACACCGAAACACCAACAAAGTTAGCCGCCACCGAAGTTTCCGATCGATCGACGTTTGCCCCATATGCAACACGCGTTGAAATCGAAAGCGCTCACAAACTTAGTTTGCAACTCGGCTCAACCCTTTCGCGGCCATGTGTACTCAACTTGTCAAACTTCACCCCGTTCATTCAGACAAAAGTTGACGCACCCTCTCGCTCGCGCCACGCTACGCACATATGTTGTTTCGTTTTCCTCTTCTCACATGCGTGCGTTTCCCGGTAACCCGGCGGGCTGGGAAAGTCTCGGAAGCGAGTCGAGCGCGACGGACAGGGGATGTTAGTCACCGGGGTCGGGTTATAGGCATGGAGCCACGTGACGTAATGTTTACGGGAAGGGTTCCATTCACAGGATTCCTGGTCTCACACGTGCGGGGGTGCCGTACGGCGAGGCGCGTGGGAGTCCCGCGTGTTGTCTACGGTCAGGCCGGCCCGCGCGTGCTCGCCGTTTATTTTGCAACGAGATTTACAACTATAACTGTAAATTAACTTTATCGAGCGGGCCCGAATCTAGGTCGTATGGAATCAGCATTAATTATCGCTTTAATCTAATACCGATGTCGACTGTACGTACAATAGATCACATGATAGATAGCCGCTCACGCCAAGGATACGAGAGCAATAATATCGCGGGACGAGAAACGCCATAACTATTATACGCCATGCCGCAACTGGGTTAATCTATTGTTTCAGTGAAATATACGCTATTATCGATGTGAGGAACAATTACAGTGGAAAGAAGTCTAGGTCGATTATGATGAGCAGCCTATCCTTGCATTGTTCGAGAGGATCGCGTGCCCAGTGTAAGTCCCCAATACATAAATAATATGGGGTGTAAATACCGGCGAATGCTCATAAAGGCAACTCAATATTTATAAGACTGGTAGACCTTGGACACCGTTTGATTATCACTGATAAAACAATGGCCGCTTACTTGTAACTACTTTATGTAATCTCGTGTAATATAAAATATTAAAGTGGCGCGGTTTGTACAAAAATTCTTGAGCATTTGTTCATGTGTGGTGTGAATCGTAATTAAGTTAGTTTCACAATGACAGAACGTTTCCAAATTGGCTGCAATAGATGTATAACAAGAACACATTAGTGGTTGGGATCACACACGCTCACACGGCGTCAAGCGCCTGGGAGAGTTCATCCAAATACAAATGAATTACGGCCACTAACGCGATAATTTCGTAAGCTCACTCATCCAATTTTGCTTTTAGCTATTGAAATGTATTTTCGTTAACTTTCCACTGGTTGCGCGTCCCGTGTGAAGTTGTAGGAGGCCCCGCTTTCTATTGTTTCCGAACGAGCTTCCAAAATGAGTCGCTCATTGTCTATGCGCAGTACCTACCGACCATAGATGAGGCTTTAATACCAGACATCTCATTTTTGTATGTTCCATTTGTAGACCACACCGCGTTCACAATCCAATATGAAATTGCCCATTGTCTGCGGAACGGGCCCAGTCATCTAATTAGAAGTGTAATTATTGATTTTGAAGGGAACTCAATTCATTAATTATTTCGGTGTTGATTTGCTTTTTTATTTATCTTTAATGGACAGGTTATAAACGTGACTATATTAATTATTGTTTATATTGACACCTAAATTGAATTCGCTTCCATTCAAATTATTTGCTACGTGTTCATTCATTTATTCTTTGTGGTGTTAAAAAGTCCGTTGTTACTCAACAACAAGTTATGAGATGAAAGATAAAAGCTATCATGATTTACTCAGAGTAGCTTTTTTAAAGAGTTATAAAATGCACTTGTTTAAAATGCAATTTAGGTTTACGAGTCATGAATAAATAACGTGGTTAACAGCTAAATCTTGAAATACTTTCACCGTACGTTGCGTTTAGTGCACTATAACTTTCAGTCCTTTCGAGTACCGTAGATATTATATCCACGTTATTGCCTACTAGATATTCTATTTACATCTTTCTCTTGACAAGATTTGTGACTTTAATCGACAATATCGATAAACATAAAAAGCTCTTAAGATCGAGTGCAAGTATGAATCAATCTTGGTAAATATTTGAGGTTATGAATCATAAACAATGATTGTTCAATTATTATGAGGCAAAAGTAATTCGTCATGTGCTGGGTACACACCTTGTCAACGAACGGATTTGTTGGTCCTATTTTGGACGACTTAGAGAACGTTAACAAATCCTTTCATGTTACAGCTATGCTTTGGATTGACAGCGAACGCCAACGAACGTTTGATGGCGTCCGCTTAGCCGTCCAAAGTACTCCATACAGGAAATCACAAACGTGTTCGTTTGCTAGGTCTGTACCCGGGAAAACAGCATAGATAGCATAGATTTTTCTACCACAGATTAAGTATAGCAATTACAAGTTGTTCATATTACTACTAGCTGTTCTGCGACTTCGTTGTTAAAGCTTACAAATGCAATAAGTTTTCTGTTTTTGTTACATATTGCATTGCTTTTCCGCTCCTATTAAGTTTAGCGTGATATTATATAGCCCTACTTTATAAATGGGCTATCCCACACAAAGATTTTTTAAAAAAAAAGAAATAAACTCTTCAACTTTTTATTACATTTGCGATGTAATTATTTGTATATTGGTGTTTCTGTGGGACTCCTTTTCACAATATATTCTGCGGTCTGTATTCACTTCCGTTGCGTATGTAATCTATCATGTGGAATGATATCCAAAACGATTGCGGTCGTAGAATCGATTCGGAGACTAAAACGATAAGAGTAAACAAAAAAATCGATACACTTTATAATCGAGTGTTAGCAGCTTTCTCTGTGAAGTTTAAAAATGTATTGTAATATATGAAATTAGATTGTTGCGTCATTCTAAAATTGCATATTGTATAGAATGTACACGTCTGATTATATTTGGTTTATTAATAGAAAATTAAAACTGGAACGGTTAATACGTAGTCAAATTAGATCTTTTGTTATGTTTTAAAGTTGCTTCGAATGATTTAATTGATTGAATTAAATTTTAGCACAGTATTTGCTGTTTTTTTTTTTTTCGATATACTTTTAAGACATGCAGTAACTGAATTGTCCTTTTATACGTAAACCTATAGTTACATAGAACCAAGTGTTTTAAAAAAAATCAGTTGACTTGTAAGAAACTACAATATGAAAACGCCAAAAATTCCGCCATGCTTAACCGCATTCGGCTACAGTCATAGTAGGAAGACAAGACAATGAGAATATTACGGAAAATTTACAGGAAAGTGTACGTGGACATTTGTGTACGTGAAAAAGAGTTTTGAAGTCCATGAAAACCGGTATTTTTATAATGACATTACTTTCACGAATACAACTCATACCTACTTGACGCATTTTTTGACGAATTTTGTAACCATGTGTCATATATTTCTAAACAATGATGGCTCAAATGTGACTGTGGCAAGACTCTCGTGAATGAGCTCGGAGGCGCTAGCAAAGCTGGTTTCTGGATATGTTATAAGAAACTTTAAAATTCATGCTCTCAAATGTTTTCCTTTCAGTTTTCGCCGCAATCTTAGAAACAGTAGTGAAAATTATAGTTTCATTACAACAAATAGGTGACTAAAATATGATATTTTCCAAACTAACGGTCAAGCAATAAAGAAGCAATTTTTACCTTGGTAACACAAAAAAAAATATTTCTGTTTATCGGATGTTTATCCGAGTTTTAATGAGTTTCGTGTCAATAGTTTTTGCATCAGCAAATAGGAGTTCTATCAATTGGCAATAAAAGCTTGTAACTAGTTCTAACAAGCTACGGCTACCGGGCATCACACGATCAATCTAGATACACTATCTAACGATCTTTTAATGTTATTTTCATTATGAATAAGTACTAAATTAATTCGCTTACAAGCAAATGTTACATAAATTACGTACAATGGAAAGTGAAGTGCAATTATAAATTAAAGCACCTTTTGTTGAGGTAACAAAACGCGAGAGTAACTAAATGGTGAATGTGTTACTCATATTGACTTTTAATTTAAGTCTGCTGGCAACATAATGACCAAGTTGTCGAAAAAAATATGTTTCATGACAGCTAAGTTTACACTTGGTTCTATTTCGCGCCATTTCGTAGATTTTTAAACTGGGTTGTTGATTGATTTGTGATTGATACATTAATTTCTACTTTTTTTGTCAAGCTGGTTAAGGAAATATTTAAATCATTGACATATTGCTTTAAATTCGGTATTCGATTAGAATAGTGACGCTTTCAAAGAAACTGAAAGTGAAACATAATTTACTTGAAGAATTTGTTAGATTCCTAAGGTAAAATGCTTTTTAATACCAATAACTTAATGATGTTTTGGTATTTTTCAATGACTAGTTTTCTTATGTACTAATGTACTATTTTCATTGCAATCAAAAGTTTTTAGCTGACATAAAATAAATCGTTACTATGCCCTGCTTAAAAAACGTCTCAAGTTGAATAAAATCATTTGATTCTCAGTCATTTCACTTTCCTTCGATTTGATAAGGCTGCATGTATAGAATGAAAGTTTTATTGATATTGGCTGGTAGAAAAAGTCGAGATTGATTCAAAATTGCTATTTACCAGTGCGGTTGACCGCGCAATGGCTGCCTGATACTTAGGGTTACCAGATCAAGATATTAAAAGACCTTGATTATTGCATTGTGTTTGTAAAACCATACAGATAACAATATATTATTATAATAACTGCATAGTCTTAAGCGTAATGCAATATTTTCAATGAAATTAAAGTCAATTTAATTGGTATGGTACAGGTAACATCGATTAGTTAATTAAAAGTCTAAATAAGTATTATACCAGAAATTTCTCTTCTAGACATTAGATAGACTAAATCACAATAATTTGCTATTATATTCCCGAGAATATTACTATGACATTAATTTATTTCCCGGTAAAGTTTTTAGTTATGAATGAATTTTATTGTGACTCAAAATCTTGAAGTTATGAATGAAACATATGTTTTCATTAACGAGGTTGTACTACTGTTATTAATGTTTTGGTCGTGATTCATCGGAATTGTTTGGTGCAATTAGACGCTATTAGGTTATTACTGATTAGCAGGCGCCATTATGCAGGTATAACTGTGCCACCGGATAATCGAAGAAACGGATACACGTCTTTAAACCTGGTCCTACTAAATTACCTAGATATATTCAAGAACGCTGCTATAAATAATATTTATGGCACAAAGCCCGATACGATGTTTAACGTACTACTTACAAAGTTCGCGGTCAAAGTTTTGTTCGAAAAGTGCTGAGCCCAAAACACGGAAACTGTTTTCCAATAGCGTTTTTGTCATCGTTCCCAATCTCGGAAGTCACGTCCGAGGGAACACGTACGTAACATATCTCCATAATGCATGGCCACCGCTCGCCGCAACCAAATTGTGGTTACCGGTCCTTTGAGCGCTCCCGAAACTTTGTAATCGCAGCATCCCTAATCTGATTTCGATTTCATACCGACCTTTTTGTACCAATAAAAAAGTAAAGTCCACTCTCAACCTCTAAGTAGTTCCTTTGTATCGTCTTTCTAAAGTTAAAGGTACACAAAGTTTTAAGAGTTGTTTGATAAGGTATTTTCCCTGATTTAGGCCCAAATAAAAGTTGTGGCGCCAAAGTAGAATCGTTAAAAATTAAACAGTTATTCAGCGCTCGGCTATTTAAAGCAATAACAAATTCGAGTGGGGGCGAGATCATTCTTTGATTTGCTTTTTCCTGTCTACTTTATGTCTCGTTACCGGCGTGCGTCGCTTTTTGTGAGCGCCATTGAATCGACGTTTCGGCGAAGACGCCGCGCCGTCATCGTCGGCGGGAGGGAACGTCCGTGTCGTGCATCGCAGCGGTCTATCGCTCGCCAAATATCTGTCACTGGCTCGCACAAAGCTCGACGTGTTCGCCGATTTCATGTGGTGATCGCGTTCATTTTCGTGGACACAGATTTTAATTGCTTTCTAAAGTCCATTCGTCGCTCGATTCCCATGACCGTCGCTGTGAAATTGACTCGCACACGTAGATGCATGACATGTAGTTTTTTCGTTACGTTTTTTATGTGTTTATCAAGAGAGAGATCTGGCCGTATGCGCCGCGCTCATTGTGCCGCGCAGTGAGAGGTTGGCGGGACTGTCAGCGTTTCCGAGCGGCCGCGCTACACTCGTGATCTGATTTCGGTCGTCATTCAGCGGAGGCTTATTCAAATTACGAATTTAACGGCGGAATCAATTATGTCCGTGTGACGATTGCATGCTACCGGTGACGGTGTCAGTGAAAGGAGTCGAGATGGGGATGAATGAATGATAGAATATTAATTATTGGCCTGGCGCGCACAGCGGGCAGACAGCATCATGCGTACGCATCAATCTTGCTCGGATTGTCCGTCGGCACCTCTTTATCGCCAACAAAAAAATCGAGCATTCCTTTTCTCATGGTCACGAAGCACAATGGCCGCAGCCTCACTTGTTATTAAATTCGTATAAAATTAAATCTAATGTGTGATTTCAGTTCCGGTTTCGTGATGGGAACCCGAATAACAGTTGTCTATGAGATTTTCTAACATTCTAACAAACAAATCTTTGGTTAAAAATAGCAATGATTTACATATAATTTTATGCTTCTGTAGTAGTGAGAGATAGGTATCTACATGGCTTTTAATTTCATTAAACGTGGTTTGATGTGTGATTATCTTAATGCTTGTTTTGCTAAGTAATGGTTATATGTGGAGGTAATTGCCTACGTATTTTGTATGACGTTCAGTGGGGTTTTCCAATGAATGTTGAGTGCGTTGGTTAGTGCGGGGAGTGCAATGTAGTTTGTGCAAAACATATCGTACGTCATTATTGGTTGGATGAGTGACGCAGCATTGTTTAGACGTCATGTATAGCGTTAGTCACTGGTCGACCAGACAGCCGGAAATAAGGATAAATAACTGATGCCTTGTGTTTAAATTTTTGACCATATTAGTTTAATCAAACAAAAACACGGATTCCTGGCGTGTTCATTTTAATACTGTTTATTTTTAATTATAATAACAATTTGAAATGTAAATAGAACTGACGTCAATTAAATTTTCAACTGAATACTATTAGATAGATAAAAACTATTTGTGCATAAGACATAGGAAATACATTTGTTACGAAAGTTTCAGATTACAATATATGCAAAAGGGCGGCCTTATCGCTTAACGCGATTTCTTCCAGGCAACCTTTGGATGGACATTAGTGTAAAAGATCTAAAGAAAGGTAGTTTAAGACAGAAACGAAAAAGAGGAAAGAAATAATAATAGGTATATATAGGCTATTAGCAAAGACATTATTGGATATAACTTATTTATCCATTAAAAAAAATGCTATCCAACCGTAACAATGTTGTCTATACAGGCTAGATTTAGACACATAAGAACATAATCGTCTACCAAACTTTTCGGATGTGTTGCAACACTGTATAATTGTTGCCACGACTGACTGATTAATCAACGCAAAGCCTAAACCGTTGGGACTAGAAATTTTCATTGTTGCATAGAGGTTCCTTAAATAGCATTAGAAGGAGGTTTGGAGATTCTATCCAGAAAGTGTATGGAAGTCCTTCATTAACACGCTTATATTAGCTTCACCTGTATGTATGTATGTATGTAACCGACTCCTTTGGACTCGATTTTGACCCACTTTAAACGGACAAATTTTGCACACCTGTCAAAGATCGATGACAATGCAATAATTCGATAAAAAAAATAAAAAAATTCAAAAAAAATAAAAAAACGCTCTTAAAAATAAACCAAACTAAAAAGTAGAAAATAAATAATAGTTTAAAAAAACTAAAAAACACACTTTTAAATTAGGAATAATTAGTATTTATTTTTAAAGTTAGAAGCACTTAAGAAATTTCGTATAGTTGATCTAGAATGAAATTAAATGAATTCCTTTTCTGGGGTTTTTCAACATTTTATCTCTAAGGATGAATTAAGAATAGATCTTTTTAACTCGCGCTAAAACCTCCGGGAACGTAAAAATTAGTGTGGGGGAAGCGTGGCGATCTACGAATCAAAGTCAAAGTCGCGGGCAATAGCTAGTATGGAAAAAAAACTGAAAAGTGAAAAGTCGCTCTTAAATCTTGTACTTTCATAAGTCAGGCATATCGTGTAGATACGCGGTAGGTATTGGCGATAAGCCGTACGAAAGGAATAAAGCAACGGCTTTCAATACAGCGTTATTGATAACACTGGTGCGTCGTAAAGCTAGTTATTTACAGCGGGGACAGCAGACTAGTTATAATACAAGACAGAAGGTCCACTCGGTATTAAACGCCTTGCCCGAGTCTGTGTTTCCGCATGAGTACAATCTGGATCTCTTCAAAGCAAGAGTTAATAGGTATCTCATAGTTAAGCGTGCTCCACCGTAGACCGCATCATCACTTACCATCAGGTGAGATCGTGGTCAAACGCCTGCCTATCAACCATAACAAAAAAAAAGATAGTGTAAAAGTTCAGCATTTACTTTGAGCCTTTTGCCCAGCCGAGCTATTGTCATTGTTTCGACGAGCAGCATCGACTAGAAAGATCATGGAAAAGTTTGTAGTCGATGTTTGGCTCTGATTGTTATACAGTTCGACTGATGTAGGAACGGTGAATCATCGATGTCCTGTCCATGTCCTAGATTACCAGTAAATACTCTATTTAGCAGAATCTTTAAGATCAGTGGTTTTGATCATCATCTTACCTTTCGTAGCCGTCTACTTCGTATGGTAGAAGAAGCATTTCTTCATATGTATTTTAGTTGTGTGTCAATTGACAAAGATCTATCAAGACTTTCACTATTATTTTTATCAGTTCATCAAGCTCTTAAAATGATAACTATTGTACTACTCCACCAAGCCAACTAGGCATCTCGTCAGCAAGGAAATGTGGGCAGCCGATAGCGTAGTTGGCTTGGTGAATTAGTATGTATTTTTTTTCAAGATTTATGTTGATAGTTTAAATTGTTATTTGCTTTAAAGAAAGTATTACGAAAGTCCTAGAATCCATTTTACACACTTTTTAATCCGATTGATCTCGAGTGAGCCTTCTGCTTCTACAAGATTGCGTTGCAGTCGAGGCATGCGCGCGCGCATGCGTATTTTCATCCAATTAACTGCGAGTATTTGTCAATGCGCGTGAGTAACGATCACCATTGAGTGCGGGCGCCCGCGAGTTCCTCCCCGCACCCCTCGACTAATCACTGACGATTCTCAAACTATACACATCATCTTGTTTGTTCTTAGAGGACTTGTCGAAGTGGTCAGTAGCGAATTCCACCTCTTCAATCCATCTCACTTGTTCAAATTAATTACTAACGATCCGCTAACTTTATACATCTTCTTTATTGATTGCTCATCAAGACTGTTTACTTATTTAATTAGAGGATCGTAAACCCTTACATTTCATCTCATTATGCTCCAATTCACAGGTTTTAGATAAACATTATTGACAGGATAAGCAAAAAACACAAATAAATGAACTAGTGTCACTTTAAAATTTGGTCAGGTTATATTTTATGGGTAGATCTACCCGGACCTCGGGAACAAGCCCTTAATGTTCTAAAGATTTAACTGTCTCAGTCACCGGGGATAAAAAAAATGACTTAGGTTGTTGATTGCTAAATATATTTGGATGGCGAGAAAAATGTATTTGTAAAAACTATCTACCTAAGATACTAGTCAACTTTAAATATTATGAAAATGCCCAAAATAAAACCTCTGAAATGCGGCTTGTCCTTTAAATACTTATCTATAATTTACGTGGGTGCTTATTCACTGCCCACCAGGACCCAAAATATAGATAAAGTTATTGGATTTTATTTCGTCTTTACCTACATATTATCTTGTTATACTTATTTACTTATCAAATAAAGTTTTTTATACGAACATAACATTTTATACAACAGCCTAAAATATGTATACGGATTTAGTTATATTTATAGTTTATACTTTCCTCTTAAGTTGTACACTTATCTTGCCCTCTATGGCATCATCGTCTGTAGGTCGTCTGTAGGTATTGCTGTAGGTTTGCTGGCAGAGAACTCAAGCACTGAGTTAATCTCGCTTTTTGTATACTTTTTATTATGTCTATTTTCTTTTATCTTTTGTGTACAATAAAGTATTCATTAAAAAAAGCCAAAAACTAAGTGAAGTGTTAATGGACGCATTCTTAGTATATATTATAACGTAGCAATTTAGGTTAACATATTATTACTTATTAGTCTTGATAGGCTAGATTGTAATGTAAATAAGATATCATAATTTCAATAATTGATTTCTTATAATAAACAAAATAAAACAAAAGTCTAAAGACAGAAGTGTATAAGACCCACACTTCACCTATCATGTTGAGCCTCCCCGAGTGACGTACTCAACGATTCTCTACGTCCGGCGCATCCTGGGCAATTCGCGAGTTCTCCAAAGCGAATTGGCTAATCCTTTCACCACGATGGCAAGTCAAAATAAAATTTGACTCAGCCATTGACACGACGAAGAAGAAAACCTATCATGTTTATGTTGCAATACTTTAATGGAACTTTAATAGGAAAATTCAATTTATTATTTAATATCGATTAGCGTTAAGGAAAAATAAATATGTTGGCCCCATTATTAGTTATAAGTACTTTTTTGCTGAACAATTATTATCTTCATGCTTGGCCGTTTATTACACCTTCATGGTTTAATGAATAAATCAGTTTTTGCTGTGTGAATCATATTTTTTTGATAGTCTAAGAAGAAACTCATTATGGAATATGCATCCGACCAATTTGGATCATATTTATTTTAAGAAAAAAGTAGTATAGTATGTAGACGGTATCTTTAAATTAGCTAAGTGATATTCTGCAACCTTATATACCTATTTAATGACATTGTTGAACCAGGATATAACCTTACCTTATTTAAACTTCACCAGAAACCTGTAAGCGGGTTATTTAAAATCAATAACTATATATAAATATAATCCACTAGATTTTACGAGATAACACGTTACTACATTTTCCCCGAGTGACGTACACAACGATTCCCTACGTTCGGCGCACCCTGGGCAATTCGCGAGTTCTCCAAAACGAATTGGCTAATCCTTTCACCACGATGGCAAGTCAAAATAAAATTTGACTCAGCCATCGACACGACGAAGAAGAAGAGAAGTACATTTTTCCATTTTCCATACAAATTCAAATCAATTCAACAGTCCAAATAGTCAAAACCATAATACCGACAATATAAGTCAATTTCAACGTACATTAGAGACATTAAATCTCTCATAAGAATGTTTTAGTGCTAACATCCTATGTTAAATCTAGATTGTTTTATCTATCTAGATAGATGCTTCATGACCTTTCATCAATACCAACGGAAGCAAAACATAAACATTTTATATTCATTAGTTAACGTAATTCATATTTAGTTAAATAATGGATCATTAAAATCGACATCCGCATTGCTACTAATTTGTATGAGTTTTAGATTACTGAAATTACAGTCAAATAACCATAATAAATTGCAATAGGTACCATTCCTGTTATGATTGTTTATGGTTTTAAATTAAATAAATGACAATCAGCATTGAGTATCATGCAACAATAAATGTGATCGTAGTTTTTTTTTCGCATAATATTGTGTCATACCTAATTGCAGCACAAGTGCGTAACAACAATAATTATTATTACAAGTACGAATTTTTCAGGGAAAATATGACATTTAACTATAACCTATTTCAATAGAACTATATAGTAGTCTAGATGCAGCGATAGCCGAGTGGGAGACCGTAGGACTGCGAAGTGAAAGGTCTCGGGTTCGAACCCACGGCACACACCTCTGTCAATGAATCGTTAAGATTCGTCTTTTCGAAGATATATGTGTATTTATCATATAAATCATAACTCGTTAACGGTGAAGGAAAATATCGTAAGTGCCTAAAAAGTACTCGAGGTCGTGTGAAGTCTACCAATACGCACTTGGCCAGCGTGGTGGACTATGGCCTAACCCTTCTCACTATGAGAAGAGGCTCGAGCCCAGCAGCGGGACATGTATTAGACACAGGGCTGCTATTATTATATAGTAATCTGTTCTCAGACTGATTCTACATGTTCCTTTAAGATCAGTCACTAGAACTATTACCTATTCAATATTTTTAACAAATTTCCTTGTTTTTTTAAATTGTCAATACAAGCTTTGAGAGTCATTGCCCGCCAGACGTAGTCTAAACATTAAATAATTAAATTTTAATTTATGCTTCATTTTCCTTTCGCGGACAACAATACGTAATGTCTACGTAAACAATAGCCCGGGATCGCGTAATTTGTCCGTAAAAATAGTGAGCAGATTTACGCGAAGTCCGTTTGCGTAATTACGCGTCATAATAAACCATTTGATTTGTTTACGCTAATTAATTTATATGGAATTCTATGTGTCGTTCTTTGAGTGCGTTGTTGATGACTTCTATGGAGATTACCGGTTGCTTTTGAAAGCGCGTTAGGATTGTTTAATGTGTTGTGATTTGTGAGTGCAAAGGCTTTTCAGGCAGTTAAAAACGATAAACGTTAATTGAGTATGTTTAATTAAAGTGTATAGTGGGCCCATTTTTCGTCAATTCAAAATATAGTTAGGGTGTTATTCCACCAATGGATTGACCGTCAATTATCGGCGAAAAGGCAGAAGAGTCGACGTCATTCGATAAATTAAGTAAAGAAAAACTGTCAATTAGTAATCTGTATATCCATCCAATAACAATCCGATCGGCATCGATCGATTTCGGCGTAATAACATCCATATTATATAGTATGATGACGAATTGAGTTTTTAGGTCATTTTAAAATTGTATATTTTATTATTAAATTAGGTTTATTTTATTGAGCATTGAAAGTAAATTTATGCTGCATATATTGTATAAGCCTTGATTAGGAGTATGTATGTAATATTTATAGAAACAATATCTCGTTGCATTTGTGTACAACATAGTAATTTGTAATGAAATATTTTAATGGCTCATTGTGAGAAAATAAAATGTTCCTCAAAGATTCATTATAATTTGCCCGTATACAATTTATGTACATGTTTATAAAATAGTACTACTAGATATGCAATTTACAGTATAATATTTATATTGCACTTAATAATTGTGCAAATAAGCCATTTGGAAATACTTAGAGGACAGTAAAAGCGTTTTAATGCATTAATAAATGCACATATACACGTAGCAATGACTATAAAATTAACCTGTACTATTACTATTCTAAACTTTTAAGGTTTTTATTATTTTTGTAAAGAAAATGATCTAGAAATCCAAGATCGAAAGATGATTTAACCACCAATACGCTAATCACTACGCCAGGGATGGCGAACCTTTGTTGATGCCCATGCCATCCTTACTAATATTATAAAGGCGAAAGTTTGTAAGTATGGATGTATGGATGGATGTTTGTTACTCTTTCACGCCAAAACTACCGGGTCGATTTCATTGAAATTTTGCACTCATGTAGCTTATAGTCTGGATTAACATATAGGCTACTTTTAATTGACATACCACGCGGGCGGAAGCTAGTTATTTTATAAAACGGTCACGACGTGCCCAATTCAAGGAATACGGAAAGGTTGCCTACGACGCGACGCCGAGGTCGCGGGTTCGATTCCCGCTTAAGACAAATCTTTGTGTGCATGAACATGGAGGTTTGTTTTAGTCTGGGTGTTTCTATGTATAATAAGTATGTATTTACAAATGGAAAAGTATATATGTATTAGTATCAGTTATTCTAGTACCCATAGTACAAGCTTAGTTTTGGACTGGATGGCGTTGTGTGTAAGTTGTGAGATATTATATATCAGAATACGGCCTAAATGGTAGTCTGATTTTTGAATTAGTTAACCTTTTTATTTTAAATCTTTTTATTAAACAAGCTACCATGGTAAAAACAACGTCTGAACCCTAAAAGTACAGTCGCGCGAATAATTTACATACGTATCAGAGACAATTTATTCAGCGATTGACCGTTTGCGCGTGCGTCGTGAAAGGTGAGAGTTGTACACACAGACATACAAACCACTTCGATATAGTACAACGCACACAGGCACAAGCATATAAGATAGTGCTTCACGTTTTCATGTTACACACTGTTCTACTCGCCTGTATCACTTTTAACACTATCGATTAAAGGTTGACCACAACTGTTAGTTGCAGAGGTTGAAAATATTTTTTACATTTTTAAACAGGTTCTACTTTCGAATTCTAATTGATTATTTTTATAGCATTTAGCTATGCTTAGCAAATTATACTAAGAAACAGTTGAAAAAGATATGGGACCGGCAGGATACGGTATACAGTTGAGAAATTTAGGCCTCCGGTAATAGGCGACCCTAGCTGGATGGCTAAAGCGGCTGCCAGGTGTGCAGTAAGGTCGCAGGTTCAAATCCTGCCGGTCCCATATCTTTTTCAACTGTTTCTTAGTATAGGTTCTACTTTGTTTTTGTTTGATGGTGAGACCAGACAGACCCTCAAATTACTGACACTAGAGGAGTAGGTATTTTCTGCGATATATCTGTATCTCTGATCCAATTGTCCAATTAGACGACCAGGTGGTGGAGTGGATAGTGTATACCTGCCTGCGACGCCGAAGTCGCGGGTTCGATCCGCTTAAGATAAATCTTTGTGTGCATGACCATGGGTGTTTGTCTTAATCTGGGTGTTTATATGTATGATAAGTATGTATTTTCAAAAGAAAAAGTATATACGGGGTGGATGCGACATAGCGACATTTATTGAAACCACAGCTTCTATACATGGTAAGTATCAATTTCCACCGGATAAAAATTCTCTGGCGAAAAAAAAAAAATCACGTTCTCCGAACAATTTGAACATTGCGATCGTGCAATTTGTTCGGAAGACGTGGATTTTTTTTTTCGCCAGAGAATTTTTTATCCGGTGGAAATGCATACTGGCCATGTATAGAAGCTGTGGTTTCAATAAATGTCGCTATGTCGCATCCACCCTGTATGTATTAGTATCAGTTATTCTAGTACCCATAGTACAAGCTCTGCTTAGTTTGGGAATAGATAGCGTTGTGTGTAAGTTGTGAGATATTTATTTATTAGATATTTAATTAAATTGGGAACTGCTTCTAGTCTAACAGAATCGATTTAGTTTGACCCCGGACAACTGCTACCAGATCTCCAAAATCCAGTATTAGGCGATTCTTTACTCATTGTTAAGCTGGGTACAGATTGGTGCAATGCAACATGTAATGCAACATGCAATGCAAGAATTTGACGTCCATATTGCTGCAATGTATCATGTAATGTAACAGAATTCCCATAATGTGGACGCCTCGCGCGCACGAACTGCGCCTCGGTCGCGCACGCTCCGAGCGTTACAACTCGTGCGCGGCTCGATCCGAGATTTGTCGGTTTTTGGTACGAACACAAAGGGGCGCGCAGTGTGCGCAGGACGCAGCCGTGGACGCTCGATCGTTTCGTTCGCATGCGCAACGATCATGGCGGTGAAAGAGGGTGCGTGGAGTGAGTCACTTTTATTGATAGAGGAATACAGAACAACAACAAGTCTTCAGACTCCATGGTTCGTAAGTATATCGCCTTGATGCAGGCAAAGAAAAGAACACGTGTGACGAGGGCTAGTGTTTGTAACAAAATGCGGGCACAGATGTTCTCGAATGATTCGTAGTCAATGCGCGTACCGCGCGCGCCACACGTCCAAGGCAGCAGGGAACATGCAATGTAACGCAGAATATTAACATTACATGTTGCATTGCACCAATCTGTACCCAGCTTTAGACTAGCTTTCATACTTTGTCTGTATGTACTGTCTTCGCAACATCATACAAATAAAAACTACTGAGATGGCGTCTAGAGACAAATGACTTAATTAATACAAAATGCTTGGGAACATCACAGCTAAACAATAGCTATTAGTAAGGGCAATAGGTCGACATATCATCGAGATAATTGCATACAAGTTACTACACACGTGTATGCATCGCGTGTATGTTGATGCAAAAAATAGCAGTAACCTTGAAGCGGCGTATAAAGATTGCATGGTTGGCGTAGTGGTTGAAGCGAACGCTTCGCCGCTTTTAAACTACGCTGGTGTTGTGTTGGTTGGTCCCACATGGACAAATCTTTGTGTGATCCGCAAAGATTTGTTCTGACTCCGGATGTGCGGTGTGTCAAATGTTCGCTTGTGAACACCCCCGCGACACGGGAGCTTTGCTAGTGCGGGCGCCGTTAAAAATAACCTTGTTAGGTGAACATGCAAATTGAATGTTTTATAGTATTTTTATATACATTGTATAACGAAACGCTTATGTTGTTAAGGAAACAGAAAGAGAGCAGAGGTTCATAACGCCTTTTTAATTTATAATCATATAGAAACATATAGCGCAGAATAAGAAGTAGGTATATGTTAACTGACACAAATTAGTGATTTTCCTATCAAATAAAACCCATGCTTATGTAATCGTTTTTACTATTTATCATAACAATGTCTGATTAGAAGTATAATTACTAACACGAATATGTTGTTGTATGACTAAAATAGAAGATTAACTAAATGTAAACTTGTTATATTAAGATTGCCACCCATCCAACGGCCGACTGACGTAAGCATTGCTTAACTTGTAGATCGATCGGTCGCTTCGACTAAGCTCCTCGCTCCTCGCAGATGCCTCAGTTACAAAAAAAACTGGAAGCTGTTACATTGTTACATAATTATAATTAACAAGCTTCGGAACGGCATAAAAAATGCTCTTTTATATAGTATCCGTATTTTAAACCAGTTTGTTTTTGGATCGTTTGCGGTAGGTCAGTGCTGGTACCGGTTTTGCGGACGGCAGGTGACTTCTCTGCTTACTCCCAGACTCAATTGTCTGCGTTTGTGACAGTTTGAGTCTGTCTGACTTAGGGAGAGATCTAGATTTTAGGGGGATTAGAGAGAAAGAGATAGAAGATGTTAGATGAAAGAGATGAGATAGCGCTTTTAGGTGATTTTACGTTTTAATAAATAATAATAAATATCTCACAACTTACACACAACGCCAACCAGTCCCAAACTAAGCAGAGCTTGTACTATTAGTACTAAAATAACTGATACATAGTATATACTTTTTTTTTGTAAAATCATACTTTTTGAAACACCCAGACTAAGACAAACCACCATTCACACAAAAACATGTCTTAAGCGGGTGTTGAACGCGAGACCTCAGCGTTGCAGGCAAGTACACTACCAACTCCGCCATCCGGTTGTCGATTCTGTATGATAGCACAGATAATATAATACTAGTACAGATACCCAATCTCATACAAAAAATTGACGCCACCCTAAAAAATATTATTCTGGGGGCTATTTTAATTCTATTTTTATGCCAATAGATGGCCGTACTTGTGAGTAGTCTCAACCGCGCTACCTCAACGCCATCTAGCTTTTGCAAAAGGTAACATCAGGTACATGACGTCCTTGTGTGCCTGAGAATGTGTCTGTGTCTGTGCCAAAGCTGCCAATATATATTATTATCTGCATGTGTGCGTGTCAGTCAGTATGTACATTACCATTACGTTTGACCTTCTACAACGCTATAACACTGCTGCATTCAAAATATCAAACGATATTTTAAAGTTTTAAAATTTAAAGTTTTTTTAATGAAATGTAATGTAATAAAATAATGATTACTTTCTATTGCAATTGATTTTGATTTAGACTAAACTAAAAAATATAAGGGAAGTGTCGCTAAAACGAGCAAAACAAAGGTATCGCGGTAAAGGGCGTCCTTGTCGCGCTCACTTGGCGTGAGTCACAAACCTTTTGTTCAAAACCTTGAACCTTTTTTATTTAGTCGTATTTATTTCGGAATGTTAGTACTCAATAAAACTTTTAAATCAAATTCAATTCATTTATTTCAAACGGGTACAGGCACATAGTTATAAATAGATTTTTTTTAAATAGAGAATTCAGAATCTATGTCTGTGCCACTCGAGGAACTTTAACTTTCTGAAGTGTCTGTTACATGTATAATAAAGCGATTGGCTGTTTTGTCTATTTGATGGTCTCCTCTAATCACGGCTGCTCCTTTTTTGACGTGCTCGACACAATTTTGCCATTTTTCAGGCGTTACCTGATTGAAGGCATCATTAAATAATGTTTTAAAATCATTTAATTTAAATGTAGTAGGTATTGTGTCGAGCAACGTGACTTTTAGTGTCCGCCCATCATACGAGCTCTATTGGATTGAGCACCCCTCACTCACTCTTAAAAAAATCTTATTTTTTGTTGAGAAATTAAAAAAATCGGTTATTTTATAATTAATTGTTTACTTCTATGAAAATTAGTTACAGCTAAATAAATAAATGTAATGATGGCATGTTCTTTGATTGATACATAAGTTGAAAACTTATACAATTTATATAATTTATAATATTTATAAATTATTTATTTTTGAATTACGTAAACAATAGCAATTACATATTATTATTTCATTGTTTTAATATGTATTTTTGAACATGAAAAAAATACCACAAATTATGCCACTAATTTACGTATTTCTTACTTAATACCTTGCGATAAGAGGTGTTTGATTAACCGGTATTATGCAACTCGATCGATGCAGTAATTAGCGACAGTTTATAATGACCGCCGATCGCTATCGTAATTTTATTGACTTTTTGGTAGAAGTCGGATCAATGACTTTTATTCTTTACTTATCTATCTGGAACTATAGAAGCGACTATAGAACATTCACAGTTCGCGCGCTGTTATAAGTTTCAATTTTGCGTGCACGTGGTCGTGGGTACCTCAGGCGAGGTGTAGGTATAATTTTTACATTTAGTCAATCTTCTGTTGTTCCCAAGGACGATAATAATATAATACCTACTTAACGTTGTTACTTATTTTGCCTATACCTACTTCAAATAAAACGTCTTAAGTAAAAAAAAAGTTGCAAAAGAAAATCTTTATTTATTTCTGGTAAAGTTTGATCGAAAAATCTAAAATCTGTTTATAAAAACGTGCAATCATGTTTGCTTAGCATTGTTCCTACAACTGTCTTCGTTCGCAAAAACGTATTTTTGTAGCAATCTTATTATCGAAATTTTTAGCTAGACTAAGATTGCTTTGAAGGAAGAAGACAAGGGAGGTTTTAGTCATATCACTCAATACAAAAAACATGTATGTAAATACCCACTAGTGTATCTAGGGGTGCGATTTGTTTTTCATAAAAAAAAAAATTCTTCATAAAATCGCAATTATTTTCCGAAGAAAAATGTTATTAATAACAAATTAATAACATTTTTCATCATACTCATTGGCATTAATAATATTGTTTTTCATTCACATCTTTTATCCTATTATTTTCTTATATTATAGTTTTTCTTAATGATACCGATCATTCTTTTCAACTCTTAATTATTTTTATTTATACATTTGTTTGTTCTTTTTTTATGAATTTCTTCATTTGAGTGTTACGTTATTTACTTTATTGATATCCATAATGTCAATATAAATATATTAATTATTTATTTATTTAATTGTAAAAAGATCTGAAAAACATCTCGCATAAAATATCCACAAGAGCACACAAACAATCCGAAAACTTCTACCGAAGTGAAGGAAACACGCGCCCGTTCCTTTGTAAATAAACATTGAGTAACATTGCAGAAAAACATTTTGTTTCTGTTCGAAGTACATCACATGACAATTGATATCTATATTATTTTAGATTAATAAAAAAATAAAATACATTTGATTACTTACATTGTTAGAAAAACATGTATTTAATATATAATTTAAAAAGTTCGATGATGATTTTATATCTAACTATTATTGGAAGGCAATCGTAGCCTCAGAAACTAAACGCGTCATCGTAAGTGAATGTCCATTAAATTAACATGTTGAGTGACAAAAGCGTCGAACTCTAATTTGTTTATAACTCAATATACACTCACACACTCATACAATGTAAAAATAAAATTGAAATAAGCGCCATCTATTAGCCACAAATAACCTAACCGCATGAAATTTTTACATTTTGTGCCGTATCCAAGACGGCGACTGAAGAGTTAAAGACATTGATTTCTTTTTTCTCTCAAATCACTTTGAAATAATTGAAGAATGCTTTTAACGTTTTAAATATACGTGCTTTATTTTTTTAAAATCATATTTTGGTCAAAAGTTGAACAATAGCGTTTATAACAATTTATTATTTTTGCATTGCTACACATAACGCCATCTATGGAAATTTTTAAGAAGTAAAAATCTAATGTTCCTAATGATACCCCATGATGATAGCATGATTTGCAATGTTGTTACATTTGTGCCTATTTTTAACTGTGAGATTTAAGTAAAAAGGTTTATATTATTATTCTATGAATCTGACAGACTACCTATCGGTTATAACATTTTGTGCAAAAAAAATAATACTATGATCAATTTCAATCAACTAAGTA
Organism: Hypena proboscidalis; assembly: GCA_905147285.1. NCBI lineage: Eukaryota > Metazoa > Arthropoda > Insecta > Lepidoptera > Erebidae > Hypena > Hypena proboscidalis. Next base: position 6,057,499 of record LR990143.1, read on the forward strand.
GATGCTTTTCTGTTAGGCACCAGATAACTGTAACTCGTTATCAAAGTTCCCCTTGAATAAAAAAAAATGGTAGTAATACAAGTAGGTCATCGGGCGCCGGCGGGCGCGCGGTGTCAATTGAATGTAAATGCGCGAGCGCCGCGAATCTGCCATTGCATCCATTCTAGGGTGACCATCTACCGTCGTATTTAATGGATATGTCCACCCGTACAATGCATAATATATTTCTAAGTAAAGTAAGCAGATTAGTAGGAGGGAGACCGTAGGACTGCTAAGTCGAAGGTCTCGGGTTAGAACCCACGGCTCACACCTCTGTCAATAATTCGTTAAGATTCGTCTTCTCGAAGATATGTGTGTATTTGTCATATAAATTATCGCTCGCTAACGGTGAAGGAAAACATCGTGAGGAAACCTGCAGGCCTGAGAGTGCCTAAAAAGTGCTCGAGGGTAATGTGAAGTCTACCAATCCGTACTTGGCCAGCGGGGTGGACTATGGCATAACCCTTCTCATCATGAGAAGAGGCCCGAGCCCAGCAGTGGGACATGTATTAGATACAGGGCTGCTAATGTAAGCAGATTTGTACCGCGTGCGCAATTTACTTAGTTCGCGTTTGGTCATAGCCGCGTGTACTCATCATAATTGTGTAAGCATTATACCAATAAACTTATAACAATTTCATCATCTTATCATTTATAGATGTTCCGTACATCTTTTGGTCCTTCCGGATTAAAAGATGTACTGGACATCGGGTGGAACGTACAGGATAGGTGCCGTATCCTAATATGTTATTGCCACGCAAAAGATTTGCAGTCTTGATAGTTTTAGGGGTAATCAGACGTGTCATGACTTTTTTATCAAATGCCGTTAAAGCATGTTACGGTGTTTCGTAAAAACACAAAATAACAATTCGGTTTTGACGTTTTAATTGTATTTTTACCTCTTAATATTATCGTTTTTTAATATACGAACAAATACCGTTAAAAGGGATACGATAAAATACCGCTTGTTATATTTTCCTTGTAGACATTTCATTTGTTGATTGTTAGGCGCTTTTAAATTGACAGATGCAATGCAACAGATATTTTTTGATATTTGTATACTTATCAATAAATTTGAAAGGAAGTCTTGATTTAAATTATTAAGTGCTATATTTTGTTACAATGAATCGAACCTTTAAAATTCAGAATCAGATATTTATATACAGTATCTACAATTAAAATTAGATCGACTGTCTTAAGTAACAGACTTTTCATTGATAGGCGCCATTAATATAAACGATATTTATTCAAATTAGTATTACCAATTGTTTATCCATTTATGAATGAATTGTGTCAACAATTAATTAATTGGAATTTTAGTAGCGGTTTGCAAGAATTGACGGAGGGGGTGACTAATTACCGCTGGAGGTAATTCTCGTTTACTCCAGCTGAGTAATGTCGATGTGTGGTATTATTGCGTGTGTCAAGTGTGTGGTTGGTGTGACGTCACGCGTGGTCAGTACATACACAACAGTACATCATTCATTGATACAACTGTGAGCATTATCTGTGTCGCAATGCGTACTTGGTAGATGTACGTAAAAGGATAATGGAATGTTTAATTACTATTATGTATTTTAAATAATAAAATAAGTATTGGAGTTGCGTTATACTTATAGTCGGTTTATAAATGCATACGACTTTTTTCTGTACAGACAAATTGTTTTTTAATTCTTACGTAATCTGTAAGCGATCATTGATTCACATTAATAACACATTAATCAACGAATTCAACTTATTTACTGATGACCTAATTAAATGATTTACGGTTACGAAACAAAAAAGTCTTATTGGAACCAAAAATCAAATACCAGTATTCCTTTGTCAATTCCTTTTGTTCCGTTCTTTTAATGACAGCTGGGCAATTAGACAACCACGGGTACGTTTTTACTGTAAAAAGTCACACAAAATAACTGTCCTAAGTTCGAATCCTTGATACCTGCAAAAAAATCTAAACCTCATAAGCATGCGTTCATGGGACTAGGGTAGTAAACTGAAATTTCTAGCTGTACAATAGTCAGCCTTTTCTAAGAAACAATCTAAGTCATGTCCTAAATAAATCTGAATGCATAGTGTTCGTAGCCGCCCTTGCGTGCGCGCACAGTATCTAGCGCTCCGTGCCAATGTCGTCGCTTGCGCAGTTTTTTCTCATTTTTTGTCACCCTTGAAGGTCGTGTACCTGATGTAAAACCTCGCGTGTCAGTGATGGAATTAATGTAAACAAATCACGACATTTACTATGTGATATTGCAAAGAACATTATTGTTCTTTATCTGTAAACTTAAAAATGAATTACTGTTAGATGTGTCGCTTTTCGCAACGGTGTTGCTACTGTTGAGATAAATATTTAAAACTCTTCTCTTACGAAACCAGACTTTGTAGTTTTTACATAAATCCAGAATTCTTGGTAGATTTCTCAGTAAATATGGCAACACTTAGAGAACTTTTGTAGATTTGTCTAGATTTTTTCTTTCTGTTCCATTACCTTATGAAACACTAAACATACAAAGTAGGTATAATAGAAAGTCCTTGTGGATTGTCTAGTTTTTAGTTACTCATTTAAAATTTAGTGTATTTATTGCCTTCCAAACTTCAAATTAATAGTGTAGTATTTACTGGAGACCAATTAACTTACGTAATACATTTGATAATTGATTTTTCATACAATTTGTAACTAAATTTCACTTTCAGTCAGGTATGTAGGACATTATGTAACGTATCGAGATTTTTCTACTTGTATTATCTATGGACGGAGGTATTTATTTTATTTTTTAATCGATATGTCGTGTTGATAATATGTAGGTAACTCATGGAATGTGCATTTTCCAACCATTCCGGTTTGTTAGACAATGGATTTTAATTGTTTTACAGACATGTGTACAATGCATGTGATTTTACACTACTTTATAGATGCACCACGCCATAGGTTTTATTAGGACACTGCGAGTAAACTTATTTTTTTTATACATTTCTTGTAAAACATATTTTATTTATTTATTTATCGTACAATCATATTTGTAACCTTTGTTATAATTTAGATTAAAGCACAAAAAGATACCACGTACGCAATCAGTATTTAATACTTTTATAACCAAATAGTAACCTACAGCAGTGATAAAAGAATAAGCGAGAAAATTTGGATTTGCCCGAGTCCAATCAGGAAGGCCGCCGCCGTGTGATTGCGATCCCCGACAACCCTTCATTACATTTACGCACCACCATTAACTGTAATCACACACGGAGATGAACACAATAAAACCTACACTACTCAAACCGCCACAGTAGCAACTCAACTAAAAAGAAACAACAAAAAAGTTTTATTGCAAAATTTAGACTGGCCTAAAAAAGAAACAAAAACTGAAACCAATAAGTTTGTCTATCACCGAATTGCCAGATACGAACATGTAAACACGGATAAACATTTTAAGTTGGGGCAATTTAAAATTTGATTTTCGAAATGGAATGACAAGTGCGGAAACGTTCGAGCTCCCCTCGTGTTTAGTATCCCCACGCACGTCTCGTCGCGGGCGAGACTCGGCCGAGGCTTGTGCGTGCAACCCTTCATTACAACCTACGACTATTATGGCGCAATCAAGCACTCGGCACATACGCGAAACTGAGGAAACAATAAAACAAAATTGACGTATAAAACCACTCCTTGGACTAATTCCAACCTGAGCCACTAAAGGTCTGTTGTGTAAAATATATTAGACTATAATTTATGAGCGCGCTTTCAAATACACTTGGTGCTGAACTATAATTGACGAAATTGATGTCTCCTTCTAGACGGAGATTAAATAATGTTGTTGCATCAAAATTGCTGCGTTTATAATGTTCTAATTTTAACAGGCGGTTTTCTTTCTGATCGACTTACAGGCTTATCATTTTTTTGTATTGTAATTTAATAAATAAATAGCCTAATGAGAGAGAGAACTTCCGTTGATCCTTTATTTTATACAATGGCCAGTAAAATCTATTACATCAATCAGCATTTGAACAGTTCTAGATGAGAAAAGCAATCCTAAATGAAATTATAACAATCAGGGAATATCCACCATAAACAGGTTTAGAAATCGAAAAGGGCTCGTAAAACTAGATGACTTGGAATTGCTTCCTCTTTTATACCCATAAGAATCTCCACAGGCAATAATTATTGAGGTGTAAAATTTACACTGACACACCTTTATGGGTAGCACGGTACAATACAGTTGGTCCAAACACCAGCGTCCATTTATAACGATATTTTATGGGCAATGTTTGCGACATGCTCACTTAATGGACTTTATAAAGTTAAAACCTTTCACGCGATCGTGCAGATAATGCACCCGACGTATGAATAGGTGATCTTAATTTATCTGTGAAGCGTTCCGGTTAACACTCGGTATCGGTCGCTAATCGAGTCACCGGTTACGTGTATGCGATTTATGAAATCGATAACGGATCCTTTGATGATTCGACTTTAATTACACTTTTAGATTTACTTACAGCCAGTTCCGTGTGAGTGTAGATCATATCTTATTAGAATCTTATTAAAACAGTTAACTTTTATCTTATAAGCGTATATTACACTGACACTTGTTTTTTCTTTGAAGGACGTCACAGACAAAGAATCGGTAGTTCAAAAAAACATCTTTGAATTATTTTAATTCGTGATGTTGACAATGAGTGATCGAGGCCAGTTTTTACCGTAAATTTTTACTTATTTACCGAGTAAGTAATTATTCAACCATTGCGGCATTGATATCGACCTTTGTTTTTTAACACCATCAAAGTTTTACGACTACCCACAAGATGTTGAGTTACATTATATTTTTACGAATATTTGCGTGGAAATAGTTTTAATTCATTATTTTCAGTCGACGTGCTATGTGTCTAAAACCAATAATATTTTGTCACTTTAATTATATTCCTAGATAATGATTATTAATGATAAAATAATACTCTTGATTTATTGTAAATAAAAATAAATGTACTCACTGTGTGGTGGCGTCAATGATAGCGCGGAGACCGCTGCTGGGGGTACTGGTGGGAACATGTCCTGATGTGGCGCGAACATCCGCGGCGGTGGTGGGACTTCAGCTTCTAGTTCCTCCTGCTCCTGCTTTGGGGGTGAGCGCGGCCGGGATAACCGTACTGCCTTTAACCCGCCACTCGGTGACCTCCTCATTGACAAATTCTCTGGAGTGTCAGACTCCCCGGAGCGACGTCGTGGACGCGCTTGTTTTCGCCTCGGCTGAGGACTCGCTGGGCTCACTGGCGGTGATGGTGCCGGCGGCGTCGTCTGCACGGGGCTCCTCGCCAAAGGTGTTGGTGGTGGTGACCTCGTATGCTCCTCACGGTCCTGATCGGCCAGGCCTCGCACTTGTAGTGACTCTCCTGCACGTATCACAGTCCCGAGCTGCTCCTGTGCCACGGACACCTCGCCACGGTACATAAAGTCCACGACCGCTTGCACTTCCCATCCTTGAAAGTCCTTTAGCACGATGACGGGGTGCTTGCAAGGGTTCTCGCTGAATATCCTGCGGAAGAGTGGACTGCAGGCACCAAGCAGCACTTTGTGAGCGCGTACCCTTCGTTCGGCGCACACGAGCGTCACATCCACGAGGGTCTCTGCGTGCAGTAGCGCCTCGAAGGAGCGCAGAAGATGTGCCTGGTGGTTGTTCCAGCGCAGGCTGTAGTGTTCCTCACCGCCGACGGCGGTCGGCTTGTCGTCCATCGCGCGCGCCGGTGTAAACGCGTGTGTGGAGCCGCGGCGCGGTCCTTCAGCGGGCGCGTGCGCGGCCTCGCGCCGCCCTCCGCCCGCTTGCACCCCGCACTCCCCAACCCTTTCGTCGCTCAAAGAATCGCCTTCCCGCCGGACCGCAATCTTCGCATTGCACTATTCCGTTCGAGTTCACACAGAATTTTTTAACAACAGTCAAGCACTGAGTCACCAAAAGTTCGGTAGCACTGCACGGATCGCGTCGCTCGCCGCTCGGTCGTCGGAAGGGTGGCGCTGGCAGCGAGGACGGCACGTACGTGTGTCGCGGGAGGCTCGCGAGCGCGGAGTGACTGCGAGACGAGCGCGTGGGTCGGCGGTGTCGCGCGAATGCGGCGAATGCCGAGTTCGGCGCGGCGGCGTGCGGTCGGCGGGCACTGGCCGCCCGCGCCGGTGTGAGGCCCGCCCCCGGCCCCGCCCCGCCACACACACACGGACATCGCCGCCCGCACCTCCACACCTCGCCCGCTGCGCGTCCCCCCGCACCCCGCACGCCACACATGTGTCACATTACTTGACTTGAATACCTACACACATGTGACGCCTCCTTCACAGTATTTACTTTTCGGATACCTACTCTATTTATTCGTGGCTCAGCAATTTTACACAGGAAAATGTGTTGCAATTTTTCGTTCAATTTGTTTAATGGAACGTAACAAATATAATGGTGCTGAAAGATCAGGTACGGGACGGTCGGGTCTCTTCGTTATTTAAATAAAGAATTCGAAAACTTTTTTGCATCGGAATGGCGCTGGCGTCGCGCTTTCTCGAGCGGAGGTCACGCGAGAATTAGGACATGTCCGAAACGGCGCGCCGGGGTGGTAGCACCACACAATAACAAATCACAGACAAATTATGTGGAGGTTTTAATTTTCAGGAAGTAATTGGGATAAGAACAGGCTTAAGGGGATGCGGACAAATTATTTCGAGTATTAATTAAATTTGTGGACATATTTAACATTGAAATAATAGAAACGAAATAACATAAGATTGATGTAATGTTACATACACTGATGGTATTTCTGAAATCTTTGTTGTTTCTTGCTTGATTATAAAGAATGATTGAGGTACCAGATAAAGCTTTTTGTACATAATTGGCATTAGTTTTTGAAGTCAGACAATTAATGTGTTATATTGAATAATGATTTTATTTTAATGCTTCGATGGATAGATTATGTGATTATCGGTAAAATACTGCTTCATAAAAAAAGTCTGTTGCATAATTCTATAATCTAGCATGACTAAAGGATTTAAGTAATTTTAAATTTCTTAACTAACTTTTAATAAGTACTTAGATAGCAATAAAACACATAAGCGGTTAGCTTGTAACTCAAGGATAAATTAGCTTTGTTATGGTGAAGAAATATTTAAAATCGATCCTGTAGTTTTTAAATTAAAACTTTACAAACATAAAAAATATAATCTTTTCTCTTTCTAATATTGCTTTAAAGACTTAAAATGATTGAAAGACTTGGATTTTTTTACATCGGATGTCTCCTCATCATGAATTCATAAGGTTGATAAGTCTTCATAAACAACATTTTTTTTCTAGCCTACGGCTGTGTCCCACTGCTGGGCAAAGGCTTCCATGACTTCCAAGTCTGTCTGTTATTTGCTATCCCTGGCCAATCGTTCTGAAATGCACCCAAGTCGTACCGTCATCTCCGTTTGGGCCTTCATTGTGGTACCCAGTTGGTCACTTTTTGGGCCTCTCTGGACTCATACGTGGCCAGCCCAGTCCCACTTTATAAACAACATAATAAATAATAATCATAATTAATACAACGCGGTAATGCTGCCAGCATTTTGGGTACGAGGCCTTCTGACAGTGAATTATTAAGTTTAGATTAAGTTATTAGACTAGTTTTATTAAGATCGAATTTGAATATTTTTCTGAAAATAAAATCTGTAAATCATAAACAATAAAGCATCCATCATAAAAATAACTAGTATTAGGCATAATTATCACAGAACAACCTGAACGAACGAGGCAGGTATAGAGAAAAACAATGAACGCTTGTCTATTGTCTACTAAAACGGCTAATATTACCTGCAAATATTACCTGTGCCTATCTGAATATTACGTGTGTATTTACCTGTTTGGTTCGAACAATAATCTTTATGGCTCACTAATTTAGAATAAGTCTAGAAATAGTTTTATCGTTAGAAATGTGTACGGCATTAACTTTTACGATTTAAGTGTGTCATTAGAGTATAAAAAAAACGTTTTGTATTTAATGGTAGTGGCGTATTTAAGAAATGTATTTCAACCATTCGCTTAAATCCTTTCAAGATCCTATGTATAACAAACCATATTACACTTTAAAACAACGCAGTTTAAGATTAGTTTTAGAAATACCAAGTAATGAAATAGATATGTACCAACATGAAATTATAATAACAACACTTTGGTGCCCATTATCTCCATATTTACAAATTGTATCATATCCCTTCATCCACAATGTCTTCAATTATTAATAATTACTAAAATAACTGTGTAAAAAGTACAACAATATGATAAAACTTTGCTAGCTATTTCCCATATTTTTTATATCTATTATTTTTTTTATATTTTGAAATACTTCTTCGTGTAGATATGATAAAAGGCATTTAATATTATTTTATAAATACACTTAGTAAGTGGCAATAACACACCATGAAAATAATTGCCTTGAACAAAATAAACTGATTGACGTGCTAGCATAACTTTATATAACTTATAATAGCAGCCCTGTATCTAATACATGTCCCACTGCTGGGCTTGGACCTCTTCTCATGATGAGAAGGGTTAGGCCATAGTCCACCACGCTGGCAAAGTGCGGATTGGTAGACTTCACACGACCTCGAGTAATTTTCAGGCACTCTCAGGCATGCAGGTTTCCTCACGATGTTTTCCTTCACCGTTAGCGAGCGATTATTTATATGACAAATACACACATATCTTCGAAAAGACGAATCTTAACGAATTATTGACAGAGGTGTGTGCTGTGGGTTGGAACCAGAGTCCTTTGACTTCGCAGTCTTACGCTCCCTATCGCTGCTTTACAACTTTATACAGGGTGGATGCGACATAGCGACATTTATTGAAACCACAGCTTCTATACATGGCCAGTATGCATTTCCACCGGATAAAAAACTCTCTGGCGAAAGAAAAAAGCCACGTCTTCCGAACAAATTGCACGATCGCAATGTTCAAATTGTTCGGAGAACGTGATTTTTTTTTTCGCCAGAGAATTTTTATCCGGTGGAAATTGATACTTACCATGTATAGAAGCTGTGGTTTCAATAAATGTCGCTATGTCGCATCCACCCTGTATAAGTAATTAAATCTAATAATATCCTATGTCATGTCTCATATAATTTTAATCCGATCATTTTCAATCGATACAACGATAATCGTTCGTAACGAATCATTTAATGACGTTTAATCCGACGATTTGCCGGATTATAGGATCAGTATTAATATCACTTTCTGAGTACATACTTTACTGGTTTCATTAACAAATATTACGTTTTTTAAGTGGTATTATGCTTAAAAAACATGCTTTATATTTGTTTTTAACGACTTTAAAAAAAGGATGTTAGCAATTCGATAGGTAAGTTTTTGTAATTATTTTATTTATTTAACTTTTTGCACGAAAAAAAATAGTACATAGGCGGACTTAATGCCTGATAGCATTCAAATTCAAATTCAAATTCAAATCATTTATTTTCATAGGCCCCAGGAGGCGCTTGAACACGTCAAAACATTACAAAAAATGATATAAAAGTAAATAATAAATAATACTAAATTATACTAATTACAATGATTTGAATAACCGGGGCTCAGATTAATTTTAATCAAACTGTTTAGAATCGAATTAAAATCAATCTAAGTACCAGCTCCGATGGGTATTGCATTCTCTTACAGTCAACCTAGGATGGTGCAGAGATAAGCATAGGTAGGTGCAGTTCAGAAAAACGAATAATTACCTTTCGAGCAGCTCGTGTCTAATTCAAAGCCGCGAGAATCGATCCATCTTGCTGGTTAAGCTTTGCCACGATCGGTCGTTGGATGGGCCAAGACCATCTTAATATAGCGAGATTTCTTCCGTGCTTTGGAGAGTACGTTTAGCAATTTATCTCAGTTGTCATTTAAACATGTGTGGCAGTCGATATGGGGTGTCAGAGGTCGAAGAGTCACAACTAGTTTCACAAATAAAGAGTATTGTATCGCCTTGGTTGACGGCAGTCTCTCTACGTAAAATACTGGTGGTAGAGCTCTTGTGAATGAGCTCTAGAGCGGCAGCACCACCGTCTCACCTTTAACCTGCCGCCAAATAGTAGTGCTTCCATTACTGTGTTCCGGTTCGGTGCTGAGATCAGGCCCTGAAATTATTGGCACATGAGGCATAACACCGTAGTCCTGAGCTGCAGCGACGCATCTTTAATCTGCTTTTGTGGATTGTTGATGTCCATGGGCTACACGTTCGTTTGCTGTGGGCGTAGTATAAAAAAATTATATTCAGCCTATGTTTTTTTTTTTAAATACTGTTAAATGCCTGACGTTCAGACTGTTTGGAGTCTGGGTGTGCTTTGTGTGTGTTTAATGTATGTTTGCGAACACCCCCGTGACACAGGAGTTGTTCCTTCAGCGAGTGTCTTTTTTAAAATCGAAAATCAAGTTAAAATAATGGCATACATCAGTAAACTTCTACAACAGTCATTGATCCAAAGCTCATCGCGGAACAGGCAGGATTTCGGCTTGGAAAATCATGCTCAAGTCAAGTTCTTTGCCTTACACAGTACATTGAAGATGGTTAAGAGACCAAAAAAGTTACAGGAGCTGTATTTGTAGACCTTTCGGCTGCTTGATACAGTAAACATTAAGAGCTTACTCTTCAAAGTCCGAGAGCTGACCAAAGATACGGGGTTTGTCAATATACTTGGTGAACTTATGAGAAACCGACGATACCAAGTCATACTCCACCAATCTAAGAGTAGATGGCGCTATCAAAAAAATGGTCTTCTGCAAGGTAGTGTATTGGCACCTATGCTTTTTAATATGTATACAAACGACCAACCAAAGTGCCAGTACACGAAAAGCTTCCTTTATGCTGACGACCTAGCCTTAACAGCCCAAGCATCTACTTTCGAGGAGGTTGAACAACACCTGATGACAGCGCTGGAGGAACTTAGCAGCTACTATAAAAGTAATGCCCTTAGACCCAATCCTTCCAAGACACAGGCCTGCGCATTTCATTTGCACAATTCCTTAGCCAATAGGAAGCTTAGTATTACTTGGCAGGGTTTAAAAATTGACCACAACGTGTACCCCAAATACCTGGGCGTTACACTTGACAGAGCGCTGACCTATAAGAGGCAATGCGAATCGGTGAAGCAAAAAGTCAGTACCCGTAATAATCTACTTCGGCGTTTAACATCAACACACTGCGGGGCGGCACCAGATGTTGTTCGCACTACCGGATTAGCATTGTGCTACTCGTCCGGTGAATTTGCGTGTCCAGTGTGGCATCGATCTGCCCATACCGGAAAAGTTGACTCCGCACTAAATGATACTTGCCGAATAGTGACAGGATGCCTGAAACCCACTCCGCTTACCAGGCTATATCCGCTAGCAGGTATTGCCCCACCGCGTGTCCGAAGAGACATTGCCTGCAGGATCGAAAAATCGAATCAGGAATGTGATGCCCGACACCCACTTTATGGCATCAAGCCACCTCCAGTACGATTGAAAAGCCGCAAAAGTTTTTTGAAATGTACAGTCGCCATTGAAAATCAGCCAGCCATCGCCAGAACAGAACTGTGGCAACAAAAGTTTCCTCCACCAGCCAACTATACAGGGTGTATTTTTGAAACGGGGCAGTAAGGGCAAGTACCTTAATCGTTGCAGTTACAGCAAAACGTTCTTAAAGACCTTCCCTAACTTTTTGGGACATTTTGAACTGCATTCACAGATTTTGTAAAAAACTTACAGTTAGCAAAAAAAATGCAAAAGTTCATTTTTTTTTTTATGCCAATCGATTCTATTTCATGTGGGGATCAAAAAACTCTATGGGACCATTTTAGCTTTCAGTACTAGAAAAGACAGAAATCGCCAAAAACGTTTCCCATACATTTCGGCAACAGAAACGAATTTCTACGATGGTCTAACTTTTTGTTATGGCCTGGAAGTGGGTAGAATTGACTGTAAAGTAAATAAAAAGAATTTTTACCCTCAAATTTCGAATTTGATTCGAAAATCTGTGTGTTATACTTAGTTTCAGCTGAGAAACTTCGTATGAGTTATTATTTGTAAAGTATTATTTTAAGTAAGTCGTATTTTGAAAGAACCCTGCAATTCCAGGTTTTTCAAAAGATTTGTAATAACCTTTCTTGTTGGCACATGCCGCAACGGATACTTATTGCGGTACCACACTAATGCAGCTCCCGCATTTCGATTATTGACAAAATACGCTTCTAATAAGTCAATATTTTCACGATTAGATGACATTTTAGCGAAAATCCTTAATTAATAACTCATACGAAGTTTCTCAGCTGAAACTAAGTATAACACACAGATTTTCGAATCAAATTCGAAATTTGAGGGTAAAAATTCTTTTTATTTACTTTACAGTCAATTCTACCCACTTCCAGGCCATAACAAAAAGTTAGACCATCGTAGAAATTCGTTTCTGTTGCCGAAATGTATGGGAAACGTTTTTGGCGATTTCTGTCTTTTCTAGTACTGAAAGCTAAAATGGTCCCATAGAGTTTTTTGATCCCCACATGAAATAGAATCGATTGGCATAAAAAAAAAATTTTGAACTTTTTGCATTTTTTTTGCTAACTGTAAGTTTTTTACAAAATCTGTGAATGCAGTTCAAAATGTCCCAAAAAGTTAGGGAAGGTCTTTTAAGAACGTTTTGCTGTAACTGCAACGGTTAAGGTACTTGCCCTTACTGCCCCGTTTCAAAAATACACCCTGTATAAACGTGCAGGAGCACTTGCCCCCTGGGTCCGGTCTGCAGTGGCCCATATGGAAATCCTTAAATCGGTTGCGAGCTCAGGTTGGCCGCTGCAGACATAATCTGGAAAAATGGGGAATAATCCAGCCAGGCGAAACACACTGCGATTGTGGTGCTACTCAGCAAACAATGACACATCTCCTTGAATGCCCCAATTGCCCTGACAATTGCTACTTGAGCGATTTGAATAACGCCACGGAGAATGCTATTAATGTGGCCACCTACTGGGCCGGGGTGGTATAAAAACTTTGAACATTGACTCGCAAGAAGAAGAAGTAAACTTCTAATTGATTATTTTATAGCAGTTAGCTATGCTTAGCAAATTATAACTAAGAAACAGTTGAAAAAAATATGGGACCGGCAGGATTTGATCCTGCGACCTTACTGCACACCGGGCAGCCGCTTAAGCCATCCAGCTAAGGTCGCCTCTTACCAGAACCCTAAATTTCTCAACTGTATGATACACATACACATACATCCATTTGTTCCTATCTTAAGTAGGATATCAAAGGTATCAAATCCTGCCGGTCCCATATCTTTTTCAACTGTTTCTTAATAGGTACATCAGTAAAGTTTTTTTTTTTTATTAATTCACCCTCAATATGGTTACAAAATACTTCTACAACACAATTATCATTAGCGAACTTTCTGGAATTTAAGTCAAGCGTTCAAATGAATAAAGATTTAGTACACAACTAATAAGAGAATCGCGTGGCGCCGAACCAAATGAACATTTAGTAGAACATAAGTGCCTTGTTATGTTTCCATTTGTTTCGATAACATCTAGAAATTACCATCGTTTTTATTGTGTGGGGGAATGTGTGGAGTGAGGGCATTTTTATTGATCGAATATTTCGATTCAACTACATAACATAACATTGAGAAAATTTTATTTGCACATCAAATTTGTAACAAACATACAAAGAAATAGGTACTTATAACTATTACGTACAAAGGGCGGCCTTATCGCTTGAAGCGATCTCTTCCAGGCAACCTAGGACGGACATAAAAGAGTGGCTTTTTTTTAAAAAAAAAAGCTTACTAGCAATTTGCAAATACAAATTACTAGTATTCTTGTTAACCCCCTCCAGCTAAGCTTAATTCGCTTGTGTAAGGAGGAAGTTTACGTCCGTGGTGTAATGGCCAGGATTCGAACCCACGACCTCTCGATCGTAAGACCGATGCCTTATCCATTGCGCCACGGCCGCTTAATATACCAGATATATTACCCAGATGGTGTCTGACACTTTACCTGTTATGTTTTAGGTTCCATGGTATAGAGGGTGAGTCTATCGCAATCCATCTGGCAAAAATCCAACTCTGTGCTGCTATTGCGAATTTTCTGACGGCAAGTTCACTAATATCACTTTTGCTAGGCCCGGGAATCGAACCCAAGACGCTTACACTAACCACTAGACCATCGAGGCAGTTAACAACTGCACTATAATAATATTTTAAGTTGGGTATGCTCTTAGTTCGAGTAAGTATAAGGGATGGACCATCGAAAGATCCATCGTAACAAAAATATTCTACATTGCACAGTTAAATATAGACTCTTTTCCATTAAATGTATAGAAGTAAGTATAAAACTATGTCCTGAATGTAGATTCAACCTAACATCCTACAAACCTGCCGAAGGAAAAATAAACTACTGTGTTTACGAGACAAGAAACTTCTACTTGAAAGAATTAGGGATATATTTACTAGCATTTGAGTGCCTACTACTAACCTTGTAGAATTCATTTACATTCATTTAAATCTAAGGCTACGTGGAGACTCTATTTTTGTTGATGCAATGGCATTTTATTTTTGTTTAAAAATCAGAAATGTTTTTACATGTACTTGCAGTGGTATTATCTTTTTATAGGACCCACAGATATACATTTATTTATTCATTTGTTAAACAAAACGGTACAGGACCAATAACATTGATTAAATTCACGCATCAACCGAAATAATTTACAGTTTAATACCAACAAAAGTAAAACGTAAAAGAAAAAAAAAACAAATAAATTATCCGCACGACCAGCTTCACTACATAGTATAAAACAAAGTCGCCTTTTCTGTCCCTATGTGCGCTTAAATCTTAAAAACTACGCAACGGATTTTGATGCGGTTTTTTCCAATAGATAGAGTGATTCAAGAGGAAGGTTTTTATGTATAATACATGCTTATAAAGGGGGAATTGTTTTACTCCAAATTTAACGCGTGCGGGCCACGGGCAGTAATGAATAAATCAAACTACTGGATGGATTTTAATCATTTTTTCAGTGAGTGACATAGGCTATATATTATATACCCGTGCGAATCCGGAGCGGGCCACCGTGTTTTTATATACAACGTTCACAGTTTTTCTGTAGTGTATTTAGTATCAGCATTGTACCCGTGCAAAGCCGGGGCGGGTCGCTAGTTAAAAATAAACATGTCATGTATGGACTACTTGTCACCAGTAACTTCGGCTAAAGTAGCGTTTTTCTTTCATAAATACCAGTATCCAATATATTTTGTTAAATCGGCTTACATTTTTCTGATTCAAACTTATTTGTTCTTAAGGATGTAGATGTCCTTTACTACCAGTTGACGGGCAGGTTAAAGGTGAGACGGTGCAACCTTCCTCGAAAATTCTTTATTGATTTGATTATTTAAAACTTATATTTAGCGTGCTCCACCGTAGACCGCATCATCACTTACCATCAGGTGAGATCGTGGTCAAACGCGTGCCTATTCACCATAAAAAAAAATATATGTACTCGATAATAAGTACTTTATTTTAGATGAGAGATGTTTATAAATGTAATTGTATGCATTTGAAAATTTTCGAATGTTTAGCTTCTTTTGTTGCTAACTGTACTTACCATACTCTTTTCCAATAATTTTTCGATTTACTAAGAACTACAATTCAATATTCTTACACCTATCTCAGTGATTTCAGGGGCCAAAACAACAATCAATTTACTTCTTCACAGTCACTGTTGGACTTCCCCTCCCTCCTCACCACGGAGCCTCGACACCCGATCGTGGGACAGAAGCATCTATGAATAACCAAGTAAAAAGTATTCATTCACCAAAAGATACACCGTGAAAATAACAGTCACTTTCTCGGTCGTTGAACCAAAATATTTGAGGGGAAAAACTTAGTGAATGGGATAGCTAAGGTATGGGCAATTTAATCTTATGGCTTGTTGAATTTTGATGGAATTAAGTGTAATAAAAAAAGTGATCGCCGAGTCGGAAACCGTAGGACTGCGAAATCAAAGGTCTCGGGTTCGAACCCACGGCAAACACCGCTGTCAATAAATCGTTGAGATTCGTCTTTTCGCAGATAAGATAATTCGTCCTTTAACTGGTCGGTGAAGCAACGAACATTCTTTTCTACTTTCTGCGTATACACATTGTGAAAAATTGTGGTAATAATAGTCCTACGATTGGCAATATTATAATAACAGCTCTGTATACAAATACCTGTCCCACTACTGGGCACGGACCTCTTCCCATGATGATAAGGGACAGACCATAGTCCACTACGCTGGCCAAGTGCGTATTGGTAGACTTCACAGACCGTCGAACAATTTTTGACACTCTTAGATACGCAGATTTTCTCACGATGTATTACTAAACTTCACCGTTAGCAAGCGATAATATTCCATGATAAATACACACGTATCTTCGAAAAGACGAATCTTGCCGATTTATTGACAGAAGTGTATACCGTGGGTTCGTACCCAAGACTAGAAATATATTCACAACCGGATGGCGGAGTGGGTAGACCTGCATGCGACGCTGAGGTCACGACTTCGATTTCCACTCAAGAAAAATCTTTGTGTCACGAACATGGAGATTTGTCTTGGTCTGGTTATTGTATAATAAGTATGTATTAACTAAAAAAACTATGTATGTAAGTATCAGTTATTCTTGTACCCATAGTACAAGCTCTGCTTAGTTTTGGACTAGATGGCGTTGTCTGTATGTTGTGTGTGATTTGGTGTGACATACTTGACTACAATCAACACAAAATTCAGTTATCTTGTTGAATTTTATTCAACACGTTTTTCCCTATATTTTCTGCAGCTCATATCTGAACATAAAAGCTTTCCAATTTTTATCGCATAACCAGGATTAATACATGACATTTTATTACCGTAATCAACGAAAAAATGCCTGTACAATAAATTTTATATCGGACATAAAAAACCCTATGATTTTCCAAGGTTTCCCATGCGAGCCCTACATCCCATGAAATCACCATTACATTAGTATGTGAGCACTGATACCATCTCTTCACGCCATAAAGAGGGTGGCACTCTATGGGGTTTAGATTATGGTCATATTAGGCTGACGATTTGTGGCGAATTGTAAGTGTAGTTACTAGCTGTTACGTTCGATAATACATTTTTAGTTTGCAGCTATGAGTTAATACTGCTTTTACAAAATAATGTTACGTCTAATTAAGTTTCTTAATCATCAATATTTTAGAATACTGAGCTGGACAGATTTATATATAACCATTAAGTATAAATATCCATATAAATTAGAAAAATCATCAATCAAAACCTCGACATGTCAGAAATGTGTTAAAGTTTTACCTTTTTAACTATCCTTTACTTTTCATTTCTTTCTTTTTTATATTACCCTTCATGTTTCCACGTTAGGTAGATATTTAAAAAATTCAAAAAATTCAAAATTCAAATAATTTATTTTCATAGGCCCCAGGAGGCGCTCGAACACGTCAAAATATTACAAACAAATGATATAAAAATAAATTATAAGTACCTAAAACTAAATTATATCTACTAATTACATGAAAACTAAATTTATCCTTTACAATGTATATTAATTTATTTTAGTTATTCGCAAACAATCCAACGCAAATTATTTGCCTACTGCAAAACCGTCCTTATCAATGTAATATGATTTATTGGTCCAAATATAGGTTACGGTTTACCAGCGAAGGTTGTTACGTCACATATGGCTACTTGCGTGACCTCTCATAAAAGCCTGAGCCCTTTGTGAGCAATTCTGTACGGATTAGCATTTGATAAATTATTGTGCGAGTTGAAGGTGTTATATTAAAGTTATTAGTTCTTTGGAAGTATTAAAGGACTTAAAGTGCCTTTAGAAACTAACTTGTGAGTTTGAGTAGTCATTTCTAAAAAAAAACATAGTTTTTGTAGAGAAATCACCTACTGAATGTTGTGTGAAAAAGTCAGGGTCTATTAATTATTTAATAAAATAATTTTAAAAAAACTTTTAAACCAAGCTTTTATTCACGCCCTAAAGAGATATAAAAGGTCATATTTATCATAAACACGCATTGTCATCGGTATTGGACCATTATGTAAAATTTCAGCTTAATCGGACTCCGGGAACTGGGTCAAATTTAATTTGCAAGATTCTACCTTCACATACAAACATATCAAGTTAAATAAAAGCTTTTAATAATAAAAATAACACCAAACGAACACAGTTTAAATACAAACACTACTAATGCCTATCTTTTTTGGCGGCAGATTATAAGTGAGACAGATAGTGGTGCTAACACCTGTGAGCTTGTCCATATCAATACACAATGATGAATCGGCAACTTACATTATTTTATTGTTTTCATAACATAACGTAACGCCTATATTACACCTATACTTCACCTTTTATGTTTAGGTTTCATGTAATTGGGGGTAAGCCTATCGCCATCCACCAGGTACAATTCCAACTCCGTGCAGCCGTGTCGGAAAATCCCAAATAACTCTTATGCCCGAACCGTAAATCGACCGCAGGCCTTACCAATGATACAGTATGAAATAGTGTTCATGTTTTATCAAATTTGACGAGCTTTAAGTAGCTTTTGCAGGGGTGCCTAAATGCAAAAATACAAGTACACATATAGAAAACATCCTTGTTCCATTTTAGTGACCCATAAAGAAACACCACGACCCATTACTTTTACACATGAGGATAATAACCCTAAATCCCTCCATAAAAGTCGCGTGAGTGCTGCCAACATTAACACATGACCTCAAAGACATACTACCAACATGCTAAAGAAAAATGCTAATGCTCCAGATTGTAATCGGAGTTAACGCGTGCGCCGGACCACGCATACTTGACTAAGTGTAACCCTTGAACTATCTGATAAACCACCTAACTTTTCATCCAAATTAATCTGACCTACCAACCCTCCAAACTGAAAAACAACTTGACCTCCATCTGCAAACATTTTATTTGTACTCAGAGGCCAAATTATACTGGACATGACCCTTTTATCAAACATTGAGACGTTTTTTAGAATGTTTTGGCAAAGAATGAAGGGTCAAGTTTAACTGGTTGTAACCGACATGCGACGTTGAAATATGTGGAGTGACGTCACATTTATGTCAGCCAATCCATTAATGTCCTTATCTGGACTTCCGAAATCGTGTGTTCTTAAGGATTAGGCAGGTATGTGTGTGTGTTATAGGCTTGAGACATGACACAGCAACTTTGTTCTACAAATGAGTGTATGGGGTGAGCTTAAGGAAAAGTTTGCCATTTGAGTACGGTAGTTTTATTTTGTTTATTTTTATTGTGTTACTAACTCTTGCCCGAGGCTTTACCCTTCACATAGCGGTATATATTTGTCTGCATGTCGCCTCACCGCTGTGCATTGCACTGGTGTTGCAACTGTGTGATTTGCAAAGATTTGTTCTGAGACTGGGTGTGCTTGTGAGGGTGAATGTGTGTATTTGGCCTTGTCATTGGGATTATTTGATAGTGTAATTGCTTCTGGAGTTATTATAAAAAATAGCTTACCATGTCCACAAAATTTTATAAGATACGGATAAGCCGTTTCAGAGGAGTAACACTGTGACACGAAATTTTAATATATTAGAAGAAGTTATAATATGTAGTAATGTACTACAATTTTGTGTTTTATTGAAAACTAAAATGTGCCAAACTGCAAGTTTATTTTTTGACTAATTGATAGACCTACTACAGGTGTATAGATCTGTTCCAATGGATTTTCCGAGTCACTTGCCTTGATTGTGTCTTAAATGGCGGGGTCAGATATGATTTGTTTAAACTAACTTATATGAAATCACGCTTTTAATTATTTGCAGAAAAATTCCCAGACTTTAAAACATTTCTGTCAATGCCTGCTACTACCATATTATCCCATCCATATTACCCAGAAGGGTGTGGCAGAGGTGTACAACACCCACACTTCACCTGTAATGTTTAGGTCCTATGAGATAGGGTATCCTATCGCCATCAACCGGACACAATTCCAACTCCTGTGCTGCTAATGAAAATTTCCTGAAGAAAAATTCATAAATAACAGTTTGTCCGACCCGGGAATCGAACCCAAGACCTCGCGGTGAGAAGCACACACGGTAACCACTAGACCAACAAAGCAGTTCCAAAATAGATTCCCAACATAATGAATACTCAGATACGATTCGTCATATTCTAGTTCCAAATACCCATAGACAATGAAGAGTCCTTTCGAAAAATCCCGTTAAAATTAAAAATTCCGCGAAAGAATACTACATGTGCAGTTAAAGCTTCTTTTGTCATTCAAAACTTTCCTTAAGCCGCTATCAGTTTGTTCTAGGAAAGGTATGTGTGAACTGCAGGTAAGTACCGGCTGCTTTTATTACGTTGGCTAAAAAAAGACCGGCGTATTTGATTCCCGGAATGTTGGTACTGCTTTGTTTCTAATTCCGAATTCCATGTATGTGGTCTTGAAGTGACTAATTTTTAAATTTCGTATTCGATTTTTTTATAACGATGCTATCTGATGAGATCCATGTAGTTTTTACTGATCACTTTAAGAAATAAATTTTCTCTATCCACCACAAACGAGAAGACTATGTTGTTGTTGAAAACGGTGATTGTTGTTGAAAAGTGATTCAGAATGAAAAATTCATATATTATTTGTAACGATTTTAAGAAACTATTTGTCCTCTATCTACCACAAACGAGATGACATTGTTGGTGCTGAAAACAGTAAGCAAATTAAAATATTATTCACCGGTTGGTAAAAGTGATTCAGAAATTCCATTCATAATTATTTTTAACGATTTAGTTGTAACAATAAATTAACCAGCGTTATTTAATTCCCGACCTTGTTCACATAAACTTTACCAACCTACCATCCAAAACCACAACCCCCAATTCATATATCTCAGTGTAGACTCCAAGAACATCAGATTACATTCAGTACTGCAAAAGTTCCGAACTCCATCGCACCCCATCTTACTTAACTACAGCGAGTATAGTTAACTACAGTGAAACAAAACGAGTAGACAGCACTAACTAACGTAACAGGCGTAACGGCAAAAATAAGCAAAACCCATGTAGGGCGAGAGCTGAATGTGCTTGGATTACGAGGAGGTAGGAAGAAATAAACATTTTAACAGCAGTAAAAAATTAAAAAAAAAACTGTTCTCGTTGGTCTAGCTAGTGGTAAGCGGAAGCGGTGAGGTCTTGTATTCGATGCCCGGGTTGGCGTTACGAGAAACGGAAACGTTATTTGAGATTTTTACATCGGAATATTTGCACGTAATTGTAATGTAGCACGGACTTAGAATTGTGCGTTTGTGGATGGCGATAGGCTCACCCCCTATCTCGCTCATCACATGGAACCTAGACATAACAGGTGAAAAGGTGAAGTGTGGGTGTTGTGCACCTCTGTCAAACTTTAGCGCCTTAAGCGCGTCTTAAGAGCAGTGGTGTTAATGTGCTGTAGTATTATGCTGAGGTGCGTACCTCCAACAATTACACTACACTCACAAACACACATACATACGCCCTCCAACACATTCTACGCTTATACCCATATCCTAACGACACCACGAAAAATGTATAACTGTATACTACCATGCTACAGATATTTGTAACGATAGTATTGTGAATTGTAAGCCAGGGTGGTCAACTGGTAACCTGAAATACAAGCCTCGGCTTAACTTGGGCACCAGTCACCCACAATAACGAATTTTACTGTACTTGTATCTTAGCAAATTACTTTCTGTATTTAATTTTTTTTGTGGTGAGAAATAAAATATATTGTCTATTAAACCAGCTTATACCTACTGGAAATGTATAGTTAGATCGGTAGCCGTATGTACACCTTAGCCACTTAGTAGTCTAGGTGGCTAAAGTGTACAAGCAGAACATTTGTTTCCACCACTTTACCTGTTACTTCATAAAATCAAACTTCTGACAAATCCTGGAGGAGAGAGGGATCTTGAGCTACTTGGCTTCCACTCCTGCATCCGTTACTATAAGAAGCTATATGAAGATTATAAGAAGCTTCACCGTCCTTTCTCCATCTGTGCGAAATTGAAGTCTACTGATTCCAGTTTGGGTGTCGATAATTACGGTAAATCAACTTCTTTGTAGTAATTTAGAAGCTGTAGAACTTCTTGGTGCTATACTTCAGACAACGAAACGAGATAATTTTCATGATTTACAATTATAAACCCAATTCTCAGGCCATAAAGTTTAATTTCTATTGCAATTGAGATTGTTTAGGACATTTTTAACAGTTTTTATTATACGAAAATCAACTATAATCACAAAGCAATAGAATTTATATTCGTGTGATTTGTAATAATATAAATTTATATTGTTTCGTAGGCTTTAGACCTTATAACCACGAACGATTCACCAGCCTTCGAACCGCTATAAACTATGACCTCATTACCAAATTAAGTTCATTAAAAAAATATTTAAATTTTAAAACCCCATATCACAAATCAGGCCATATCTTGCCTTATCCACGTGGAATAACGCCATGTTGCTGTAAACACGTGTGTATAAAGCTACGGAAAGCTCGCCCGTTAAAACTGTAGGAAAACATTGAAAATTTGGCGCTTATCGGCGGAGTTCTAACTTTTATTTTTGGTGCCCCGGGCCGACGGCGAGCCGTGTGTGCACGAATTCTGCAGAGAGTGACTAATCTTTTAGATATGACGGGTTTTATTATAAATTCTCAGTAACGCCGTAGTATAGTATGCGCCTCTCCCCGTGAGGACTCAGGTTTAATTCCCGGGTCTGGCTAAGTATTATTTGTGAACTTACCGTCAGGAAATTCACAATAGCAGCACGCAGTTGAAATTGTGCTCGGTGCTTACCATATCCCATGAGACCTAAACATAACATAATGAAGTGTAGGTGTTGTTCACCTCTGCGACACCCCTGGGTAATATAGGCGTGATGACGTCTATGAAAACTTTAAAGTAACTATTTCACACAGAACACACACTTACTGCGAAAATCACATAAACTATATAAATTTTTCAAGCTTTTCTATATATAATACAAATGAACTTAGTGATAATTGTGTTGATTTTGTGTATGTTGTTACGAGAAAAATTATGTTTGGCTTGGTTTTCATTGTTTTGAAAGGACGATAGGGACAAATGAGAACCCCGAGTTAAACCTGACTTTTCGCGACATATGTCAAACCACTCGAACGCTATGGGTGCGTTCCATATTTTTCGGTTTTTGAGGTTTTGTGGTGTCATTTGTTTTTATTGTCGAGTATTTTTATTATTATTATTTTATTTTTATTTTTTATTTGTTTTATTTTTTCTATAACTTGTAATTATAATTATATTTGTATATTCTGTAAAATTTGTCATCATTAGGACGAATGTCACGCTACCTTTACTCGCAATCAGGGCGCACCAGAATACCAGCGCTGTAGTGCTGATCTGCTGCAGTAGTATGCTGAGGTGTGTACCTTTTTTGGCACATCAATTAAATTTTTATTATAAGTAGTTTTATAAGTTATATTAAGATTATGATTTGCCAAAATAAATGTTTCTTACTTTCTTTCTTCTTTCTGATGTTATGTTGTCTCACTAACGAATATTAGGATTTTGTTTGTAAACTCCTTTATCATGTTATTATAGCAGCGATAGATATTATTCTGTTTTATTATAGTAGAATGTTCTGCCATTCATTCTGTAACTTCTTTAAATTACCATTAATTTTATTATCAAAACCATTTTCTGCTGAAAATATCAACCATACGGTATCCTCAGGTTGAACTGAGTTACGACTCAGTGATGGTTAAATCACAGAAACCTTTGTCCTAAAGCTCCGATGATACAGTTTTCTTTAATGATAATAAACATGTTCTTGAAATTGCGCCAATGTTAAACATATCACGCTTTTATCCTATGGTTGTTCTTCTTTTTTTTTCTTTTTTTTACAAAAGACCCCAAAATAATTATCATAATTACCGCCCATAATAACAATTAACGCCTGTGTCGCGGGGCTGTTCACAAACATACATTTCACACACAGAGAGTAGTCAGAGTCAAATCAAATCTTTGCGAATCACACAAAGATTTGTCCCGCGTGGATCGAACCCAAAACACCAGTGCAGTTGAAAGCGGCGAGGCGACCGCTTTAACCACTACGCCAGCCGTGCACGTTAATCTCTCAATCCTCTATGGCCCCCATAGAAGATTGAGAGATTAACGTGCACGGAGATTAACAGAATAATAGGCAGAGAGAACTAAACGCCATGTGCTACGTATTTACAATAATTATCACAGATCTAATACTCTTCCGTGTAGACAATATAAGTAATATTGTATTGGAGTGATTGAAGGAAACAGCACTTGAAAATGTATCCAAAATGTTGGCACCTCTATCCCCTTTGTGGGCCATTTGAAAGCGCACGCGAGCCAGTATTTACGGCAGTTATTTCGGGCGTATGTTCTCACACGTCCAGATACCCATCTGATTCATTACCGCGATGCCTTGTCTATACACGAGGTAACCTGTACACGATCATGCTCGCTGATTTACCTTTGCCAACCCTAGCCTTTGGACAATGTTTTTGGTGGTGCAATTTGTTGAGAAAATAGGGTTGTTAATGGTTGAATTTTGAGGATGATAAGGTATTGTTATTTGTCGAATTTAGCTCGTTGTTTTTAAAGCAGACAAATATCGTGCAGTCGGCCAATGAGTTGGGTATGCAGGGCAATACCTTCTAAGTCATTTCTATGACTTTTTTTTCCGCGTACTAATAGCTACTTTTAATACTTTTCACGACCGGATGGCGGAGTGGGTAGTGTACCTGTCTGCGACGCCGAGGTCGTGGGTTCGATTCCCACTTAAGCCAAATGTTTGTGTGCATAATAAGTTTTTCTGGGTGTTTCTATGTATAATAAGTATGTATTTACAAAAGAAAAGTAAATATGTATTAGTATCAGTTATTCCAGTACCCATAGTACAAGCTCTGCTTAGTTTGGGACTAGAAGGCGTTGTGTGTGAGTTGTAAAATATTTAAATATTTTATTTTATTTTAATAATCGTAATAGCTACTTTTTTAACCTACGTTTTTTGCATTGTTAAACTGTTTATTTAAAGACAAGCTTTTAGGTTTTTACCTGCTTTTTTTTGCATACCTTTAGAGCTACATGAGCCGTGGCGCAGCGTCAGCAATACGATTGATGGACGTCGCGCCATACAACAATTTTTACCGGATTGGTGCACTTTCGTTTCTAACATCGAGCGTTAGTCACCTATCTTAGAATTTAGACGTTTAAATTTTAATTGTATTTTTAATTATAGTCTTATTTTAAGTCAACTTGGTTTCCTTTCGACCCTCTGGCGGCGACCAACGTAATTAGGTGCAAAATAAACAATTGTTTATTTACACTGGCAATATTGTAAAAAGAAAAGACATCTATTGATATTGATTTTCTGATACTTTAACGGGTATTAGAGGTTATCGTACCAGTAAAACAAATTAAATGAGGTGTGTCAGAGCGCTAATTCCGTCGTGACGTCTGGCGCGACCTTAACTGTGTTTTATTTGTGAGAAAATATATTGTAAACAGAGATTTTTAGCGATTCACACGATATGATTCGTCAAGACCGCTATATTTTTTTTCTAACTGGGATTGCTTTTGGAATAATAATCGTCTTTCAACAAGGGTTGGGATTTAGTGAGGAAATTAAAAAACTTTAGGTATTTAACGTATGTGGTAGATATAGTGTTCAGAAAAAAAAATGGAAAAGCCATAAAAATAAATTATTTTTAAAATGGTTTTATTGCAAGTATGAACGATTAGATTTTCTTTAGAAAATATTATGCGTAGATAATAGCAATCAATATGAACATATTGCCCGATTAATCCGAATTGGCCAACTTTTCATCAATAAACTTTCATGATTTCATAAAACTTCGTTACTAATAAGTAGTCAAATCAAATCAAATCAAATAATTTATTTCCATGGACCCAAAGGGCGCTTGAACACGCCAAAACAAACATCGAAATACAAAATATATAAAATTAAAATAAAACTGAATCAAATAAATTGAATTGACCTGAAGAAGGTCGCTGGAGGGGACTGGATGCGGAAGACGCAGGACTGGGTGTTGTGGCGCAAATTGAGAGAGGCCTATGTCCAGCAGTGGACTACGAGAGGCTAAATGATGAATTATTCTTTTATAATTTAATTCATCATCAGATGAATTAAGTTATAAAAGAATAATTTGAATCACCGATCAGCTTGGATTGACTTTAATTCAACTAAAAAATTTGATTTAAAATTAAAATTAAAGTCTGACATAACAAGACATTTACTAGGTGTAGAGTACTCTAGAGTACACAATAAAGTACTTAAAAAAGGTCTAGCATAATAATAAATGAGTAAGTGGCAAGCGAGCATGTTCAGCTTTCGAGTCAGAGCTCGGCGCAGCGCCGCGGAAGCAATGAGAATTTTGGCACCCAGCTCCTCGAGTACGTCTTCTGAAACCTCAGTGAGCACAGGGTAGTCTGAAAAATAGACACTTATTTTTCCTTTTCAGCAAAAAATTAGAGCTTATCTTTAAATATATCTGCTTCGCAAAAAATACAAAACTCTATATCGTTATCCTGAGACTGTAACATCGTTTGCCAAATTGTATTGGCTAAAAGGTAGTATCGTTAGCTATAGTTTTAGCACCCCTGCCTGATAGGAAACTTTTAACCTCATTAGTTTTTTGTTTAAATTATTAAGATTATGGAGAAAAGGTACAATATTCAGCTTTTAAATCAAAATTGTTGATAAAGCTCTGAATTTTTGTAATTCCTTTACGTTAACGGTTGTGTATCTCGAAAATATAAATAATTACCTATTTGCATTTGCATGTGACCCGGTGGAGTGCATCGCTGTCGGTAGCTCAAAATTGCCCAAATAACTCCTGCTACCATAAAGATATAATTAATATTATAAATGTGAATGTTTGTGAAGGTGTGTGTGGGTGGGTGTGTGGACAATTGTTACCTTTATACGTAAAAACTACGAAGTCAATTTGATGAAATTTTACACATCTAATAAAATATTAACTACTTTTTACGATGCAGTCTCTGCTGACAGCTACTCTGCGAGTTTCCCATGCATGCGATGCTCATATCACCCGGTGGAGTGCACCGCTGAAGGCAGCTAAAAAACGCCCGAACAACTCCTGCTGCCACTTAGATTAGTTTCCAACTTGTATTGCACTTGCCGCCCGCGCCGTGCCATAAACTTTTTTTTTTTTATTGGAACGTGAGGTGACGGCGAAGGTTTGACATGTGCTATTGTGGAAACTTTTTCAAAGTTAAAAGTGCATAAGTTTTGCCTGGATAGGGTGTGGAGTTTTCTTTTTTTATACTTTGGTGTAACATTTGAAAAAGGAACTGGCACTTAAGTTTTAATTTAGAAAAAAGAAAATATATTATTATCACGGAGGTTACACCATATTGCAAAACAATTGTCTGTGTTTTGTTTTAGACAGAGAGCATGCATATATAGTTTTTAATAACATTATTTTCAGATGAAATCCACGTCAAATTAAGAAGTATATGGATTTCGACAGCATTTACCCAGCTCGGGAAAAATCTATGAAATTTGACAGTCCAATGGTTGCTAAACTATGACCGTAAATTTTCTTCACGTTACGTCTTGACATCTATTATCTCATGTTTTAGGCATGTATTTCAGCCACATGAAATATCGGTGATTATAACCGAGACATGTTTATTTTCTAGTAAATTGATTATTTCAACTTCTAATTGATTATTTTAGCATTTAGCTATGCTTAGCAAATTATACTAAGAAACAGTTGAAAAAGATATGGGACCGGCAGGATTTGAACCTGCGACCTCTACTGCACACCGGGCAGCTGCTTTAGCCATCCAGCTACGGTCGCCTCTTACCAGCACCCTAAATTATTATTTGTATCCTACTTAAGATAGGAACAAATGGATGAACGTGACATCACGAAATGACGTATCATACAGTTGAGAAATTTAGGGTGCTGGTAAGAGGCGACCGTAGCTGGATGGCTTAAGCACCTGCCCGGTGTGCAGTAAGGTCGCAGGTTCAAATCCTGCCGGTCCCATATCTTTTTCAACTGTTTCTTAGTATAAATTGATAATATTTTTAAATAAAATACCTATTAAACTGTAAATAAGAGCTCACCCACCTCATACAAGTACTTTCATATCCTATCAAAGACATCAGAATTAATCGTGTCCTTCAACTATCATAGACATAACAGAAGTTACAATGGCGCGATTAAACTATCGTCCTAAGTGATAACTATAGTTAACCCCTACTAATGTCCGTAATTAGGGCAAAGTGATTAATGGATAGTGGTAATTTTCAAATGTAGATAGAGGATTTTACCTGTTATAAAAATCAAGTAAAATTTAAAACTTCGTAGATCAAGTTCATTTTCTGGCTTAAAACGTGTCTGAATATCAACAATTTTGTGGACCAACTACCATTTTAAATTAAAGTTTGCCTTGATATTATCATGGTATTGCTAGTCGTTTCTTAAATTATCGTTGCCTTGTAATAGAAACATTATTATAAAATTTATTAAATTAAAATTCATGAACAATTAATGCTAATTGAATTTTACGCAACGGCTTACCCACCTCAAGTACTATCTAACGTCAGAATGAATAGTCTTCCTCAACTATAATAGACATAACAGAAGTTACAATAGCGCGATTAAACTATCGTCCGAAGTGATAACTATAGTTAACCCCTACTAATGTCCGTAATTGGGGCAAAGTGATTAATTGATAGTAAAGAAACTGGTTGTTAATCGATGGTTACGAAGTTGAAGAAGTAGCTTTGGACTAGGTAGGTTTGTCATACAAATTCAGTTTATTATTTTTGAAGAGCGTCTTTAGGCTGACATTCGTAATTACCACGGTATTGCCATACAATACTGTTTTTAAAAACAAATAAGATTTAAAATCCGTCTGCTATCTTTTTGTTTTTCTTATTTTTATTATTTCTTCGTCAATATTGCTTAACAAAACTTTTGCTTACAACACTGTTTATTCTATTACAGGCCGTCTCAATTCCCAATAATGTTATTTTTCATAGCACCAAAGAAAGAGTCAATAACACAAATTAAATGTATCTACTCGCACTCAAAAACCTACAAAATATCAACCGACTCAAAAATGTACCGTTCGTGTCTTCACAAAAACGAAATGTTCACAACATTTGACGCCTTGCCGACAAATCCTGTAATAATCCCACCACATAATTTACCCTTATCACATACATCAAAAGCTATCAAAATCCTTCACAAAAATTAAAACAACGTCCACTTACATCCAAATAATTATTATTTATAAAATCAAAATGGCTACCGTGTCACGCAGGAAGGCGTACACTCGCGCACAAAAAACATGTTCGTTTTATATTAACAAGAATTGGTGGCCAACAGTAATTATGGTAACTACTCTATTGAGTTGTTTATTATGTGTTTATTTGTGTCACACTTTCTAGGAAATATTTTTAAATTTATCGCGAATGAAATAGGGGTTTCTTACTGTTGTGACCTATTAACCTTGTACATTTTATTATTTAGATCACTGTACGCCATTATTTAAAAAAATAAAAATTCTTCCATTGCCATGCCTCTATATTTCTGAGTTATGTTTGTTTGTAAAAAAATATCCCCATCTATTTCCAATACATGAATATGTTTCCAAAAGGATTCTTGATCAAAATCCAAACCAATTAGCTGTACCAACACAGAGGCTTCAATTATAATGTCTTAATGCTCACTGCATGGCAGTTACAATTTTCAATAAGCTTCCACCACATATCAGACAGTTTTTGGACAAATGTTTCTACTCTGTTAAAGATGTTATGGATTATAAATTGAAGGTAGAACAAATATTATTATAATTACATATTATTTTTTTCAAATGCTTTTTTCAATAAAATGTAAAATAATATAAATAGATTATAAGGTATTTTTTTATATTTCTACACCGGCTACGGTAGTATATCATACCATTTGTATAAATTGTAAAACCTGTAATACTCAGGTATAAATAATTATATTCTATTCTATTCTACTGGTGGTAGAGCTCTTGTGAATGAGCTCGAGGGCGGCAGCACCACCGTCTTACCTTTAACCTGCCGCCAAAAAGTAGTGCTTCCATTACTGTGTTCTGGTTTGGTGGTGAGATCAGGCCCTGAAATTACTGGCACATGAGGCATAACACCGTAGTCCTCAGCTGCAGCGACGCACATATAATCCGCTTTTGTGGATTGTTGATGTCCATGGGCTGTACTCCACTTACCATCATGGACTACAAGTTCGTTCACTGTGGGCGTAGTTTAAAAAAAATCTAAATCGGATGTAACTATCATCCATTATCATCTATATTTTATTTTACAGTAAATTTCTGAGACTTATTTCTTGTATATATACATTTCATTAAGTAAATGGATGAATAGTGGCTATAGTATGACCGAACTAAACTACCTTCTTATGCTCACTTTGATTTCTACACTATCGTAGCTAAATATTTTTATTTAATTACCACGCTTCTCAAATCTTGTAGTCGAGCGAAAGTTATATTATGACTGAGCATGGATATTATAACTACGTATAAGTACAGGTAAAATTAGCTAGACCTTTCCAGAAACAATACTCTCATAGATACATGCAACAATGCTTTTAAAAAGCAATATTCCAAAAACTCCTAAGCCCTTTTTACAATCACTTTACAACATGTGTAAGTAACACTTAAATTCACTTTTCTCCAAAAGTCATATATTTTTTTTCTTCCGTTCGAAATTTGAAAAGATTCTTTGTTTAAAATAAATACGTTATGGGTATTGTCCGGTAACATATCGGGTACAAAAGTGCCGACAGACAATTCGTGTAGGTTTTATGGGTGACTGTACCTGTGCAAACAAATGAACTAAATAGGGCTTAGTAACTGTGTAATTTGTTTTTTTATAGAGAACGCGTATTTTTTTTAGAAATGTTTTGACAAAGAAGTTTTAAGTAACCTTTTTTTTGGCTTCAAGTTTGAGCAAGACATCACCTGATAGTAAGTGAATGATCTACGCTGGTACTATAATGACGATTAATTGAGTTACATACAAACTGAAAAATATATAACTTAAATATTTACAAGTATACACTAAGAATTAAAAGAAAAAATAATAATATTTATTTACAATAATATACATAGAAAATATAAAAAGATATTTACAAAACCTTAAACAGCATCAAAAAATTCCTCCGCATCGACGTCGAATGCCGACATCGTGCCCAGAAGGCTGACTATAATATATTATTTATAACCATCTTCAAAAAAAAAAAATAGGTTCGCAATTCGATGGTTGTTTTATATAATTATTTTATTTATGTTTGTTCCCCGATTACTCGAAAACGCCTAAACTATTTTGAGTATTTTTTTTTGTCTGAAAAGGTTTACTTGTCACGTGCTCCTTTTTTCGTTAGGTCATGATCTGATGAGGGGACCTTGGAGAAATCGAGGGCAACCCTTAAATTTTAAATGCTTCTATATTGTTTGTCGTACATTACCTAAAGCTACTCGGCTATTTGCATCTAGCAGTCATTATTTTATAGAAGGTACAACTTCTTAACGGTACCTTATGGCCGTTTACAGTATATCTTTTTCAACTGTTTCTTAATAAAATGGATAGCAAATTTTAACAATTATGGTACACGTACAATAACGTACAATCACGTACATCGTATAAATGTAAAGTAGGTAGTACAAATCCCTCAACAGCCTCAATCCGAAGAACCTTACAAAGTTATAAAAGGTTCCACAAAAATGAAACATTATCACATATCAGTAAATCAGTTACTTGAATGGAACTTCATTTGGCAATACGACGGTATATGCGCGATTGTATCTACTTACTTCGGTACAAATGGTCGCTTTTGTGCAAAAGTGCTGTATATCACAGCAATATGAGGGAAGGCTTTAGACATACTGACAAAGGTTGAATTGAATTCAACAATTTAATTTGAATTCTTAATAACAAGCACGGAGTCTGAAAGTTTTCTCGGTAAATGGTGATAAATTTACCCATTATCAGTTGGGATCTAGATTTAACAGGTGAAGTGTGGATGCTATATCCTCTGCTATACCCTCCTGGGTAATATTCAGTATGAATTATGAGCCTCATTTGGCAATACGACGGTTTTTCCGCGATTGTATCTACGTAGGTACTTCGGTACAAATGGTCGCTTTTGTGCAAAAGTGCTATATATCACAGCAATGTGAGGTAAGGCTTAAAACACGCTGGCAAAGGTTAAATAATTATGTTTAGTTCATTATTGCATGGAGTTTAAAATTATGCCCGGTAAACAGTAATACGGTCACCCTTATTATAGTATGGGATCTATACTAAACAGGTCTTCTTCTTCGTCGTGTCGATGGCTGAGTCAAATTTTATTTTGACTTGCCATCGTGGTGAAAGGATTAGCCCATTCGCTTTGGAGAACTCGCGAAATGCCCAGGATGCGCCGGACGTAGGGAATCGTTGTGTACGTCACTCGGGGAGGCTCCTTTCATGCACCCACTAAACAGATGAAATGTAATATAGGCGAGATCATTGTTATAATAGCTAACTACGAACGAGTGTGGGTGTTGTACACCTACCATTACCATCTGGATAATCTAGGCATGATGTACAACAAACACGGTATAAAGAAGATAAAAGGATTATTCCTAGTGTTATGATCAATGATTTGAAATATAAAGAAAGTCTATACTGAGTTGTTGCCAATGTGCCTTCAACCTATATGGTAAGTTCCGATATCGATCACACAATTCGTATTAATGAGTACAGTTACCGACTGTTTCGGGCCTGTTATTTCCTATCCCATGACACCAAAAACAAAACAGGTGAAATGTGGGTGTTGTACACCTCTGCCACACCCTTTTGGATAATATAGGCGTGATGTAAAAAACAAAAAATCATGGGACCGGATTTGAACCTGCGACCTTTTGCACACCGGGCAATCGCTTTAACCAATCAACTACGCTCACCTCTTGCCAAGACCCTAAATTTTTCAACTGTATGTGACGCTATTTCGTGACGTCACGTTCGTCCTTTTGATTTGATTCTATCTGAAGTAGGATACAAACCAACACGGCGAAGTTGCATTTTTCAACTTCTTATTGATTATTTTTATAGCATTCAGCTATGCTTAAAGCCAATCGCTTTTTAGCATGGCTTGTGATTATAGATTTTTAAATATAAAAAATACCTATACTAATTTGTTGCCAATGCGCCTTCAGCCTAAAAGGTAAGTTCCGATATCGATCACACAATTCGTATTAATGAGTACAGTTACCGACTGTTTCGGGCCTGTTATTTCTTAACCCATGACACCAAAAACAAAACAGGTGAAGTGTGGGTGTTGTGTACCTCTGCCACACCTTTCTAGGGTAATATATGCTCACGCATATATCGTTATCGCGATTCAGCGCTCTCTGACAGTTGTGCCCAGTGTGTCACTTCTTGACGTTGTCCACACATACCATCACTGGTATGTGTGGACAACGTCAAGAAGTGACACACTGGGCACAACTGTCAGAGAGCGCTGAATCGCGATAACGAAATGTTCACAGCAAGTGTACATAAATACAACTTCTAATACGCTACCGTTGGACAGCTGTCCGCCAGGCAATACCACCGAGCCTGGTCCTACCTTTGAGGTGGAGGAACATCACACCCTGATCCTCTACAACCTAGTGTTATAAATTATTTTGAAAGGTAAAGAATACCTAATATTACTAAAACCGACGTGAGGTGAAGACATTATTATTGAGAATACGGGTTACTCACGCCTCCGCGCGAATAACAGCCCAGTAGATGAATCTACGTACTAGATTCGAAACTAGTCGGCATATCCCGGCTAAAGTAACGTGAGTAACCCGTATTCTCAATAATAATAACGAATACCTATACTAATTTGTTGCCAATGCGCCTTCAGCCTAAAAGGTAAGTTCCGATATCGATCACACAATTCGTATTAATGAGTACAGTTACCGACTGTTTCGGGGCAGTGATTCATTAAGGCGATATATCGTGCCTTATAATGTGGAGTTTGCAGACTGGTCGAGTTTTCTGCCTAATTTATAAAATAAAATAAAATAAAATATAAATAAAATATATTAATTTAATACCACAAGAGTTTATAAATTCTTTACATTAAAATCTCATTGTTATAATAAGTTTAGATGTTCATTTTGTAAAGAATTTGGCCAACAAATAGCTAAAAAAGCTACTGCACTAGGCTAGGCCTGTCCTGCAGAATGTTTTTGTTTTCTAAACTCTAACTCTTACTCTAATCTACTATTTAATAGCATTATCATCATTCATCATTCAGCCGCTCGTAGTCCACTGCTGGACATAGGCCTCTCCCAATATGCGCCACAACACCCGGTCCTGCTACCTTCTTCAGTTCGTCAGTCCACCTGGCAGGGGGGCATCCTACCTTTCGGTTTCTC
This sequence comes from Hypena proboscidalis, assembly GCA_905147285.1. Lineage (NCBI taxonomy): Eukaryota > Metazoa > Arthropoda > Insecta > Lepidoptera > Erebidae > Hypena > Hypena proboscidalis. The sequence goes on from LR990143.1 coordinate 6,092,094, forward strand.
TCGACTCGTTTAATTTAATTATTACGAACTAGCTGTTGACCACGAACTTTGCTCACATGGCACGTCGATAAGTAGTAGCCTACGTATAACAACATTTATCAATTATTGGTTTAGGAGTTTGGCCGTGAAAACGTAACATACAGACATACACACAGACAGGGTTAAGTTACTTAAGTAAGGATTGAATTCAAATTACAGTTTTACATTTCGAATTGGGTCTCTTCGTCAGTTTGATAACGGTAAAAAGTAAGCTAAATCACTTGGAGACTAGCTTCCAATTAGTAAATAAAACAAATACAGATTAATTATTATATCTCCATGAGTACCCCTTACAAATAAACATTATAATTATTGGACTAGCCAATAATTGTCTAAGACAACTGTAGTGGATTTGTAGATAATTCCTTTGAACTTTACAAAACAAACTTTTACAAATTAACTCATTTCATAAATTTCCTCAAGTATAAATCATCAATTAGTTATTTTTTCAAGGTGATAATAAATATTCCAAACTTTTCCTTCGCTACCTGTTTTCACCTCTACACTCCGCACTAATCACCATATATACAGGGTGTACATGCAATATTCGTTTTTCGTAATACATCGGCGGCACGCGAGCCACACGTGCTTCCACGACAAATGCAAATGAATAAGCTTTCACATTAACTCGTTAGAGGGTGCTTACAATTATACCTGTAATATTAATGCCCGTTTTGTTTAAATTGATCTTTGAACGGTGGTAATATTTTCAAGTCGTGCTAAGAGGGTAAAGCGCTATTTTGTTTACATTTTTTTCGAGAAACAAAGTCTCTATATTAGAGACGGTAATCAAATGTTTCCGTGCTATAAGAATAGAGTTCTTCTAGTCACATTAATTTATAATTTTGATTATAATAGCTGCTTAATTCTGCAGAGTAACGGCTCCCCAACAAGTACGTTAATGATTTGAAAATTAGTTCAACCTAGTAAAAAAGAAGCAGCTAATTAATACCCACACTAATAATTCAAACAGCCTGTACATAGCTGTCGGCGCAAATTCGGGCAAGCTCGGTGCCAGGCCGCGCTCTGCCCACCCTGTATAATTGCCCCCTGTCTCATTCACGTGTGCCTGTATGACTGCTAATGTCTGTGCTTTTTAAAAAGTTTGCATTTATTACACTTTTAGTTGCGACTGTACGTTCGAAGTTTGAATTTTATGATTGTTACGGTTTACTAGCGCTGACAGTTATGAGGAGTTCAAATTAATCGTTGTTTAATGTTGGTATGTTTATGTTAATTATTTGACAGTTGGTAGTGCTTTCGAAATTTGAAATTAGTTATGCAAAGAATGTAAAATTTTAGCCAACATGCGATTATTTGAAAACGAATAGATGAGGTGACAAATGTAGAACTATAATGTTAAATTCACAAGATAATTTATGGTAATAGAATAATCTATGATTAAGAATATGAATGCATGCAATTTTTAAATGTTTATACATCTAATTAGAATCATAAGCTTCCAAATGTAATAGGATGAAAGAGACTAAACCCCAAAACAAAGGGTATCCTAGTGTGGGGCTCAGTAATACTGTCTACCTCAGAACCACTGTATTTATTTACTCTTTTGTATCAAAAAAGAAAGTAACGATCGTGCTGGTAAAAAAGGCTAAAGTAGCGTTATCTTACAATACCAAAATATCATAAACAAGAACTTCTGCGATTTCAGTGTCTTTGGAAATTCGCATAATGTGTGGCAATCGTTTTAATAGTCCTTCAAATCAGATTTTCCAGTTGATTATTTCGCAGTGGTACGTTAGGTCGCCACGGTGCTGCGACACAGGTCGCCTGGCCACTACTGCCAGTGGCCAGTACACCGACCGTGGGACACTTCACTGCGTAAACGGAACGCAACTGTGACAAATCGATTATCAAGAATCGATTTTTCAGAATAACGGTAGCCATAAGCGATTTACATCTCGATAGTTACGTAGCAATTTGTGAGCGTGATCGATGAAATTTCCTTTTGCGGGAAACGTCTGCGCATTGAAGCTTCGACTGGCTTTCATAAGGCACGGCAACGGCATTCGTGCAAACAATTACGCGTCCAGTCTTCGGAGACCCCTTGGACCGTTTTCAACCCTCTTGTTGATACCTCCGCGGGGAACAGTTGGAGGGGCACGGCGGCGGGTCTCGATGAATTGGCAAAGTGACACATTGTCACCGGTCGCACGATTTCACTGTCCGGCGAGACGTGACGAGTTACGCGTGGTCGCCGTTTTTATTTCTGCCAATGACGGGTGTCGAGGCGTGGTGTGGCCAGTGCAAATCTGCCAACTTAACTCTGCTAGGATTATCGCTCTTATTTTTATACGCGGAGAGTTGAAATTGTGGTCATTAGCGCATCGTTAAGATTGCTGTTGGGTAACCGGTCGGAGTGGGAGTGATATGTTTTTTTCATCAGCTACACACGCCCATCGTCGAAATCGTCACTGGTGCGATTGCGTCGCGATTTCTAAATTGATTTGGTTCGTAATTGTCACGTTGTTTACGTTTCGTAAGTGGATCGGTTTGATGAAGGAGTTCATTACTCGATGGAGTTAACAGTAACATAATTGTAGTTAAAATTTGTAACGTAATCCTGTCGAGATATCTGATAGATTTGATTTGCTTTGTATTTTGTCCGCCATTATGGTTTGAAGTGACTGGCACATCTGTCTGATGGCGCACGCGCCGCCCGAGAGGTCAACGGACACGTTAGTTTATGGAATATTACCTTTTTGTGGTGGCTCATCTGTTTACTTTGTTCCTGTTATTTTAGTGGATGTCCGTGAATTTTAACAAATTTTTGTCTGTGATTTTTGCGCCGTCATCAAAACCACAATCTTGTACTAGTTTTATACAATTTTTACCTAGTAAGGCTTACGAATTCATAATGTTCAATTGCTTAGCAAATGTGAAAAGAAGAAATATCTCAATTTGTTTTTATTATATGGATATGAGAATAAACACTGATCACGTTTAAAATCTGCGTTATCAATAAATGTTTATATGTCGCATCCACCCTGAATAATCTTCATCAAACAGATATTTTTCTTTAAGAGCCATACCTATACCAGTGTTGGCTATGGTGTTGTCGAGAATATTCAGCTTACCGAGCCTTCCAAGATCCAGAGGAACTCATCCATCATCCCACCGCTGCCGCGCTGTTACCAACGTTTAACCTGTAAGAACGATCGGTCCGCGCGCGTTCAAATTAGCCACGAGCTGGTTGAGAACCTCAACCTACGGTTCTAGCTTATACAAACGTGATTTTACAAAAAATCACACGTACCCGTCTCACATACAATCGATTGCATCAGTCAATCGGTACTCCCTTGATATTTTTACGCGCACGTAATGGTCGATATCGATTATCTCGATTCTCGATAACATTCACACGTAGCACACGCTCTAGCTGTCAGTGATGGGCAGTGCTTTGTTGTTATCGAGTATCGACATCTTGTCTGTGGCGGTCCCGTCACTCAAAACTTTTCGGAGTTTTTGTTTGTGGTGGTGTTGCGGGTGGAGTGGGAAATAAGCTTGTTTAATGTTTTGGTAGAGTTTACTAGGAAATGGGATAATATAATACTTGAATTCGGTAATTTGTCTCTTAATTTCAATGTTATAAATAATAATCCAAATTACAACGGTAATTAGAATGAAGCCGCTAGGTATTAATTTCTAATAAAAATAAAATAATAACTATTAAATCAAACAAGGATCATACAAGCGAAATAAAATACTATAAGAATGCTTTCAGCAGACTAATTATTTCTGCTATAAGAGCTGTACAATTATAATAAAAAATAAAGCTTTATTCATTCTACAATAATTAGATACTAAAATCAAATGATATCTATTTAATTCTATTACAAAGGCTTTGTTTTAATAATTCAGGATAATAGTTATTTTAATAATTTCAATTTAGGTTATGTGGAATTAACGGCCTCCTCCAAAGAATTATTTTTTATTTACCCAGATATACGTAACTCTCTATGTACCCTATGATATGAATAAAATATGATTTTTCTTTCTTTCTTTCATACTCGAGTGTCAAATCGTTGTGTCACAAACCAAAGGAATGACGAACAATAAGTTGACGCCAATTCTAGTTATTGGCGTCAACTTACTGTTCGTCATTCCTTTAGTTTTTTCGAAGCTCATTTCCAGTCTTAGGCAAGCGCTAGCATTTTATAAGTTTGTTAATCATTGTGTTGAGCTTTTATAGGTTTTCAGAGACCACGACGATAAAGACGAGCATAAAAACTGTACCTGTACCACCAATTATATAAATAGATCAAAATTCTAAAGGTTACATCATAATTAATATTAAGTGCCGTCGCGAATTGTGAGTGGCAATATACATAAAACAAGATTTAATTCGTGTGCCTTACAAAGTTACAATTCACGTATTATCAATAATTTGGCATTTTTCAAAAAGTCCCATCTCCAATTTTACCCGTAACATAAGATATATCGATAACACTAGTGATGGTGATATGAAGTTGTGCAAGAGATATCTAACATCTGAAATACTTTGTGTTTTGTACTCAGTTTTAACACCGGCAATCCGCTTCCACGCTGTATATCTGTTAATTAAGGATAATATCAGCCTCTATATACAGGGTTATTTTGATTGCGAGTAATTGAGACTTATATTTATTGAAAAAAACATTATACTTATACAAATTATACATTTCTCAAAAATAATGCTATTGTAAACTTCCATGGGACTAAGGTACCTTTTCAACCATCACGCGCAAAAAAATAGGAATGGTATGTCTAATTTTGCTTTGATCGTAACGGTACCACCTATGCACCTCGTGAATATCACAACAAGCATCACTTCATTTTAAAATAAGGTATACATAATTCCTCCTGAAACAGTTATTTCAGAGGCAGTCATACAATTTCATTTGAGTTTGCAAAAAAAAAATCATAATAAAAACAAACAAAATCGAATGACGCAACAACTGTCAATACGCTTCGATCAACCAATTAAAAACAAAACAAGATTTCTTTAAAAAGGCAACATTATAAAACCGATTACGTAATAGGCCGCACTGGCCATTCGGTTCGTCGACCCCGCCATATTAAAAAGTTACGGACAATGGAAAAAAGTAGGTAAATTTGAAAACAGAATGTCAATAGCCGCCGGCCGGCCGAACCTGCCCCACGCGCCCTTGACTTGCGGAGATAAAAAGGGGGAGATGACCGCCACCCCGCGCCCTCCACCCCCGCGAATACCGCCGCTGCCCACGCTTCGTGGTTTATTGCTACTTTTATCGAGCCCCTAAACTTCAGATGCAACTGGTAGTTTTTAAGTAGCCAATGCGTAAAAAAGTTTGCTAAAGTTTGGTCGTTATGATTTAGAAATTTGGGCCCTCTTCTTAGAGATCACTGCCCTTTGAGGATAGTTACAAAGTAAAAAATAACCTTACAAATAATTTTGCTCTTCGTTATTTTCATTCCTAACGCCAGTTAAGCACTTTGTAACACAAGTATTACCTACTTTAAACTGGTTTTTTACAAAAGTAATATTTTGTGAAACTATTTATTTAAAAATACCAATACTTATATCAATAAAATTATAATAATTGTACATAAACTAATCAGAAAAGTTGACCAGAAATGTTCCATAGTGCAACCTAACGTCAGCTAAAATTAATTTGTTCCGTGATGCTTTCGTTACTACTATGTCCAAAAAATAATATCACAGAATAAAATAAAACTATGATCAAATAAAAAAAAAATCTCTCACGCGGTCCAAATACAAATATGCACAGATAAAAAAAAACGCGCCAAATATTATAACAGAATATCAGCTGATCGTCGAATGTCCCCTTGCGGGCGGTGACCTTGAGCGCGACCCCACTATTGAAATTAAAGGAGCAGAGGTTACTGGCACTTTGCACTTTTAAAAATGGAACTGCTCGCCTGGACGATATTTTAAAAGTAAAACGCATTTTTTACTTGTGGAACCATATTTTTTGCCTTGGTAATGAAATTAGCTATGACATTGTTATTGCTTCTTTACACTCTTGACTTTTTATTATTTTTAAGTTTATTTTTTCTTGTTTTACACTGACACTCTGAGCTAGTTGACAGTGGTGCTTCCTGCCTAAGAACCTTAACACATTATAGAATAAAATAATATATTAAAATTGATAGTTTGATTTTGTAAACATTAGTTATGTTATGGTTACATTACAATGGAGAAGTTAACTGACTACTGCTTCCATAGACAAACATACTCATTTCCATGAATTACATGTATACTTATTATCTGAGTGGCATCTATTCTACTGAGTTTGATTCGATCAAAGTCGCTCATTTTGACGCATCCGTATGACAACTGGTGACTGAACTGTCAGTAATTTCGTCCATTGACAGTGTCAATCGATTAAAAAAGCGTATCGATATGCGTACCGTATAAATCGATAAAATACGTTTGCTTTTGTCTTTGAGTAAGTCTAGAAGTTTCAGTTCACCAACTTTCTCACTAACTTATAAGTTGAGGTAACGAGAATAGCGGTTACACGACAAAGATAACAATTCTTAAGTTTTTCATGTTTCTAGAAGAAAATTACGCTTTAATATAATATCATACCTATGTTTCTCAGAAGGATGTGGCAGAGTTGTATAAAATGCACACTTCACCTGTTATTTTTAGGTTAGCTATACAAATTATGCTTTATGCTTAGCATGTTGGTTTGTATCCTACGTAAGAAATTTAGGGTCCTGGCAAGATGAGACCGTAGCTTAAAGGGTAAAGCGGCTGCCCGGTGTGCAGTGGTTGCATGTTCAAATACTGTCTGTCCCAAAAAAAAATCAAATGTTTCTTAGTATAGGTATAAGATTTTACTGGTGGTAGAGCTCTTGTGAATGTGCTCGAGGGCAGCAGCACCACCGTCTCACCTTTAACCTGCCGCCAAATAGTAGTGCTTCCATTATTATGTTCCGGTATGGTGGTGAGATCAGGCCCTGAAATGACTGGCACATGAGGCATAACACCATAGTCCTCAGCTGCAGCGACGCATCTATAATCTGCTTCTGTGGATTGTTGATGTCCATGGGCTGTACTCCACTTACCATCAGGTGGACTACACGTTCGTTCGCTGTGGGCGCGTAGAATAAAAAAAAATCTCGAAGATCTGATGGAAAGGAATGAAAATATTAAATTACTGTGCCTCAGTAAAGTCACATATTAAGTCAGACCTAACTCAGACAAAGAAACGGCTAAATGTTTATGACAGATTGCTGGGCTTAGCAGGATACATAAAAAAAAAAGTAAAGTCACATGATGATGAAGCGACGGATCGGCAATCTACTTTTGTAGATTTTCATTGTTTATGTTTAGTTACCACTCACCATCAGGTAGACTACACACGTCTTTTTACATGCCACTGTTAATAAGTCTTCGAGGCAAAATCCCGCTCATCTAGAGGCCGTAATCTCAATACAATCGGAGGCCAATGTCCACTGCGTCCATTGATTCGGCTTTCTACAAGAAATCACGTTTGACGCCGGAAGACGATTCGTCGCGACACGCAGACCAGAACGTTGCTTTAAATACACTTACCATTCTTTACTCTTACCCCTTCAAACACAACCAAAAACCAATCCTAACTTCACAGCAATAGATTCCCAAATCACTTTACAAAAAAATCCAAGATATCTCAAAAAAGGCTGAACAGTTTTGAGTTTTGTTGTATTGTGTTTAAGTATAAATTTGCTTGTGGTGATAAAGAAGTGTTGAAGTATTACCAATGCGGCAATGGTTCGATTCCTTCACGCGTGGTTGCCGGGGGTGACAGGAATGGCACCGTCATCGCACAGATGCGTTCCGCTACGGTAGGTCATCAGATACAGTCCACGTCTGAGAAGGATTGAAATGTGTCAATGATTTTATGGTAAGGACTTAAGTACACGCAATTATGTCATGTGTTTTTCTTATCTGTCAATACATTTTAAACCTCAATATTATCTTGTAGAGTCAAAATAGTCCAGAATGTTCCGCGGTAATGCCGTACTAATCAAATTGTATGCTGTTATTTTGAGACAGATAACGGCCACTACATCGCTGAAGACAACCTACAATTTATATTTTTTTTTTTTAAACGACGCCCGCACTATGAATAACACCTGTGTTCACAAACATACATTTCACACACACAAAGCACACCCAGAGTCAGAACAAATATTTCGAATCACACAAAGATTTGTCTTGTTTTGTCTTGTGTTGAACCAGCAGCGTAGTTAAAAGTGGCGAGACGACCGTTTTAACCAATACGCCAATCGTGCACTCATACACATACAATGTCTTGGCTCTATGTCGTAGAACACGTATAACCATAGTAAACCGACAGTCTTCGTTGCCATAAACTCATAAAGATATAGATTCAAATCTATAGAACGCTCAAAAGATCGCAGCTTAAGAAGCCAATTTACGACAACGAAAACGGATACCAATTAGGTAGATATATATAATCAAAGCAATTAGGTAATCTATCAAAATATATTATGTAAAGTCTGAACTGTGTCTGACATTAATATGTCATGCAAGTTAAACTAATAAAATATGAGCATGTTGAATTGAGATTGCTCGAGGTTTCGTTAATCAGTGCTTCGGACCTTTTTGTATATTTTTGTACATAAGATTTAGTTTTTTATAAGAATTTGCTTTTGTTTTTGACAATTTAAGTGCCTTGTCAGTCTTTTTGTTATCTTCCTAGGTTTAGTGTTCTTTTAAGTTTATTTGCCTATTTCCTTAATATAATTTATTTCCTTTTCTCCTGGTTTCTTTGCCTCAACCCAATTCACAACATTTTCTGGTCCTTCTCCCCCTTTTTTTGAACCTTAAAATCCTATAAATAAAAGTTTACCTTTATGTATTTAGAAATTATAAAAATAAACACGTCAAGTCTTGAACTCAAAAAAACGATAGTCTGAAATAGTTTCTAACAAAAAAATCTTGCAATATATAGGTATACAGGATATTAATGACGACGTGACAATGCCACTTATCAGTAATTCAGTCTTAATTTTGATAAATAGGTCGTAAATTGGCAAACGGCTTCCTCACGATGTTATTTACACCCTGGTTATATTCCATGTATAGTAAACAGAATTTTAATGAGAAATTATTGAGCGGAACGCCATTTTAAATTTAATTTTTACTTTGAAAGGCAAGCCTTCATTTTGGCCAAACTCAAGTTAAAACTAAATTATGCTTTCGTTAAGAACTTTGTTACAAGAACAAAGTTACCAATTTATTATACATGTATAATGTATTTAACAATCTATGTACCTTTATGTAGTCCTCGCTTATTTCACTTCAGAGACTTTAAAATTGAGCTTCAATTTAAACAGTAATTCTAACCATTAAACTTTTCATTTTCTATCAAGAGTTGTACCATGACCTATTACGGGCTTAATGAACAAGATTACTATCAAATGGGTCCATAGAAAAACATGTGGTGTAGTGGTTTAAGCGGTCTCCTCACCGCTCTCCACTACACTGGTTCTGTGGGTTCGATCCCCACATGGGACAAATCTTTGTGTGATTCGCAATGATTTGTTCTGAGACTGGGTGTCCTTGTATGAGTGAATGTGTGTATTTGGCCTTGTCATTGGGACCATTGGATAATGTAATTGCTTTAGGCGTTATATCTAATGTAAATAATCCAAATTTATCTTTTATCTTTTATGCTTATTTGTTTATATTTTCGACTCATCATTTGAGCGACATCTAGTGTCTGAGTTTTAGGAATCTAGCCCATTGCCATTTAAGACTATAGGACCCGCAAGTATGCTCATATATAGCTTAGAGCTTGATAGCGTGGCACACCAATGATTTTTAGTACACGGCCACTGGGCTGACACTAGCATGCAACTTTTTTTTTTTGCGTGTCAATGGAAAACACTTCGAAATATATGTATATGTGTATATATATATATATTTTTTTTTACTTGTAATTTGCAAACACAAATTACTATTCTGGGCAAATTATATAAAATTTCATTTGGCTAGAATTAAGCCACACGAACGAAATAGGCATGATGAATCATTTGTAATTGAAACACCTTTCGATATTAGAAACATTATCAAAAGAATAATTTTAACACACATATTTTTCTATCTATGGATCAGCCACCATGTCCATTATAGGTGACGTTCCACAGATTGTCTGTGGTGTAGGTGACGCGACATTAGGGGTATGAAGTAAGGTAAGCCTTCGTTCATCGTTTGGTGACTGGCACCGCATTCGAAGTCAGCGTGGTCACATTTGGCAAACTCCACCGCAGCAGACTACTCTGGTATGATGTCACAACAACAAATACTATTGGTATCATGCCTAATCTGCTACAGGTAGTAGAGAAGCTGAAAATTATACACCTTTGTACAGTAAGATGTTTTCATGTTCATTACTTAGAAATTTTATAAACTCGGAGTTGGTATATCTCAGACTCGTATGAATACAACAAGATTGCACTCCCCTGCATTATTGAATGCTAAAATTCATTACTCCTGAACAAGATTAAGTAGTAAATCAGAAAAATATATTCTCTTGCAAAAACTTTCACATAGTAGAAACGAAATTACATTTGCTATGTATGTGTTTTTTAGCTTAATAAACTCCTATGTATTCAATTTTATGTTTGATTATGACATAATTATATACAATTTTATATAATATTAAAGTTGAAAAATTAAGAATCCAGCAGGATTCGAACCTGCACCCCCTGGGTAATTGCCTCAGGTGCTTTGCCAATTCAGCCATGGATTTGTCTGCTGCTAGATTCGAAATTTCTCAACTCTTTTTGTACCAGCGTCATAGGTATACATATATACCTTAGCTAGACGATCCTTAATTGGTTTTAGCGCCACCTGTGTGATGAGTTACAGTCACTGTGACAGTGACTTATCACTCATCACACAGGTGGCGAATATTACAAATATATAAAGTTATTCAAACATTTTTAGTTATAAGCATAAGGATAAAATAATAAAAGAGTAAATACTTGAAAACTAGAAACACGAGAACACTAGAGTACTCTTCTAGAGCTTCTTTCAAAAATAATTTCTTGGTAAACTTGATTTTATAAAGTGTTCAGTTTTAAAATACGAATTCATAGAACAGCAATTCAGTTTTCAAGCAACACTTACGCGTAATATTATAAAGGAGAACTGATCAAAATATTGTTCAAAAAGAGCAAATAAAAAAGTAAAAATCCAAAAAGTACTACGTAGATTTTTTTTATTAACCGTCGATAAGATTTACATTCGTAGCACCCATGCGTTGAACTCTTCTACACACGTCATGTAGACGTCTACGCATGCGTGTAGCGTAGCGGCGTGTGCGCACCTATGCTACGCGCCTCTACGAAATCATGCATTCTTTTTTTTTAGTTTGTTTTTATAAGGCGTTTTATAATGAGTATTGTTTGTATGAAATTAGATTAATGTATTTTTGTTGCGTGAGATACTTTAACGTCAAATGATTTTTTCATAATAATTACAAAATATTTTTCCTGATATTTGCTTTCAATGGAATGATCTTCATTAATTTATAAAAATACTTACTGCCAAAACTATTACCCTTCCTTTTAGCTTCGCCATAGTCGGGTAAGAAGGCACTTTAATATTTAAGTAGCGCATATAAAATCAATTTAATTAATCACTTATGTGACAGAACCAGAGGAATTGCAACATGGCTTTGTCAATAACAGCATAAATAAAACTAGTAAATAAACAATGCTTTATCGCTGACATGATTCCCATATAATTTCACAATCGAAATAAACACAAATATTTACTATCAACTCACATTTGCCGTAACTCAAACAAAACTACCGTACTGCAACCTTGTTTAAGAATCCTGGTGATTTTTAAAGCAAGCAATAAAGTTTAGTCCCTCGTATATTTGGCAAGCAGCGTAATGTATTCATATTCCCATCCAATAATCCGTGGGAGCGGATTGTTTTCCACCGCCATTATGCAGGCTCGCTCGCAGTGCAGTCCGTCGCATAAAGCAAATCGGAAAACCGATCGCTTCCTTCGATTTTCCGCGCCTCTGTCCATTATTGTGTTTGTGAGCTCACGTATGTAAATCATTCAATCCAACCCGCACACACAAACACGCTCCATCCCTCTCTAACTCTAAACAAAAATGAGCAACAGAGGAAGACAGCACCAACCGAATTGGTGTTAATTTACAGTTGGCAATTATAATTTTATTCATGTCCCTTTCTTGCGTTGAATTTTTTGTTGTCCGTCTCTTTTGCGGGTTACCCCCCCCCCGGGTTAAGATAAAGCGGTGAAGACGCGAGATATGTAGGATGTAGAATGTAGATTTTTTAATAAAAACGGGTGGCTGTGTGCGCTAAGTGATATGCCTTGTTCTTTTTAATTTGGTTGCGAATGCGAATGCGGCGGTATCATCTATCTTGTTTTTTTATGAAGATATCGCATGGGATATGAATATTGATTGTTTCGCTGGCAACTAATGAAAGCGTGATTGGTGTGCGATGCGATGTGTAATGAAGCTCCAGGGAATGGGGGAGTAAAAGGTTTTTCCACGCGTTAGTTGAAAGATTTTTTTATTGCGATAGACTGGTTTTAATTTTGAATGGCGGGCGAATTTGTTAAGAGATCTGAGAGTTTTGTAATGATTTAAAAGTCTACTGCAGTCTGCATTGAATACTTGTATTCAAATCTTTTGGACTTTGTTGCTATATCTTAGTCATATTAAGTAAAGTTTATAAGTTGTTTGTAGTACAAAGTTTTGAAAGTATACGAGATTTTAATGATGACTTGTAAATAGTATTGAAATAGATAAAAGAAAGACTGCCAAGTTGCTACACGTTTATTCAGTGGAGCCCGTGTCGTAGGCTAATATCATAAATCTGAAAGTAACTCTGTCTTCTTATGCTCTCACACATAAACAGCTGGACCCATTTTGATAAACTTAAATATAGGCTACTTCTATTGACGTACCACGTGGATAAAAGCTATTAAATACCCTTAAACGAATAATACCCTCAAATTTTTTTTTCAAGTAAGTGAACCCAAAAGATATATACAAAATAAAATGTAACACACAATACTACAAATATTAAGTTTCATATATATTTTTGTCGTTTTTACTACATTAGTTCATGAATATCACGTCCTTGATAGCAGACTTGAGAAGAATCTTGTTTTATTTATGTTCACACTAAGTAAATAAGTAAACAAAACTATTTCTTACGGACTATTAAATACAGGATAAGTTTTCCTTTTTCATTGAAAGGCTGAGGGACTTTGAAAAGAATCGATGTGTGGGTATTACATTGTATTGTAATAATAAATATTGTTTCAATGTCACGACTTGCTTTATCCTCCAACTTTTTATACCAACAATAATTCAAACATTACAGCCACAATTATTTTGAATATCCAAATAATAATAATAGCGGTTGTGTATCTAATACATGTCCCACTGCTGGGCTCGGGCCTCTTCTCATGATGAGAAGGGTTAGGCCATAGTCCTCCACGCTGGCAAATTGGTAGATTTCACACTCCCTCGAGCACTTTTTAGGCACTCTTAGGCATGCAGGTTTACTCACGATGTTTTCCTTCACCGTTGGCGAGCAATAATTTATATGATAAATACACACATATATTCGAAAAGAGGAATCTTAACGTTTTATCGACAGAGGTGTTTGCCGTGGGTTCGAACCCAAGACCTTTGACTTCGCAGTCCTACGGTCTCCCACTCGGCTATCGCTGTTTCAAAAACAAATAATAATATAATAGACTAATTATTTCACTTCAGATACTAATTATCTTTTGAAATATACCATACATTTATCAATATTTGTTTTTAGTTTTCGTAGCACTATTCTACATTGTAGCTCTAAGCTTTGACAAGGCATTCTACGCGCGCTGGTAATTGTTCATCATATTAATAAATCGTCAATAAGAAGTATTAAAGTTGTCTCGAAGATATCTTGTATTTTCTGCCACCCTGTATTTATTTTTACATTAACCAAAACAATAGGTATATACGAGCACAAAACTCTTTACCCCACTGTACATAGATAGGTTAGAAGTACAGTCGCACGCACAAAACAATGGCTCGGCGACGGTTGACCTCGCGGCGCGCCTCCCATGTCTTACCACCCGCCCGGTAGCGCCGCGTGCAATTAATATGCCGAGGCGGCCGCGAGTATGCCGACTAAAGAGTCTTGATACTTGCTGTTTTTTGGAGAATTTTGAAAAATGAAAATTAAAAAAAAAAGTTGTATAGGCAGTCTTCTCGTGCGGTGCTGCACCTGTAGTCTTCCAAAGGGCTACTATCCAAAGATATTACTATATCAACTAGGGAAGATAATACTATTCCGTTTTTCATTACTAAACCGGTTGACATACGGCAGGCAACATGTAACAATGTATAATTACATCTCGATACATTTCATTACATCTTTCCATAGAAATTGACAGGTGACAGCATACGGCAGCTATTTATAATGAATATTTTAAAATCTTCGTATTTTTACATTTATAAAGATACATTATAGCTGCTGTCTGTGAAGCGTACGAGTTTAACTTGTTTATATTAGTTCTGAAATACACCGTATCAAAGTATCTTACAGGCTTTGGTGATGCTGCTTTGGCAGTTTGAAGATACTAGAACTGAAATTATGAAAGTTTAAAATTCTTTAAACAAATCTGGCCAAAAGAAAGCTTTTATTGTATTTTTTGAACTTAGCAAAGTCACTTTTCAGAGTTTTTATGACTACAAGCCCTTGTTAACATTACTTGAAAAAATATGAACAAAAATAATTAAAACATCTAATTACAAATATCAAGCTATACCGGTTCACACATAACCCGTCCAAGTTTTCTTTTGCGAAAGAAGAGAGAGAATTTTTGATCAATAATTGTCACTGGGCGGCCCCCTCTCCCCGCGCGAAGGGTGTAGGGGGGGTGCCGCGGGTTGGCGGGGGGTCGCGGGGAGGGGGTAATTACGAGTGCGTTTTGTTACCGAGATGATAGGCGCGAAAAATGGCTTGCGCGTGCTTTTACGTGTCTCCTCTAGTTTTGAATATTCAGCGTCGGCCTCTCGGCCTGATGAAATATTGAATAGACGAAGTAATTTATTCCCCGAGGAGAGTTTCCGAACGTCCACGTTCCGTTCGGATATTGAAATTAGGCGCTGCTTTGCTTAAGAAAAGCGTTTGTTTGACGCGGTCCTATAACGGCCTTTATACGGCGAGCTATTTTTCTTTGATTTTTATTTTCCTAAATGACGTAGAATTTATTAAAGTTTATTACTAAGTTTATAATATGGAATGAAGGTAAGTTGGTGAAGGATGCGATATTCTTGATAATGATACCGCCTTGTAACAAAGGCACGGGAGCCACATTATTATCGTTGTCTTCTTCTTCTTCTTCTTCTTCTTCTTCGAAGAAGAAGAAGAAGAAGAAGAATTATCGTTGTTATAACAGAAGATGCCACAACAATTTTGCGCTATAGTTCAATGTCTAACGTATTAGTTTTATATACGAGATTTTTAGTCCATATTAACTAGAGTCCATGAACGTTGCAACATAAAAGGATTTTGATATCATATATCGTCGCTGTAGAATGATAACCTCGTATGTCCAGAAATCCAAACTTTACAGGAAACGAAAAAAACGTTTCATTTCGTCAATGTTTAAAATATTTTTATGTGCTTTTGTCTCATGTTTCGAATGATTAAAAGGACTTATTTATGATATTAACTAATCCCTTACTTAATTGGATTACGCCAGATAAATGACATAAGAGGTTTTCTGTTCATAAATCTACATAGATACGAGGTTTTCCAAATAAAGACACTGAATTAGAGTAAAACAACAAAGTTTAATGAATACAATATGAACAAGTTTTTGGTAACAAATCAGTACAGAAAGATTTTCTTTCACAGAGATCAATGGAATCATAAGCTTAACCTCTAATAATCTTAAACCTAATCATAACTAAACGAAGTTCGTTTTCATCAACATACCCAGAGTTAACAACAATAGGTACCTAACTATAAGAAAAAAGCAATAACAAATTAAACAATTACCTATGAATGGGGCAAATTGTCAAAGAATGGATGTAAATCTCGAGGGATCACAAATTTTAATTCCTGAAGATGGTTGTACTTTACCCTAGTAATGGGTAACTTTGAATGATACAACTGTTGAAAACAATCACTAGGGTTCGGCTGATGTATTCGCCTTGGTAGTAATTGGTACTCTTCCGAATGACTTAGTTTGAACTTGATGGATCCTTCTGGTGCATATTTAAGACAACGTATATCAGTAACTTGTGGATCGCCAACCTTATTGCCGGGTCTTATCGATGAAAAATAAGGTTGAGAGCTGTATTTTTTGAAGGCTGTGTGGTCTAAGTGGACAACTTTGTAAGGACCAGGATTGTTACGGGCAGTCTTGCAAGCTTCAACATACCCTGCTGGAGAATAAATCTCGCGATTTTTTATCTGCCTCTCAATTGTGGAATGCATCGCATCGCATTCCATTTGGGTGTGACCCTTCTCAAGGTATTTTTGGACTATGACTATACCTGTCTTCGCAGTTACGAATAGAAGTGCATTGGAAAGAATAGAATTTCTATTTTGGTACGTGCACCCATCGCTGTATATTATCACTTTGCGAATGACTGCCGTGTCAACATAGTTAATTATGAAATCTACTATGATACTTGAAAATTCGTCGGCTGTTAAACCGCCTTCAGACTCATCCCAGAGGAAACAAAATCCTTCTTTAGTTTTCAGATTATTTATCGTAAAATTATGGACCTTAAGCTTCATCTTGTAATAAAGAGCTGAAGCTTTTAAATACGGACAAAGCAAGACAGCTTGCAAATCCATAGTAAATACAGCAACAGAATCATCATTTTTTGCTTTGTCTTTCTCTTTCTGGCTTTGTGCTTCAGTTTTCCGAATTAAATGTAGTTGATAGTCTGTATCACAAACATTTCCCGCCTTATGACCACAGCAAGTGTCACACTGGTCCTTTTTAGGACTAAACAAGGACAAATTCAGGCTCTCAAATATTTCCCAAAATGTATACCTTGAGGCGCTGAGATGAGATTTGTTTTGGTCTTTTGAATATTTTAAATATTCATTAAAAAGTGCCGATTTAGATTGCCAATAAGGTTCTAAGTATAGTTTTGTTGTACTTTTTCTGCAATAGTGTGACTCAAGCTTCGGCAGGGAATGGAAGAACTCGCTCAGTAATTCTTTTTTTAAATTGTTTGCTTGTCCTCTGTTACTGTGTCTGTCTGAAACGGGCACTGTATTCCTTAGAACAGCGTTTTCAACCCAGTTGTGAACAGACCATTCACCAATATTGATAGTGTTTATAAACATTTTTTTACAAACTCTAAATACGGCCCCTTTATCTTTTAAATTATATTTATATGAATAACTTCTGCGGGAGTTAGAGCTTTCTGTTTTTTTTTGCACAGAACCACTTTTCAGGACCAGTGATGCCACGAAGCAACGTTTTGCTTCCCTATTCAGTAGCCAAAACTGCTTGAAAATCTGTAATCTGGAATCGTCCGAGAGTTTAGAACAGTCGAAATATTTGGCGTTGTCATTATGATCACACCGAGGTTTCATTTCTTTTGGCACTCTTTGAACATCGAAGACAACTTTTCCCTCTTCGTTTTTTCTTCTTCCCAGATATCCCTCACCCTTCAATCGTTTGTTTTTTTGTTGTTCATACATCCATTGAGATTTATCACTTCGTCCTCGTTTAGCTCTTTTTCGTTGATAATTACAATTGGACATTTCCCTCAAAATTTCAGGGCTGTTATTTGGCTGAAAATCTGGATCTTGCACAGAGTCGTCGCTGCTGAAATCTGTTTCATCTCCAGTCGCTAGAACCTGCAAATCCATATTCTCAGTGTTTTCATTGTTTCTCATAGCAGAAGTAGACGGCGCCGATGGTGGAATTTCGGATACTGTGATTGTTTCATCATTCTCAAGATCTGAATTTGCTGTAATAGATGGAATATTTTCCTGTGTCCCTTCTGAAGACATCAATGCAGACCATTCTGCCAGTGTTTCAAGGGTTAGATCTGACTGTAACAAAGACGGAGATTCTTCTAAATCAGCAAGGGTGATTAAGTCTTCTGGTGGTGAATTATTCTTAAGACACGCTGCCACTAATTTTCTCCCTCTACTTAACATTTTTCCTGAAAAAAAGGGATATTAACAATTATTTTTAAAGAAAAGCCTTATAACCGGTAGCAATCATGACATGAAAACCTCGTATGTTGTTTGAATTTACAACTATACGTGGTTTTCACGTGTGACTTTTAATTTATTGCTATCAAATTAATAGGAACGTAATATTTGCAGCTGTTTTTGATTATAAACTAAGATTCCCTAAAATACCACTTTATTTTCACCGTTAGCAGTGTATAATTTAATGATTTAAAGCCGTTAAAATCTTATGTGAAAACCTCGTATGTCACTAACTTGGTTTGAATTACCGGTGACATACGAGGTTTTCCTTGCAATGTTCCCGCCAAATAAACGAACGCATATTTGATGTTAAGCAATAACTCCCCAGTTGTAAAAATACAACCAAAACGTACGTAAACACATATAAAACAAAACAAAACTTACTTCAGATCGCTTTATCCACAATTTTCACAAAAAATCACAAAATTACAGAGCAACGCCCACACTATGCACTTTTTACGTGGTTCTCTCACCAGTGACAGCAAGATGGCCGACAAAGCATCGATACGAGGTTTTCGTTTTACTCCATAGATGGCATTAGTAGTCGTATTAATTGGGTTCACGGTTTCACCGTGTTATAAAATACGTGGTTTTCGTACAATTTCCCCAAAAAAAAAAAAAAAAACTTTTTTGACATACGAGGTATTCATTCTACAGCGACGATATATAGTCTAACCACCGAAATAAAACTAACATACGGATATTCCAATAAAAAAAAAAAATAGGTGCTGTCTTCGTTTTTCTTAAACTAAATTAATGTTGCATTGTGATAAAACTGCATGTGGAATTTCAAACATTTATTACGTTAGGCAAAACTGCATGTTGAAGAGGCTGACATTGATTTGTGTAGCATGTTAATAATAATAATAATTTAAATTTTATGTATAAATATTTGCACGCCTTGATTGGCAGAATATGATGATACGTTGTAATTAATTTAAGTCACCTATTATGTACCATATTCGTCCAAATACAGATTTACTTTACTTTACTTTACTTTACTTAAATTGTTCAAGTAAAATGTGTGTTTAAGTTAAATTTTCAAAACAATTTCATTCGTAAAAGTTAACATGTTAAAGGTATCATTATCTACATAATATAACTTCACGCCTATGATACCTAGAAGGGTTCGGTATAGTAGTACGACAACCACAATAAACCTGTTATTTTCAGATCAGGCCATAGACCGGGCACAATTTCAACTGCTTGCTATAGATAATTTCCTGACGAAGTATATCTCAAATAACAATATTGGAAGACCGTGGAAGTGAACCCGAGATCACGCGTACGCTAACCATTAGACTTTACAAGATCAACAAAGCAATCTCTATAATAATAATAATAATAAAGCTTTATTTAATTCCACACAAACAAACAAACAAAAATACTAAAAATAAATTAAAAATAGTCATGCTTACTAATTTAATACAATGCCATTCCTAAGTTAAAACATTTAAATATTTCAATTACAATATAAGTATGTACAATATTAATTTGAACTAGTATTGTAATTATTATATAATATAGCAATCTCTATAATATATCCTTATTCTATATCAGTTACTGAAAACGATGTCTCCACAGAGGCTAAGCAATAACAATAAATTATAATAGCAGCCCATTATCTAATACATGTCCCACTGCTGGGCTCGGGCCTCTTCTCATGATGAGAAGGCTTAGGCCATAGTCCACCACGCTGGCCAAGTGCGGGTTGGTAGACTTCACATTCCTCAAGTACTTTTTTGGCACTCTAAGGCATGCAGATTTCCTCACGATGTTTTTCCTTCACCGTTAGCGAGCGATAATTAAATGATAAGTACACCCATCTTCGAAAAGATGAATCTTAACGATTTATTGACAGAGCTGTGTGCCGTGGGTTCAAACCCGAGACCTTCGTACTCGCAGTCCTAAGGTCTTTCACTAAGCTATCGCTGCTGCTAAGTAAAATGCATACTCGATTGATGTCAAAATGTCAAGGTTTCATCGTTTTGACATCAACTGACTATGTATATTTGTTAAGTGAACTGTGCAAGCGTGGGAGTCACTTGTTGAAGCGTTAGTTCTAGCACTATGACGTAGATAGATAGATAACTCTTTATTGTACACAAATAAGAAAGTCAGTTTCATTGCGACTTTTGCAGATGACACAGCTATTATGGCTATAGGCAACAGTCACGAGGAAGCTGTAGAGAAACTTCAAGCAGCTATCAACCTGAATGAAGCTAAGTCAGTACACGTAGACTTCACAAACAAGAAGCCGCAGTATTTGCCGGTGTTCATAAACAACCAAGAGGTACCATATGCTAATACAGCTAAATACCTCGGCATGACGCTTGACGTTAAGCTACGCTGGAAAGCGAACGTCAAGAATAAACGAGAAGAACTAGACATGCACTACAAAAAAATGTACTGGCTTATCGGAAAGCAATCACCCCTTTCAGTACCTAACAAAGTCCTACTATACAAACAGGTTTTGATGCCTGTATGGACTCAAAGTAATCGGCAAATTATACAAAGATTCCAGAATAAAGTACTCAGGAATATCGTGAACGCGCCCTGGTATGTAAGAAATTGAGACCTCCACAGGGACCTCAACATTGATGTCGTAGATAAAGTGATGCAAAAATTGGCAGAAGCCCACGAATATAGGCTTCATCATCACGTTAACGTCGAGGCCATCCAGCTCCTCGACAATACGGACATAGTGAAAAGACTTAAATGGACAAAACCATATGAGTTAGTTAGTGTTAGTGATTAAGTGAAAAATTACAAACAAAAACAGTGATAGTTCAAAAGACAACATGAACAAAGTGTCTTCGCCTTAATAAAAACTAAGTGAAGTGTTATTGGACGCCTCTTAGATTTATGTTTACATATTAATTTAGGTTAAAATATAATTACTCATTAGCCTTTATGGGCTAGATTGTAATAAAATAAGATATTTGTGATATCTTACAATAAAAAAAAAAAGTTTCATAAAGCACATCATTTAGATAGTAGCGGCCTTATCGCTATAAAAGCAAATTCTTATAGGCAACCTTTGGATGGACAAGAGAGCTTAAGAAATTATAAATAGGTAGTTATTTTTTTTAGTGCACTAGAAATAATTGTGAAACGGATATAATGGGTATATTAATACTTACATATAATACTAATATAGTTACATATAAATAATATACTGTACATACGATTAGCAGTAGCTATTCGTTGACGTATCACAGTGAAACTTTATTTTAATGGCAGAAAAAAGAAAAATAATGTATTAAAAATGCATACATTTGATATTACTACATGTCTTTATAATCATATTTACAGCAGATTTCAAACAGGGTGGATGTGACATGGCGACATTTATAGAAACCACATTTCACCTGTAATGTTTAGGTCTCATGGGATAGGGGGTGAGCCTATCGCCATCCACCGTGCCCAATTTAAACTCTGTGAATTGCCCGACGTAAGTTCACAAGTAACACTTTGCCCGACCCGGGAATCGAACCCGAGACCTTGCGGTGGAAGGTGCATATGCTAACCACTAGACCATCGAGGCAGTTTTTTGATACAAATCATAAACTCATAAACTTATTTATTGGTAATTATAATTACACGTCTTTACAGTAAAAATCAATAAAAAATTAACACAATTAAATTTCCAAACAATAATAATAATAAAATAGAATAAAAAAATAAATATCAATTAATAAATAATAATCATACTTATTGTCTCAATTAGAGCATAAAGTCATATTAAAAAAAATATATCAATCAAATAAATGTCATTTAAAACATACTTACGGTTTACATTATTCCAGTCCAGTGATCTAGCGAGATTCCAGTCCAGTGCTGGACTGGATCTGTTACGTTTACATTATTCCAGTTATTTGAAGTGTGAACACTACAGTGACAATGATTTCAAGAAGAGATCAGTTTCGAAAATGTTTTAAACATGCTCAATCACTCTTGCTACAAGAAGTCCGCAAAAACAACCAACACGTGTGTACTTCGTCAGCACTGGAATGGCACTGGATTGGCCGTCTACATTATTCCAGTTGCACTGGATTGATCGTACTGGACTGAAAAGTAGACCGCGAATCCAGTTACTGGACTGGAATGCTTACTGGATTCAGTTCATTCCAGTGCCGGTTTACATTTTTCCAGTAAGCAATCCAGTACTGGACTGGATCGCTGGACTGGAATAATGTAAACCGGGCATATTCTTAAAAAACTCTTCTACAGAATATAAAGCTTGTTTGGCAAGCCATCGCTTCAGTCGACTTTGAAAGCCGGCATCCGTTCATCTTAGATGATGAATCTAAGTAGTTCTCAGTATGTCGAATGTTTTCAAATAAAATGTGTGTTTAAATAAAGGTCGCGCTGAGAGGCCCATACGTTAACCACTAGCCCATCGAAGAAGTCTGCAAGTTTGCAAGTTTTAGTTATTAGGGATATTCAAAAACCGTATTAGTCTTGTCTTGTCTTCTAACTAAATGAAAATGATCATACAAGGGATCCAGACCAAACTGGGCGCGCCAAGATTTCGAAGAGTAAGTGAATTGCGAACAGACACCGTACAACATGTAATGAGAATGGAAGCAGTTTCAATAACAACCGTTTCTGTCTTACAAACATTTATTTAGTTGCTCAAAAACGGTATTAATTAAACAATGCTCTGTAGAAGGAAGAATGCATGAAGTGCGTACAAACAAGCTATTGCACTTAGTGAGCGCGCAAATATGCAAATTCATGCTTTGGTGCGCGGCCGCGTGCGTTGTGTGCTGAGGTGGTTATTAAATACTGTGGAGATGATGTTTAATGAAATATTTTTGAAGTCAATTAAAGATAAAAAAGCAAAACAAATTTTCTACTAACCTAAAAATATTTTCTTATGTAAATATTTATAATATGGTCCTTTGATAAGACAAGATGAAAAATTGTGAACTTTTAATTGTGACGTTGCATTATTATTATAACAACCCAGTCAAAATTCATATTTGTTTGATTGATTAGATTTTTTTGCATAATTAAATTTTCTCGTTGACTATTTTCAAAAAGTAACAGTTCTTTCTTATTTCCTGATGATATTACACCGTAACTACTGCTGGTTACATTTTATAAAATATAGTAATAATAACCCTTTTTAAGAGTTTATTGAGTTCTAATAAACCAATATACCGACGACCGGATCGGTTCGATTCCCGCTCAAGACAAATCTTTGTGTGTATGAACATGGTGGTTTGTCTTGGTCTAGGTGTTTCTATGTATAATAAGTATGTATTTACAAAAAATAAGGATATATGTATAAGTATCAGTTAGATACCCATAGTACAAGCTCTGCTTAGTTTGGGACTAGAAAACGATGGGTGAAAATTGTGTGCTATTTATACATTATTTATATTTATTTATTATTGATATTATATCATAAATTTTCTATTTTATAGGCAACATTCTACACTTCGCGTTTTATTACAGTTTTCTGATGATATATGATGTTTCGATCAATTAGGAAATGAACAGATACGGAACTAATCGTGCATATAATACATACACATTAAATGAATAACTTTCTTCAGAGCAATATTTCCATTTGAAATATACCAAATCTTTATAATTACCGCGTCTCCATCCCATGCCCTATCCCTCAGGGACATCAGCCTAAGAAGAGAGGGTGGTTAATGAATAAAAAAATTCGCATTTTTTTCCTTCGCTCAGTGATTAGTTACCCTTATAATGAGTAGTGTGTGCGTGTGTGTATGTGTGCAGGGGTGCCTAATTTTGTCACAAGTTGATAAGGGAGAGATTACGGACTTTTTGGGTATCGATCGGGGGTGTTTTCTGTGCGTTTTTAATTAGATTTTGTTTTGAATCTTTTTTTTTAAGACCGGAGATTTTGGAGTGTGCGGTGCGTGATGAAATAGGAGATATGGTTGTGAATGTAATCGGCAGAAGACGTGCTCATGCTTAGTGAGATAAATTATGTCTGATGTTTATTTATAATTATGAAAATAAGCTTTTTGTTTGACATTTTAAAAAACTTTTTTACACTGTAAAACGTAACTAATAGTACGCTATGTAACACTGTAATTATGTTTTTACTAGATATTAGATATCACGGAATATTAAACATGCATATGTATTGTAGCGAGTTATTTCGATGTTTCAGAGATGTTGCAATCTCTTTGTTAAATATAAAACTGATGTCCTGTGATATCTAATATTTAGTAAGAAAATAACCATGTTTAGTCTCAAACCTTATACTTTAATTATTTGTTTAGAAATTGACTGACCAATGTTTTGTTAAATCTACATCTTTAGAAAATGCCAGAAGTAAAATATACTTGTTGCAGTGCTGATACTCTTATCCGAATGGTTCGAAAGGATTTTACTTATGTAGCACGTCATTCCTTCAAATATTTAACATTCACAAATCATCAAAGATCTTGGTAAGATTAGACCAGTTGTTAGAATATTCGATTACGGGTATCGATTGCTTCAAATATTCATAATGATAAGATGACCATGAGCTTATAGTGTTGTCTTCTATTCTATATTATTCTTCTGTTAATAAGAGAAACTTATTGATAACTCTGCCAACTATTTACAGTACTGTTTTTGTTGACAAGAGAAAATGATTGAATATTCTTCTTTCTAAGGTAACAAATAGTAATGTTTGTCCCTATTCAACTGAAGTTACTAACATTCAATTTAAATACTGCCATATTAAATACAGATCCAATTCAAGGGGCTTATTTTCTAAATTACTCAACAGCTCCTTACCTCAAAACTGGGGGAAAAAGGAAAAAAATACAGTTAATAAACAGCCCGTTTTCCTTCTTCGTATAAGTTACCGCAAATGACGTGTTAAGGTAACCACGAACAAAATCGTACAAATATCACACACATATATAACTGTCCTGAACTGCCTTAAGAAACAGGGAGCTTGCTTACTTTTGCCTCCCCATTCGTGTCACGCGTCCAGCATATCTTGAGCTTTACGACTTTCCACAACTACCTCCCTGAGATCTATAATGTGAAACAATCGGGGGTCGAGGAAGGTTTTGACAAGTTGGTTGCTCTCAAGTAGGGATGTAAGAGTGACTCAAGTTAAATTAAGAATATGGAGTTTTTTTTTTACTTTGTTTGTTGACGTCGAGACTTTTTTGACATTGTGGACTTTGTGCGCCCTCGCGACGTTTTCTTTTTTTTTTAATTCTTGAGGCGTCCGCGTGTAGGTACCTTTATTACACCTCCTGTATGTAGCCCCTTTCCGTATTAAGGGATTGTGGGTGGTTTATTTTTTGGATTAGAACCTCCTTTGAACGTGAAGGGCCCGGTATGTGTTTGTTTGTTTTGGTATCTCCTTGAGAGTACTCCTTGATATTTATGGAAATAATTTAATCTTAAAAAATGAATTTATATTTTACATTATTTTATATTTTAAATTACATATACAAACATTAAATATAATTGAATATACACTTAAGGCAGCAAATGCTAAACAAGCTCAACCGAACTAATGTCTTACAGGGATGGCAATCTCATAAGATCATCAATTAGCCGCTCGTAGTCCACTGCTGGACATAGGCCTCTCCTAAATTGCGCCACAACACCCGGTCCTGCGCCTTCCTCATCCAGTCCCACCAGCGACCTTAGGGCCAAAACACATAACCGCGTTGCGGCGCCGCGCCGCTAAAATCGGCGGTTTGCGTTGCGGCGTTGCGGCGTCGCGAAATAGAGCATTTTATTGTCGTATGGTAGGGTATCCAGTTCCTCGTTATTTTTTATTGTGGATAGACGTGTCTCTGTCATGGACAATCGTGAGAAACTTATTGCTTATTTGTTATTAAAAAGACATTACTCTGTTTTAAATAAACGACAAAGAAGATACTGGATACATCCATTAATAAGGCTGTGAATCCCTGATTGCGAGTACTTTTCTCGAAAATACAAAGCATTAAAGATAGACAAAGAGATAGAAACAAACTAAATCATTGTCAACAAGTATTACATCATAACGCTGGAACTAGCGCCACGCTGCGGTGCCGCGCCGCTACAATCGGCAGTGCCGCTACTGCCGATTCTCGCGGCGCGGCGCCGCAACGCGGTTATGTGTTCCGGCCCTTACGGTTGCCGAGTCGCGGTCTCTACTCCAGGACTCGTTTGCTCCAACGGCTGCCGGTCTCATAAGATTATCTTTTTAAATTTAAAGCATTTATATCTATACTCTGTCCATTCCTTTATTTTCTTTTTGACAGATCACGCCTATGACTTACCGTTTTTTTTTGTCAGATTAATGTATTACAATAATAATGTACTTTATTGACAAGCGGCACTTTTTAGGGAAGTTCACTGTTTGTAACAAACAACCACAGACTATAAATCAAATCGTGAAATGAAATAAATCGATCATTATGAAAAAGAATAATTTGACTTTTTTTTGCGTATTGTCTGTATTTTTATAAAAAAAAGAATATAATAATAGTATCATGATTCCATGAATAATTATTTGCAAGAAATCAAGTCGAAATCTTGGAATAAAAATTAAAATATAAACAAAGGTAACTAGGAAATCGTGAAAATGAAAGGAGCCTCCCCGAGTGACGTACACAACAATTCCCTACGTCCGGCGCACCCTGGGCAATTCGCCAGTTCTTAATAGCGAATTGGCTAATCCTTTCAACACGATGGCAAGTCAAAACCTTGAATACCTTACTGACTGTCCAAAATGCCCTACCACCTGCACAAGAGAGGCGCTCATGAACGCCGACGAGAGCGCCATAACAGTGACCACTTATTGGACCAATAAAATTTGACTCAGCCATCGACACGACGAAGAAGAAGAAGGAAATCGTCATAGACTAAGTATTTGACATTATTATTATATTATTATTTTGTATATTTATTTCATCTAATAAAAACTACTAATAAACGAATAATTAATAATGAACTAAAACCATTTTGATGTAATTAATCGATTGAAAGTTCTTCGTAGACAACATCGATTATGATTTCAAATCGAATCAGTAACGTGTGAAGGCATCCCTAAATGTAATCTGTCAAAAAGCAAATAAAGAAATGGACAGAGTATAGTTAGTCTTTTTACGGAGTTATAAAAGTCAAGTCAAAATCAGAATAAAAATATTTGACCACTAAGTTCGATTATTATAGACCGACCGTTTAACGCGCGTATCGCCTGCGACGTAAGAAGTGAGCGGGGGTAGGTAACGGACTACTCTACGGCTACACACGGAGTCATTGATCCAAAGATTTATCTCGAGATAGACATTGTAGGCAAAGTAAAAAATATAATTGTAGTATCTGTATTTTTAAAGAAAAAATGAACATTTTAAGATAAAAATAACTTATTAAAGAAAAAATATCATTATCAAAATTTTACAATTATTATTATTATTTATCTTCATTTATTTCTTAACTTATTTTATATATTTTTAAATATGATTTATAAAAATATAAAAAAAAACATTTAAAAATATAAAAAACAGTGTCCCACCGACATCAGGTGCAGGGACCAAGCTGCCGATGGTTAGGGCTCTAGAGAGAGGAACCTCCTCACGATGCTTGCCGTGTCCAAAAGTCCGTGTCCCTCTGTAAAACCGTCTACTTATTTTTATCTTTCGGATTTGTTTATTTTTTGTTGGTGATTTGAACTTTACTTGACTTTGTTCATCTCTCAGTTCATTTCCTTCTTTTACTATTTTACTTATGGTAGTCACCGAGAGTCCTGTAGCTTCAGCAACAAGTTTGTTTACGTTTAGGTCTTGAAGATACTCTGTAGAACTATGATCTTGTTTTCTGGCTCTAAAAAAGGAATACATATTATATGCTATTTGTTTAGCTTGCTTATTGATTTTTTTTGCAAAACAGGAAGAGCGATTCATCTTGGGATTAATCTTGGCAAACCGTTTACCTTGTGCGTTAATGTCCAAGCGTCCGTAACAAAAATACTAACCGTGCGCTGCGAGCACTGCCAGCGCACTGCCGCGTTTGACGTGAGCTCTTTGCACCGCGCACCCCTCTTGCCCACCCGGTAACATCTCGCCCCGCCCCCTTCTCACCGCGCGGGCGATACGCGAGTTAAACGGTCAGCCTATAAAAGCAAAAGTCACGTTAGGATTTCAATAATCTTGTTGCATTCCATCCTAATAATATCGTTCACAGTTAGTCATTTTATCATCCACTGTACGGCTATTAGCTTGCATGTCCATATGTACCAATATGACACATAACATGTCGCCTACAATTAGATAATGAGTCATGAAATCGCCATCGTTGCAAGAGTGATGCGTCTACTGTGTGTTGGAATGAATCATTACAGTTACTAGTTGACTCATATGGAGTAATTTATACTTACGAATAGATAACTACCTCCTTGATCTACTAGTGGTAAGCGTATACGTGTGGCCCCTCACCGGGAGGTCTCGGGTTAGAGTCTCCGGTAAGAAAAAAGTATCTTTTGGGATTTTACCGTCAGGAAATCCTCAATGTGTAACGGAGTTGGAATTGTCCCCAGTGGATAGCAATAGGTTTACTTCCTATCACATAATGTATCACAAACCTTTAGATTACTGTTGAAATATGGGTATATATATCACTAACACACTCTTTTGGGTATTATAAGCAGGGTATTATGTATGAATTGAACACATAAGGATAATGAATATTGTACATATTTTTATGTAGCGGTCCACCGGTCCACTAATAGCTATTTTAATGGTGATAGACCTCGAACCTGCACCCCCTGGGTATACCCTCTAAGTGCTTTGCCAATTTAACTATGGATTCGTATGCTACTAGACTCGAAATTTCTCAACTCTTTTGTGCCAGCGTCGTAGGTATATATAATTATATACCTTAGCTAGACGAACCTTATTTGAATTAAGATCAACACTATTACAGTCAAGAGATGACGCATTGTTATTAAATACTTGTAATATTTTATACCTACCTATAGACCTCTAATCAACACGCTGTTGACACGCAGAGGACAATTGTCTCGTCATTCACTTGCAGCCTGCAGTAAAAAATAGAACTGATTTAGTTGGTGATGAGATTTCCAAACACGATGGGTCTGTTAGTAAGTATAAAGTGTACAAGTTGAGTGGTTTGAGTGGTCATCTCACCACTCCCCAACAGGGTGTGGCAGAGGTGTACAGCACCCACACTTCACCTGTTATACTTAGGTCCCATGGTATAGGGGATGACCCTATCGCCATCCACCGGGCACAAATCCAACTCCGTGCTGCATTTCCCGACGAAAAGTTCACAAATAACACTTTCCCCGACCTGGGCAATGAAGCAGACTATTGAGACAGTGTCTCCATAAACTTTAAAATATACTTAAAATCTTACGTGTACCTTCAATCGTCTCGCTCTACAAGTCTTCTATAAAATAACTGTTTGTAAGTAAATTATATATTATATATTTGTTTGTAAGTAATTTCATTTTATAAGTAAATTATACAACCTAATTATCACTTGATAAAACTAAAAACAAAACGCTACGCGTGTAACAACCCAGCGAGAATAAAAACTGTTCAAAATAAACTACAGTTTTCTTTTACGTTTAGTTAACAAAAAAGTGTTTAGCATTGATTTTAAAAAGCAATTATTTCGTTTTAAATTTTTTTAAGCAGTATCTGCGTAAAAAGAAAAAGCAATATTGTAACATTGCCATATTAATCTTAATTGTTCTTTTTATTTGTTTTCATAATATCCAGGCTAAACCTACGTACTCCCATTGTTAATAAAATGGAATGAAATTAAACCATAGCATTTTTTATGTGGCAACAGAATTACTGTAATTTCAAATATTGGAAACGAACAAATGATTTAATATCGACTATCTTACGTGTACCTTTAATCGTCTCGCTCTACAAGTCTTCTATAACTGTTTTTAACTGAAACGAATTGCGTGGTCGTGTCATTAGCCGGTAACTTCCTATGAAAACATTGACCACGGTAAAAAGCAAGCAATTAATTAAAAAAAGTATTAATCCAGCGATTTATGATAAGCAACCTTAACTTCATGGCATAAGGTTTATATTTGAAAAAAATGTCGTTACTCATGATGGTAAATTAAATGGCGTCTATGAAATTAAGTTTAAAGATAAAGTAATTATAAATGTAGTGATACTTTATTTAAAAAGCTTAGGAACTATTAGAATCACAATGAGTCTGGTATTATTAATCAGTGTTTGGGTTATGTCGCGATATACACTGTTTGCGCGTTGCAATATTGAGATATGACAATATTTTTCAAATGTATTTCGAATTTAGAATGAAAAAAAAAGGTTATTTTTTTTCTACCCTAGACAATTCACTAATTCTACATACTAAGTATCAGTTGAAAAATTATGGGACTGGTAGTAATTTGAAACTTATGCATACCGGGCAGTCGCTTTTTTCAACCAGCTACGGTCTCCTCTTACCAGGACCCTAAATTTATCAAGTGTCTGTTGTCTTTTCGTGACGTGACTGCCGGTCGCATAATTTTTTTAACTGTTTCTTGGTATAATTTGCTAAGCATAGCTAAATGCTATAAAAATAATTAGTTAAAAATCTATATAATTATCTCTATATATTATTATCGGTGGTTTTGGAAAAAGGAGTATTATGCGCTACTCCAGATAGTGATGGTATCTATAGCGATGATATCAAGAATATCAAATGCAAATAGGAATTTAATTTTGTTACCATCCACTGAGGCAATATGCTGTTTTCCGTTTAAAATAGTTTCACTGGCCACAATATGAAACAGCTCATTATTAAAATAAAAAAAAAACAACTGACAATACAATAATATTAAAAAAAAGTTTCAGTAACCACAGCGCTAACAATGAACAATGCAACCTCTTCACCTATTTGCTCTAAGCGCACATAAAAAAAGTAAAACATTCACAAATAGGAATAACAGTCCACATGCCGTTGCCTGCATTGTGCAAATGTAAAAATTTGTGCAAACACCGGCGCGGACGGAAACGTGCTTTCTGCCTGTTATGTTGGAGACCCTACCATTTGAATTTAGAATTTCGATCCGGCGGAACCTATTTTTTTTAAGTATTTTTAACTATGTCTATAGACAATTAAATTGATTGTTATTATTTTTTCACATCAGCGAGCAGCAATTTGTTTTTAAAATACCTGTCCATAGATCTAAATTGTATCATAACATATCACGCAGCCACTAACAATCTCTGCGTAATGATAAAAAAACCCTTCCATTATAAACTAGCATCAAATTTGCAACTAGCACGAAATAATACCTTTCATTTTGAAAGTAAATTATACAACTTAATTATCACTAGATAAAACTAAAAACAAAACGCTACGCGTGTAACAACCCAGCTGGAATAAAACTATTAAAAAGAAACTACAGTTTTCTTTTATAAACGTTTAGTTCACTAAAAAAATGAAGCATAGATTTAAACAAGGCGATTATTTTGTAGTTATTTTTTTTGAGCAGTATGTGTGTACAAAATAAAAGCAATATTGTATCATTGCGTAAACTATGTATCTTAATTGATCTTTTTATTTGTTTTTATAATATCCAGGCTTCACTTACGTACTCCCATTGTTAATAAAATGGAATGAAATTAAACCAAAACATTTTTTTATTACAGCAGATTTACTGTAATTTCAAATATTGATAACGAATAAATGATTTGATATCGACTAGAAATATCATGTAAAAAACGTAAACAAGAAGACAGAATTTAAAAAAAATAAATGAAACAAAGACAAACATTTAAATATTTAAAAATGGAACGGAATAAAATGAAGGCATTTAGTAGTGGCCGCGGCGAAGCAAAACGCATCGTAAAAGTTTTCTTTACAGCAGATTTGGCAAATTTCTCGCTTATCTAGATTCGTTTTAGGTATTCCGTTCGTTATACTGTTTAGGCTTTCACGAGTTCAGACATAAATATAAAAATAAACGGTTATTTTTAGACTAGTCGGTGTTGCGGTTTAACATAATTTCAGTTGTGATTTATTTAAGAGTGCTTTATCTTTCGTTCAATGAAGGTTTATAGAAGGTATATTATAAAAGTATAGATTTTTCAACAGGAGGATATTGATAAAATTCTTATTTTTGAATATTAAGGAATTGCTTATGTTAAACAAATCGTGGGGAAATTTCCATCAAAGATTGGCATAGCGCATACAGCATACTTATTTTGGTCAATTCTAGTTTTGTGAACTTGCTACACTTATCCAGCGCACTGTGTAATGAATCCACCGTTTTTTGAACATGACAATAATAGGTCCCATCTAATTTAAGCAAGTCGGTGTGCTTTGGCATAACTCCGTCCACTTTGAATGTTTTAGTGTGAATAATCGGGCAGCAACTCTTGTTGTTCTAGGCCAGTCACATCAAAATAGTGTTTAAGGCTGGTTAAAAAAAATATATGACCTATGTAGCAAACGCGCTTGACCATCTGATGGTAAAATATAGCTGCCTCAAAGCAATAAGCCAAACGGAGGAGTCACCCGCTGCCAAATGTGGAAGAGCGCCGCTCTTGCAAGATCATAGATGCGCGGAACTATATACCCCCTCACACCACCGCGAGTTTGGCAGACTTTGTTGCATAGATATTTGCGTTCATGTCGTGTCCATATTGGTTTCTTAGTCTGAGGCATGTTATTCAAAAACAGTCATAATTGATGAAAAATTATTTATTTTCTTTCTTTCTAATTGATTGTAGATTTGCTGATTCTAAAATTCTAGTAATTCCATGGCCATAATCCCGTCAATAGACCAAAACATAAAAATGGTCACTCTACTACCCGATGGCTTCAAGTCGGCCATCTTCAGGTCCTGCTTCACCATACCTCATCTCTTAGAAGTTTCTAACATGAGAAAAACGCCATCAGAATATCAGCGCTGCAGGCATTGATCTACAAAAGATCAATGGCTGCAGGGCTTTGTAGCTCTGCAGCATATGGCTGAGATGGTGTCCTTTTCTGACAAGATTCATGTTTACTATGTTTTATTTTTATTTTTATTTGTGTTTTTATTAGTGTTTGTCAGAATAAATATATTTCTTTCTTTCTTTCATTTCTTTATTTGGTCTATGTATATACATATTCAAAGGCAGGTAAAAGGTGATACGTTGGTGCTTCGATAACTAAACCTCTACTAATAACAATACTAACATCATTACAACAACCTCAATCACACACAAGCTGAGCATACAACAATATTCCTCGGTTCCGTCCATCTTCTTGACCACAAAGGCAGGTGTGTGGAGCAGAGCGTGATTCCTGCAATCAGGCGGAAGACAGGAAATTTGCGGTCGAGTGGAACACGCCTCCGTTGGTACTAGTACTAATCCGTACTCTATGAATGGTGTTGGTTATGGGATTAAGGGCTTATCTAAATACTTCATATTTATTATTAACTATTTGGCTATGCTTAGTAAATCATGCTAAAAAACACACAGAAAGTTAAGAAATTTAGGGTCCTGGCAAGAGGCGACCGTAGCTGGTTGGTTAAAGCGGCTGCCCGGTGTGCAGAAGGCTGCAGGTTCAGGTCCTGCTGGTCCCACAACTTTTTCAACTGTTTCTAAGTAAAATTATGTAAAAACTAGCACAAAAAGTATCCTATGTCCTGCCCAAAGGTACCATGCAGCTACTATCATTCTAAATTTCTTAAACTGAATCTTTAGGTGTGAAATCGTCACAGGCAGATAAAGTAGCTTTTAGATTTATTTATTTAATAGTTAGGTTAAGTTTGGTTACATATAACACACACTGCCGTCCGCGAGTTCGCCTACGTGGTAAGTTTTTTAAGCTTATTTTAATTCAGCCTTTATCCTAATAAATAAATTTAATTTAGAATCTCCATAGGGATGATTGATTAAATTAAAATTTAAATAATATTAATAATATTGGTCAAGTTACGTGTGTACTGTGTTGATTCTCCCTAAAGGTAAAAGACGTATCTTATAGAAATACTAGTATAACATAACATAACATCATGCCTATACTACCCAGAAGGATGCGGCAGAGGTGTACAAAACCCACATTTCACCAGTTATGTTTTGGTCCCATGTGATAAGGGTTGAGTCTATCGCCATCCACCGGGCACAATTCCAACTCCGTGGAGCTATTTTAAATTTCCTAACAGAATGTTTACAAATGACACTTTGCACGACCCGGGAATCGAACCACTAGAGCATCGAGGCAATTCTTACCTATCACCCAAATACCAAAAAAACAATAAAAAGCTGTTAAAAATCTTCCTCTGGCTTACGTAAGGCTCGCGTGCTTCACATCGTAAAATGGCGGGCGCGCATTACCAAAATACGTATCAGCACGTATAGTCTGCGTGTGGACTATAAATTATACTAGTTAATACGAAAAACCCTTCCACTCGCCTTATTCGGCTGTAATTAATAACGAAACCATACGATACCATCTTTAGTTAAGTCTTTTGGCTGACACGCACATGGGTTTTTGGGGGTGTACATATTAGAAGATGTTTTGCTATTTTGCTTATTGACAATATACCAGTATTAGCAGTAATATAACACAGTATAACACCTATATTATCCAGAATGGTAACCTACATTTCGCCTGTTATTTTTAGGTCCTATAGGATAGGGGGTTAAGCTATCGCCATCCACCGGGCACAACTCCAACTCCGTTCTGCTATGCTATTAAACCCTGACGGAAAAATCTTAATAACACTCTTGCCTTTGAATTGAACCCGAGACCTCAAACCACAAATTTTACCGCTAGACCAACAAGACAGTTTTAGCAGTATTAACATTGACTGCGGTGAGCTTATCGCTATGCACCGGGCACAATTCCAACTCAGTGCTGTTACTGTGAATTTCCTCACGGAAAGTTCACAAATAACACTTTGCCCGACCCGGGAATCAAACCCCAGACCACGCGGTGAGGGGCACATACGCTAAGCACGAGACCATCAAGGTAATAGAAAAAGAAAAAAATCGACAAAATATTATATCGGATGGTTAAAATGAGCTGATGACAATGGGTTCACATTTTATCTCTCGTCAACCGAAAATATCAAAGAAAAATAATATCATATAAAATACATTTACGATATTTATCTCGTTTATTTTAACTAATATCATATATCATATAGCAAACTTTATTGAGTTACTTATTTATTTATAATAAAATTTTCTAATTAATATTAAATTAATTAATTTTATCTAAGTTAATATTTGAGTGCACGGTTGGCGTAGCGGTTAAAGCGTTCGCCTCACCGCTTTCAACTACGCTGGTGTTGTGGGTTCGATCCTCACATGGGACAAAAATTTGTGTGATTCGCAAAGATTTGTTCTGACTCTGTGTGTGCTTTGTGTGTGTAAAATGTATGTTTGTGAACACCCCCGCGACACAGGAGTTATTCCTAGAGCGGGCGTCGCTTTTATATAAAAAAAAAAATAACAAATAACTATTTACAAATTTACAGGTAAGGTCATAGAATTCATCCGCATCGACCTCGACTGCAGGGAACGTGTTCAGAAGGCTGACAGCATTGCCACGTTGAATGGCAATGCTGATTCTTTGAGCCAAGTAAAAGCCAGCCTTCCGATCACGTGAAGCGTCGATTAACCGCTTAGCAAACTTATATTTGATTGTCTATCTATCGGTCTGTCTGAATTTCCACTGATTATCACAGCCATTATCGTGGGTTCAATTCCCACTTAAGACAAATCTTTGTGTGCATCTTCTTCTTCTTCTTCGTCGTGTCGATGGCTGAGTCAAATTTGATTGTTCCAATAAGGGGTCACTGTTATAGAGCTCTCGTCGGCGTTAATGAGCGCCTCTCTTGTGCAGGTGGTAGGGCATTTTGGACAGTCAGTAAGGTGATCAAGGTTTTGACTTGCCATCGTGGTAAAAGGATTAGCCAATTCGCTTTTAAGATCTCGCGAATTGCCCAGGGTGCGCCGGACGTAGCGAATTGTTGTGTACGTCACTCGGGGAGGCTCCTTTCATGCACCCCCTTTGTGTGCATGAACATGGGGGTTTGTCTTAGTCTGGGTGTTTCTATGTACAATAAGTATGTATTTACAAAAGAAAAGTATATATATGTATTAGTATCAGTTATTCTAGTACCCATATTACAAGCTCTGCTTAGCTTGGGACTAGATGGCGTTGTGTGTGAGTTGTGAAATATTTATTATTATTATTCCTCTTTATTTATTTGTTAACTTATTTTATATATTTTTAAATATGATTTATAAAAATACAAAAAAACATTTAAAAATATAAAAAACAGTGTCCCACCGACATCATTATTATTATTATTATTAAAAGCCATTTTCTGGGTTTCCTATTATGTACGCGTACCCCAATGTTTTCAGACCAAGTTAATAGGTTACAGCGAACACTGGCCGCCGTGTTCACACGTCCTGAAATCAGAGATTAATGGCCAAGATAACGCGACGCGTTGCGTTACGTTCTGAACAGTTGACAAAACGCCATCTTTAACTGAATGTTCGTGTTTATTTTGTTCTACAACTTTATTTTTTTATCTCGATATCAAGACTTTTACGTTTATATTTAGTAAGTGGACTATAACTTAGTTACTAAACTGGTTTTGGTAGTAAATAGAAAATAAAATGCTCGTTTTATTGTTGTCTGAAGAGTTTTAATAGTCGAATAAGGTTTTTTTACTGGGTATTTATAAATATTAAAATTACTTTATTTCCTAATATTATTATTTTATTATGCTTAAGAGATATCGATTTTTGCAGTCTTTTTCCAATGATTACTTCATATAGACTTAAAATACGATCAATGTTATGTTGTAATACTGATATAGTACCTCTTTAGATCGAGAAATATATCTGTGGCAGAATCAAAAACACCTTTGCCTACCCATAATCACTTACCTGACTAATAAAAAAATCGTTTTCCACATTTACACAAAAAGCAGGCTTTGTTTCCCATCTCATGTCGTTGTTATTTGCGGTCTTGGCATGGTTAGTGATTGGCTCCGAAGTGGTACGGTTTCACACGTACAAGAGTACGAGTGGTGGATTGGTTAGGCCATGAAAACAGCGAGCCTAAAGGCCATTTGAAAACGCTTACTTTAAAACGAAAGTCGGGAACACTTACGTGACGTGGCGCGCAATAACGTGCATTTTGTAAAGAAGGCTAAACAACACAACTCATGTCATCATGGAGTCATCACCGTGTGCCTGCCTTTACAAAATGAATGCTAACGTTTGTGCCACGACACACCACGGCAGATAGATATATGTGCCTCAGCTTCAAGATAATGTCACTACCGAAAACCAAAATTCTTCTGTTTCGCTTTTTATTTGCTTAAAATTAAACTTGTCAAAGAGAACTGTGATAAAGTCTGCCTTTTGCAATATATTTCCGATGCAGAATTATTAATTAATCACAAGTTTTCAACCCCAAAAAATATTGAAATATGATTAAAGGTTCTTGCGAACTTGTACAAATCTTACTCAACACCAACTGATAGAATTGAAAATAATATATTACTAAATAATTATGTTTGACACAAATCGCTACTACACAAGTAGCGATTTGTGTTGAGCATCAGATTTCGTAGCCCACGTATAAGACCACAAACAATATTATTGTTTCTTTGAAATTTTACTTATATCTGCTTCTGTATCGAGCATGGAGTTTTTATGCCGCAAATTAACGACGGTAAAAAAGGGGTATAGTGGATGTGGAGTGCGGTTTCTTTTTGAAATTAGAATGTCTTTATTTTTTTTAGTGACTCACAAAGGAACTTGAAGATTGTCCCAATGTTGTTCTGGATTCAATGGTGAAGTTTATGAATATTAGGAGAAGAGGAAAGAAGTTAAGGATGCTGTGTTAAGAATGTATATGCAGCAAAGGGAGATGCTAGAGAAATGATGATTATGGCGATGTTGCAGTAGAAAATAAATTTATCAAATTATTACATTAGAGTCTCCGTTTCAAGGCCATGATGCTCTCTCTAGATAGCATCATGGCCTATTGCGTAACCGTTTCGCAGATTCATAGCTATTCTGTCTACTTTCTCAAAGTCCACACTGTCCAACGCCTTTGAGTCTAGTAATCGTCTGTTTTTTTTTTAATCTTTTTGCAGTTTGAAGTAACTTATATCAGTGAGTAGGTATGTCGTTGCGGATACAGCGTAATAAGCTAAAAGTTATCCATGGTTGAATTGTAGTTTTGGTGCAAATTAAATGAGTTGTCGAGTGATTCTTTATTAGTTTAGTTAATTGAGTAATGAAACCGATAGTAGCCGTATTCAGTATCTGTTCTGCTTATATCGATATGAAAATAAAAAAATGAAAAGAAAAAAATTACCAGATTTAAACGTTATGGTAAATGATGTTCACACACTAATACGAATTTACACAAATGAAAACGTATTGAAAACACGGACCAATATAAAACAAAGAAATATCTAGAATTAAATTATTCTACCTTGCAGTAAATCCTTGAAACTTTCATTGCAACAAATCCAATAGCAAATAAATTGAAAGAACTACCAATAAATAAATGTTTCCTCCGTCCAAAAGAAAATATCTAGAAAATCAATGAAGAGATAAATGAAATACGAATAGAGTCTAGGTCAGAATCTTTTGAAGAAAGATGTACATTTAATGCCTATATTACTCAGAAGAGAGTGGCAGAGGCGTAAGACACCCACACTTTACCTGTGCTCTATTTAAGGTCCCATGGGCCTAAGGGGGGGTGAGCCTATCGCCATCACCGGGCACAATATCAACTCCGTGCTGCTATTGTGACTTTCCTGGCGGAAAGTTCACAAATAACACTTTGCCCGACCCGGGCATCAAGCACGAGACCTCGCGGTGAGACGAGTCAATAGGCAGAAGCAATACAGTAAATTGCGCTCATTATACAACAATTTTTACCAACACTTGTCCTTCACCTAACAGCTTGTCAATCCACCACATTATTCAACAAACCCTTGTTCTAACCCAATAATTACCCAGGCAAATCCAATAGACCGAAAGTTATTAAGATATCAACGTCTTCAGCCAATTACCGAAATTCGTCGTATTTTACAAACGATACTGTTTCTAATTGAACTGTAACAATGTAATCGGACCATTTCATTTGATACACTATTAGGATAATTTTGGATTTTAATCAACCTTCGTTTTTTAGGTAAAGAAAACTATTTAAATAATAATATATGAAGTTTTTGAGACCTTTTAAGTTTAAACAACAGTCCCCATTCCCTTTTACATATTATATACAAACATATAAAATTGAAGTGTCTGTATTTAATGTCAAAATATCAATGATTTTTCAGTTAATATAGTTATTTGCACGATGCCTATGGTTGTGTCATGCTGTGAATACTTCGCTATCGCGATTCAGCGCTCTATGACATTTGTGACGAGTGCGCCACTTTTTGACGTTTTCAATGTCATCCGTCATTTATTATTATTATACTCTGTCCATTCCTTTATTTTCTTTTTGACAGATTACATTTAGGGATGCCTTCACACGTTACTGATTCGATTTGAAATCATAATCGATGTTGTCTAAGAAGAACTTTCAATCGATTAATTACATCGATATGGTTTTAGTTCATTATTAATTATTCGTTTATAAGTAATTTTTATTAGATGAAATAAATATACAAAATAATAATATAATAATAATGTCACATACTTAGTCTATGAAGGTTTCCTAGTTACCTTTGTTTACATTTTGATATGTCATTCCAAGATTTCGACTTAATTTCTTGCAAATAATTATTCATGGAATCATGATACTAATATTATATTCTCTTTTTTATAAAAAATACAGACAATACACATAAAAAAGTCAAATTATTCTTTTTCATAATGATCGATTTATTTCATTTCACGATTTGATTTATAGTCTGTGGTTGTTTGTTACAAACAGTGAACTTCCCTAAAAAGTGTCGCTTGTCAATAAAGTACATTATTATTGTAGTACATTAATCTGACAAAAAAAACGGTAATTCATAGGCGTGATCTGTCAAAAAGAAAATAAAGGAATGGACAGAGTATAGCGTATACCACCACAAAAGGAATAAAAACAAGTGAAGCGATTGCGTATATATTTCTGCAGAAGATATCATTTTACAAATAGTTTCGACTATAATATTAATAATACCTTCATGCACGTATTCAAAATAATTGAAAGACACCTTATTTTGCAAACTGCCTAAAATCCAACGTAAACTAACAAATTGTCAACTTTTAACTGCCTACGTGACCGTGTTTTGGATCAATCCTAATTTGTTTTACCACTGTTTCATATTTCCTAACTATTTCGTGGTGTGACAAATGAGTTTTACTCCACTTTATGGGAATTTATACTGTAGTTTTATGGCTGTTAATTTTATTATTATTTGTTTGGAATTTAATCGACGTGGAGGTCAATTGGGTTGCTAAAACAATGTGGTTTTTATAAATACTAAAATGCGACAACAACATAAAAGTAACGAAAATAATTTAAAGAAAAAAAGTGTTATACTAAGAAACATTTCATAAATTATGGGACTGGCAGGATTCGAAGCAGCGACCTCTGCACACCGGGCAGCCGCTTTAACCTCTAAGCTACGGTCGCCTCTTGCCAGGACCCTAAATTTCTCAACTGTATGTTACATCATTACGTAGGTTCAAATCGTAGGTCCCATAATAATTCAAACGTTTCTTAGTAGAATTTGCTAAGCATAGCTATATGCTACATTTACAAAAAATAGTAATACAGCCTTGGTTAGAAACTAACATTAAAAAATAAATTATGTGACTTATGCTCATACGGAAAACAAATTAAACATCGTAATAATTGAATTTGTTCGGTAAGTGTGAAATTTTTGGCACCCACGAAAGGAAGCAAATAATTTTCACTAACAAAAAAAACCGATCAAAAATGTTCGCGCCTAGAGCTTAAAATCATGTTTTTAGTTACTGTAAACTGTTTCTTATTAGCAAATACATTAAAGATTTTTTTATGACGAGTAAATAATT
Source organism: Hypena proboscidalis (assembly GCA_905147285.1). Lineage (NCBI taxonomy): Eukaryota > Metazoa > Arthropoda > Insecta > Lepidoptera > Erebidae > Hypena > Hypena proboscidalis. Next base: position 6,133,409 of record LR990143.1, read on the forward strand.
TCAAGACCGATTGAGGAAATTGCCGATGAATTAGAATCATGTGTGTTGGAGTCATCTGATGTCCTATACAGGATGTAAATATATACTAAGGGAGGTGTAGTAAAAAATGCAGTTATATTTTTAACAATAACGTTTACGCAGTAAAGTTAGCAAACTAGTTTGATATGTCGCATGCTATGATTTATTGGAGCACTTTCACTGAAATGACCATATTTTATCTGTGGCAGGCGTTAGACGTGACTTGATAAGAGTGTATACAACTTTGTAAGTGGCAATCAACGTAATTATAGTGGATAAAGTGTCTTATTATTAAAAAAAACGGTACTGTAATAATCCGTAGCTACACATAACATAGCATCACGCCTATATTAACCAGTGGGCCAAACAATTAGCTATGCAGGGCAAAAATTTCTACGCCATAGTGAAAACTGACTGCAACAGATATGCATGTGAGAATTACATATTTAATAAGTATAATATACCCACTATTAAGATATGTAACTCACTTATCCATAACTGGTGTCGTAAGTCTTTACTATGACATAGAAGTTTTTGCCCTGCATAGCTAACTCGTGGGCCCACTGTACAACACCCACACTTCTCCTGTTATGTTGATGTTGATGTTGATAAGTCTATCGACATCCATAAATTAATAAATAAATAATAATAATAATCCATAAATTGTCTGCATATGTGGTGTAGTGGTTTAAGCGGTCGCCTCGCCGCTCTCCACTGCACTGGTGTTGTGGGTTCGATCCCCACATGGGACAAATCTTTTTGTGATTAGCAATGATTTGTTCTGAGACTGGGTGTGCTTGTGTGAGTGAATGGTGTATATTTGGCCTTGTCATTGGGACCATTGGATAGTGTAATTACTTCTGGCGTTCGATCTAATATTTAAAAAAAAAAAAAAACAGAAATCTGCAAAAACTTATCCGTTAGTCATATTCCTCATGTCTGAGGGTCTTGACCTCCTCCATCCAAAAGACTAGATCACACGAAATTACGCCATCTTAATCCAGCCACTCGGAGAGCATCGTAGACAGTGGAGTCGAGAGTGGTGCGTATTTGGTCCGCGTAGCTTCACCTGTATGAATGTATGTATGTATGTATGTATGTAACCGACTCCTTCGGACTCGATTTTGACCCACTTTAAACGGACAGATTTCAATCAAATTTTGCACACCTGTCAAAGATCGACGACAATGCAATAATTCGAAAAAAAAAATAAAAAAAAAAATAAAAAAAAAACGCTCTTATCAATAAACCAAACTAAAAAGTAGAAAATAAATAATAGTTTAAAAAACACGTTTTTAAAGTACTTATAACTAAAAAGTGAAAAATAATTCCTAATACCTATATAAGCAGAAAAAAGCGTGGGGCGCTCTGTGCCATATTTTTCGTCTATCGAGCAACCCACGCTTTTTTCAGCTTATATTAGGAATTATTTTTCACTTTTTAGTTAAAAGTACTTTAAAAGCGTGTTTTTTAGTTTTTTTAAACTATTATTTTTTATGACGAGTTTGATGACCATTGATGACCATTATGAACCTTTAATGCACAGACTCGACTATGCAAACAATACCTATAGCCATTTCTCTACTTTCTAAAACCCGATAAAACCCAGCCATCTAGTACATTATAAATCATGATGCCAAAATATTTACCTTTAAAATAAAAGAAGGCAGACTTGTTAATTTATCAAAGTCGTGTTATGTCTCAGTTTTAGCCGTTTTATTGTTTAGTCTAGGTTACTGCTAGGCACGGTATTTAGTCTAGAATTAGGTACGTCTGTCCTTAAAGAAAGCTAAAAGTAAAATATTTAATACAATAGGTATTATTTAGCAATTTTAGTTGTTGCTTTCTTGAAACTGAAATTAAAAACATTGAATTATATTATACTTCAAGATAGATAGATAAAGACTTTATTTGTGCATAAGACATAGGCAATACATTTTGTACGAAAGTTTCAATAACAATATTATGCAAAAGGGCGGCCTTATCGCTTAACGCGATTTCTTCCCGGCAACCTTTGGATGGACATTAGTGTAAAAGATTTACAGAAAGGTAGTTTTAGACAGAAATGAAATGAGATGAGATGTGTTTGAATAATCACTAAGGTTTCTTTACCGGAGCTAAGCAGAGAGGAGATGTGGAAATAACGATACCTAATTGGTTTTTCAAAAATTAGACATAAACAGGTCTAAATCGCGTAATTATTATAAAGGTAAATAAATACCTATGCTCGTCGTTTCGAATGACTTGCATCATTCTTGGTCACAAGCCGACCGGATTACGCGATTTAGACCCGTTGTCTAATTTTTGAAAATGTTCTCAAATCGCGAAAGTTTAAAACCTGATTGGTTGTTCAAACACATCTCCAGACTTCTTCTCTGTGGTAGAAATCGAGCCTTATTACATTAAGATATTTAAACGCTTGAGAAATAATGTTTATGGTGCTAACATAATTTCTGAGTAAAATAAAATTCATAGAATTCATAATACCTACATTTTTTATTTAATCCAACAAATAATAAATATTTTTTCACAATTTTTTCACAATTTCACAACTCACACACACCACCATCTAGTCCCAAACTAAGCAGAGCTTGTACTATGGGTACTAGACTATCTAACTGATACTAATACATGTATACTTTTCTTTTGTAAATACATACATATTATACATAGAAACACCCAGACTAAGACAAACCCCCATGTTCACGCACACAAAGATTTGTCTTAAGTGGGAATCGAACCCACAACCTCGGCGTCGCAGGCAGGTACACTACCCACTCCGCCATCCGGTCGTCTATACTACGACTATAATACTATACAAATTACTGATTACAGCTCGTTTTTAAGAGTTCTACCACCCTCGAAATATGGTTCTATAATAACTCCATCCATTGCTAATATCTAAGCTAAAATTTTAATTCACACGATGTCAATGCAACCGTCCACGTCTGCCAAGTCGCCTGGAACTAACAAAGTTATTTTAACCGGATCCAGTCGACATCATTCACTTGCCACTGCGATGGTAAAATGGCAAACCAGCGGTGGTCCGATCGCGAAATTCACTTAAAGGCATCGAACGCCTTCTGAATAATTTAACCAATAACAATCCGACGGCTAATTTTAGCGGCGAATGGAAAAAACGAAGTGCTAAAGTCGTATGGATTGTGGCGAGGTTCCTTCTATTTTTGGCAGAAAAGCCAAGATTGGATCACCAATAAAAAGACTCATGTGATGTTCTTCTTTACTACTAGGTACTAACATAATATTATTACCAAGTCTGTTTTTTAGAGGTCTGGATAATATGAGGTACTAAACACCTATATTTGTTCTGTTATATTAAGGTGAGTTTCAGACTGCTGTGAGTAAAATCTATGAGCAAAAATTCTAATATCAAAAACCACACTTATGCCTAACAAATTACAATACAGTTGTACAAATGAACAATATGAAAATTAGCACACGCCAACGATGAAGTACAGCATCGTAAGGAAACCTGCATACCTAAAAGTACACAAGGATGTGTGGAGTCTACCAATCCGCACTTGACCAGCAGGCTACATTAGAATCTGGCCTATCCTTATGAGAAGAGCTGGGACATGCGTATGTATAGCTATATACAGGCTATTATTATTGTAATTAAAAAACAATTCTTCCCATCTTTTATTTTTCAACAGTTTCTTGGCTTTGTTTCTTGCTCACGGAACCCTACAAGTGTCCATCGTCTCGGCGCGAGGCGTTCAGTAAAGCAATTTGTGTGGCAAAGTGACGGAGCTGCGTGCGGTACCTACTATATATATTATATACTCGTATATATATTATTTGTATCTACTGTAATGTGGTTCTTACCTACTTTTGTACATGGCAGACTTTTAAATCGTGGTAGGGAAAGAATTAGAGTAAGGAGTCCAAAGAAACCTTCATGAGCAACTAATAATATTTTTACGACCGGCTGGTGGAGTGGGTAGTGTACCTGCCTGCGACGCTGAGGTCTTGCGCTCGATTCCCGCTCAAGACAAACCTTTGTGTTCATGAACTTGGAGGTTTGTCTTGGTCTGGGTTTTTCTATGTATACTAAGTATTGTCAAAAAAAACAAAAGAAATATATACGTATTGTTATCAGTTGTTCTAGTACTCATAGTACAAACTTTGCTTTGTTTGGGACTAGATGACGTTGTGTATATGTTGTGTGATAGTTATTATTCTTCATATTCATCAATACGTACTGTACTAGTCTTATCATATTCATATTCTTTCAAAATGTTCTAATATTATTATTACAAAAGATAGTTTTGTCTGTATGTCTTACCGTCTCTTAATTTCTACTACAATTAATTCATAAATTTCTTGATAAATTTAGAGACCTAAAGACAGATACCTGCCTGAAGACTGTCAAAGATCGTAGGCTTCTTTTTATCGACTTTTCGCGAGTGGAAATACTCTTTCTAGTTACTCATACTTATATTATAAAGCGGAACGATTTCTTCGATTGTTTGTACTAAATAGCTTGTAAGTACTTAAAATTAGTGTGTATAATTAAAGACCCCAGACAAAACATAGATTTATACTTTTCCTTTCGTTGATGATACACATTCGAGATCCTTGAGATCATCGGAAAATTTAAGACTTCAAATGCCAATGCATTCGACAATTTTTTATGACAAATCTTTTGTTGTCCAAGCAACAAGGCTGTGGAATGCATTGCCAGTAAACATCAGGCGCGCCCAGTCACTAAATTCGTTTAAAGTATTGTTTATTAAATATTAAATATTATTTTCTGTAAAACCATCATCATAGTTTTTTTAAACAGACTTTTAGCAGATATGTGTACAACTGTATTTCTCCTATCTTTTATAGTATTTATATAGGTATATATGTAATGATTTATTTATTTATATATTATTATATATTTATTTAGTATTGTTGTATATGTTATTATATCTATATGTTGTTTATAATGTATATAACATAGAAATCTTAATAACTAGTCAATAGAAATGCTATCGACTATCTTTTAACACTGGGACGCATGTCGCCGTTTTTCAAATACCACTTTTTGTATTCCTGCAAACAAAATTATTCTTTTTGGCGATGACATTAAGACGACAATTCCTCAACTCGCACTTGTGTTCGATTAGACTCATGCGCTTGTATTCCTGCAAACAAAATTATTCTTTTTGCGATGACATTAAGACGACAATTCCTCAACTCGCACTAGTGTTTGACTAGACAGATGCGCGGCGACAAGGTCACGCGTCTTTGACATTTCTATTGCCTTAATATTAAGATTTCTATGGTATATAACTATTGTAAGATATGTGTAAATATTAGCTATAATACTTTTTTTTTTATACACCAACTGCCCTATATATTGCCTGCAAAACAAACTATATTTTATCCATCCAAAGGTTGCCTGTAAGAAATTGCTTTTTAGCGATAAGGCCGCCGATTGTGCATTTGAAAATAATTTTAAGTTGTATTTATTTTCAAACTGTATATTTTTGGTGTACAATAAAGAATACTCTACTCTACTCTACTTTGTATCGACATGTCACGCGAGCGAAGCTTAGGATTGAAGCTAGTTATAAATAAACCAACGATAGAAATAGCCCAGGAAGATTTTATAGAATCCTGTTAGTACCCACATTTCTTACAGACAGGTTAATTACTAATACATTTTAATCCAATATCCCGTTTAGTTAACACACATAATTAACATCTCAGGGATTAGGAGTAAGTGATTTGTTTGGGCGAAGGTGACAGCGAGTTATCTGATAAAATAACTTCTATTTACCATGTCTCAGTGGTGAAGCGATTACAGTATAAGTACTCATAAGTACATTATCAAGTGGTTAGATGTATTTATATTATGTTTTAAAAATATATGTGAGATATTCTAAGAAACAGTTAAAAAAAAATTGGGACCGGCAGGATTTGAACCTGCGACCTAACTCACACCGGACAGACGCTTAAACCAACCATTTGTGAGATAACTGTTTAGATTACTAGAACATTGCTAAACTTCTTGGCTATGGCTGTATTTTGTTCAATTTGACGACTTGCATAGGTGTCAAATAATATTAGGGTAAACAAAAAAACTATAGGTATTTATCATCAAACAATTTAAAATAACTAATATAATAATTGGAACGTTGCCCACTGGCAGCGGTCTTTTAGATTAGGTTTGTATATGCTTTAGCTTTTAGTCAACAAAATGTTTTAAATATTTCTTCAATTAATCGAAAAAACTGTCGTTACATAGGTAATGAGTAAGCGGTAATTAAATAATGTAACTCAGTAAATGCTTGTAAGCTATGTAGCTTTTCTTATATAAGTATGCTATTTGAATAGTTGCGCCATTTTCTTTGTCTAAGCATTCGTGAACTTTGAACACAAGAGACGATGTTTTAATTATTTATTTAACGAATTTCAAAAAAAGGACTTACTGTTTCAACTAAAACAATTTCAAACTTAGCGAACTACAACTATTTATATCTACTTATTGAAATCAGTGTCTTCGGCACAAACGAATGAATATTCATCTCCTTACCTCGCAGGCATAAATAAAGCCTCCGACGAAACAAAACGGAATGCCTTGTACAAATCTCACGAGAGTTAATGCCGACGCCACCCATATTTCCAATATAACGATGTTCTAGGGGCACGCCATTGGACTGCCACTCACATATCCAACTTACTAATTAAGTCAACAACCGAGAAGAAAGCTCTAACTTTGACAATGTTCAACATACGTAACAGTTCAAAAAGACATCCAAAAACACAAGATCTCCAAATTCAAAAACTTAAAACTTCAAACCAGGTCTGTTTAGAGTGGTTGGTTCTAAAAGCGAAGCCGCTAGCATAGATCTATGCTTATTTAGACACGTCCAAATGCGCACAGTAGCGCCACCATATAAAGTAAACAATAGTGGACCAATGACAATCGTTGTGGCCTCATTATGGTAGCATGTGTGACTTGACTTGCCTTTGATATTAAGGATATGAATACGCGCTATTCAATAGAGAAAAGCCGGGATAATAAATTTTATTTTGCAGAATGAAGATTGGATTGTTAAGTTTTGAATTTAGTTGCAAATAATGCTGTTGTTAGCTTAAATGGAGGTGAGTTATGCGGCAAGAGAGCTATTGTTATGACGTTATAATCGGTTGGGTGGATAAATCTATTCTTTGGTTGAAGATCTAAATGCTGGATGAAGCTTGAAAAACGAATTTCTTACCAACTTATTAGCTCGGCTTTTCTCGTACTATCATTTTGCTATCTTCTTGACAAGAAGATAGTAGAATGATATTAGTTCATAGGATACTTTTGACTTAATATATTTAGTCTTTTACATCTTATAAGGCAATTAGTCTATCAAATAAAACATTGATCGTACGTAATTCTGACTTACGTCTCCTGTTTATTATCAATATGTCAGTATTCTATTTTTTAAATAATATAGTATTAAATCTAACAAATTACAAATAAAGACTAAAGGTATTATTATACCGATCAATAGATAGTCGATTAACGAATGGCAGAAGAGTCAACGTGATGCGATTGTTTTAATAAAAACAAATACTACTATTTTTAAACCGATCGATCAATTGCGGTGAGATTACATCCTTAGTTTTGTTTAATATGCGATATTTTGTAACCTGCAAAAAACTCTTTTCAAACATCCAGAAACTTCACCCAATGACGTCACCCAATTCAAGTTTTTAGATCCAAGAATGATCCAAGAGCTGTTTTTTTTTGTGCAGTAAAGAGCTCAGTGCCAAAAAAAACTAACGGAATGTTTATTGTCAATACTAACAAACAGCCATTTAGACTTTTGGTCATTTATACATAGTTTTAAAAAGTCGAAACAAAGTCGGTCTTGCTTAAAATTTCTTGCTATTGAGAACAGACATTCGCCATTTAATGGCACCCCTTGCTATCATATATTATGATATATACAAGACGACAAACACAATTGAAATTGAATAAAAAGGCTGGGTTAGCAATAACAATTTTCTACTCTGTAAAAACACTGTTAATTTACAAACAAACACTACAAAAAACTGTTTCCATGAATGTCTGTGCACTAAAGAGCTCAGTCCAGAATGTCTGTACAGTGCTTTCACTAACAACTTGATAGTGTATCTCATTAAGGACCGCTCGACGGACGTTCTGTGTCATTAGATATGTAAATACTTGGAATACGGCGCACATTCAAGTGACATGTCGCGACGTCCTCTCGCATAGAGTTAGCGATCTATGGATTGACGGATGACTTTATTATGTAAAACCTTTGTATTGCAATTTTAAGTGAATATGTGACAGCAAGGACTCTATGGTTTTTGACATAGCTGTCACTTCACATTTTCGCGGTTTCGGTCTTAAGCTTTGATTTCTCGAAACTTAGTGATTATTGTTCTGTGCTTAGATACAGGGTGGCCCGTTTATAGTAGTCCAAAGAATTTTCACAGATGTAGGGCCGGCCAATGATTGATTTAAACGCAACATATGTTCCGCGAAAATCAATAGTGTAAAAGTTATGATTTTTTAAAGTTTTTTCGTAAAATCGCCACTTTGAGTCATGTAAACCTCTCTAAAGTGAAAATGATTGGATAAAATCGAATCAATTACGTATTAGGCAAAAATACACACCTTTAGTTTTTAACTACTTAGGGCATACAATGTTCAATTCTGAAGAACTTTCGATAATCATGATACTTTTTTTTTTATTAACGCTATCCTCACATCTTAAGGTAGTTTTTACCACGATTAGAAAATTTCGTGTAGAACATTTTTAATTTACTAGATTTTAATGATAATAATACTTTAACATATGAAAATTACAAACAGCTTTTAAAAAGGTATAGAACCATATTACCATTTTAGAATAATCTTAAAAATAGCTTATTTCCTGCTAGCTACATGTCTTAGCTACTAACACCCCAAATTTGATTCGATTTTATCCAATCATTTTCACTTTAGAGAGGTTTACATGACTCAAAGTGGCGATTTTACGAAAAAACTTTAAAAAATCATAACTTTTAAACTATTGATTTTCGCGGAACATATGTTGCGTTTAAATCAATCATTGGCCGGCCCTACATCTGTGAAAATTCTTTGGACTACTATAAACGGGCCACCCTGTATAATTGAGAAAGCATGTATAAATAGTGACAGAGTACATCATTATTCCAAGTCGTTCTTTAATCGTAGTCGATACATTCTGTCTAAAAATTATCTTTTTAAAAATAAACAGGCATTATATTGGATTAAAATATGAATTAAATGTCCGTTGCAATAATACAATAATTATGTTATAATGTCAAAAATCTAATAAAGTTAAATAATGTTCTTATCATTGTAAAAAAATCATTAATGGTATAGTAACATTTGCGAATTGTAAAGACGTCTCCATTAGCAGTCATACACATAAATCGAAGTGTGTGTGTGAATCGTACATAAGTGAGCATTTCCCAATAGAAAAAAAAAACATACAATACTTTAGCCTTATCCAGGAATTGAATCTTAGACGTCTCAATCAGCCGTCATATACGCTTATCGACGAGGTAGTTATTTAATTATTACCAACTAAACTACGATTAATCATAAAGGTAAGTTTACAATAAATTATATTACCTAATTAATTCAATCATAAATATTATCAGATCTACTCGCAAATAACACCTACTCAATTTTAACTTAAAACTAGTCTATTAACTAAAGAAAACTAAGAACTGGAATATACGTACCGATAAAGGCATACTTAGTATATAAATAAAGGTCATACTCGTAGGACATGTTTTTTATAAATAAAGGTGAATATATTCTAACGAGCTTTTATTACTCTAATAAATATTAAGAGTAATAAAGCGTCGTATTACTCTTATGGGGTGCATGAACGGAGCCTCCCCGAGTGACGTATACAACAATTCCCTACGTCCGGCGCACCCTGGGCAATTCGCGAGTTCCTAAAAGCGAATTGGCTAATCCTTTCACCACGATGGCAAGTCAAAACCTTGACCACCTTACTGACTGTCCAAAATGCCCTACCACCTGCACAAAAGAGGCGCTCATGAACGCCGACGAGAGCGCCATAACAGTGGCCACGTACCTATTGGTACAATAAAATTTTACTCAGCCATCGACACGACGAAGAAGAAAAAGAATTACTCTTATTCAATGTTTATGCAGGGGAAATTGTGTTGTCTCTATTATTATAAATATTTTACGTTTTAATCATTGATATTCATTACAAGTTAACTAAGTTCGTAATTATCGCTTTAACATGACAGTCCCACGGTCAATCAAAAAATGTCTTTTCCAATAGTATATTAGTGTAAACTTTAAAGTGATAATAAGAAAATTTCATGTTTTTAAAACCGACTCGAGTAACCCAAATTCTCAATAACAATGTCTTTACCTCACAGACATTTTTATTGAGAATTTGGGTTACTCACGTTATTTTAGCCTGAGATATGCCAATTAATTGCCCAGTTGATGAATCTACGTAATAGATTCAAAACTACTCGGCATATCTCCAGCTAAAATAACGTGAGTATTCTCAAGAGACTATAACAAATGTGCATAAATTTCCGTATTAATAAATGACATCCACGTCTATCATTTAAACCTATGTTAATGATATCACTGACAAATGAACGCGCATTTAATCTATTCAGCTATGACACTCAAATAATTATTTTCTGACATATCCATCCATCTACAAGAACATGTTTTCTATAAATTCACAATTTACATTAAAATTCAATCAATTTTAATTGTTTCGCCAATCACTGTTGATATACCGATATTATTTGATACCAATATATACCTGGCGTGCCAACACGTAATAATCAAACAATAAAATGAAATAATTGCGCCCTTATATTAATTAAAAGACATACAAAAGTCGCGTGAGCGTAGACAATGCAGGAATATTTACGTAATAAAGAATCAATAAGACTAAAACCATGTTAAATCAACATTGGGCGAAGCAGAGACAAGAAACGAATCCGAAAATTTATTGTCTATGCTTGTGTAGAGCGAGGAACGGATAGAGAAGGCAAATGAGCGGGGATTTTTCTTTGTCAGTCCCTCGCGCTGTGTAAATTGTTCGCCAGATAGTAGTAAGAAATGGGATTGTCATTCTGTTTTTGCCTTTTGATTATTTTCTGGTAATTATGAGGAACATTTGCTATATTGTCTGATTTTAGAATCTGAAAATGTAGGTCTATGGATTATCATTTTGCTATATTGTCTCTAGAAGTTCTATCTTAAAAATTGCCATCGAAAAACCAAGTGCCTACTAGTGTCTTGAAGTGGCGTTTTAATCATATCCTAATACACCTACAACCCGTTTGTAGGCTCCTAACCAGCCAAAAATTACATAGTCCAAACAGTCAAAAGAGGTTTATAAGAGATGGTGTTTGGACTATAGAAGAAAACATGAAGTGGCTTAAAAGCAGTGACGATTGATTTTTAATAATCTCTAATCTAAGAAAAACATCTACCACTTCATATGTCTACATTCATGAGCCTAATTTTATTAGTAACGCGCCCGCACCCGAAAAGGCGCGAAACACACGCGATATAAAAAATGGCGGCGTGCGATTTGAATGCGTGAAATATTGTCTTTTGAACAGAAATAATACGGCTTCGGAAAATAATATAGAAACACAGGGATAATAATGATAAATGAGGTTTTTATGTAATTGTGGCTCTTTTTGCATACGAGAAGGGTGTGTGGCGATATGTATCAGGCAATTTTCATGATGGTTTTCGGCGATAACCTATTTTATTCAGGAAATATGATTTAATATCACACCTGCTTTGCGTGGATATGATTGTGTGGATAGTTTACATTATAGTAACATCAGTTTTTAGATATATCCTGTGTTTTGGCCTTAGGACTGTGTGTATTATTCAGTTGCAAGCGACCAAAATAGAAGTAGTTTGATCTCAAATACTCAATTAACATGTGTTTATTTGAGAGCACGGTTGGCGTAGTGGTTAAACGGTCGCATCGCCGCTTTTAACTGCGCTGGTGTTGTGGGTTCGATCCCAACACGGGACAAATCTTTGTGTGATTCGCAAAGATTTGTTCTGACTCTGGGTGTGCTTTGTGTGTGTGAAATGTATGTTTGTCAACACCCCCCGCGACACAGAAGTTATTCCTAGTGCGGGCGTCGTAAAACCTAATTAAGTAAAATAATCAACGGTTAAAAACTTCGTACAAGATTGTCTTAACGCATTTTTATATGTTTTTTTACTTTCCAAATGATAATTATTTTATGTGATTGCAACTTAAAAAAAAGTGTTAGCTTTCATCTTTTCTTTCCTTACTTTTTCAACCTAACGCGGGCGGCGCCGCTAACGGGAGCTAGTTTAATTATAAAGCATGATAATTTCTACTTTGTCGCAATATATTTATACTAGTACCCATAGTACAAGCTCTGTTTAGTTTGGGACTAGATGGTTTTAGTTTAGTTTAATACGTTATTGTACACATTAATTACATTAATAATACAAAAATGTGGTGATGACAAATGGTGAACTTAACTCAAAAATGAGTTTCCTGCCAGCACGCCTTTGGCGTTGTGTATGTTCTGAGATATTTATATTTTTATTTATATATTTATATTTATTTGAAACTGTCGTTTTATTTATCTTCTCACCACACAATCTTTTACAAAAAACCTAGTTACCTTTTTGCATATCCTTGGTCTCAGATCATTGGTTGATTTGATGGTCCATTACAGTCGTTAGTGGTAATAAGAGGCAAATCACAGGAAGACTGCTACTGCCTTTAATTTGTATGTAAGTGGCAAAAAATGGAGGAAATAGAGTAGGAAATTAGGTCTAGATCATTGTAAGTGGTATTAATAGGTTGTTTTAATACCTACACTTTATTGAGAGTTGCTAAACAAAGTAACCAGATTCACATAAATAAATAAATAAATATCTCACCACTTACACACTACGCCATCTAGTACCAAACTAAGCAGAGCCCCAAAGAATTGTCTTAAGCGGGAATCGAACGCCCGACCACGGCGTCGCAGGCAGGCACACTACTAAAAGTTTTGTCAGTGATTTTTATACAGGATTAATTTATAACTACAAATTACTCTAAAAGGAGGGGGGGGGGGCAGGTTCAGTAGGTTCAAATCCATTCAGTGCCATAACTTTTCAACAGTTTCTTAATATGCATGTTGTCTTCAATCTTGCCTAATAGTATTTTATTAATACAGTATTGTATTTTAGCCTAAATATAGTTCTAATATTTAGAGAAATATTAGAACTATATTTAGGCTAAAATACAATACTATATTGATAAAATACAGTCCGCTAGTTTTCGTTACAGATAGAAATGTTTTTTTTTAATCACCCTGCAGCTAAAACTTTATTTGTGCATTCAACATAGGATATACTTTTTGTACGAAAGTTTAAATAGCAATATATGCACAAAGGTCGCTCTTATCGCTTAACGCGATTTCTTCCAAGCAACCTTTGGATGGTCATCAGTGTAAAAGAGTTTTTTTTATTGTCTCCCCGGAGGTAAAACCGCCCCGAGGAGCAGTTTATTGTGCTCTGCTATTTGATACAGAGTTTTTGAGAGTACTAAATTATTGGTACACTATTGGTTTCTTAATTTATTCGGTTATTTATGTATGTTTGATATATATTGTGTGTGTCAATATGTAAGTGTACAGTGTTGCAGTGTAAAAGAGTTCCAGAATTGTAGTGTTAGTCAACAATGAAGAAGGCTATATTTATTTAGCTTAAAGTCAAATGGGTTCGATTCCCACTTAAGACACATCTTTGTGTGCATGAACATGGGGGTTTGTCTTAGTCTGGGTGTTTCTATGTATAATAGGTATGTATTTACAAAAGAAAAGTATATAATATGTTTTAGTATCAGTTATTCTAGTACCCATCGAACAAGCTCTGCTTAGTTTGGGACTAGGTGGCGTTGAGTGTGAGTTGCGAAATATTTATTATTATTTATATTTAAACACAACCGTACACCACAACTACAGTTACCTCAGGTCCTAGTTCAATCTTACTAGTCCTTCCTAGACATGTACGAGCACACAATTTTTCTCCTATCCCTATTAAGGTATCCCCGATTATGGAATGGATATTGATTCCCCAGTATTTAAAATAAAGGAGTGCGATTAAAAAGGCTACTTGACTAATATAACTAATTAACAGTACCATATAAATTGATGTACACATGAAACTATTTATTTCCAGGGTAAGCTGGTCTTGCAGTGCATGGGAAGCCTGTAGAGAGCGAGATCATCTTATATTGGACATGTATATCTTGGCGTGTAGCCAAGTGGACGGTTAGGTTGGTCATACGGATATTTTATGTACTTCACACTAAGTTTTATTTTACCCTTAAATAGATATAAGATGGAAAACAAGATAAAACTGTAATAAATGATTCTGACTCGGTTGTCGCGAATTATTTACTAGATTCTATAAAAGATCTCGTATTAAGGTGTTATTGCTTAGTTGGTTTAGTGGTTAGCATATTCGCCTTTTACTGCGAGTTCTCGGGTTCGATGCCCGGGTCGGGCAAAGTGTTATTTGTGAACTTTCTGTCAGGAAATTCACACAATAGCAGCATGGAGTTCGAATTAATTGAAAAACTTACGACGAAAGAATTAGGGACCGCTTATGTCACTTTACTTTGTATTGTGAAAGTTCAGGCTGCAGTAGTATCAAGGTTTGAACAACAAGTTAGTGTGTGTGTGTGTGTGTGTGTGCGTGTGTGTCTGCGTGTGTGAGCAAGAAAATTGAGTAGAGAACTTTACAACATCTATGGCCAATCTGTTTGGTAGTGAGTAGGAGGTTAATTTAAAAAAAATATACCTTTTCATTTTTTTTTATACCACGCCCACAGCGAACGAACGTGTAGTCCTGACCTGATGGTAAGTGGAGTACAGCCCATGGACATCAACAATCCACAAAAGCAGATTGTAGATGCGTCGTTGCAGCTGAGGACTACGGTGTTATGCCTCATGTGCCTGTAATTTCAGGGCCACCGAACCGGAACACAGTAATGGAAGCACTACTATTTGGCGGTAGGTTAAAGGTGAGACGGTGGTGCTGCCGCCCTCGAGCTCATTCACAAGAGCTCTACCACCCATAAAAATTATTTATAGCAATCATGTAATAAAGAATAAAGATTATACATAATCTTTATTCATAATAATAATTTTCTAGCATGTTCAGTATAAACGATAACTGTAGCACTCCGTATTGGGTAGGGGCGCACATCTGCATATGCCATATCTCTTTATTGATCAATCGTAACGGTGAGTTCTAATCATTGGAGCTTCCAATCTTAATGAATATCCAAAGGCAGGGGTTGTCAACTTGTGGTTCAAGGTAGAAAATTGACAATTGATTTAAACATCTTTATGTCCTTTGAGTTCCAGGTAGATTTCTTATTGATAATTTTTGTCGCATTTAGCTATGATGTGACGAAATAATGTAACATACAGTTGAGAAATTTAGAGTCCTGGCAAGAGGTGACAGTAGCTGGTTGGTTAAAGCGGCTGCCCGGTGTGCAGAATGTCGATGGTTCATATCCTGCCGGTCCCATTTTTTTTTCAACCGGTTCTTAGTATAATTCCAGTTAGATGTTCAATTGTCTGTCATTTTGATACTATTGCTAATGTGTTAATAAAATTAAGTGGTAAATTCACTAGCTTGATAGAAATTAAAAATAGTACGTTATATGGTAATCATTACTGTGTCATCAACAAAATGGTTGCTTGACACTGCTAAAATTGACAAAATTAAGTTGATGATGCTTGCGCTAGTATCAGAACTGCCATATCTGCAAAATGACCTCCCTTGTGTCCCAAGTTCTTTTCACTCAGTTCCGTACAGGATCCAAAAAAAAACCGTCTCCAGTTACAAAAAATGCACTATAAAGTAAGAAATACTTAAGTAATATTCAACGTCCCGTCTCTGTGTGTTCAATCTGTGTATAAATTGAAATAAACAAACGCACAGTAAACAAACGTATTCCAAACCGCTGAGGAGTTGCACCTTCAAGTATCAGGTCAGCAACATGAAATGCTGACTGCTAGATGCAAACATTTAAGTAGCTTTAGGTAATATACGAAAAAACAATATAGAAGCCTTTAAAAAGGCAATGCTCAAAAACTGTATCGCCAAAACCCTTTTGTCACGAATATAAGATAGTAAATAATTTCTAGTTTTGTATAATATGACGATTATCTAGAAATAAGAGACATAACTTAAGCGGGATTTAATAAACAAAAGAGATTTTCTATTTAAACATGAAGGATGAAATAGTTGAATCTAATTTTGTTTTAATAGAATTATCACGTTTTTTGCACTTGTTTACTACCTTTTTTCATGACATCCTAGCTTACTATGAAAATATCCGGCTTAAAATTAAATTTTCATATTATTCTCCATACAATACAGCTGTTTTTATCTTGTCAAAGCCACGGAATAGATAGCACAGCAGCGATAAACAATCCCATAGTCGATTGGTCATACCCCTTTGAGGGTTGCTTCGATTTCTCTAGGATTTCACCATAAGATCGTGACTTGATGAGAATGTGACTACATGACAAGTATACTCTTGCAGACAAAAAAAGAATATCTTAAATCGGTCCAGGCGTCTTCGAGTAATCGGCGAACAAACATAAAAAAATACAGTCGAATTGAGAACCTCCTCCTTTTTTTTTCAAGTCGGTTACAAGAAGTTTGATATTAGTGTCTTGAAAAGGTATACCTGCATTAAGACCCAACAACGAGGTGGACGACCTGAAGAAGGTCGCTGGAGACTGGATGCTGAACGCGCAAGACCGGGTGTTGTGGCGCAAATTGCGAGAGGCTTATGTCCAGCAGTGGACTACGAGCGGCTGAATGATGAACGAATAATTATATCATACCAGCTTAACATCCTTTTCATTACATTCCTTCATTACTTATTATATTTATCTCAACATTGTCGAACAAAATTTTACATTCGAATCGGTTTTCTAACAAACAAACACGTGCAGAACATAATCCTTTCACACATAGCCAGGCGGAAATTACCATGGAAATGGTCACTGTATTATCTAACACACAATCTCACACATTCTACTTGAATACATAAACGGGAAATAATATTTATATTTAAATAACTTTATACACCACAACGGTTTATCGAACGGCAGTAGGAATTCTCTTGCCAATAGAATTTACTCCACGACCGCTCGAAATAAACTCAGTAGTGCATGGCTATAACTAGACTGTCTCATTCATATGGCAATACCAAAGATAATAGGCATTCTAACCAAGAACAAAATTTCCATACATACTTTACTCAGCCACACTTTGTAATAACTAAAATGATAATTCTCCAATAAATTTCATAATAAAAGCAAAATATCGTATATGCAAACGGTCCTATATACCTAATATTGTAATAATCCAACCGAAACGGGCGATTTGTACGACAAATATATGAAACCCGCGGCTTATTACGTCAAGCGAGTTTATGTAGCCAATAACGTTGTATCGGCGAGTAATTCCAACATTCTATTAAATGCAGTATCGGTGTAATAACTGTGTGATAAAATGAAATGGCGCGCCCGATACGAAGTTCCTCTTATGACTATGAGACCACAATATCGCTTTCGCATATCAGAATTGCTAATAAAGGGAGGGAATGTGTGCCACGGGTGCGCGGGCGCCGACGCTTATTAGTGTACCGACCGTAGCGCCCTCCGGACAATCACGGTGAGGTTGTGCACTAAATAGAAAATAGGCCAACGGTTGACGATCGCTTCGCTTTGCACCTGTTGAGGTTTTGAATTTAGAACGCTGATTTATCACTTTGTTTATAAATAGCCTCAATTTTGCACTCGCGTTGTTAGTCAGTAGATCAATCTCTAAACGGCCTCAATACATCGACAGATAAATACTTAAATGGATTGGTTTTTGGAGAAAAATAATGAATATAAGCACGTACCTAATTATTTCAAAATACGCATATTCCAATAGTTGACACTTTATAAAGATGAGTCGCCGACATCAACTTTTTAAGCGACCTAACTTGGCTCTTACTTTCGTTACGCTAAAACAGAGGTACACATACATACAGATATTATCAAAATATCGCCGCTTTCAACTACGCTGGTGTTGTGGGTTCGATCCCCACATGGGACAAATGTTTGTGTGATTCGCAAAGATTTGTTCTGACTCTGGGTGTGCTTTGTGTGTGTGTGAAATGTATGTTTGTGAACACCCCCGCGACACAGGAGTTATTCCTAATGCCGGCGTCGTTTTTTTAAAAAAACATAAAACATCTTGAAAATACGCATTGATTTTCTAATGTAATTTCACGTGACAAAGAAAAAATCTTAAATTAAACTATACAGACCGTGTGGCTGTAATAATACCCTATTATGCAAACCAGGCAATACATTATACAAACAAAAATGGTCACATATAGTTGACATTTGACTTAAGCGTTCAACATCTTAATTCTACGTGTGCTATAACAACGACATTCCTGTTTAATTACAAGCATTAAATTAAACAACTCACTTATCTTATTATGAAATAGGCATATATTAATGTGCCTGTTTGGCTGCTGACATTATATCGTGTATTTTGTCAGTGAAATAGAATTATTAATTGTTCGATACTGATACCTACTCTTGAGAACATTATAGCAGCCTTATCTAATACATGTCCCACTGCTGGGCTCGGGCCTCTTCTCATGATGAGAAGTGAGTAGTGAGTAGTCCACCACGCTGGCCAAGTGCGTATTGGTAGACTTCACACGACTTCGAGTACTTTTAGGCACTCTCACGTATGCAGGTTTCCTCACGATGTTTTTCCTTCACCGTTAGCGAGCGATAAATGTATATGATAAATACACACATATCTACGAAAAGACGAATCTTAACGATTTATTGACAGAGGTGTGTGCCGAGGGTTCGAACCTGAGACCTTTGACTTCGTAAGTAAATTCTATGTCCTTTTTGACATTTTGATGCACAGAAAATAAAGTGTTTTGGTGGCAAAATGCTGATGGTGCTCCTACAGGCATTGGAAGAAATATATTTTGTGCCGAAAAAAGAACACACATTTGTAAAAAGGGACGGGGTTGGAAATTAAGTCTTGCTACTAATCATTGATAGAGAGATATTTCAAGATTGAAGCAAAGAGACAAGCAAGGAGCCAAAGAAAAATGTATAATTTATTCTCGTATGGCTCCGGGATCCCTTTCGGGATCAAGTATCGGGCATTGGACACCAAATAAGTTTTTTTATCTACTATACTATAAATCCTCAAAGTCAAAGTCAAAGTCAAAGTCCTCTATAAACGTTCTTGAAACAGTTAGCTTATTGCCAACATTAAAACAGCCAGTGTCATAATAACCATTATAGCACCCAAACGGGTGTACTAATGTTGTACTGAAATTCATTATGCAACTCCTTTTTTACTCATCGAACAGCCACATTCTCATGGCATCTTTATGAATTTCAAAAAAAGAACATGTCATGCACGCGCGTTTCACTACCACAGCGCCGTAATTTAAATAAAAACTTATTCGAATTTTTGACTTGACGTCGTATCTCGCCATTTTTGTTCAATAATAGTATTGAAAAAATAATTATTACAATAAATAATTATATTAATACCTATACATAGTTTGTTTGTATTAGATACTCACTAATTAAACATTCCATGAATTTACATAGAGTTCTTACAACACTGTACAATACCCTATGGTTTCAGAACATACATTTATAGAGGATTCATTATTGTATGCAACTGTTATAATTAGGTATTAAAACACTCATGTGATACTATTATCACACTCGGCTTCGCCTCGTGTGATAAACCCACACTCGTGTTTTAATACCCCTCATTATAGAACAGTTCCATAAATAAATAATTTGATCATTGTGAAGAATGCAGTAATAAAAGACACCGTATATAAACCTCAAGAATTTTAATATACTTCAACTAATAATTAACATAACGTACATATAGGTAAAAAAATCTGACTAACGACTAAAAGCTAAATCTATGTACAAACCTAATCTAAAAGACCGCTACCAATGGGCAACGTTCCCAAATTGAACAATAATAAATCTAATATATCTCATTTCTAATAATTGTATTTTTTATTAGAAATGAGATCAACTTGGTAAAATGTTGCCGACCGCTGCAAGGAAAGCGCTGTCACGATATAGGTTACGAACACACGGTAGCTAGTCCTTGGACGCAGGCAATCTACATGCATCTAGGATACAAGCTATATACGCGTCCCGTTGCAGATAAATGATTGAGATACGCGAGATTTAAGAATATGCGATACAGGGAGCTGATTCATATGTATCTGCACTTAGATCGGTAATAGCGGTGAGGTACGAGTTCGTGTATTAACTAGTATAGGTGGGCTAAAGTGAGCTGCGTGGGTGGAATTTTCTGAATTACTTTAGTATGTATCATAATATTTGAACTGTAACTTAATTTTATATTGCACGCAATTCGTATCAAATAATTGGTGAAATGTATGTGTTACGGAACTTCACCACATCACACAGGGTGATAATGGCGTGATTTTATGTTATGTGGTTAGTTCGTAAAAAAATTAACTTCGTTAAAAAATTAATTTAATGAAAAGATACTATTTGTTTCAAGACTAATGACAGGAGCTTAGTTGCAATGCTTAGCACTTAAATATTAATTCTGCATAGTAATAATAGTATCTAGGTTCGAAAATAGTTGATATATCAAAATAATCACCATGAAGATGCATATAATGTTTTTATTTTCTGAAGTTTTGATAAATTATACTAAGAAACAGTTGAAAAAGATATGGGACCGGCAGGATTTGAACCTGCGATCTTCTGCACGCCGGGCAGTCGCTTTAGTCATCCAGCTACGGTCACCTCTTACCAGTACCCTAAATTTTTCAACTGTATGACACGTCATTTAATAAATCATTGTTAAATTACTCATAAATGAAATTTTCAATTAACGTTTTGCCAGCAATAGTTTGTCAGATATTGCATCTAAACCGATGCAACAATTATCGATAATATCTGTCGGCTTCCACATACTTGGTGGCACGATAAGGACCGTCTAACAAGGGCTTTGCAATTACTAACTTAGCACTAAATATGCTCAATTATAAAGTATTTAATTTCTGATACCATGTGTACTTGCAATAGAAGAATACCATGATAGACAGACAGACAAACACCAAAGTATCCTAAGGATTACATTTTACCCGCAAATATGGCACTCTGCACAGACCGGCAATTAAAATATTGTACGCAAAAATCAGAAAAATATCATAATTTTATTCTGGAATTTGTCCGCAGCTTACTGCCAATAGGTTGCCACAGATTGCATCAAAACCGATGCAACAATTATCGATAAAATCTGTCGGCTTCCACATACTTGGTGGCATGATAAGGACCGTCTAACAAGGGCTTTACAATTACTATTGATATGGTCATTGGATCTAACTAAAAAAGCACTAAATAAGCAAAAAGAGTGATTAATTACTGATACCATGACATGTGTAGTTATAGATAAAGAATAACAAACACCAAAGTATCCTAAGGTTTAATTTTTACCCGTGAATATGGCACCGCAATATTTATACCTAAACATATATGTATATATTCCTTTCCTGTTAAAAATTTTGTAAGCAAAACTCAGAAAATATCATAATTTTATTCTAGAATATGTCCGAAGTTTGCCGCCAATAGGTTGCCACAGATTGCATCAAAACTGATGCAACAATTATCGATAAAATCTGTCGGCTTCCACATACTTGGTGGCACGATAAGGACCGTCTAATCGGGGCTTTACGTCAAACTAATGAAGCGCTCGACTTGCTCTTAATTAGAATGTTAACATAACGGTAATCTCGACGTGTGTGTATTGACGTCTTTATCCAATAAATCTGTTGGAAATATTTACGTGATAGAAAAGGGAAAATAATTTATGTAACAGCTGTTTCTTTAGTGCTGTTTGCAAGCTTTCTATAAGCTGGTAGGATAGGACTAAAAGCTACTTTTTAAAGTATATTTTGGCTAAAAAGGAAAAAACACATATTGCAAACTTATCATAGAAAGTAAAAGTTGTATTTTAATTTTATTAATACGAGTGCAAATCAATTTGTTGTTTTGCGTGGCATTATGAGAAAGTAAAGAGTCACCTATATGGTGCTTTTTGTGACATTATTTACTTAAATGCAAAAGAAGCACTCAATGATTATGATAAATATAATATTAATTTAGGCACATTATTCCTCTTTTCCAATGTGATTACTGTAGATCATAAAACCAGCCACAACAAATCCAATGCAATAAACTACCGCAAATATCCACTCTATTATGTCCATCCTAAGGTTGCCTGGAAGAGATCGCGTCAAGCGATAAGACCGCCCTTTGTACGTTATAGTTTTAAATACCTATTTCTTTGTATGGTTGTTTGAAATTTAATGTGCAAATAAGGTTATCTCTATCTATCTCTATCTAAAAAACGAAATATTCAGCTTCGCCTCTCCCTCACTTTCTACAATAATTTCATTGTGTCAATATTTCTCGATATTTACATTCCACCTTTATTCAAAAGCGTCATGTGAGAATATTTAACCTAAGACCCGCCGCGCAAGGAACACTTTGCTACCTAAGGGCCTGTCCACATCATCACGGCACGACGTAGTCACAGTAGAACGGTGCGGCGTCGAAGCGCGCCGCGTTGCCGTCGCCGTGGAACGGTGCGTCGGACGGGCGGCGTCGTAAGCCGGAGACGCGGGCGCCGCCGCCGCGCCGGTCCAGTACTTTGGGATAAGACAATACATGATTTCAAGGACAAAAACTTAAAAACGGTAGGCTGGAAGAATGTTTGTCCATATCTACAACGAGACTGCTATTTATCTGTAATTGATGATGAATGTACTGAAAATTTACAAGGCACGGCGTCGTCGTGACGTACATTTTTACGGTACGGCAACGAGCAAATGGCATTTGACCCAAACAAATGCCGTCCCACGGCGGCGGCGTCGTGCCGTGGTAATGTGGACAGGCCCTTAGCCACCATAGGTCGGCATTTGTTTGGCTCTACAAATAGACGCGTCATACCTTCCAGGTTAGTATATAAACTGCTGGACTTTGTGACAGGTTAATATGGCGGCATTCGCACATAACAAATGACGGATGACACTATGACAACGTCAAAAAGTGACACACATGTCACATATATATGTCAAAGAGCGCTGAATCGCGGTAACGAAGTATTCACAGAGTGTGTTATATACCACTTCCAATTCGCTACTGCTGGACAGCTGTCCGCCAGGAAATACCACCGAGCCTAGTCAGAGGATCCTCCCTTTGTGGTGGAGGAACATCACACCTTGTTCCTCTACAGTTAAGTTGAGGAACAAGGCTTTAGGCCCGGTATCCATCAGTGTTTCGTTATTTCTATATTTCCTCTCTGCTTAGCTTCGGTAGCGAAATTTATTGGTTATTCAAACACATCTATATTCATCTCCGCTTTGGTAGAAACCAGTGATGTGTGAATGCGATGTGTGAGAGTGACTGTCTTACTCACGAGGCGCACCAGAATATCAGTGCTGTGGTGCTAATATGCTGCAGTATTATATTGTATTATGTTACTATGTTACTATATTATGTATATATGTATGTAGTTATTTTAAAAAGAAAAAAATAGTTTTAAAATTGTTTATATAATTTTATGATTTGCCGGAATAAATGTATCTTATTCTTTTATTTATTCTTATTATTATAATGCCTAGCATGGAATGCAAACGCCACTAAATGTCCATATAATCATCTTTTTTAGTACCTACAAGTAATCCTTATAGTTTTGCTATGTCGATTGACTGACAGTCAGGTTTAGCTTCTAGAAATCATTCTTATACATGGCACAACATATTTGTACTTGATAGCATAAAAGTAATCTATTAGCTCTGCATTATAACAGTAATTACACACATCTAAATCTACCCGCAATAATGGGTGCACTACATACCAGCATGTACAGAATACTTGGCACGTTTATATTCAGTTTTGTAAGCTGTTCTCAATTATGCGCGGGCGCCGAGAGACTATTTGTTTTGTAATGTTGGCACCGCAATTAATATGAGTGTGTGCTGGTGGAATGTTGGTATGCTTGGTCCCTGTTTCTTGTTGGGATGCCTGTTTTAATGGACTCCTTATACCAGAACAGGCTTTCTAAAAGTTAGTGCAAAAATTCTCAAATAAGGTCAATACATCAATATTTCATCACTTTTTATTTTAGGCCCTATGGTATTTTGGACTTCGCTGTTGATAGTGGAAGGGCAAGAGCCCTTCCACTATCAACAGCGAAGTCTTACTGGTACTTCTTACGTCAAGAGTGAACGAGCTCGACGTAAGAAGTACCATTGTCTCTCGCATCTAAGTTTAGTTACCAGTTTAGTGTTGAAATTATATCATCAATCATCGTTTAATATCGTAGTCCTTATATAGCGACACGTCTACATTCTACTTTTGTTGACTTTGCATGATGTGTATGGGCTGTAGTGATTCCCACCTCTCAGATCAGAAGTTGGGTTGATATAAGAGCTAATGATGTTCTTTTCCTCTTACCATTCCTCTTACCATTTGGTAAAATAGACATACGTCGAATAAAAAGAATCTCTGCATAATTATGTTGCTGATTATTTACATTATTTTTTATCACTGAACTTGCTCCAATAACTACATACCTGAGTCATACTATTACAACAACTTTCCGGTATTAAATTAGCATATGATACGTAATGGCTTGTATAAGACACTATATGTATTTGTCATACATTTCATTTGCATATATGGTAGGTAATCATGCTAATTTATAGTGCCGTGAAGTTATTTATAGCTGTGATTTATATCCGGCATGAATTGTGGATATAGTTTTTCAATGTTTAAGTTTACTTCTAGGTCATCTAAAGACTATTTTTATAGATGATTTTCTGTACAGAAAGTCTTTTCTTTTTAGTCACGTGCGTAGTGAACGGGTGAGTAACCCACGTGATAGTAAGTGGCAGCTACAGTTAGTTGTCATCGCTCTAAAAGGCCCTAGACGGTGGCAGGGGGAAGTGGGGTCACTGCTTCTCAAGGAGCACACTTTGAGAACCGCCGCCATTTAAGAGCCCAAACTCAGCACAAACCGGAGTCACGGTAGTAATGCACTACTATTCGGGTGGTAGATTAAAGGTAAGATGATGGTCTTGCCTCAACTTATTCCAAAAGCTGTAGCACCACTATAAGTATTAACAAAATAATAACTTAAATCCCCTCAAACACACATGTAATTACGTAGAATGGATCTAGATAAGGGCAGGTCCACAACACGTACGCGAGTCGTGAGCTGCATTGCATAAGGCTGGCTTAATGCCACAATAATAAAAGTTAAACGCGAAAGTAACAATCGAGTGATCTCGTCGTGACCGTTACTGATAAGTGGACATGTGTTGAGTAACGTACGGCAGTGATACAGTGGATATTAAGGGCTTTCCAAAGTATTATGACGAAGAACCAAGTCTGTGGTCTCGAGTTCCATCCCTGAATCAAGCAAAAGGTTTATTTGTAATTCTTCTTTGTCGTGTCGATGGCTGAGTCAAAACTGATGTTGGTATGTAAAAATAACAAAACCGTTTTGAAAATTATAGATCCAAATTCCATTGCATGTGATGTATGAACTAGTGGGGCATAAACAGGCAAGCTAATGACCATAGGTAATTTTAGACTTCTTTTCTGGAATCGTCTCAATGAGCAGTTGCACTCACTAACCAATAGACCAAATGCAGTTAACTAGAGAGAACTTAGTTAGAGTTAGTAGTTTTAAATAACATTATTCCTAATTCACGACAAAATTTAGAAATGTATGGGATTTGACAGGTTTTATCCGGCCCGGGGATAGTTTTATATGACATTTGACAGTCCGATTGTTGCGTATAGCCGTAATAATAAGCCGCCGTTTCTTCCTGTTACGTTCAAAAGCGACGGAGTAAACATGCCTTATTTACCGAAGTATATCCGAATGTGAAATGCATAATTCTCAGCCAACTTCTGACGTCTCCATTGTGTCCTCATCCTAACCCACATCGTTACTAAAACATGCAGGTTACACGTTTTATGTGCTTTAGCCAATGTTACCATTAGCTCCATATTAAACTATTGTTACGTTCATACCAGTTTATTGTAATTGCCTCTGTACCAGAACAGAGCTCGTATTGTACTGATCATTGCTAATTGTAAGGAAGTTTAGGTGTTCCTTATGGCTTAGGCGTGGTTTGTTACAAATTATTGAGACCACATTTATTTAGAACTACACGATACCGTGATTGCCTCGTTTAGTAAATGGGCTTCTAATTTTGAAAAAGTTAGCAGCATGATGTAAGTGCATACCTTTTTAAGATGGCAGTACTGGCCACTAATAATATGGTGATTGACAACGTCAAAAATGACGTACGACAGATGACACACAAGTCAATAGAGTCAAAATGGCTGAATCGCGATGATGATGTTCTCATTACGATCATACATAAAAAATACGACTTCCAAAACGCTACCGTTGGACTGCTGTCCGCCAGGCAATACCACTGAGCCTAGTCGGAGTATCATCCCTATGTGATGGAGAAACATCACACCCTATTCCTATACAAAATCACGCCCTAAAATAGTGCACACTACTCTTTCTTCGTGTGGGAATTCCAAAATATTTACGGTCAGATAACATTCATAATATTTATATTATAAAACTTTCGTTAACTTACTTACGGTTTATTGACAGACCCAGAGAAAAGTAGAAGTAGATAGGACGGCTTTGATATCTATTTTATATGAAACGTCAACGTGTCTTAACCAACATATAGGTATAAATAAAGAAATTAATTATTACTTACTGGTGGTAGAGCTCTTCTGAATGAGCTCGAGGGCGGCAGCACCATCGTCTCACCTTTAACCTGCCGCCAAATAGTAGTGCTTCCATTACTGTGTTCCGGTTTGGTGGTGAGATAAGGCTCTGAAATTACTGGCGCATGAGTCCTCAGCTGCAGCGGCGCATCTATGATCTGGTTTTGTGGATTGTTGATGTCCATGGGCTGTACTCCACTTACCATCAGGTGGACTACACGTCCGTTAGCGGTGGGCGTAGTATAAAAAAAATATGTTTACATTCTTCTTTTCTTTTTTTTCTTTCATAGGTGCAGAATTTGACTACGCTTTCTTCATATTTATGTCTCTCTACTTGTAAAAGAGTTATTTTAAACCTCTTCGGAAAGTCCTATTTAATAATTGAAAATTGAACTTATTTGATGTCTGTAACAGACAGATGTATGAAAAAGTATATTGATGTTTTAAAGTAGTTATAGAACTCAGTAAAGGCGTTGGCGAAACAATATACAATCACTTTTGCTTTTACATATAAAAGTGAACAAATGAATAATAAACAGTACAATGTAGATAACACTGGCACCAGTAAATGAGTGCGATCTAATAAGTAAGTGCTTGCTAGCAGTGAAATGCTTGCAGGTCCGCACAATGCGCACAGATAATCAGGTGTTACCTGGTACCCTATAAAACGAGGAATGGAAACGCCACGGGACTGTACCGGTACAGGGTGATGTTTTATAATCAATAGCATCATTCATCTTGTGTATTTTATATTCTTTGTTATGTGGAGTTTATCATATCCGATAAAATACCCTTTCTTTCAAAAAAAACATATATTGTATGAATTATAAGAAAAGATGGTGCACATGAGTTTCTCACCAGCTCTTCCCATGATGCAAAAGTATCGTAGCTGGTATTTGGATTGATTTTAATTCAAATTTCTAAGTTGAATTAAAGTATATCTAAGCTTCGGTGATTCAAATCATTTTAATGCAGTCAGTATTATAATTTTATTAAGTTTTATTTTTATTTTATATATTTTGTTGTTTGTTTTGACGTGTTCAAGCGCCCTTAGGGGCCCATGGAAATAAATGATTCGATTTGATTTGATTTTAAACACAGGGTGACTATTAGGTCATAGGTACTACAAAAATTGTAATTTTTATTTTGTGCCCTTTTCCCATTAGGGTTAACTCCTTGTGTAAAGGTTCAGCTGAATTTTAGGTATAGTGGTTACCATCAGGCCTCGACAACCCAGTACTAAGCAATACTCTTTGTTAGACTAGGTCTTAGGCATTCTGGTCTCTGACTACCGGGACAATCCGGACAGATGGTTTATTTCTCCAATGCATGGAATAAAACTTGTAATAACGAGTCAACGATCGCGGTTAGCATGCTCGACCGGTCGGGTTTTTGACTATGCCATTAGGTTCTTTGCCTATTAAAAACTTTGCCAAGGGAAAAATTGGTGGAAGAAGTGTAGATTGAGCAAAGAATAGCACTAGTGTTGCAATAATGAGCAGGCTGTATGTAATGTTTCTCTTACGGTATATTGTCCTTCGATATCGTGGGTGCTACCGCTCGCCCACGGGCATGGTCGGCGCGAGCGCACACATACATGCATGGCTCAGGGTTGCCACCTATTTGGCATAATGCACGACTGGTGTGACGAACTGAAAGTACCTGTAAAATTTTAGGAGAAAGTAACTAAATAGTTACAATAGAAATTATTATATTTATTTGAATGTTGTGATGTAAATTTCTTCCATAAATCTATAAAAGAACAGTTCTACGGTTACTAAATAAATTACCATGTCGTTTGCTTTGCGTATGCTTTTAAAAATGGTTAATATTAGTGTATTGCCAGAACGGTATTATAGAAGAGGTGTATTAATCTGATTCCAACATTGCATCAATTACAGTTGACGGTTACAGTCAACTATTGACAGCTATTTTCAGGTATGCCGTCAATATTTACCAAATACAAATGGTAGTTTTATCGACAGATAAAAATGTACTTTATTTCTTATTATTTATTTATGTTTTTCAAAAATTAGACAACGGGTCTAAATCGCGTAATTATTATAAAGGTAAATAAATACCTATGCTCGACGTTTCGAATGACTTGCATCATTCATTCACCCGTTGTCTAATTTTTGAAAAATGTTCTCAAATCGCGAAAGTTTAAATACATATTATATTTATTTATGTTCAATATAAGTTAAAAGAACCAAGAAGAGAGAAATTGTTGAGATTGTAAACTATTTTCCAACACCATTGTTTTAATATCGCAATATAAGCAGAGTAGCAACCCTACTATGTTACAGTTAGAAGGTGCCTGAGCTTTATCATTTTAATATTATAATGATATTAAACAAACTTTATGCCTCATAACGGTTCATGCTCTCGATTATTATTATTATTTTATTTTACCTAAGAGCTGGTAAGGTTTAATGCTGCATGAGATTAGGCTTTGGTATCCAGGGAGTATAGTAAAGTATATATAAACAAACACATTTTGGCAGATGAAAGGCAATAATGGTATTAATATCTAGTTAGGGAACTCGTGGCTAAGTTCAAGCGGCGGAAGTCAAAGTCGTATGGTTAAGCAATGCTTACGGCAGTCAATCGCGGATGGGTTCATCATAAAATTAAATAGTATAAAATTAATCGTTTTTTTTCTTACCTTGCAGATTCTTACCACTAATTTTATAGAGAAGATCGTAGCCCCCCGTGTGTATGGAGTACTTCAGATAAAGGCAGTCGTCCTGCGTGAAAGACTAATATTCTAGTGAATCCGAGTGCACAGTTGGCGTAGTGGTTAAAGTGGTCGCCTCGCCGCTTTGAACTGCACTGGTGTTCTGTGTTTAATCCCCACACGGGAAAAATATTTGTGTGATCCGCGAAGATTTGTGCCGATTCTTGGTGTGCTTTGTATTTGAGTAATGTATGTTTGTGAACACCCATGCGACACAGGAGTTATTCCTAGTGCAGGCAACAAAACAAATGAATAAATCAATTAGACTAAAAGCCTTTGAAATCATATCTTTCAAAACCTTAGTGTACCTACTAGTTATTATTACTTTGCCGCAACTTTCCCTTATCCTAAAGATACTAACAGTATGAATTTTTAATCAACAGAATTTCTAATAAGCAGCGTTGTTATCTGTCAGGTTTCAGGCCATATCTGACGGGAATTAAAATAACAATTATCGTTAGTGAAAACGATAAAAATAAACGACGCTCTTAGTTCTTAAATAAAAACATGTAAACTGAGGCTATTTCAAGTTAAGAGAAGATTCGCAACTAATTACATAACGTGACATCACGCCCACATTACCCAGAAGTGAGTAGCAGAGGTGTAAAATACCACTACACCTGTTAATTATATTATTATAGATTTTATATGAATATTGTAAATCCATCAATGAAATATACTAAGAAACAGTTGAAAAAGATATGGGACCGGCAGGATTTGAACCTGCGACCTTACTGCACACCGGGCAGCCGCTTTAGCCATCCAGCTACGGTCGCCTCTTACCAGAACCCTAAATTTCTCAACTGTATGATACGTTATTTCGTGACGTCACGTTCATCCATTTGTTCCTATCTTAAGTAGGATACAAACCTTCAATGAAATGTTATTAGATTATTCTGTGCTTATGTATAATTTGTTTATAATTTCGCATGCCAATAATGGTCGATATGTGTACCATTTATATTTTATAAGACCTTGTTTGATAGCGAATAAATTTGATTTGATTTAAGTTTAGATCCTATAGGATCATAAAAAAAAATAAAGACACATTTTCTCGGTTTTCTTGATGAAAACGAGTTTACAGTGGTATAGTTGGCCAAAGGTAATTTTTATTAGACATACGGTCAAATGAACTTGTAATCCACCTGATGTAAAATAGTAAAAACAGCTCATTAAAATCCCTAATCAATATATCTAAGGGATTATACCTTATGTGCCAGAAATGTCAGAGTTTGATGTCATCATCAAGTACATGTACCATTTTCCATTAGGTAGACTACAGGCTCGTTTGCTGTTTAAGAACTGGAACATAGGCAAATTGGTATAAATCCTGCTTACGGGCTTTTTTTTTTAAATTACACCCTTAATATGTACCTACTACGATAGGTAAGACTCAGCATAATTATCTTAACTGTATACCGTCAAGAAATAACAAACAGACAGTTTCTAACTTAACAATATATTTGCAAATGGCCATGATTTGTGAGTAGTAAATTTGACTTACTGTCGCGTCGGCATGCTTGCGTGTGTGAATGTTTGTTACACATTCACATTATTTATGAGGATTTAGACTTTACAGGCTTTGAGCCTTGAGGCTTTATGCTGATGTATGGGGATAAGCATGTGGTAGGAATTGTTGCATTTGCGCCAAATAATATAGCTATACTTTGTACCAAAGTAAGACAGACAAAAATTTTGCTCCAAAATGTCAAATTCAAAAATAATTTATGTAAATTTGATTTTGGAGCTCGATTTTTAACCGACTTCTAAAAAAGGAGGAGATTCTCAATTCGATGTATTTTTTTGTCTAGAAGAGTATACTTGTTATGATCACATTCATCACTTCTCCGATATTTGTATGGTCTAGCAGTCAGCATTTCATGTTGCTGATCTGATACGGGAAAGTACAACTACGGATGGGATTACGAGTATAATTATTTTAATATAGGCACCTTCAGGCCGATTACTAAATTCTATAAAGTTTTACACAAATGAGGCGATACGTTGAATATTACTTATGTATTCCTACTTTTTAGTGCATTTTTTGTCATTGAAACGATTTTTAATGTAAAATTATTGGCTCTCTGATTTTGGTACAGAATATAGGTAACATGTTGCAGATTGTTTAGTGTCGATTTCACGAACATGTTAAAGTCATGTTTATCGCTAAGCTACAGTTATCAATATCTCTGTCTCGTACAATGATTGAATGCGAGAGAGAGATGGAAATACGAGTTTAATAAAATTATAGATGAAACTTTTTTTTTTACAAACAAAACCAATACAATAATATTATTAAAACCGACGTGAGGTGAAGACATTATTATTGAAAATACGGGTAACTCACGTTACTTTAGCCGGGAAATGCCGACTAGTTTCGAATCTAATACGTAGATTCATCAACTGGGCTGTTATTCGCGTGTCGTCACCTCCGCGCGACGTCTAGCACTGCGCGCCTCTGCGCGCGTCGCACGGCTTGATGTCGCAGGGGGGGTGGGGATAGTGGGGGTGGAAGATGCTCTGTTGTTGATGTTGTACAGTGCGGCTCGTCTTCATCACTGTTTGTGTGGTGGGTTGACCGTGTCGTGGTGTGAAAAGAGCTCACTGTATCGGCCCTGATTGTCACCTCCTCACTCGTACGTCCTTCTCTATGCAGTACCGGTTTCCAGGTATTGGAGAGAGCCCAACCAGTGTCACGGTTGAAGTTCGGGTGTCTGCTTATTTCTATAGTTTCCCGAATTTTGCGTGGTAAGAAGAACATCTCCTTAGCCAGCACTTTCACCTGATCAAAATGTATGTAGTGAGACGCACCCGAATCCAGCGCGTGTTCGGCGATGGCTGAACCATGATTCCTGTCCAGTTTCCTTACGCATCTGACATGTTCCGTGAGTCTGGTCGCCACGTTACGTCCCGTTTCACCCACGTACACTTTACCGCAACTGCAAGGAACAGTGTAGACGCCTGGGACGTTTAAAGGCTCAAAATCTTTCGGGGATCGTACCAATTGTCTCAGTTGTGTAAGAGGTCGGAATATAGTCTTGATGCTATATCTCCGGCGTAACAAGTGTCCGATTTTGTCCGTAACCCCCTTAACAAACGGTAGAAATAGTGGCGCTCTATCTACTGAGGGAGATGGTGTGTTGTAATTGTAACAAAGACGGCAGCTTTGCCTCCAATTGTAACCGTTGTTTTGCAACACTTTTCTAACATGCGTCAATTCATGAAACTAGTCGGCATATCCCGGCTAAAGTAACGTGAGTAACCCGTATTTTCAATAATAAAACCAATACACTGGTGCTAGACCAATAACTCGTGGGCAGATTAAGGGCAAGACATAGATGCCTATTAAACGCTTTATAAACTTATTCAAACTATGAAATACGGGTGTCTCACGTAATGTTGGTCTATTTAGTCGACCGCGGTTTCACCTATACTTTTAGACATCTTCAAGACACGTCGCGCCTGAGTCACAGCCAGTCTTGCACTGACAAACTCATAATACTGAAAAGTAAAAGTATCCTGTTAGAATGAACACCGATATCAGATCTCCAAAAACAGTGTCAAGCAAAAGTAATTCCGGAACTGCGCAAACGCAGTATATCATAAAATTATGCATGTCACTTTTTAGTCAATACCGAGTATTTCACAACATGCACCTGGCCAAACTAAACGAATGCAAAATTTTTGA
The DNA here is from genome assembly GCA_905147285.1 of Hypena proboscidalis. Classification (NCBI taxonomy): domain Eukaryota; kingdom Metazoa; phylum Arthropoda; class Insecta; order Lepidoptera; family Erebidae; genus Hypena; species Hypena proboscidalis. Next base: position 6,166,828 of record LR990143.1, read on the forward strand.
TCATAAATCAAACTTGCCAACTTCATTTGCAGTTTGCCTAACAATAGCTATCTAAAGTTTACCCATGCCTCGTTTACACAAGGCGAGTGAGTGGAGCAAGTCACTCGTACACTCGAACACTCGTACACGCGCCACTCCACGGATTATCATAACATTATGAGTAACGGCCCTACCACTGGTTTACGATACAAACGCGAACAGTCGACGGCGAAACGATGTGTCCTATGCAAAACTGATTGGCGAGTGCGAATAAATTTTCACAGATAAAGAACTTGTTGGACATTAGTAGAGGGGCATAACTAGCAAAGAAAATAAGGCAAGACGCGATGTGTACTGGAGATATGCCGCGTAATGCAGAATTGTTATTGACTAATCTCTGGTGTGCTAATATTGGTGCGAGAGTTTGTTTATTAAGATTTGTGGAGAAATACGACGCTGGTTTTAAATCTGATATCTAATATATTGGGTACTAGCTTCCGTTTGCGGCTCCGCCTGCGTAGCTTATATTATTTCTGGGGTCATGGCATACGAGGCATATCATTGTAGCCCTCAGCTGCAGCGACGCACCTACAATCTGCATTTGTGGATTGTTGATGTCCATGGGCTTTACTCCACGTATCATCAGGTAGTAGTCCACAAGTTCGTTCGCTGCAGGTGTAGTTTAAAAAAAAACAAATGTTCGGTCCAGTATGTTTCAAAATTTTAATTATTTTTAAAAATTTTATGAATGTTGTCCTAAGTGAGATTCTAGTGCATAGCTTTTTACCAAAGATCGTTAATGGTTTTTGCTTTTACTGATGCTTTTATATTAATTATGATGGTGGTAGATGCTCTTGTGATCAAGGTTGAGGGGAGAAGCAACATCGTCTCCCCTTAAACTGCCTCTAGACAGTAGCGCTCGCACTTGTGTTACGGTTTGTTGGTGAAATCAGGTCCAGAAATTACTGCCAGATGAGGTATGACACCTTAGATGTAGTGACGCCACTACAATATGCTTTTGTAGATTGTAGAAATCCATGGGCTGTACTTACCACAAAAAAATTTGCTGGAGCATGAAAACCTACCTTATCAAATCAAGAGTATCATTATTGTCATACACTGGGATAAAATCAACCCCAGTGTAATTAGGAAATAAATGTTCAGTAGTAAGGATCTTTCGATATTTCGCAGCTTATTTTCGATTCCTGGGTCGGGCAATGTGTTATTTGTGATCTTTTCGTCAAGAATTTTTCAATAGCAGCACGGAGTTGGAATTGTGCCCAGTGGATGGCGATAGGCTCACCCCCTATCCCATGGGACCTAAACATAACTAGTAAAAAAATGGATGTTGTACACCTCTGCCTTTAGTCTTAAATCTTATACGAGTAAGCAACGTTGGTTACTCCAATAGGGCCTCAAAAGTTGCAGTAAATTATATAATGTCCTCAGAACAAACAGATTTATTTCAATTTCTGACCCCAACGCCCCAATATGTAGCCCTTCTCACACCATATAATCATATCCCGTTCAGACAATGGCATACCTATCGTTCTCTGCACAATTGCACACTGGACTGGTCGAGTGTCGCACATTACGATAGTCGAGTGTCGCACGCGCGTGATTTGTGTGAGCAGTATCAACATCAACACGGCTCGTTTGCGCAGATTGTTATTTACCGCTAAGGGTGCATTCACACTGGAATAGCATTTAGACTAAGCATGAAGTTCATTACACAGATTTTTATTACAACGAGGCACTCCAATTTTGACGTTTTGACTTTTAGTAAGGTTTTTTTAACTGCCTCGATGGTTGAGAGATTAGCGTATTTGCTTTTTACCGTAAGGTCTCGTGTTCAATTCCCAGCTCAGAAAAAAAAAAAATTGTGAAATTTCCGTCACGAAATTTACAATAGTAACACGGAGTTGGAATTGTGCCTGGTGGATGACGATAGGCTCACTCCATATCCCATGGGACTAAATTATTTATTTTTCATTTAACTTACATTAATTAATTTTCCAATAAAAAAACCGACTTCAATTACTAATAATGCTTATAAAATAAAAACTACCAAACCAAACTGAAATAAATTTGCACCTGGCAGCTATTTCGCGTCGAACAAAGAAAGAATCACGCGAATCGGTTCATTAACCGTGACGTAATCGATGTACATACATAGAAAAAAACATACCGGCCGAATTGAAAACTTCCTCCTTTTGGGAAGTCGGTTAAAAAGTACTTCTTAGTGCGAACTTATTGAAATATTAGCATACGATGTATATGTCTACTGCGCATTGCACACTAGACTAGTTGAGCGTCGCACGCGCATATCAGTATCTATTGAAAATAGGAAGGGCTACTAACATCAACACGGCTCGTCTGCACAGATTGTTATTTACCGCTAAGGGTGAATTCACACTGGAATAGAATTCAGACTAATGTTTCTCATGATTCTGATTTCTATTACGATACTACATAATGCGAGCTCATATAGCATGCAATGTCATGAACTACTTAAAGACTATGATATCATGCACCTTGTTCTAATCCCAAAGTGTAACCTCACCAAAACATTGAAAACTTGCGAATAACAGTTCTATTGTGATATTTGCACAAAATGAATTAAATAAAAGCTCAAAGCTAAGAACAATATTACATTCAATATTCATGAACTTATTCACAGGAAAGCACTATAATTTTTGCTAAACCTACCATGGTCTGCTCAATTGGAAATCTTTATATTTCCTATACCAACGTTTGGAAACATGATAATATTTAAGTCAGGTCATCAATTTCATAATTGAATTGAAATCATGACTGAAAAATATCTTCAGGTAATTTTTGCACTTAAAACTTAAAAGCATCATCAAAGCTCAAGTTAGACAGACTGACCGCTACTCTATAAGTCCTCCACTGCTAATCCACTTGGTATTCGTTCCACACTCGGCCGTTTATACAAATTCGTCCATTACTTTATTTTCTCGCCTTTCCCAGCGACTTCCTTAAGAAGGTATCAAGGTCGGACCACTATCGCCATTCCATTGGGCTGTATATGGAACAGACGTGGACCAATTCTATGTATGCATAATAGGCAAAGTGTGCTGAATACTATGCGTATATTCTACCTAAGCAAAGATTAAATATAATTGTAATTAGTACAAACAGTAGGCAATTAAGATTTTTATTAGCTTTCAAACATGGTTTTTTCCGAGTGGTAGGCCAATAAAAGGTAGCTCATGTCCTTTCACGGGTTTCAAACTTTCTTCATACCAATTTTCATCAGGATAAATTTAGTGGTTCAGCCATACAAACGTGTAAGACAGATTTAGCTCCGCATTTATAATATTAACTAAGTAAGTAAGGATATAAGTAAGTATACCGTTATAAGTATACTGGGCACGTTACCCGCGGTCGACATCGATGCAGACGTATTTTTTGACACCTGAATTTTTTCGAGTTTTGGTTTATTTAATAATTTTAAATTATTCTTTTATTCAATGTATATATAGTTAGGTATTTATTTAATTCGTTTAAAATATTAAATTATAGTTAGGTTAGTATTGTAAATGTTTAAATAAAAGTAAGTATATACTGTACAAATTTGAAGCTCGGCGCTAATCGTTAACGAGTGCTGACGGCCAATCTAGCTAGACCAACGAATCAGTCAAACCAAGACCGTCATTTTAAACTTTTGAGGGTGCTATTGCTGTTGCTATGCTATTGTTTCTCAAATTGTTAGCCAGGTAGCAAGCTATGAGTGCACAGCCTAAGCCATAGATATACATATAGGTTAGTACTATTTGTGTACGTGAAAACCACCTGTCGCCTGTCACTATGAGTTAGTAAGTGGACCAATGTCTAAATAATTGGGTTTGAATATACAATGTCTAGTTCAAAAAAATTTGTAGTCGGTATTATTATAAAATTAATTAAGTGAACACCAGTAAAGAATGACCAACCATATACAAAATGAACCATCAAAATTGATTTAAAATAAACTGAGTAATTGCGTAACATTCTTTTAACAAACAGTTGGTAGATTTTTTTTTTTTGTGATTTCTAAGTATCTCTTTTGTAAACTATTTTCCGTTATTTTATAGGCACTTTTGAGGGTTTAAAAAAATATTTTTCATAGCCGCTATTGAGTACACAGCCTAACACATAGATATGCATATAGGTTAGTATTATTTGTGTACGCAAAAACAACCTGTCGCCAGTCCCTATGAGTTAGTGAGTGGCCCTATGTCTAAATAATTGGTTTTGGAATGCAAACATACAAAAATATTTAGTTTAAACATCCGCCATTTTGTAGGCGGTATTTAGATAAAATTTATTAACTGAACACCAGTAAAGAATGACCAACCATATACAAAAAGAACCATCAATATCGATTTAAAAATAAACCGAGTAATAGCGTATCATTCTTTAAACAAACAGTTGGTAGAATAATAGATTTTTTTTTATGACATCTAAGTATCTCTTCTCTAAACTATTTTGCTTTATTTTATAGGCACTTTTGATGGTTTAAAATGTGTTTAATTTTGGATAAAAATATATTTTCCAAAGCCACCATTCAGTAAAAAAAGAACCGTTGATAGAAAATTAGAAATAATCTTTTGTCATCTAAGTAAATCTCTCGTAAACTATTTTGCGTTATTTTATAGGCACTTTTGATGGTTTTTAATCTATTTAATTTTGTATGAAATATATTTTTTCTAAGCCACGATTGAGTACACAGCCTAACACATAGATATGCATATAGGTTAGTATTATTTGTGTACGCGAAAACAACCTGTCGCCAGTCCCTATGAGTTAGTGAGTGGACCAATGTCTAAATTATGGGTTCTGTATGCATATGTGTTGAAGGAAAGTTCTCGTTAGTACAGACTCACAATTGATTGATGTTTCTAACTTGATGTATTCCACTTGGTTTCTGTGTTGAGTTTTTTATGTGTGTGTGTGTGTGTGTGAAAGTTGGTATGTTTTTATTCGGTTCGGATGATTGAATAGAATGTACCAGTGTACGTAATTGTTGTTCTATTTCTTAGTTTTTGATTGTTTTCTTACTCTAAACCTCACCGTATTTCTATCTCTCTGCGTTTCACGTGTTTAACGATGCAGATAGGTAGTAAGCAATGTACTCATAAATTAATTAAACTTTAACTATTTAGCCAGCTAAAAAGACTGTTTATCCTACTTCAGCCTTCGTATTACATTAAAGTGTATACCATATTGTATTCTTGTTTTGTGTGTTGTCCAGCTAGGTACTATTAAGCTAATAGTTTCATTATCAGTTATCATAATAATTAAAAAAAACAGTCTTATTAAAATATTTTACAAAAAAACATCAGTCTTAATTCAGTTGACTCATAATAAAAATAAAAAAACCTTATACTAATATTTTACTAATTTCATAACTTCAAAGTCTTAATTTGGTTGACATCTAATTTCATAATTTCTTTCTAATAGTAGTACATATCTTATATTTTTTAAACAAATTAATAGTTACCTTGTCAAACGAATCATAAATCTGATCTGATACTACATATTTTCGACCGGATGGCGGAGTGGGTAGTGTACCTGCCTGCGACGCCAAGGTCGTGGGTTCGATTCCCACTTAATACAAATCTTTGTGAGCATGAACATGGGGGTTTGTCTTAGTCTGGGTGTTTCTATGTATAATAAGTATGTATTTACAAAAGAAAAGTATTTATGTATTAGTATCAGTTATTCTAGTAACCATAGTACAAGCTCTGCTTAGTTTGGGACTAGATGTCGTTGTGTGTGAGTTGTGGAATATTAATTAATTTATTTATTTTTCTTATAACAAAACAGCACATAACATCACGCCTATATTACCCAGAAGGGTGTGGCAGACGTGTAACCCACATGTCACATGTTATATTTAGGTCTAATAGGATAGGCGGAAAGCCTTTCGCCATCCACCGGGCACAATTCCAACTCCGTGCTGCTACTGTGAATTTCCTGACAAAAAGTTTATAAGTAACACTTTGCCGACCCGGGAATCGAACTTGAGACCTCGAGGTGAGAGCACACATACACTTAAATAAATAAATAAATATTCCACAACTCATACACAACGCCATCTAGTCCCGAACTAAGCAGAGCTTGTACTATGGGTTCTAGAATAACTGATACTAATACATATATACTTTTCTTTCGTAAATACATACTTATTATACATAGAAACTAAGACAAACCGCCATGTTCATGCACACAAAGATTTGTCTTAAGTGGGAATCGAACCCACGACCTCTGCGTCGCAGGCAGGTACACTACCCACTCCGCCATCCGGTCGTCAAATGAAATTATAAACATGCATATATCACATTATACTTATTATTAACACTTTAATTATAAGCCTACCTCAGTCTAGCTCTCAACACGTCAGACGTGTCAATCTGTACGTATCTTGTGCTAACAAACACTCCGCGTGTTATTGCAACGTGCTGTACCACTGTTGACATTAGCTGTCACTGCGGCCTACTGCTGGCCATTATTGTATGTTAATATTGTAGTACGTTAAAATTGATCAATAGAGGATTAAGGATATCAATAATTAATAATTACAACAAACTGAGAGCTTTAAAGGCACGAGCCCTAAAAAAAAATCGTTCCAAATATGAAAATATTACTAGCAACACAAATAAATAAAATTAAACTGTCTGTTTTTAATGTCAAAATAACAATGATTTTTCCAAGCTGCAAGCATTATCTTTGCCTAAAATACAGTTTAAAAAATTGTCTGCCTGTCTGTCTGTCTATCCCTCTGCCTATCTGTCTGTTTGTATCGGCTAGTCTTCTAAACGCCTGGACCGATTTTAATAAAATTTTAGGTGGAACTGACTACATGGAGCGTAACATAAGCTTCTTATTATCGATTTACCTACCACGCAGACGAAACCGCGAGTGAAAGTTAGATAGATTGTTTGATAGCGCTTATCTCAATAGCAAATGGTCGAAATATGATAATTATTTTTATAGTCTAACTCAATGATATTATAGAACTATAGATATGTTACGTTCATAGAAATTACGATTTAAATCCGTTCCGAGCTATTCCAAATTGCACACATTGACAAATGTAACTGATAAGTAAAACAAAAGATACGAAATAGCACGCAAATGAAAGAGATAGCTATAGTTTTAATGATTGCACTTCAGTGGTACGCACGTGACTGCGCTCGACGCAGGCCACACGCAAACTAAACACAAGACGTCCCAATTGGGACGTATTTGAGTATTCACAGCGCGAGCGCTTATAACATATCTGCTTTTGTTTTTATATAATATCATTGGTCTAACTCTATTATGATAGTGTAACTCTCAATAAAGATTTCTAGATAGTTAACATCACGCTAAACGCAACGGGAGCGGAGAGTAAAGATGAACGCGTGTGAAAGCATGGCAGCAGTTCCTACTTAATACAACGAATTCAACGCGGACGAAGTCGCGGGCCAAAAATAGTTTTTAATACAAATCGCAACCACTATCATTCTTATATTATTCTTTAAAAGGTCTATCTATAGACTAAACACTTTTTCTGGGCCTATAGTTTTTGGATGCAAAGAAAATATTCACTTCTAAGAGCCTGACTCATCGACCGATATTGCCTGAAAGAAACACTCATTATTTATTATATTATTTAGGCAGTAGTAATCTCCACAACTTTAAATTGCAAATATCAAGCGCATAAAATGCAATGTTATATGATTTATTCTCATCATAAATGTAGATTTAAAATCACCAATTAACAAACCAATCACTTGTAGTAAAAGCTTTTACTCATTCCTTATCCTTACCTCGTATGCAAATAAACAAGTCTATAAATAACAAAGTTTTGATTAGATCCCTTAAAACTACATGTATATTCATATGTACATTCATTATGTATCTGATGTATCCGCAACAGATACATGTATTATTGATGTGGCTGGAAATAGTGGATCTGTTAAATGATCCAGTTTATGTATAGCTTGAGCTATCTGGGCCACGGAAAATGGTAATACGGTTTCCTGACGTCTCTTGTCGCTGCTATTAATCAGTTGCTGGTCTTTATATTCTAAAGAAGTAATTATTTAGGATATTTTATACAATATTAAGGTTGAAAAATTAAGAAGCCTGCAGGAAACCTGGGGGTTAAAATCCTAAACGTCCCAGGTGTGATTTCAATTAAGCCATGGATTCTTATGCTGCTAGACTCGAAATTTGTCAACTTCTTTCTATTATTAGGTAAATATACCTGTTAGACAACATTTTTAAACCTTAATATTGTATAAAATAGAAAAAGGCATAGCAAAGCTATAATTTGCTTAAAAAGGTTACAAGTATTTAAGGTATATTTACTTTTTTGGCATTAACTTCAAAAAAACATTTATACAAACATAGAATAAGTACAAAACTTTGACTAAAGCTTCATTTCCGTGCCTCATTTTTATGAAAATATGAACGAGAGGAGAGAAGACATCACTTTTAGACATTGAGATGTTTTTCATTACCAATTTATTTTTGTATGGTAGTAAAAGTTATTTTATTAATATCTATTTGATTTATTTATTATTATAGCATTTAGCCATGCTTAGCAATCTAATTTTTTTAAAAATTAAAATTTTGAACTGGAATGGGATTTGAACCCGCGACTATAGGATTCTAGGCTATCACTTTACCACCTAGGTATCCAAGCCCTGGTCATACCTTCACGAATCTTATGTCAGTATGCATCGTCTTTTCCGGACGCCTCGCGTCTTTTATTGTACCTACATATTAGCAGTAATTTTTTTTTGTCGACTGTTCTTAGTATTTTATTAATATATTATAGGCACTTTTACGATTGTGCACACACTATTTGTATCTACAGAAATTATATTTCAAGGTAACTGATCTGATCGAAGCATCCAATTCCTCTGTATACAATCAAATTTCTCTGGTCCTCTGAGAGAGTCATAAAATTACTTTCGAATCTGATGTGTTACGCTCGATTATAAAATGACAATAACATTGTTAACGTGGTAATGAATGAGTTAAGTTTAAAGCTAATTAATTACTTCCCGCTGTTATATTTAATTGAAAGACATCTGAATGCTCTTCCCTGTACATATTAATTGCTTTACAATACTGAGATGTGTGTCAACGGAAACCAATTGTCAAATAACTGTAAAGATCGATGGAGAAAGTATAATATGCACATAAACATGGTAGAAAAAAACAAGGTGAGCACATTTCGGCACATCGTGCGCCAGAAATTGTTATAATTTCTACCCTCATAAGTAGTGAGTTTAAGGATTGATAAAATAAATGTAAATATGAGTTTGGCTCTTTTTTGGTTATATTAATTTTCAATTTATTATACTTAAACTGAACACACAAAATGCCAAACGCACTTACGTTTTCTTCTACCACGCATAATTATAAATAATGTATGTAGTATCTATAGTCATATCGATGTGTGAGGTCTGAGAAGCGTACGCGAGTGCTTCCGTGAGATCTTGGTCTAGATGTTTGGATTGAACAAGAAAAGGCTTGAATTTTTTTAGGATATTTTCAATAGCAGTCGGGTGGAAGTGTGCCCGGTATACTGCAATAGGCTTACCTTCCATTACGTGTTGGGCTATTTATTACGTCTGCCATGACCCTCTTGGTAATAATAGCCGTGATGTTGTGTTATGTGACTAGGAAAAACCATATCTGTGGTAGGTATGGTTTTTCCTTTCATCGCAACATAGTATAGGTAATATTTTACTGATGAAAATGATACCCAAATAAAAATTACAACACATCTTTTGGAGTTGGTAGTCAAGCCCACTGAAACAATTTCCCTGCTATGCTTTCGTTGCTATTCTGTAAAGGAAACAGTTGATCACGTTTGAAATTTTAGTGCATCCTTACCCCCCCCGTCCCTCCACATGAATACGTTCGATGTTTTTAAATTTTGTGTGACTCCATTTATGGAATACGCATGCCAATTTCATTTGTTTTTGCAAGACTGACCACATACTAAATTACGACCATCTATTAGAATATCTCAATCTGTTCCCATTCACACACAATTCTAAAATACTATAAATACACATCGCTAACCAGTCCTGCATCGAGAGGGAACAATCAAAAGCGTATTTTTAATACGACCGTAATTGGGTTGTTTAATATTATTAAGTCTATATCTCTTTTTATAGACGTATTATTATTATATTTGGTGTGCTCGTGTGAGTGAATGTGTGTATTTGGCCTTGTCATTGGGACCATTGGATAGTGTAATTGCTTCTGGCGTTCTATCTAATGTAAAAAATCCAAATTTATCTTTATCTTTATAGATAGATACATAGATAAAACTTAATTTGCATACCATTTTGATATACAACAACAATATGCAAAGGGGGAATTTCTACCAGGCCTTTTGACCTTTGTTCGTGTCTATTTCGTCAAGATTGTTTAGACATTTATTGACTTACATACAAATCTAAAATTTTAATAATAATTTAGACAGAATGGGAACAAAAAAGCATGCATTTTAGTGTTTTAGATAATATTATGGTATGTCTATAAAATAGATAAAGACTTAAAAATATTAAAGCTACAACCCGATTACGTTTGCACTGGCAATACGCTATTGATTGTTCCCTCTAATACTTATTACGCTCTATACGGGTCCACTTGCGGTCGACGCGTCAACTATTATCGACGGGGACGTATCGACGTATCGACGAGGCAGATTTATGCGACGCCAACGGCATGTGTTAATTAATATCTAACTAATATCGGAGTTTCTCCTTTTCGAACTGGATGATGTGATTTTAGAATAGATTGGTTTAGGAATGTTTGTGTTGGAAGTTTAGGTTGAATGATGCCCTATTTGGCTAAGATTATGTTGCTGTTTGTTTTGGGTATGACAAGATGTGAGAAGACAGCTTAAGAAAGCTTATTAATTATGTATATAATCAAGGGTAATCGAGGACAACAAAAATCAAAACTTCATCGTATTTAATGACAAATAATTTTATGTTTTACAAATAATGGCGAAGCTAAGAAGATAATAATGTCATTTTAGTAAAATATAATGGAATCAATAAAATACTAAATGTTTTGTTCCATTCTTTTTTAAATATTATGCAATCACCTAAAAATTTAATTATCAAAATTAAATATACAAAAGTAAAATAAATATCACCTTATAAGTTCTTTTAACAAGATAATTTTAGCATCTTTTCCAGCATTAGGAGTCAAAATAAAACAGTCGTGAGCAAAAATATATACACATTTAAATAACTTAGTTTATGTGGAGTCGTAGAGCGTGTGCAGTAAAGAGCAGGGTAATAGAGTTTAATGCGACAGTGTGGACGCAGATAGAGCTAATTTATAGCACTTTTGAAAACTCCCACTAATTGTTTTCTCTTTTCGCCTTTTAGAATAGAAAAAACTTTGGAGATCTTCTTCTTCTTCGTCGTGTCGATAACTGAGTCAAATTTTATTTTGATTGCCCTCGTGGTGAAACGATTAACCAATTCGCTTTGGATAACTCGCGTGGTGCGCCGGACGTAGGGAATTGTTGTCTACTTCCGCGGGAAGGCTTCTTTCATGCACTATGGAGATGATAATAATATTAAATAAAAAAGTCAGTCAAAATTATTTAATCTTGACTGCGTATTTACGTTTTTGGGTGTTATGTAAGTGTTGTTATATTCAATTATTTTGACAAGATAATATTGTGTAATTAACTTGCGTCATTAAATAGAACTCTTATTGCAAAATATTAAAAAATAAACAGTTTTTCTATGTTTTTCATTTTATATCCTTGTTTTGGTCCCTTTCTAAAGAAGTACTAAATTAAAAAAAAAAATTTAGTGCCATTTCTACTCCACCAGATTTAAACAATAGTATTTAGCTAAACTGTAAAAAAGATTCAGGGTTGATAGGTTAGTTTTATTTACGCGGATGTCTCGGTTCGACTCCCGGGCTTGACATCGCATTGTGCTGCCGTATTCATATGCCAACACTCGATTTATACCTTTGCCAAGATAAGTAGTCACTTGAAAAACTACATCACTTGAAAAAACAATCTTTGTGAGATTGAGTTAAAGTTCATTTTTAAGTGTTAAGGCTTTCGTAAAGGTAATGTTATGTTTGTGTTAAGACAGATCAAATGTATGGAGACTAAGATCTAAGCGTAAAACTGGTAGTATATTTATTAGTATTGGTAATTTAATTATTTGCTTCGAATAATTATTCGTTTGATGGACTATCTATTCTGCAATTGTGTGGGCGATGGTAATATGATACTATGTGGTGAGTGTGAAATTTATTTTAATGTTTTAGTAGTTATAGGGTCTTTGCTTGTGGAATTGTGGATGTTTTCTGTTGAATGCAAGGATTGATAGTTTTTTTTTTATAGTGAAAAAATATATGAGACTGTAAGACTGCAAAGTCGAAGGTAGGCGAATCTGCCATCGCATCCATTGCGGGGGGGGGGGGAGGGACCATCTACCGTCGCGTCGTATTTAATGGATATGCGGTCCACCCGTACAAAGCATAATATATTTTTATGTAAAGTAAGCAGATTTGTAGGAAGCAGTGAAAGCCGAGTGGGAGACTGTAGGACTGCTAAGTCAAAGGTCTCGGGTTTGAACCTACGGCACACACCTCTGTCAAAATATCGTCTTTTCTAAGATATGTGTGTATTTATCATGGAAATTATCGCGTCGGTGAAGGAATACATCGTTACAGAACGTGCATATCTGAGAGTGCCTTAAGTATTCAAGGGTGTGTGAAGTCTACCACTCTGCACTTACCAAGCGTGTTAGACTAAGGCCTAACTCTTCTCATCATGAGAAGAGGCCCGTGCCAAGCAATGGTACATGTATTTGTAGACATGGCTGCAATTTATTATATTATTATTCATTATGGAAAAAGTTTTTTACCAACTATGCGGACATCATTTAAATTGTTTATTACTATTTAAAAAAAAAGAAGTTAGATTACGAATATGATTAAAGATTATTTTAACTACAAAAATCTATTTCAAAACCACACACATTTTAATCAAATGAAATCAAAGCAAATAAAATCAAATCATTTTTATTTCAGGCATCAAGGCCCAAATACACCTTAAACTAACATACATATTATTTTATAATTATACTATTATTAACTAAGCAATTTCGTGATCAAACAGAAATTTACCAACAAAATATTCACTTCCATCTCAAGATTAAAAACAACCAGAAAAACATCCTTTAAAAACAAAGTAAAAGGTAAGCAAAGCATCGACTAATCTCCTTATCAGTAAATTGATATCTGCAACGCGAGCCGCCATTGTGTTGTCTCGAAACTTCTCGCAATTAAGTGTAGATCAGTCTTAAATTACCGACTGATCATAAACAACGGATTTCAACGGGTTGTTTTAAAGAAAATGCTTTTTGTTTTTTCTGAAAATCTTAACTGTGATTGTGTTTATGGAATACTAGCTTCCGTTTAACCGCTTGGTCGTCTTCTGGTTAAATTCCCAAAATGTTGATTGTGAACTTCGGGTCTATCTGGCAAAATGTTATTTGTGAACTTTCTATTTGTGAGTTGGAATTGTGCCTGGTGGATGGCGATAGGCTCACTCCTATCCTATGGGACCTTAACATAAAAGGTGAAGTTTGGGTGATGCACACCTCTGCCATACCCTTAAAGGCGTGATGCTACGTTTTGTTTGTTTTTTAGCTTTCGCTTTGGTACGTCAATAAAAATTAAAGCTGCATGTGTACACAAATTCCTCAGAATCCTCTCTCAATATTAGCAAGATTAGTAGGATTAATTGTATGAAAAACGTTGATTTTGACAATTAAATCACCAATTGAGTGCATGGTTGGCGTAGTGGTTGAAGAAGACACCTCGCCGCTTTTAACTGCGCTGGTGTTGTGGGTACGATCCCCTTACGATCTTTGTGTGATCTACAAAGGTTTGTTTTGACTCTGGGTGTGTCTTGTGTGTGTGCAATATGTGTTTGTGAACAACTCTGCAACTCAGGTGTCATTTATAGCCGTTTAAAAAAAATCAATTAATGAGTTGTTTGTGTACACCTTGGACTATACGTTAACAGCATTATAAATAAATAAATAAATAAATAAATATTTCACAACTCACACACAACGCCATCTAGTCCCAAACTAAGCAGAGTAATATGGGTACTAGAATAACTGACACTAATACAACTATATACTTTTGTTTTGTAAATACATATCTACTTATTGTACATAGAAAAATCCAGACTAAGATAAACCCCCATGTTCATGCACACAAAGATTTGTCTTAAGTAGGAATCGAACCCACGACCTCGGCGTCGCAGTCAGGTACACTACCCACTCCGCCATCCGGTCGTCAAATTATTTTTATTAGTTTATGTCAAAAATATTTTTATTGAGATGTAAGAGACCGTTCACAAGAGCTCTACCACCTCGTTCAACCAATTTAAATCGATCTTCTCTTCTTCGTCGTGTCGATGTCTGAGTCTAATTGTATTGGCCCAATAAGTGGCCACTGTTATGGCGCTCTCGTTGTCGTTCATGAGCGCCTCTCTTGTGCAGATGGTAGGGCATTTTGGACAGTCAGTAAGGTGGTCAAGGTTTTGACTTGCCATCGTGGTGAAAGTATTAGTCAATCCGCTTTTAAGAACTCGCGAATTGCCCAGGGTGCGCCGGACGTAGGGAATTGTTGTGTACGTCACTCGGGGAGGCTCCTTTCATGCACCCCAAACGACCTACACGACAGGCAATCCCTTCACTTCTTCAATCGTTACTAAATCATTAAATTTCTAACATTTTGATACATCGATAGTACACAGTACTACACATTTAGCTATACATTTCCAGAATAAGCTGATCTCGCATTGTACGGCAATCCTGTACTTCGCGAGAGCATCATATACTGGCAATGTATACCAAGATATAGCCTGTGTACTTCCAGTGCGACGTGTGCAAACAAACACTTTCTCCCCGCACGCGACACGACCGGTCTCGGGTTCGATTCCCGATAACAGCACTTTAATGAGAATACTAGTTAATTGATTTATTGCACTAGATCTGCTTGTAGTGTTGCCATATAAATTGTCATTCAATTAATAGTCTGATGTTGCATGTTATGTTAAAACGATTATATTTTGACACATTACATAAAAAAAAAATCGTAAAGCGGTTAACAGAATACATCTACCTACTTAGTTTCAATTGTGTAGTCCTAATAGTGTCGGCATAAAGTGGCTGTGACAAACGGACGGACGGACAGACAGACAGACATGACGAATTTATAAGGGTTCCGTTTTTTTGGCCATTCGGCTACGGATCCCTAAAAAAACTGATATTTTACATAACATAAAATAACATAACATTACGCCTATGTTACCCAGAAGGGTGTAGCAGTGGTGTACAACACCCACATTTCACCAGTTATGTTTAGGTCCTTTGGGATAGGGGATGAGCCAACTCCGTGCTATTGAGAATTTCCTGATAGAAAGTACACAAATAAAATTTTATTCGACCCAGGAACCAAACAACAAATAAAAGCCATCGACTCGAGAAAAAGAAGCAGAAGATGAATTCCAATATTGCAAGTATAAGTTATTTTATGACGACCGGATGGCGGAGTGGGTAGTGTACCTGCCTGCGACGCCGAGGTCGTGGGTTCGATTCCCACTTAAGACAAATCTTTGTGTGCATGAACATGGGGGTTTGTCTTAGTCTGGGTGTTTCTATGTATAATAAGTATGTATTTACAAAAGAAAAGTATATATGTATTAGTATCAGTTATTCTAGTAGCTCTGGTTAGTTTGGGGCTAGATGGCGTTGTGTGTGAGTTGTGAAATATTATTATTATTATTATTATTTCTGAGTCTAACTCTCTCTAAGTCCAGAAGACAGCAAACACTACTATTTAGCCTAAGTGCGGGGGCACACGATGCGTTGCGGCGCCGCACCGCAAAGATTTCACCGTGTCAGTGGGCACACGAGCGGTGCGGCGCCGTAACGTTGTTATGTCGCAGCGGCGCCGTAGCACCGTTGGACAGTCTGTTAATGAAAATGGATCGTAAAAGACGTCTATTGTTGGCCCTACTATTACGCCACCGCCGAAATCGACGTAGAAGCGTACGACGATACTGGATCTGTCCTTTTATTGCACTAAGGAACAGTGATGGACAGTTTTTTCTCCAAGAATATAAAGAGTTGCTGTTGGACGAAAAGAAGTTTTACAATTTCTTTCGAATGAGTGTGTTAAGTTTCGAATGTTTATTGAAATCTTTAGAATCACATATACGGAAACAGTACACTAACATGAGGAATCCAGTGGAGCCAATAGAAATGCTGGGCATCACTTTGAGGTAAGTAATGAAAATTTTTTTTTTGAATAATAATACTTTTTAATTTTCAAAACGATCAAAAAAGGAAATGTTAATAATCATAATCAATCTTATTAATCTTCTTAATAGTAATCTTGATAAATCTTAATTACAAATTTGCAAAATCGTACTCTACGCTGTCTTGAGATGTTTCACCTGGAGATGTCAATAAATTATAATCTGAGCTCAAGTCTGTTGGAGTGTATGTACTTCTGTAACTTCTTGTATGATACCCGTGTGATGAAGGCTGTTGAGACGTTTGTTCAAACCTAAATGATGATGATTGTTGGGACATTGAGCCATACCGCATTTCAGTGATAATTTGTAACACCTTGCTTTGGAAGGTGAGAGTTTGAAGGTCTGTGAAATCTTGAATTGATGGCAAAATACCCTTAAAAAATGACAAGTGGCGATCTTCGGGCTCCTTAAGGGCTTTTAATGCTTCCTTTTCGAAATCATCAGCTTGCATTGTTCTTTTGCGGGTGATAGGAACATAACGCGAAGACTCCGGTGCAATATCACTTGTAGAATCGGTGTTGGTTTCTCCAGCTACGTCTAAGCTACTGTCTGTCTCATTTTGTGCCACTTTTGTTAAAAATAAAAGTTGATTGTAAAAATGATATTTTTTCAGTTTTTTAGCGGCTGAGCCAGATTTAGAAGCTTCTTTTAACTTTTTTAAATATTTATAGAAGTTATCTTTGACACTTCTCCATTTCTTCACTATATCATTACCTAAAAATAAAATATTAACATTAAGATTACATGAGATTTTATTATTTAAATAAACGTTTTTGTTACAGGTATCTAGGAAGTGGAAATTCACTACAAGATTTGGAGTACAAATTCAAACGGGGCAAATCTACGATTAGATATATGATTAGGAGAGTTTGTCGTGCTATATGGAAAAATATTCTTCAAGACAACATTCCCGAACTAACAACAGAAAGACTCAAAAATATTGCATCTAGTTTCGATTTAAGGGCGAATTTTCCTCACTGCATCGGTGCCCTCGATGGGAAGCATATTCGCATGCGTAATCCTGCTAATAGTGGCTCGCTTTTTTTTAATTACAAAGCCTTTTTCTCAATAGTCCTTTTAGCTGTTGTGGACTCAAACTACAAATTTATTTTTATTGACATTGGCGCATACGGTAAAGAATGCGATTCAACTGTTTTTCAAAATTCAAAACTATATGAGAAACTCATTAACAATGACCTACCATTGCCTGATCCCCAGCCACTGTGTGGTTCCAATAGACGAACCCCGTATGTATTTGTGGGTGACGAAGCTTTTGGATTGAGCAACCACATTATGCGCCCATATGGAGGTAACAATCTCAATGTTAAACAAAAGATTTACAATTATCGTCTCAGCAGAGCCAGAAGATATGTCGAATGCGCTTTTGGGATTATGGCGAATAAATGGCGCATTTTTCACAGACCGATAGACGTGTCCTATAATTTTGCTACTGACATTGTGAAGGCATGTTGTGTCCTACACAATTTTGTCGCAGATCGGGATGGTTTTCGGCAAAAGGATACATTGGCAATAACTGATGATGAATTTCACTCATTACAACCTCAAGATGAAGAGATGACAGCAGCAAATGTCATTAGAGATGAATTTGCAAGCTATTTTATGAGCAACAGAGGGTCGCTACAATGGCAGTTACAGAAGATTTGATCATCATAAAAACATTAAATAATTACTTACCTATCTGGTTCTTTATATCAGGAGCAAAATTATCATAGTCTGGAAATAAAATTTTGGCAATTTGCTCCCATGCTTTTATTTTCATTGTTTTATTTTTAAAGTCTTCATTGGACTTATCCCAAAGGTTTTCCCGTTCTTGGACTAATGTAATTAGGTAGTCTATATCAATAACATCTAGGTTGGCACTCATTTTTTAAAACCTCAATCACAATAAACAAAAATACTTAGAAAAAATTCGAAACGAGCGAGCGTGTGTCCTTCCTTGTGACGCAAAACAACTGAGCGGTGCCGCTCCGACGTCGCAACGCATTCACCCCTCCCCGCCTCGTCTTGGTGGTTGCAAGTCCGGTGCGGCGACGGAGCGCATCGTGTGACATGCCACAGATATTTCTATGTAAGACGACGCAGCGACACCGCTCCGGCGCCGTACCGCCGCCGCAACGCATCGTGTGCCCCCGCTGCTCAGTTGAGGTCATATTATATAACTGCCCGATTTTTAGACCATATCAATCGTGCAGCGTTTTTTCAACGATTAGCACCGTTAGAGTAAATTACATCTAGTACAAGCATGCTTCTCTAAATTGGTATGCTTAACTGGATAATTAGCAATGTCAACATGTATAGAAAAAAACTAAGTGTAGTGTAAGCTTTATTCATAGCCCGGGGCAGGGCATAATGTATAAATCGATTAGGCAAACTATTTGTAGTAAATTGACAGCATTAAGGTATGGGTTTATATATTCTTATTGCATGTTTGCTAATTCTGTTGTGCACATCATGCATTTTGCGACTAGTTGTTGGTATATTATAGCAGCTAAATAAGTGAGGATTTGATGCCAATTTTTTAGCGGTAATCTCAACACTTAGGAAATATTAAACGGAGTAATCATATCGCAGTCGTGTTAGGCCCAAAAGCGCTGGAGAGATGATTTGGACTCCTTTTATCCTTTTGGCAAAAAAGCCCTAACAAGAAGTCACCGAAGTTATTAAAATTTGCTCGTAAATCGGTATAACAGTAACAGCACAAGTAAGCAAAATAAAAACGTAATATTATTTCTGCGTTTATGTGATTATCTCGTAAACAAAAGTATTTTTCCTGACTTGGCCAAAACAAGTGCACATAT
Source organism: Hypena proboscidalis (assembly GCA_905147285.1). Taxonomy (NCBI): domain Eukaryota; kingdom Metazoa; phylum Arthropoda; class Insecta; order Lepidoptera; family Erebidae; genus Hypena; species Hypena proboscidalis. The sequence continues at coordinate 6,186,028 of LR990143.1, forward strand.
TATTATATACAGTCAACGAGTCTTGAAGAGCTGCTGCTTAGCTGATGGTAAGCAGAAAGTGAGCTGCAAACAATCTGCCAAGTACATATTATCCTTCAATTAGATACTTAGTTTTTGCGAACGAAGTCATAAACTGACCCACTAGCTTGGAGCCATTTGTACGAACTATCATTTTAATCCAATTAAAGGCAAGATTATCATAAGAGTGTACTCATGGCTACCGATAATCTATACAACCAGTATAAAATGGTCTCCCGTTATATAGGGTTCTTGTGCAATGCAAGACCAGATTACACTGGAAAAGAATAGTTTGATGTTTTGCAGTTTCTACGTAGCGGTCAATGTAAGTGCACATTATGTGCTTACCAATAATCATTTAATTATAAAGGTAAATAGATATCGGAATGCGAGCCATTACAATAATGTATGCGTACGACATATTCTAATAAAATCTTATGTGGGAGCCGTATTCTGGGGCGGATGTGTGTGTCATTTGAATGGTAAGAAAGTTGCGGAGAGGTTTTTGTCAGTATGATAACTGTCTTCTGTTAATAGCTCTCAATAATAAAAAAAAATATATATTTCACAACACACACAACGCCATCTAGTCCAAAACTAAGCAGAGCTTGTACTATGAGTACTAGAATAACTGATACTAATACATATATACTTTTCTTTTGTAAATACATACTTATTATACATAGAAACACCCAGAATAAGACAAACACCCATGTTCATGCACACAAAGATTTGTCTTAAGTGGGAATCGAACCCACGACCTCGGCATTGCAGGCAGGTAAACTACCCACTCCGCCATCCGGTCGTCAGTCACAATCACACAATTATTTATTTATTTCTGTGTCATACAAAAGCATATTATTATATAAACAAACTCTAATTCATTTTAAGTATTATTAAAATATTGTGTTTGTTGATTTGCAGATAGAGATAACATTGGCTTCTGGTAGAATAAAAATTCAACATTTTAATAAATTTGGTCACAAATGTAACATGTGCATTATTTGCCAAAATTATATTTCAGTTTATATATACAATGTATGTAGCAAACGATTAACCCGATGGTAAGTGCCAACTACAGTCAACAACATCCGCAATCCACAAAACAGATTGTTATTTTTTTTTATTATACCTCATGTGTCTGTAATTAAAGTTCCTACTTTTTAAAAAAATTGACTACGGGTCTAAATCGCGTAATTAATATAAAGGTAAATAAATACCTACGACGTTGCCACGTTTCGTTGTAAGTTCCTAATCTCACCAAGTCGATACATAATACTGCAAACACTTCTATTTTGAGAAATATGACGGTTATAACTTCAAATTGATTATTTTTATAGCATTTAGCTATGCTTAGCAAATTATACTAAGGAACAGTTGAAAAAGATATGGGACCGGCAGGATTTGAACCTAGTTCCTTTTTCAAACTTGGTGACAAAAGCTTTAATGTTCCCGTGAGCAATTCAATTTTCCTCAAGTAATTAGTTGTTAATAAGTTCAGAATAAGGCTTCCACCTGTGGCTGCTGCATCGGCAAGCACAGAGGAGCTCCGGTTTGCTCGATATACTATTTGCATATTAGCTGATAAAGAAAGACGTGGAGTAGTTGCTCTTAGTTATGGTGTACTACAGTTACTTTCGTTATTGTGAGGGAAAGCTGTAGAGCGGTGCTGATGTTTATTTTATGAGTTTTATGTGTTTGTGTCTAAAATAGGGTAGTTAACTATTTATAGGCCTAATTATTAATCGTTGCTTTTCATTAAGAATTTTTAAATTAAGCTGCACTATAAGACAACTCATAAGTCATAACCAATTTTAAAAGAATTAAACATATTTGTTAATATCTAGTTTCAAAAAGTAAAATGTTTCTCACAAGTTGAACGCTCAGACAATCCTTACTAATATTATATTTTTTTAAATAAAAAAAAATAGGGCGTTCTGTTTTTAAATAACGTGTTTACGGCTTATCCACTGAATAATCTTGGTAAAAAAATAAAAAAAAATTATAACGATATCGAATAAGATAAGGACTTCGTTTACTTTTTAATCACGTATCATGCAGGTGGAGAAGAAGTAAAAGAAGAATATGCTTAAAATATATTTATTAACCATGTCAATACCACGCTGTATCTTAAATATTATTCTATCACCTAAAAAATCGAATAAAAAACAGAAAAGTCTACATTTTCCCAGAAATTAAATAAACTTCTGGTCACAAATGATGTTTGTGTTTCGCAACTGAGTCTAGACAAAAGTTATTTGAGTTTTAAAGCATAAGACTTAATTCGAATATTGGTCAAATTTATAAAAATATGGTCTTCGTCAGGTTTTGCAATGATTTGTGCTTTTGACAAAAAAGTTTTGTTTGTGTTTAGAAACGATTGTTTTTTATTGTAAATACATTATTATTTAATTAACACTAAACTTTTACTGAAATGAGAACATGCTTCAGAAAATATTCAAAAAAACATTTTTTTTGTTAGTATTTACCATATTAAATAATCATTCGATACGAGTTCTTGAGCCAGATGAGAAAATGTTTTTTTTAACATTTTTCCGTGTTTGCAATTTATCACCAAAATGATGCAGCTCCACACATTTCCTGGCACACGCATGGGTGAAGAGGCGAGCTATTCCAGATAATATTGATTTAATTCCCTTGTCGTGTAGATCCACTGATAACGAATCAGATCTTATTAACATACCGCCGACTAACTATTGCTGTATGAAATTATACCGTGTGTTCTAGCCTTAATTGGATATTCGTATGGAATCGCCATTGCTTATGCATTCTAAACGTATAAGTCCTTAATTTATGGAAACTTACTTTTGTCCGCGACATTTGCCATATGGTATGCTATTAAGCTCATGAAAAATTTCAGCAATAGGTATTGCCGTGAAAGCGTAGGTAAGTTTTTGACTAAAATGGAATAATAAAATAAAAATAAAATAAAAAGCATTTATTGACTCAAATTAATCACAACAATGTTTGCGTAAGGTATGACACTAGAACATGATTGTTTGAAGCAAAAAGTACTGTTACCGATTCCCAAACTAAGCTATTGCTTGTTTTTTGGAAGACAACGTTAGGCCGTGGAGTATGACTCTGTGTTACATTAATGTATATATTATGAGGAATAAAATATATATTATATAATATGTGATCATTTAAAATTGTACCTGTCCCATATTGTGCTTATGGCGCTGGAACCCCGCTTGGCGTGGTTTCTACTTCTGGTAGCTGACGGAAGCTTCAAATTCATAATCAAACACAGCCCTAAAGGCAGTTCAATCAGGTTTTGGTTCCATAGCTTTTTAGACATCGGCAAAATTTTACAGCAATAATTATTTTCCAGCGATAATATAATATACCTGGAATTTTTTTTAATGGATAACTGTTATTCCATAATAATAAATGCTCACACGTCCAACTATCAGTCATTGGACACATCGCATCTGTCATGGATAATGATGCTTGTCATTCAATATGATATATTTATAAGAGAATCGTGTCATGTAACTTGTCATTAAGAGCATATATTATTATTTTATTTTCTGCTAGCTGTTCCCCCGCTTTGACCCACGTTCAACCTTACTGCTCCGCTCCCGTGGAGTTTAGTGTAATGTTAAATCTAAAGACCTTTATGATACTACCTATATCAAAAGAATTAGATTATCAAACAAAAAAAGAATGATCAAAATTTGACCAGTAGTTCTTCAAATTAGCGTTATCAAACAAGGAAACTAACTTTCACCCGCGGTATCGTCTGCGTGTTAGATACATCGATAAAAAGTATATATATATATATTATGCGCCTTATAGTCGATTACCTGAATCTTAAATTTTATTAAAATCGGTTCAGCCAAAAAAATTTAAAAACTATAATTTTAACTATAAGTATTGAGCAAACAACTAAACCAGTTTGAAAAAAACATTGTTATTTATACATTAAAAACAGAAACTTCAATTTAATTTATTTATATTGATGATAAAATAAACAAGTTATTTTATTTATTTTATTTTACAACTTTTTGCACTTAAAAAATAGTACAACGGCGGACTTAATGCCATAGGCATTTTCTACCAGTCAACCTTAAGGTGATGCAGAGAGAACAAAGGTAGGTGCATAAATAAATTAAAATAATGTGCTGAAAATGTGAATACATACATAGAATGATGTTATATCAACAATTCAAATACATAAATATGGTAACAAATATACTAATACATACATTAAAATAATATATATTATAATATTTACACAGAAGATATTAAACTTTTAATGACTCTGCTGTCGTTTCACCTTGAAGAAGATGACGTACTTTAATTTTGAAAGTGTCCCGGGTGGTGCACATCCTGATCTCAAGGGGGAGTGCATTCCAAAGAAGAATGGATTGAATGTAGAATGAAGTTATGCTATGACAAAAATCCTCTCATTTTCCTTTTATGTTTGTTTTTCATTATTATAATGAAAAGTAACAAATCATTTTACTTTAAATTCAATCAAATGTGTTTCATATTCCCGGGAATAGTAAAGGAAACCTCACAGTGAGCAGTAGCATATGCTAACCACGAAACCATCAAGTTTTATCATCATTTTTCGTTGAAAATATTGATTAGTAAACATTCAAATCAATTTAGTTTTATTTACCTAGAAAGAAAGAAAGAAAGAAAAAGCATTTATTTAGACTCATAAAGGAGTGCACTGGTAAAAATAAAGTATGCAAAAGAAAACTTAAACAAAATAAAACATTAAAATAAGAATTAGCACAAAGGTATGGTAAACACGTGGAACACTCCCGTATGAGACCAAAAAGGTGGCTATCTCAGCAATTGCTGCAGTTTAGAATACTACAGCGCTGATTTTCAGATAGCACATATACCTCAATATATAATATAATTCCTCAAGTCAGTAACATTCAAGGATAGTGAATGCGCACACGCATCTGACATGCGTTGTCCGCGTCACTCACCACGGCACACCGCGTCAACGTCAACCGTAATGACGTTTATCTTCCATCATTGTATTGCGAAACTGTTCACGAGTATCGATATTAAGTAAGCTTTTATTTCTGTACTAACATTAACCTAGGTAAATGTGCATGTATGTGAATTATTAAATTTTAAATAAATAAATAAAAACAAGCACGATATTTAATTATATATTTTAGACACGGGTCTTAATCGCGTAAATATTTTTAAAGGCATAAATACCTTTTATGTTCGACAGTTTCGATCACACCAATCGTGGTCACGAGCCGACTGGTGAAGACTCAGTGTTGTCTCCTAGAGGCAAGGGTTTTGTCCACTACCCTCGCTTGGTCGTCACTATTTTCATTTTGATTATTGTCCAAATTATCGGTACTATTACACACAACACTAACGACGTCTTCACAATGATGCGTATCATTTCGGCGGCGATTGCACTTGGGGAAGCATTATATTATTAACTAAAGATTAGTTCAAAACAAAATTACATCTCGCCTGTATTACCCAAATAGAAATGGCAGAGTTGAATTGACACCTACTTTTCACCAGTAACGTCTACTTCGTATGTGAGTACGTGAATTTTGAGTTCGTCATAATTCAACACTCCGTGCTGATACTGTGAATTTTCTTTTAAAAAACCTCAAATAACACTTTTCTCTACCCAGGCATCAAACATAACACAACTAAGAAAAAGACCAACATAGCAGATATTCGAAAAAATATTAAAAAGTTAAAATACATACTTTCGCAAGCAAAATACCGCAGAAATTCCATATAGTATTTGTGTAACAATACGGGCTTCGTATCGACATGCTCCGCTGTCATTCTAAATGATGCAGCGATGCGACGAAGATATATCCATCTGCAGATCTGTGATACATCCATCTACTTTGTATTGCGCATGCGTGATTCTTGTTCTCATTTATATTGCTATATTTTAAGCTGCCAGTTCCGCGGTGAGGAAATCTGAGATTGATCTCAGATTTAGTTAAAATTTTGTTGTTAACTGATTATGTTGCTGGTTATTCTATAAAGTCTTATTCAAATAATGCATGTATTGTTAAAGTTGATGTTTAAAATAATAGGCTAAGTGCGTGTCGAGTCATGCGCAATAAGGATTTGAGTCCTCTTTGTGAGAGATTATCTCACAAACGAATCGAATCTCTAAATGAAAAAACTGTTGAAGTAACTTTTCAATGTTTTTAAATTACCTATATAACGATATCCTTCACAATGGGGTAGGCACCGAAAAAAAACTTTATGTATTATATTCTACTACTTTATGTCATAGTTAACATAGACATCCATGCTAATTTTCAGCTCCCTAGTACTAACGGTTTTGACACTATGTTTTCAGACAAAAGGATAGGTTGTAAGCACTACTACCTTCGAAAAACAAGAAGGGCCGATCTCAAATAAATGACCAAAATTATAACAGTTAATGTTTATACGTGTAATTGTGTAATTGATGTCACGGCACAAATTTTGTAATGTAAAATTAGGCTTTGTAATGATTTTTGACCAAACGTTTTTAATAGATGATAGCGCATCCTTGCTGTCTGCACTTCTTCACTAACTGGTGTAATTCACAGCTGAAACTATAAGCTAAAAATTTAATAAAATGCAAGATTCATGTCACGTGAATAATTCTAGTCAAAATCAAAAGACAAATACATTTTAGTGACAGCTGTGTTCGATTTTATTTAGGTACAGTTCTCTAATTATAATAACTTGATGAATAACTTTTACTGGACGATCATGAAATAGGGCCTTAATAAAATGCAATGCCCGTATATTGAAAACGGAAGCGAGTTGAGCTTGCACTAAGTGAATCGATTGTATGTAATGGTAATGTGTAATGGAAGGCCCTAGGGAAAAGACTTTCCAATCCTGTATCTATCATGTAACTATTACAATGCATGCACCTACAATTCATATAGAAAGTGTTCTGCAGGCCAGCGCCAACTGTAACTTGAGACTTGGTCAATTTCGAAAATTAGACGTAAAAAATTAAATACTTATTATATTGAAGCAAATTTTAGCTTTGTTAAGCATTTATTATACAATATTACGGTTGAAAAGTTATTTTTTTACAATTTTATGATGGAAATAATATGATTCCAGTGGGGCTCGACATACACCTCTGGGTTCTACGTACCCAGCGTCTTATCAATGGAAGAAGTGGATTTTTGGAAGGATTTTTACTTATGTGAGAGTCTGTTAAATGGATTTTGTTTGGTATAGTCTACAACTCCAAAAAGTAAACTGAGTCCATACTACATTTTTCAAAGATTATTTCTTTAATTTTTGTACGTCATTACATTACAAGTTTTCTTATACACCTCAAAATAAACTGACTGTTTTGGCAGAAATATGCTTACTACATACTATGGCAGTCTTTATAAATAAGGGATTTCAAATCGTCTCGTATTGATTTATTCAGGGTTTTGTATTATGGTGTAAAACACTTATATACATTCAGCCACGTAAGTACGTTAAACTAAATACTTACTACAATGTCTTAAAGAAAAAGGTGACGAATGTCTTGTCCTTGTGTTCTAGGACGGTGAAAGCCAAGACTTAGTAATGATCTATTTCCTACATCACATCTTTAATTATGAAGTCACATATAACAAGATTCCGAGCACAGATATCATCATATCGCGAGTAAGCTTTGATTGCCAGCTTCCTGCCACCGGGCTTTCATTACGATGTGGTTACGTTAAATATAATCGTGTGGATATTACATGCTTTTCAATTATATGTCTAATAGAATCTGTGGGTCATAAATATGGGTAATGCTTTTTTTTATTAAAACTGACGTGAGTTTGTAACTTATTCAATTTATGAAATATGGGTGTTACTCACGTAATGTGGTCTATTTAATCGACCGCGGTTTCACCTATACTATACTTTTAGGCATTTTCAAAAGAGTGCGACACGTCGCGCCTGAGTTGCAGCCAGTCTAGCACTGCGGGCAGCGACGCGAGAAATTTGAATAATGGGTAATTTTACAAGTTTGCTATTACTATTTGCTATACCTGATGCACGCACCGTGGCTCATGCCGATTCGCCGCTCATGCTCCTTGACACTGTTTAATAACATTATGACATCAAAATGGGAATGTGATCTATTTGCTTCGGCTTAGACACGCTACGTACATCTATCCAAATTGATGTATGTATGTACGTAGTGAAGTTTTGTCTTTTTGTGAAACCGTGGAAAGAGTTTATTTAACTTCAAATTGATATTTTTTATAGCATTTAGCAGTAACGTCGCAGGTTCAAATCCTGCCGGTCCCATATCTTTTTCAACTGTTTCTTAGTATATATATTTATTGTATTGTTTTAGTCGTGTGTAGTATTGTTTTTTAATGTATTTTTTTATGTATCAGATTATGGTCTAATGTTATTATTTTATTTTTTTTAAATACTGCTTCGTTGGTCTGGTTGTTAGCGTAAGAGCGTCTCACGTTGTCGGGTTTGATTCTAAAGGCAGGCAAAAGTGTTATATGGGCTTTTCCCGTCAGTAAATTCTCAATAGCAGCACGAAGTTGTTATTGTGCCCGATTGATGACGATAGGCTTACCCTCTACCACATGAACATCTTTCTGGGTAGGACTGATGTTAAGTTATGTTTTTTGTTAGCTAAAGCTTTTTTTTAATATTTCGCCCTTGGACAAGCAGTAGTTACCGTGGTCGCCTTAGAAAGCTGGGTGCGGTGTGTGTATCAGATCTCGGATTGGCCGCGAGACATCCTGTACAATGTGCGCACATCTAATGACTGCTCTATAACTCTCGAGAGTTTTGCATATTGGACCAGTCGAGGGAAAAAGGAAATTGGCGTGTGATAAGTCTGTCGCCGCTTTATTTATGTCTTTTGGAGTTAAAAGGTTTGATTAGTTACTTACTGGTGGTAGAGCTCTTGTAAATGAGCTCGAGGGCGGCAGCACCACCGTCTCACCTTTAACCTGCCGCCAAATAGTAGTGCTTCCATTACTGTGTTCCGGTTTAGTGGTGAGATCAGGCCCTGAAATTACTGGCACATGAGGCATAACACCGTAGTCCTCAGCTGCAGCGACTCATCTATAATCTGCTTTTGTGCATTGTTGATGTCCATGGGCTGTACTCCATTTACCATCAGGTGGACTACACGTTCGTTCGCTGTGGGCGTAGTATAAATAAAAATAGTTATGGGTAGGAAACGTTGCACTTTATAAGTTGAAGTGTTTTGTCTCCCTCAGTGGTCTAGTGGTTAGCGTATGTGCCTCTCACCGCGAGGTTTCGGGTTCCTAGGTCGGGCAAGGATCTCGTATCGAACAGAATAAATTTCCGTGCATTTAGCCGTTTCTGCCATACCTATTATAGCAATCAAATTCAGGCCCCATAGTTTTGTCACTGTCCGTGGTGTCTATACTCTTCCCATATAGACACTTTGTCTATATTTGGCATAACTCAGTCTCCCGCTTTGCTTTGGAGGGAAGTAAAGATACATACTTTCCAACTCCAACTATATACTTCTGATTAAATTCCTTGCGGGTTCCAAGACAATTTTAACTCTCCCTGGGATTGCCCGTGTGTCATGCACGGTGGCTTTCAGTTGGTTACCGCTGAAGATCCTGGCGTCACAGGAGTCACAGTGGTGGGCGTGTGGGTGGGATTATATCCCGTTTTAAGGTCGGGCAAGGAGTTATTTTTGAACTTTTCGTCAGAAATTTACAATAGCAGCACGGAGTGGGAATTGTGTGTGGTAGATGGCGATAAGTTAACCCCCTATCCCATGGGACCTAATCATAACAGGTGAAGTGTGCGACAACCTAATCATAACAGGTGAAGTGTGCGTGTTGTACACCTCTGCCTCTCCCTTTTGAGTAATAAGCGTGGTGTTATGTCCAAATAAGTTGCTGCTTCCTATTAGCTAAAATTACATCCTTGTATAACCACCCACATATACTTCGTAAATGGTGGAGTTTTTGTACGAGTTGTGTGGTATTGCGGTCGTAACGATATAGCGGGTAATGATAGTTTAGTACTAGTAATGATGATATGTTGTAGTTTCATAATATATGTTGTGTTTAGCTGCTTACCGTTAGTTTGTGGGTTGAACTGTGTGATGGGTTTTTGCGAGCCTTGTAAATGTTTGACGTAACAAGGTTTTATTCGTTCCTGTTTATTGGGTCGAATCTGGGGTTAGTAGAATCTATGATTAATAAATAATAATTAATAAAAATCACTTTATTCTCTTACCCCAATGTAAACGTGATTTCATCTAAGTTTAACATAATTAACAATTAAATTGTAGGGAGGCTGGTACCAAAGCTTCTAAGCTGGGCTCGAAATCTGTATTTCAGGATACCAAGTCTCCACCCGTTGTATAGTGTTACATTTTATTGTTCATAATTTAGCGAAAGGCTGCAGTATGATTAATTAAATTTGTATTCTAATTCTATTGATTAAGTAATTAACATCAATTATTTGAATCTAGTGTGCACGGTTGTCGTATCGAGTTCGATGCCCACACGAAAAAAATCCTTGTGTGATCTGCAAAGATTTGTTCTGACTGTGAGTGTGCTTTGCGTGTGTGAAATCTTTGTTTGACCCCCGCGAAACAGGAATTATTCCTAGTGCGGGCGTTGTTTTTTATAAAATAGAAGTAGTAGTAGAATCATCAGTATCTAATGCAGTCAATTTTCAATCCTTACCTCCATCCTCATATCATTACTATCCTTACTTATCTTTACCCTTACTAATATTTTGATGTTATAAATTCGAAAGTAACTATGTCTGTCTATTTAACTTGTCACAGTTAATCTCGATAAAAATTGGTATGGTGATGCTTAAGGTCCCAAGTAGGACATAGGCAACTTTTTATTACGGAACCACGCGAGAGGAGCCACAGACAGAAGCTAGAACCTAGAATAATTTCAATAAGTGAGTAAAATTGCAAATACATTGGCATGTAATGTACACAAGTAGCCTGTACATCGGCATGTAACGTATGCTGCAGATTGTTGCATTATAATTCCCATACGTGTTAGTGTGGGCGGGAATGGCGAATAAATTATTGCAGTATTTCGGAGCGGCTTGGGTAATGGCCTCGCTGGTGTGCTATTGTTTATTGAGCTTTATGTGGTAGGGATATATTGTTTTGATCAATATTTTGTGGGTGAATTGCTAGTTAAATTATAAAAGAGATTGTGTTACTTTTACTAAGATATGGGAAATGCTTTTGTTCCTATCTTTTAATGTGGCTTTACTTCAAAATGTAGTGTTCTAAAAATGTAGGAAGTCATTATTTGAGTTTGTTTTCTTTCAATATAAATAAAATATCTTACAATTATACGCAACGCCATCTAGTCCAAAACTAAGCAGAGCTTGTACTATGGGCACTAGAATAACTGATACTAATACATATATACTTTTCTTTTGTAAATACATACTTATTCTACATAGTAACACCCAGACTAAGACAAAGCCCCATGTTCATGCACACAAAGATTTATCTTAAGCGGGAATCGAACCCGCGACCTCGGGGTCACAGGCAGGTAGGTACATACCCACTCCACCATCCGGTAATCAACAAAGTGTTTGACAAAAACAAATAAGTCTGTATGGTTAGGTTTTGCTTAGTACAGCAAAAAAACAATTCACAATCTGATAATCTTGCCTCTATGCTGATGCTTCGTCAGACATATCAACACTTACAATCGTTGATCTATCGTTGAATCGTTGGATCGTTGGACCGCGGCTCGGCGCAATTATTCAAATCAACCCGGCATTGTCGCTTGCCCAGGTGATGCTGATAACACCCATATCTTTGCAGATACTTCGAAGACAAAAACCTGTCTATCTGGTAAATAAACCTGAATACGGGTAGTAAAATTTATAGTAAATCATTCATAATGAATATGACATTTGTCTCAAAAAAGAAGATTAAGATAGATAGATAAGAATATTAAAAACTTGACATCCGTAGTAACTAATACAGATGTCAAGAACACAGAAGCGTCACAACTGTGACGCTTCTGTGTTCGAGTTTCGTGATAAAAATAACAATTTAAATACTACCAATAATGAATTTTCTTCTAGATATTCCGAGACTACAATTCTATATAAACACTTGATGATTAATCTCAAAAACGGCAGCATAAAGACAACCGCAGAAAATATAAATGATTTAAATACAAAAACTGTTCTCCTAAATCAGACACCAGTCTCTGTTTGTACAACATTATAATGTACTTTTTTACCAATTTGTGAAAGAAAAATTAATATTTAATATTTTTATTATTGCCTATTAAAAAAAACTAAAATCAATTCAACTCGCCCACTTTCCTCGCTCCCTCACTGCCTAACAACACAGTAGAAAACAATAACACTTATCCTTCCTTCGATCACTAATGTCCGTGCATTTGTGCGCCATCACCGGGAGTACGTTACAGGCAGTTAGGATGAACGCGTGCGCACAATCTGATCACATGTCCGCCGCGCAACACTACTGCGCATGCGCAGATGCAAAGGATTGCTCTAAATGGATTCTATTTGTTTTGAGAATTGTATTCTGAGCTGAAGTATACTATTTAAAAATATTCATCCACATAACACAAAATTAATTAAAGAGTATATTTTTGGCTACAGCGATCCATATGCGCATTTTTAGACTGAAATTATCATCAAGCTTATATTATTTAGAAGTGTCGTAGAGGTGTACAGCACTACACACTACCCACATTTCTCCTTTTATGTTTAGGTCCCATGTGATTGAGGGTAAGACTGTCCCTATCCAACAGACATTGATTGGAAAAATTGTACCAGTTCCATGAAGTTGTACAAACTTCATGGAACTGGTTTTCCAATATTTATAATTATTTTACGTCCGTTACTGCTGCTGAATTTCTGCACAACCTTCTTTGTTTACCAGTTTATTTTTCATTCATATCTTAACCAGCATCAGCAAAGACAGATCTCAGTGTTATCTACATCACCTGCGCAAGCGACAATGCCGGGTTGATTTGAATAATTGCGCCGAGCCGCGGTCCAACGATTCAACGATAGATCAACGATTGTTAGCGTTGATATGTCTGACGAAGCATCAGCATAGGAGTGGATTATTAGATTGTGAATTGTTTTTTGCTATGTTTAGACTAAAATATTAATGGTTTTTATATACATAACATAACATCACGCCTATATTACTCAGAAGGGTGTGGCAGAGGTCTATTATCACCAACACTTCACCTGTCTTGTTTAGGTCGCATATGATAGTAGGTAAGTCTATCACTATACACCGAGTACAAATCCATCTCCGTACTGCAATCGAGAATTTCCTGACGGAAGAAGTCCAAATTACACTTTTCTTCGACCTGATCTCGCAATGAGAAGTAAGTGCACATGACCAACTAGGCAGTTCGAATCACAATAAGCATATTTAATGCATTTACCACGGTACATTAATTGCAAGTTTACGATCAAGGAAGTAAATACTCGAGTATCTAGAGTATATTTTGATGACAAAAAAAAAATAACGCCTATGTAACCCACAAGGGTACACCCACATTTCACCTATTATGTTTAGGTCCCAAGTCATAGGCGGAGAGCCTATCGCCATCCACCGGGCACAACATCATCTCCGAGCGCCCCTTGGGGTGTGTGTTCAAGCGCCCTTGGGGCCTGTGGAAATAAATGGTTTAATTTGATTTGAGCTTCTATCGAGAATTTCCTGACGGCAAAAATCCAAATGACACTTTTGCCTGACCCTGAAATCGAACCATCTCGCAGTGAGATGTGCACATGACCAACGCAGCAGTTCAAATCACAATAAGCATATTTAGTGCATTTACCACGGTACATTAATTGCGAGTTTACGACCAAGGTAGTAAGTACTCGAGTATCCTGCAATATCGTGTTTCATCTCGCATTTCTATCTCCTTATTTGCTACATGCTACAGCTGCATAACAATGTAGTGATATGCCGCTCGTGTAGCTAATCACCTGACGTCGTATATCGTACAGCAGCGATCCTGAACGGGATCCTGTACACTTGAAGCCAAATTAATATACCCCAAGATTTAATGTTGCTGACTGGGATATGATGCATACCATGCAGTTGCAAAAAACTCGCTTGAATAAAGTATTTCGCCTTTTTTTTGTGTCAAAATTTTCCGGTGTCTTTTAACCATCAAACTTATTTTTTTATTTTTTATAAAACGACGCACCAGGAATAACTCCTGTGTCGCGAGGGTGTTCACAAACATACATTTCACACACAAAAAAAAAACACTTGGAGAGAACAAATATTGGCAAATCACACAAAAATTTGTCCCATGTGGGGATCGAACCCAATGAGTAGCTGAGCATGTTGGTCATACTCTAGCATTAGAAATGATATGAATTTCATAACAGAAAATAGTGTGAAAATATTAAAAAGTTGGAAATCCGGATAGCTCTGTCAGCTTATTGCACAGAACATTTCACCTTCGTGCATTCTTTTTTTTTTTACTTAAATCCATAAAAAATAAAATTTCACTGATTACGAATCAAAACTACACTTGTACTCAAATTATGCACACAACCCCCAACGGAAATATTAAATAACATGTCCGGCCATAATTATTGTTACATCGACTTCCCATTACCAGCCATCGACTAATTCTCCCTTACAAACTTATTTATTCGTATAAATCATCATACAAACAACTTCATTAACTTAAACAGGTAGTATATTAAAATGTATAAGTTAATTTGGCCAGGAGCGAGTGCATTTATCTGCGTATGTTACTGTTATAGTTATAAATAAAGCAACTCGGGGTCTAAAGCATTACTCATGTTTTGCTTGGCGCCCGCAACGTCATATATTGCGTGGACTGAATTCCACTCTTGTATTTTATGCTGGATACTTATTTATGGAAGTATTTGTATATTCATTGGATGGGGTGTGGTATTCGGCAAATGTGGGCACGTGCCGGTGAATTTATAAATAAGCTAGTTGAATGTATCATATAATGTTACAGACTATACTTTGTATCAAATGAAACAAAAATAGAGCTCCAAATAATTATTTCTGTTCTTTTGTAGTATTTTGAGGTAAGGTAACGATTTTTGTGGTAAGTCTGCAATTATGATTTCATCTTATACCTATATTATATTTATATATATATGAACTTTCACCCCCATCGAGATGATTTACGTGTCAAGAAGTAGAGTGCTTCGATTTTTTATATTGGCATATTAATCGAATTGTATTAGAATGACAAATCAGTCTTACGTATTCTATTCAATTCAATTCAATTTATTTATTCAATAAACAAGTTTTACATTGTGTTTGAATATTACATAAAAGGAAAAATATAAACATGAAAATAAAAATAGAATAAATTTGAACATATAAAAAAAAATAGACCATTAATTAATTAAAGAGCGTTTGTAAATAAGCTTGAAGGACAAGGCACCATCGTCTCAATGTTAACCTGCCAGTAAATAGTAGCGTTTGCGTTGTAGTATTGCTATTGTGTAAAGAAGAGTCTAACCACACTTATAACGCTACATATAAAAAAGCATAACATCGTTGACTTCAGACGGAGTAAAGATATCTACAGAGTATTCTGACTTGGCCTTTTATCGAAATAACAAAAGCTTGTTTAGTGTCGTCAGAGAGCATGCATTTAACTAGATGGAGCTATAAGTTTTATATGACATTATTCACACTGCTCGTTCCAGATAAAATTCACGTTAAAGTTAAAAAATATATTGGTTTTGACAGCTTTGGACCGGCTCGGGTAAAATTTTCTATGAAATTTGACAGTTCAACTGTTGCGAAAGAATAACTGTCAATTTTCTTTATGTTACATTCTGACATCTGTAATTTGCTTGTTACACGATGCCCATGGGCTGCCAACTGCTCACGTACTGTATTTGAATTTCATGTACCTAAAATAAGTTTCGAACATTCGATATTTGAATTCGTTTGTCACAGCACAGCGGCACAACCCCGTGTGTTGTTGGCGTTCTTATTATACAACATTCGATATTTGATAGCTGTAGTGGTCACTCACTACTATGTAGACTACACGACTATTCGCAATATACGTCCGTCGTAGATAAATTAGAATGCACTGGCTCCAATCTCTTCCACATTCTAACGCAAAACATACGATTTCCAATTACCTGTCCATACTCGTTTTATACAGAGCAATTCACATGCGCTTTTAATTCAAAACGCATAAAAGTGCCAATGAAATTCAAGCCTACATTACGTGAAGTTTGTTTGGTTGAACGCGATAATCTCGAAAATTACTGGTCCGATTAGAAAAATACTTTAGTTTTGGATAGCCTATTTATTAAGGAAGGCTATAAGCTATATTTAATTACGCTACAACCCACAGGAGCGGAGCTATGAATAAAACCAATCATCTTTCCATACTTGTTTGATCAGTGCAATTCTCATGCGCTTGTAATACAAACGCATAAAAGTGGTCATGAAAATGCAAGCTTACATTAAGGCATCGGTAGACTTTTAATACTTGTTTCAATGTATCTGTTCCCATATGAGATTGCGTAAAGATAGAACTTAATTATCCTCATCTTTCCTTTCATTTTTACCGACTTCTGAAGGAAAGAGATAACTGTATGATTGATCTGTTGCGTTCGGCCTATTTTTATGTAAGTTTTGATGGATTTTTTAGAACTGGTTCCAGTCTAAAATCTGCAGCAGTATATTAGCTATTATTTTTGTATTTGTTTTGATGCTGGAGGTTTAAAATAACTGTCTCTTTGTTTTCAATTATGAATTTAATAGACTACGACATCATTTATATGATTACATCATTTATATGTAACGATAATACTCGTTCAAATTACCTATATTTTATCGAGTAGGTCTTAACGATACATATAAATTAAGTTCTTTTTTTTTCTACTTTAGACTAAGCATTGTCATACAACGTGGCAATACCGCCAGCCTTCTGGGCACGTTACCCGCGGTCAACATCGATGCGGACGTATTTTTTGACACCTGAACTTTTTATAAGATCTGTTTTATTAATAAGTTTGTATTATGCTTTTATTTGATGTATATAAAGTTAGGTATTTATTTAGTTTCACGAATATATTAATATAATGAAGTCGTTACATAATATTAACTTCACCAGAATCCTTATAGAAGTTTGTTCGGAATCAATACGGAAACATGTTTTTACTAAAAGGTACGAAAAAAAAAGGTTTTTTTAACAAATTAAACATTTAAATCAGTGAGTTTGTTCGTAAACACTGGTTGTTGTAATGGATAATTTTATTAAATTTATCATGACATGATAAGTCAAATTGTCAACACAACTAAGTAAAAAACTTGTACCCATAAGCCATCGCATATAACTGTATTAGAGTTACAAAGTAACTGTTTCCACTTTATGATCGGCTCCAGATCTCAAAGGAGTTAATGCGTTATTCGTTTTAGTTTAGCACCACTATATTCTAGTTATTTGCATAATTTATAGACATAGTCGCGTTGATATACTAGCTTTGAAACTGGATGTGTGGGACACTTGAGGATGAAGAGATCGGTGACTGAGATGTATCGTCGTGAATTCGTTTTAGAATAATTATATAGAGGTGGTAGGACTATGGTGTGGAAAGTTCCGGATAGGTCTTATCCGACCCATAAAATATAACCTGACCAAATTTGAAAGTGATACAAGTTACACTTGGAAAAAGAAAACAGCTGTCACTTTTATTTATGTGCGTTTTATGTTTATTCTGCTTAAGGATATCTAATACCTGGCAAATTGGGGCTAACTGTAAAACATGCGAAAGCTAGTATTAGATTGCCGATAACTGAACGAATCTTTCTTTTTCGTACGACGTATTCAATTTCAAATCATTTATTTATTAAAATATAAAGATTCATACATTCATTGAATTAAAAATATTATTATACTATTTATTATGACATATTGTTTCTGTAATTTATTCCATTTCATTATACCTACATAATTTTACCCAAAATCCTCCGTGTACATGTTACATGCTGCCTACAACAGTGGTTTACATACGGGCTGTCGAGTATTTGAGTGAGTACAGCCAGCATGCTGTTGGTGCTCCCGCGCACACGTCGTACCAATGAAGCGCCTCGTTTACGCATTTTGGCGTAGAAACAGTCTACACGCGCATCGGCAAACATTGTCGACGTACCTCAAAGCGGGGGAAAATATAATATAAATATAAATATGAACATCCGAAACCCGCAAAAAATTAAGAAGCGTCGCTATGTCTGAGGACCACAATTTTTAAATAATCTGTCATTTCAGGGTCTAATTTTATCACCAAACCAGAGCAAAGTAGTGCAAGCATCTTTATTTGGCGGCAGGTTAAAAGTCGGCCGGTGATCTTATTTCGAAGCTCCACCACCATCAAAACAGATTTATAAAAATTGTTATTAAGTAATATGTACTTGGATTTTATTAAAATAATAATACATTAACTTTTAGTTTTAGTCGAAAATCACGTCTACAAATTGATACCGGAAACGACAGTAACAAATAAATAATGAAATCATTCAGATATTCTAGCTCAGAAATAGAAAGTGATAATCTGTGAAGATTGAAAGAGAAACTAGAAAATAGGTTTGCGGTTACATTTTATTAAATTAGTCTTTATTCAAAGATTTTTAAATCTAATATGCTTTTCTATTTGATCTACTATAATTTAATCTATTTTGAGGTAATCTTTTAGTAATGGATTTTCATGAAAACTTAGTGAAAGAATTATTATGTCTGAAGTACTGTCTGTGACGGTATCTGCATATAATAAAATAACGGATGACATTGACGTCACGTCAAGAAGTGACACACTCGTTACTGATATTAAAGAGCGTTAAATCGCGATAGCGAAGTGTTTACAGCAAGTGTTCATAAATACTACTGCCAAGACGCTACCGTTAGACAGCTATTTGCCAGGCAATACCACCGAGCCTTTTCGGAAGATTCTCCCTTTGTGGTGAAGGAACATCACTAACCGTTTCTCTTCACTGGCTACTGTCAAACTCGCTTTTTAGAAAGCAATATATTTTTTTAAAGATACCATGTTAAAATAGATTTATAAAATATTAAAGTTGAAAAATTAAGAATCCAGCAGGACTCGAACCTGCACCCCCTGGGTATACGCCCCAAGTGCTTTGCCAATTCAGCTATGGATTCGTATGCTGCCGGACTCGAAATTTCTCAACTCTTTTTGTGCCAGCTTTTAGCTAGACGAACCTTATTTGGTTTTAGCGCCATCTATGTGATGTGATAAGTGAATAGTGACTTATCTATATATATCTATTATATATTATATTACTAACAAAAAGGCATAGCAAAGCTAAAATTTGCTTTAAAAATATTACAAGTATTTGATAAAAATGCGTCATCTCTTGACTGTAACAGTGTTGATCTTAATTCAAACTTACAGTATGTAACTTACTTATCACATCACATAGATGGTGCTAAAACCAAATAAGGTTCGTCTAGCTAAAAGCTGGCACAAAAAGAGTTGAGAAATTTCGAGTCCGGCAGCATACGAATCCATAGCTGAATTGGCAAAGCACTTGGGGCGTATACCCAGGGGGTGCAGGTTCGAGTCCTGCTGGATTCTTAATTTTTCAACTTTAATATTTTATAAATTACAAAAAGGCATAGCAAAGCTAAAATTTGCTTTAAAAATATTACAAGTATTTGATAATAAATATAGTTTAAAAAAACTAAAAAAACACGCTTTTAAAGCACATCAAACTAAAAAGTGAAAAATAATTCTTATTATAACCTGAAAATAATAATAAACGAAAAATACTAGTACTATTGTGAAAAAAAGCGTGGGTCGCTCGATAGACGAAAAATATGGCACAGAGCGCCCCACGCTTTTTTTCACAATAGTACTAGTATTTTTCGTTTATTATTATTTTCAGGTTATAATAAGAATTATTTTTCACTTTTTAGTTTGATGTGCTTTAAAAGCGTGTTTTTTTAGTTTTTTTAAACTATATTTATTTTTCACTTTTTAGTTTGATGTTATTTAAAAGCGTGTTTTTTAGTTTTTTTTTAATCCTGGCGATCCTAATCAGGATAATGAGATAAATTTATGAAATTATTATATTGTCGCTGATTCTTTACAAGTGTAGAAAGTTTGAATTAAATCTGTCCGTTTAAAGTGGGTCAAAATCGAGTCCAAAGGAGTCGGTTACATACAAACAAACAAACAAACAAACAAACAAACATACAGGTGAAGCTAATATAAGCGTGTTAAAAATGCGTCATCTCTTGACTGTAACAGTGTTGATCTTAATTCAAACTTACAGTATGTGAATAGTGACTTATCACATCACATAGATGGCGCTAAAACCAAATAAGGTTCGTCTAGCTAAAAGCTGGCACAAAAAGAGTTGAGAAATTTCGAGTCCGGCAGCATACGAATCCATAGCTGAATTGGCAAAGCACTTGGGGCGTATACCCAGGGGGTGCAGGTTCGAGTCCTGCTGGATTCTTAATTTTTCAACTTTAATATTTTATAAATTACAAAAAGGCATAGCAAAGCTAAAATTTGCTTTAAAAATATTACAAGTATTTGATAAAAATGCGTCATCTCTTGACTGTAACAGTGTTGATCTTAATTCAAACTTACAGTATGTGAATAGTGACTTATCACATCACATAGATGGCGCTAAAACCAAATAAAGTTCGTCTAGCTAAAAGCTGGCACAAAAAGAGTTGAGAAATTTCGAGACCGGCAGCATACGAATCCATAGCTGAATTGGCAAAGCACTTGGGGCGTATACCCAGGGGGTGCAGGTTCGAGTCCTCCTGGATTCTTAATTTTTCAACTTTAATATTTTATAAATTACAAAAAGGCATAGCAAAGCTAAAATTTGCTTTAAAAATATTACAAGTATTAAAATAGATTAATAAATGTGACAATTTTTATAATTTTATTACAGAAAATCGCAAATGCTCAAGGCTTATATATTATATGATATGTAGCGTTTTGTCATGTTTCTCCATATTATAATAAAAATATGCCAAAAACGCGACAAAATCTATTTCGCATTAATGACGCCATGCTAGCCCCTCTGGAGATCAATGTAGACATGTCCTAACGTTAAGATCACTAAAACCAGTCAATCTTCTAAAACTTCTACTGAAAATCTCAAAACATATATCCCAACGATTCCCAGTAACATAATACCGCATAACAGTACCCGACAATATTATAACAGTACCGGCACACAAGAACGTTAATGCTAGAAGGCGTATGTCCAATTTAACATATCGCTCGACGGGCTATATCTCTCGGGCGACAGGCGACAGAGGCAAGGTGCGTAGGCCGGCGTAACGGACGCGGTAGTAGCGGCTAAAGCGGCTAAATCAACCATTGTCTGATTGGGTGTAGCCGCATTCTAAGGAATAGGTGTGGAGAGGAGAGGCTAGTGCATATTTGGAAAGGAGTTGAAACGGCCTAAAGCTATCTTTGAAGGTTTTAATGGAGCTTACCACCGTCTCTTTTTAATCAGCCACCAAAAAAGTAGTGCTTGTAATGGTTGAGTTTCAGGTGATGGTGAGATCAGGTCCTGAAATTATTGTCTCATATAATAATTTGTAGATATGTCACTACATTTAAAGACTGTGATATCGGACTCCGGATTGTGTCCTATGTGCCAGTAATTTCGGGGTCGCCATAACAGTGTAAACATTACTATTTAGCGGGCTAGCGACAAGTTAAGTGTGAGATGGTGGTGCTTCTTTTTTGACATGTTAGGAGTCTTCAAGAGATGAATTAGGTATACAGAAGTAAAAGGAGAAAATTGGGAGAAAAAATAATTATAATAATGGCACCATCCAGCTCCACAGCACCTATCGTCTTGTAGAGCACACGTTGGCTGAACACGCGGTCGCGTGTCCGCGCTCCCGCTGGTATATATCGGCCATAACTCGCAGCACCGTTGCCCGTGCGCGGGAGTCCCGCCGTGTCGATTATACTCGTACGTTCGTACACACAATTAAACCTCATAAAACCTATGATCGCCTGGTACTTTGTAGCTGTTTATTACCTGCGTTCGCAAGAGGTTGCAATGTTTATGGAGTTAGCTCCGTTTAGTCTTAACTTATAGTTGATTTTGGCGTATACAACTGTTTTAATAGCAGTTTTTCCAACTGAAATATAAGTAGGCCTTCATAACTTGCAGTACCTATACTGCCCGTGCGCGGGCGTCCGTCCGTGTCATTATGCTCGTTCGTTCGTACACACAATTTTTATTTAAGTTTACCTGATAAATCCTATGATCGCCTGGTACTTGGTATTTTTTTCATGATGGATTGCCTTGGTGTAAAATACTGCTTCATCTTGTTGAAGATGCCGAGCCTTTTTGCGGCCAGCTGAGCTTTCAATTCGATGTGTGAGCGACAAACCGAAAAGCTCTAGATGATTGGTGATTTCATTTGAATTCAGATTGGAAGGGATACATCTCGGAAAGTAGGTAGTAGATGGAATGGACTCCGTTTAGCAGAGATAAGACACGCCTGTAGCTGTTTTTAAACTGAAATTGCAAGAGATTGCAATGTTTATGCGGTGGATTGCTTTTATAGACCTGTATTGATTTTGGCGTATGTGATGTATTTTTACGTGAGTGTTTGATCTATTTTCACTAAATTGGATTTTATTGCGACGTTTACTTTTTTAATTTCCTGATGTTTCAAATCCTTCGCAGCATCCGTGATCACTAGTGAACAGGGAAGCCTCAGCGTTTCCCTTTTCCTTAATTATTTAGGATTGAATTTTATGTATTTATTGATTATATACTAATTGATGTTGTACCTAATAGCAATAGGTCACTGTTTCTTTTATAATACACAAATATTCTTTTTATTTTTTTATTGATTATTTTTATAGCATTTAGCTATGCTTAGCAAATTATACTAGGTATTCTTCTTAAGATAGGAATAAATAGATGAACGTGACGTCACGAAATGACGTATCATACAGTTGAGAAATTTAGGGTAGTGTTAAGAGGCGACCGTAGCTGGATGGCTAAAGCCGCTGCCCGGTGTGCAGTAAGGTCGCAGGTTCAAATCCTGCCGGTCCCATATCTTTTTCAACTGTTTCTTAGTATAATTTGCTAAGTATAGCTAAATGCTATAAAAATAATCAATTAGAAGTTAAAATATCGTACACGTTCATCGTTACAACATTTGAGCTGAATGTAACTTCGCCATGTTGGTTTGTATCCTACTTAAGATAGAAAAAAATGGATTAACGTGACGTCACGAAATGACGTATCATACAGTTGAGAAATTTAGGGTACTGGTAAGAGGCGACCGTAGCTGGATAGCTAAAGCTGCTGCACGGGGTGCAGTAAGGTCGCAGGTTCAAATCCTGCCGGTCCCATATCTTTTTCAACTGTTTCTTAGTATTCTTTTCTAGTTTTCACCGAGACACCTGTTAAGAAACCAAGATATTCACTATTAATTACGATATTTTCATGCTTTTATTATTAACCACTGTATATTTTAAACAGGTTCCTGTCCATAAAACCAAGATTATCTTAATATCAATCCACTTTGCACTTAGAAGTGCAAACTATAATAAGATAAAAAGTGCCGATGTAAAAATGACTATAATCCTCGATATTAATGCGCGTAACCAGTTTAATTACAATTTTAAAATACTGCACTATCTCATATCAAAGGATAACAGTTATATGGAGCTTCTGTAATCTCGCCGCTAGGAAATCATGCGAGCAAGTTCTGTATGTAAATTCTAATAGATCAGGAGCCCATGGGCGGCCGATTTACGTCATACGTAACATAGGTAGGAACGATCCCGGAATCTGGAATATAGATCGTGATGGCTTTGGGAAATATTAAAAAGTTGTAAAAAGTAAAGTCACTGTATAAAGCGTTATTATTGGATACGTTGTTCATGATCATTGTAAGTATCAGCCTCTACCATTGGCAAACAATTATTATGGTTTTAACGCCAGACAGATACCTCTAAACTTTCAAACATTGAGGGTGTTTGATTCCTGCCTTCACCATCAACAAAATAATTTCAAAAATTACGATTCATGCTAGAACGTACTTTTCTTACGACTTTTTAAAATATTTCTCAAAGTAACCCTGATCCAAATTCCATATTCGATGGTCGTGTTTTCCTATGTTAGAGGCACACACAGTTTAACTTTCAGAAAAACGTAGGTAGGCAGCCACGGGCTCTCACCCTATAAGTTAATGAAAGAAAGCTTATCAAAAAGTCGTAAAAAGCATATAAATGTATGAATATTCAGTACTAAAGGGCCATTTCAATTAAGAGTAGGAAGGCTATAGGCGCGGCAAACAACAATAAGATAAGAT
The DNA here is from genome assembly GCA_905147285.1 of Hypena proboscidalis. NCBI lineage: Eukaryota > Metazoa > Arthropoda > Insecta > Lepidoptera > Erebidae > Hypena > Hypena proboscidalis. Next base: position 6,210,405 of record LR990143.1, read on the forward strand.
CTGTTATGAAATCTTACATATTAAAGGTGCCGCTACATTTGCGACGAATTTATTAATGTCTTTTGCATTATGCTTGCAAATAGCAATTTGTTGAAGAAGAAAAAGAAAAAGGCTCTAAATATGCCTCGTATAATAGTACAAATTTCGAGAAAAATATGTCATGTACTAAGAAACAGTTGAAAAAGACATGGGACCGGCAGGATTTGAACCTGCAACCTTCTGCACATCGGGCAGTCGCTTTACCAACCAGCTACAGCCTCTTGCCAGGACTCTAATTTTCTCAACTATATGTTACGTCATTTCGTGACGTCACGTGCATAATTTGCTAAGCATAGCTATATAAAATAACAATAAGAAGTTTAAATATGTAATGGTTATGGCTTCGCGTGAATTTAGCATTTTATCTAAGCTCCAATTAGCTATTAAAATAAGGTTCTACAATATTACTGCGAATGGGGCATAGCACACTAGCACCTTGACATCTAGAAAGAAGAAAGAAAGGAAACAGGTTTTTATTTGCCTTACAACTATAAAACAGTACAACAAAAAATAAAAAACAACTATAAAAAATAGGTGTAAGGAAAACAGTGGTGGTTGCTCAGCTTGGATGCTGTGGAGTCTTACATTGCTGTAAGAGTTCCACAGAGCTGGTTGTCAGTAACCACCACGGTAGACGACAGGAACAGGAAAACAGCGATATTATAAATAGTACAAAAACAAGAAGTGATACATGTAGCGATACTATGCAACGCATCCACAATCGCCAAAAAAATATTTGTAAATACTAGCTGACCCGACAGAACACGCGTTCTGTCAATGTTATGTCAAACCCCAGCTAAGGCTACATTAGCAAATTAACATGGTGGTTAAGTATTCTTAAATTTTCTTATTTTCCGCTCAATTTCAAATATTTTTCTTTCTTAAGAACCATCTCCAGGCAATGACAAACACAACAAAAATATAAACACCGTTATCGGTCCTTCCATTCACGCCTGATGCCGCGACCAGGAGTAATAGAGATTCCTAGTTATATATACAGATTAAGCTTTTATCGATTGTAGATTTTCATAGGCTGTTGATGTCGCCAAATAGAAGTATTCTTAAATTTGATTTTTAATTTATTTTATATATTTTTCTTTATATATCACTTGTCATCTGAGGTTCCAGCTGAAAATCAACGTTGCCTAATTTTTAACAATGTGTTGAGCTGTGGCCTTTTAGGCACCATCATAGCATATCAAGTCTGAGACATAAACTGATTTGCAACCTGTGTATAAAGGCACTTTATTTTTTTGTTGTTTATAATTGTTCTGTATATTTTTATTTGTAAGTTTCTAAATTTGTTATATTATTTTGATTTTAATTTTAATATTGATGGTAAAAAAAAAAAAGTAATAAGTTTAAGCAGTACCTCCTAATTATTGACGGCAGCCAGGTTAAAAGTGAGCCAAGCTGTTGATGCTTTATTCCACTTGACTTACACTTACTTAGTTCTTCTAAAAGTGGAGTAAATGTGGCAGCCCCTTTATACTACAGGGGCAACTTAGTATCTAGCATCGCGCCGCGCCCCGGCGCCGCTCGTACAAATCCTTAATTAAGTGTAAACGACGGAAAACGCTACAGTTGTGTAAAGCGAATGTGTATCTCTTGTACAATCTATTGGTAATTATTGATACCATACCATGCAGAATTGTAATGGTTTCCTGCTTTTTGGCTATGATTAGTCGTTATTAGGAGGAGTTTTTGTGGATAAGTGTTCATTTCATTCTTCTTCTTCGAGTTTCCATAACATAGGAAAACCTAGTTTGGAAACCTCTGTGTAAAAGCAATGTTTGTTTCTTTTTTGGTTTACAACCTTTTTTTTTTTCACTTTGATCCCCGAGTTCAATGCTGAACTCGCTGAGCTCTCTCTCATTCAACCTTTGAACAGGACAGTAAGCTTGAATACCCGGGTGCACACTGAACCGATCGATCATCGGGTTAAGCAATGCTTACCGCGGTCGGTTTTGGGATGGGTGACCATTTTAACATATCGAGTTCTGTATGTTAAGCTGTCAGTCCCGGTTGTCATTTGTCTTGATTTTTGTGTCTTCACCGATGACGTTCGTAGCGTGAAGTACAATGATAGAAAATCCGACAACTAGTTCTGACTAAAAGTGCCGTGACGTACATACTGGGGTTGCGGAAGTCTGATATCGCTATAATTATGTAAAATACTTACATTTAGTGCACGTGTGGTGTAGTGGTTTAAGCGGTCGCCTCGCAGCTCTCCACTGCACTGGTGTTGTGGGTTCGATTCGATCCTCTTTGTGTAATTTGCAAATATTTGTTCTGAGACTGGGTGTGCTTGATTGAGTGAATGTGTGTATTTGGCCTTGTCATTGGGACCATTCATGTCTAATATCCAGCGCTGCGCTTGGCAAAACACACCTGAAATTAAAAGAAAACAGGTGAGTCATTCTTATCCCATTGAAATAAGAAATCTCCTAGTCCAAAAACGGGCACAGCGACGAAAGTGGCAGCAAACGAGATATCCGCCAGATAAAACCCTATTGAATAACCTGACAAAAAAACTCAGTAAAGCAATACAGGCATTTAATGACGAAACCACAAGTACCTACCTCAGACAACTAACAAGCTCTAAGGCGACAGATTACTCTCTATGGAAAGCTACAAAACATGTTAATAAACCCATTGTTCATGCTTCTCCTATCAAGCAAATTAATGGACAGTGGGCCTCAAGTAACCAACAAAAAGCATCAAGATTCGCAGATCATCTGGAACAAATTTTTCAACCAAATGATGAAGAAATTGATGAAGATATTTTGTTTGACAAAACATCAGCAGATGAATTAGAAATTAAACTAGTCACGCCAAAAGAGGTTTACTTTGAGATAAAACATCTAGCCCACAAGAAATCACCTGGATATGATCTTATAACGGGTGAAGTGCTTCAAAATCTTCCTCGAAGAGCTATTGTCAAACTAACTACGCTAATCAATGCTACGTTCAGATTAAAACATGTATCAACAATCTGGAAAGTTGCTGAAGTGATAATGATACCCAAGCCAGGGAAACCACCACATGAGGCTGCGTCATACAGACCTATATCGTTTCTACCAATTACCTCAAAACTACTAGAAAAGCTTCTATTGAGACGATTGAAGCCTCTTATAGAAGAACGAGAATTGATTCCTGACTACCAATTTGGATTCAGAGCTAACCACTCTACAGTTGATCAAATTCATCGTATCACCAATACTATAGAAAAGGCTCTAGAAGAAAAGAAAGTCTGTTCTACAGTTTTCCTGGACGTAGCACAAGCGTTTGACAAAGTGTGGCATGTAGGTTTAACTTTTAAGTTAAGAAAGATGCTTCCAAGACAGTTTGTTGAGTTACTGGAATCATACCTTAAAGAAAGGATGTTTAGAGTAAGACAAGAAGATGCGTATTCGCAACTGACGCCAATAAAAGCTGGAGTACCACAGGGAAGTGTCCTTGGTCCCGTGCTGTACCTACTGTACACCTGTGATATTCCAGAGCTAGAAAATAATATAATTGCCACATTCGCGGATGACACAGCTATCATGGCTACAGGAGTCACTCATGCAGAAGCTGTGGAAAAGGTTCAAGCTGCCGTCAATACCATTGTTTACTGGACAAAGAAGTGGCGTATAAAACTAAATGAATCCAAATCGATACATATAGACTTTACTAACAAAAAGGCCAACTATCAACCGGTATATCTGAATCACCTTATAATACCGTATGCGAACTCAGCCAAGTACCTTGGTATGACACTAGACGCAAAACTTCGCTGGAAGGCTCATGTCAAAAAGAAACGCAGTGAGTTGGAACTTCGCTATAGAAAAATGTACTGGTTGCTGGGTAAATATTCTACGTTGTCGGTGCATAACAAAATACTTATTTATAAACAAGTCCTCATGCCAGTGTGGACTTATGGTATACAGCTCTGGGGCTGTACCAAACCAAGTAACATCCAAATAATCCAAAGGTTCCAGAATAAAGTATTAAGGGGAATTGTGAATGCACCCTGGTACATCAGAAATGAGGATCTCCATCGTGACCTGAAGGTGAACCTTGTCGCCAGTGTAATACAACAGTATGCTGAAGCTCATGAACGACGACTTTTTCAACACGTGAATGTCGAGGCCATCCAGCTCCTTGACACCACAGACATAGTTAGAAGACTTAAAAGGACGAAACCTTTTGAGCTAGTTCAGTGAAATTAGTGATTCAAGTGGTTTAGTGCTACCTTAAAAGAACACAAGAACAAAGTGTCATTTTCGATAATAGAGACAATAAGATAGGTGTTAATGGACACATTCTTAGCATAAATTAATTTAGTAGCTTAGGTCAAAATTAAATTACTCATTAGTCTCTAATGTTATATCTAGACTAGATTGTAATCTTTATGACGTATCTAATTGCTTAGAAACGTCATTAAAAAAAAAAAAAAAAAAAAAGAAATTGGGACCATTGGATAGTGTAATTGCTTCTGGCGTTCTATCTAATGTAAATAATCTAAATTATTATTCTTACAGATATGGCTGAATTTAGTCAAACAACGTCATTAAGAAAAGAAGTATGAAATAGGCTTTGAATTTGCGAAGATACCAACTAAAACTATCTAAATTACTATGCCGAATTCGTGTCCCACATAACACGACCTCTACAATTAAGTTTACGAACCACAGCAAAGGAGATATTTACATAATAAACGTTTGATACGCAATTATACGCCCGCATGTGGTGACGCTAATTCTAAATGAATATTCGTTTAGTTTGATCAACCTCCATTACTCCATATTGGATTATAGAATTTATGATAGTTAGAAGGTGTCAGAGCCGAATGCGGAAGATAAAAGCTGCGCGTATAGTCACTCACACACCAACAATATTACTGTCAAATATATTGCATTTTGACTGGTTTTGTGTGCTTTTTGTAGTCAAAGCTATTAAGAGTATTGATAGTGTGCGGGTCGCTAATAGATTAATCATCAAAAAAATTGAGATTCCGTCATTAAATTTAAGAGTATTTTTTTATTATAAGGCCCATTTTGACCCATTTCTGATAAGGTTTCAAATTAAGTGCTACTTTATTCTATAAATTTATATATTTAATCCGTCAAAAAAGTTCAAAATAGGCTACCAGTCTAGATCTGGTTAGTTTTAGTAGCTAGTTACTAGCTAATATCACGCTTAAGTTTCGAGACAATTTCATAGTTTCCATAAGGTCAAACTTGGGTAAATCCACTGAATATATCACAAACATACTATTATCTAAGCTTCAGTAGCAAAAAACAAACATTCCCACACCACCTATCGCAATAAACATCACCCACAACACTAAACAACCGATTGACTCGAAATCGATCCCTATTATGTAAAAATGGCGGTGGTCGCCACAACATTCGTTCGGCATAGCTTAACACGACAGGCACCATAACTTCTCTCTAATGGAGTCTGCAACACGCACCAGCAACACATCACCCTGGGACAGACAGACGGACTGATCCTGCCATGTTAGGAAATACAGATGAATATAAACTTTATTGTTATGGGATAAGATTTGAATTTCAATGGTGCTGCGGTTGGGAGAGGTTAGGGAGATGGTACACTGTCTACCAAGAAACTACTAAGTCTAGAATTACTTCTGAAGAAAGCTACTTTTTTAGCTATGAGTTATTGAAAGAGTCAGAGGGAAACTAACTACACTGCAATTCGCCTCTTCGCTCCTGTGGGTTGTAACAGAGGTTGTTCAGTTTAGACTAAAAAAATAAAAAATAATCATGAATCCTTTAGATTCAGAAATTACTTTCGCCGGCATCGCTTCATGGTAGATATTTCACAAATTCCGACAAAGCTTTTCGCTTCAACATTTCTTATACGAACTTCTTAAGAATGGAACGCCATGCCCGAGTCTGTGTTTCCGCACGAGTACAATCTGAGTGTCTTTAAAGCAAGAGTAAATAGATATTTCATAGGTAAGCGTGCTCCTCCGTTATCGCTTACCATCAGGTAAAATCGTAGTTAAACGCGTGCCTATCCACTATAGTGTGATAACAGAACTAAGACTTGAAATTACGTGGATAATGTTGAGGTTTTAGGGTTTACGAGAGCTTTTATTGGTAATAAAAGAGATTTTCTGTGCACAAAACAAACTTCTATAATTTTACGATCACATAGACACAGTATAAATATGTACAAACAGTACGGAAACTGCCTTCAAACGTGCGAAACGGCACGCACACATAAACATGCACACCGACGAGACGCCTCAGCGGTTGTCGCGGTGCTCTCAGTAGCGAGTGCCGCTTAGGGGTCTCGTCGGTAAAACGAACGTTGTCAATACCATTGACAATATAATATAGAAACTTATATCATTAATATACAAACAGGTTGTATCAAATACAATTATTTCTATATTCAACAGATAAAGTCCCAAGTTTAGTCCCACGGTGAGTGTAAACACTCCGTTCTCTTGCTGAGCGTGTGCCCGCGTCACATCTCACTCGTCAATGCCGTCGCATATTTCTGCCTCGAGATGAAGTCACAAATCTACGACGATATATCTATCTACTCCATACATACCTGACTGCATAATGTACCATTTAAAAACTAGGTTAATACCACGCTTATTTTATACATTATAATATTAGAATGGATAGGATACGATGTGAAGTATAAACTGTGTGGGATTTGGATATTGTATGCAAAATGGCGTTTGTTTTATGAGGATAGAGAGCAGATTTAATGTGTGTTTCATATCGGTTGAGCTTTTGTAATGAAGCTCGGAGTAAGAACAATCACTGTCCGAGCTTCACCTGGCTACCAAAGAAGTGCTTGCGTTCGTGTGCCGATTTGCTTATATATTATTATATCAAAATCCTCTGAAATGTACTTTACAGTACTTAGGTGTCGTCAGCGCGTCTAACCGAGGCAACTCGTTCTCGAAATGCTGGCTTATATTTTGGCCAGCGACTTAGTATAGTACCTTCTGACAGTGGTTTAGGTTAAGTTCTTAGACTGGTTTAATTTAAGATCCAAAATGTATTTATCTTTAAACTAGCTGACCCGGCGAACTTCGTACCGCCTTAGCGTAAATTTTATGCACTACTTTATTTTGTATAGCTGACCTATCTTATGTATGCGTACCTATTAAATTTGAACTGGAATCTATAATATCCTCCATATAAAAATGAATACCTATTTTCCTGGTCTCGTCATACCTGAGAAGGTCTTTACTAATTTTATTAAATAAAAAACAAAATATATATTTCCAGAATAATGTTTATTCCGTAGGGTTTAATAATATCACTTATATTTTTACAGATTTTTTTTTCCGTAAGAACCTTGTGCAGAGTATTAGAAAACTACAAAAAAAAAATCAGCCAAATCGATCAAGCCGTTTTCATGCTATGTCGTGAAAACGGAAAATGGGTTTCATTTTCATATATATAATATTATGATGTTATGTCTATAATTTTTTTTTTCATAGACAAACTTACTTCGACCATTTATACTGTAAGCAAGAATGTCATAACCTCCTTAAAAGTAGTGAACTATATTAATTATTTTCCAACTCTGACAGCAGGTATACTTCTTCATTTCATTACAGGTTCAAGAACAATTTTTACGTTGCTTAGGAGGCAAAACACATGTCACTTCTATTTTTATTTCCTACCCTCAAAAGACTAACTGAACCACTCCTAGGAGACAAAGGATGGTGTACGGGAATGTCTTAAAGTTATATCTACTTTCAAAAGAAATATTATCATCAAGTAGAATAAAACAACTTTTAAGTAGTCAAGTGAACGGCATTATTAACTGTACTTGAAATATCCATAAAGTATGAACGGATTAGAATATCGAGCATCTAAAGAGGCTAACATATTCCATATTAAATTCAGTCTCCGTCCTACGTTCAATATAAATTACTTTATAATTCCGTTCGAGGGAATAAAGAAAATTGATACGTTTTGAATACATTCAAAATAATGTTTGAATAAACAATGATTTTCTGCCTCGATGGTCTAGTGGTTAGCGTATACGTCTCTCACCGCGAGGTCTTGGGTTCGATTCCCGGGTCGAAATTTACAATAGCAGTACGGAGTTGGATTTGTGCTCGGTGGATGGCGATAGGCTCCCCCCCGATCCCATGAACAAATTAAAAACATTACTTACAGTTTCTTAGCTTTCCGTCAGCAAAACAACCTTTAAAGTCTAGAAGCCGAGTATATTATTATTAGCGTACCTACTAACCGATTTCGTTTAACTTAATTGTCGATTTTATCTATTTCCCTAGTAAAGTGGCCATAACTCTAAGTTCTCACACGGAGTGGACATGCTATGTTAAGTGCAGGGCTTATATTAAAAGGGAACTATCGATAGCGTATTTTCAGTACAAACGCAAACGGATTGTTACTTAATGACTTTAATATTAAGTCTTTATCTATTTTTATAGACACATCTTTGCTTAACACAACAAATTGGCCACGGACAAACTAAAATGCATTAGGCGTTTTAGTTTGTCCGTGCCTAATTTGTCAAAATTATAATTTAAATTTTTCAGTTTGTATGTGAATTAATTAATGATTAAAACAATTTTGATGAAATGGGCACACACAAACATGCAAATTATACTACATGATTTGAGCTTTAGCTGGCTATTTAAAGCGACTGCCCGGTGTGCAGAAGGTTGCAGGTTCAAATCCTGCAGGTCCCATAATTTTCTTAACTGTTTCTTAGCATGCTATTTAGTGTTTTACAAAGAATTTGACTATTAAATAAATAAATAAATATCGCCCAACTTACACACAACGCCATCTAGTCCCAAACTAAGCAGAGCTTGTACTGTGGGTACTAGAATAACTGATACTAATGCATCTATTTAATCATCTTTTAAATAGATAAATACTTTATAATATTAAACTTACCACCTTTGATATATCGATTACGTCGTACTGAAAATAAACAGTCGATTGTTCCGTCTTAAACTCAGAATTATCTGCGCAGTCATAAAATGCGTAAGTATTTAGGACACCGGCTTTATTGTTTGCTGTTCAAACTTCGTAACCAGTGTGATGGAGGATTGTTGCGAAAGCTGCTAACTATTTTCATTACTTAGTGTAATGTTGTATGGGCTTTTTTTGGGCATGAGCTCAAAAAACTAAAGCTGTGTCTCATTCTCCTCAAAAATAATAATACACTAAACCCCAATTTCGCAAGTGTTAGATAAACCCTTTTATTTTATTTAATGCATTAAAAAAAAACAAATCATTTATTTTCATAGGCCCCAGGAGGCGCTTAAACACGTCAAAACATTACAAAAAATGATATAAAAATAAATAGTAAATAATGCTAAATTATACTAATTACAATGATTTGAAAAACTTGGGCTTAGATTAATTTTAATCAAACTGTTTAAATTCAAATTAAAATCAATCTAAGTACCAGCTCCGATGGGTATTGCATTATGAGAAGAGCTGGTGAGAAACTCATGTGCACCATCTTTTAAAATGAAAACTATAACAATAAGTAGGTATACATAACAAAAAGTCACATAAGTCACATTATGTTTAGGTTCCATGCGATAGGGGTAAGCCTACCGACATCCACCGGGCACAATGTCAACTCCGTGCTGCTATTGTGAATACTCGAGAATCGAACCCGAGGCATACACTAACCACTAGACCGTCGAGACAATATCGAGCACAAAAATTTTAACCTACGATGATTATAACTATATTTAACAATTATTTACAATAAAATAAATTTTCTAATTAATATTAAATTAATTAATTATATCTAAGTTAATAAAAATAAAAAATAACATATAACTATTTACAAATTTACAGGTAAGGTCATAGAATTCATCCGCATCGACCTCGACTGCAGGGAACGTGTTCAGAAGGCTGACAGCATTGCCACGTTGAATGGCAATGCTGATTCTTTGAGCCAAGTAAAAGCTAGCCTTCCGATCACGTGAAACGCCGATTAACCGCTTAGAAATATCTTTAAATAATAAGCGGGCACTCAGACCCCATGAACCTAGCGTCTCGACCCCAATATAATAATTTATAATTTTATTATAATTATAATTTTATCTACATTATAATCTACCTCATACTTGAGTCTGTCTACTGACCTGTTTTACAAATTAGTTTCAAAATTATAATACGATTCAAGCTGACGCCAAGATGTGCAAAAGTCGTGCTGTTTCAAGTGTTGCCAAATTGCACAGTTGTGGAAATGTGCCTAATTCTACAGAATACAGTGCGCAGGAGTTTTCTATTAGCAAATGCGGTTTAAGGGTCGGGTTATGGTGGATAAAAAAGCGATTTTTATTCAGACACCATTTTATATATATCTAAACTTAAAACCAAGATTCTACAACACATTATATAACATCACGCCTATATAATCCAGAAGGGTGTGGCAGAGGTGTACAACACCCACACTTCACCTGTTATGTTTAGGTCCTATTGGATAGGGTCTATCGCGATCTACCAGGCATAATTCCTACTCCGTGCTGCTATTGTGAATTTCCTGACGGATAGTTTACAAATAACACTTCGCCCTACACTGGAACTGAACCTGCAACCTCGCGGTCAAAGGCACATACGCTGACCACTAGACCATCAAGGCAGTTAGGTAAAATATGTTTACATTTCAGTCTACATCGTGGTCCACGAATGGCCGAAAATTCTTGGTTTTTAGGTGTCTTAGAGATCAACTAAGGTACAGGTTGTTAGTAGTTCAACAACCAAGATTTTTATTTCACGATTGTCTTTCTTCATAAAATACTGATATTCACTACAGGTTTACTAATAAAAGTTGACCTTGATGGCAACCGTAATGAACCTAGCTATATGTGACGTAAATAAAACTATGAACAGATTTTTTGTCGAAACCCAATACTAATACTAGCAAAATTACCAGTTTCACTTATACATATTTACAGGATGTATATAATATTGCTCAATTACATCTATGGTCCTTAGGCAGAGTAGGCTTCGACCGTTGTCTATTTATTTTAACTCAATTACCTCCATAAGTAACTTTACCAACAACACATCAATAATAATCCGGACCATAATGTTTAAAAGTCTATTTATAACGTCACGTGACGGGAACGTGACGACGCTGAGTTCTTTGGACCAATCCAAAAGACAAAGTATACACATACATAATAATATAATCATTATAATAATATCACGCGGGTTTCCTAGATGTTTTTACCCATATATATTGTTTTTTTTAAACGACACCCGCACTAGGTATAGCTCCTGCGTCGCGGGGGTGTTCACGAACATACATTTCACACACACAGCACACCCATAGTCAGAACTTTGCGGATCACACAAAGATTTGTCCCATGTGGGGATCGAAGACCAGCGTAGTTGAAAGCGGTGAGGCGACCGCTATAACCACTACGCCAACCGTGTACTCTATAATATATTATATATTTACTATGTACCAAGGTGTTATTCCAACGAAATCGATTGATTGGTGAATAACACTCATTAGGTCATCACTCATTGTACTCCATTTTGGAGGAGCTTGAGGTAATTAGTAATTAAAAAAAAAGTAAAGTAAAAATTATTTATTAGATCATCATCAAAAATAAAATTAAAATCAAAATAATAAAATAAATTTAAAAACTTACAAATAAAAATATACAGAACAATTACAAATATTAAAAAAAAAAAAAAAAAAAAAAAAAAAAAAAAGTGCCTTTATACACAGGTTGCAAATCAGTTTATGTCTCAGACTTGATATGCTATGATGGTGCCTAAAAGGCCACAGCTCAACATATTGTTACCAGAAAATTAGGCAACGTTGATTATATATATATATGAAATATATAGTACTGGATGGTGTAGGTTTGATAGCAGTCATTCTATTTAAAATACTGATATTGAATTCTTGGTTACTGGACCCGAAAAACCTATACTTTAAAAAAATATGTTTTTAGCTGATCAACTAAAGACCTGTAGTGTAAAACAGATAGCATTATCAGCTCCTAACCAATACACGCGGCTGCGCTCGCGCCGTCTCATGGCGATAGCACCCGTTCGGACGTGCACTGCACAATTTGCGCCAACCAACCACGCTATGGCATTAATCAACACACAGATTGCTCAGCATCCAGATGTCGATATATTTTACATGAAGTTTGCTGATTTTTTAAAAATATGTCTTAATTTCAATTTTTTGTAATATTATATAATTTATTTATGTACAATATTATGTATTGTATACCTAGCTCATTGTGCGTATTGGGATATACTGTTAGCGCAATGAGGATCTCATTTAATAAATAAATAAATAAATAGGGTTTCTACAGTATTTCGATTCCGTCTCGCCCCCGTATCGTTACCACTCAACCAAAAAGCCATACCACGAACAGTTTGTAATTGTGCAACGTTAATTTCTGTCAAAACCTTCAGTTATAAGTATTTATGGTCTGCAATTCCCATGTTTTCTCTCGCTCTTATGCATGTCTGTACGTGACGTCATTTCATTCCCATAGCTCGTTGTAACACAAAATGCGTGGGTAGTGCTCAGGTGCGACTAATGTGTGATCTATTTTAGGAGTTAGTGCCGGTATACCTTTCAGCCTAGGTATTGTAGTTTATGGTAGCATTGTACGGTATTTAGGTCAATGGGAAGCTGTATTTCATTTAAAAGAATGTGTGATTTGAAATAAGCTTTCTTGGAGAAAGATTGCTACTGATAAGTACCAGAGGTCTCCACTCACAACAACGAAAAGACAGTTGGTGAGGTAGATCTTTTAGGACACTTTGGTTGCACCCGTTAGGTAGTGAGTGGTACTTGACGGCTGTTAAGCTCCTATAATATATCTAGTTCGATGGCAGGTGGTAGCGACAAAACTTTTGATAACAAGCCCGAAGAAGGAAGTACCAGTATTGATTGCTTTGTTGATCTAGTGGTAGAGTATGCTCAGAGCGTGAGATCTTGGCTTCGATCTCAAGGTCAGGGTTGATGGTTAAAAAAGCTGCTGAAATGTTAGTGGTGTGCTCATCTGCCATAGCATTCTGGGTAATAAATCGCGGTGTTGTAATTTTTAAAACACTCCATTCGTTTTCCCGCTACCCGCTCCTCCCATATCCACGTCCGTCGCCAGCCAGTATCGCTCGCTAGGACGACATTCCTCCGGTGACCGCAGGCACACGCTCGCTAGAAATTAATCACAATTATGTGACAGCGGGGCTCCGCGCAATCTCTTACTTGAAGACACAACATGTTACACTTACTTATACTTGATTCTGACTCGTGATATCAAGATAGTGTAAGTTAGGGAACACTTTAGTTTTTCACTAGGAAAAATATATGCATTTAATATCCAGAGCCTGTAGAGATAGGAACTAGTAGCTAAGTCGAAGCAGGTTAAGCAGCGCTAACCGCGGTCGGCTACGGATGGGTGACCATCTTAACATAACAAGTTTTTCAAGACCGAGAGCACTTCAAGCCCTTGGGCCCGGTTGCAAATTGAAGATCTATAGAAGTTGTTACGGGTTGTCAGACGACAGAAAGTCTGGCAACTAATCAAACAAAGAGTTCTTGGTTGTGGAGGCTTGATGGGAGGTCTCATTAACAATGATGATCCAGAGACTGTAGAAAGAAACTATATCTAAACTCTCTAATCAGTATTTTTTTTATGAATAATTGGCACGCGTTTGACCACGATCTTACCTGACTAATAGCTATTCAAAATTATATGTTTTCTGCCACAGTTAATAATTGTACCTTAAAATACAAACAATATAATATTTTATCGAATTAGTGGCAAAATGGTGATGCTAAAATAAAATATAATAAAAATACAACTCTTTCATTTGTAGCATCCACTATTTTCGATCTAGTGTTGACAACTAGAGGTGATGAGGAATGTTTAAAGCAGCCTTGGCCAGTCAGAAATTAATAACAATTATGTGGCAGCGGGGCTCCGCGCAATCTCTTACTTAAAGACATCTTTATATGTGTTGGTTCCGTTAGATGTATGTAAAAGAACTATAGAAAGCTTGAAAACTGATGCTCTGTATTGGATCCTTAGTAAATCTCCGTATCTTATGACCTTTGTAGTATTCTCGATAAGATTCTACCAGGCTGATGGTTTTAGATTGTTTCGATCGATCGTTAATCGGTGATTATTTCGCAATCGAAGCTCTGCAAAGGTTGGTTCACACTTGAAGAAAATGCGACGCGTATAATTTGCGACAAAATTGACAAATTCCTTCAGATTTAATAACACCAAAACACAAAAAATACCATACTGCCAAGCACGGCTTGCCATTTGCCATTTTGACATTTGATTCGACTATACCAGAGATAATAGATGTCAAGCAAAAGTCAAAAGCTGACAGGTTTTACCCGGCTCGGGGAAAAATCTATAAAATTTGACAGCCCAAAGATGCAAAGTATAACCGTACATTTTCTTCATGTTACATCTTGCCATCTATTAATCTCTGGTCATAACCCATACATTTTTAAACTTTTATCTGGAATGCGCAGCTCTGCTCGCGCAGTGGGAATAATGTCATTTAAAACCAATAGTTCTCTCTAGTTAAATGCTCTTTGGACTATACCGTAGAGATATGGACATAGAAACGTCAAAAGAAACTAACGTTTCTATGTTGATTACTTCGTCTAGCTCGTACTCGATCCTGAAAGATAGCAAATAGATTTATGACCATTGAAGTCGGCATTGACATGTATTTTTTTAGTGAATAACTACAAAATTAAGGAGAAGGCTGGTTTTTATTTGGCTTAAAGAATAAGCATTGTCATACAACGTGGCAATGCTGCCAGCCTTCTGGGCACGGTGTCGCCCTTTGACTTCGATGCGGTGGAGTTTTTTGATGCTCTATAAAGTTTTGTAAATATTATATTATAAGTTTTTTGTAGGTATGTATATTATTGTATTATAGTGGGTAATTTAGTTATAAATCTATTATTTAAAAAAAAAATACGTTGTGATGTGATACTCCTAATAAAGAAGCAACTTTAGTTTCACACAATCGCGTTTGAAACCTGATTACAATATAGAGGCTACCTTTTATCATTTACTAGTCGACTGCTGAAAAGGCTTTATATCACAAGATTTAGAAGTAAATAACTGTGACCTGTCGTTGAGGTCAGATTAACAGAACAGCGGGCAAAAGTTATCGAGAAAGGAATTCATTGAGAACAATATATTGTAAGCCATTATAGAAATTTCGACACAGATCTACTAGACTATTACGAAAGTCACAGTCTGGGACTAAATTAATCGATATTTCTCGTTAAAATCGTTATTATACTTATTATAGTGCCTCGGTGCGCGAGATTTTGGATTCGATACCCGCGTCGGGCAAAGTATTATTTGAACAAACTAAATTATTAACTTAACTTTCCGTCAGGAGCTTTACAATGGCAGCACGGAGTTGGAATTGTGCCCAGTGGATGGCGAATGGCTCACGCCCTATCCCATGGGACTTAAACATAACAGGTGAAGTGTGGGTGTCGTACACCTCTGCGACACTCCTCTGGGTAATATAGACGTGATGTTATGTTCTGTTATAGACTTATTGTGGCCTTGTAAAGTTAGACCTTTAATATGACGATGGGTGATAGTTCGAGTTCTTATAACTTGGGATCTAAACATAACTGCGATTGTCACAGTCATCACAACCAACTCAAATAATACGTATCATCATCATTCAGCCACTCGTAGTCCTCTGCTGGACATATGCCTCTCCCAATTTGCGCCACAACACCCGGTCCTACGCCTCCCGCATCCAGTTCCCTCCAGCGACCTTCTTCAGTACGTCAGTCCACCTGGCAGAGGGGCGTCCGACCTTACGGTTGCCGAGGAATGGAGACCGCGACTCGGCAAATAATACGTATATCTTGGTTAATTATGAAAAAAACTACATTGTAAGAAAATAAAAGTAATATAAACATTACCAACCGCTAAAAGTAGTTGACGTTTCAATTTAAGTTATAATTGAAAAGTCACCGCAAAACATAGGGACATGCAGATAAAAATATACCGTACATCTTATATCTTTTGTTAAGAAATGTATGTGTCTTACGTTGCTTTTCAAATATAAACTTTATTACTTGCAGTAAAGAATTAACATTACAATACAAGACATTATGATTTAAATGCAGATTGAAAAGTGTACACATATTTGTCACAATAGTTAAGGTATAAGTATTGCAGAGTTTCTTAGCGATTCCCTAATAACATAGAGGTCTTTTCTAGTCTAAAAGATTAAGCTGAATATTTCTATTTTATGCAAAGTGACTACCATAGCTTCAATCTCTTTCGAACCGTTTTTCCAATAACATTAGGATTCTAGTCTAACAGATTTAGCTGATTATCAGTATTTTACGTGGAGTGACTGCCATCAAACCTTCACAACCCAGTACGAGGTAATACGATACTCTTTGTTAATCTAAATGTCACACTTCCTGGCCTCTTCTTCTTCTTCTTCTTCTTCTTCTTCTTCTCTAGTATCGATGGCTGCAGTCTTTGTGGCACAAAAATTTAACATGTACATGTAATTATTGCTTCAATATTTTATTAAATTTTTCTTTTTACTCATTTACTGGGCGCATCAGAATATCAGCGCTGCGGTGCTTTTAGCGCTGCAGTATTGTGCTGAGATGCGTACCATTTCTGGCATTATTAATAGTATTTTAAATTATTTAGTTTTAGATGTATTATAATGTATTCTATTTTTTTTATGCCTCTGACTGCCCGTTACGACTGTTATAGATGTTCAAATGGCAACCGGGACCGACGGCTTAAAGTTCTCTCCGAGGCACGGCCATCCACGGCTGACCGCGGTAAGCATTGCTTAACCTGCAAGATCGATCGTTCCGCGCGGCTTTGTCTTACCCACGAGCTCCTCCATAGATTATTAGTAACTAGCGACCCGCCCCGGCTTCGCACGGGTACAATGCTGATACTAAATACACTACAGAAAAACTGTGAACGTTGTATATAAAAACACAGCGGCCCGCTCCGGATTCGCACGGGTATATAATATATAGCCTATGTCCCTCACTGAAAAAATGATTAAAATCGATCCAGTAGTTTGATTTATTCATTACTGCCCGTGGCCCGCACGCGTTAAATTTGGAGTAAAACAATTCCCCCTTTCTATGCATGTATTATACATAAAAACCTTCCTCTTGAATCACTCTATCTATTGGAAAAAACCGCATCAAAATCCGTTGCGTAGTTTTAAAGATTGAAGCGCACATAGGGACAGAAAAGGCGACTTTGTTTTATACTATGTAGTGATTTAAATTCCACATTTTTTTCCTTTTTATAAAGTTATATACATTATATCTTGCAATAAACACCACGAACTTAATCCTATTACAGGTTTATACGCCCGTGCCGTAGCCGCTCTGAACAAATTTATATATAAATATTATATTAGTACTACTTATACAATTAAATTGCTGTAAATCTGTTAAGGTTAACAATAAACATTTATGTATAATGTTATTCATTAATTACCCAGGTAGTGTTTCTTCACAATATTTTTAAGTTTATTTAAGTAATTACAATTCATATATGAATCTTGCATGTCCTTAGGCAAATTTAAAAAATAAAATAAAATTAGAGCCAGCCTAAAAAAATATTGATTACTTAGAAAAAATCCGTACACAATCACCACTTAATAGTGCTACAGAGTTGTTCTACTTTTATTATAAGCATCAGAGGCCGTACTTTGTCGTCTTGTCACCACTCAAATATAAAGACCGAAACGGTAAAGATGTCAAATTTTGTAATGAACTATTTTTCTAAACAAAATATTACAGTGTCACCAAGCCAGATGGCCGTGTGGGTGGGTCTTTTCACCATAAAAGTGCTTCAATTTTGAATCTCTTCTGAGTGGCAAAAAGGAGAGTACGGTCCTTGGACCATGATTTCAAAAAAATTCAAAAACAAGACAGAAAGTTCACACATAACTCCGTATTATCTTAGCATCTACGATCTTCAGAAAAAGCAAAGCAAAATCTCTATTTTCACGTACATTTTTCCCGATTCCACATAAACAAGTACCAGGCTCACAGACCACCGCGGCGGTGTTCGTTACACATATATCATTGACCGATAGCATCATCTCTTCTGGAACAATGTGCTGCCGTACGACGTCTATTGGCATCAAATTGACTTTTACTGGCAGATATCTGATATCTTTTGGACGGTACACTTATATTTTGTTGTTGATATTTGTTGTTAATAGCCCCTTGTTTTTGTGCTTTGTTTTTGAGTTTCCGGTATAACGGAATTTGTTAAATTAAGTGTTAGATTTTCTTGCTGGTTTGTTCACAATAGTATAGTAAGCTCAATAGAAATTGTTACAGATATCGGTGTATTGTTTTTAAATGCGCTTCTTTTTTAAACTTGTTAGGGCGATTAGAAAGTGTTATCACATATTTTGGCATTTTATTTAACAAACCTGTGTCTAAGAAAGGAAGTAAACTTGAAGAATTCATCAGCAGCCGCGTTAAAATAATGTCATTAGACTATGAAAGAGTGTAGTTTGTACAAATCCCTTACAATCAGATACACGGCAAAAAGTTTTTTTCGATAATTGGATAGACGGCAGAAGCGAAATAACTATTTTGTACAATATTAAGGTTGATAAATTAAGAATCCAGCAGGATCAGAATCTGCACCCCCCGGGTAAACACCCCAGGTGCTATGCCAACTAAGCCATGGATTCGTATGCTGCTAGACTCGAAATTTCTCAACCCTTTTTAGTGCTTATTTATTAGGCAAATAATTATTGCTCATCTGTTACTATATTTACAAGGATTGGAATAGCTTTCAGAGTGTATAATAATACACCGATTGTTTAAGCTCTGGTGAATAATTGTAAGGCTAGTGTTGAACGAATTCATAAACAATCACGCCCACGTTTTAGTTCACTCCTTTATAACATTGTACTGAGTCGAAGATCTACTTGCTTATGTTATCCTTTTGTCTGTTTGTGAGCCCGCTTTTTTAAATCTGGATTGTATAGATTAGATGGACTAAGTTAAAAAAAGTGTTGTGCTTTTAATGTAGGTCATACACGCTCTGTACAACTGTGGAGGTAGACCAAAGCTTGTGTGGGATTAGACCTGTGCAGTTCTTTCACCTGCGCAGGCTACCCAGAGCAAAATCAAAAATCATATCTAAGCGTGACGTCTCCTAACGTCCCTTAAAACCCACTTGGACCTCTTTTTTCAACCGGAAGGTGTGTGGTTTGCATGAGAAAATGAACCTATTGCAACTTGACTGAAAACTGACAGACACGGAATAAAAAAAAGTTGTATGTCAATGAGATTATTAAAATAAAATTGAGGTCAGTATTTCTATATGTAAGTGTATTAACACATCTTAATCCAACGCAAAATCGAAATCATGACATGCACAAGAAAACGAAGTTCATCGCAAGATTAACAAACCTGACTTTCAACCACCCCATTGAACCTAATTTAATAAAGAAGTAAAGAACCATTCAGATATTAAACTAAAGCTTCGCTTCACAACTCTCATTACAGTAGTTTAGTTATCATGACTTCCGAGTAAAGTCGAGATCTCTACTAGTGTAAAATAAGTGGAACCTAAAATTATCTTGCAATATCCGTGTTAGAAACTATATTATATCATCCACAGAGGGCCGACCAACCTGTATAAAGGTTTGTGGCACACCGAGAAAAACCAAAATGGTGATAAAAGTGATTCAACGCATCGCTAACTACAAGTTACATAGTGTTTGAAAAACTACGTTGCAACAGAAGTAAGTAAGTCTTTATTTTTAGTTTTTTTGGTCGATTATTTTGCATTTGGCTGTGTTAGCAGTAAGCAGTTTATTGCACAAAAAAATAGGATACAAATAAAATAGTACAAATGGTTTTGCTGTTAGCTTTTTTTATCGGACAACTACTTACATTGTTTTTGGGCGTTTCAGTTGCTCTTACGTTTTTTATCCGGTTGAAGTTTTTTCAGTGTGCAATACTTGCAGCTTTTTTATATTTCGTGCCTTAAATCAATCGTAGTAGATATTGAAAAAATAAAAAAATAAAAATAAAAATTCTTTATTTGCAAGAACATTGTAGTATAGGTGGTACAAGGTCAGATAGGTACAGAATGTTCTGCCTGAATAGGGCATGCAAACAGTTATTCATAGTATAAAAAGAAAGGGCAATTGGCAATTACACAAAATAAAAGTTAACATCTCTTGTTCACGTTTAAATAGTCAGCTACAGAGTAGAATATGGATTCACTATATTGGTCGGATAGACTAGTGGTAGTCTCAAGGTCGGATACACTATTGTCTCACCTTTAACATAGAGTAACGTACCTTTAACCTGCCACCAGGTCGTAGTGATGTGACGGTAGGAGGCAAGACGATCCTGATATATTTAAATAATAAAAATATCAGAGAGAATAAGGCCAACTCAATTACTCCCGTATTTCATCAGTAGGTAGCGCGTGTTGTTTAATACACGAATTTTATAAGATAACAAAATTATTATAAAATTACACCTATATTAGTCAGAAGGGGGCGTCAGAGATGTAAAAAACCCACTCTTCATTTGACCCAGACGAATAACGTTTTCCTGACTTCAGTGTGTCTTTTAGGACATAATACTAAGTCTCAGGAGATGAGGCATGTGAGCACATCGCCAGCCACCGGGCACAATTCCAACTCTGTGCTGCTATTGAGAATTTGCTGATGGAAATTGCCCAAGATTATAGGCAAATAAGGCAAACATAATTTGGCTGAATTTATATTTCGAAGGTCATAATCCAATAAGTATAACACACGTAGCTTTAATTTTCCGTACAGACGTAAGCACTTATCTATTAGTACCTATAATAAAATTGATAACCAATGGTCTCGTAACCAGTTATTATACCTAGAATCGTATCAAACCAGCATTTTGGTAAATTGAAGCAATTTGTGGAAGAAATCGATCGGATATGTAGTTCCACTTAATATCGTGATTTCGAAACTTAATTCAATTTATATGGTACAAATTTTGCTTTAGCCCTTCAATCTACGTTTAAAACATAATAATTCTTGTCGTGGATTAAGGTTGTGTGTTAAACCTACATTTCACCAGATGGTATGATATATACTAATGATGGTGGTAGAGCTCTTGTGAACGAGCTCAAGAGCAGCACCAGCGTCACACCTTCACGCTATATTACGTCTATACATCGTATTTTTTTTTATTTTTTTTTATATATCACTTGTCATCTGAGATTTCAGCTATAAATCAACGTTGCCTAATTTTTTGGCAACGATATGTTGAGCTGTGGCCTTTTAGGCACCATCATAGCATATCAAGTCTGAGACATGAACTCAGTTGCAACTTGTCTATAAAGGGACTGTATTTTTATAATTATTCGGTATTTATTTGTATTGTAGTTCCTAAATTCGTTTTAATTTTTGATAATAATTTTATGGTGACCTAATAAATATTTTTTACTTTACTTTACTTTAAGCTGCCGCCAAATAGTAGTGCTTGCATTACTGTGTTCCGCTTTGGTGGTGAGATCAAGCCCTGATATTACTGGCACATGACGCATAACACCTTAGTTCTCAGATGCAGCGACGCATCTATAATCTGCTTCGTTGTACTATGTTTATAGGGTGTAGTAATTGAGACGGTATCCACACCTGATAAAAATCAGATGACATTGACAACATCAAGCAGTGACAAACTCGACACAAGTGTCAAAGAGATCAGAATCGCAACAACTAAGTGTTCACAGAGAGTGTATATAATCCCACCCACACGCCTTCCACTGTGACTCCTGTGACGCCAGGATCTACAGCGGTAACCAACTGAAAGGCACCGTGCATGACACACGGGCAATCCCAGGGAGAGTTAAAATTGTCTTGGAAACCGCAACGAATTTAATCAGAAGTATATAGTTGGAGTTGGAAAGTATGTATCTATCTTTACTTCCCTCCAAAGCAAAGCGGGAGACTGAGTAATGCCAAATATAGACAAAGTGTCTATATGGAAAGAGTGTAGACACCACGGACAGTGACAAAACTATGGGGCCTAAATTGTACATATACCATTAGTAATATAAGTAGTAGTATAGTTAAAAGTAGTAGTATAAGTGTACATATATACCACTTCCAAGACGCTACCGTTCGACAGCTGTCCGCCACCGAGCCTGGTCGGAGGATCTTCCCTTTGTGGTGGAGGAACATCACACCCTGTTCTTCTACAGTTATCACTTACCATCAGTTGTATATTCACCCGATTCATACGTCATACAAAAAAAAAGAAATTATATTCTCGCTCCCAGTATATCACAGCATCTGCAGACAATACGTATATTATAGTATTAGTTTGATAACAATACACACCTCTGGGCTACAGATTGCTTTGAAAGTGGATTTCATTAGAACACACGGCAACTGTGCTAGCTTCGTGTTATTCAATTATATGGGTCAGAAGGTTGTATTGCATCATTGAGGAAGCTATTGTGTTTTTATTAATCAATTCTTTAATCATTAAAATATCTTAATAAAAAACTTAGGTAGAATACGTTTGCGTGCGATGGTTGTTTATGCTGATTTAGAACCGAGTTATTTGAAAAATCATTTACCTAGTTCAGCTTGCTGGTTCTAGGCAGGTTGCTAGTTCTATTCTTTAAAAAAAACGACGCCCGCACTAGGAATATCTCCTGTGTTGCAGGGGTGTTTACAAACATACATTTCACACACACAGAGTACAGCCAGAGTCAGAACAAATCTTTGCGAATGTCACAAATATTTGTCTTATGTGGAGATCGAACCCACAACATCAGCGCAGTTGAAAGCGGCGAGGCGACCGCGTTAACCACTACGCCAACCGTGCACTTAAACGAGTTACTTAGAGTGTAATAATTGAACTAATATTCAATTACATCAGTTAAACTAACCCCAAATATATTTCCACCATTGCTGCTATTTAAATAATTACTCAAAAATCCAGCACATCCGAACTGTAATGCAGAAATATTCTAGAATAAAATGTTAATCTCACTTTTTAATGTTTGGGGGGCAATGCAGTAGAGTCTTTAAAGAATCGTGTTAAATCAGTAAATTTAAAGTTGCTTAAACTAACGAATACGGTCAGTGCACAAAAATATATTAACGATATAGGAAATTCCCTTTTCTTACACTATCCACTTCAACACAATAGGCCAATAAATCTATTCCCCAATACAGATTATGCAAAGGTAAGAAATTTAATCAGTTAAATGAATGTTTGTCACGGCGATCACGAAACGTTCGTGTGTGGATCTTATATCATTACTTTCATTACCAAATCAGATTTACTATCTTTAAACTGAAACATCATCTTTATTATTAAGTGTATAAAGTCGAAAATTCATTGGCATATATTTCCATATAAGCATCTTGTCACATGCGGCAACTTTACAATTTTCAGCTGATGAAATTTCGTATAGCTTCTACACAGTTTGCAATATGGGTGTCTTTTGGGTGGTTTTCGTTTTCGCAATGTTGTTATTAAGTTGGTTATTGCGGTACACGTTCCTGTGACGTGTATATTTATCGGCGCCGGCGCAGCGCGTCCAAACACGGGCACTTCACGCGAATGTGACCTAGATGTAACAGGTACGGGTTACCTGAGCCGAATATTGGCAAAAGTAAGGAAATTAGAAGCTTGTATTTTATTCATTTAGCCCTCTGAAAGTCACTGTGGTGATTTGAATTGTATCTAAGTACTTTTTTGCATAACAGCTGAATTTACTTATTCAGGTTAAGATTTAACAAGATTTAAACGATGCGTTGCTGGATCATAATAGAAGAAAAAACTCTTCAATCCACAGATAGTACTGTATTTTTTGGCCCCTATGAACTAAAGTTGTAGGGAACATACGTCATCATTATCATTATCAGCCCAGAGACGTCCACTGCAGGACATAGGCCTCACCAATCGACTTCCACAGCGCTCGGTTATTGGCCGTCTGGAACCGAAGGGAACATACGTATCAAAACTAACTTCTTCTAGCATTTGATTTATTTCAGTGCTTAATTACATCTCCCAGTAAGGTATTTTCCAAAAAAAATAGCTATTCATTCTTTCAGGTTCTCGACAATCGCTGAAAACTGAATGGCAAAAATCACAAGGCTTTCGCGTTAGCGAATCTCTACAAAATATATGTAAAATATTCGAAGTACTGAACCCGCATTCTCGCTATTGGCGATCACGAGTCCCGTGTTCGCTTATTAACGCTACAGGGGCGATATATCACACCGCCCTCATACGGACGTTCACATACACACTATGTTACCATAGAACGGACAATGTAACATTAGTTTTGGTGAGAGAATTTTGTTCTACGAGGTGCAGAATGTTGTTACACTGAAATAAGAAAAAACAAACTTGTAAGGAATTTTGTTGGAGAAATAGGGACTATTTTCGAGGCCCGTGTGTTCAAATAATGGTCCTTTAAAGGTATTTTTATAAAACATTCAAGAAAGTGGTAAAACAGAACGGCTTTGTCCAGGATGTTTTCAACCCGTGCTGTCTACCTGATGGTTAATAGCCCAGGCGGAGACGAGAGAATAAACATATTGATAGTCTACAATTTGCTGCTTACTATCATAATCTACAAAACTAAATAATAATTAATATAATAAATCATAAATCATTTATTTCAGGCTGCATAGGTCCGTAGATAATTACTTTAACGTAGTTTTTTTTTTTTAATCTTAACTTAACTTTAACTAAAGTTCGCACGCCGAATGAAGATCCCTATGACGTTTCAACTGACAGTTGTATTAGTCATGCGAAACAATTTTGATAAAATACTGTTTTTTAGGCAAATGCATATTCAACATAATAAGCAATATTTATTTATTTTGAAAAAAGGATTACGCGCATTGATGGACATAAAACACTAGATAAAAAAGTAACAGCCTTATTATATTTTATTTTACTATACTTTAATTTTTATTCAAATTGCATAATTTAAAGAGTTTAGAATTATTTTTAGTTTGATTGTGAAGATCCGCTTGACCCTGTATCAGATTCAGATTGATATAAATAAAATACAAACTACAAAGCATTTGTTTAATTTTTCCAACAAATTATCGATATTTTGTTTATCGATGTGTCCCTTCTTAGTCGATAACAGCTTGACGACGTAACTTTTGCAGCACGTACCATGTACATTTGCATTGAGTTTTTTCCATTATTTCCGAACATTACGTAATAATTTCTTAATATTCATTATTATAATTTACAAATGTACACAATTATGATTTTTTCGACTTTTTAATGGACCTCTAAAGGACTTGATGAGACAGGACGTCAGTACAATGTTAAGCGCTAACGAACTGTCATAGGGATCATCATTCGGCGTGCGACGTTATAAAGCTTGCTGATGATTATCTACATCTGGAGACTACTAACTATGATATGATGGGTTTCGTCCACGTCCCTCTTATCACTTAAAGTTTGTGAGTGACAAATTCTCAAAATATTCAACAATCATTTATTTTAATGCAGCTGTTTATTTTGTTGTTGTTTTTTCAACTGCCTCGATGGTCTAGTAGTTAGCGTATGGACCTCTCACCGTGAAGTCTCAGATTTAATTACCGGGTCGGGCAAAGTGTTATTTGTGAATTTCCTGACGGAAAGTTCACAATATCAGCACGAAGTTGGAATGGTGCCATCCCATGGGACCTTAACATAACAGTGAAGTGTGGGTGTTGTACACCTCTGCCACACCCTTCTGGGTAATATAGACGTGATGTTATGTTAGTTTTTTGAAGTTAGTTATAGACAAAACGTCCCTTCTACACTTTGCTAGCTACTAGAAAAGCCCAGCATTGTATCGCTAGTAGGAAGTGATTTATTTAGAGCGCCCCTGACTATATATCTGAGATCGTGCGCGTTCCAGCGCTGACCATTTATAGACAACATATTGTATAGCCGGTGCACACTCATTTTCGAACGCGTTATGATAGATGAACACCTGATGGTTGAACATAGATTAACATTCTGTTAAACAGTTCACGACATCTCGGGTTTGGACAGGCAAAAGTGAAATTTGGGATGGAAAAGTATCAAGCATTGCCTGAGTGTGCAATTGGGTACGTTAGGTGTTAAAAAGCTCTATAAGATGAGAAGATATAAAGACCTTAACATGAAAGGTGAAAAGTCTATGAGTTGACACGCCCGGAAGGTTATTATAAAAAAAAATATTGCTGTTTTTCCTAATTGTGGGGGTGCTTCATGGTTGTATGTTATGATGTTGAAGAGAGATGAGAGAAACGATAGGTCACTATTCTAAATGTTTTATATTTACTGGTACCAGGAACATATTATATAATAAACTTATCGACTACATTATTCTATCTTAACTACGACCTATCTCTAGCGATACGGGAAGGCGACTGGCGAACCGGGCGGCTAAACTTAAAGGTCCACTTGAATACATAATGCGCCGGTTGCACTGTTTCCCTACACTAATGTTCAAACTTTTCGGATATTAATAGGTTGCTATATTTATAGAACTAAAACTGCAAGAATCGTATTGCTCTGAATAGAGCCTGTTTTCACTTTCATTAACACTTTCTATGAATATAAATAATACTTAGATGAATTTAATATCGTATTTAGTGAATTAGATACATTATACTACTTAATAAGGTTAATAGAGGGAGAAGACACCATAGCCTTATCAACCTATCGCCAATTGTTTTGCTCTTTCTGTTAGTGGCAAGGGTTAATTTTTTAAAATAAAAAAAAATATATTTCGCAACACACACAACGCCATATAGTTCCAAACTAAGCAGAGCTTGTACTATGGGTACTAGAATAACTGATACTAATACATAGATACTTTTCTTTTGTAAATACATACATATTATACATAGAAACACCCAGACTAAGACAAACCCCCATGTTCATGCACACAAAGATTTGTCTTAAGCGGGAATCGAACCCACGACCTCGGCGTCGCAGGCAGGTACACTACCCACTCCGCCATCCGGTCGTCAAATATTAGTAAAAAATAGAAAGAACAAGTCTTTTATTAAACTGTATTTTTATTCCATTATTAACATTATGTCCGTCATCGGTCATTCAGCTGCTCGTAGTCCACTGCTGGACATAGGCCTCTCCCAATTTGCGCCACAACACCCGGTCCTGCGCCTTCCGCATCCAGTCCTCTCCAGCGACCTTCTTCAGGTCATCAGTCCACCTGGCAGGGGGGCGTCCTACCTTACGGTTGCCAAGTCGCGGTCTCCATTTCAGAACTTACAAATTTAATTCAGAAATTATCTAGAGAAAATATTAATTATAAAGTATTTACAATCTTAAATATTATTAAATGATACAAAACAAAATCATACCTAACTATGTATAGCTGACAGAGAAAAATTAATAAAAAATTTAGTCTTAAACTTAACAAGTAAGAGTCATTTGATACATATAGGTTGATTAGACTTATGTTTTATTTACATTATGGACAAATAATAATTTCAGTTGAGATGTTTATGCTGAAGTTCTAACGTAATTGTCCATTCAATTCTTTACAATAGAATAAGTCTGCAAGTATGTATTTAACTTCTTTGTGTACATGTATAATTTTAAGTAAATAAATAAATTATTCACTCATTTATTCTTTTTCTCATTTTTTACATATTTAAATATAAATAATAAAAGTAAAGTACATTTAAAAATATAAAACTATAAAATTCTACATTTTTAAATATAGAGTACAAAAAAATATTTAAAAATATAAAAAATAGTACCCCACCGGTATCGGATGCAGGGACCAAGCTACCGGTGGTTAGGGCTCTAGAGAGAGGAACCTCCTCACAATCCGTGCCGTGTCAAGTAGCACCGCCTTCTGCATCAGACCCTGATTCAGCTACCCAACGCGAGTCTCTTAAAATGTAAAAAAAAACAAATAAATTATTATTATTATACGTCGGATATTAAACGGTTGACAAAGTTGCATGCATTCACGTCACGTTATTTTATAGATGCGAAAAGTGTTATCTTACGTATATTTTCATGTTCAAGACGTAGCTGTTTTTATGCCTTTCCTTCCCTATTAAGTAAAAGTTGTAATAAAAAAAGGATGTTAAAACTAACATTGTTATATACCTAAGCTTGTATAGTGATGTTTATTATCTGTTAGTTTGGTTCGGGATATAAATAAATAAAATAAATATAAATAAATATCACACTACATACGCTCAACGTCATCTTGTCCCAAACTAAGCAGAGCTTGTACAATGGGTACTAAAATAACTGATACTAATACATGTACACTTTTCTTTTGTAAATACATACTTATAATTCATAGAAACACTCAGGCCAAGATAAACCTCAATATTCATGCACACAAAGATTTGTCTTGAACGAGAATCGAACCCGCGATCTCAGCGTTTCGGGCAGGTACACTACCAACTCCGCCATCCGGTCGTGTTTTTTTTCTAGGAACAAAATTATTACTAAATTATGTTCCTCAAATTTAAATATTTTTCTTGAAATATTTTCTTTGATTTTTTTCTATGCTCAACGTTAGAACCGTTAAAATAAACTGTTCTTTTCATAGCAACTGCCTGATATGTAGTAGAACAGATAATTATTAATGTTTTGAACTCTCAATCTAAAGAAGTCAGTTTGTACGGTTTTGGATATGGGAGGTATTCTAATCTAGCCGGGAGGTCAACATATCAAAAAGCCTTAAAACTTGTTACAGTACAACCTGTGTTTAACCTTAATTATAATTTCTTAAACAAGTCCCACATCTGTACCTCACAAGATGCGATTAAACAATCACGAATTTAATTAATAAATAGTACCGCAAGGGTCAATAACCAGAGCGGATCGGCGCGCGCGCAGTATGGCTGCCGGGGTAAGGACGTGAATCTAGAATTTTGATCCTTGAAGGTTTTTGCTTTATATTTCAACTTTTTAAACTATAAACTAGATTTATTTAGATATTTTGTTTTTTGTGTCAATATTTTTAGCAAAATGTTTCACGTTAAAATTCTACAAAATCTGATTTGTGCATTGAATTGTAAAAATTGCGTGCTGAAATGTTTCATCTCTCTCTCTTAAAACTTTAACACGGGCTGTAAAACACAGGAATAATTTAAAGTCAAAATTAATTGTTGAAGAATACTTTTAATATCAAATAATAATAGAAAAATCGAGTAATAATAGACTATTATTTAGCGCAAACTTTGAATGGTGGATCCACCATTCAAAATTCACATAATCCAAAAATAATTATCTTCTAAGATGGTTATGATAAGTAAAAGAGCTGATGAGTGCGCATATAAACAAACAATTCAAGGGAATTGTGACAAGGTTCTATCTATTTTTCGTGTAAAATATACACATTATACTTTTCAAAATAAAATAATGAACTAAAAGTAACTTAGAAAAAAAAACATTTGGGTGGTAGGTCAGTTAAACTCTGCACATGAGCCGAACCATACAATCTTCAGTAAAAAGTAACATAACATAACTTAACATCATGCCTGTATTACCTAGAAGAAATCTAGTTTATTCTAGTTCTCGTTGTTACTTAGTTTTTAATGGTGGTGATCAAAGTGTATTGTTGTTCATTCCTACGTACAACATGGCAGGGGTGTATAACACCCATGGGATAGGGGGTGAGCCTATCTCCATCCACCGGGCACAATTCCAATTACGTGCTCCTATTTGAGAAATACCGGGTATCAAACCTGAAACCTGTGAAAGGCATATGCTAACCACATGACTAAGCCACAGTAAGTAAAAAGTAAGTTACTTGACAAATAAAACAACCTCAGTTTCCAGGATTCAGCTACGCCTTCAAGCACTAACGTGACCGGCCAAAGCTTCTATTAAACAAGCTGCCACTTCAAGACGGTATGTTATCAATATACCTTACATTGTTATAAATTGTTGCCCGTTTTGTTATATAACATGTTATTAGGAAACAGGTGGGTATTGGTGTCAGTCTTCACCTCTATTGGGCAATTTGAGGCGCGAAATTGAATTTGTGCCGAGGAATTCGAAACGTATTAAGGAGATAAGAAATTGCTGTAAGTGGTACGACTGCCTTTTAGGTTTGGTGGTTAGCGTATACGACTGCTGATTCTCGGGTAGTTTTTTCTATTCTTAAAACGACGCCCGCACTAGGAATAACTCCTGTGTCGCGGGGGTGTTCACAAACATAATATATTTCACACACACAAAGCACACCCAGTCTGAACAAATCTTTGCGAATCACACAAAGATTTGTCCCATGTGGGGATCGAACCCACAACACCAGCGCAGTTGAAAGCGCCGAGGCGACCGCTTTAACCACCACGCCAACCGTGCACTCTTGCACTGCAGTTCTTGGGTTTGATTTTCGGGTAGGGCGAAAGTGTATTAATATAATTAATTGGATAAAAATTTTATTTTTTTATAATTTTAAGGCTAAGATGGTATGGACATGTTAAAAGAAGACCATCAGACCATATTGGCAATAGGGCTCTACAATTGTCAATTCCCAGACAACGGTCCCGTGGTAGGCCGAAGACCAGATGGTCTCAGATAGTAGAACGAGACAAGTTGGCATGCAATGTCACTGACACAGATATCGAGGATAGAGCGAAGTGGAAAGAGAAAACGAGGAAGGCTGACCCCACCACCAGATGGGATTAATAATGGCCAGGAAGAGAGAGAGAATTGGATAAAAATTTTAGTAGCGGCATAAATTCTGAAATTGTGTTCCATAGATGGTTATAGGCACAACCTAACTTAACACCTAATACTGAAACATGACAAGTCAAATATGGGTTTTTAACACCTCTGCCTTAATTTATGGAGTAAAATAGGACTTAAATAACTGGTGAAATGTGGAACAATATAATAACGTAGTCCACAAATATAGTGTCGTTTTATATAATATTAAAGTTGAAAAATTAGGAATCCAGCAGGACTCGAACCTGCACCCCCTTTTTTTTTTTTTTTTTTTTTTTTTTTTTTTTTTTTTTTTTTTTTTTTTCTTACGCGAGGAAATGCATTTACGCATACCACCCCACCCCTGGGGAAGGGCAGAGTGGTTATGTGGGACTCGCACGTGCCTAAAGATGGTAAACGGCACGAGAATACCCACTAGAAACCCCGCGGTGCTCCCGCACTCGCCTTGATGGGAGGGTCATGGGAAACCGGCGCAGCCTTAACAACCACGACCCTCCCGGCGATGCCCGCCGAAGCAGGCCCCTCATGGCCCCCAAAGAAGGGGCTGGCGCAAGCCAGCGACCAGCGCGAGGACCGCGTGCAAAGCCATCAGACATCCCCATATCTGACGGCCTGGTCCTCTCGCGGCGAGACAGGTGGTCGGTCCCGCCGCCCACCACGCCGCAGTTCTAACGGCTGCGGCCCCGCCGGGACCGCGGAAGGCAGGGAATGCGGGGCATCGATAAACGACGCGCGCACCGACACTCCTCCCCGCCGCGGCCCCGTATCCACCCGGCCGCAGTGTTAGCTTGCGCCAACACCGCAGCCCGGCCTATTGGGCCACTCCTCCATGGACCAACCCAACCAGTCAGCCCGAGGAGCAGCCCCCCGTGTCGAGTTATTAGCCAACGCAAAAAGAAATCCCCCGAAGGAGAAGTTTTTTTGCGATGTTACCAGGGTGCACCAAACCCAAAGACTATTGTTCCCCCCTAATCCTCGCGGATTAATAAGGGACCAATAGCCCCGGATCGTCTAGGAGGTTACTCGACATAGCACCCCAACCTGCACCCCCTGGGCGCAGTAATATTGTTGATCTTAATTCAAACTTACTATATGTCACTAAGTGACTTATCACTCATCGCATAGGTGGCGTTAAAACCAAGTGAGGTTCGTCTAGCTAAGGTATATATAAGTATATACCTATGACGCTGGCACAAAAGAATTGAGAAATTTCGAGTCCAGCAGCATACGAATCCATAGCTGAATTGGCAAAGCACTTGGGGCGTATACCCAGGGGGTGCAGGTTCGAGTCCTGCTGGATTCTTAATTTTTCAACTTTAATATTATATAAAATACAAAAAGGCAAAGCAAAACTAAAAAATTGCTTTAAAATATTACATAGTGACGTTTCTTTAATCCTATCGTTAATGGTCCAAAATAGTACTTTTTAAAGTGAATTAAAGGATTGAAACGGAAAATTTGATATTATTTTTAAAACGTTTTATTTCGTCTCGTCTTTTATAACGAAGCTTCTCTTTTCACATGCTAAAATATACATAATTTCAATGGAAGTAAGCGGTCAGCTCCTTGCAAGCTTGACACGAACTGATGCGATCCATTTTTCACGTAGTCCCGTTCCCTAGATATCGATAAGCTATACATCTATTAGATAGTGGTCACTAATCAACGTTTCCCACACGTACAGCTGACTTATTCTGTGCGGAGTTGGATAACACGCTATGTTGTGTTACCTTCTTCTTACGAGTCAAAGTTATTACCACCCCGGCCCAGTGGCTACATTAATTGCATTTAATTTAAATTAACAATTTTACTAACATGTTACTAACTTTATACTTTTACTATGGATGTAAACCTGAAATAAAATTATAAATAACAAAAAAAAAACACCTTTGTCCCTGAAGCTGTACCTTCTACAATTTAGGTGTCTTAGCTCCATCGAAGACTGCATTGGCACTGACCATCAGAAAATCATATAAATTACTAGCTGACCCGGCGAACTCTGTTCCGCCTTAAAGGCAATAAATAAGCTGATTTTTGAATTTATTAAGTTAATTTGTTTATTAGAAAATACAAATTACAAAATTGAGTACATTAATTATTCATTATTGTTAAGCTTAGGAAAATTTTAATCGAAATAGAGTGAAAAACATTGACAAAAAAGATGATCAATGATCAGTTATCGAGCAGGGATAAAAATGATTGAATTACTAAAATGGCTAATAGCCATTTTAGTAATTCAATCATAGTAAAAATAGGGGTTGGTGATAAAAGGGTAAAATTTTTGGGTTGTATTAATTTTTTAATGCCACATTGTAGAAAAATAAAATAAAAATTTTATCCAAAATTTTAAAAACAATGTTAAGGGTGAACAACCCTTATCACTTAGGGGTATGACAAATAGATAGTTAGTAGCTGATTCTCAGATCTACTGAATATGCATATAAAATTTGGTAAAAATCATTAAAGGCGTTTCGGAGGAGTAAGGTAACTAACATTGTGGCACGAGAATTTTATATACTGGGTGGCGCAAAAGTAGTGGCACTAAAGAAAATACTTTTTTTTTTTTTATATGACATTTTCTGTCATTCTGTTGTTGAAAATTGTGTAGTGAACAAATGTAAAATACACTGAAAATAAACATGGACCGTTTTACTCCCCAAGAACGTGGAATAATTGTGTCAATGTTCTTACGGAATAATTCATCAGTGATAAGAACACAACGTGAATTTCGTCGACGATTTCCCCACCGTCCGGCACCGATTGGTCGCACAATTCGACGCTTTGCCACACGCCTTGAAGCAACTGGCTCAACATTGGATAGACCTAAGTCTGGGAGACCAAGAACAGGCCGTTCAGCTGAAAATATCGATGCTGTGCGCGAAGATGTGGAAGAGTGTCCAGAAACATCAACGAGGCGACGTGCCACGCAATTGGGCATTTCCAGACGGACCCTGCAGCGTATTTTGGTGAAAGACTTAAGGATGTTCCCGTATAAAACTCAAATGACTCATCAGCTGCTGCCTGCTGACCACCGAGCTCGTCTAGATTACTGCCAGCGCGTCATAAACCTCAACCTTGAAGAGGATGATTTTCCTTCAAAATTGGTTATGAGTGACGAAGCGCATTTCCATCTCTCAGGGCATGTCAATAAGCAGAATACTCGGTTCTGGGGCACTGATAATCCGCGCATTATTCAAGAAACACCTCTACACCCACTAAAAGTTACTGTATGGTGTGGCATCTGTGTTGACAGAGTGATCGGACCCTATTTTTTCGAAGACGCTGGAGGCAATGCGATAACTGTCACTGGAGAACGCTACAGAACCATGTTACGTGAGTTTTTGATACCCAGTTTGGACGAATTGGGGCTGGAGCACATCTGGTTTCAACAAGACGGCGCTACGGCACACACAGCGCGCGACACTATGGACTTAGTGAGGGACGCTTTTCCAGACCGAGTTATCTCTCGTTTTGGCGATTTGCCTTGGCCTGCAAGATCACCCGATCTGACCAGTCCAGACTTCTTTCTTTGGGGTTTTTTGAAATCTCGGGTGTATGTGAACAAGCCACAGACTCTCGCAGCTCTAAAAGAAAACATTCGTCAAGAAATAACGAACATATCGCAGGAAGTGTTACGGCAAGTTATGCAAAATGTCATAAATAGGGCTCAAATGTGTATCAACTCTGGAGGTCACCATTTAAAAAGACATCATCTTTAAATCCTAATGGTACGAAATTTAATGGCACAAATATACATTTAAAAAAATCTAAATCTAGTTTTCTAATTTAGAAAAAATGTTATAGCTGAACCAAATAGGGTCTTTACTTTTGCGCCACCCAGTATAAGACTATGGATGTAAACCTGAAACAAAATTAAAATAACAAAAAAAACCCTCTTTTGTCGCTGTTGCTGTAGTTATTACAATTCAGGTGCCTTAGCTCCATCGAAGACTGCATTAGCACTCACCATCAGAAAATCATATAAATTAAGATCCATCAAAAGTAGATGGATGCAAATCCTTTAGCAGCTGAGTTCCGTGATCGCCCTCGGTGTTGTTACATTGTCTTCCAGAATCAGGCTCCAGGGCCGGCTCAGGGCGTGCCACAATATGAGTGCGGTCAATAATTACAGTTAAGCAGGGCCGGATTCCGCTACGATTAATATGCAATTATCTTGCCACGCGATACCATGTTGTAGTGTAGATATGGTGATGTTAGTTATAGGTTATTAATTAAATGCTACCAGTATTTTCTTGATTAAGGGAAAGAGAAAAGAAGTGAGAGTTTGATTTTTTCTATAACGGATCAAGATTTAGGTTATTCTAGTGAAAACTAACAGAAATCCTTAAGTAGGTACATTATCGTGGTAAGTTGTTAACTATGGCACATGAAAACATATATTATCTACACAAAAATTGCAGATGAATTGGTCTGTCTGAACAACACGATTATGGCTCATATGACAATAATTTCGGAGTCTACTCTCACCACAAAACAAGAATATGTGTCATAGAGCATAAATATACACTAATATTTGACAGCAGGTTGAAAGGTTACACTGTGGTGCTATCTTCTGCGAGTTTGTTCGAAAAGGCTGTACCATCGCTGAAACTTGTTAACATTTAGTCTAACAGACCAATTTGAAATAAGAAATAATAAGTAAAGCCTCAAAAAGGTAATATGACCATGGGGTTGCTGAATGCTGCTGTGCTATCTATTCTGTGGCTTAATAATGGACAATATAGGTTAAAAAAAAAAAATACAAATAAAAAACACGTGATTTTTGTACAACAAAAATTTCAGCATCGAAATACAATAAATTTTGTTTATTAAAACCCGCTTAAGTTATGTCTCTTATTGCTAAATAATCGTCATACAAAAAAAAGGAACTTATATACAATCTTATATTCGTGACACAAAGTTGGTGTTGATACAGTTTTTGGGCATTGCCTTTCATATATCACCATCAAAATTACTAAGTCAGCCACAAGTGAGTAATTTAGAAGAAAAAGAAGATTTTAGAGGCGATCATAGCTACTAAATGAAATTTAGTTTAATTAGCATTTAGCACAATATAAATAACATTAACTATAGCGATGTAATTACTAGTAATCAGTTGTTGTAAATATGAATTATATACAAGTTTAATAGTTAGATAAAACTACAATGTTGTATTCAACACCTCATATTATATGAATCTAATCAAAAATCTATAGGAAAGCCAGCAAGTTGCAATGTTGCGTATACTTTCAACAAAATAGATGCTTTGATTGCACGGACCAAATCACTACGCGCTGGTGTGTGCCACCAGAAAGAATTACCACATTTATCGCGGCGTTAGGCCTGTCCCTAACTTAATAGGTTTATGCCTCAAAAACAAACATTAAAAAAAAGAAGCGATAGAGACACGTTTTTGAAAAAAGAACATCCACTTATCTATACATCACTGTAAGCCCGTGAGCACACTATACAAAAAGCTCAAACCAGCTCAAAACGCCGATACAACAGATTTATGTGCCAGTATTACACGTTCGCGAGGCCTCGGGGTACATTGCATCTGAGTTAGTGGCCGATTCACTTGTGCACTATGCTTAATGAGAGTAGAATAGGGTGTGGTTAACGGTAGTTCTAATTGTGACTTTAAACGCTGCGCGCCATTTTGTAATATGTTTATTTTGTCAGGTTGGTAGCATGGCGGATTTTATTGTTCTGATTTTAAAAGAGATTATGCTGTTTTATGAGAACTGTTTCAAATTAGAGATTTGTTTCAAGTGTTCCGTGGTTATGCTAATTGTGTAATGAAGGATAACAATGGACCAGTTCTTGGTTCTGCGAGAATATAAACATGATTGTGATAAGAGACTACTTTCACTGGTTAACCTGGTAGTAGTATACTTGAGACAATTTTAGAATTCCCTTATTGATTACTATGTATTAAAATTGCTTATTACGATATAAATAAGTAAATTTGTATCAAGACTTCTAGTTTTTCATTGACAATGGTTATAGCAAACCGCGAAGGTCTCGGGTTCGAATCCACGGCACACACCTCTGTCAATCGTTAAAATTCGTCTTTTCGAAGATATGTGTGTATATATCATACAAATTATCGCTCGCTAAAGGTGAAGGAAAACATCTTGAGGAAACCTGCATGCCTGAGAGTGCCTAAAAAGTGCTCGAGGTCGTGTGAAGTCTACCAATCAACACTTGGCCAGCGTGGTTGGACTATAGCCTAACCCTTCTCATCATGAGAAGAAGCCCGAGCCCAGCTGTGGGATACGTATTAGATACAGGGTTGCTATTATTTATTTATAGCAAACGGTGGTGTATTCCACTTGATGTGGTAAGCACATGAACCCATCGACAATCCACAATCCACGTCCTTATATCTAAGAACTACGATACTTTACCTTATGTGTTAGTATTGTGTTCTTTCTCTACTAAGCGTGTTTAAAAAACTCTATACCTTCTTAAAATATACGTATCTCTAGATCAACACCGAACATAAGTAAATTAATGCATGAAATTCAGTCTCGATTGGTCTTAAAGTAGCATTTACACCTGCAGTACACTAACAAAAGCATTTAAGGCAAAAATATTAATTTACCAGCCACTTAAGCACAGTGAGTGCTAAGCTTAATGAGAGCAGAGGTAGGGCTGTGCCATCGGTACGTGTAGGATGTTAATATTTCCAAGGGAACGAGAAATATTAGATCCTGAAATAACTTGAGATAAAATAATTATCGTTGTTTTCAATTTACGTTGCTAAAAATAGTAACAACTTACCAGTTACATTTAATACTGTGTGTACTACGTCTAACAAGTAGAGCTAGGGGTGTGCCTAACGGTAATTGTAATAATGGTGTAACTCCACTGTGAGACTTACGACGTGTTTACTCGTAATTACCGATGTATGAGCGCTCACGAGCTTGTCGAGTTTGTATGAAACATCTATTTATCCATGATCGCGAATTTATCGGGTAATAACTATAGGCAATTGATTTCCAATGAATATAAATAGGATGTTATATCTATTTTTAAGTCGCAAGTTCAATACTACATGGCGGTATGGTCGCTAAGCGACAAAGCCCTTTAATAAAAAAAAAAAAAAAAAAAAATGCTACATGAAAAGCTTATAAATAATATAATTGCATACAGATTATACTGTATATACTGTATAGATTTTACTATTTTTATTTGTAATACAGCTATATTGCCTTGACAAAATTAAAAAAAAAACTTTATATCAACAAACTCAATGTGCAAAAAAAGTTTTCTCTCTCTACCTATATTATTCCAATACTGAAATACGGGTGCTACTCACGTAATGTTGGCCTATTTAGTCGACCGCGGTTTCACCTTTACTTTAATACATTTTCAAGAGAGTGTGACACGTCGCGCCTGAGTCGCAGCCAGTCTTGCACTCTATTTCATAATTTGAATAATGTTACAAACTTACGTCAGTTTTAATAAAAATAATATGGGTATAATTATAATGGCTTTTGAACATTTAACTTTATTGACAAAACTTTTTATGACAATTTTATCTTGCGAAAATAAGGCGCTGGTATTTTATATGATTCTTATAGATGATTTTTCGACTACCAATCATAAATATCGAAGTGTGATGAAAAAAACCGGCCAAGTGCGTGGCCCGCCACGCGCAGTAGGGTTCCGTAGAAAAATATATTTAATTTTACTTTTTAACTAAATGGCGTCCTTCAGAAAGGAAATGTTTGTAGTACACGAAACCAGCTAGCACGTATGACGAGATGTATGAATGTTGAGGAAGCGAAAGAAGTATGTAAGGAGCGAAGCACATGGCGTTCCATCGTCTCTACCTACCCCCGTGGGATAAAGACGTGATTTTATATATGTATTATGTATTATTATTTATGTTTCAAGAATTTTGAACGAAATATTCTGAGTAACTGCATCTGACATTTCGGACCCCTATTCCTCTTGAACTAATGAAGTGAACTTATCCGCTATAGTTTTCCTTTAAAGTTCATTACATGTACTACCGACACAATTTTTTTCAGATTTTTGGATCCAGTAGTTTAGCTTTTAGAGGGGGGGGGACGCCCTACTCGAACAAAAATTTGTTCTTTAAAGTTAATTATCTCGCAAACAAATCTCTAAATCAAAAAACTGTCTTAGCAACCCCTAAACGTTTTTAAAAGGCCTATCTAACAATACCCCACACTATGGGGTAGGCGACAAAAAAAAAAACATCCCTACTTTACGTGTAGGGGAGCTACCTGAAAAAAAAATATTTTTTCAAATTTTATTCTACGACTTTCTTTGTTTAGTTAACATACATGTTTATGCAAAATTTCAGTTTTCTAGCACTAACGGTTTCGTCGCTATGCCGTGGACAGACGGACAGACGGACATGGCGAAACTATAAGGGTTCCTTGTAGGTACTACGGAACCCTAAAAATGTGCGATATTGGTAGTAATTTTTCAAAATTAGTTAATTTTTTTTTGACGGGCGCGGGTAAATATTTATGCAGAAATGCATCCAAGATTAAAAATGCACATTCAGTTGTGCGTAACTTACAAATTATTGATTCCATTGTTTCCGCCATATTTGAATAAAAATTGCAGATTTGTCCCTTCCATCTTAAATCGCTTACCCATCACCACTTCAAACCAAAGAGGGTATAAATAAAATTAATGTCACAACCACTTCTCCGCAAATAAAGTATTAATACTTCTACGTCACCGCAAGAACCTCAGCGTGACTGTGACGTCACGCGTGTGACGTGTCATCCATCACCCTGCATGTCTTCAACCATCAGCATTTAAAACACAACCTAATATCTGATAACATAGAACTCAAAATCACTTAACACAGTTATTTTAGAAGCATGTTCCACAGTATGTTACCAACTAACGAATGCAACTCGCAAAATTGAATAAAGAACGAACTGTTTCGCAATGCAAATTTCGCAACGGTAAAGTTAAGTTTGTATATTTTTCACAACACGTATATACAGAGGGTTGACGGTACGGAAAATTGCGGTATAACTTTATTTTTTGGATGAGATTGACGTTTTAAGTAGGTGAGTGATGTACGATATGGGCTTATCTCGTTATGTTTATTGGCGAGAATGCGGAGATTATTATGGTTAAAATATAGACGAATTTTATGATAGGGCGAGGTGTTTATATCAGTTACTCTTAAATATATCAAATTTTGTGGATTGCTCATGGGATTCAGTACCATCACCTATAATAAATTATATGAGTTATCTTTATTGATTGCACAGAAATGCGAATTATTTTAATTAAATTTAATTAGTTATTAAGATTTTTTTTGCTTTGTTTTCATTTCCTAATTATTGTGTCACTGGCAATGATAAAAAAAATGTATTTACAACATTAATGTCACACTATCTTACTCACGATCAGGGCGCATCCGAATACTAGCTCTGTGATCCAAATGCGCTGCAGTATTTTGCTGAGATGCGTTCCTTTTCTGGCACTTCGGTATTTTAAATAGGAAAAAGTCGTTTTAAAATTGTTCATATACTTTTAAGATTTACCGGAATAAATGTAAGATACATTCTTATTGTTATTCTATAGCTTTTAATTTTATCCCTAAGAAGACAAATTGGTGGTTAAGTTTATATGGAAAGTTACCCAATTTAAAAGAAAACTGCACGAAATTCTGCATATAGGTTACCAACACGACATAAATTAGCAACAAGATACTTTTTTTTTAAATCCACTCCTTAAGGGGTAAATTTGGTATAGAAAGCATATGAGGAAAGTTCCTCAATTTTGGTAGGAAGTATCGAATTCCACGAAGGCGAAGTCGCGGTCAACAGATAGTGGTAAAATAATAAATTAATCCTGAAAAAGCGCGCCACCAAAAACTAAAACGTGCAAAGTTGCCCAGTTCATAAAGAAAAAG
Organism: Hypena proboscidalis; assembly: GCA_905147285.1. Taxonomy (NCBI): domain Eukaryota; kingdom Metazoa; phylum Arthropoda; class Insecta; order Lepidoptera; family Erebidae; genus Hypena; species Hypena proboscidalis. Next base: position 6,251,116 of record LR990143.1, read on the forward strand.
AGCACATTAAAATGAAAATCAGGAAAATGTCCCGATACCGCTGTCTTTACCAGGCAGTTATCGAAGAAACCGCTTTCAATTAAACAGTAAATAGCGCTTATGTACTGACTAACTCTTCACATAATGAGTTAATAACACAACACCTACACTGGCGCGTTACAAATGGAAAATCGTAACACACACATAAAAATCACGCACACATTGACAACTTTCGCGGCTGTACATAAAACGCGTCTTTCTTCTTGTATTCTTAATTAGCGTGTCGTATACTTCCATCTCGCTCTGGCTAAGGGTGTTAATTAGAACGGCGTCTCTTTCTCGCTTTCTTAATACATTCTTCCTCTCCGCGGTGTTTCTTTACGTTTTTATTTGTGTGCGTGTCTGTGTGCGGTGGTGTTTAATTTACATGTACTTGTATGTCAGTGTACAGCGGGCGGAAATACTGGAAGAAAATGGATATTGTACAGTCCTGGTTTCAGTGTATGTTGGTTATTTATTTCATCATTTAGCCTCTCGTAGTCCACTGCTGGACATAGTTATTTATTACATTATCAATTTTTAAACCTTTGTGTAGACTAATGCAAAGTCAAAAGTCATAAATTCTTTATATTATAACCTATTACGTAGTACTTGAGATCGTCAACAAATGTAATGCATATATATTATATATTTTTTTAATATTGCATAGTTCATTAGTAAAGGTTCTGTGATAGGCCTCCAGTGTTTTTGGCATTACAGAGCTAAGTTTCTATTAAAAAATTTGAAGCTAAATCCTAGACTTGTTAGCGTATGCAGCTGGTTAGAAAGTCAGCAGTTCATCTGTTGGTTCGGGCTAATGCTTTTTTATGAAATTCTACTCGGTTGCAGCAAGGCAATGACGATAGGGCCAGCCTAACCTTTTACATGATAGGATAATGTTATTGTTTTTCTAACAAAAAACCATTCTAAATATTATGTAAAGTTAAGTTACTTAAAAAAAAGTTAACTATTTTGATTGTTTGTTTATATTGGGTTAAATGTTTTTAACTTAACACAACTTTCTTTCGCTGTACTAATCGGTTATAAGAAAATAATAAAATAAATTATTAATTTCTTATAACCGAAATAAATATGACACGACATCCGTCATTTCCTTCGCCTGTACCCTGTTTTATACGAATGTGGGTATTCGCGAAAGGGTGTCAGCGGCGGGGGTGCTCCCCCCTCGCCAGGGAGGCACGTACACATAAACACTTATAAAACTTTTTTGACAACAACCCCCCTCATCTTCGTCCCTCGAATTCGCTAATTTATGTTGGTTTTTTAATCAATACTGGTGTGTACGAGTTATAGGTTCTATCGGCTCTTTTGTATTGCCGGAGACAGTTTGCTTTGATGACGTCATCCAATGGCGGACACTTTTTGGCGGCAATTTTCTTCTTGGCTTGTAATTAAGTGCGGTTTTTTGAAGAATATCGTTAATTAATGGATGATTAGATGTTAATAAAGAACATCCAAATAAGAAATGGTAATTAAATATATTATTTTGTTTCAGGTTTTAATCAAAAGGCCCGTTATACGAAAATCATGAGCTGCTTCAGAAATTCATTAATCTCATCAATGTTTTGTACTACTCAATTGACATGAGATAATTGAAAATTATGACTCTCTTTTTATATTTTTTTCATAAAACTATATTTTGGATTTATGTAATAATAACTTGTTGCATTGCAGTTCTATTTTCAAACCCTGGACTTACCAAAGAGTTTGGAGATAAGACTTTGACGTATCCTACATTCGATATGACGCAAGTAAGTTTAAAATAAACTTACAAAATGTCATTAAAAAGCTACAAGCTCATGAAAAAGTAGTCGAGGTGGTCATCTACTGAGAAAAAATATAAGATAAAATAAACTAATCAATTGCACCATTTTATTTTTTTTTTTTTTTTATTCCACTGAGGTGGCAAACAAGCATACGGCCCGCCTGATGGTAAGCAGTTACCGTAGCTTATGGACACTTGCAATGCCAGGGGCATCACTCGTGCGTTGCCGACCCTTTAGAAACCTATTTGCACTCTTTTTAAAGAACCCCATGCTGTATTCCATTGGAAAAACCTTGGCAAGGAGCTCATTCCACAACTTTATCGTGCGTGGGAGAAAATTCCTCGCGAACCGCACTGTGCGCGACGATATTTGTTTAAGTGTGTGAGGATGAGCTGTCGATGGCGAGAGGTACGGTGGCAGAACGTAGCCGTAGGTACCATATCAAACAGTTCTTCAGTTTTATGAACACAACACAAGATTATTAATAAACAAAAATTATATCAGGAACAGAAAAACTTTAATCCGAAACTTCAAGTTTCTTTTGGGAATAAAAAGGGTCATGGTCAATCTTTTTAAGAGGCTACTCTCAAACTCGGGGTGTAATGATGCACAGGAACTGAGGGTGACGTGAAAGTAGCCCGGAGCGGTGTGCGGACCAAAAATATTTTTGATAGACACTGTGATATAGTTTTATGGTACACTTTTTTATTTGGTATGGCTATCATTTCTTTTGAGTATTAGTTGGGTATTTTTTTAAATTATTTGTTTGTTTTAGGGTAATTTTTAGAGTCAACCAATTGATTATTTTATAGTAATTTGTAGGTTTTTTGTTTTATAATTTTAAGTATTTTATTTTGTAATAATATTGAATTGTTTTTTATATTAATGTTTGGTTGATTCTAAAATAGGCGTAAGTACACCAAAATATGTTAAGCTATTTGTAATAAATTAATATGTAACATTTGGGAAATAAAGGCTTTATTTATTTTAATTTGTTAGTAAGTAAACTATTTGTAAATGACATCGAGAATTTTTTATCCGCATTTTACAGGGGTAAAACCGGAGGTCGGGACTATTAATAAATTTCGGATATTATTATTTCTTGATATTTTTTTTGTGTATCTTAGTGGGAAATCATTTTTTCATAACACCTCGATTGTTTAAGTACTTTTTTCGTTTGGAAGTAATTAGCTTGATTTACCAAATTGATTATTTTATGGTAATTTGTCAGCACTCGTAAGTAAACTATTTGAAAGTGACATCTACCTAGTATTTTTCTATCCACATTTAACCAGGGTAAAACGACGACGCGTGGAAACTATAAATGTAAGTATTTAATATTATAGATGTAAATATTGTAAAATCATAAAATAATGATGTAAATTACCAAATATCTTCAATACTCTTTAACACGATTCCTTGAAACAATACATTTCAAACCAGACAAAAGGACGTATCTCCAGTAATCACCATTATCAAATTTCATTACAGGAGGTAGGACATTATAACGTTTTTTCTTGACTTATCTGATCTGATAGGTCTTACTTAGGCACTAGGTAGATATCAGTCTTAGTGTATTTTGCACTTAACCTAATTATTTAGGAAAGGCTCAGGAGATGTATTAGCTAGAACATTGAGTGACTGATGTAATTGGACTAACTAGATTAGGCAACGAATGAATTATTTCTTCTTTCATTTTTGTGGTTTTCAGATTTTAGGCTTCATGATATTTTTTTAAGAAAACTACGGACATGATTGTCCATATTTATACACGTTACTAGCTTCGTAGTTCGGCTTTGCATGGAACGTCGGCAAAAATACCTTGCTAATGTCACTAGTAAAGAGCCTCTAAAAAAAGAATTAAAAATTGATTAGTGGATTCTGAAATTATCATACAAACAAACATTCAAACTATTTAGATACCTATGACTCCTAGAAACAAAACATGAATGTTACGCAGATCACTTAGGAATTTAAAATGTTATGCAACTTATAATAGCAACCCTGTATCTAATACATGTCCCACTGCTGGGCTCGGGTCTCTTCACACTCCCTGGAGCACTTTATAAGCAGTCTTAGGCATGCAGGTTTCCTCACGATGTTTCCTTCACCGTTAGCGAGCGATAATTTATATGACAATTACACACATATCTTCGAAAAGACGAATCTTAAACCTTTGACTTCGAAGTCTTACGGTCTCCCACTCAGCTATTGCTGCTATTTAGGCAACTTACTTCTAAATATTCCTGATCCTCTTCAAACAAAGATCAATCTTCCAAAATCTTCAGCAGCAGCACATTTTTCATTGTAATTTCCTGTCTATCTCAATGTAGGCTTTACAGCGTAATGATGCGAGCTTCCAAGATAAGACACATAGCCTTTTGATCACCTACCGACATCAACAAAACCTTATCTGTAGGTTTATTTGTTTTAAGCTTTCAATGCGGACGAATGAAACGGTCCTGTATTAAATTACTACCAACGGCGTATCTCCAATTTTGAAACGTTCAATTTTCAACTTTAATGTCAAAAGATAAAGTTGAATTTCGCTTGCAGGTGTGTAGTAGATATACAGGTTGTTGTATATTTCTGTCTTGCTCTCAGAAAAAGCTTGCAAGAAAGCAAAGAATGGTGAAAGAAAGGGGAAGGGACACCAAGGAGATATGTCTCAGTACTTCGGTGATGAATTAAATTTTTAGGGGGTGTTTAGGGTGGCAACTTGCCCCTTTCATTGGCGCGTCTTCATCCAGTTATTCGTTTCTTTAATTTGTGTTAATTTTTTCTCTTTGATAATGTGTATTTTCTGGCTTTTAGAATGCCTTGAAAATAGTACGAAGATTTGAATTTTCGCTGTCTAGAATATAAATTTCAGATTGAGATTTAGTTTAAACTAGATATTTGAGATTTGCTTCTTCGTGACTTGAATTTACAGAATAACAGCATTAAAAGGTAATTTTCATAGTTGATGTCAACATAGCTATCTAAAAGTTTATTATTGTCGAATTCAACTTTAGTGAAGCACGTACACGCAATTTGTGTTCACATCTAGTAATAATTATATGTATTAGAAATACTTTATATAATATATAGCTTGATTTGTAGTCCTAAGGTGTAAAGCATATCACAATATTTTGCGGATTAAGGTTTATTATGGGCATTCATTAAACATTGCAAAACAAAAACTAGTCGCCTACATAAATATATTTTTATAAAACACGGTCTCAAATTTTTCATTACAACATCTTCGATATCACCAACACGCGATCCAACCCTCCAATCAAACATCTAAAACTGATGATGTCACTATTAATTTCCACGCATCCCTCGTGTGTGCCGACTAAGCACGTATGCACGCACTAGACTATTCAAATAAAAAAAAACTCGAATCGATAACGCAAAACAAAAGAGTAACCCTCGAAAAATGCTAAAATCGATGCGAAGTGTCATTAAAGAACCCCCGAAAAATTAAAACCCCCTGTGCTTACGCACACACGCGCATATTAATATGACTAATAGATACGCACACATGCAAAGAAGTTAATGAACTATTCAGGGGATGTGCGATTTATATTGGGTTGAGTTTTTTTATGATGCGTTGCTTGCAACTTGAATTTTTGTTTTGGTTGATTATATTTTTTTTGAGGAATTATGGCTAATATGCTGCTGTGTCGTTTTACTTGTACGCTTGTTTTGGAATATGATTTTATAGTATTTGCAGTTTCGAGTGATTAATTAATTAATATTTTTACATTATAATTTTATAAAGACTGCCTCGATGGTCAAGTGGTTAGCGTATGCGGTTCTCACCGCGTGGTCTCGTGTGTGTGAACTTTCCGTGAGGGCAATTCTCAATAGCAGCACGAAGTTGGAATTGTGCCCAGTGGATGGCGATAGGCCCACCCCCTATCCCATGGGACCTAAACATAACAGGTGAAATGTGGGTGTTGTACACCTCTGCCATACCCCTCTTGGGTAATATAGGCGTGCTGTTATGTTATGTATGATGTTATGTGTATTTTATCAGTAATTACATTATTATCAAAGTTACTAAGTCAGCTGCAAGTGGATAGTTTGCTGACCTATTAATTAAGAAGGTATGTTGATTTTTAGACATGAATATAATGCTAATAAAATAAGTCAATTATTTAGCACAATTATAATTTAAATACGTGAAAACTAAATATATACCCAACTATATATTATACATCAAATCAAAAAATAATACTAAGTTATTAAAAATAATTAAAGGTTTAATTGTATCTTAATAAATGACTGTATAATTTAAAAAAAATATATAATTTTAATTGAATCAGTGGTCAGCTTATTGGTAAAATGTTTGTAATCAATATTAATAAAAATAAAAATACGATGTTTTACAAATCCCCAATCCCGAAACGTGATAAAACACATACAGTCCACCTCATAATTTATTAAGTATTTGTTAAGTATTTGTGTACATATTATATCTAACTATATTTTGTTTATAATGTATATAACTATTGTAAGATATGTGTAAATATTAAAATTAGGATATCTCTGTTTTTGTAAATATTAGCTACAAGACTTATTTTCATTTTTATTTTTATACACCAACTGCCCTATATATTGCCTGCAACACAAACTATCTGTTTATCCATCCAAAGGTTGCCTGTAAGAAATTGCTTTTTAGCGATAAGGCCGCCCATTGTGCATTTGAAAATATTTTTAAGTTGTATTTTTATTGTCAAACTGTATATTTTTCTGTCTACTCTACTAAGTCTCCAAGACGTTTCAAGTGTCACCACAATATTACGGTAAGTGATTGTTGAATGGTTTGCAAGACTTGAGCAATGGTCAGATCTACAGACCTAATAAAAAAAAGAGAGGGTGGAGATGGCACTTCACGAAAGCGGATCTTTGTCGCACAAGGGTTATTTATTTCTTTTTATTTGTCAAAGTCATGTTTTCAGTACTTTGTGGAGTAGTCTTGTCTAGTGGTAGATGAGTGAACCGTTTTTTTTGAAATGTCTGACGCAAGCCTGTGACCCGGATTGAGTCGCTGGTTATGTCCGAGTTGCACGGAACCCAGTGTGTCAACGTGAAATGACCGCGGAATGCCAGGTATCACTCGCGCATGGACGCTAGCAAGATGAGTGTACCTGCCTGCGACGCCGAGGTCGCGGGCTCGATACCCGCTTAAGACTAATCTTTGTGTGCATGAACATAAGGGTTTGTCTTAGACTTGGTGTTGTGACCAAGCAGACTGGCGAATCCTTTCACCACGATGACAAGCTCAACCATGAGAATATCAATATGACAGCAGCCATCGATACGAAAGAAGAAGAATTGGCTTATCCGGCCAATAAGGTTGTATGTATCTAACACCTCTGAAACTGGGGCTAACATTTTCAAGTGTAAACGACCAAAATATACTGTAAGTCACTGTTGAATTGTTTGCATGATTGGAGCGGTCAAATCCACTGACCCAATAAATAGAAGAGGGTAAAAATCGCACTTCACAAGACCCATTTCTTACAAGAAGTGGATGTTTTTTTGTACAAACGGTATTTTATTTAAGTAAGTTATATATTGAAGACATAATAAAGGTTTAATGCCTCGATGATCCAGTGGTTAGCGTATGCACTTCTCACCGCGAGGTCTCGGGTTCGATTCCCGGGTCGGGCAAAGTGTTATTTGTGAACTTTACGTCACGAAATTTCATATTAGCAGCATGGAGTTAGAATTGTGTCTGGTGGATGGCGATAGGCTCGCTCAAATGGGACCTAAACATAACAGGTAAAGTGTGGGTGTTGTACACCTCTGCCACACCCTTCTGGGTAATATAGGCGTGATGTTATGTTATAAATTAATAAATAAATAAATATCCTAAAACTTTCACACAACGTCATCTATTTCCAAACTAAGCAACGCTTGTACTATGGGTACCTGAATAACTGATATTAATACATAATTATACTATTTGTTATTTTACATTATATTATGTTTAATATATGTATAACGGGGGTTAGTAGACAAACAAAGAAGTTAATCTGATTCGTCTACGCTATGCATTTTTTTTTAACTTCGACCTCCGTCCATCCGTTCAATCTAAAAAAACAGCGACATCTGTAATCTACAGAAAAAACGAAAAAACTTCAAAAACTTCTACAAAATACATTTTTTTCTCGGAAAATCTTTAAGTCCAGTCCAAGTCATACACAAACATAAACATGTAAACATATACACACATATATACATACACGTACTTCCAAGGCGGCGATGAGTTTTAAAGTTTTTAAGGGTTCGCCGAAGATTGCGTGTCTTGATTACCGCCCCACCCCCCCGGGGTGGCCCCCACACACGTAGGGCCAAAACACCGCGGCTGCCCTCCCTTTTTTAAGGAGGGAAAATTAAAAGTGTTATGTGAGGGTGTTTAGTTTTGATACTTTAAGATGGTGATACGTTTTGATGATATTGTGTCTCGAAAAAAAATAAAATGACCTGTTATGTATCATATATGTTTTTTGACGAAGACCTCTGCTCATTACAAGAAGGGGTACCATTTACTCACAATCAGGGCGCACCAGAATACCAGCGCTGTAGTGCTAATGTGTTGCAGTATTATGCTGAGGTGCGAACCTATTCTGGCACATCAATATAATTATTATTATAAGTAGTTCTAAAAGTGTATCACTAAGCTTAAGATTTGCCAAAATAAACGTTTCTTTCTTTCTTTCTAAAGATAAACTGGACTAGAGCTGTGGCCAAAACGTATTCCTACTGATTAAAGGACTTTGCCAAGTAATTTTTATTGAAATATATATATAATAATAATATTTCGTTTAAAATATACTTCTGGAGTGGGTGGAGCGTTCGCTAGCTTATTTTTAAACACAAATGAAATGTGTGATGGCGGCAAATATCAAAAATTTGAAGGTAATTTAAAAAAAACCCTTTTAAGTTAAGATTCCATTGAAAATTTGATTGTTGCCAACTGCAACTAAGATGTCTGTATAACGCCTTAATCAGCAGCCTGCCCCTTTACAATAATATAATCAATATAAGAAATAGCGATATCATTTACCTATTATCTAATACCTCCATATCTCTATCGAGGAATGGAGAATTTCTCTATCATGAAAATTTTTAAAGTTTAAATAATCAGTATGAGGTTTCGAGATGTGTCGTAGTATAAGTATAAAAAAAAGTAAAATGATTATCTATATGTTAAATATAACTTATTGTTAATGTTAAACTACATACATACATAGAATAGAATACATAAAGAGCGCATCTCGCCTAAAAACAACAGTGTTTAGCTTGAAAAACCATCAAAGTATGTAAATGTATCTTACCATTGAATTAATAAATAAATAAATAAAAAATAAAGATATATGCAGGTCAAGCTCTCGCTTGCTCATTTGTGAACAATTTAATATCGAGTATTTGTCTACTCGAGTATTACTCGATATTATTGTCATGACTCTTTTAATTTATGAAGTATCAAGATGTTTGTGTCGTACTAAAATGACATGTGCAGGACAAGCTCTCGCTCGCTCATTTGTGAACGATCTAATGTCGCGTATCTGTCGACTCGATATTATTGTTATGACCCTCTCTGGTTTTAGTATTTTAGTTGAATTTTGTCAGTTAAATACAAAAAAATAAACATGTATATTTAGGTAATGTAGCTATTTAAATAAGGAAGTTGTTAAAAATATGAGGAAAAGATAAGTTATAATCATCAGCAAAAGGCAATGCCTAAAAACTGTATCGTCAAAACCCTTGTGTCACGAATATAAGATACTAAATAATTTCTAGTTTTGTGTAAGACGATTATCTAGTAATAAAAGACATAACTTAAGCGGGATTTAATAAACAAAAGAGATTTTCTATTTAAACATAAAGGATGAACTAGAATTTAATTTTTGTTTTGATAGAATTATCACGTTTTTTTTGCACTTGTTTACTAACTTTTTTCATGACATCCCAGCTTACTATGAAAATATCCGGCTTAAAATTAAATTTTCATACTATTCTACATACGATACAGCAAGTTTTTATCTTGACAAAGCCACGAAATAGATAGCAGCAGCGATAAACAATCCCATAGTCGATTGGTCATACCCCTTTACTTTAGTAAATAAGCTAGCAATTACAATAATGATGTGGCAGTGGTCAACCTTCCCCAGATCCTTTTAATAAAACTTATCGTTATTTATCACCAGGATTATATAAATAGAAATTGCGTTTTAAATGATGTATCACCTCACGTATAGCTACGGACCTCTGTCACAACAATAATGCTTTAAGTAAAAATAAATCAATGAACAGAAAGACGTAATAATAAAAAAACATTCGTTCCAAATTTCTAATTTCGAAACGCGCAAACTTAACAAACACGTCACCCCTCTAAAAATTAAAAACAAAACAGGGACATGAAGGCGCGCACACACCGACGCTTACGAGGCTCACCTAATTATCGGCGCGAAGGGACTTTGCATAAGAAAGTATTGCTTGCGCTTTACGACGCGTGGCCCCCTCCCCGAACACCACGGCCCAGATAAAAAATCTCCCATTTCCTTAATTCGTTTATCGGGGCCTGCCGAGGCTTTGTCTCCGATCGATGAACGCCTCCAAATGAGCGGGAAACGTGACGCGCGTGTGTATTAAGCTTAAGGTGACGGTCTCAACATTTTTACGTTCCAAATTTGAAATTATGCAGATTGTGTTCACTTTTTTCAGTGATTATTTTTTATTTACGGCCAGCGTTGTGCCTGTTTTGGTAAGATACTCAATAGTACTTCAGGATAAATAAGGTTCGATACTTTCATAAATACTTTTAAGACAAGAAGTAAACAAGATCGTGATAATTTGCGATAATTAGGTCAGTAACTTAGCAGATGCAGTGATCAGGATACTAAAAACTTTCAATACCAGTTCCAAATAAGAAATTTATGAAGTTTCGAGTACATAAGATGATAATATACTATCAATCGTAGTCCACTAGATTAGTAATGTGATGCATATTTAGATGTTTTGCTCTCGGTAAGGGACGTTTGCCGCGATTGTAGTGACAAAAGAAATAAATATAAGCTTATGACGCCTCAAGTTTCCAAAGTCACCAAACAAAACAGTAACACAAACTAAAGCCAACACCACAAAAAAGTTCGAAAATTAAATTAAAAGCCACGTGCAAACAAAGTTACGCAATCAACCGCCCTAGAACACGCCACAATGTCAATAAATTAGGCCGGGAACACATGCATACCCCCCGCCGAACGATAACTTGGTAATTAAGAAAGGCATTTATCATTGCATCGGGACAGCTCAACGTTGATTGCGAATGTGACAAACTGGAATAAGTCATGCGTAGTACGTGGGTGCAGGGCTTAAGACTGCGATAGACGATTGCCTAGCTAGACCACATCATAGACTGTTCGATTTATAAATTTGAATTGAATTTTACCGTAAATTCAATTCAAATTTATAAATCGAACTTCAAAAAGTATTTTATGTATGTCAAATTAATTGAGTGTGGCAAGATTTTTTGTGCTGGTGGAGCTGATAATTTTTGTATGGAGACGTCAAATCTTCAACCAAAAATTTTACAGTGGCACGGGGCCTGATAAGTTTGCTGAACTCTATTGGGTTTTTGCAATTTTTTTTTTTTAATATTTCACAACTCACACTCAACGCCATCCAGTCCCAAACTAAGCAGAGCTTGTACTATGAGTACTAGAATAACTGATACTAATACATATATACTTTTCTTTTGTAAATACATACATATTATACAGGGTGGCGCAATAGAACGTGCATTTTTAAAATAATTATTAAAAAATAAATACAAAAGGTATAGTTAAAATAAAACTAAGCAATTATTAAGTGATAACTGAAGTTTATTTTTTAAAAATAACATCATCTAAATGATGACCCTCTCTACGTTGGCACTCCTCTAACCGCAAACGGAAATTACCGAAAACTTTCTTAAGTAGTGCTGGTGTGATTGCTGCCATTTCACCACGAATATTCTCCTTGAGCTGACTGATGTTTCTCGGATTATTGGTGTAGACTTTGTGTTTGAGGTATCCCCACAAAAAAAAGTCAGGAGGCGTCAAGTCTGGACTGCGCGGAGGCCATGGGATATCACCTCTTTTCGAAATCAGTTTGCCAGGGAACATCTGCTTCACAACCGCCATGGAGTCATTTGATGTGTGACGGGTAGCTCCGTCTTGTTGGAACCAAGTCCTAGAGTTCTTTATTCTTGAATTTTCAAGTTCTGGGGCCAAAAAACCTTCCAACATCGCAACATAGCGTTCGGTATTAACAGTGATGTTTTGCCCCCGTGCGTTTTCAAAAAAATAAGGACCAATTATTCCTTTGGCAGATATTGCGGCCCAAACTGTCACTTTAGGGCTATGAAACGGTTTTTGATGTTTGAGTCTGGGATTTTCACTATTCCAATAACGACAATTTTGGCGGTTTACGAACCCATTCATATGAAAATGTGCCTCATCAGAGAAAAGGATGTTTTCAAAATTTGAAAACCGATTGAGCATTTCATTAGCAAATGTGAGCCGTGCTATGAAGTCAGAGTCTTTCAATTCTTGAGTTAATTGCAGCTTGTATGGATGCAATTTAAGATCCAAGTTTAAAATTCGTTGCAAACTTCGTCGCGATATGTTTAGGACAGACGATCTCTTGCGAGTAGACATTTGTGGATCTTCTCGTACCGACTGCTTAACACTCTCAATATTGTCTTCGGTCCTAGATGTGCGTGGACGTCCTTTCGCGTGTGGTTTAAACGTCGATCCAGTCTCTTCAAAACGCTTTATCCAGATTTTAATTAAATTAGCACTCGGAGCCTCCCTAATTTGCCGTACACCATACTCAAAACAAAATAGTCGCCTGACAACTACGTACGAACGAGAGTTTTCGTAAAATGCGCGCACGCAAAATGCGCGACGCTTCCCGTCGAAGTGACTCATAGTGACTAAAACTTTATGAACCGCGCTACCCAACGATATCGGTCTCCCCCCGCCCACGCCCCTTCTACCCCGCAAAAAAAGATGATGCAATATGCACGTTCTATTGCGCCATCCTGTACATAGAAACACCCAGACTAAGACAAACCCCCACGTTCATGCACACAAAGATTTGTCTTAAGTGGGAATCGAACCCACGACCTCGGCGTCGCAGGCAGGTACACTACCCACTCCGCCATCCGGTTGAACGAAAACTATCATCGCTAGAAAAGCAACTAAAAAAAGGACTGCATCCTTCTTGGAACCAAAAAAAAAAATAACATGGTATATCGATTCATATGTACATTACTTGGTAGACTTTTCTTGTTTCATGTTCGCAATTCAAGTAGGACAAACCTAATCACTGAATTATGTTTGTCTCACCAAACTTGAAGAAACTACTTGGTTTAGCCATAAAACAGTAACAAACAGACAAACAGTGTTACTTGTAATATTAGTAAGGCCTACAGAATATTTTTTTAAATACTTTTGAAAGATACGTATCAAACATGACGTCACGTCTATTAACCCTTTTAGGTGTGGCAAGTGTAACTAATAAAAATTCAAATTTCGAATGACATTTTTTTTAATCATCTAACCGTCTCCAAGAGCACTAAAGCCAATATGACTGTTGCGTTTACAGATATTTCAAATCTGTACCTTTCAATGGTGTGTAATGAAGTTTGCAGTATATTTGTATAAGTCCTACGTAATACTGTTCGACATACTTGTGTTTATGCTATCCTAGTACTTTAGATTTATGTGTGGATCATTATTCTGCTATGTTTGATAATCCTTTTGAGTTATGGTCAGAGCAATATTGGAAATGAACATACATCTTTATCTATGGATATTATGCCTCATGTGTGAGTAATTCCAGGGCCTTGTTTAAGTTACCAAACAGTAGTAATAGTTAATAAAGATGATTACGGTACATTCTTCTTAGATTTTGTTTAGAAAATGCTACAATCATTATTGAAAATTAACTAAAAGCGGCTAAGTGCACCCTACATGAATTAAATTTTGTCAACAGTCTTAGCATTTCTAACTATATCCAACACTATGGGGAAGACGAGAAAAAAAATCCCAACTTAACAAGTGGCGATACCCGAAAATATGAAAACACATTCACACTTTGTCTGCATAATTAATTTAAATATGTATGCATAATTTCAGCTTTCTGCATTATTAATTTAAATATGTATGCATAATTTCGGTTTTGACGATATGTCCCGGACAGACAGACGTACAGACGGCAAAACTTTAAGGGTTCCTTGTAGGTACTACGGAAACTTAATAATGAAGTAATCGCCATCCAGCAGACTGAGACACAACAATAAGAAGTAAGGTTGTGATTGAACAGGCAACCTTGAACTTTGGCAGCAGCTGGTCAACCGGAGCTAATACAACCATCAGGTGAACTGCATCAAGTCTAACAGATACAGGACAACAAATTTTTATGTTTGTTTCCTCATTAATTTTGACTGCGCTAAACGATTTTAATGATCCTTTTTTTATTTGAAAGCTGGTCCTCTCCGTGTGGTCCCATTTCAGTTTGGTCCAGTTCTGACAATGGCACCTATGAGAAAACCATATAAATGTAAAATTATTGTAATTGACGTCGGTATTTTTTTTGGAAAATTATTGATCATTACGCATGCACTATCAAACTACATAAATTAGAATCCTTTACAATTTATCGTCTGCATTTAATTTTTCTACTCCTCTAGAACTCGATCATAAATCCTCTATCCTATCCATATTGCACGCAAGCTAAAACATGATTCGTATATCAGATACCCCACGCTTAGTCTCACACGACCGTTCGTTTACTTTTTAATATAGCAACCGTTTCGCCAAAAATTGGGGCATCGTTCGCACCTCAAGAAAAATCGGGCATTTTTTACCAACTTTTCTTCTACACTTTTTATCAACTTTATTTGTAGGGTGATAAAGCTTAAAGCTATGTTTTATAGGTTGTGTATATGTTGGTAAATTAACATAAGGGAGTGGACGTGACATTTATTGTTTGACAAGCATCGATCTGCCCTTTGCTATGCGAAGCGTGACGTGGAAAGTTCATGGGGAATCTTATGGAGAATAATGGAGGAATACAGGTGAATGTGAGACGTGTTGGGATTAAAAAGAGGTGCTTTATCTTCATGATGAATTGTGAATGTTGAGAGCACATATTTGCAGGTGAATGACCTCAGGTGCTGATAAATTGAACGGAGTTAACTGTTTCGATATCAAAATGTTTTCTGTGTACAGAAAACCGCTAAGTTTTAAATCTTATTCATAATTGTAATAAAACCTCTTCATCTGCATCTTTGTGCTAAGCATAGATGTATAACTGCATATGAAATATAAAAGCATATGCAGTGGGCTGCAATATTGGCAACATCCTATACAACTAAACATAGTTATAAATATATAGATTGTAGCTGTTTATTATCCCTCAATAAATAAAATAAAATAAAACTGAAATCAGTTAAAGTTCACTTATATGCATTTTTGGGGTTCCGTACCCAAAGGGTAAAATAAAACCCTATTACTAAGACTAATGCTGTCCGTCCGTCTGTCCGTATGTCACTAGGCTGTATCTCATGAACCGTGATAGTTACACCGTGAAGAAGCGATACCCGACTAGGAGTTCTAGGTCTTGGGTTCAAACCCACGGCACTCATCTCTGTCAATAAAATCGTTAAGATTCGTCTTTTTAAAGATATGTGTGTATATATCATATAAAATATCGCTCGCTAACGGTTTTGTAAAACATCGTGAAGAAACTTGCATACTGAGAGTGCCTAAAAAGTGCTCAAGGGTGTGTGAAGTCCACCAATCCACACTTGGCCAGCGTGTGGTGAATTGTGGCCTATTCCTTCTCATCATGAAGAGAGGCCCAAACCCAGCACTGCGATATGTGGCTGATAAAGATTGGTCGAAAGAGAAAGTTCTATCCATCGTCTCACCTCTAATTTACCGCAAAATGGCAGATATAGCTTGTTTTTAATAATCTCATTGGCACTCACCATATTCCACACCAATATTTCAAGAGTAATAAACTCGTATCAAATTTTCCAAACCAAATACGTAATACGTAATTCATAAATTCATAATCCCATAACATTTAATATCGTGTCAAATCGTCACATGTTTGAAATCCGCGGCGGCTTATCTAATTTGTTGGATGTTCCGAATCGATCCCCTTATACGATTAGGATAAGCTGGTGAATCAGTGTGGGAGATAATATTTCGAATGTTTTATGATAATAATATTTAAATGTTTTTTTTTTACTTTCTGATTTATTATAATTTAATATTACCTGTACCTACAGGGTTCTAATTTATTAATAAAAAAAGAAAAAAAAAAACAAGCTAAACTAATAATAAACAAAAATAAACTAATCTATGTTCTATGAGTCTATTCTAAGAGACCGCAGCTACGTTGGATGGCATAATGCTTACCCGTCGTCCAAAATAAAGGCCAGCATTTCGGGAACGAGCGACCTCAAAAATGCGAAAGATAATTTCTTTAAATACACAGTGAGCCTCCGGCCAACACGTTCATATTTTTTGGCTTATACATGGGCATGATGTATTTTTTTTATTTTGTATGTAATTGAAACACCTCTCGATATAAGATTTATTTAAACTTTTACGCATTTATAATAAACTCACCCAAACGCTCAAAACAAACGGCTACATTAACGTGACGCCTTGTTTTGTAGGTTGTATACGAAGTAAGGAATGTTGGTTTGAAAGCTGCTAAAAAGGGAAAAAATATATATTAAAAACGTAATTTAAAAATGGACTTGTCTATTAAACTTTGAATGATCATAGAATGAGTTTGAGCTATGTAACTAAAAATTTTTGCACTTGGTTTCTGTTTATCTACTTTTCATATTTATTACTATTGCGGTATCACTGTATCATCTCTATTGTGATCCCAATCAATATTCAACAATGAATAAATTTATGTTTTAAGGCAAAATTTTCACATTTTCTTTATAAAAGGCAAATGATGGTAGAGGCAAATGGTGGTAGAGCTCTTGTGAATGAGCTCGAGGGCGGCAGCACCACCGTCTCACCTTTAACCTACCGCCAAATAGTAGTGCTTACTGTGTTCCGGTTTGGTGGTGAGATCAGGCCCTGAAATTACTGGCACATGAGGCATAACACCGTAGTCCTCGGCTGCAGCGACGCATCTATAATCTGCTTTTGTGGATTGTTGATGTCCATGGGCTGTACTCCACTTACCATCAGGTGGACTACACGTTCGTTCGCTGTGGACGTAGTATAAAAAAAAAAATGTTTTCTTTAAGAAAAGGTTACGTCAAACTTAAAATACATGAACATTCTGTAGACAAATTACTAAGAAGGTTTCTTCCAAACGAGATATTATTTTACCACCTTTAATTAACGTTAGTACCACAGTAGTATTATGTTTACAAACAAAAATTCAACCCTTAACAAAATCACCCTTTCGAAATAATGACGGTGACATTGGAATTGTTTTACGGACGAAATTATTCAGATTTAGTTTTGTACTTGTTTTAGATTATTCAAAGGTTATAAATTACAATGAAAATAAATTTTGGATTAATATAATAAAGGAGGTTGTGATGATTACAATCATAGACCTATAAAGTTAGGGACAGGGCGCGCTGCGCGATAAATGTGGTAACTAATACTTTTTGGTAGTGCAATGGTGTCACACCAAATGCGTAGTGATTTGTCTGTGGTTGGCTGTCACCGTGAGAACATCAAAATGCTTCATTGTGTGGTTGCACAAAGTACCAAAAGAGACACAAAAAAAATGCCACTTAAATATTTCATACCACTGCTAAGTCACAAATCTGCGATCCTTTTTATGGTTATCTAGCTTGTTCGCACGGGCTGGCCTATCGTTATAATTACGTAAATCAATGATTACAATTATACTTTTACTTCGATATTTCTGTAATTGTTTGAAAATTATTTAATGAGTTTCTCCTTTTTATTTCCTTTGCTTAAAAAAGTTGCACCAATATGTAAAACCAATTTTGCTTGCACTTATTCGTTATGGTTTGGTTGTGTGATAAGACTTAATATTTATTGTATTGTTGTTGTATTTATTTATTCGCATGAAATGTGGTACATACAGATGTTACAATAAAATTAGGTTAGCGTCACATTTCACCAAAATTGGTGTGCAAATCTTAATTGAATGTTAGTATACATAGTTTTGACATGCAAGTAGTTAAATTTTATAAGCAACAATCATAATTAGATTTAATGCAAAGAAATATTATTAATAATAGGTCAACACATAATTATAAAATGTATGTCAAATTTATAATATTCATAATCAATAATGGTATAATATACAATGTCCATAAAATGACTAGTAGTAAATGTTAAATTAGTTAAATAATGACATTAAATACCGATGAAAAATCAATAGCATGACAGAATGACGACGTGACTTAATTAAAACATATTTATCTGGTTAAAAGTAAAAATAGTGTCAATGTTTATTTCGTTCACAACAATAAATACACATTTATTTATATTTACATGATAATATATTAAACTTACGTATTATGTGGGTCTTCAAAAAAACTACGAACTGAGTAATATGTCTTTTCAATTAAATAAGCAAATAACCGACTTTTAAATTCTTTTATATTTTCTAAAAGTCTTATAGATTTAGGTAATTTATTGTAGATTTTAGGGCCCATTACAAAAATACTATTGTGAAACAGAGTAGTTCTGCTGGCAACTAAATGTAGTTTGTCAGCTCTCCTTAGACTACGAATGGGAGAGAATTTATCTAAATTGCGTTTAACAAACACAGCTGATTCATAAATGTATAGGGATGGCATGGTCAGTATTTTTAGGTTATTAAAGTATGGCTTACAGCTCTCAGTTCTTTTTATATTTGCAATTGCCCTCACGCAACGCTTTTGCGCTCTAAAGACCCTCTCTTTTCCAGTAGCGTTTCCCCAAAATATTAGTCCATATCTTAGTGTCGAGGAAACCAGACCATGATACGCTGCAAGAACAGTTTTTTGACTAACCGATTTACTTAACACGTGCAAGGCGTAAGATTGTCGATGAAGATTGCTACAAACTGTATTTATTTGTTCATGCCAATTCAGTGAGTTGTCTATATGTAGTCCAAGAAATTTTGTAATGTTAGTTTCTTTGATAGTCTGGTCCTTGTAATTTACATCTAAATCTAAATCTTTGTTAACATTTTGGCCAAACTTCATTATTAGAGTCTTATCTAAATTTATTTTTAGGTTATTCTTTTTTAACCAATCAACAACAGAGACAATATTTTGGTTTATATCTTTTTGCAGTGTACTAACATTATCGCTATTGAATACCAGTGTACTATCATCGGCAAACATAATCATAGGATACGATGCAGCAGATGGAAAGTCATTGATGTATATTATAAACAATAATGGCCCAAGAACACTTCCTTGGGGCACACCATATTTTACGGTTCTTTGACTTGAAGTATATGATATCTGAGTCCTCTTCACTATCCTATTGATTTGTGTTAGGTGTTTGCGATTGTGGAGAAATGATTCAATTAATTTAGATACGTTTCCTCTAATGCCATATGACTCAAGCTTACGCAGCAACAGTTTATGATCGACACAATCAAAAGCCTTTGACATATCCATATAGAGTCCAACTACAGGCAATCTTTTATCTATTCTGGATGTAACCATGTTCAAAAAATCATATATTGCCATGTCGATGGACTTATTTTTCCTAAAACCTTTTTGATTATCTACAAACAACTTGTTTTTTTCAAAATATTCAGCAACATTATTGTATATTACTTTTTCAAATATTTTTGAGAGAATTGGAACTAAGGCTATGGGTCTATAACAGGACATATCTTCGTTATTATTGTTCTTAAAAAGAGGTATGATGGTGGTTATTTTTAAGGTATCTGGAAAAGTTCCTTCTGCCATACACACATTAATGACTTACTGGCACATGTCGCATAAAATCATCTTTTGTGGATGTTCATCGTCTGTAGTTGCTATCATCATGTACACGACACGCCCATTCGCTACATACGCCACCGCGGGGTATAAATTCTATCATACAAAATATATCTCTTCCTGGAGCACAATCCTAACACTTCACAAAGTGTCAAATCACGCGAATAAGCGAATACTCCACACCCGGGGCGTGATTGTATCACAACACATTGTTACGTGTTAAATGCAAAGTTGATTTACAATGCTTTTTCGTACAACGCTTAAGAGTTTTCACTCCTTAGGGAGTAGGTGAAAAAGAAAAATGTTTTTATAACCTTCTTTCTTCTTTATCGTGTACAACATTATTTGTGTAATTTTAATTTGCACATCAGTTTTTTTAAGTTGGATAACACTAAAGTTTGTTCTGTGTTCCTGCAATACACATCACGCATATACCTACATAAACCAGGCCTTTGTTACATTGGGGTAGGCAATAGACATAGACAATGCAACGCCATAATGATGTGCTGAGATTTCTACGCACTCATTCATCATTCATGCTTGCTGCAAAGCTATGCAAAAAAAATATGCAGGAGGATTAAATTGTCAAAAAATAACCAAAATATAATTTCCTTACTTAATTACACTCCCAAAATCCTTAGCTCTCTCATCACCAATCAACGCAACTTGAAAAAAAAAAGAAAACAGTTTTGCGTCTGTGCCAAATGTCACACAAGAGCGGCGACGCGTAATGTCAACACACACAAACAAGCACTATATATGTACAAGCATACACACAAAAGAAGATATAGTATGGGGACGGAAGAACGGAAAACTTCCACGAAATTTGCTCACCGAAATGACGCCGCTTGTTTTTTGTAGGTGCCTGCTTATGACGATGATATTGTATGGATATGACTCTAATTAGTACTCAAAAGATTAAAAAAAAATATTTAATTTTAGCACAATGCACATGCACATTTTGATATTTGAAGGTTTAGTGGATCTCCAGGACCAGAACTTTCCCTTATGGATCACAAGTTGTTTCAGATACCTGTCACTATTTCATCCAACCTGAGTTGATCCTGTGCGTAATATCGCGGTCTATCTCACCATTTTTTTGGACTAGAGTTACCAAAAGTTGAAGCTTTTTTGGAGCTAATTACAAGTACTGAAAGTTGGAGCAAATTGTCAAGGATGCTCCAGTGAGAGTAACAGTAATTGGCATTTGACCAAAAAATGGCGCTAAAATTGCAGAAGAGATCGATAGCCTGAAATTAAGCAGAACCAAAATAAAGTGAGTTTATATACTTCCCAATTTCAGGCCAGCGATCTCCAGTCTTTGTCACCATATATCTTTAATTTGGTCTAGACAGCTTGAGCCATTTTCGGAAATCAGCACAATGTCATCCGCAAACAGCATACATCAGGAAGCCTCCTCTTAGTTGCATATATATAGAGCATCCATAGTTACCAAGAAAATGTAAGGGCCTGGTGTAAGCTTGCCGACACATTGAAGCTACCAGAAGCGTGCTTGGGCTGGCTTGCAACCATGCTGTGGATTTTATATACTGGGCTTTTAAAAATGTTAGTAACTTTATAATTCAGTAAAATCTACATTAAATAATAGATAATTTTGTTAAGAATTTACCCTTGATTCATTACCAAGTCACATCCATACAACACTGTCGCACCCTAACAAACTTATTAAGATTTCTTTTCTTTTTACTCTACGTGGTTACCGACGTATGACGCAAGCTAACGGCCGCAGGGGGGGAGGAACAACCATGGGGGGTGGGGGGACAGACCCTCGCACGCATGGCCGCTCTCATGATTTAAGCACAGGGATAAGAATGAAATTAAAAATACATCCTCGCCATTCCTTAGGGTGCCAGGGGGACATATATGCAAATGAAGGGGGGCTCATAAGACAGGGGGGAGTTTTTTGTTACGGAGCTATTAATTTGGGGTGTAACTCACTAAGTATGGGTACGCATGTATGAGGGAACGCCGCATCTTAAGATTCCTTTTTCCATTTTTCTGCTTAAATTATGAAGGGATGTGAGGGAAGATTATTAAGTAATTCAGGTGAAATTTATTAATTTCGAGGCGAAATTTTATTTGAGGAAGTCGATTATGAGTTTTTTGGTTTGTGGTAGTTTCTCATTCATTCAATGAATGAAAAGTTGGTGTTATCGCGAATTCTGGGTCTATGTTAGACTTGTGTATAATTTTATATCATTTAATTCTATCCTTGATATATTGCAGTGTGTTTTTAAAAATAAATTTCTCAGGACATTTCTTTTTGTATTATTATACTTATATATCATAATTACTTTTAGACCAAGAATTAAACAGAGTACCTACATCTGATTGACCGTCAAGTTCGATCAACTTGACGTTCCTGGCTAACATCGAGTCGATCTGATCTCTTGCCATAATTATGTTAAAGCAGTCCGCGGATGGATTATATTACCATTTAAAATCTCTGCTCAAAATTTCGCCATGCCATGGACAACATAAAATCATCGGTCCTGGTTTACATATAAAGATCAATAACAGTCGTTACGGGTAATTAGAAGCCAAATGCGACAAATAGAGTAACCAAGATGATCGTATAGCCAACATCCGGTTTTTGCTTTAAATGATGCATTTTCCTGATTTTAATATCCGTGTTGAGATTTGTTAGCTATGTCATTTCAGCCTAACGACGTCCACTGTTGGACATAGGCCTCACCTAATTTTCACCACAACGCGCGGTTTTGGGCCGCCTAAAGCCAACAGCTCCCCGCGATCTTAACCAGATGTTAGCTATGTATTAGGCTATTATTGTGCCTTAAGGTCAAAGATTTCTAGAATAATGTGTGTGTCAAACTTTCGAAATCTTCCTCGTCACCTAGATTCACCCTTCACCTAACCACAGAAAATACCCACCAAAATTACTCTTGCAACAATAAATTAAAATAAACATTAACCCTACTTACCAAACTCCAAAACTCAATTATCAACAAAGACTCCACTGACCGAACTTTCGAACTTTGACATTAAAAAAAAACGAAAGATAATGCAAAAACCCCAAACCTTTATAATCGCATCAGCCAAGGATTGTTCCCGTTAATTATTGATAGAATGAAACTTTTATGAAAACTTCACGAGCAGAAGCCGAAATTATTTGAAAGCAAACCCTTCTTAACGCTTGCGAAAATATTAAAACAAAGGCAAGGTGGGGGCACCTCCGACGGACAAGACGACTTACTTATTTATATAGAGCTGTCTGTCAGACTTCAGTCACCTTGTTTTTTTTAAGAAAGTGTTTAGAAAACTTGGTTATATATTATTAAAAATCAGTCCCAAACACGGACGTAGGTCATGTAAATAATGATAACAAAAGAGTCGACATAGAATCATAATAGACAAATTATTAACAAATTTTCTACGTTTTCCCTTTTCTATATTACATTTTAATAGGTCCAAATACAAAATATTGAGACTGGCAAGTTGTACGAGTGGCTGGTAAATTTTTTTATAATACCTATTCTATTTAACATAATAATATGAAGACCATCTTCACTATTAAACAAAAAATCAGATATGAGATGGTGATGCCTCCTACACCGGGCTTATTCGTAAAGGTTCTACCAAAGATTGTCACAGTCTTGTGACACCCGGGAAACATTAGGCTATAACAGAGCTATAGACTGTCAGATAGATTTATGTACGTATATTTAATTGGTAGGCTAGGCGGCTCGTTAAGACTTTGGTAACTAACTAATTACTTGGAGAATATAGTAATTCTAGAAATGAAAATTGATGATAACATTATAAATGTGGTGAAAAATATTGCAGCATGCAGATATTTCATTTTGGATGTAACTTTATAATTTTATATTAATAGGTAATCTCAGCACATGGTAGACACTTGGGCAAATTCAAATTACTAGCTATCTCTCTCTAGCTTATTAAGAGTTTGAATTTTTCGAATCTTATTTTTTATTAAATCTTCATTAAAACCAGTTAAATACTTGAGGTATCGTGGCGTCTTAATTACATTCTCCTTTATATAATCAGCTAAAATACTCCAAAATACCTGACAACATAGAAAATTAGATAAAAACCTCTCTATAAAGACTCCGCGAAGATCCGAAGACGCCTGGGTGGTGATTAATACGACGCATCTCCCCAACGGTTTAATCGCTGGCTGGCAACATTTTTACCCAATTTTTGGCCCCCTCCCCACGCCTACCCACCCCTTTCTTTCGTTAAGATAAATTATCCTGCGATCAGAACGAGAGTGTAGGTTCAAATTGCTGCCTTTAAAATTCAACGGTCGGCCTTAATATTTATATCCAAATTAGTGTCCCGCTCCCGACTTTACGTGACTTTTTTCGGCGAAAGTCCTTTTATCTGATTGGAAAAATCTATGACGATTGAATGTAGAGAGCGTCTCTTTGTACTTTTATGGGTCGAGCAAAATAGGTATTGCAAAGGCTTCCTCCATTTCTAATAAGATTTATTAGATATATTATTGAAACTATTTAACGAGCGGTGAACTTATTTTACACTATTACCTAAAACGTAAAAATCGTACTTTTTCTTTATTAAATCTATTTTAATTTTTTATATATACATAAATTCTGAATAGGTAAAAGGCTATTTTATTTTATTTATTCGTCGAAAAATAATTCCATATTCAAAAAGTCTTTTGTTAGCATCCAAAAATGTACAACCTGTATTGCCCTGTGTAGGTTATAGATTAAAATTCGTCGACTGTGTACGACTAGGTATAAATTCATAAATTACGTAATATAATTAAGCAAATTTAATAATTATTATTCTAACGTTCACTTTCAAGTAAAAAGGGACAAATTCAATAATTTATTATTAGACATTCTCATTGTTTCGGCATTAAACATTTCTGAGGCGATTGTTTTCATTTGTTATTTTAACTTCGCCACAATTTCTTTGATATTTAACTAAAGAGGCGTTTCGGTAGAAATGTTCTATTGTGTAAAATGTGGCACGGTTTTCAAAGGACTGGTATGTAATATGAACGTTGTGGGAATATAATCGTAATTGGTAGGTGGCGAAGTAATTTGGGGTGGAAATTGTGTGGATGTGTGATTAAGAATATGCTTTGATTAATGCGTGATGCTGGAGAGAAAATAGAGGTAAGTATGGATAAATAATTATAATAATGTATAATATAGATTTTCATAGGTCTACCAATGGTTTAGTCTGGTATGCATGTCTTAACATAGAATTAATTAATTCATAATAATTATAAACGCAAAACTAAATTTACAGCTATTGCTTATGAAGAAAATAATTTAATTTATCTATACACCCATGCTATAAATCCTCTATAAACGTTCTTGAAACAGTTAGCTTATTGCCAACATTAAAACAGCCAGTGTCATAATAACCATTATAGCACCCAAACGGGTGTACTAATGTTGTACTGAAATTCATTATGCAACTCCTTTTTTACTCATCGAACAGCCACATTCTCATGGCATCTTTATGAATTTCAAAAAAAGAACATGTCGTGCACGCGCGTTTCACTACCACAGCGCCGTAATTTAAATAAAAACTTATTCGAATTTTTGAATTGACTTCGTATCCCGCTACATAGAGTTCTTACAACACTGTACAATACCCTATGGTTTCAGAACATTTATAGAGGATTCATATCATGGGTGTAGATAAAGTCTTGTATGCAACTGTTATAATTAGGTATTAAAACACTCATGTGATACTATTATCACACTCGTGTTTTAATACCCCTCATTATGGAACAGTTGCTTAAATAACTATTTTTTTTTTTTATTATTAATGCAATTAGAGTTTTAGAATTACAACACGTATTTACTTACAATAAATTAAATAGAAACTAATAACATTAATTATACCACTTAAACAGTATGCAATTCAAATAAAAGAAAAGAAGTGAAACAAAAGAGTCCCCATGACATTAGTAAGTTAAACGCAGGCACACAACATCGAAGATTTAAAAAAGAAAACTCAAGTTCGAAATAAAAAAAGTTTCGAATGAGTTAGTATTCAAAAGGGCAAGCGGTGCGCAAACAAGGGGCGTAGTGATGTGACATGTGCGTACTTAGGGCTACGACACACGGGCTAATGAAAGTGCGGGGCCAAAAGAATTTTTACTTTTTTACTGATTTGAGACGAAGGGAAGCACGTACGAGTGGAAATGAACTCTTGAAATGTTTCAAGATTTTTAAGATGAGGCATTTTTATTCTTTTATTTTGGTAAAGTCTTTTTAGGGTAAAATGTTATTTAGCAGACATTTTTTGTTTTTCCTCCCATTTAAGTTATAAACGTAACAAGTGAAATGATTACAATTAGGTACATGAATCATTTTAAGCACTTTAATGTAGTTAAAGAAAGTTGATAGTAATGTGATTACTGATTATATTTTAATAATTATTTTCTTTTACCTATAGAAAGCAAAATTTTCAGCATGTACCTAACACAGACGGCATTTCAATACGGGGACCAAATAGTTTAACAAAACATAATACAATACCACGCCTATATTATTATTAATCAGAAGGGTGTGGGCCAAGGTGTATACCACACTTCACCTGTTATCTTTAGGTTGATTTGATAGGGGGTGGGCCTATTACGTTAGTACGAAAAATATTATTTCGATAGTTACAAAGACGAATTTCAAAATACCGATTTTTGTAATTCCGAATGGTTAAAAAATCCTAATATAATAACTCCGATTTATCATTCATCCTATGTTATATTTTCATAATAACGAGTTTCATAACATCGATTAATAATTGATCCAAAATATCAAAAATACGAATTCCTATTACTAAAAGTCTGAAATCTCTTTCTTAAATTTTCTTTAAAAAATATGACGGAAAAGCCGAAATAACACTTTTACGACCAAGGAATGGAACACGAGACCTCCAGTGAGTGACCGCATATGCTAACCACTAGACAAACGAAGCAGTCAGCCAGCTAGTATAAATATAAGTTAATAACATGAATAGTCGTACTCAATATGAAAAGGCACTAAAAGACCAACTCCTACAAAAAGGTCCGCTTCAACCCGCACAGCATTAAATAATTAGGGTTGTGCCATACTTGTGGTAGTGCATTGAAATGGCAAAGTCCAAACAACACTAAAAAGTTCCGGTCACCGGCTCGATAACAAAGAATCATTGCTTGCCAATTAGTGGTAGAAAACGGTATAAAATGCTTCATGATAAAGACTGGAACAGGATTTAGACGTGACGAGGAAAATACTGAGGCTATATTTTTGAAAATAAGTAGATTTTTAGACCTAAGTTATGGTCTTAAAATAATACGGCTTTTGTGAACAATTTTCAAGGTTTCACATACGCTTTTACGCGATCGAATAAAATCATCAAGATAGTCTATAGTTCTATACATTCAGAGTTAAGAAAGGGGTATGACCAATTGACTATAGGATTGTTTATCGTTGCTGTGCTATCTGGGCTGTGGCTATGAAAAGATAAAAGCTGTTGTATTATATGAAGAATAATATAAAAGTTTAAGTGTAAGCCGGATATTTTAATAGTAAGCCAAAACAAATTAAAAAACACGTGATTATTCTATAGATAAATTTTCAGCATCCAGTTGATCCTTCATGTTTAAATAGAAAATCACTTTAGTTTTTTAAATCCCATTTAAGTTACGTCTGATATTACTAGATAATCGTCGTAAACATAACTGGAAATTATTGACTATCTTATAACCGTGACACAAGGTTGACGGCGATACAGTTTTTGGGCATTGCCTTTTTCATTTGTTTTCCATCGAGCCTCGCGGTCCACACGTTAAGGATCGCAGTTGACAGGGACCGGGGCGTACCGGGGCGCAGCGGGACGGCATATTGTAAATACAAAAAAAATACAGCGAGCGCTAACGCTGGCGCATGCTTCCAACCGCGAGCTTTAGCTTTACTTCGAGTAAAACTATCGGGTAAAACCTTAGGTGAGTATGGACTATAAAAGAGGAAGTTAAGCACCCCCATGACATTTATAGCCTGCCATCAAAATA
Organism: Hypena proboscidalis; assembly: GCA_905147285.1. Taxonomy (NCBI): domain Eukaryota; kingdom Metazoa; phylum Arthropoda; class Insecta; order Lepidoptera; family Erebidae; genus Hypena; species Hypena proboscidalis. The sequence continues at coordinate 6,278,975 of LR990143.1, forward strand.
ATAAAATATTTCCATGTAAATTTACGCACTATTTCATAAAATTAGTGCCTTCTAATCATCGAAAATAGATTTATTTTTTATTTTTCACGAATATAGTAATTGTTGTGATTACATAGTCCACAATTAAAGTTGTTATAGAGCATATATTATATTACATTTCTATCGATAGAAATAATCTATATTGGTTTCAAGCAGTTTAACAGTGTAGGCCTAGCTTAATAGAGCGGGCATTTATTTGAGCGTAACTGCAAAAATATTGAACTGCCGTCGCTGAAGGTCCAACTTGTTTACGTATTTGTGTTTAATTTGATTTCTTATAATTTTAATTGAGTGTGCAAGAATTTAAGCAGTAAAACTAGCTTTTGCCTACAGCTTCATCCACAAGTGAATTCGATGTAAATTGCTTTTGTCACTTGGAAATAGCTTTTATTTCTATCTATAGAATTATTACACCTAGAAACCTGTTTCGTATACACATCAGATTATTGTTTGTTTGCGCGTCGGCCAAGCGGTGCGACAGTTTTTCACGCATACTTCAATCTGTTTTGGATTTACTTAAGACGAGGCGATTGTATGAAAACTATTAATCTAGCTGTTATTAATCTATTTTTAATTTCTATGCTGTAACATATTTTTCTAAAATATACATCTCATTTGAATTCCAATTAAAATCTTGTAAATCACCCTCACATCGCGTGTTTGAAGATGTCGTTCAATGTCCTCTGAAGACCTCATTACGGCTCATTCCACATCCCTAATGAGCACTCACTAATTACGAGAAACACGGAAAAATCCAATCTAACACACATTGCTTACTTAATCTACCTACACAGCAGGCAAATTTTGTTCTAACTTCCCGGGCGAGTGGACCCGAAGATGAGTGAAATCTTGTTCATCTTCTTATGCACACGGTATTCTTAAAAGAAGATCTCAATAATGTTCGTATAACTTTGATTAATGCATCTACTGCATTGATGGAAGTTCATAAAATGCGACCATTTCACGAAATTCTCTAACATTTCATGAATTCAGCGAATCTTTGATTTTTAGCCACTACATGTGTATACTACGATATTATCTAAGCTAACAGGGTGTAACGTGCGAAGATGACGTTTTTGGACTGTATGGAAGGATAAACCATATTGCATCAAACCCAGCTAATTAATTGGTATAAGGGCAGCCGTATGATGACGAGGACATTATCTGCAGCAACCATTGCACTACCACACCTTCTATTCTTCTTTCGTATCAATGGTACTAAATGGCAATTATGGCTGAACACTGTTTCTTAAGATACAGGTTTTTTACCTAGTTTAAGAAACAGGGTATCAATTGTATGTGTAATTGTACTTTAATCTGTACTTTTTAGAAATAAAGTTATTATATATTATATTATAAAAAAAAAACTTATATTACGCCCGCCCAGTGCGTGGCCACAGAATGCAACTACCGTACAAGCTATATGTAATTTTTTACCGCCGCAGTTTCCTACATCGGCAATTAATCAACCGATTTAAGAGTATTACAAGTCTTCTGTCCCCCCAGTAAGTCTATGTGTTGGTATTGTAAAGTCTTAAAAAGAGGTCGGTGGAATCTTTGACTTAAGACCGCCCGCCCCCCTCAATCCCACTTTTGTTGTGCGCGCAAACGCGTTATACGGCCTGCCGGTGTTATTGTTCCATGTTTTGGCTCGATATTCTGATGATGAAAGGAGGGTTAAGAGCTGTTTTTAATAGGTAAGGTGTGTATTTTTTGAGTTAGGAGTAAGGACTTTTAATCTAATTAGGACTTCTTCTTCTTCGTCGTGTCGATGGCTGAGTCAAATTTGATTGGTCCAATAAGGGGTCACAGATATAGCGCTCTCGTCGGCGTTAATGAGCGCCTCTCTTGTGCAGGTGGTAGGGCATTTTGGACAGTCAGTAAGGTGGTCAAGGTTTTGACTTGCCATCGTGGTGAAAGGATTAGCCAATTCGCTTTTAAGATCTCGCGAATTGCCCAGGGTGCACCGGACGTAGGGAATTGTTGTGTACGTCACTCGGGGAGGCTCCTTTCATGCAATTAGGACTGCATTCTAGAGACGAATCAAAAAAATAGTGTACATCTTAGTGAGGATATCATTGGATTTGAGTTTATTTTTATATATTATATAATATAGTTAGATATTTCCAATTTTTACTCGACTACGGCGAAGCCAAAAGGAAGGGTTATGATTTTGGCAGTCAATGTACAAATATGTTGCACCATATTGCCTTAATAATTAAACAAATTTAAATAATTGAGATTTCAATAGATTTGTAGGTATTGCTCAGGTGACATAGATTAGAACTTTATAAAAAAAATATATCACATAATTTAAACTCAAATATTTATAGAGATAATAAAGATATATTTGGTATCAAATGTAAGATCTTTAGTTAGTAGTAAGAATGTTAAGTTATTATATTATAGTTTAAGCCAACATACGTTTAAAATATGGTCAAACAGTTCGCGCGGTGTAGTCGTTTCAGTAATGACAGTGGTCGGTTTACAGGTTTTTTAACGTTTTTGATACTCACATTGAATCTGCTTATATGAAATAATCTATTAAATAAATAAGAATGGGTAATAAAAGTGTGATGTGAATTCATTTCAGATAAAAGTGTTTGCTCTGAATTAGCAATTAAACTATTTGACCTACTATTTAACTGACAAATCCACTTAAAACAGTAGGGTAATTAATTCCAAACTACTTTCAGCAGACATTGTATAGCCCGTCTAAATTAACTCAGACATGTTTAATCAAAACGAGGATAAATCATTATGAAGTAAACATGGAAAGTTTCAAAATTGTATGACATGCCTCTTTACTAGCTAACCTTACCAACGGCAATCAAAGTCACCGAGTACTGGCAATCATTTGTCATGACAAGTACCAACATTCGCAAAATTACTCAGTGCAGCCAACATAATGGCCAACTAAAACGAAAATTTAGAACTTGTGCAATCTAAATCATAAGATAATAATCGTAATACGAGCATTTTCGATGCAAAAATACCAACAAAAGTTTCAATAACGGCCATTTTAGCCTTGCATCCATATAAAACGTTCAACAATATTATTTACGTAGCGTCATTGTCACGCACGTGACTTTGCGGTTCCATTAAAGAACTATATCAGTACCAACATAAGAATACCAACTGTCAAACTAACCTTCAAGCGAAAACCAACTTTATACTTCCCCTAATACGTGTGTGTTTAAAATTTTTGAAAGGTAATTAGGTCTGGCATTGCCGCAGCTTCATAATGACATTTATTAGGAGCCGTATTCGGTACATGATAATAATTAAAATCTATGCACGAACCTTTAGTACCATACCGTACCTCGTACGTTTACGTGGTATTAAGCTTTCAAATTATTGGTTTTGTTCGTTAAAAATGTTTGCTATATGAAGGTACTTTTGTCTGTTCGTCGCGTGTTTCGATGTCATGTATTGTGTATAACGAAATATCGAATTAGAGGAATGCTTGTTCGTTTTTTATTGGTTATGGAAGGTCGTCTTTGGTTAGTTTTGCTGGAATATAATAAAGAATGGCTGAGGGTAATGTAGTTAAGTTGATATATTGAATTTGGTATTGTTAGTGCATTTAATGTTTGCTTAAAATGATTAAGAATGTGAATATTAAAGGTGATAAAATTTTTAAATAACTTAACATAACATACATACATAATATCATAGCTATATTACGCAGAAGTGTGTGGCAGACGTGTACAACTCCCTCTTTTCACCTGTTATGTTTTGGTCCCATGGGACAGAGGGTGAGTCTATCGCCATTCGTCGGGCACAATTCCAACTCCGTGTGCTATTGTGAATTTCCTGAGGGAAAGTCCACGAGTTTTTTTTTTTGCGGAAAAAAAAATGCATTAGGCATACCACCCTGCCCGTGGGGGGCTAATATAACTGACTTAATATTCTTTCTTCGCATTAAAATACATAGTAATTGATATTAAATACATTCGGGGGAAGAATACTAAAACTATAAGAAAAATGTATTTTAGTAATTTCGTAGTGAAAAAAGAATGTCAACTGTTTGTAATATGGCCACTAAAAACACCAATAATATGCCTATATCTGTTATAAGTTATAAGTATGTAATAGCAGCCTTGTATCTAGTCAATGTCCTACTGCTGTCAAGTACGGATTCGTAGACGTCACACACCCTTGAGCACTTTATAGGCATCTCAGGCATGCAGGTTTCCTCACGATGTCTTCCTTCACCGTTAGCGAGCGATAATTTATATGATAATTTATAAATAATAAATAAAATAAAATAAATAAATATTTCACAACTCACACACAACGCCATCTAGTCCCAAACTAAGCAGAGCTTGTACTATGGGTACTAGAATAACTGATACTAAGACATATATACTCACATAATGTTCGAAAAGACAAATCTTAACGATTGAAGATGACAAAGGTGTGTGCCGTGGGTTCGAACTCGAGACCTTCTCGCGGTCTCCTAGTCGGCTATTGCTGCCTTTTCTGTCCCTAATAAGTAATCAAATTCAAATCCAAAACCTATTTTCAATCGGAAGTTCGTTAAGAGAACGACAACATCACAATACAAAATGCACTTAAAACATTTTCTTTTTTATTCAATTCATATCGGCCTCAGCCCCAAATTACGGCAGCTGAATTACAAGCCATCAAAATACTCGAATCGCCAATTTTAAATGAGTACACACACACACATACACACACGTGCCTTAAGAAAGGAGGGTGCATAGCAATCGTTGTTTTTCCCTAATATTCTTTAATATGAAGCTTAATACTGTACTCGTAATGTGTGGCCAATGACATGGAACGAATTTGTTTGAATTTATAATTTTGTTTTTGTTTGTTTTTGATGTTTTTAATTTTTGGTTTGTAAGAAGCACAGCGACTTTTGATTCATCTGAAAGTTTTTGGTCTGCAAAGATTACAAAATGTAAGTTGTTATTAAACATGTAGTGCACGTTTGGCGTAGTGGTTAAAGCGGTCGCCTCGCCGCTTTCAACGACGCAGATGTTTGAGGGTTCGATCCCCACACGGGACAAATCTTTGTGTGTTTCGCAAAGATTTGTTCTGACTCTGGGTGTGCTTTGTGTGTGTGAAATGTATGTTTGTGAACACCCCCGCGACACAGGAGTTATTACTAGTGCGGGCGTCGTTTTTAAAAAAAATATATATAATTAAACATAGCAGGGATACAATTAGTTTCCTTTAATAATAAGTCGAATCTGTCATTGAAAACAGCGTGTCAAAAGCTACAAAATCAAGAAACTAATATCCTCGATTCTAATTTAGCTTGTCAACATGAAAATATAGCTTGATAAATTTAGAGATAGAATATAACATAACATCAAGTTCTATTACCCAGAAGGGTGTTTCAGAGGTGTACAACACCCACATTTCACCTGTTATGTTAAGGTTCCATGGGATAGGGAGTAATACCATTAAAATTGAAATATAACCAATAGCTTAAATGTTTTTTATTTCTGATCCATGATGTCATTCTATGTTTTAATTCTATGTTAATTAATGTAATTGGTATCATACCGTGTTAGTTAACTATAAACAATAAATAAAAAATAAAAAAGTCTCACAGCTGACCAAAGGTCTTCCCCATACACGACCACACTTTTCTGTTTTGCTGTCTGTCCAATCAGTCTGAAACGAGTCCAGCGCTTAACGAATGTAGGTCAATAAAATTGCCGAAAAAGCTTGAAAGATACATCATCTCCAAGCCCTCGCTTATGCAAACTTTGAACTTCAACATTTCTTTTCCGAACGCCAGAGACAAAACCGCCAAGTACGCAAAGTCTGTCAATAAAACTTCGCAAAATGTTTTTGGACGGTTGACGCGCCACCATAAACTAAAAGTGACGTCCCTAATGCGATCGCTCGTCTAATTATATCAGAAATTGCCAAAAATTCAAACCCCCTCCCTCCCCTTTTTAACCCATTAGCCGAAACTTTACCAACTCGCACTTTTCAAACTGTGGTCAAAGAATAAATTTGGTTGTTTTTTTTTGTTTTATGCCTATCGTCTTCATATTTGATGATGTGAAGTGGTTTTTTATATTTTACCTCATCATAAGGCCTTTGTTATGAGATATGAAGCCAAAAATTTTGTTTAACTTTGCCTTTCTTTGGAAACCTTACCTCAAAATATGTCAACATAGGCTTATTCTTAACTTTATTATTTATTATTATTTATAAAATTTCACACTAGCATTAAGCTGATGCGTGTGTGTTTTGCGATTTAGAAAATTGGTCAAGTTGATTTTTAAAACTGTTTAAGCTGGGTGCATTCATCACAATTTCTGGGAGTTTGTTCCACAATACGGCAAGAAGTGTCTCAGAGGGTTTCTTTTGTGTAGTTCTGTACACAGATTAAGTGAATGTCCTCTCATGTGTTTGTTTTCGTTTAGACTGTAAAAACTTCATTGTTTAATTACATTTTTCAATAAAAGATTGCTTTTTCAATCATCATAAATAACGGCAGAACAATTTTAATACAAACACCAGCATCTACCGAGTCGGTCTACATTAGCCTCACCCACAAACATGATTGAACAAATTGACGCAGCATTATTGATCAGGACTAATCCTTTGGAAGAGAAGTTGTAATATCTAGTGCAGCTCCCCAGTGTGCTCGCGAGTCTTGTCGGTTCTTGAAACTTTAATAGAGCCTTAAACTGCATAATAGTTTCCGACAAGTTAGGATTAGGTTAGTAGGGGCTGTGGAATCAGCTAATTTTACCAATCAGCTGCTGACTTACTATTCTGTGTATTTGAAGTTTAGTGGGTAAAGGACGTGATTGGGATTGATTAATGCATATTGAAGTTTTGATACCATATTTTAAAGTCAGTCTTGTTAATTTAATATTATTAACTTAAGTGTTTCGCTATTGGACTGGTTTCAGACGGATTGGATATACAGAGCCCTAAACAGAAAATTGTGTTCGTGTATGGGGGAGACCATTGTCCGTTTTTAACCATTATAATATGTTCTAGGGATAGAAGTTCAGTCTATAGAAATACGCCTAGTTGTGAAAACATTTTATAAGTGCTCTCCCTGAGGCATTTGGATTTTAGGCAGAATACACAAACCGACAGCCAAAATCTCGGCGAATAACAACAAAAAATAGACATTTTCTTGATTCTTTCACGCGTCACTGAAGTCGTTCACGATAACGTTAACTTAAGACTCCTTTAGATAAAACATTTGCCATAGAACTAAGCACCTTATTACAATGTAATAAGGGTTACATTATGTAAAGTAGTTAGAAAATGTAGGGAGTTAGTACTATACTGATAAGAAGTGGAAATTAAGACTGTGAGTGATGATTAGAGATTTACATACCAACTTAATTTACATGTAATGGTTTTTCTGTCCTTTTGTGTATTTGTGTGTTTCCCCTTTCGAGATAACGGTGATGGGAATTAAAAGGGCATGGGGGGTAACATGGTGTAATGAGAAAAGTGCGTGTTAATGTGTTTTATACCTATATCTTCGAAGTTGCTGCGTTCCGTTAGTGTCAAGCCAGAACGGGCGTATCAAATAATAAATAAATAAATATTTCACAACTCACACACAACGCCATCTAGTCCCAAACTAAGCAGAGCTTGTACTATGGGTACTAGAATAACTGATACTAATACATATATACTTTTCCTTTTGTAAATACATACATATTACATAGAAACACCCAGACTAAGACAAACCCCCATGTTCATGCACACAAAGATTTGTCTTAAGTGAGAATCGAACCAACGACCTCGGCGTCGCAGGCAGGTACACTACTCACTCCGCCATCCGGTCGTCAAGTCAAATGTAGGAGCTGTGGTTAATTTGTGATCGTCTAAAAAATATATATTTGGTAAATAGCTGGCTCACAGATTGATAAATGGGCGACAAAATATATAAAATTGGAGTTGTTCGTTTACTACAAGTGATTTCAGAAATTACAGCAAAAACTTTAAATAGTATTGCAGATTTAATATTTTTCAAAGAGCGCAATTAGTTTTACTCAAAGCTTATTCTTAAATCATTATTTATAATACTGCACATATATTGGTATGTAAAGCATTTTTAAATTAACCAGGGAAAAATAATAAAGTATCTTATTGATTATTTTTATAGTATTTAGCTATGCTTAGCAAATTATACTAAGAAACAGTTGAAAAAGATATGAATGCCCGTTGTGTAGGTGGTCGCAGGTTCAAATCCTGCCGACCCATATCTTTTACAACTGTTTTTTAGTAAAATAATAAAGGACAATAAAACAAATAAATACACAAATTACTTTTCTTGCAGGCAAAATCTCTTGTAAAATTATATCTGATAATTTGTAATTATACATATTAGTCTAAAACCCATCTCTATAATAGAATGAAAGACAAAAAAAATATTTTATCCAAACAAACAGAGTAATATTAATGTCGGTCACACACAACATAACTTGCTTCACGCACATCATAGGTGTTGCTGACAGATCTGAACAAGACAGATTGTCTCAACGCAAGTCTTGTACTTAAATAGTGTGGAAAGAGGCTTTTCAAGACTTGGTTGGCTAGTCACCTTATATTCAAGCCCTAAAATATACAACTTAAAATACAATAACCATTATTTTAAAGTAATGATTTATGAAATTAAGGATTAGTTTGTTAAATTATCGAAAAAAACTGTTTTAATCTCTTGACTTACGCACTATTATTCATAAAATATAGGAAAAAATTAATCCTTATTAATGACAGTTCAGATCATTATGTATTGTATATTTAAGAAGCATTATTAACCATATTTAAGAATTATTTGTTATTCGCAAATAAATATAATAATGTCGGTCACACACAACACAACGTGCTTCACGCACATCATAGGTGGCGCTGACAGATCTGAACAAGACAGATTGTCTCAACGCAAGTCTTGTACTCGACTAGTGTGGAAAGGGGCTTTTTATTAATATTTGTAATTACAATAAAATCTGATTTAAAGTGAAAGAGTCAAGATAGTGACGATAAGATGGGATAGAAATAGTATACTGATTTTTATTCTAAGATATTTATTGCAGCTAAGGATATGCCTACAAACATTAAAAGATGTCAGAAATTTATGTATATAGAATAGGCAACATTGTATACATGCCTTACCCAAACATGCAATATGTTGCAGAAACTTCAGTCATACCTGATAATTGAATGTGTTTGCCAATTTGTTAAAAAAAAATCCACTCTATATAGAAGCGTTTTATAATTGAGAAAACATAAAACCCCTTAAGAAGTATGAGATCCCACTCCACCCTTTTTAAGCACATCCTTAAACGATTGTCCGGGACACGCGTGTTCTATCGCGTATCTGCGAAACCCCTACTCTTGTACAAAAATATATATAAATGGGACTATAGAGACATACTTTTCATTGATTATATACGTAGATACATTTTCTTATTGATTAACGCACAATTAAGAGGTGAGACAAGAGGGAAATATCTATACTAATATTATAAAGCTGAAGAGTTTGTTTGTTTGCTTGAACGCGCTAATCTCAGGAACTACTGATCCGATTTAAAAATTTCTTTCGTTGTTAGATAGCCAATTTATTAAGGAAGGCTATAGGCTATATAACATCAGGCTACAATTAATAGGAGCTGAGCAGTAACGAAATAATCGAAAAATCGGGGGAAATTGAAGCCACGAGAGCAGAACGCGGGTGAAACCGTGAGGATTAGCTAGTAAATAATAAAATTTGAAGATAAAAATACACAAAAGGGACAAAATACTTATTTATTAGTCAACATTTAAAAATATTGGTATTACTTTTCTTTATTTTAGTGCAGATAATAATATAAGAAACACACCCACGTCACATACACTCAATACACCTATACTCAATAACAAACCTAGCTTCTAGTGTGAGAAAGTTCTATAATATTTAAAAATGCATGTTTAAAATAAAATGAAATGTATTCAAAACAGGACCACTGATGTACTCAACTCCTTGAGGTGAGCGTTAATAGCTGCAACACAGTTTATTTTTAACTATCGTAGCTATTACCGTAACCATAAAATGTATTTTGGTTCCAATAAACATTACTATTATTATTACATTAGAACACTGTTAGATATGTAGGTAGGGAAGGACGACCATCAAACACGCTAGTCAATGACACACTGTTTTATTGCACTAAACAGGTTATTGTACCGGGTCACATCCACGGTATGCGTACTTATATATAGTTACATATTTAACAAACACCTACACACTACCTTATGGCTGAGATGTTGTCTGTCACATGGAATCTAGACATAATAGGTAAAATGAGGGTGACACCGCTACCACACTCCTCTGTGTAATATAATAGGCATGGTTTTATGGTATTACATCACCCCATTCAGCTAAAACGTCGAAAATTTATTTTAAAAATACCTTTAAAAACAATTCTAGAAAACTATTTTGTATTTAATTACAAAAAAAGTGTTTTATATAATATTAAAGTTGAAAAATTAAGAATCCAGCAGGACTCGAACCTGCACCCCCTGGGTATACGCCCCAAGTGCTTTGCCAATTCAGCTATGGATTCGTATGCTGCTGGACTCGAAATTTCTCAAATCTTTTGTGCCAGCCATAGCCAGACGAACCTTACTTGGTACCAAATACAAAAAGGCATAGCAAAGCTAAAATTTGCTATAAAATTTTAACAAAAATAGTTTTCTAGAATTGTCACAGAATTTTGCTAAGATTCGTAAAAAGTGATTTAGTATACATACTATGTTATTACGCACATTGTCTACACACAAACAGGACGGAAACTTTCAGCAGCATCTTAAAGCTCCGCTGAAAGTTTCCACATAGTATATTAGCAGTTTTCTCTAAACCTCAAGGTTTATTATAGCCAAACCAACCAGTCAATAGCCAATATAATCATCGATCCGCTTATTAGCATAATATCGTTTGAAATAACAAACGGCGACCAAATACTATCTTTATTATGTCAATTGGCAAAATAACTTAGTTCACTTTACGATCACTTGATAGACTATATTTAGTTGTTGGCCAAATATATTGAGGCTGATTTGAATTTGTATGTTTGGCTATTTTGGGGCAAGTTATGCTGAATATTAGGTTATTGAAGATATTTTGATCGAATTGTCATTTATTATTATGACTTCTCATAGTTATTTTAAGTGTTTTAATATCTTTACACATCAATGCAATAACATAGTATTACACGTTTTTTTTAAAAGCAGCGATAGCCGAGTGGGAGACCGAAGGACTGCGAAGTTAAAGGTCTCGGGTTCGAACCCACGGCACTCTCGTGTTTTCGAAGATATGTGTGTATTTATCATATAAATTATCGCTCGCTAACGGTGAAGGAAAACATCGTGAGGAAACCTATATGCCTGAGAATGCCTAGATAGTATGAAGTCTACCAATCCGCACTTGGCCATCGTGGTGGACTATGGCCTAACCCTTCTCATCATGATAAGAGGCCCGAGTCCAGCAGTGGGACATGTATTAAATACAGGGCTGCTATTATTATAACACGTTTTTTTACGTGTTTCAAAACAGGATATTGGAGTCATGACCAATGTCCTCTTTTTAAACACGTACCATATTTGTCTTTCAATGTTACGCAAGCAAAAAATTATCACGAGGTATTATTGATAAAAATAGATCTTGTTTGCTTGCAAAATTTCCATCAGAGATAATTCTTTTAATTCCTGTACTTTAAATAAAATGTTGATACATGGACATTTTCTTATTATTACAATATAATAATAGCAGCCCTGTATCTAATACATGTCCCACGGCTGCGGGCCTCTTCTATGATGAGAAAGGTTAGGCCATAGTCCACCACGCTGGCCAAGTGCGGGTTGATAGACTTCACACACCCTCTAGCACTTTTTAGGCACTCTCAGGCATGTAGATTTCCTTTCGATGTTTTCCTTTACCGTTAGCAAGCGATATTTTATACGATTGATACACACACATCTTCGAAAGGACGAATCTTATCGATTTATTGATAAGGGTGTGTGCCTTTACATAATTCTTGCCATTAAACTGTCCCCAAAGAGTATTGTGTGTACAATAAATGTTCAGTACGGTAGTGATTTAACACCAGAGCGCTGGCTTTTACTTTGCTCAGACAGTAAGTATAGTTATACAACGCGGAAACGCCGCCAGCCTTCTGGGCACGTTGTTCACAGTTGTCATCGATTCGGCCATCTTTTTTGACGCGTAATGTGTTATTTTATTATTTAATTTGTTCTTTTTTAATTTATGTGTTGTGTGTATGTCAGTCGTAATATGTATATAGTTAGGTTAATCGTGAAATATGTTTAATAAATTGTTAATAATTATATCTCGGATTATAATATTTATATTTTAGTTCTTTGATGTGGCGACGCAACTAAAAAAGACCACTTGTCTTACCTTCCAGTTCACTCTACCCTATACCAGTATTTGGCAAAAAAGACTAAAGTCTCCTCTCACGTAGACGACACGACTGTTCATCCCCTACGAGTAATCGTGGTAGGGGACCATGATGAATTATTACGCGTGATACATCTCGTTAATTGCCAGTCCGCGTTATCTTAAATTAGTTATTACAGCAAACGATACAAAAACTTATTAAAAGCTTTCCATAAAAAAATATTTCTATTAGATTGTACTATTTATTTTTAGTGCGATACCATGCAGTGAGCAGGTAAGCCTATCGCTATCTACAAGACACAATTCCAGGCTCAGTGCCGTTACTAAGAATTTGTAACGCAGATTCTGAATAATACTTTTGGTTGACCCGGGAATCGATTGCAGTGAGACAGGTCGCATACGTCACCAACTTAAACGACAATGCAGTTTTCGATCTATGATTAAGAGCGTGTTTTCCTTTTCAAAATGTAACTGTCAATTTTTGTAGTGTTTTGGGAATATTTGGTAAAAACTGAATGAAAGTATGATTTTATTCAACTAACTTTTTAGAATGTGGGTTTTAAAAGGTAAATATGACAATTACATTTAATAACTAAAGCATACTTTTCTATCTTATCAGTTGAAAGAGTATGAACTGTTAAGTTGATAAATTACAAAATTATGCTGTATTTACGAATGAAATTGTTATATTTACCTTTCAAAACTTGCATTCTAAAAAGTTAGTTGAATAAAATCATACTTTCATTCAGTTTTTACGAAATATTCCCAAAACACTACAAAAATTGACAGTTACATTTTGAAAAGGAATAAACGCTCTTAATTTTAATAGCCTACCTGATTTCATAAGTCATATTTACAGGTAATTCGTTACGTAAGACAATGATACCTAAAGCTGAAATGTAACAAACACAAATAAACGAACTCGTAAGCATTCGACCTTGCCAAAGTAAAAAGGATTCGCGAAAATTCTACCAAGTCATTGTTAGGGCGTGACATATTATAACATTAAGATTTATTGGCTCACAACAAAATTATACATACCTAGATATCCGCATTTAGCTTCACTCACGCCTTTTAACTTGATTATAGGTCATTTTTCAGGGCTTAAACTACTGGTGGTAGAGCTCTTGTGAATGAGCTCGAGGGCGGCAGTACCACCGTCTCACCTTTAACCTGCCGCCAAATAGTAGTGCTTCCATTACTGTGTTCCGGTTTGGTGGTGAGATCATGCCCTGAAATTTATTGCACATGAGGCGTAACACCGTAGTCCTCAGCGGCAGCGACGCATCTATAATCTGCTTTTGTGGACTAAAGTTCGCTGTGAGCGTAATATAAAAAAAAAAACACCAAATCGAAACGGAGTAGTGTAAACATATGGCAGGTTAAAGGTAAAACGAGGCTGCTTCAAGCTCGTTAATAAACTCTAACACTATAATTTTCAACAATAATTTCGTTTCATATTTTGACCAATAAGCACATTTGGTTAAATGAGTATTATAGTCTTTATAACTTAATAATATATTTAATATAGTTGGTCTTCTTATTCGTCGTGTCGAGCTGAGTCAAATTTTATTTTGACTTGCCATCGTGGTGAAAGGATTAGCCAATTCGCTTTATATAACTCGCAAATTGCCCAGGGTGCGCCGGACGTAGAGAATCGTTGTATACGTCACTCGCGGAGGCTCCTTTCATTATGGTTGGTAACCATATATTACATATTATCAAGTAAAAATGACATTTACACACTCTTATGCGCACCAAATGTTCTAATTGGACGAAATCGTGAAGTTTGAAGTGAATTTCACGTAAAATATTATGAACTCAACTCAAGTGCAAAAACATGTGAAAAGAATGGAAGACCCATCCAAAAAACGTAGGAGTAATTAATTTCTCGGTGACAAAAGAACACGGCTTTATGTTGCGGACACAAAAAACAAGAAATATACCAACGAACGGGCGAAACACTCGAAAATCGGTTCAAACAATTATTTTTTGCCCGAAATACGAGACTTAACGAAATTCAAATCGCTTAGAGAGGAGAATTATAGAAAAAGCTCGGCGCATCTTCAAAGGTGGGTCGTAACCCTTTAGGGGGCAGGGTGGTGAGGGGGGTACGCACTGTAATATAGAAAACTTGTGTTAGCCCAGTTCCGCGCCTTTGTAACATCATTTCGGCTGCCGGATGACCGCGCCTGAACAATCTTGAGACTTTTCTTTTGTTGTCGGAAAAATATTTTTTGTAAAGAATTTTACGTTGTTGTTTATGGATTTTGTCGTATTAACAACATTAATGTTAAATTACCAAAGGGGCTGGCTTTATATGTTTACGCAATTTAACTGCTGTTCGATATATTTCTACCGTTGGCTTTAAGCGACCCAAAACCGCGCACTGTGGAAATCGTTTGGTAAGGCTTATATTCCGTAGTTAACATCTTTAGGCTGACAATTACAACTAACGTTTAAGTGCACGGTTGGTGTAGTGCTTAAAGCGGTCGCCTCGCCGCTTTGAACTGCGCTGGTGTTGTGGGTTCGATCTCCACACGGGACACCCCTTTGTGTGATTCGTAATGATTAGTTCTGACTCTGGGTGTTCTATGTGTGTATGAAATATATGTTAGTAACCCCGCGATACAAATGTAATTTCTAGTGCGGGCGTCATCAAAAAAAATACATAAATACCATGTATCAAACCCGTTAAATCCTTCCACAGCTTTATAATTTAAGAAGAAGAAACAGGCCATAAGAAATAAATGTAAAGAAGAAATGTTTGGACCCCGAAAGGGTTAAAAGGGGTGTTTCGCACCCCCACCTGAACGTACGATGGATGTACGTAATAGAATTTAAAAAGGGGCTATGTTTGCTCATTGGAAATACGATTCGAGAGGACTTTGTTGTGAGCTTCTTTTGTTTTGAATTAGTTATTTATTTTGGAGTAAAAATAATGTTCCAAATGAAAAGAGAAGTTTTCTAATGACGTAATCTGATATAAAACAACTTTATGAATCTATAAGTAGAAGATTATGTTGTTAACAAAAAGAATAAGAAGATTTTTAAACCATAAATTTAGAAGATTATGATTTTTTCGTGTAAAAGCTGCAAAACCTGATAAACCTTTTTCAGCCATCTTCGTAAGGGCGTTAAAAAAGGTACCCAAAACCTGAGTTTAGTTACATTCGTTCTAATTGCTGACAATTAGAACGAATGTAACTTACTCATTTCTAGTATTTTATATACTTTTGTTCTTACTTAATATGCATAGTTAAAATCAATGCAGTTTAGCATCACTCAGATTGTATACACAAGCCATAACCATACCCACATTTGGCCTACGAAATATACTACCCACTTTTTCGTCCCAACTTGTAAATTTCTTTAGCGAAAATTTTAGTACAAAAACCAGCAAGCCGTGGGCGTACCCTTCCATGTTTCATTACGACCGCGGCTTGATTTTCTTACTCTAAATTGTTTTTAAGACATGTATTGATTGCGAGCAAATTTGTTCTGCTTTTGTTTTGTTTTAAAGGTTTCTTTCGCTAACGGGTTTCTTTTTAATTCTTTGTTTTGTGAACAAATATCGCTGGTGTTTGATTTAAGGAGTTTTTTGTTTAATTACCTTTCTATTTTGGTTGAGGATATTTTAAAAGTTGGCAAGATTTCCGCGCCTTTGTCACGTGGAATTCTTACATAACACAAGCTGACCCGACAGACGTTGTCCTGTCTTAACTATGGATACATTCTCTGTGACGATATTTGCAGCACGCATTATGTCAATGTTATGTCATAACGATGAATGATGGGAAATAAATCTAACCATGTATAATAATGTACTTTTTCAAGGTTCATGTCAAGTCGTTTATCATGCCAAACATTGCATGAGTCGACATTTTTGTAAGTCGATTGAGCAATGGTGAAATAGGGCTTGTAATGTGTAAAAAAAATATAATTCAGGCATGATGTGCTCAAAAATAATTAGTGGGGAACAGTTTTTGATTTTGGATTCAGTCATAATTTTATTAAAACGAAATCACAGATCTTTCTTGATGAAGAAAAAGGTTTCAACTTGAATATGTTTTAATTTGAAGCCACAGTTAAAGGTTTATTACAATTAAAAAGAATAAAATTTACAATATAAGATAATTATACTGTATATTGATATATGATAAGGACCTGATCTTCAAGACAGGTAACATTTACCTATTGCAATGTTTAGGTATAGCGGCACATTTGTGTTTTTTTTTGTTTTCACGAATAATACGACTTATGACTACAGTCTACTTAACGTTTCCTACATACATTGTAACAAAACAAAGGAATTGGTGAAACTTTTAAACAATAAATGTAATCGTAACACTAAAAAGAATTACGTTACATGGCCAATTTTTATTTTAAAAGTAGTTGTTCATTATACCGAATTATTCGTTTCAAAAAATTGCTGTAAAATTCTAAATTAATTTTGACACTACAATGTAAGCTTAAATTAAATATAATTTATAGCGCCATTTCAACCCGTTCTCGTTAAAAAATACACCCTTTCTGAATGAAAATGTCGTCAACAATTTTTAATCGTCTCGAATTTGGTGCTTTTTATTGAAAGACTTGCTTTTAGCCGCGACTTTGTCCACGTAAAATTCGATATTTCCATGACTTTTTTTTATAGAATTGAGGCACTTTCCTCATACAATTTCAAACTCTGTACCTACTTGGGGTGTGGAATCTCCTTATAATCTTTTTCTTTTTTTTAATGTGTGTCGTGTCGGAAACCTATGGAAATAATTTCATGCAATTTACTTCAACATGGACTAACTGCCCTATAAACTTAAAACACTTAAATCGTCTCCCTCAGGAGTGATATTTCAATTAATTGAATGTTATAGTTCATTTACCAATCTATTTCTAGTCTATGTGCAATACTTCATGCATTTTCCTTTATAATTGGCAAACCTACCATAAAAACTTACAACCTCAATTTTACCTCTTTAAAGATAAAATACAAAGATAAAACGTATACCAGTTTTTAAGTAAGAACACCAGCTACACAACTGTGAAAATCGCATCATATTCCATGCAGTAGTTTTTGCGTGATGTGCGTACGAACATACAGTCAGACAGACAGAGAGACAAAAAATCTATAAATAATATAATTTCGCTTCTACTGCTGTTAATTCAAATTTTTCAATGTACATTGAAAAATTTGAATTATAATCAGTACCACAATGTACTGTTAATTCAAATTTTTCAATTGAGGTTGTAAGTTTTTATGGTAGGTTTGTCAATTATAAAGGAAAAAGCATGAAATTTTGCACATAGACTAGACATAGATTGGTAAATGAACTATAACATTGAATTAATTGAAATATCACTCCTGAGGGAGACGATTTAAGTGTTGTAAGTTTATAAGGCAGTTATTCCATGTTGAAGTAAATTGCATGAAATTCTTTACATGGGTTCCCGACACGACATACATTAACAAAAAGAGAAAGATTATAAGGAGATTCCACTCCCCAAGTAGGTAAAGAGTTTGAAATTGTATGAGGAAAGTGCCTCAATTCTATAAAAAAAATCATGGAAATATCGAATTTCACGTGGACGAAGTCGCGGCTAAAAGCTAGTCTTTCAATAAAAAGCACCAAATTCGAGTCGATTAAAAATTGTTGACGACATTTTCATTCAGAAAGGGTGTATTTTTTAACGAGAACGGGTTGAAATGGCGCTATAAATTATATTTAATTTAAGCTTACATTGTAGTGTCAAAATTAATTTAGAATTTAACAGCAATTTTATGAAACGAATAATTCGGTATAATGACTACTTTTAAAATAAAATTTGGGCATTGTAACATTTTTTTTCAGTATTACAAATCCATTTAGAGCCATTTCTGAGGTGCCGGATAGTTCTTATCAGACCCATACAATACAACCCAACTGAATGACACAGCTGTCACTTTCATTTATATGTGTTTAAGCTTATCCTGCCAATAATATTTATCTAACACCTGTGAAATTGGAGCTTATAGTTTTAGGGATATTTTATATTGCATATCAAATAAATAATCGAGTATCAATACATACTCATCATTTATATTCTTTTTTACATCAAATAACTTACTTCACTACAGATAAACTAAATGTTTAACAAAACTCAAACTGCAGATAATTCGAAATTACACATCAATATGACATTCCTTTTTTCCTCATAATGCAATACAGTTAAATTTATTTTTGTACAAAAATACTACATGCATAGCATAAATACTGACTGCACATCAAATTTACCATATTTCATAGCAAAATAACTATCCCAGTCGCATATTAACCAGTAAGTACAACAAAATCTGTTCAACATAATTTGTCTTAATTTTCAAGAAGCCATGCTTGGCAAATTTAATGATTATTATAACAAAAAAATCCTTTTACATTGCATTATTTCTAAAAGCAGAACAACTTAACTGAAAAACTTCGCGCGTTTTTTCGTCACTGGAGTAAATAATATAAAAATAAAAGCTATAGTTATGGCATAGGTCAATTATGGGTAAAGTAGTAGGTTAGGTTAGGTTAGAACTGCGACCATAACATCAACATAGAACCAATCTGTGTGATACTCCGACCCCTTTTTGAATTCACCCACTAAATAAAATAATATTATACTACCTACCAATTTCTTATTATCATAGATCGTAACAGACGACAGTACGTGGCGCCACCTGCAGAAGCTAAAAATGTGCCTATTGGTCAAAAAAGGAAGCGTGGACGCCCCGCGAAAGCAAGACCCGCTTTAATAATTCAATAAATTAAAATTTTATATCTAATTTTATATTTTTTTTGCTGATCTCATTATGTGATAATTAATAAATAATAAGATGACTGTGACTAATAAAATGTTGTTTGATTTAGAAAAACTGCTGTAAATATTATAAAAATAGAAGCTATATTTAAAAGAAAAAGAGTTAACATGTATAATGTGCATTAAGATTATTAGCTGTGCATTGATAAAAAAGCTTTTGCTTTAGGAAAAATTGCTGTGCGCTGTGAAAATAAATTGTAGTGTGTTTAGTGATATTTTGAGTTGAATATTTTGTTGTGCAATCAGTAATTTTGATGGGAATTTGGTATTTAATTGCATAGAAAAAGGATATTTTATGATTTGCGTTTAAATACTACCCATAGTTTTATAGTTAAACCAATTCCTTTGTTTTGTTACAATAAATTATTGTAGGAAACGTTATCAGGACTGTATATCCGAATGTTTGTGATAAGTACTGCCCATTAAAATACAAATATAACGCTAATGTGTAGCTGTACCGAAATATTGCAATAGGTAATTGTTACCTATGTCTTAAAAATCAGGTCCCAATTGTAAATTTTATCTATAAATTTGTAATAAACCTTTTAATGTGGTTTGAAACCAAATCATATTCTAGTTGAAACCTTTTTCTTTATATATCATTAATACTTGCATTTTATTATTAAAATTATAATTCATCTATACTAAATATATATTTTCTAAGGACAATAATAAAAAAGAATTTGTTTAAGCGAAAATTATTTTGGAAAGAAAGATCTGTTATTTCGTTTTAATAAAATTTTGACTGAATCCAAAATCAAAAACTGTTGCCCTCGAATTATTTTTGAGCACATCATGCCAGAATTATATTTTTTTACACATTACAAGCCCTATTTCACCATTGCTCAATCAACTTACAAAAATGTCGACTCATGCAATGTTTGGCATGATAAACGACTTGACATGAACCTTGAAAAAGTACATTATTATACATGGTTAGATTTATTTCCCATCATTCATCGTTATTACACACAGACGACAGCAAATGGTTTGTGGCTTATCATCTGCTTTTTAAGTGCCTGAGTATACTATATATTTTTATTTTTGTGCATTATCGAAATAAATAAATATTCCAAAACTCACACACAACGCCATCTAGTCCCAAACAAAGCAGAACTTGTACTATGGGTACTAGAATAACTGATAATAATACATATATACTTTTCTTTTGTAAATACATAATTATTATACATATAAACACCCAGACTAAGACAAACCCCCATGTTCATGCACACAAAGATTTGTCTTAAGTGGGAATCGAACCCACGACCTCGGCGTCGCAGGCAGGTACACTACCCACTCCGCCATTCGGTCGTCAAATACCTTTGGATATTAGAAACATCATTGAAATAATTACTTTGTTAACATGTAAGCTTCCTAAGATTATGCAATTTTAAATTCACATTAATAATAGACTCGCCCAAAAGTTTTAAACAAACGGCTACATAAGTGTGACGTCACGATTATGTATTTTGTAATTAAAGTTATCAATTTTGTTTGATAGCTATAAAACCTATTACGTTTATGAAAATGGTTTTATTACAAAATTTGCTATCATGTGAGTAATTTAACGAAAAAATTATTTTGTAAAAATTACGTTCTCTAAAAATTACGTACTCGTACATACTCTTAAAATAGACTCGCCCATGAAACTTTAAATGATCAAAAAATGAGTTAGATTTATAGTATGTAACAAAAAATTCTTGCATTTTTTTTTCCTTCATTTGAATAAGGTATCTTACACATATTATATACTATCCATGGATCAGTCACCATGCCTGTCACCATGTGTGAATCAGAGTTGGCATTCCAAATTGTGCCCAATGGAAGGCGATAGGCTCATCCCCTCTCACATAGGACCTAACAGGTACGTAACAGGTGATACATCTTTGCTACTCCCTTCTGTCATGTTATCTTATGTTTGTTACAATTTACGAGATACAATTAAAAGTTTCGAAAGTTTCCACGGATTCCATGTGTGAAGGAAGATTACAACAATATCAGGATTATAAGACTTAAGTATGGTAGCAGAGGCGAGAGGCGAGTGAAACATTGGCCATGTCTTGCAACACCTGACAACTACAATGTTAAGATTTTAAAGACATTATAGGAACAAAAACCTATTTTTTACCACATTTCGTTTACTTGACTAAAGTAAGTTTAGTTTACAAAAACAAAATGCTAATTAAAACTACAGACCCTTACCTTGTAGCCTTGTAGGTATCAAATACATTACGTACCTTCAAGTAATATAACCCAACATAATTATCTTTTTTCTCTCAAAACACAAGACAAATTCTCACTAAGCCATAACAAAAAAACAATGTCACAGGAGTCTCCAATCGAAATTCAATACCAATTAAAATGTACCCACCCTTTCAAGATAGTATTTAAATTAAGGAATATTCCCATTGAGTCGTTTCAACCGTCTCATTTAAATTAAGCTTTTTGAAAAAGTCTCATATCTTCTTTACCAAGGCGGCGGCACGTCAAAGGGGGTGGCGAAAGGGGTAAGAAGGTATTTTTCTTCGAGGGAGGGGGGGAACAAAAATGCGTAGCGACTCACACATCAATGCGTAAGTATTTACCGAACGCACACAGACGTAATGGTTGTATGTAAAACACTTTAAGAAGCGTCGAAGAAATGCGAGAAGCTTAGCGGGTATAGGGTGTGGCTTTTTGTGTTAAAGGGTTTATTTAAGAAAAAAAGTTCGTGAAAAAAGCAAAAATTTGTAAAATTTTGTAATTTTTGCTTGGGTATACTCACCTGGTACCTTTGTAACTTGTTCTGCTTTGAGGTACCAGTCAGTTTTAATAAATTGAAGGGTTAACACATTGCCCCTCATAAGTGTTAGGGATACGGACATCTTAATTTTTCAAGAACTCTCAGACTACCATAACAATATTTCTTAATCTACTTTAGTTTGTGTGGTATCAATAAATACATGTATGCTACAAAATTTTAAAAGGACTTTGTCTTAGAGTCACTATACAGGATATTTTAAAGGTCTTCTTCATGGCATTAAGAAATAAATATTTAACATCATTTAAGAAGACTTTTGATGACTAAGTGCACACAAATTACACTGTTTAAGTCTCCCTGTGTCTACCTGTTGATCTTGAATGAAAAATCAGACTTCAAAGCTCTCTTTTTTATTCAGTTAAGGTAAAGAAAGGTCTCGAAAATAGTCCATAATTGCTCTAACTAATAGACGATTCCGTCAAAAAAGGTTAGTATTTTTTTTCTTTTTTATAAAGTCTTTATGGTTATAAAGAGGTTAAATGGAAAGCCGAACAATACAAATAAATTTTCTTTAATTTAGTCATACATAATGTATGTCAATAACATATATCACTTGCAAGATTTTTGAAGATAAATTATTTTATTGAATACTATCATTGTATAATACGATAAAATATTGATATTATCGAGTCTGTAACTCAAAGTATTTCTAAATATAGGACAGTCAGCAAAAAGGCAGTTTTATGTTTTCTTCGCAATAACATCACCCTGTCCACTAGGGGGAAAAAGCGAAAGGGTTGTGGGGGGCGATCGCCACCCTTAAACGGGGTGTCCACCGCCTTCTTACAACCTTTTTACACAGGGGGGTGCAGAGTAATAGCCTACAGAGACTTTGTATGCGTAGATTGAGAATTTCCTCTGTAGATTTTTAATGAGTATTCCGAAGGTATATCATTATCATTTTAATGAAAAATGTTTTGCGTAGATTTTTTAACGTTAAAGGTTTATTTAATGTGGGAGAAAAATCTAGAACAAAGATGTAAGGCCCACACAAAATAAAAGTGACGTATTTTGTAGGCTAAACTCACATAAATATTGGTATTTCTTTCGAATCAAAATATCCAATAATCCATTCAAGTAAAATAATTACTCAAAATAGATTGGCAGCTAGGAAATTCAGGTTTCAGTTGGCCTTGATACACAAGTAACATATATAAAGTTTTTAACATAGTATTATTTTGTATTTTGATCGTAAAATTGCCGCCACAGCCTCTGTTCCAAAAACTGGCTGTCGCCAAGAATGTTGTATTAGCAAAGCGTCGCGGGCAAGGGGGTGAGGTTGTACGACGCCGAGGGTAGGGAGGGGTGTAATTGCAAAATAAAATTAGCCGGAACGGGTACGTGCTCAATTTGCGCCTCCCGGCACTGATTTGTTTTCGCTCTTGCCTATGTGCGAGTGCCTCGGACTCCTCAACTGCTCTGTGCCCGTTTTCTTAGCCTATATATTATTGATCCGACGTTACTCCCTGCCATATTGTTTCTTATGCTCGCTACGCTGCTAACTCTCCCCACCGTCCACATTTTTCAATACATCCCACGGCTCGGGCAGACCTCTCCTTCGCTCCGATGTCCAATTACTATGACGCAACTCAAGTGTCATTTTGATAACGTCAGTATTTGCATTTAATTTTATTTTCGAGAGCAAACTCTAATTAGTTGACAGAAACGAGCACTGAAAATCCTTCTGGCGATAAAAAAAATCCCTCCGGTCGTGATTTCATCCGCGGGAATGTTTAAAAAGGCGTCTAAAACTTTCGGGGCCGGACTGCGGAGTCAATGGCTTTTTTATTTTCGCGTTTTCTTTCTTTTCCGGTTGAACTTTTCCAAAGTTTTATTTTGAGGAAGTTCCACGAGTGTCAGTTTGGCGTTCGCCTCGCAATTTTCCGCGGTTTGCGCCGATAATTGCGGACGCAGGTGGGAATATTATTTTCTTTTTTTCTCTCGCCCGTCTGTTTAATTTCCAGCGCCGACGGCGTTTATTACTATTTCCTCGAGTCTGAAGTTGCGAAGTCTATAGGTGCTACATAATGTAATATATGTATGGATGTTCCGTGGGTGTTCCGGGCGTGACGCGTGTGACGTCACATGTAAGTTGCGACTCTTGAACGCGAGCGGCTGTTTCCCTTTGAACGTGAACCTATCTCCACCCATCTACTGACACATGGCACATGTGACACGCCTACTCGCGCGCACGCCCACCGAGCATGTGCATATATGTGCCCCAGTTACGTGACGTGGATATGTGCGACACATGGGCGTGTGTGGAGCAGTGCGCAGCCGCTAGGCGTGGCCGGCCCCCTCCGTGAACGTGATCCTTCCACGTTCACGTTACTGCTGTGTGCGGCAACGTGACAGCTATTTATTTGAATGCCTCCGTCGCCCGCGACTCCGCCGTAACGATAAATGAGTTATAATTTATTTTTACTCGAAAAAGGAAGGGTAAGGGAGCCTCCGCTTGTAATTAATGGCGAAATTGGCTATTCCGAGTATTCGGGATCCGGTAATGAGGTGAGATTGAGATTAAAACTCGGCTAAATGAGCTCCGTAAAGGATTAAGGACGGAAAAATTGTGAGTTATAAAGCCACATCCGTGGGCCGACGATGAAACTTTGATAGTTACGCTTTTTCTTCGTAAATTATTAATGAACCGGAATTTTCGTCTGGTTTTAGTCCATAAATATTCCAGTATAGGGTTTGAGCCGTCCGCTTTAATGAGTACTGAAGTGGAATAGCTTACTGCTTTTGATTTACGTGTAGATGTTCTGTGGAGTTGTATGATTGCATACTTTCATGTAGTGATGCAACAACTACCACTTTTGAGAATAGGTACGAATAATTGATACTGCTATTCGATGAATACAAATACTGATAAAAATAGATATTTAGATAAAATACGTATTTTTTATGTAAAGAAATGAGAAAAGAGTACCGAACATACAACACCAAAATATTAGACCCATTTTCAATTATAATAAAAAGGGATAAATAAGGCAACATGCGAAATAATATTTGAACTTATTTTTTTTAGGTATATTGTTAATTAGATAGAAATGTATTTTTATATGAAAGCTCTGTAATAATAATATTTTTATAGCAACCTTATTATTTGTCAGCAATAATCTCAATGTACGAAAACGTAGGAATTCCGTAATATTATTTTTTGTTTTTAATAATATCACTATGGTGGTTCACGATAAGTTTTAGCTAATAAGTCCGCATGTAGACTTATAAGAGTTTGTTACACTTTTTATGATTTATAATTTCAAACAATCCTGTATATTATACGTGTCAACAAATGTTGGCCAAGCAATTAGGTACGCAGGGCAGAACTTTCTACGTCATAGTGAAGACTGCCTACACCAGTTATGGATATATAAATTACATACCCAAATAGTATATATTATACTTTTTAAATATGTAACTCAAACATGCATAACAAGTGCAGTAAGTCTTCTTTGCTTGACCCACTGTACACCAAATAAAAAGTAATATTACTGATTATGTGAATAAGTGACTTATCACATCGCATAGATGGGGCTAAAACCAAGTAATGTTCGTCTAGCTATGGCTGGCACAAAAGAGTTGAGAAATTTCGAGTCCGGCAGCATACGAATCCATAGCTGAATTAGCAAAGCACTTGGGGCGTATACCCAGGGGGTGCAGGTTCGAGTCCTACTGGATTCTTAATTTTTCAACTTTAATATTACATAAAATACAAAATGGCATAGCAAAGCTAAAATTTGCTTTAAAATATTACAAATATTACTGACATTCAATGCACACAGATATTCATTGCATGACATCACTATTAACAGTTATTACGAGTTTGTTTTGTCTTCAGTATTTTGATGACTGATTCCTTCGTCATTTACCTTTTATGGCAAACATCACATATTATTGTTATGTTTCTACAAAGGTTAGTTGAAGGGTAACACGCAAGCTTCATGCTGAATCGAACGAGGGAAGTTTGATGTTTGTGCATCAATGTTGTTAGTCATTGAGGTTCTTGTTTTCAGGTTTCTGAGACAACTTTTTGAGAGTTCCGTTTCAATCTTATTCAATGTAGTTTTTTTTATATACTACGCCTGTATTGAACAAAAGTGAAATCTAGCTGATGGTAAGTGGAGTACAGCCCATAGACATCAACAATCCACAAAAGCAGATTGTAGCTGCAACGCTGCAGCTATCAGATTTCAATGTAGATATTAAGTAATTATAATTTAAAAATAAGCTATATTAACGCGATTGTGTTTAAAAATGAAACTTGAGTTAAGTTGATTCAAAAACAATAATGTATATGTTTATTTGCTGAAATTGAGTTATCAGCTTAAAACTCGACATCAAAATAGCTAGGGTTCTGGTATTAACATTAGGAATTATGACGAATGTCAGACTGTTGCAATTCTCTCCCTAGTTCGTAACAAAAAGTTCTTTAATAATTTTAGAAATTTGTATTTTTTTTACTTTTATGCAAAAAATATAAAGTAATTTTAGAGGCCAAAGTCACGATTAGGCCCGAACACAAAGTCATCACTATTTTTAAGGAAAGATGCTCCATCTATCTCGTTCAAAAAGGCTCTATCACCAGTATAATTGGATTCCCTCTTATAATCACCTTAAATAGCCCACGGCAGTATTAATTTCGATATCAAGAGGAAAACGTATATTTTCTTTCCATCTTATTTATTTCTCTTGGCTACAGAATGCAGTGGAATGAAGATAGTAAGTTCGTATATTTATATCTAGGAAAACTTTGACTCCCTAATTCGATTCTGCTATAAGTCATGAGTTTATCGGATACTTTTTAAGTGCTGTGTTCAATTTTATTCAGATAATATTAAATGTGAGAATGAAATTCATTGTTGTTTTATAAACTGGTTATTTTACTGTTTTTTCGTTATCTCTATAAGCCTAGTGGTTAACGTACGCGCCTCTCACCGCAAGGTCACGAGTCCGATTCCCGGGTCGGGCAGCACGGAGTTGGAATGGTGCCCGGTGGATAGGCATAGGCTCACCCCGTATCCCATGGAACCTTATCATCACAGGTGAAGTGTGGGTGTTGTACACCTCTGCCACAACCTTAGATCTCGTTCAAACCAATTTTAGGTGGAAGTTTGCATGGTAATGTACATCATATTATTATTTTTACATTTATCGTTCCCTTATTTAGAAGTTACGGGGAGGGGGGGGGGGGGGCACATTTTTCCAGATTGGAAGCGTCCCTCGTGCGTTTAGAAAAAAACTCAATATCATTTTTGAAGACCATAGATCATCATATATACTCCACAACTATGGGTTTGATGAAAAAAAAAATTGAGTTCAGTTCTAAGTATGGGGAACCCCAAAAATTTCTTGTTTTTTTCTATTTTTGTATAAAAATCTTAATGCGGTTCACCAAATACATCTACTTACCAAGTTTCCACAGCATAGCTCTTAGAGTTACGGAAAAAAAGTGGCTGTGACATACGCACGGACAGACGGACAGACGTGACGACTCATTAAGGGTTCCGTTTTTTGCCATTCGGCTACGGAACCCTAAAAAGTTTATTTGTCTCTTCTTTGGTCTTAAACTATCTCCACAACAATATTTATCAAGATCAGTTCAGTATTTTAGCCGTAAAAGTTTAACAGAGGGATAGACAGACCAATTAGTAAGGATTATAATCAACCTGACCTGACCAATCAATGGTGTTTCTATGTATAATAAGTATGTATTTACAAAAAAAAAAGTATATATGTATTAGTATCAGTCATTCTAGTACCCATAGTACAAGCTCTGCTTAGTTTGGCACTAGATGGCGTTGTGTGTGAGTTGTGAAATATTTATTTATTTATTTTTTTATTTATTTCCTTAAGTCAGACGAAACTGCAGTTGTCTCGAACAAATAGATTAATAGTACGTGAGTTAAACCCGCAGTTAATAGTTAAAATATTATTCTTCTTACATACAAACTAAATATTTAGGTACGTTACAACATGAAGTATACCTTGTATGTGTACCTATAGTTTCTGCCTACCCTCATGGGCAAAAGCTATGTATGAATGTATTTTTACGTAAGAGATATCCTTCAAAAGAAATGACAGGAACCGTCTCCAGACCCTGGATTACTGTAGATCCTGCAGGCTTACAAACATGAGTTATGTAAATCTGGTGAACTTATACTGAAGCATGCAAATTACGCGCAGAGTTACGCTGGCTGACAGTACTGTCGTACTATTAGTTATGATGAGTAACTGTAGTTGTGAATAACGTTACTATTGTAGTTAGAATTTATTAGATACAAATAAGTATGTTTGTATTAAAAATAAGTGGTAATTTCTAATTGATTATTTTTACAGCTTTTAGCTATGCTTAGCAAATTATACTATGAAACAGTAAAGTTGTCTACTGTATTCTAAGAAGCTGTATGGAACATCACGAATTGACGTAATATATAGCTGAAAATTTAGGGACCTGGCAAGAGGAACAATATATGCACAAAAGGCGGCCTTATCGCTTAAAGTGATCTCTTCCAGGCAACCTTTGGTGTGGTAGTTTAATAATCTAAGGAAAATCATTTATTTTTGTGGGATGATATTTTATTATAACTATATTGTTGATATTTTATGATTATTTTCTTCGAATATCTACTGAATCCTACATCTACTGTAAAGTAAATGAAAATTCGTGGTAAGGGCTCCAATGTAGAATTATTTTCAGTCATGAAGCATTGAGTGCTTTGGCGTTAAACAAGGTCCGACCTTGAGATGACTTTGTTTAATCAATTTAAGATAAACGCTGCTCTAATTTTGG
The DNA here is from genome assembly GCA_905147285.1 of Hypena proboscidalis. Lineage (NCBI taxonomy): Eukaryota > Metazoa > Arthropoda > Insecta > Lepidoptera > Erebidae > Hypena > Hypena proboscidalis. The sequence goes on from LR990143.1 coordinate 6,307,874, forward strand.
TTCCTTGTTTGTTTTATTCCGCTCTCGTTTTTTGTTTTTCTTTTCTTATGAATCATTTTAGCAGCCGATCTGCTCAAAATCATGGTATATAATAATTAGAAACCTCCACCTTCCCAAGGTGAGTAATCAATGGTTGTGTGATTATATTTTCGGCTAAAAACATTTTTTTAGTACATTTACTAATTGGGTTGCTTTTCAGTACAAATCAAATGTTTTTTTTCCGTCAAGTCACAACACTAAAATCTTCCTAACATTTTTCTCAAAATAGAGCATCCAATTATTTTGTACCGATTCGATAAAACTGTCACACAAAACGATCAATTTTTCTACAAACCAGTTTTATTTTATACAAAAATAGTTTGGGCAAAATCACTGCAGTAACCAAAGCTCAATAAATAAAATGGTATTTAGAACCCTTCACGAAGTAGTACTGCCTCGTTGATCTAGTGGGTAGCATATGTGGTCACTCACCGCGAGGTTGCTCAAATCCCGGGTCGGCCAAAATATGGCAATCCTCACCCCTATTTTTTTTTCTTTTTTTATTATATAAGACCTAAACATAACAGGAAATGTCAAACATTATTTTTCCTCAATTCTCCTCTATCAGCAATCTCGGAATCACACCTTTTGTTTTAATTTTTCACAGCGAACGAACGTGTAGTCCACCTGATGGTAAGTGGAGTACAGCCCATGGACATCAACAATCCACAAAAGCAGATTATAGATGCATCGCTGCAGCTGAGGACTACGGTGTTATGCCTCATGTGCCAGTAATTTCAGGACCTAATCTCACCACCAAACCGGAACACAGTAATTTATGGAAGCACTACTATTTGGCGGCAGGTTAAAGGTGAGACGGTGGTGCTGCCGGCCTCGAGCTCATTCACAAGAGCTCTACCACCAGTAAACCCTTCTCTTTTAAATCTTTTTTGACGCAATCCATTCACATTTTCTTCATTCTCCCTCTTCTGTCTTCTGTCTTACTACATCCACGATATAAAAACATGACCCTGAGCTACCACTGCTACTTAAACATACGCACTATTTCGTAATACATTTTTAATGCCGTCCAAATTAATTTCCATACAGCACTTTTTAACCACATTTAGGATTACAACTTTAACTTTTCACTGCCAAAACATTTGATAGGGTAAATTCAACTTTACCTTTCTTGTTGTAAGGTCGAAGTTCGATTTTAATGATGGTTAAGTTATGGTGGTTCATGTATGCTGACAAATGATCTCGCAGCGGGAATAGGGTGACCATAAACCACCGTCAAAGAGGCACGTGGGCAGTGTCCCAGGAATTCAGGTAGTGTGCTTGACGGATGGACTGTCTGCGGGAACCGGTGTGTGGTCACTGTTGATTTAATACAGCGTGTTGTCTAATTTCTTCGCCTTTGATTTATTTAGTATTAAAAATTACATAATTATTGTACTTGCGACCAGAAGAATTTGATGTTTTGCGAGTTATACAGTAAGTAGTGTTGAAACTAAATAAAAATATATCATGTTCAGCTAAGCTGGAGCTGTTTTGATTAAAAGATGCAAATTAATTAGTAAGCATCATCATCGGTCGTATCTACGGTAGTGTAAATTGTTATCATCTACATTAGTCCAAACTAACTTTTATACATTTTTTGATGATTTAGCCTTTTATTTTTTTAAGAATCTTGCCTCTCGGTAATTTATATGTAACTTCTAAAATAAAAAAGTTAAGATATTTACTATAAAATCGTGTCTGGTGGATGGCGATAAGCTGACGCCCTATCCCATGGAACCTAAATTAACAGGTGAAATGTGGCTTTTGTACACCTCTCCCACACCTTTCTGGGTAATATAGGCGTGATGTTATGATATTTTAAATTTGTAAGTAGAATTAGAAATTCACGTTTTGTTTTACATAAGTGAAAGTTTTTAGGGTACATGAAATTATTGCTTTGTATGAGAGTTTAACTCAAAACTGTACTAACTCCAACAACACTATTGTTATAACTCAATCCATAATAACTGTTCTTATTTATATCCCATTTAAATAGCTTTACTAAGTATATTTCAAAAAATTAAGTACTGTTTTTGGGTACAGAAAGATTTGCACAGTATGTTATTATAACTCAACTGTGCTGACTCTAATAACCCTATTGTAATAACTCAATCCATAATAGACTACAACTGTTCTTATTTATATCCCATTTAAATAGCTGTTCTAAGTATATTTCAAAAAATTAAGTACTGTTTTTAGGGTACAGAAAGTTTTTGCACAGTACGTAAGTATAACTCACAACTGTGCTAACTCGAACAACCCTATTGTCCGTAACTCAATCCATAATACACTATAACTGTCCTTATTTATATCCCATTTAAATAGCTGTACTAAGTATATTTCAAATGTAATGGGACACCATGTGAAGGTAACGCATGAATATCACAGTATAAGTGATTAAATAGTTTTAAATTTAATGTAAGAAGGCAACCGTACTGTACCGACACGCACGCGCCATAGGGTTGTTCCTAAAGTGGTTTATTTTAGTTTGGGAATGTTATTTTTGACTTAATTGTAAAATCTTTTTATGCCTTTTTTGATGAAAAAAAAAGTCTTTGTTGTTAGTTTACATTATTTTAATTCTAAATTGTACACAGAAAATTACAATAAAATAAACATTATTAAGTAAAAGTATAATGTTAATAATATACATAGGTACATATATAATAGTTATATTTAGTATACAAAACGCGAGCCTAACTCTGTTATTAAGTTCTCTTCAGGCAAACCTAGAACAATAGAGGTATTGTATAGTATGGTTTATGTATCGTATATATTTTTTACAAGATTTTATTTTGATGTTTTTTGTTTTCATGCTTTTAATAAATTAAATTGGTGTTTACTTCCAAACCTTTTACGGCTTGAGCTTTAATAATAACAAGCGATAAATCAAAATACTTTTTTGAATCTAAACAAATAAACTTGTATTTATTTTAAGTGAATGAAATTGTATTTTTTCTTGAATTGATTTGGTTTTATAACTATAAATAGCCTTATAGTATAATATTAACCTGTTAAATATATTTATTTAATGTGTTACTGCTCATCGACTGACAACCACTTTTCTTTTAATAGCATCTTGCTGTGCTGAAAAGCATAACCAGGAAAATGACAGAAGGCATCCTCTCCATGGTTACCAACTGCCACGAGCTCGTTTAAAAAGCCGAAAGAGCTTTATGAGGATAGCCAAATACAGAGATAACCAAACCCAGGCTAATGTGAGAATGGAAGCATGGAAGGCTAAGTTTCCAACTCCACCCGGCTTTCTTAAACCAGCCGAGCATCTTCCACCTGGTAGAGGGCTACAGTGGCCAATTTGCAAGTCTCTTAACCGCCTCCGGACACAAGTTGGCCGCTGTAGGGAGAACCTGGTTAAGTGGGGATTCACTCAAACAAATACCATCAATTGTGAGTGCGGGTTCCCTACACAAAATATGGCTCACCTGCTATCATGCCCGTTGTCTCCTGCCACGTGTACGCGTCAAGATCTTATGCAGGCAACTAAAAAAGGAGTAGACGTTGCTGCTTTTTGGGCAAAAACTATTTAACATTCAACAACAAGCCATTGACACGATAGAAGAAGAAGACCGTAACTGCAATATTTTTTCTCAAATATTGTTAATCTTTTGTTTAATGTATATGTTGTAGTTGCTTATTTTTCCTAAATAAATAAAATAAAACTAATCTAGCAAATTTAAGCAACGTAAAGTATGGGTAGTTTTCAATTACGTGATCCGTAGTAGGTATTCTTATTTCAAAAAGATGGTCGCTTTTAATCCCTTTTAGATTACCTATACCCCTTGCCCTGACCAAACTTTCCCTAACCAGGACAGACCCAAGCACACGGCCATTTATCAGCCGCGTCACGGCACATTAGGCGTGTCCAAACGAATCATGTATACCGATACCAGATACCAGATCACGTGATAACGGAGCATGCATATTTGTTGTAGATATTTATTGGTGTGTTTACCGTGTTTAGATAGCAGTGATATACTTGAATAACATAAGACTTAATATTGTTATATAATAAGTGCAGATTGGTAGACTTAGCCCGAATTTCACAGGTGTCAGATAAACCTTATTGGCGGGATAAGCATATGAAACACATAAATGAAAGTGACAGTTGTGTTTATTTTTTCAAGTGTAGCTTGTATAATGGGTGTGCTTGTGTAAGTGAATGTGTGTATTTGGCCTTGTCATTGGGACCATTGGATAGTGTAATTGCTTCTGGCGTTCTATCTAATGTAAAAAATCCGAAAAATTATTTTATTTATTTTATTTTATTTATAATACACACACTACATGGTTCGGGCCTCTTCTCGTGAAGAGAAGGCTTAGGCTAGAGTTCACCACGCTGGCCAAGTGAGACTTAGTATACTTCACACATCCTCGAACACGTTTTAAGCACTTTCAGGCATGCTGGTTTCATCACGATGTTCACTTCACCGTTAGCAAGCGATAATTTATTTGACAAATACACACATATCTATGAAAAGACGAATCTCAACGATTTACTGACAGTGATGTGTGGTTCGATCTCGAGACCGTTGACTTAGCAGTTCTACGGTCTCCTACTAGGCTATCGCTACTTACTTACAATTCTTGTAGTTTGTGTCTCTTGTAAATTCGGTCAGGTTACATTTTATGGGTCGGTTAAGAACTATCTAGAACCTTAGAAACTGAACATTATCATTGTTGTTTCAGACCTGAATCAATAGCAGTGATGCAAGTTTTTGACTACATTTTATACATTACAAGCTGACCCGACGTTGTCCTGTCTTATCTATGCATACATTCTCTGTTAGGTACGATATTTGCAGCACGCATTATGGCAATGTTATGATGTTATGTCAAACCCCATAAAGGTACATTCAAAAGTTCATATTGTCAAAACTGCTAAGGTTACTAAAATGGCTATTAAAATTTAGGGGTTGGTGATAAAAGGGTACAAATTTAGGGTTGTATGTATTTTTAATGCCACATTAAAGAAAAATAAAATCATGAAAATTTGTCACAAAAATAAAAAAAAATGTTAAGGGTGAACAACTCTTATCACTTAGGGGTATGAAAAATAGATAGTAGCCGATTCTCAGACCTACTGAATATGCATATAAAATTTGGTAAAAGTCAGTAAAGCCATTTCGGAGGAGTAAGGTAACTAACATTGTGACACGAGAATGTATAAGATTATAATATTACTAAAACAAAGCCTTTACTATTTAATAAACAAACTCAATTTCCTATTGCTGTTAGCTCCAAACGATTATTGTATCTTAACATTCATCATAACCGATGGCTATCGAAAGCAGCCCTGAGATTAGCTGAACATTATTATATATTATAATAGACGATTTATTGGAGCTGATGTTACGCAAACTATGCCTAGAGGTGGAGGAATAAAGGTAAGAACAATGTAGGTTAAAAGTGTGGAGGAAAAGATGTTGATAAAAGAAAGTATTGCTGCTTCGATAGTCTTGTTGTTAGCGTATGCGCCTCTCACCGTGAGGTCTCGGGTTCGAATCCCGGGTCGGGCAAAGTGTTATTTGTGAACTTGCCGTTAGGAAATTCACAATAGCAGCACGCAGTTGGAATTGTGCCCCGTGAATGGCGATAGGCTCACTCCTTATACTATGGGACTTAAACATTAAAGGTGAAATGTGGGTGTTGCGTACCTCTGCCATAGCCTTCTGGGTAATATAGACGTAATGTTATATTTATACAACTAATATCTTTAACAATTTACGTCATTAATAAAATCATAACGTTGACCGTAAAATTGCAAATGATCTGAAATAGTCTAAGATAACGATACTCTGCAATAATCAGTCAGGAAAAAATCGTGAAAAACTAAAACTTTCCTCGAAATTATAAAAAAAATGCACAACCTTATAAGTACACCGTCATACTAGAGCACCAATCCATTCTGAAATCTCTTGCGCTATATTCTATCCGCAAAACACTATAAGCAACATAATTTCCAATAATAACATTAATTATTTTAACAAAATTACGAACATGCCTATTAAATTACCGCGACTATGTGAACGTTAATGTATACTATAATGGCTGCAGTAAGGAAGCACCTGCAGTCTGCACGGTAAAGCTACTTATGGTAGAACAATATAGTAATCGCGTATAGGACGCTGTGATAGTAGGCACGAGATGTAAGAGAAAGAATGGATAAGATATATTATAGCGACTGTTTTGTTGGCCTGCAGAATGTTTTTTGGGGGTCGCAGTGTGGTGTGTTTTATCTGCCTTGACGGTCGAGTGGTTAGCGTATGCGCCTCTCACCGCGAGGTCTCGGGTTCGATTCCCGGGTCAGGCAAAGTGTTATTTGTGAACTTTCCGTCAGGAAATTAACAATAGCTGCACAGAGTTGAAATTGTGCCTGGTGGATGGTGTTAGGCCCCTATCCGATGGGACCTAAACATAAGGTGAAATGTGGATGTTTTACACCTCTGCCACACCCTTCTGGGTAATATAGGCGTGATGTTGTGTTAAAGTAGTTATTCATTTGTGTTAAAGTTAAGCTTAAAGATTAATACCACATCCAATCCACCACTTACCTTCCACCATCTTCGCCGTTGCGTAATCTGGCCGATGTCCCGAAGGTAGTAATTCTCACTCTCCTCACTGCCTTATAATACACACGGGATTACAAGACATGTACCGTTTTGTACTTACTGTATTCATAGTGTATACTGTTAGAACCAACATATTGTTTTTTTATAAAAATTATGAAAAAACGAACGAAATCCACCTACAGGATTTGAACCTGCGACCTAACTGCACACCAGGAAGCCGCTTTAGCCATCCAGCTACGGTCGCCTCTTACCGACACCCTACATTTCTCAACTGTATGATGCGTCATTTCGTGACGTCACGTTAATCCATTTGTTCCTAGTAGGAGACAAACCAGCATGGCGAAGTTACATTCAGCACAAATGTTGTAAAGAATGAACGCGTACGTTATTTCAACTTCAAATTGATTATTTTTATAGCATTTAGCTATGCTTAGCAAATTATACCTACTAAGAAACAGTTCAAAAAGATATGGGACCGGCAGAATTTGAACCCGCGACCTTACTGCACACCAGGCAGCTGCTTTAGCCATCCAGCTACGGTCGCCTCTTACCGACACCCTAATTTCTCAACTGTATGATACGTCATTTCGTGACGTCACGTTCATCCATTTTTTCTGAGACTGGGTGTGCTTCTGTGAGTGAATATGTGTATTTAGCTTTGTCATTGAGACCATTGGATAGTGTAATTGCTTATGACGTTCTCTATCATGTAAAACAACGTATAAGTACCACCGTTGTTGGGCTATCTTTAGCTCGCAGAGAAAAACTAGGCCAAATTGTAGTCTAGCTAGCTAGCTAGTAGCTAGACTACAATTTCTAGCTAGTTCCAGCAGTAAGACGCATTAGTATCAATGCAGGCTGTTACTAAACAATATAGCAATAATACAACAAAAAATAATTACTACATTAGTGAACCGCTGTCTGCTACTAACAGATCAGTCAACAGATTGCCCCGAGGCCGCTTTAGTTGGCTCAAAACAATAAATAAAACGGTCCAATCTATTACCCTGTTTGTTATTATATTACTTACGAGGCGGTATATCTCGATTGGACAAAACAAATACTCAAAACGGGTAGTGCTATAACATTTAAACTATCCCATTCATTAGTGACTTGTTAAAGTAATTTCAGTTAGGTTAAATCAAATCTGAGCAAAAATTACGATATGTTGCATCATGCTAGTCCAGTCTGGCGGATAATCAGTTAAGAGAAAACACAAGGTACTATTATTGAGAATACTCACATTATTTTAGCCAGAGATATCAATATCCGACTAGTTTCGAATCTATTGCGTAGATTCATCAACTGGGCGATTAATCGCCGTTTTGTAGCCGTTGCGAGACGTCGTGCGACCTGTATTCTTAATAATATTGTCTTTACCTCACGTCGGTTTTAATAACAATTGGTATTCTGTTTACAGTGCTACTGTAATTGGGTACAGATGATATTATCACAGCTTAATCGTAAGTCTTCCACAGGTGGAGCAGCATAGGGGTTTACCCACATTTATCGACGCGGAATCGGCTAACGCCGGTCAAAAAAGTCTTTATGCCGACGGAATAAGGGTGTTACTAATACCTTTCGCATCGGCTCGGCCCGGCCGACGCGACGCGACACCGGCCGACGGCGAAACGTGCCGTTTGTCGATTAGCTGATCGCATCCGTACGGCACTGTCGAGTAGTGTGGTGATACGCACTCGGCTTAAGCCGATTCCGCGTCGTTAAATGTGTGTTGACCCTTAATAATACGAAGCCTTTTCTGTCATATATTGTCATGTCAGGCTTCGTCATGTCTCATCGTACCGTCATCCATGACGCGTCTTCATTCTTGTCAAATACTGACGCGCCTACCAGGTCTTCAGATTGTCTGAGCTTAGGATAATTTCTCTATACGACGGCATAATGCCCTTAAAATTATCATAACTTAAATAGCCCACTTCGATATATTTGCAGAAACATCAGCCTAATTGCTACTCTAGGTTCGTAACCTACTTAAACAATGCTTAGCTAGTAAGTAGCAGGCCCAGCCTTGAATATCACATATCTCACCTTTACAAAAGATAGCTCAAACAATAATCAAGACTATAGATACGCTACAGTATCCCCCCGGGGCCGATGTGGTCCATAGTGTTCGATTGCTGATACAATCGCACTCCTCCTTGTTCGATCGGTTAAAAGGTCCTTACACCATTCACTGCACAGCTGGCTAACTGCCAAGATTATGCACGCGTATACAAACAAGTTTTTAAGTGTGCTTTTACCGACTGCGACTATATAAGGTGGTTATCAATTTCATTGTTATGACATTCATATTCTTCTTCTTCATCGTGTCGATAGCTGAGTTAAATTTTATTTTGACTTGCGATTGTGGTGAAAGGATTAGCCAATTCGCTTTGAAGAACTCGCGAGTTGCCCAGGGTGCGCCGGACGTAGGGAATCGCTGTGTACGTCACTCGGTGAGGCTCCTTTCATGCACCCCATTGATATTGATTGTAAATGTTTACGATTTTAAAAATATTGGTCGTATTGATATTAATAGATATTGCATGATATGATTATATACATTGTGGACGACATTTATTGAAATCATTGTATCTAGACGTGTTTAGTTAGTCTTCACTTCCGCAGGATTTTTACATGTTTCCCAACATATTTTAACTAGGGGATTTTTTTTTTTTTGTTTTTTCAATTCAAAATCATTTATTTTCTCTTCTTTCTAACCTAACACTAACCACGTCTCCTTCTTCGGTTCTAATAAATGCCACAATATCGCATTCAGTCTGTATATTTATTAGAAAAACGCTATCAATTTTAGAAACAGTGCAGTATTGTACAGATCTAAATCAAAATTGGTTTAGATTTCTACAATATTGCCGTGTAAACTCCAACCAAATCCAAAATTCAACAGGTATAAATGTTGAAGATATTAACGATTAAAATCTACGATACAATCTTACACCTACACAATTTACTCCATAGAGGTTTCCCAACGAGATAACAATCAGAACACCAACAATCACCAACGAATACACCAATATAACATGCAACTTCCAAACCAATATGCAAATATCAACACTATCAGAACGGTTGGCCAACAATCCAGAATGAACGCCAAACATTAACCCAACGTAATTACAAGAAATACGATATCGATATTAAATTAACCACTAATGATAGAATTGTATTGATTCAGTTATATCAGCTATATTGGACCCGTTACGCATATATCAAGCTGTCAAATACCGGACCAATTGCTACGTTCAAACGCAAAGGTGCGCGCGAACATGTCCCCACTCGCGCGAATTCCTTTGCACATTTCGCAACTACACTGCGGCTATCCAGCTCCGCCCTGTGATACCCACCTATTACACCGTTCGCTACTGAACAGCCTTGACTATTATTTAGAGCGCTGACCATTAACCAGAGCGCGTAAGCATAGATACCACGTCACCAGAGGCTGATATCTCGTCGACAGCACGAATTACATTACAGAATTATCCTATTTTCCGTTCGGGAGCCCCGAGCTAGCGCTAACAAGCCCGCTGACGTAGCTCCCATATTTCCTTCTCTAATAAAACCGATGATAGTCTTGGAGTGTTCTAAAAAACGAGCGCCGCATCAAACGCGTGCTGTGCTGCGGTATAAATTCTAATAAGCGTTTATTCTATGCGCCTCCCCGGGCAACAATCCTCATAATCTTGAGCATTATAGGTAGGAAGTTTTAAAATTCAAGAGGTAGTCGACTACAGTTAATATTTAGTTGCCTCCTACGCTGGACCGGGTAATAAATTACGCTGGATTGATAGTTAGGTTTTTTAGGCTTCCGTATGTTTAGAATCAGTCACGCTTTTGAGATAATTCATGTGCGCGATGGGACATGAATAAGTGTCCATTTTTAAGTCGTGTCTCGTGATTAGATTGGCGTGACATTTACTGATAAGTGTGACGTTTATGAAGGAGTTTTACCTGACAATGAACGAAGCGTATTGTTATTGAAGCTGGTTTGTTTGTAACCGTTTTGTATTTGAAGTGTGGTTTAGATAACGTGTATCTAAGCCGTATTTAAAAACAAAACGTCACGACTTAACTGGGACCTTGCTTTAAGAAAGCACGGTGAGGCGCTTTGTAGATAAACGTATTTATTAGCCTCAGCAATAAATGGCAGATTTTAATAGAATTCAAGATCATTTTTGCCAAATGATATCAAGAATCTGGAAATACATAATAAGTGTGCGTTTAAAACAAATACCAACTGACCTACTTTAGCGGTCATTACAAAAATGTGTAGTTGTAATTAAAGCCTTCGATCTGTAAGTATGTATTTATGTTTCTTACTCACTGTTGACATACACCTAACGATATGGTGTAATGATACCGTTTTGTTTAAGGCGAAGAGAATAGGTATTACAAGCAATATTGTAGATATACTATTATTTCCTATCGCCAAATAGATGAACTTGATTGCAAATTTCTAAATTTAATTTCTAAGCTTGTCGTTGGTTTCAGTCGGCCCAAAACTGCGCGCTGTGGCAAACGATTGGTGAGGCCTACGTCTTGCAGTGGACGTCTCTAGGCTGATGATGACGATGAAGCTGATAACTTTTTCTGCCTGTTATGAAAGTCATCAAACTACATAAGCTTGCTAGAGCATGACAGTACTTTTGACTTATAACATCAAATTGATGGCATTCAACTTTAAAGAGTTGTTTCCTGCGAGACGATCCTGGTAGGGCCACCAGAAGACCATAATCAGATTGTTGTATTGTCATTACATTATAATAAGTATGCAAAACAGCTCAATCGATAACCGGTCAGTAAGTCAAATATAACTTGCAATGATAACTTGACGACCGGATGGCGGAGTGGGTAGTGTACCTGCCTGCCACGCCGAGGTCGTGGGTTCGATTCCCACTTAAGACAAATCTTTGTGTGCATGAACATGGGGGTTTGTCTTAGTCTGGGTGTTTCTATGTATAATAAGTATGTATTTACAAAAGAAAAGTATATATGTATTAGTATCAGTTATTCTAGTACCCATAGTACAAGCTCAGCTTAGTTTGGGACTAGATGGCGTTGCGTGTTAGTTGTGAAATATTTATTTTATTATTTATTTATATTAATATTTGATTACAGACAAACACCGGGACAGGTGAAACCAAAATATAGCATGATATAAAATACACAATAGTAATTTCTTTTGCTCAAAAATACATAATTATGTTGGGTCTAGGAAACACTCTGAAAACGGCCCCGTACCCAAAATGCTGCATGCATTCTAAAACCGGCACCTAGATCAATACAAATATTTTGCCATCACTTACAGGTGACTGAAAAATTCAAAGAGGTTGTAAATATTTTTTACAACTAGAGAGACATAAATATCAAAAACAGTTAGTGAAATTTTGCACCTATAAATGTCAAAATTCACTTATTAATGTCAAAAATGCATACATCATTTCCGTATTTATGTGTGGGTGGAAACACGCTGACCTTTTATATTAAAAAGACAACCAAGCTGTTCTATCTACTACTACCAATCTTTAAAAAAAACATCTTGTATACCTAGAGAAGACAAAAGTGATCTTCTTTAGTGACAATATTACGTAGTTAATTTCAGTATTTACCATAACTAAACTTTTACTTTCATCCATCGCCTTAACTTAACAACCGCCATGCTTATTACGAATGTACTCATTACGTTCGGAATGTCAGACATACGTGTGTTTATACTAACTATTGCTTGCAAGTGTGTCACGACTTGCTGGCCACTCTCGGTCTCGTTTCAATCGATATTTGTATCGATTTTTGACTCGATTCTACAATGTTTGTAAATTTTCAACAAGCATTTCCAGCGTTTTTTTCTGAAACCTGCTGCTACTTTTGATATCTATGATTCTGAAATGAAGGCTTGTCTCTTCTAGGTCTCTTATTGCCTCCTTTTCTTTCGTTAACCCCTCTCTTGTCACCCAATTTCCATACGACGCGCGACTTGTGGCGCAGAAAAACGGCCTTGGGTCCACCTCATGGTAAATGATAACTAAAAACCATGCATCAATCCACAAAAAACTGCAGTTGCATAATTTATATTCCGTTACTCAAAAGATCAAAGGTAAAAAAAAGACCCAGAGGCCCAAGCCCGTTAAGTTGGTTTGACCAAGTCCACACCACCCGTGATTCGTTCACAAGACTACCATGGCCCTGAAAAGAGATACGTAGAGGTAGATGTCAAAAGGAAAAAAAGTACTATCTGCTTCATCACCAGATTACGATAATCATGACCCAGTAATTTCAAGGCCTAATATTATCACCACTAAACCAGAATATTGTAGTGCTAGCACTACATAAGCAGATGAAGTGATGGTACTTTTAAGAGTTCATATATCTTCTCTGATGATGTATAGTTCTGGTAGCCCGTCCAAAAGGCATGAGTAGGTGCATAGTGGTGTTTTAGTTAAAAAGGACCAAAGGAAGTGTATGGTATGCAGTCAGGTATATTTCAAAACAAATAACAGGCTTGACCATCTTTTACCCAGATTATAATACTTGATTTAGCACACATATAACGGCAGTAGATAATAATATAGTGTGAATTAATAGATACAATTAGTAATTAATTAGCTTTCCTCCGTTATACAGAAGCTGTATAACAAATCAAACGAGTTCATATAAACAGAGCCGCGTGTAATTAACTGTATACAAGTAGTAATAGAGGTACTGACGATTATCACATGGCATAGAGAAGAGATTTATATCGGGTGTTCATAGACTACAAACATTGTAGAAGGCTGTTTTAAATACTTGTTTACCAACAACGCTTTGACCATTCAACTGATGTAACTCAGACGCATAATGGTGGATATTTTTCAATTAATTATTTGGAAAAATAAGGAGCACAATAGTGACAGAAGTTTTTTTTTTTTATACTATGCCCACAGCGAACGAACGTGTAGATCACCTGATGGTAAGTGGAGTACAGCCCATGGACATCAACAATCCACAAAAGCAGATTATAGATGCGTCACTGCAGCTGAGGACTACGGTGTTATGCCTCATGTGCCAGTAATTTCAGGGCCTGATCTTACCACCAAACCGGAACACAGTAGTGCAAGCACTACTATTTGGCGGCAGGTTAAAGGAGAGACGGTGGTGCTGCCGCCTTCGAGCTCATTCACAAGAGCTCTACCACCACTAAGTGATCTCGTTTATGTCATATTTTAACATAAATTCACCCTTATTATTACCCAGAAGTGTGTGGCAACATTAAACCAACATTTCACCTGTTGTTTTAAGATGCCATGATTTTGGGATATATAGCCATCTACAGGGCACAATTCCAACTCCGTGATATTAAGAATTTTCTAACGGAATGGCAGAAATACCAAAGCGTTTTGTACCAAATGTCTTTAAAATTATCAATTAACCTGAAAAGTGCGCTTCATAGGTGAATCCTACATTAGCCAATAAATATGTAATTTTGGAAAAGGTATGGAAATTTAAAAAAAACTACCATGAGTTAATTGTTATAATAATATATATGCTGAGCTACGGATCTCGACCTTTTTGTCCCGTTTTAACTTTGAATGAGATCGAATAAAAGCTGAAATCGTTAGCTTTAGTTTAGTAAATAACCAATATATCAAAAATGTTCGTTGTTTAAAACTATCTGCGACTAACATAATCATAGGCAATCGAACGCACATAAACACGCCTGATCGATTATAATCGATTCTATGTCCTCGGGGATGTTCCCTTTGCATACGTTAAAGTGTATTAGAGCAATTTTCTCGAGAACTCGATATGCAAGCCACAATGACATATTGACAGGGGTGTGTAATGTATAATCAGAGTGCTACAAAGTTAGATACGCGTGCGACGAAAACTGAAAAACCGGCGACCATTTTTCTTCTAAAAAGACTGTAGTTTCTGTTATCAAGTTCAAATAAACCAAGTAGTAGATATATTGTGTAACAAAATATAGCGTTTCTAAAGCTCCATTTATCATTGCTTTAACTTTACTTAATCACCTCAAATTACAATAATTATCTGATTAAGAAAATCGCTTCAAGCTTTCTTTTTTATTGACCTCTAAAAGTCCAAAAATCCGCGACTTAGCGTCTAAAATGTTTAATACCAGTAGGTTAAAGTACTATTTTATTTAGGACCATGTGGTTATGCGGCTTAATTTCTCTTATCATATTTGAATATCCTCCAAAAACTTTTATCCCTAAATCCGAATTTAGCTCTTCCTTTAAAAAGTATGTTTTTACAACAAGTAGTATTCCTATCATCTGCAAACATAAGTTTGTAATACTACCGTTACGGAAAAGTCGAGTTTTGATGGAATGTGTCATCGAGAGCCGTGGGCTACAATTACAGACAAGTATCTGTCTCACCGTGGATGATTTAAGACCCCTGATAGTGGCTCTCGGCGGCCTTTTAACGTACTTGATAAGCAGATCGAGGGGCAAACATTATGCGGTGAGTTAGAACTACTTTTTGCGAGATGTTGCGGAGCTTAGAGTGCATCGAATGGTTAAACGATAATGATATTCTGCTACTTTTTATGACTTCGATCGACTAACTAAAAATGATAATTTAAGGGAAAAACAGTTACTTTGACATGCAGGGATCTAGCGTATGCAAGAAATTATACAAGTACTACTAAACCTTTCAAAATACATCAAAACAACATCCTTGAATATGTATACCGTTCACTTCCCATACATTGCCATGATTTATACCACACAGTTTCTAATACCCAATAATTTATATACGTCACACATATCACATGAAAATTATATTGAACGCAATCTTTAATTTACTGATCCAGGACATAAGATATAGCAAGAACAGAATATCCACTTGCGTGTGTACCTAAAAGATTGGCATATTATACGAATAATTTTCTAATACGTAATCTTTAGTCATCATTGGTCAGTTAGTTCAATTCATCAATATCTTACAATTCAATAAGCAAAGGGGTATTTGAAGTATGTCGGTTTGTAAATGTATTATCTTTTTTGATGGCAACTTCTTTACGTTCTTTTGTAATTATGTACCTTGCTTTTGGAGGCACGTGTGCACATATTTTCATAATTATTCACATGTGTCTAGAATTTAAGACTTGTAGCTAAAATGTTTTATAATATTCTTTGGGCATCTGAAACATTGACTTACATGATGAATTAGACGTAATATAGTAATTTCTGATGGCCAAATTTTTTTGAGTGTTATGAATTTTTGCAAGCCCCACATTTTGACGTTTTAAAGTCTATGGAATAAAAAATGTTGGTTTTGACTCTACATATTTTGATGTGGAGTGAAACTTTTACATCCATACGCTTTGTGTCACTTTTCCGAAACGATCAATTACTGTTTGAATCGCTACAAACAAAGAAACAGACTACGCAATATTATGCAATGAGACTTCTGAATTAGTATGTTATATGTCACTAGTCCGGGAGCCCGATCGTATCGATGCAACGAGCAATTACTGGTTGAATCGCTACTGATTTATACGATAATGATGGACACTACTCCCATTCACGTATGTCGGTTAGCCGTATGCCATTGTAAGGTAGAAATATCGACGTTTTATTAAAAGCCTATAAGAAGAACATTCATCGTTAATTATTTTATTAATTCGTCATTTGGAGAATATTTTTTTAATAATACAAAGTCTTTTTCTCGTCTGATGGATTCATCTAATATGTATTTTATGTGAATGACAGCCATCGGACCTCCCTAATTTAGTACCTATATGACAATTCGTTGTTCTTTGATAGCTTAGTATGTCAGAATTTTCTGACCTCTGAATGCCCGTAATGATGGTCATAGATTTTAAATGACAACCTTGACCGACAACAGCTTTATAATAATACTGCAGTGCTGAGACAGGGAGAAATTACAAACAAAAAAAAATACACAAATGGGTATGAGTCCTCTGACCTCTGAATTAGTGCTTACTGTATTTCAGGGACCAGCGTCTTCGTCCGTACCTATTGATACAATATTATGTCAGCTAGGTTAACTCATTCTAATATTTCGAACAATTCATTAATGTTAATAAAATCCATAACTATTATGTAATGATAAAACTTTTGCTTTTGTGTGTGTGTGTTTGATTATGTATGTGAATTTGTGAGTATGTCTGCGTGTGCGTGTATAAGGGGTAAAGATGAATTGATGTGTCATATTTTACTTTTTTAAATGCTAGTTTATAGCTTTTACTGGTGGTAGAGCTCTTGTGAACGAGCTCGAGGGTGGCAGCACCACCGTCTCACCTTTAACCTGCCGCCAAATAGTAGTGCTTCCATTACTGTGTTTCGGTATGGTGGTGAGATCAGGCCCTGAAATTACAGGCACATGAAGCATAACACCGTAGTCCTCAGCTGCAGCGACACATCTATAATCTGCTTTTGTGGATTGTTGATGTCCATGGGCTGTACTCCACTTACCATCAGGTGGACTACACGTTAGTTCGCTGTGGGCGCAGTATAGTCATGATATGATGGTCAGCCCTCGATGTAAGACCCGACACGACGGTCGTATGATTTGCCTCTTCAGACTGCCAGACATTATAACATTAACTTTTTTATGACTTTACCTGTAACATGCCAACAAACAAGAAATACTCAATCGTTACATTCTCGTGTGCGGAACTCGGTAGTCATGTGTGTAATTATGAATTTTCATTCGAACCAAGAAATATGGCCGCTGTGGTTTGACGTGTTATTCTGTTTCTAAATAAAATAGCTTCTGGAAGTTTTATTAAGGGCGAACTATTGCTTATCTGTTTTCTAAACAAAATTAATATTGGTTCAACTTTAATATTATTAAGGTTTTGATCTGATTTTATAGACATATAATATCTAAAACACTAAAACGCATGTTTCTTGGCGCCCTATTTTATTTTTTAATTATTATAATATTTTTTCAGTTTGTATGTAACTCAATTGATGACAAATAAATTGATAAATAAATAAATATATCACAACTTACACACAACGCCATCTAGTCCCAAACTAAGCAGAGCTTGTACTGTGAGTAGTAGAATAACTGATACTAATACATATATACTATTCTTTAGTAAATACATACTTATTATACATAGAAACACCCAGACTAAGACAAACCCCCATGTTCATGCACACAAAGATTTGTCTTAAACGGGAATCGAACCCGCGACCTCCATCCAGTCGTCAAAAAAATAAAATAAAATTAAAACAATTTAAAAAAATGGCCACGATCAAATATGCTAAAGTGTTTTAGATATGATTTGTCTATCAAAATAGAAAAAAACTTAATCATATTAAAGTTTGACCCATATTAAGTTAGTATGAAAACACGGGGCTCGGAATTCTACCCGTAAGACAGCGTTATTTGAAATATTGAACTGGTTTAATACTTCTTCAGTTAAATTGGACTTTTCTCGTTCATAATAGTGTCCCTTTACATTTCAGGACATGACAAAGACATTCTCTAAAATAATTGCATATTTTAATTCAAGAAACATAGTAATAAAACAACAAAATAAAATAAAGATATGGGACCGGCAGGATTTGAACACCGGGCAGTCGCTTTACCAACCAGCTACGGTCGCCTCTTGCCAGGACCCTTTGAGAATTTCTCAAATGTATGTTGCGTCATTTCGTGACGTCACGTTCATACATTTGTTCCTATCTTAAGTAGGATACTCCTGCGACCTTCTGCACACCCGGCAGGTTCAAATCCTGCCGGTCCCATATCTTTTCAACTGTTTCTTAGTATAATTTGCTAAGCATAGCTAAATGCTATAATCAGAAAGAAGTTAAAAAAAGATAATGTGAAAACTAGAATAGTAGGGGCAAAAGGTATTTTTTTACATTTGCAAGACAATCGTAGTAAAGTACATAAATATATTGCTTTTTACGCGCAAGAAAAATCAGTTTTTTTTTGCAAATACAAATACTATTCTTGTTTTTTTTTTTTCATTTTTTTTTTTTTTTATAAATACAAATACTAGTATTCTTGTTAACCTTCTCCAGCTTAGCTAAATTTTCTTGTGTTAGAAGAAAGTTCACGTCCGTGGTGTAATAGCCAGGATTCGTAGCCGACCTCTAGATCATTAGACCGATGCCTTATCCATTGCGCCACGGCCGCTTATTAAATCTAAACTAGTAAAATGAAAAGAACAGTAGCTCAAAATAATTATATTACAATATAAAAATGCAATAACTCAAAATAAACTACCATTAGTTGATAAAAAAGGCGTGAAAAAATCAATTCAACGGTCAGTGTTCCAAGTTTGAATAGCCGGCGGCCATTTTGATTTATATCATACAAAATTGGTATTAATATCAGAAGAGGATGTAATTTATGTTACTAGCTTGATAGTTGAGTATATTAATGTCAAACAGTATTAAATTGATTTGGATGATTAAAAAAAATAACAAAGAAGGTTTGTGTTGAAATTAAATTGATATTCCGTAAATTTTCATTAGATAAATATCTTATTTTGTAGCTAATATTTAAACTTTAGTATTGAAGTATTTTTATATGAACTTGTACATAGATTAAGATTAGCGTTAATAAAGACGTTAATATCGATAAATGCTATCGCAATCGTTTCTTAAGAACTGGCAACACTAGTAAAAATATCGGGCAAAATTGGATAACAAAATGCATACTGTCGTAATTTCATACATAAAAAAAAGTTGATATAGTTACACGGTTCTTAAACCGTTTCTAAAAATCACAACTAACTTAATTATCTATTTCGCAAAAGTTACTCATAGGTTTTACCAATTTTGTGATTTTCAAACCAATTCGATTATATTGACAAGCATTGTTGTAACCCAAACAATGATTCGGTGCAAAGATGATCGATTATCGCGAATGTGACAAATTGTGTATCGATGGGGGTATTCCATCTACCGTAGTACTAGACAATGGCAAACAATTTATAAGCGCAACTTTTAAAAACTTGTTAAATAAATATAAAATTCCAAATTTACATTACACACCGTTTTATGCACCTCATGTAAATACGGTAGAAAGATATAATAAAACTATAATAACAGCTGTTTCTACGTTCATTTCAAACGATCAACGCATATGGGATACACTTATACCTAAAATTCAGTTCGCAATGAATTGTGCAGTAAACGAAGTAACCGGTTTTACACCATCTATGATCGTATTCGGGCGTGAAACGGTAACCTGTGGTTCTCATTATGTTTCTAGTAAATCTGATACTAATATAATTCATGAGCCACGTGATAGTTATGCTGAGTCACT
Organism: Hypena proboscidalis; assembly: GCA_905147285.1. Taxonomy (NCBI): domain Eukaryota; kingdom Metazoa; phylum Arthropoda; class Insecta; order Lepidoptera; family Erebidae; genus Hypena; species Hypena proboscidalis. The sequence continues at coordinate 6,327,784 of LR990143.1, forward strand.
AGGCTACTTATCCTCTATTTTCGAGAGAGTACAGGCAGCGCTAATAGGTGCACACAAGCGTAATTGTCATTCTTATAATCTTCGCCGTAAAACGGCAGAATTCAATGTTGGTGATATTGTTTGGAAACGTACCTTTTACTTGAGCGATAAGGATAAATATTTTTGTAAAAAACTCGCTCCTAAATTTATTAAATGTAAAATCGTAGCAAAAAAGTCTCCATTAGTGTACAAACTAGCAGATATGTCTGATAAGCCACTTGGCGAATGGCATATAAAGGATATTAAACAAATAAACTATAAACAATAATGGTATAAAAAAAAAAAAAAAAAAAAAAATTACCCTATGGTTCAGTGGTTAAAATTCTCATTGTCGAATCGGGTATACCATTTTGTTCGCTAATATTCTTCACGCTCATAATTCCTTTAGAATCACATCTACTAATGATGTCGAATTCTATTATTTTCAACTATACGATGTTGTTCATTCTTTCATCTTGAAATGTGTCATGCCTTCTGTGTAGACGCGCACACCCAATACTACTTCGCTAACGCGCTACTTGGTAAACAAGTTGTTATACTTACATTTTTAGTTATATTTAGTTCCGTTAGATAAGAATGAGTTTCAATAATCTTCTTTAATTAGTAAAAATTCAATCTTAATAGGTTGCACGTAGTGTTATTTTTGAATGACATCATGACATTGTTATTGTATTGAATGCGTTTGGCTCGATCACTCCGGTTCTTTTCAATTTTATTTAGGTATCGTAACTTCATATTTTTTCTAGTTATTTTTTTTATATACACTTATTGTTCTGATTTCAGTAAAGCCGGATCGAGCTGCCGGTGCTGCTTAAGAACTGCTTCCTGAGGTCTTCCATGTCAGCCAGGAGCCGAATTTTTTAAGAAAAATTCTGCCCTAACGGAGGGGGTGTGTGACGTCGCAACCGCACGGCCACAGCTACCTCAAGATGCGCCCCCCACTGCAGACCCCTGTGGGGTATATAAAGGACCTGCGTGCGCGACGCGGCCTTCTTGCCTGCGGTCACCAGCGCCGAGTTAAGTGTTCCTCACTTCGCTGCGCCAGGACGTTACCAAACCACTTACCTACCTACCAACCTACGCCTTGAGACTACCTTGTATTTAATAGATATAAATATATAGAATAATAATACCTTTGTTAATCTATCGATTGTTTCTATTTATTCTGCCTACCTAACTAGTCATTAGTAGACTACGTTACAATCGTGGTTTCTTTTTAAATTCAAAATTTTGAAATTAGAAAATCGACGTTGTTTTCCTATTTATTTTCTTTTGATCTTAAAACGCATTATCAAGATTGTATGTTTATGGCATGTTTTATAGTTTATTCAATTAATTTGTAACTTGTTTTCATGCTTGTAATATTTAATTGTATGGATTTATCATAATTTGTATTTATTTTGGTAATAATTTGAAACGTAGTTGATACTTTGGAATGTTTGTAAAAAGTAATTTAACTCTAGCAACAATTGAACTGCAACGATTGTTTTTGGAAAACAACTCTGTTATACTAGTAAAAATGGCGACTGTCTTTTTGTGTAAATCGTATGGAATAGAAGTGAAACCTTATTGTATGTACGTTTTTAATTAAAATCGCTGTTGAAACCTTTTTGTCGTATTATTTCAAAGTTTGAATAAAATAGAAGTCCATAGAATCACTGTTATCCTATCCCGAATTACCCGACGCATTGGCTTCTAGAGAAAGTATCATCAAATTTGTTTATAAAAACTACAGAAACTGCTCACATGTGAAATGGAGAAGTTGGCTTGATAATTTTCTCGTACGTACGTGCTATAGAATTACTGATCAGATTTGGACAATCTATTTTACAGTTAATAATTTGAATATTGGGCAATGGTTTGAGTGCACAATTGGCGTAGTGGTTAAAGCGGTTGCCTCGCCTTTTTCAACTGCGCTGGTGTTGTAGGATTGATCCCCACACGAGACAAATCTTTGTGGATCACACTGGATCAACACACAAATATTTGTTCTGACTCTGGGTGCGCTCTGTGTGTGTTTAATGTATGTTTGCCAAAACCTCCGCGACACAGGAGTAATTTCTAGAGCTGGCATTGTTTCAGAACGAAGAAAAAAAACGGTAACAGGCTATTTAACCCTTAATCAAATGGACATTTTTTTTCAATAAAATTGAAATTTTGTTACGGTTTTTAGGTAAGAGAGTTTTATAGATTTCGAAGAAAAACTCCTTATTTTTATAAAAAGGGGGAAATGGGCGTTTTTTTTATAGAGATTGGTACTGATTAGAGTTGCCAATAATAAAATAATAAAAAAATATTTCAGTAGTGTCAAGTATGCAATAATTTCCCCCCAAGTAGCATTACAAGCTGTATAAAAGCTGTACTAGAGCGTAATTTTATACTTAAAGCTGTATAAAGGCTGCATAAGCGCTTATACAGCCCTTATAAGTGTAAAATGGGCACAAATTATACAGCGTTTGGTGTTATAAGAGCTGTATAGTAGCTGTATAAAGGCTGTATTAGAGCTGTTATTTGGTGTAAAAAGAAACTACAACTCTCCAGATGGTATCCTAAACGTATCTTGTAAGAGTAAAAGTTCTACAATAGTGTTATAAAAGAATTACAAAAGTATAGATATTTTAATGTACATCATATTTTTTATCTACATTATGCATATTATTATAATGGCAAATTACTTGCTAAGAAAAACATATAAATGATCTTGAACTTATTGGTTTGGTGAAAATAACGTGCAAACCAATATTTATTGTAAACCTGTATATGGTTTTCGGTAAAATATTCGCGCGCCAGCATAAAAATCAAGAAAAACAAAAGAAATACTGAATATCGGTAAGTAAGTTTTTGTATTTTAAGGTTAGAATAACAACATTTTAATTTCAAGTAATAAGGAAAAGGCCAAGTTAACGTTATATAAGCTAGTAAACATGATACGGCTAAAGATAATGCAAAATAATGTCAATTCTTATTGTTTTTAGAATCATCTAATATGTTTTTGTTTATTAGAAAATGGCGTCAATTTTAAACAGCCCTAACACTATTTGAAGAGCAATATAGCGCCAGTAGCTGTACTATGGAATAAATGAAGTGTATTGTACAGCTTTTAACTTCTAATTAGAGTAATTATAGAATATTTTTATTCAATAGGCTGTATTATGCTCTTCATTTAGATAATAACTAATAACCTCTTTAGAGACACGTATAAAGAATTAAAATCTTTAAAACCATTTTGACGATTATTTATTAAGGTATTTTCTTTATTTTTCAGAATAATATGTCTTTCAAGATAATAGAAACTGAAGAAAAATGTCAAAAAAACTTTGCATAGTGCTAAGTTCCTGGGAATCAAAAGGGGTGTTATGATGGCGAAGGAAGCAATTAATAATGTTATTTTTATCTCCTTTTTTTTTTTTTTTTCTTTTTTTTTTTTCGTACGGAAGCCTCATGGCCCCTCATTGGAGCTATGGATTGTCGGTGTGGTTGAATGGTTTTTTCTTTCAGTCAATATTGGTTCACTATCATTACTGTTATTTAAGTTGTAATTCCTTATATTCAAATATTCCTTCTCAATCCATCTCCTGACTGCGACATTGATTTGACGTCTCCGTCAATAATACAGACTAAAGCTGTACTATAGCTGCCATTTATCTTTTTAGTTCTATAATACTCTCTTAGAAGTAACTAATACAGCTTTAATACTTATAAGAGTGTTAAATTACACCATAAAAACTAGTGTTATAATGGAGTTAGCATATGCCTTTGTACAGCAACAAGTGTCAAGTAACACTATAATACAGCTTAAAGCTGTAATAAGCGAGTGAATAGTACTATAATACAGCCTTTATACAGCTTTAGCCGTAGAAATACGCTTGGAGTGTTACACAATTATTAAAGCTGTATAGTAGAGTTGTAATATTCCGATATAACACCTTAAGTGTACGCAGATACCATTATAAAGACTATATACAGCTGAGCTGTATAATAGCGGATTGTAACACTCTTATAACGCTTATAACCTTTCCTGACTCTCTTATACCGCTCTTATACCACTTTAAGTTCTATATTGGCTGTATTATTGATGCTGACGACACTTACGTGCTACTTGGGCCAATATTTGAATAAGGGTTAAGTAAAATTTAACTTTAACCTAAGTTCACCTAAAAAAATGCCACGCGGACGAAGTCGCAGGCAACAGTTAGTAATCAACAAAAGGGGTATCCGTACACCTCTAGCCATCATTGAGTGATTTAAGGGCAAGCACGCACCAGCTTTCTACGTACCCGTGCGAAACGAGCCTTTCCAAGTAATCAGTAACTAGATTATTGGAAAACATATTGAACAATAACAAAACGGTAGTCGGAACACGACTGTGGACTATTGGATTCGCACTACAGATTTAGAGTTAATGGAAGTGATTAACATGATGGTAGTTCCGATTTTGCGAATACTACTTCAGCTAATGGCCAGCTGCTTTTTGGGTCAATCATTTCTTCACAAGCGATATTTTGTGGAATGATTTAATTCAATTCAATCAAGCGCCTCCTGGGGCCTATGAAAATAAATGATTTGAATTTGAATTTGAATTATTAAATGTAATGTATTATAAAAATGAAACCCGTTTTCCGTTGTCACGACTTGGCATGAACACGGCTTGACCGATTTGGCTGATATTTTTTTTTGTAGTTTTCTAATACTCTGTACAAGGTAGTTACGGCAAAAAAAAAAAAAAGGTTTCATTTTTATATGGGGGATATTATAGATTCCAGTTCAAATTGAATAGGTACGCTTAGGTTCATAAGATAGGTCAGCTATACAAAATAAAGTAGTGCATCAAATTTACGCTAAGGCGGTACGAAGTTCGCCGGGTCAGCTAGTTTATTTATAAAATTACACAGATTCATACATACAGTTATTATCCCAACTAATATTATAAATGCGAAAGTAACTCTGTCTGTCTGTCTGTCTGTTACGCTTTCCCGCTTAAACCTCGCGACCGATTTTGATGAAATTTGGTACAGACAATCTTTAGACCCTGAGACAGAACATAGGCTACTTTTTTTTTTTAAAAAAGGGATGAAGGGGTTGAAATACAGGTTGAAAGTTTGTATGGGATTTCTTAATTTTAAAAGATAAAACCATGAATCTTTATATTTAAGTACTTGATAAGAAATCATTCGCTTTTGAAGTTTAAATTCCTTTTAACGAATGCTCTGCATCGCCACCGCTGCCGTCGGTCGTAGTCGCGTACATTCGCCGAAGTGTGGCGGCATCTGCGGCAGGCATCGTTGTCGGACGCATGCGATTAGACAAATTTGCGCTATAGAGAATTACATTTTTCGATCCAGTAAAATTATTTTATTGTTTCGTATAACTTTTTAAGTGTTTTTTATTAATTAGGTCCTGTAAATTAATTTTGTTCATTTTGTTCATACTTGATATTTCTTTTAGTTTATAGTTATAAGTAGGTTAGATAGTTTCCTTTACTTTAAAAAAATCCGATTTGCTTTTATTTCCTTTTTTCCCTAATAGGGTATTTTTAATCTAATAGGTCGTAGTAGGTAATAATATACAATAAAATACAAACTTAACTTTGCGGTTTGCTCCCGAACCGCAAAGTTAAGTTTGTCGTAGGTTATAAATGACCTATGACAAACTTAAATTTGCGGTTCGACTTATAAAGATAAACCGAAAGGTTTATTTTTATATAAGTCGTACTGTATAGATTTTAATTTTAAAGTTACCGTTTTAAAGGGACCGTTATTTTATAATACTGTTAGGTAGGATAAGACATTCGTATAGATATTAGTTTTTAGGGATTTTGTCCCAACTAATATTATAAATGCGAAAGTAACTCTGTCTGTCTGTCTGTCTGTCTGTCTGTTACGCTTTCCCGCTTAAACCTCGCGACCGATTTTGATGAAATTTGGTACAGACAATCTTTAGACCCTGAGACAGAACATAGGCTACTTTTTTTTTTTAAAAAAGGGATGAAGGGGTTGAAATACAGGTTGAAAGTTTGTATGGGATTTCTTAATTTTAAAAGATAAAACCATGAATCTTTATATTTAAGTACTTGATAAGAAATCATTCGCTTTTGAAGTTTAAATTCCTTTTAACGAATGCTCTGCATCGCCACCGCTGCCGTCGGTCGTAGTCGCGTACATTCGCCGAAGTGTGGCGGCATCTGCGGCAGGCATCGTTGTCGGACGCATGCGATTAGACAAATTTGCGCTATAGAGAATTACATTTTTCGATCCAGTAAAATTATTTTATTGTTTCGTATAACTTTTTAAGTGTTTTTTATTAATTAGGTCCTGTAAATTAATTTTGTTCATTTTGTTCATACTTGATATTTCTTTTAGTTTATAGTTATAAGTAGGTTAGATAGTTTCCTTTACTTTAAAAAAATCCGATTTGCTTTTATTTCCTTTTTTCCCTAATAGGGTATTTTTAATCTAATAGGTCGTAGTAGGTAATAATATACAATAAAATACAAACTTAACTTTGCGGTTTGCTCCCGAACCGCAAAGTTAAGTTTGTCGTAGGTTATAAATGACCTATGACAAACTTAAATTTTGCGGTTCGACTTATAAAGATAAACCGAAAGGTTTATTTTTATATAAGTCGTACTGTATAGATTTTAATTTTAAAGTTACCGTTTTAAAGGGACCGTTATTTTATAATACTGTTAGGTAGGATAAGACATTCGTATAGATATTAGTTTTTAGGGATTTTGCTTATTTATTGAGTTTAGATTAGTTATTATCAGAAATAGGTTTATTTAGGTAGGTAGGAATTTTATTTTCTGTTATTGAGTTTTTTTATTGATGTACCTACCACACAGATGAAATCGCGGGAGATAGTTTGTTTGTTTGAAAGCGCTAAGTTTAAAAACAACTGGGTGAATTTTGATATTTAACATTACGCTAAACTCTACGGGCTGTCTCGGACGCACGTGTCGCAATTTCTATTATTTCGAAATTTGAAGTAGTTTCGAAGTAGGTACATGAGTTGTTCCTATTCGTCTGTTTTGATTTGTTTGAATATTATTTTCCTTGAGTTTTTGTCGTATATTTGTTTTGGTCGGTTTGGTAATAGATAGGTAAGTAAGTGCATGAGTTGTACCTACTATTGTTATATTGACATTGTTACCTTTAGCATTTTTTGTTCATGAAACGACATCCACGCGGACGAAGTCGCGGGTAACAGCTAGTTAATTAATAAAGGCAGTTGTATTAAAAAAATAAAGTTTAAGTCAGCTGCCGTTTCGTTGGTGGAATGAGCAGCTATGGCTTTTCCTCTTGACTAAAACCTAGTTTAAATTGTAGTTTTAGCATTATCTTAAAGAAATCAAATAGTCAGCTGGCTGTGGCATGGTAGGTTATACGACGTCAGAAATAAGCATAATTGTAATAGCAACTAGTAGTGTTAGTTTACACCTCTGTGTTTCAGCTTAATGTTGAAATTAAGCCCTGAATTACTGATACAAAAGGATTCCTATAATAGAATTTCGAAAAAACAACGCGTCATAGGACTGATCTTAATGTCTATTAGACACAATATTTTAAATTTTAGTAGATGTGACAGGATGTTGCCATCACTGGGCTTCAATCTTATTTTTTAATCGTAATTTTTAGGACACATTGTTAGACGTTACTGCTTTTTTAACCAAAAGGCACTGGTCTGTCAGCAGCTGGTTAAATAAAAAAAACACTCAGTCACAATCTTTCACTTACGGTATTATCTATCACATCTAGAAGTTATATTTATTAGCTATACAGACAAATAAAATACGATATAAATAAAATTACATAATTACGAGTAGGTATATTAGCCAAATATCTACGCTTCAGTCTCATCTAGAATGAATCTAATTTCATGTAATATTATTTCCAATTGATCGTGAGACGTGACGCTCGTGGAAGTGAAACCCTCTTTTGTAATGAGCGATTATGAGTAACGATTCTCGATTTTTTTGCATCGAAATACAATATCGATTGCGAAATTCGCGACGAATTCGAGATTAAGTTTTTCCAATCGGAACGCCTAAAGAAAAATTGTATTCGGTCAGTATTTAAGTTTTCTTTTTTTGAATATGACGTTTCACTGCGTTCGATTATTACGTCTAGAAATTGCTATGAAAAATATTTTGATTAAAACGTTTAAAGATATGGGTAATAATAGTTTTAATGTAACCTATAATTTTGTTGTATTACGAATTCTTACTCATTGAACTGTTATTTAATCGCGTTGTAGCTGTCTAGCATTCTTGTCCTATTTTTAAGGTTCCCAAAGGGTACAAACAAAACCCTATTTCTGAGACTTCGCTGTCTGTCAGTCTGTCTGACACCAGGCTGTATATCATGAACCGTTATAGCTATACAGTTGAGATTTTCACAGATGATGTATAACTGTTGCCTCTATAACAAAAAAATACTTAGAACCGAACAAAATAAGCTTTTAGGGGAGGGGCTCCCAACAGACATGATTTTTGGCCTTTTTTTTAGATAATGGTCCGGAATCTACTTGCGCGAGTCCGACTCGCACTTGGCTGGTTTTAGTAAGATATTTCATTCTAGCAGCTTGGCTATTATAATGCTTGTAATGTTTTTGTATCAACTTTATTTTACTTATTTGAGAACAAGTAAATATTATAACAAGTAAGACTCATAACAGAATGGTACCCCCGGGATGGTAAGAGAGGCAGAGGTAGACAATTTTTGAGATGGGAGGATGACATCAAGAAAATAGCAGGTCCAACATGGACTCGAACAGCAAAAGATAGGACTAGATGGAAATCTTTAGAGGAGGCCTTTGTCGGAAGACAAGCTGTATAAGGAGGCTTCAGGCAACTGGGACCGCAATTAACTGGACCCACGGGATCAGTTGCCGGATTACAAAAAAAATATTATTTTTCTTCCGTCAACTGGGACCACCACACACACACACAAGTAATCTATTGTCCAAGCCACAAGTCGTACAGTCAACAACAAAAATAATGTTCGCTAAAATAGTTAATATAGCGTTACGTGCATGTCGTGTATACCTTTTAGATAGAACACTAATCCGTGATGGTAAATCAAAAACTCTTTTGGCTATGGGTAATGGGTTGCCAAACTGCAATATAATGCACCATAGTTTGGCAACTCATTCCATAATAATAATTATTAAATTTTACTGATATTCTTTGAAATGTTAATATTATTATAATGCAAAATAAATATTCTAAACGTATGGGCTTATTTCGCATGTTATGTATATATAAAATTAAATCAGTTGCCACTTAAAAAAAATCTCTAGTTATTATTATAATTCTTTATTATTATAAGTTTTCATTTTAAAAATGTGTTAGCGACATTTATTCAAAAATGTGGCCAATGCAGCATTTTTGATCCGTCAATATATATAATAATATTATAGGTAAATAAATAAAAAACAGTCAAAATATTATCTTTTATTTATAACAAATTATTATATAGGGGTGTCATTTACCAGTCTAACAACTTTAGATCAATAAAATCAACCAGTAACAGAAGTAGTTATTGATATTACAATCACTAATCAGCCTTAATAATATTAAAATAATATAATAAAAACTTTAAAAACAAAACAATCACATATATAAATACATATTTATATAAAATAAATAAATATTCTATTATTATTTTATAATTAGGTAAATCCAAAAAAGTGGCAAATTCAATATTTTTGATCTGGCAACATATATATAAAAAATCACAAAAACCGCCATTCGTCTAGTCACTTGCTTGATGTCGCTCATTACGGGAGTTCTTTTGCCGTGGTATTTTTCTTGGACTGACAACCTATTAGCTACTTATAAGGATACTTCACACATCTGCAGACTAATTGAGGTAAGTGAAATCTTATAGATATCACCAATTATTTAATTTTATTACATATTGTTTTATGTTTGCATATAATTCTATTATATAATATTATTATATATATTGACGGATCAAAAATGCTGCATTGGCCACATTTTTGAATAAATGTCGCATGTTGCATTATATTAACATTTCAAAGAATATCAGTAAAATTTAATAATAAATTATTATTATGGAATGAGTTCCCAAACTATGATGCATTATATTGCAGTTTGGCAACCCATTACCCATAGCCAAAAGAGTTTTTGATTTACCATCACGGATTAGTGTTGTATCTAAAAGGTATACACGACATGCACGTAACGCTATATTAACTATTTTAGCGAACATTATTTTTGTTGTTGACTGTACGACTTGTGGCTTGGACAATAGATTACTTGTGTGTGTGTGTGGTGGTCCCAGTTGACGGAAGAAAAATAATATTTTTTTTGTAATCCGGCAACTGATCCCGTGGGTCAAGTTAATTGCGGTCCCAGTTGCCTGAAGCCTCGTATTAGTACTACAACCGTTTGCCGAAAGAAACTAATTATCATCATATTTTCAAACTAGATATTTATTTAGAAGTAATTGTTAATAATTAATGGGTATAGGTATAGTAATTATAGATATAGGCATATTTGTTTTTAATATTGGCATATTTTGTACTACAGCAATAAAGGCTTTTTATTTATTTATTTATTTTATAAATATTATAAAAAGTAATTACAAAAAAAGTGGCTATACTTAGAGAAACTTGTAGATATTTTTTTTGTCTTTTGTGAAATGTGAGACATTTCTGAAGATGGATGTATTTTTACTACTTACCCTCAAATATAATGTAGTCTGATTTGCTACATGCATTAAAATTTTATCTAATCTTTACACTTTTAATCATGATACAAGAAAACCCCAAAAACCTTCTTTGTCAAAAGTCTCTCAGTAAAAGTATTTAATACACTCGTTAAATTGAAAACCACCTGTCAGAAATGTCATACCTGTCACTTTAAAACGTTTTGTTGATCGAGCTTTTGATTTTTGACAGATTACAATGCATACACTTTGACCACCGTTTTTGTGTAATGTCAGGAGGGCGCTGATGCGGATCTAAAAAATATGAGGTATGAGGTTGATAAATTACGAAAAAATATCTGAATGACCTAAAGACGAAAAGGTTTTGAGAAATATACTACGATTTAATAAAATTAATATTTTCAGTAAACAAAATCTAAGCTAATAACATACGCGACACGTTTCAAAACGGAAATTAAAAACAAACATGTTTATCTAGCTAATTATTTACGATTTTCCTATGCTCCGGTTCCACCAAACTTCCTAATCTACGGTTTTATTAAACCCGTAGTTGAATCGCCTTTGTTGGGGTCTTTGTGGACTGAAGATTTGAATTAAAGATGGTATTCGCAGTAATGGTGTTTCTGAACGACAAGCACAGCATCAGGTACACTACACATAAAAAATGTTACAGAGAGGCTACTACTCTTAGATACCCGCCATGATAGTAAGCGCAATGGATGTCTTGTAATCTATATTGTCTATGCTTAAGGCATAGATAAATAAAGACTAAAATATAAACTTGTGTCTTTAGTCATGACATAGACGCCCTTCTCTCATACTCTCTTTTAAAGGGACAGAGAGATCAAAAACTGTAGTTTAATCAAATCAAATCATTTTTATTGGAGGCATCAAAGGCCCATATACATAAAATAATATACATATTATTATTTTAATGTTTTGCACGTTGAGTCGGCGACGCGCGGCGCGGTATCATGGAGCGTTCCTCGAAAACGCCGAAACACGTCACCTCTCGGCCAGAAGTCCATCCACTTTTGTGTATGTTTCTAGCCGTTCCGTCGGGATTCGCACCACAAACGAAGTAAAATTAACGTTGTGACGCGATTCCAGCTTAACAACTCTCAACGTTAAGTGGGTCTTCACCCGAATGTATTCCACAATATCTTCAGCCTTTGTGGAATACATTAATCTTGAGACAAGTTTAGCGCTAAACGTCGGTTTAACACGTAACGTTGGTGAAGTCGGCACTGACTTTGATTAGAAAACATCAAGTTAATCGTACGAGTGTCCACTTGCCCAGTTACACATGCCAATAATATGTAATCAGTTAATGTGCTCGTACTTTTGTAATGATACGCTGGAAGTAGCGGCTTAGGGCGGATTTGAATAGTAGCAGGGGAGATGCGGCAAATATAAACAACCTTCTTATATTTTAATCCAATAATATATTATATTATTCACTCATTTATTCCTTTTTCTCATTTTTTACATGTTTAAATATAAATTATAAAAGTAAAGTACATTAAAAATATTAAACTATACAATTCTTCATTTGTAAATATAAAGTACAAAAAAATATTTAAAATATAAAAATAGTACCCCACTGGCATCGGATACAGGGACCAAGCTACCGATGGTATGGGCTCCAGATGGGCTCCAGAGAGAAGAACATCCTCACAATGCGTGCCGTGTCGAGTAGCACCGCCTTCTACATCAGACCCAACGCGAGTCTCTTTAGATGTTTGTTGAGAGTCTTTGCTATAGTCCGTTTACGGATACAACTATCGGTACAATAATAGCCGAGTCCATCTCCCACATGTCGACAATCTCATGAGCCAAGTCCAAATTATATTATTATTATTATAAAACTTAATTTATGTCATCATCGGTCATCAGTTGACAACTACATGTAGAAAACTACAAAAAAAAACTTATTATAGATTGTGAATCATGCATTGCTATCGCATATGCGTCGTTACTGATAACTACAATATTATACTTCGTATGCTAGTAATTTCGGAACCTAATCTTAGATCTTAGTGTCAGGCATACAGTAATGCAATGCTGCAAGCACTACTATTTGGCGGCAGTTTAAAGGTAAGCCGTTGGTGCTTGCTTTCTCGGCCTTGCTTACAAAAGCTACTTTCAGTTTTGTGCCATTATTATTTTCTTAAAAAAACCCAATTTATTTAAAAATACAGGTGAATTCAGGTCTTAACCAACGACAGGCTAACAAGCCAGCTACCCTTAAAAGTAACACATACATACATAATATGTAGGTAATCCCAGTAAATTGTCAACAATCTACCAATAAGTGTAACCATACAACCCTAACCTCCCCACGCAACCACTTGACACAGTTACAGCTATAATTGTAGCAATTTAACCACTGGCGACGGCGCTGGACACGTCAAAACATATCGACGTAACGCCTTGCACAACTCAGAGCCTTGATTGAGCCATTCACATATAATCAGTTGTGCATTTATGCCACTTCCACTCACTGTTCTAGAGTCAAAGTGTCCCTTTAGGCCTTCGGAATTGCAAGCGTTTTAACTTTAACGAGTGATGTGAGGTGTGTGGAATTGTAGACCGACATCGGCCTTGCGTTTCTACCATAATAGTTCTTCTATCATTATCAGTTCGAATTCATGTATCAAAGTCTGTACCATGACGACTTATTGCCACTCAAATACTATACAGTTTAGACAGTTTGTCATTGCTTTAATCGCGTTTGATTGTCAAGTAAGGTTCATCCACAGCTTTATGTTAGCTTTTGAGAGAAAATGTTACCTAATAGAAAAAAGTGTAACATGCAAATCAACTTAATATCATATATTAAAAATAAACTTCCTCTTAATTTACTTGCCTTGCTTGTTTCTTATACATTTTGTTTAGTAATAATAATATGCATATTTGTCAAAGTTTGTACTCTCAATAACTAATATTACTATTATTTGTAAAATTATTATCTATACAATATAAGCAGATTTATGTTAATATTAAGTATCTCTGTAATTTAACTGTTGGTAATGCTTAAAATAAATAAATATAGAATATTAACATCTGCACCTTTTTAGACTAGTCATAACTTACTGTATAACAAGAATATTGCGATTAAACACGAGCCGACTCTATTTTATACAAGTTAAATCTCAATAAGAATATTGTGATAAATGACTCATACTCGAGTATATTATTTTCGATCTTTATTATATATATATACACACACAACCTACTTTTTATTCATAAAATATTTATCAAACAAGGTTGTACTTCATTGTCATGTTTATGACGCACTCATTAAACCCTCTTTCTTACATTTATATTTTTTTTATAAACGTGCATAAAATGATTAGTTTATTAATAGTCTAAGTACCAAAACCACTTATTGTTTTATTCTATTGGAAAGTTTAGTGAATTTAATTTTATTGTGCATTTAAAAAGAATGCACCGCTTTAGGCTGGTAATTGTTGTTATATTGAGGTCCCCTACTATTGGTAGTTTTACGTTTGAAGTAATAAATAAAAATAGTGACGAAAAATCGATGTTGATTCGAGTTCGAGGTCGTGTCATTTCGTTTCATAATAAAATTAAGACACATAAACTGCAGTCTATCTAGAACTCGATTTCAGTTTGAAAGACAAATTAGTATTTGAAGGAGATATAAGTACTGTTTTGTTTTAAAAGTAATAATACTAGTAGATAACGTTTTAATTATTTGCTAAAATGACGTCACATTGATGCCTCGTCCTTTAGTAAAGCTTAAAATTATAAACCGTCTCTAGTCACTGTCTGCTTTTGCAATTTTACTATGACGTTTTTATACGTTCTGCCTCACTAACTGCAATTAGGAGTAGGTACTACAGAGAAGATGAATTGTATGTACAGTGGGCCAACAGTCAGGTATGCAGGGCAAAAATAATCACATCGCAATGACGACATATTTAAGAAGTGTAATATGCCCACTATTTAGGTATGTAACTTACATATCTATAACTAGCGTAGTCAGTCTTCACCCACAAGTTGAAGATTTTTGCCCTGCATACCTAACTGCTTGGCCCACTGTACAATGTACATTACAAGCAAACCACAAACAAACCATTGCAAGCAGAACTGAACCAAATTCAAATCAGCATACCTACATTTCCTATTAACTACAACATCTGTCATTAGTTTGTCAATATTGAATACAATCGATATTCATTCGAGCACCTGTAGTAACATCAAAAGACCGATGCGTAACACGGTGGCTCGACGAAGTTCATTTCATGCTCTATTGTAAGTTGTGAGATCTTGTGAAAGTAATCAGTCTAAGGCTTTTTTGTCGTCAATAATTACTGACGCCTATGTTCTAGTTAACTTTTGGACTCGGTGATCGGAACCCGTTCTAGTTGAATGACGATTGCAAGACTTGTTGACGTTGGGGCATGTTGGGACATTGGACTGCGTGTTTTTTGTAGAATTCATGAAGGAATTCTCTGGACCGGTGTTACTGGTGGTAAAGCCTTTGTGAACAAGTATCACGGAGGAAGCACCAATGATTAAAACTTACACATAGAATTATTGTCAAAAAACAAACAAATATTGTATGAATTATTTGAAAAGATGGTGCACATGAGTTTCTCACCAGCTCTTCTCATGATGCAATACTCATCGGAGCTGGTACTTGGATTGATTTTAATTCAATTCTCTAAGTTGAATTAAAGTCAATCTAAGCTCCGGTGTCAAATCATTTTATTACAATAAGTATTATAATTTAGTTAGCTAAGTTTTATTTTAATTTTATATTTTTTGTGTTTTGATGTTTGTTTGATGTTTGTTTTGACGTGTTCAAGCGCCCCTTGGGGCCCATGGAAATAAATGATTTGATTTGATTTGATTTATCTTTGACTTGCCGTAAAATTCATGCAGTCCGTGTGCTAGTTTAGTGCTGAGATGGGATTCCTAAAATTTTAGGCACATGAAGCGTAATATCGTAATCCTCAGGGTTGAATCTCCAATATTTTGCTATCAGGTGAACAGTTTTGATCTACTTGTTAGAAAATAAATATCTTTAACTTAAAGTACGTACGTAATACACTTTTTGGAAAGCAATTTAAAAACCCACTTATAACCATTTCCGGTACGTGTAAAAAGTACAAAAAACGTACCTATTCATTGACAGAAGTTTTATTCATCAATAAAAGAAGATTTTAGCCGACACAGATTACGAAATATTTTATCGCTTCAGTGGATCCGCTAACAGAATCTAAATGCCTTCACACTGACAATTGGAAATGTCAGATGACAGAAAAAACTTAATAAGTTACAGTGCAAAGGTCTTTATTATCTGTTGTGTAAAAGAAGAAGAAATGAAGTAAACGGGCAAGATGTGTTTGTGTCATCAGAATTCAGTAGATCAGTTCAGTAATCAAACCATGCATGATTTTTTTTCATAATTATGTTACAACCTTTTTCTATAATATCACAAATTTTAAACTGTTGTGATATTTAGTTTTAAACTTTTATCTGATGGTCAACTAATAAAGATATTATTTTAAATTATTATAACTTAATATAATTATCTAGATTATTCTAGATCGTTAAATAATCAAGATAGGCCTGAGATTTAAAACTATGAGTGTACCAATTTTACAATATGTGGCACGAAAAACTAAAAATTATTACAGCATATTGTTCACGTAACTGGCTGTTACTTTGATAAATGATTACTGCAAATATAAACTTAATAATTTATGGAATAGAGATCAAAATGCTAAAAGCTACTTAGCCACATACATTTAAAGCTTATTAGAAATGAAATGGTTCTTTGAAACGGATGTGGAAATTGGAATCTTTAACTTCATTGATTTTGATAGCATACACATTTGTATGTCCCTATTTTAACTATATTAGATCTTCTGTTTATATATTTTTAATAACTTAGGCAGTATTTTAAAAATATGCTATATCTCACTTGGGTCCTAAAATAACAGAAGTAGTTTAAGTGGTATATACATCTGCTACTCCTTTCAGGGTAATATAGGCGTGATGTTATTCTATAACCATTATTATAGCGAAGCTTCTTAGTATGCCAGAGCTTGCTTTTTAAAATTATCTTTTAATGTAAAAAAAGTGTTACCATAAATAGCGTATATCCTAGGCAAACATCAAAATAAACATTTTTTTTTTCAAAATCTTAAGGGAACTGAAAGGAGATGCAAATTCTGATAAATTCTGATTGATGATGACAGTATTTAAACATAAAAATTGTCACACAGAAGGCAACAGGATTGCTAATCCCAACGGGTTTCAACGTATTTTCCTTTTCATTGTTTGTTTGGTTTTCGGTGGTTTCAGATTCTAACACCGATTAGACGTTCCTTTCTCTTGGTTACTTATGTCTAATACATAATTAAGTAAAAAAAACATATTGTTTATTTTTGTCTGCACGTGTGGTGTAGTGGTTAAAGCGGTCGCATCGCCGCTCTCCACTGCACTGGTGTTGTGAGTTCGATCTTCACATTGGACAAATCTTTGTGTGATTCGTAAAGATTTGTTCTGAGACTGGGTGTGCTTGTGTGAGTGAATGTGAGTATTTGGCATTGTCATTGGGACCGTTAGATAGTGTAATTGCTTCTGGCGTTTTATCTAATGTAAAAAATCCAAATTATTTATTTATTTATTTTAGCTATGCAAAGTAAAATATACTAAGAAACGGTTGAAAAAAAATTGGGACCGGCAGAATTTGAGCCTGCGAGCTCTGTTGAAACGCAAGTGGTGACCGTAGCTAAATGGTTAAAGTGGCTGCCCGGTATGCAGAGGTCGCTGGTTCAGGTTGTATGCATTAAAATCGCTTAACTACGATAAAAAGGCTGTGAAAAATGGCGCCACAAACTAAAATGTACGTGATAAAAATTACAAACCAAATTGTGAGTGCAAAATGTTAGAAAATATTTTTTTGCTAAGTAAAGTAAAGAACGAAAGTCAAAAAATACCTTATTACGACGCCTTACCTGTAAATTTGTAAATAGTTATTTGTTATTTTTTATAAACTTATATGTATTAATATAAAATAAAGTATTTAATACTTTATTTAATATTAATTAGAAAATTTATATAAATGAAAATGAAATTGAAATATAATACTAATAATAAAAAAAAATACCTTAACATTCCAATTAAAATAGGATCAAAATGAGATGTTGATAGAATTTGGTCCATGAACTTGTGGTAGGCAACATCACTTCTTCATCTTTACCTTTATTTCTTAAAAATATGTCACAGTCACATTACATTAAAGAATTGCATAGTGTGATAAATATTCGGAAATAGATTCATTGCCATTTTTTTGCAATGCGACGTGCATAAAAGATCTATTATACATTGTGATGAAACTTTTTGATGCATGAAGGCATGAAGTGGGAAGTGAAATTTAGTAGAATGTGTGCATTGTGTGTGGCAACACAATTCTGTCACTATTATTGGCGGATTGCAATTTATTTCTTTATAAATTGATCAATGAGGTGAATTTTGATTAACGTTAACTATTTTTTATTACTGCCTCAATGTGTTAGCGTTTGCGCCTCTCACCGCAAGGTTTCGGGTTGAACAATATGTTATTTGTAAACTTTCCGTCAGAAAATTTCACGATAGCAGCACGGAGTTGGAATTGTGCCTGGTGGATGGCGATAGGCTCACCTCCTATCTCATGGGACCTAAATCATTACAGGTGAAATGTGGGTGTTGTACACCTCTACCACACACTTCTGGGTAATATATGCGTGATTTTATTTTATGTGTTTTTTTTTTAACCTTACTATATTATTAACTTATTCACAACATAGTGTTACGAATGAGCGAATAATACAGGTTTTTTAACTTATTAAACTATTAGAATAAAATAGTAAGGACAAATTAAAGTTGTTTTAATCTTAGTATAATTTTGCTGACGTCAAAGTCCAATGAATAAAAATTTGTCATCGTATTTTTGGACTTAGACAATGGGATCATATGAAATAAATTGTCGTTAATAGTAAATATACTCTTCATCCATCCAAAAAAATCATCCCTCCAATCCTATCCAAACTGTATGCGGTTGCGTCCACTGACCACTTTGGTTACTGAGGGTCCTAATTGGGTAAATGACTTCCCACGAGCTTTGATATTTTCTGTGGTGCCTACTTCCTTTTTGTAAAGGATGGAGTTTTTTTAGTCTAGGTGACTTTATTACAAAACAATGCATATAATAAATCGATGGATCATATTTATTTATTCTTTGGGACGTAAGCCAATTGTCAGTTTCCGCTTATATGCATGGCTAAGTTAAAATAAAAAACATGTTCTTAATAATTCAAATATGAGATAATAATAATTTACATGTCGACAGGATACAATAAATGAAAATAATAGTAAATACAATATACTACCATTATTACGGATTGAAAAATTGTTTTGTTATTATATTGCGAAACTGAGTGTGGAATATGTCCAAAATATCTTCTTTCCTAACATATTTACCTACATATTAGAGCGGTAGTTTGTGTCAGCTACTGAGATATGGTTAACCTTTTCAGTAATTTATGGCCTCTATCAATAATCTTGGTTGCGTTTCAAAAGGACCATTGTTTTACGGCAGAACTTTAAATTTTCTCTTTTTTCTAATGGACGCTTAAAACTGCCAAAAATAGCTATTTTACAGCCATTGAGCATGCCGATACAAATAATTTAATTTTAAGGTAATGTTGAATAAAGCTTTTAATAATTTCTTTAGTAAAACTACCCTAGTTTTAATGACAATGAAATAATGGTAACTTTGTGATACAACTAAGTTATTGTCCAAATTTATTAGAAAGAAAGAAAGAAAGAAAGAAAGAAACATTTATTTTGGCAAATCATAATCTTAATATAACCTATAAAACTACTTATAATAAAAATTTAATTGATGTGCCAAAAAAGGTACACACCTCAGCATACTACTGCAGCACATCAGCACTACAGCGCTGGTATTCTGGTGCGCCCTGATTGCGAGTAAAGGTATTATTGACAGGTAAAAAACACTTTCTTTATGTAACTATGCACCTACCTTTGTTCTCTCTGCCCATCTTAAGAAAAAACAATTTGTTTGCTGTTTTTTTATACTAAATTAATATGGGTTTAACTTCCACATAATTCAGTTTTATTTATTTAATAGATAATAAAATACTTTTTACTGTCTAGTAAAACAATATGTTAAAAATTTAATTTGATTTATCAGTTTGCTTGCGTTCAAAAATCATAAATTATTCAAAAATTACTACACAAGTTTTGTAACTATCTTACTCAGATAAATATTGCTTGGCATATGAAGTGAAATAGTGGTCAAACACGTGCCTATCCACCATAAAAAGTAATAATTAAATTAAATCTAAAACTTAGCAAATATACCGACATCAAAACTGAGTAAATTTTATCCTACATCACTTCAAAGACGCTAGTATAACTCGGATTTTCCCTTTAATATACGTGCAAATATCTAATCCCACTAATAAATCACTGCTTCAAATAAAATCTCGTTACTCAGACCGCATCTGTGGACCTTACATTGAAGCAGTTACAGCAACGAACTTACTTCTTAAAGAAACCTACGACATGCGGTCATAAAAACTCTACTTAAAAAAAAAACTAACTTAAATGTGAAGCAAATAGAGTTGATTTTACGTTGCGCGCAAAAGTGTTATAGATCGAAATGGAATTAAAAAAGTAATCGAAAATGAATGCACGTCGTCTCAGACGGCCGAGAAAGGAAAGCACGTATTTGTCGCGGTTCCGTAGAAAAAAAAATCTTATTTCATTCATAAAATGAGTCGCATTCAGACCGTAAGTTTTTTTACCTTTTTCCATCGCGTTATTCATCGGCCAGTTGATCGACGTGAAATGATGTCAAAACGAAACTTTTTTAAGGTTATTTATAGTGTTGTTGTAGAATCGATAATTTTAGTGCCTTTTAGTTTTGCACCAATCATTATGAATGTCATAATGAGTTGCAATGATTGAACACTTTTATGTAATACTGAGAATTTGACTAATAAATAAGGGATTCAGTATTATTTGTTCCTGCATCTGCTTCTGCGTAAGTGCTGGATATGCTGATGTTTACTAAAAAATAGAAAATGCATTAAACTTCATCATATTTCTCTTTGCTCTGGTTTCGTCTTAAAAAGTCAGTACCATTAATCATCAAATGAGTGGATTTCGCACCTTTAGTATTATAAAGACCTAATACAAAACGTGAAGTTTTCGGAAACTAGCGATTAAAACTATCGTGATACGAATCTCATTTATAAAACGTTACTTTTTGCTTCAGGTCTCTCTATACTTAAGGAGCGGTTTGTTGATTAGTATTAATATTAATAAAAGTGAGGTGAAGACATTGTTATTGAGAATACGGGTTACTCACGTTATTTTAGCCGGGATATGCCGACTAGTTTCGAATCTAGTACGTAGATTATCTCAGATTCTCAGAGTCTTCGCGCGATGTCTCGCACTGAAAGACGTCGCGCGACGACACGCGATTAATCGTCCAGTTGATGAATATACGTACTAGATTGGAAACTAGTCGGCATATCCCGGCTAAAATAACGTGAGTAACCCGTATTCTCAATAATAATTGATTAGTATTGTTGCTAGCGGAATATAAGCTATCGATAGGTTCGATTGTTTAAAGTATCGATAATTTACTAATTTTGAACAGTATTGATTTCGATAGAAAAGTAAACGATACTATCGATATACAATCCATGAGCAGCACTAGTTCTTTACATTTAACACACTGTTAACACTCGAGTGATTCCGTCACGGGGAATTTTCATAGTTCGGTTCCCAAGCTGATGAATTTGTGTTTTTGTTTGTTCTTGTTCGGATGGAGTTAATCCTTATATGCATGATGTAGTAGATCTTTTTTTTTTATTTGATTTATTGGTATTTAGAATCATTGTACGTTTTTATTTTCGCTTGATATTTCGATTATGAATTTACATTACATAAAGATTAAATCATGAATATGTTGCACAAACTATATATGTCAAATCTTCTAAGATATAATTTACTACTGAATTAAAGGTACTATACCTATCAATTAAACTGAAAAATAACTAATAGCATCACAAAGTTATCATTATTTCATTGTAATGCCTCTAAAGTCCGAGACTAATGGGCGCCCGCAGCTCACTGACTTGAAAGGTGTTTAAACTACCATATTTCAAAGGATTTATTTACAGCATTACCTAAAAATATAATTATCTATATCGCATATCGCTATTTGGCAACATATTTAAGGAGAGACAAAGGTAGTTTTCCCTTAAACTCGCAGTTAAATTAAGAAATATAGTAATACATTTAATTCAGAATTACTTTATACTGCAACTGCAGGCGCCCCTTTTGATGTTGAGAAAGTTGAATATCATGGCACTCAATGCCATGATATTCATATATTTTCATTATGTATTAATTAATTGTATTGATTTTAATTACCTTTCATTTCAAATCGAAACTTTCACCACGATGAGAACTCAAAATAAAATTTGATTCAGCCATCGACACGACGAAGAGGAAGACCCAAAGGTAGACTGATAGAGAATGCCTATGGTATTAAGTCCGCCTTGTGTACAATTTTTCTTTGAAGTTTTTAAATAAATAAATAAATAAATAATCCACCCATCACGCTAGTCAAGTGCGGGTTAATATATATTTATTTTACACACACACACATTTATTCTGCAGTTAACTAAGCCAAATTCACAAACATATTTCACATTACAACACCATTTTCCAATAAAGATTGGCAGTTACAATACCAATTTCTGAACCTACAATCAACCCAATAAGCCTTCATCTATATAGTGTCACTACCAACACTACTGTTTAGTAGCTAACAACGTTTTCTACGTAAAGAAAAGGCTTCAATATTTCAAAGCATTTGAAATTATTACCCCTGCAGGGTGAGTCTGTAAGTCGAGATACACTACTTAATAGAATGTTAAATGGTTGGCATTTCGCTTTACGGGATCGAACTTACATCAATGTGCTTCGATAGCATTCAATTAGACTGCCTTGCAATCAATATAAATCATATTGAAGTGTCCATCTTGAAGGTCAAAATAACTATGTTTTCAAGCTCTTCTCTGCCTTAAATACAGGTTGTATGTTTGTCTGTATGTCTGTTTGTGTCGGCTAATCTTCTAAACCGCTGGACCAATTTAAATAAAATTCAAGATGCAGTTAACTGACTTCAAGGCTCGGTACACAGGCTACTTTGTATCGATGTACCTACCACGCAGACGAAACCGCGAAACTAAGTTAGTTTATTTGTCTTAAAGCATTAATCTCGAGAACTACTGGTCGAATAAAAATAATTATTTTTATGTTTGATAGTCATATCTCTCAATAAAGGTCTTTAGATATTTAATATTACGCTAAACTTCACGGGAGTGGAGCAGTAAGGATGAACGCGGGTACTACTTAATACAACGGATTACACGCGGACAGAATCGCAGTCAAAAATTTGTAATCTAATACGATCGAGTTGTTTGAATATAATACGCAGATTCTTCAAGTGAAGTGTAAGAGTTCAGGAAATTTATTCAAAGAAAAAAAAATGGAAAATAATTTAGTGATAACTTTGAACCTCCTTAACCTTAAATCAAAAATGCATAAAAGTAATTTTATGCATTTTTGATTTGCTCGCATAAGCACTATTACATTTTGTAAACTTCATGTCCGACACAACCATTATTTTTACTGCGATATTTCTATTTTAAGTAAAAGATTAAACGGTGTAACTTCACTACCACACAAAGCACACTTACGGCCTACTACAGAACACAATACTGCATTTTATTTGTTTAAAGATCGTGGCACTCCTCCTTCACATAAGCTCCACGTTTTGTCTTACACTATCAATCTATTTTACCGCGACATACCTTAACATTAAAACCCCGTAACTCGCATTGCAACACAAACTCAGGCAACACAAAATAAAGCCTTCTAAAGTACAACTTATTTTCTCTCCTCTTTCAAGTCAATGCATGACCACCTACAAACATACAAATTGGTGAAGTGTGGTTGCTAGAAGACTTTCTGAAAAAAAGAACTTTTCATGCTTCATGTCACTAGCTTATCACTACAAAATCGAAGGAATTAAACAACACATCTCTTCCTATTACAATTCTATCTTAGCTTAAAACTGCAGCAAAAATAAAATCAGTATTGCATAAAAAACACAATATTTCGATTAATTTGTTTAAAGTTTTAGTCAGTCCTCGCACACATAAGCTCTACGTTTTGTCTTACATTATCAATCTATTTTACCGCGACATACCTTAACATTAAAACCCCGTAACTCGCATTGCAACACAAAGTCAAGCAACACGAAATAAATCCTTCTAAAGTACAACTTATTCTCTCTCTCCTTTCAAGTCGATGCGGACATTCAAACATACAAATCGAGTGTAAAGCCATAATTGTTAATTTCGAGCAAAATGCCCGCAATAGCTTTCAAGTCGAACTAACTAACGATCCTATGCCTAGATGCCTATCGGGTTTCTGGCCATAGTACCGGGCAGGTAGCACCACGTGGCTGAACTCAGATTAACTGCCGTTTTATCCCGATTGAAATCGATTAGGCAAACAATGGTTAGTCGATTAATCTTAATTTTAGATACGATCTTAATATATTATTAAATTTTAATTAAACCAAATTTCAATTACCTAGACTACCTAGTTTTCATTTGTATTTTAGGTTCGTAGATTTTCTTACGAGCTGTGTTGTATTTCGAATTACATAACAAGTCCTATTAAAATGAAAATCGATTTAAAAATTGAGTATTCACAAGTAATACGATTATGCCCACTATACAAGTTACTATTATATTGTAGCGATAAATCTGTACAGATAAATTTTCGCAGGTTTATCGATCGTGTGTATGATAAATCGTTGTCAATTATCGTAAAAAAATTTCATACACAAAATGCGCCATTGGGTCATTTATTGGAACTTAAAATTTTAGACGTGGTCTGTGTTCATTTGCATCAGTTAAAAATTTATGAAAGAAACACGTTTGTCGTAACAATTAAACGTTAAGATCGTTGAATTTGCTCGGCTTACAAGTTTTTTTCGATAACCAAGTCTTAAATCTGTGGTTTCAATCAATTGCCCTATGTAACAAACACTATCGTTTGCCGACTTGCTGACTTTAACCCATGGACCTCTATACCAGATGGCTATTTTTCTTGTCTACTAACTAGAACAATTTTTGAAAACCTAACACTAAACCAACAATCAAAAATTTGAATCCACAAACAGTGCAACCAGTCCCAAAGAATGCGAGTACATAATGCATGCGTGCACGCCGCGACGCGCAGCGATCGATGGATCGTATCGACTCGCACAAAGGATCGAGTCGTGATCTCGATTGCGTTCGAAAGTTTGCCGTTTATGTAAAACCTAGTCTTATTTCACTGTGTGAGGTACGGCGGGTCTGTTCGACGTTTTTGTGACTGTGTGGGGTCTTCTTAATTGTGTGGTACTTTGTAATAAATCACATTTTGTTGCGACTGACATTGATATTTGTGGTAGATGTTTTCTGAAATAGCTCGAAGGAAGTGTCATCGTCTCATTTTTAACCTGTCGTCAAATAGCAGTGCTTAAACTACTGTATTCATATCATAACATCACGCCTGTTACTCAGAAGGGTTTTCGGCCGTATCTCGAACGCTTACAAAATCTTCAAAAACTACGCATGTCATGGGTCCGGCAGTGTATAACAAGCTGCCATCTAATATAAAAAACACTTCAACCGATGCCTGCTTTATATATCGCCTGAAGCGATGGCTCGCTGAACAGGCGTTTTATTCTGTTGACGAATTTTTAAAAATGACACAACTCTAATTTAGATCTTTATTGTTGACAATTTATAACTAATGATTAATTTTAAAATAACATTGCAAAATTGAATTTGGATTATATTTTTTTTTTTAGTTTTTAATTTAAATTTTGACATTTTATTATTTTTGGACTTTTATTTGCAATTTATTATATTATTTATGATTATTTTGGGCATATTTATTATGATTTTGGTATTTGTAATTTAATGCTCAATTGGCATTTTGTAATTATATTATTAATTAATTTTTATATTACCCACTAACATAAAAAAATCTGTAATGACGTGTAA
The DNA here is from genome assembly GCA_905147285.1 of Hypena proboscidalis. NCBI lineage: Eukaryota > Metazoa > Arthropoda > Insecta > Lepidoptera > Erebidae > Hypena > Hypena proboscidalis. The sequence continues at coordinate 6,353,708 of LR990143.1, forward strand.
ATCAATTACTAATAAATGAGTTTTATGAGTTTTCATGGGTTTGGCAAAGGTGCACAACACCCACACTTCACCTGTTATGTCAAGATCCCACGAGATAGGGGATGAGCTTAGCTATAACTTTTGCTGCTATTGTAAATTAGACGGAAAGTTCTAATACTACTTTGTCCGACCCGGGAAACGAACCCGAGACCTAACGGTGAGAGGCACTTACGCTTACCATTGGACTATCAAGGCAGTCAGTACTGTACAAGTACTGTATTGTTGTTTTGTACAATACTGGATAGAGATAAACAATGTCACACTACACTTGTTCGATGCAGCGCCTCATTTGCAAAAAAAAAAGAAAAGAAAAGCAAACGTTTTTATTGGGGCGGGCTTCTAGTCTATTATTATTATTGGGAAGAGGCTTTGGGTGTTCACGTCAACCTCCGTGGGTCTATTGTGATTATAGCCTCATTATAGACTCTCCTTTAGGCCAATAGCCTCCATAAACTGGAGCAGTCGGCCGATCGGGAGTGACTTGACATCATCCGGATCCAAGATATGGCGTCCCAGGATGATGCTTCGTCTATGGATCTGGATGGCTTCTAGTCTAACGTTTTAGTCTAGTTAGATAAGTATTAGTATTTTACATGGAGCGACTGCCAACAGACCTCTACAACTGGGTTGAGGAGATCCGATGGCAGTCGCTCCAGATAAAATATACGAGGGTATGCGATACTCATTGTTAGACTAGTTGTCAGACTTTCTGCCCTCTGACTACTCGTAACGACTGCCATAGATGTTCAAATGGCATCCGGGACCGACGGCTTAACGTGCTCGCCGAGGCACGGAGGAAACTCGTTGTGTTAAAGATAGCCACCTATCCACGGCCGACAGTGGTTAACATTGCTTAACTTGAAAGATCGATCGGTCGTAGCCAAACTATTCTATTGTGGTCTTAATCATATATAACTTATCTTTTGTATCTATTACAGTAGCGTGTTTTAAGACTAAAAAAACTTGTTGTGCAGACTAAAAAACTAGTCCAAAATGAGTGTGGCAAACACTTATTTCTTGCACTAAGTGTTTAAATGTAGATTCAATTAAGATAGGCTGGTGTCTATTTCACGTCAATGTAATGACACCACACATCGGTAAATTGAAATTGGCAGTACAAATTCAAAACGTAGTACGTGCTTTCAGGTAAATTTTACAAAGAGCAAAAAAACTACTTATTTACTTTAAGGGCGTTTCAAAACTATTTATGCTTGTAGGGCGTCAGCTTAAACTTCGCGCTAAATGGTTGGCTATAAGAAACAGTAGGTATTTATATTGTACTTATCATGTTTATTTTATGTAACAGTGCAGTAACTAAACATTTTTTTTAAGAAGTATTATTATTAATATCATTATTAATTAGCAACTTACAACGTAAAATAATTAATAATAATTAATAAAAATTAATAAAATATTACTTAACAAGTTAATTTAACCGATATAGTTTTGCTTGTAAGTTCATTAAATATACAACCATAGCGAAGATTTTTATTACTTTACTTATTTTTTTTTTGCAACTGGTTTGGCTTTTAGAGATGGGACGCTCTAATCAAACAAAATATTTTAAAACTATGTAGCCAACGTATTTTTTCTACATATGTGAAGATTTTTGTCAACTTGCTGCTTATTATGGTTTTCGAATAAAATGTTCTAATAAGCACAATATATCGACCAATATCTAACAAGTCAAAATATTATTATGCACAAACACCGATTTTGATAAAAATGTCAGTTACTAGGTTTAAATTCTACTTAAAAAAAATTAAGTACACAATTTGACATAACATTACGCCTATATTTCCCAGAAAGATGTACAAAACCCACATTTCACCAATTATGTTTATATCCCATGGGATAGGGGATAAGCCTATCGCCCTCCACCGGGCCCAATTTCAACTCCATGCTGCAATTGTCAATTGCCAGACGTAAAGTTCCCAAATAACACTTTGCTCGACCAGGCAATCAAACCCGAAACCTCGCGGTGAGAGGCACATACGCTAACCACTAGTCCATCGAGGCAGTCCACAATCTGTATATCAAATATGCCTTCTCAATATCAAACCATCACATAATACAATCGATGGACCCTCCAAGAAAACACAATCGCAAATAACTTCTCATTTTGAGAAACAGGTAAGCATTTATACGTTAAATGATGCCATATATTCTGCCAAGACACGGGACATATGGCTCTTGTTGGGCCAGAGCAAATAGTAGAGCGCTCGATTCCCACAGGCTGCGAGCGCATATTTACGTACACGTACGGACACGCGTGCGTACTGGGATGTAGAACTTGGTATCTAGAAGAGGTGGATCACAAGAAAACCCTTATCAAATCATTTTTTTATTGAAGGCATCAAACTCCCATATACATAAATACCTTAGACTAACATACTTACTACATAACATTTAGTTATTATTATTTTAATGTTTTGCACGTTAATTCGGCGACGCGCGGCGCGGTGTCATGTAGCGTTCTTCGGTAACGCCGTAACACGACACCTCTCGGCCAGAAGTCCAGTTTTATATTTGGGGAAAAATTAAGAAAAAAAAGCTGACTTCAATTTCAAAAAATGCATTTCAAAGTAAGAAACACTTAAGTAATTTTCAACGACTCACCTCCTCATCTGTGTATAACTTGAAAATACAGTAAACGGCCTTAACGTGCCTATATTTAAAGAATTATTGCCATACTCTTATCCATTGAAGAGTTGTACCTTCCAGCATCAGCTTAGCAACATGAAATGCTGACTGTTACATGCAAATATCCGAGTAGCTTCTATATACGAAAAATAATATAGATGCCTTTAAAATTTGAGGGTTGCCGTCGATTTCTCTAGGTTTCCATCATTAGATCGTGACCAAATGAAAATAGGACCACATAACAATGATATTCCTTCAGACAAAAAAATATTTTCTCAAATTTCTGCCAGATTTCTCTTTGTGGTCTTCTGGCACTAGATGTAAGGGGACGACGAGGCAGCGACTATGGAGGGGCTAAACTGAAATGCATGTGAGTGCAACTTACTGTTTTGTTATTATTTAATTAATAACCTATTCAAACACTTTAGAATTTAGGTGTGAAGTCCAAAATTTAAGTATTTTTCAAAATTCATCATGACCAGCTTGATTTAAATTAAATTAAATTAAATTAAACTTTGGATTTTTTACATTAGATAGAACGCCAGAAGCAATTACACTATCCAATGGTCCCAATGACAAGGCCAAATACACACATTCACTCACTCAAAGCACACCCAGTCTCAGAACAAATCTTTGCGAATCACACAAAGATTTGTCCCATGTCGGGATCGAACCCACAACACCTGTGTAGTGGAGAGCGGCGAGGCGACCGCCTAAATCACTACACCACACGTGCAGACATGAAACCACATTAAATAGGCATGATGTGGCAGCCATTGAGCTATTTGGTTTTTTACCGTCTTCTATGTTATTATACGTTGTAGAGATCAATGTTTTAGTCAAAGAACTAATACACTTTGGGTTTGATTTATAATAGAGGTTATTTTTTACAAGAGTACTACAATTTCCTTTAGGACAGAACAGCACCATCAAAAAAGTTTCTCGAGTGTAATAATGCTAAATGCATATAATTATATTACCGATTTAACAAAGTAAATACAGGCTATGTTAAAATAAACACGGAAATACATCCTCTTAACATGGCAAGTCGCACAAATCCCCCTGTTTTCCATGTCTGTTTACCTTAGAGCAGGGATGACGAACCTTTTTTGATGCACGTGCCATTATTTTATAAAAACAAAGACTACGACGTGCCCAATTCAACAAATTCGTGGATTTCGCGCACCAAAATGTTTATGCTGCGTGCTATTTGAGGCACGCGTGCCAAAGGTTCGCCATCACTGCCTTAGAGCATAACGACCCATAAGTGACTCCTTTAAATCACACGAACACCATAACCGTAACCCACAATTAATACTGGTGTTCCTGTACCTTCTACCCGTTCCTAAATCAGTATAGATCTACAATAGATCCTTCTTGTGGCCGCCGGCGCGCGGCCGTGCGCACGATTTAGATTAATCTATCGAAAATCGTTTTACAACATATTATTTATAGAGAGCATGCGCCTGCAATGATCATCAGTCCGAGTGCGTAGTGATGCGCTGCGACGCATTCCCCGCGTACTATCCGATTATCGATGCGGAAATATCGATTCGACGTTATCGATATCGCTGATCGTATCTATGTTTGTAGGTTTGTGCGTAGTCATGTTACGTACGCGAAAATCTTAATTAGAATAGCATCGGTATTCGTGTATGTTGTTTATCTCGATTATCGAGTTCACGTCATCTCTGACATGTTTTGGTTCTGATTAGGATCAAATTGTGTGTATCCTTAGAGCAATGAGCCAACAGGAGGAGTCATTGTCAGGCGTCCCCCCTACTAAATGTGGAAGAGCGCCGCTCTTGCATAATGTCACGTTTTCATATAAAACTACTTGTCAAATCATAAATGTGCCCCCGCATCCTCGCGATTCTGGTAGACTTTCTTACATAGATATTTCCGTTAATGTCGTGTCCATATTGGTATCTTAGTCTGAGTGAGTATCTGACTTTTGTATTATATTGTATCATACAAAACATATGTGCTAAGGTTTAGAACTTGTTTTTTTGATAACTTTTTTTAAGGGAATTCACAATAGCAGCATGGAGTTGGAGTTATGCCCAGTGGATGGCGATAGGTTCACCCCCTATTCCATGGGACCTAAACATAACAGGTGAAGTGTGAGTGTTGTACACCTCTGTCACACCCAATAGGGTTATATAGGCTTGATATTATGTTGTGTAAAATAAGTGGCGAAATCAATTAATCAAAGATACGTTTTAAACAAAACATAATTTCAGCACATTTTTAAGTATTGGGCAAAAAAAAACATAGTAATGTTTTTTTTTGCCTAATACTTCAAAATGTGCTGAAAAATATTTTAGTAATACCATAAATGAATTTAAACAAAAAGATTCAAGATAATTTAAAAAGACTAGAAATTCTGTTAATTTTCCAGTACCTAATGAAGATTCGCTTAACAACTGAACTAATGAAATACATTTTAAGTAGGCGGCTGTAACATTTATATATAACATAAAACATTTTACAACTTATATATTTCTAAGCGTTCATTACGTCACATTACTGTTAATCTGCAATTAAAATTCAAAAACCATTAAAAATTAACACCATCAAATCAGGGCTTCACTGTCAAAATCGGAAGGCACCAAGTTGTACTTCATAACTCGTAAAAGAGAAGTGATGTCGTAAAAATAAAACTAAGAGTATTCTAGAGGTCTGTTTCACAAAGTCTGAGTAAGAGATAACCGTCAGACAAATTATACCTTGACCAAATATAAAAGTGACGAATTTCTACGACCGGATGGCGGAGTGGGTAGTGTTACTTACGACAAATCTTTGTGTGCATGAACATGAGGATTTGTCTTAGTCTGGGTGTTTCTATGTATAATAAGTATGTATTTACAAAAGAAAAGTGTATAATTATGTATTAGTATCAGGTATTCTAGCACCCATAGTACAAGCTCTGCTTAGTTTGGGACTAGATAGCGTTGTGTGTGCGTCGTGAAATATTTATTTTAATATTTATTTTCAAACATGCAATAAAACATATCTGTACGTGACAGCTGTATTTGGTTTAATGTTTGAAATTATTAAATAGTAGAAACATATATATTTATTTTTTATACTACGCCCACAGCGAACGAACGTGTAGTCCACCTGATGGTAAGTGGAGTATACAGCCCATGGACATCAACAATCCACAAAAGCAGATTATTGATGCGTCGCTGCAGCTGAAGACTACGGTGTTATGCCTTATGTGCCAGTAATTTCAGGCCCTGATCTCACCACTAAACCGGAACACAGTAATGGAAGCACTACTATTTGGCGGCAGGTTAAATGTGAGACGGTGGTGCTGCCGCCCTCGAGCTCATTCACAAGAGCTCTACCACCAGTTGTGGAATGTTATATGAATTTGCTTATGTCTTACGTTATCCTATCAATAAAGTTTACTTGGCCATTGTGAATCAGGCTCTTAGGATCTGTTTCAGAAAGTCAGAATAAAGTATATAATTTAAATACTACGACAGACTGCAAGTTAAAATAGTTTCATAAATCGATAATCTTTACATAAGGTACGGATATCAGTAACTAAAGTATCTTTTTCACGTGGCAAATGACCCAACCTATAATTTTCTTATCACGTTTCACAGGTAGCTTACTAGAAGATTGTGATACGTGAAAGGGCACGGTTGACGTAGTGATTAAAGCTGTCGCCTCGCCGCTTTAAACTGCGTTGGTTTTGTGGGTTCGATCTCCACATGGAACAAATGTTCTGACTCTAGGTGTGCTTTGTGTGTGTGAAATTTATGTTTGTGAACACTCCCGCGACACAGGTGTTATTCCTAGCGCCGTGTTAAAAAAAAATGTTGGCTTTGTTTTATTTTAATACGACGTCCCGCACTATGAATTACTCCTGTGTACAAACTTACTTTTCACACACACAAAACATACCCAAACTATACCCGTCCGATGAGTCGCAAGTAGCTTACTCGGAACTTATTCGAACGTTCTGAAACAGGTCCTAGCTGAAGTCAACAATTAACCCGGCAGTAATGAAACTTCTGAACTAGCGCCCGCGTCGGCTACGAGAATCGTGGAGCCTATTTTAAAGACATTGAATATTTAAGAGAGCTAATTGAAATGAGCGAGACAGTTTGGAGTGGAGCCAGGATAATTACCTAGCCCCTAAGATGAGATTTAACGTGCTACGGTTAAATGGTTTGAGTTTTTTTTTATAGTTTATTTCCGGATTATTTTTTAATGAGGCAGTTTCAATTATTCAAATTTGAAATGATTGGGTTCTAAGTGTTATTAAAGGGTCATTAAAGATTACTTCTTTAGGGCTCTATTATAATTCAAGGGGTATTGATATTTTTGGGCCTTTTTGATATTTTTTTTTTATATTTTAGGTAATAAAATGACATATTATTATTACATTTATTACAAATGCTATTCCAAACTATGAGAGGACATTTTGTCATAAAATCTTTTTTTTTTTTAAATATAACATTAAAACAGGTTGCCTGTAAGACATTGCTTTATAGCGATGAGGCCGCCTAGTGTACATGTTTTTAAACTTTCGTGTGTATGTATGTATATTCTATCTATGTAAAAGAAAAGATCTTTACCATAAACAATCTTACCATCTCCAATAAACTGCTAATGGTAACTGGTAGTATAACAAAAATTCTAACATACATTGTGTTTATTATAGACGACGCTTATATTTCAAATCACTATTGAAAGGTCATTTTGCAATTAATACTTAAAATTAACCCTAACAAGGGTTAAATACCATTAAGTTGAGTTAATAAATAATTTAAGTTTTGAAAATAACATTGTTTTTTTTATAGCATTTAGCCATGCTCAGCAATCTAATACTAAAAAACAGTCGAGATTTTTTTTGGACTTGAAGCGGGGTTTGAACCCGTTATCTAAGGACTTATCGCTCTCCCATCTGAGCTATCTAAGCCACACTCCAAATCCACGAATATTTTCGACTGTAAGATGCACGTCTTTCCGGACATCTCGTGGCATCTATTATTAGTAAACATTTTTATAGTAGTATTACTAAATTAATTTGTTCGATATCGATATATTGCCGAACAAGGTTTTGTTTATTTATTTATTTATTTTACACTCAGCTGCTCACTGCGCTTACAGTTGCCTAATGCGCACAGTGAGCCACACAAGTAGATGAAAAATTACACACAGATTAGGTACATAAAATAGGTTATCTCTTAAAAATAACAAACATAAACATACAAATTGGCTAAATCTGGTACAGAACAAGTCTACTTCTGAGTAATTACTTGTCAGACCATTCAGGAGCGAAATTGCCTGATTAGTAGGTGCAAATTTGGCAGTACAGTTTTTTTTATACTACGGCCACAGCGAACGAACGTGTAGTCCACCTGATGGTAAGTGGAGTACAGCCTATGGACATCAACAATACACAAAAGCATAGATGCGTCGCTGCAGCTTTCAGGGCCTGATCTCACCACCAAACCGGAACACAGTAATAGAAGCACTACTATTTGGCGGCAAGTTAAAGTTGAGACGGTGGTGCTGCCGCCCTCGAGCTTATTCACAAGAGCTCTACCACCAGTGACACCAGTTTATCGATATCGACTTGTTCCCTTCCCTATCCCGTGTGATGTCGAAGGTTGTCGATCGTGCCGTCCGTGTGCGACCTCTTCCGGTCCAACACTGATGGCTAATGGACGCTTATTTGTACGAGAATTCACATCCAACCGATTACCTTGTTTGCTCACAAATTGCCGCAAAATTATGCTGATTCTGCATACGTACGAATGGGGGAACCCTTTTTGTTTTTCGTCGATATCGAGTATGGGAAAGAATTTGATATTGTTTGCGTAGGGCATGGCAAATACGGGTATCTGACTTTTTTGCATACGTTGTAATGAGTTTATCTTTGCATTGATTTAGATACATTTACTTTTTACGTCATGTATTCACCATTCAAATATTAATAACGAAAAAAAACAGGGTTTTCAATATTTTTTTTCCTGAATAAAATGATATAGTGAAAATAAATAATATCGTAATATATGAGGTCGATGCGGAAGAATTCTATGACCCTTACCTGTAAATTTGTAAATAGTTATTTTTTATTTTTATTAAATTATATATAAATATTAGTTTTGTATTAATTAGAAAATTCATATTACTGTAAATAATTGTAAAATTGTAATAAAGTTAATACGTAATAAAAATAAATGTCCACCCTGCATATTTTCTTAGTCAAAAATAAAATTGTAGGTACAGTTTATACCCACGTCCTAAGAAAACTGATTTATTTTCTTCTCTAGCCCGAACTGCAGCTTATATTTCAAACTAAGCGATCCTTTTACTCGACTATTAATATTCATACAAGAAAATACATTCTTTCACATGAAAAATTCACTTTACAGTATCTTCAGTGGAAACTTTAACTCCCATAAAACTTTTCAAGTATGCTCCACATAAGTTTTACGTTCAATACTATGACTTGACCACGATAAACGAGCACTCTTCTAACAACACAATCCAACCTTATTTTGTAGCTTTAAAGTTCAAAGTTCAATGTATTTTTGATCAGTTAAGTGAGAAGTTAAGGTTGTTATTGTGTAAGAAGGCGTTAAATGTAAGTTAGTCCTATTGCAAATAGCTATAAAGAGTTGTTCGTGTGTTAAAGCCTCATCTAGGCTCTTTTTGTATGCATTTTATGATAAGAGGACTTTAAAACTGTTGGCCCTTTAGTTTGTTGCGTGCGTTTTTATTCAACCCTAGAAAGAAGAAAATGAAAGATAACTGCAATTTTAAAAGATTTCCTCAGGATTTTTATTAGAGCGAAGCAACTTCTTTGTCTTACTGTGGGAGAAGTGCATATCCCCCATCTCACGTGTTATGTTTAGCTTCCATGTGATAGGCAGTGAGCCTTTCGCGATCCACTGGGCACAATTCTAACTCCATGTTTTTTTTTTATTATTTATAGGATTTCACACTAGCAGCTATTAAGCTGATGCGTGTGTGTTTTGCGATTTGGTGAATTTGTCAAGTTGGTTTTTAAAACTGTTTAAGCTGGGTGCATTTATCACAATTTCTGGGAGTTTGTTCCATGCTGATACTACACGATTCGGCAAGAAGTGTCTCAGCGGGTTTCCTTTGTGAGGTTCTGTACACAGTTTATGTGAATGTCCTCTGAGGTGTTTGTTCTCGTTTAGACTGTACAAATTCTGTATTCCAGGAACATTGTAGCAACCGGAGAGTATTTTGTATGTTTCAATAAGACTTCCTCTATGTCTACGAGACTCCAGCGTTGTGAGGTTAAGGTGTTGAAGACGTTCTTCGTAGGGTTTGTTTTTTAGTAATGCAGCCATCTTAGTTGCGCGTCTTTGCACTTTTTCCAAGAGTGCAATGTCTTTTTTGAAATAGGGGTCCCATATTACATAAGCATGTTCCAGGAGGGGTCTGACATAGGTTTTATACAGTTTCAATAATGTTCTTGGGGTTAGACACTTAAATGATTTCCTTATCATATATAGGATACTGTTTGCTTTTTTTACTACACCAATAATGTGTGTTTCCCATTTTAAATCTTTGCTAATGGTGACGCCTAAGTCTCTTTGTGTATCAACCGGTGTGAGTTTCTGATGTCCAAGATAGTATACATTATGAGGATTCTTTTTCCCCATATGTAATACTGTACACTTTGTTGCATTCAGAGATAACAGCCATTGCTTAGACCAGTTAAAAATGGCGTTCAAGTCATCTTGTATACCTTGAGTTTGTAGGCACGGATTTGCAAAAAATTTCGTGTCATCGGCAAATAATGAGAAAGGCAGTTTCAATGTGCTCTTTAGGTCCGTCAGGTAGAGGATAAAAATTAGGGGTCCTAGGACCGATCCCTGTGGGACGCCACTAAATACTGGATGAGCTACAGATAAGACATTCCCAATTCTTACACAAAATGTTCTGTTTGATAGGAAGTCACTGATCCAGGATAATATTCTACCACGAATTCCAAGATGTTCTAATTTATGTAAGAGCCGTCGCAAGGGCACACGATCGAAGGCTTTTTCATAGTCGAGGTAAACTACATCAATAGGATGACCTTCATCGTGATGCCTGACCCATTCATTGAAACACATTAGCAGATTGGTTATCACTGATCGATCTGGGACAAAGCCATGCTGTTCTTCTAAGATTATGTGCTCTTCATTTAGAAAATATCGGAGTGTCTTGGCTATAATTTTTCCATGCATTTGCATAGCACACTGGTCAAGCTTATAGGTCGGTAATTTTCGGCCAACAACTTGTTGCCTTTTTTATAAATAGGTACAACGGTAGCAACTTTCCAATCAGAAGGTACACGACCGGTTTCTAGTGAATTGTTCATAACTTTTGCAATCGATTCTGATAGCGATTTGGAACACTTCTTTAACAATATGGATGGGATTCCATCTGGTCCCGTAGCCGTCGTGTCATCAAACGTTTGAAGTGTTTTTTCAACCATTTCGGCAGTGATCTCAATGAATTCAAGAGAGCCTTCAGATCTTGGTAAATTGACATTTGGTACTGAACCGTCAGGTTCTCTCACAAAGCTCAGTTCAAATTGATTTGCGAATTGTTCCGCTATCAATATTGGTTCCACTATTAACTCATTTGAATTGTTTTTTAGGATTGTTGGTATGCAAACTTTGGAGTTCAGTTGTTGCCGTATGTATCCATAGAATGACTTCTGTCCTGTATCTATAACATGTTGTCATTGAGAATTACTAAACGTAAGTAACCCAAATAACTCTTTTGTCCGATCCGCGAATCGAACCCAAGTACTCACAGCGCTAAAAGCTTGCACCATCTCTCATGACATACAAAGAAACAGTTCACATCTACACAATGCACATTCGCTTATTCACAAGATCACCATTCGATAGCTTGCGCATGCAATAACACTAATGCGTAGCGTAAAATGACACTCGATTGCAATTAGTGATAGCTTCAACGGAATGAGAGTAAACGGACAATGTTCTAACGGCTGTATTATGAAAGCGAGCGATATTTCTCGAGTTACAGTCTAAAATACTCGAACAGACGCTGTGGCGGTGACTTTTCTTTTCAGAGATTATACACGACAAATAGTAAATACAATACTATTATTGATAATCGTATGTGCTTGATATATTTTTCAAATGACAATTTCTGTTTCTCACCTATGTGAAATATACGTTGTGTTCTTAATGACGTAATAGGTATGTAGTAGATCTTCTTTGATAGTAAGAGGTAACTACAGCCCATGAACATCCTTATTCTACAGAAGCAAAATGTATTTATATCACTAAATCCGATTCCTAAGACATAAAACCTTATGTGTTTGTAATTTCAGGGTCTAATTTACCACTTAACCGGATCACGCTAGAGAAAGAACTAGATGCCTTTTTTATATTTGGTTAAATGTTCCTGACCGTATACCGCACCGTTCGGGGAGACGGTGCTTTTATGTGGGGCCCTCACCTACTAAAACACCACCGTGCGCCTACTCTCGCCTTATGGACGGGTCATCGGAACTATGACATACATCATTGACAAGCACTAGATGCCTACTATTTGGCGGCAAGTCAAAGTTGAAATGGTAAGGCGCTCTCTAACGAGCTTTTTTTTGTCTATCACCAAATACTACTCTAATGGAATACCTAAAAGTGGAGTAAGAATCTTGATCTACTTTTAATCAAATATGCTTGTTTATAAATGATTTAAGGCAATAGAGACATGTCGAGCGATGTCCGTAATAGTGGCCCGTTCGACACACGTGTATGACAAGATCTCATTCTTACAATACAACGGGGTACAGCGATGCTATCTGCATACTACAGCCTACCCTGCTAGGCTGGTTTACTCATTTAGTTAGTTCTATTTAACTGGTTAATGTCGATTTAAAACACATGTTTAGTCAATTCCATGTATTTTGTTGATAAATTTTGCCTAAGAATTAAATTAACGGCGTAATAATGCTTAAATATGTTTTTATTCCATATTTAAAATTAATATACGTACATACGTTACTGCATACTTTAAAGTTTTATCTAAAAATAATAGAAAATATATAGCATACCTAAAAGATTAATCAATAATGATTAATACAATTCCTTATAGATAACTCATTGCCACATGTCAGTTTTTTACAGTTTCATAAAATATATAATATCTTATTAATATTAAATATTATATGCTTGCTTGGCTAAGTTAGTTAAGTTACTATTCAAACGGTTAATGTCGATTTTAAACATATGTTGTTAATAGAAAAAATGATCCTATAGGATTCTGGTTATTCACAGCTAATCACCAACTTCTCTATAATTCTATCACATCGCTAATAGCCCTAACTAGCGCTATAAGATGAATGAGGTACCTGAGGCCAGTCCAGTGCACAGGACAGTACAGGAACTGGAGGCAACAATTACTAGATGTATGATGCATGGTGTCGCGGACTCGCTGCGGGCGGACATCTGTCTTATTTGTGGTGCAAGTTATCAACGATATGGTGATTTTAACAAACCACGGAGGGAGCTTACAAATTCGCAGTCAATACTATATTGGTACAGTCTAAAGGGTTGTTCATGTCCACTTACCCTAGAAAAGTTGGCAATTATTCTGCCTGTGCCAAAAAAATGAAGTCAAAAAAAAATGTAGAGAAGTTGTAATGCAAACATTATTTATCAAAAGTAGAGATGATGACCCTATATTAGTACCATAGCAGCACTAACTAGCGCTATAAGATGAATGAGGTACCTGAGGCCAGTCCAGTGCGCAGGACAGTACAGGAACTGGAGGCAACAATTACTAGATGTATGATGCATGGTGTCGCGGACTCGCTGCGGGCGGACATCTGTCTTATTTGGGGTGCAAGTTATAAAAATTGTGATTTTAATAAGCCGCGGAGGGAACTTACAAATTTGCAGTCAATACTATATTGGTACAGTCTAAAGGGTTGTTCATGTCCACTTACCCTAGAAAAGTTGAAAATTATTCTGCCTATGCCAAAAAAATGAAGTCAAAAAAATAAGAGTTAAAAGTTATGATGCAAACATTTTTTTTTTTAAATAGTGAAAGTGACACTATATTTGTTATAGATGGCCATTCATAAACTAACCTTTCTCTAGTTCTTACGTGATTAATGCAGTACCTGCGGCCAGTCCAGTGAACAGGACAGTACGGGAATTAAAAGCAGAAATTACTGCAAATGACTTAAGTTGTAACTACCACTAACAAAATACGCTATTCTGTAGTAGAAAATCAAGCAATAATGGTAGATAGAAACTTAAATTAATCAAAAGTAATTTCTGCCCATTACATTAGGTATGAGTTTTGATCGAATGTCGAAAAATGTTATCTAAAAAGTTTGTAATTATGATCTGAATGGTAATAAATTAACTAAAAGATTTCATACAACTCCGTATAAGTTTATATATTAGACCATTTTTATCAGCAGTGACCATAACTCGGTGAATTATGTTAGATACGTTTCTAGATAGCACAACCACTAATAAACTCAATTACACACATTTTACACGGAGTTAATATTAAATTTCTAAAGTCTGAAAGTAAAATCTAGTTTAAGTCGATAATATAGCAAAGCATATCATAACATCACGCTTGTAATGATGCCGTAGTGGTGTATATCTCTTATCGTCCGACGGGTCGTCAGATATCTGATTTATTTATTTACACAACTGTTTAATGCACTCACAGTTTCCCAACACGTGCAATAAACTAATAAAATAGAAGACTTAATACTACTTAAAAGTACTTAAAAAAGAGGCACATGATTTTAGATATTGTTCAAATTTGGAGTAAAATAAATCAATATCTGGATACTGAGCAATAAGGGCGTTGATCAGAGTCAAAGCCTAAAATAATTTTGTTGGAGCAAATTGGGTAGTGCACGTTCGTACAACCGGCGTTACTAGAAAGCGACGCGAGCGCAGCAGCGTGTACTAATTTGGTGCCGATAATGAACAATGTGATAACGTTATCGGATCATCTATTTTATTATTTAGCAGTAAATAATAATGCGTCATAATCGATGACCGGTCCTCGCGTTGGTCACGGCTCATTGTATGTCTCAGTGAGCCGTAAACTGGGATAGGTCTCCAATGAGCGTCCACGGCGGTTGTGGAAGTGTGCGCAAGTGTTCTCACGTTCCTGCCATCATGCGGGAGAAGGTCATCGTGGTGGTTTTAGTCGATAGGCTGGCTTTGCCGCACACGCTGAAAGGTAAAAAAAAAACTCATCGTCCGTGGTGTTAATAAGAGTTTCTAACAGGAAAACCCAAAATAATACTTTTCCCCGACCTGGTAATCGCCACCGAGATCTCACGATTTCAGCAATCTTTCAGAATCTCTTAAATACATCACTTAATTAAAAAAATATCTTAACATACAAGTAGTTTCTTTTTTAAAAAAAAAAACGACGCCCGCTCTTGGAATTACTCCTGTGTCGCGGGGGTGTTCACAAACATACAATTCACACACACAGCACACCCAGAGTCAGAAAAAATCTTTGCGAATCAAACAAAGATTTTACCCGTGTGGGGATCGAACCCACAACACAAGTGCAGTTGAAAGCGGCGAGGCGACCGCTTTAACCACTACACCATCCGTGCACTCAAACAAAACATGTTTCAAAACTGTCCATTAAAAAGTAATAAAGCATGGCATATTATTTTTTAATCAGTCTTACAATAGATATCATATCATTACAACATGTGATTTCATATGGAGAAATAGTTACGTACGCCTCTATCGAGGAGTTACCGACTATGCAAATAAATTGTGGCAGATTACATTACGAGTTTTAGTTTGCTTCTGATTTACTGCGTCATTCTTGAAACTTAATACTTTAGGAGGTCTCCTATGGTCATTCATTAATTTATTTATTTCATAATAAAATACATTTGGGTGGAAATAGAGGTAGGACCTACATAAAAAAATAAATTTACAATACACATACTAATGTTAAGTTATAGAATTAATTAACAAAATAATATCACTCCTTTAAAAATGACTGAATTCGAAAGCAACATTAAACTTATTATCATGTATAGTTATTACAATAAAACTTTATACATATCACGTTAAAGATGTCATAGTGGTTAAATAGCAAACTAACAAAAGATCAGCTACAAACAATAAGCCTTCATTGCCGACATCCTTACAGAAAACATATTACACTACTTCGAACAGTAATTGTAAACAATGGTATTGTAATATCAATTGAATGTAATGCAATTAAAGCTGGACCGATAACTTTGGAAAGTAATTAGAACGGAGTTTGTATGCAAGTGGAACACCAACGGTGTTTCGTTAATGATATTCAGCATGTTCTTGGGTAATTTCATATGTACATCACGCCTACCTAAGGTATGTAGAGAAGTATACCCACATTTCACCAGTTGACTGCTCTGTTGGTCTATTCTTCTTCTTCGTCGTGTCGATGGCTGAGTCAAATTTTATTGGCCCAATAAGTGGTCACTGTTATGGCGCTCTCGTCGGCGTTCATGAGCGCCTCCCTTGTGCAGGTGGTAGGGCATTTTGGACAGTCAGTAAGGTGGTCAAGGTTTTGACTTGCATCGTGGTGAAAGGATTAGCCGATTTGCTTTTAATAACTCGCTAATTGCCCAGGGTGCGCCGGACGTAGGAAATTGTTGTGTACGTCACTCGGGGAGGCTCCTTTCATGCACCCCATTTTGACCATTGGTCAGAACTTGAAATTTTTGTATTGGGCAATTCTTAATGGCAGAATGGAGTTGCAATTGCGGTGGATGGCAATAGGCACCACCTATACAATGGGTCCTTGAATAGACTATGGACGCAAGTCGGGCGAAGCAAGGAGAACCTTGCCAAATGGGGATATCTGGTTGATACCAACCTTAATTGTGAATGTGGAGCAATACAATCAATGGCTCACCTTACTGACTGTCCGAAGTGCCCTACCCTGTACAAGAGAGGCGCTCATGAACGCCGACGAGAGCGCCAAACAGTGGCTACTTATTGGGCCAATAAAATTTGACTCAGCCATCGACACGACGAAGAAGAATGGGTCCTAAACATAATAGATAAAATGTGGGTATAATACGTCTCTGCAAATCCGCTTGGGTAATAAAGACGTGATATTAAAAAAAAAATCAAAAAAAAATCCACAACACACACACAACGCCATCTAGTCCCAAACTAAGCAGAGCTTGTACTATGGGTACAAGAATAACTGATACTAATACATATACTTTTCTTTTGTAAATACATACTTATTATACATAGAAACACCCAGACTAAGACAAACCCCCATGTTCATGCACACAAAGATTTGTCTTAAGTGGGAATCGAACCCACTACCTCGGCGTCGCAGGCAGGTACACTACCCACTCCGGCATCCGGTCGTCTAAATGTTTAATTATGTTATGTTATCATTCCTTAATTACCGGGGTGCATTAAAAGGAGTCTCCCCGAGTGACGTACACAATGATTCCCTGCGTCCGGCGCACCCTGGGCAATTCGCGAGTTCTCTAAAGCGAATTGGCTAATCCTTTCACCACGATGGCAAGTCAAAACCTTGACCACCATACTGACTGTCCAAAATGCCCTACCACCTGCACAAGAGAGGCGCTCATGAACGCCGACTAGAGCGCCATAACAGTGGCCACTTATTAATTGGACCAATAAATTTTGACTCAGCCATCGACACGACGAAGAAGAAGAAGAAGAAGACCTTAACTACCTCCAAAGGTATGGCAGAGATGTATTAGTACCACATTTCTAGACTCCGTGCTACTACTGTGAATTTTGTGATGGTAAAATTCTCAATCTTTTTTAGATCGACCCGGGTATCGAACTCAAGACCGCACTGTAAGCAATCGTACTTGCCACCACTAGATATTAATCCAACGAGGCAGATTTGGTTAATTATTACAGTAATACATTTTTTTTTCACGGGATATAATCCCACCCACACGCCCACCACTGTGACTCCTGTGACGCCAGGATCTACAGCGGTAACCAACTGAAAGGCACCGTGCATGACACGCGGGCAATCCCAGGGAGAGTTAAAATTGTCTTGGAACCCGCAACGAATTTAATCAGAAGTATATAGTGGAGTTGGAGTAATACATTATATAATAGAAGCAATACAGATTGAAGAAATAATATGACACAAATAAAATTCTCTTCATTCATATTTCATACATATACGAGTATATAATATCACTGGCAAAAATTAACATAAAAAAGTAGGCTGTAAATAGCTCTTGTACACGAGCTTGAGTGAATAAGTTACCTTAAACCTGCCATTACTAGAGCTTGCTTCTATATAAAAAGGTTTTGATTGTTATGACCGTTCCACCAAGTATTACGTATTAGAAAATAATTATTGTCTTATTTTATCTCCTTCTGTACCAATTTTATAAATCTACCAATAAAGAAATCACTCAACACGCCCGCAAGATACACGTTAAAGGCGAATTATTTCGACTAGAAAAAGATAAATAAAGCTTCCCCTTTCTCGAATAAACGGCAATAAATCGACATGCCCTTATGTCAACAGCGTATTAGTGAATACTGACACACCAAAGATCAAGACCTATTCACCCATTGACCTATTTCCCATCAAGAGCTCAAGATATAACGGTCGAGTTAAGCCCTCAGATTTGTCGCGAGTAAATCACGCGAAAAATCCGACGATAAACGTCTATATCCGCTTTTCCCACACATTTTCGCGTTTCCCTCTCATGTGCTCACTTAATATGATGGTGTTTGCCCTTTTCCCCCATGCTACTGACTTTTAACCTTAACAATCCAAAGTCAACCTTACCACCAACATACAAAGTTCAATTTAGATTGTTGCGTATAAAATAAAAATGCACGTTCTTTTTTTGGAAAATTCTACACATGATTTTCTTCCACCTAAATGTTAACAAAATAAGGTCTGTATTCCTTTAGCAAAAAGCTGACTTTTACGCCTTTTATGGACAAAAGGGGAAGTTGGGCGACATTGTTACACAGTGTATTGCACATTATTAGGTGATTGAGCGATACTTAACTGGTTGAACGACAAGTTTGATAAGGTACCCTCGTGTGGAGGTTTAGGAAGTTATCGATAAATTGTATGGGCGTAACGGTTGTCGAATTTGTGAGGGATTTTATTTATTGTATGGAATATCTATTAGGGTGAGATATATTTTATTTGAGGATTCGATTTCAATGTGCTAGTACTTTCGCATTAATGTAACAAGCTCTGGGTAACTAGTTCTTCCAAATTATAAAGCATAAAGCTTTAATTAACTTTTAGAACGGGCGGCGCTGCGGTTATCAATAAAATCAAACTTACAAGTCACTTAACTATAAAATATTGCAAACGTATTAATAAACCTAAATAACTTTGGGCTTTTCCTAATTCCAGTTTAAAACACACAATGCGAAATAAGAAATTGCAATTTAGACATTACAACATGTCTTTATTGCCAAGAAGAGTGTGTCATAGGTACACCACCTACACTTCACCTGTTATGTTTAGGTCCCATGGGATAGGGGGAGCCTATCGCCATCCACCAGGCACAATTCCAACTCTGTGCTGGTAACGTAAATCTGACGAAAACTTTACAAATAACACTTTGCCCGACCCGGAAATCAAACCCGAGACCTCGTGGTGACAGGCAAAATAGTTCTGGACATAGAAAGCAACTAATTTAACACACTGCCATACTAATTCCCATTGCACCTCTTTGCCCCTTTCACCAAAAAGTATAAAACAAAATCACATCGGATTTATATTTACATAACTATTCAAACTCCATAATAGGCGCTTCCTTTTTCAAAAGAAACCAAAATAGCTTTTTAATTTAGCGCCACACGTGTAACCTTGGATGAAGGATAGTACTGGATTTGGCATGGCTCGTAACCATAGTAACCATAGTACTTTAAAAAGAGATGGCCATATACAATATCAGTAGAAACGACAGAGAAAGCAATATTATTTTTTTGTCTCTGTCACCGTACAGCTTTTTATTGTTTGCCCAATTTGAATTTGCCTAACCTATATCGTGTCGGTAGTGGAAAGAAGTCGTTTTTTTTCCTAGTTTAAACTAGTTACATAGCCATATTCCGTGCCCTAAACATACCGTAGTGACTGTAGTGAACAATAAACATGGTGCAGTGTTGTATAATTGGCTGCAAAAGCCGCAGTGAGCGTAAACAGGAAAATATAACTTTTCACAAGTAAGTATCACTTCAAACCTTAGGATAGCTTGTTTTCAGTTAGTAATGCATCCCCTTAGAATCTGGTTGCCCGACAATTCTCAAATCAATACAAATAAACAGTTAATTTCAGTAATATAAGTTTTCTAAAAAATCACGTTTTGTTGTATAACACTACCAAATGTAGTATGCCGTAGTGACAGTTAAAAAATGTTATCGTTAGAATAATGTCGTATTATTTGCTCCATTTTTACTGTCAACTCAACATACAACTTCGACCACCACACCAAACAATTCGATAAAACTGTGAAATATTTACCATAGACTTATTGTTATCATAAAAACATGTTAATTTGCCATTGGTATAGTTACTTTTCTGTTTGGCTGGGTTATATATTCTCTAGGGATACCTGCCCAAAAGTGGAAACTTTCCCTGGAATTTGGGAATGAGTAGAAAGTTTAATTTGTGTATAATTTTTTTCATTGTGATAAATAATAATATTCAAGATATCAATAAAGACTAGAATAATGAAATAACTTAATTTTTATATAGTTTTTATAATTGATTGTAAATCTTTTTTAGATTTCCCAAAGAAGCCCACGTACGACATAATTATGTGGATAATATCTACAGGACGACAAGATTGAGAACCAACTAAGCACTCTAAAATATGTTCAAGACATTTTGAAAATAGATGTTTTAGAAAGACCCAACGAATGACCTATCTTTATGAATTTTCAGTATCGACACATGTAATGTAACTATGCTTCTTACTAGTCGTGCGTATTTTTTCGTGTTAGATTTACTTAAGTAGCGCATTATAATTTACAGAACCCACCAACAATAGATATACCTTCTACATCAGTAGGTATACTATCACACATAATGTATGTGTCGATACAAACAAATTGCATACAAATTAATTATGTATTTTTACTGTATAATTTGTTTTAGTTTCTTATCTATTGTGCAAATCTGTCCAATGGCTGATGAAGCTTTGACTACTTCTATTACTAACCCAAGTCGGGAATTGCAGTAGGGACGGTGGATATTTACTGTTTAATTGATCATAAAAAAAATCTTAGGTTCTGAATACTGAAGTAAATGTTACACCTGTTCTTCCTTCTGCTGGAAATAGTTGCCGATCATTCAATGTAAGTATTAGTAAAATTATTACATTGTCAAGATATACTCGCATTTCTTGTCAATATAATATACTCAGTAGGACATATTAATAAGCTTATTAATCTTGTCAGTTTCAATGTTTTAACTTAAAGTAGAAAATGATGTGTAGATCAGAGTTCGAAGTGATAATTTATCATTGATATTATAAAAAGTATCTGAATGTACGCATTCATTATTGGACAAAAAAAATCCAAGACAAGCAAGTAAAAATTAGAAATTTTATACTAAGTTGATTTTGTTTAAGGGATAGTAATACAAATCATATTTAATTTTGAGTTTTATTTAACCCACTTCTTCATCATTTGACTTCACAATTAAACGCTGGTTCCAATGTCTATTGGTCTTATTTAATATATTTTTTATTATATTTGTTCTTTTGCAAGTACCTTATTTTTTATTTATGTATGAATGTTGAGAAAGCGAAAAAAAACACAGCGAACGAACGTGTAGTCCACCTGATGGTAAGTGGAGTACAGCCCATGAACATCAACAATCCACAAAAGCAGATTATAGTTGCGTCGCTGCAGCTGAGGACTACGGTGTTATGCCTCATGTGCCAGTAATTTTAGCCGCTTTAGTACTGCAAAATATAACTTCTTTGCCTAGTACATTGACAAATGAAAATGGTCTAGCATAACAATATTATTTCGGGGAAAATTGGGTACCACTGGTAACCCCATGAAATGTCTGTACTTTCTTGCCGTCCTTTACGGGTGTACGCAACTTAAATGCTCATGTCATCTCTACCTAATACTTACTCTGAGCGTGTAACCAATAAAAAAAAAAATAAGTGGCCTGTCTATGTGTTTCGTAATGTGCTATGCTATCTAAATCAACCATCACAATTTGCGTCATACGGCCATTGTAATCGGGCCCCTGTAATAGACAACTAACCACAATTCGCCAATCCTCATTTAAAACCATTATATTGGCATAATTAATTTTCTTTATATTTCTAGAGTATTTTAAACATCCTATTTTGTTATGTAATGTGTTATTTAGATAAATGTAGTTAGAAAACATATTAGATCTTGAAACGAATAGCATTAAATAAAAATAAAATGTGTGGTGCAAGTCATTTGGTAACTCGTGTTCCGTGTTTGTACATAGAGTTGATAACATTTATCAAATCTAGAAACTGAAGTTAGTTTATTTGATTGTTTGTTTGTTTGGTTGAACTTACTCATCATTATCATTATTATTGACAACCGGATGGCGGAGTGGGTAGTGTACATGCCTGCGACGCCGAGGTAGCGGTTCGATTCCCGCTTAAGCAAATCTTTGTGTGCATGAACATGGGGGTTTTGTCTTAGTCTGGGTGTTTATATAATTATGTTTAATAAGAATGTATTTACAAAAGAAAGGTATGTATATATTAGTATTAGTTATTCTAGTTCCCTTAGTACAAGCTTTGCTTAGTTTGTTACTAGATAGCGTTGTGTGTAAGTTGAGAGATAATTATTTATTTAATAAATTTAATTATCAATACAAATCAATAAAATTAAAGTATATGTTTTTAATGCCTAAAATACAGTTTTTAAATTGTTTGTCTGTCTGTTTGTATCGGCTAATCTCCTAAACGTATAGACCGATTTAAATGTATCTACACAGACGAAACCGTGGTTGGTTAGTTTGTTTGTTTGATTGTTGTTTAGTTTGTTTGTTAGCGCTGATCTCCAGAACTACTTGTTGTTGTCTGCACGTGTGGTCTAGCGGTCGCCTCGCCGCTCTCCACTGCACTGGTGTTGTGGGTTCGATCCCCACATGGGACAAATCTCTGTGTGATTCGCAAAGATTTGTTCTGAGACTGGGTGTGCATTGTGTGTGTGAAATATATGTTTGTAAACACCCTGCGACACAGGAGTTATTCCTAGTGCGGGAGTCGTTTTTTTTTAAAAAAGAAAAAAATCTTGATATTTCTTTTTTGGTTTGATAGGCTAACTTCAATAAAGGTTATTAGATATTTAACATTACGCTACACTACGGGAACAAAGCAGTAAGGTTGAACGTGGGTGAAAGCTCCCATGCTTAAATTTCAATTCATTTATTTATTTCAGACATAGTCCATACAATTAAAATCAGATTAAAACAAAAACATACACCTTAAAATAGTCATAAAATAATAATAACACAATACAGTTAAAATTGAAAATTAAATAGCAAGATTAGATTAAATTAAATTAGTAAAAAAGAATTTAAATTGTACATAATACTTAATATAAAGGATTCCAAGCGGTGGAAGTCGTGGGCGAAAGCTAGCAGGAACTTACTCTCTGTGTTCCCATACAATGATGATGAGTTTGACATTGACTTAATACACATTTTCATTACATTTGTCCATCCATACACATTACATCTAACTGGCGGTAGAGCTCTTGTGAATGAGCTCGAGGGCGGCAGCACCACCGTCCCACCTTTAACCTGCCGCCAAACTGGCTTCCATTACTGTGTTCCGGTTTGGTGGTGAGATCAAGCCCTGAAATTACTGGCACATGAGGCATAACACCGTAGTCCTCAGCTGCAGCGACGCATCTATAATCTGTTTTTGTGGATTGTTGATGTCCATGGGCTGTACTCTACTTACCATCAGGTGGACTACACGTTCGTTCGCTGTGGGCGTAGTATAAAAAAAAATTCAATACAACATGTACAATCAATGAAAGTAATTCTACTAGTTAATCATTAAAACCAAGACTCAAAAACGCAAAGCAAATATGTTCTTCTCAGAAATAGCATAACAAATTTAATTCCTAAGAAGTCCAATCTCTTTTAAATTTTAATTTACAAAACCACAGAACAGTTATACTTTCTAAACATAATATCATACTTAATTTGTTTTTCGCCTGTTACTTATTGGTACAAGTCAACATAATGTGTTATTTTTGTAACAACATCGGCAATATATTTCTGATGTAGAGAGGTACAATATAAATTAACTTGTTCCCATGCGCCATATTGGCTTCGACGCGTACGCAGCGAGAACAATGTTAAGAAGTTTGTACACTGGATTGTTTACGCCGCGTATGAAACCATCAACCAGCTAGCTTGATGTCCTCCATGTTGAGTTAAAAGTACAGCCTATGAATATGCACAATGGATTGCAGAATTGCTGTTTTATTGCACAAGAAATTTGTAAATACTTATTTGGTGAGACACAGGTCAAACTTGAATAAATCAATTTGGTTATACATTTTTACTAACTGCCTTAACAACATGCGCCTCTCATCGTGACGTCTCGGATTCAATCCCCGAGTCGTGAGTGAATTTTAATTTGTTAACTTTCCTCAAAGAAATTTTCAATGGCAGCACGAAGTTCGAATTGTGCCCGATGGATGGCGATATACTCACCCCCTATGCCATGGGACCTAAACATAACGATGAAATGTGGGTGTGAGTATTCCTCTGCCACAGCCTTCTGGGTAATATAGGCGTGAAGATGTTAAGTTAATTTCTATTAAATTCATTTTGTTTTAATTTTTATTAATTGTATTTTTTTTATTTAAATATGTTGACTACTGGATAATTACGGCTTAAAACTTTTATCAGCTGTCAATTTATTTGAAGTCATGCATCTAATACTAAATGTAAGTTATTTATGTTATCTAATAAACACGCAGTGTGCCGCTCGTACAGCGTACATTCTTCTTAACTCTTGCATTTAATTCCATATTTCGATTAATAGCAACACGCGGATACAACACAACCGCTATACAGTTTGTTATATTGAAGTTTTTAAATTATCTATGGGATTAATATTTTTATAGTTAGTATTTGTTTCAGGTTTGGTTGCGTCTTTGTGATAGCACTCAGTTGGCGGTGATGATAATAAATTGGCAATGAGGTAAGTGCGATGAAAATTTATAATTCGCCTAAAAAAAGGTATTGCACGATGTGTTCAAACAACCACTATACAAAAAAAAATTGTGATTGTTTTATTACGTGGTTAAGAGTCAGTGACTGGCCTAAGAGCCAATGGCCGCTCAACTTACGTCATTTTATAAAAGCTGAAAGATTTTCCGTCTGTGCGTCTAGTAGATGTTAAAACGATCACCATAATATAATATAACTAGCTGTTACCCGCGACTTCGTCCGCGTGGATGTCGTTTTATGAACAAAGAATGCTAAAGGTAACAATGTCAATATAACAATAGTAGGTACAACTCATGCACTTAAGGTGGGGTTATGCAGACTCCGCCGATTGTGAATGCGGTGTCAGTCCCCAAACGATGGGTCACCTTCTTACATGCCCCTTAAGTCCCACCACCTGTACCATAGACGACCTGTGGAGCGCCACCGATAATGCCGTTCTTGTAGCAAAGTTTTGGTCAAACAAAATTTTAATATTGAGCATTTCCATGTGTTTTCCATTGACACGCAAAGAAGAAGAAGAACCTATCTATTACCAAACCGACCAAAACAAATATACGAAAAAAACTCAAGGAAAATAATATTCAAACAAATCAAAACAGACAAATAGGAACAACTCATGTACAGATAGCGCGCGAGTTGAATGCAGTCGGGGTCTGAGGTATTTTTACTATGTCTGAGGTAAAGAGCGGGAGCATCTCCCCCGGCTATCCGCACGCCCCACCTCACGCGCCTGCAGTGTAGTGATGTGCCATCCTTGTCAACTATCGTACGTTTGCCGTGATAATGTGTTAATACTGAAGTTCACGTGTTATTTTTTATTTTAATAATGACTGATCAGAGTCCATCAAGTTCGTTACAAAAAAACGTAAAAAGGTTAAAAGAAGTTACGGAGCTGGCGGTTTCTCAGGTTACAGAGGAAGATTGGCGTGGCTTCGATGATCACGTCATAATTTTAGAAAAAAAATATTGGCAAAGAGATGGATTAATTGAAGATACCATACATCGATTCGTCATTGAGGTCAGCGACGGCGAGGATAGTGACACCGATTCAATCAAATCTACCATCTTCTGAATCTGATTAAATTTTTTTTTATTTCGTTTTGTGAAATGATTATTAAAAACGTGTGATAATTATGATATTGTTTTTTTTTCATCATGTTAACCTAGTGTAAAAAATAAAATTAAACTTATAACATTGTTTCAATTTATCGACATTCATTACTCATCGTGGTCATCAATAATTAAAATTAGGTCACAGCACTACCGCATTCCTAAGCTCTGCATTCAACTCGCGCGCTATCAGTAGGTACCTAATTCGAAACTACTTCAAATTTCGAAATAATAGAAATTGCGACACGTGCGTCCGAGACAGCCCGTAGAGTTTAGCGTAATGTTATTAATTTATTTCATATCAAAATTCACCCAGTTGTTTTTAAACTTAGCGCTTTCAAACAAACAAACTATCTCCCACGATTTCATCTGTGTGGTAGGTACATCAATAAAAAAACTCAATAACAGAAAATAAAATTCCTACCTACCTAAATAAACCTATTTCTGATAATAATTAATCTAAACTCAATAAATAAGCATAATCCCTATAAACTAATATCTATACGAATGTCATATCCTACCTAACAGTATTATAAAATAACCTACGGTCACTACGTACAATATCAAATATACTACCTATACCAATACTTTAAAATTAAAATCTATACAGTACGACTTATATAAAAAGAAACCTTTCGGTTTATCTTTATAAGTCGAACCGCAAATATAAGTTTGTCATAGGTCATTTATAACCTACGACAAACTTAACTTTGCGGTTAGGGAGCAAACCACAAAGTTAAGTTTGTATTTTATTGTATATTATTACCTACTACGACCTATTAGATTAAAAATACCCTATTAGGGAAAAAAGGAAATAAAAGCAAATCGGATTTTTTTAAAGTAAAGGAAACTATCTAACCTACTTATTTATAACTATAAACTAAAAGAAATATCAAGTATGAACAAAATGAACAAAATAAATTTACAGGACCTAATTAATAAAAAACACTTAAAAAGTTATACGAAACAATAAAATAATTTTACTGGATCGAAAAATGTAATTCTCTATAGCGCAAATTTGTCTAATCGCATGCGTCCGACAACGATGCCTGCCGCAGATGCCGCCACACTTCGGCGAATGTACGCGACTACGACCGACGGCAGCGGTGGCGATGCAGAGCATTCGACAAAAGGAATTTAAACTTCAAAAGCGAATGATTTCTTATCAAGTACTAAAATATAAAGTTTCATGGTTTTATCTTTTAAAATTAAGAAATCCCATACAAACTTTCAACCTCTATTTCAACCTCTTCATCCCTTTTTTTTTTTTTAAAAAGTAGCCTATGTTCTGTCTCAGGGTCTAAAGATTGTCTGTACCAAATTTCATCAAAATCGGTCGCGAGGTTTAAGCGGGAAAGCGTAACAGACAGACAGACAGACAGACAGACAGAGTTACTTTCGCATTTATAATATTAGTTGGGATATTCCATAATATATGGAATGTAAATCATGGTTGCTCGAAGTTAGCTGTATATATCTTAATCTCAAAAACATATTTCCTGTTTTTCTTTTCTGTATTGTAAAATATCTTAGTTGAGTGGTGCTTAAGTGACCTAAATTTGATCCAAGTGCTTGTTAATGTTTGTGCCGGCAAAACAGAAACTGCATTTACCTACAAGTTTAATAAGATGAGGTCTTTTTGAGGTGTCAATAAAGTATGATCTCTAAAATATAGGTAGCCCTCTGTGTTAATACTCTATCAATCGACATTTAAACAATCAGCACCTATGACGTCATTGTCGCTTTCCTAACACAATCAATAACACAACAGTAACAGTAAGATTTCCATTAAGTCCTACAGCAGTGTTGTGCGGAACGAAATGCCAAAGCGCTCTGTATCTCACCACTGATCTAAGGCAGCGCTCCAATTCGTGATTTTTGAAATAGGAATAAAGTTGAGTTTATTGTTAATAACTTTAAAAAAATAGAATAGTGATTCCAAAAAGTTTTGATGTTATTTTAATATTCGTTAAATGAGGTTCCTTCATTGTGAATTGAGGTGTAGTATAGTTAATTCACCTAGGTTAAATATGGTTCATTCTGCGACTGAATCGTTATTAATTTCGTCTTTTATGTGATCTTTTAACTATAATTATACGTATATTACTATGCATAAGTTTGCATACAATATACAAACACAATAATTGGGCTTTTCATACTGACATTAGGTATACGGTTACGTTCATTATTAAATAAATTCGAAAAACATTATAGTCAAAACATTACATCGCTAGCACAGCTAATAAAGAGAAATGGCAATTTAATGAAGACAATATAAATCAAGCACGCCCAAATTAAGTTCTCTAAACGGCCATTAAAGTACAATATATCACCGCCCAAATACGACCGTTGTAAGCGCACCTCTATAGTCAAATCAAGCCACCGGTACCTATCCATAAAAAAATGTATTAACCTCTTGTACGCGTATGGTCCAAATCAAAGGTCATATCATTATAATTTGTTGGCTACGTGACCAGGCAAAATGGTCGACTATCTCGGCCAGTAATTCGAAATTTCTATTCTCTTGTCGTAATAAAATCATGCGCGCACGCATGGCGGCGTTCTAAATTTAAATTGTTTTTGTTTTTTAGAGTTTAGTTGTGTATGTGACCAGCTGTTAGTAGTATTAAAAATAATAAATAATATGTATATTCTATTTGTTAATAGATTCATTGAGAGTTATTTATAGTAAGTTGGGTGATCCACATAATTTCGTTTGTTTGTTTAGTACCTAATAAACTCTAAATCTACTAAACGGATCTTGATGAAAATTTGTGTGAAGATAGTTCAAGGTCTAATAATATTGACTTACTTTTAATAGACGTGGGCGTAGCCGCGCTGGGGAGTTAGTTATTTATAAAATATCATTGATTGATAACGAACCTGCTTATCTAACTCAAAAAAGCAAGGTTTAAGTAATAATATACCTAATGACTAAGTTTAAGAGAATCACCTAGACTCTCAATCAAAGTCATGTAGACATTTTCAACTTCGCGAAATAAAATTGGTTACCCATCGACAAATCAACCGTGACATGATTGCTTCACCTTGATCGTTTATCGACAAGTATGGGCAACTGTTAACTGCTGCATTTTGACAGCTTATTATGACACTGTCATGTGAAATGACATTTTAATTTCAACATGCTGACATTTTGATATCAATCAGATAATCAGCTGTAGACATCTTGAGCTTCATACACATCTATAGTCATAATAGTCATGGCATTGTGTGTGCGTGACCGAATTTATTGATATTTCCAAGATATCTCTTGTGACATAATTTGAAGGGCACAATATCCTTACTGAAGCCTATTAGGATTGGAGCATTCAAATCAAAACATTTATTTCCATGGATTCCAAGGGGCGCTTGAACACGTCAAAACAAAAATCAAAATATAAAAAATATAAAATTAAAATAAAACTTAGCTAATGAAACTATAATACTTTAACACCGGAGCTTAGATTGACTTTAAATCAACTTAAGAGATTTGAATTAAAATCAATCCAAGTACCAGCTCCGATGGGTATTGCATCATGAGAAGAGCTAGTGAGAAACTCATGTGCGCCATCTTTTCAAATAATTCATACAATATTTGTTTGTTTTTCTGTCAATAATTCTATGTGTAAGTTATAGCAACCAAAACAACATTATGGCTAAAGATGGTTATAAAGAGAAAATAAACTTAAATATCGCAATGGAATTAAATTTATACTGATAAATAAATCCATAGTATATAAGGTTGCAATATCTTACACTTCAAGCAGAAAACAAAGGAGTAAAAGCAATGTGTGTATACTACTGTATACATAAGGGTTCCAGAACAGACAAAGAAAATAATTATATATAATTATGCTAATAAATCTTCATGGTGAGTTATGGTCCTAAAATGACTGGCACATGAGGCAGCCCCTTCTTCTTCGTCGTGTCGATGGCGGAGTCAAATTTTATTGGTCCAATAAGTAGAAACTGTTAGGGCGCTCTAGTCGGTTTTCATGAACGCCTCTCTTGTGCAGGTAGTAGGGCATTTTAGACTGTCAGCAAGGTGGTCAAGGTTTTGACTTGCCATCGTGGTGAAAGGATTAGCCAATTCGCTTTTAAGAACTCGCGAATTGCCCAGGGTGCGCCGGACGTAGGGAATTATTGTGTACGTCACTCGGGGAGGCTCCTTTCATGCACCCCCTATATACATATAGCCCCTATCTTTACGGTCGTTTTATTTCACACTGCTTTATTAGGCAAGTTAAATCTAAAGATATAAAATCGTAACCACAGCCTCATTTCACATGTGAACGAGCCCTACATAAGTTTTATCACTCCAATCTCAGTTCAAACTTCTAATTAGTAAAGCGATAGCAATTTGCAGTGTGTTGCGACACAAACATACGAACACACAAATGTCAGACCTGCAGACTAACACTACTTGGTAATTAATCGCCTTGGTTCAGTTCTAACAATGGATAGATTAGCTATTGAGCAAATTGATTACAATGTGTTTGTTTCTCTGTGGTAGGGCGCTGTAAACTGCCCTACCGGGCGATGAAAATAAGATGATGAATGAATAACGAAAATAATATTAACGATAAAAATATAATTATTTATAGTCTGGTGGTAAAGGAAATCTACTTACCAGCAAAACAGCCCGAAGTACCTTTCCGAGGGCAGGATCCTCCGAAGCTGGTTTCTTGCGACTTGCGGTCTAATTTTTTATTTCACAAAAAAGCGGGTGAAGATAAATGGTATAGCGGAAGCGTATGGATGATGAATCAAAGAAGAATGAGAAAAATTTTAATAATATTTGACACAATGTCACTAAACTTCAATAATTTTGAATTTTGATTTTTTATGGCGTTATGGTCTAGCAGCCAGGAAACTGCACCTCTTTCGGCAACACTCGAGCTATAAAACCTAAGAGCAGAAATCCAAGCCACCAGACTACGATAAAATAAATTATATTTTAAATAAAAATAATAGAATAATAAGTATATATAATGAGTAGAGTTGCGTAACCACTGTGATATATTTGCACTTTGGGTGATACATTTCTTTGCATTTGCTAACCGACTTAAGAAAAAGAAGGAGGTTCTCAAATCGTTCGCCTGGAGCGATTAGAGAAATTACTTTTTGTCTAAAAGATATACTTGTCACGATCTGATGATGGAATCCTAGAGAAATCAAAAGAAACCCTAAAATTTTAAAAACTTCTATATTGTTTTTCGTATATTACCTATAGCTACTCGGATATTTGTATTTATCAGTCGGCATTTAATGATACTGAAATATTGCTGTAAGGTATAACTTCTCAACGGTTGGGAGTACGGGGATATCTCTTTAAATATAGTCATCAGTATAATGTCATTTATTTCTTTCAAGCTATACACAGAGGAGGCGAATCGTTGAATATTATTTAAGTATTTCTAACTTTTTAGTGTATTTTTTGTAACTAAAGTCGGTAAAATTATTATAAAGATGGCTTCCGCACACAGCTCTGTCTACTAAATATTATCTACTGCCACGTTTCCATTTTTATCAGACATGTTTAATCGCTTTTAATTGAAATGAAAACCCTCTTCCCCTTCTTTCTGTTAGCAGATTAATCTGATATTTGTACATACCAATATGTGACAATAATTGAAATTAAATGTATTGAATTGTTTTGTCTTCAGAATTAAAGGTATTATATAATTTGAAAAGTATTCCTCAAATCTTACAGGAACACAGATTATTATGTTACGGGAAACTAAATGTCTAGATAAAAGGTTTCATGACCTTGTTTTCAAAAGCTCTGCTCTCTTATAATTGTTTGCTTTCCCCCATATGAAACAATAAAACACTGCAGCCCGTAGCGAGCGCATTGCGGTGAGCTGTCCATGTCTCGGAGTAAAGGCAGAGATCGCCCAAACATGCTTGCTACGCTATAGTATATGGAAAATATTTACGTTAAAACTAATATTTATGGTATTTGTGGATATGGAAACAGAAATAAAAAAGGCATTCTATCAGGCTAAAAATTTACAAGTGCATACTCCTGATACAGGTAAGGAGAATTTGACCCTTATCACATAGGTCCTAACAGGTGAAATGTAGGTGTTATACACCTCTGTAACACCTCCTTTTGTAATATAGGCATGATGTTATGTTATGTATGTTACAAACGACGAAACCATCAGTTTTTTCCATACATTACACACGCTTTGCGGAAATTATCTAAAACTGAAATTTGTGTAAAGAAAAACCAGAAACTAACTGTCAATGTCAGTTTTTCATAAACCTAAAAAACTCGTACAGAAATCCCTTGTCACAAATTAGTTCCATCTCTAATCTTTTGTCTACACTTTGGATCACCTAAAAGTTGAATATTCAAGTTGCTACATAAACCGTTAAAAATTTATATTTGTGTTTCCATGTATAATAAGTATGTATTTACAAAAGAAAAGTATAATGTCTTATCAGTTATTTTAGTACCCATACTACAAGCTCTTCTTAGTTTGGGACTAGATGGCGTTGTGTGTAAGTTAAGAGATATTATTTTTTTTCATAATTATATCATAAAAGTATCTCCAATCTTTTTAAAAAAAATTAGACAACGGGTCTAAATCGCGTAATTATGATAAAGGTAAATAAATAAATACATATATGCTTATTTACCTTTATAATAATTACGCGATTTAGACCCGTTGTCTAATTTAAAAAAAAAAGAAAAAGAAAATTTCTCATTTTGCAAAAGTTTAAAAACATAATATATCTCCAATCTTGCCATATACTACAATCTCTATGCATGGCCATTGAAATAATCTATAAAATTGTCATGCACACACCGCTCGCAGATAAATAATAGGGATCAGATAACTTGTGTCGCACAATAATAACATATTATTGGAGTAATTCTTCGTTCCGTGTGCCATTACCCGCAGTAATGTTGGAAGAGGGCGCTGGTGACCGCGTTGCAGTATACGTATTATTTAGATAAGTTCCATGTCGATTGTCTTAGGGAAACGATTGGGAATTTTGCCTTTCTAATTTGTATTGTCCGGTGTGTAGTTATTGACCATTTATGGTTTATGTTTGGTTATTTAGCGTGCAATATTTATACATGAATTACCTTTTTTAAAATGATGTCTCAATTCATACAAAACTCTTTAAATGACAGGCAATTGGCAAACAAATTTGACTCATGTCATAGTAAAAATAGATAAGTAGGCCAACTCCCGGCGTTTAGGAGCGCACGATACCTAAACTTGCTCGAGGCGCAGGGTTGTCACTTGTCAGATTGATATTTTAAATTACCTGTACTGAAATTATTTTTTTAATTATAAAAAAACGTTTTTTTACAAAACAAAGCATTTATTTATGTCAAGTCAAAGTCAAATCATTTATTTCCATGGGCCCCAAAGGGCGCTGAACACGTCAAAACAAACATCAACGTTCAAATAAATAAAATTAAAATAAAACTTAAGCTAATTAAATTATAATATTAATTGCAAAAAAATGATTTGAATCACCGGAGCTTAGATTGATTTCAATTCAACTTTGAGGTTTGAATTAAAATCAATCCATTACCAGCTCCGATGGGTAATTGCATCATGAGAAGAGCTGGTGAGAAATGTGTAAGTTATAGCAACCAAAATAACGTTAAAACCTTAAAGAACGTTAATTCTGGGTTTGAAATAGTGTCGTTTGAACAACCATAAACTTCACAATAATATCTTTTGACTCGCGAAGACATTTTGCAGTGCAGCGCGTAACCGTACCTAATTTTTTAAACAAACACCGACCGCTCACAGTAATGACACGGCCCGCACTACCGGTGACCGAGTGAGTGACCGAGCGGCGTAGTGTGCGTGCGTACGTACATGAACCCGGGGCGTGGCAAGCGCTACGCATACATACAAACGACGCGATGTACCTTTGTTCGAAGATAACATACTTATCTATTTTTGCTATGCTCATGTCCCATTTGACACTTATTTCGTTTGAAATTGTCAAAGTTGATAAGGTTGACATGGTGTTGATAGTACAAACGGATAGCCTTACGTGTTTTGAAATGCTTATAAAAAATTAAGAAATAGAAATATTCTTTATTTGTAGATGTAGGTATTATTTTACAAAAGGTCTTATAATAAATTATGTTTGCTACATTTTACCAAAAAGGTATACAAATCATGTTTAACTTAACATACTAAACAATATCTTACAACTAATATAAAAACATATTATATTATAATAAGGTGGATCATGAATATGCTTTGTTGATAATACGTATAGGAATTTATACCTTTGTTAATTTATTTTATGTCTGAGATATTTTTCCCGAATCAGTGCATACTGGGCATGAAATCGCTATTAATTTGTTATTGAAGAAAAAGTCATAAGTATTTATGATAACTATGATCAAAAATAGTCATATAGTTATTTACATCACGATTCACTACGCTCACTCGCTGCGCTGCGATTCTACTATAGAATCTTTTACTTATTCGGGACTCAAAATTAGCGCTCGAATATAATACGAACTTTGCTCTCTTTTAGCACAAATAACTACATAATTATTATTAATGTTTAAAAAATGTACTCTTCATATTACTCCACTCCGTAACACGTGGCATAACGGCAATGAATCTACAATCCAAACATCATTACCAGCTAATGTTCTCGTTCCCATCGGAGTAATGTACGAAAATAGCGATCAAATTAGCCCACCCCTATTTGATCGGCAAACACTACTATAGGCTGGGTGTACATTGGCGACAAACGCCTCCGATTAAGAAAATTTGGAGATATCGATACATCGATTGGGAATTATTTGAATTAAGAAATGTTTTATTTTGTGAACTTGAAAAATATTTCACCACTAAAATAAAGAAAGAAACATATTGATTTTGTGAAAATGAAAAGCAAACAAAACTTAAAATTGTAGGAATAAAAATACTAAACAATACCATTTATGTGTCATGTTGTGTTCGTATTGTGTCTACTTTATTTTAATTGCGCCAGTCGATTGAGGTTACATAGAGAGATAATATTGTTATAAATATTTCAACCAAATATTTGTGAAAATCAGGCAATTAAATTGTCAAATTTTATAATAATATTAGACTAGTATACAATTGATTTCAAATGCTTTTTCAACTTCTATTTGCAACTTAAGAAGCGTCACCTAAAAACGTTTTCTGTACCGAATCAGTAAAAACACATGTAGCATCAACATTATACGAAATAAAATGTATCCAAATGGAGGTCGAACCTATTTCCACATATTCAACTATAAAAGCGATATCCAAAATCTCGGCAATAACTCAACGTTGTCGCGCATACCCGCGGCGTTTTGTAGTGTTGTTGCGCGACGCGACAACGCGACAATTTGTCGACAGATAGCGCGACATGCGTTATTATTTACACAACTTAGTCGTGGATTTATGACTAGATTGTGGGCAGTTTGCGGGGTAAAAGATCTTTTTAGTAGTGCGGGTGTTATTTGGACTAGAAATGTGTGTGACTAGAAACACATGCAGTGTTTTATAAAACTACTTTTATCATTTTCGAGCCTTTGCCCAATTAAACTGTAGTCGTTTTCTAATCAATCGAAGGACGAATTACATGGAGGACTGCCATCGGACCTTCACAACCTAGTTGCCTCTGACTACCTATAACGCCTGCCATAGATCTTCAAATGGCAATTGTGACCGACACAGCGACGACCTATCGTGCTCCCCGAAGCACTGAAGAAAGCTTGCGATGTAACGATGGTCACCCATCCTAAGGCCAACCGTGGCTAGTAATGCTTAAGCTGCAGATCGATCGGTCCACACTGCTTTGACTGAGCCACGTTCTTTTCTACAGAAAATAGCATAAAATAAACATACTACTTGAATTTTAGACAAAAAAAATCAATGTTTCAACTAACCTAAAAATAAGTTACTTAAAAGCTAAAGTAAATTACTATGAACAAACCTAATCTAAAAGACCGCTGTCAGTGGGCAACGTGCCCAAAATGCTGGCAGCATTACCACGTTGTATGGCAATGCTTAACTTCTGGCCGAAATAAATACCAGCATTCTGAGACCGTGTGGCCTCAAACAGGCGGCTCGAAATCTGTTTGTACAGAATTATATATTATTAGTCTTACATATTTATAGTAAAACTACACCAGTAGGAGGCACCAATCCATCTCCAGTTTCTGACAAGCAATTAATGAAAGTCTAATACTTTTAAAAACAAAACAAGAGTTAATAGCCACGTATCGTGAGATTCCCACGTGTAAAAAAACCACTTATGAGATAGATGGTCATTAATTTGTCCTGTATCTGAGACAATGGAGCTAAGAGCTGTGCATCCTAACTGATTGTGTGTAACGGGGTTTAGCTATAGGGTGTTGTTATAAATATTTTTTAAATTCTTATTATAAACATACCTAATCAAAATAATGACCAACTCCGATCCTTGTATGTTGAGCCACCACAAAAATATTGATTCACCTATGTTTATTTGTTTTGGTTCTTTCTCACGTCATACTGTTACGGCAACTTACTAACAAAAAATTGCACTTCGTTGAATCGTGATCTTCTTGATCGGCAGCTATAAAAAAAATTGGAGTCAGTAAAACGGAATTAAATTAACTGTAAGTTTAAAATGTTACATAATTGTATGTAAATTGACAACCATTATATGCTATAAATTTAACAAAACTTGAACAATATTTTTAACTGTTTTGTGGGTGTTACAGTCCAAGAATACACTACTTAAAAAAATGTATTATGATACTGAAAAAAATACCACATCATGTTAGTTTAAGCTAGTTCATTAACCTTCAGTCGTTAAAACATGACACACTAAACACCAGCCTGTATCACCTCATCCGTAGATATGATCTAAAGCCGTCTTGTCACTCGTCACCGCGCTGCGCCACCGGACAATAATTATTGATGCTGTATCTGAGTCGTGAACGGGGGCATTAATAGCGCTTATTTTTTTAATAAACGGTTATAGAAGAGTTTGTATATGAGCTTCTGCAAGCAGCTCTGCTAACGTGGTCAATTAAAAAGTGGTTTACAGCCAGAATGCATATGGCACCAATGACCAATCTTTTACGAAATACCACAAGATATAAAGATAAGTACATACAATTATATAGAAATATTACAAAAAAGATGTACCTAACTGAAGAAAGTGTGTAATAATTTACATTGCGTGTAGGTAAGAAATATAAACGTTATCAATTGATTTTCTGTACACTTAATTGTTAAAATGTGGAATGATTGATAGTAATTATAGTATTATTATAAAGGTGTAATAATAATTAATGAATACCTAGATATATTAGGTTAAAAGTTATATTTAATATATGTAGAAAAGATATATTTATGTAAATGCCGACAAACTGCTATGCAGTTTAGCGAAATAATTGTAAGTTATAATGACATGTTTTATGAATTAATATTTCTTTTCATTTTATTTACTTTACCAGAAATCTGAAAATCTATTGTACTAAATATGTTTTTCAACCCATTTTGTGTGAATTATTTAGAATGTTCAATTCGAATGAAAAAAGTGAATTTAAGTCTACGTTTTAAAATTGATCGTTAAACCTAGGATTTGGAATCTGATTTTGAACAAACAGGGTTCAGGTTTCTGGTTTATTAAACTAAAGTTGATTTTGTTCATTTCAGTCATAAACTACATTAGGCAACTTTATCAGAAATTTTCCTGAAGTTTTTGCATGAAAGAGTAACAAATCTTCACACGTCCAGACATCCTCACAAGCGATTCTAAAATCATACTTAAGACAGCGAAACTCTATATAAGCTTTTAAATAAAAAACATCACAAAACACCAAATTAGTCAAGTAAAAAAGGCAGTTAATCGATTTCATCTTTTGTCTAAAAGTATATTATTTTTTGCCATGTTACAGTTTCATGGCGAATTAAAGACCAACTACGCACTGTCAACTAGTCGTCCAGCAACTCAAAATACATAAGCAACTGGGGCTGGGCACTAGCCGCGCGACGAACAACTACAGTATACTGGAATACTGTCATTTAAGTAGTCTCCGGCCATAGGGACCTAGACAAACAGCAGTGGCAATGCAGCGTTTGTAAGAATTGATATCGCAATGCTGGATGCAAGCAGGTGATAGGTCATTGAGCAGCATGTGAGGGAGCGGGAGTAAAATCCCTCGCCCGCACCCAGTGTTGCGTTATCTATTCGAAGTAAATCTTTTAGATTGCCTTTAGATTTTAAAATCTGCGTTTGTCTACAAGGGCTGGTTGCCTATGCTTATGTCACCAAGAGACGGAGTTGCCGGGCGACTTGTCGACAGTGTGAAATGGGTCAAAATTACAGTCATGTTAGATTGCCTACCAGCCTTCTAAGTATTTTGTTTTATTTTACAATTAAACGAAATCATCAACTAACTTTTTGTTGCCAAGAAAAAAAGTTACTTCGAGCATTCACCCGGAACTTTAAAACAAAGGATAATGATTATCGTGTTTTGGATGAAATATCTATGATCAATTATTAGCTTATGTCCGTAGGTTAAAAAAAAGCAGTATATTGATGTCGCTTTCTGCACTTTTAACTACATATATCCATACGATTAATTAAGGGTAGACTCCCGAGCGCCGTGTTTTCATACTAAGGTAATATTGTCTTACCTTTATTAAGATTAAGTTTTTATCTATTTTTATGGACAAATCATATCCAAAGCAATAAAATGCACGTTTATTCGTGGCCATTTTGTCAAAATCGGACTTGTTACTTTATGAAGAATAATGTACGTCAAACAAAGCGCACCTATCCCATGAACATCTACTTCAACTATGTATAACTATATTATGCCTTCCATGCTAGTTATTTCACGTCCTTATGTCACTTCCAAACCGGAGATAGGATAAGCTAGTGCAAGCTAAGCTAGTACAAGCTAGCTGGGTGTGTGAAATGTATAATTGTGAACACACCCGCGTCACAGAAGATATTTCTAGTGCGGACGTCGTTTTTTAAAAAGCTAAGCTTCAAGTTATTATGTAGTACTTTTTACTTAGGACTCCTTCACAAAACCTCTCTCCTGTTAACTAAATCAGTATAACTAAACGTGTAAGACAAACATTGACTTAAGTAGGCGATGAAAGCTTCCACACTATCGCACCAAATAAGTTCTATTTATAAATAAACAGTTCATAGATAAAACCTTTTAAGTTAGAGATAAGTGAGTGTTGATCGATGGTGGGAAAGACGGTGACAGTAAGTTACGTTTAAGTTACTCTTAAGTTGGGCAGTTGATAGGTGCGTCGAATGCGCATGAGTTAGATAGGATCTGTAGAGCGAGAGATTGGTTTTGATACTTTTCATGTTTTTGTTGTTTGTAGTTTAGTATTGAGGAGCGAATGGATGACCAATAATTTAAAAAAAAAGTTGCGTTAATTAGTTGAGTTCCTCAACACTGTAACAAAAAGGGATTCGTTTAAAATAAGTATTTTCTTGTAAAAACTAACGAATTGCATTCTGTTTCTGATTCTGGACAAACAACTTTGACAAGACAAACAATGCATTAAATGAAATTATACTATTATTTCGAACGCTCTGTAATTTAAATCTACTTTTAACAGTGTCTCAATTTCTAGTTTGAATTAATTTGGTAGTTTAAAATATTCTAGAAAACTTTTTTAAAAATAATTTTAACGTGTTTTAATTCTTACAATAAAAGTTTTTATAACGTATACTATTTTTTTAATTGTTTATGCCGATAATAATAACAGTATCAAGAAAATCCACCTCTCTACATAGACATACTCTCCCATACATTAAAGGTCTCTCATACATTATAATAATCCACACAATCAAATTTCTCATAATAACGTCATTAGAATTAGAGCGCCGTTTCATCGTGTGCGGTCTTAAGTAACTACACACAGTAATGTGAGGGGTGTGGTCCAAGTTATGAAGTAAAGTAGAGAGAGAAATTTCGATATAACGAAGGATATAATAAACATGTAATAAACCAAGGCATAAAACGATTTAACCGAAAGTTTAAAAATGGAATAGAAAATAACACTTTCGAAGAATATAAGCATATAAGTTCTTATTTTTAACTAGCTATTGCCCGATGTCGTCCACGTGGAATTCATTAAAGATATTTTTATCCTATTTCCTTTAAAATTGAGGCACTTTCCTCATACACTTTCAATCCCAAATTTGCATTCTTGAGGAGTGGAATCGTCTAAAATGTATATTGTTACATTACGTTATGACGTATTATAAAAAATCTGTGTGGAAAATCTGTGTGAAATATTTCGTGCAATTAAATATCCTTCATAATTAACTAACTTACCATATAAACTTTCAGCCTCTTATTCACCTCTTTGGAAAGTGATATTTTTCCTAAAAAACAAAATTACAGTTTATTTCACTGTCTTCAATGTTGACGAACCTTACACCTTCTAATTTACTCCCTTAGGGGGTAAACGCATCCCATAATCGCTCTGATTATTTATTTAACTTTCTATGCAAAAACCATAAAAA
Source organism: Hypena proboscidalis (assembly GCA_905147285.1). Classification (NCBI taxonomy): domain Eukaryota; kingdom Metazoa; phylum Arthropoda; class Insecta; order Lepidoptera; family Erebidae; genus Hypena; species Hypena proboscidalis. The sequence goes on from LR990143.1 coordinate 6,394,283, forward strand.
TAGTACCTTTTAGATTAAACCGCTAAAGTTTCTTACTTATTCTACCCAAAGCTCACCAAAAAGTCACGAAAGTGGAACGTGTGTGGAGGCTTTAACGACATCTTATTAACGTAAGGCAAAGGTTAGGGGTCGCCATTGTACGGTAGAAGCTCGTGCCGGGACCCCTGAGGAGAATATTCTATTGGTTCATTTGGAAACTGCGTATAAGTAGTTCTTATTTGTTTGGGACGTTTTCAGACTTTTGTGTGAACATTTTTAGTGACAACCTCCAACTCGCTTTATTCAGTGTTTAATCCAGTTTTATTTCTTATTGAATGTTTTGTGAGTAAACTAGGGTTAATTTCTTGTCTAATTAGATGCACGTTTCAGCTGCAGATGATTTGACATATCTAGTATGATTAAGCAAGAGGTTACTTTTGTGGCATTAACCTAACGATAGTTATGTTAATAGTCTTCGATAAATTGAGACCGTTAAAGAACACAAACTATAAGCCACCCAGGCTTACAGTTTTTTTATTTTTTTTCCTAGACACTGAGGAGTTTTCATACGATTAATGACTATTTATAGCTAACTAATAATAATTACGATATGAGAATTGATAAGCTTTAATTTACTATGAAGTAATCACAACCTAGCCCCTCGCTCATACTGATACTCATAAAAATATTCCCATCACATTCTCACAAACCACAACACTTCCGCAATACCTCTAACGTGACATTAACCCGATCTGTCACCAAATAAACAGCCTTCTTCCCCTCCATATCTACGCCAAAATAAATAAACCCTTTGCCACATAAAATGAACTCGATTTTCCTCCGTCCCGGCGAATTTTCCGCCGTACGGGGTGTCCCGGCCTATACGTGTGTTTCGTAGGGGACGTACACGTTATATGGGTTGTCGTATGAATGCAACAGGTGGCAGCCCGTAGGGTTAAACGGTGTTTGTATGTGATGGGTAAAAGGCTCTACTTTTTCTTGTGTTATTTTGCTAACTTTTAGAATGATGTAATTTTAAAATTTGTGTCTATAAATTTGGAGTCTTGCTTAGGTATATGTTTAATACAACTTACTTGTAAACTAGATACCATAAAGACACATGTCATGTTTACGAAAATTCCATTGTGCTGGCTTTCTGAGATAGTGTACCTACTCTAAATATAGTATAAATTAAGATGTCTTCATAATTTTAATGGTCACGATTATAAATTTTCAGTTAGAATTAGCTCTTGCAAAAAGACAATTATGATACCTATATTGCAGAATACAGTATAATGTGCATTTTCCTTGTCCAGGTATAGTCCGATGGGCTTAAGAAAGTCGGACGCAGAGCCTATAGTTTTTCAGATGTTGCAAAGCATAGCTTTTTCTTGGCATAAAACCCAAAATAACTTAATTATACGCAAAAAACCCAAGGTGATTTTTTTTAGAGAAAACATACTACAATAATCTAAAACAAAATGAAATAACTCTTAAAATTATTTCTCTGTATGCCACCAGATATCTTAAGTGCACATTAAAAAAATATTCTTTAAACATAAACGAAAAATAATCAAGTAGAGCCACATCTAAAAACAAAAATGCGTTCGCACTACACGGAAAATGTTTTCTCATATGTCGGGAAATTCCGCAGTCAACGTGTAAGGGCCCATGGCAGGCAATTTATGTCGTACTTTTGTTTTACGGTCCTCGCACTGAATAAAATTTATTCAGAGCTTTTGCAAGCGTGATACCGCAGCTTTTATGAAGACATGTGGCCGTGGTGGAGTAGGGTTAAGCGAGTATGTAGGTGCACCTTTATTTTTTATTTGGTGGGATTTTTATGCTCGGGGTAATGTTTGGTGGCGTTTCTTTATGAGGTGGTGTTTTAAGGATGTGTGACATGAGAGGTTTTTTGTGGGATAATGTGCAACTTTTATTATACTGTTGTATAATATTGTGAATTCTAATTGCAATATCGCGAGAAATTTTCTCCCACGCACGATAAAGTTGTAGAATGAGCTCCCTGCCAAGGTTTTTCCAAGAAAATACAGCATGGGGTTCTTTAAAAAGAGTGCAAATAGGTTTGTAAAGGGTCGGCAACGCACGCGTGATGCCTTTGGCGTTGTAAGTGTCCATAGGCTACGGTAACTGCTTACCATCAGGCGGGCCGTATGCTTGTTTGCCACCTCGTTGGCCACCAATAATAAAAAATAAAAAAACATCGTTGATTGAGAACATTTAGATGCTGCGAGATTTGAGGCATGTAATATTTGCTTAACCTGGCAACTTATAGTAGTAAGTGCACTACTGTATGATAGAAAATGTGATAGTTACATGACCAAATCCTTAATAATATCCTTACCAATATTATAAATCAAAAAATTACTCTGTCTGTCTTGTTCTGTCTTTTGTTGCACATTTACGGCTAAGCTACTGAACAGATCTAGATAAAAATTGGTATGGAGTTAGTTAAAGACTTCAAAAATGGCATAAGTTACTTTTTATTGATATACAATAGTTATGTAATGTGCATAAAAGTTTTTAACAAAATACCCAGGCACTTCAGAGAACTACCCCTCGTGAAAATGAGAAGGGTTTTAAAGCCATGGTTGGTGAACCATTGCTTTTACACTATTAATGAGTTTTTCGACGTTAGATTTTAATTGTGTTTTTTTAATTGTGTGTTCTATGTTGTGTGTAATTGTTTTTATTTTTATTTTACTGTTTCTGTACTTGTACCCTAATATTTGCATGCCAGATCTGGTGAATTGTGTAGAACTTTTATAAATGTATATAACACCTAAGTCGTACCACTTTTCTTGCGAATAAACAACTTTGACTTTGACTTTGACTACATGCACCACGCAGGTGTAGCCATGCGCAGAAGCTAGTACTACATAAAAATATAACTCACTCAATAAAGAAAGAAAGATCTAACTATTAACGCAAAAAATATCTTATAGAAAAAAAAGGAAATTGAACAACAGATATTAAAGTCTCGTAGAATTCCAAAACCCCGTAACCTCTTCCAGAAAATCACTTGTCAATTCACTTAACACGCTGCGAGCCACGAGCGTGCCGTTTACGGTAATGCGTGATAATGCGAGGGTGCCGCGGTGATAACGTTATACCCTCGGGAATTGTGTTATACTTAGTTTCAGCTGAGAAACTTCGTATGAGTTATTAATTAAGGATTTTCGCTAAAATGTCTTCTAATCGTGAAAAAATTGACTTATTAGAAGCGTATTTTGAAAGAACCCTGCAATTCCAGGTTTTTCAAAAGATTTGTAATAACCTTTCTTGTTGGCACATGCCGCAACGGATACTTATTGCGGTACCACACTAATGCAGCTCCCGCATTTCGATTATTGACAAAATACGCTTCTAATAAGTCAATTTTTTCACGATTAGAAGACATTTTAGCGAAAATCCTTAATTAATAACTCATACGAAGTTTCTCAGCTGAAACTAAGTATAACACACAGATTTTCGAATCAAATTCGAAATTTGAGGGTAAAAATTCTTTTTATTTACTTTACAGTCAATTCTACCCACTTCCATTTCTGTTGCCGAAATGTATGGGAAACGTTTTTGGCGATTTCTGTCTTTTCTAGTACTGAAAGCTAAAATGGTCCCATCGAGTTTTTTGATCCCCACATGAAATAAAATCGATTGGCATAAAAAAAAAAAAATTGAACTTTTTGCATTTTTATTGCTAACTGTAAGTTTTTTACAAAATCTGTGAATGCAGTTCAAAATGTCCCAAAAAGTTAGGGAAGGTCTTTTAAGAACGTTTTGCTGTAACTGCAACGGTTAAGGTACTTGCCCTTACTGTCCCGTTTCAAAAATACACCCTGCATTTGTTATACTAAATATTTTAATTTGTTACTATAATATAATATGTTAGTTTTAATGTCACTTTTTTATTTTTAAACAATGTAAGACAATTTTTGATACATTTACATATATTGTCTCCACGCAAAAGAAGCTGAGGATGAAAGAAAGTTGATCTAATGACATTTTGAAGCGTTCTGGATATAGGTATTCAAGATTGGTAATCAGGTGCACTGAAGAAACCTCATACAAAAAATCAATTGTCAATTCACTTAACACGCTGCGAGCCACGAGCGTGCCGTTTACCGTAATGCGTGATAATGCTAGGGTGCTGCGGTGATAACGTTATACCCTCGGGAATTGTGTGATGTGTGTAATAGAATGTTTAATATGCTATCATATTGTAGCTGTTTTGTCTAAGATATTTGTGCTGATAAATATTGTATTTTATTCCTTTGTGTAAGTTGTTACGCCACTAAATCATTTGTTATAAACAGTGCATGACTACTTTTGATAGATATATACATATTATATGTTTATAGTCATTACGCAAGAGAAACTGAGGATGAAAGTTGATCTAATGATATTTTGAAGCCTTCTGGATATAGGTATTGAAGATTGGTAATCAGGTGCAAATTGTCAATTCATTTAACACGCTGCGAGCCACGAGCGTGCCGTTTACCGTAATGCGTGAAATGCGAGGGTGCCGCGGTGATAACGTTACTCCCTCGGGAATCGTGTGATGTGTGTAATAGAATCAAGGATATTTGTTAAAAAGTAAGTATTTTAATTTGTTCATTTATACATACTTTAACACACAAGAAAAGCTGCGGATGATAGTTGATTTAATAAGATACAGGTATAGATGATTAGTAATTAGGTGAAGTGAAGGTTCCGCTTACAGAAAATCACGTCTCGTTCCTATGTTATTAACGATGTGTATGATGACTGATATTAGGCCCAGACAACCTTTGGTGTCAGTTAAATCACGATTTAATCGCCCAACTAAACTTGAAAAAGCAAGCACTTTAATAAGGTCGAATAGGCAGTCGAATCCCTCTTTCAGCTTCTTAGCAAGACCTTACCAGAGTAAAGATATCTACAAAGTATTCTTACTTAGCCCCTTCTTTGAAATAACAAAAGACTGTTGCGTGGTACACGATGCCTACTTACAGCATTTGTATTTCAAGTACCTGACATGAGTTTCGAACATTCTATTTTTGAATTCGTTTGTTACAGCGGCGCAACCCCGTCTTTTGTTGGCGTTCTTATTTCAACATGTAGGCCTGTCACACGTGCTAACCGTTTCTATGAAGATAAAATACTCGGTAGTATATATTATTTACCCTTACCTCTACCATGATAATATTAATAGAAAAGAACGTAGAAATAATCTACTAAAACAACCAAACACGTCTAAAACTTGTACAAACACAACCACAAAGTTTTGTTAAAACTTTCTAAACTAAAAATAAACCATTCCAACAAATGTAAACAAGGTTCTAGGCGTACTAAATGTTTTAGAAAGGGTGTTCCTATCTGTTTTCTCCTGTACCGATAGCAAGACGCGTATGGTAGTAGCGTCAGCAACACAGCGTGCGTGAGATAGCGACACGCAAATAACTTGCAGCGGGAGATTAGACAGCGAATAGCGGGAATGTAGCGTTGGCAAGTAAATTAGAAATGTGGTTTGGATATTTTCTGTTTATTTGTGTAGGTTTTGAGGTCAAAAAGCTTTTGAAAATGAGTTAAAATGATAAAATATCTCTGCCTTATTTAAAACTTACCATCAATATGTTAGTAACTTTTGTTTGTTTGGCTAATACGGTTGAACATCTGTGGAAAATAAAACCTGCTGAAAATTTCCTTCCTCAAGCTTATTAAGGGCATTTTTACATCCACATCGTCGGTCGATCGATTTAGATTGTATAACAGTTCTATCATCAGTAATTCCCCTAAACAAACGAGTCTACTTGAGGCCGAAGATACGAGTACAATTTTTAGTAAAATGTATTAGTGCAAACTGATCGTTCTCTCTTCGAGGAGTTCGCTCTTTGCGGACACATACCCTTAGTCGCCGCCACTTGCGGCTCACTAAAGACTCTTACCATGGCGCATCGCGTCACGTTTGTCACTCACCTGCGACAACGGGTTAGTTATTGTCTTCAAAGAACGCTTTCGCCACCAACACCGTCAACTTAACCGCAACATTAAATTAATTTTGTCGTGCATACCTTACCTATTATAAGCACATACGCAACCAGATTAATGAACAATTCATGTTAGTGTAATCCTATTTGCTGGCGGTTACATTCGCTCGATACTGCTGTAATGTGCTCGGGTGAGCAGGCTCCAGGTGAAAATTCTAGGATAAACACGAAATTAGAAATGTTACTAATATTAACATACAATTAAATAAATAATAAATAAATAAATATTTCACAAGTCACACACAACGCCATCTAGTCCCAAACTAAGCAGAGCTTGTACTATGGGTTCTAGAATAACAGATTTTCTTTTGTACATACTTATTATACATAGAAACACCCAGACTAAGACAAACCCCCATGTTCATGCACACAAATATTTGTCTTAAGTGCGAATCGAACCCACGGCGTCGCAAGCAGGTACACTACCCATTCCGCCATCCGGTCGTAACTTTTAAACTTACGCGTTGCATGATTAAGTAAAATTTACCGCGATCATGCATTATTTACGTGAGGCTTGACGTTTCAGCAGACAGATTACACTGGTCGTGGTCGCAAGCAGACTGGTTCTAGCCTATGTCTAGTTCTATTAAGAAACTATCCTCTAATTATATTGAGGTCGGCTTATAATTTTTCGAATTCAGCTGAATATTAGAAAGAAAGAAACGTTTATTCTGGCAAATCTTAAGCTTAGTGATACACTTTTAAAACTACTTATAATAATAATTATATTGATGTGCCAGAAAAGGTACGCACCTCAGCATAATACTGCAGCACATTAGCACTACAGCGCTGGTATTCTGGTGCTCCCTGATTGTGAGTAAGATAGTGTGACATTCGTCTTAATGATGATAATTCCACTTTTACAATAATTAGGCATTTTTTTAACAGAAATATCAGTTATAGAACAATACACAGGTTTATTTTAAATTACAAAATCTAAAAAAAAAACTATATTTCATGGAACGACTGCTATTGGACCTTTTGTTAGAGTATTTTCTGGTTTTCTAGTCGTTGACTCGTAATGACTGCCATAGATCTTCCAATGACCACCGAAACCAACGGCTGAATGAATTCGCGAAGGCATGGAGGAAAGCTCAGTACCTATGTTTGAATAGTCATCGATCCAGCGCCCAACCGCGGTTGACAACGCTTGACTTAAAATTTGTATTTTTACATTAGATAGAACGCTAGAAGCAATTACACTATCCAATGGTCCCAATGACAAGGCCAAATACACACATCCACTCACTCAAGCACACCCAGTCTCAGAACAAATATTTGCGAATTACACAAAGATTGGTCCCATGTGGTGATCGAACCCACAACACCAGTGCAGTGGAGAGCGGCGAGGCGACCATTTAAACCACTACACTACACGTGCAGACACTTAGGACTTAGACAGAATCGACTTAGGCACAAGCTCTTTTATGTCTTTATATATAGTATGGACATATTTTACAGAACGGGTACTTTCAGGAACTTCTGCCTTATCCGAGGACTTGGTTGCCCTACTCCCGTGGCATGCGCAAGCGTCGAGGTGAAATACTCCAGTGATAGCAAAGTCACAAAGCTCCAGGTTAGCATACGACGCAAAATCCAAAGCTGCTGGTGAAAGCTCGTTAGCACACTCAATGTTTTACTGCGTATTTAGTGTGTTTTAAAATGTATAACTATTATCATTGTTTTACTGAACCTTTGTCTATTGGGTTGTGACACTTGTAACAATGTTATCTAAACTAATATTATAAAAAGGTTATATTTTATTCTATGTTTGTTTGTTTGTTATGATTTGGCTTAGAAACTAATATGTGGCGAGGTAAGGCGTGGCAGAGCAGAGCGGAAATTGAAATTGGTATGGCAAAATGTCCATCCTCGCCCTGCTAATCTTTAATGTAAAAGGCCTAGCGTGGCGTGGGTTGACGCGGCGAGTTTTGAAATATTTGTTTCGTACAATATAGAAACTTTATTGTTTAAGAATAGCGTATGTATTAATTTTTAATGCGTGACATCACGAGCTGGAACAAGTCGGCGGGAATCGAAATACTTGTAAATACGATATTGAATTTTATTGCATTAGGAATAGATTATGTATTTTCCTTTTATACTTTACATTGCGAGCCGGATTACGGCGTGATGTAAAATGTTCAGCATGTTCTCAATTCATTCCTTGTCCACCCAAGCCTTGCCCAGCCAGTATAAAACCACCATTAGGCTTGAAGCCTTTGCTTTGATTAGAAAAACTTCAAGATCTGATAGTGGTTCACTTTACAGAACAGAACTTCATTCCATATTAAATACGGATACAGGTATCAAGTTAAAATAATCAAACGTGCAATAAAACGCATTTGCATCACAAGTCTAGATATGATTCAAAATATGACATAGGTCAGAAGTACTTAAGTAAATACTTTACCAGCAAACTTGAGGTAACAATCATGTATAGCTCTTATGGCATTAAAAACAGGGTTTATATTTGCATGAATAATTGCATGAAGTGATATTAGTATTGTAAATGGCATGGCTTATACTACACCTAAGTTGTAGCTCTGTGCAATCAGATGACTGGACAATGCGGTGGTTTAAAAGATATGAAGTCGTTGTTATTTCATTATTTGGGTTTTCATTTTTTAGTTCTACTCTGAGTAATGTAGGAATACATTTTGATTGATAATAATTAAACTTTTAAACTCATAAATTTATGATTTTATGAAAATAATTAAGGTGCTCTAATACTGTATTATTCATACAGCAGCAATGTAACATTACAGATTAACAGCATTACGATACATATTGTTTCCTGACTGTGATTCACTTGTAATATTTTTTTATTCATAAAATTGCAACTTTCGAATTGTTTCACTACAGGTAGGTACGCACTGTCATGTTTGGGTCTCTACCCACTCTGGTGTAATATTCGAAGATGGAACGTTACGTTACTAGCGAAATATCGAAGTCTAGGAGCACCTGAAAAAATAATTACAAGGTAAATCCAAAATAGAGATCTAAAAGATCTCCTAATTATGTCAATGAAAGTAGCGTCACCACACCACTATACCACTTTATTTAAGGATATACCATAAACTTGTACTTATGGCTAAAGTATCCATATTCCCTTGCCTGACTAATGCATTGTCATTCAGTTGATGGCATTTTTTAAAGTTGTCGTTATATAATTGAGCAGCATGATCATGTTAATGCTTTCAATTCTTCAAGCAAACATAAAATCAGTCTTTGGAATCGCTTTTTATGCAATATTATTTCTTATTTATGTATTTCTTTATAAGATTATAAAAAACACAACTTTTCAATTAATTTAAATAAAATTCCTAAAAATATTAACTCAACATCGACTCCACCCTCCTCAATCCTGACCACAGCTACTGATAAATCGGCACAACTCCGCGCACATTACAATTAGACCAAATCTGTAGGGACATAAATAATGTGGACGTTTAATAAGTGATCCCTGCATTCATACAGTCCCGTTTTGATTGTTCCTGATATGGCCTGAATTGGTACTCTGATTCAACGAGAAAACTCGTTGCTAAACGGCTTAAAGGCTGGTTACACCCAATTTTGAGATGATGAGTCATTAAAAAAGGCCTATGTTTAAACGCCCACCAATAAAAAAGCAGCGATGGCCGAGTGCGAGACCGTAGGACTGCGAAGTTAAAGGTCTCGGGTTCGAACCCACGGCACACACCTCTCGTCTTTTCGAAGATAGTGTGTATTTATAAAATATAAATTATTATCGCTCGCTAACGGTAAAGGAAAACATCGTGAGGAAATCTACATGCCTGAGAGTGCTTAGTGCTCGAGGGTGTGTGAAGTCTACCAATCCGCACTAGGCCAGCGTGGTGGACTAAGGCCTAACCCTTCTCATCATGAGAAGAGGCCCGAGCCAAGCAGTGGGACATGTATTCAATACATGGCTAATACTAATAAAAATAATACGTTTATGTTAACTATAAAAAAACAAAGTGTAGTTAAATTCTGATTGTTGTCATGATTTATCAATACATACTTTCAAAGAATATATTCGTCTTGAAATGCTTTGTGATTAGCAGAAAAGTCTGATATACTTATCACCTTACTAACAGCTTTTTCTATAGATAGAACCTACGAGTAAATAACATGATAGCAGACTAAAACGGTGTATAGCAAGTTTTATTCAGGCGTAGTCGAGGCCTGAAAACGCCATCGGAGAAAAAAGGAAGAAAGGAAAATATGTAATGTTTTAATATTCCTATCCGTCACTGTGTGGTCCAAAGAAAGAGAGGAAGCGATTTCTCTTAATTACATGCTTTTTGTGATGATTATTATGACTAAAATAAACATACTAGCAATTATCACTTTAAGCGATAAGGCCGCCCTTTGTACATTTTTTTCTGTTACTTTCCTTTTTTTGTTACCTCTTAAGATTTTTATGTGAAATTATGTACAAATAAAGTTTTTTCTATCTTCTATCTATCTATCTATCTATAGGGGTTTCACTTTGGATGGAAACAGAATCGGACGTACTGAATTCTAATGAGTGCCTTAAAAGTCGAAAGGATCGTAACTATAATAAAATTTTGCGTCCTATTTAATGTCACAGAGCAAATATCAGTTATTTACAAATTACGAATAGTTGTCTATACAAATTTGATAATACCAATTGCTTATATCTGTGAACGTTTGTTGATTAATTTGCTTTAATTTTATACTATGAATGTAATAGCAAAAGTTTGTTAGAATGTGTGGCAGGCTGAATGTTTGTTACTCTTAAAGTAATAAATGGATTTTGATGGCACAGTGTAGCTTAGCGCCAGGCACTTTAGGTTAAAATTAGGTTACTTTTTATTGATGTTCCGCGGCTAGGAGTTAGCTTGCTTTTAAGGAATGTCAATAGCGTATTGATCTGGGTGATAGACTACCTTACGTTCAACCAAAAAGTCATGAGTTCACCTGTGACGAGTTAAGCCAATACACTATATCGAAAATTACAGTGTTATGCTTAAATAGCGCTTAGCTATAAAAGTACTACCGGCTCTTTCCCGCAAAATATATGGGTGTGCTTTTGTGAATACCTCCGCGAAACAGGAGTTTTTCCTAGTGCGGTCGTCGTTAAAAATAAAAAATATATATATTTCTGAGATACAATGTTTTGGCTTCACCCGACAGACCTTTATGACTTGCTTTTTTCACATAAGCCTTGGTTAGGCGGTATACTAGAAAAAGTACATATTAATGTCGCTAATCGCTCATACTTTAGACATCATCAATGTGACGTGCGGACGTGTCATTAGTCGGTTGATGAATGCCGCGCGTTAATGCGCCTCCCATTCAAACAGACGCGTCGGACAACATGCTGGATGCTTATTCTGGACTTATTTATCATTGCACGTTGCGTTATGAAGATGTGATCGAAATTTGAGATAATAATATGTGTTTTAAGTTATAATAGAAGAGGTATTAGGAATATCTTCTTATATATAAAATTCTCGTGTCACAATGTTAGTTACCTTACTCCTCCGAAACGACTTCATTGATTTTTACAAAATATTAAATGCATATTCAGTAGGTCTTAGAATCGGCTACTATCTATTTTTCATACCCCTAAGTGATAAGGTTTTTTTTTTAATTTTTGGACAAAATTTATTTTTTTATTTTTTTATAATGTGGCATTTAAAATACATACAACCCTAAATTTTTACCCTTTTATCACCAACCCCTATTTTATAATTGCCATTTTAGTAACCTTAGCGCTTTTGACAATATGTACTTTTCGAATGTACGAGTACCTTTATGGGGTTTGATATAACATTGACATTATAATGCGTGCTGCAAATATCGTCACAGAGAATGTACGGGAAGTTAAGACAGGACAACGTCTGTCGGGTGGTCAGCTTGTAGTTAAATAAAACTCTGAATTGACGTGACTCCGTTCCTGATAAACCACACACAATCAAAATAGACTTAATCAGTATTTTTAGAAGTGTAGAGTTGCCGCCACATTTCTTGAATAGCATTAGATGCGCAGTTCTTAACTTTCACGTCTTTTAGGCTGTACCAACTATCATTTAGTGTTATGTGCTGAGATCCGCTATTTCCACTTTGTCCTTTTATACAATCTTAAAATAAATAAAAATCTTTCCTTGCACAGGTAGTTAAAAAGTGCAAACGTATTACAATAAGCGTTAGTTACATATTAAAAATAAAAGGATTGTATAAATGTCAGCGCCTTTTACGTTATTTTCTTTTATTTAAACATGTTTAGATATTAAACTCTAGTTACTGCTGCCATCGACAATATCCATCTTCTTTGCCTTTTCAAAAATAATATCCTTTCATGTTATTTTATAACATTATCTTTTCATAAAATTATGAAGAATACGGACGCGGCGAACTGAAAACGTGTGAATTAAAAAGATTTTTATGTTAAATGCGTTAATGCGGTCTTAATGTACATTATACTGTGTTATTTTATACCAATCTTATATTTGTGTAGGACTATACTTTAGTAATGAGTGTGCAAGTTGTCGTAAAAAAAGTGAGCGTTGTTAATAGTAGATATTATGTAGAGATAAAGGTTACTTATTGTAAAGCAAGATTAGTAAATAAAGATTACACATTGTAACACAGTAAATAAAGATTACATACTAGCACATTATTTTTTTAAATTTTAATTTATTTATGCCTAATTGACCTACCTTTTTAACCGACTTCAAAAAAAAAAGAGGTTCTGTATTCGATCCGTATGTATGTATGTATGTATGTATGTATGTATGTATGTATGTATGTAAGTATGTATGTATGTATGTATGTATGTATGTCACCTTTTTATGTTTGCGATTTTCTCGGAAACTACTGATCCGATTTGAATGCAGTTTTCGGTATTTTAATCCTTGTGTTTCAAGGAAGGTTTTAGTATATAATTTATCAGAATCTGATGAAGATCTTTGGAGACAGGCAACGGAACTCTTCAAAAACGAATAGCTAATGAACCACGTTTTGTGCAATCGTGTATCTATGTATTGTTTTCACCAATACATAGATACACGATTGCCTGTGTATGCTTTGAAGGGTAAGCAGAGACAGCCTACTTACCTACCCTTAAAGTACCGAAAGCTCTGCTTAGGTTTGGACGGGGCTTACGTTTCAGCACATTTGTTATTATCGTAGTGATAACTTATGATCATGAAGATCTCAGAAAGAATTTTTTGATTATTTTGATTGTTTCTATTGTGTTTCATGCGTAATGATGCCTTATTATTTCTTCCTAACCCCATCGTTAAATCTAAAAAACTAAGACACTAAAAAGCTTGAAATAAAAAAAAAAATAAAAAAAAATATATAAAAAAAACCAATAAAAAAAAATAAAAAAACTAATTAAAAAAAAGAATATTCTTAACTCGAGCGTATTCTAAATATTATAATTATGTACTAATTTTTTTCAAAGAAAAAGGAACCGCCTTCAAAAACTCAAAAGTAAAAAATAAAATATTCGCTAAACTTTGCTTACCTTTATATTAATTTGTTTAAAACAATAAACCCAAATAATTATGTAATACCAATTAATTATATTTTTTTGAAGTCGGCGCCAAATTACAAAATCAAGTACCAATTAAAACCGTATTTACCGTGACCTGTACTTGATTATAATATTTAGAATACGCTCGAGTTAAGAATATTCTTTTTTTTAATTAGTTTTTTTTATTTTTTTTTATTGGTTTTTTTATCTTTCTGCATGACTGGTAGAAAATGCCTAAAAAACATTACGTACTTAAACTCCTTACGAGTTTAAGTACGTATTATAAGTAGTATACGTAGTATGAGTAAGTATTTTTTTTAAATTTCAATTTATTTATGCCTATTTAACCTACCTTTATTCTTTCTGCATGATTTCATGTTGACTGGTAGAAAATGCCTGTATGACGTCCGCTGTTGTAGTATATTAAAGTGCAAAAAAAAAACATTACGTACCTACTTGTAAGTAGGTACGTAATGTTTTAATATTAAAGTGCAAAAAAATAATATTACGTACCTACTTACAAGTAGGTACGTAATGTTTTTTTCTGCTGTCGTTACCTTGTATTACATACATAATAACATAACAACTCGCCTATTTTACCCAGAAGGGTATGGCAGGGGTGTACAACACCAACATTTCACCTGTTATGTTCAGAAAAATGGCGTCCTTTAGAAAGGACATGTAAATAGTACCCGAAATCGGCGAGCATGTATGACGAGATGTATGAATGTTGAGGAAGCGAAAGTATGTAAGAAGCGAAGTACATCGCGTTCCATCGCCTCTGCCTACCCCCGTGATATGAAGGCGAGTTTTTTTTTTTTAATTATTGTAGTGTCTAAAGTTAGTACCACTACTACCACTGTCTTGTTATTCCAGTAAATTTATCTCTCCTTGTATAGAAATGCAAAAGACGATAGTCACTCTTTACACTTGCATCTTGTAATATTTTTTGTTAATTGGGTTTTTCTCTCATGATTTTTCAAATAATCCAGTACAAATGAATCCACTGTAGTCTTTAATATAAGTTCTTGCTCAAAATTTAACGCAAACTGAAAGCACTATTTAAAACATCCACTTACACACCACAATTTTATCTCATAAATCTCATTAAAACCCACTTACCATACATAATCTTGAAAATCTCATAAAACGCAATTTCTGCAAAAACCTGCAGACATTTTTCCACACTAGCGCCTTTAAGAGGGCATTCATGCACACGTTAAGTCGTCACACCTGGAGTGGCGCGAAGGGGCTATTATACAACCATTATACGACCGAGGAGTGTAATAGCTGCACTCTGTAACATTATGTGTGGAAAACTGTGAGTTAAATGGAAAACGCTGAATGTTTAGTGGAGGAAGTCTTGTATGCATTTTTGCACAAAAATATGTGCTCTTATATGTGTGTGTGTCATATTATTTAAATGAATTCATAATTATAATGTTGTGGTGGTATCCGCACGTAATAAATGACATTGACAACGTCAAGAAGTGACACTCTCGTCACAAATATCAAAGAGCACTGAATCGCGATATCGAAATGTTCACAGCAAGTATATATAAATACTACTTTCAAGACACTACTGTTGGACAGCTGTCCACTAGGCAATACCACCTAGCCATGTCGAAGGATCCTCCCTTTGTGGTGGAGGAACATCACATCCGTTCCTCTACAGACATATTTTTTTATATTATAATGAGATTTCTTAATTCGTTGTAATAAAAGTACAAGTTACATGCTCTAACCTTCTCATAGACATAAGTCTGCTACCCCATTATTTTACGTCTCAACATTTATCTCTGCACGAGTCGTATTAAATTCCTCTTACCTAAACCTAGCAGCCTTCCTCTTACCTAAACCTAACCTAAAACCTGCAGACATTTTTCCACACTAGCGCCTTTAAGAGGGCATTCATGCACACGTTAAGTCGTCACACCTGGAGTGGCGCGAAGGGGCTATTAAACAACCATTATACGACCGAGGAGTGTAATAGCTGCACTCTGTAACATTATGTGTGGAAAACTGTGAGTTAAATGAAAATGCGGACTGAAAAGGAGGTTTTATATGTGGGATGCGTGTCTATGCAGTTTTTGTAATGAGTTTTTTAATGTTTAAAATTTTACTTGCTTAACTGTCTCGTTGGTTTTGTAGTTAGCGCATGCTAACTGACTGCTGAGCAAAAAGTCTCGGGCTAGGTTTTCGGGGTGGGCAAAAGTATTACTTGGGATTTTCTACCAGGAAATTTTCAGCAGCAGATGGAATCTAACTCTGTGCCCAGCTCCTGTCATATATTTTATGGGACCTCAACATGACTGGTGTGGGTGCTCAATACACCTCTGAGTATAAACTCTTGTGAGTAATATTTTCGTGGTGATAGGTCTGTTGTTGTGTAAACATGAAACATTTTGGCCGAATCTATTTTGGCCGAATCTTTTTTAACCTCAGAACCATTTTTATTACAACTTTAGAGCTATTTTTAGCTATTGAACGAAGCCTAGAAACGAGTATTATCAAACTTATCGTTCGGTTCCAGTTTACTTACTCCTATGCAACTCAAACAAAGATCAAGTTTCTTTGTTTTTTTTTATTGGACGAAAAATTTTAAAGCTTAAAATAATTTCTGTCACAAAAACGCTCGTTTTGTAAGAAATAGAGTAGCAATATGACGTCATGGCACGGCCTAAGATCAGACAACATTTATCTCTTATAAAGAAAAGTACACATTACGGAACATTATCCAACAAAAGCAGGAAAACAAGCTAACTATCCGGCTGATTGTAATTCAGAGTTTCGCCACGGTAACGGCGCGTGCACATGACTTACTAGTGCATTAGCGTCTGAGATACCATATCTTAACGCCTTGCTCAAGCGTACTGTGCAGGGAATATTCAGTAGGATAAGTTGAAGAATCTAGGGTAGAGTTTACTTAGTATCATGACGTAGTATGATTAGGGTATGGAACTGTTGATCGAAATGTCTAGAATATGATTCATAGTCGTCCCGAATTTCTCCATTGGAGGTCGAATTACGAAAAAACCATTTTTGTTCATTTATGTAGGGATCCTATGTGCAGAAATTCGTGCAATTTATTTCGCCATAAAAACTTACATCCCCTTATTCACCCCTTTGGGGAGTGACATTTCTATAAAACCAGCCTATATGCTAAACTTCATGCATTTGCCTTCAAAATGACGAACCTCCTACAAAAACTTACACTCCCCGTACGGTATGTACAGAGTACCTTATAGAGACCCCTTGTATTATTAGTCCGTCAAAAAATGCCCACATGATTCAAGTTTACGATTATTTTACAATAGTGAGATTCCATAAAGTCTCTCTGGTAACTAGTCTATCATCGCATTACTCATCAGACCAGACCAGAAAACCCCAATGAAATAGTATAATAAACTCGAGAGAATGATGGTATAATTTATCGAAAGGTTTTAGTTGTTGTTATAACCTAACCTTCTGCCATTCTCCTCACACCCCCCGAGCACTTGGCAGAAATAGTTGTAACACTCAAAACATAACATAAACATTGTAAGTTCATGTGATAAATACCAGTAATGTTCAAGTGATTATGTTTCAGTTCTAGTTCCTTTATTTATTACTTTGAAGATAACTCTGATTTGTATATGATTGGTCTTTCGATGATATATAAGGTATTTTGTTTTAGATTTGGATGTAGTTCTTAGGGGTTTCTAGTTCAGTATCTAGTAGTTTATGTGATTGATAAGATTTGGATTACCAAATGCGGGTTGCCAGTTTTCTGGTCAATAAGTGTAACGGTGTTTTATAGTAATTGAAGTTCGAAAAAATATTCATTCAGGGAATAAAAATAAATAAATAAATATTTCATAACTCACACACAACGCCATCTAGTCCCAAACTAAGCAGAGCTTGTACTATGGGTACTAGAATAACTGATACTAATACATATATACTTTTCTTTTGTAAATGCATACTTATTATACATAGAAATACCCAGACTAAGACAAACCCCCATGTTCATGAACACAAAGATTTGTCTTAAGTGGGAATCGAACCCACGACCTCGGCGTTGCAGGCAGGTAGGCAGGTCTATAAGCAGAGGCAATATTATTATAACAACTTTGTAAGCTACTATTTTATATCCTTTTACTTTTCAACAGTTATGTTTCGTGTACCTTGGTGCTAAAGTACTTATAAATAACTGAGAGTAAAGCGTAAAATGCAATAAACAAACCTTTTTGAACTGTAATAGTCTTTAACTCTTCTAAGTACCTATTTTGCAGTTAGTTTGAAACAAAAAAATATAGTTAAAAAAACTAAAAAACACGCTTTTAAAGTAATTCTAACTAAAAAGTGAAAAATAATAGCTAATATAAGCTGAAAATGGTAATGAACAAAAAATACTAGTAATATTGTGAAAAAGCGTGGGTTGCTCGATAGAAGAATAGAAGTACTTTAAAAGCGTGTTTTTTATTTTTTTTATCTATATTTTTATTTTTATTTTTCTTTATTTATTTTTTTTATTTTTCATCGATCTTTGACAGGTGTGCAAAATGTTAATGAAATTTGTCCGTTTAAAGTGGGTCAAAATCGAGTCCAAAGGAGTCGGTAACATACATACATACATACATACATACATACATACATACATACATACATACATACAGGTGAAGCTAATAAGCGTGTTAATTAATAAAATTAAAGTGTCTGTTTTTAATATCTACTTTTTACCGATGTACCTACCACGCAGACGGAACCGCGGGCGAAAGTTAGTTTGTTTGATAGCGCTTATCCCGAGAACTACTGGTCGTATTTTGATAATTCTATTTGTGGTTGATAGTCTAACTCTCAATAAAAGTCTTTAGATATTTAACATCACGCTAAACTTTACAGGGGCGGTCAGTAAGGTTAAATGCGGGACAAAGTGAAAAGCAATTATTGGTGGTAGAACTCTTGTGATATTGGTGGTAGAGCTCTTGTGAATGAGCTCGAGGGCGGCAGCACCACCGTCTCACCTTTAACCTGCCGCCAAATAGTAGTGCTTCCATTACTGTGTTTCGGTCGGTGGTGAGATCAGGCCCTGAAATTACCGGCACATGAGGCATAACACCGTAGTCCTCAGCTGCAGCGACGCATCTATAATCTGCTTTTGTGGATTGTCGATGTCCATGGGCTGTACTGCACTTACCATCAGGTGGACTACACGTTTGTTCGCTGTGAGCGTAGTATAAAAAAAAACAACTGCTACTAATAACAACGAATTCTACGCAGACAAAGTCCCGGGCAAAAGTATGAATAAATAAAATAGAAAACATTTTTTTATCAAGACTGATAAACCGTAGAAGCAACATACAGTTGTTGACATCAGCAAATACGAATTAATTTCCACATCTCGATTTCACCGTCTATTGTATTAATATTTCAAAGATAAGGGGGACAAAATAAACTGAGCAAGTAATAGAACCTGTGTCAGTTCGGTATGAAACGCCCACATGACAGTAAAGCTTGGGACATTACTGCTAGTAAGGGTGGCTTTTGACATCATTGCTATAATCAATTCAGTTTGTTAACCTACACCTGTTTTTTATAGACAATAATTGTAATAGAAAACATACACCGACGTTTGACGACCGGATGGCGGAGTGGGTAGTATACCTGCCTGCGACGCCGAGGTCGTGGGTTCGATTCCCACTTAAGACAAATCTTTGTGTGCATGAACATGGGGTGTTTGTGTTAGTCTGGGTGTTTCTATGTACAATAAGTATGTATTTACAAAAGAAAAGTATTTATGTATTATTATCAGTTATTCTAGTACCCATAGTACAAGCTCTGCTTAGTTTGGGACTAGATGGCGTTGTGTGTAAGTCGTGAGATATTTATTTATTATTTTTATTATACATTTATTTGCCAGTTAAAAAATAAATGAAATACGCAAATAATTGTATTAGCGTCTTCATTTTTTTTAAGTGGAAATTAAATATCAATTAACAGAAGCAAAAATAACAGGTTTTTTTTTAAACTGTCCTATTCAGATTGTTATATTGTACCTACGCTACGAATCAACAGGGTTGTATCAAAGCCTCGGATAGAACAAAAGACCATAGATAAAACTAAAAACTTTCCCTTTTAGCTACTTTTGCAATCGTGAGCTTTTGTGAACGGGCTCAAGTATGTAGTAAGCATCTCCGTCAAACAGTAGTGTTAGCATTTGACACTAAGCACTAGGCGGTTGTTAGGATAAGTTACTAAAACTACTTTACGGCCATGAGGTCTCGGGTTCGATTCCCGGATCGGGCAAAGTATCATTTGTGAACTTTCCGTCAGATAATTCACAATAGCAGCACGGAGTTGGAATTGCACTCGTTGCTTGGCGATGGGCTGACCCTTATCCCTTGGGACCTAAACATAACAGGTGAAATGTGGGTGTTGTATACCTCTGCCACACCTTTTTGGATAATTCAGGTGTAATGTTATGTTAATTATTATATGGCACGTTCTATCATAGTCCTTATATTATATTAAAGCGATAAATAAAGATAATTTTGGATTTTTTACATTAGATAGAACGCCAGAATTAATTACACTATCCAATGGTCCCAATGACAAGACCAAATACACTCATTCACTCACACAGGCAAACCGTCTCAGAACAAATATCTGCGAATTACACAAAGATTTGTCCCATGTGGGGATCGAACCCACAACACCAGTGCAATGGCGAGCGGCGAGGCGACCGCTCAAACCATACACCACACGTGCAGACATATTGCGATGTATTTGCAATCTCTTGTAGATTGTAGATGTTTATGAATTAAGTTGAAATTACCAAGGCTGTTTTTTGCACCTGTTGTGTACATAATATATCTATTTCCATATCGCAACTTGGACAGAACAAAAGGCTATACATAAAACCGAAAACTTTCCCCATGAGCTACATTCGCGATCGTGTTTGGAAGTTGTTGCGCTGACGCAGCATGCAAGTAAACACGTCACCGGGACAGAGACAGGTCCGGGCCGACACGACCGCGACACGTACAGATACTACCGTATCGGGTTACTGATTTAGTGTGCGCTCCGTCACATCGTGGCGGACAGGGAGAGGATATAGTAGTGAGATCAGCGGGCTTTTCTCAAGTACTAATTTTCGTAAAGATTTGTTTATAAGGCGCCGTTTAGACACTACAATGTGGTCAGTCAATGTATCAGCATGGAGTGTGACTACTGACGGCCTAACTGCGTCTGATGGGAACGGCGCCTTGGTTTGTCTGACAGTTAATTAATAACTGAGAGGCTGGCAGGAACATAACTTTCAGGCTTTATACTTAAATTTCTTCTTCTATTCTGATTCTAGGGTTTGTAACGGGTTAAATAAAAATTAAAAAATTACAAACGAAATTGACAGTTGGCAATAAAAATTACATCAACGTCAAGCTTCTTACAGCGGTCGAACCTCTGCATCTAACTTAGCTTATTAGTGAAACATCAAATGACCTTTATTTACCAATTAAGTCAACAATTCAATTCGATCCCCACATGGGACATATTTTTGTGTGATTTGCAAAGATTGTTATGGGACTTGGTGTGTTTGTCTGAATGAATGTGAGTATTGGACCTTGTAGTTGGGACTATTGGATAGTGTAATTGCTTCTGGCGTTCTATCTAATATAAAATGCCGAAAATATCATTTGAATTCGAAGCAAGCAGAATTGTTATAGTAATAAATAACTAGGTTATTGTATTTAGTGTTATCGTTATCTGTATTTTTGCATGCTTAAAGAGAAAATAAGCGTAATATACAATCGCGGCGACAAAATGTCGTAGTGCACGCTTGGTGAACCAGCCGAGCTTTTCAAAACATTAATCGCTTCGCTCATGAACATAACACCACGCTAACCCACAAAGGGGCTTGTAGGAAACAAGATTAAACGTTGTATGTGCTAGTTTATTCAGAACTTTATTTTGCTACAGTATTTTGTATCACTTGACACTTTTACGTGAATTTTTATGTTCACTTAGTCTCGACAAAACGATTTAGTTCAGGTGTTAAGTTTTTAGTGAAATACAAATTGTTATTGTTTACAATCCTCGTAGAATATTAATAATAAAAAACCGGCCAAGTGGGTGTCGGGCCACGCGCAGTAGGGTTCCGTAGAAAAATATTTTTAATTTTACTTTTTAACTAAATGGTGTCCTTCAGAAAGGAAATGTTTGTAGTACACGAAACCAGCTAACACGTATGATGAGATGTATGAATGTTGAGGAAGCGAAAGAAGTATGTAAGGAGCGAAGCACATGGCATTCCATCGTCTCTGCCTACCCCCGTGGGATAAAGGCGTGATTTTTTATATGTATTATCGACGGTCCCTACGTATATAAGGACATGTTAGAAACGAGGTTTTCAGGAGAGCGTTTTTAATCCGCATCTACGACACTTATTCGTTGTAAATTATATTACTTGTTCTCTTATACGATTTGCAAAATACGATATCCAGGACTATGTATATGGAAAATTTAAAGCCAATTGAGCAATAAAAAAAATTGCCATTTTTGACATGTTTTTATATATGTAGGGACCGTCGTTATGTATGTTTATTTATGTTTCAAGAATTTTGAACGAAATATTCTGAGTAACTGCATCTGACATTTCGGACCCCTATTCCTCTTGAACTAATGAAGTGAACTTATCCGCTATAGTTTTCCTTTAAAGTTCATTACATGTACTACCGACACAATTTTTTTCAGATTTTGGGATCCAGTAGTTTAGCTTTTAGAGGGGGGGGGGGGACGCCCTACTCGAACAAAAATTTGCTCTTTAAAGTTAATTATCTCGCAAACAAATCTCTAAATCAAAAAACTGTCTTAGCAAACCCTAAACGTTTTTAAAAGGCCTATCTAACAATACCCCACACTATGGGGTAGGCGACAAAAAAAATAAAACATCCCTACTTTACATGTAGGGGAGCTACCTGAAAAAAAAATATTTTTCCAAATTTTATTCTACGACTTTCTTTGTTTAGTTAACATACATGTTCATGCAAAATTTCAGTTTTCTAGCACCAACGGTTTCGTCGCTATGCCGTGGACAGACAGACGGACATGGCGAAACTATAAGGGTTCCTTGTAGGTACTACGGCACCCTAAATACTGAGTATGTAAATTGAGAGGTGAAATAGAAAAGGAGGATATGTGAGAAGGTAAATTTTCTCTGGAGCCCTAACCAGCAGCAACTTGGTATCTGCACCAGATATCGTTGAGACACTGCTTTTATATATTATATAATTATAATAATATATACAATGTTAATTGTTTATTTTTATATAATATAATAACTCCTGTCTCACGGGGTGTTCACAAACATACATTTCACACACACAAAGCACACCCAAATTAAATTAAAATATCTGCAAAATCGAGCAGTTTGATTAAACGCGCTGAGTTTTAAATTGAAATAGTGTTCATTGGATTCTTATTCTTTAGGTAAGCATTGAAGGTTAGGGGTGCATGAAAGGGGCCTCCCCGAGTGACGTAGACAACGATTCCCTACGTCCGGCGCACCCTGGGCAATTCGCGAGTTCTTTAAAGCGAATTGGCTAATCCTTTCACCACGATGGCAAGTCAAAATAAAATTTGACTCAGCCATCGACACGACGAAGCATTGGACAGTCTAATTCCTAGGAGCAATATAGGCCTTAACTGCACACTATTTGATACTACAAGCCCATCGAGCAGCATGCGGAGCAGTCTCATTTAAGAAAGGAAAAAAGAATGAGAAGATAATCAACCTTCTCTTTGCAGAAAGTAGGAGGTCTTAACGGTACAATGTGCACGTCATTTGAGGCGCTGCACTACACAATTGTTCAATTTATATTGCTCCGAAACAGGTTAAAGGACATTGGCTACCTTATTTGAAGTATTTTATAAGAGATCTATAATCTTAACTACTCACAAGCCAATCAAAACGGCACAAAACACTAAATTCTAAATAATTTCGCTTGAAAATTTCGTACCTAAATCACTAACCCACACGGCCGATACAAAGTCTAACTCTAACCAATACTTGCTACAATAAAGCCGTATGGTACTGATAAGATTATCTGGCACATAAATTTGTCAGCTATCTGTCTAGCCTACGCCGATACTACATCTTGGGATATGTATGAGCGTGTGTCGTAACAAACATGGCGGGTTTGTAACAACTCTATTGATTTGTTGAATCAAATCGTTGGCTTTGACTTGTGTGGGCTCGCTAATGCAAGCAGAAATAATTTTATGACCATTTTGGATACTGTCTGATTTAGCAATATACAGTATTGTTACAACAAAATAATTGTTTTTGATAGCCCGCCTAAGGAAGGATGTAGCACTAAGATGTTACATTTAACCTGCCGCCAAATAGTAGTGCTTGGTAGCAATATTTTAAAGACAAGTTTATGGACTATTTACCATCAGGTTGACTTCTAGCCCGTTCTATAAATCCATCGTTTAAAATGCCGAAGTACTACTCAAATCTGTCGATATCAGGAATAGAATTGGAATTGAAAAATATTAAAGAGTGTTAAAATTTTGATAGCTATTTTCGCGTAAAGATTGATGGATCAATGCTGACAGTACTTAATTGCATTCAAAGTAAAGCAAAATATAAATTACCATAAAAGGAGAGAGTAAAGATCAGCTTGGAAACCCCTTGAAGGAATTAAATTATACCACGATACTTGAACTCACCTTTTAACTTTCACCATACATAACATACATACAGTAAATTTAAAAGCAAATATCACAGAAATCAAATACTTGATTTCGGCTCATTTCTGTTAAAATAGAATGATATCGTTCAAATATCGGTCGTTTTACAACATGTTTGACTCGACGGAGACACGGATTTAACCTAACTATAATAGCATACCTACCTGCAGTAAACATAAAATAAAATCTAACAGAAATCAAAAAGCTTGGCTCACTTTCGTTAAAATTAAATGATATCGTTCAAATATCGGTCGTTTTACAGCATGTTAGGTTCACACAAGATACGGTTTTAATCTAGCTATAATAGCAAACCTGCAGTAAACATAAAAGAAAATCTCACAGAAATCAAATGCTTCATTTCGGCTCACTTCTGTTAAAATTGAATAATATCGTTCATAATATATGTCGGAAGTTTTACAACATGTTAGGCTCGCAGAAAAACGGCCTTAACCTAACTTTAATAGCAAACCTCACAGAGGCAGATAGCATAAAGGTTCAAATTACATTTATATTGAACCTAACACTATTCAGTCTGTTCTGTAATGCTGAAAGTTTACGATAATCGCCGCCAGTCGTTATCTCTTAGTGAAAAGTTGGGCTTATATTACGTATCGTAATAGATATAAGTTGTAATTGCATTGAATATAATAAGTAAAGTTTCCGCATACTAACATTATAAAATATTCCCGTGAAGCGCATTTGTGCAACTGGGTACATAATACACTGTGATAATGAAAGCGGTGCTATGCCATTAATACCTTGAAGTGAGCTTGCGGAAATTTTCCTAAGTGTACCTTGTTGAAATATCGCTATTTTCTTAGAAACCTTTTCCCAAGAACTCTTAAGCCGTCTTCTAGTCTAGGAATTCAGTTAAATATCCGTGTTTTTGCAGAGGTACTAGCATAAAACCAACACAACTTTGTAGCTTGCCCGCTTAGTCAACGACATATTATTATGTATTTTATTAAAGTTGAAAAATTAAGAATCCAGCAGGATTCGAATTTTCCCATTCAGCCATGGATTCGTATGCTGCTAGATTCGAAATTTATGAACTATTTTTGTGCTGCTGGATTCTTAATTTTTCTTTCAACTTTAATATTATATAAAATACAAAAAGGCATAGCAAAGCTATAATTTGCTTTAAAATATTACAAAACATTTTTATTTTATAAGCAAGTTATGCGTTTTCAATTATTTACAATTTGATTTTTTTTATGTTGTAACATGATTTAACAACAATTTAACAGAATCCAGGCCTTAAAAAATTGCTACTGCTAATAAAAACTGGAACGAGTCTATAATTTTTGAAGCAAAATATCAACACTCAAAAAATGCTCATTTCAAATAGCAATATAGTTGCAATCAGACGTCATGGCACTCAGGTAGCGATTCTTACGAAAAATAGAATAATAATATTCTGTTTGTGATATACTTTTCGTATATATTATATAGTGTATAAGTGAATGGAGCATTATTGTTTAATCGCAGTACACGGACGACAGATCGCGTCTCTCGTATATCGGATAAACGACGTACTTACTTTGGACTAGTGTCGCCGAAACTGTGCGAAATGTGGACTGGACTAATCTTGATACTTTTTTGTCATAACCAAAATTATCTTGAAAAAAGGCTCTTAAAAAATATATTATTACTAATTTTTTTTTTATTTTGCTTGTTTTGTATAAGAATTAAGTTCACAACACTGTTTTTGCTATGCAACAATTTAAAACAAACGCTTTGTGTAAGATTTTAAAATCGTCATTTTCATATTATTATTATTTAAAAAATTGGTTTTGCCTAACAAAAATAATATATATAGGTCAATTCAGTCTTAAAAGAGTTGTTGTCAATACTCAGTAAAGTCTTAATTGGAACTAGCATAAATTCAAAATTCAAATTCAAATTCAAATTATTTATTTTCATAGGCCCCAGGAGGCACTTGAAAACGTCAAAATATTACAAACAAATTATATAAAAAATAAATTATAAGTAAGTAAATATAAATGAAACTATCACCTCCACAAAATTAAATGTGGCATTGTAGACTCCCCAGCTTGTCATTACAGAGCTATAATTTCTCTGGCTCTCTCTCTTGTCACACAAACTATTAAAATATATTGTGGCCAATGTGTAAAGAATGCCCTAAAATAAATTCCTGGAGGTTTAGAAGACAAACAGAAACTAAACCCCAAATCTAAGGCCTGGCGAACAAAAGATATATCTATTTACGAATCACTATCTGTTCTCAAGAAGCAAGATAGTGATTCGTAAATAGATATATCTTTTGTTCACCAGACTTTAGATTTGGGGTTTAGTTTCTGTTTGTCTTCTAAACCTCCAGGAATTTATTTTTGGGCATTCTTTACACATTGGCCACAATATATTTTAATAGTTTGTGTGAAAAGAGAGAGAGCCAGAGAGCTTAGAGCTCTGTAATGACAAGCTGGGGAGCCTACAATGCCACATTTATGGAGGTGATAGTTTCATCTATGCTAGTTCCAATTAAGACTTTACTGAGTATTGACAACAACTCTTTTAAGACTGAATTGACCTATATATAATTATTATTTTTTGTTAGGCAAACCCAAGAAGCACAAATAAGCTATACGAAACTAATTAATTAATATGATAAATGATTAATTTACTTTTATTAATTTACTTAAATCTGATATGGTTTCAAACTTAAAGTCACTGTCAGAAGGCCTCGTACCCAAAATGCTGGCAGAAACCGCGTTGTATTGCGATACTAAGTCGGTGGTCGAAATAATAAATAAATATCTCACTACTTACACACAACGCCATCTAGTCCCAAACTAAGCAGAGTTTGTCTTTGATTACTAAAACAACTGATTCTAATACTTATATACTTATTTTTTGTAAATACATACTTATTATACATAGACAAACCATGTTCATGCACACAAAGATTTGTCTTAAACGGGAATTAAGCCCGCAACCTCGGCGTCGCAGGCAGGTACACTACCCACTCTGCCATCCGGTCGTCATTATATTGATTTGATGTACTTAGATTTCTTTAAATATTCCTCCTCCTCCGTCAGTCGCATTTCTCATAAATTTATCAATTTGGATTTTTTACATTAGATAGAACGCCAGAAGCAATTACACTATCCAATGGTCCCAATGACAAGGCCAAATACACACATTCACTCACTCAAGCACACCCAGTCTCAGAACAAATCTTTGCGAATCACACAAAGATTTGTCCAATGTGAAGATCGAACCCACAACACCAGTGCAGTGGAGAGCGGCGAGGCGACCGCTTAAACCACTACACCACACGTCTAGACAGTCTCATGTCTAACGTCATGTCTGAGGGTCGTGACGTCCTCCATCCATAAGTCATGACGACCGGATGGCGGAGTGGGTAGTGTACCTGACTGCGACGCCGAGGTCGTGGGTTCGATTCCCACTTAAGACAAATATTTGTGTGCATGAACATGGGGGTTTGTCTTAGTCTGGGTGTTTCTATGTATAATAAGTATGTATTTACAAAAGAAAAGTATATATGTATTATTATCAGTTATTCTAGTACCCATAGTACAAGCTCTGCTTAGTTTGGGACTAGATGGCGTTGTGTGTGAGTTGTGGAATATTTATTTATTTATTTATTTATAAGAGTTGAATTTACGATCTTACGCCATCTCAATCTTTCCGCAGCCACTCGGAGAGCATCGTAGACAGTGGACTTTATATATTACTCTTATTTATTTATTTATTTATGGCACTCCAACGACAATTCACATGTACATTTTAGTCTTCTTCTTCTTGCATGAAAGGAGCCTCCCCGAGTGACGTACACAACAATTCCCTACGTCCGGCGCACCCTGGGCAATTCGCGAGTCCTTAAAAGCGAATTGGCTAATCCTTTCACCACGATGGCAAGTCAAAACCTTGACCACCTTACTGACTGTCCAAAATGCCCTACCACCTGCACAAGTGAGGCGTTCATAAACGCCGATGAGAGCGCCATAACAGTGGCAACTTATTGGACCAATAAAATTTGACTCAGCCATCGACACGACGAAGAAGAAGAAGATATGCTACGTGAACTTGTCACTTAAAGGTGTGCACAGCACTTACAGTTTATTCTGCGATAACATTATAATTATATTAACTGTTTTAACTAACTAACATGCAATTGAATTTAATCAAAGTTAATAATAATAAAGTTACATTTGAAAAAGGTACATGATTTTAAAAAAGCAAAATTACATAAAACATTGATACTTGAACAAATTGCAACATTCGACAATGTGTATCTAAATAAAGTAATATTTCAGAGACAAAGTTCTGGTATGGTTACTCTTACTTATTTCCTCGAGTATCAAGACTGCTAGGTCTCACAAAATCTAGACTGTATGTCGTGTTGTCAGTACACACATTACGTGTGACATACTATCGCATTGTGCGCTCTAAGGCGACCAAACCACGTATTAAATGAAATTATTTGACTAGAATTAGGCCGAAATGGCCTAACGCCCACGAAAATGATGTCTGCACGGGATTATGAATATTTATCGCTATTATGAACTTAATGTTTGATATATTGGGGAATTGGATCGGGTAGGATTATTTTCAAAGGTAATGGCCGGGAAATGGGTTTATGTTATAGATTATATGACGACCAGATGGCGGAGTGGGTAGTGTACCTGCCTGCAACGCCGAGGTCGTGGGTTCGATTCCCACTTAAGACAAATCTTTGTGTGCATGAACATGGGGGTTTGTTTGTTTTTTTATTTTTTTTGTCTGGGTGTTTCTATGTATAATAAGTATGTATTTACAAAAGAAAAGTACCTATATATAATATGTATTAGTATCAGTTATTCTAGTACCCATAGTACAAGCTCTGCTTAGTTTGGGACTAGATGGCGTTGTGTGTGAGTTGTGGAATATTTATTTATTTATTATATAGGTAATAATGTTCGTTTAAATCATAATTGACATTATGTTAAACATATCTCTGCAGTTAAACAGTTATTACCGAATATAGTTGACACAATCATATCTTTGATGTACTTAGATTTTACTACTTTACTCCCGCTTAATGACTCGCTGTGCAACAACTTTCACGCCTAAAGAATAAAATAAATAAATAAAAATAAATATTTCACAACTCACACACAACGCCATCTAGTCACAAACTAAGCAGAGCTTGTACTATGGGTACTAGCAAAACTGATACTAATACATAATAATATATACTTTTCTTTTGTAAATACATACATATTATACATAGAAACATCCAGACTAAGACAAGCCCCCATGTTCATGCACACAAAGATTTGTCTTAAGTGGGAATCGAACCCACTCCGCCATCCGGTCGTCAAAAGAATGTTTTTAAAGTGTCACTTCCTGCGACTGAGCACTGTCAGCTAAAATACAGACTTCTGCTTAGTTTAGTAAACAGTGCCAGTACCTTTATTTTGTACATATGTAAAAGAATAGCGTCAAACAACAAGATAAGTGAAAAATATGTATATACTTTATTTTTGTGTCATTTTTTTTTTTTTATATTTTTGACATCTCAGAGCAAGCATTTTTGCTGGCAACAAAAATGAACCTGGCAACATTGAACTTTTCTTCAGTTTTGTAATACCTACATAGCCGGAGCACCTTAAATTAGATCAGGTAATTAGTTTAACCAGTTTTGGGGTGAAATATTGATAGGTGGTGACCATAATTTCGCTTCGTTAGACTTCTGTAATACCTTAACCTTTCTTGGCACTTAGCAGCCCTGTGAACCTTTATTTACTCAACCAAATCTTATAAAACTAATAAATAAAGCCCCGATTTTAACAAACTTCTTAATCCACGACAGGCTGACCTTAGATTTTCAATCTCCTGTCCCTTTCAAACATTAAATGAAAGAGAGACATGGAATTAGTCTGATTGATAAATCGGTTTAACACATTGGTTAAATCACTACACTGAAGTATCTATAATTCTAAAGAATCTAATTCAGATAGATTAAAAGGTCCTCTAATCATCCCAATTTCTCAATCACATAAAGAGTCAATACAAAAAACGCTAGTCCAGGCTTCGACCCCAAACAAATTAGCAACTTTACCCATCACATATCATTGGGCGATCGTGATCTCTGCTAATTGCCTATAGCCCGCCACAATGCGATCACGACGGCACATCATACACATTAATCATAGGCATATTGATAAACAATTGCCCCAACTTAAATGAGGGGTCAACCGAGCCTTCACGGCAAACTTTTTGAAACCACCTCTCTAACAGGCTGTATAACTTCATACCTTAGTCTGAACAGAAAAAGTTTCAATTCAACTGACATTAATGACAGTTACAACTTTTGAAAATGGAACTCGTGGTTTGATTTTTGTGGAACGTACAACATCTATTTTGAACTTTTGCGTAATAAGTTTAAGGTTTATTTTTGGGTGGGTTTTATTGATACATAGATGAAGCATGTTGTCGGCAATGCTTTGTCGCGAGCCGACAAAGGGGCACGTGGGAACGTGCGCGTGCGCAGTCTTCCTGCTAAGAGAATAGTAATGTATGGTTCTGTTATGGTTGATCGATTTTCGTCTATTATTTTTTCAACATGATATTAGAGGATGGTGGCGCGATGTGAGCAACTATTTAATAGGCTTAGATAGAATTGATTCTGTATCATTAGTAATAAAAAGAAAATATGTGTTATTATTGCAAGCTTTGCAACATTAAAAGATAAAAGCATACCAAAAAATTAGCACCTTGAACGGGCTTATCATCTGCAAAGTATTTTTAATGTATGTATGTAACTGCTTATAAAAAAGGTTAGTTATTCTTATTCTTAAGAATAATTTTAAGCAAAATTCAAACTTTTGAGTTGCGGTTCAACCGTGGTGACATTACTAACTCCTCTAAGAAAAATATCTTATTGCGCAGATGTTTCAAGTTCTTTATTTGCCCACATTTTATTTAAGATGAATCACAAACCGATTACTTACATATTTAATACAAAAGTTCCATACATCACCGCATGACCTAGCTAAAAACTTCACATTCACGTTATCTCCAATCAACGTAACATTTCAAGCAGCCATTAAAACTTTGACCTTACAACAAAATTCTATAGTAATAAATAGACAAGTGATATGATATTAGCAACATCCAATTTATTATAACAAAGAAGTTCATGAGATCGAGTACCGTTAGCCGCACGCATTTTTGATATACCACCGCTATGCCGGCGATATTACCAATCTATTGATGATGTATGAAAACTAGATGAGACAAAAACAGTCTTCATCAAGATTCGCCAAACCTTTTCCCCAAATTTAACTGTGGAATGGTTCCATAGACAAACAATTTTCATACTCAACATTCGCCAATCCCTTTCCCCAAATTTAACTGTCGAATGGTTCCATAGACAAAAAAAAATCATCAACATTCGTCAAGCCCTTTGCCCAAATTTAACTGTCAAACGGTTCCATAGACAAACATGCTCATTGTCAAACATCTGACAAAATGTATTCGCTGAGTCTGAAATTAAATTGTCGACCCATCAGAGCCGTTTTCATCATAATGACATCTAGTGGTTGAGTTTTCAGTTATCTACCCCATTCGATTCTTTTCTAAAACATTTAGCTAAATGTCAGTATTTTACATAGAACAACTGCTATCAGGCCTCTATAACCCCTTATGGGGCAATCGATACGATACTGTTGTTGTTAGACCAGTTTCGGGACAAATTAAGACTTTGTGGCGTCAGACTACCCGTAACGATTAAAAACTGTGATGAGAAAATAAACTGTATCGATAACCAGTATTTTTTTTTTAAAAAGCTGTACACATCACGACAACCACTTAGTATATGACAATTTGGGTGACAAGATCCAATCCAAATCGAATATAGCCATTCTATCAACAAAAAATAAGTAATAAAATTAATTCGATCTCTCTTCCAGTCCCTTTACATCTACATCAGTAATATCCGTGGGTATATCGTTAATAGGATCGACTCATTTGGGCATGACACGCGGAATAGGTACATTGCATGTGGGGTCCGCGGCTAGACATTTCGTTTTGTCAGGCTCCTTTGTGGTTGTTTGTTTGATTTATTTATTTATTTATCATATGGAAAACTTACAGCTAGTATAACTTAAATAACAATAGTTTAGGAACCATAAAGGCAGTAACAAGTTTTCGCTTCTAGTGACGGTATATGAATTTGGTGCGAACAAAACTAATGCTAACATCGCTTGCACCTTATAATTAGAGCGCGATTTAAATGAAAAAAAAAATTAGGATAACATAAAAAAAGAAATATAATACTCTGTTTATTTGAAGAATTCGAGACTCGACCGTCTTCTTGCCGTAGACAAAATTATTTTATTTACCGTACTTAGTCATAAGAAAGGGGTACATCATCCCATCTTCAACTGCCTTGATGGTCTAGTGGTTGGCGTATACGCCTCTCACCGCGAGGTCTCGGGTTCGATTCCCGGGTCAGGCAAAGTGTTATTTATAAACTTTTTGTCAGGCAATTCACATTAGCAGCACGGAGTTGGAATTGTGCCTGGTAAATGGCGAAAGAATCACCCTCTATCCGATGAGACCGTAACATAACAGGTGAAGAGTAGGTGTTGTATATCTCTGCCACACCCTCCTAGGTAATATAGGCGTGATGTTATGTTATGTTATCCTGGGTCTCGTACAACAGTCACTTACTTACTTTACTTTTTTTTTTGAAAAAAAAAAATTTAGCCCCCTCCAGCTAAGTAAAATACGCTTGTGTTAGGAGGAAGTTCACGTACGTGGTGTAATGACCAGGATTTAAATCCACGACCTCTCAGTCGTAAGACCGATGCCTTATCCATTGCTCCACGGCCGCTTCAAAGACGTATGATACCTTCACCTCATTTGTCATGTCCCGTGTGATACTTACAGGCAAAAATATCATTGCTTACAGGGTGAGACCATTCACCAAAATCTAACCGGCACATTGCCAGTCTCCTTGCTGCTATTGAGAAGTTCCCGACGGTGTCATTTCCATCTATTTTCATGATCCTTTGCCGTTTCTATCCAAGTCAACAGCCACTAGTTAAACAACTTTTTTTCAAGACTGTAATCTATCTATCGATGGCGACGACCGGATGGCGGAGTGAGTAGTGTACCTGCCTGCGACGCCAAGGTCGTGGGTTCGATTCCCACTTAAGACAAATCTTTGTGTGCATGAACATGGGGGTTTGTCTTAGTCTGGGTGTTTCTATGTATAATAAGTATGTATTTACAAAATAAAAGTACATATGTATTAGTATCAGTTATTCTAGTACCCATAGTACAAGCTCTGCTTAGTTTGGGACTAGATGGCGTTGGGTATGAGTTGTGAAATATTTATATTTATTATGCTTACCACTTCACCACGAGTCCGTATTGTTAATAGGGTCGACTCTTTAAGGCATGATAAGCGGAATACGTTCCATGTGGGGTCCGAGTACTAGACCCTTTGTTTTGTATTACCACCTTATGCAGTTGTTTGTTTGAGTTTGTCTCTCGAATTAAAAGGTAATAATAGATGAAGAAATACAAGACAATGCCACTAGTTATATCCTTCTTCTGCTTAAAGTGTAATGATGGTCGTACTTTTTAAAACACCCAGTTTAGCATTTGAAAGCAGTTAGATAGTTACTTTGGTGGCAAACGAGATCGTTGGACCACATCGGCACTTGCAGCTAGGCACAACCTAACATAAATGTAGAGGAACGAGGTATGATGTTCTTCCACCTCAAAGGGAGGATCTTTCGACCAGGCTCAGTGGTATTGCCTGGCGCACAGCTGTCCAACGATAGTGTCTTAGAAGTAGCATTTATATACATTTGCTGTGAACATTTCGCTATCGCGATTCAGCGCTCTTTGACATTTGTAACGAGAGTGTCATTTATGTCTTGTATCATGCGTCTCTTCTTGATGTTGTCAATGTCATCCGTCATTGAGCCCGCCACAATAAGATTTATTAAAAAATAAACTCCTCGTTACACCACTGAGGACGCTTATGGACTGACGTTGCCAGAAACCATTCCGTCGCACCCTGGGCAATCTGCAAGTTATCACTAAACAGATTGGCTAATCCTTTCACCACAATGGCAAGTCAACACCTTGTAAGACTTTGCCGTCGACTCGAATGATGAAGAAGTATTATATTAAGTGTCCTTATGTTTTTTCTCCCCTTTAATAAACCGGGAACTCCTTATATGATTGCGTGACCTCACACCCGAAAGTCTATCACGTCTCAATTTTCAAAACACCTGTCCCCACAATAATTTTGTTCCCTAGCCACAACACGCGTTAAGCGTAATCTCTATAATTATACGCAACAGTAATCTAAACGCTCTATAATACGAATACGCTGCGCACGCGCCTCTAACAATACGTTACATCGTATAATCAATGTAATGGACATGTCAGATTGTAGGTAATTGTTATCGGCATTCAAATGTATTGATTTGAAGGTAGAGAACCGCGTTTTGAATAATGTGTGGTGTCTATGCTGTAAAAAGACGTCGTATTAAGACGAATGCTATTTAGTTTTGATAAATCGTCATAAAGAAAACTTTCCAATGTCGAATCGATTTTGAGCGGCTTAAAAGTTGATAGAACACGCCCCTGAAACATCAAGCCGGGACGTCATAAATATTCTCGAAAGGTTTTTCAGGACGCTAGAAACAAATCGAAAATTCGAAACGCAAACAAAACAAATTTAAAATCAAAATTTGAAACGGCAATTAAAAAATAATGCAACTCGTGTGCACTCCAAATTTACACCAAGCGACGCAAACTTGCGCGAAAGTTTCGAAATGCATTTGATTCGAATTTCAAAATACAATACGGCGTTTCGATCGGTCGCAAATCGGGTGCAATTAAAAAGTTTTCGATTGTGACTGCGTTTTGTTTTGCGTTTACGGTTTTAGCTGTACAATGTGCACGTTAATACATCGTGCTCATATTTTGGAAGGGGAAATATTGGATTAAAATTAAATATCTTCCTAATTAAATGTATACGGATAGGAACCTATTCACAATTTGAAATATTAATCTTTTTTTTTTGAAGGAAACTCCGAAAAACAGTTTTACCGACCCGCGACCGTAGTCAAATACAATAAATAACACATTAATAATAATATGAACAACCAGCGTGATAGTCTGCAAATAATTTTAATCAAACCTATCAATATAATTTATTTATCTAACTATTTAAAAAAAATAATTGACAAAGAAAAATTACTTCATTTTCTTTCTTGACGCAAAGAAATGAGGAAACGACAATGTAACACTTTTTATGGGTTTTTATGAGTGTTTTTATAAAACAATGTCTATTTTTATCAATGTCAGGTGACTGGGGCTGAACAACCCTTTTCAAGTACGACTCAGTGAACAGTTCTTTCATTTGTGAATGAATTTGATAAAAATATTTCATTAAATTCTGAAAAATGCATTTCACTCTATTTTAGTAAAAAATAAAGCCTCCGGCTCTATTACATTTGAATTCAAGTTTTTACAAATGTGTAAAACGCTTTTATTTTCATTCTTACACTTAAAAACGGCTAGTAAAATTTACATTCTAAATTTAAAAAAACCCGTTCGCAAATTCGCTCGCAATAAATTCAAAACTATCCTACAATAGAAACAAAAAGTTGTTCATCACACCAGCACGAAAAAGATCGTTTGCTTGCCAAAATTCAGTGAGTAAAATGCGTTTTTACTCACTAGTGAGGCAAAGTGATTCAAATTTTGAAACACAAAATCCTTCCAATGAATAGGCGCTGGAAAAAAAAAACAAAGCAGCCACCATGTAGGTTAGTAATAAACATTGACATACATTTTATTAAATAACTACAAATGATACGTTTTAATTATTTTAAATTATATAAATACACGCTTATTTAGTTTTTTAGTGTTTTTATATTAGTGATGAACCATTAAATTAAATAAAATCAGGTACTTAATATTAGGCTCTATAAATAAATGTTACGGAACGAATTTCCGAACGCATTCTTAAAAAAAAAAGTCTGTGTCCGTGTCAGTCATCGCGGGCAACTATAAATTCTTTTCAGTTTATGTTTAATTATTTGCTGGAACTTTTTAACAAAAAAAATAGTGAATCCAGTGATAAACTTTGTGGAACTCCTGAAGAGTTGAAACAACTTGAAAAGTATTGAAAAGCGAACGACATATTTTGTAACCAGCCATTAAATTACTGTCATTCCAAATTCAAATATCCTAGCCACAAATTCATAACTTAATTCCACCGGTTGGTTCTTTCCGACCCTCTTGAGAGGAAGTCTGAAATCCCAAAACTTAATAGCACATGT
Organism: Hypena proboscidalis; assembly: GCA_905147285.1. Lineage (NCBI taxonomy): Eukaryota > Metazoa > Arthropoda > Insecta > Lepidoptera > Erebidae > Hypena > Hypena proboscidalis. The sequence continues at coordinate 6,430,900 of LR990143.1, forward strand.
GTGTCTAATACCCATTCATTTGTCAATCTTTATAAATATGACGAAACTATCTACTAAAATTTCTTAAAATTAAAAGTAATTAACTATAAATTTTGATTAATAAGTCGAGCTCAAATTAATATGTCGTCATCGTCAACACTTATTGTAACCAGCCAGTGAAGGACTGTCATTCCAAATTCAAAAATCCCCGTCGAAAATTCACAACCTGATCAATACAAAACTAAATTTCTCGGGTGTTCCCTCCCACCCCCCTTGGGTAGAGCCCTGGTCCGTCCCAGAACTTGGTGGCACATGTGTGTCTAATATCCGTACATTTGTCAGTCTGTAACTGCCAAGTGATTCTACTTTCCACTGTCCCTTACTTAAATCTTAATGTTAGTTCGGTCTATAGTTTGGATTAGGGTGTTGTTCCAGTGAGCGTTAAATTTCTATAAATAGTCTAATATTTTTAACCGACTTCAAAAAAAAAAAGAGGTTCTGTATTCGATCCGTATGTATGTATGTATGTATGTATGTATGTATGTATGTATGTATGTATGTATGTATGTATGTATGTCACCTTTTTATGTTCGCGATTTTCTCGGAAACTTCTGATCCGATTTGAATGCAGTTTTCGGTATTTTAATCCTTGTGTTTTAAGGAAGGTTTTAGTATATAATTTATCAGAATCTGATGAAGATCTTTGGAGACAGGCAACGGAACTCTTCAAAAACGAATAGCTAATGAACCACGTTTTGTGCAATCGTGTATCTATGTATTGTTTTCACCACTACATAACATAACATCATGCCTGTGTATGCTTTGAAGGGTAAGCAGAGACAGCCTACTTACCTACCCTTAAAGTACCGAAAGCTCTGCTTAGGTTTGGACGGGGCTTACGTTTCAGCACATTTGTTATTATCGTAGTGATAACTTATGATCATGAAGATCTCAGAAAGAATTTTTTGATTATTTTGATTGTTTCTATTGTGTTTCATGCGTAATGATGCCTTAGTATTTCTTCCTAACCCCATCGTTAAATCTAAAAAACTAAGACACTAAAAAGCCTGAAATAAAAAAATAAAATAAAAAAAAATAAAATAAAAAAAACTAATTAAAAAAAAGAATATTCTTAACTCGAGCGTATTCTAAATATTATAATTATGTACTAATTTTTTTCAAAGAAAAAGGAACCGCCTTCAAAAACTCAAAAGTAAAAAATAAAATATTCGCTAAACTTTGCTTACCTTTATATTAATTTGTTTAAAACAATAAACCCAAATAATTATGTAATACCAGTTAATTATATTTTTTTGAAGTCGGCGCCAAATTACAAAATCAAATACCAATTCAATTGGTATTTGATTTTGAGATTTTTTCAACAATTATTTCGGTAAATACGGTTTTAATTGGTATTTGATTTTGTGATTTTTTCAACAATTATTTCGGTAAATACGGTTTTAATTGGTATTTGATTTTGTAATTTGGCGCCGACTTCAAAAAAATATAATTAATTGGTATTACATAATTATTTGGGTTTATTGTTTTAAACAAATTAATATAAAGGTAAGCAAAGTTTAGCGAATATTTTATTTTTTACTTTTGAGTTTTTGAAGGCGGTTCCTTTTTCTTTGAAAAAAATTAGTACATAATTATAATATTTAGAATACGCTCGAGTTAAGAATATTCTTTTTTTTAATTAGTTTTACCTTAAAGAAAATACATGCAGTTTAGCTCAAAGAGTATTATCTAATATTGTGAATGGGTTTTGAAAATGTGTTAATTAGTGGATTCTCATTTATTAAAGTAAATAGGCAAGTTAATATATTATTATGACAGATTTAGTTGTCCATTGAATTGAAAAGGCATTGATAAGCAAGCACAAAATAGTAAGATACTTAATGATCTGTTTTTTTTTTATTCTACGCCCACAGCGAACGAACGTGTAGTCCACCTGTTGGTAAGTAGAGCACAGCCCATGGACATCAACAATCCACAAAAGCAGATTATAAATGCGTCGCTGCAGCTGAGGACTACGGTGTTATGCCTCATGTGCCAGTAATTTCATGGCCTGATCTCACCACCAAACCGGAACACAGTAATGGAAGCACTACTATTTGGCGGCAGGTTAAAGGTGAGACAGTGGTGCTGCCGCCCTCGAGCTCATTCACAATAGCTCTACCACCAGTAAAAAACCTGTTTAAAGTACATTAAATAATTTTAAACCATAATTGACTTCATTAAACATACATACATAGATAAAATCAAGCCTTTATCCCACGGATGTAGGCAGAGACGAAGGAACACCATGTGCTTCGCTTCCTAAATACTTCTTTCGCGTCATACTTTTTCATCCTTTCTGAAGGACTCCATTTATCTGTATGTTTTTCGTAGACGACCTTTTCCAAGTTTTCCAGCCAGTTGTATATTTCTTTCTTTAAGTAAAAAGAAAAAACACTTTGGTACTTTGAAGCCATATTATATCGCTTCGCTTGAACTGTGTGACAATCTTGCTAATGGAGCACATCTGCGCTTAGTCACTTAGTATATGGGGACCAAGATTTCGTTAAGATTACCCCATAGATATGAAACCATACTACACCATACAATTTCAGAGATGTTCGTATATTAAATGTTATTTAGTTTAGTGTGGCAGGACCAAGGTAATGTGACTTTGTTGGGCATATTATCATGGTTCTTTATTCTTGTCATAATACTACCTTGGACTCAAATTTTTTTATAAACTAATATTAGTCACAGTCTAATAGAACAAAGTATCAAAACTTGTTGGAGTTAGCTCTATGGCGAGTGACGTGAATGTGTTATTGTATGGCAAATCAAATACCTTTTTCTCTAATTCCTTATTTTTACTTAACTAGAAATCAATCTATTTCACTAATTTAACATAAAATCACGCCTGTATTACCCAGAAGGGTGAGGCAGAGATATAAAACACCCACACTTCACCTATTATGTTTAGGCCCCATGGGTTAGGGGGTGAGCCTATCGCCATGCACCGAGCACAATACAACTCCGTGATGCTATTGTGAAGTTCCTGACGGAAAGCACTTTGTTCTTTTTTTTTCACAAATATCACTTTGCCCGACCCGGGACTAGAACACGAGACCTTGGGTTAGAAGCTCAAACACTAAACACTAAACTATCGAGGCAGTATTACATTTTTTTTACGAGAAAATACAAAAAAGACACCCTTTTAATTTCAATGGAAAACACGTTTTTTTGGTTCAGTTTTTTTTTATAAGACTAGTGGGTTGTAACGACTTATAAGATTTAGATGTTTACTGCAACTCTAAATTGATTTATCTACACCCATGCTATAAATCCTCTATAAACGTTCTTGAAACAGTTATCTTATTGCCAACATTAAAACAGCCAGTGTCATATAACCATTATAACACCCAAACGGGTGTTATAATGTTGTACTGAAATTCATTATGCAACTCCTTTTTTACTCATCGAACAGCCACATTCTCATGGCATCTTTATGAATTTCAAAAAAAGAACATGTCATGCACGCGCGTTTCACTACCACAGCGCCGTAATTTAAATAAAAACTTATTCGAATTTTTGAATTGACGTTGTATCCCGCCATTTTTGTTCAATAATAGTATTATTACCTATACATAGTTTGTTTGTATTAGATACTCACTAATTAAACTTTCCATGAATTTACATAGAGTTCCTACAACACTGTACAATACCCTATGGTTTCAGAACATTTATAGAGGATTCATAATAATATCATGGGTGTAGATAAAGTCTTGTATGCAACTGTAATTAGGTATTAAAACACTCATGTGATACTATTATTAAACCCACACTCGTGTTTTAATACCCCTCATTATAGAACAGTTGCATAAATAACTATTAGATTATCCATTATTAATTTCAACAAGTTCTACTATAATTATCTTATTGGTCAGCCTTACATTTTAAAATGGAAAACAATTGTCCCACTTTAATCATAATGCAGTAAAACCAACCTAAATTAGGTGCTTTCCGAATTTTCTCTACCTACATCCAAACTAAATAAAAACAAAATAACCCATTGGTTTAACAAATTTATACGGTTACAAAAACGCTGACTGCATCGTTGCATTGGGCGCCATGTTGAATCAAAAATGGCCGCTTGTCAGTCAGCACTTTTTTGCGGTTGCCGAGTGCACATATATTTTGTTTACGCAATCGTAGAACGTTTCTGTTTGTTCTAGATTCAAATTTGAATGTTTAAATATTGGAATTGTGATTGTTGGATTTTTGGTTTGCGGAAATAATGTTTGATTTGATATGAGGCGTTATATTTTCGGTATTGTTTTATTGAATTATAGGTATATTTATGTAGTTAAAATATTGCATTAGTTGGCACTCTTGTGTTTAAAGTAAGATTACGAGAAGGACTTTTACTAACCAAGTGCATATATTTAATGTGCATAATTGAATAATTTAAATTTAGATTTTTGTTATTAGATGTTGTAATGTTTACAATTTATTTCTAATGATGTATTTTTATTTGACATTGCAATATTGAATTTGAATTATATTTTTTATTTTTTTAGTTGTTAATTTATAAGTTGTATTTTTTTTTTGGACTTTTATTTGCAATTTTTACTATTTATTATTTATGATTATTTTCGGCATTTGAATTATTAATTATATATAATAAGGACGTAAATTAAGTATAAACCAATTACCAATAAATGAGTTTTATGAGTTTTTTATGAATATTTTTGATGAATCGTGAGAATCACTTAAATTTAAAATTAATGTTTTTTTTTTGTGTATAGGCCCACGTTTGACCACGATCTAACCTGATGGTAAGTGATGATGCGGTCTACGTTGGAGCACGGTTACCTATGAGATAACTATTTACCCTTGCTCTGATGACACCTCAGACGGCAACACAGACTCTGTCTTAGTGATTTGAAGATCCACGGCAGATTTTACGTGTAGTCAGATCCCAGAAAGCCACACAACTAGTCTAACAAAAAGTATTATGTCTACTTGTACTGGGTTGTATATTGATGGTAGTCACTTCATGTAAAATACTGATATTCAGCTGAATCTGTTAAACGAGATACCGAACCCAATTGAATAAGAAAGAGTCTTGGAGAACTAATTATACTTCGTGAAAATGCATTAAAAGTAGATAAATATCATTTTCTACAACAATCCTGGGAATTCGAAATCAATATGCAAATAACAACATAAGCTTTAGAAAGCACACATCCTATATCATCATTAATCTGGCAAATGTTACGGAAACCGTATCTGATTCAATCAGCCAGGTGACCAGATACCTTGACCCTTCTCTTGTTAACGTTTTCAAACAATGTGGTTATGAGTATAAAGGTCGTGTAAGATTGGTCGGGTGTTGATTCGCTGGTTCTAGTAATAAGTGAGAAACTTTCATAGCGCCCACGCACCGCCTACGGTACTGGCCTATCTATGACATGTGGTACGACCATGGTGGCAGGAGACACGGTGATATTTAAGATGTTATTAAGGATTCTATTTTGTATTATATTTAAAAGAACGTTGTAAGTTGCATAGTATAATTTTTTTTAATTCTACTTACAACAAGTACGTCTCTACCTATAGACGCTCGCAACACGAAAGGGTATCTTGTGCGTTGCTGTCAATGACGAGAGGGATGGTGGTAAAAGGTAGGGTAACATGTTCGAGGAAGAAAATAATTATTCCTTAGCACAACTACTGAGATAAGGTCCGGAAATTACATGCACATGAGGTAAAGATCAACATTTTTTTAAGGGCGCTCGCACCTTTCATAATTCCTGCATCGCGGGGTAGTTCACAAACATACATTTCACACTCACAAAGCACATCCAAACAAATATTTGTGAATCACACAACAGTTTGTATCGTATCCCCATACGGGACTGACTACTCTCATCGAGCCCACAACACCAGCACAGCTGAAAGCGGCGAGGCCTCTCTAACTACTACGCCAAACGTGCACTCCTATAATATATCGATATTTTAAGTTTGTTAATGGTCCTTATAATAGCAGCCCTGTATCTAATACATGTCCCACTGCTGGGATCGGGCCTCTTCTCATGATGAGAAGGGTTAGGCCATAGTCCTCCACGCTGGCCAAGTGCGGATTGGTAGACTTCATACGACCTCGAGCACTTTTTAGGTACTCTCAAGCATGCAGGTTTCCTCACGATGTTTTCCTTCACCGTTAGCGAGCGATAATTTAAATGATAAATACACACTTATCTTCGAAAAAACCTAGACAGAATGGTCCTTATGCAGTGTATATTTTAGTTAACTCTTATTCATAAAATCTCTTAACAAAACACCATATCCTCATCCTAAGTTGAACTCAAGACGATATTTACGGCACGAAGTCGGCACGGTGATGTCCACACTACGTGTGAACATCTGGCACGTTTTCGCAAACACACTCGTCTCATTATGCATTATTCAGACAATAACGCCATTTAGGATTCCATATTTATGGAAGGTTCGTTAATGAAGGAGCCTGGGGCAAAGGTCAGACGATTTCCTGAAAGTAAGGCGGGTAATGGTGTTGCTTTATTCCTGGATTGAGTAATATTATTTTGAGCGATATTTTGATCTTCGCTGTAGAAACATTACAAAAATAAAGAAAGAATATATAAATTAAATGACATGACAAAACATTTAAAATCGTGATACAAAAATAATTTTACTCTAAATTCGCGGCACTTAAACTCACTTTTATCAATCATCACAATATTTTGAATGTGAAAGTGAATTTTAGTGCCAGTTCCGTGGCGGGAAGAACTGGCAAGAAACTTAAGAGCCGCTCAAGAACCTGTGCATAGCCAATTCTTACCGTCAGGAAGATCGCAGTAGGTTCTTACGTAATCTTGTTATATATATCCAGGGTAATATAGGCAGGATATTATACACAAATTGAATTAGATATTCAATTTGGAGTTTGAATCATTCACACATGAAATACAAACAGTCCTAACATAACTTGGCAATAATCTGGGTACCATTAAGTTATTAATAAGGCATATATTGCAGAGATTTCCACTTTACTATAACATTTAGTCTCTTTAACGTGAATGCTAATCAGGAGGTCGCGAGTTAGATTCCCTGGTTGGGCAAAAGAGTTGTTGGTCTTCTTTCCGTTAGAAAATTGTCAGTTACAGCCAGCAGAAGATTGCGTGGGCCCGACTTTCAAAGTATCTTTTGGAACCTTATCTTATATGTGGCTACATACAATCTTGCCGTGCTCTTCGGAGCGATATATTATTGTTCAAGAAGGCAATTTCCAAGAGATATTCAATTTGAAGTTTGAATCATTCACACATGAAATCCAAACAGTCCTAACATAACTTGGCAATAATCTTGGTTGGTACTATTAAGTTTTCAATGAGGCACATATTGCAGGGTTTCGCTCTATTATAATTTTGAAACGGGTAAGGGATCGCCGGCAGGAATTAACTTATCACGCGGGTACCGCATCTGCATACCTTAAACATTTATTTGGGGGATGGACTTGGTTGTCTAATTGTGTAATAATAAATTAAATAAATAATACAAAATATTCGGTAGACTGGTAGAGAATGCCACTGGCTTTAAGTCCGCCTATATGTACCCAGTGTATGTATTAAGTTTAAATAAATAAATATTATGCTGAAATGTTGAATAAAGTAAAAATACATTGAAATTATTTTGAACATTATAGTTTTTTTTTTAACAATAAATGGTGTTACTAACGTGCGATAAATACTTTGTAGTGGATGGCGTTTACTTTTTGTTGATAAATATAAAATGAGAATTTATCTAACAGCACATCTAAGAACTTCATTCATATTTTATGAAAAATATAGGGCTTCTTGGATAACATTTATGGGATATTATTATATACCTATGACGCTGGCAATTCCGAGTCTAGCAGCATACAAATCCATAACTGAATTGGCAAAGCACTTGGGTCGTATACCCAGGGGGTGCAGGTTCAAGTCATGCTGGATTCTTAAATTTTCAACTTTAATATTATAATTATAAAACATTTATTACATCATTAATAACCAAACCTCTTAGGAAACATATTTTTTTATGAACCAAAAGTAGCTAGAAAAACTAACTTACAAATATATACGTGTTTTGCGACTTACAGCGTTACTTTTTCCTACTTCGATTCATTACAACTTTCAAACATTTTACGAATGAAAACAATACACAAATATATTTAATATGATTGCCTTCAAACTATTGCCGTGAATCCATCCCTGTAGCCACCCCGGTCTGGACACGGGGAGCCAAGACACATATCTCAGCCGGGATGCAAGAAATGCCCACACCCCAATATGTAGATTTGTACCTCTCCCAGCCGGTGGTCATTATTGTAGCGCGATGTAATGGATTTGATACTTCATGAGACTGATTTTTGGCATTGTTCCAGTTATCCATATACAGCAGCGATAGCCGAGCCGAACCGTCATATAAAGAAATAAGTTGACAGATTCATCTTGAAAATTTACTAGGCTGTCTGACTCTGAAGCAGTGAAATGTCATCTTAAATGCAACTTAGTTACTATTATACGACACATAAAAGTTTTGATAGCCAAGACCGTAGGACTGCGAAATCAAAGGTCTCGGGATCGAACCCACGGCACGCACCTCTGTCAATAAATCGTTAAGATTCGTCTTTTCGAAGATATGTGTGTATTTATCATATAAATTAACTAAATAAATATTATTAGGTTAAACACAATTTTTTTATTCAATTATCCGAAACATATAATATTGGTAGATCAAAAAGTAAAGTGCCATTACACGATGCAAGTATTGTATCTATGCAAGGCAATTTTTTGTCATTCCTATATTTGAAATCGCGAGAAACATAAGAATTGAGCATAAGAATTATCTTTTAAAACCTGCATCGTGTAAGTAGGCCTATAAGTTTATTTGTTTTAAGATTATACGTCTCAAAAAAAATATCTTGTTGAAAATTTTAATAAACATAGACAGGTATTTGTAATAACCGCGACACATAAAGGATGATAACTAAAATTAAAACATAACTAATTTTTTTTTTTTTAAATTTTATTTAATTTATTACAAGCAACCATCCCAACCAACGAATCTTCTCATGAGTGATAATCAAATCTTTACTGTATAGAAGTATCAAAACCATTCATCTCAAACAAACAGACATACCTCTACCCAATCAGCACGTAGAGAGAATGTTTTGTCTGGTTTGAGTCGAGTTGCCAAGTGTGCCGTGTGCCGTGCGACGGAGCCGTGCCGAGCCTGACAGTCTCGTGATATATATGCCTGGAATATCCCTCATTGCGTAAGACATGTTTCTATTAGACAACCCTGATAGTCCAGGAGCTGGAGTCCTAAAAATTGTTAAGTAATTTTTTTATTCTATTACTTTTTGCATTCTTGTGTTGTTTTAGTTTATTCTTATAATAATGTGTCATATTCTTGTTTAATTTATTAAAGAGCTAGAAAATCGTATACGTTTATTTGTTACGCTATCGCGGTTTTACTTTAAAATCATTATGGTTAAAAATAAGGATAAAGAAAGGAATGGACGTAAATCGCAAGAAAAGGTAATAAAGCACTTTTATAATTAAATCTCATAAAGCAGAATCAACTATACTTTAGTACTTAAACCTTAAAAATGCTTAAACCACAAATTTTACTCATATTACGAGCATCACATAAAATATTACAGTAACAAAGTATCAAACCATTCAATTGTAACAAACAGACAAATCTCAACCCTATTTTTGTTAAATTCTTGAAGAGATGTAAGTTTAGTACTCTACAATGCACTTCATAATAAATAATAACTACAGCTATCCTTCAAATGCATTCTCAAAATCTCTGAAAATAAATATAAACTAAATTAGCCTATCAATATTACAATTTACATAATAGTCAATAACTGAAACATCAAATAAAATTAACCAAGTAGTTGATATTATTATAATAAAAAAAAACATTACTAAATTTCAAATTCAGTAACCAACAAATTATTTAATTCAAAATTCGACACTGTAGCTCCCGTTCTATATCTCAAGACGTTAAAACTAGGGATGTCCAACACAGACGCCAATAATATAATAATATGGGTTTGGAATTGTCGTATGTGCGTCTTAGAGAATTATTAATGCTGTTCTGCACCCGACGGGCAGGATAGGGATTGAATATAGCCTTATTTAAATAGTTTGTGTACCGGACTTAATGTCAAACCTTTGATTCAACCGAGGTATCCGAGAGGAAAATTGACTTCAGATTACTGTCGGGAAAGACTTGGAACTTGTTTTATTTAGTGTGAATATTGGTTTAAAGGGTTTATATATCAATAGGATAAGGATAGAAAATGCAAGTTTGCAAAGTAGACAGAAATAAAGAATTTTGAACCGTTCAGATTGATGAAACTCAGTAAAAATATAAATGTAATTACCAACATTCTAGATACGAAATAATGTCTGCATTTTTTTTGTTACATATTATAATATTGTTAAGAATCAATAACATAACATCACGCCTATATTAGCCAGAAGCGTGTGGCAGAGTCGTACAGTACCCACACTTCATCTGTTATGTTTAGGTTCAATGGGATACGGGGTGAGCCTATCGTCATCCACCGGGCACAATTCCAACTCCGTACTGCTACTTACTACTACGCTAACCACTAGATCATCGAGGCAGAATAAATGTATCAATAAGATAACATATCAGTATTTATGAGCATTTATATTTTATTAAGTATGGAACTTTCGTCAGCCCTCTAGTGGGCTGTCGCACCAGGAGCTGGACAATGAAATATTTGCTCATTAGCGCAACTACTGATTAATTGGGCTTCTAAGAGAAGGGTGGAGTTTTAGTAATAGCGACTGAGAAAACTGTGTATTAATCAGTAAAGGGCTGATTGATACACAGATTTCTCAGTCGATAATCGTGATTAAAATAGTGCATATTGGTAGGCTTGGTAATTAATAAAATATATACTACTAATCTTTTGATCAGCGCATTCTGCTTGATGGTCAGAAAATTCACAATAGCAGGACGGAGTGGGAATTGGGCTCGGTGGACGGCGATAGGCTCACCCTCTATCTCATGGGACCTAAACATTGCATGTGAAATGTGAGTGTACTACACCTCTGCTACACCCGTTTGAGTAATATCGGCGTGATGTTATTAATACATTAATATCAAAAGTGTTGTAAAAGTTTCTTCGAGTGTGCTGTGAAATGTTTGTATATTGTAAATATTGTGTGGCCGCTAAAGTATAGAATTCGTAATATAACGCTTAAGTCTTTGATAATATTGTATGAACATTATTTTTATTGCCTTTTTATTAGACTTGTGAAATCCAACGCATCCTCGATTCTGCATAAATCCAAATTATTTAAATTCTTTTAAATTTACTTCGTAGCAAAGTTGAGTGCACGGTTGGCGTAGTGGTTAAAGCGGTCGCCTCGCCGTTTTCAACTACGCTGGTGTTGTGGGTTCAATCCCCACATGGGACAAATCTTTGTGTGATTCACAAACATTTGTTCTGACTCTGGGTGTGCTTTGTGTGTGTAAAATGTATGTTTGTGAAAACCCCCGCGACAAGGAGTTGTTCCTAGTGCGGGCATCGATTTTTTAAATAAAAAGAAAGAAAGAAAAAGTTCATAAGATAAAGTTATACTTTTTTTAGCACCAAGCTGAAATTGAAACAATACTCTATCACAGGACTATTCTTTCGACAAGAGTCTCTTAATTTATAATAAGTTAAATAGAAAAACGTTTTCCATTACTTGCCGCTATCATTACGACCAAGCCCGTATCTTGTTGGCTCTCAACTTATCCATTGTATTGTTTATACGGCAGATATAATGTGTTTTGTCGGAGGCGATACCAAGCCAGCTTAATTGATGCCAAGTGGAATGTGGGTGAGCACGATGTGGACTGAAGTTTCTATTTAATATAATGGTGGAGATATTCCAGTCCAGTCCACCATCCAGTTACTAAATTCTGTGTTCCGGTTCCGGTGTGGTGGTGTAATTGGGATCTGCAATTATTGAAAAAAAAAAGACAATCACTTTTGTTCCTTACAAAAACAAAACAGTATATTTTTTTCAAAAATTAGGCAACTGTCGCATAATTATTATAAAGGTAAATAAATACCTATGCTCGACGTTCCGAAATGATTTATTTACCTTTATAATGAATGAAATTAAAGTTCAAAAAGAAATAAAACAGTATATTTTATGAAATAACGCTTCTATACTTTTTGCAAATATTTACATTGCGTATAGAAAAAGGGCACTTTGTTATTTTCACTTCTTACACTTGTATATTGCCGGCAACCTAGGACCCAAATAATAATCCATCTTACTTTCTATACACGGTATATTTTTTTTACAGATTTACACCAAAACCCAAAACCATAATCAAATTAACAATTCTCTTCACGAGCCACAAGAACAATTTACCCCAAATATATCCATTAATACACGTTTACCCGAAACTGATAAACAAATATTTCTCTTCTCAAATTTACACATAATATCCTAAACAGAGTATCTTCATCCCTTTTATGTCCGTATGGGGTGAGAGAGAGGTAGGATACCTTTATAGTTCTCACATGAACATAATTGTCGAATACAGATGTCGCGAACCCGACGAGATTAATTCTAACAAGGGACGCACTATAATTATACGGGCTATGTTTTGGTGTGTGATACAAGTGAAAATAGATTTAAGCAGCGCGTTAGTTATTTGTGCAGCACGAGAGCAAAGTAAGTAATTTTGTATCTTCAGGATTAAGCGAAAGATTCTCTAGTAGAACGAGCGTGTAGCGAGTGATTCTAGATTATAATCTTGAGCGTAGTGAGGGACGTATTCCACAAGATGCTATTTTTCATCTCAGCAGTTAGAAAGTAATGACTAGAATTAAAGTGACGACCGGATGGCAGAGTGCGTAGTGCACCTGCCTGCGACGCCGAGGTCGCGGGTTCCCGCTTAAGACAAATCTTTGTGTGCATGGGGGTTTGTCTTTGTCTGGGTGTTTCTATGTATAAAAAGTATAGTTTTAGTTTAGTTTATTAGTATCAGTTATTCTAGTACCCATAGTACAAGCTCTGCTTAGTTTGGGACTAGATGGCGTTGTGTGTGGGTTGTGGAATATTTATTTATTTATTTATTTTAGTTTAATACTTTATTGTACACATAAATTACATTAATAGAATTACAAAAAAGTGGTGATTACAAAAGGTAACTCAAAAATGAGTTTTCTGCCAGCATACCTTTGAGGGCCAGAGAAAAAAGAGACTTGTAAAATGTGAGAGTGAAGTGTACAAAAAAGAAAAAAAGAGAGAGATGCAAAAAATAAATAAGATACTTAAATAACTGAACTAGGCTATGTATATCTACATACTTACATATTCTACATAACAATAATATACCTAATGTAACGTAAATTATTTACACAACATACATAAACCATACTTACGATACAACTAAATTATATAATATATACTCAACATAATATATATACATAATAGTATTTAAAAAAAAAGTATATATGTATTAGTATCAGTTATTCTAGTAAACATAGTACAAGCTCTGCTTAGTTTAAGACTAGATCTGATGGCGTTATGTAAGTTGTGTGATATTTATTTATTTATTTATAAAGTATGAGGTGGAAATAAAACTTAACTCTGCATCCTTTACAGCCTTTTCCAACTCCTCCGGGGTCAGTATAATATCGTCGTTACTATTCTATTCTTCTAATTTAGAATATTTAGCAATAAATAAACACGTTTACAAGCATTGACGTATAAAGTATATATTTCTATGTTTAAAAGCAATACAAGGTTACAAAACAAATCATAGATTATTGAGAAACTGTTGAAATATTTTTAACTCCGTTCGAAAACTCGTTCGAAAACAACAATTAAGTTTGCTAAATGTAGAAATCATTGCAATCTAAAATATATCAAATCTTTTTTAGCTTTATAATTTTTGATTTATTGTTAAATTCATAAAATATTTCAGTATTTATATGTTTATCTATAAGTTAATTGATATTTTTTAGCAAATGATACTTAATATACATCCGAGTTTCTGAACGTTGTTTTGAATCTGTGTTGGGGCCATAGACAAAAGATCGGTCCTGCATAGCAAGGGTCTACTACTAAAACCCGAATGTAATGATTGAATATTTTTATAACAAATAAAACTAAGGTATTTCACATTTTCGCCAAGTGTGTTGCAATTTCAAAGTAATTTTTCCTCACGCTCAAAGCAAAATAGAGTAATTGTTTTCACACAACAAAGAATGCCTTCTCGAGCTGCTGAGGTAAATAATAATTTCTAGCTTAGAAGATCTATGACAGTCGTCACGGGTAATCAACAACCAGAAATGCCGACAAGAGTATTCAGAAATTGTAGTTTTATTACACTACTATTTTTCGGCTTGGTAATGAGATAAGACACTAAAACCCGTTAAAGTAATATTAGAAGTCTTTCAAGCTAATACCTTCAGTTTATTGAGGATAGATTAATCAGTAGCGACCAATTTACCATTTAGATTATAAGTACATCGCCTTTTTCTCATCCCTTGTGCCGCCAGCAATCCGTGTATTACACACGTAGGCGGCGGTCGCGACAGATCACGTGATCAGCAATAATCCCATCGAGCGCCGGCACACACGATCACTAATCTCGGGATGAATCCGCTAATATTGACAGCGGTTTGTTGCCGACTAAAATGTAACGTGTATTTCGAATATTTTGGTGTTTTATTAAAGCTACGCGCTTATTAAGTAGGCAATTAAAACGGGTGTGGTAAAACTATTGTTAATGATCAATCACTATCACTTAATTTCACCTTTTCCTGTCAAATAGTGTTCGTACTATTTTTGATGAAGAAAAAAAAGGAAGCAAAAGGTGTCTAATCAAACGGACTTAAAGCCTTTCATCCAAAGTCATACTTCTAATTAAAGATCATGTTTTTGGTCTCGTGTCTTGCTTGGCACGTCAAATCTAGCACGTCGACCTATACATGATTCATTACTATTTCAACTTACCCTTTAGTAAACATGATTAAAATTTTAGTCGTTTACGAGAACAATATTATTATAATCTATATTTTATGTAACAGTTACCTCCGAGCGAAGAAACAAGAAGCAGAAACAGGACGTCAAATTGATGTTAGAAGTAGGAAAGACCGGTGCCTGTCGTCGCCTGTTCAGAGCTGACGAGCCGAGAAACTTTCCAAAGATACCAGTGACACTCTTTAAAGCGCTTAAGAAGAATGTAGTAAGTACCTTGAATAATAAATTAATTAAAATAATAAATATCTAACAACTTACACTCAACGCCATCTAATCGCCATTACTGTGCCCCAAACTCAATAGTAAGATTAAAGATAAATCATCTTTTTCAAATGTCTATGAAATTGTAAGCAAATAAGCATACCAAAAGGGTAAAATGGAATCTGTACCCAAAACTTACAAGCCACTAGCACTTTGAATTCTGAGATCCTGACCGTAAAACATCGAACTACCCGCATAATATATACATACATCAGAACTTTCAATTAGTGCCTTACCTATCGCTAAAAGTACCTTTGGTCCTTTCCGTATGATATGTAAATGTATGGAAATGTTCCGTTCCACAACTATAAATGTATGTAAATGTTCCGCTTCACAACTAAGAGTTGGCATCAGGAACTTTACGTGTTTGGCAGATGTGGGCCTCAAATTAATGTGTTTGGATTTGATTATAATATTATCGTTTGTGGTGATTTCTCGGATATGTTTGGATTGTTATGTGGGATAAAACAAATGGGTATTACGCAGACAGATTGTTACCTTTGTCATGCACTGCGTCTTTTTATGTTTTCCAAATATAGCCA
Source organism: Hypena proboscidalis (assembly GCA_905147285.1). Lineage (NCBI taxonomy): Eukaryota > Metazoa > Arthropoda > Insecta > Lepidoptera > Erebidae > Hypena > Hypena proboscidalis. The sequence goes on from LR990143.1 coordinate 6,446,792, forward strand.
CTTTTACTCGGTATTACTATCTTTCGACAGATTTGGCTTACCCATCCACACAAAACTTGCCCATTATTGTTTATTGCTATTAATAATGTCATTTCAATAAATATGTTCTAATAAGATTTGAAAGACTTTAAACAAGGATCTAATCCAATCACAATTCTACTTTTAAAGGATTAATAATAAATGTCCCACTACTGGGCTCGGGCCTCTTTTTATGATGGGTTTTATGTGTTAGGCCATAGTCCACTACGCAGGTCAATTGCGGATTGGTAGACTTCACACACCCTCGAGCACTTTTTAGACATTCTCAGGCATGCAAGTTTTCCATAGAAATCTTAATAACTAGTCAATAGAAATGCTATCGACCTTAGAGTACATAGAGGGCGTCTCGTGCAGTGAACATTGCAACAAAGACGTAGAAATTTGACAAGCTAGTGTGCGTGAAACCATTGCTTTACGATGACTTGACATTCATCTGAGAGTTACCACTAATTGAATTTACCCCAATGTATTGGGAGAAAAAATAAATGGGGGTAAAAATATACAATACTGCAGTTATAAAATAAACTACTGGCGCTTTAATTTATAAAATTATTGTGTGTTTGCAAAAGCAAAATAATAAAAATATATTTTTACTTTGCATTAAATACTGTTGGAAAATTTAAGTTTTATACTGTAAATAAAATAAAAATTATTATTATTATTAAATTATAACAATTAAATCCTTAAAAAAACTTGTTTATTTTTAATAATCAAATGCCACAAGTAAAACTAGTGCACAACACAAATACAATATAATTATCATACGGGGTGGATGCGACATAGCGACATTTATTGAAACCACAGCTTCTATACATGGCCAGTATGCATTTCCACGGGATAAAAAATTCTCTGGCGAAAAAAAAAATCCACGTCTTCCGAACAATTTGAACATTGTGATCGTGCAATTTGTTCGGAAGACGTGGATTTTTTTTTGCCAGAGAATTTTTTATCCGGTGGAAATGCATACTGGCCATGTATAGAAGCTGTGGTTTCAATAAATGTCGCTATGTCGCATCCACCCTGTATACAAAATTAAACCATGTACATACAAAAATGAAATCTATATAATTATATAAAAGAAAGAGAGGTAAAATTATATCGAGAGCGAAGCCGCGCGGGGCAGCTAATGTTCAATAAAAGAAAATCTTTATCTAGTTTTGAAAATCGCAAAGTGATATAAAAATCATAATATTAATTCAAGAAGCTTGCAAGAACATGTAGGTATATAAATGGCTATCCGATAACTGATCCGATATCTGATTCTTTTTACACGCTTTTTATTAGCTTCACTTGTAACTGTATTATGTAAGAAAATCTTGGAATTTTAATTTGACCCACTTCCAAACAAATTTTGCACACACTCTTGAGTTCTGATGACAATACCTGACTAGCTAAGAAACGTTATTACAAATCCAATATGGCGGCCTCCCCAAGATGGCGGACTGGCTGTTTGAAATCCACCCCCATGATATGGATATCAAATGAAAAGGTTTGCTGTCAGGAATACGAAAAAAGAAGTCACGTGTCTTAAATCCAATATGGCCGACATCCAAGATGGCGGACATGCTTTTTGAAATGCTCCCCCATGATATGGGTATTAAATGAAAGGGCTTGCTGAATGTGAAATTAAAATAAATCATAGTAAATATTTAATAAAGATGATTGTCCGAATTATTTTATAATTTTTAGTGCGTGCTAAAAGCGTGTTTTTTAGTTTTTTAATTAATTATGAAAATTTTATCATCAATGATGTGATGAATTTAGTTACCGTCTCTTTGAATTTGTTTGTTAAACAATCTTCGTTTTGAGGTTATATTACTATTAATATTATCTAATTTTGCAATATGATGGCTCCGTATGGATAAATATTTTTCGGCAACCAGTCTTATTAAATTCACTTGGTGAAGTGAACCACAATCATGTTCAATTTCAACTTGAAATAAATTATGTTTATTGCCAATAAATTGTTTCATCACTGATGATATTTTTTTCATGTAAATTGGGCGAGTAAAATCTTTGCAGTTAATTTAATTCAATTAACTGCAAATTAAATTTAATAAAATATTAATTAAATTTCTTTAATTTTGTCACATCCTGTATAGTAAGTAAATCGACGAACAGACTATTGAAACCAGCTGTTAATTTTAAATTATTTACTGAAGAATAAAAAAAACAGAAATACGGGTAAATATAGTATCTCAGACTGGCAACACCAAAAAATGGCGTGTGCATTTTGAGATTAAATGTCAGAATTTGCTAATTTGTTTTGAAAAAATACGATTGTTTTTGGATTACTTACCGATGGTAGGAGATTGTGTTAGAAGCATTTGCACGTCTGCTATAATTCCGGCATATTTTTATGGCACAATACGACATTGTAACTCACAAAATGTTTTTTTGTAATTCACTCAAATGACCTAATTGTTTGAGGTGATAATTGACACTGACAGCGGTTTTTGTCAGATCAGGTAATTTACGGACAATTTTTTTGGACGATTTAGCGTTGATGAGGCAGTATCTATAGAAATTATATAATCAAAGCTATCGACTATCTTTTAACACTGGGACGCATGTCGCCGTTTTTCAAATACCACTTTTTGTATTCCTGCAAACAAAATTATTCTTTTTGGCGATGACATTAAGACGACAATTCCTCAACTCGCACTTGTGTTCGATTAGACTCATGCGCTTGTATTCCTGCAAACAAAATTATTCTTTTTGCGATGACATTAAGACGACAATTCCTCAACTCGCACTTGTGTTTGACTAGACAGATGCGCGGCGACAAGGTCACGCGTCTTTGACATTTCTATTGCCTTATTATTAAGATTTCTATGAACTTTTTTCTCACGATGTTCCCTTCACCGTTAGCAAGCGATAATTATAAATACTATACTAAATACACACATATCTTCGAAAAGACGAATCTTAACGATTTATTGACAGAGGCGTGTGCCGAACTTCGAAGTCAAAGGTCTCTGGTACGAAGCCACTTCGAAGATTGGATCTACAAAAACCTAACCGATAACGACTCAAATGAACTCCATTTAGATAAGCACATCCGTAAAGAATTAATAATGCCTATTTTTGAATTAGTTATTTACCAAAGTTGGTCAAAGCATTAGGCGGGTAGCTAGCTCGATCACCGAGTAGCCCTTACCGACCCTCCAGAACATAAAATCCATGTTCACGTAACTCAGGCTACAAACAAAGTAAAACAACGCTCTTGAGCGAACCGGCGGAATAACGAGACCCGCACTAAAATAATAAACTGAAAATAAACAAAAATATATAATAGAAAATAAAAAAAATGGTTAAGCGGCACACAACCCGAAACCGAAACGTTCTGGATTGCCCTCGAGAAGATAGGTACGGGCTTCGTGTGGGGCTAGACAAGCAGAGATTTAATAGAGCGATTGGTGGATGTAGTAGACGACATTGACATTCTAATGATAACGATGTGGTTTCAGGATGCTCAATGTTGTAGCCAAAGTGTTAATTTCCTTTAAGTTAAGCAGTTCTCTTGAGAAACACGGAGTCTTAATCCCGCTTGCAAGATTTATAATAAGAAATGAACTTTTATTTCTGCATCACCCTATGTTGACTGTCAGACAATGCCTCAGGCATTAAGTCCGCGTTGTACATACTTTTGTGCTGAAGTTAAATAAATAAATAAAATGAGTATTCTTGTTAACTGCCTAACTAAGCCACATAATTGTATTTATTAGAAGGTTTGTCGTCAGTCGTACAGCCAGGTTTTCAATTAATTACCTTGATTACTACCTATAAAAACTTCAATTTTACCAACCAAAGATAGCAATATCTTTGAATTACTATTATATGATGTGAAGATATTATTCAATCTTTATTTACAGGCAAACAATATAATATATATTGTATCTAAAATTAAAATAGTCGAATAACTTAATCTTAACTGAATAAGTCACAGTCAGAAGGCCTCGTACCCAAAATGCTGGCAGCATTACCGCGTTGCATTGTGAAGATGTTATAGACTGCTAAAAAATACAACAGTTTTACCTTCAATGTAACAAACCCGCTGTTCTCCTGGCCCGTTGCTAACAAACGCTACGACTGAAGCAATCCTTTTTTTGTGCTCTCCTTTACCGGGAAATGACTTTCTGACTCTTAATCTCTCTCGCAATCTCATTAAAATTTCATAACTCAAAACTGCGAAAAATGAAAATTTGTTATAGGACCAAGGATTCGCTCGACGGAGCTTTGCTGACAGATAGCTTTGGCAACTGCCGGTACAAAGTTAATAGGTAAGCTTTATTATAATCTATTAATATTTTTTTGTTCATTATTTATTTGTATTCTTGGTGTAGCAGTATATCGCCGTTGTCATACCAAAATCTGCTTTGTGCAGAAATCATAGTTTTAAGAAATTGACAAAAAAAGGTCCCCTGCATTCAAGGGATTGTAGGTTAGACGTCAATAAGAGGTCATAGATCGTCATAATTATAATGGTCATAAGCACATGACAGTTTTTAACACGCTTATATTAGCTTCACCTGTATGTATGTAACCGACTCCTGTAGACTCGATTTTGACCCACTTTAAACGGATAGATTTCATTAAAATTTTGCACACCTGTCAAAGATCGATGACAATGCAATAATTCGACAAAAAAAACATAATGGTTAAAAAACGCTCTTATAAGTAACCAAACTAAAAAGTAAAAAATAAATAATAGTTAAAAAAACAAAAACCACGCTTTTAAAGTACTTCTAACTAAAAAGTAAAAAATAATTCCTAATACAAGCTGAAAAAAGAGTGGGGCGCTCTGTGCCATATTTTTTGTCTATCGAGTAACCCACGCCTTTTTCAGCTTATATAAGGAATTATTTTCTAAAGTTGTTATCTATCTATCTATTTTTTACATTTTAGTTATTTTATCTACACCCATGCTATAAATCCTCTATAAACGTTCTTGAAACAGTTAGCTTATTGCCAACATTAAAACAGCCTGTGTCATAATAACCATTATAGCACCCAAACGGGTGTACTAATGTTGTACTGAAATTCATTATGCAACTCCTTTTTTACTCATCGAACAGCCACATTCTCATGGCATCTTTATGAATTTCAAAAAAAGAACATGTCATGCACGTTTCACTACCACAGCGCCGTAATTTAAATAAAAACTTATTCGAATTTTTGAATTGACGTCGTATCCCGCCATTTTTGTTCAATAATAGTATTGAAAAATACTTTTTAATAATTGTACGATCCAAAATGTAAATAATTATTACAATAAATAATTATATTATAACCTATACATAGTTTTTTTGTATTAGATACTCACTAATTAAACTTTCCATGAATTTACATAGAGTTCTTACAACACTGTACCCTAATACCCTATGGTTTCAGAACATTTATAGAGGATTCATATCATGGGTGTAGATAAAGTCTTGTATGCAACTGTTATAATTAGGTATTAAAACACTCATGTGATACTATTATCACACTCGGCTTCGCCTCGTGTGATAAACACACACTCGTGTTTTAATACCCCTCATTATAGAACAGTTGCATAAATAACTATTATGCAGAGGTTTAAAGTAAAAATCTTACAAAAGTGCACATAGTCGATTTTGGTTTGACAATGACGATATGCATGTATATGTATAGCAATTAGCTAAATCAGTTAGACTAGCAGCCGATCCTAATTATTTGAGAAAAAGGTTTGGAAGATTGACTATTGGTCTAACGGTATAATTTGTGTATTGCTTACGAGGTCTCGAGTTCGATGCCGGGTTGGGCAAAAGTGTAGTTGGATTTTCCCGTCAGGATTTTTTTAATAGCAGCACGGAGTTTGAATTGTGCCTGGTGGATGGCGACAGGCTCACTCCCTTTTCTAGGCCTATACATAACAGGTTATGTTTGCCACACCCTACTATGTTATATAAGCGTTATGTTATGTTTTGTTATGATGATGATTATATCAGCATGTTTAAGGATTGAGAGTGAGTGAAGAAGCATTATTGCTTTAACCCTTTTGTAGCCTAATGACTGTACTTGCACTGATGTATCCCGTATGTTTCGGTTTTGTGCTGAGGTGACCCTGAAATCACTTATTACAACAAAAATAATTTTCATCAATACCATATAACTTGTTGTACTATGTGAGCGACGTAACGTGACAAGTGCAACGCTGCACGTCGCGATTCTAACACAGCCAATGGACGCTTCGTTTTGACAGCGTTCATTTGGCGTTCATCGCTTGTTTTGTATGAATCGCGTAACACTTGTCACATATATAGTCACTCACTTAGGACAACGTTTTAGAAGCTCTTATCCTACCTATGTTTAGGGCTTAAAACAAATGATGTAACTTCTTCTTGATTATTTTAACAAATTTAGCACATTATACAAACAAAAAAAAATTAAATAAATATGGGACCGGCAGGATTTGAACCTGCGATTTCTGCTTTTTTTTATGTTTGGTAGGCACGCGTTTGTCCACGATCTCACCTGATGGTTAGTGATGATGCGGTCTACGGTGGAGCACGCTTGCCTATGATATAACTATTAACTCTTGCTTTGAAGAAATCTAATCAAATTTTTCAACTGTTTCTTAGTATAAATGACGTAACATTATGAAACGCCAAATCAAAAATGCCCAAATTCTATAATATAAAGTTTTTCTCTGTAGCTCTACTAAAAGTTATACGGACAGAGAGAAAATGCAAAATTGATACGGTTGTAAAATATATCAAGAACTCTAAATTGTTGAGACACACATTTTAAACACATTAGTAACAGCTATCATATATCTGTAATATTGTGGCGCGGAAATTGAATCCATCTAATATATTTGGACATGGAGCTGAGAAGAGCAATCATTGCTGCATTGTGTGGAGAAGGCATTTGCTTTGTGATTATTAAACTTGCAGGTAAAAGTTTTGTGAAACAGCAAACGACACGTTATTTGCCAATTTTTAGAAACAATAATGCCTACATCATTAGTTTAATAAAATATCTGGTAGAAGTACAATTACCCTATATCTTTACATTAAATTTTAAATTTAATTATTATAATGTCGGGGTAGACCTAGAAGGCGCTGGCGGGACGACCTAGATGCCTACAACCACAACTGGTGGGAAACTGCAGGAGATAGAGAGGATTGGAAACGACAACGCAGGATAAATAAAAAATGTAGTAATCTTTTTTTATAAATAACACCTTATTAAAATTGTGAAAATACGGGTGTTACTCACGTAATGTTGGTCTATTTAGTCGACCGCGGTTTCGCCTATATGTCTAGGCATTATCAAGAGAGTGCGATACGTCGCGCCTGAGTCGCAGCTAGTCTTGCACTGCGGGCAGCGACGCGCGCCGCGCGCTGTGACGTCATAGTAAGGGGCGGTGCTACACTGGTGTCTGTTGGTAGCGTTTTTGTGATGTTTTCACTGTCACTGTCACTGTTATTTTCACTGTCATCACCGTCAGTGTTGTCGTGCGTGTTCGGGGCAGTGTGGAACGAACTCACAGTGTCGGCAGATGGCGATAGTCTGTCAAACGTACCCGATTCGCATTGAAGTACCGGTTTCCAGGCGGGAGGTATTGACCAGCCAGTATCTCGGTTGAAATTTGGATGCTTGCTGATTTCAATCGCTTCTCGTACTTTTCGAGGCACAAAGAATTTTTCTTTGACCAGTACTTTGGCCTTGTCAAAGCGAATGAAGTGAGCTGAGCCAGCGTCCAGGGCATGTTCGGCAATAGCCGAGCCGTTTCGGTCCAGCTTTTTAAAGCTGTGTATGTGCTCCTTCAGCCTGGTCGACACGTTACGTCCCGTTTCACCCACATAACTCTTGCCGCAACTACACGGTACCGAGTATACACCAGGTATGTTCAGAGGTTCTCTGTCCTTGGGCGAGCGTATCAAGTGTCGTACTTGTGTTAGGGGACGGAAAATGGTCTTGATGCTGTAACTACGGCGTATAAGGTGTCCTATTTTGTCGGTGACCCCTTTCACAAACGGAAGGAATAAGGGCGCTCTGTCCACAGAAGGTTTGCGTGAACCTGCGTTTGTGCTAAGGCGAAGACTATGGCGCCAGTTATAACCGTTCGTTAAGAGCACCTTCTTAACGTGTGATAATCACATCTGAAATATCACACGTTAAGAAGGTGCTCTTAACGAACGGTTATAACTGGCGCCATAGTCTTCGCCTTAGCACAAACGCAGGTTCACGCAAACCTTCTGTGGACAGAGCGCCCTTATTCCTTCCGTTTGTGAAAGGGGTCACCGACAAAATAGGACACCTTATACGCCGTAGTTACAGCATCAAGACCATTTTCCGTCCCCTAACACAAGTACGACACTTGATACGCTCGCCCAAGGACAGAGAACCTCTGAACATACCTGGTGTATACTCGGTACCGTGTAGTTGCGGCAAGAGTTATGTGGGTGAAACGGGACGTAACGTGTCGACCAGGCTGAAGGAGCACATACACAGCTTTAAAAAGCTGGACCGAAACGGCTCGGCTATTGCCGAACATGCCCTGGACGCTGGCTCAGCTCACTTCATTCGCTTTGACAAGGCCAAAGTACTGGTCAAAGAAAAATTCTTTGTGCCTCGAAAAGTACGAGAAGCGATTGAAATCAGCAAGCATCCAAATTTCAACCGAGATACTGGCTGGTCAATACCTCCCGCCTGGAAACCGGTACTTCAATGCGAATCGGGTACGTTTGACAGACTATCGCCATCTGCCGACACTGTGAGTTCGTTCCACACTGCCCCGAACACGCACGACAACACTGACGGTGATGACAGTGAAAATAACAGTGACAGTGACAGTGAAAACATCACAAAAACGCTACCAACAGACACCAGTGTAGCACCGCCCCTTACTATGACGTCACAGCGCGCGGCGCGCGTCGCTGCCCGCAGTGCAAGACTAGCTGCGACTCAGGCGCGACGTATCGCACTCTCTTGATAATGCCTAGACATATAGGCGAAACCGCGGTCGACTAAATAGACCAACATTACGTGAGTAACACCCGTATTTTCACAATTTTAATAATGTTACAAACTCACGTCAGTTTTAATAAAAATAACACCTTTTCAGGTCATCAATCATAAACTTATGTTAAATGTAAATGGAAACTAAGTTATTAAGCTTTTTAACTGTAATTTACTAGACTAGCTTTAGTCCATGTCTCCGCCCCCGCGGTATCTACGTCAGTAAAAAGTATGTTATGTTTTTTTAGTGTCTTGGGCTAGCTTTTCAGCAATTTTCACCAAGATTGGTCTATTAGTTCGAAGCTTATTGGATACAAACAACTAACAAATAAATCTTACCTCTTTATAAAATAAGTTTAAACAATATCGTTCTTCGTACATCTTTGTAACAAACGTCACACGTAACAAGTCCCCACATCTCACAGTATCGAGATTATTAATTCGGATATGAATCCGATAGCCGCCGGGATATAAGCATCGAGTTATCACTAATCGAGAATCGCTCTCGACATATCGAGTAACTCGTGCACTTCACTAGATGGATTTTTTACTTGCCTAAGGATTTTTATGATTAAAGTGTGGGGATTATTTTGGTGAGTGGTATTCTTTTTTTGTTTTGAGGCAAATTTATTAGCTTATTTGTGACATGTATCAAGTGACTGAATGAGCTATTGGCAAAGTGGCTATCGAAAATATATTAGATAATGGACTTTAATTAATTATTGATTCGGGAATGCAGCTTTATTGCCTCCTTAAAACGGCTTGACACTCTTGACATTTAAATTCGATGACGTATTTATTTGGAACTGTCAATTTTTTTTGTCTTGTGACGTTTTTATGTTGATAACTACGTCATAGTTGAATCCAAATGCCAAGAGAGGTCAGTCGTGCTAAAGAGGCTCTATGCCTTTGAACCAGCTCGAAAGAAGAGGTTCCACCATCTCATCTTTAACATATTGACAAAATAGTTGCCTTACTGTGTTGCAGTTTGGTGACCGAAATTTACTGGGTAGAAGGAATGACGTCATAGTCTTCAAATGAAACGATTCATCTTCAATCTGCTTTTGTAGATTATGGGCGTCCATGGGCTGTAGTTGCCATGAACCATCAGGTACGACTATAAACATCATATAATAAATTATATCATCGCAAAGGCGAAAGTGAAAAAAATCTCAATATAGGCACGGAGTTGGAATTAAGTTCATTGAATGGCGATAGGCTTATCCCTATCAAATTATAGGACCTATAACGGGTGAAGTATCTTTCTTTCTTTCTTTGTTAAAAAATGACGCTCGTACTAGGAATAGCTCCTGTGTCGTGGGGAGTTCACAAACATACATTTCACACACCCCGAGTCAGAACAAATCTTTGCAGATCACACAAAGAATTGTCCCGTGTGGGGATCGAACCCACAACACCAGCGTAGTTAAAAGTATGGATATTAAACGCCACTGCCACACCCATTTAGATAATATAGCCGTGATGTAATGTATTAAAAATCACAGGAGACAAAAATACAAGCCTAGCAAACATTTATTTTGATACTTGTAATATTTTGAAGCAAATTTAAGCTTTGCTATGCCTTTTTGTATTTTATATAATATTAAAGTTGAAAAATTAAGAATCCAGCAGGACTCAAACCTGCACCCCCTGGGTATACGCCCCAAGTGCTTCGCCAATTCAGCTATGGATTCGTATGCCAACCAAGTAAGGTTCGTCTAGCTAAGGTATATTATATATGTATACCTATAACGCTGGCACAGAAGAGTTGAGAAATTTCGAGTCTAGCAGCAAACGAATCCATAGCTGAATTTATTTTGATATTTATTTAAAAACAAACAGACAAATAAATACCACAGCCAAACATGTTTGTATTTATAAACACTTGCGCGTGTCTGTCACCTCACAGCCGGTATTAAGTCTAACCCGTGTATAAATTAAGGCCGCTCATGTGTTTGTTTTGGTTTGAAATTCGGATATAGCATGGTATTTGTATGTTTTAAATAGAAACGTATAATTAAATGTATTTTGGTTGCTTGGGCAAAGACAAAATAGTGGAAAAATATATAATGTTATTGTGTTTTAGGAGGATTAAGTAATTTAATGCGATAGGTGCAAAACATATTGAGGATAAAATATTTTTAGCAAAAATTTAAACGACGAAAAATACTAAAAAGTAAGCAAAGTTAAACTATAAAATATAATATTTTACTAATTTTCAGTCGGTGTCAAACAATAAACTAATTAATTGTCTATTTTTTGTTACAACACGTACGGAGACGATTTAACGTAGAATTCATGTTATTATTTGGCACCGACTTAAAATTAGTAAAATATAACATTTTATAGTTAATGTAACTAATAAGTTCAATACCCAAGGCGTAAAATGTTCATTTATTTTGTACTTTATATTTCTTTTTCGTCGATTTCGTCGTTCGGTCTAACATAAAAGATAAGATAAAAATAGAATAAAAAAAAAATTGACGTTGACTTGAGAACCTCCTCCGTTTTTTTTCGTCGTTTAAAAATAAAACTAATTCCATATTTTTTTCCGACTGTAGACGGAAATATAACGTTTCCTAAGAACTATCCCTATCCGGATGGCGAAGTCGGTAGTGTACCTGCCTGCGACGCCGAGGTCGTGGGTTCGATTCCCACTTAAGACAAATCTTTGTGTGCATGAACATGGGGGTTTGTCTTCGTCTGGGTGTTACTATGTATAATAAGTATATATTTACAAAAGAAAAGTATATATGTATTAGTATCAGTTATTCTAGTACCCATAGTACAAGCTCTGCTTAGATTGGGACTAGATGGCGTTTTGTGTAAGTTGTGAAATATATATTGTGAAATATATATATATTTGCAATTTCCAGGTAAAGTGTTCGACAGGTGGTGGTCAGATCCCCAGGTACTGTTAAAGGTTAGACATCATCACTCGTAATAAATAAGAAGGACGCACAGGTTACCTCAAAGGATTCAATTACTTAGAGTGGGAAGATCAATTAGGTAAGTACAGCTAAGTATTAATGGTAATCTATATAATATCTATACTATCTTTATCTATATATCTATATATATACCTCTCGCAGTCCACTGCTGGACATAGGCCTCTCTCAATGTGCGCCACAACACCCGGTCCTGCGCCTTCCGCACCCAGTCCTCTCCAGCGACCTTCGTCAGTCCACCTGGCAGGGGGCGTCCTACCTTCCTATATATATACTTATAATAAATTATGTAGAAGTAAAATTTCTGTACATTGAAAATATAAAAAAAATATGGCAGGGGGTGTTACTAGAACGACACAGAACCTAAAAATGTGATTAAATAAATTTTTGTCTGTCTGTCTGTTTGTTCAGGCATCACGCAAAAACTACCGGTTCGATTACAATATGCTTGGTCCAGGGTAACGAATTTCCAAGTTCAAAATCTTCGCGAGACATGTGTTACCGTTGACTGCTGTTCATTAGTTTTGGTAGTAAAAAATTAAGACCAAAAAAAGTTTGTTACAGTTGAAAAGACTTATCTTGTCTATCTCTATTATACATACATATATACATATACATTTCTGTGGTTCTGGACCTGTGTAGTTTTTCAAGAGACTTCAGGGTGGGCTGCACAAAAATCTTTCATACGTCATGTACAAAATTTTGTAAGTATCTTTGAGAAATCTGGATTATTTTGATAGTTTGAGGCAAGTGGTACACACAAATTTGCTCGCGATAGATTGCTATAGAAAACGACCAGTGTAACCCGTTACCGAATCGTCTAGCTAAAAGGGAAATAATATGCATGATTCGAGTTAATTCTCGTTCAAAATTACTATAATAACTTATTATAGTAATTTTGAACGAGAATTAACTCGAATCATGCATATTATTTCCCTTAATAGGTTTAAGTGAGTGTATGTATCACTTATTATTAATAAGTGATACATACACTCACTTAAACCTATAAAATCTATCGTATAAACCAGACGAAATAGATAAATCTATGTGTAGTTTGACAAACAAACAACAAATATACGTGTCGTTTCATCAAGCGCCAAACTTTGAAGGACCAACTACACGTGAAACTTGTCAGACAGGACGTTTGGAGATCGTAATCCCAGAGCTTATACTCATGGGATACTAATCTACTGAGCGTATTTATTGCTTTAGAGTTATTTCATATTGAATCTTTATATTATTGGTCTATATAATATCACGCCTTTATTACCAAGAAGGGTACGGCAGAGGTGTACAACACCCACATTTCACCTGTTATCCAACTCTTTTTTTTTTTTTTTAAAAAAAAGCTTACTAGTAATTTGTAAATACAAATTACTAGTTTTCTTGTTCACCCCCTCCAGATAAGCTTAATTCACTTGTGTTAGGAGGAAATTCACGTCCGTGGTTTAATGGCCAGGATCCGAACCCACGACCTGTCGATCGTAAGACCGATGCCTAATCCATTGCGCCACGGCCGCTTTTGTTTGAGAATTCCCTGATGGGAGGTTTACAAATAACACTTTTTCTGATCCGGGAATTAAACCTAGAACCTCGCAGTAAGAAGCGCATACGCTTAACTCTAGACCAACAAGGTAGTTGTTTGTTTAGTGTTTTGTATATGCAACTATTCACCGCAAGGTCTCGAATTCGATGCTCGAATCGTTGTAAAGTGTTATTTGAGTTTTTATCGTCTATAAATGCTTAGGAGCAGCGCGAAGTTAAAATTGTGCCCTGCGCACGACGATACGACCTTTTATCACATGGGGCCATGGGGATAGAAAAGACAACGTTACCACACGGCAGTGTAAACACTTTTTGGCGGCAATTTCAAGAGATAGTGGCACTTCTCGTAGGCTTATTAACAAAAAGTCTATGACAATATAAACATAACTTAAAACAACTTAAAAAATAATCAATTAGAAGTTAAATTAACGTACACGTTCATTCGTAACAACATTTGTGCTGAATGTAACTTTGCCATGTTGGTTTGTATCCTACTTAAGATAGGAACAAATGGATGAACGTGACGAGTTAAAAAATTTAGGGTTCTGGTAAGAGGCGACCGTAGCTGGATGGCTAAAATGGCTGCCCGGTGTGCAGTAAGGTCGCAGGTTCAAATCCTGCCGGTCCCATATCTTTTTTAACTGTTTCTTAGTATAATATAAACATGATTATAAACACATTATTTAATCACAACTTTCAAATAAATACAAGAGTTTCAGTGTCAATATAATCAGTATTCAACGTCTGAATCGTATGACAGGTATCGGCTGTAAATTACAGAATAGAGTGACGACGTTCGACTGAGAACGTCGCAAATCTCACGTATTTGATCTCTCGCTGTTCTATACATTACCTTGTATATTACATGTGATGCGACCACTTATAGAGCTGTGAGTTACACCAACAAAAGTTTTATAAGTTGTTACAAGTTAAGAGCTCATGAATGCGGATGCAAGCGCCATCCGCGTGGCCACACACTGGGCTGATAGAATTAGACTGCAGCCATCGACACGAAAGAAGAAGAAGGAGACCGTCCAGAAAATCGAATGCTTAATACTTATTTTGCCGCTGTTTTAACAAGCTTTTTCTTCTTTGCGTGTCAATGGAAAACACATGGAAATGCATTATAATGCATATTTAAATTTTGTTTGACCAACAATTTGCCACAAGAACCGCATTATCGGTGGTGCTCCACTGGTCGTCTATGGTATAGGTGGTGGAACATAAAGGGCACAGCACAAGCTTCAATCAACCGACGAAAGCGAAAAGAAAATGCCAGTAGCTTTAGCATCGCCTAAGTAAAAAAAACATTGCATTGAACGACTAAGTGAACAATAAAAATAATAATAATACATATACACCATATTTTAATTATTCACCGTCAACAATTTTAGTAACTAATTATATTACTTTAATGATTTATTATTTCATATGTATTCGATTAATTATAAGTATCATAATTATGTATTTAAAGCCAAAAAATAAATAAAATAAAATTGCATAACTTCTTATAAGATACAATACACAAAGAGCTATTTCTTTCTATCTCCTACTTTTGCCGCGTCCGTCATGGTTCATAATTGACACTATACCTATTTATAGGACCATTACATTGTGGAGTGCAATAAAGACTAAGACTTCAATATATAAATACTTTAATATTTGAATATTTGAATACTTGAATACTTAAAGTAGCTGCCAAAACTATGACGGTATCATCATCTCAATACAAATACAAACAAGCAAGAACGCGATGTGTACAAATCAAATAGGCCTCGTCTCAGTAGCCAATCAACAATTTGAAGACGTTTGCTCAGAGCTTGTCCGTCGTCTTACAAGATATTACGTACCGGTGTGTGGGGAATACGTTAGGAATCTCGTTTGTTTGATCGCTGGCTTAGTGTTGTGTGTGTTTGAGGATGGTATTTGTATCGATTTGATTCGGTTGTGTATTGAGTAGTACTGAAAGTGGATATGATTGATGAAGATTGTTGAATTGTATTGGTACGCTATTAATAAAATCTAAACGCATAACTATGGATAAATGTGTGTTGATGTTTTACTCTAGATGCAGAGCACAAGATTCCATTTGATACTAACTTATATTGATGGCGAATTTTAGAAAATTGGCACCTAAAATTTTTTATACAAAATTGAAGATCGCGATCTCTGTTCACTTTTTTTAAAACGTGAAATAAAGTTATAATATCGGTAAATAAGAAGGAGAGTATGTGTTATTAAAAAGTGATTCTTATTTCAATTGAAAAACACAACCGTAAACATTAAAACTAATACCAAATACCGAGGCTATAACGGGTTGTTCTTTATATAAAAATATAGGTTTTTTTTTATCTAAGTAATTAAATATAAAAACTGGTGAGCTAAAAGGTGAATTAAAGGGTGCTAAAACTTTAACTAGGGTACTACTACTTTATAACAATTGAGCCGGTATATATCGTTAAGAAGTATTTAGTTAGTCCACATCTTTCGCCAAGCTATAAAACTATCTTCGTACCAAATTCTAATATTATATTTTCCATTCGCTATAAAACGTACTGACAAACGTATAGCTTGGCAGACAGATTAACAACCTATTTGTAAAAAGGTTGCGGATTCCATATTTAAAACGAATGTGAAAGAGTTGAATATTCTTATATTTATCTACCTTAATTACAAAAATATTCACTTAATCGTACACCAACATTTAAAACACAAAGCACAACCAATAAACACTACCCCACACAAATAAATTAAACGTGCAAAATATATGAAACAAAAAGAGCAGAGTTTAAGTATGTTAGTATATTGCATTAATGCAATTTAATCTGCGCGCACGCATCACGAACTCGCGCCCACGCGTGCTCACTTCTACACTAGAGGATGTGTTCCACTGGTTTGGATACGATAATATTTTATTTTATTATTTATTATAATTATTATTTTTGTTCTCAAAATTCTGGCTTATTTCGGCCAGCGACTTAGTATCGCAATACAACGCGGTAATGCTGCCAGCATTTTGGGTACGAGGCCTTCTGACAGTGACATATTAAGTTTAGATTAAGTTATTAATTTTATTAACTCTTTCTAGTTTTGCCATCTGCATGAACTCACAATATTTTTAGAATTAATTTAATAATTATAAATATAAGTAGGAGAAGAAGAAGTTTTATCAAAATATTTAGAAATTTGGGCTGAAAATGTAGCAAAATTGTGCGTTTTATATGTAAATCAATTTAAATCAGATGTACAAATAAAGCAGGTTTTATTATTTGATTGAAGACAAAGATCCAAATCAACTGAGCAAATACAGGGATCAGCACTACAATCTCTTGCAATGTTTGTAACTATCTGCTAGTACGCAGTATTAGCTTATAACAAGGTTATCATCTTAAAGCTTCGCACTACTCCAGAGCCTTACCAAAGTATGCACATGGTAATGTAATTTAAACAAATGCTCGGGACAGTGTGTGAGAAACGCGAGATAATCGCTGTGACGCCATGACGTTACGTTTAGTTTATAGCACTTGATTTGTGCGTCTTTGTCCTTTTGAGGTGTGAATGTTTCTGATCGTGCTTGGCTGACTTGGACTGTGTTAAAGAGAATTACGTATCAAAATAGCCAGTAAAAGACACGATAAAATAGTGTTTAATAGGGTTTCAATGTTGATACGGTAAAGATGTATCTAAAGGTGTAATTATTGGGTATAAGATGTGAGCATAAATTGCGATAGGACAATTAAATTATCAGTAATACATTTTATATGGTAAATGAAGATATTCTGATTTTAATTGTGATAAAATAGAAACCATTTAATGAGTGAGACATTGAGTGACAAAAGTGAGATAATCGTTGTGATGCCTTGACGTTACGTTTAGTTTATAGCACTTGATTTGTGCGTCTTTGTCCTTTTGAGGACTGAATGTTTTTGATCGTGCTTGGCTGACTTGGACTGTGTTAAAGAGAATTTTGGTACCTAAATAGCCAGTAAAAGACACGACAAAATAATGTTTAATTGTGTTTCAATGTTGATACCGTGAAAATGTATCTAAAGGATTAATTATTAAGCATGCATATGGTCATAAAATTGCGATAGGTGAATTGAATTATCAGTAAAATGTTTTATACAGTGAATGTAGATATTATTATTTAATCTTTAACTGTTATAACATGCAAGCCATTTAATAAGTGAGTGCAATTATTGGGTATGAAGATGGGGGCTAAAATTCTTATCAGGCAATAAATTTATCAGTAATACATTTTGTACGGCGAATGAAGCTATTCTACTTTTATTTAGGTATTTGTAATAAAATAGAAGCCATTAAATGAGAGAGACATTGAGTGACAAAAGTGAGATAATCGCTGTGTCGCCATGACGTTACGTTTAGTTTATAGAACTTGATTTGTCCTTTTAAATTAAATTTTGGCATCTAAATAGGCGGTTAAAGACACAATGTAATAGTGTTTGTGAGAATTCAATTGCGATGGGACAATAAAATTATCAATAATATATTTTTTATGAAAGTTGAAGATATTCTATGTTTTGTTTTACATGCAACCAATTTAATGAGTGAGATAATAAGTGGCACTAATGAGATAATCTCTGCGACGTTTAGTTCATACTCGTAGCACTTGGTACGTAGTAGCACGTAGTACACACTCGTGCTTGGACAATGTTCAAGAGAATTTTGGTATGGCCAGTTAAACATGTTTGTGGTGGGCACTTTAAAATTGATGAGGCGAGGTAATATAGGTGTATGATTACTAGTAATGATGAGGCATTTAATGTCAAAAATTTATTGAAATTATTAACAGGATATTACGCAATCGCAACGTTACCCCATTTAACTATTATTGCCGATCCATATTGCATTGGTTTTAATAGTTTGAGAAAGTTTTTTATCCGTTGCCCTGTGTATTTTTTTTTTTACTTAGAACGACAGAAGCAATTACAGTATCCAATGGTCTCAATGACAAGGCTAACACACATTCACTCACACAACCAGTCAGCGAATCACACAAAGATTTGTCCCATGTGGGGATCGAACCCACAACACCAGTGCAATGGAGAGCGACAAGGCGACCGCTTTAACCACTGCACCACAGCTCATGTATCACATTAAAAATATCTTCAAGATTAGATCAGGCATTTTCTTAAACTGCATCATCCGGGCAACCTGAATACATACATCAGGTTCAGATCTTGTTTACATTTACTCTATCAAAGAAAATCTAAATTATTCATCATATCAGTAAACACATCGACCTAACGACCACCAATAACTTACATGACATAATTAGATCATCAAGTTAATTCACCCATAAGGGTAATGGCTCTTTGCTTGTACAATTTAAGTGAAGTAAGTCGGTACAATTATTTATTTAGTTGAATAATTGCGTTGCGAATAGGGTTGGCAGAGAATAAGAGGAAAATGTGACGTATTTTTTTTTTTGCTGGAGGAGAGCTAATGCTTGTTTTCTTTATTGCGATAAAAAGACAGAGGTGGTAAGAGAATAGAAATATAAATATTCTTTATTTTTTTTTATTTTCTTTTTATGGTGGTGGTGAAACGCGTGCCTATCCAAGGCACGCGTTTGACCACCATCTCACCTGATGGTAAGTGATGATGCGGTCTACGGTGGAGCACGCTTACCTATGAGATACCTTTTGACTCTTGCTTTGAATAGATCCAGATTGTACTTATGCGGAAACACAGACTCGGGCAAGGCGTTCCATTCTTTGGCAGTTCGCATAAGAAATGTAGAGGCGTATATCTACCGTGAAGCGGTGCTTGAGTGCCGTTTGTCTGGTAGTCCGATGTTGAAACGGGGACAGAGGGATGAGGTTGTGTAGTTCCTCGGCGCACTCTCCGAAATGTATCCTATAATAAATATATCCTATATTTGTAAATGTAGGTATTATTTTACATAAGGTGTTTTAATAAATTATGTTCGCTACATTTTACCAAAAAGGTATACAAATCATGTTTAACTTAACATATAAAACAATATATTACAACTAATATAGAAACATTAAAGTTCGTATTATACACTGACTTACACGTATTTATGCATGACCTTATGATTAATTTCTTACAATTAGTTTCAGCCTTACTATAAGTTTCACTATACAATTGCCTTACTATAAGTTTGGCAGGGCAATTGTAATGCTTGCCGCATTTATTGCAATTTAAAAAGACAGCAGGAGGATTAAAATAAGCAATTTGCCTTACAAAACTTGTATCCATGGTATAAATGGGGCTTTATTTTGTTTATTTGATATTTTGCTAGAAATTGAATCTGCCACTTTATATTTCAGGCAAATGCTCACCGGTCTAGGACCACCATAAGAAAAACTATATATTAACTGATAAACGCTCTTTGTCGAAACATCATGCAAAGCAAGCTTCGGGTGGAAGCATCAAATATCAAACATATTTGAGACTGGCAGCTGGAATATTCCTTTATATCTCACATTGTATAAGGAATAAGTATCCCTTGGCAACCATACAACCTGGTCCGGTCGCGGTCACACGGGAGTCGCGATTCGGCACGCCACGGAGAGATTAGGCTGCCTACACGACACCGGCGTTATGTGACGACCTGTCTTGTAACGTGTTTCAATCATGTTTGTATCATCATGTGGACAAGTGTTTAGAATTACACATTTGGAAGAAATTAAAAATAAAAGTCTTAGAAATTAACCTGCCAGCAAAGTCTAAACTTAAATTAATAATGTGATGATAGCAGCCCTGTATCTAAAGCTCGGCTCAGGGCTCTTCTCATGATGAGAAGAGTTAGGTCATAGTCCACCGTACTGGCCAAGTGCGGATTAACTTAGAGATAACACATCCAACGAGCACATTTTAAGCACTCTCTGGCATGTAGGTTTCTTCACGATGTTTCATTCATCGATAGCGAGCGATAATATATATGACAAAACATACAAACATATCTTCGAAAATACGAATCTGAACGATTTATTGACATAGGTGTGTGCCATGGGTTCGAAACCCACACCTTGGACTCAGCAGTCCTACGGTCTCTCACTTAGCTATCAAAACTTTAAAGAGATTAAAAGTGAAACGGTGGTGTTGCCGCACTGGAGTTCGTCCACAAGAGCTCTTCTACCAGTGCTTCTTTTGTGTCGATGGCTGCAGTCATATTCTCATGGACTTGCCTTCGTGGTGAAAGTCTTCGCCAGTCTGCTTGGTGGAAATTTGCAGACTGCCCAGGGTGCGCCGGACGTAGGGGTTGATTGTGTACGTCGCTCGGGGAGGCTCCTTTCATGCACCCCGCATGCATTTCTGCCAGTGAACCTACCTCACCTAATCTACTTACGACGTTATTTTTGCAACATGTTTCAACACTTTTTGATACACCTGTATCTAATCTCAAGGCTCTTATTAAACAGCGAACTCACGCGAGAGGCAATAGCGTATCCGATTGTCTCATTAATGTATTACAGTTAGCTCCGCCCACCCATCACTGCTAGATAATTGAACGTTTAATTACCCGCTTCCAGATTACTACGTGTGGATACGGGTTTATTATTATAGTATGTTGGATCAACTTGAAAGACATGGCATATCTATCAGTATTTTACTGGATTCTAGAGTATGTATGTTGTATATACGACTGAGATGCTGATAGATATATATTCCTGAACTCGGCATTTCACTCTTTGTTTTCTGGCAAAATTTACCGTCAAGACTGCCGGAGACAGTCCGTTGGTAATGTCTAAAACCCTGTGCATCGGCAAGCACGTCAAGAAATCAGAAATAAAATAATTTATTTCCATGGGCCCCAAAAAGCGCTTGAACACTTCAAAACAAACAATCAAAATACAAAATATATAAAATAAAAATAGGTAAAACTTAACTAATGAAATTATAATACTAATTGCACTACAATGATTGGGATCACTGGCGCTTAGATTGACTTTAATTTGAATTAAAACCTATTCAAGTACCAGCTCCGATGGGTATTGTAAGTTACTGCAATAGCGCTGAAATCGACCAAAAGGCTATAATTGATTAAAATAAAAATTGCTAGAGCTATTAAAACACACAATTAAAGTTCTAACCGAACACAAAACTTTATAAATAAAGTTGACAACACCTGAAAAATAGCATAAACAAAACGACATTAAAGAAGGATGGTTGGAGGGATACGTGGAAGCGTGAATGGATTATGAGCGTCATAAATGAAACTAAAACGAATGGCCGTCCAAGGCTATCCGTCTTGTTCTTTGAAATAGTATGGATACGATACGACACTTTCATTACACCAATATACCTTTGCCACACTCTTCTAGGTAGTTAAAGCGTGATTTAATTCCGGTGTATTAAATAAACAGTTTTAAAAATAGCATAAACAAAACTAAACTAAAGAAGGATGGTTGTAAGGAATGATACGTGTGTGTACCGTAAATGGATTATGAGCGTTATAAACGCCCGTCCCAGGCTATCCGTCTTGTTTTGCACAATAGTGTGTATACGACTTTTCAGTGATAAATGATTTACTTTGATTAATAAAAAAAAATCTTAGTCGTTCGACTGCCTTCTTTTTTCCTTGGGAGATTTTCAGTAACACCACGGGGGCTATCTCTGGAAAATAGCGATAGACTCTTCTATTACAAAAAACCGTGTAAGTTAATAACAGGTGAAATAAGATTATTCAACTGTACCGCACTTTGCGTTATAAAGGTATAATGTCATGTTATGTTAATAATAATTTTCTTATTTTAACGAAGTAAAGTCATTGTTATGGACGCCAAGCTCCGAAGAGGTCGACAAACTATATTGAAACTCCATAGAGATTGACACTTGCTTTTATACACGAACGTCATGAAGTTTAAATTTTGAATAACCGATGCATTGAATAATGCTCCTTCATTTGTTTCTCTTCCAGGACCAAATGAAGGATGAAGGAGCCAACGGCCGCCTTTATAAGGGACTGCGAACGCGGTACGAGGAAGATTCGAAGCTAGTCAGTCTCGCCGTGAACTTATAAACATCGCCAACCTCGTAAATAATGAAGCAGTACTGTTACTCTGCCCGAGGGAGTTTGAATACATCTAGTCTCCACGAATAGCTATACCAACACAACCTACATTAAAACCTATCATACAGTCCTCGACATTAGCTACGTAGTAAAATTAAAAACAGTCTCAATATAAAATAATGTCTTATCCACGCTAAGTTTTCAACAACACATTCTAAGGTTCCCGCGTACCTCACGCAAGCAACCTTTTCATAATGTATCGCTGAAAGCCCCTCATGTGTAGACTCCTTAATGAATCACCGCGAAATTGCATACAATTATAATGATAAACGTTTCAGCGCAGGCACGAATAGTTTTCATTAAAAATAAAAACTGTGGGTAGTTTGATTTAGTCGCTCCGTTTGACATAAGGGGGCTTGCTCATTTGATGAATGAGGTTATGAAAGAGTGATGAATGAATGATAATAATATGTTGGTTTATTCTAAGGTAGTAAAATGAGCAACTTTAAGACATGAATAGGGTTGACTGTCAGCTTTATTTTGTGAGATGTATTTAGCTGTAACTTAATACTATTATACTAACTGTAATATTATTACATTAATATAACATCACGCCTATATTATCCAGAAGGATGTGGCAGAGGTGTACATCACCCAAACTTCACCTGTTATGTTTGGTTTTCATTCGATAGGGGGTGAGCCTATCGCCATTTCCCTGACGGAAAGTTCACAGCTAAGACTTTGCCCGAACCGGGAATCGAACCCGAGATCTCACGGTGAGAGGCGGATACGCTAACCACAAGACGACTAGACCTGGTAATATTATTAAATATAGTAATGCCGTTTTTTTCACTAATAGCTTTGGTTTATCTAATATAATAAAAAATAATATTCATCAATATGAAGAACCCCCTACACCTCTGATGATTACAATTATTATCGCGAATAAAGAGAGCGTTTTTGCCTCCTTTGCTAAAAAAAAAATGGAAAAAGTCGAAAATAGTCTAATCTCATCCTCCTCCTCTTTTGAGAAAAAGTTCGCCACACCTATTTTTTCCCGGCTCAGTTTAGTAATTAAATCATTAAAACAAACTAACTTATTAGGATGTATCAACGCATCGCAGTAGAACCAAATTATGCCCTTCCAATCTCGTCGGATCACGTGACCGAGACGGTTTCTACCACAGACGTTTGAAATTCGAATGTTAATTTGAAATTCAGGGGTGTGACCGCGCGTGGAATACAATTCGATGTTAGTAATGACGTTTGGGTGATGTAAGGAGGGCTACAGATTCTCCTACTTGTATGTTTGGTGTGATGTTGGGTATGTAGTGAGTTAATCGCACAAATAAGCATACGAAACTGAACCAAAGAATAATCGATTCCGGATCACGGCCATGGTAATCTGCACCGAAAGCCCAAAACGTCAGGCTTGCAAGACTGCACCGATCTTGTCTGTCACGCCTTTGACGTAAGGTAGGTATGCAGATCGTCTTTTTACCTCCGGATGTTTTTGTCGCATTGAAGGTCGCTTCCGACTATCGTAAGCCTACACACACAGATAGGTACCTACACGCAACGTCGCATCACCACCCTCGTCACCTGCAATCCGTGATGACGTCACTAAAAAACAGAGCTTATGATCTCTGTGACCCTGAGCATGTTGAACAAGAGCTGGTCCATGTCCAGGAGGTACTCAAAAACAACGGATACCAGGTGAATACAGGTCGGAAGCGACCTTCAATGCGACAAAAACATCCGGAGGTAAAAAGACGATCTGCATACCTACCTTACGTCAAAGGCGTGACAGACAAGATCGGTGCAGTCTTAAAGAGATACTCCATTCCAACTGTCTTCACCCCAGCGACCAAAGTTAACAGCATGGTGGGCACACCGAAGGATGTTTTGCCACTACAAACGCCAGGTGTCTACAAAATAGATTGCAGCTGCGGTAGTTCATACATAGGCCAAACAAAAAGAAATATATCGGAAAGGCTCAAGGAACATATCGCCGCTGTGAAAAACCGCCAGACCACCAAATCTGCAATTGCGGAACACATCCTACAACCTGACACCAATCACTGGATTGAATTCCATCGCCCACAAGTCCTGTCTACGGATCGCCACTATTACTCAAGAGTAGTGCGCGAAGCGATTGAAATTAGGAAACATATAAATTTCAATCGTGAAGACGGCTTCAAGTTATCTGGGGCATGGAATCCGGTGATCGCGATCACAAAAACCCTTAATAAAGTGAATGCCGGTCCGTTCCGCAATGCCGATACGGTTAGTGTAGTGTGTAAGGGCTTTACATCAAAAAATCAAAAAGTGAGGGTGGATGAACATTCATCGACATCACTGACGGAGGCGGAGAGTTGCTGATTCAGTACGCTATAGAAAACGGCCGGTGTAACCCGTTGCCGAAACGTATAGCCAAAAGGTAAATAATATGCATGTTTCGCGTTAATTCCCGTCAAAATTATAATAATAATCATGCAACGCGATAGTTTAAAAGTTAATTCCTAATATAAGCTGAAATAAATATAGTTTAAAAAAACTAAAAAAACACGCTTTTAAAGCACATCAAACTAAAAAGTGAAAAATAATTCTTATTATAACCTGAAAATAATAATAAACGAAAAATACTAGTACTATTGTGAAAAAAAAAGCGTGGGGCGCTCTGTGCCATATTTTTCGTCTATCGAGCGACCCACGCTTTTTTTCACAATAGTACTAGTATTTTTCGTTTATTATTATTTTCAGGTTATAATAAGAATTATTTTTCACTTTTTAGTTTGATGTGCTTTAAAAGCGTGTTTTTTTAGTTTTTTTAAACTATATTTATTTTTCACTTTTTAGTTTGATGTTATTTAAAAGCGTGTTTTTTAGTTTTTTTTTAATCCTGGCGATCCTAATCAGGATAATGAGATAAATTTATGAAATTATTATATTGTCGCTGATTCTTTACAAGTGTAGAAAGTTTGAATTAAATCTGTCCGTTTAAAGTGGGTCAAAATCGAGTCCAAAGGAGTCGGTTACATACAAACAAACAAACAAACAAACAAACAAACAAACAAACAAACATACAGGTGAAGCTAATATAAGCGTGTTAAAAAGCGTGGGGCGCTCTGTGCCATATTTTTCGTCTATCGAGCAACCCACGCTTTTTTCAGCTTATATTAGGAATTATTTTTCACTTTTTAGTTAGAAGTACTTTAAAAGCGTGTTTTTTAGTTTTTTTAAACTATTATTTATTTTTAAAGAACAAGGTCACTTTTTATAGTATGATCTGAATTTAATCACAAAAACATACATTGGACAATACTGCATTAAACCTTTTAAATTATTTTCATTTCAATGTAGGTCGAAATGATGACCTTACTGATGGTGTTGGTGCATTGATTCCCGCTGTTTCAATTGTCGAACACGTTTCAAATTACGAACGCAATTCGAATCAGTTAAGACGTTCACACATCGAGGGATTGGCTAAATTCTGATATTAATATTAGATTAAGCCCTTTAATACATGTTAACCTGCACCTAATATGATGTTTTTCTGTAATTTTCCACTTGTAATTTGTTTTAGTAAAATACTTATAGAATAATTAACTGCCGTGTGTGTGATTTATCATCCTTCAATTGAAAGAAAAAATACCTATAGCTTGTCATATTTAATAGATTATTTTTGATTCCCAAAAAATTTTCCAAATATGCAAACCTTATCAATGTGTAAGCAATCATCGTATAGTATGGCTACTATAATTCTGGCCAGTTATAGTTTAAAGGTCACAATTTCAAATATCGAATGATCAAATGAAAACATGATTTGAGAAGACATTAAAAAGAAAAAATAATTGAAGATTCGAATCCCGAACGTGTGTCGTAATTCTAAAGCTTCACACGTGACATCGACATGTTCATTAATCACGGTGCTCCAATTAACACCTCTATGTCTGTGATTCGCATTATGGATTACGAGTTTGATTCTATTAAATTATATCTTTGACAATCTGATTGAATTAACTCAAGTACAGTGCCGATAAAGTAAACTTTAAGTGTTTACAGTACACAAACAAACTATGTGCGTTTTGCTACAATCACATACATGATTTAAAATTTATCAACTAGGCGATTAATGGGTTTCGTCGCCGTCGCGCGACGCGTTTAATTGCCCAGTTGATGAATCTAAGTAATAGATTCGAAACTAGTCGCAATATCCCGGCTAAATTAATGTGAGTAACCCGTATTTTCAATGATAATATCTTCACTTCACTTCGGTTTTCATAATATTATGGTTTAAAAAATATAAAAAGATAGGGTAAATAAAAAAGATTTAGGACTTGCGGTATTATGTCCGTGTCTACTAATCTTCTGACAGTAAAATTTTATATAAAAATGGTTTTTGTAGTTCCATGTTGTCTATACTAAAATAATGTGACTTCTATGGGCTTAAATAAAAGTTGAGTTTAGTTACTAACCCGATGACAAGACCGAGAATACAGTATTGGAACCACAAACAGACTGAATGTCTTTCACATAGTCCTAGGGACGGATTTTTGCTCATTAAGCAATGTGTGTGCGGTACTAGACTGGACTTGTCACTAATGATTGTACGATTTTTTAATGAAGAGAAACTCATTTGTGAATTGAAAAGTTCTAAATTCAAATCGTGTAGGCCCTTCAGAACTTTCCGATTAAATGTGTGGGATGTTTAGAAAGCCTCCATTGTAGGTATTCGCTTGAGCCCAAGCGAGGTATTCGCATTACATTTGAAGTTATAGTGCAGCAAACTTATCTAGCCCGGTGTAACCGTAAATTTTTATGTAGAAAATATAACGTTTCCATACAAATTTGACAGCTTCACTGGGTCAGCGCGTCTTGGTGCATCATAATTATATCTGATTCATCACTACGCAAACAGTTTTCCAATAGAGCAAGTCCACACATCATAACAACCCAGTATGGAAGGATACTTTAATAGACAACTTTTGTTTTTTTAAATTTGTGAATTTAACCATAACAATTATTAATCTTCGTATGACAACCAGAACTGACGACAGCTTGTCATGTTTCTTAGACGTAAAGGAAAACTCAATACGTTGTGGTCACCCGACCATTGCCGATCATGGTAAACGTTGCTTAACCCAATAAATAATCGATTCACACGGTTATTACTGAGCTACGAGCTCTCCAAACAAAATAAAGTTATAGTAATATCAATAACCATATTAAAACTTTTCCTCTCAAATAACTTTTCTATACGATGACATGTAATAGGGACCGTATTATTTTATGACGTCATAACCTTTCCAATGTTACCCCATAGTTGTCGATTACTTAACAACCCCTATGAATACTCCTTCTTGAGGGTCGCGTTTGTTAAAAGATTTGTTACGCACGCTTTATTATAGGAGTGAAAAATTATGTAGGGATGGTATATCAGAGAGGATTTTCTTACATTAGATAGAACCCTAGACGCAATAATACAATCCAATTGTACCAATGACAAGGCCAAATACCACACACATTCACTCACACAAGCACAGCCAGTCTCAGAACAAATATTTGCGAATCATACAAACATTTATCCCATGTGGGGATCGAATCCACAACACCAGTGCAATGGAGAGCGGCGAGGTGACCGCTTAAACGACTACACCACACTTGCAGACAAGGAGCCACTAACCAGTAAATACAGTCCATGATTCTGAGACTCTGGGCTTATTTTTATCTATATATTTCTTTTGTTATAAAGGCAGATATCCCCGAACCCTGTAATATTTTATGAAATTACTATCTAAAACATACTTGAAACTTTCTATGTAAAGGGCCTTCTTATATTTGGGCAAGTCTAAAACTTTCACAGTCTTCAACAACTTTATTAAAAAGCGCCGCTTTTTAAAAGACATGAAAACGCTATTAAGCTTGTTTTTTTGAAAAAAAATATTAGACAAATAATAATTAGTCGGATGCTCTGACTACATGATAACATTAATACATGTTTTGCCAATTTACCAAAAATAAAAACTGCATTTACTATGTTTAGTATAAGTGTTAAAATGGATTGAATGTTATTTGTCAGTTGACTATAAGTCAGACAAAGGTGCTTCCTCTCTCGTCCGTGATGCCGTCCGTTCTTTTTCATGCGCCATCAGAAAATCAGCGCTGCAGCTCTGCAGCATATGGCTGAGATGGTGTCCTTTTCTGACAACATTTTTGTCTTATTTTTATTTTCTATTGGTATTTTTTTTTATTTGTTTGTCAGAATAAATATTTTTTTTCTTTCTTTCTTCTTCATTCTCTCGGAGTTCACGAAAACCCCTACGGTTGTAAATAAAAGTGTGTCAATAAGCTATAAGTGATCGATACCCCCCGTCACCACACCCCACATCGTAATAGACAAATATTGCTTCGTGTAAAAACAACCAACGCCCATTTCCGATATACTTTACGAATGAATCCTAAATATATTCGGTTGTTATTGTCTTAGCCCTGTGTTTTTTTATATACAAGTAAATAAATAAATAAATATCACAACTTACGACTATGGGTACTAGAATAACTGATGCTAATACATATATACTTTTCTTTTTTGTAAATACATACTTATTACACATAGAAACACTTAGAATAAGACAAATCCCCATGTTCATGCATACTAAGATTTGTCTTAAGCGGGAATCGAACCCGCGACCTCGGCGTCGTCGCAGGCAGGTACACTACCCACTCCGTCATCCAGTCATAGTCGCCAAGTGTGTTAACAAAACTCGTATGTGACATACGTGTGTTGAGATCGTTTGCATCCTCGACTACTTCTCACCACTCGTGTTATCAGCTCGCTCGAATAACACCACCTCGGGTGTTTTCTTCGCTTCTACATGAATCTTAATAAAAGTGTGTCAATGAGCAATAAGATAGTGATCAATCCCCTTGCCGCACCCTACATCATAATAGACAAATATTGCTTGGAGTAAAAACAACCAACACCCATTTCCGATATACTTTAAGAATGCTTTCTACTTTATTTTTTGTTTTCATTTGGTTATTTTCTCTGCCGATAAAACCTGTCTTCAGATTTTTTTAAAACCCTTTACCAGTCTGATTATATCCAGTTAAAAGCACAATCAATAAACAACGTTATAATATGATTGATATATTATTTAGGTAAAGCGCCACAAGTGTCACCAGCTTTTCCGGAGACATCTTGACATAAAAAAATACACGTCCACTGTTCCAGATAAGGTTAATAAGGTAAGGTTGCATTATGTGTAGCTAGGAAACTGAAAAATACAAACTGCCATGTATGTTAAAGTTTTCTATAAAAACAATTCGAAAGAGTCTCATGAAGGATAAAATATCCTAAATACATTTGGGACATTATTCTGACTAACGCATCCACAAGGCATAGTATTTAATTATTATAAAATAAAATCACCTCTATGAAAACAAACCGCACTCTAGCGGACCATATTTTTACATTTCTATTTCACTTCAAGAACGTCTCCAAAGATTTCCCGCACATAAAATACACAGAATATACATTACTTACACATTTTTTCCCGCCACAATCCACGTGAATGCTAAGCATAAAGAATGTCTCAAGGAACAGAAATTGCGCTCTCCGACAAGAAAATATCGCGGCAAAAAGAATAAAAAATAAAAAAGTTGGATAGAAAACAAAAACAATTCAGTAAGTGCACCCATACACGGCATTGTCACACGTCAGACGGGTCATGCGATACAACCGCACAAAACGCTCACAAAACATCTATTGTGTTGTGAATGGGGTGCTTTATGCCGCACGTGGAAGCAAATTTTTTTAAGAACGCGTTCTTTTTGTGTTTGAAATGTGTCGAGTGAGGTTGAAGGTCCTGTATATTTTTTTTATTTGATTTGTTGACCGTAAACATAGTTCTTGCAAAGAAGGCTTTACTGAACATTTTTAGTTTTTGTACACATTCTTTATTTTGTGCCAACTAACTTTGGATTAGAGACAGCATTAATCATATTGATATTGAATTTAAATATGAGTGTGCATTTAACAATGTTCGATTAGGAATACCTTTATGATTATCAGAAATATTTGTGACTATTCAATGACATTAATTATGATAAGTTTTAATTTACGATTCGGATTATTTATTTAATAAAATTAAATTTAGTTAATTATTGGCCAACACATGAAATTATTTTATTAATTCATTAGCTGTTTTTTGTTAATTTTATGATATTGGTAGTCAGCATTGCTTTGTGAAAAGTTGCTTTGCATCTACACCATTGAATGAAATAATAATAAAGTTATCTCTGGCTTGCGGAACCCTAAATATTCAATATGTTCTGGGCATTGCCGTGTGAATACTTTTAAAGTGTATTGCGGGCGTGTGTTTTTACTTTTTTAATTTAAATAAATGCGTTCCGTTTTGTGTACTATCCGAATACGTCTGTTTTTTTAAGAATTTAGTTCCTTTTGTATTGAGTAGTAAGAACAGGGGAGGATGGGGTTAAGCCAGAGTAAAACATTTTACTTAAATCACATTGTTTGTAGTGAAATAAGTACAATGCAAAGCTTTTTCTTAGGAATTACCACAGTGCTGGCAATTAGATTATTTGCGCAACTTTTTGCTGGTTTGCTTATGAATAAGAGAAAAGTAGCAGTTGCAGGTTGACATCAATAAAAATATTTGTAATATAAAATATAACAAACCTTTGTTTAGTCCTAATCAATAGTGTTTACAAAAAGGTTTAAATATACCGTAATCAATGCTTTCACCCAAACTCTATTAATTTCTAGGCGCATCAAAGCCGTCACCCAATTACAGTAAATTTCCTCACAAACATTACCATCAGAATACATGGAACAATCGTGAGCCGGCCCCATAAGCTGAGCTGTCGATATCAGTTAAGGTGTAATGGACACCATAGCCACGCCTTGAGCGTCCTTGCTTTTAAGTATCGTACTGGTTGGGCAGAAATTCGTTTGGTCTTACAAACTATAAAAAAAGTTATAATAATTCTAGGTTTTTATTATTTATTTAATATATATTTAATATATATTTATCTACCTTTGTTTCTCTGCACCACCCTAGGTTGACTGTTAGAGAATGCCACTAGGCATTAAGTCCACCTATGTACCATTTTGTGTGCAAAAAGTTAAATAAATAAATAAATAAATATATTTAGGTATTCGTGTGTTAAAATATATATATTTATAATACATCTCAAGCACGGAGTTAAGCTCACCCTTTGTATACCAACTGTTACTGTATAATGTTTATTTCTTTGTAATCTTTTGTGTACAATAAAGTATCAAAAAAAAAAAACTATGTACATGGGGTATTCTAAATCATTTCAGACAAATTTCAAAACTGAACAAAAGTCTTTAATACTTTGATGAAGACGTTGTCTCATACATGACTATCTCATCTATTTTCTGCAGATTTTATGTAGAATGTTAGACATTTAAAATGGTAATACGTTTGCTTTCTACTTTTAATTTATTTTGAAACATTTTTTTCGAGATTTATTGACTATACTAAGAAACAGTTGAGAAACGCTTTTACCAACCAGCTACAGTCGCTTTTTGCCAGTACCCTAAATTTCTCAACTGTATTACGTCATTTCGTGACGTCTTGTTCATCCATTTGTTCCTATCCAGGTGTGCAGACTGTTTCTTAGTATAATTTGCTAATCATAGTTAAATACTATATAAAATAATCAATAAGAAGTTTCAATTGACTATATGAATACATTTTTTTCAGATGGCGAACCGACTACAAAATGTCCTACCCAAGAACGACCCTAAGTCGCGTGCCAACACCCACTCAACTGACACATCAAAACAGAACTGATACGCAATATAATTTTTACACTGACAGCCCAGTACGGATTTATTATACCATCTACTTTATAATAGCGGCAATGTAAACAAAACAGCACGAGGAAATTAATATTGGCAGCCGATGTATTACGGTGCAACGGGGATTTTATTTATGATGGTAAAGGTCTTGTGATGAGTGAGCTCGAGGATGGCAGCACCATCGTCTCACCTTTAACCTGCTGCCAAATAGTAGTGCTTGCATGACTGTGTTCCGGTTTGGTGGTGAGATCAGGCCCTGAAATTACTGACATATGAGGCATAACACCGTAGTCCTCAGCTGCAGCGACACATCTACAATCTACTTTTGTGAATTGTTGATGTCCATGGGCTGTACTCCACTTCCCATCAAAAATCAGAAATCAAATCATTTATTTCCATGGGCGCTTGAACACGTCAAAACAAACATCAAAATAGAAAAATATCAAATAGAAAAAAAAAACTTTTCGCTCTTGTTGCAAAAATAACTATTGTCACTTGAAAACAGTCTAGCTTAACCTATGCTTAACAAGACGCCACTTGCATTAAACTTATTTTTCGTCTGCAAAAGATCAAGCAGGCAAAGACCACTATCAAATTCCACACAACAATAAGCACGAGTACGGCAATTTGCGGGTAGAAAACAAAAAACGAAGACAGTGCTGCCCTCTGGAGTATTTCATAAAGACAAGAGATCCCTCGTCTCGAGCACTAGTCTGCGACTCACGGTACACAAGTAGGTATTAAAATATTAGGTAGGTTGGAATTCGATATTTTTTATGCTCTGTTAAAAAACTTTTTATACGATCTTTGTAATAGTATCATTAAGTTGACTATAAGACCGTTCGTCTTATAGTCAACTTAATGATAAGTGGTGAATAAAGCGCTTAAATTTCTATTATAACAGCAGCCCTGTATCTAATACATGTCCCATTGCTGGGCTCGGACCTCTTCTCATGATGAGAAGGGTTAGGCCACAGTCCTCCACGCTGGCCATATGCGGCTTGGTAGACTTCACACTACCTTGAGCACTTTTTAGGCACTCACCGTTAGCGATCGATATAATGTATATATTATGATAAATACACACAAATCTTCGAAAAGACTACGAATACACTTTACTACGCTCCCTACCCCACCGTCAAAAGTAATTATCTAAATTAATAAGATTTTTTGCACAAGCACCCTTTCACTGAATTTTGAAGAAAAAAATCATTAGATCAAAAACAATAAGACATCCATGTTTTGCTACATCTGTATTTCATATCTTGCGAAGCTCTTGTGACTTCATTTTACCTGAGACGGGATTTTTGCATGAGTAGCCACCCGACCCCACTCTCCCTCTAGTGATATGAAGGCATCGATAAAACTCAAGGCTTTGATTTTTTGTTCCACTATAGTTGCAAACAGGCTAGCGACCAGTGAGCAGTTTCAGTAGCATATGGGCTGTTTCTTACATAGATACTGTACTTATGTGCAAGTTATCAAATGGTCTTTTTTACGATGTTGGTATCAAACTGGCGTATTGTCTGCCAGCAGACCTGATGGTCAGCAGCATTTTAAGCATCCGCCTGTTGCTGTTCACTCGTGTCGGACTTTTGTAATTTTTCTCTATTTAAAAATACGACAAAAACACGACAAAATCTATCTCACGCTTGTTCTGCTAGCCGCTCTGGACATATATATGCTTTTTAATAATGAACATAAACAATTATTAATTTTATACTACGATATTGTCTCTTTTGCCAGTAAATTCAACCCCTAACCACACTAAGAAACTGATATACTACCACCTAAACTGGCAGGTTATAAGTGAGCCATTCCCCTTTCGAAATCACTAAACTAAACTTTAACACATACATACAAAGAAATAAAAATAAATATTGTTCACTAGATTTTATCGACAACTACCTCCATTTTTCTCCCTCAACTTGCTCTAGCACATTACTCCGCTGAAACCAAACCTATTTAACTTCTCTCGAGTACGTACAACCAGTCGTCTTATGAAACATTCACTCTAGAAACATTTTTAAGTGGCCAAGAAACAATAACAACATTTTCTTGGTTTTTAATGAACTTCTTGAGACTCGGACCTACACTTGAAGTTCAAGAAGGGATACTAAAACAACTTGGTTTCTTGAAAACTTTAAACTAAATGAAATTTATGACTTAGAATCTAAAAAATGGTAATAAACAAAAAATACTAGTATTATTGTGAAAAAAGCGTGGGGCGCTCTGTGCCATATTTTTCGTCTATCGAGCAACCCACGCTTTTTCACAATAATACTAGTATTTTTTGTTCATTACCATTTTCAGCTTATATTAGGAATTATTTTTCACTTTTTAGTTAGAAGTACTTTAAAATCGTGTTTTTTAGTTTTTTTAAACTATATTTTTATTTTCTACTTTTTTTCTACTTTTTAGTTTGGTTTATTTATTTATAAGAGCGTTTTTTTTAATTTTTTTTTTATCGAATTATTGCTTTGTCATCGATCTTTGACAGGTGTGCAAAATTTTAATGAAATCTGTCCGTTTAAAGTGGGTCAAAATCGAGTCCAAAAGAGTCGGTTACATACATACATACATACAGGTGAAGCTAATATAAGCGTGTTAAAATAAAGACTATTACTTATGTACATACGGCTATACATGAAGCTATACATTTACAGTAGCTTTTCCCGCATTGCACTGGAAACATATACAATGCTAGACCATCTTATACTGGAAATGATCTGTAGCCATTGACGTATAAAGTATGGACACGGCTAACGCGCGATAAATGGCCTTAACTTTTTTGGTGTCAATCTGACTACAAAAAGCGCGTAGTGAAATTGACTGTGGTTGGCTACCTCCGTGAGCGGTCAAACACGACAAAATGCCTAATTGTGCACTGAAAAGTTGTACGAACTACCAAACTAGACACAACAAAAAAGATTATGGTATTACATATCACCGGTAAGTCACAAATATCATATTATATCCACCTCTTTACATTATTTTATCAATTTTATTTGCTAAAATTTTTCGTTCCAACGCCATATTCCTTAATCGTGAATATCCGCGTGACATGCCTTTGGAACTGCGCAACTGCGCTTAGTTGAACTATGCCGCGGGCGTTCAAGAGAATATTTTTGGTAATTTAAGAAAAGTATTTGTTATGATTTGTCATAATATCATTGTGCAATGTACTTTTACTGCGTAAACTTGTTAAAACGCTAGAGATAATATATGTACAGTCAGCAACAAAAGTAGCTAAACACTAAATTTAACATTTATAAATAACATAACTTAATAATAATTATAATTTTTTTAAATTCAAATTCAAATTATTTATTTATTGTTTGTTACAGGTGTTAAAAAAAAATGCAAACAAAATTACATCACGCCCTTACAAGGTTATACATCGCGTGAATGCAAAGTCATTTACATGGTAGTTCAGAGCAGATGGCGTTACTGATCCTGCTATTCATAATGTCAATTTTGAAGGGCAATTTGTTCGGACAAGCCATTTCTGTAGTATATATTTCTATGTCTGTAGTCGTATTTAATATTTGGGTAATTTCTTTATAAGACGTATATTGCGAAAGGGAGTTTAGTTCTGATGGTATATGGTAACTACAGCACATGAACATCTACAATCCTCAAAATCAGATTGTAGATACTTCGCTGCATCTGAGGGTGTTATGTCTCCTGTGCAAATCATTTCGGCAGCGGTAGTCGAAAAATGAAACTCTAAACAAAATGAAATTTGGAAAGAATCTACAAAGAAAGACTATTACTTATGTACCGTAGCCGTATGTAATATTTTGGGTAATTGACGTATTTGTATTGAATTGACTATAAAAGACGTATATTGCGAACGGGCGTGTAGTCCTGATGGTAAATGGTAACTATAGCACATGAACTCAAAATCACATTGTAGATGCTTCGCTGTGTCTGAGGACTACGGTTTAATGACTCTTGTACCAGCTCGGCAGCAATAGCTGCATGAGAGACCGTAGGACTGCGAAGACAAAGCTATTGGGTTCGATCCACGGTACACACCTCTGTCATTAAATTGTTAAGATTAGTCTTTTCGAAGGTATGTGTATTTATTTTTACGTGTGTTTCTCATAAAAACGCTCGCTAACGGTGAAGAAAAACCTCTTGAGGAAATCTGCATGCCTGCAAGTGCCTAAAAAGTGCTCGAATGTGTGTGAAGTCTAGCAATCCGCACTTGGCCAGCGTAGGTAACTATGGCCTATCACTTTTGATCATGACAAGAGATCCGAGCCCAATCGGACATGTATTAGATACAGGGCTGCTATTATTATCTTACCACCAAACCGGCACACAGTAATGCAAATACTACTATTTGGCGGCAGGTTAAAGATGTACCCACCATATGAAAATGGTTAACAAGCCCATCCATACACACATTCCAGTAATTTAGAGTAAGCAAAAACGTGTCTACATCAATTAGTACTACGTATAACATCGTTACCAAAAACCCCCTCAATTTTGCATACGAAACGCATTCGCAGATCTGATAATGAGAAAAGGGAAATTGTTACCGTTTTATTTGCGTATTTTCGGCTGTCTACCCACCCCCCTTTTGTTTTTCGCGTGTGTGTTTTGGGAGTCATTAATTTTTTAAGCTACAGAGGAAATGAGAGGTTTATTTAGTTACGTGACGGTAAACGGACGGCGCTGCGGTCGTGAATATGCAGTTCGTCTATTATGTGAGTGAGTGTGAGATATTGAGTGCACGGTTGGCGCAGTGGCTAAAGCGGTCGCCTCACCGCTTTCAACTACGCTGGTGTTGTGGGTTCGATCCCCACATGGGACAAATCTTTGTGTGATTCGCAAAGATTTGTTCTGACTCTGGGTGTGCTTTGTGTGTGTGAAATGTATGTTTGTGAACACCCTTGCGACACAGGAGTTATTCCTAGTGCGGGCGTCGTTTTAAAAAAAAATGTATTTGGAAAATCAACTTGCATTTAGCGTGAGTTGGTCTTAATGTATATTAGCTACGTTCTAGGTAACACACGTGGACACATAACATAACATAACGCCAATATTACCCAAAAAGGTGTGGCAGAGGTGTACAACACCTGTCTATGGCATCACTATAGACACAAGTTTATATTTTAGTCTTTGTTTTTTTATATGCATTAAGTATAGACAATATAGATTTCAAGACATCCATTACTACTTCTGTCATGGCGGTTATCTAAGTAACGTAGCCTCTCTGTATCATTTTTGTATTGTGTAGTGTACCTCATGCTGAGCTAGTGATAAATAAACACCATTACTGCGAATACATCTTTAATTCAAATCTACAGTCCACTGAGACCCCAACAACACCCACATTTCACCTGTTATGGGTAGTCTATCGCCATACACCAGGTACGACGCCAACTCCGTGCTACTATTAAGGATTTCCTGAGGGAAAGTTCACAAATAACACTTCGCCCGAACCGGGAATCAAACCCGAGTTCTTGGGTGGTAAGCGTATACACTAACCACTAGACCAACAAGACAGTAACAGGTGGAGTAAAAGTGCAATCGACAAACATTGTAAAAGCATCTCTACCTATATATCAGCGGACTACGACACAATTCTTTTCTTATGTCAATTTCAGCGTCTAATCGCAGACCTAAATTGGAATACAGTAGTTAGTGTTTGCGCTACTAATTTTCGGTAGATTAAGAGTGATTTAAGAGGCCGTGGCGCAATGGATACGGCATCGGTCTTACGATCGAGAGGCTGTGTGTTCGAATCCTGGCCACAACACCACAAATATGAACTTTGTTTTATCACAAGCTATTCAAGCTACGCTATAGGGTAATTCATATTTAATTATTTTAATTAAATATTATTTACCACGCTAATTATTTTAGTTTTAGAATTTGTATTTGCAAATTACTAGTAAACTTTAAAAAAATATACAAATTTAATAATATTATAGGGCACAGTCAAGCAAAATACATGACACGTGTTAGTAAACATTTTGTTAATTATATGGTTTACTAATAAGAAACTTATTAACTTATACATAAGTTCTCTTTAATCTGTTACCGTTTCAGATACTAATAGTACATAGTACAGTCCACATCACAGACATTCCCCGACTGTAAGTTATTCATATTGTTTTTATAGTTTACCTCATCCATGGTCATTACGAGACGAGACAGAAAAAAACATAATAAATATTAATTTTCCAAAAAATGAGGAAAACAATGATTCATTACGCAGACAGTTTAACATATCAAAAAGCAATTAAATCATAAAAAAAGCAAGTATGTTTCATATTTATAGCTCAAGTCGCAGTTTCCTGGGGGAGGTTGGGGGAAAGGGGCCCGCAATTAAAATTATAATTTTTGGCAAACTCTTCTGCCCCTTGACGTGTATCTGTATCTTTGGCTTGTCCCGCTGGCGGTGTTATGGAGGCACACCGGGGTCATATATTATTGAGGACATTTTTGCAATTAAAAGACGTGAAATATTTTGTTTGTTACTAAATTAATGATTAATGTAGGAAATAAGTTTTTGTGGCGGTCAAATCACGACATATGAATATCAGTCAGTATCAATAGTATGTTATTTTAGTTTCGTATTAATTGTGCAAGTAATTAGTTACAACCGAGTAATCACATTTAATAATCACTATTATTCAGGCACGATTGCTTTAGAGGACGCGAAACTCTTAAATAGAAACACGTATGAATTAATACAGTTAAAAATTTACAGAAAATTACACGCTTTTCAATAAGAAATAAAATAATATTATTAGGTATAAAGATTAAAATACGTAACAATATACGTAAATTACCTCTGGTTTGCCTTTTGAGTAGTCAACCGTGCCAATTATTATCATTACTTCAAAAACAAACGTAACACCCACAACCCAATTTACAGAAAATCTTTCAAAGATACCGCTCATCTTATTTAATAAGAAACAATTGCCAAATAATGCTAAATTGCTAAATATTAAGAAACTCAACACGGAAAAGATAAAGCATTATGTAAGTTCGTTTACTTAATGATCAATGAGGTTTTTAATTAATATAATCATAACGATAAATAAGAACGTTATTGCATCTTATTTGCTATTTGAGGTAAACCTAAGTTTTTTATTCAAATTGAGAACCGTTCCAATTACTTCAAATCAAACGTTACACTCACAATCAAATTCAACAGTAAAAAAAATCTTCAATAACAAACAATCGCCAAATAGGAAGCTAAAATATCTCAGTGTATACGGAACTGGAGTTCCAAAAATACGTATCTTTTAGATTTGGGCCGCCCCAAACGTCATTGTGACGCGAGTGAGCCCTCCACAGATATTTAAATATTCATTTCTACTCTTTAATTATACTCTGTGCATGTGAGCCGAGCTTTGTTTTTTATTTTATTTCTTTTGTCTCAATTTAAAATGGATTACGGAATTTCGTTGACTTAAGTAGTCTGTGTCGTACGTATTTGTAGCTGAAATTTGATTATATGAGATACTTGAATTATGTGCTCGGTTTGCTCTTCGTTTTAAATGTCCTAGGGCTATGCATATTTGTATGAATCCAATTAATAACTGATAAAACAGTTAATTAAATTAATAACAAATAAATTGCAGTGCCATGTATATTTGTGCATAATTACCACTTTTGTTGTATAAAAATTCACTTTATTGGTGTTAACCCAATAATGACAACAAACATTTTAATATGACTACACGTATCTACTTTACTATAATTTTCAATCTAGTTATGAAGCGCTCCATAATTAGTGACGCTTTGAAATATACTGCATGTGGCGATGCGTCAAACAATACACAATATCACGGGTTTTAAATACAATAATATTTTTGCAAACCTAATGATCGGCTTCACCAACTAGGCAGCCCGTCTCTAATATCGAATGCTAGTAGTTTCAACCAAGTCAAAGTTAATGTCGTCAATCCAGACCAAATAAATCCTTTGCAAAAACACTTAAACAGTTAAACCATCACAAATCAAAACTAAATTACCTACAGCCTACCGCTAAACCCACTTAGACTTCAATATTAGCACTCGCTTACTTCATTTCCATCGCGCAAAAACTTCCGTACAGACGTGTGCAAATTAAATCGCGTTAAACGACCTCCGACGCGCCTCAGTCACCTCCAACGGCGCTGTGTCACCTCCGAGGTGCATATAAGTAGTCGTAGGTACTCATCGTGTAACAATTTTACTCGTAATCAATTTACGCTGCTCCGTTTTACCCCCACCTCCCCCGACCGCTTTCCGACGACAAACGTGGTTACGCTGTGGCCTCTACTGGAAAAATCTCCTCATTTTCTTGTAGCAAAGATTTTATAGGGCTTTGAAATTATTGAAATGGTGCGAGTATTTAATGTATATTGAAATTTAGTATTTCATATTTGATTTGGTCCCATTCAATTTTTGATATTGGAACACTCAAGGTGATTTTAATTTAAATCGAATACTTCTTCGTTTTATATTTCCAAAATGAAGAATTTAAGGAACCAATTTATTTCTATCAACTTTTACGTCACATTTATTTTTAGTTTACGTTCAATACCTATAAACGGTTTTTGCATATAATTTATATCAATATTAATTAATTTTATTTTATTATTTGGCGAATTGTACAATAATGATAAACTTGGGGACTTTTAAAACTAAAATTTAGAATCATCGTTTTCCTCTATTTTATAGCTCTTTATTACAAAATAGGAGCTTTTTTTTGAGGTTGTTGAGGTTTTTTTTCAATACTCTGGCCCTACCTGAGCCAATCATTTTTTACAAATAATACATTTTTCCATGTGAAATTATGTACAAATAAAGTATTTTCTATCTATCTATCTATCTAAATAGACAAGGTAAGCAATAACTTTTCTTTTAATCATGATATACAATACAAGTTTCACTGACACGCATTTTGTTGCCTATTAATAAATTTAAAAAGTATCGTTACAAAATTACTCTTACGGTTTCTAACAAAATACTTTCTTCAGCAGTTCATTCGGTTGCCTTCTAACAAATTTACCTTGCACTATGATTACTTTTCTCGCACTCTTTCTTTCCCACTCACTAGTAATTACTTTTCTTTGAATACTTAGTGCTTCTTTTATTCCAATGCTACATACAAAGGAGGATGTAGTCCAATTATTTGTGAGTGGTATATAATATAGTTATCATAGAAGATAGAAGACGTGTCGCAGTATAGAATATTACCTATATCAGACCTATTCTTTGTGATAAATAATTTTAGCACCTATTTAACATTGTTTATTGGATGCGGACTGGATGCGGAAGGCGCAGGACCGGGTTTTGTGTCGTAAATTGAGAGAGGCCTATGTCCAGCAGTGGACTACAGGAGGCTAAAAGATAATAAAATGACGAATGATGAATTAAAGTAACAATATTGCTTATAAACATAATTAAAGTGGATTAGATTAAAGTGCCATTTTTCAAATAAAAAAATATCTTAAATACACGTTTAGTACAATTCGCCTAAACTTTTTTGTGCAATTAACCCATTTACTTACCTTTTCAAAACATTATAGATAAGTCGAGTAAGTACAAAGTAACACATTTTACACCCGCCATTCTCTATAAAATCGTTAAATCTTTTAATAACCTGTTTATTCCAACAATATTTCAATCCATAAAGCTATAACGGCCCATAAAGGCTCAACACACGTAAACAAAAATCCATTATTATTCATCTACTCCTGACGTGGCCAAGTCAATGTCTATCTTATTTCTTTTATAATTATTCAACGTACCTCCTTGCGGGTGGTTTTGCCCCAACCTCCCCCGGGGTGGTGCGATAGAGAGAACGTCTTCGGTTTTTGCCGGGTTTGTTTCAAGTTTTTTAGGGGGTAAACCCTTTCCTGAACATGACAGGAATTGGATCATTAAGCAGGCCTAGCTAAGCTTAATGCCGGCACCCTCGCGGTTTCTTACACAATCTTATGAATAATATATTTTTAGTGTTATAGTTATATCTAAATGATGCGGTGCGGGGAATATTAAAATGTGTAAGAGTTAATGGCAATTTTCTTACGTAATTAAAATTAATTGGCAATTTTGGGATTTGACTGTACTATTTTAAATGTATAATAAATAAATGAAAATAAATATTTCACAACTCACACACTACGCCATCTAGTCCCAAACTAAGCAGAGCTTGTAATATGGGTACTAGAATAACTGATACTAATACATATACTTTTTTTTTTGTAAATACATACTTATTATACATAGAAACACCCAGACTAAGAAGACAAACCCCCATGTTCATGCACACAAAGATTTGTCTTAAGTGGGAATCGAACCCACGACCTCGGCGTCGCAGGCAGGTACACTACCCACTCCGCCATCCGGTCGTCAATAATAATGTACATATCGTCATGATCGTAGAACAATGTCGGATTTGAAAAAAATACTAAAATGACTTTTTACCATTTTTGAATACTACATCATGAATACTTGATTACTGCATGCACAAAAAATATATATATGTTGTGGATTTCAAAGTAACCAGTCGGTAAACTGGCGGATTTGATAAGCGCTCATGGTAAAATGACGGATGTTAGCGCTCGTCTCTGTACGAGGCGCGCGGGCTGCCCGCCGCATCACCCGCCCCCCGACGAACCGGCACATGCGTCACTGTTCTTTGAACTCGCGTACGCGTTGCATCGAATTTGTTTAGTTTCGTAATTTATTACTTAGTTCAACTTTATATTTATTTCACAGCTAGTTTTTGTGATAATATGTTATTAATTAAGCCACAATGTCCACAATGCAGTCAAGATGATCAAAACTTATGTAAAACTTGTGGAGCAATCAAACAAGGATACACAAATTACTAATTTTACTAATGAAGATTACATTGATGAAGAGGACTGCATACCAGGAACTCCAGTTAAGTTAATGAATTACATATTGAGGATTTATTCTGCTTATATCTTGTATTTTTACAAAACTTCCCAAGGTAAGCATATTAAAACGTCGGTTGAAATTATCCGTCTGTTTTCTACGGAATATTAACAATGTTCTTTAAACTATTTATATTATAGTAAAATAATGTTTGCTACCTGACAGTTAAATTATTATTGTGTTTGTACCATATTTAACGATGTTCAAATTTTCGAGGTGGACGTAAATATACTACGTTTTTCTATGAACATGATACTGACGAGTGATCAAAACCGACGTTATTCTATGCACTCGCTTGTTTATAAGAGAGACGCATGTGACAATCCTACTTTATTCTTGGAATAAAAATTCACTTCCGCCTTTTTTCTTTTGAAAAACACTAATTATTTTAATTAATTTAACTTTTTTTAAATGTAATTATGATCTAACTAGAGTAATTATTATTCCTGATTATAAAATGCAGTATATTTATATTTATTGTTGTACAAAATTTTCATCTTCAGCTTGTGTACGTTCGTTTAGTGAGTTGATATAAGTTTTTTTTTCAGAATGCCTTTCGCCGCTACCCCCACGAGCACATAACGTAATAGAAGATATGAAAATTGTGATTCATGACGATATCTTTTTGCACGATCAA
The DNA here is from genome assembly GCA_905147285.1 of Hypena proboscidalis. Classification (NCBI taxonomy): domain Eukaryota; kingdom Metazoa; phylum Arthropoda; class Insecta; order Lepidoptera; family Erebidae; genus Hypena; species Hypena proboscidalis. Next base: position 6,490,735 of record LR990143.1, read on the forward strand.
CAAGAAAACATCAATCCGAATATAACATCACCACTTGCGTGTATTCTAAGAGAAGACCCTTTTATGTCCGTCAATCAAAATGCATCCCCATATTTCCCACAGGATAATCCTCAGTGTGCCGTATCTCCTCTAAATAACTGCTCAGCTCGGACTCCGTTGCATACATCCGCCTTGATTTCAGATTTGTCGCCATTCCCCCAATCGGGCACACCGACTATTGACATCATCAGCCACACATAGGTGTGTGGCTGATGATGTCAATAGCCATCCCCAGCTAGCAGCCATAATGAAGTATGTAACGATTTATTTCGTTCTAATCACGATGGTGCTGATTGTAGTAACTGTCCATCAATCAACTTAGCGGCGTCTCCGTGCCTGTCGTCTCCAGCTCCTGCTCTTCGATGTCGGGGAAAAAAGCGTGTGCGAAATTACAATGATTGGAAAGAAATTAAGAGGAAGCGGTTGGCAAATGAAGGAAACGAATACTCTTCAAAAAGGGGCATTCTTGTTCCAGCAAAAACAATACGGAGCCCTTGTTCATGTAGAAATAAATGTAACACTATGTTGACTCTCGAAGAAAGAAAGGATGCATTTGAAAAATTTTGGAAATTAGGTGATCGCGAGAAACAATGGTTGCATGTTGCAAATTATACGCCAAAACAGAAAAAGAAAAGGGGTCTTCAAAGAGATTTAAAGCATAACCGTCAATTTCACATTCAAGTATTTCTTACCAAAGGATTTATCAAAAGTAGAAGTATGTAAAACAATGTTTTTAAATACTTATTCAATTAGTGAAAGAATGGTAAGGACAGCTTGGAGTAAGTATGATGGCAGCACTTTGGTAGATAAAGACATGAGGGGAAACATACAAACCATTATTGGATAGTTGATGACGAAATGGTAAAGTCGGTTTGTGCCCACGTTAATTCATTTGCCTAGGGTCTCATTATAATAGAGCAGCTTCGAAAAGGTTATACCTAGATGGCAGCTTAAGCATAGCGCGGATGTTTAATTTATATAAAGAATGGCCCGAATTAGACAATTATGTAAACAAAGCTTCTTGTCTCAGACAATATATAGAGACATAATATTAAAAGAATAAGTATAAACACTACCTACCTTAATTACTAATTATTGACACGGGTCTTAATCGCGTAAATATTTTAGGGTATAAATACCTCATTGCTCTACAGTTTCGAACGAATTGCACCGTTCGTGGTCACGAGCTGACTGGTGAAGGCTCAGCATTTATGCGATTAAGACCCGTGTCAATAATTAGTAATTATGTGTACAAATCGCGAGAGTTTAAATCATTTACTACCTACCTTATTTTCAACTTTTTATTTAATAATATATTTTTTATATTAAGTTGCCTAATTGTAACCTACTACCTATATTGATCTCTAATTTTGTGATTGTTGAGAATTTATTAGATAATATTAAGAATCTATGTTACTTACCTACTTATAGTTAAGTATAATACTGATTGTGGTTCCTATGTTTTTATTGATTAAGCAGAATAGGTCTACGTCTCATTAAAAAGAATAAGTATAAACACTACCTACATTATTTTCTACTTTTCATTTTTTATCAGAATTTTTAGCTGTCTTCTATAATTGTTACCTACTATTTTGATTTAAGATTTTGTTTTTTTTTTTGAGAATTTTTGTTTCTGTTACTTACCTATTTACTTAGCTTTATTAATTATTGTGATTTCAATTAAAATAATAATAAAAGAGAGTTCGTCGTAATGATCTGAATTTTATTTAAGATACATTTTAAACATTACCTAGTACCAACGTATCCTATAAACCATTCTACCTACTTAGCTTATTTAGCCACCTTATCCACCTACCTACATTATATACTCATTTACTTACCCATAGTGCAATATAGATAACACATCCGTCCAAATATTTCTTAGGAAGTCAATAGAACATGATCGTACAATAACATTCGTCATTCTATCATCAGCAATTTTCCGAAGAACAACGTCGGAAGGTACTTTATGACTGTGGTGAATCCGAAGTAAAATGACGCAAGTGATTTTTCTAGAAAACCGTGTAATTAATTGTTATTACTTTTATTTCATCTTAAAATAAACACTATCAAGCAAACATATATAAAATTTCAACATTACACATTAAGTATTAAAAAAGTTATGCCAAAAAGTAAACAAAAAATATTTGTAATGGCTGCCCTGTAAAATTTAACATTTGTTAGATCCGTCACTGTTCTACGATCATGACGATATTATGTTTACTATTTATCTCTAATTAATAACTTGGCGATCATTCGTTTTTAGTCATAAAGGGTATTTTCGCATAAAATAATATTGGAATACAAAAAGATCTTATTCTAATTGTATACGCACTAAAATAAGTAATGAGTATTGTTTAGGCCACATTACCTTTTTCAACATTTAGAACTGATTTAAAGTTATTTTTTAAAACATAATTATGTATGCATAATATCATATTGTAGAGTAAAGTGGAATTTGTAATGCACACTTTTTACCAAACACTATTTACTAGCAATATATGCAATTTTAAACTAAAACTAATAACTAATTAACAATAAAATTAAATAACGAGAGGAAAGTGGGTATCCGTACATCAATATGGCTCTCATTTTAATCTTATCTATCAATAGTCAAAGTATTCTTAATATGACGACCGGATGGCGGAGTGGGTAGTGTACCTGCCTGCGACGCCGAGGTCGCGGGTTCGATTCCCGCTTAAGACAAATCTTTGTGTGCATGAACATGGGGCTTTGTCTTAGTCTGGGTATTTCAGTGTATAATTAGTATGTATTTACAAACGAAAAGTATATATGTATTAATATTAGTTATTCTAGTACCCACAGTACAAGCTCTGCTTAGTTTGGGACTAGATGGCGTTGTGTGTAAGTTGTGAAATATTTATTTATTTTAAATATTAATTTTTTAATGTTTATTTCGTTTTATAATATACCTCAAGAATATCTATGTTAAAAGACTTTGAGACTCGGTACGTTAAATTAATGGATTTATACTCTACCATCAGGATAACAACTATCTTACTTATTAACTATCTACGTCATAAATTAATTGAAATTAAACTTATAAGTGTGATCACAGAAAGTATTTAATATAATGTACGGCACAATCAAAACTTGAAACACTTAATTATTTTATTTCACTTCTCTAATCACAGTTCATAAATTTAATACTCATAGTACTTAAAAAATCCTGCATTTTACTCGAACATTCATATCGAATAGAAATATTGCATTCGTATTACTAATATTCATCGTCGATCCGATTCACTGGTTCATAAAAAAAACTAAAACATCTGAACTCCATTCACAACTCAATATGAACCCGACCTAATCAATTCAAAAGGGGAAAATGGGGCAAAACGAACATACGGACTGCTTATGAAATTATATCGTGGAAAATCTACGGTTGGAAAATGGAGAAGTTATTCTTTTTTTCGGTGCAAGCAGTTCGTCTGAGACTTAAATGGGTTAGAAAATTGGATGAGTGTACCAACCGAGTTACGTTTGGATAAGTGTGGGAGCGTACGCGAGAGCACATTGTACACTGTATTGTACACATCTGGTTTTTATTGAGATGTTTGCCAATTCTGTTTTGTTTTCAGTTCCTTATTGTTTGTTTGCAAACAATTGGAGTGTGTATTTAAACTGCAGTTTTAAGTGCTTAGATGCCATTCGGTCACTGAAAAAGTGCAAAAGATTAGTTTTTTTTTAGATCAGTCCGTGTTTGAGACAAGTTTGTTTAACTGCGTATATAGCGAATTTTATAAGTAAAAAAATAATATACTTTTTCCAAGATATAGAACTATTTTCAAAGATAATTTTAACCGTCAGTTTTAAACGCAAAAGTGTTTCTTACTTTTATTTGTAAAAGGATCGTGTTGAGGTGTTTAGACCAAAAATATTACGACCAATTAAACAATCAAATTATAACTGAAGAAATAAAAATACTTAAAGGTTGCCTGTAAGACATTGCTTTTTAGCGATAAGGCCGCCCATTGTACATGTCTTAATGTTAAATTATGTTCTATTATGTGCCTTATTTTTTGGTGTGTAATAAAGTTTATTCTATCTATCTACCTATCTATCTACTAAAATATGTAGAAAAAGGAAGCAAAAAACCAGCAACTCACAACAAAATATAACACGTCCTCATTTTCCATTAAAGAAAAATATCAAACGAAATAATGATGTGGTACAACACTGACTGCACATTGAACTGTAATGCTCTTATCGTTCGCGTCACTAACGACGTCTCTCAAAGACTTCCTGCCACATGTGGGGGGAGAGACGGGACTAATGAAAGAGTCCTGATCTGTCGATGCCGCGAAACGTAAAGATAGGAAAATTAAAATGTCTAGACAGCAACGTTCGACGTTTTGTTTTGTTAAGACATCCCTTATTCACCACTCACATTCCCATGTCGCGATTTATGAGACGAGAATTTATTTAAATTGAAACTCAGCTTCCTGCTTCCAGAAGAATAAATTTGAATCTCTGTATGCTAAAAATCATTTTATTTTTTGATTTATTTTTAAAATTTCTCTCTCAAAGCTAATTAAATAAATTAGTGGAGGCTAAAACGCATGGTCTGAATAAAAGCCTTTAGCGAGTAAAAAGGCAACCATCCAAGACGTTCTCTTCATTAGCGACAAGAAAAGTGATGTCATTCCGTTGTGACACAGCAGCATGCGCAGGGAGGTCCGCTCCCCCCGGTGGTCGCCCTGCGACTGACTTGCACGCGGTTTTCCGCCCCCCCCTTCACCCATTCCCTTAGAGGGGGTGGACGGCTTTCTCTTTCATTTTTCCTTCGCTCCTCGGCTCATCCAGTTACATCGTTCTTATGTTTTATTTTTAATTAAAGCGTACGCAAGTCGGCGGCGTAGATCTTCCCCCCTGCAGGGTGGCACCGGGTACATACGCGGTGGGTGTTGATGATTTTTCAATGGGGAGAAAGAGTTCCCTCATTTTCTTAAGAGAAAATTGCGTTTTGTTTTCGAGTAGTCGAAGTCTGTAGTAATCGTTTTTGTTTTGTGGAAGTTCTTCGTCGTTCTGTGCATGTGAACGTAAATTGTGTACTTTAAAGTTTCGAGTGGAATTGGGGAGAGACGTCGAAGTAGTTAAGGTGTTATACATGTTTGTAACTTGGATGAGAGATGAGGAACTTTTAGATACTGTTGGCATTTTCTTAAAGCAAATTTTCAAACTTTACGAGCTTAAAGCGAAAACTGATAGGTCTAAAATTGTCTCAAGAAGATCACACAAACAAGACAAGAGTGTATTTCATCTTTACAACATTAAATAAACACGTATAGCACATCATAAACAAGAAACCCGATAGAGGATAAAAGTAAACCGTTCATTACGCGCAAAAATTACACGCACACACTAACAACACATTATCCCCGTCTCAAAAGTTAATGTAATGAAAAACAAAAAGGGCCAAGAAAAGGGTGCGTTAAGTTCCACCGAAAAACGGGAATTTGTAAGAAGTCCACCCCAACCTCCCCCCGGGGAGACACTGCCCCCTCGTGTGCGAAAATAAATTGCCAAGAATAATAATTATAATGAAAGCGAAAGAACGTATAAATTAGTGGGGACGCCTCGAGACTTAAAACTCTATCGGTGTGTGCGTGTGTTGTATACAACCACCCACACATCTGTGTGTGACATACGACAAAATATTCTTCATTTATTTCGCTAAATATGAGAGGACGTTTTATTGGGTCAAGTGTTTTGTCAAGATACTTGGGCCTTAATGATAAATTAGTCTCCAGGGACTCAAAATATCAAATGTGAGTTGAATAGTAGTGAAATGTTCACTAACAACATAAAATACAGAAATTAGCTCTATAACTAGGCATTTGCATTACACTTTACTGTTACAATACAAACAAATAAATCTGGTCCATATGTATAAGTTTTAAGTGCTCAGAAATCGATTTGCCAAATTTACCTTGTGTTAGTTTTAGTTGTTGCTAGATGACACTTAGTTTTAATTAAAGAGATAGATAGGGATATGAATATGTTCGTCTTTTGGTATCACAGTGACCTAAAATAAGTCATTAGAACTATATCCTTGGCTGGACGAATCAGTTTTGTTTAACACACGGTGTGCATGCTCCCAAAGTTCTATGGGGCGAAAATCCTAAAGTTAAAGATGTCAAAAATACCTACGGATTGATATCTGCAATTAATTATGTTTTCACAGCACTAAAGTCATCTAAAGAGGCTAGTACGTGACGGCACGTTTAAAGCTACCGCAGTGCTAATTTAGCCCACTCCCCCATATTGATAGATTTTTTGTAAAAAAGCTAAGCAAAGCTTGTAAATGTATGGGAATGATTACAGTTAAGATTGCCTCTTCCTCGTTTTATTTAAAATCAGTTATTGAGATGAGATTTCGTTACTTTGATAATAGTTAAATGTGTTTTTTTAAATATCTTAAAGTTACAGAATAATGCGTAGACACACTCAATTATTAAACCCGTCAAATGGACAAAACTAGCAGTAGAGTCTTCGACGTGCTTGAGGAAGAACAAAGCACGGTCTAGCTCGAGGAAAGACACAATGCAGTAATTTTTTAACTGTCTGCTAAGACAGAGTTCCGGTTCATATGTTTGGCCACCAAAAAGTAGTAAAATTAATGGCTTGATAAGTATGTCATATTGGACATTAGATCTAGCGTCGTATCTGCAACATTTAATTTAACTTCATGTGCAAATAGTTCTACATAATATTTAACCTTCACGCAAAAGAAGTCTTTCAAAAACCGAAATGCCTTAATTAAAAATGTTTTGTTTAGTACTAAAGTCGCTAGAACGTGACGGCACGCTTATAGCCACCGAAGTCCTGTTTTAGCTACTCTCTCTTCATTGTGACGATGATATTATGGCCTATGGTCTAATGGACAAACTAGTAGCAGAGCTTTTAACGTATGTTATCTTAGTCATTAGTCAAATTTGCTATATATAAAAAAAAATCATTTGCCATAAAAGCCATATAAAATATTTACCTCAAAAAGTACAAACAACACGTTAAGCTTTAATTAATGTTTTCCAAAGCACTAAAGTCGCTAAAACGTAATGCTACGCTTATAGCCACCAAAGACCTGATTTAACCACTACCTTATTATGACGACGATATTATGGTATATGGTGTAATAGACATAGCAGTGGCAGAGTTTTGACCACGAGCTTAAAGAAGGAAACAACATAGCCTGTTTTTTACCTGTCTTTCAAGAAACGGTTATGTATGTTTAATGTTTAGCCACCGAGTACTCGTGAAATTAATGGCATGGTAGGTATTGTCATCTTTGATCTTCGATTAAGCGTCGCATTTGCAGTATATTGTGACTTTCATGGACTGTTGTTATACATATAAAATCCTCAACACACAAAAAAGACTTTAATACCAAAATGTTTTAATTAATAATGTTTTTCACAGCACTAAACTCCCTAGGACGTGACGGCACGCTTATAGCCACCGCAGTCCTGATTTAGCCACTCTCCCCTCATTATGACGACGATATTATGGCCGTCTAATGGACATACCCGGACGTTTTTACGCTCTTGATTTTACACTGTTGATGGGGGAAAACGGATAATAATTTTAAATTGATTATATCGGGGTGTTTGATATTTCGCTTCGTCTTTTAACGGTTTTTTAGGTGGGAGAGCTCTTTTGAACGTTGTATGTGAAATCCTCTGTCCTAATTAGCTTTGGCCGACGATGGGGTCAACGATGATATGTGTTAATCTTTATATATTAAGGTCTATAAAAACGTGTCGATTATAATAAATATATTTAGTATCGAGTACTGAAATATACATAGGAACGGATGAAACTGACCCTTAGGGTATTATCCTTACTAAAATTAATATCTATGGGACAATAATCCTATGATTTATATAAGCAATGCATAGCCATATTGCAAACCCTTTTGTTACAATGTAAGTGTAATTAAAAAGACAAACTAATAAAATAATCGATAAACACATGTCGGCAAAAGTTGTTGAGGAAATTTTCGGCGACATCAAGGTCAAAAATATGCCTATTTAGGGAAGAATTAAAATTATATAAATTATTTGAAAGTTTGCCTTTAAAATACACATAGACAAAAGTTTTTACCGGTCATATTGTTTGGCTGCCATAAACAGGATCTTAAAGTTGTTCACAAAAACTCTACCATACCAAAACATAGCATTACGTCTGTGTTACACAGAAATGTTTGGTAGATAATCTCCAAGTACCATAATTATATATGCAACAATCTCCAACTACTGGGCATAATTACAGCGCCCATGCGCTATCACATAGATAGATATACTATGTTTCTCTAAAAAATGTAAATGTATTGATAAATAATACATAAAACGCACACATACATAAAACAGGAATACATATTTCTTGCACGATCGTCGGGATGCGAAAAAGGGGGAATGAAAAAAAAACTAATTAAAAAAGCAATCAGGGTTTTCTTGACGGCGCTCACGTTCGCCCATATCGTCTTACCCCCTATTTCCTGGGGTGATATACCCCCGTCCCCCCGCTCGCCAGTACACCCTTTCGAGGGTTGGGAGGGGGCGAGTCGTACTAGATTTACGTAACACGTTTAAAGTGTGTTTTGATGAAGTAATCATCCCATTTCCAAGGACTGCGTTTAAGAATTTTGCGGCGCGGACTTAGCGACAATTTACCTTTTTCTCCTCAACTCTTTAAATCCGGATTTCTTAACGAGGCGCTATAATAATTCCGCGAGTATTTTTTTGAATTGGACGCCGAAATGTATTGGAACCTTTTTTTGCTGACAGTTTTTTGGAGCAGAATAATAATGCTTAGAATTTTTAATTTCTTTGTGTTAACTCCTTTGGTATTATGGCTTACTTTCTGTTTTTATGTTCGTTTAAAAATAAACAATTTATAAAGACTTGTTATTTGACTTATATAGGTCCTTTGTTTACCCACTCGTAACTTGTAGTACAAAGGCATTTACCATCAAGTGTGCACAAAAGTTTATTAAGCTACTGATTATCACAGGATTATGAAATTACGCCGATAATTTCAGAAACTGATCTCACTACGACGACATCAAAAACTTATAGTGCAATTATAATTACATAATTATTATCATAGATGAACTGGGAGGACCTCGTGACTAATTCGAAGCCGCGAGGATCGATCGATCCTGCAGGTTAAGCAACGCTAACCGTGGTCGGCCTAGGCCGCTCTTCATTGAATTTGCTCAGAATATCTGTAAAATTGTTGTGGAGAGAAACGCATCAGATAAAGTTTGAGCGTTTCTCTCCATAACCCTCGTAACTTTTTCTAAATTAAATAAAATCATCTAAAAATAAAAACTGGCAAAATTAATTACAACAATAGATTAAATAAATAAAATAGCTTCCTCTCCTTTTATAAATTCAAATTAAATACATACATAATATAAGATAAACAAAAGAAAAACTGCAACAATAATACATAAAAACGGCACAACAAAGTCTCTAATTATGTTAGGGGATACTTTAAAATAGGACTAGAAAAAAAAAACCGTGGTCGGCCTTATATGGATGACCATCTCAACATTACACTTCTTCGTTCGTGCCTCGTAGAGCACGTTAAGCCGTCGCTCCCAGTTGCCCTTTAAACATCTATGGCAGTCGTAACTTGTAGAGGAGAGGCCAAAAACTGACAACTAGTCTTACAAAGAGTATCGTATCATCTGACGACCGGATGGCGAAGTGGGTAGTGTACTTGCATGCGACGCCAAGGTCATGGGTTCGATTCCCACTTAAGACAAATCTTTGTGTGCATGAACATGGGGGTTTGTCTTAGTCTGGATGTTTCTATGTATAATAAGTATGTATTTACAAAAGAAAAGTATATATGTATTAGTATCAGTTATTCTAGTACCCATAGCACAAGCTCTGCTTAGTTTGGGACTAGATGGCGTTGTGTGTGAGTTGTGAAATATTTATATTTTTTTTATTTATTTTTTTCTCATAACTGTGTTTTGGAGATTTAGAGGCAGTCGCTCCACGTAAAATAATAATATTCAGTTAAATCCCTTAGACTGGATACCGACCCCAATGTGATTGGGCAAAGGCTTGGAAGGTTGACTGAACTAGTGGTGCTTCTTTCTTCGAGCTTGTTCACAAATTCACAAGAACAGATTTACAGACAAGACAATTTAATTAAATTTTTTGTATAAAGATCAATAAATAAACCAAAATATTTTTTAAATAAATGCATGTATTTCGTGCATTGCCTAAAGATGAGCAGCACACCAAAGCAAATAAATACTATGATTTGATTAATAATATGTCATACAATCTACATCTTCTGTCTTGATGATAAAAAAACAACGACAAATTGTAAACCTTCTCCTCTTAAAGTTGGTTAATAATACGGCAAATAACATCCTGAAAAATGAAACAAATCACATTTTGAAAAAAGAACAGTGCTGTTATTTTCATGGGGGTGTGCTTTAGTGTTTATCGTACCAATAAGATTAATCTGACCCTTGTGAAAATGGGCCTAAAAGTTTTATATCAGAAAATGTACAAATAACACGAATCAAATCAGTCGCATAACTCATCTATTAACTTTGTATTAGTATTACTATCAGTATCAAACTCCTTCTCCTTTGAAACGAAAAATCCAAAAATAAACTTGTAATCAAAGTCCAAAGCAATTACAATTACATTAATGTTATTGACTGCATAACTGACTGATATCCTTCATACCTCTGAAATAAAAAAATACATTACAACATAATAAAGTAATTGAAATTCCGTGTCCTTAAGAATCCTATCCGATGTCCTAGATATAAGTGGGCAAGACATGATTTCTTCAACCGCTCGTGGAAAGTTGAACCTTATTGTGGTGTACTTGAGTGGTATTTAGCTTGAAATGGGAGTCGGTTTATTAAAATACTGTGGCCGTACAGGTACAACAGTAGAAATAAAAACGAGGCAAAGCAGTTACTTTTATGAGGGCGCGAATAAGATGTTTCGGACTCGGTCTAAAGAATGAGAGGGCAGGCGCGGCGTGCACTGAATACGGAAAACTTTTAGCGTTTTGTGAGCGTTTCTTTAAACGCTACGAACAAAACGTAGATAAGATAAATTTTCGTTGAAATTAATATATGTTTTAGTATTATTGTGTAATGTGTATTTTTTATTATTCTGTTTGTTTTGTAGTTGTTTAATTTTGTATGTTTTATTTTCACAAATGTTGGCTGCTTTTTTAACAGCATAATAATTATGTCGGACCACTTTATGTATAGCACCACTGTTAACGAAAACATGTTTATTTAATTTTAATTCTTAGTTTGTGATTCGATAAAATAATTATACACCAACGTACATTTTTTCATTTTAAGATATTAGACAAGTCATGTCAGTATTACCTTAATTCTGAATTTTAATTCAAAGTGATTGATTTGTGATTATCAAGAACGTTGCTTTTTAATGACGCCTACTGAATATTGAGGACAAATTATTTTTCAATGCTTCTGAATTGTTAATAATAAAAATATTTTTAAAGAATTGAATTACAGAAAAAAATATCTCTTTTGCTTGACCTTAGAGCTTTTGGTAAGCAGTGGCGAATACACCAACGAGGCAGCGTCTATAGTGCCGTTTCACCATCATATATTTCGTTAAGTTTCAGCTTTCTATCTCTCTTTCGCACACCAGCATTGAATGCGAAAGAAATATGATAATAAGGGTTTAATCAAACCGTAGATTACGAAGTATGGTGAAATCGGAACTCAAAATCCATCAAAGCCGAGCGTTTTTCTCGCCAGCTAAGCGTTTATCGCGCGAAAATAATAAAATGCCGTTCCACAGCGTAACAAGCGTTGTTGGAACAAAGCGGGCGCTCGCTCAAATAATTTGTATCAATTTGTAAAAATGCAGCACCCACTCTTAACGACTACTCCCCTAGGGGGGTTATCCGAACCCCGGTTGTCTTGGAACGTTATAATTACTGGCGACAGATCTTCATGTCATACTTTACTTGAAGACCAGAGAAAGATAAACGGGTTTGTAACAAGATGGTAACTGCCATACAAAACCTATAGCTTGTAGCTTAAGCTAACTGTAACTTAATACGTAAGCCTCAGATGTTTTGCTATGAAATAGCAAAAAGACAGGTGAAGGACTTTACATAAGTAATATAAAATTTTAATAGTGCAATCATGACGCGCTTAAAAAAGGCCCTAACTCTTAATAATTAGGTACCCAATGTGTAAGTTATGTGTGGATTTTTATTGAAACAACAGAGTAACGGATGACGACTGAATTTATTGTCACAGAAACATAGTCCTAAACTACTACATCTATGGCCAGCAACACACATTTTGTTACGAGTATTACAACCTTTTTTAACAGTTTTCATACTTCAACTAAGTTGAAATAACGTACACGTTCATTCTTGACAACATTTGTGCTGAATGTAATTTCGCCATGTTGATTTGCATCCTACTTAAGATAGGAACAAATGGATGAACGTGACGTCATGAAATGACGTATCATACAGTTGAGAAATTTGGGGCTCCAGTAAGAGGCGACCGTAGCTGGATGGCTAAAGCGCCTGCTTGGTGTGCAGTAAGGTCGCAGGTTCAAATCCTTCCGGTCCCATATCTTTTTCAACTGTTTCTTAGTTTTCATACTTTTATGTAAATCAAATCCCATTTTAATCCTGCATGCCTGAGAGTGCCTAAAAGTGCTCGAGGTCGTGTGAAGTCTACAAATCCGCACTTGGTAGCGTGGACTATGGCCTAACCCTTCTCATCATGAGAAGAGGCCCGTGCCCAGTAGTGGGACATGTATTAGATACAGGGCTGCTACTGCTACTAAATCCTATTTATACTTAATTTAGCCTTTTTAATTTAGAAATAAAAGATTACCTATAAATCCATGTCGGATAGGACAACGTGACATTTTATTAAAACCATAGTATCTGGACATGGTTAGTATTCTTTGCTACCGGTATTTTTTCTACTGAGAAAAAAAAATACCGGTGGCAAATAGATACTTTTCATTTCTGGTTCAAAAAAAATGCAATGCCGCATTCACCCTGTATATTAGTTTTAGTAATATTATCAGTACCTCAAAATCTTCAGAAAAAAATGTAACAATCAAAAATATTTTTCAACAACACATGAGCGTAGTTTTCGTAATAAAATCAACATAAACTACTTCCGGAATCATAACGAGTATTACAGAAAATTACAATGAATTACAAAAAATTACAAACACACACGCCATAATGTAATCTTATAGCGATTGTAAGCGATAAGAAAAAGTTTAGGAACAATATAAACTCACATGGTTATAAAAAATTTATGGTAATGAAGTCGTGAAAAAAATATGGTGAAATGATTATTATACTTTTAATATAAAGGTTTTTAGATTTTGAACCAGATTAAATAAGTACAGCTTCTAGTCTAGTGGTTAACGTATGTGCCTCTCATTGCGAAGACTTCGGTTCGATTCCCGGGTCGAGCAAAGTGTTATTTGTGAACTTTCCGTCAGGCAATTCACAATAGCAGCACGGAGTTGGAATTGTGCCCCGTGGATGGCAATAGGTTCACTGTAGAGGAACAGTGTGTGATGTTCCTCCACCACAAAGGGAGGATCCTCTAACCAGGCTCGGTGGTATTGCCTGGCGGACAGCTGTCCAACGGTAGCGTATTGGAAGTGGTATATATGTATACTCTCTGTGAACACTTCGTTATCGCGATTCAGCACTCGTCGACATACGTCACGTGATTATGAGCGGATACCGCCACATTCATCCCCTATCCCGTGGCACCTAAATATAACAGATGAAATGTAGGTGTTGTACACTTCTGCCACTCTCTTCTGCGTAATATAAGCATGATGTTATGTTATGTAAATAAGTATAAATAAAGTAGCAGCCTTAATTAAGATTTAAGCAGGTCAAGTTTCAAACTAAGCAAAAACTTTGATCGTAGGTTTACGTGAATCAAAATAAGATTTATGCCTAGGCATTTTAAATATATTTACATAGCATAAGTGCCACCTCAAACCACTCAAACGCTATGGGTGCGTTCCATATTTTTCGGTTTTTGAAGTTTTGTGGTGTCATTTGTTTTTATTGTCGAGTATTTTTATTATTATTTTTTTTATTTGTTTTATTTTTCTATAACTTATAATTATATTGTATTTTCTGTGGAATTTGTCATCATTAGAACTAATGTCGCACTACCTTACTCGCAATCAGGGCGCACCAGAATACCAGCGCTGTAGTGCTGATGTGCTGCAGTAGTATGCTGAGGTGTGTACCTTTTTGGCACATCAATTAAATTTTTATTATAAGTAGTTTTATAAGTGTTACTAAGCTTAAGATTTGCCAAAATAAACGTTTCTTTATTTCTTTCTTTCTTTTTCTTTCATAATATTCATTATATACTTATATTACCCATAAGTTCGAAGTTAAGTTATAACACGCACATTTCAGTTCCTTCGGCCTTCGTGATCCTTCGCCCACATGTAATAGGGCGTAATCGTCATCCATGGCGCACGATTCTAACTCCGTTTTGCAACTAAGGCTTGTCTGACAAAAAAAACCTAACTAACATTTTCCCATTTTACAAGACTTCGGGGTGTCGTCGCTTGTTTATTTTATTAATTACAAGCTGATCCGACAGACGTTGTCCTGTTTTAACTATGAATACATTCTCTGTGACGATATGCACGATTGCAGCACGCATTTTGGTCAATGTTATGTCAAACACCATAAAGTTACATTCAAAAAGTTCATATTGTCAAAAGCGCTAAGGTTACGTTAGAAAATCATTAGAAAATTTAATATAGTGGTTAAGTATTCCTAAATTTTATAATCTTCCTCGCAAGTTGCCTAATCTTTACTTTCATAAGATCACTCTCCTGACTATAACAAACACTACATAAAAAGAATTAGCGAAATCGGTTCAAACGTTCACGCGTGATGCCGTGACCAAGAGAAATAGGGATTCATTTATATATATATATAGATTTTTGGCAATAAGCCTGCCAATGAATGGCTGAACCATAACTTTCCATCTATTCATTATCATCACTACATAAAAGAAATGACATCAAACACACGAGGAACAAACGCCATAGCTATGGATCTACTTTTATCCGCATTTGTATAGTACCTCATTTCACATAACAAACCAGCTTAACTGTCCCATGGCGATATCAAGCCATTTCCATCTGACCTCCACCTTAATATACCCATCCTCTTTCATCGTCTGTCTTCTTGACTACAGGGTCATTTTAAAATTCATAATATATTTTAAGATCACTTTTTGTAATTCTGTACATCATTCCAAACAACTTTTGCTCTTACCACTTATAAAAATATTCTCAGTCAATACATTATAGATAATCATTTATTGATCTCTTCGTTTAATTCTGTCATCATAATGTCAACAAAATTCCATATTTCAACTTCTTACTTATTATGTTATAGCATTAAGCTATGCTTAGCAAATTAAACTAAGAAACAGTTTGTTTTTGGATCTAATATTGTAAGCGAAATAGTTACCATTGTCAAATTTAAACTTAATTTTAAAAAGTCTAACTGACCATAAAATAATGATCTGTATAAAAGTGGGCTCACATTTCCTTAAATTGATATAATCTGACACATTTTTACGAATTTTCATTATCTGAAAATCAAATTTGTATGCAAAGCGTGCTTCCGGATTACGAATTATAAAATAATATGTAAATCAGTATGTATGGGGTCATTTAAACGATAACTACTATTTTTAACTGACTTCCCAAAAAGGAGGAGGTTCTCAATATGGCCGGTATGTTTTTTTTCTACGTATGTATGTACATCGATTACGTCGCGGTTAATGGACCGATTCCCGTGATTATATTTTTGTTCGACGCGAAATAGCTGCCAGGTGGTCCCATAAAAAAATATTTCTGTTTGGTTTAGTAGTTTTTATTTTATAAGCATTATTAGTCATTGAAGTCGGTTTTTTTATTGGAAAATTATTAAAATGACCCTTTATACCCAGAGGGGTGGGAGACCAAAGTAGTCTGGTATCTTTGTTCTATTGTTTCGAGATCTTAGTTCAAGCATTTCATTACTATTATAAGGTAATCATAATCAAGTGTATGTGATATGGAGCCGGTCACTCGTATCGACATGTCTGATCTAACATCTAACATAACTTCAATTGTCTTGTTAATAGCAGGTCGATTTAGACTAGTAATTTTGTGTTTGTGTTTGGGTTTTTGCTAGCATATATAATTTTTTTTAGAGTTGTAGTTTTTTTTTAATCGAATAAAATGCAACCGAAACGGTTTCCACGAAAGCGGAGAGAAAAAGTGTTTGAATGACCAATAAGGTTTGGTTTTTTCACATCTCCTCTTTACTTAACCTTGGTAATGAATGCGCCTCTTATTGCGAGTCATCGAGTTTAATTTACAATACTTAATCTCAAATAAATAAGATTTGAGTCTAAACATGGTTTTATTATTATCGAGAATACGGGTTACTCACGTTACTTCAGCCGGGATATGCCGACTAGTTTCGAATCTAGTACGTAGATTCATCAACTGGGCTGTGGCACCCACACAGTGCTAGACGTCGCGTGGAGGTGACGACACGCGAATAACAGCCCAGTTGATGAATCTACGTACTAAATTCGAAACTAGTCGGCATATCCCGGCTAAAGTAACGCGAGTAACCTGTATTCTCGATAATAATGTCTTCACCTCACGTCGGTTTTAATAATATTATTATTCTAAACATGGTTATTTTCTTACTAATTGTTAGATATCACGGGATATTTACCATGTGTATTTGTTGTTTCGATATTTCAGAGATGTTGCAATCTCTTTGTTCACGATAGAACTAAAACTTAAACACAATAGTCACTGCGGGTAATGTGAAAACAATTTAATTGATAGACGAACCGATCTACCCTCTTCCACACTCTTTTACAACGCGCCGGGGCACTATTATCGTCAGCACTCGTACAAACTCGATCACGACACGTAAGACTCCCGATGTCATCTCGAACGGTATTGCAACATCTCTGAATTATCGAAATAACTCGATACAACAAATATTCATATTTAATATCCCAGTATATCTAGTAATTAGTATCTCTAATATGTCTAAAATGAGTCCAAATCGATATCTCTAGATTGTATAACATTTGTAGCATGAAAGTAGATAAATATAATTATAATTAATTAAATATTTCACAACTTACACACAACACCATCTAGTCCCAAACTAAGCAGAGATTGTATTATGGTTACTAGAATAACTAATACTAATACATATATACTTTTCTTTTGTAAATACATACTTATTATACATAGAAACACCCAGACTAAGACAAACCCCTATGTTCATGCACACAAAGATTTTTCTTAAGCGGCAATCGAACCCGCGACCTTGGTGTCGCAGACAGGTACACTACACACTCCGCCATCCGGTCGTCTACCTGATATCTTATACTACTTATTGTGTGTGTAAAATGTATGTTTGTGAACACCCCCGCGACACAGGAGTTATTCCTAATGCGGGAATCGATTTAAAAAAAAAAGTAAAAAAAGTAATTTTAATTGTGATCTCTCTACACAATATCACAATTCTTTACTCAGTATAAACAATTGTCCATAATTACGTATATTTTGTATTCACATACGAACCTTTTTGTTATTATGCATCATTATACGAATAATTATACGCCTAGTTACTTCATTGTTAAAATTCAATTTTGTTTGTATCATAATGGCCTATTAGTTTACTTTTATGACTTTTGATGATGATAGTGTTTAGATTTATTATTCTTGTAAGTAAGTTAAGTCTAGTATTATTAAAACCGACGTGAGGTGAAGACATTATTATTGAGAATACCGACTAGTTTCGAATCTATTCGCGCGACGGCGACGTAACGCTATTAATCGCCCAACGCGAAACTAGTCGGCATATCCCGGCTAAAATACTTTTTTAAAATACTTTTTTTTTACTAGAGAAATGCTTGTACTCCTTGTCAGATTTGGATTCAAATGATAAATAAGTAATATAAATACAATGTTATTTTAATAATCATTTTCGACATTTTTATTAATTTTATATTTTTTATTATTACTTGACATTGAATTATTTATCATTTGACTTAAATTTTACATGTATTATCTTTAAATTAATTATTGCTAGTGCTAGTGTACATAGTATAAGAAATTCATCAGTGTAATATAGGTAATGTTTTTCAGACACAATGTAAATTGTTATTGAAATAAATAAATGCAATGAAATGAAAAACACGAGAATAACCCGTATTCTCAATAGTTTGTTAAGTATACTTGTATTATCTTAGAAGTACTTACTACCCGTTTGCTTCAAAATGACCAAATGTCTCCGTCCCGCCTCACCATACCTAATTTCTTTTGAGTGTTATTGCCATGTCAGAATGACATGGCAATAACACTCAAAAGGGAGCATAATAGTTGAGGTCTAGAAAAGTGTCACGGAAAATTTGGCCATAGCGAAACGAACGCGCAGTACTTTACTACTAAATTTAATTTAATAATTAGTAGAAGTAGGTCTTAAATATACTAAATTCCTCTTTGTTGTGGTTAATATTGGTTAAAGGTGAGGTTGTTCAAACAACTTGGTAAAAATTAAAGCAACATTATCCTCTTTTCAATTTATAAGCACAATTAGACATTTGCATACCAATTCGTGCATCACCAATAATGAGAAGCACAACCAATACTTATTAAATCAATGATTAAACAGCTGCATTAAAAATCCTAGTTCCCAGAATTGTAATGTAAAATGGTTAATCTAATGGTTGCGGCGATTATCGAAATTGGTCTGGGCCTGGCCGTGTCACGTTTGAATATCAAGCAGTTGGCCAATACCACTTACTGGCCAATACGTGATGTGCTAGACTACATCGACAAATAAAAGGTAGTACGTCAGGAATTGGAGTTTTCGAGAACCTTTTAAAAACTAGATTTGTTATGGCAGCAAAAAGCGATAATACGGCTTAAAAAGTAAAATAAGCTGAATAGTGTTTGCTGAATTGTACTATTATTTCAATTTCAATAATCGAATGTTGTTATTTAATAAGCTTAATTATTGCATGAATTCATATTATTATTATTATAAAATTTAAACCAATTTGCATGCTACATGACTGAATGTGGATGAATCAAACAACTTCTGTACCATCTTTATGTACCCATATTCGCAAATGAATAAATAAATAAATAAATCGTTTTATGTCATAGTAAAGTCTGTAAAATGGTGAGCATTTATTTCCTAAATTAATGATAGTGTCAAATGGCTAATCTAATTGTCTTGCCATCGTGGTGAAAAGATTAGTCAATTCACGTTAGAAGATCTCACGAATTGCCCAACTACCAACTGCAGAAAAGAGGCACTCATGAAAGTGGAGGATAGTGCCATATTAGTGACCACTCATTGGACCTCCAGAATATGACTTAATTATGACACATGCCATAGACACTATGAAGCGGAAGACTGATCTAATGGTGCGGGGAGTATCGAAATTGGCCTGGGGTTGGCCGTGTCACGTTTGAATATCAAGCATTTGGCTAATAGTACTTACTGACCAATACGTGATGTGTTAGACTACATCGAAAAATTAACGGGAATATGCCAAGAATTTGAATTTTAATGACTATTTTAGCAAAAAATGGGATTAAACGGCTTAGAGCGGTTTGAATCATGTCGTTAACTCTGTAGAATGGTGAACATTTTTTCTTAATTAATTATAGTGCAAGAAAAATCTATTGGTTGCGGCGGTTATCGAAATTGGCCTGGCCGTGTCACGTTCAAATATGGAGCATTGAGAAGTGCAGCAGTTCATCAAGAATTGAGATTTTTTAAGATCATATAAGAACGTGGATTGGTTATGGCTCAGTTACGATGTAGCTATGTAGGTATGCAAGAAAAATAAAAATAAAATATGTAAAATTAGCAAAATAATATTTATCTATCACAAGCCGTAGATACAGGTCATTCCGTTGTTTTGGTGTATTCCGTGGTTTATTATTACTCCTTTTTTCCACCTAACCTAACCTAACGTCAAATAGAATACTGCAATTACCTACTCTAAAAGGTTTTATTTCAGTCTTTCTATCTAATTGTTAAAATATAACACCCGTTTCAAGTTTATTCGGTTTACAAGCGCGGTTAGATAAGTTGTTTTAAAAATATTGAATTCTTAACTTACCTATCTTTGCCTTAGTAGACCTCCTTACATAGCTTCACCCAATCTGTCGTGTTACTGGTAAATACCTTGTTTATTATTCTACTAGATATTAGCATAATTCTTCAATACTTGACTGGCAATACCAAATGAATAATATAATGTATGATCAAGACAAATATTAAGATATGAAGACCCTACATTACCTAATACAGTTAGGCAATCGAATTGATAGGTGAAACAAAAATGGTAACTAGACATATGAACATCCAAAAATAAAGGTGCATCAATTCATTATTGACCTGATTTTACCAAAAAGGATGGTGGATTGCGCAGTGTACCTGAACCTAAGCCTACGACGACGAGGTCGCGAGTTCAATTCCCGCTTAAGACAAATCTTTGTGTGCATGAACATGGCAGTTTGTCTTACTCTGAGTGTTTCTATGTATAATAAGTATGTATTTACAAAAAAAAGTATATATGTATTAGTATCAGTTATTTTAGTACCCATAGTACAAGCTCTGCTTAGTTTGGGGCTAGATGGCGTTGTGAGATATTTATTTATTATTTATTATCAGAGTCTAAATTACACACAAAACTGCATGTAGGCAAGTCCAAAATTGTTATAAAGCCAACTTTGTGATGATGACAAAAAACTAAACGCCGTTTTTCCATAAACCTTAGCTACCATTAAAAAGTCCCACTTAACCCTTCCTTCTTTCCCATACGCCGCTCAAGTTCAAACACCTCTAAACATGTTTGTTTACCCTTTTTGCCTGCCCATGAAGATGTAACTTCATAACTTCCACGTTGTTCCTCATGTCAAAGGTTGATAAATATGCAATATCCACGGATAGATCCCAGATCGATCGAGCGTGTATTTTGAAACCAGCTTACAAAGACCTGTCTCCCCTCCTGCTGTATAAACCATTTTAGAGGTGCGAGGAAATGGCTGGTGGTTTTCTAGGGGTCTGATTATTCTGGACATGTTCGAAGCATTGTTAGAAAATTATAGATGGCGCCTTAGGAGATGGTTCGCTGTTTACATTCCCCGGTGATGTTGGCTATGGTTGTTTAAGAGGTTACAGGTCGTACAGTGATTATATGTCTGTCTTGTTTGTTTCTGATCAAATTGATTCTGTTTTATGTCTCG
The DNA here is from genome assembly GCA_905147285.1 of Hypena proboscidalis. Classification (NCBI taxonomy): domain Eukaryota; kingdom Metazoa; phylum Arthropoda; class Insecta; order Lepidoptera; family Erebidae; genus Hypena; species Hypena proboscidalis. The sequence goes on from LR990143.1 coordinate 6,512,157, forward strand.
TTATTCTAGTTAAAACTGGTGTAATTGGCCAGGAATAACTGAGTGAGTCATCATATTGACGATCATAATTCGATTTGTGACCTTTTTCTTAAACAATTTTCACCCTTTCGTCTTACCATTTGGGAGATAAATGCACTAAATGTTTGTTTGAGCCAATTTACGGCAATTTACATAATTACCAAGTAGTGTGTGCCGGAACTGATAGAGTAGAGTTTGCCAAACGCAATACATCGTGGTAATCCACAATGACTTAGTCAGAGCCTTATTCTGGAGGATTCTGATGCTGAAGTAAAATCGTGCATTAATTTGCATTGAGTTGTCCATTGTTGAATGCAGATGGGAGACCATCATTACAACACGAAGTAAAATGGCTAATGGTATTCGTTCAATAATTTTAATGCAAGAATGTCTGACGACTAATCTTACAAAGAGTATTGTATCGCTTCATGAGGATCAGAATAGGGTGAATAAAAATCTTCTTTCTTTCTTTCTTTCTCTCTATTTACCCGACTACGACGAAGCCAAATGGCAGGGAGTCAAAATGATTTTGGCAGTCTAAGTATGTATGTTAGTATGTTTTTTTGTTTCTATGTTCCATAGTAGCATCCAAACGGATTTTAATGAATACGTTGTCATTAAGTTTGTAAGAATAGGCTGGGTGTCATAGGATATATAAATTTTATATAACGGCATTTAAACATTAGATTATGTATAGTTTTTACAAAATTCTTGTTTTATTTTTCAAGTTGTGATGTCGAGGTGAAAGCTGCTAATTATGCGATGGATATCGACTTTGGGGCTAATTTTTTTTTTTTTTTAAATTTTCGCGTTATTATTAGTTCTTCTTCAGGTGTTTCATTAACCTGCCGTCACACAAGCCTTCCAGAATAATCCATTGCACATCAGGACGTCGACCGAGCGATCTTGATATGCCATCCGCTCGTGATTTAGAGCAATGGCCAAGAAATAGAGGTCCATTTGCACGACGAAGCAGTCGTGATGCGGGCGTTTGTGAAAATGTTACCAACACTAAATTGACCGTAATCATTGGACAAAGGATGATGTTTTATATGACTAGGTGAAGTCTCAATCGTATGACGTAGTCGTGGTCAAAATAACACCTAATTATATGTTATGGAATTCAAATAAGGCCATTGTTTTGATTATGCTAGCTCTAGTTATTGTTCCAAATACAAAAATTATCATTTTTAAAAGCGTTTCTCGTATTTACTTTTTTTTTTAATGTGTTTTGTCTACCACAGGCACAGGCTTCAATGTGTGCAGTTCTAATTTTATAAAGAGAAAGAAAATATTAAATTTAATATAAGTTACCGTTAAGTTAATGATACTTACAAGTCTAAGAGCTAGTTTCTGAGGTTTCGGATAGTGCTTATCCGACCTATAAAATATAACCGGATCCAATTTAAAATTGTCACAAGCTACACATAAAAAAAGAATTCAAATTTCATTTTCATTAATGTGTGTTATATGACTTATTATATGCTTATCTTGCCAATGAGGTTTGTCTACAACCTCTAACACTATTAATAAAATCTAATCACTCAAGATTCCAAAAAGGTTTGTATCCAAACAATCATTTTGAACAAGCTCTCCTTAAAACAAAACTTAAAAAAAGAACAAACGAAAATCAAAACGAAAAAAAAACAAAATCTCATGCCAACATTAAAAAGATAAAATTCAAAAATAGAACGATCTTGCATCCTGTATCTGCAATAAAAGTAGCAACATTACAAACTGCCACAGATAAACGTAAGCTTTAATGCTAAACTGCAAACACCTATTAGAAGAGCAACACAAATATTGTGAAATTCGTGATCTGTGCTCGTCTCACACTGCGCCACTTAAAAACGATGCTCTCATAAAGATCTGCGAACTGAGCAATATTCATAGTCACGCTATTACAAGTAAAATAATTGAAGCTTTGAACTTTGGTTTAGAATTTGAAGTAAATGTTATTAGGCTCTCTTACACCTGATAACTCTTTACAATAAGTTGCAAATATGCGTATCAAAGACTTATTAAGAACCTGTAAAACTGGCCCTTAGCTTTTTAATCTATTTCATGTCAAAGAACGTATGGGTAACGTTATTACAAGATTAATGTAACGGTTAATTGCACGTATTGGGAGACTGTTAGTTCAATAAGCAGATGTATAAATGATAAAAAAAAATAAGATTAAGGTGGTCATAATAATCATTAAATTACTCTTAAACGATATGACCTGCAACTAACAGAAATATTAAAAAAAAAACAATTTGGGCACTAAATCGTTTGATTCGACATTTGATTTTAAGACTGCGTATAGTTAATGTTATTTGGAATTTACCAGAATATTTGCACGACTCTATTTTGTGAAGAAGCCTGAAAAAACTTGTATTGAATATTTCGAATGACTTGACTATAATTACGGCATTATAAACGCGAGATGTGGTGGCAGTTCCCTTGATGTGCTTTACAATAGCTTCTTACGTTAAGTTTTAAATAAATTTTATGGATGTTTTGTTTGATAGTTAACTTTGGTTTTAAAATTAATAAATAATATTATAATAATTAATATAAAAATAAATCACGCATAATTATGTAAAAACTGAAAACTATTAGAAATTAAAAACATTTAGTGTGCGAGTAAAATAAAAAAAAAACAAGATAACTATGGATTTAATTATTCTTTTCCACAGTATACATAATATACATAATTCTAAACACTGTATAAATTGTTTTAAATGGATGGTGAAAAAAAATATTTTCTCCTTTTATTACATTATTAATATCTCACAACTTACACACAACGCCATCTAGTCCCCGACTAAGCAGAGCTTGTACTATGGATACTAGAATAACTGATACAAATACATATATACTTTTGTAAATACATACTTATTATACATAGAAACACCCAGACCAAGACAAACCTCCATGTTCAAGCACACAAAGTTTGTCTAGAGCAGGTACATACTCCGCCATCAGCCATTTTTTTTTTAAATTCCGAAACAAAATATCATCGAACAAATACTTCATTTACTATCAAAGGTTTCACAAACATGTGGAGCAGATATGTAACGAGCTGGCACCTGGACCGGCTCTGGAAGTCGTTAGAGGCCCACTCGAGTCACCCTGCCGATCAGTCTTTCCTAAATTGACTCGGCTGCTGGCACTAAGAAATAATAGAGGTGGACTCTGTACGAGCAAACCTGTACATCGCAATAGTTTTAGTTTTATGTTGACATCAACGCGCAGCAAAGTGAACAAAATACATACATTCGACATAACAATAAGTAGTTGCAATCAATCGGTTCGGGTAACATCAAAACGTTCCTTTCGCCGCGTGTTGGTCAATTAACATAAGTTTTCAGTGTAATCTATCTGAATTGAATTTCTTCTTCTTCTTCGTCGTGTCGATGGCTGAGTCAAATTTTATTTTGACTTGCCATCAAATGAATTGCAAAAAAAAAATGCATTTATTTTATCTTTTATCAGACTTATCATTTAGCTTCCCCGTACAGACTCATTATTACAAAAAAAGAGGTAGAGAATTTTGAAAACATACTATGTCAATCAAAGACCTTATTGTTATTAATATAATGTCATGTATATAAATATAAACATGTAATAAATAGTCAATATATATAATGCACTAGCATTTTGTCACATTATGTTTTAGTAAATGCCTTGTTTGTGGACGGTTGTGATGAGAGGAATAGAATGAATTATTATTTATTTATATTAATATTATTTCTCGTGAGGTGTTATACCAGCTATTATAAAAAAAAGAAATTTGTTTTTTATAGTGCAGCGGTAGCTTAGCCGCCACGGCATCGCTCTAATAAAATTGTTTGTCATATCAATACTACGATATAACATTGTTTTTAGAAGATTTAGATTTTTAAGTTTTAATAATTTGACAAGATTAACTTCCTCTAAAGAAGCACAGCTGGTGTCCATCGGGTCTAGCCTTCCCCTGCGGTAAATTGATAAATTATTTATCATCATAATAAACGGTCATATATGTTTTTAAACAAAGTTTGAAAAAGTTCAATTAGCATTCAGGAAACTGAAATGGTGTTGGACAGGGCATATGTTAAGAGACAGAAATGAGAAATGGACTAGAATAGTTACGGAATGGTACCCTAGAGAAAGCAGGAAAAGCAGAGGAAGACAGCCTAAAAGGTGGGAAGACGATCTAAAGAAAGTTGCTGGTTCAAAATGGTTACGCCTAGCAAAGGACAGAAATGAATGGAAAGCCTTAAAGGAGGCCTTTGTCGAAGGACAAGCCGTTAAGAGGGGAGATTAACCGAATGCCGAGAGTAAGAAGATTTAGTTTAAGATAGATTTAGTTTTGTCTTTTATTTTATTATTAACATTGTTAAATGATTTGTATAAGTTAAAAAACTAACGGCAATAAAGGCTTATTTTATTATGTTTTTAAACTTTTGCGACTTAAAAAAAAAATCAAAATTTAGACAACGGGTCTAAACCGCGTAATTATTATAAATGCTTATTAATACCTATGCTCGATGTTCCGAAATGACTTACATCATTCGTGGTCACGAGCAATGATGCAAGTCATTTCGAAAAATCAAAGGTCATTTTTTTTGTGATAAAAGAGTTTTAGTTGAAAGCCTCCAAATTATGTTCTGAAGAAAAATACATACATTTTATTCCTAACATAATTTATTTCTTCAAAAGTGCCAAAACTATAATCTGCCATTCTAAACCTTCTCAAGTCTACGACAAACTTAAACGGCGTTAGTAAGAATCTCCAAACTGTAGTTAAGAGTACAAATTACTTAATTTAAGGTTAGGTTGGCGTCGATCAGTCAAGTGTCCTAAACGCTGTGTTCAACTTTCAAGTATGCAATGCGTTTGGAATTCACTTTTGCTTCCGACTTCAGTTTCAAGTCTCAGTTTCAGTGTGTCAATTAAACAGATTTTTTTGAAGACCGGTTGGTGAAGTGGGTAGCGTAACTGAATCTAGTACCCATAGTCTGCACGTGTGGTGTAGTGGTTTAAGCGGTCGCCTCGCCGCTCTCCATTGCACTGGTGTTGCGGGTTCGATCCCCACATAGGACAATTGTGTGATTCACAAAGATTTGTTCTGAGACTGGGTGTGCTTGTTGTGTGAATGTGTGTATTTGGCCTTGGATAGGGATCATTGGGACCATTGGATAGTGTAATTGCTCCTTGCGTTCTATCTACCTAATGTAAAAAGTCCAAATTTATAATTTATAGTACAAGTTCAGCTTAGTTTGGGACGATATGGCGTTGTGGGTATGTTATGTGATATATTAATTTAATTTATTAGCTACTTGATTAAAGTGGTTGTTTGGTTGTTTTCATGAAATATGAAATGTGATAATTCAGGTAAGGACAAGTCAGTCTTGTGCAAAAAAAAGAGAAATATCAACTTATTTTAGTTCAGAATTGTGCTTTATTTCTCGTTTTATGTTCATGACACTGTGTGTGACTACTACATAAATGTATTATGCTACTTTAAGGGCTAAAAGTATATTATTATATTAAATTATATCTCTGAAGACTACACTCTATTATACTTTATTTGCTACTAATTTCAGGTCCGAATCTCAACACCAAAGTGGACCAAGCTAGACAGAATAAAAGTAAGACGTCGGCAAAGATGCTTTCTCCCTCAAGATCTTCCATAAAAGCTCTAACACCATTATTTAACATTTAACACTCTAAAATAATCAAGAGCCAAACCACTCATCAGCAATTCTACTACATAAATGTATTGTTACTTTAAAGACTAAAAATATATAATGATAGCAGCCCTGTATCTAATACATGTTCCACTGCTAGGCTCGGGCCTCTTCTCATGATGAGAAGGGTTAGGCCATAGTCTACCACGTTGGCCAAGTCCGGATTGGTAAACTTCACATTACCCTCGAGCACTTTTTAGGCACTCTCAGGCATGCAGGTTTCCTCACGATGTTTTCCTTAACCGTTAGCGAGCAATAATTTATATGATAAATACACACATATCTTATAATTATTTCAGGTCCGAATCTCAACACCAAAGTGGACCAAACAAGACAGAATAAAAGTAAGACGTCAGCAAAAATGCTTCCTCCCTCAAGATCTTCCATTAAAGCTCTAACACCATTATCTAATATCTAACATCTAACACTCTAAAATAATCAAGAACCAAACCGTTCATTAGCAATTCTACTACATAAATGTATTATCTTACTTTAAGTACTAACAATATATATAGAATTAATTATTATACTTTACGTGATGCTAATTTCAGGTCCGAATCTCACAACCAAAGTGGACAAGACACGACAGAAGGAATAAAGGTCAGACGCCGGCAGAGATGCTTCCTCCCTCAAGCTCTTGCTTAAAAGCTCTAACACAATTATCTAATATCTAACATCTAACACTCTAAAATAATCAAGAGCCAAACCGCTCATCAGCAATTCTGTCTCCCAGCACGATACGTTAGAATTATAGAAACTAGTCGGCATTAGCATATTATATAAATTAGCGAGAGCCCGGTCAGTTGGAATTTAATATCATACCATACCATACACAGACGTTGTAGCTACAATCGCATTCAACGGTCTTTGGTGGCCGAAATCATGCAAAGGGTGCTTCTAAAACTAGATTATATAAATTTGGTACTATTTATACTTCAAGATTGATTCATTACCTATACTGTGTTTGCCGAGTTATATTGTGCACCCATAACTTGTTGATCATGCTTGTATAACTTGTAAGAAATGTGTAAAAATTGTAGGCGAACTTATTAATAAATTAATTAATTAAAGCAGACCAACATAACATACAATTTAAAGGGAATATGTTGATTTAAATTGCGTTCAATGCAATAATGAGATAGAGAATAATCAAATGGAAGTAATATTTTTTAAAACATAATTAAGTTGCCAAGTTGAAAACTTGGAATAGCACTGGCCGATATTAGTGTTCATTCGAAAAACGTATACTCAATCTTATACAGTAAATAATGACCACAAATAAAACATTTAATCTTAATATTTTCAATTGTTTCAATATGTTTGTTTGCCAAAAATATAAGGTAATCTTAATTACATTCAGTTTTATACGTGATTTGAATAAAATCCAGGTAAATTATACACAAGCAAATTACTGCTGAGACCCCTAGTATTCGCATAGAAAACTTCCATCATCCAAAACAGACCCATCAACAAACACAATAACAAAACAAAAACTAGACCTAAATAACAAACTTCGTCGAAACATAACAACTGTATTAATTTGTTGTTAAAATCCTTGCAAAACAACTTGAACACCCTGTCGTGTGCTGACATTGCCAAGAAATTGCTTGACGGTCAAAATATCTTAGTTATGACCACTCCTGTCCAGCGCAAGGCTTACGTTGGCCAAGTTTGGCCACCCTCGGGCCCCGAAGGCATAACTGGGGGGCACCCCTACCCCACTCGGTTATTAATAAATCTATCTGTGTATCCCGAGTTAAAGACAGCGGTATTCAAATCGTGGTGGCTAGTTTCGGACGAGAGATAACGATTTTGTTGGCAGCACTGCATGATGGCCGCTGAATGGTTGATTTAGCTGTTATCTTAAAACTGTCAGGTATTGGTGTTTGTTTAGATCAGGAATTTGTTACGGCAAATATTCCGTTACATTAAGCTAAATTCTAAGTTGCAGTAACTACAATCTAGATAAAAATTTTGTACATCCATAAAAATCCTGATGAAAAAAAATCTCAACAATTTTTTTTACGTTTGCCATTAAATACAGAAATGTTGTTGTAACAATATGTGATGTCTAAGTAACTTAATTAAAAAAAGCTTGACACGTTAATAATCCATCCTAAGGTTGCCTGGCAGAAATCGCTATTAGTGATAAAGTCGCCCATTGTTATCACTAGAAATAAGTTAACATTGTAAACTTTAGGTGTACATTAAAGTGTAATAGGTAAATAATAAATAAAAAAGAAGCATTGCGTACAATCAAGAGTATTCTCATTACGTCAAATCTTCTTTAAGCCTGTCTCTAACTTTAAAAAGCAGAGCTTGCTTCTCTTTCGTCTGTTACTTTAAAAATTACATTGAGTCGGCATCTATGGTAACGGATTTAACTGAATATCAGTATACTAACTACTTTAAAAATATCACCTCAATACCCTCATTGGTCAATTTAATCCCCAAAGACAAACAAAACGAGCAAATGCAGTCAAATGTAAATTGAAATCAAAATTCATCACACATTTGTATAACCCAATCACGCAAGCAAGATGGGGCCGCAAAGCCGGACACCCGAGACTTTGGACAATGGGACTAAAACTTGACTTCGTATTGAGATTTGATAATTCAACTGCTATACCTATCTTTGGATAGAGGTCTTTGGTTGTTTCTGGCATTTGGATTGTGTGTTTTAATATTTGTTATTACTTCGCCCTGTCTATCTTTTTTAACTATTTGACAGGCATTTTTCCTTTTCTTCTAAGTCTTTTATAACTGTCTTATTTCTTACCCATCAAGACAAAAAACTTATTTTCTTTATCGTTAAGGAATAATGCATCACCATTGAAAGTGTCAAATTTTTTAAAGCCAGTCTTTTTTGCCGTTTGCGGTAGTCATTAAAAGCAAGATTTCTTTACAATTACTATTGATATTCTTCAGATTTTAATATGATTTACGCTTAAATTGCTCAAGTATTTTTTACTAAAAGTGACCATAACTTCATTTCAATGTTCAAAACGTTAACCGTCTCGATCAAGACATTCACCCAATACCCCAAATACTCTTAGACAATTCCTTACATCAATCCATCGATACATTGTACGATTTGTACCTGGCAGTTATGTAAGACATCGGTAGCTAGGCAATCATCTTGTGAATTTAGAACATTCTCGAACAGGACACCCATAGAGGGGAGGCACTCGTAAATTCCAGGCGTCTTCAAATTCAACTATGTCCAACTATTGACCAGACAATGATGTATATTTGCTGGATAAGATTTGGAGAAAATGGGTTAATTTATGGCGTGATAAAAATGGATAGAAGAATAAGGTATCTACTGAAACAGGTAGTTCAGTTAAAGCATTTCATAAATCTATTCTCTCTCTGAAAATAAAATAAAGAGTATATTTTATAAAATATTAATACTCAAACCAATGAAATAACATTAGAGTAGTGAGATACAATTTATACTTGAACTGTATTTGGTAATAATTTTAATTACATATATTATATTTTTTTTTACTGTTTTTATTTTTCATTTCATTCAATTACAATTTTACATTTATTGCCGCTTATTATTTTAAGATATTTCTAAGCGGTTAATCGACGCTTCACGTGATCGGAAGGCTGGCTTTTACTTGGCTCAAAGAATCAGCATTGCCATTCCACGTGGCAATGCAGTCAGCCTTCTGAACACGGTCCCTGCAGTCGAGGTCGATGCGGAGGAATTCTATGACACCTTAGCTGTAAATTTATAAATAGTTATTTGTTATTTTTTTATTTTTATTAACTTAGAAAAAATATTTTCTTACATAATTACGTGGTACTTTAATATGTATCGAACATAAGTAAATATTGATCATAATTAATAATAGACAAAATTAAAAAAAAGAAAAAGCATGTCGTGACGTTAGACATTTTTCAAAAAATGGCGTGCTGCAAAAATTTTGTTAAAAATACGCGTAAACACAACAAAGTAATAAATTGAATAAAAAGAAGATTTAATCGTAATGAAACTCTTTGGTAAGGAGAATTTATAGCTAACGACAAAAAAGTATAACTGTCAAAACAAGTGTAACTTCCAGCATCGTAACCTCTTGGTACATCAACTATGTCTTGCTTTTACACGGGGCTACGTTATTATTGTGCCTCTGTCAACGGAATATGAAATGTATTGGAACTCGGGATGAGCTCTCCTTGACCACCCCCCTCCCAACCACCCTTTGACCTCGGGTGGTCAGTGGAAGGGTTAGATAATAGGGGCGTAAGTGTATTGTTTAATGATTTATTCTACTAAAGTTTAAGCTCGATATTTTGGGATTATCATAATTCATAGCAGTTTTGAAATTACAGAAAATTTAATAGACAGGGCATTTCATAAAAAATATTTTGTTTGTTTTTAGTGAATTCATATATTTTTATCTATTTAACGCATGCAGTTGTTACCTTTAAGTTTGTAATGGTTAACAAGAACATTAAAACAAGTTACGTAGTATATCGTAAAAAAATATTTTATAAAAGAAATTCCATAATATACATTTTGTTTCAATAATTACTATCAGTGAACTGTAAAAGCTTTGAAAGTACTGCTATTTAGAGACTAAGTCATTGCCAAAACGGTGTTGTACCCTCAATCAATTTAGTTAACTTTTTAATATGAATCGTGCCTCGTGGTATTTAAAAGAGTTGTTTTTTTAGGCTTACAGTCAAATAACAAAATATAAATATACATAAATTATAGAAAAAAATATATATTGAAAAGCCTCTACAGTTAAGTCTAGCTATACATTTCTACAAGTAAGTAAATTAAAACAAGAAAAGCTGATTCAACACAAAACACCAATGAAAATAAGTCAAAATCGAATGAAAAAAATATAAATAATCTATTTGAAGAGTTAGATTGAGAATAAAATTTCTAAAACAAACGGCAGTTGCGCCCTTATGAATGAAGTGTGCTTCGTCTTCGTACCCTAAGGTGCGGGCGCTAAGATTTAAGGAACAGGCCTTTGCCGTAGAGCTTTGTATTTGTTAGAGAAGGTTCTAATGGCTATACAGATATAGTATCGTTATTAGCAATTTATAAATAAATAAATATTTATAAATTATCTATCATGCTAGTTAAAAAAAGATGTTCCTCCGAAAAACATGTACTCGTACAACATTATTTTATTTACCGAAGAGATTGAAACGAAATAAATTCAATTTGCTTATATAATGTTTCTCTACGATTTTCCGATTTACAAAAACTTCTACTAGTAAAATTATTTTTCTAAATCTTACCTAATCGTAATAAATAGCTAAATAAGAGAGGCCATGTTTTGGTTTAGTAGTGAGATTAAAAATTTTCATCAAAAGATGCCTGGAAATACAAATGCAAGATGCACTGTCTCAGTGGTTTGGTGGTCAGCGTATGCGCCTCTCACCATGAGGTCTCGGGTTCGATTTCCGCGTCGGGTAAAGTGTTATTTATTATAAACTTTCTATCAGAAAATTCACAATAGCAGCACGGATTTAGAATTGTGCCTAATTGATGGCGACAGGTTTACTCCCTATCCCATGGGACCTTAACGGTGAAATGTGGGTGTTGTACAACTCTGCCTTCTGTGTAATATAGGCGTGATGTTATGTTATGTTATGTACTACTAGTCTACTACAATGCAATAGTACATACCATTACCATTATTAGTTTTCTAACCCTTTCTTACCGCACCGGACACAACTTACCCATTTCAAATTGGAAAACACTGCCCGACGACTTATCCTTGTAACGTCGGCGTAGTACCTCCACCTAGATAGTCCTACTCGCTATTTGAGTTGCCGCCCGCTCTTTGACTGTACCACGGTACAAGTTTCAAGCGAACGCGATTAATTGGTGCCGTTTTTATCAACGCAACTTAAGTTAAATGCTCATCTAAATTTTTTATATCATTTATGTGTGTGAGAGAGGGAGGGAGAAAGAGAGAGATATAAAAATGCTGGTGTAAAACCATGAAAAAGATTAGAGAAATCGATTAAACACACTAAATACTAAAGCTAAATGCAACTTACAGAGAGGTTCCTAATTTATCCGCAACCTACACAGCAAACTGTCCCTTGTGTATATTTTAAGAATAACGCAGCGTCATCCAGCACAGAACTAGATTGCTTTTAATCGCGAAGGAATAAACAAACTAATGAGACATGTATTTTTTTTGTAAAGCTCCTCTGCTTCGTACCACAATCGTCCCTGGTAGACGATAAATCTTCTCCATCATATGAGACTAAAACACAACAATAGAAATATGGATGTCATAATCGATATCTTAATAATATAATCTGCTTAAGACTTTGGGTAACACGTATCAGCTCAAGACTTGTACCAAACATTTAACAAGATTATCTTAACGTATTTATATGCGGTTGGAGCTAATTTTCGGACAATTACTGCGGGCCGTTTGCTTACGTGGTCACTGAGGTGATTTGTGTACTTGGGGCTCCGTTGTGTGGTGCTAAGTCAACGTAAGTTACGGTGCAAGGATCAAGCAGGGAATTTATGTGTTTATCTTCATCAAGACGTTTTAGAACCTATACTAAGAAACAGTTGAAAAAGATATGGGACCGGCAGGATTTGAACCTGCGACCTTACTGCACACCTACTTAAGATAGGAACAAATGAATGAACGTGACGTCACGAATTGACGTATCATACAGTTGAGAAATTTAGGGTTCTGGTAGGAGGCGACCATACCTAGATGGCAAAAGCGGCTGCCTTTATAACATTTAGCTATGCTTAGCAAATTATACTAAGAAACAGTTGAAAAAGATATGGCACCGGCAGGATTTGAACCTGCGACCTTACTGCAATCTTTTTCAACTGTTTCTTAGTATAATTTGCTAAGCATAGATAAATGCTATAAAAATAATCAATTAGAAATTAAAATAGCGTACACGTTCATTCGTCAATATCAACTGGCAAAAACCTACTTATTTCACATTTCATTTTTATTTATTTGTATTGATTAACTGTACTTACGGAGTGCTCTTTCGGGACTATGTATATACAAAAACTATCCTAATTTATTCGGAATCTCCGTCATTAATAATCCAAGTCACACAGTCCATCTATTACTCATATCCATCACACTTAGCTCCTAAACTAACGGGCAACCCTTTAAGACAGTGAAAAATACACAAGACGTACAACTCGGCTAATTTAAGGAGCCTACCTTATCTCTGTGTAACTTCGACATCGGTTGCCATTTGTCTTCGTCAGTGTTGCCCGGTGATCATTTATGCTACAGCACACCCTACCCTTTCGGTGGAAACATACGGGAGGGTTTTACTGTAAGCCGAACTTATACTCCTCAGGCCGTACGTGTAAATGACACTTAAATTCTATCTAGTTCTGATAGTTCGCCACACAAAAACATAACATTGTTTGACGACCGGATGGCGGAGTGGGTAGTGTACCTGCCTGCGACGCCGAGGTCGTGGGTTTAATTCCCACCTAGGACAAATTTTTGTGTGCATGAACATGGCGGTTTGTCTTAGTCTGGGTGTTTCTTTGTATCATAAGTATGTATTTACAAAATAAAAAGTATATATGTATTATTATCAGTTATTCTAGTAGTAGTAGTCTAGATAGCGTTGTGTGTGAGTTGTGAGATATTTATTTATTTATTTAAATGCTATCCAGTTTTGATAGTTCAACACACAAAAACATAACATTCTCTGAATAGTTTTTTAATTGCAAAATAAGGAGAGCCCGTAATCTAATCAGTTTTTCACGAAAAGTGGTTTTGCTGCTTCTCAAATATTTTTTTGTTATTATTAATTAGAACTTTCTATGAATCAATGTTTTATTTTCTTTACAAATAATAAAGTTGATGTTTACGACAGCAAGAGCGCTTGAAATGTGTAACAGTGTTTACGTTTTAATGTCCTCTTTAAATTTATTTAACCAAAATTTAGGCTTCAATACATAAAAGAAAGGCTCACCTTTACATGTAAAAATCCGATAAATCAATATTAACGAGTCAAACTTAATGTACTTTTGTGAATATAAACTTCTGTCTAAAAATCGTGCAGCTCATTAAAATCAGCCAACAAGCTAGTCGCGATAACAACCCGTATAACACAACCGCAGACATTCCTCATTCTGACCCCTATCCCGAACAACTTAAGTTCCAATTTCCCATGACATATGTGGTTAAGGGATGACGCGGAGTTTTCCTAAGGAAATTGCCGCCACTTATTTTGGATGTACAATGACATTGCGTTTTTACGAGTCAACGAGTGAGGGTAGATTTGTTTTTTTTTTGTCTCGAGTTGTTCTTCAAAATAATTAGTGGAATGAATGTGTGTTCTGAAGTATGTTAGGGTTAAGGGTCTTTTGCAGGTCATACAGGTGCACACGGCTACCGATCAACCTATACATTTCTAGTATAAGCTGGTTTGGTATTGCACGGGGAGCCTATTACTACGGGCGACTATTTTATACTGGAAATGTATAGGTGGATGTGATGCCGTCTGTACATTTACAGCGATCTTTTTAAAATACTTTTTTAGTATTTTTTTTAAATAGTTCTTCTGCCTCTAAATGTGATGTTTAATACTTTATTAAATTAATATGTAACTGGTTTTCATGCGTGTAATATTAAATTGAATGGACTTATCATAATTTTTATATATTTGGGTAATTATTTAAAAAGAAGTGATACTTTGGAATGTTTTTAAAAAATAATGTTACGCTAGCAACATTTGAACTGTAACTATTGTTTTTAGAAAACGATTCTGTTATAAAAATGGCGACTGTTGTGTTAATCGTAATGAATAGAAGTGAAACCTTACTGTATTTACTTTTTCAATTATAATTGTTGTTGAAACCTGTTCCTAGAATTATTTCAAAGTATAAATAAAGTAACAGTTCATAGAATCAGTGTTATCCTAGCCCGAATTACCCGATGCATTAGAGTCAAAATCAAAGTCAAAAGTTAACTTTTCAATGTCTTGGCATGAGCATTTTAGTTGAATTATGTAGTTTGTTTGATTGTAGCGACTTATTAAAATTAAAAGATGCCTTGCGAAATTAAAATAAAACTTTCTCATGAACTTAATTGGTAAAAACTCTTTGACAGCCCGAAGACACCCGAAAACAACCGACCGTGTCCGATCTCTAATTAGTGTACCGTTTATTTGCATACGTCCGAACGTTTGTTTTTCGAATTTGGAACACCCGAACGGACCCGAGTCAGTCCGAACAATAACTCGACCAAGATGTTTGGATCAGTTAATTTCGTTTACTTTGATAAGGGTCGCCCTTTCAAGTAGTATACCATCAGGTAGGCGGTCAGTTCTCGCACAAATATTGAAACTATTGGGTTTGTATAAGAAGGTTGCTTAGGAAATTATTAATTATTGCTTACTATGTACAGATTTGCGTAGTTATGAAGCGTCTGGAAGATGGGTTGGATAAGATAAAATCTATACAGAGTGACTTTAATTTTTAGTTTGCTATTTTGTTGTTTTTAGGAGATGGTGACTATTTGAATGGGATTAAGACTAGGTGCAGAAATTGAATATAACTAATGTATATTTAAAAAAAAAAACGTTTAGTCAACTACTTCATATGGGCAAAATTATTCACTTTTACCGGTCAGGTCAAGGAAAAAAGTTATTTTTGGTTTTTTTTTACGAAATTTAGTATTCCGTGGCGTGAAGTCGAAAACTGATAGATAGGTTCACCCATGTCACATGGGTGAACTACATACTACTACATAACTAGAAAAAAGTGTTGCTTTCCTCTACCATTCCCTTCCGAGTAAGAAAGACGGTTACGTTATTATTCAACATTGTAAGAAAAATAACTTTATCACTCAAACAGCCAATAGGCGTGTCTTTTCACACTAACAATACAAGCAAATCTAAATAAAACGGAGGGTATAATTATAAATTCCGCGTCACTCGGCAACGGTGGAACAATGAAGTTAATCCATCAGGCAAGTCCTCGGGCGTGGGCACAGATAAGAAGAGGGCGAACCCGCACCCCGACTGTCTTGGCCACCTACCCTCGAAGAAGACCATCGAAGTGGACAGAAGGGTCAGTG
Source organism: Hypena proboscidalis (assembly GCA_905147285.1). NCBI lineage: Eukaryota > Metazoa > Arthropoda > Insecta > Lepidoptera > Erebidae > Hypena > Hypena proboscidalis. The sequence goes on from LR990143.1 coordinate 6,527,968, forward strand.
TGTAGTTTTCTGCCTACTAGATGACCTTCATTTAGACTACTAAATGAAAATCTATGTATACTTTGTTTTCTTGTAAAAACTGTAAAAAGCACGTAGGCAGGTATGAAATTTAGCACAATTTACAATTATGAAAATGAGTGCAGAAAGCTTAATTTACAGTCGATTATTTATGCTCCCAAATATATCACTTTATAGGTAGAAATAAACTCTGAAATATTAATATTTCTTATACTAATTATTTAATTACCATAAAAAACATTACACGATGTGATTAAGGAACAAAATCAATCAATTCAGTTTAATAAAAATAAATTAACAAACATTTCAAATGTTATTAAATTATTGGATGCAAAATATTACGTAAGTTTAATTGCAATTGCGGTGAAAATCCATAATGGACTTAGCTAAGGAGTTTTATTCATAGAAAAACCTAAATCAATCGCCTCGCGACTCCAGCATGTTAGGCATAAACCCCTTAACAAAGACCACCTCTGCATCACCCTCGTGGTCACTGACCAGTTCTTAAGGCCACCCTTCTCACAGACGTCCACCTGGGCCTGTCATATGAATATTAATTCGACCATATCTTGACCCCTGTCCAGTAAGAAACCTTGACGTATGAATATCTCAAGTAATAGATGAGGTACGGTTTTTGCTTGATTAAGTGGTGTTGCGGTGTTTTAACCAACTAAAAAAGGGAAGGTATTATAGGGCATCACATTTTTTTTAATAAAAGACCGACTTAATAAAGAAAAATGCACCTTCAGCTTCAAAATCATTTTTCTAATCACTGAAAATAGTTTTCTCAAACTTATGTCTGCACGTGTGGTGTAGTGGTTTAAGCGGTCGCCTCGCCGCTCTCCACTGCACTGGTGTTGTGGGTTTGATCCCCGCATGGGACAAATCTTTGTGTAATTCGCAAATATTTGTTCTGAGACTGGGTGTGCTTGAGTGAGTGAATGTGTGTATTTGGCCTTGTCATTGGGACCATTGGATAGTGTAATTGCTTCTGGCGTTCTATCTAATGTAAAAAAATCCAAATTTATCTTTATCTTTATCTTTATTTTAGATTTCATTATGACGTATGAAATTTTTCCGAAGTGTGGCAATTTGCGATTAATTTTTTTTTGCATCCAGGGTCCCAGAATCATGTACTGAATCTCTGGTTAGCAGTTTTACAAACCTTATAAATATAAAGAAATAACCACTGAAAGCTAGCCGACAGTGGCCGAACCGCCTACCGGGAGCCGCCGGGCGATTATTATGCGACAGCGTGATAATAATAATAATACTTTAATAGCAGCCCTGTATCTAATACATGTCCCACAGCTGGGCTCGGGCTTTTCCTCATGATAAGAAGGGTCAGGCCATAGTCTACCACGCTGGCCAAGTTCGGATTGGTAGACTTCACACGACCTCGAGTACCTACTTTTTAGGCACTCTCAGGCATGCAGGTTCCCTCGCGATATTTTCCTTCACCGTTAGCGAGCGATAATTTATATGACAAATACACACATATCTCCGATTCGCAGTTCTACGGTCTCCCACTCGGCTATCGCTGCTTGATAAAACTTGCAGATAATTATTTTATAACTAGCTTCCGCCCGCGGCTCCGCCCGCGTGGTATGTCAATTAAAAGTAGCTTATATGTTAATCCAGACTATAAGCTACATGTGTGCAAAATTTCATCGAAATCGACCCGGTAGTTTTGGCGTGAAAGAGTAACAAACATCCATACATCCATACTTACAAACTTTCGCCTTTATAATATTAGTAAGGACAAGCTTCCGCCCGCGGCTCCGCCCGCGTGGTATGTCAATTAAAAGTAGCCTATATGTTAATCCAGACTATAAGCTACATGTGTGCAAAATTTCATCGAAATCGACCCGGTAGTTTTGGCGTGAAAGAGTAACAAACATCCATCCATACATCCATACATACAAACTTTCGCCTTTATAATATTAGTAAGGATTACCCACATTATTTTGATGAATCACCCAACTATCAATCATTTTTGCCTTTTCCAATTGAATTTTACTACTCGTTCTTACGAATACCTAAATATAATATGTCACGATGATATTAATTACCCTGTATTATATCGATGAGACCGTAGGACTGCAAAGTCAAAAGTCTCGGGTTCTAACCCACGGCAGACACCTCTGTCAATAAATCGTTAAGATTCGTTTTTTCAAAGTTATGTGTGTATTTGTCAAATTCAAATTCAAATCATTTATTTTCATAGGCCCCAGGAGGCGCTTGAACACGTCAAAAGCTAGCATATAAATTAACGCTCGCTTACGGTGAAGAAAAACATCGCCAGGAAACCTGCATGCCTGAGAGTGCCTAAAAAGTACTCGAGGTCGTGTGAAGTCTACCAATCCGCACATGGCCAGCGTGGTGGATTATGGCCTAACCCTTCTCATCGTAAGAAGAGGCCCAAGCCCAGCAGTGGGACATGTATTAGATACAAAGCTGCTATTATTATATCGATTTTGAAAATTTGGGGTGCGATAAAATAAATTGTCTGTTTGACCTAAGTATTAAAAACACAAATTCTCTTCACAATTCGGTTTACGTAGTTATAAATAATAAATATAATACAATATTATTATCTGTATCCCAAAGCTCGCCACTCACACAAATATTGTTTTAATTGATTAGCCCTTGTTAGGGGCGATGGTCAAGAAGATATTGGGGGTGCTTTCTTAGTAAGAATATTCATGTGGAATAATAATGTGATGAAATTATTTCGTATGCTAATGACTGGTAAACGTGTAGATGTACTTATATTTCTTTATATAGGCTGGCAAGGCCTTGTCCAGTTTTTCAAACATTTCCACTTTTTTTTTTTATACTACGCCCACGGCGAACGAACGTGTAGTCCACCTGATGGTAAGTGGGTACAGCCCATGGACATCAACAATCCACAAATACAGATTATAGATGCGTCGAGGACTACGGTGTTATGACTACGGCCTCATGTGCCAGTAATTTCGGGGCCTGATCTCACCACCAAATCGGAACACAGTAATGGAAGCAGTACTATTTGCCGGCAGGTTAAAGGTGAGACGGTGGTGCTGCCGCCCTCGAGCTCATTCACAAGAGCTCTACCACCAGTATCACCATCACTACCCCACTGTGTACTTTAATTTTTTTCCTATTTAGATTCTTTTGCGAGAATTAAATGCGTTTTAGTGCATTTATTTCACTGTGTTTTTCAAATAGATTTGGCAGGTTATTCACAATGCAGCACTAGCATTTCACGTTCTTCCATTAACGGCAAATGTTATGCTATATGTATATATATATATATATATATATTCAAATTCAATAATCTTTATTCATATAGACACAATTCAAAATTCTTAAATTCTGTTCTTATGATGCGTCCATATATATAATATATGCACCATTTGCGAAATGTGATTATAATATTGAAATTTTCCGGTAAATTATTTTGCCAATCAAGTCTTTGGCAAGCATTTCCATTCTGGCTCTCACCGATCGCTGCCGCGGCACGCTCGCTGCACTTGCTTGGCTCGTGCGTTGCTGATCACAATCAAACCTAACCTTTTTATAGGACCCAAATTTAATAACCTCTATCTCTTCTCTATAGCTCGATTGATCAGAAAGGCGCTTAGCTTAATTTGAAAATGTATTATACATTTGTCGGTACTGTAGTTATGTTTTTATAATCACCTATAAAAACACAATAGATGTGATTAATTTATTACTTTCACCCTCTTTGGAAATAATTAATAATCACCGGTAATTATTAATAATTACCAAATTAATTTCAATTTATCACATTGATCGTAACATATATATTATATTATCATCTAGGAGTCTTATCAAACTATGTTTTACGTTATAAGCTCTCAGAATATTATAAAAAGTCTTTGAAAGCTCGCATATTCATCACCAGAAATCTCATTACTTCCTTGAAGGTCAAATTATTTTGCCTACCACGTCAAACTCCACGTAATACTATGCTCAAATGCACACAATGAAGTTAAAATCAATCCACTAACGAGTATGACTAACACACTTGGCCAGCGATCTCACTTGAAGCGAGCGTCCAATTAAGATATCTCTAATTAGTAGCGCTCACTTGACCGAGAGGACGGATTACATCCAACTTGCGATTTCATAATAATAGCTGGTGCTAGTAAGACATTATAGTAGAAGTTGAGCATTTTTTGAAAAAATAGGTTATTTATGCAACTGTTCTATAATGAGGGGTATTAAAACACGAGTGTGGGTTTATCACACGAGGCGAAGCCGAGTGTGATAATAGTATCACATGAGTGTTTTAATACCTAATTATAACAGTTGCATACAAGACTTTATCTACACCCATGATATGAATCCTCTATAAATGTTCTGAAACCATACGGTATTGTACAGTGTTGTAAGAACTCTATGTAAATTCATGGAAAGTTTAATTAGTGAGTATCTAATACAAACAAACTATGTATAGGTAATAATATAATTATTAATTGTAATAATTATTTACATTTTGGATCGTACAATTATTAAAATGTATTTTTTCAATACTATTATTGAACAAAAATGGCGGGATACGACGTCAATTCAAAAATTCGAATAAGTTTTTATTTAAATTACGGCGCTGTGGTAGTGAAACGCGCGTGTATGATTATGTTCTTTTTTGGAATTCATAAAGATGCCATGAGAATGTGGCTGTTCGATGAGTAAAAAAGGAGTTGCATAATGAATTTCAGTACAACATTAGTACACCCGTTTGGGTGTTATAATGGTTATTATGACACTGGCTGTTTTAATGTTGGCAATAAGCTAACTGTTTCAAGAACGTTTATAGAGGATTTATAGCATGGGTGTAGATAAAATATCATAATTATTTATTAATTGACTTATAATATGGTACAGTGGGCCAAGCAACTAGATTAAACTTCTACATCGAGATGTTACATTAAAAAGTTCAGTTCTTACATATCCTGCTATGTTTATAATAATATAAAACCAAAATCATAAAGGTAAACTATTTACAAATTATTTAACATATAACATATTTAACATGATTTTAAAAGTTATGAAATTATGTAAAGAAATGAAATCATATATTTTAATAAAGAGAAAGTAGGGACACATGGATAATTGATCTTATAATAATATAATAATAGCAGCCCTGTATCTAGTACATGTCCCACTGCTGGGCTCGTGCCTCTTCTCATGATAAGAAGGGTTAGGCCATAGTCCACCACGCTGGCCAAGTGCGGGTTGGTAGACTTCACACACTCTCGAGTACTTATTAGGCACTCTAAGGCTTTCCTCACGATATTTTCCTTCACCATTAGCAAGCAATAATTTATATGATAAATACACACATATCTTTCGAACCCGAGACTTTTAACTTAGCAGTCCTACGGTCTCCCACTCGGCTATGGCTGCTTGATTTTCAATTGATCTTTGATTTTTAAAAACTTTAAAAGCTTACTAGTAACTTGCAATTACAAATTACTAGTATTCTTGATAACCTCTAGTTAAGCTTAATTCGATTGTGTTAGGACGACGTTAACGTCCGTAGTGTAATGGCCAGGATTCGAACCTACGACCTCTCGATCGTTAGACCGATGCCTTATCCATTGCACCGCTTCATTATTGGATATTAACCTTAACATGACATAATTTGTGTCTCAGGTGGGTTAGGTGTTGAGTGTCAAATTTGATAATTATTTTTGTGTTTGATAGTCTAAATCTTAATAAAGGTTTTTGGTGGTAGAGCTCTTGTGAATGAGCTTGAGGGCGGCAGCACCACCGTCTCACCTTTAACCTGCCGCCAAATAGTAGTGCTTCCATTACTATGTTCCGGTGTGGTGGTGAGATCAGGCCCTGAAATTACTGGCACATGAGGCATAACACCGTAGTCCTCAGCTGCAGCGACGCATCTATAATCTGTTTATGTGGATTGTTGATGTCCATGGGCTGTACTCCACTTACCATCAGGTGGACTACACGTTCGTTCACTTTGGGCGTAATAAAAAAAAATAACACTACGCTAAACTCCACGGAAGCGAAGCAGTAACGGTACTAATACAGCGATGTCCACGCGGACAAAATCGCGAGCAAAAGCCAGTTATAAAAATAAAAATATGATGCTACGGTCTACCCCCATGGTAAAATGCGTGCCTTTATGTATGTTATTCTAGTAGCAACAACTATCTATCCCATTACAAGTAATAGAAAGAAAGAAAGAAAAATCATTTATTCTGGCAATCATGCGTCGAAAAAAAAAGAAACAAATATATTGAAAATGGAAATGGTACGCATATCAGCACAATACTGCAGCGCTAAAAGCACCGCAGCGCTAAAAATTCTGATGCGCCCAGTGAGTAAGGATCAGTGTGACAACAAAAAAAATTCACATATTATAATATATTGTGTCACAAACAAACAAAACAAAATACTTATATTTGTAACTACTAAATTAAATTACATAAATAAAAACAACTGAATTACACTAAGAAACAGTTGAAAAGATATGGGACCGGCAGGATTTGAACCTGCGACCATACTGCACACCGGGCAGCCGCTTTAGCCATCCAGCTACCTAGCTAGCTAGCTAGCCGCTGTATCCTACTTAAGATAGGAACAAATGGATGAACGTGACGTCCCGAAATGACGTATCATACAGTTGAGAAATGTAGGGTTCTGGTAAGAGGCGACCGTAGCTGGATGGCTAAAGCGGCTGCCCGGTGTGCAGTAAGGTCGCAGGTTCAAATCCTGCCGGTCCCATATCATATTCAACTGTTTCTTAGTATAATTTGCTAAGCATAGCTATATGCTATAAAAATAATCAATTAGAAACTAAATTACATAAAAAAGGAACAAAAGTAATGTTGTAAGTTCACCGGTCTACTTTTGATTCTCACCCTACAGGCTACAAGTTAATACCAAAACATACCGCCACCAAAATAGCTATTCAGAGGTAGGTCACCTTATCACTACCACCCTTTCCTTGACCAACGCATTTGAATAACTATCGCAACTTAATTCTTCAGATAAAGACGACGCCATATTGGGTGCGGCCATTTCCGCCGGAAGTCCAACTTGGACGGATATTCGAACTCGACCGGATGTAGATGGTATTGCGACATACATTTCGAATTTCAAATGTCCATTGTTAGTTTGGAACGTGATTTGAATGTATGAATTGTTTTATGTTTATGTGTTTATGCGATTTTGAAATAACGTGAAATCTGAAGGTTGGTGGAGTTATTATAAACAAGCGTGAAGAAGCTATAACCACCGCCTTACCTTTAACCTTTCACTTTAAAAAAATAATATAAAATAATATAAAATTTTAAGATACTTTTTTAAAATGTAAACTTTTTTTGATATAAACGCAAATAGCTCTTTCTTCCTCTTTTCTACTTTAGCCGTGCCCGTCAGGGTCCATAATTGACACTGTACCTATTTATAAGACCATTTTAACATTGTGGAGTGCAATTAAGACATGAATACTTGAACCTGCCGTCAAATACTACTACTTACTAGCTATTTTGTCCTGGTTTTTGATAGTGAGATTAGGCCCTGTTATTACTGCCACATGAAGCGTAATAGCACGATCCTCAGATCTAGAAATTTCTGTACAAAAAATACTATGTGAATTATGAACGCTCATTGCTATAGTTATTCAGTACCATGAAGTTAATAACAGACTCGTTCGCTTTATACAAGTCCATACTATGTATAAAAGTTTCATACCACGCAATTTTTTGATAATTAAACTACTGTGTATTATTACGCTAAGTTTAAAATATAGTGAATAGCGAGATAAAAAATAAAATTACGCCTATACTACCTATATGGCCTAAGGAATAACACCTGTGCCCAATCGGACCTTTTTGTATATTTTGTACATAATATCATGGGGTATCATTAGGAACATTAGATTTTTACTTCTTAAAAATTTCCATAGATGGCGTTATGTATAGCAATGCAAAAATAATAAATTGTTATAAACGCTATTGTTCAACTTTTGACCAAAATATGATTTTTAAAAAATAAAGCACGTATATATAAAACGTTAAAAGCATTCTTCAATTATTTCAAAGTGATTTGAGAGAAAAAAGAAATCTATGTCTTTAACTCCTAAGTCGCCGTCTTGGATACGGCACAAAATGTAAAAAATTCATGCGGTTAGGTTATTTGTGGCTAATAGATGGCGCTTATTTCAATTTTATTTTAACATTGTATGAGTGTGTGAGTGTATATTGAGTTATAAACAAATTGGAGTTCGACGCTTTTGTCACTCAGCATGCTAAATTATTGGACATTCACTTACGATGACGCGTTTAGTTTCTGAGTCTACGATTGCCTTCCAAAAGTAGTTAGATATAAAATCATCATCGAACTTTTTAAATTATATATTAAATACATGTTTTTCTAATAATGTAAGTAATCATATATATGTATTTAATTTTTTTATAATCTAAAATAATATAGATATCAATTGTCATGTGATGTACTTCGAACAGAAACAAAACGTTTTTCTGCAATGTTTATTTACAAATAAACGGGCCGCGCGTGTTTCCTTCACTTCGGTAGAAGTTTTCGGATTGTTTGTGTGCTCTTGTGGATATTTTATGTGAGATGTTTTTCAGATCTTTTTACAATTAAATAAATAAATAATTAATATATTTATATTGACATTATGGATATCAATAGAGTAAATAACGTAACACTCAAAATGAAGAAATTAATTAATTAAAAAGAACAAACAAATGTATGAATAAAAATAATTAGGAGTTGAAAAGAATGATCGGTATCATTAAGAAAAACTATAATATAAGAAAATAATAGGATAAAGATGTGAATGAAAAACAATATTATGAATGCCAATGAGTATAAAGAAAAATGTTATTAATAACAAATTCGGAAAATAATTGCGATTTTATGAAGAAATTTTTTTATGAAAAACAAAGCGCACTCCTAGATACACTAGTGGGTATTTACATACATGTTTTTTGTACTGAGTGATATGACTAAAACCTCCCTTGTCTTCTTCCTTCAAAGCAATCTTTGTCTAGCTAAGAATTTCGATAATAAGATTGCTACAAAAATACGTTTTTGCGAACGAAGACAGTTGTAGGAACAATGCTAAGCAAACATGATTGCACGTTTTTATAAACAGATTTTAGATTTTTCGATCAAACTTTACCAGAAATAAATAAAGATTACCTACTTTCTTTAGCAACTCTTTTATTGACTTAAGACGTTTAAATTGTCTTTACATTAATGTTGAAATACTTGAAATTATTATTTGAAGTAGGTACCTATAGGCAAAATAAGTAACAACGTTAATAGATATTATATCGTCCTTGGGAACAACAGAAGATTCACTCCCTAACGAAAGTCAAGTTTATTTTATGTAAAAATTATACCTACACCTCGCCTGAGGTACCCACTTGCACCACAGATAATATAATACTAGTCTTGCACGCAAAATTGAAACTTATTACAGCGCGCGAACTGTGAATGTTCTAAGCGCGGCGATCTGTTAGGGCTAGGGGTTGGAAGACCGCAGCGCTCCGCCGCGCCGCGCCGCCGCGCCGTCGCCGCGCTCCGCCGTAACCGCTTAAGCGCCAGCCCAATGCAGTACTGCTTCGCGGGAGTAGCCCCGGCTATTTAATCCTAACCTATGAATTGAAACATCCTTGGCATAGGTAGGCTCCAATTTGTTAGTGGTATACCTACCAAGTTTGACAGGAACACTGAGAACCAGTTTAGCGCATAGCACGGCTACGTGCATCATTCAAGCGTGCTAACAAAAGCTCTATCATATTAAAATGAATTTATTCTTGGGTGAATGATATTGTATTGTATAACCTTAAAAATGAAACAACTAACATAAGTCAAAATAAAAATCAATTGCAATAGAAAGTAATCATTATTTTATTACATTACATTTTAAATCGCAAAACATTAAAAAATCGTTTGATATTTTGAATGAAGCAGTGTTATAGTGCTGTAGAAGGTCAAACGTCATGGTAATGTAACATACTGACACGGACACGCACAAATGCAGATAGATAATAATATTCTAAAACATTGACAGCTTTGGCACGCACACAGACACATTCTTACGCACACAAGGACGACATGTACCTATGTTACCTTTTGCAAAAGCTAGATGGCGTTAGGGTAGCGCGGTTGAGACTACTCACAAGTACGGCCATCTATTGGCATAAAAAGTGAATTAAAGTAGCTCACAGAAATAATTTTTTTAAGGTGGCGTCAATTTTTTGTATGAGATTGGGTATCTGTACTAGTATTATATTATCTGTGATAATATTTAGTTGTTTATAAGAATTTGCTTTTGTTTTGACATTTAAATTTCATATCAGTCTTTTGGTTATCTTCCTAGGTTCAGTGTTCTTTTTAGTTTATTTTCCTATTTTCCTAATATATTTTAACAATCCACAACAACACCCACACTTCACCCGTTAAGTTTAGGTCTCTGTGATAGGAGGCGAGCTTATCGGCATCCACCGGACACAATACCAACTCCATGCTGCTATTAAGAAGCGCCCACCCGAGAACCTTCGACGTCGCGGTGAAAAGTCGCATACACTAACCACTAGACCACGAAGCAAAATTAAACGCAAAACATAAAGCAATCTAAAATTCTAAATCTATCTATGCATTGTCGCACCCAAACAACAAATCAGGCGTGGAATGGTAACCTTTAGAATACTAAAGACAAAAGAACATTATCATAGCTTATCGTGTGATTTCTGGTCACACCCTGTACTATACAAGGTGTTGTTTTATGGTTAAGTACAATTTTATAACTAGGAGGGTGAATAATCACTATTGAGTATATATAAACATACGAAACACGTAGGCTAGTAGGCTTTGCCCTGATTTCACCAGTTTCTGATAAAGGTTTTATCCTGTTGTCATCATGATAACTCCATACAAATTCGACATTTTATTGTTAAAAAAAATCCGCAAGTACTAATCAAGAACCTTTGAGACTGGCCCTTAATATGATAAAACTGTTAATAGATCTTTTTAATACAAATTAAAATATGCAGCAAATGGAAGAGTTCACCTAACGGTAAGTGGTACTACTAACTACCAATCATCTACAATCCATAAAAGCAGATGTTATATACGTCGCTTCCGATTCCTTCCTCCGATTCGTCGCGTCCTCAGCTACGGTAGTTTTCCTCATAATTATGCCAGTCTTTTAATGACGTAATGATACCTACTAAAAAATATTGTAGACTTAGATCAAGTTACCTGTGATCAAGTAGCCTATACCTACATAATAGGCAACTATTACTGACACTGACCAGAGCCTAAGAACAAACAAAAAAGTTTTAGTGGTGGCTATAAATACAAATCAAGCTATACCGTTCTTGTATCAGCTGATATCGCATTGCACGTGTGGTGAAGTGGTTTAAGCGGTCGTCTCGCCGCTCTCCACTGCAATGGTGTTGTGGGTTCGATCCCCACATGGGACAAATCTTTGTGTAATTCGCAAAGATTTGTTCTGAGACTGGGTGTGCTTGTGTGAGTGAATGTATGTATTTGGCCTTGTCATTGGGACCATTGGATAGTGTTATTGCTTCTGGCGTTCTATCTAATGTAAAAAATCCAAATTTATTTATTTATTTTTATTTATGTCTACAACGCAAGACCATCTTATACTGAAAATGTATAGCTTGATAAGTTTTATTATCCTAAGATTCAAACTGAGGGGAAACTCTCCTAACTATCAAATCAAATATCAAATATTTTTTATTGCAGGCATCAAAGGCCCATATACATAAATACCTTAGAATAACATACATATTATTATTATTATTTAAATGTTTTGCACGTTCATTCGGCGACGCGCGGCGCGGTGTCATGTAGCGTTCCTCGGAAACGCCGGCACACGACACCTCTCGGCCAGAAGTCCACTTTTGTGTATGTTTCTAGCCGATCCGTCGGGATTCGCACCACAAACGAAGTAAAATTAACGTTGTGACGCGATTCCAGCTTAACAACTCTCAACGTTAAGTTGGTCTTCACCCTAATAAGTCTTATTACACTCATAACTTAAGTTCCCACTTGAAATCCACACATTTAAGCATTAATATTAACGGATAAGTTACTCAGGAATCTGGTTATATTTCAAACGTAAGTTTTGGCAAGGTGAAGTGAGGGTTGTATATAATTGTGAGGGAGGCTGGGGTGGTCAGTGTTTCTGATTTGTAAATGGGCTCAGACCTTAGCCCTTTCTGAGACGGGGATGTATCACGTAGGCGGCGATAACTTTGTTTGACGATTTGTATAGAGATGATATTACCGTAACGAATAAAAATTAACGAATAAAATATTATATAGCCATTCCTATCCCAGCATACTTTTGTTTAGATTAATATTATTGTGTTTTTTTAGGTACATTGATATTCACATTATAAATAAGAACAGATCCTTATATCTAACTACTACTGTCATTGAAGTTCACAAGATTATGACTTAAGGAAGAACAGGATAAATTGTTAGTAAGAGATTATTTATTAAGCCTTCTCTTTCTGTTTATAATCGAATGAAAAGTAATTTATTTACGAATACTAACATTCTTCACAGGTGGCATGTTAATACATTAAAATTGGTCAAATGTTTTATGGCTGGGATGAGCGAGTATACCTTAATGACTCCGAAGCAAGTTGATATGCACTGAATAAGCCACAATGTCTAGCGATTAATTTATAAATTTAATTGCTTTCTTCACCGCCCTTTTCTATAGTATTGAACTGTTTATTAATTTTATGTTTTTATTTATATTGATTCAATAAATGAAAAACGTGTTTAAAACCGTAGCTTGCAAGTATACTAAATTTCTTAACTTTATCTTCTTTTCTGGTAACTTTATCATTCTTCACCACATAGCACAATACAGAGCTTGTCACACAAATTCAACCCAATCACACCTCAAACAGCTCTACACAAATACAAACGGAATACCCCTGTACAATTGTCTGTCGAGATATCTTAAGGGCACAAAGGTTCCCGCAAATTGCCGAAGTAAGTGTAACGTCCGAACAGTAATACATTATCCTGACTGGATGGCCTCCGATCGTAGATTTATTGTCCGGACAGTATAGTCCGGCCTATTTCCTTGGATATAAACGACTGTTTTGTCCTTAATTTAACCCTGGACTCGAGATGTGCCAATAAAGCGATGATGTTTACGCAATAGGCGAAATTGAATTTTGGATTACTTGGTTGATGAATGTACGATTCTGTAATTATTTGTGGATGATATGGACAGCCTATTTGTATGCGGCCTTTTACCACAAGCTCTAGGTTATTTATGCTTTTTTGTTTCATTCCGACGACGGCCTCCAACGCCGAGGTCGTGGGTTCGATTCCCACTTGAGACAAATCTTTGTGTGCATGAACATGGGGGTTTGTCTTAGTCTGGGTGTTTCTATGTATAATAAGTATGTATTTACAAAAGAAAAGTATATATGTATTAGTATCAGTTATTCTAGTACCCATAGTACAAGCTCTGCTTAGTTTGGGACTAGACGGCGTTTTGTGTGAGTTCTGAAATATTTATATTCCTGGATCAGTATTTTCCGTATGCAATTCTCAATAGCAGCACGGAGTGGATGGCGATAACATAACCGCTTATAACATGGGACCTAAATATGACACTTGAAGTATGGGTTTATAAACACATCTGCCAAACCCTTCTATGTTGTTATAGACTGTTGTTACTACTTACCATCAGGTTAACTGGATGTATCGTTCTACCGGTAAGATAAGACAACTTCTTGCATCGTGCGATGTTTTTTTCTAAATCTATCAATAGTCCTGCCTTGTAGTTAAGCTAGTCTTAAGCTTCGGTTTCCTAGCATAGCGGTGTGGAATGATGCGGCTGTAAAGATAACGGTACAATGACGTCACTAGAACATTGCCTATGTAAAACAAATGTAGTAGTTTCCTAGAGAGCTGTGATCGACCTAACGTATTACATATTAATCGTGTCACGGTAATAATATGACATTGACAAAGTCAAAAATGACACACTCGTCACAGATGTCAAAAAGCGCTAAATCGCGATTGTGAAGGGTTCACAGCAAGTGTACATAAATACTACTTCCAAGTCGCTACCGTTGGACAGCTGTCCGCCATGCAATACCATCGAGCCTGGTCGGAGGATCCTCCCTTTGTGGTAGCGGAATATTATTACATCCTGTTTTTCCACAGACTATTAAAGCTCATCTACCATCAACCGTTTTTCACACTAGCCCTTTCTCCCAGGCCCTGGACGTTTAGCATTAAATATATGTTTTACCACCTTATAAAGATTGCGCTCAAGATCGGCCGCGGGCACGCCGCACGAACACTTGTATCGCCTACGACACTTCTTGCCTTAGTGTAGTCAGAGAGCTGGCGATACTTACATCTGCTAGGTTAGCATAACGAGCGCGAGATAATATTATTCGCGTCTTTGTCATGTTTTACACACCTAAACTACATTTCATTCATTTTAAGTCCTAAATTGCCATATTATAGGAGCTGAAACCTATGGTCATCTGTTAAGATTTACAGTTGACACCTGCTGAAGAAGGCTACAGAATTTTTTGTAATGGAAAACCCAAATAACAATATCTTGTTCGTCCCGGGGACCATACTTTGGACTTCACTGCTCAGCAGCCGCACATACTAACTGCTAGAGTCTAGTAGCTAAACCAACGAGACATTCACCATTGAAACAATAAGCCAGTTTTTTCTTAAATTACATTTATTAGCAAATAAACAGAGGCTAACAAAAATATAAAAGGTCGGGTCTGGAGTCCATTGTCCCTATAACAGAAAGCCTAGCTTGTTAAGCTCCCATACTATAAGGGCGGGTACACACACTCGTCGTTGCGTCGGTGTGCGCTAGCCCGCGGCCGCCATGTGTGCATGACGGAGCGCCGTGACTCGCGCCAACGATGTTTATTGGTCCAGTCAGGGTTTGCAAATCCCAAAATAAAGACAATATTGCTAATTCTATTTTATTGCAAAAAAGCAGTTGTCTACACTGTCATCCACCTGTATGTCAGTGGTACCATTAGATTTTAAATATTCATGAGCTTGTTGAGGAGAAAGCACGCCCAATTATGACGCTGGTGACCTCTAGGGTCTAGTTTCTTTCTAGGTTTAGCGAAATCTGATGGGGCCAGTTTAGTTGGGCAAATACTGATATTTGACGGCCGGTTAAAGGTTTGGCCAAGAAGAATCCCATGTAACAATTGCAGTTCGTCCAACCTGGGGTTCAAACCCAAGAGATCACGGTGAGCTGTCACTAATTTTACCGCTAGACCACTTGGTTCTTCAAAGTTATTTATTTTGCTGACTATTAAACAAACAAGGTACTTGATCGCATGTTGAGGTAGTGAAACAATATTAATGTTAAAACCCAAATACCCGTTCCTGACATCCCTGAAGTTTAACACTTTAATGCCCGGTACACACAATCAGATATTTGTTTTAAATTATGGTAATAAAATGTCGGTGAAAGTCACGATCGGGCTTGAGTCGCGCGTGCGCAGGCAGACTGGGATGCGCGAATTGGATCAGGATGCGAACCTGGATAGCATTAAACGTGATTCAAATTTGTTAGAGGTCAAATAAATATTGTTAGGTTTTTCGTTTCATGTGATGGGAGCTTCGTGTCTTCATGAGCGTAGCTGTTATTATACCATCTAGCAGAATTTCTGGCCTCTATAAGTATGAATACACATACACTGGTCATAAGACACTTCTAAATTTCAGAAGAAAACGATGTTTCTGATAGTGCACAATTAAAATGTGCAATAAGAGTGCCTAAATCGGTTGTCTGTTGTTTGCCCGAAGAATATATGCCATAATATTCATATGCCCGAATTTCATTTACCCGAATTTCATTTGCCCGAATGTTTTGTTTACCATAAAAGACATGTGACATACTGTTATTTGCCCGAACATTAGATTTCATAATGATTCGAATGCCATACGTATTGTTTTCCATACTTTCAATTGCAATAATATTATTTGCCCGAACATTTGATTACATAATGATTCGAATGCCATACGTATTATTGTTATCCATACTTTTAATTGCAATAATAGTATGCAACAGAATTTTCAAACGCAATACTAAATTAATTTCCAATCTATCTAAGGTATTTATTTGCTCATGAAATTTTAACAGGCGCTCTAAAATTATTTAAAAACTTAAGTAATTACAAATTAGTGGGTAGGAAAAATATTTGTAGGCGATATTTATTGACAAGAGTATAACTGGATATAAATAAAGTATGATTATAGTATTAAAATTGATTTATTTTTAATACCTACTTATCACTATAATCAGTCTAAGTCGCTTCCGTACAAATTTAACCTAACGCCAGTTATATAAGCGTAACAAGGTTATAACACAATAACCTCCATTGTAATTAGGTAATAAAGATAACATTACATGTAACTTCCTGGTACTACGATAACAGGAAGCATTAAGATTATAATGATCCTTTGTTTAGGTTACTTAGCTTATAATATTTGATATTAAATAAAGTTAGTCTTGCACTGCTCTTCAAGCGGAACACACCTCTTGTTCCTTTTTAAAAAGCCTTTCGTCTCAGCCCACAACCTAACTGGCGCAGTCGGTACGTCGCGTTTATCGGTTCTAGTGGAAGATTTCCGTAAACCTCGAATCCGTGGCGTGCATTAAAGAACCTACCGTGGGCAACTCGCAGAACGTCAGGCAGCAGAACAAGCAGAGCAGCTCAACAACAGCAGACTCATCTAAGCATCGAACAGCCTCTAATCGGCTATGCTCGTGGGGTAAGCATCGAATCTGATTATTCCCGAGAATCCTTATATTCTATTCCTGTCACACTAACTATAAGCAACTTTTGCGTGTTTCCAGTGGCTAGGTATCTGTATTTTAATTAATACAAAAATTGTCGCTAGTTTTTCAATTCTTGGTTGCCATCTGACTCACTAAGATTAACATGTCTAATGACAAGGTAGCACTAGATGAAAAACCAATCCCGGAAGTAAAGACAACTCCCGCAGATTATTCAACGTTCTCAAAATTGTTACCATGCTACGATGGAAACAAGAGAACGTTAGCATTCTACATAGAAGGTGTAGAAAATGCATTAGAACTTATTACTAATAAAGATGACGATTGCATAGCGTGTCTTATTAGAAATAAACTGACAGGTAAAGCTGTTGAAGCGCTGTCAGAAAATCCAGGCACCAAAACCTGGAGTGATATAAAAGATGTTCTTAAAAAAAAATTTGGAGAATTCAGAACTGAAATTCAATTAGTCCAAGAACTAATGCTAATTAAAAGAGATAACAGTACAATAGATGCATTTGGTGATAAAATAAGAGCCTTAATGTGTACACTTATTTCAGCTAATCCTGAAAAACGCATCTATTATGAGCAAATGGCTCTTGAAACATTCCTCGATAAATTAAACCCTATAACAGCTATTTTAATTAAACTTAAATATGTGCAAAATTTAGACCAGGCCATTACGGTAGCTAAACAGGAGGAAGTGAAATTAAGAGCTAGGCGTAACGAACAATCTAAAGCAAACTCGTTCAAACCATCAGTACCATACAACAAACCGAACAAACCGGGTTCTTTTCAAAAGAAATTTACAAATAAAACTCCGAATAACTCAGAACAAACAAAGAAAATTTATTTCCAAAATGAAGGAGAAGATAGTGTAGAAGAAAATGACATCCCAGAACAAGAAACGGAGGACGTCTCCGAAGAAGTAGAAGATGAAAATTTTCTTACAGACTTAGAAAACCAACTCGTAATATAGTTTTCATGAACAACATAAAAAACTACAATCGCCTTCCTTATATTTACATCAGTGAATTAGGCGGTAGATTTTTATTAGACACAGGTGCCTCACAATCTCTCATTAATCCAAATATATTACAAAATGCAAAAAACATGAATATAAAAATAAAGAACGAAACACATTTCATCAAAACAGCACATGCAACCTCCAAACATAAACAGGTAGCATATATTAAACTCCCGGAAAAACTATTTAAGGAAAACATAACTCACAAGTTTTTAATCTTTAACTTCGATTCAGATTTCGTGGGATTACTAGGATTAGATTTATTAGTCCCACTTAAATGTAAAATAGATATAAAAAACATGATACTTCGCACTGAGAAAACTATAATACCTATTAGAGACGACATAAAATCTTACAGCCAAATAAGACCCAATTGCGAACAAGTTATAAATATACTATGCAATTATAAAGAAGGAGAATACTTTTCAGAAAAAAAGACAACAAAAAGTGGATTGATTTTCCCATCGGCACTAGTGACGGTAAAAAATGGAAATGCATTAATGTCGGTAATTAACACATCGAATAATACAATAAACTTTAAAAAAAGTTGTTTCCTAAACTTCCAACGGTTGAATATAAAAAATAAAAGAACCCAACAAGAACCAGTGAACAACACTAAGGAAGCATATAAATCTGTAGATAATTTACTAAAACAGAACCTAGAAAGATTACGAACCAATCATATGAACCCGGAAGAAAACCGAGAAATTAAAAAACTTTGTTATAATTACAGAGACATTTTTCATTGCGAGGAAATACCATTAACATTCACACACGAGATTAAACACCAACTTAGGTTAACCGAGAATAAACCTATTTTCGTGCGTAATTATAGACAGGCACCGAAACAAAAAGAGGAAATTAAAAAACAAATTAACCAACTACTCGAAAATAATATTATTCAGGAAAGTAATTCCCCATGGTCGTGCCCAGTACATATAGTTCCAAAAAAAACTGATGCCTCAGGAGAACAGAAATATAGGTTAGTTATAGACTATAGGAAACTAAATGATAAGACCGTAGAAGATAAGTACCCTCTACCTAATATAGATGATATTTTAGATAAACTAGGACGTGCACAATATTTTACTACAATAGATTTAGCCTCAGGCTACCATCAAGTGGAGATGCACCCAAATGACGTAGAGAAAACTGCATTTTCTATAGATCGAGGACATTATGAATTTTTCAGAATGCCCTTTGGTTTAAAGAACGCACCCAGCACATTTCAGAGACTAATGGACTCAGTATTACGTGGATTAGATAACGTATTAACATACTTGGGTGACGTAATAATTTATTCCACATCCTTACAGGAACACCTGGATAAATGTAAACAAGTATTCAATAGATTCAGGACACACAACCTTAAAATTCAACTAAATAAATCAGAATTTTTACAGAAACAAGTCAAGTTCTTAGGACACACATTGACAGACAAAGGCCTTCAGCCAAATGAAGATAAAATCGCAGCAGTTAAAAAGTTCCCTCTACCAAAAACTCAGAAAGAAATTAAGTCCTTTTTAGGCTTAGTAGGCTATTATAGAAAGTTCATTCAGGACTTCGCAAAATTGACAAAACCACTTACAAAATGTTTAAAAAAGGGTAGCAAAATACTGTTTACACCAGAATACACTCAAGCATTCGAAAAATGCAAAGAAGTACTAATTAATGCACCAATACTTCAATACCCGGACTTTGAAAAACCTTTCATTCTTACTACAGACGCATCAGACGTAGCCATAGGCGCAGTATTATCCCAGGGACAAATAGGCTCAGATAAACCAATAGCATACGCTTCACGTACACTATCAGAAACAGAACAAAGATATTCGACTATTGAAAAAGAACTGTTAAGCATCGTATGGGCTATTAAATATTTTCGCCCTTACCTTTATGGTAAACGATTTACTATTTATACAGACCATCGCCCGCTTACATGGATAATGTCTATAAAAGACCCAAACTCAAAGCTAACACGCTGGCGCCTAAGATTAGCAGAATACAACTACGATGTACAATATAAAAAAGGAAAAGCCAATACAAATGCAGACGCGCTCTCAAGAGTTCAAATTATACACCATAATGAGGTTAGCAAAAACAATCAACCTAGTACATCAAACGATGACGTAGATTTGACAAACATAGACATTCGAACGCTATTAGACTTACCCATTACTCCTGATATCATAAACCATCCACAGGAAAGTCAGGGTCAACCAACAAATACAAACCAGACCCTCGAAAGCCAAACAGAAACGACTATAGTAAAAATCCCTGAAATAGAAGACGCTATAGACAGACAATTAAAACAATTTCACATTAGAAAAACACCCGGAGACACTTACAGGATAGATGATAGATCAAAAGGTAAAACTATAATAAAAGACGTATGGATTCCGATTAACAATACAAAAGAACAAATAATACAATTCCTTAAAGAAAATACAATTGCAGATAGAATTTTCCATTGTTTTTTCCACTACGAAGAATATTATCCACTATTCTGTGAAGTATATAAATCAATATTCAGCAATCGTGGACCAAAATTAATTAGATGCATGAATAGGGTAACATTAATAGAAAATATTTCCGAACAAACAGACTTAATAAGGAAATATCACGAAGGAAAAACCATACATAGAGGTATACAAGAAACATATAAACACATACATAGAAATTACCACTGGCCTAATATGTTAGCTTCTATACAAAAATTCATTAACAAATGCGACAGCTGCCTCAAAAGCAAATATGAACGCAATCCATTAAAATTACCTCTATCCTTAACAGATACACCACATAGACCAATGGAGCACATGTTTATGGATTTATACAGCACCGGAAGTATAACCTTCCTTACTATAATTGACAACTTCACAAAATACGCACAAGCAATACCTCTTAACGCTGCAAACAGCATACACATCGCTGAAGCTTTGTTAAGTCTATTCTCAGTAATAGGAGTACCTAAGAAAATCACAACGGACTCCGATACAAAATTCGATAACGAAGTAATCACTGAAATCTGTGCATTACATGACATAAACATACACTTCACAACACCATACAATCCTAATTCAAATTCTCCAATAGAAAGACTACATTCAACGTTAGCAGAAATAATTCGATTACAAAGAATAACAGACAAGGACGACACTACAAATTTAATGAAATACGCCATTATAGCTTACAATAATACAATACACTCCTCAACAGGTTTTACACCTTTTGAATTACTTTACGGACACACTGATAGCAGAAACCCACTAGAATTACACTGTCCTAAAGAATTCTACCAGGAATACGTAATTAAACACAGGCAAATAATGGAAAATGCACAAAAACTAATAAATAATAAAATAACAATCGATAAACAACAAATAATAGAAAGATTCAATAAAAATAAAGAAACTGCACAATTCAAAGTAGGAGATTCAGTTTATAAACAGGTAGCAAAGACAGCCAGGAGCAATAAACTAGAGCCCAAATACTTAGGCCCTTATACAATAACTCGCATACACCCAGAGCAAATAGCGGAAATAGTAGGCAAACATGTGAACGCAAAATCAATAAGAGTTCACTTCCGCTTACTAAGGCGCCCTGAAAATGTTTCAGGAACGCCATCGCCTGCTGCGCAGTGCTCTACCTCACCGCTGCCACAGCAGTCATACAGCCAATAGATAACCACAATGGGATCTTAGTATTAACGGAAGCTCAAGCCCAATACCAAGTAGATACATATCACCTAGCAGTAATTTACAATACAACTAAATTAAGAGAAATCTTCCTAGAAATTTGTAGAAACTATTATACATTTAAATTAAAACAAAACAGTTCAACAGATACCAAGTCCACTATTAAACAAATAGAGTACCGTATAGATACGATAGAAAGTAAGTTAGTTTATTTAGGACTAGACACCATAGGTTATAGACTAGGATATAGAGAAAAACGAGGACTTATAAACGGCTTAGGCACCATAGTAAAAGCCATCACAGGAAACTTAGATCAAAATGACGCTACAAAATTCGAAGACGAAATAAAATCAATTAAAGCATCGCTCAGTAGCGATAGAGTCAATCAGAAAAAGACCATTAGCATCATGCAAGATTTCATGAAACAGTACGAAAATAATTTAAAGAACATCAATGATAACCAGATAACAATATTTAAAGCAATCGAAGAATATTCAACTCAAGAAACAGAATTTGAAAATAACTATATAACTATGAGCATCTTTTATAGCATAGAAACTTCGCTCCAACAGCTTTACGATAGATTAGATACGCTAGAAAACGCACTAACATTTGCACATCTTGAAAAGATGCACCCTAGCATAATCGACCCTTCGTATTTAATAGAGGAGTTAAATAGCATCCAGAATGAAATCAGCGCATACTTGGCTTTTGCCCCAAACATAAACAAGATACAACTTTGGGAAAAAGCTATTACAGTACGAGCTTATAGTACTAATGAAACAATTAACTTTATATTGGATATACCACTAGTTGCAGAACAACCTTATAACCTCCTACATCTATATTCCATACCTAACAATAATAACACAATCCTTATACCTAAAAATCCTTACCTTATCTTGGGCAATAATGAGTTCGCTTATCCCCACGAGTCATGCAACAAGATAGCAGAAGATGAAGTCATCTGCAAGCACCTGGAATGGCAGCCCTTGCTGCACTCAACTGATTGTATAGCTCAACTCATACAACATCAAGAGCCACACAATTGTACATATGTAACTGCAACCTTTCAAGACAACATAATACAGCAAATCGAAGATAACAGCTGGATAGTCATCATGAAGCAAGAAGAAGTCATCAAAACCATCTGCGGCAATGATGTACAATACCAACGTAACAAAGGTGTTTTCCTGATAACAACAAACAATAACTGCAAAGTACAAATTATGGACCGAACTCTAACAACACATCAGCGGTACATTAACATAAAGGAAACCATACCGTTACCACGCGCACATCAAACACCGAAAGCTTTACCTATTAAAATAAAGCTGGAAAACATAGAACTAGACAACCTGAAGAAAGTCTTACAGCAATCTGAAGAAATCAAAGACTCCATAATGGATCCAGTATTCATTTCAAACATACCTAGCTGGTCATCAATAGTCCTGTACATCCTAATACTCGCAACAGCAATCGGAGTGGCAGTATACAAACTTTGGTGGATACCCAGATCGGCGCATACTTCAGTCCTGCAACAACCTGAAGCTGAAACACTCCAACTTCAGTCGCAGCCTTCGACGCGCCTCCATCTTAAGGGGGGAGGAGTTATATAAGCGTAACAAGGTTATAACACAATAACCTCCATTGTAATTAGGTAATAAAGATAACATTACATGTAACTTCCTGGTACTACGATAACAGGAAGCATTAAGATTATAATGATCCTTTGTTTAGGTTACTTAGCTTATAATATTTGATATTAAATAAAGTTAGTCTTGCACTGCTCTTCAAGCGGAACACACCTCTTGTTCCTTTTTAAAAAGCCTTTCGTCTCAGCCCACAACCTAACTCGCCTTTGTCCTAAAAAGCGATTGTCTTTCATGTTTTTAACCTAACCTACCTATTAATTTTAATAATTATTTTAAACTTTTTTACAAGCAATTTTGGTGGGAAATGATGTTATGGTATATGATAATTACGTCTTACAATGATTATACTGGCACTTCGCCGGCCGCTGCCGCGGCACGCTCGCTTCGCTCGCTCGGCTCGTGCGTTGTCTTTCATGTTTCTAACCTAACCTACCTATTATTTTTTATAATTATTTTAACCTATTTTACAAGCAATTTTGGTAGGAAATGATGTTATGGCATATGATAATTACGGCTTACAATGATTATAACAAATGATGTTATGGAAATTGATTTTATGGGAAACAATGATTATATCAAATGATGTTATGGCAATTAACTTTATGGGAAACAAAGTTTCTAGCACGTGACTAATATAGTAAACAATGAATATGACAAATAAAATTATGAGAAACAATAATATGTCAGGTGAGTATTATAGCAAATAAAATTCGGGCAAATGAAATTCTGGCAAACGGCGGTACACCGCCTAAATCACCTCCGGAGGATAACATCTGTTTTGTAATTTTGTCTCTACAGTTTTACTGCCATTGTTAGAATCTTAAGAAAGGCTCTCGATAGTGCCACTGGTTTAAAAGGTGACAGTAAGCAAACTGGAATGCGTGTACTGAGTCTGGATGCGAATCTGGATTGCATTAAACGTGCTTGAAATTTGTTAGAGGTCAAATCAATATTTCACGTTTTTTGTTTTATGTAATGGGAGTTTCGTGTCTTCATGAGTATTTTGTTATTATTCCGCCTAGTAAATATACTACTTTATTCAATATAGGTAATGAAACACATAATCATAAGTGTCAAAATCGCTAGTCATAAAATAGTACTAAAATTGAGAAAAAGTGATGTTTCTGACACCAATGCCATGTTATTGCTACTCTATTAAACCTACACTAGTGCCCCGAGTCACTTCTAGAAACGAAATTTAGAGATTACGTTTTTTTTTCACTACAATTTTACTGCCAGTAATAATAAAATTTTACCTCTAACAAAACTGTATTCAAATTAATACAGTAGATTTTGTGTGAAAATAAACAAAACAAGATTCAGAAGCAAATATTTGCAGAAATCAGTACACACTGTGCGATTTTTTTGCATAGATTTGCATCACTATTTTCTGGATTTGTGTTTGCATTAGCAGACATGCAGCAATAACATACAAACAGATATTAAGATGCGATACTCGTCTACACTGACGCATACTTGGCTCAGTCGGAGCGGGAAATGCGCAGCGAGAGATAAGCCGATCCGAACGGACTTTGTGATGTCTACTGTCCGCGCGTCTCCGTTGCCAGATCATTTTGTATGGATAAGACATGTAAATATTTTATTTATTCGTTTTTTTTTTCTTTTCATATCCAATTAGCGCAGTGTAATTTTCATATGTCTGAAATGTTACATCTCATCAAAATTATTATTATTCTGTACTGTAATGACTCGTTTCATTCAGTAAGTAGCGATAACAATGACAGTTTTATTAGCATTCCATCGCTCCCTGAAACACTATCTTTTATGTTTTCCGATGTTAGCAAGAACTTCAATGTAGTTCATATCAATGCACAGAGTATTCCAGCTCATTTAGCTGGCAAGTTTTGATTGCAAAAACTTACACGCTATTCTTAGGTTTTCTTAAAAAAACGACGCCCGCACTAGGAATAACTCCTGTGTCGCTGTCGTTGTTCACAAACATACATTTCACATACACACAAAGCACACCCAGATGGTGTAGCTAGTGGGACAGGTCATGTGTACATTCTGCACAGCACCACACTCGCAATGTGGTCCGATTTGTCAACAAAACCCCACCTTACCAGGTTCAGTTTGCTTCGACCAACTTCGAGTTCGGAGCCTATTGAGTGACTTCCAAATCAACCATAAGCTAAATAGGGTTTGAAAATATTTCTAATCCACCTTATCCAAACAATTCCAACGTTCACCTACAAGAGAATCAGAGCAACCCAGGGCCGCATTGTTGCACTGATTTAGAACGGCAGACATCTCCAAACTAACTCGCTCTCACGTATTAATATATTCTATTCGATTCGATAATTCGCTAGACACCTACTGGTGTATCGATTAGAGAGCGATTATCGAGTTTCCGATTCTCGATGTGGGATTAGTTTGGCTCGATGCATGAGTTTTGCGTTTGTATCGGATTTGTTTGTGAATTTGATACGATATCTGTTTGGTATTTGAGTTATGAGATGTAAAATGATTTTGTTGTTTACTGATGATGAGCAATAAGATCAAAGCTTTGATAGTGGTAGAACCCTATGATGGAACCTCATTTAAAAAAGTTGTAACACTAGTTTAAAACTTATCAATTTCACACAGAACACACACTTACTGCGAAAATCACATAAAGTATATACATTTTTTCACAGCTTTTCTACATAATATATTATAATATCCCGTAAGTACAAAATGTGAACTTAGTGTTAATTGTGTTGATTTTGTGTATGTTGTTATGAGAACAAATTATATTTGGCTTGGTTTTCATTGTTTTGAAAGGACAGTAGGGACAAATGAGAACCCCGAATTAAACCTGACTTTTTGACTTTTAGCGACATATATGTCAAACCACTCAATCGTTCCATATTTTTCGGTTTTTGAAGTTTTGTGGTGTCATTTGTTTTTATTGTCGTATTTTTATTATTATTATTTTTTTATTTGTTTTATTTTTTCTATAACTTATAATTATATTGTATTTTCTGTGGAATTTGTCGTCGCACTACCTTAATCGTAATCAGGGCGCACCAGAATACCAGCGCTGTAGTGCAGATGTGCTGCAGTAGTATGCTGAGGTGTGTACCTTTTTTGGCACATCAATTTTATTTTTATTATAAGTAGTTTTAGAAGTTAAGATTTGCCAAAATAAACGTTTTTTTCTTTCTTTCTTCTTTCAAAAATATGTTGTAAACTTTATTTTAAGTTTATACTTAAAATTTTAATTTAAATATGTCTAAAAACTTCATTCATCATTCACTAAGCTCTTTCCATATTACATTAGCTTTAGCTTTATAACAGTATCTTACATAGAACGTTTTCCATCAGGCACCCACAACCACAATCCGATACGAAGCGATACGTTGTCAGTTTTTCTGGTCTCTGACATACCGGTTACGACTACAGAACTGCAATTGTCAACCAGTATCAACGGTTTGTTGAGTAAAAACTTGTTTATGGTCCACCCATCCGACGGCCAACCGCGGTAGTCATATCTTAACCTGAAGATCTAAATGTCTGCCTCACACGTGTTTAAAACTGCACCTACTATCTACATCTCTGCATCACCCAAAGGTTGACTGGTAGAGAATACTTTTAGTATTAAGTCTGCCTTTGTACATTTTAGTGCATAAAGTTTAAATAAATAAATAAATAAGATCGATCATTCCGCGCAGCTTCGACCTAGCGATGGGTTCTCTAGCACACATTCTTAAATTAAAGCTTAAGAATGTATTATCAATTAAGTAAATTGGTCGTTTAAAGGCGTGAGGTTACATTATCTGTAATTAAGACCGTGCAACCTGATTGCACTACACTGCACTGCACTGCACTAACATTGCACGGATTTTCTATTGGCATAATGAGGTTTAAATCGTATATGTGATTGTGAGATATGAGAAAGTAAACTTAAATAACTTTAAGGTGGTAGCTCTCTAAAACGAACCGTCTCACTAAGTAGCGAAATTGTAGGTAGTGAGCTTCTATTTGGATATGGATTTGATGTGTTCTTGTTTATTTGTAAGAATCGGTGGGATTTAGCTGTGAAAATTAAATTTACATTATATAAATCGGTGCAATTACAACTGTTCGTCGATAATAATTAAGATTAATAATTTGATTGTCCTAAAATTAGTTCATAAACCATCAGTTGGTTATTTTTGAGTTGATTACGATGTAAAATTAATGTTAAGATTGTAATTGTAATTTCAATACTTAACCTACAAACTTGTAAACTCATCCACGTGGCAGAGTCTTATAAAAGCTTAAATTGAATATTATTCTAAACCGTATATAACAACTTCTACTTACAACCAATACATGAGGAAACATCTAAGCAGTAGCTAAGCATTTTTTGTATAACTGATAGCTTATCGAAACGTGGTCAAAAACTCAAAATAAAATACATGGTTAGTTTTTTTAAATTACACTTTATTTGTTTTTTTTTTTTGCATGCTCCCTAACTTGACCTTTGTTAGTTATGACCTCGGGTTGTACTTACGTAAAGTTGACAGATTTCAATTTATATTTTCATCGGAAAATGCATTTAAACTAAGAAACAGTTGAAAAAGATATGGGACCGGCAGGATTTGAAACTGCGACCTTATTGCACACCGGGCAGCCGCTTTAGCCATCCAGCTACGGTCAACCCTTACCAAAACCCTAAATTTATCAACTGTACGATACGTCATTTCGTGACGTCACGTTCGATACAAAACAACATGGTGAAGTTACATTCAGCACAAATGTTGTAAAGAATGAACGCGTACGTTATTTTAACTTCTAATTAATTATTTTTATCGCATAGCTATGCTTAGCAAATTATACTAAGAAACAGTTGAAAAAGATATGGGACCGGCAGGATTTGAACCTGTGACCTTACTGCACACCGGGCAATTAATTAGAAGCATTTAAACTAAGTTAGAATATTTTGCCCCGGCATCGTTTTTGGTATTTATAATATTGCCGAATATCAAAACGAATTAGTATTCGTTGTATTGTAAAAGCGATATTCCCCACATCACTATCCCGAACCAAACAGTATCAAAATGCATTTGTCCTAGATACAGTCTTCATATAAATCAGACACAACATATTATTTGCAGTATCGACATTTCTTAGGGAGACCATTTTGCATACAATAAACCACTATAACTGTACACCTAAATCCACCATATACCAATTCTATTACTCAAGTCATAAGGGTGGTTTTTCGTTTTTTAATAGGTAAAGGTAAGGTGGTGGTATATACAGCATGTTTTATCTAAATCGGTCAACCATCGTGTGGGGGCCGAGACAGAAATAAATCACATCATGTATAGGTTGCTGACAATAATAAGAATAGGACGTTTCTGAAAATGACTGGGGTATTTGCATCTTCTTACCCGACTATCAAGGAAGGGTTATGTTCTTGATGGTGGTAAGGGTAACGGCTATTTTGAATTAAATGGACAAAACCTGTCTGTCTTATTTTTAACCCGTCTCACAGTAATGTTTAGGTCTTATTTCATTTTTTTCACGCGACTCCCGCACTGTTTTTATTTTTTTTTAAAGCTTACTATTAATTTGCAAATACAAATTACTAGTATTCTTGTTAACCCCCTCCAGCTAAGCTTAATTCGCTTGTGTTAGGAAGAAGTTCACGTCCGTGGTGTAATGGCCAGGATTCGAACCCACGACCTCTCGATCGTAAGACCGATGCCTTATCCATTGCGCCACGGCCGCTTAATAGATGTAACTCCTGTGTCGCAGGTATGTTCACAAACATACATTTCACACACCGCACACCCAGAGTCAGAACAAATCTTTGCGGATCACACAAATAATTGTCCCGTATGGAGATCGAACTCAAAACACCACCAGCGTAG
This sequence comes from Hypena proboscidalis, assembly GCA_905147285.1. Classification (NCBI taxonomy): domain Eukaryota; kingdom Metazoa; phylum Arthropoda; class Insecta; order Lepidoptera; family Erebidae; genus Hypena; species Hypena proboscidalis. Next base: position 6,557,097 of record LR990143.1, read on the forward strand.
TTGAAAGCAGCGAGGCGACCGTGTAACCACTACGCCAACCGTCCACTCAAAGTGCCTACAACATATCACGACTTGGCTTGTTACAAAAGCCTGATATCCCATACCTAGCTGACCACGCCTACTCAATGACAATAATTAACACACACATACACAACACACCATAATACAAACAAATTTACATTTGAATGTAAGGGCACTTCTAACCGGTACGTAGCGACACCGCAGAACGTAAACGCTTATTCATGACGGGTTGCAGAAAAGACTTGCTTTAAAAAAAACGTACATTTTGTGCTTTGAAATCGGAGAGAAGTGTAAGTATTCTATTGCCTTCTTCTGAATATTATCATTAATTTAGTATTTATTTTATTGTCTTCTTTATACTGCTTTATACATTCACTTGTTTTTTAAAAGCAAATACATATACTGTTTTTTACATTCACTTCTAAAAGAAAATACAAATTACTAGTATTCTTGCTAACCCCTTACAGCTAAGCTCAATTCGCTTGTGTTAGGAGGAAGTTCACGTCCGTGGTGTAATAGCAAGGCTTCGAACCCACGACCTTTCGATCGTAAGACCAATGTCATATCCTTTGCGCCACGGATATTAACCCTTAGCAATCCAATACGAAGCGCTGAAAAAGGCACATTGTTTGTGCGTTGCCTGCGTTTATAGGTAGATAGATAAATAGATAAAACTTTATTTGCATACCATTCCATTACAAACTAAAGCCAACTATAAAAAGAATAACAATATGCAAAGGGCGGCCTTATCGCTTGACGCAATTTCTGCCAGGCAACCTTTTCTGCCAGGCACCCTTTATAGTATGCAGAGTAGTGGCACAGAGTGCAGATATGTGCCAGTCGCCGCATACGTTTTATCATCTACCGCAACATCGATACTACTGCATTGACAAAACGGTACGACTACGTCATAGCGATGTGTTGCGATCTATACGCTGCAACGACGCAACACGTCGTGTGGACAGGCTCTAACGCCCACTAGTATTACAGTCCAGTCTACTATGACTTCTCAAATAGCTTATATTTAAAATAATGCTATCAATATATTGGGAGGTATACAGACCATAATGTAATGGTCGCTATCTAGCTTGTATATTTACTTGATATTTTGGATATGAAGTAAGTAGTATGGAATATTTAATGAAGTTTACGAATGTAGGTCTTTCAATTTATATGTTCAACTCACGATTTTATTGACTAGAATAACTGTGTCTATTTCAATGCATATTTTAAATTTGTGGAGAATATTAAAATGAATAATTTGTTCCCAATACACAGGCTCTAGCTAGTTTGGGTACCAAAATTTATTTCAGATAATTGTAGATATTTTTGCGTTAATAAATTATATTTTAATTTTATCTTTATTATTGTTATTAAGTCTTTACAGTGAATGTTGAAAAATACGGATTATAAACTTACTACTAAGTTTACTGGTAATCATACTTACTGTTATAAACTTATTTTTCTGTACAAAAATATAAATGAAGCGTCTGTGTTTGACAGAAAATGTGGCAAAACTGCTAATTTCATGTTTTAGTATTTTGAGAGTCTGATATCGTCATGAAACTGAAACATTATGTGGCCTATTATTATCATAGACAATATTTATGTCAATTTACAAACATGTCTGATTGCTGTTTATAAACATTAGTGCTAAATGAAATCTGTTATAGGATTAAAAACATTGACTTATTAAAGGCTATATAATCAATTAGTTCCGTTTTTTTTAAAAAAACTAATATTTATCAATGATTGGATAAAAGTACTGAGGTAAGTACCTAAACATTTTGCATAAACCTCCGTAATAGAAAATGATCTTAAAAACGTAATTATACACACGGATGCGCATGATTCACGAAATATTTGAATACTGTATTTCATACATTCGCTACGCTGAAACCGACTCAGCTGCTCATTCACACACTACCGAAAACCTACCTTAAAACAATGTAATAAGGTTCAATTCAGAAAACTGACACAAAAGACATCGAATTTTAAAATTCGAACACAGTTATGCTTAACGTATCTTTAATAAGCATCTTCGTCAAACAAAAATCAACTTAATACTCTTATAAATAAAATTGAATTCAACTTGATTGAATTTCGAACGTTAGCTGAAGAAGAGTGATGTGGGTACTCCGTGGGAACGGTTCAGTTTGGTAATGTTGTGTTCAAACGAGAGCTTCAACCCGAGATCGGTCCGAAGATATCGCTCACAACGTGCTATTTACTTATATTGGAACGTAATAAACACTATCGAAGATTTTTATGAGAACAATGCTCTGCTAGAAGTGAATTTGCAAGCTAAATGTTCAGTCCTAGACAGGTACATATTATCGACGGCGAGTGCAATATTACCAATGTTTAACCGTAAATTAATTTTGAATTGAACACGTTTAAACTTAGCCTGAGTTTGCCGATCAATATAAGACCTGTTTCGATTATTTATTTCCAAATATTTGACGTTATCATTCAGAGCCCAGGAAAATTACATTAAAAGACTTGCCTTTGACATTGATTTACCTACTAATGAACTATTTTATATTAAAAACCAGACAACACGGTCTATAATTTCTTATTTTATTTAAAGTATTATGAAGTGAACGAGCGTTTAGGCCATATGGGAACTGAAAAAACTACACTCAAAAACACCCAGTCCATAAAATAATGCATAATCATGAGAACTACGATATTTTTTACCTAACGTTTACCAGTAACCAGTTACTTCTGGGCTTAAGCTTACTTGTCAACAAGAACACCGTGATTCAAATATTGCTATAAGTCGGCAAAACTCGTTCACAAAACACTTCGTGCTCTCCCACCAAAAAATTACCATCTGTAAATGTTTTCCTGACATGCGGAAAAGCCTCCAAAAGCATATCGCTCCTTTAGTATCATAGAGACCTAATACAAAAAGTAATGTTTTAGAAAAGAGATTTGTATGACAACAGTTTTAATCGCTATTTGCCAAAAACTTCACCTTTTGTATTAGGTCTTTTTAATACTAAAGGTGCGATATATTATTATAATGAATGCACCTAAAACAGTGTTAATTAAAGCAGCCTAATTGCTATCCCGTAATAATAGCAGGTGCTATCTTCAGATTGACCCCGTGATCTCCAATCACAGTAATCGTTAATCCTTTCGATAAATCGATTTGCACGCACGCGACCTTACCACGTTACATTTACTGTTATCAAATCTTATTGCTCTTCAAATTTAAACCGTATAGTCTTAAAATAAGAACGATTTTAAAGTTTCTAATTAATTTTGTTTTCTCAGATGCATGTGCGTTCAGCGCGACGACCACATCCTGTCCATTATTCGATTTTAAAAGAAGTCGTCCGAAATTCGAAAATTCGGGCTTTTTGCTGACGATTAAGTGACGCACGCGTGATACTTTTTTATAGTGTTGACGTGAATGACTTTTTAAAGTGTGACAGTATTTTTTTATTAACTGGGGCCGTACTATTAAATCTTTTTATTTTTTTTAAACTACGTCATACGAAAATAATCAAACTATTTAGTTGAGGAATAAATCTATCAATCATCTTGATAGTTTGGTTATAATTTGTCTCAACTAATGTTATAAAGATGAAAAATTATGTTGCTTGTGTAACGCGTATTATATTTTAGGTTATAATTTTATTAATCTTTGCCATGTTTATCGACTAACAAGTTGGCATCGATAAGCATATCGATGCCAACACTCATTCATTCTTTTTTCCTAATGTCAACACTAAGGTGTAAAATGTCAGTGTGATTTAGTCTGTGTCAACTGTCGTCGAAGTTAAACAGTGTAAGTAATGTTTCTGTGATTTATTTTATAATATAGTGATTATAATGTGTTTTCTGTTTGATTTTGCCCTTTCCCTTCCGAGTTTTACATCTCAGAAGTGGGATCGGTGTGAAAACGAATAGTTTTTGCATAAATAACCTACGCGCCATTATAGGGAGAAAACAAAATGGTGCGGCCATTTAGATGATAAATTTCCGTAAAATATTACCAAAATCTAGTGTAACTGTTGATTATATATCTATTTGAATGTAGATTTTTAATGTTTGAGTAAAGATTAAATAGATACGGAGAGATTTCAAATACTTTGAATTTTTGTAAAACCGCCATTACAAAAATGGATTATTTTGTTAAAATATGAACGCAAATCAACATAAGACATGACCACGATTACTCTAAAACCGTTCATTTTGAATTGTCACCAAGGATGTTTTGGATGTAATCGGATTTAACTCTAGTCTTACAACTTGGGAATTCGCCATCTTAAAAATAAAATATTACACAGGTATTGCAAGTTTATTTTTTTTTAATATGAACGTAATTCAACAAAAAACATCACCGTAAATATTCTTAGACCGTCGATTTTGAATTATAGCAGTGGATTTAGTGGATGAAATTGGATTAAATCTAATTTGGATTTAGACCTACCACCCAAATGATTAAATTTTATGAAATCGTCTCCTTTGTCATTATCATATTTACATATTATATGCATTGTCATATTATTTTTTTTTTCTTATAATACATTTCAAGTATTCATGCAAAATAGTGATATTAATTGAATAAATTATATTAAGAATTTTCCTCCTGATCTATTTGGGTACCTTTGTTATATTATTTTCCTACCTAATTTGAATTTACGAGCTGTGCTTATTTAGTTCATTATTGATAAGAATCTAAAATCAAAACCCGTAAGTTTCAGACAATGAGCGACAAATGTGGAGCAAGTACGAGTAAACCAACGAGGCTGACTACACCGTGCAATACAGACCACGACATGCGAAGTAGTCGACTGTCACGCAGCCCTACCAGGCATGGTAGCAGGCGTAGCCGCAGCCGCAGCCGTGGTTGCAGCCGAAATACCCACCGTCATTCTCGATGTCGAGAGACGCGAAGCCGAAGTCGCAACTCCCATCGTGATTGGTCTCATCGTGGAGTTCACCGCACGCCAGATCGCAGATTACGTGATTCGGAACGGGAATTGTCAGAAACCAGGAAGCGGCTGAGGCTATTGGAAGATCAGGTTCATCGCAGGCAAGTGTCGGGTGAGTTACATCGGAGTCCCTCAACGGGCCAGCGAGGCACGTTGGATTTGCGTGTCAATTTGGATTCGTCTCATCCTAATATGCACGGTGAACCTAGCTCTAAGAAACCTAAATTAGAACCCTCAGAATTCTTTGAAGAGTTCCTAAATGCTTTGAAAGTTAGGTCAGGGGATCGTGAGTTTCTGCCCAGCCTTAATAATGTCGTGCCAGAGTATGACCCACTATCCAAAGAACAAACCATTATCGCATGGCTCGACAAGATTGAGGAATGTGCAGACATTTATGGCTGGAGTGAAAAACACATAATTCACTATGCCCTGCCTAAACTCACTGGACATGCTCGTACATGGTATCAGGGATTGCCTTCTATTAAGCATTCGTGGAGCGAATGGAAAGTCATGCTTAAAGAATCCTTCCCAGCAACCGAGAATTACGCGGACTTACTAATGGAAATGCTTAATAGAAGAACACGACCTGGGGAGTCCTTAGAAATTTATTATTTTGCGAAAATAAACCTTCTCAACCGTTGTAAGATTTTCGATAAACAGGCAGTGGACTGCCTGGTTCATGGGATCGATGATAGGGGTGTTCGAGTAGGGGCCCAGGCGGCTAAGTTTGAAAAACCTGAAGATATACATGAATTTTTTAAAACCGTTAAACCCTTTTCTCGCGAACAGACTGATTCTAAAGGACGTTATAGTCGAGACACCCGTATACCAAATAATACCAACAATTCTTCGAGTGACAGTGCACCGAACAAAAACAACCGTAAGGCAAATACTATAATTTGTTTTAACTGTCGGGAGGTAGGACACCCGAGTTTCAAGTGCCCCAAACCAATAATTAAATGTTCGAGGTGCAACCTTATGGGCCACACGTCTACCAGTTGTACCAATAAAATTAAAGAACAGCAGCAGCAGGTAACTGAGAAAGACAAAAGTGTCCACAGGGTTTCACTTCAAAACAAGTCTATTAACAAGTACAAGTTAATTATTAAGGTCAACGGGAATCCTACAGATTGCTTGGTGGATTTAGGTAGCGAAGCGACAGTTATACGTGAAAGTGACGCTAAAAATATAGGTCTACAATGGGAAAATATCGACGGTCCATTCTTAAGGGGATTAGGGAATATCCCATATTTACCAAGGGGCCGCACCATGGTAGATATTGAAGTTCAAGGTATTGTAGAAAAGGATGTTGAAGTTTTTATAGTAGACGATACATTGATTAGCTATAGCATTTTACTTGGACATAGTTTTACTGAACGGCCAAATTTACAAATCATTAAGACAACCACTGATCTAAAATTTGAACGTATTTATACAGTAACACCAGTTAAACTACCTCTCTTATCCAAAGGAGTAGCAGAAATAGATATTGGCCAAATGAAATGCATTCCTGTCAAATCTCTTAATAATCTGAGTGGAAATATTTATATCGACGGGACAGTTAGGGGGAATGTTGGCAACGAATATTATCTTTTGCCAGGGGAGTACCATATAGTTGAGGGAACTTGCTCATTGCTACTACAAAATGTAGGTGGTAAACCTGTAGTGATCGCGAATGATACACTTATCACTAGAGCACGCTATCTTGGATCTGATATGTCTGTGTGTAGAGTTTCTAAGGATGTAGGTAATGCTGAAAATGTGACCATTAAATACGGCCAGCAATTGACTAATACACAAATAAAACAATTTTTGGATTTACTAACTAAATATAAAGCTTGCTTTTCCAATGGTATGAATGACTTAGGATTCACAACAGTCACAGAGATGGAGATATGTCTCAAGGATGCGACACCTGTTGTGTATAGACCCTATCGCTTACCACACTCTGAGCGAAAATTAGTTCGGGATATGGTAAGTGAAATGATGACCCATGGCATCATTCGCGAGTCAAACTCCCCGTATGCCAGCCCCATTGTTTTGGTACAGAAGAAGTCTGGGGAAAAACGACTTTGTGTAGACTATAGGGCTTTAAATAGCCGCACCAAACGAGATCACTATCCGCTACCTAGGATAGAGGATTTACTGGACCAATTATCGGGACAGTCATTGTTCACGTCCCTAGATTTGGCCTCGGGATATCATCAGATACCTATAGCGGAGCAGTCTCGTGAGAAGACAGCATTCGTTACACCTGATGGGCAGTACGAATACAATCGTATGCCTTTTGGGTTGGCGAATGCTCCTGCAGTTTTTCAACGTACAATTCATAAAATCCTAAGTAAATCTAAAGCTGGTTACGTCATAATATATATGGATGATATCCTTATCCCCTCCAAAAACTTTGAAGAGGGTTTATTACGACTTAAAGAAGTCTTAGACCTTCTTAAACAAGCCGGACTTACTTTAAAATTAGAAAAGTGTAGTTTTTTTCAAAAACAGATTGAGTTTCTTGGCTTTCAAATAGATGGAAACGGTGTTAGGCCAGGCATTCAAAAGGTTGAGGCTGTTTCCAGGTTTCCTGAACCTCGTAATCAGCATGAAGTTAGGCGGTTTATTGGTCTAGCCAGTTTTTTTAGGAGGTTTGTCAAGGGATTTGCGATGATATCGAGACCTTTGACAAATCTCTTGAGAAAGGACGTACAGTGGAAATGGGAAAAACCAGAATCTGATGCATTTGAAACCCTTAAACGAAATTTAGTTGATAGACCAGTGCTAGCCCTTTATGACCATGACGCTCAAACGCAGATACACACTGACGCCAGTAAATTTGGCGTAGCGGGGATATTACTCCAAAAAACTGGAGATGACCCTTGGCGCCCAGTAGCGTACTTCAGTCGGCAGACCACCATAGATGAAATGAAACTCCATTCGTTCGAGCTGGAGACGTTGGCTGTCGTTAGTACACTTAACAAGTTCCGTATTTATCTCATCGGAATAAAGTTTACCATTGTTACGGACTGTAACGCTCTGCGTTCTACATTTACCAAGAAAGACTTAGTTCCCCGGATATCTAGGTGGTGGATTCAATTCTTGGAGTTCGACTGCGATATTGAATATCGTCCAGGAGAGAGAATGTCCCACGTAGACGCTCTCAGTAGAGGCCCAGTGGAAGGTGCGTGTGCCGAAACTGTACATACACTTGATATTCTGTCGGTGAGCTCCGAGGATTGGATCGCTACAGTGCAGTCAGCTGATGAGGAAGTGAAACGCATTAAGGATATCTTAGAGGATCCTGAAACCCCGAAGATTGCGGCTGTTTATAAGGAGTACAAGATCAAAAATGGACGGGTATTCCGCATCCTCAGTGATGGGTCATTAAGATGGTTGGTACCTCGCGGGGTACGATGGCAAGTGCTCAAAACAAATCATGATGACACAGGGCATTTCGGGTTTGAGAAAACCTTGCAAAGAGTTAGGTCGCTCTTTTGGTTCCCGAAAATGCGTAAATTCATTAAAAAATATGTCAGTGCGTGTCTTGAGTGTGCCCATCACAAACTCCCGTCAGGAGCGAAAGAAGGGTTTCTCCATCCAATACCCAAGATCGAGATCCCATTTCACACGCTGCATGCGGATCATCTAGGCCCCTTCCCACGAAGCAAACGACGCAATGCTTATATTTTAGTAATTGTCGATGCATACACCAAGTATGTGAGTTTATCCCCCGTCAAAAGCACAAAAACAAAAGAGACCATAAAAGCGTTTAAAAATCTCTTTAGTTACTTTGGTAGTCCTACGCGCATTATTACAGATAGAGGCACTAGCTTCACCAGTAAAAAGTTCAAGTCATTTGTTAATTCAATCGGAACTAAACATACCCTGAACTCTGTGGCTACTCCCCGGGCAAATGGCCAAGTCGAGCGGTACAACCGTACGATTTTGGCCTCTCTAGGATCCATGGCTCATGGAAAAGGCAACAATACATGGGACGAACTTTTACCCTCTGTACAGCTTGGTATCAATACCACTGTACACGAGGTTACTAAGAAAACTCCGACCGAACTACTTTTAGGTAGGAAAGTCAGTAACCCAGCACAAGGTCTGCTTAACGATATAGTCGATGATATTGGCCAAGGTTCAAATAGTGAAACATTAGATGATATTCGTTCTGATGCGAGTGTACGTATAAGGAAAAATCAAGAAATCAACAAGAATAGGTATGATAGACGTAGGAAGGATAGTAGGAAATATAAAGAGGGCGATTTAGTGCGTATAGCAAGAGCAGTTGTGACTGGCCCCGGTCAATCTAAAAAACTAGAGGCAAAATGCCAAGGGCCTTATAGGATTAAAAGGGTTTTACCAAACGATCGTTATTTAGTAGAGGATACCCCGATGACCAGAAAAGGACAACGCTATGAAAATGTCATGTCAGTCGACAAGATATTTCCATGGTTAAGCTTTAATGAAACTGCTAGTCATTCACACGAAAGTAGTGATTGTAGTGATAATGATACCAGCGATTAAATAAATAAAACAACTGCGTTATAAAAATCAAGTATGTATTGTTAAATCTACTATTACATTATGTCAATCATGATTAAGTCTCAGACGATATACGAAGCTTTATAACTATACATGTGATAATTAAAAATGAATTCAATTACAATGTTTATTATGTAATAACTCATTATAACAGTGAATATATGACTTGTAAGAACTTAAGTTACAATTTAGAAAAACAATTGCAAATGCAAAATGATTACGGGTACTTAAATTATTGATTAGCGAAAAGGTATAGTAAAAATACAATGATATATTAAGTGAACTTACCAAGTAAATAAGTGAGGATGTTACGTAGCGGACATGAGGGGGACCCAGGAGTTGTTGCGTGACATCGCAGTGGCAGCGGGTTGACAGTGAAGTAGCTCACCCCGCACCACTATAGTAGCGAGCGTGTTGTGTAGCGGGCATGAGAGGCATATGATCTTGCCGCCCAGGAGTTGTTGCACAGCATCACAATAGTGATTATATAACTATATCTATAGATAGGATTTATAAAACGAGATTGTTTAAAGTTGTTTTTTTTTTGTCTCTCTCTATTGTGTAATATAATTATAATCTCTATGCCAATTAAACGTGAGGACACGTTATGCGAAGGATGGCCGACTGTAACGCGTATTATATTTTAGGTTATAATTTTATTAATCTTTGCCATGTTTATCGACTAACAAGTTGGCATCGATAAGCATATCGATGCCAACACTCATTCATTCTTTTTTCCTAATGTCAACACTAAGGTGTAAAATGTCAGTGTGATTTAGTCTGTGTCAACTGTCGTCGAAGTTAAACAGTGTAAGTAATGTTTCTGTGATTTATTTTATAATATAGTGATTATAATGTGTTTTCTGTTTGATTTTGCCCTTTCCCTTCCGAGTTTTACACTTGTGTGTACAATTTAACTCAAAAAGTAGATACTGGACTGGTTTTAAAAATCCTTTAGCATTAGGAGTGCTACTTTAACATAATTATAACCTTATCTAGCTGTCCTTCAGTTCATAAACATACAATTTTTATTTCAGATTTGGTAAAACTGTAATATTTTGTCGATGGTAATCGAAAAAAGGTTTTAATTGTTTACTTATGGAAATATTTTTTTATTCAAAAATGTTCAAATAAACCCCTGTACATAAGACAGGAGTTAATATTTATTAGAACATTCTCGGTCAGGTAACAGTCGAGTAAACAAAAATAAAAATCATTACCAACATTCTAAAACAGAACACAAATTAGAGATGTCCAATTAACAAGTCGATACACCTAGTCGATATTCGAGATCCACAGATTAAAAATAACAATAGTAAGACAAAGTTGTGTTGACGTCTTATTAAACTTTGATATGCGATATTATGATTACTCATTGGAGTTATCTGTTTTTGAACGTAGGGTTTCTGGACGGATCATCAACCGTTTAACTGATTGAGGTTAGCCCCGATTCCACCAAACTGCTAAATGTTAGATTTTATTAAACCCAGAGAATATGCATTTGACTAGAAAGAACTATAAGTTTTAAATGACATTATTCCCACTGCGCGTTCCAGATAAAATTCACGTCAAAGTTTAGAAATTTATGGGTTTGACAGCTTTTACTCGGCCCGGGGAAAATTTTCTATGTAATTTGACAGTTCAATTGTTGCACAAGTATAACCGACAATTTTCTTTATGTTTCATCTCTGATTATTTGTTTATATTACTCACACACACACACACACACATACACTTATGTCTACAAACATGTACTTTATACCAATACCACACTTTCTACACGACACGTCTATATTTTTAGTCATTTACTTTTTTATCTTATATTGTACGCATGGTGAGGAACCACTGACTAACTCAAAATAAAGGTACATACCTAGTTTAGGAGACAGTGGTAAATCAATCTAAATATTATTAATGTGAAATTGTTTGCTTTTGTAATTTATAAACCTTTTCTCTCTCTCCCAATTCAATGTTTGTACGGGACAGATATCGAAAGCTGTAGCGTTAAACTTGTTTTATCATGCTGGTGAAATCGGGGCTTGGATATTGAGAAATAATTGGTGTTGTTTGTTACATCTTTATTTTATAAGATTATCATGACATATGCCATTTAGAAGATAATCGATATACCTACAGGAACTGTGTTTATCGCAATGACACGTAGAAAAGATGATAAACGAGGCTAAAGAAGTGAGCTTTTTAGTATAATTTGATATTACGGAATAGTAGATATCAAGGGATATTTACCATGTATTATGTTTTTTGTTATTTCGCAGCTGTTACAAGAAACTTGTTTACGGTAAAACTGCTGCGAAATAACAAAATACATAAAAAAATTTAAACTTTCGGGTTGCATAATCTTACTAATATCAGTAATGACCATGATTTGTACGGGAATTAACACGAGCACCAAAAGGTAAAAAATAATCGCGTTAATTTCCGTTCAAATCACATCAATAAACAAAATACATGGTTAACCATTTATTTTTTACTGATATGATGAATATGATGATGATATGGAAATGATACCCCATAATATTTAATATTTCGTAAGAAAATAACCATGTTTTGTACCAAATCTTGTTTAATTTGATATTGTATAGAGGCTCGACTACTAATAACAATAAAAAAGCTCCAATTTAGACCCTTTTAAAGTAGATCCAAGGAAAGACCATGGTTTTTCGATTGAGTTACTAAATGATATTGCTTGCACTGTCTTCCGATTAGTGAGTGAAATTAATCTCTGAAATTAATTTACTATCAAAAATTCATTACCTTTTAGTACTGAAATAGTAGCGCCATATCTTTAATCTGCTTGAAGGGATGTAAATTTTCATGAGCTTGTTGAGTTGCAAGAAATATTGTGATTATTTTTTCAATCTTTTGAACAAATTGAGATTGTCATCATGCAATTTGTTCGATCAATATGTTTTTTTTTGCTGTGTTTAATTTTTAACCAGTGTAAATGAACACTGATCAATACAATTAGTAGTTTTAGTTAGTTTTAGTATAAATGGTTGTACAAAACATACACTTCATAGACTACCATAACTGTTGTAACTTCGATATAAGTTATAAATAATATTTAAAGTAATTTGCATAAAGTGGTCACTAATATTTCGTATTGTTTAGTTAAATCATTTTTTACTTATCATGCCTCGAGCAAATAAAATTTTCTATTTGTGTCAAAACTTGAAAACAGCGTTTTCTGTGACTAGTAACGCCATCTGTGATCGAGTAGCGGAACTATTGCCATTAATTTTGTAGTAAAGACAAAGGTTCAATATTATGTTTGTTTTAAACATATTTTATACCATAAATTAATGCCTAATAAGATGCTTAATACTATAAAATATATTTAAGGCAAATGTATGCTTAACATAGAAATGTACAACAATTATTAAAAGTTTAGTTGCATTTATATTTAATAAATCTAATGTCTACAGAATCTTACAAACAAGCTCGACGAACAAAACACCGGCTCACTTTTTTCAATACTTTTGCACAATATGCAAAAATATTAATATATATTATAAAACAATTTTATTATTATAATTTTGGTGGCAGATATAATGTGTGACAGTGGATAGTACATTATTCCTAAATTATTCGCACAATAGCTCAACCACTAGCTTTTCGGGCCATAACTATAATCTACACTAGTATTTTTACATTAGAACAACGAAAATTGTGTCTTTTTAATATGAATAGATTAAAAAATTCTATAACAACTTTGAGATAAGCGGTCGCCTTTGGAAAGCTACTAATAAATAGGTATTTTATTTAATTCCACGTTGTTGAACGTAAGGCAAATGAAATATATCACAAACATATCGATATTTGACATACATAACATAACATAACATCACACCAATATTACCCAGAAGGGTGTGGCAGAGGTGTACAGCACCCACACTTCTCCTGTTATGTTTAGGTCGCACGGGATAGGTGAGCCTATCGCCAATCCACCGCGCACAATTCCAACTCCGAGCTGCTATTGTGAATTTCCTGACAGAAAGTTCACAAATATTAATTTACCCGACCCCGGAATCGAACACGAGACCCTGCGAGAGAGAGGCGCATACATACCCTAACCACTAGACCATCAACGCAGTATTATATCGAAAGTTCGTGTTTGAAATTAAATTGTTACCAGCAAGATATACATAGATACGAATGGAAAGTAGAAACAATACTGTTTATCTGTTTGTGAATGAATTCAGAGCACCCAGTAGGCTGCGAATGAATTGAGAGCACCCTGTAGGCGCGTGTTTTCTTAGCATTACCGCGAGACGCCTCGCCGCATTTAAATCTTTCTCTATGTATGATAGGGTTGGCGAAGCCCAGAAAATATTATAAATGTAACGTGAATTGCGGATGAGTAAGTGATTTTACATCTTTAATGTAGTAAAAAAGCTTGGAGTTGAGCTTATCAGGTTTAATAATTGCAAGTAATAATAATACTTGTTACGTTAAGATTAAAGGATTCAATATTTTGCTTAGTTTTATTTTCAAAGTACCTGTTGCCCTTAACTTCGTCCGTAAAACATATAAACAGTTTTTACGTTTCACAACTGTAAAAACCGTATCCAATTCCATGCAGTAGTTATTATGTGATGCGCGTACGAACGTACAGGCAGACAGACAGACAAAATTCTAACACACTGTGCACACCTTTAAGTGACAAGTTCACCTAGCATTATGAATGCATAAGATTATCTTCCTAAAATGTACATGTGAATTGTCGTTGGAGTGCCATTAATAAATAAATAAATAATAATAATGTTTCTTCTTCTATCTATGGATATAGACCTATCTGGTTGGCCTGCATAAGGTCTTTTGGGGTACAATGGGTGGGAAGTAATGGGCAGGACAAAAGATGGACCATATTTTGGGTGGGCGATCCGCATTCGCAACTAGTGTTGGATGTGTTTGTGAATCCCCATTTGGCCTGGTTGTCTTTGCCGCGACTAATTTGGGTCAACAAATCATTCATAAAAAGCAATAGAAAATCTACAAATAAGTATAGTAGATATACAGGTTGGCTCATTTATATCGGTCAGTATGGGGCAGTCTATAATTATAAGACTTACACAAATCTGTTCTTAGTAACCATGACATCGATTTAAGTAAAAACAAAAACTTCGTACTCACAAGGATTTAAGAAAAAACTTGTATTTAGCTGGGGAATATTTTCTTAAATCCAACGTTTTTACTCAAAGCAATGTCATGGTTTCTAAGAATAGATTTTTGTAAGTCCTATGATAACAGACCGATATAAATGAGCCAGCCTATATAATAACATAAAAAGATCATGAAATTTTTAATTCAGCTACATACAATTGTTTTTGATTTAATGATCATTTCACCTACATACTATTGTTTTTGTTTTAAGTTTCATTTCACCTACATACCATTTTTTTTTATTTAATTTTTCATGTCACCTACATAAAAAGACTACTTGGTACATCCGTAAAGGTGAAACTGCTAGAACTAAAGCTATAATCATCCCATATCCCATTCGAGTAGAGTCTCAACGAATGATGACGTCCCAATAATATTTTTTCAACTCAAACCTCCTGTCAACCCTACACGAATCCGCCACTTATTCCGCGTCGCCTCTCACAATACATTGTATGTTATAATTTTTGCTTACCCCCAAATATATCAGAACAAAAGGGTCTAATGAATGTATTGCCAAATTCGCGAAACCATTATTAAGCATTGTTGCGAAATCTCGACGGTAGGGGGCGTATTGTTTACAAGTATTAAAATTTCTTTTTCTGTTTTCGGCTAGACGAAGCAAAATATTTGGCGACATTTTGCCTTGCAGAATTGCTTTTACCACAATACTTTTGGATATTCGTAGTAGATAGAGCTTTTGCTAAAGAGCTTGATAAAAGAAGAATTTAAGTTTCAGCTGTCCTGCTGATAAACAATAGTGCTTGCAATACTATATTATTTGTTGGTGGAGCGTATTTGCAATCCAGCCATCAGCCAGTGCCTTTTTTAACCGATGAAAAAAACGTAGGTTCTTTTTTAGGGTTCCGTAGCCGAATGGCAAAAAACGAAATCCTTATAAATTCGTCATGTCTGTCTGTCCGTCCGTCCGTATGTCACAGCCACTTCATTCCGAAACTATTAGGACTACACAATTGAAACTAAGTAGGTAGATGTATTCTGTTAACCGCTTTACGATTTTTACACAAAAAAAAAATATTAATATTAGAGGGGGGCTCCCCATACATTGAACTGAAACAATTTTTTTTTTTCATTCTACCTATAGGTACGTGTGGGGTCTATAGATAGGTCTTTAAAAATTACGTTGAGGTTTCTAGAACCATTTTTTTTCAATGTCAATCGTTCCAAAGATAGACACTTTCAAAGTGCTAAAATGAGTGTCCCCCCCCTCTAACTTTTAAACTACAGGAGTGAAAAATCTAAAAAAAATATATATTATAGATCTTAATAAAAACTTTCAACCAAAATTGTTTTGAATGAGATACAGTAAGCAGTTTTGTAGATATAGCACTTTTTCAGCAACCGCAAATTATAACTTTGTTATTGATACAAATTCCATAAAACACTATGAAAAACAAAGTTATTTTTGGTGGCGAAAAAATGTTGGTATTTTGGCTATTTGTCGGTAATCGGTACGTTTATTTATTTATTTATGTTGTTACGACTAGCTACGGAACCCTATTGCGCGTGGCCCGACACGCACTTTTTTTCATGTTAGACCACGCATAACTTTTTACTGAGTTATCCGATTTTTATAATTCTTTAATTCAAAATTAGTAAATTAGTTAACAATTGTCGCATTGTCATCTAAAGTTAATTAAAAGGACCCAGTTTGCTATGTGCGTCGTTTAACAATACGACTATACAAATGTGGAACCCATATTAAAATCCGTTCAATAATAGTTTTTACGTAGTATTCATTCGCAGTCGAAGTTACTACTTAAAATTAAAATAGATTTAAGCTTCGGTAATTCAAATCATATTATTTTGATTAGTAAAGATTTAATACATTTTTTATTCAGATTATTTTTATTTACTCTGTAATTTTATTATAATGTTTGATAAAATATAACAGTTTCTGTTTGTAGCCTTCATAATGGTGTGATAAGCTATTGCCATAAATTATGTCTTGAATTGTTTAATATCCAATGGAACGATGGCTCAAAATAAAAGTTTTGATGAAGGTAAATCAACCAGTGATTACGCCAAAATAAATGATTTGTCTTTGAATTTGACTCTTTCATTTATTTTGGTTAAAAATGCCAATAACCATAGACAAATTATCAAAATTGTATAATATAGGTTTTGACAGCTTTCACCCGGCCCGGGGAAAATTTGTAATCTGACAGTCCAATTGGTGCAAAAGTATAACTGTCAATTTTCTTCATGTTGCATCTTGACATCTATTATCTTTGTCAATAACCGTCAGATGAACTACAACCTAGTTAGCTACAAAACGTCAAATGGATAAAACAGTAAACAGAGACAAAACATTAAAACGAAATCTTATTCCCATCTTCAGACTCCATTCGTATCTTGAAAGTAACCGTCTGAGCTAAACAAAAGAAATTGTGTGTGAGTGTGTTATCATTAGTCCCCCTTGCGGTGGGAGGAGGGAGGACTGGGAGGGGGGGTCTCCTTTCTTTCCGCAAATTCTATACAAAAGTTTGAGTAAGAGTAATACACGTCTTGTTGTGTTGAAGGGTGACTGTGATAACTTCAATTGCTGAGACTGTGTTGGTTGGTCCTGCGATGACGAAGATTTTGTGGTATAGAAAATAAATTGTACTAAATTAGTAATAAATAAATAAATAACTATTTCACAACTCACACTCAACGCTATCTAGTCCCAAACTAAGCAGAGCTTGTACTATGGGTACTAGAATAACTGATACTAATATCCATAAATATACTTTTCTTTTGTAAATACATCTATATTATACATAGAAACACCCAGACTAAGACAAACCCCCATGTTCATGCACACAAAGATTTGTTTTAAGTGGGAATCGAACCCACGACCTCGGCGTCGCAGGCAGGCACACTACTCACTTCGCCATTCGGTCGTCAAACATACAGCATACGATATGGTGAAGGGTCGTTTTATATAATAGGGGTACAATGGGTGGGAAGTTATGGGCAGAACCAAAGATGGGCCATATTTTGGGTGGGCGATCCACATTCGTAACTAGTGTTGGATATGTATGTGAAACCCGTCTTGGCTAGGTTGTCTTTGCAGCGACCAACTTGGGTCAACAAATCATTCATAAAATTAGTCCTCGAGTTTTTCTCCAGATCATTGTCACCCTACCCTCAAGTATGAAGCCAATTGTTCTTCAGATTGGTTTAAGTTACGTGTGATCTTAATTAATGAATACGAGTGAATGACTAAGCTGATTCTGTTAATTTATTTATTTGAAGGGAGATTTACTCACTGTAAGATGTGGCGGATTCAATTGAAATTAAATGTAATTTTAACGAAATTGTTGAGATATTGTTATTTGTTTTTACTTGTTTCTTGTGCGTTGATTTTTTATGTTGGTAAAGATTTTGTGATCGTGCTAAATTTGAATCGTTGCAGTTCCAAATAAGCATGCACTCGATCAGTAATCTTATTTAGTTTAGGAGTCCATTCGGCCAAATTGGACACTATCCGAGTAAAAATATCATTCCAGTTGTTAGCTTAATACCCATATTTCACCAGCTATATTTAGGTCCTACAAGGGATACCCTATCGTCAAAACATCAGCCGAGCTCAAATCCAAACTCCAATGACAACAATTTACACATAACATACCATTACGCCTATATTACTTAAAAGGGTTTGGTAGAGATATACAACATCTAAACACTTCACCTGTTATATTTAGGTCCTATGGAATAGGGTATAAACCTATCGCCATCCACCAGGCACAATACCAACGCCGTGCTGCTATTTGAGAAATTCCTTAAGGAAAAATCTTCAATTACACTTTTGATCGACCCGAGAACGAACCGGAGACTTCGCGGTGAAAAGTGCATACGCTACCAACGAGGCAATTTGACCAGGGAATCGACCCCGAACCATCTCACAATCATAACAAACAACAATACCATGTAAGAAGTCACATCAAGCTTGTTAAATATAGAAAATCCTAACCTTAATCCAATTCTATTTCCATCTCCTATCAAGAAAACTTACAATCCTACAAAATTAAATTGCTCTTTATATAAACGTACTTATAAATGTTATCATGGCTTTGCAAATTGGCAAGGTAATACAAGCTGAGCATAATATAAGCTTCATTGAACATTAATGCTTTCTCGTTAACATATGAATATTTCAAATGTACGCGATGAACCGATAATGTGAACGAATATTTGCTCAAAGTAGCGTCAGCATCGAAGCCATGGTGTTTAACCGACAAATATACATGGTAAATATCCTGTGATATCTAATATTTAGTAAGAAAATAACCATATTTAGTCTCAAAACATATAATGTAAAATTTACTATTGCATGCTCTAAAATCAATCATTGTCATTGTGATCATTTTCAATCGATTGATCATCGATCGATGCCAGCAGTCGATGGTATTCTATCAATTTGATTCGAAATTCATTTAGGAAGATCAACAGCTGATGGCATCAATCGGTGTTATATAACCCTTCGAATTTTGATAAAAGTAAATACTATTTTGTATTCATTATCAATTTCTGATAATTTTCAATCGATTGATTGTCGATCGAAGCCATCGGTCGATGGTGTTCAAGCCTCTAGATTCGGTATTCATTTAGAATTCGAATCTGGATAAAAACAAATACTATTTTGTATTTATTTTTATCAAAATTTGAAGGGTTATTTGGCTCCGATTAATGCCATCAGTTGATCTTCCTAAATGAATTCCGAATCTAATCTATAAAATACCATCGACCAGTGTGGTATCGATTGACGATCAATCGATTGAAAATGATCAGAAATTGATAATGATTTATTTTTAGAGCAAACACGGTTATTTTATTAACAAATATTAGATATCACGGGGTATTTACCTTGTATATTTGTTGTAGCGATTTATTTCGATATTTCAGAGATAAAAAACATTGTCGTGAACAAAGAGATTGCAACATTTCTGAAATATCGAAACAACTCGCTACAACAATATACATGATAAATATCTCGTAATATCTTATATTTAGTAAATTGTCTGTTTAAATTTTTATAAGTGTTTACGATTTTGAAAACACGCAGCTTTTTTTTACTGCTTTCTTTTAAAAATGGAACATACCTTGTTTTTATCATTCATTTCGTCATTTCTCTGCTGTCTGTACACCTCGTAGACTGCATGTCTCCATCGGATAAGCGGTAAGCGCACACATTACAGACTCAGATCTGAAGTATACTGAATCGAGCTGTTTTTATGAAGAAAAAATCACCCTCGAGAATTTACTAAAAAAAATCGGCTATAGAGTTGATTCCTGACCGCGAGTATACGCTTGTAATGTATTTATGATTTATTTATTAATTAAACACCAACAGTAAACATATGCTAGCAAGAGGCGACCGTAGCTGGTTGGTAAAGCGACTGCCCGGTGTGCAGAAGGTGGCAGGTTCAAATCCTGCCGGTCCCATATCTTTTTCAACTGTTTCTTAGTATATTTATACACTTTGAACCAAAACATTTACAGACAAAATAGGATTCTAATATGCGTACATAAGACAGGCGTACACTACATTTGTTAGGAATACAATTAAACAGATTCGAAATTTACACCAGTGTGTTCGCCGACCCTATTGCGAAATAATTCGAATTTTCAAATTTGATTAAAAAAAAGTTAGTTTTTAATTTTGAGCACATGGGGTATTACATTGTAGTCCAAAAATTTGGTTTTTTGTTTTATAAAACTACGCCCGCACTAGGAATAACTCCTGTATCGCGGGGATGTTCACAAACATACATTTCACACACACAAAGCACACCCAGAGTCAGAACAAATCTTTGCGGATCACTCAAAGATTTGTCCCGAATGGGGATCGAACCCACAATGCCAGCGCAGTTAAAAGCGGCGAGGCGACCACTTTAACCACTACGCCAATCTTGCACTCAAATGAAATCAGATGCAGCGAGGAAATAACTTTCTGCTGCCAGTTGCCACTTCCAAAGGAAAATATTCCTAGACCACGGCTCCGTCCATAATATGTTACGTCGATGATATAAAAAAAAATACTTAGTTTTTTGGAATATACACACCAATTTTCACCAAGATTGCGACAGTACATAGGTACCAACAAACAAAAATCTCGTATACAAGGTTATATTTACTTTACTTACACCGAGGAAGTAATTTGCTCAGAATCAGAATCCATTCCTCTAGTTTCTACTAGAAAATGTAATAAAAGAATCACATTCCCAGAGTCAAACAAGTTTTCCATACATTTTGAAAACATATTATGTTTTTAAAATGTATGAAAAACTTGTTTTTTTTTCGTATTTTTTCGTAAAACCTTGTGTAATGGATTTGGTAACTGATAGTATACTGTATAAACAGGTTTTTAGTAAGTAAAAATAGGGTTGTAGATAACACTTTTGCTTGACCTAAGGAACAAACCCGATACATGACAATCCGCAGTCGCACACGATAACCACTACACCATCTAGGCAGTCCGCAACAATATTACTTCAATAATACGAACACCCAATAGTCCTGAACAGATGTAATGAAACAGACAGAGTTAAATCACACATCCTGCGGGATTTCTCCCATCGTCGGCTTCTTCGTACGTGACGACACGACTCCGATACGATACGGCACAACGTTTTTCGCTTTTTCTCGGACCTTTTCTATATAATAGACTTGCTAAAATTATACCTAACCTACCAAATTTATCTAAAATAAATTGCAAACAAGCTATATTTAAATATTTAAAATCATTAAAGTATGATGTTACTGAGTCCATTCTTGATACCTCAAAAATCATTTGTGTTTAGATCTTATTTTATTTTAATTTTTCTGTATTCTAAAAAAAATGAAAAATATAAAAAATATAATTGCATAAACGTTTCTTAATATCATTGTATTTGTTACTACTACTACTTATTTTTTTTTTGTAAGATAGAATAATATTATTATAACTGATGAACAGTTACCTTCTGAGATACAGTCTCAACTAGTTCAGAGGGTACTGAACAAAATAGTTATAACAACCTTAGTTTTAAGTAAATAAGTATGTGCATGTAAATTTCATGCACTCTGTATTTAATTTTAAGGTTACTTTGGTAAATAAAGAAATTTGAATTTGAAATACGATACAATATCGTTTAGATCGTTTTTACAATCAAAAATGGCTAACGTAGCAGTTTAATTTAGAGAACCAGATATTTTTCAGACTTCAAAGACTAGAATGTGTGAAGGCCTCTGTAGTCTAATCTATCAGTGGATACGACTGCCCACCGTTTCGTCTCAAAAGCTTGATTCCCAGAGAAGCAAAAGTAGATATGAATTAAGATTTTCTAACAGGAGATTCTCAGTATCAGGATGGAATCTCGCATTGTGCCTGTTTAACGTTGATAGATTCACTCATTCATTCCTCAATCATAAGGAATCTATGAGTAGAGCAGCAACACACCTCGTTTTCTGCTCAAAAACAATATGCCTGTGTTTCCCAAAAACGTTCTCCGCGCTTGGAAAAATCCTGTATCGCGGGGGTTCCAACAAAACATACATCTCAAACACACTCGAATCGAGTCAGAATAAATATTTCACAACCATAATTTTATATGGGATATTTTATATTGCATATCAATTATATAATCACCTATCAGTACATACTCATCATTTATATTCTTTTTTACATCAAATAACTTACTTCACTACAGATAAACTAAATGTTTAAAAAACTCAAACTGCAGATAATTCGAAATTACACATCAATATGACATTCCTTTTTTCCTCATAATGCAATACAGTTAAATTTATTTTTGTACAAAAATACTACATGCATAGCATAAATACTGACTGCACATCAAATTTACCATATTTCATAGCAAAATATCCCAGTCGCATATTAACCAGTAAGTACAACAAAATCTGTTCATCATATTTGTCTTAATTTTCAAGAAGCCATGCTCGGCAAATTTAATGATTATTATAACAAAAAAATCCTTTTACATTGCATTATTTCTAAAAGCAGAACAACTTAACTGAAAAACTTTAAAAAAGTTATGGCATAGGTCAATTATGGGTAAAGTAGTAGGTTAGGTTAGGTTCTAACTGCGACCCCACCAACAGGGTCTCGCGTTGTAGTCGCGGTGGGGCTCAGTAACCGTGGTGCAGCATTGCCACGGTGAAGCCAAGAGGACCCTAGAGGGGGGCTGCTCCTCGGGCTTTGGGTAGCGAAGCCCTTGTGGAGCAGCCCATGTTGCAGGGCTCTTATGGGGGGGCTCTGCAACAGGAGGGCCTGCGGTGTCGGCGTGAGTCGGCACCGAGGAGGTGGGCGGTGGGACGAACATCTGTCTCACCGCGAAAAAAAAAAAAAAAAAAAAAAAAAAAAAAAAAAAAAAAAAAAAAGGTTAGAACTGCGACCATAACATAGAATCGCTAGAATCAATCTGTGTGATCTCCGACCCCTTTTTAAATCCACCCACTAAATAAAATAATATTATACTACCTACCAATTTCTTTTAATCATAGATCGTAACAGACGACAGTACGTGGCGCCACCTGCAGAAGCTAAACATGTGCCTATTGGGCAAAAAAGGAAGCGTGGACGCCCCGCGAAAGCAAGACCCGCTTTAATAATTCAATAAATTACAATTTTGTATCTAATTTTATATTTTTTTTGCTGATCTCATTATGTGATAATTAATAAATAATAAGATGATTGTGACTAATAAAATGTTGTTTGATTTAGAAAAACTGCTGTAAATATTATAAAAATAGAAGCTATAATTAAAAGAAAAAGAGTTAACATGTATAATGTGCATTAAGATTATTAGCTGTGCATTGATAAAAAAGCTTTTGCTTTAGGAATAAAAAAACTAAAAAAACACGCTTTTAAAGCACATCAATCTAAAAAGTGAAAAATAATTCTTATTATAACCTGAAAATAATAATAAACGAAAAATACTAGTACTATTGTGAAAAAAAGCGTGGGTCGCTCGATAGACGAAAAATATGGCACAGAGCGCCCCACGCTTTTTTTCACAATAGTACTAGTATTTTTCGTTTATTATTATTTTCAGGTTATAATAAGAATTATTTTTCACTTTTTAGTTTGATGTGCTTTAAAAGCGTGTTTTTTTAGTTTTTTTAAACTATATTTATTTTTCACTTTTTAGTTTTAGTTTTTTTTTAATCCTGGCGATCCTAATCAGGATAATGAGATAAATTTATGAAATTATTATATTGTCGCTGATTCTTTACAAGTGTAGAAAGTTTGAATTAAATCTGTCCGTTTAAAGTGGGTCAAAATCGAGTCCAAAGGAGTCGGTTACATACAAACAAACAAACAAACAAACAAACAAACAAACAAACAAACATACAGGTGAAGCTAATATAAGCGTGTTAAAAATTGCTGTGCGCTGTGAAAATAAATTGTAGTGTGTTTAGTGATATTTTGAGTTGAATATTTTGTTGTGCAATCAGTAATTTTGATGGGAATTCGGTATTTAATTGCATAGAAAAAGGATATTTTATGATTTGCGTTTAAATACTACCCATTTTATATTATTTTACTATTCAGGTTGGTTTTTTTCAAATCGTTTGATATAAACAAAGTCAATCCTCGCGTCATTTTACACCATTAAGTTAAATTTATAATCGCGTATATCGCGAGGGTTTCCACAAACATATATCTCCCATATACAAACACAGCCAAACCGAGTCAGAACTAATCTTGACGGATCACACAAAGATTTGTTCTGTTTGGAAATCGAACCCACAACACAACCATTATGTTAAGTTATATACTTGCGACTGGTAATTATTTTGAAGATGAAATCGTTTGATATAAACAACTCCAATCCTCGCGTCATTTCATACCATTAAGTTTAATTTCTCATGGCGTATGTCTCGCTGAATTTTTATCAGAAGAAGACTTTATTAGATTTTATTCAGTCTACGGAATCACCGTCTGCGGTCTGGGAGTGTATTGATTTAAGGATTGCAATGTAATGTGGAAGGATTAATAGTTGGAGAATACTGAACGCCAATACGAATATTTGAATAAGGGAGAAATAGAAATTAAGTGGTTGAGGTGAACATGTGCGGTAACTAAGCGGCCTTGGCGCAATGGATAAGGAATCCGTTTTTCGATTGAGAGGTCGTGGATTCGGGTCCTGGCCATTACACCACGGACGTGTGAACTTTCTCTGTAGTCAAGCTTACTAAGCTAAGCTGGAGGAGTTTAATTAAGAATACTAGCAATTTGTATTTGCAAAAAACTAGTTAGCTTAAAAAAAAAACTTCAAGTAAGTATACATAACGTCACCTACTCCCTATTTCCCAGAGTGGTTGGGGAGATAGTGGATAGGTTATACTCACAGTTCACCTTGAGAGGGACTGTGAGTTAACAGTGACATCACTAAAACGGACTTGCGATTCCAGTGAAAGTGGTGGGCCATTTTGCTGTTATCACAGCATATTACTTACATTATGCTATTATCACGTACCAAGAAATGAGCCTACTACCATTTTCGCCTTTAACAAAACTTATCTATCTAAAAAGCCCTGTTGCTAGACCTGGAAAGTAAACATGAGTCCTGACGGAGAACAGTCGCACGCTAACAGTTAGGTACTTTTAAGCTTGCAATTAGAAGCAACCGTCAGCGTCAACGCCCGGCGTATGTAAACATAATTATGTAAACATATGTTTCATACAGTGCGCGCACAATTGTTACCTTAGTGTGCTCGGCGGCATCTTTTTCCTTTTAAAATATGTTACCATACGCCGCGGCGCCGGGCGTTGACGTAACTCTTACTTCCAACTGGAAGCTTAAGTTGCTAAAACGCGCGATTCCTATGCCGCTCGCTAAATCCTCGATCACCTGCTATGCAAAGGTCCCTATTCTATTGAGACAGTATAGCATCTTAAAATCTAAAAAAACAATCTACCTCTACCCTCAATTAAATAAAACCATACGCCGTCATTGCGAGCTTAAACAATCATAATGTCTCAACACCCCCAGTGTTTCCACATGTCCTCACGATTTCCATTACACACCGAATTACCCTTTTATCAATAGCTTTAAGTCAAGGTATCAAGGTGCAGTTTTGAATGGCATACGTGTGGATTGAAACGTGTATGCCAACCTCATTTGAACGAAATTACCGTCGACAATTGTGGTTTGGGATGCAGACTTATTCTGAGAGTTCTGTTTATGTTTTTTTAAGCTTTTATTTGTCTTGCCAAGTTAAAATGTGTCTAAGAGCTCTTTGTAGCGAGTTAGAGGAGGTATTTGCCTGGAGACAAATTAAGATATTATTATATGCGTATAACTTACATCTATATACATACTTATTAATATTATAATGTAGAATCTTGAGCGTAGTGAGGAAATCAAAAGCACGAGATGTAAATATCTTTGATCTCGTGTTGCACACACAACTTTTCACCCCAGTAACTCGAAAAAGTACATTGTAAAAGTTCAGATTTTTTTAGGATTAGATGAAAGTTAATGTCACATGAAAAAAAAGGCGATCAGTGAGCAAAACTCAACTTTACTTCGGGCGTGACTGAACACTGAAATGACTCAAGCAAAATTGAGTTTCGCTCACTGTTTTCGAGGTGCTGCGGCGAAAAATAGATTTTCTGGAATACAGCTAAAGTTTTAAACATAAGGTTGCAGAGGTTAGCCGATCAAGTCTTGTAGCACGCCCGTTCCAATCCAATGCATTGTCTCCTTAAACACTACAGATTACGACATTACAGCATTTCCTAGTGGTAGCGCTTTTGTGGAGGGACCTTTAACCCGTTGCGCTGTCAGAACTGTTTAATAAGGTGACATGAGACATTAGCTCTTTTTTGGGTCCACTAAAACACGACCGTGCGCCTACACTCGCCTTTAGGATGGGCTATGAGAACTGTGTTATACAGCAGTGACCAGTCCAGCATGGGACTTTAACCCTGAAATTACTAGCCCGGCAGTTTTTATATCTAATTTCTAGTTTCCCTCATTCTCACACTTTCCATTGGTGTAACTGCGCGCGTGGTTCGTCGATAAAAAGTTGCCAATGTCCGTAATCTATATGTGCAAAACTTTGACAAAGAACCGTCAAGAAATCATAAACGACATCATCGAGTGGACGAAACTGCATTATTTTGTAGATTGAAGATGTTTCAAGGATGTTCTCACCCTTGCCAATTACCATAAGATCAACAACACGTTTGTCCCCTACACATGTATACATACCTATATTCTAAGAAACAGTTGGAATATTTATGGGACCGGCTGGATTTGAACCCACAGGGCAGCTGCTTTAACCAACCAGCTACGGTCGCCCCTTGCCAGGACCCTAAATTTTTCAACTGTATGTTACGTCATATTGTGACGTCACGTTCATCCATTTGTACCAATCTTAAGTAGGATACAAACTACGTAGGATACTAAATACCTACCTACTTTGTAAGCCGCAGTTAACGGTAAAATGAATAATGCTACCTAACTATAGTTGACGTTTCTTTTGTATATTTCCATAGACTTGTGCTTTGACATTGAATGGCTCTACTATGATTCGGGTATAGTAAAATTTTTAATTCCTCAGAAAGCTCTCGATACCGGTTATCATTTATTCAGCAAAATCTGTTTGAAAAGAAAAAAAGAAAATTAAAGCATCCGCAGCAGCCAATATTATTATTATAAAAACTAAAACAAATATAAGTCAGAAATCTTTTCAGTCTATAATTTTTATACAGTCGGGTTTATGTTTGTTATTTGATAATTTATTAGAATAATTATTTTATTTTATCCGTTTTAATTATTTTTAAAATTTGTGTTTAATTAGTAGGTACCTAATATACAAATGATACGACACATTATTATATTTGAAATATTACTTTATGATCTTTATGTTTAAAAATGTTTATTTTCTAACCTTGGTAATATGGGTATCAAACCCATATTACCATGGTTAGAAAATAAACAATATTTTCATTTGCGGGTGCAATTTTAAAAACGTATATAGGCTATATCACTATTTTGAAGATTCAAAGACACCTCATTTGTTAAAATCCGTCCAGCCGTTCGGGCTGTGCCAAAGAAATGAACATTCATACTCACATGAAAAACACAAGCCTCATTCTGACGCAGTCGGGTAAAAAAACCGAGAAACTGTAAACAAATGTAATCACTAACGTGTTTGCTAGCGAGTTTACTAGAGAATCATGGTCGAAGTACAGAGCTCGTCACAATTATTGCGGTCGAATTAAAATGGCGAGGGAGACATAAAATTACAGAGATGTTGTATTTTATTTGCATTGTACAGACGTGTGTTTTTGACTACAAAGCCCCGATTTCACCTACGTGTTAATCGAAAGGTTAAAGCTAAGCTACAGTTTACGATCTCCCTGTCTCGTTTATACATTGAATGAGAGGAAAAGACAGAAGTGATAATAATAAAAAAAAATATCACACAACATACACACAACGCCATCTAGTCCCAAACTAAGCAGAGCTTGTACTGTGGTTACTAGAATAACTGAAACAAATACATATAATATGTCTCTTTAAATATCACACAACTTACACAACGCCATCTAGCCCCAAACTAAGCAAAGCTTGTACTATGGGTACTAGAATAACTGATACTAATACATATTATTATATACTTTTCTCTTGTAAATACATACTAATTATACATAGAAACACCCAGACAACCATCCATGTTCATGCACACAAAGATTTGTCTTGGGAATCGAAACCGTGACTTCAGCGTCGCAGGCAGGTACACTACCCACTCCACCATCCAGCGTTTAAATGCAAATACGGGTTTAATAAAAGCAGATTAAGAAGATTGGTGAAACCGACTCTTATAGTTAGTATCTAATTACAAAAATGAGAGAAAATTATGGTTTTGTACTAATAAAGCTGACAATTTTAAAGCAGCGTTAAGAAGGAACAATTGGTTGGCTGTTTCCCATACAAAAGTAATATGCGTTTATATTATTAAGTTTATATCTATTGTTATAGATAAATCATATCTCAAACATTAAAATGTATGTGTTTTAGTAGCTATTTTGTCAAAATCGTTTAGCATTAATTAAGTTACATACAAACTGAAAAATTTTAATATTAATTTAGAGAAATTGCCGCTACTAAAATGGCGTCTACAAAAATGGAT
The DNA here is from genome assembly GCA_905147285.1 of Hypena proboscidalis. Classification (NCBI taxonomy): domain Eukaryota; kingdom Metazoa; phylum Arthropoda; class Insecta; order Lepidoptera; family Erebidae; genus Hypena; species Hypena proboscidalis. The sequence goes on from LR990143.1 coordinate 6,585,947, forward strand.
AAAAACTTAATCATATTAAAGTTATACCCATATTACGTTGGTATAGAAACACTGGGCTCGAGGTTGCATTCGTGTTGAGATGGAAAGGAGCTCTTGTATGTACCTATTACTCTATTCTAGCCACCACGTGTATTTTCCTAGTAATTTACATTTAGGAATGATAAGAAAACCATTATAAAATAATATTTATTGATATTTTTACAATTATTTATTAATTAAAATATTACTGTTTAAACCTTATTAAAGAAATAACTAAAAATAAATAAAATAAAAATAGCCTTTATTACTCTGACTTAACAATAATATTTTTGATTACATAAAATTTTGTTTCTTCATTAAGATATCGGTAAACCAGGTTGTCCCTTGACATAGGCCTCCTCCAGATTCTTCCATTCTTCCCTGTCTCGTCCTATCCTTATCCAACCCTTGGGTAGATCATCCTCCCAACGTGTCACCTGCCGTCCTTTTCGACGTTTGCCGTTTCGTGGGAACCACTCTGTTATGGCACTTGTCCATCCAAAAAAAAAAAAAAAGAAATAACTAACAATGTACAAATATGTTAAGGAAAATGTAAAATATTCGGGTGTCAAAAAATACCTCTGCATCTATGACAACCGCGGGTAACGTGCCTAGAAGGCTGGCGGAATTGCCATGTTGGATGGCAATGCTGATCCTTTGACCAAGGTAGAAACCAGCCTTCTGGTCACGTGAAGAGTCAACTAAACGTGTGCCTAATTCTGCAAATAGTGAACGAGGACCCCACGGGCCCAGCGTCTCGATCCCAAACATCTCAAATACATAATTCTCAAGGAGATTATTGTATTTGCGCCGCTTGCCGTAACTATTATTAATTACAGAAATGTTCAGCCCTCACATTATTATTGTTATATAATAATATTATATGTATTATAATAAAATAGCATATTAACTTATTTTAGTATTATACCTATTATTTAGCGCTATTTTAAGCGCTAAATCCTTCTTCATTTCTGTCTAAACTACCTTTCTGTAAATCTTTTACACTAATGTCCATCCAAAGGTTGCCTGGAAGAAATCGCGTTAAGCGATAAGGCCGCCCTTTGTGCATAATATTGTTATTGTAACTTTCGTACTAAATGTATTTCCTATGTTGTATGCACAAATAAAGTTTTTATCTATCTATCTATCTATCTATTATGTGCAGGCAAACCCGCGAACAAAACCAAGTATAAACAAATGCAGTCTAACTACCAGCTATGGGTCACCCTGGCCTCATCTGAACATACACGCAATATACACGAATTACCTTTTTTTGTCCACAATAATCTTCAAAAGATAAGTCCCCATTTGAGTTATTCACACCTATCTTACGATCTCAATGCTACATCAAAATCGCATCATGTCATGTGAATCTGAAAACAATGAATATTGTGAACTTCATTATAATACACTTAAGCCAAAATATAATTGTATCTACCTATACATTGCCAGTATATGCTGATCTCGCATTGCATCGGAAGGCTATATAATGGCCAGACCATCTTATAATAAAACTGTATAGGTTGATCGGTAGCCGTGTGTATGATATGACCATTATACAAATAACCAGCTTCCGTCTGAAGCTTCACACGTGTGTCATGTTTTTAATAATTAGAGATTTAGTACTTTCTCAATTTTTGAGTGCATGGTTGTGAATAAAGCGGTCACCTCGTCGCTTTCAACTGCGCTGATGTTGTGGGTTCGATCCCCCACACAGGACAAATTGGTGTGAAATGTATGTATGTGACCACCTCCGCGATACAGAAAGGGATTTAGCGATTTTTAATAGATGATTCCTCCTTTGATCTCGTTAAGAACAATTTTAGCACTATAATGTGCCATAAAAAACGACAATAAGTAAAATACATACAATAATGTTGTATTTCAATAAAGGTAATTAAATTTTATTGAATACTAGCGACCCGCCCCGGCTTCGCACGGGTACAATGCTGATACTAAATACACTACAGAAAAACTGTGAACGCGAATATAAAAACACAGCGGCCCGCTCCGGATTCGCACGGGTTTATAATATATAGCCTATGTCACTCACTGAAAAAATGATTAAAATCGATCCAGTAGTTTGATTTATTCATTACTGCCCGTGGCCCGCACGCGTTAAATTTGGAGTAAAACAATTCCCCCTTTCTATGCATGTATTATACATAAAAACCTTCCTCTTGAATCACTCTATCTATTGGAAAAAACCGCATCAAAATCCGTTGCGAAGTTTTAAAGATTTAAGCGCACATAGGGACAGAAAATCAAATCAAATCAAATCAAATCAAATTCATTTATTGTTTACCACAGGTGAAAATAAAGATGTTACACAATTCAGTTAGTACTGCTGCAGTATACCCATTAGGCGTACAATATTTATTTTTTGTTAAAACTAATTAAATGTAAACATAATCATTATACCAAAATTATTACATGTCAATTATTATTAAGAGTGATAAATGTCAACTTAAATACTAATTACAATTTATAATATAAAATAATCGTTATTTTTTATTTTTCAAATGCAGACATACTAATACTAATATTAAATTTATTGAAATGTCAAAATTTTATCAAAATCATTAAACAATGTCAAATTATTAAATTACAATTTGTCACTTAAATATTCATTGACACTATAATAAGCCTTTTCCAACAGTAACTTTTTAAGTGCAAGCCGAAACCTATGGTAACTTTCTAGTTCCAACATATCCTTTGGAAGGTGGTTATAAATACGTGGCCCTATACAGAATACACTGTTATTGAACATTGAAGTTTTATGCAATGGGCAACATATTTTATGTTTATGTCGTTTACTAGTATACTGTTCAAACATGCTTATGTTGTTTCTCACAAAACTTATAACCTCATAGATATAAATTGATGGCATTGTTAGTAGACTCAATCGTTTAAAATGGGGTCTACAGGAATCAGTTGGCTGTATCTTACATATAGCTCTAACACATTTTTTTTGGGCTATAAATACCCTTTCGTTTTCTGTGGAATACCCCCAAAACATAATCCCGTATCTAATTATGGATCCTATGTAACCATGATAGGCGGTAAGCACAGTAGTCTCACTTACTTTTTTCGAAAGCATGTACATTGCGTATGACTGCTGATTCAATTTCAAACATAGATTATCTACATGGTTTTTCCAGTTTAGGGCACTATCTATAGTCAACCCTAAAAACTTGGTACTATCTACTTTGATAATTTTGGCATCCTTGTAGTCAATTTCAAGGTTATTTATCAAGGGAATTCTATTTTTAAATGTCATTGTGTATGTTTTATCTAAATTGATTTTCAAATTATTGGATGTCAGCCATTTTATTATATTATCTAAAGTACTTTTTACTTCATTTTCAAGCGATACTTTATCTTGACCTTTGAAAATAACCGTGCTGTCATCAGCGAACAGTATCATTGGATGGTTGGTTACTTTTGGAAGATCATTAATATAGATATTAAATAATAGAGGACCCAAGACGCTCCCTTGTGGTATTCCTCTTTTGACATCCATGTATTCTGATAGGTAATGTATTTGTTCCCTGCTTTTAGTACACATTCGTGTTATTTGAGTACATTGTTTCCTGTTTGTAAGATACGACTTTATGAGTTCTGACACATTTCCTCTTACACCGTATGATTCTAATTTATTAAGCAATATTGTGTGATCCACAAAGTCGAATGCTTTTGTTAGATCCATGTACAATGCGCATAAAGGAATCTTCTTATCAACACAATCTATGATTATCTGCAGGAAGTTATAAATCGCTAAGTTAATAGATTTATTCTTTCTAAACCCTATCTGTTCTGCTGCTAGTACATTTTGATGTTCAAAAAATATATTCATCCGATGGTGTATAGCCTTTTCAAAGATTTTTGACAAATTTGGAATTAGAGCTATGGGTCTATAGCAACACATAGAGTGCCTGTCATCTTTTTTAAATATCGGCTGTATGATTGTTAGCTTTAGTGGATCTGGGAAAACTCCATGTAATAGACATAAATTTAGTATGTGGGATAAAACATAGGATATCTTTGGAGCAACTTGTTTGAGAACAAATGTCAAAAAGGCGACTTTGTTTTATACTATGTAGTGATTACGAAAATTTACGCTGTAAATTTACAGAGTGCCATCTAGTGGCTAATAGCTGAACTAAGTAAAGGCAAGGACGCGCGTAGCTAGACACACTTTCAAGTTCTAATTAGTTCTTAACTAAAACAATAGATGGCAATAAAGTTTTTATTCGAATGAATGATTTATTTTATCATTGTTTTATATTTTTTTACTACGTTGATTTTAACTTTAAAAGAAGTAAGGTATTATTGAGTTTGACGGAACAACATGTGATCTGATCGCGATTTCTCAAAGTTGTGAAACAAAATATTATTTTCAACGATAAAAATAATAATTTATGTGAAAAGATTAGGTATATATATAATTGGTCAGGGTCGACAGTCGAAGTTAGAATAAGTTTTAAGGCTAAACATAGTTATTTTCTTAACAAATGTAAGATAGGTATTACTGGTTATTCACCATGAAATATCTAAATAACTCGCTACAACAAACATAATAAAATAATATGGTAAATATTCCGTAAAATCCACAAAAAAATGTTAACTGGTTCCATTGTTATAACCTTTGGGTTAAACCGTTATCGATTCTAAAACAACTGTGCAGTAATAATCTCTAACGGTGATAGTGATAAGCGTGTCAACACCGAAAAAATCTTATACCATACTAAATTATTTTCAGTTTTCGGATTCCGTATCCAATAAGAGAAAACCATAGAAATCTTAATAACTAGTCAATAGAAATGCTATCGACTATCTTTTAACACTGGGACGCATGTCGCCGTTTTTCAAATACCACTTACACATACATTTTGTATTCCTGCAAACAAAATTATTCTTTTTGCGATGACCTTAAGACGACAATTCCTCAACTCGCACTTGTGTTCGACTAGACACATGCGCGGCGACAAGGTCACGCATCTTTGACATTTCTATTGCATTGTTATTAAGATTTCTATGGAGAAAACCTTCATTAATTTGTCTGTAGGTGCATAAAAAGATTAGCATAACATCACATTACGCTTATGTTTTCCAGAAGGAGAGGCAGTATTGTAATGATAATTATAATCTCACAGTTTTTACCACATATGATAAGGTCATGTCGTCTAAGTGAAAATACGTCATACCTACTTTACAAATTGTCTGGATCTAAGATCTGGTTTTTTTTTAATTTTAGCTCTACGTTTATTTTGCCTTATTTACCCACTATAATATGTTTCAGTTTTAATGAGTTAACTGACAAATACTTTTTATAAAACAGGCCAATTGAGTATTAGATCACGAGCAATATAGGGTTCCGTTTTTACTCGAAAGAGAGTTTTAGAGAACTGAATAGTTTTGGCTAAACGGTATGAAACTGGCATACTCTTTCTTTAGTTACTTCATTCTACATTCTGGCACATTACAAGTTCCTCAACAACGGACTACAGTCCATAGTAAAAACTCATATTCACATCTACCTATAATAAACTACCTAATTGTATTAAAAATCCTAATATTATGTTATTTAAAAGAAAATTATTCAACCAATGAATTAATAATTTGTTATTACTCTCTAAACGAATATTTGGCAGATAACAATATAAAAGTTGATAGTCAGTAAGTAATGATTTTAATTTTAAGTATGTCTGTTAATTTAATTAATTTCAGTAATAAGTCAGTATTTGTACGCCAGCAATGGTAAAATGTATGAATGAAACAGAAGCATTATTGCTAACACCTTATTGTACTTCATCTATCATTTACATTCTTCAGAATAATCTCAAATTAGAAAATTTCCAAGTTTTTAATATTTTTAAAATCATCTATTTTCGTTGGCCCCAGAGGGCGCTTCAACACGTCAAAACTAAATTATACTAATTACAATGATTTGAATAACCGGGGCTTATTTAATACAACTGTTTAGAATCAGATTTATTATTATTATTTATACAGCATTTTATTTCCATTTTGTTGTTTCAATTTGTTTGTTCCTTGTATGGTTTCTGTTGGGTAAAATCCTCTTCCATCTCTCCATATATTTTAATTTTTTTTAGATTCAGATTAAGATCAATCAAATCCAATTTTTCATATTTATTTATCCCGTTACTACGGAACCCTAACAAGTATTTCTGATAACAGTAGAAACGATAAACTAAATGATTATTATAACAGAGCTTTATTTTCGTGCTATCAATCATTTTGTTCGATAAAAAGGCTTTTATGGTAATGGACTACCTAAAACCTGTGTTATCAGGTTCTAGAGAGTTATGAATAGCAGCCTCTTATTGTGTATACAGCCTTTGTGTGTCCTATACATTCATGTGGTTGATTTTTCTGTGATAAAAGCTTGGAAAATTGTTTTTCTTTTTGTTTGTTTGTTTGTCAATGTAAGTATCTACATACATATTTTTACGAAGGCTACACTAAGCTGATATTATGTTGGTATAGAAGCATCGGAATTATCAGCGCTGCGGTGCTTTTAGTGGCTGCAGTATTGTGCTGAGATGCGTACCATTTCTGGCACTATGAATAATATTATATTAAATCCAAAAAGGCATAGCAAAGCTTAAATTTGCTTGAAAATATTACAAATGAATGAATTTTATTTTAGACGCCTAGTAAATGGTTTTTCTTCTGATGCCAGAATGAATGATTCTTTGATTCTTTTAAATGTTTTTTTTTATTTTATTATTATCTCCCTAAAGTCGTATGCCAGTTTTGAATTCGTGCTTTTCCGTAAATTTTCTTTGATTTAACATTAAAAACTTTATTTTTATAATACATATTATCCAATTTTCACTAACTTTTTGCCAGCCCTTATACTTTCAGGCACTTTTAACACAACTAATCAATATTTTTAATACAAGTACAAGTAGTCTCAGACTACAGCATAAAGGCAGATGGAGTGTACGAAAGACGAAAAGTGAAACCACGAAAACAAATACAAAATCCATGACAGAAGCAAACCGGGCACGCTCATCGCGCGATCCAGCACAACGGCTCACAAAGAAACATGCACCAACGTTATGCCGGATCGCTCGATAACTATGATAGCTTCAAATCAAATCAAATTAAATCATTTATTTCCATGGTCTCCAAGGGGCGCTTGAACACGTCAAAGCAAACGCAACACAAAATACAAAAAAAAAAAAAAAAAAAACCTATCTAATTAAATTATAATACTTCTTGCATAAAAAATATTTTGCAACGGAGCTTAGATTGACTTTGATTCAACTTAGAAATTGGCATTAAAAGCAATCCAAGTACCAGCAGAGATGGGTATTGCATCATGAGAAGAGCTGGTGAGAAACTCATGTGCACCATCTTTTCTGATAATTCATACAATATTAAATTTGTTAGTTTTTTGACAATAATTTTATGTGTAAGTTATAGCAACCAAAACAACATTATGGCTAAAGATGGTTATGGAGAGAAAAATAACCAAAAATATTGCAATGGAATTAATATATTTTATATTATAAGGTTGCAATACCTTACACTTCAAACACAAAAGTAAAACTTCACTTTTCGTATTCGGTTCACTCCATCTGCCTTCATTCTGTAATCTGAGCAAGTAGTTTACAATATTTCAATATTCCAGTAGCAGGCCGTTAAGTATTAAGTACTTATTCTTGACGTCATACAATGATCACAAGTGGTCGATATGGACACTTCAGTTTGTAATGTGACAGAGGCAAAAACGACTGCCAACTGGTCGTTGGATTACTGGGAAAATGTAAGTGTATTTTATGTACTACCAGCCTATTATTATACATTATACTCGATTTTGTATTTATTAATGTCATGTAAGCTATCTTTTTTTAGGGTTCCGTAGTACCTACAAGGAACCCTTATAGTTTCGCCATGTCCGTCTGTCCGTCCGTCTGTCCGAGGCATAGCGACGAAACCGTTTGTGCTAGAAAATTTTGCATAAACATGTATGTTAACTATACAAAGAAAGTCGTAGAATAAAATTTGGAAAAATATTTTTTTTTCGGGTAGCTCCCCTACATGTAAAGTAGGGATGTTTTTTTTTTTGTCGCCTACCCCATAGTGTGGGGTATTGTTAGATAGGACTTTTAAAAACGTTCAGGGGTTGCTAAAACAGTTTTTTGATTTAGAGATCGGTTTGCGAGATAATTAACTTTAAAGAGCAAATTTTTGTTCGAGTAGAGCGTCCCCCCCCCTCTAAAAGCTAAACTACTGGATCCCAAAATCTGAAAAAAATTGTGTCGGTAGGTACATGTAATGAAGTTTAAAGGAAAACTATAGCGGATAAGTTCACTTCAATTAGTTCTAGAGTAATTGGGGTCCAAAGTGTAAAATGCAGTTACTTAGAATAATTCGTGCAAATTACAAAAACCTTTGAAAGTAATGACTTGTATGAAGATGTTACTTGTTTAATACAGATAGTAAATCCCTTTTAAGTCGAAATATGTTGTTACGACTAGCTACGGAACCCTACTGCGCGTGGCCCGACACGCACTTGGCCGGTTTTTTTAAAGTACTCCTGCTAAGAACAAACGTGTAGTCCACCAGATGGTAAGTGGAGTACAGTCCATGGACATCAACAATCCACAAAAGTAGATTATTGTAGATGTGTCGCTGCAGCTGAGGACTACGGTGTTATGTCTCAACTGCCAGTAATTTCAGGGTCTGATCTCACCACCAAACCGGCACATAGTAACATTTGGTGTCAGGTGAGACGGTGATGCCTTCGAGCTTGTTCACAAGAGCTCCGCTACCAGTGTAATATTGTTTCAATAAAAAAAGAAATTAGGGGGAGGGGTTTGAGACAGAAAACTTCACCATTCATCATTAACCTGACACCAAATACAATACATAGTAGCAGGCACTTTCTCAAAGAGATGGATTGGATTTGGTGGCGAGTATAGTACTGTAAATTACTGACATACTTTAGGCGTAATATTATAATAAGAGTCTGAATATGGAACTATCGATCTGGCTGTTATACATACCAGTTTGCTACACAGTGGACTATATAAAAAAGGTTATATGTATTATGAAAACTTTTAAAAACCCCGCTATCCATCAAATATTGCCACCAAAAGCAGCAAGTAATTACAATTTTATTTGTTCCAGTTGGATACTTCACAATACTATTTTCCTAACACACTATGGCACGTCAAACCAGCGAAAGAGATCGCCACCAAATCCTCTTTAATGGCCATCGTAGGCATCACAGGGATATTCCTAAACTCCATAATACTGATTATTATCATCAGAAATAAATGGCTCTGGTCAGCGAGCAATTATCTGATTGGAAACTTGGCGCTGACAGATCTCCTGACGTTAATATTCTGTCCCTGGTTCATGCTTGTACGCGATTTCTTTCAACAATATGTTTTGAAGAACTTTGGATGTCGGTTCGAAGGGTTCTTGCAAGGTAAGGATTCTTCTCTTTGTATTTTCGCACATTTTTTAATAAATTTCACACCTATTCTTCGATTCGTCATGCTACCAATTGATTACTGACTTTTTAAATCTTATAATATACTTATTTTATTTGCAGCATCATTCCTTATAGCAAGCGTAGCCGCTGTAATGCTAGTGTCTTACGATCGCTTAGCTGCAGCGGCTCTGAATGCCGATGCGAGGGTGTCTGTCAAAGTAGCTCCTAAGCTGATCATCGGTTCGTGGATATCAGCATCTTTACTGTCTCTGCCTTGGACGATAAAGAGAGAGTATGTGGTTAGTTAGCTTTGTATCGATAATATCAAAACATAACCTCAATAACAATAAGGATAAGGAACCTTTCACATACCACCAGTCATTTAAAGGTCCCATTGTGGTAGCATGAAAGCGAGCCTATAGCAACAATTGCAGACCTCGTGCTGCTATTAAACGTTTCCTGACAGCAAAATCTGAAATCCAACTTTTGTGCAACACGGAACCCAAACGGGGACTTAAATGTGTCAATAGATAGTATAGAAAGGCTCACCTCCCGTAGAATGAGACCTAAACAACTCGTGTGCGTAATATACACTTCTTGCTTGACACTTCTGAGAATACCAAGCGTCATATTATAATGTTAATGTTTTTATTAAAACTGACGTGAGTTTGTAACATTATTCAAATTATGAAATACGGGTGTTACTCACGTAATGTTGGTCTATTTAGTCGACCGCGGTTTCGCCAACAACCAAGAGACCAACATTACGTGAGTAACACCCGTATTTCATAATTTAAATAATGTTAATGTTATGTTATGGTAACACGTTATGTTATTGATACAGGAAAGGCAATGGTTGGACTATTTGGAAACTTTCTGCGTAGAAGACATTCGAGTGATGGGAATCTACTGGCACTTCTTACTTACTCTATTAGTGTGGATACCGCTTGGACTCATGAGTGTAACTGTAAGTAGTATGATACAAAATAACAAACGATTATGTGTGTATATAACTTATTTAAATAAATTCATTAAAATAGGTCCTGTATGACTTCGGCAGTCCACAGAATGATACAATACAGTTTCGATGGGTCCTACGTAGACTAGTGCAAAGACATAATTTTGAGGTCGAACCTGGGGCCTGTGAAATTGACCGTAAAGTGGTTTACTTTAGGGTAAATTCCACTGGCCTCAGGTTAACGCTGAACCTGGTTTTAGATCCTTTTGTCCCGTTCTAATGTTGAATGATTATTAAAATCTTTTATGTCAGCATTATCATGTTAACTTACAATTTTATTCGCTGACCAAAATATACGGCAGCAACTCGATAATTGTTGACTAATAAGACCAGCTGTTTTCCCATTTTTAGTACGGCACAATACTGTGGCGCCTGGAATGGAGTGCCCGTGAACTGTCTTCCAGAGGAGGAGGAAGATTAGTGGCAAGGGCCCGTGGTCGAGCCTTGAGGATCACTGCTTGTGTGCTCCTCGTAGCCGTGATCTGCCGAGTGCCGTACACCGCTCTCATTTATTGGAGGAACAATCTGGATAATTCTATTAATTCGGTAAGTTTTGTCAGCTGACCCATGGCTTCGGCTGCGATTACGTTTAGTTTTATACACCTCAACAACACATATTCAGGTAAAATTGGCCCTTAGTTATGATATTATTATTTACTTGTTATATTTTAAAGCAAATTATGGCTTTGCTATGCCTTTTTGTATTTTAAATAATATTAAAATTGAAAAATTTAGAATCCAGCAGGATTCGAACCTGCATCCCCTGGGATTCAAATTTTTCAAGCCTTTTTGTGCCAGCGCTACAGGTATATAATATATACCTTATCTAGACGAACCTTACTTGGTCTTAGTGCTACCTGTGTGATTGACAAGTGGTAAGTCATTTAGCCACATTATTATTTACCACGTTTTTATTTCTGTACAGGTCGAGGGTGGCTTCGAGATAATGTGGTTTGCAGCCAATTTCCTGATGTACCTGAATTGTGCCGTAAACCCTCTCATCTATGGATTCACGAACATAAGGTTCAGAAAAGCTATGGACAGAACGCCTGTAATAGCTTGCTTTAAATTTGGAAGCTGGTGCTGTGTTTGCTCTAGGGTAAATATTTCTTTCTTTTTTTAACCTGATATTGAAATGTGTGTTTAGATTATATGTAATAAAAACTATGTGTGTGGCGTGGCGTTTCATTGTTTAAAATTGATAGAACGCCATGTCATTGTGTTATGCCGAGGGGTTGGAATTTGGTTGCAAGTGTGGTTCACGTGTATACTGATGGCAAATGGCAAATGCATCCACAATTCTCATTAGGCTGTAGATTTTTTTTTTTTATACTACTCCCACAGCGAACGAACGTGTAGTCCACCTGATGATAAGTGGAGTACAGCCCATGGACATCAACAATCCACAAAAGCAGATTATAGATGCGTCGCTGCAGCTGAGGACTACGGTGTTATGCCTCATGTGCCAGTAATTTCAGGGCCTGATCTCACCACCAAACCGGAACACAGTATGTACAGTAGTACAGTAATGGAAGCAAGTATTGTTTGGCGGCAGGTTAAAGGTGAGGTACGTCGCGGCATTCGATGATTACGATTCTATCCCTCATGTGCCCGTAATTTCAGAGCCTAATCTCATCAACAAAGGGAAACAAAGTAAAGCAACACTAAATATTTGGCAGCTATTAACTATATGTAAGCTGCTTGACTTATACGACTACCATTTTTTTTGCAGTTCAAACGAAAACCACCGCCGACATTTGACAAAAACACAGAAAGGATCTTCGTGATAGAAAATTCTCCAAGACCAGACAACAAGCTGTCTCGAGCTATAAAGAATATCCTGCATATTAATAAAGATTCCATGGAAGTTAGCCTCAAAGTTGATGAGGTCACAACCAAACCAACAAAAGTTACGCCTGTGAGAACTGAATATGCTTGATACCATCAATATGGAAGCGAGAATCTTTTACTTGATATACCTAAACAATTTTACATACCCAAATATCTGAACTGAGCAGACTAGATACTTATAAATAAATAGCTAAAGAAATTAGTTAAACATAAATATAATTTTCCAAAAAAAACGACTTCAATTACGAAAAATGCACTAAAAAGTTAGATATACTTAACAACGTCTCACTATATCTGTATATAACCTGAAAAAATATGGTAAACGGCCTTAAGGTGCCTATATTTTAAGAATTGTCCCCGTAATCCTAACCATAGAGGAGTTGTACCTTCCAGCATCAGCTCAGCAGCATGAAATGCCAACTGCTAAAGCCAAATATCTAAGGAGCTTTGGGTAATATACAAAAAACAAAATAGAAGCTTTTAAAATTTGAGGGTTGCCCTCGATCAACAGATCGTGACCTGATGATAATTGAACCAAATAGCAAGTATACTCTTTCGAACAAAAAAAGAATTTCTCAAATCGGTCCAGGGATCTTCGAGTAATCGAAGAACAAACATGAAAAAAAAAATACAATCGAATTGAGAACCTCCTCCTTTTTTTGAAGACTTATAAATGAGATAATAATTAAATTTATTACGCTAAACTTGCGATCGAACTTAAGAAAGGTTTCTTAAAAAATAATAAAAACACAAAATGGATAATGAAGCAACATAAATTATATTAAGTACTAATGTTATTTTAGTTATAAATTATGTATATTTTATATTGTTATATACCTTGATATAAAGTTACTTACCTACCTATAGTTTTTTTTATCTACACCAAAAATATTGAGAATAAGAAAATTTCCTTGTTAACTTTGTGACATTTATGTCTATTACATAACATTATAAAGTTTAATGTAATTACATTAAACTTGACAAATTTTATAATGTTGTTTGGTTAATTAATCAAAGTTATTTATTTTGATTAAATAATCAAAATACATAATTTCAAGACAATATTATAATAATATGATACTATTAAAAAAAAACTTATATTGCGGGTGAATCTGCCACCGAACTGGTGGATATCGCAATTGAGAAAAAGCCTCTTGGCTTTTAGTGAATATAATTATTTTTTATGACTGTTGTGGTTAGCGCATACGTAATTCATCGCGAGGTCTCGAGTTCGATTCCCGGGACCGGCGTTATTTGTGAACTTGCCGCCAGAAAATTCACAATAGCAGCATGGTGTTGGCATTGTGCTCGGTGGATAGTAATAGGCTCACCCCTTATCCCATGGAACCTCTGCCACACTCTTCTGGGTAATATAGGCGTTATGATATGTATGTTTGTATGTAATTAAATTTGTTTGTAATTATAATTCACTGCAAATAGTCTGTTCAAAGTCTAATTGAAATACTAAAAGGACAATGTACTACTCCATAAATATTGTTCACAACTTTATTAAAATGTCAATGCAATCGCATATTTAAGCTTTAATTGCTATAATATATGTCATGTCAACATGAATCAAATGCATGTACTCATATAAAATGCAATTAGACATGCCACTAATATGTAGGACACACTGAATATCAGGACTTAAATATAGTATACAACGATGACAGATGAGCGACCTTTTACCAACGAAATGCGGGTGTCTATTATTGCAATGACATCACTACATAGTATAAAACAAAGTCGCCTTTTCTGTCCCTATGTGCGCTTAAATCTTAAAACTACGCAACGGATTTTGATGCGGTTTTTTCCAATAGATAGAGTGATTCAAGAGGAAGGTTTTTATGTATAATACATGCATAGAAAGGGGTAATTGTTTTACTCCAAATTTAACGCGTGCGGGCCACGGGCAGTAATGAATAAATCAAACTACTGGATCGATTTTAATCATTTTTCAGTGAGTGACATAGGCTATATATTATAATATACCCGTGCGAATCCGAAACGGGCCGCTGTGTTTTTATATACAACGTTCACAGTTTTTCTGTAGTGTATTTAGTATCAGCATTGTACCCGTGCAAAGCCGGGGCGGGTCGCTAATTTTATATAAATTGTAAACTAAATTTTATGGAGTACCTACACGGCAGTACCCGCCTAGACGAGCCGGCGCGGCGCGGCGAAGCAGAGGCCACTCACCTACCTTTTCTTGAAGTGTTTCGTCGATTTTTTTAAGCATTTTCAATTTGGGTTTGGATTATACCAGGTAACTTCAATATTTGGACTTTAACCCCCTGCAACCCCCTTATGGTTATTAAAGGCGATTCTACCTTCATACATATATGAATTTTCGTTTTTTTTTTCAAAAAAATATTCTACAGTATGCCGTACTAAGGCAAATGGGGAAGAGACCGTGTGTCATAAGCATAACAAAACCCACAGACTATAAACCAGATCTTGAAATAAGATAAATAAAAATATAATTATGATAAAAAAACTTTGTGTCTGTAAATTCAATACATTAATTAATTCTATAAGGAATTAATTATTTGCGAAAAATTAAGAATATCAAATGAATCAAGGGTTTATTAAACATTATTTATTTCATTCAACAGTCTCTTCTTTAAAAAAACCGGCCAAGTGCGAGTCGGAATCGCGCACGTAGGGTTTCGTACCACTATACATCTAAATAAATGTTTTTCTTTTTTATATTGATTGAAAGAAATGTAAAATGCGGTTTACAATTTTATTTATAACTTAATAAAAAAACGAATTATTAGATCTCGTTCAAACCAATTTTCTAAGTAAGTTTTTCCCAAAAGTTTTTTTTTTCTTGTATGAAAATCTTAATGCAGTTCACCGAATACATCTACTAACCAAGTTTCCACAGTATAGCTCTTATAGTTACGGAAAAAAGTGTCTGTGACATACGGACGGACAGACATGACGAATCTATAATATATTCCGTTTTTTGACATTCGGCTACGGAACCCTAAAAAATCATAAGCGAATAATTAATATGGAACTAAAAATATTACTGCGTATTTAAATCGATATAAAGTACTTCTTGAACGAAATGGATTATTTTTACAAATCGGATCGGTAACGTGTGAAGACGAATATCGACTAACTAATATTGAAATGTACTGTTACTGTACAAGATAATGTTTTTGTTGGGATTGTCCTATTCATTAGTCCAATCGGCGTTTAAACATTCTTTTATACAACGTATGGAGCGAACGGACGTCTAGTCCACCTGATGGTTATGGGTAACTACAGCGCATAAACATAAAAAATCCTCAAAAGCAGTTTGTTGATACGTCGTTTTCTCTGATGTCTACGTTGCTAAATTATGCCTCATGAAATATCAATGAATTTATCTCGTATGACAACTAAAATACAAAGAAAAGAATGCTTTGTATCCTACTTAAGATAGGAACAAATGGATGAACGTGAAGGCACGAAATGACGTATCATACAGTTGAGAAATTTAGGGTTCCGGTAAGAGGCGACCGTAGCTGGATGGCTTAAGCGGCTGCCCGGTGTGCAGTAAGGTCGCAGGTTCAAATCCTGCCGGTCCCATATCTTTTTCAACTGTTTCTTAGTATAATTTGCTAAGCATAGCTAAATGCTATAAAAATAATCAATAAGAAGTTAGATGAGAGAATGATGAAGATGAACGCGCTATTTTAAAGTTAGCTTTAAGGTTTATATATATTATTCACGAAAACAGTTCAAACTGTTACAGTAAATGTCGATATTTATAACTATTAACCATCTAAAATAATATGGCTTGGTCCCTATAAATGTCATTGAAACTGCCTTTTTAAAGTCCATGAAGTTTAATTATCATTAGTTTACTGCATTGGGTTTATTCATAAATATAAACTTTTCGACTTATTTAAGTGCGAACGTTTCGAGGATTGGTTTGGTGAAGTTTTTTTTTTTTTATACTACGCCCACAGCGAACGAACGTGTAGTCCACCTGATGGTAAGTGGAGTACAGCCCATGGACATCAATAATCCACAAAAGCAGATTATAGATGCGTCGCTGCAGCTGAGGACTACGTTGGTATGCCTCATGTGCCAGTAATTTCAGGGCCTGATCTCACCACCAAACCGGAACACAGTAATGGAAGCACTACTATTTGGCGGCAGGTTAAAGGTGAGACGGTGGTGCTGCCGCCCTCGAGCTCATTCACAAGAGCTCTACCACCAGTATGAAGTTTTAGCCCGGCCTTCACCTTGACCGGCTCACGTTGTAGCCACGGACTCCCCAAATTATTATTATAATATAGAAGTTATCTCGAGGAAGTCCGAGGGTAGAATCCGTAGAAAGAAATAATTCAGTGTGAAATTTAAATAAATTATTTAATGTTATATTTTATGTTTATTATTCATTTATGAACATTTTTTACTAAAGTAGGTATTATTATTAACTGTTAAATGATTAATAATTGGTAACAAAAATATTTATTAGTAAATTTAAAAACATGGTTATTATTTCAGTAAAATAACTTTTATGTTTGCGATTTAAGAAGAAGAGAGATGGTTACTTATGCTGGTTTAAATGTCTTTTTTGCTACAATCATCCCAACACAATGGCAAATGGTAATTACAGTCCTTGAATATCACACGACACGAATATAATTTCAGGGGGTAATCTCACCATCTAAGCGGAACACAATTAGTACTAGTACTATACGGCAGCAGGTTAATAGTAGCGCTACCTTTATCGATCTCGTTTACAAAAGCTTCCCCCCTAACTCCCCTTATCTCATTGTTACATCAGTCTCCTTAACACGGCTCGCCATTCTTATCATTCGATTCGACTATGACAAAGTTATTGACATAAAAAAGGCAAATGACAAAATAAGACGTATCTATGTTGATGTATACGATAAGCCGTGCTAAAGGATCTGAAAATAACGGTTTTATGCCTCATTTGCTTATTATTCTGAGCCTAATCTCACCACTAAACTGCTGAATCACAGTCACATAATAAAAGCTCTACCAGTAGATTTGTTTGTTCAACCCCTACGTCCGGCGACTTCTGGGCAGTCTGCAAATTTCCACCAAGCAGACTGGCGAATACTTTCACCACGATGGCAAGTCATCACCATGAGAATATGACTGCAGCCATCAATACGAAAGAAGATGAAGAAGAAGTAAATTTGTTAGTTTTCTTCAGGTTCCGTGGCATCTAACAGATTTGTAAGTTCTTGAATTTTTGTCTCTAATGTGTATTTCATGTCAGGTTCCACTCGTAGTATATTGGTGGCTTCTTGTAGTAACACCATGCTTTCCATTAGTTGGTCCTGGAGCAAACATAATGTAATTAAAATTATATAAAAATAGAAAATTTAAATCGTAGCACATTAGGCACGTAACGTAATTTAACCATTCAATTGATCTGTAATTAAATAACTGTGACTTATTTAGTGAACGGTTAAAGTTTAAGATAACTACAGTCTATGACCATCCACAATCTATTTAGGATTGGAAATGCAACACTATTTCTGAGAACTTGCCTTGACTATGCCTTGGCAATCATTTCAGTTTAAAATCTCACCACCAAACTGAAAAACAATAGCGCTAGCAAAGCATGAGGTAGAAATTAGACCAGTGTGTTTCTTTCTGGAGATCGTTCACAAAATGTATACCATCCAGTATGATTTATTTGGTCTACTAGTGACACAAATAGTAAATATTACGCTTGAAGCGCCATCACTAAAGCCACAGTTAACATTTAGTTTGTCGACAACACTATAAAATTAAATACATGCCGCATCATATAGATGTAACTCTGGCACAATTCCAATTTTCATAAAACGTTATGCGAGATAGAAAACGTTTTACTATTTAATTAGTCTGAATGTAATGTGTAATAATATTACTGAATCTCGCAATATAATGGTTACTTCAAATTCATGTCAAATTGAATATTTGATGAATAAATGGAAAAATGTCAGCTTTCTGACAAAAACAACAATCAAAGCAAATCTAAGAAGTGAATTTGTTATATCTGGCAATACTGGTTAGGTTTGTATCATTCTTTTTACACTTGATTATCCCTAGATAATTTTAAAAAAAAATACATCCCCATACAATCCCCGCGACCATTTTAGTAGTTAATCACAGGACACCAACCTGAGCGCCTGCCTTAGTAATTTGTCCTGTTTCAAACTCTTTCTTGGTTTGTAGTGTCATGGCAGCTTGTAGGTCCAAAAGTAGACCTCCCCTGAATTTTGTCCAGCCAGGCTCCAGTTTGTCAGCTATCTCTAACAGCTCATGACATAAATCGACTTTTCTTTTCAGGAGATGATCTGGTAATTCTGAAAAGAGTATTGGGGTTAAATGTTTTCTTTTCAGGCGAATTGTTGCTGGCCAACCTCATCAGAGAGCAGACAATCTAGGAAGATGTAAAATAAGTTTGTGTACTATAGTACACAAACGTTTGCGTAGATACATTTGCACCCACTATTCGATAACTCAGGCGCTGAACTGGCTGAATGAAGATAAGAAAGAAATAATGTATAGATTGTTATTTAAATAGCTATCTATTGAAATATTTTTCGACATTCCTTCATTCATAGTTGCTTGAATTTTATGTATTTCAGGGACAGAACGTATGAAATAATAAACAGTTGGTCTAATTGGAATAAAAGCATTAAACTATACGTACCTAATAAATTGTATCCCTTTTGGTTGCCATAGATTTGTACCAATGCCAACTTGGCTTGCACTACTAAATGGTTACTAGGATGCAGCGTCTGGCTGTACTTATCAATGAAATCTTCGTATTCTCTTGGATTTGTTTTATTTAGCTTCAACAAATCTTGTTTTAACGCGTTATTTCCCCATAACATCTGTTTGCTCAAGATACTATGCTCGCATTTCTCACATTTCCACGGCGCAGATTCATCCAATGGATCTGTTGATAGCATCATGGGACGACTATCAGTCATTGGTCTGAATGGGCCATTGCAAACAGAGCAATAGATGTTACCCAGATGTGTACCAAATTCTGTAGAATCTTTACATCTATCGCATTCACAAGCAAAATACTTGCAACTCATCAAATGCTTTCGTCTGTCCAGAGTACCCCATAAAGATTGAGAATATGTGGCCGTGATTAAACTCCCCTTCGTTATCGGCACTGTTGCTATCAGGGCTAAATGAAAATCTTCTCCCAAGTAAATATGCCGAGTGTTTGGCTTGCAGCTGTGGTCCATCATGGAAGCAGTCAAATAAATTGCCCTTAACCTCTTAGATCCATCAGGCGAACGCACGTCGAAGGAATTCGTATCAAATATAGAAGCGATCTTCAAAATTGTTTCTTCATCAAATTGTAATCCGAGCACTTGAATTATAAAAGTCACTAAATTTGCCTTCAGCACTGTATACAGTGGGGTATTTATCCTGTCTTCTAAATGAGACTCCAGATTCATAATGTTTTCGTACTGAAGAGGGTTCGATTTGATCATCAACAGAACTCTTAACGGGGAAATCACACAATAGGCAGCTTGAATCTTATTGGCACCAGTGTATGTGATATCACATTTGTATTTTCTATCAGTCATAGCTTTGCACTCCGGTTTGTGAGCTTCAGCTTTTTCACATTCAGGCCCGCACATAGGCCAGTTACATTTTGAGCATTTGTAATAATCCCATGAGGGTTTAAACTCTGGTGGATCTAAGTATTTGCCGCATGATAAGCAGATTGTAGAGCAGGAAATTCTTGGACCGATGACAGCTGGTTTTTCTTTTAAGATCATTTCACCTTGCTGTATGTCTCTTGTTGCGACCATGTGACGTCCTAGGGTGTCGGAATACTCGATTTTGAAGGCACAGCATTTGAATTTGTGTCCTTCCCGCCATCCTAGTTTCTGGTGTGGCCTGGAGCAGTAATAGACGAGCTTGCATCCTCCACAGATTTGGTTGGCGGGCTGTTGGCAAACTTCACACGTTGGCATCTCGTACTTTGACCGTCAGTACTGTTTATCGGTACTGTTCAGCGGTACAACACGCCCGCTCGGGCTCGGCTCAAACACAATACTCGTTTTAAATAGATACGCATAATTAGCAGACTGTAAAGATTTGGGAACAGTGCCAACAAAATCAACTATCAATGCATGTTGCTCTTTAGACAATGGCTGCATCCAGATGATAGTTATCATTTTTAATATTCATAATGCTAATGCTAGTCTTTGAAGAGGTGTAATATAAGACAATACAACTAATTTTGTAAGTTCTATTGTTACAGTGAATGTGCCAAAAATTATTGTTGGTGACCTTGCGTTGAATCTAATAATATTGGTTAAAATATTTGGTTTTGTTGAGAGCTGTGCAGAATCGCGACACCTGCCACTATATTCTACTTAAGTGCACCTCATGGTAAATATAACTACAGCCTCAAACTACCATGGTGAGAAATAAAATCATTTATTATTATTATTATTACCACAGTATAAAAAAAAATGCAGATGCATCGCTATGAGGCTCATTTGCCAATATAACTTTGAGACTAAATTTTACCTACCATCCACCCGAAATTTACTATATAATTTGGCGGCAGGTAAAAGATTACCTGAAATATTGTCCAAGACAAACAAAATTGTATAATAATAAATAATAAATAAATATTTCACAATTCACACACAACGCCATCTAGTCCCAAACTAAGCAGAGCTTGTACTATGGGTACTAGAATAACTGATACTAATACAATATATACTTTTCTTTTGTAAATACATACTTATTATACTAAGACAAACCCCCATGTTCATGCACACAAAGATTTGTCTTAAGCGGGAATTGAACCCGCGACCTCAGCGTCGCAGGCAGATACACTACCCACTCCGCCATCCAGTCGTCAATGTATGATTTATTATTTGAAAAGATGGTGCACATGAGTTTATTAATGATGCAATAGCCATCGGAGCTGGTACTTAGATTTATATTAGAACAGTTTGATAAAAATTGTAAATTGCTTTAGTTTGAGTTGTGCAGGTTTTGTGAGTGCTGACCTCAATTTTACAATTCTTTTTAAAAAAATAATTCATTTATAATATCTAGTTCTCCTTTGCTTTGTATCTGTATCTACCAATTTTCTTAATTTTTAATTTTTAGTTTATTTGTCTTGTATTTTGGTTGTAAAATTTCTTTGTTTATATTTTCTTGTGTGCGTTGATCTACTGTGTTGTTCTTTCTGGCAGGGACTAGCTGAAAATCAGTGCAGTGCATTGCGCGTAGCAAATACTGAGCTAGATATTTTGCTGCACATTTTCTGTGTACTATTTATATTTTCTGTAAATTGTTTTATTTTTTTTTTCTAATTGTAAGATAATGTGTGGTGAATTTTATTAGTTGAAGTTGAAATTGAATGGTTTAAAATTGATCTGAACTTCGGTATTTGAAAGCATATTATTTTGATAGGTATATTTTTAATTGATTCAATTCGTTAGTTTATATTTATTTGTTCTATAACTATAATTTTTGCTGACGCGTTTATGAGAATAAATGATTTAACTATGACTTTGACTTTGGTGTCGCGGTGATAAAAGCTCTACCTCGGAGAAAAACACATGAAAAATTCTCGCTTTCCTTTAATTCTATCGTAAGTTTTTAGTTCATTCACACACGCAGTTACGCAACTTGCGGCTAATGGCTAAAGTCAATCCTTCAGAGTGGAAGAGATTGTTGAGCGCGCGCACGTTCGGATTCCCCTCCTAAAAACTGGAGAAATAGTGATTTTTTGGAATATTTGAGGTGAAAAATTGTGCCTATATTTTTGGAAAATTATAAAAAAAATAACACGTGAGTACCTTCTTTGTATTTTAAATAAGGATATGAGCGGAATTGATTTTTATTTATAAGGGATTACGTTAATCAAAATATAATTAGAAAAACCATGTTTCCAACACATCATTATTTTTTTTAATACTGACTCTATTCTTATTATAAGATCAATATTGCAATGCTTAAAAATTAAGATAAACATCAACTTAATTTGTAATTAAATTAAAAAGTTTTAAAATTAAAGTGTTAAATAGTTATTTTAGTATTTAATGTAAAAATTAAAGGAACTTATTATTTAATAATTATTTTCGTAAAGGTTTTTTGATTGCATAAATCATCTTAGAAAAATAAGGTATATTTAAGGCAATCATATACATTTTCTTTCCCCTACTTTTCCTTATTTATTTTGGACTACGGATATGCATTGCTATCCAACGTGGCAATGCTGCCAGCATTTCAGGAACGTTGCCCACTGGATGTGGTCTCTTAGAATAGACTCCTAGTATGTACATAAGTTAGGTTAGTTTAGATTTGATTATATCATTAGTATCAATATTTTTTTCTTTGAGGTCAGTTAGCAACCACAATTTCTCGTACCAATAGAAAGTAAATGGAAAAACAGTTATTACATTTATTTATATAATTCTATATATACTAATATTATAAAGTGAAATAATTTTGTTTCTTTGTTTATACCGCGTCGGATCTAAATTTACTGGATTGATTTTGATAAAAATTGGTAGGGTAATTATTCATCCACGTAACACGCAGGCGGATCCGCGGACGAAAGTTAGTAAGCAATAAATACATACACACTCGGTAACAATGTTAGATTAAAGACCTAGATATAAATCTATAGCAGTTAGATTTACGTCTAGGAACGATTAACTGCCAGACTTACGTCACAACAGCCATTCCAGACTAAAATAGAGATGTAACAGAGATTGTATTTCTAGCCTTTTAGAACAATGGGCTTGAAGACATTATTATGATACGTGTTTGATCTCCTAAGATGTTTATACAAAATAGGCATCATTCTTTTAGAGGTTAAGTGTCCTATTTTTTTTTCATAACCAAGGAGGTCACGGTCATTCACGTGTCGTCACGCGGAGGTGACGACACGCGAATAGCAGCCCAGTTGATGAATCTACGTATTAGATTCGAAACTAGTCGGCATATCCCGGCTAAAGTAACGTGAGTAACCCGTATTTTCAATAATAATGTCTTCACCACACGTCGGTTTTAATAATATTATTAACAATACTTGTAATATTTTAAAGCAAATTATGCCTTTTTGTATTTTAAATAATATTAAAGTTGAAAAATTAAGAATCCAGCAGGACTCGAACCTGCACCCCCTGGGTATACGCCCCAAGTGCTTTGCCAATTCAGTTATGGATTCGTATGCTGCTAGACTCGAAATTTCTGAACTCTTTTGTGACAGCCTTAGCTAGACGAACCTTTTACAGTAAGTTTGAATAAAGATCAACACTATTACTGTCGAGAGATGACGCATTCAATTATCAAATACTTGTAATATTTTAAAGCAAATTTTAGCTTTGCTATGCCTTTTCGTACTTGCACTTGGGGCGTATACCCAGGGGGTGCAGGTTCGAGTCCTGCTGGATTCTTAATTTTCAACTATAATATTATTTAAAACATTAACAATGTTGTCAGCAAAAAAATAGATTTCGTGTCTAGACTATATAGGCAAGCTGTATATGTTATTATATTATAGGGTAACACAATTAAACATATTTTAAATCTTAATTTTTTTAAGAGAATTATCATTTGTGTAACCATAAATAAATACATTACAATAAACACCTTCATTCTGCGAACGCGCTTAGTAAGTACTTTTGCACCACCTTATTTTGAAGATAATTGGATTATCAGGCTAGATGTTGGAGTTGTAACCACAACTGTATCATATTAATAATATTGTGTTTTATATTTACATTTACATTTTAATTCATTTTTATTTGACTAGTGCAAACGGGATTGCTCCAAAACGTTACATTTTGAAGATAATTTCCAATAATACGTAAATTATTTCTTATTCGTGTCACTCTCATTCGTGTAAATTTTCGAGTTACTCTAATTTATTTATTTATTTATTAAATGAGATGCTCATTGCGCTAACAGTAACCCAATACGCACAATATACTAGGTATACAATTTTATGACATAAATAAATTACATAATATTAAAAAAAATTCAGAATATTTTTAAAATTTAGAAAACTTCATGAAAAAATATCGACGTCTAGATGCTGAACAATCAGTGTGTGTGTGTCTAATGATAATAATTGTCGTAGAATAAATTTTTAAACAAATCCTTTGCTGATAAATCCCGCTGATTTGTGATTGGATAGAACCTTGTGACAATTCACAGTTTTGTCGTTGATGTCAGTTAAATTTGTCTTTAAAGCGCTACGTTAGTATGAAAACAAGGCGCGCGGGAGTCTATTCTAAAAATGTTATTTCTACTTCTACCCTTAGCAACTTAATATTATGTCCCTTGGAACATAATTATTAATTGCAAAAAGTTTTTAATACTACTAAGTGCTTACTTGACACGAGGTATAGGCATTCCCCGCTCAATCATAAAAGTTCTACTACCTTATTCAAATTATGAAATACGGGTGTTACTCATGTAATGTTAGTCTATTTAGTCAACCGCGGTTTCACCTATACTTTTATAGCAAAGCCAACGAGACGAGATAAAGAATGTAAACAAACGGACCGTTACTGAGTTACATTGCGATAGCGAGGGATTATTATCTCTGTCCTTATCATTCGTACGCGCAGTTGACGTCAATTGATCAACAACAGCTGTCGTTGTGTGTTTCGTGGTACAGGAAAGCAGTCAGTACCGCAGTTGTCAACATTTGGTCCGCCATTTTGTGATCAAGTTCATTCCTGTTTGGATTGCGTTGGAAGTGATAATATTTTTTCGTCTCCGTATTTGCTTGGTTTTTTTGTTGTTATTATTCCGTTTCTGTTAGTTTTATTTTTGATTTTTGCTGTTATTACTTAGTTTTAATATATTTATGTTATATTTTCTATGTTTTTGACAATATAAGTTCCATGTCAGTCTTTTAGTTATCTAGTGTTTCTTTAGTTTATTTCCTATTTTCTTAATATAATTTATTTCCTTTTCGCCTGGTTTCTTTACCTCAACCCAATCCACAACAATAATAATTTATTCAAATAAAAATGTTTTGAACCCCTGAACATTTGTTTACATTTTTTATCTCGTCTGGTTGGCCTTACTATAGGCATTTTCAAAAATGTTCTACTACCTGTTATAAAATAAACCATCATAATATTATAGAAGAACGCAAAACCAGCATTCTTGAGTCAATGTTTATCACTGATGCCTAAAATAACCTGGAGTAACCCACTTTCGTTCGTTTCATGGAAAACTGTAACGCTTGCCAAATATAATTTATGTTTTGGATCTATGGAATATGGAATACATTTTTATATTAAGCATGTAGTGAACGAGCGTGTAGTCCACCTGATGATATTAGTGTCAACTAGCCCATGTCTGCACGTGTAGTGTAGTGGTTTAAGCGTCCGCCTCGCCGCTCTCCACTGCATTGGTGTTGTGGGTTCGGTCCCCACATGGGACAAATCTTTGTGTGATTCGCAAATATTTGTTCTGAGACTGGATGTGCTTGAGACACATTCACTCAGAATGTGTGTATTTGGCCTTGCCATTAGAACCATTGGATAGTGTAATTGCTTGTGGCGTTCTGTCTAATGTAAAAATCCTAATTTATCTTATCTTAATTTATGAACATCATAAACAACATAGCTGCCTTGTTATTGTAAATTGTAGTGTAGAGCTCTTGTGAATGAGCTCGAGGGCGGCAGCACCACCGTCTCACCTTTAACCTGCCGCCGAATAGTAGTGCTTCCATTACTGTGTTCCGGTTTGATGGTAAGATCAGGCCCTGAAATTACTGGCACATGAGGCATAACACCGTAGTCCTCGGCTGCAGCGACGCATCTATAATCTGCTTTTGTGGATTGTTGATATCCTTGGGCTGTACTCCACGTACCATCTGGTGGACTACACGTTCGTTCGCTGTGGGCGTAGTATAAAAAAAGGACACCCGTGTTGCAACCAAGACGTAAACCAAAGAGCTCACGGTGAGCATTCGCTTATGCTAACCACTTCACCAACACGGCAATCTTAGATCAAAATAACTATACAATAAATTACTTTCGAGCACTTAACATGACAGAATGATTGATGCTTGCTTCTCCATGCCAAATAATATACAGGGTGTATTTTTGAAACGGGGCAGTAAGGGCAAGTACCTTAACCGTTGCAGTTACAGCAAAACGTTCTTAAAAGACCTTCCCTAACTTTTTGGGACATTTTGAACTGCATTCACAGATTTTGTAAAAAACTTACAGTTAGCAAAAAAAATGCAAAAAGTTCAGAATTTTTTTATTTAATGCCAATCGCTTCTATTTCATGTGGGGATCAAAAAACTCTATGGGACCATTTTAGCTTTCAGTACTAGAAAAGACAGAAATCGCCAAAAACGTTTCCCATACATTTCGGCAACAGAAACGAATTTCTACGATGGTCTAACTTTTTGTTATGGCCTGGAAGTGGGTAGAATTGACTGTAAAGTAAATAAAAAGAATTTTTACCCTCAAATTTCGAATTTGATTCGAAAATCTGTGTGTTATACTTAGTTTCAGCTGAGAAACTTCGTATGAGTTATATTAATTAAGGATTTTCGCTAAAATGTCTTCTAATCGTGAAAAAATTGACTTATTAGAAGCGTATTTTGTCAATAATCGAAATGCGGGCGCTGCATTAGTGTGGTACCGCAATAAGTATCCGTTGCGGCATGTGCCAACAAGAAAGGTTATTACAAATCTTTTGAAAAACCTGGAATTGCAGGGTTCTTTCAAAATACGCTTCTAATAAGTCAATTTTTTCACGATTAGAAGACATTTTAGCGAAAATCCTTAATTAATAACTCATACGAAGTTTCTCAGCTGAAACTAAGTATAACACACAGATTTTCGAATCAAATTCGAAATTTGAGGGTAAAAATTCTTTTTATTTACTTTACAGTCAATTCTACCCACTTCCAGGCCATAACAAAAAGTTAGACCATCGTAGAAATTCGTTTCTGTTGCCGAAATGTATGGGAAACGTTTTTGGCGATTTCTGTCTTTTCTAGTACTGAAAGCTAAAATGGTCCCATAGAGTTTTTTGATCCCCACATGAAATAGAAGCGATTGGCATAAAAAAAAAAAAATTGAACTTTTTGCATTTTTTTTGCTAACTGTAAGTTTTTTACAAAATCTGTGAATGCAGTTCAAAATGTCCCAAAAAGTTAGGGAAGGTCTTTTAAGAACGTTTTGCTGTAACTGCAACGGTTAAGGTACTTGCCCTTACTGCCCCGTTTCAAAAATACACCCTGTATATCACTTATTTTTAGAAGTTACTTGTTTTATTTGTATCATTATATTGCGCAATGAGTTACTAATAATGTCAATGATCTTTACTGTACAACAAATACATACTACTTTTTATACGACGCTGTATTTATTTATTTAAAACTTTATGCACAAAAAACCGGCCATGTGCGAGTCGGACTCGCGCACGTAGGGTTCCGTACCACTATACACCTAAATAAATGTTTTTCTTTATTCTTTATTATATTTGAGTTGATTGAATGAAAGGTAAAATGCGGTTTACGATTTATAACGTATTAAAAAAAACTAATAATTAGATCTCGTTCAAACCAATTTTCGGTGGAAGTTTGCTTGGTAATGTATATCATATATTATTTTTACATTAAATTTATCATTCTCATATTTTAGAAGTTACGGGGGGAGGGGGGGGCGGGAACACACATTTTTTCCACTTTGAAAGCGTCTCTCGCGCAAACTATTTCGTTAAGAAAAAATATATATTAGAAACCTCAATATAATTTTTGAAGACCTATCTAAAGAAGCCCCACACGTATGGGTCTGATGAAAAAAAAAATTGATTTTCAGTTCAATGTAAAGTATATTTTTATTGTTTTTTTTTTTTTTTTTGCAAGACAAATACCACACATATCACCGAAAAGACGAATCTTAACGATTTATTGAGCAGCAAGTAACTAAGCAGTTCTATGGTCTCCCACTTGGTTATCGCTGCTTTCGCGGAATACACATAATATCTTCGAAAAGACGAATCTTAACGATCATACCATGACAAACTATTGCGAAATTCTGCACGCTGTAGATTTATATATTAAATACAACGACTGTGGCATTCCGGTGGCGTGATGACAAAAGCAAATCGCAGATAGGTGAACAAACCTATCCTTTCCATTATAAAATGGTCTCGCGTTGTATAGGATTCCGTGCATTGCTAGATCATTTTATACTGGATATTATTGTAGTTTGGCTTGTAGCTGTGTGTACTTGGCCTCCTAGCCTTACGCGACAAATGACTCGAATCAATCAGCTGTTATTATATTGGCAACATTCGTTCAACGATTGAAGTCAAGGTGCTAATTTATTGGAGTAATGCTTCGATAGGTCATAGACTCGTATAGGATTAAGGCGCCGAACACATTGCATACTAATACTAGAAAAGTCGAAACATTTTTTGGACTTGAAGTGCGATTTGAGCCGGCGAACTGAGGATTCCGTCCTATCACTCTCCCGCTGAGCTCCAAATTCTTATTGCTACCAATTCATATTATGTACAATGTTTGAGTGCACGGTTGGCGTAATGGTTAAAGTGGTCGCCTCGCCGCTTTCAACTGCGCTGGTGTTGTGGGTTCGATCCCCGCATGGAACAAAATCTTTGTGTGATTCGCAACGATTTGTTCTGACTCTGGGTGTGCTTGTGTGTGTGTGAAATGTATGTTTGTGAACAACGCGACGGGCGTCGTTTTTTAAAGAAAAAAAAAATAGATGACGCGGGGAGTCCGTAAAAACGATGCATACAGTCAAAAGATTCGTGAATTTGGAGCGTGGCTTAGATAGCTCAGCAGGAAAGCGATGGAAGGAATCCTAAGGTCACGGGTTCAATCCCGATTATTAAAAATACACTATTTATTGTTTCCTCTTAACATGACGCAGGAGTGGATAGAAGTTGTTACCAAGGTAAAACACGAGAAGTAGCTGCTCTATTTGTTAGGAAAAACAATTGGTTGACTGTTTTCTATGGATACGTTATTACTACGTTAATTATTACGTTAATCGTTATTTTTTTGAAGACATCATATCTCAAAACATAATAATATTAAAGTTATAACCAGATTAAGTTTGCATAGAAAACAGCCTCCCAATTATTGAGAGTTTATTTTATAAATAAATAAGTAAAATAAAAAAATAAATAAAAATAAAATAACTTTTATTTCAGACCAAGTATGATCCATAATGGGTTAGTAAACAATAATCTTAAATGTATGTTAGTAACAAACGTGGGTATTTTTTTCATTACAAGTTTATTCTAGGAGATACATCTCTTTATAATGCAATGCACTATCGGTGAATCATATCTTCCAGCTATCACCTTCAGGATAAAGTTTATGCCTTCAAATTTTCATCAAAAGCGATGTCATCCACAAACTTCGCAATTCTAATATTTGTAGATAGGCAGTAAGAAGTACAGTCCATAGCGATAAGCTCACCTACTATTACACGTGACCTAAACACAACATAGTACGAGAGCCCACGACCAAAACCATGTCTCATAGCAATACGGCAAAACCCCTATAAAATCGTTAGATTGTATGATTCTGTACCCGACTAGGTGTGTAGTAACGGTCGAAAGTGTAGCAACTGCGTGGGAGGCCATTTCTGCTGTGTCAAAAAAAAAAGTCAGTTGGTATTATAGCAATACGTCTGATAGTGAAAATATACATAGATTTTATAATTGTATTACGAAAAAGTTTGTTTTCAGACATTTGGCGCGTAGCATATAGCCTGAGCGCATTTTTGAAAATGTCAACAAATTTAACCGACCTGTATCATAGCAATACGGATAATTTTTTTTTTCAACTTTTCGTATTGCTGCCATGATTACCAAAAACCTGTTTTCAGACACTTTAAGTGTAGCATATACTCCCAAAAACGAAAATAACGTTTCGGAGTCGCCTGGCCGACGCCTCTGTTAAATGTTTTTTTAAATTTACAGCCTTCATAGATATTCAAGAATCTCCCTTGTCTATTATATGTACTTTGACAGATGACAGATGTCATTACTTATTTCTTTTGTAAAAGTTACTCAAGTGTGCTTTAAATAAAACCAAAACTATCAAATCAATCAGTATTTAATTTCAACAGCCTCAGCGCTTGTTGCGCTCCTGCCGCTTTCTAACTATTATACAGCTGACTCGCCAGCTGCTCCAAACGTTGGAACGACGCTCACTTAGTTGTCATACGTTGTGCGGTTGTGGTGGTGTAAAATGTCGGACCTGAGTTGTGTGTTTTGTAAAGAAACAACGATTGAGATTCATCCCAGTTTCCTTTTGTGCGATTTATTTCAGTCCTTCAACTTCAATGTTACGGTTTCGGGTAAATTCTTTGTTAATTATCATCTAATAAATTCAGGGTCGCAACGTATTTATTGGTTTGTAACAGAAAATTCAAGATGCCTCAATACGATTTTTAAATGATATCTGAGTATCGAAAAGTTGTCTGATAGAGAAGGTGCTACACTTAATTTGTCTGATATAATTTTTTTGCACATGTGGACAACTTATTTTATCATGTCCAACAATTTTCAGACATATTGCTATGATACCGATCGGTAAAATTTGTTAACATTTTCAAAACGGTCTCAAAATTTAATGCGTTCACATTTCCGTCTGAAAATGGTTTTGTTCGCATCAAATAACCAAAATTTACTAATAAAAAAGATTTTCAGACATATTGCTATGAGACATTTTTTTTGTCTCATTTTTAATTTTTTTAAGTGATTTTACGGGTTTGCGCTACACCACTAACGTCTGAAAAATATGTTTCCGGTATCTCAGAACTATCATCCAACTACAGTCTGCAAATCAGACATATTGCTATGATGCAGTTCGGTAAAATTCTTTGACAATTTTGAAAATTCGGTCAGATCAAACGCTACGAGGAAAATGTCTGATATTGGTATTTTCGAGTTCAGGATAATCGTATCTATCGATTTGATGCGGTTTTGGCCGTATTGCTATGAGACAAAAATTTTGGTCGTGGACTCTCGTACTAACAGGTGTAGTGTGGGTGTTATACACCACTGCTATACCCTTTTGGGTAAAGTAATCATAATGTTAAGCTAGGCTTGGTTTCTTTTTCAGAGACATGGAACCAAGGAGTGGTGATACTACTTTAGCATACGAGGTAAGCATCGTCATGTCGATATCACTTGCAAAAGCTGATGATCGCCGCTTTTGAGATCATCTTAAGATTTATACAGGCTATCTACCTGCCAGAGGCTATGCAGATGCTTTGCTTAGTATTATATTCTTTCTTCTTTATATAAAAATCTGGTGTCACAGTCACAGTGTAATTTATCAAACTGTTCTGAAACGACCAATTCTTATTTGTACGTTCAGTAGGTTTGAGAATTGTAGGCGTTTTTTTATATGGCTTGATCTTTATCTAGCGGTATTAAAAAAAAGTTTACATACCACAATATCTAGTATTATAATAATATTCAAAATCATTAATTCGTTCATATAAAGCTTTATTAATTTTCATTACTTTAATTTGCAGCAGTGTGTTACAACGCCATCTATTAACGTCAACGCTAACTTTGTGCGCAATTCACGTTTGCTACAGGTCACTGGTTCATAGTTCATTATTTTCCTCACAGATGTCACTAAAATTAACTATTTGCTTTCCTAACTTTATTTTTGCTTTGTGTTTTAGTTACAGGTACATAATACTTATTTCAGGTCAAATAATAATTTCTAAAAATTGTTGAAATATTAATATTAATAAAAAGATGAAATATTTTTAAACCCTTGACGAAAAACTCGCAAATGATTGGATTTTCTTTTTAAATTGTTTTTTATTTCAAAATTTTTAAAGAGGATAAGTATTACGTATATTTACCACATATCTATTTATTTATACAATATCTAGTAAAAAACCGAATCAATATCGGACTATTTAATTCTTTTTAGTTTTACACAAACAAATTTTTACTATAGTGCCACAAGGTGAGTTTTCATCTATTTAAGGATATGCACTAATTAAACTCAAACCCATCACTGAAAACCGCTTCAAAATCGGACCAGTAGGTTGTGGAGATGTATGGCAACATTGGTTTGACCTAACATACTCTTACCCCAAACATATCGCCCGTACCATCCCCGGAAAATGTACTAACATCTTAGAAATAAGAACTTATTATTTTCACAACGTATTTTCCGCCTACGTGAGGAAATTTCTCCTTTTCTTTAACATCTGTTTACATTGTCCTAACACAAGATGACGTTACTGGTTTCATCTTTTTCAATAGAATAGGGAATATTTATGATTTTTTAATCGCATTTATTATCAAAATATGAAAACCTTTTGAGATGACAAAATGTGCAGTCAATATTAAAATTGGCTAAAAATACGACAAATATTAATATTTTAAATTATTAATTATACGTACCGATTAGACATAATACGATATGTAATGTGACGTCACGTTACACAACGGCCATATAAACTCCGTGATAAATTCCGTTTTCCGAAAAAGATAGAAACAAATGTTTGCTTATCTTTTTGTTAACTTATTAATTATTTAATTAATAGTTTTAATAAACTGTTTATTACATGAATAAGAAATATTTTTATTTTTATTTTAAATTAAAGAAAAATCATGAATATGACCCATTTCTTCAAACTCTTTTAGAGTGTACCACCATTGATTTAAATTTCAATATTCTAGGTTCATTCATCTGAAGATCTCGGGAAGTACCAGGTTGCAGCCCGGGACCTGGTACCAGGAGACTTGGTTCTCACTGAGAGACCTCTAGTCTTTGGACCTAAGGCCATGCCGGACCCAGAGTCCATTATGCCTTGCGTTGGATGCTATAAACCTATATTTACTGATGCTGGAGAACGGTGTGCCAAGTGAGTCCATTCATATTATTACAACTTTATAACTTTCGCGTTGATATTTTTTGATATGATGTTCACGGGATTTAACGCGATTAATTTTATTTACCTATCGGTGTTTGAAGTTTCGACAAGATTGCACTTGGTCATGATCGCAAGCAGACTGATGCGGCAACGCCCCGGATCCGTTTGTGAAGTTGATGTTTTTTTTGGAAACCATCCTCACTTTTGTTGGCTTTTAATTTTTCGATTGTACCTCCGCCACACACTATACTAATCGAGTCCAGTTTATGAGAGAGTATTTTTCATATTATATTATCTTTAGCAACAGTGCTTGAAGTTTTTTTAGCGAAAGGTTAGTACACAAAGATATTGCACTTCAGACTACTTCAGACTTATCGCTGGAAGACACGTGATCTAGATTATTCTAGATAGATGATATCTAATGATCCATAATATAGTGTTTGCGATTGCAACATCTGAAAACTAAAGAAGCAGGTGCTATGCCTCATTTGCACGTATTTTTAGCCGGTCCTAACCTGCTGATATAAGATTTTCTCTCTTTACCATGGAAACCTAAAATCTGAACTATTATAGATAAAAAATTTTTGTTTGCCTGCATTGTGCCACTGCTGGGCAAAGGCCTCCCCCAACTTTCCAGTCCCCTCTATCTCCTGCAGTGTCCCACCAGTTGTGGTTGTAGGCATCTAGGTCATCCCGCCAGCGCCTCCTAGGTCTACCTCGGCGACGGTGTTCTTTTTGGGTGGCAAAATCGATTGTGTGGCAAACTGTGGCACAATAAATTAAAAAACTATAATTAAATCAAAATATTATATTATCTACATTTACAGGTCCATCTAACATATTATTATGACATCGATGACTTAGTTGTTGTACCTTATACTTCATGTGACGCTAATTTCTCGGCCTAAACTAGACAAACAGTGCTAAAAGTTGAAATTTGGTAGTTATAACAATACTGTGGTTTCCTATCTATTGAGCCTTATATCACTTAGGTATAGCATAGTCTTATAGAAATATTATTTATTTCTTCTTTTTAAATCTTCCAGGTGTGGCTGGCCCGTGTGTTCGGGCAACTGTCCAGGGTTGAAGGATCCACGACATCACGCGGCTGAATGTGAGGTGCTCAGCGTGAGAGCTGACTGCGTGCTTAATAACATGGCGGAATATTATAGGTTGGAAGTCCTACTAACATCGTCATTATCAATCCAAATAAGTAAGGTCAAAGTGTCTTGTATCTAAAGGGGAAACATTCATGAAAAGCAAAGTGCACTTGTCAAATGAAACTTGCACATTCAGGGTTTTGTACCAAATGTACTTAAAACTTTCATACCCCAAAATTAAATAACTTTTGCTAACATATAATTTTCCAAAAAAATAACCGACTTCAAAAACAAAAAAAGAGTATGAAATACATAGGTATATTCAAGGTCTCGCCACCACTCTGCATAACTTGAATGAATACAGTAAATAAATGAAATACATTGTAATAAACCCTTCACACTTCACACTTCAAACAAGTCACTAACCATTCTGAGAGACTAAGTTGTCGCCGCTACTCGATAGATGGTGGTGTCCCGTTTTTCTGAATCGCGCTATGGTTTCGTTATCTACGAAGTTTTAATAATGAGTACGTATGATGAGAATTTGATTATGATTATTGTCTTGAATTTTTGAAGTCCAGTATTATACTAAATGTGTAGACTGTTGAACTCAACGCTAAAATCGGTTGTAATATTATTATGTGTATTAAAGACAAATCTTTGTGTGCATGAACATGAGGGTTTGTCTTAGTCTGGGTGTTTCTATGTATAATAAGTATGTATTTACAAAAGAAAAAGTATATATGTATTTGTATCAGTTATTCTAGTACTCATAGTACAAGCTCTGCTTAGTTTGGGACTAGATGGAGTTTTGTGTAAGTTGTAAAATATATATTTATACATATTTTTATAACCTGGATTAGCATCTATTGTGTGGTATAGGCTACTTTTTAAGGCTAGTTTTATTATATATCATACATGTCAATAAATTGACTTTCCGAATATAGGTGTGTATTTATCATATACATTATCGCTCGCTTACGGTGAGCATGCCACAGAGTGCCTAAAAAGTACTCGAGGTCGTGTGAAGTCCACCAATCCGCACTTGGCCAACGAGGTGGACTATGGCCTAACCCTTCTCATCATGAGAAGAGGCCCGAGCCCAGCAGTGGGACATGTATTAGATACAGGGCTGCTATTATTATACTTACTAATAAATTAATTGTTTTACAGACATGATGCCCTACTACCCCTGAGATGTATTCTCTTACAAAAAACAGATCCCGCGGCTTGGAAGAGACTATTAGAGATGCAGTCACACATGGAATGCAGAATGCCGGGCACGGAGGCTTATGAGTAAGAAAATTTATATTCTGTTGTTTTTATGAGCTTATGACCTATTTCACCACAGAAAACAAGTAGCTATTAAGATTAATAAGTAAATTGATGGGACACCACCACCAGCTATGTCCAATTTTTATCATTTCTATTGCAAAATGCTGGTGGCACAATTGTGTGTCACATAAAGTCTAGTTAGCGTAAATGTAGCGTAAATTAATTTAACTGGATTACATAAAGGAAACCTAACTCATAAGCTGGATAAGTCCTCGCTCATAAAAGATAAATAGTTAGTCATGTACTACGTGAAATTTACTTTATTTGGAAATCAATTAGGATAGACCCTTATTCTGGTCCATATTCTGATATGGTTGGTTGCAATCCTTATAACTTATTTTGAAAAATGCAGAGGAATTGACTTTATTGACAATGGCTTAAGTTACCTTACCCCACTGTTTTTTTGTCTTTTCGTATCAACGGTGTATCAATTATTTTATATATATATATACCCGATTGTAACAGAATAGTTAATAGGTCAATATTGGATACTAGTAAGATCTACGGCTGAGGACTCCGTTGATATCATTCTGGTTAATTTTATTACTTGAATAATAATATTTGTTAATTATCCAAGTAAGTAATAACTATTACTTGTTTATTTTCAGTGAGGCGAACGAATTCGTCGTCGAGTACCTAGTCAACAACTTCATCAAGAAACTAGATGAAAAGTACAAGAAAGCCGTAGAAATAACTCCAGCATTACTTCACAGAATGTGTGGTATCATTGACACGAATGCGCTGGAAATCCGTTTGGAACAGGGATCAGAACTCAGTGCTTTATATCCTGATGCATGTAAGATGGAACACAGCTGTACTCCCAACACTAAACACACATTTTGCCTCAGACCTAAAGATAGAAAGGACGCATATACAATTTCTGTAAAGGCTGTAGTGCCAATAGTCAAAGGCTATAATATATCTACCATGTATAGCCATGCATTATGGGGCACTCAAGCAAGACGGCAACATCTAAAAGACACAAAATATTTCGCCTGCAAATGCCAAAGATGTTCGGATCCGACAGAGCTGGGAACCTATTTAAGTGCTATGAAATGTTTAGGAGATGGCACTAAACCTTGTGATGGGATACACTTACCAGAAGATCCTTTAGATGATGAGACAGATTGGGCTTGCAACAAATGCCCAGTTAAAGTGAACAATTCCCAAATTAATATGATCATATCGCAAATGGGAGAGGAAGTTGAAAACGTATTACTAATGGGAGGTTCCGTGACGATGCTGGAAAACCTACTCTGCAGATTATCAACATTCGTACACCCAAATCATTATCACTTGTATTCAATCAAACATTCGTTAGTGCAATTGTATGGAAGACAGCCAGGTTACACGTCACATGAAATTTTAGACAAAAAAATAAATATGTGCAAGGATTTGATAGCAATAACTAAAGTTTTAGATCCAGGGAATGCAAGACTTAGTCTCTACTATTGTATTTTACAACATGAATTGCATTCTGTTTTAGTTATGAAATGTAAAGTACCTTATGAAGATTGTACTGCGAAAAAACCTGAAGATATAAAAGCGTATCTTACTGAAGCCAAATTTTGTATAGAAGAGGCATTGAATTCCATAAAAGATGATATAGAAGAAGTTTCTGGTAAAAAATTGCAGGATGTTCTAATTATTAGTAAAAGGGATTTTGTGAAGTATTGTAAAGAAAAGAAATTGCACATTTAAAGATTTATTGTTATTTACTTGTTTTATTGTTACAGTTACTTAAAAAATAATATCACAGTTAATTCTTTGATATTAGTAAACTTACAAATGTATTGAATTGGTCAATAAACACATTTTATACAAGTTTTATTAGTAATTATTTTAACACTTGATTTAACAATTGTAGTAAATATAAAACAAATATTTCAGCTACCTACAAAATACTACCTACATATTACTTAAACAATCTATCTATCACTTTTCATATCACAATTTTCTTTTTAGACAATAGAATACTTTTTTTTCTATAAATTCTAACCTACCATGCTTAGGAAACCCTTGCTATCTATTTTGAGGCTGAAAATAATCACTTCCTACCCAAACATACGCACATAAACCTTTTATTAATTCTGCCATGAAATCATACTCTTCTGCAGTAAGACGTAAGTATGATTCTTCAGAATATGCTAAAATACAGCAGTTCCAAAGTGCTGCTATTTTACAAACATTACCCAAAAAAGCTGCTGATTCGTGGATACCAATTAAGACCGCCAAACCCAGCCCTGGCGTTATCACTGTTAATGCTGTTGACGATCCAGTCGGTGTACCTGGATATTCTGGTATAGATGCCTGGCATCCTGGGTCTGGCGCAGCCATTACCGGTGGACACCACACCCACGACCATGACGTGTGTTCTACCATCTCGTACCATCAGAGGACCACCGCTGTCAGCCTGCAAATAAATACAATTTGATAAAGTGCATGCAAGGCTGTGTTTTTATTTCCAAGCAGTGTAGGCCCGGTTCTTTTTTAGACTTACCAATTTTCATGAAGATTGGTCGAGCAGTTTAGACGTAAAAGTATAATAGACAGATGAAGTTACGTTAATAGTAATACATTCCTTTTTTTCGCAAAAGATTTGCAAATACAAATTACTAGTATTCTTGATTCGAAGAAAGTTCACGATTCGAACAGTGTCCAGGATTCGAACCCACGGCCTCTAGATCGCAAGAACGATGTCCTATACATTGTGCCACGGCCGCTTAAATCATCTTTGCCTACCTTAAATTGCTTCATATGATGCGGATACCTATGGAACAAACTAGTGTGTAATTTACCTTATGGTAAGTTAGAACTACAGTTCAGGAACGTCAGTCATTGATAAAAGATCCAAATATTTAACTATGCTTGCTGCCTTAAACACTTTTGTCTTGCAAGCACTACTGATTCTTGGTAGGATTTAACAAATAGAAAAATGGAGTGATTTTATGTACATGATACTAAATACTTACCCAACAAGAATCACGTCCACCAGTCTCATGTCCAGCGCACATCTGGGTAGAAATGACCTTGATCTTGCTGCCTTGAGACCTGTACCAATTGTTGCATTCGTCGTTTGTCACCACGGTCACTTCTGTCTTTTGGAGCACGTTTGACCTGGGACCTGGTGTAGGAATGATTCTGACTTTTGGTTAATATTCACTGACTCACGAAATGCAAGAAATCCTACAGGCGCTAGGCGGATCGAAATTATTAATCACAAATCTATTTAATTACTATCTCAACTAAAAATATGTCTGTCAAATTAATGCTTACTTTACAACAATTAGAACCAACTTCCTGTATTTTTTTTTTTAAATCTTATTAAGTATCGACTAACTTACCGTAATCTTTACTGATTCTGACTGATATAATTATAATAATCTCCTGTTAATTAGTTTGTATAAATAATATACTTTGTTATGTATTTGCTATCGTTAAAAGTAATGTCATTGATTAATGGGTGCGATAAATGTCCTATTTTCGTACTAAATGGTATTTTTTCCAAATAATCGTTCTTGACACGATCATTACTTCGCAGAAGATGCGTTTTTCCGAACTCCAACCATTATCAAACAAATGAAAATCAGGTAATAGCAGTGCCAGTTGGATATACTGACAGCTATAGTCAATTTCTGTCAACTTGTCCTATTCACGACCAATATAAAACTGTCACGATCGTCAATACTCCGTCAGTCACAATTAGCCAGAATGACTAAAACAACTTAGCAAATCGTCCGGTAAGAATAAATGTGACGACATTTTAACATTTTTAACTCACATTATTTAAAAGCGTCTGTTAAAAAATATATTTTTAGGTTGACGATATTCAACTCTTTGTCCGTAATAGCTACGGACAAAGAGATTTATATCAGTCTATCCAAAGATAAATTGGCAACTGCATTCTTGAACAACCACAGTCCACAAGAGATATATTTATTTATTTATTTATTAAGGTACACCAACAGTAAACATATTTATACACTCTGAACAAAAACATTTACAAACATAATAATATTCTAATATGCGTACATATGATAAGCGTACACAACATTTGTTAAGAAAACAATTATAATAAAAGTAGAATACGTTAAAATATAATATGTTAAAAAGCTTACTACAGTATTTATTTCAGACTACATAAATGATAATAGTATTTGGAAATGAATTGCTCTTCTTATGTGACTTTTATATGTATACTTATTGTTATATTTTTCATTTTAAAAGATGGTCGCACATGAGTTTCTCACCAGCAATCATAATGCCTTACCCATCGGAGCTGGTACTTGGATTGATTTTAATTTGATTCTAAACAGTTTGATTAAAATTAATCTAAGCCCCGGTTATTCAAATCATTGTAATTAGTATAATTTAGTATTATTTATTATTTTTTTTTATATCATTTTTGTAATGTTTTGACGTGTTCACGCGCCTCCTGGGGCCTATAAAAATAAATGATTTGAATTTGAATTTGAATAATATATGAAATCAATAACACATAAATGTCATGGGAAGTTAACTAGAAATTTGAGAGAGAGACTTAAAACTAATTTAAAAAAAAAGAGATTAAAGAAGTTTCGATACGTCGCGTCGACGCGTTTTGATATTAAAGCTCTTATGCCAGTAATTTCATGGGTTAAATTGAACAGTGATACTAATACTATTTTTTGGCAGACTAAAGGTGTGACGGTAGTATTTCCTCCTTCAAGCTTTCTTTAGAAGCCATGTCATTAAACTAGAGAGAGTTTTTCGGTTTGGTAATGAGATTTGTGAGGTGTTATCGTAGTCACATTACATTATATTACTTGTAACATAATATAACATCACGCCTATATTACCCATAATGGTATGGCAGAGGTGTACAATACCCACATTTCACTTGTTAT
The DNA here is from genome assembly GCA_905147285.1 of Hypena proboscidalis. Lineage (NCBI taxonomy): Eukaryota > Metazoa > Arthropoda > Insecta > Lepidoptera > Erebidae > Hypena > Hypena proboscidalis. The sequence continues at coordinate 6,626,539 of LR990143.1, forward strand.
GTTTAGGTTCACAATTTCAACTCTGTGTTGCTATTGTGAATTTTCTGACGGATAGTTCACTATGCTCGCGGTGAGAGGCTCATTTGTTCAAGCATGTCGTATAAAAAACGTCTAATATGCTGTTGATTTACTTTACCTACGTATTTTAGTTGATCAGTATGTGTATTTAGTTAAACTCTTTGCCAAATTTTGGAAAGAGACATATTAATAGATTTGCACGATTTCGCGCAGACAACAAAGCAATCTAATAAAAGCACTAAAACAAAGGCGGTTTGCAAATTAAATATATAATTTAGAACAGTAAACCCCTTCGTCCTCAAGGCGGCCAAATTCGGCACTCAGCGATTTTTACGTTGATTGTATTGATCCGTAGTAATCCGTACACACAAAACGTACATTACGTCAATGTACTATAAAGTTTTAGTTTACAGGGAAAGAGACTCACCTCTTAGGTCCTAAGCATAACCTGTCAAATGTCAGTGTTTTAAATATCTGGTGGTCAGGCTACTAGTCAGAAAAGCACGGTGATTTTTTATGTTTGTTTTATTCGTACCTTTTTGTCTATCTTCATTAGTAAATCCCCAGCCAGCAACCGTAGCTAATGTCCCGCTGAAGTCTTGAGTTGGAGAGTTAGGAAGGCAAGCTGGTTGCAGCTCAGTGGACCACCGCAACTGCCTCGAGGTCTTCAGCAGAGCTACGTCGTTGGCCTTCTTATTACATCTGGTGAAAAACGTTTCTTTATACAAAAATGAGGGTGAGTCAGAGTGTCCTAAAATTTATTCTTCAAACTATATTTTACAGGACTGCCCAGGAACGGTTATGATTTTTGTTCGTATCTCGTTTGTTTTTGCATAATCCTAAATTGCAAAGTATTGAGATCTTAATTTATTTATTTATTTATTAGGCGCACAAAACACATTACAATCATGAAAAACTTTAAAAATAGTTAATGTACAGTTCAGATCTGGATCGTAACATAATACATATATGTGCACACAGCAAAATCAGTATTGAAAACTCAAAAAGCTCTAACTACTAAAAATAATAAGGAAACAGTTACAATAGATAAATCAACAATTAGACATGATTATTATTTTGTTTGGATGCCTCAGATGCTTCTACAGGAGGGACTGACGCACCCAAACTAATACTTATATGGAGGATGTCTTTTAAATTATTTATAAACTTATTAAAGTGTTGTTCGAAAATATCAAGGCTTTTGTTAATTTTTACCAAATCATTATACTGCTGAGCCATTCTTGTAAGGGGATTATAATACGAAATATTATTTTTATATATTTGTAACGCAAAGAGGTTAGTGTCGTTGGACCTACGGGGATTGAATTTAATATTAAAACTAATTTGAGACAGCAATTCTGGTGAGTTAATGTAGTAAGTGTTTACGATTAATCGAATTTTGAAATATTTCACAGGCAATAATTTAAACCTTCGCCGTATTAACGTACAGTTCATTTTTAAATGCAAGGACAATTCAAAACGTCTTATATCAAAATGAGTTGCAGTAAAAGGTAATCTTTATTTTAATTGCGGTAAAGTTAAAAAATAGCAGCACGGTGTTAGAATTGTGCTTGGTGGATGGCGATAGACTAACCCCTATCCCATCGGGCCTGAACATAACAGGTGAAGAATGGGTGGTTATACATCTCTGCCAAACCCATCTGGGTGATACAGGTGTGATGTTATGTTATGTTATTATCTAATTAAAGTATATACTTACCTATAGTCAGGATGGGGAACAATTCTTGAAATAGGTTCATTATTATCTTTGCTTGCTAAATCCGTATAACCAACAACTATCGTCAGCTGTTTGGATTTATAAACCTCATCGAAAACACTGAAACAAACAAACTTTTAACAAAAGGCATTTAAAGTAAAGAAGGCATTATATTGTACACTTGCGGCATAATTCGAAATCTACATTACCACATTAATGGTCTCCGTTTGAGTGTGGTGGCAGAAATTGCCCCACGAGCCCTAGAACGTGAACAAGAACACTGGAGAGGGCACTGTAGTAGTTGTCATTCATTGGAACTCTAAATTGACACATCTACCATCGCCACGAAGAAGAAGAAAGAAAATGGGCTCCGCAACTAATATCTTAGCATTTTTCAATTTAGCAGTCAACTCAGGGATTGTAAGGATGTCTGTTTGTATTAAAATAAAATAAAATAAATATTTCACAACTTACACACAACGCCATCTAGTCCCAAACTAAGCAGAGCTTGTACTATGGATACTAGAATAACTGATACTAATACATATATACTTTTCTTTTGTAAATAAATACTTATTATACATAGAAACACTCAGACTAAGACAAACCCCTATGTTCATGCACACAAAGATTTGTCTTAAGTGGGAATCGAACCCACGACCTCGGCAGTCGTCGCAGACCGTCGCAGGCAGGTACAATACCCACTCCGCCGTCCGGTCGTCAATTAAAAAAGAGAGTACCTGCAAACGCAATGCCCAGCAGTTAACAGCCATCTATCGCTCAATACAGTGGCACCACACTGATGAGCGCCCTGTCTCCAAATACTTGCTGCCCAAGGGAACTCCGCTGGAAGACTGTCCACCCCTCCAACGATACGACCTCTTCGAGCCACGTCTAATCCGCATTCTATGTCTGCCACTGCAAAAGAAACACCAGAGTTGATTCAGAAATTAACCAGGAACCGGGCAATATAACCATATTTTTATTTGGATACTTTTTCGGGCTATTCTCAATAACAGCACGGAGTTAAAAAAGTGTCCTGCGTATAACGATTGGCTCACCCCGTATCTCATGTAGCCTAAAAATTGCAGGTTTCGAAGTAATATATGAGGTTTTGTTATGTTATATTATTGTTTTGTCGATAGAATCGTACTTGATTATAGGACGCAACAAGTACCACTCGTCTTATTAGCTATCATGTTGTCATTTTATCATCAAGTAGATTAATGTGTAAAAGCTGAAGAATTATAGAAAAGGACACTGGATGATATAACGATCTGGAAAATATACAACGTCATGAATGTCCTAAAAAATTGTTTAAGCTTGCAATTGGAAGCAAGCGTCAGCGTCGACGCCCGACGTATAAAAATATGCCGCGACGCTCCGCTCCTTTTCAACTGTGACCTCAATAGTGTTAAAACCAAGTTTAATGAACAGTAACAGGTAGTATTTTTAAATTTCCTTGTATTTTATTACGAATTCTACATGCAAAGATAAGATAAGGGCTGAGTCACGCTTTAAATAGAAGGCCATGAACAGTATGGTGGCACGCGTTATTGAGAGGCTATTCACACTAGATCCAATCGATAAAATACTTTAGTAGTCGAAATTTATGTACCTAATTCTTTATAAACGAGACGCGGCCTTAGGTTTGGTTTAAGTGTTATTTGGATTTTTTATAGAAGATAGATTTTTTTTGCTGGTATATACCGGACAGGTTTGTAAAAATGTGTACCATAAATGACTACCAAAGGAACTCTGTTTATCAGTCTGTCTGTTATGCTTTCATGAAAAAATCTCTGAACCAATCTTAATAATAATTGCAATAGAAATAGTTCTATAACTAACAGTCCCCAGGCAGAACCTTAGTTAATATTTTATTTACGTAACACTCGTGCGGGCTTTAAAAAAAAATAAACAAAAAGGTTTGTTTATTTTGTATTCATTATCCAAATAGTTTAATCGATTCATAATTGTATTATTTTTAGCCAGATTCGACCTCAGTCGTTAATAGTACAATAAAACAGAAATAAACTGATGATTCATCGCTTCTCTTCATATTTTTATTGTTACGGACTGCCAAAGGCGATTGCATAAGAGCATAATAGTCTACATAAATTATGAGGCTATATTTAAAGTGTGGGTCTGTGGGTCAAAGTCAAGGTCACGAGAAATGTTTGTTTTATTCGTCAAGGTCAAACGCGGGTTACTTGTAAAATAGCTTATGTACGTGGTATTTCTTGTATTGTAAATCGATGAAAAGTGTTATTTACTCTTATTCAGACTTAAAACTATCAATTTCCGAATTTTCTTTGAGTTTGGTTCAGTGCTTGACCCGAAAAACTGATACATATAATAAAATTAATTTATGATAATTGAGATTTTTTTTTATTACACTGAGGTGGCAAACAAGCATACGGCCCACCTGATGGTAAGCGGTTACCGTAGCCTATGGGCTCTTGCAACGCCAGGGGCATCACGCGTGCCTTGCCGACCCTTTAAAAACCTATTTGCACTCTTTTTAAAGAACCCCATGTGCTCTTAGAAAAACCTTACAATTAGATTACAATTTCGGGTGTAAGTTTTAGGATCCAGGATAGGGTTTTGTTTTGATTTTTTGGCGTTATATTTCAACGAACAATTTTTCTTTAATAAGATAGCACTATACATAGATAAAATAAGATACATAGATAAAATGGAGTGTACCAAACATGCAAAGTGAAGCCACAAATAAAATACAAAATCAAGCCAGGTTTGCTCAAACAGTTAGTGCTACGAAGCTGAAATTTTGCTTGAATATGTATGTTAATTTTGTCAAAAAAGTGGTAAAATAAAATCTTGAAAGTATTTTTTTTTCGTGTAAAGAAGGGTTGGTTTATTTTTCTGTCGCCTACCCCATGGTGAACCGTTAGATAGATATTTTAATAACATTGATCGATTTTCGATTTAGCGATTGTTTGCGAGATAATGACCTTCATTGAGAAAATTTTGATCGGGTGTTCCCACCTCTCTAAAAGCTAAAGCACTGGCAGTAAAAATCTGAGCAGTATTGAGACGGTATTACATGCAATGAACTCTTAAAGAAAACTAAAGCGACTAACTCAACTTTGTTAGATCGAGAGTAATAGGGTTCCAAAATGTAAAATGCCTCTACGTAGAATATTTTGTACCAAAAACAAAAATCCTATAAAAATAATGACTTGTATAGGTATTACTGTTCAATACAGGTATTTAACCAATTTTAAGTCCATATTTTGTACGGAATCCTATTGCGTATCATCTATTAATTATTAATATCAACAAACATAAATTATGATAATAAATGCATTTAGTTTATTATAATGGTTACACAAAAATGTACATTCAATGAGATATAATTATGATCATTCAATAATTCTCCTTACAAAAAAATAAAGAATGAATTAAATTCAGAAAAGGCTGCATAAATTATGAGGCTATGTTTGAAGTGTGGGTCTGTGGGTCAAAGCCACGGCCAAAAGCAATGTTTGTTTTATTTGTCAAGGCTGATTGTTTGTATGCTAGCTTATGTTATTCACGTTTAATGACATATAAATGCGCGGGTAGATTTTATCGGTTTTAAAACTACTCTCTTTTTAACACGCTTATATTAGCTTCACCTGTATGTATGTATGTAACCGACTCCTTTGGACTCGATTTTGACCCACTTTAAACGGAGAGATTTCATTAAAATTTTGCACACCTGTCAAAGATCGATGACAATGCAATAATTCGATAAAAAAAAAAGAAAAAAAAATATTAAAAAAAACGCTTTTAAAACGTAGTTACTTCTAACTAAAAAGTGAAAAATAATTCCTTATATAAGCTGAAAATGGTAATAAGAATAGAAGTACTTTAAAAGCGTGTTTTTTAGTTTTTTTTTATTTACTGATTGTATTGATTCTTGATTCGTCGTTGAGCTGAAAAGTGTAAAAAAAGATCGATAACATCTTTCCGCGCTTTATTACCCAAAGCAATCTAATGACGTTGACTAGTCCATTCTAATATCGACCGATGGCATCGATCAACGACCGATCGATTTGTATAATAACACCTAAGCCACGGTTATTTAAGGTTGGCCCAATTATAAAAATGCTTATTGAAAACGAATTACAAACACAAGCTTTTGATACGCGAGGTTTAAAACGATAATCATGAAGGAAGCTGGTAAAATGTGTTATTTTGATTTTATATTTTTAAAAAAGGTTACTCGGTCGGAAGTAGATATAATAACATTTTTTTTTTTAGAAAACGTCATGTTAAACACATATGAAATTAAAAGAGGTTGGGGTTCAAGTTCCTAAAAACGACTCTCTAGCTTTGGCCATCACTGAACGGGGTAGGTTACGGTTAGATTTATAATTGGCAACATTATTTATGAGGTTGCATTTAGAGTGTGTTTGTCCGTGGGTCAAAACCTTGGTTACGGTCAGATTTGTTTTCTTTTTTCTTTTAAGGTCAGAAAACGCGAATTCAAGTGAACTTGCATTTGACTGTGACTTTAGCCAAGTTTCTTGCCTAGAGAAAAACTAAAATTTTTAGGCTGAAAAAATGGGTTTCTTTTTTAAAGCAGGACAATTTTTTCGAGTATACAGCTGATTATTTTGTCTTTTTTTTAAGTTTTTATATTAAAGTTTTTAGGCTTTGTATGAAGTATGTATTTTCATCATTGTTCATTTATTCTGATTAACATATATTTCACATTATCGAAATTACTTATCTATAAAATGAGTTTTATTTGCTTTTTAATACTTTTGACTGTTGACTTTAAAAATAAATCCCTTTTTATTGAATATTATAGTGCCATAAAATAAATACTGATATAAATATATGTAATAAAATGTATGAAATTTTTTATTTAAAAAAAAACTATTTATTAAAAAATAAGATCGGTTATAGGTATACTTACCATTAATAAAACACAATCCATAACTGACACATAAAACAAAAACCAAAAATATAACACGACACATTTCGTCAAAACTGAACAACGATCTGAAGTATACAAAATAACACAGTAGTATATATCTCTCAAAATATAGGTCTAGGATACACTTGATATATAAAATAATTCAATATATTTGTGCATGTGTAAAGTTTATATGTAGGCACGTGTCGTGTCAGAGTGCGTGCACTTACTACATGTGAATCGATATACATAAGGATATTTAACTGCTCTATGATTTGTATAGCTCCTTTGCATGTGTGAAGGTTAACCCCTATATGGATTTAGTGATGTTACCAAAAGTGACGGGCTAGTATCGATATTTTTTCTACCTAAGTGCCATATCTTTGTATCGATTTACCCAATCCGCTTTTTTTTAATAAAATTAGGCTTTTATTTAATAAGAGGATAAAGACGCCATGAAATTCTATGCGTAACATTTTTTTAAATTTCTTTACGTGTAAAGTCTTTAAAAGAAAAGTTTTTATGCATCAACCGGTAATTGAACGAACATGAGTTACAACCTATACTTTTACAACAGTCAATATTAAAGAAATTTAATCGATTAACATCGAAATCAAATCACTGTAATAAACATGGTAAATTAATAAGACACGACTAAATTTAATATCTATTTTTTCTGAATCCGTTCCCTGCAGTCGAGCCCGATGCGGAGGAATGCTATGACACCTTATCTGTAAATTTGAAAAAAGAAATATATATAATTTTTTATTTATTTTTATTCCTCTTTTGTTATTATAATGAACTGAAACTGTGATATTATTTTGGTTATTTTGTTTGAAACTAATAAATATAACAACTTTTTTTTAATAAGCCCTAGAATTCTGAACCCTCTTAGCACGACTTGCCGATTTGACTATGACGTAGTATGGATGTTGTTATGTTAAGGGTATAAAGCTTTAGAAACATCGATATAAATACTGTTCAGCGCATCACTATCACAAATTCATTGTCAGGTTCGCGGCAACCTCGGATAACAGACGATTAGACTGGCGGAACCACTCGTTACCGATAAACACTGTTATCGAAATATTTGTATGCAATTTGTCATTGCGTATTAGTCAGAGATACGGTGATAGTAATATGCACCCTCATCTGACATTTGGTTTATTGAACCAGGATTTTAATATCGAGAAGAGATCAAATTTATTTGGAAGGAGTTTAACTCAGCTGCAGAAAAAAATTGTAAGTAAGGAACAAGCAGCGATAGCCGAGTGGGAGACCGTAGGACTGCGAAGTCAAAGGTCTCGGGTTCGAACCCACGGCACAAACCCTCTGTCAATAAATCGTAAATATTCGTCTTTTCGTAGATATGTGTGTATTTGTCATATACATTATCGCTCGCTAACGGTGAAGGGAACATGCACACAAACCTGCATGCCTGAGAGTGCCTAAAAAGCGCTCAAGGCAAAGTCTACCAATCCGCACTTGGCCAGCGTGGTAGACTATGGCCTAATCCTTCTCACCATGAGAAGAGGCCTGAGCCCGGCAGTGGGGTATTAGATACAGGGCTGCTATTATTACAAAGCATCCATCTCAAGCTTATTTTCATACATACAATACAATAATAATAAATACTGGCCGATTTTTCGATACCGGTATATTCAGGGTAAATAATTGATAGGTTACGATGGAGCAGTGGAGCAATGAGCAATAACCATGAATAAATTGCAATTCATTTAGGGATTCTATTTCATCGAACCTGCAATGGTTTCCTATTCATCCCGTTGATCCTTTCAAACATGATATTTTGGCCAAACATTGCTGATATGTTTAAAAATCACAAAAGGCTGTTCTCAGTATTCAATATAATATTATATTATGTAGAGAACGGTTAACATTCAATAACAATATTAGTGTACCTGACTTCATATATTATTTTTTTTACCTCCGCACTATGAGTATCTGTTTCGCGGGGCTGTTCACAAACATACATTTCACACAAACAAAGTACACCCAGAGTCAGTACAAATCTATGCGGATCACACAAAGATTTGTCCCGTGTGGGGATCGCAGCGCAAAAGCGGCGAGGCGACCGCTATAACCACAACGCCAACTGTGCACTCATTTTAGCTATGCAACCAACATGTCAATAATAATGTTAATAATAATTTTAAACATAATTATTAGTTCTGTCGCAATCAAATAACAGATGAGGGATACATTTCTATTACCGTATTCGAGCCTATATGCAATGTGTCATTGTGTACACTATGGTGACCATAATTTTGTAATTACAACATTATAATCCCATTATTATGATGCATATTTCAAATCATTTTCTTCCGGAGTTTTAAAAAATGGAGCACAGGTTATTATGATGCACATTTTAGATAATAAATTTAAAGTAGAATATAAAAGTCATATTTATGCAAAATTAGTGGAATATAAAAGTCATATTTATGCATTTACCTTAGTATGAGGTAAGGTCTACATTATTATGTAACTATTTATCGTACAATACTATGGTAGTTTTTCCTTTTCACTTACTTACATTATTTATTAGAGTATCTTCCGCCCGCAGCTTTAGTCACTAAAAGTTACTAATGTCCACGGAACTAGAAGTTTAGCCTTAAAATTAAAACTATCAAGTTATCGACCTCTTTTGTATTTAAGGATTAAAAAAAAACTAATTTGACAACAAGAACAATTCCCAGCTAGGTACAGTGAAATAAAAATGTAAACCTTAAAAAGAAAAAAATATTGTGTAAGTTATTTCATGCAAATGCGTGTATATACTCCTATGTTATATACTATTATTAGCCCCTTGAAATAAATTTGTTAGTATGAATATCTTGTCTGTTATGACTGTGGCATACGATAATATAGTCAACATATTATTACGAGGAATATTATTGTAATAGCTTAAGCAATGTTCTGTTAGAACCTCGAACCTTTGATTTAAGTATTATCACTATGTTTGAGGAAATAATTGACTAAACTTAAGTTATCAGATCACGTAGAATGGAGTAGAGGAATGAATTTTGATAGGTACAAGGCATAATATTGGTAGTCGTTCTTTGTATTTATATTTGAAGATCCTAACAAAAACATTGTTTGAATTTGAATATACGCGGAAGATAGAAGTGGGTGTGTAATTAATAATATATTTACATAAGTTCTTGAGACTGGAAACACCGTTACTTCATTTATACGACGGAAAATATAAGGTGGTATTTAAGGACTCTTCAATGGACATAAAAAACTCAAAATACTGTATTTTATAAAATATGATAGTGCACTCAAAAATTACCCGAACATTGAACTTTAAAATCAGAATGTCAACAAAAAAAATAACGCTCGAATTTATTAAAAAAAAAACACTTTCTTTAAGAAAAATACCAACAATAAAACATACCTACAGCGTTAAATTAAAGATGAGGTTGGATGACAAAAATTGTGCTTCCTCTTTCTATCTCGTCTCGTACATATTTTTTCTCCCGCCAATAATATTAGATACATGCGTCACTTTTAAAAATTAACTTAACATAACATCACGCCTATTCCCAGAGGGTGTGGCAGAGGTGTACAACACCCACATTTCATGTGTTATTTTAGGTCTAATGGGATAGGGCATGTATCTGTGGCGGTATCCGCACATAACAAATTTGACCACCGGATGGCGGAGTGGGTAGTGTATAGTCGGCAAATGAGTTGGGTATGCAGGGCAAAAACTTCTAAGTCATAGTAAAGACTTACGACACCAGTTATGGATAAGTGAGTTATATATCTAAATAGTGGGAAAATTACACTTATTAAATATGGAATACAAACTTGCATATCTATTGCAGTCAGTTTTAACTATAGCGTAGAAGTTTTTGCCCTGTATACCCAACTCATTGGCCGACTGTACCTGCCTGCGACGCCGAGGTCGTGGGTTCGATTCCCACTTAAGACAGATCTTTGTGTGCATGAACTTTGTGTGGTTTGTCTTAGTTTGGGTGTTTCTATGTATATTAGTATCAGTTATTCTAGTACCCATAATACAAGCTCTGCTTAGTTTGGGACTAGATGGCGTTGTGTGTGAGTTGTGAAATATTTATTATTTATTATTATTAAATGACGGACGACATTGACTAGATGTCACACATAATTCTATTGTTTCCAATAGAATAATGTGTGACATTGGTGGAACTGTTCAATAATTCAGTAGGACTGTCCTAGAGAATGCTAGCATGTGGTCACCGTACAGTAATTAGTATGACTGATGACTTATTGTCATGTCTCAGTTGGTCAAGTGCATTTAAAGTAGAACAGTTTATTACATCTTAATTTAATCTAGGTTACGTCCGCGACTTTATTTATAAGTTTTTTTTTTAATTCTAAAATTTTAGGGACTTTAGAAACGCAAAGCGTTTGTCAGTCCCATCGTACCCTAAGCATTATACATTTACCTATATAAACCTATACTGGTCATGAACTTTTATATATTTATATATTTCACAACTCATACACAACGTCATCTAGTCCCAAACTAAGCAGAGCTTGTACTATGGGCACTAAAATAACTGATACTAATACATATATACTTTTTTTTTGTAAATACATACTTATTATACATAGAAACACCCAGACTAAGACAAATCCCCATGTTCATGCACACAAAAATTTGTCTTAAGTGGGAATCGAACCCACGACCTCGGCGTCGCAGCCATTAACTTAAAGCCATTGAATCAACGTCAATATTAATAGGTTAGTTTTTGTAAAATGAGTGAATATTGTATTGTATAAGGTTCTTTATATTACATTGTGAAAAAGCATTGAAAACCTTAAAAAAATACTTTCCAGCCCGCCTGTTTTAGACTATCCAAATCTTCCACAAGAAAATGGATTTATTATTACAAACAGATAGTTCCGGTTTTGCAATTGGCAGTGTTTGTCTATTAAGTTTTGGTCATTTAAAAAATTGCCTAGATTTTGTCAGCTGTCATTTTCTTATACTCAATACTCAATTATTTATTGCATTCCACAATGTTTTGTTAGGTGGTAAACATAATTACATAGAATCAATTATGGACCCTGTCGGGCACAGCAAAAGTGTAGGAGAGAGGATGAAAAGCGCTTAATTTATTTTAAAAACTAATATATTTAAATATATTTATTTGTTTAAGCTAGCATGGATAGTAACTTGCATTTATACTTTCAAACATACATAATTGTGTAGGTTTGATATGTTGTGATAATTAATTATAATATTTATTTTGTGTACACATGTCTCTAGAAACTATAAATTATAGGATAGAAGATAGTAATAATAATTAAATGTAATTTTGAGTTAAATATTATATTATTATATATTATCTTCTTGCAATTGTAACTATGTAACATAACATTACGCCTATATTGTCAAAAGGGTATGTATAACAGACACACTTCGCCTTTTACGTTTAGGTCCCATGTGAAAGGCGGTGACACTATCGCCATCCACCGGGCACTATTCCAAACAACACTTCTGCCTGACCCTAGTAGTAATAGACTAACGAGGCAGCAATTGTAACAATTATTTTTAAGAATCAAACATCAAATTACTGCACGGCTCTATCTTTTTGGTAAAACAATATATGGCTGTATACGATTTCATGGCTGAATTGGCACCTGGAGCGTTTACCCAGGGGGCGCAGCTTCAAATCCTGCTGGATTCTTAATTTTTCTAGCTTATTTTTTTAAATACAAAAGGCATTCAAATATATATATATATATATATATATATACAAACAATACATCATGTTAGGAAGGACATCGGTGTCATTGTCGGTAAAATCTACATCCAAAAAACGTGTAGTATTTAGAAGAATAGAAATAAAATGCAATCTCAATCTTATCCATCAATAATTCCCGAAATAAACTTTTGTAATTACAACTATTATTACTTTTCCCACAAATTATAATGTCATTGTTTTATCGAAGTAGAGAACAATCGGTCCATCGTCCTTACAATAAATAGTGATACAATGTTGCAACTGCATTGAAGCATAAATGTAATAACATCGTGGGGAAAATCTGCATCTTTAGGATACCAAGGGCCAGTTTCTGAGGTCCCGGATAGTTCTTATCCAACCCATAAAATATAACCTGACCGAATTTAAAAGTGACACATGTCATGTTACATTTGAGATAAGAATACAGCTGTCACTTTCAATTATGTGTGTTATATGCTTATCCTACCATGAGGTTTGTCTAACACCTGTGAATTGGGGCTATAAGTGTCTAAGATTCATTCTACGCCAAAAAAACGCTACTGAAGATTTGTTGTACGCCAAAACGCACGTGGCGTAAATTTGACTTCAAATTGAAATTTTGCAATTGCAAGAATTCATGTCGAATATCGGTCGCATTTTAAAGCAAAGTGAGTTAGATTGTATATTTTTTTAATAATACTTTTTATAGACACTCAGTGACGACTTCACCAAGTCTTTAAACTACAGATAACAGCTACAGCTTTTGATCTCTCTATCCTGTAGAGAAAATGCAGATTTAATAAAACCACAGCTTAAGATATTTGGTGTAATCAGCCCTAAGAGTCAAAATAACAAACTTTTACAACCAGCGTAATCGTCGCGCGTTGTAATCGATTATAAATAATAAAAAAAAAAAACCACCAAAACCGCACAAAAACAACTAATTTTTTTCCCACAATATATCAAGTTTTATCAAAAGAAAGAAAACAATCAGTCCATCGTCCTTCTACTATAAATAGTGCTTCAAAGTCGGAACTGCACTGCGGAAAAGATTCACTATGTGGGCGAAGATAAGGTGAGGTCACGCGAAGGTGAGCGTTATTCACAATCTGGACACGCCCGCATGACGCGTGCTGTGTGTCTGTGCCCTAATGGAGGTATTCTTGATGCTGGTTGAACTTTTGTGAACCAGAAGGGTGTGGCAAGAACACACTTATATCACACCGCGGGGTCTTGGGTTCGATTCACCGACACGGGAGTATAGATAGATAGATAGATAGAGAATTATTTATTGTACACAAAGAAGAAGTTACATAATTGTGATACACAGTCTAATTGAAACATGCACAATGGGCGGCCTTATCACTATAAAGTGATCTCTTCCAGGGAACCTTTGGATGGACAGAAATAAGTAAATAGACATGGTCAGTGGTGTAGTGTAGCAAATTAAGAAAGTACTTACTTAACTAAAATAATGTGTATACATACATGTCAGGTATACACATTACATACATACTTAAATAAATACATACAGGCCGACATAAAATATATATTAAATATCTTTAAATAAATATAATATATTATATATATAATATATATAGAAAAATATATACATACATAATTCAGAGTACATTTTACAGCGATGATAAATTTTTGGTGCTTTATTATGATAATATTCCTTAACTCTATTCTATATAGTGTAATTTGTGAACTTTACAGCAGGAAATTTGCAAGAGCAGCACGGAGCACTCTCTATCCCATGGGACCTTAATATAACAGGTGAAATAAGGGCGTTGTAAGCCTCTGCCACGCCCTTCTGGCTAATATACATGTAATGTTATGTTAAAAACTTTGATTATACTTATATCTCTGTATGCAACAATTTTGTTCTGAAACCATAAACAAAACGCGAGAACGTTGACCTCCTTAGTCTAACATTAGACATGGAGGTCACCGTTCTGTTTGTTTTTTGCAATGTTTCTATAGAAAAAATTCAGAAAAATTCCAAATGAAGTCTGAAATTATACTTGCTTGATCGCAACAACCTCACCCACGATCACTTTTGATAATATTGGCTCTAATCACCGAGCCGCGCAAAAGAGTTTTTAGATTTTTTATCTGTCAGAAAGGTTAAAACAGCAGCACGGAGTTTAGAATTATACATGTTTGATGACGACAGGCTCACCTCCTATCACAAAAAACTTGAACATGACAAACGTGGGTATTATACACTTCTGCGAAACCTTTCAAAAGCAAAAATTAACAATACATCTTTGGTAATGAAAATCCCATATACGTCGATTAAATACATGCACTTAAACTAAGGTAGCCGCTAAACAAAAGTCGAATAAAAAATAACCTTTCGACCATTTTTAGTTGCAAACTCATAAATTTTGTGCAAGATAGCACCTTCCAATATGACATAAAAATTTAGGTTAATCCTCATATCAAGGAAATCAAATAAACCTTGTGAAATGGCGGTAAAATTCAATTTGTTATTATTTTACGATGGCTTAACGGTATGAAATAATGTTTGTTTGTCTGTATGTTGATATTTATATTAATAAATTTAAAAAAGAAATAATAATCAGGAGGCTTCTGTCTTCGGAGCCCTAACTACTGGTAGCTTGATCTCCGACGTCCCTTTTAATATATTTTATAAACGACGCCCGCACTAGGAATAACTCCTGTGTCGCGGGGGTATTCACAAACATACATTTCACATACACAAAGCACACCCAGAGTCAGAACAAATCTTTGCGAATCACACAAAGATTTGTCCCATGTGGGGATCGAACCCACAACACCAGCGCAGTTGAAAGCGGCGAGGCGACCGATTTAACCACCACGCCAACCGTGCACTCAATTATATATTGTTTATAATAAAGAAAAAAGAATTTCAATAAATGTCGCTATTTTGCATCTACCCTGTATGTGTCTAGGAGATAATAATAAATATCACTCAATATTCACGGAAAGCCATACCTACAAAAAATAAATTTTGCTGATCATGAAGTCTGGGATCATTCCTGGAAAAGTGTTATTGGGCTTGTTATCAGAGTATTTTATGTAAAAACAGTTAACTGTATCCGAACATAGTATCGCTGGTATTGAAGATCCATCTATCGCGAAATATCGTCAACACGCCAGAGAACTACTCTCTTGGTCTCATATTCAAGATATGACAATTTTCTGAAATTACGCCACCTACCCGACTGCATTGGGACGTCAGGCCCAGAAACCTGTCACAAGTGTCAGATTGCCTTTTTTTCACACGTGCATGCGCATATTTTACATATTTAAGCATATAGTATATGATCATCACCAATATGATGCACGATAATATTGGTAGTGAGACTTCTTGCCAAAGTGGCGACCACTAATGGCGTAAGTTTTTACAAAAACCCTCACTCATTTCAGGGTCTAATCTTTGTACCCAATTCTGACACAGAAGTGCAAGACATATTATTTTGCACCGAGGTGGGACTTCTTCCTTTGAATTGGTTTACATGTGTTCTACCATCAGGAAGGAGTTAGTTCTAGGAAAGAGTTACTTTAATCAGTATACAAAATTAGATTCCTTTTCAAATGAATCCACACTTCAAAACGGTCCGTTATTAAAAAGATTTTCACGTATATTCAACATCTATCCTTGGAAAACCGGCAGCTATAATTATAATACAAAAGTGATTAGTGCCAGTTAAAAAATGATAAATTATTTTACGAAGAGGTTAGTAACTACTTTTATGACTTCTCGAGATAACAGTTGTGTAGGGTTCAAAATAATATTGACACGGTTCTTGTAAACATGGACACTGTTGCGCTGTGTCAGTACAGCACTATTTACTACAGCAGGCAGTAGTTATTTCTTTTTTTCAACTTGACAGTCGCTTTTTTACTTAGGTAGATATTTTGACCAATTCACAACTGGAAACTCGAGGAGTCAAAATAAGCTCGACACGTACACGTATACTACCTATGTCGTAGACAAGCGACAGCCAACTAGAAAAAAAAACAACATGATGATCGCCTAGTCTATGCTCAATTCATACACATGTCTAACCGTGCGTTGTGAAGAACAGGTATGGTTCCATATGATGGTATGTTATTTACCATTGATTAGGCCACCCTCTTATAAAATTGAGATCGTTATTCTGTAAAACACGTCTACTAAATATAGCACAAGTCTTTGAATTAAATAGTTAACACTTTATCATTCAGTCTCGCGCCGGCGATACATGTAATTTTGTAGTTCACTTATATTATCATCAGCTACAATGTATTAAAAGGTGTCAATTCTGGTGTGGTTGGAAAATAAATTTGGTTGGAGAAAATTTGAGTATACATGCTTTTTTTTGCAATAGTGCAATATTATGGTAGCCGGGAGCTAATATTGCTAATAGTTTGGACTTATTAGATTTATGTTCTTCAACGGTTATCAAAAAGACGATGCTAATATAAATAGGTATAACATTTTGTTGGTATCTATAATATTGTTTTCTCAACCATTTTCTACACAACTATATAATTATAATGTAGAAGGTAAAATTGCCCAGAAGAAAATATAGAAAGCGCCCTCTACTTGGAACTAAATAATAATAATAATAAGTTTATTATTCACGATATTTTTTTTACAGTTTCTCTTAAAACTAAGTGCTCGTCTAAATTAAGATGAATACATTTTATTAAGACTTAATTAAGAGGTCGCCGTTGACAGGTGTACTAGTTATTAACTGTATTACAGCCATCATCGTCTACCACCCTGATGGTGCATTCTATAATTACTATAATTGAATTGAATGTGCTCTTTTTATCTAGAGACAAAAGTAAAAATAATGTGGCTTTGAGAGTGACATAATAGGAGGTATTAAAAAAAAGTAAAATTATAGACATAGAACCAACGTTTTTGTGTAAAGCTTAGTTAGGATGCATGTGTGTGTGTATTTGTGTGTATGTATTTGTGACAGTCAGACACAAATGACAGTTATCACCCCCATTCATTGGCAACTTATCTTAGTACAGCGTCTTGCCATCAGAATTGTGACCTATACCATAAACCTTCAATTATAATTTTAGTTATTCAGTTAAGTAGGTCCTGAGACTTCTTTGAGTTGACTCAAAGCGATTCTTAATGAGTATCAAACATGCATATTCATTGACCGAATCATTGAGCACTGATTTTTTAATTAAAACATGTCACTTCGGTAATTTGTCCTTGAGGAGATTGTAAGTACAAAGTTATAACTGGTTTTTACTGGTTATGTGAACGAATTTCTTGAATAAAAAATTACCTGTCTAGCTCTGCTCCTAGTAGCTCCTAGTTTATTTACACGAACCATTTCGCGGTACTTTAGAAGAAGTGGCAACTCGAAACCTATTCAACATACATACTTAAAATTTGACATGTGTATTAAAGTTTTTTAGTTTACCCAGAACCCAAAAGTTCATAAATGTAGCTAAAACCAGTATTGAAATATTAACGTTCCAAAACCAAATTTTCAAAAATAGATAATTACATCAAAAACCTAACCCACTTCCTGATAAGCTAGAGTAATGTAACCTATGAGGCATAATTAAACAGAAAAATATTAAAATAACTGGTTTTTTTAAGCTTTTTATAAGTGGCGTGGTTCCTGTTTTCTGAATCACGCTATGAAAAATGAAATAAAAATGAAAATGAAAAATGAAAATGAAAAAAAAAATATTTCTCACCAGTTTCACATTGATTTAAGTAGTATATTATAATACAATTAATTTACTAAAAGGTAAATTATACAATATTATGTGTAGTACATAGTATTTTGGTGGTAAAATTTTAACTAATAAATGGTGACTCTATTTTCTGAACTAGGTTGTAGCCTGTATCTCAGAGGATAGCGTTCGACGATCAAAATAATTAACTTAGGACGTATTTGCGTACTACTCTGCGCTATGGTTTGGTTACCCACTTAACTAGTTAATATGAATAAATTAGAAATAGTAGTTTGGTAATGTAATAGTAATTTTACTATTCCCTAAGGTAAGGTCTTGTTTCCATTTTTAAATTTCTATCATCAAATTAAATTATAGAAAGCAACATGGGTATTATAATAACAAAAGTTTATTACAATACCCATGTTTCTTTCTATTATTTGGTCATCTTTTGCCAGTTAATAATAAAGTTATATTAAACGTTATAATTATAACTTCGAAACAAAAAGTAATTATATTTCATCAAAAACATAAATGTGAAGTAACAGGCAAGGCCATTAAGCCTACAAAAGCATTGATATCTATATGGGTGTCGAGTTTTGTGTAAATAAATCCAAGCTGTAAATTTGACTTGGCTACAATTCTTTTGTAGGCATAATATTGACCTTGGCTCTTACTAGTTATAATGTGTTTTTAAAAGAATACCTTCTACTCGGGCCAAAGACAGTAAATAATAAATATTATTTTACTTCTTAAAACATAAAAAAAATAATTTATTAAAAATTGTTGATTTAGAATTAGTTTTAGAGCTAATTAAAATTACATGTTGTTTCTATTGACATGTTTATTAGCAGTTTTTTTATCCCTGGTCTCAACACAATGCATAAAAAAATATCATAAATAATGTTTTTTTTATAAAAGCCTGGACACGTGGCGAGCCCATAATGTTTAGAGTAGTTAATAAACGTAAAAGTGCATCCAAGACTGCACAATTACATAACAAGGCCCAAGGCGTATGCGTTTGGAATATTTACATACAAATGTATTGTACACTGCCACGGTTGAGGTTAAAACAATTGGGACAATGCCACTGCATGTCTTGTTTAGATTTATATTACCGATATTAGGTAAGATAAGGAATTTTCCGTCGTAAGAAAATTACTGATTGCGTCAGCTTTTATATGTCATTGGTTTGCAATATAAAAAAATTGCAGCGAACCTCATTTTTATGGACATTATGAGGCCAATATAACTGGTCCCTCGTTTTAGCTCTGTTTTTGTTTAAGCATTAATCAATATTTCATTTCGATTTTTTTAGTTCATTTGAAATAGTTACTACGTAACATTAGTCGATACGAACTGTAGAACACATTAAAATTTAAATTCCTAGTTCTTCCCATTTGAAATACATAATTAAAATCTTGTAAACGACATTCATGACATACTTTATCATAATTACCATAATATTTTAAATAGCCTTTAACATCCTTTATCTATCTTAAAACGGAATTATAATAAATTTTGAGGTATATAAAAGTCCCATGACTACACTTTGAAGCCATGGCTGTGACTTTCGGTCGTAACATCTTCAGGTTGTATTTTAAACTATATTAAAACGTAACATAACATTATATAAATTACGTAACATCACGCCTATCTTGCCCACAAGGGTGTGGCAGAAGTGTACAACACCCACACTTCAACTGTTATGTCATCGCCATCCCCCGTGCACAATACCAACTCCCTGCTGCTATTTCGAATTTCCTGACGAAAAAAACCCAAATAACACTTTTCCAACCCGGAAAGACCGGAAAGACCCGGAATCCGTAGACCACGCGGTGAGCAATACACAAAATAACTCACTAGTAGACCAACGAGGCGAGTTACAAGGCAACTACATAATAGTGATCCAATATCGAATACATTCGGGTAAAGACCAACTTAACGTTGAGAGTTGTTAAGCTGGAATCGCGTCACAACGTTAATTTTACTTCGTTTGTGGTGCGAATCCCGACGGAACGGCTAGAAACATACACAAAAGTGGACTTCTGGTGCTTCTGGCCGAGAGGTGTCGTGTTCTGGCGTTTCCGAGGAACGCTACATGACACCGCGCCGCGCGTCGCTGAATCAACGTGCAAAACATTAAAATAATAATATGTATGTTATTCTAAGGTTTTCATGTATATGACGCTTTGATGCCTGCAAAAAAAAAGGATTTGATTTGATTTGATTTGAATATCCGCCTATATTATCCAAAGGGATATTTTACAGTCTCATTATGATAGGTGGTTGGATGACTTTCACCGTAAAATTTCAGACTCTGTACGTCCTGTTAAAAAAAATCTACTAAAAAATATTTTTTTGCATGACCTGTTTTATATACCTATTTGGAATTTTTATTTATAAAATACATCGAACTAAGTACCCAACTGTTTTTTAACACCATGTAAAAAAACTTTTTAGCTTTACGACAAACATCAGGTATTCTAATTTTCTAACAGTAACAATAACATTTAATCATATAACGAATAGACCAATCTGAATCCAGAAGCGTATAATAAATCAAATAAATCAGTGTTCGAACCAAAGAATCATGGCTGACATATTTTTTTCGAACGGAATATAAAATGCAGCTTCAGCCAACAGGTTGATTTTATTCCGTCGTTTTTCCTGCGTTCGGTTGACAACAATGTGTTGTTTTTTGAAATGTTAATTTTGCTTCATGTTTATGTCAGTTTCGAATGTTCCTAAAACGGGAGGAGATTCATCAATGTTATGCCTTTACAAGACTTTGTAACATCCTCAAATTGTTGTCTAGCTGTTGTTTCTAAGGCACTAAAGTACAAAATTGCTTGATATTCTTTTTTAGGTTGGAAAAGTTTATGTTTTCTTCCAATAGCTTCGATTCGATGAACTGATGTAAAATGTACTTTTTCTTTGCAATGTCTACTGGACAAAGAAAGGTTATTGGCAGGTGAATCCTGTATTTTATATTAGCTACAGATTTCGGATTCGTTTCAAAAGTAGCGGCACTGCGCTTATACTCGAATGTATTAGCGGTAAGGCGGGTGTTCCACAGGGACGTATAATGGGACCTTTTTGTTAAACAACTTTTTGGTCGTATTTATTCATGTTCGGCTTCGATATTGATGTGCTCTCTTTATTGAGTAATTTAATACAATTAAAATGCGCTTATCAAACAGCTTTTCAAAACATAAAATTGTGCTTTTTATAATGTCTTTATCAGATTCAATTACGGTGCACCTAATAAATACAAAAAAAAACATACAAATTGATAAAATAATAGACATAAAAACGGAAAAATGGAGGATAGATTGTGCACAAGATAAAATAGCTATAAATGTTGTAAGAGCTGAGATGACACTTGGTAGAAATTATGGAAGAGTAATAGGTACATATTGCACCGACAAACGAAAAAAATACAGTAAGATTCTAATACAATAATCCAATATAACTCAAACGTTTTGATTCAGTGTGCCGAAGCCTACATACTTAAAATGTGACATGAAAAAATGAATAGTGTCACGCTGCTTGCAATCTGAATTCATAGACAGAGTATATTACACGTGTAAATGTATACAGAATTTACATTTATAGATGCGATTGATGTCATACATGTACATGCATAAACCATTATAAATGTACACGATTTTTTATTCTGCGAACCGTTAAATATGGCTACTAGGTGGATAGACTTGTAACACAATTTAGGAGCCTAGAAACAGTTACCCTTAATCTCCATTCGTCTGCACGTCTCCTTTGCTGTTTTTCGTCAAAAATATCAGTAGCAGCATGGTATCTGGAACTGTGTCTGATCGGTAGATGGCGAGGCTCAACTTTTATAATGGGTGTAATTATGGGTGTTATAGTGTAGTGTTGGCATGACCTTGGGTAATATAATATACGTGATGATATGTTTTTATTACGATACGAGAATCACTGCAACAATTCAAAAGAAATCAAGACAACACTTAACTGAAGGCTACCCATTAGTGGTTGGAGGAACACTTAAAGATAATGCATCATGACCTTAATTTAAAAGGACAGCAGTTTTGAGTATCAAAATACCTATAAGTAAAGAGGAGAAGTTTAATATAATCACGAGAGACAACACGTTCTCAAAATGCTGGCTTATATTTCGGCCAACGACTTAGTATCGCAATACAACGCGGTAATGCTGCCAGCATTTTGGGTACGAGGCCTTCTGACAGTGACTTATTAAGTTTAGATTAAGTTATTAGACTATTTTAATTTAAGATCTTATATGTATATTTTTCTGTAAACAAAGATATATAATCACTATATTATAATAGGTAACTGATACATGCATAACTGGTGTAGTCAGTGTTCACTATGACGTAGAATTTTGCACCCTGAATACACTACCCTTATTACTTTGTCCTGTATATACGTCACTATACTTTTAGCGCCAGGTCAGAAAGACAGTGACGGTGATTCCTTCCTTGAGCTGGAATCTTAATCGTGAAAGTAATTCTGACTATTAAGCTTTCACAGGCTCAAGTATTTTCACTGAATCAAGTTAGATGAAAATTTGTATGGAGAAGTCTTGAGAAGAAAAGTTAAAGGTCTAAAGAACGCCACTTTTTATTGACCTACTAGCCTTTGCCCGCGACTTCGTTCGTGGAATTCGTTGTATTAAGTAGTAGCTGCTCCCGCGTTTCAAAACGCGTTGAACCTTACTGCCCCGGTCCTGTGGATTTTAGCGTAATTTTAAATATTTAAAAACCTTTATTGAGAGTTAGATTATCAAACACATGAAGAATTATCAAGATTCGACTCTAGTAATTGAGATAAGCGCTATAAAACAAACACACCGAACCAAACAAAAAACATTGTTATTTTATCATTAAAAACATACACTTCAATTTTATTTATTTGTATGATACAGACAAAACCGCGATCAAAAGGTTATATTTGAGAAAGTTACACTCCAACGAGCAAACAATCCAACGTATAGTCTTAAGCACTAAATAAATTGAACAAAATGGCCGCATAAATGAAAAATATGTTTTATTAAATTTGTTTTATGGCTGTCATTAGTTTGAAAGGATTTTCTTGAGTAACTGCCTTTTAAATACAGACTGCGCCTGGGAGACATTTATTAAGAAACTAATATATACGACACATTTAAATGAAATAACTTAAACACTGCGTGGTTAAAGACTATTTAATTCTGTGTAGAGAAGCAAAAAGTGGGTATTTTTTGGTATTTGAATACAGTATTAGTGAAAAAAGTAGTTAGGGTACTCAGAACTTGATTTAGAGCATTGAATATATCATAAAAATCACGTCTTTATTAATCTGAAGGGTATGGAATGGACATAGTGGAGGTGTTCACATATTATTATAGGTACCGGGTATAGTGGCCAACTTTATGTTTCTACTGAGATATTTCTGACGAAAAAAAAAAGGCTATTATGGTTATTAAATTATTACTCACAGTTACACAATATTTTTGTAGTACTAGCCACCATTAAAGCTGTGGCAGGAAAAAACTCCTCTACTAACCGGTTTTAAGATACATAAGAGTCTACTCCCAGGATCTAATCTGCAGTGGCCCATATGGATATACTTAAATGGACTGAGAGCCCAGGTTGGCCACTGCAAACAAAATCTGGAAAATAGGGTATTTTTGGACCAGAAGAGACCGAATGCTGTGCACCTCAGCAAACAATACCTCACTTACTTGAGTGCCCCAATTGCCCTGATAACTGCTCGTTGGATGACCTAAACAAGGTCACAGAGAGCGCTATTACCGTGGCTGTGTATTGTGTTATATAAAACTGTGACCATTGAAACAAAAAGAAGAAGTACTTATAACGAAATGGCAAAGCCACATAATTGGATTAAAGTATAAAGTTTATATAAAATAGGTCTTGTAGAGTTAGGTTATGTACAGTAAAAGCTTGGCTCTACACGAGATCCAATAACTTTTTGACACTGCGAGCCATGTGGTCATGTCTTGACAACATTTGACATAAAAATGGTAGGGTACTTTTTTTCTCGACTTTAAAATTCAACTCGATTGTTCTTTGATATAATATATCCATTACTAGTTGTTAATCTTCTCTACTCTATTTAGTTTGGCCCGTGTCGTGGCCGATAATCGGTCACAAGATTGACATCGTAGTACAAATTTAATATGTAAATAGTTTAATTCAAATAAGTACGTCAGCAAGTCAAAATTTTGTCAGGTCATGACGTCTTACTGATCCAGATTTCGACATTGATTGTATATTCCAAATAGTGACGTACATGAGCGCGTTTGCATCGATACAGTCGCGATGCAGTAGCGCTTGCAAATGCGCGACAGCATAAATAAATAAATATCTCCCAACTTACACACAACGCCATCTAGTTCTAGACCAAGACAAACCCCCATGTTCATGCACACAAAGATTTGTCTTAAGCGGGAATCGAACCCGCGACCTCGGCGTAGCAGGCAGGTACACTACCCACTCCGCCATCCGGTCGTCATCCATCCATAGCATCGCTACAAAATGTCGTCGTGGGCGAGGGCCCTTAGGAATTTGTTCTCGCGGGTCTTATCAGCAAACTACGTGTAAGTAGAAGCAGGTTCTATAAAATCTGCGTGTGAGGCTAACGACAGATTATAACGTCATAAAATCTTGGCATTATCATAATTACAGCCAGCTTCTGCGTATTTGTCATCATTAATTACTGTCGCATTGAGGTAAGCTTTACACAGAATATTTAATTAGTTCTTAGTACAGAAGTTTCACTACTCGAAGATATTTACATAAAAAGGATTTTATATTGAAAACGCTAGCCTACCGTGGAAACCCACTTAAAATTACATTAAATTAATTAAATTACAATTCCTTTAATTTTACTTTTTATTTATTTGTGTGGTAATAAGTAATGATGATATAATTATCATTAATAATATTTTTTTAATTTTTATTATTGGACATTAAAATACCATTCCAAAACCAACTTACCTTATGTAGTATCAAGTTAATAACATACATTAATTTACTTTAAGGTTACTCATGGGTTTGTGTTTAGCCCTGGTAAAATAAAATTATAAAATATAATATAACAAATATTCTATATATCCTACATAAACATTATGTTATTTATTTATTTATTTTTTCATATTTCATAATCTTTATTTTAAAACATAGGAAATTTACAAAGGTCTTATAATAATATACAGGTATTAAAAATCTTAAAAACAAAATCATACCTAACTGTGTGCAGCTGTAACAGAAATAGAACTGAACAAAAATTAAAAAGTTTTAAAAAATTTATCACAACTCCTCTAAGGATATACCCAGACGGTCGTTGAAGCTTTCTAGTATACCAAAGCATTTCCAACTCTTCGCAGATTGCAGTTCTATGCTACTTACTCGTACCAACAGGTGGCTTGCAAGTTCATACTTAATGGTAAAAAAACAAAATGAACACTGCACTCAATATAATCGTTCACGCGTACCGCACCACCAATTTGTAAGAAATCTGCTCTACTTGAACACAAGTACAGCATATTTGCGTACAAGTTGAGTAGAGCTTCACATAACAGCAGATTTGCCGCCCCGCGATGCTCGTAAAACTTAATGACATTCCACCGAGAAACGCAATTTTTGCGATACCGCGATCACCGCTTTATAAGTTTAAAAGCCTTGCTCTTTACTACAAGATTTGGTAATATAAAATATATTTTTATTTAGTAGTCAAAAATGTACTAAGGGCCTATTTAAACGGTATACAGTTGGCCAAGCAATTAGGTATACAGGGCAAAAACTTCTACGTCCCAATGAAGACTTACTGCACGAGTTATGCACGAGTGAGTTACATATTTAAAAAGTGGGATATATACTATTTAGGTATATAAGAAACATATTATTCAATTTAAATTTTTAGGTCAATAATGAATTAAAAATTTAATGTTATTGTAAATTCTGTATGTACAATAAAGAATTTGAATTTTAATCATTCATTGGTGTAGTCAGTCTTCACAATGACGTAGAAGTTTTGCCTAACATACCTGATGGCTTGGCCCACACTGTACGTTTTTCAAGTACTCTCGCCATCTCCGTCTTTTTAAACGCAATCGACAAAGCAAGCAATAGGGTTGTTTAATTGGAGAAAGTCGTTGTTATTTTATAGTTGACTTGTTATCGGGTACTGCTCTAACATTTTTTTGAAGTATTACGTATTTGCTACAACCGCAGTGCGCTACACGTGCAGACATAGTTATTTGAAAAAGTAATGATAAATTAATGCTTAATTTAAATTTCGCAATAAGTGACTTAAATTTAATAGTTTGATTGACGACCGGATGGCGGAGTGGGTAGTGTACCTGCCTGCGACGCCGAGGTCGTGGGTTCGATTCCCACTTAAGACAAATCTTTGTGTGCATGAACATGGGGGTTTGTCTTAGTCTGGGTGTTTATATGTATAATAAGTATGTATTTACAAAAAGAAAAGTATATATGTATTACTATCAGTTGTTCTAGTACCCATAGTACAAGCTCTGCTTAGTTTGGGACTAGATGGCGTTGTGTGTGAGTTGTGAAATATTTATATTTTATATTTATATTTATTTTTATTATCATACATTTTGTGAATATATATTTACACGTTAAACTGTTGATAAAATAAGCTTTTCGACATTATTATCAATTTCTCCGTAATTTTATACCATCAGGCTAATGTATTACAACAAAACGCGGCATTATAGTTCAAGGTTTTTGTTTTCCTATATTTAAATTATACAACAATAAATGATCAATTCTAAACCATAAAATAATCTTGGATATTTTACATATTTTTGCATCGCTTCGCAAGATCAATGGAAAGATGGCATAACTAAATTGTCCCGTAATTATTTTAAACGTTTTTACTTAATATTGAGGCAAAACAGCGTGCATATTTTTATCGTTACAAACGAGGTTTATAAAATAATAGAACCTTATACAGTTGAGGTGTTACTTTTTGGTAGTAACAATAGCGAAAAAAAATATTTATTTGATTTTCAAATTTACAGAAACAACCTCATAATTTTAATTTCTAAAGATACAGATAGCTGCCACATAACCTCATGCAGTGTGAATGCAACAAAGCCACATTCACTTTAACCACAGCTTCCATAGAGATTTTCTATCGGGCAATATCCATGTATTCTGGACGTACGCGCACATTCCATCTTCTGCAGTTGGCGTTATTTGATGGTGTTTAGTAGAGTTGAGTAGAGTTTCCATGGAGGGCCTGGTCTCCTACCGCACGATAGCTGGTAACCAATTTCACACCACTCGCTCTGGATGCAACACGGCGCCGGTCATTAATCGGTCCACATGGCAATCGTGTGTCATTATTGGTGCTATCATGAGACTTTCTTGGTAAAGAACTACAGTGGTTGCCCGATGCCATCTGCGCGAGATGTTAATAGATATTATTTTGATTACTGAGCAGGTAAGTGGTTATCCCGCCACAACTCGGTCGCCATTGCATCGTCAGGTATCTAACTCCCAGCACCACGACAACTGGAGGGACGTCGTACCCGGATCGCTACAAGGTCGGGTCGTGCAGGTGAGATTGACATTTGGGACTGACTAGGTGTTATTACCAAAAAAAAATATTTGACTTATATAAAATTTAATAGTTAAACAACTATTTTTACAAAGAATACGCAAGTAAAGTCAGGTTACAATACTTAACTCTGAGAACAAGTTCGATGCTCATCTCTGTGTCTCTTAACGCAGAAATAATCATGTTTTTATTAAGACGTTACCATAATTTTATCGATGATGTGTTATTATTGCGATTTTAATATAATTGGACAGTTTGAAGCTTATTAAGCCTTTTTTATTTTTATATCAAGCGAGAAAAGAGGCGCTATTTAGACGCCTCTGTAATTTTTAATTCAGGTTTATATTTTTGTAGTGTTTATCTATAAAGAGCCAATTGAACACTGTCCGTGTATTTTATGCGATCTATGTAACAAACGGGTAGTAGTGTGTAGGCCACCTGATGTTAAGGGCAACATCTGTTCTGTGGATCATACCACAATCCATTAATTGTGCGAATGGATTACCATATCTTCTGACTACGAAATTTTGAGTTGTGTGTCAACAATTTTAGAGCATATTCTTAACACGGAACTGAAGTACGGTACAGTGTACTTCCGGATATCCAAAAAGCCTTTTGCAAGTGGTATTGGACTGCCGAATCTGCGGACTATTGAGGGTCTTTAGGTTCTATAATCGGACAAAAGCAGCTTTTTTTACTTCGCCTGCAGCGAACGAATGTGTAGTCCACTTGATCGTAAGTGATGAACAGCCCATGGACATCAACAATCCACAGACATCGCTGCAGCTAAGGACTATAAAAAAATAGAATACATACTAACTACATTTGACGGTGGAGCAACTTTCTTGGTCTCGTTTACTTCGGCTTTGCCTGCCTCCAGTTATTCTTAGAGTATTAATATTTCACGGAGAAAAGCCGCTCGACCAGCTAGTCATCTGTAATTATTATTATTACTATATCCAAAAACTATGCAATCGTATTGGAAACATAAAACTGGCCACTTAACCCAAGAATAGTATCTTGCTTACACGCGAGCTGAGAACCCAATCTTACCACGCGTTATTTCACCTTTACAATCCCCTATTACGAGGGCCCAACTCAAGATGAGCCCTTATCCCGTACAAATTGTAGAAGGTCACTCCAAAGCGCAGGGGTCTGGTAATAATTGCTTGTTCTTAAGTGGCGGCGTTGTATAAAAGCTGGCAATTGTACGGCGCTTCGCCGCTTGCGCATCTTAAAAGATCGAGTTAAGCATGTCAGGCGTTGATTACGTCAAATTATTTTAACCAACTTTGACATTTGAAGTATTTGTGTGTAATTTTTCAATATTATGGGGAACCAGTTGAAAATATTTTTTTTATATTTTAACACTTAACGAACTAAAAGTAATGAAATTATTTTCTTGCAATGAATGTACCAAATAACTTGTGACCTGAATACAGGATATTATCCTTGGATAAATTAAATATTTATGGGCGTACCAAATACATATATTTATAGATTATGATGTATTTTGTGTCACGTCTTGTTTTTTGGTGCTACGTTAAAGACGATACAATTGTACCGGTTACTTTGATGTTATTAACACTATCTACCCTTCAAAATCTATATCTATACTTACGAGTTTAATAAACCCTCCCCTCACCCCCTATCCGATAGGACCTAAACATAACAGGTGAAGTGTGGGTGTTGTACACTTCTGCCATACCCTCCTAGGTAATAAAGGCGTGATGTTATGTTATCTTGTTGTATAATGAAATTGTAAATTTGCCATGTCTGAACATTAAGATATTTTTTTAAAATAATATCATACATAATAATTTTTTTTAGGTTTTTTATTTTCGTGTCTGCATGTTCGTACGTAAAAACTACTGCATGAAATTGGTAAATCTGGGATATGTTTTATCTTATTATTTTATTCCTAGGCGGGTCAATTGAGGGTTTAAGTTTATATTACAGGTTTGTCAATTTTGAAAGAAAATGCATGAGATTCTGCACATAGGTTCCTTCTATGACGTTCATTAACTGTAAGATAGATTTTTGGTAATATCACTACCTGGGTGGTTTATTTGGGGTTGAAAGTGTCAGAGGGAAGGCCCTCATTTTAAAGGAACATAACATAAATAGATGAATAAATAAATAAATATTCCACAACTCACACACAACGCCATCTAGTCCCAAACTAAGCAGTAATAAAGTTTGGTCTAGACTTATGCATAGCTAAAAGATCTAGCTCTATGTGGGTTAACACTTACAGCGGAAACCTTGCAACAGACTTTGAACGGTCCAAAACTTCAGTAAAATTAAATATAAGTTGCAATTGCAACTTATTTTTTTTTTATCTTCTGTAGAGGATCAGGGTGTGATGTTCCTCCACCTGTGAGGATCCTCCGACCAGGCTCGGTTGTATTGCCTGACGGACAGCTGTCCAACGGTAGCGTATTGGTAGTTGTATTTATGTACACTTGCTGTGAACATTTCGCTATCGTGATTCAGCGATCTTTGACAGTTGTGACGAGTGTGTCACTTCTTGTCTTTGCCAATGTCAAACGTCATTTATTATGTGCGGATACCGCCACATCTTCCACCTACTTCTCTAAAGCTTCGGTTTCCTATTAAAGCGGTGTGGAATAAAGCGGCCGTAAAGATAACGGTTGATTGACGTCACTAGAACGTTGCCCATGTAAAGTAAATGTAGCGGTTTCCTAAAGAGCGGTGGTCGACATAACGTATTACGTACTAATCGTGTTACGGCCATAATATTACGGCCGCATTTCTCCACACCACTTTCCTTGGAAATCGAAGCTTAACGTAGGTTGTATGAGCGGAAGGTAAATACAATATTTTATTTAAATACAGAGATAATGGGATCTAAATCTAGACATATTAAACAAGAGTAGAAAAAAAAATATTAGAAATCAAATTATTTATTTCTATGGGCCCCAAAAGGCGCTTGAACACATCAAAACAAACATCAAAATACAGAATATTAAAATTAATGTAAAACTTAACTAATTAAATTATAATACTTATTGCATTCAAATGATTTGATTCATTTATTAGCTTCGATTGACTTTAATTCAGCTCAGAAATTAGAATTGAAATCAATCCAAGTACCAGTTCCGATGGGTATTGCATCATGAGAAGAGCTGGTGAGAAACTCCTGTGGACCTTTTCCAATAATTCATACAATATTTGTTTGTTTTTTGACAATAATCATATGTGTAAGTTATAGCAACCAAAACACAACTATATGTCACTGATAGCCTATTCGGCACTTTTTTGACGGATGATATGGAAATTTTGTTTATTGCTACAATTAACCAGCATGCAACTATCCGTAACCTTTATCTTTTGAAGACCGAATGGTGGAGTGGGTACTGTACCTGCTTGCGAAGCTCAGGTCGCGGGCTCGATTCCCGCTCAAGACAAATCTTTGTGTGAATGAACATGGAGGTTTGACTTGGTCTGGGTGTTTCTATGTATAATAAGTATGTATATACAAAAGAAAAGTAAATAGTCTGATACTATTTACTTTTAACCGACTTCAAAAAAAGGAGGAGGTTCTCAATTCGGTTGTATTTTTTTTTTTTTATGTTTGTTCATCGATTACTCGAAGACGCCTGGACCAATTTGAGAAATTGTTTTTTTGTTTGAAAGGATATACTTGTCATGTGGTCCCATTTTTTTCAAGTCACGTTCTGATGATGGGATCCTAGAGAAATCGAGGGCAACCCTCAAATTTAAAAGGCTTCTATATTGTTTTTTGTATATAATCTAAAGCTACTCGGATATTTGCATCTAGTAGTCAACATTTTATGTTGCTGAGCTGATGCTGGAAGGTACAACTCCTCAACGGTTAGGAGTACGGGGATAATTATTTAAATAAAGGCTCCTTGATGCCGTTTACTGTATTCTTTCAAGTTATACACAGATGAGGCGAGATGTTGAATATTACTTATGTATATTCATAATATGAGGTCATGATTTGATGATGGGATCTTAGAGAAATCATGGGTAACCCTCAAATTTCAAAGGTTTCTATATTGTTTTTCGTATATTACCTAAAACTACTTGGATATTTGCATCTAGCAGTCAGCATTTTAAGTTGCTGAGCTGATGCTGGAAGATACAACTCCTCAACGGTTAGGAGTACGGGGATAATTCTTTGAATACCTTAAATAAGTTTTCCGTCTCAAGTAACCGTCGTCTCCTCATTCGAGAAACATTCTTGCTCGGTCTACCCATCACTTAAAATCTTAAAATAAAATAATTTATAACAAAAAAAAAACCGACTTCAAAAAGTAGGTAAACTAAAAAGCAAAAAATAAATTTAGTTCGCACAAAATAATGCGTTTTTTCATTAAGTTAAATAGAAATTATTAAATAATTATTATATAATTCTGAAGTCGGTGCCAAGTAAAAGCTATAATAACCTTTCTACAATTTCAAATTACAGTACGGCACCAACTTCAGAATTATAAAATAATTATTTAATAATTTCTATTTAACTTAATGAAAAAACGTATTATTTTGTGCGAACTAAATTTATTTTTTGCTTTTTAGTTTACCTACTTTTTGAAGTCGGTTTTTTTTTTTGTTATAAATTATTTTTCTTTTGTATTATTCTAGTACCCATAGTACAAGCTCTGTTCAGTTTGTGTCTCGATGGCGTTGTGTGTATGTTGTGTGGTATTTATTTATTTATTTACAACCCAAGATTGCAAATGCATCGCTACATCTCAGCACGGTGGCAATGCGATGTGATGCCTCGTGTACCAGTAATTTCAGGGCTTAATCTCACTAAAAAACCGAAGCATGTAAAAAGGAAAAAATAAAAATTAAAATGTAATAAAATAAAATAAAAAAATAAAAATAAACATGAAACTACATGCTTACAACTAATAACCAAGTTTTGATAGTTAGTACATCATTATATTAAAACTAACTGCCTAGATGGTATAGTGATTAGCGTATGCAGCTCACCGCGTAGTCTCGGGTTCGATTCCCGGATCGGGCAAAGTGTTATTTGTGAACTTTCCGTCATTCACAATAGCAACACGGAGTTGGAATCATGCCTGGTGGATAGCAATAGGCTCTTCCATATCCCATGGTACCTAAACATAACAGGTGAAATGTGAGTGTTGTACACCTCTGTCACACCCTTCTGGGTAATATATGCGTGATTTAATGTTACATTGATTTAGATTTTTTTTAATTTTTTAAATGTCTTTATTAGTAAACATGTAGGTACATAAGATTTACAAAATAAATGATCTTATTCTATTTGCAAACACTTTTTAAAAACATTTTGACATCAAGTTTAAATTAACACTTATCACCATAAAATTGTTTGATAAAGAAAGTTGGTTTAGACTTATGTAAGGCTTGAAGACCATAACATTTACAAATTGTATATTACATTAAAACTATAACTACGTGAAAACTATGCATACAAGTACCTCGTATAAATGTAATGTATTAAACAAACAAAACTCCAACAACGCCATAAATACTAACTTATAAACTTTTACAACTTTATTTACCAACTAAAAAAACATTTAAAAGCACTTATTGCATTGAAATAAGGCTTATAATCAAATCAATATTGGTAATCAGAGTGTAAAATAAAGATAAGACTGATTTGCGGAATGAGTCGATATCGAGATCTGCCTATTAACGCGAAGAACTTAGGGCGTGGCCACACTGACGTGATGATTACAACTTTCGGTACCGAAAAACTCGGTTCCGATTATATCACGGTTAGCCCCGGGTACTTCAGGGCTAATGAAATAATTTCACATGTAATTTAAGACTGTTTAAGACGTCAAATTTTAAATTGGATGCGCGAGGAGGGTAGCTTTAAAATAATAAATTAATCGTTTCTCTGAAGGCGTGTAAGTGACTACGGTGAAGTAAATGAATTTTGAGTTCGGGGCGGCCTCTTTGCGTGTCTTTTTTTACGGTGGTGTTAAAATTATTGATGGAATGATACAAAGATGGATGGTCTGCTTAAAAAGCATCTGTTCTCTCCTAAACGCACGCGTTGGGTAATATTAATAGACTTGTGTCATGAGGGTAACAAATATTTTAGCATTTTTGACACAAAGAACCAAATAACACTCAAGCTTTGAAACAGTTATTGGTTCATTTATACAAAATTGATACGATACGAACGATTTGAAAGAAAAAATTGTATATAATATTAAAGTTGATAAATTAAGAATCCAGCAGGATTCTTACCTGCACCCTCTTGATAAATTTCGAGTCTAGCAGCATACGAATCCATGGCAGAATTGGCAAAGCACTTGGGCCGTATACCCAGGCGGTGCAGGTTCGAATCCTGCTGGATTCTTAATTTTCAACTTTAATAATATAATATAAAATATAAAAAGGCATAGCAAAGCAATAATTTGCTTTAAAATATTACAAGTAAAGATAAAAAAGTTGTTAATACATAATTTTATCAATATTTCTGTCCTGAACTCAGAAAATCAACGTAACTTATACTATGTGAACAGAGCTTTATGTTTCTCACAGCTTACTGATCAGATTCTTATCGGTACTAAAGGTACATCAGACTTATAATCAAATTATACTGATATATATGATCTACGAGGTACTTCACATAGTTATGCTTGCCTCGGTCCATTGTTTAATAAATTTGACTTATGTAGGTATATATAGTTCCTGGTAACTTTTGTAAAAACCTAGAGAGAGAAAGTGTGGCGGTATCCGCACATAATAAATGACGACATTGACAACGTCTAGAAGTGACACAATCATCACAGGTGTCAAAGAGCGCTGAATACTACTGCCAAGACGCTACCGTTGGACAGTTGTCCGCCAGGCAATACCACAGAGCCTGGTCGGAGGATCCTCCCTTTGTGGTGGAGGATCTTCACAATCCGTTCCTCTACAGAAGGACTACCGTCTTGTTTTAACCTGTCGCCAATTGCCGGTTGTATATTAAAATTTAACCATAAAATGTTGCATGAGACATAAAATCGTAGTCTTCAAAACATTATAGATTCCAAATATATTTGGATTGACTAGACAACGTCCTCTCTTTTTACGCCAATCAGTAAATTATTGATAGAACCTGTGTTATGCATTTCTTCCCTTCTAGATATTAATTATTAAAACATGATATAAAAATACTACAATCTGTACTGAAATCTGACAAATGTTGCCATATTAGTGCCGGATTCTATGAAAATGTGACGTCACACTCATACACTCCCGGCACACGATACGCGACATACGAATGTCATCGTAACGAGCAGACCTTATTCTTGATAGATCATGGATGTAAGATTCCAACCGTATCCCACATACCATCGTCGATTGTTTAGCTCATAGCAAAAACATTCAATACTAATTGGTTAGATGTTTAAAAAGTTGATCTAAGCCATAATAGAATCAATGTGTACTCCGTAATAATTAATATGGTGGTCAGTTTGTACCACATATTTGCAATATAACAGTATATTTGAACAAACCATTGTCACGATAAGAAAAAGAAGATATTTGGAGTGGACGGGCTTTTTGTATACTGATGGAAAAAAGCTATTGCAGCCTATGAAAAATTCAACATCCCAAAAATATGTCAGATGCGTCACTACACATGAAAACTTCGATATTATGCCGTTAGTAATCTCAGAGCCTAAACTCACCACCAAAAAAATGTTTGACAAAAGCCAGGGAGAACAAAAACAAAGTAGGTAATAAAAGATTAATATTAAACTCTTTTGAAAATAATATCCTCATGGTGACGACATTTTTGGATTAGGAACTTATATGTTGGTGAAATTAAGTATTATATATCTCGTGTTTTAACATGTAAGGTTCTAAAAGTCAAATAATAAAAACATCAGCATTTCGTATTCAAAATGCTGTCTTATATTTGCGCCAGCGACTTAGTATCGCAACACAACGCGGTGATGCTGCCAGCATTTTGGGTACGAGGCCTTCTGACAGTGACTTATTAAGTTTAGATTAAGTTATTAGACTAGTTTTATTTAATATCCAATATGTATATTTTTCTGTTAATTAAGACTAGTAATTCACTTAGAAGTAAGCACTAAAATGTCAGAATACCACTGTATTACTCAAAAGAGATGTACTAAATCATACTTTATACCACTGGCATAATTGGTAGGGACATTTAAACTATTTAAACAGCTTACTCACAAGTCTCATTGCGTGTTAAATCCACATACATCAATATAATCTTTTTATCATATCTTTAATGTCGATGCACTGAAATTCCTGAACCATTTATAACTAGTCTATTTATGGTGCCGATTCTGCTGGTATTTAATTGGGCTCTGAATTTTATTAAAACTTCACACTGACTCGTTGGTCGACTGCTGATCGTGAGGTGAGGGTCCTATTTCCATCAGACAATTCTCAATAGCAACACGAAGTTGATTTTCAGGCCGGTGGATGGCGCTAGGCTTATGTAATGAGGGTATTACAATTTACATGGGACCTAAACATAACTGGCATAATGTCGATGTTAAACACCTCTGCTACAGCCTTCTGGTCAGATTGATTCTTCTCATTGGGAGACTGATGCTGCCAGTCGTCCTGAATGGCGACGTGTTGTGCAGAATAATGTTCATGTGTTTGAAGAAGAAGGTGTGAGCTAGATACTAAACGAGACCAACTGAAAGCACGACCACCTTCAAATATAACGTTTAATTATATCAATGGTGCCCTCACGTGTCCGCAGTGTTCACGTGCATTTACCGCAAAATTAGGGTACATTAGTCATCTAAGAGCAAAACATCCATGCTCGTAAAATAAATAAACCACAATAGCTAAGTCGTCGTAGCCGAAATCGGCTAGGAATCCTATATAGGCGTGGTATTATGTTAATATTAATGTTATGTTTAACACTGTCTAATTAGTTCACTCCTAACCGCAAAGTCTCGGGCCCTGTTTTCATTAGAAAACTCTCAGTAGTCAGAAGCTGTGCAGATCTAATCAATGCGGGTACCTTACAACTTTGCCTATAATTTAACTAATTATTTTTGTATTTAAATTTAATTTATTATATTATTGACAAAATCAGTGCAATTAAATTCAAATTTTGCTATATTCGTAAACACATACTTGAAAATAATAAAATAGCGTTGAAACGAAAAGCTTTTAAAAGTTTTTATTTAATTTGCTTCGCCTAACTTGATTGATTTCGATATGGGATTTTTTTTAAACTTTAAACCCGATTTCAACCATTTCTAGTCATTCGATTGTGCTGAAAATTGGCATACCTATTGAAGTATTCCATATATTATTATGGAATCACACGAAATTTGATTTGATTTCTGTCAATCAAATATCGACCGTATTTATATGGTGGTAAGCATGCACTTATTTGGCACAACCGACAGTTTCCCTTACAGAATCGCGTCACCACCGTTGACAATACGGTATGGTAATGATATTTAGGTGGTTTACCTAGGATCATCTCAAAATCAGATAACGGCGGTTTCGACCACGGTTCCAACAAGCGTTTGGTCCTTTTTTTTTTTTAAAAAATTTAAATAATTTATTTTGTTAAAAATACTAAAACAATTCAATCCATTACCAAAATAAAATCGTGTTATATTCACCTAATATCACGTGTCACCTGTCAAATGTAACCCACTTTTGTTCTGGATTTTTTTTACTTATATTTTTTTTTCAATCGACAAATTATCGATTGATCATTAAAATAGGTACCGTGCATTCGAATGTATTAATAGGATTACAAGTGTGAGTGTGGAATTCATAAGTCTAAGTGACAACACGAACTATTATAGTGTACTTAAATCGATTACAGTGATCAAAGAAAGGCCTAATTGATATAGTTGAACGCTACTTCTGGAAACATAAAATCAACTGCTTAAAAGGAAATATCACTATGCTACAGGTGACATGTTCATGTCTAAAAGTGGATATAAGACAGATAAGATGGACATATCAAGAGTTGCGATCATATTGAGAATATCAATGAAAATAAAGAAAACTTTTGTGAAAGTGTGGTTTTGGAAAATGCGTAGAAAACTACTAGTTTTATGAAGGCAACGAAGTTCATCCAATTTATTCAGAAAACGTGATTTCCTTATTTTTGAGGGTCGTGAGTATCGTGACCTCTTTTTACGACCATTGGCCACCTGTACCTTTCTTGGGCCGTGCATAGAACTGTATGGTCTTTTCCCTGGAAACATCTAGTAGACCTTATAAATAAATATTACTGACTTAGCTATGATTGTAAAATACTTCTAACTACGCAACTTCAATAATATTATTATTCCCATTATATTATACTAGCGACCCGGCCGGGCGTCGCTCCGAGTACTATGTAGTACTATAAAATGCATAAAAACTTCATTGTGAATCATTCTATGAGTATGTACTTAAAAACCGTATCAAAAGCCGAAGCGTAGTTTTAAAGATCTAAGCATACAGAGGAACAGACAGATAGACAGTCAGTGGGAATTTGACTTTGTTTTATACAAAAAAGTAAAAAGTTTTTCTGCATTTTCATTTGTGTTCCGAATCATTTATTATGACGATTAGTTTTTACTTGTTAATTTAAAATTGAATTTATTAAATTTTAATTTCTAATCTAATGTACTTCATTCTTTATTATTTATATCTTTAATTTAATTAATTATGTATGTGAACACTTTACTAATGTTATTTATTATTTTTGACGTTATTTTGTGATTATTATAAGAAAATGTAAAAACTGACATGTTACATTGAGTTATCAATAAAGAATTGTATTGTATACTATGTTGTGATAATTTTACGTATAACCAGTTTAAATAACTCTGTTACGCTTTAACTGGTAAAAGACGAATTTTTTGAGATGTTTACAGTCTAAAATAGTTAACAACTCAAGATAATATTATTATTATATATACAAGACAGGCAAAGTCACAGACAAAAGCTAGTAAAAATATGAAAAAAACAGTTTTAGTTGGTATACTTTTAAATGGGTGATTGATGTATCTTGTATACATTAATCCGACACGTGTTCTGTATCCTTGATTTAGACCGAGTGACAGTCCGTCCATTGTCACCGCGCTGGTTTATATTTAAAACTGAACGCCACCGCGTTCTGCGCGTGCGCAGTATTTTCTTTTTTTTCTTCTATGGTCCGATTAATTAAATGGCACATAAAAGGACGATTGGAAAACTGATAACACTAAGTAGTTAGGGCTGTACTTGGTGAAATGCCATTTATTGGCGAAGTTTGTTTTTTGCATTTTGTTTTCTATTTGTATTTTACTGAAATTATTTATAGGAATCGTGTTAGCAGTGCAAACTTATGGTAAGTAAGTCAAATATTCAAAAATAGGTAATTATTTATTTATTTAATAGGAACTATTGATTAAAAAATATTTATTTAGGTTTAGGTTATTGGATATTTTAAGGCACGGACTTTGCTCTCTATACAAATAGAATGTTAAAATGTTCAATTGCTTATTCCTTTACGTAATCGCATGTCCAAAGCCCAGTCAACTTAAAAAGTAAAATAAACCTTAAGCTCGTAGGTAGCGAGTAATACAAACAAATAAAATCATTATCCTAATCAAAGCTGGCGTATCCAACACATATCGCTTTCATGAAATCGCCAATAAAATGAGCGCTTGGAAGCTCGCGCCAAGCTTGTGTTGAACTGCAGTTTTTGTTTATTTGATAGCGTTGCATCGCTAGCTTGCACACGCATGATTCGAGCAGTCGCCCTCCGGCGCGTGCGACACGCACGTCGAACGAAAGCTCGCTAGATAAAGATCGCAACTCGATATAGTTCGGAATCGGCACCTTTTTTATAACTCCTATTTGCAACTAGTGTGACCGCGCCTTTACAATTAAAAGACAGCGTTCTTTTTTCAAATGATGAGTGTTCTCAAATTGGCGTGCTAAAATCGTATTCCAATATTGAAATCTATGACAGTTGACAAGTGACACCGAATGAAAAAGAAAAAAAATAAAGCTTAGAACTGAATAGAGGAAATTTTTTTTTTATTATTCGTAATAAAAATGCAGCCTTCCACTTGTTAGGCGGAGTGCATAATTCATAGATGTATCTGATTTTGGTTTCAAATTCAATCCTATTTTTCACGATCGCATTGAATTTCAAATATGTCTTTATAAACGTTGAATGTTTTTTTTGTGGACTATTTCCCGCTGTAAGTGGCGGGATAATGTTGTGGTATATATTTCTGATTTTCGAGTTGAGTTGCATTGTGAAAAACACGGACATGGGGTGAGTACTATTTTTTTTTACTAAATAATATTTTAAAATCTCCAAATTTTTTGGTACCAAATAATAAAATGTGCAGATCTCACTCCTTTTACGGCTTATACTGCAGTACATATTTGAACACAACATTGCGACTATTAATTTTCTTTATTGTGATAAAATCTAAATTGACATTTAGTATATTTTATTTATTTACGTGATTTTTGTGTAAGGTAAATTTCACAATAAGTATTGAACAATATTCTTGTAATATTTTTAAAGCAAATTTTAGCTTTACTATGCCTTTTTGTAATTTATAAAATATTATAGTACAGTATGTGAATAGTGACTTATCACATCACATAGATGGCGCTAAAACCAAATAAGGTTCGTCTAGCTAAAAGCTGGCACAAAAAGAGTTGAGAAATTTCGAGTCCGGCAGCATACGAATCCATAGCTGAATTGGCAAAGCACTTGGGGCGTATACCCAGGGGGTGCAGGTTCGAGTCCTGCTGGATTCTTAATTTTTTAACTTTAATATTTTATAAATAACAATATTCTTTTTCCAAGAAAAAAATCAGTAACATATAATAAACCAAATTGATATTTTATATAATTAAGACGGTTCCAACGTCAATCTAAATTTACACTAGTGACTAAAGATTTCTAGTATTTTCATTTTTGTTGCGGTTTAAATATTTAATAAAGAAGACTGTACATAATACTTACGTAGACAACGTTCATAGACAATTTTAACATAGAGCAGTTTGCGCCTTTTTAAATGTAAAGAGTTAAAAAATGCGTCTATTAAAAATATCGGTAATCGTAGTTTTTTGGTACACAGTATTTATTATCAACAAAACATTATACTACATTAAATTTTTTTGTTGAGAACACAATTTAAACTTTTATAATTAAGTAAGTACATTAAGTTAAATAGAAAGATTAGTAAGAAGCAAAAATCATCAAACAACTGCAAAATCAACTCCTAAAATGTCTTTATTGATCATACATCTAAAGTAAACTAAACGAATATGAGAAAAATTAGTAGGTAATTTACGTTTTTCTTTGTAATTAATAGGCTCAGAAAATATATGTGCAAAGCTTTTGTATCAGCAAATAACTAAGTAGTCGGTCAATGTTGCAAATCACAGCGAGTACACTAATAAAATACACAATAATTTTGTCAGTCTGCACTACCCCTTATTTCCGATGTTGCTACATGACGCGCGACAAGACAAATAAATGATGTACGATGTTAACAAACATGTCGGATTGTCAGACTATAAGCGATAAACTATGAAAGCTTTAGACATTAAATTATTGCCCGCCTGTAATCGAAATTCAACTGAAAGTAACGGAATTGTTTCAATAGATTAGTTAAAGTGATTTAAAAAAGAAGATGAGGCCTTATTCGTCTTCTCTCTGGTTCCATCAGAAAATCAGCGCTGCTTTATTGCACTGCAGCATATGACTGGGATGGTGACCATTTCAGACAAATTTATGGTTAGAATTTTAAGTATCATTTTTCGCTCTTTATGTCAGAATAAATATGTTTCCTTGTTCTTTCTTTTTTTTTCATGAAACGTGTTGTTGACAAATTTATCTGTATAAGAACAGTGCCTAGTCTATTAGATGAGAATAGGCTGTGAATTGTATGTCGCACTTGTGATATAGATGTGATATTATGTACTATTATGATTTCTGAAACGACGTATTAGTAAACTTGATGTATTTTTTAACTGATAGTAAATAGGAGCGCACTAAAAAGGTCGTTTCATAAATAAAACTGCAAAATTGAAATACTATGAACCAATGATGAAAAGCCGGCATGGAAAACGAAATGTTAGCAATCAAGAGGAGATTAACCCCACTTTGTAGAGAAAACTTTCACGTTACGGCCCTGTGGGTCAGCTAATTTTATAGTAGTGATATATTGACCACTGCCATGCATATTTTGACACCATGTGCTACCAATAATTTTATTAGCAAGTGTCAGGAACTAACAACACCATCAAACCGGATCAAAGTAGTACGAGTGCTGTCGCTGCAGGCTTTAAATACGGTGGTGCCGGTAGCATTTCCTTCTCTGAGCTCGTTCACAAAAGCTCAGCCTCCTACCCTACCCACTTAGGCTTGCTACCATTGAGTCTCGATATGAAGATTCGACTATGACGTAGATATCGAGATCGAAACGTCAAAAACCCACAAAAAATTACGTTTATACTTTTATTAACCATAAAAGTATAAACGCAATTGTATTTTATAAAATTTGACAGTGGCATCTAGCCTGTGGTCGGTCGCTGAGGATCGTGGTCATGGGTGGATGTGGATGAATTGCACCTTCATTTTATAATCTACCTCCACCAGTGTCTGTTCGTCGCATCTTTGATGACGGACCAAAACTTGGCCTCTCACTTGGTCACTCAATCTGTTCTACTTTGGCCACATAATTAGGAGAGGAGATAAGAGCCTTGAAAAGTTGATCGTTATGGGAACACCAAAGGCAAACGAGCTATGTCATAGTTGAATCGTAATGCCAAGATTGCCAGCCCGTGCTAACAGGGCTGAAGATTTTTATATAATAAGAAGGTGCGTTTCGATCACGTCGTAACATGTCGAATATCCAAGTAACAAGTACTTTCATGTGACTACAGGTCGTATGTAGTAGTACTAGTATCATAAAATACTCGTTTAGCTCATACGTGACAGTAGTACCACCTAGCTAGTTGCACCCGGATTTGTCCTGGTTACACAGTAGTATACATGCGATGGAATGGATCAAAGAGGTTATAATTATGGTCTTTTAAAGAGAGGCTATAACGAAGTAAGTGAGTTGTCCTTCGAATTTTTATTTATTTGTGAGTTTTATATGACTTTACACAATAGGTGTAGGTATACAAACTTAGAACGCTAACACATTCTATTGAATAGGTGATCCATTTGATATTTCATTGTTTCACAGACTGTAGTTGAAATTTACCATAAAGTAGACTATACACCCGTTCGTAAATCAAGTAATGTAAAAGAATACAAATTTATCAGTAATGTTTTGAATGTTCTCATCTAATGAACATTACTTCTTTCTTACATTAAATAAAGGTGCTCTCAGATAGTGAACATTCAACAGTAATGTAACATTCGAAATTCGAACGTTACAACAAAGAGTGGATTACCAATTTTTTTTTTTCGATAAAATGTTATATTACTGGCCAGTGATTGTTACTGAGGAAAGCAGTTTTATTCTTTTTTTATACATGAAGGTCCGACAGCTTATGTGTCTAGAATATACAACAGCATAGTATCAATTAACGTTGAGTAAGAACACGAATTGTAAAGTAAAATCGAATCCGCAACGTTACATTTCAAGCAAATGTTCGCGGACTGCGAGCCTTTACAATGTATTAGTGAGGAGAATTATAATGGTCTTCGCACACAGCAGTTTTATTATATTATAAAGTCCCTGAGGACCGATTTCGGTTTATCATCTAGCAAAAAATATTAAATCCGTTAAAATAAGTTATAAAAGGGCTAACATTAGATATGGACAATGGACGGGAAAAGATAATAATAAAAAAAAAACCGACTTCAAAAAGTAGGTAAACTAAAAATAAATGTACTTTGCACAAAATAATACGTTTTTTCATTTAGTTAAATAGAAATTATTAAATAATTATTTTATAATTCTGAAGTCGGTGCCAAGTAAAAACAACCTTTCTACAATATCAAATTACAGTTCACACAAAAAGGGACGCGTAGTTGTGCTAGTGCGCGGTCGCCCAGTATTGGTACTTACCACAGAAATATAACTAATATTCAGTCAGAAAAAAGTTGTTAGAACGATTAATATTATCTATATACAGAGTTATTAATTGTTTACTTGGCACCGACTTCAGAATTATAAAATAATTATTTAATAATTTCTATTTAACTAAATGAAAAAACGTTTTATTTTGTGCAAAGTACATTTATTTTTTGCTTTTTAGTTTACCTACTTTTTGAAGTCGGTTTTTTTTTTATTAAAAATTATTTTATTTTACGATTTTAAGTGATGGGTAGACCGAACAAGAATGTTTCTCGAATGAGGAGACGACGGTTACTTGAGACGGAAAACTTATTATAATAAACAAGAATTAAATCCTTTCTCCTGACTATTGAGGGTCACGACCTTCCATCATCAGTTCATTTGACACAATAACTAGCAGTAGGAATATCCGTACAGTAGTGAAAGAAATATCCTTTAACTCCTAACTATTGAGGAGTTGACCTTCCATCATCAGCTCAACCACATAAAATTATTGCGACCAAGCGTAAATCCTGGCCTCGATTAATAAAATATGAGGGTTGCCCCCGATTTCTCTGGGGTCCCATCATCAGATCATGACATGCTGACAATGGTACCACCTTTGTAATATCTCCGTTCCAACAGCTCACTTGACATCATAACTAGCAGTCTGAATATGTGTACATTAGTGAAAGAATTATCCTTTAACTCCTAACCATTGAGGAGTTGACCTTCCATCATCAGCTCATCCACATAAAAATACGTAAATACTGATGTAGCCTTGAAAAACACACTAAAAACATTACATGTGCCTATAAAATTCGAGGGTTGCCCTCGATTTC
Source organism: Hypena proboscidalis (assembly GCA_905147285.1). Taxonomy (NCBI): domain Eukaryota; kingdom Metazoa; phylum Arthropoda; class Insecta; order Lepidoptera; family Erebidae; genus Hypena; species Hypena proboscidalis. The sequence goes on from LR990143.1 coordinate 6,671,094, forward strand.
TCTGAGATCCCATCATCAGATCACGTCATGCTGACGATGGGACCCCCTTGGAATCATCTCCTGTCCAACAAAAAAAGAATCATCAAAATCAGTTCATAAACGACGGAGATATCCGTGAACAAACATAAAAAAAAAAAGTAACATTATACGAATCGAATTGAGAACCTCCTCCTTTTTTAGAAGTCGGTTAAAAATACATACCATCGCGATGTATTTTGACAAATCTCACGCACGGGCCACAGAAATAATTACCTATATAGTGATTTCGATGATTAAAATTAAATGTACTGAGAATCTCCATACAAACTTAAAATCGTCATAAATTTGATAATAATTTTTTTTCAAATATGAGTTCCATCTTATTTTTAGCCCTGGCATCTATCTTACTTTTTTAAGTTGAATCGAAAAAGTTAAAGTCGTTTTCGAGATTAAATGTAGGTACAAGAGTTGCTCGTTTAAAATAATAGGATAATGTATATCAAAAAACAAATCGATAAAAATATTTATTATAACTGCCGTGTATTGTCACCTGTCAATATCTATAGAAAGATATAATGAAATGTATCGAGATGTATCGGGATGTAAACATAATTTTTTATATTGCACCTGCCGTTTGCAAACTGCTTAACTCTGTTTGCTTATCTATAATTGTGACGTTAGCACGGCTAAACCACTGAACTGAATCTGACAAATAGTATAGATAGATAAATCGTAGACTTCAGGAAAGTAGTACTTTTCCATGTAAAATTGCGCCGGAATTGCTGTATACTTGACATTCTGATCTGTTCTTGACCACCAGTTTAAACTGAAGCATGTCTCAAGCCCCGCCTTAACAAATGAGCAGCAAACTACCAGTGATTAGCGCTCCCGGTATTATTAAATTGGGATGATAAATAAGACATCAGGACGGTGTCGCCCGCTCAAAAATAGTACGGGTGACTAAACCATCGGTGAATGGGCGACTGCATACAACATCTATTATGAGTACGGTTAAACACAGTGCACAGTTGCAGATCTTTTTAAATGATGTATGTATTAAAAAGATTTACCTATAGTGTATAAGCAAGTGGTAACAACTTGTGGCGTCCACCAAAAAACAAACGTGTTAAGACACTATACCTCGTGTGTCAATGATTAAAAAATCAATCAGCCAATTAAATAAATAAATAATAAATAAATATTTCACAACTCACACACAACGCCATCTAGTCCCAAACTAAGCAGAGCTTGTACTATGGGTACTAGAATAACTGATACTAATACATATATACTTTTCTTTTGTAAATATATACCTACTTATTATACATAGAAACACCCAGACTAAGACAAACCCCCATGTTCATGCAGACAAAGATTTGTCTTAAGCGGGAATCGAACCCGCGACCTCGGCGTCGCAGGCAGGTACACTACCTACTCCGCTATCCGGTCGTCAATTATAGGCCATTGCTAGACAAAAGCCTCGTCTTTCACATCCAGCTCTGCAGCGACCTTCTTCAGGTCGTCAGTCAACCTGGGGCGGGGAGAGACGTCCTAGCTTACGTTTGCCTAGTCGTGGTCTCCACTACGGTCGGTCGTCTGCTCTACTACCTGTCCTTCGACAAACGTCGGCAAATTTCTGTATACTTTCTTTAAACAAGCTTTATAATACTTAGGGCTGACTTGACTGAACTGCTTTATCCACGGTTTTATTATACCCGTATTTGCTTCCTCTCTCATTCAACGTTTGTACGAGACAGAAAGATCATAAGCTGTTAAGCTTGAGTTTAACTCGTTGTTGAAATCGAGATATACTTGAATCCATCAAAAGTTCAGTGTATAAGCTATCGACGTACCTTATTTCACAAAATAACACAAGCTTACAAAACCACGAAGGTATTACTTAAACAAGTTCCTATTATATTATTACACCATAAATTGATTTCTTTTAACCGAAACCTTTAAGAAACACGGAGCACTGTGTAACAATTTATTGTGTGGGCTACAATACATTATATTAAACTGACATTTGAAATTAAGTTTGTAACTAAAGATACAGTTGAGCAGCTAACTGCTTAGGATAATTGTGTATGTATTTTTGACAGTATGCGCAAATCAAGTGCTCACTTACGACTAAAATAAAATACAATTAGATAAATTTGAAATGAAATAAAAAAAAAGCAAAGACGAGAGAATTTGTGTTTAAATAACCAATTAAATTTCGTTACTTTCTTTACCGAAGATAAGCAAACAGATGACAATGTCGCAGTAACGAAACCTAATTGTTTCTCAAAACACATCTCCTCTCGTTTCCTCTATGGTGGAAACTGGACTTTATTTATTTATTTATTTATTTATTGGAAGACCAACAGCAGTAACAATTAATATTAATAAAAATATTATGCAACATTCAGCCAATTACAGGTCCTCACGAATAAGTAACAATATATTAAAAAATTAAGAACTGCGAATGTACTATAACAAATCATTACAGAGCCTTATACAAATCAATTGCTCAAAATATTACTAAACACCTTGATATTGAAAAAAGAAATCACGGCTTAGCACCTGTCTCATCGACTCCAGGTTTGCATTAAATTTATCAACATCATGTAATTTGCTTGCATCATTAAGGGTCTTACTAGCTCTCCGGACAAAGCTATTCTGCCGATAGTTAGATGGCACTAGTGGAAGGTGGAGGGGTGAATAATGTCGCGTATATTTTGTAGGTATACTAATTATGGAAGCCTTGTCTACTGTTTTGCTACAGGCTACAATATAGTAAGACCTGTTTCATTATCCAAAATTTTGCAAGCTGCTTAGCAGCATGATCGTAATGACGGTAGTTTTTTGTGTTTGAACAAATTTCAATCTTTATTTCATTGCATTCCAAAATGAAATAACTAAGATGGTAGTGTCATGAAACGCTTTATCCCGCTTGATGTGACTGTAATTTTTTCTATATATTTTAATGTCTTCATAAAAAAAAATATATCCACCGAGTCAAAGAATCTTGCTACAATTTTGTATAACGTTGAACTCTATACATTACATCGGGAACATTTTATTGAAATACACATTACAAAATAAAGTGGGTATTGTTATACGTTCATGTTATTTGAGCTAAACAGGACCGAACGTGCTACCCGATGAAATACTTTGCGAATAAATAATGCAAAATATTGTTTCTCAGCGCTCTGTAATGACTCAAGTTGTTGTACTTTTCGAGTAGTGTTGCGACGAATACTAACAGGTATTCGTATTCGAATAAAATCAGCAAAATAATATTCCTTAAAATAATATTATATCGAATATTATTTTTTTATTGTTATATATTTTTGTACATAGTTAGGTATTTCTCTAATTTAGTTTAAGAAATGTTTTTATTTAATTTATTTAAAATATAATTCTATTTTGCATTCATTTACATAAAAGTTAAGATTAAGTTATTAGAATAGTTTAATTTAAGATCCAACATGTATTTTTTTTGTAAATAATATAATATATGAATAGTTCAGTCAATTGAACCTTTATTACATAAACACTGTCATTAGTGGGTCTAAATAACTATATTACTTAGGATTAAGAATTTAGTATTTTACTGAATGCTGCCACATTGACTAAAAAGAGTGAAATACTAAAAAATACACCTACAAATACTACTGATATATTATGTACCTATTATATATTTCGCAAACTGTCTTGTATACTATATTTAAAAGTAAAATAAAAGCACTAAAAAAGTAAATAAATAAAAAAAAACTCAGGAAAATGGTTCTCTAACATACGTTCACTCTTCGAATTTTCCAAATTAAAAAAAATACCTAAAAGAAACAATAATTTGTACTCGTAAGTTAAATATTCGTCGTATTCTTTAACAAATCAAAGTAGCCTTCACTATTTTAAAGTGTTGATGTTTTACTCAATATTATGTTTTTGCTGGCGCTTAAACTTTGCAGTATTGCTTAATATTATGTTTAGGGAAATAAATTCTGAACAATAAGCTTTGTTTTCAACATTCATAATTCCATGTTTTTATTTGCGACTAGCTTGCACACTCGGCTTCGACCGCATGGTAATATCGGTATGAATTATTATTTTTTGAAATGTAAAATATACTGTGATGTTGAGGTTGATTATAATAGCAGCCCTGTATCTTATACATGTGCCACTACTGGGCTAGGGCATGGTCTCTTAAGTAGAAGGGTTCGACCAATAGTCCACCATGCTGACCAAGTGCGGATTGGTAGACTTCACACACCCTCAAACACTTTTTAGGCACTCTCAGGCATGCAATTTTCTGCACGATGTTTTATTTCACCGTAAGCGAGCGATAATTTATATGATAAATACACACATATCTTCGAAAAGACAAATCTTAACGATTTATTAGGTGTGTCGTGGGTTCGAGCCGAACTTTCTACAAACAGACGCACAATTTTTAATTATCATCTTTCGCTATAAGGTCATTTTTTGGAGACGGTTCTTTTTTTTTTTATTATACTACGCCCTCAGCGAACGAACGTGTAGTCCACCTGATGGTATGTGGAGTACAGCCCATGGACATCAACAATCCACAAAAGCAGATTATAGATGCGTCGCTGCAGCTGAGGACTATGGTGTTATGCCTCATGTGCCAGTGATTTCAGGGCCCGATCTCACCACCAAACCGGAACACAGTAATGGAAGCACTACTATTTGGCGGCAGGTTAAAGGTGAAACGGTGGTGCTGCCGCCCTCGAGCTCATTCACAAGAGCTCTACCACCAATAAATAATTTATAACTGAACCATGAGTCATATCCAAAGTATATCATATTATATCAAAAGTTAGCAAAATCATCTCTTGTTCACGACATTTGCTACCTGAAATGTCAGTTCTAACGGTTTAATGTGCTTTAGAATCAATCGGTGTTCCTGAGATTTCTTCCTATAAATAAATAAACATTTAACCTTTTTATAATCTTCTTCGATACTAATACTGTAAAAATATCTTTCGATCTTCTACCGATCTCGATGGCAATTGGCATAACGATAGTTCAAAACCTCAGAAAAAACATTGGCTCTTTTTTAAGGACGTAGTTAGCACACGGTCGAAGCCATGGACGCAAGCAAGTATTGCACAAGTGTGGGTACTAGAACTCCCAACGTTTAGGGTTAAAAAGGCTTTCAGAGACACCTAACCCCCCCTAGTTAGTATTAACACAACACGGTGTAAATATGACAGGACACAAATTGACAATGGGGTCCGTAGGGCTTCGGTATAGAGTTACAAAGGGTTAAACATATTGATTTGTTGCGTAATGTGGATTTATAGCACTTGTGGGGTCAATAAAACGTCTCATATCAATAAAAGTTCCGCCCGCGACTCTACTGGTACCATAATAAAAGGTAGCCCTTATTAAAACTGACGTCAGGTGAAGACATTATTATTAAATAATATACTCACGTTATTTTAGCCGGGATATGCCGACTTGTTTCAAATCTATTACGTAGATGCATCAACTGGGCGATTAATCGCGTTTATTAATAAAATCATCTTAATGATAAAATGTACCCCGAATGTTAATCCAGGCTATAAGCATCTTGATTGCTGAATTTCATCAAAATCGACCCGGTAATTTTTGTAAAAAATAGTAACAAACATCCACACAAACACATGCTTATTTTGCATTTGTAATATTAGTAGGATATGATTAGAGATGCGTCGGTATATCTACGCTATTATATAGCAGGTTTCGGGTCCAATAATATTATAATCTCACCACCAACCGGAATAGAGTAGCAGATACTTAAACAGTCGCAGGTCAAAGGTGATTCGGTGCTACTTTCTTACACGAGCTCGTTCGCAAAGGCTCTTCCAATCTATCTTTCCGTCAGATCGACTCTCCGATTGACTTTAAATAAATAAAGGTTGTACTAATGCGGCTATTTACACCCTTACGAAGCAGTTATCCAATTAATGTATTTGTAATTACAAATACATACAAAAAAGTAACGATCACTAGTTGGTTCGCATAGTGATATTCTTCGCGAGAATCGTAGTAGAAAAATACAATCTAAAGTATGCGTGGTATGCGGGGACCGTATTCCTGTTCTATGACACTACCGCAGATGTAAGTCACATTTTTATAAGGTAGTTGTAAAATGTTGGATATTTACTTGTAACTACAGCCTACGGGGAGCCCAGATCTTCGAGTTTGCTTAGACGAAGACATATAGTATTTTTTTTACTTCTGTATATTTATTAACATTCAAATGGAATACGGTGATAAAGCTTATTGAATTATTTTTTATCCTACTAATATAAGATGTAATAGTAATTTGTTAGTAGCGTTTGCGACTGTTGTACTAGATGGCAGATGAAATTGCGCTACAGGCAAACGTCTGTGGTTTTTTAGCAACGCATTATTTTGTTATTTTTTTTAAGATGGCTTTTGTAAATGTTAATAAATAAAAAAAAGAAAGAAATAAACAATAACTATTTACTTATATTATAAATCAAAAAGATCCGCACCTCCGTCACAAAATGTTATCGTTCATGATAGTTACAACAAGGAGTGCTAAAAAAAATGTATGGAATATTTGGTGTTTATACATTATCTATCAAAACTCAAATTGGGTACTTGACATTAATTAAAAATAATTCCAAGACTCCACTTCTTATCAAAACCTCATTAAGGATTAACTTTAATTAAAAGTTTTTCATTTATTTGTTAATATCCTTTTTTATTACGCCACAGTTGAGCATTGTGAAATGTGTCATCATGTGTGTAATACGGTAAAATTGTTAAATTTTCATGGAACTAGTTTCGTAACATACTTAAATTAAGCATTACTTTATCTGTTATCTTTGGGTCTAATATCGAAGAACACATATTCAGTGCTATCACTAATCAGATATATATATACTTTCAATTATAATTATACGGTGTACTATTAGAATAGGATCTAATTGGATCTCTTCAAAGCAAGAGTCAATAGGTTTCTCATAGGTAAACGTGCTCCACCGTAGACCGCATCATCACTTACCATCAGGTGAGATCGTGTTCAAACGCGAACCTATCAACCATAAAAAAAAATTGTGTTTGTGAATAAAGACCTTTTAAAACTAAACTAGTGCTATCACTGAGAAATTTCGGTCGAAAAAAAGATATACGAAGTTGTTACCCCATAAAATAAAATGCGTGACGCGTACTCAAGTAAAGTCGCTTCTAAAAGCTACCTAGGAATAAACCTCCGAGCTTTTTTATATCTAGAAACGAGTCAACTATGCACCTTACTATTACGTTGCATATTAATTCAGTGTATGGTTTCTTCGAATTAAAATAGATAAGGGAACTAGTTTGGTCGTGAGGAATGCATTCAAGATAGGCCTTACACGCTGATTCGCCCACGTGACTTCACAGAGATAAAATTTTATTACTTTTGGTACACAAATGTAATGAAAATAAAGCTTGGGTGAGCTGATTGGGTGGGTTAATAAATCTCTTCTTGACTATTTTTAGAATGGTACACGAAAAGAGAGGAAAAAGAACCGAGACCGGACAGCGCAGTGGGTAGTGTACCTGCCTGCGACGTCGAGGTCGTGGGTTCGATTCCCACTTAAGACAAATCTTTGTGTGCATGAACATGGGGGTTTGTCTTAGTCTGGGTGTTTCTATGTATAGTAAGTATGTATTTACAAAAGAAAAGTATATATGTATTAGTATCAGTTATTCTAGTACCCATAGTACAAGCTCTGCTTAGTTTGGGATGAGATGGCGTTGTGTGTGAGTTGTGTAATATTTATTATCATTCCTCTTTATTTATTTGTTAACTTATTTATTATTATTCATTTATTCCGTTTTCTCATTTTTTACATGTTTAAATATAAATTATAAAAGTAAAGTACATTTAAAAATAGAAAATTATAAAATTCTACATTTTTAAATATAAGCACTAAAAATATTTAAAAATATAAAAATAGTACCCCACCGGCATCGGATACAGGGACCAAACTACCGATGGCTAGGGCTTCAGAGAGAGGAATGCGTGCCGTGTCCAGTAGTACCGCCTTCTGCATCAGACCATTGATCCAGCCATCCAACGCGAGTCTCTTTAGATGTTTGTCGAGACTCTTTGCTATCAGTCCGTTTACGGATACGACTATCGACATGTTGACAATCTCATGAGCCAAGTCCAAATATTTTACTTGTTTGTCTTTTATTATTATTCCTCTTTATTTATTTGTTAACTTATTTTATATATTTTTAAATATGATTTATAAAAAATACTAAAAAACATTTAAAAATATAAAAAACAGTGTCCCAAATATCAGCGTGATTTTATCTTATGATAACATAAAAACATGGTACATTTAAATTGCCACCTTCAGAAGGCATTAATCAATCGTGAACTTAATTAAAACTAACGTGAGATGACATAATTATTACTTATGCTCGATTGGTAAGAAGTATCTTCATCTTAAAGATTGATGCAGGATGCTGGTCTTAAATAGACGATCGGATGGCCGAGTGCGTAGAGTACCTGCCTGCGACGCCGAGGTCGCGGGTTCGATTCCCGCTTATGACAAATTTTTGTGTGCATGAATATTGGGGTTTGTCTTAGTCTGGCTGTTTCTATGTAAAATAAGTACGTATTTACAATACAAAAGTATATAATTATGTATTAGAATCAGTTATTCTAGTACCCATAGTACAAGCTCTGCTTAGTTTGGGACGAGATGGCGTTGTGTGTAAGTTGTGAGATATTATTATTCTTTTTTTTATCTACGTTGTAAAATCAATTTCCATAATAGTAAAGATTTGTTCATGAGATTGTTGCCTTGCGAATGGATATAATAATTATGTAAATTGTATGTGTATTTAGCTTAGTGATACCCTTCAAATATATCGCTGTAGATTTCTTCCGTGAAGTTCGTCGCAAAAAAACTAACCCTATGTTAAAATAATCTAAGCAAAATACGTTATTGTGTGCCAAACTTCATCAAAATCCATCCAGTAATAAGCAAGAAACAGTAACAAACATTCACCTACCCACATTGATAAAATTCACAATCTCATGCTCAGTCCTGTTGAAACAGCTCACGATAAACAGGATGTTTCAAATCCGGGATTTACTGAAATCCTTTAAGCAACTAGCCAGCATACAATTCTTGGAAACTTTACAATACTAAGACAGTTGAAATCATGTTTACTTTATTTGAAAAACGATACAGTTACTTTAATCCTATGTGTTCTAATATACATTGAGGTAGGTTTTTAATATAACCAGTTACGTTTTTATGTATAAAAAATAAGTTACTAATAAAAGTTTTAAGCCTACAAGTAACGTATGCCATCGCATACAACTAACGCTCACTAATCCCTGGATTTGATATTAGTAAGAGCCATTCCCTCGTGTAAAAAGAATAATCAAAATAGACCATAACAGCTAAGCTTCATCTTATTTGTACAAACAGTTTATGCAAACCGCAGTCCGCTATGTCTTTGTTGTTCGAAGGGATATACGCTCCGTTTTACTTGCGCAATCAGTTTGTGCAAACAGCAGTGGCGGATTTACCAGCAGGCCAAGTAGCTGAGTGCCAGATTTTCGGTGCGGCAAATTTGGGGTTCAATTTGTTGCTGCTTATAGTCTGCTCATAGAAATCAAAATGATTTCTGCATTACGGTTTTCGACGTTTTAGAGATAAAAACTGCATCAAATTTAGCCAATGACTTGTCATTGTACATTCGGTATAAGCATCGATCATATAAATAATATAGGACTTGACAATTGTAGAGGCAAGGGCGGCAAAACTTCCCAGCCAATACCTTAAAATTTGTAAATCCGCCACGGTAAACAGTCGATGAAAACTTCAAATTGCTCAAGTAAGATTAAGCGTTTATCCGGCCGGTGACAGAACAATCTGTTTGCACAAAATGTTTGCCCAAATACGATGGAGCGTGTGGTCGGACTATTGGGCTCTCGATAACTCGCTCTTTACTGTTACACTGTCATCGTAAAAGATCCTTGTCACTCTATAATACCTTCTTTTTTACGCTCTTAGCTAATTTATTTTAGTATCAACAAAAAAGCTTCAAACATAAATCAGTCACCGATCGGTGACACTACTGACAACCAAATGTAATGTGCAATGTTCATAATTCAATCCTGTCACTTCACTCTTTACAAAAATGTCCGAACATCGCGACTAAAACTCAATTTGCACTTGTTTTTAGATTTATTTATTGCATGAATCAGTTGCTGACTCGATTTTAGCTCTGATGTCTATAATCTTTTTGGGATGCCAGCTGAAGACTTCCTTCAGAATATTGATTCTTATTTATATTTGTACTTTATTTATGTACTTGCTTTGTATTGTGTGTCCATGTATCTTATTGAAATAAATGATTATTATTATTATTATTATTTTATTTAAATGTACCAAATGTATTTTATATGCTTAAAAATAGATAATATACATTTTTGAGGTGGTAGGTACAGTTGAGTAATAAGTACAAACCATAAACTTTTAATAATGTAATAACATTTTTGCGTCTTTTGTACATTTTGATACTGGTAGTTTTTGATTGATAGTTGGAAGGAGAAAGCCCTCACCTTTAACCTGCTGCCAACTAGCTAAAGTAACTAGCTACGTTGCAAAATTGTTTAAATTTTAAACGAATTTCAGGTGGTTAGATCTGTCGGTTAGATTTTTCCCCCTGAAATGGTTCTTCAATACTTTCTCACAGACATCAAAGGCAAAATTATAGCCAGGTTTGCTCCCAACAATTTGCCCTTAGTTGCTTGTGGGCAGCTTCCTCATTCGTGGTTGCCATTGCTGCCAATCCTCGCTTCGAATTGGTCCATAGATCTGTCATCAGCCTGACACCTTGCCAAGTTTCCAGCTTTTAAAGTAACAAGGTTTAAACTTCCAGGTGATCACCGTGATTAATGAAATTCCATAATGCTAATTACGAGGTATAATGAAGAAAAACATAACATATAACATTATGACGATATTGCCCAAATGTGTGTGGTGTATAACGCCATATTTCACCTGTTTTGTTTAGGTCCCGTGTGAACCTTCGGCCACCCACCGGACATAAATCCAACTTCTTGCTGCTATTAAAAATTTCCTGATGAAAAAAAGCCAAATTACACTTTTGCCTGACCTGGGAATCAAACCCGCTACCTCGCGGTGAAAAGCATATGCTAACCGCTAGACCAACGAGGTTGAAAATAAAAATAAGGAACTTTATGTGAATTTTAGTCTGAGTAATATAAAAATGTAATCCATAATTAATAAACTACCAGCCCCCCGCGATGGTACGTTATTAAGAATAAGATTATAAAAAAACAATTTTATTTTTCACTATGTCGATGTCGAACAAATAATACATTAAATTTTGCCGCCTTACCATAGCTTAAAAATATACACTGCCTTACGCAATTCATATCTCCAACGCACGTAAATGTATCAAGCAAACCCGATACTAAAAGCTATAGCATCTAAAAATACCTTCAGTCTGCCCGTCTGTCTGTCCACCACTGTTTTGTATTTCTGTCTGTCTGTGTTTTGATGTATTTTACTTTATGCAGCGTGTTTCAGAAACGTCTCATTTGTATAAATAAACTCAAGGTTTGTTACGACTTAGTTCCTTCTGGATGGCATATTCGTATTTTCTCTTTGTATTTTCATAGTTATTTTTGTATCGTTTTCTTTATTAAATACTATGTCTGGTGGCAGAGCAATTTTTAAATGGGGTCGAGGAAGAAATCAGCAATGTTTCAAAGGCCATCAATATTAAATATTACTGCACTACATGAGTACTATGTTCTGCTTTATATTGTAGAAATAAGTAAAATTGAAGTGTCTATTTTTAATGTCAAAATAGCAATGTTTTTTTCAGTTGATATAGCTATTTGCACGATGTACGGGGAAGGTACATCAAAATGATAAGTCATAAGATAAAAGTTAAAAGAAATGTATTTTAAGTCAGATAGAAAAAAACTTAAAACTAATGCTAATTGACCGACACGCGGCGAAAGGAACGGTTTGATGTTGCCCGAACCGATTGATTGCAACTACTGATTATTGTGTCGAATGTATTATTATTGTGTATTTTGTTCACTTCGCTGCGTGTTGATGTCAGCATAAAACTAAAACTATTGCGATGTACGGGTTTGCTCGTACACACGATACCCATACCTATAATACATTTTTTGGAACGAAGTTCCTTATTGCGCGTTGCGAAAGGGGGCTAGGCGGAAAAAAAAGGAACGAAAAGTTGTAACGACCCTTTTCGTAGCAATTCTCGTAGCAGCGTAGTAATTACATGCTACGTTACAGCTACGGTGCTACATCATCAGACAAAACAGAAAAATGCGCACGCCGCACGGCGTGCGCATTTTTCTGTGTCCGTCTCTCTTTCTCGCTTATAGAAAAAAAGAGATAAATTAAATTAAAAAAAAAACTATAAAGAAAAAAATTACTAGAATTGAGTTACTAAAAAAAAAAAAAATGTGCACGCCGTAAGGCGTGCGCGTTTTTCTGTGTCCGTCGCTCCATCTCGCTTATAGAAAAAAAAAAAATTAAATAAATAATAAGAAAAAAAATTACTAGAGTTGAGTTTCTGCAAAAATAGGGGCGCTGGCGCGCTCAGAAAGGTCTGCGAAGGCGTACACGATCGCTGTTCTAGTCAGATACCAGGGAATAAATAGCTCGATATCGTGAACATTATTCCTCACTTGGATCTGTAGAACATACTTAAACTCTAAATCGGTGGACCTTATATACAGGACCTTGTAACGAAACCATAGCGCGATCTAATTCGATCCCAACGCCATCTATCGCGCGACTTCGGAACTAATTGGTGCTACAGAAATATGCTGCGCATAGAGAAAGCAAGCGAAATATTTTCATTTTGTCTCTCTATGAATAATAAAGTAACTAAAAAAAAATATTATCATAACTTAAAAAAAAAAATACAATTCCCGCCTTTTGTTGAGTGTATACAGGTGTTTTGTACATAATAAATTATCAAAAATAGTTACAATAATGAATCCTGACAGTGTTTCTGCACAAGTTCTGGATATTGCTGATGGATTTAGGTAAGTAGAGATTTTATACACACGATAATAATTAATGCTTTTGTATTTTAGCAAGTACACATTATAACCTTTCTTTAATATTATGCTAACCAAGTCATACGCGTTATAATCTCTTCATTATTGTGTGTTTAGCAAGTGTACGCGTCATAACTATATTAAATTCAAATGCAAATTATTTTTTAATATTACCACAGAATGTTTACTAATTTTGTTATGTACATTTCATGGAATATACGATTAGAACACATCTAATTATGTCATTGGGATTGGTGTTGAGATTATTGATAATGAGATCTGATATTATTATATCGCGAGTAAACTTGCGAATACAATTTAAAAGAAAGCAAGATAATCGCAGAAAAATAATGTTAAAGATAAGGTTTGTTATGTGTGGTCATAGAACTATTACTCCTAGAAACCGAGTACACGCATGAAATGTAAAGCCACTTTAATTGTGCCGTTTCAGTTCAGTGTAACTCTCTGGTAAATATCAGATTTTCGTTTAGTTTGTCTGTCCGCCAAGCGGTGCATTATAATTTTCAATCAATCTGTTTTTAGCCTTACTTTATACTTAAATTCATACAAGCAGTTTATTTATCTAGGCATTATAAGTCTATGCGTGTGTTTGAATGAACCTCGCTTTTGATATTTTGAAATTCGAATAGCGCGAAAGTTTGAAGATAAGAATTATTTTAAAATTAAGTGTGTAAGGCACAGGAAATATTGTTATGTAGCCATTCAGCCTATAGGAGTATTTGTGATAATATCTCCACAATGATTTTAAAAGTATCATTCGATTATTTTAAGAGAATGATTAAAGTGATTCTGAATGATCTTGTGTACGCTTGCTACGCTTGATAATTTAATTGTCTTAATGTTTGTTTTTATTTTAATTTGGTTTAAATTTTTGTTACCGTATTTAGTTTATAAATAGACTGTTTTATTTGTTTAGTGGTTAAGGTCGCATACCTTTTACTGCAATCTCGGATGCGAATCCTGATTTGTTGTTATTTGGAATTACCGAACTTCGTTCCATCCGGGTGTCCCTTGACACCTCAGTAGTTTTTTTTTTCTATCTTTCTGTCTGTCTGCTTGTATCGACTAGATTCCGACTCCGATTTTAGATCTTTCTGTCCCACTCAATCATTGAATGAAAGAGAGGGGTGTAAAATACGAGTTTAAGAAATCCTTGGCTGAAGAAGTATGGTGATATTTGGACTAAATAGCAGGTGCTAGCTAGTATAATAATACAAGGGACAAGAATATCACCACGTTTCCTCATTATATTTAAAGTCAGTGGTTCGCAAAGTATGTTCTGCGTAGCCTTAGAGGTGATCCTCTAAGGCTCCGTGTGGCTAAGTGGAAGGCTAAGTCCACGTAGCCTTCCACTGCATGTAGCATAGCTAAATGCAATAAAAATAAGTCAATTAGAAGTTGAAATAACGTACGCGTTCATTCTTTACAACATTTGTGCTGAATGTAACTTCGCCATGTTGGTTTGTATCCGGATAGAAACAAATGGATGAACGAAATGACGTATCATACAGTTGAGAAATTAAGGGTTCTAGTAAGAGGCGACCGTAGCTGGATGGCTAAAGCGGCTGCCCGATGTGCAGTTAGGTCGCAGGTTCAAATCCTGCCGGTCCTATATCTTTGACTATTGACTCGTAAGAAGAATAACAACAAAGAAGTTTGGGCGCCATTGTTTTAAGTAAACATTCTATACTATAGCAGCGCAAAAACCACTTAGGTGGCCGATGTTTATAGTTATTTTATAGTTCTCATATATTTTCCCTTTTACGGATAATTACTTGGGCAAAAACACTAAACGTTTTACGCAAATAGTTTACTATTAATCATAAGAAGTAAAAGAAAACTTGTCTTTGTTGTTGTTCAGGTTTCCAGTTTTGTTAAATTATTTTACTGCCTTTTGTTCTTACGATTGAGTACCTACTGTGTGCTTTACCAATGCTTTCTCCTTATAAAATACCATAAAATATGGTTCAACCAGAGTAGGTAAATGATATACCGAGTAGTTTATCCTCATAGAAATGGTCGGTACGCGTCAAGTGTTTCAACAAAAACGGGGATAAAAAAAGAAATTTATTGATTAAAAAGGACAACCATTACTAAAGCTAAAATATACAATCTAGGAAGTTACTTACAAGAGTATACGTGTGTCCTTAGGTCAGTGATCCAATCAAAATTTGCACTTTTACTATTAGGTGATTCACGGTTTAAATTGTATGTATGTGCCACTGCGACGAACTAAATAAAAAAAGAATGATTAAAGCTCAAGTCAGGTACATGAAATTAAAATGCAGTAAATGAGCAGCTCTATCATGTATTGCGTGATTGTTTTTTGTTATCTCAAGGAAAGGGATGGAGTCAAAATACTGGTCTATCTTTATACTGTGGTACTACGTAATTTAATGTCAAGTAGGTACCAATGGTAAAGTTGTTTCTTAATTCAATTAACCCTTAGCAGGGCTTGACACTCTTGACATTTCGATTCGACATTTTGAAAATTTTGATAATTAATTATAGAACATATAAATCGTCCGTCCATACATTTTTTTGTAAAATGCCGGAATGCCGAGATAAATTGAAAAAAAAACACAATTGTACCTAACTATTTAGTCCAAGTTGGCGCCGAAAGATCATAATAGGCCATCGAGGTCGAAAATTTTATTTATTTATTTAATTTATAATTATCCTTTTAAGCTTCCTCTACAACATAATAATATCCAAAAATATAATTTGATAATTATATTTTAATTTGGGCACGTTACCCGCGGCTGACATATGCGGAGGTATTTTTTGACGCCTAAAATTATAAATATTATTTTTACATTTTGTTTTGTACATAGTTAGGTATTTCAATAATTTAATTAAACATGTTACTTAAATACAAAAAAAAACAATAAAATCAAATATTATTACTGTAAAGGGGTATGACCAATCGACTATGGGATTGTTTACCGCTGCTGTGCTATCTATTCCGTGGCTTTGTCAAGATAAAAACTGCTGTATTGTATGTAGAATAATATGAAAGTTTAATTTAAAGCCGGATATTTTCATAGTAAGCTGGGATGTCATGAACAAAGTTAGTAAACAAGTGCAAAAAACGTGATAATGCTATCAAAACAAAATTAGATTCTAGTTCATCCTTCACGTTTAAATAGAAAATCTCTTTTGTTTATTAAATCCCGCTTAAGTTATGTCTCTTATTACTAGATAATTGTCATACACAAAACTAGAAATTATTTACTATCTTATATTCGTGACACAAGGGTTTTGGCGATACAGTTTTTGGGCATTGCCCTTTGATAAGTAAAATTTTAATTTATTTATTTTTATTAGCTCTGTAATAAAGTTGTATGTTGACGTGTTAAAGCGAAAATGTTTAGAAAATAAAAAAAATGACTGAAAAAGCTTTCTAGGTTAATTTGCATTAATCAAGGCAATTATATAAACCAATAGAGTATTACGGAGTATAAAGGGAAAATTTCTTAATAGAAAGACATTCCACAGTAAAAATGACGTGAAAGAATAAAAATAAGGCAAAACTCGACTATAGTGAGTTTTTGTGATCACCATTATGGAAGTACGGGTTGAAACGTGTGTTTATTATCATTAAGTTTAACAACCTTTCGTTTATAAAGAAAATCCGTGATTATTATCAACTTTTATGGCAAACTAGTTGCCGCCGCGACTTTGTCTGCATAGCTTGTGAATAAAAAGCACTACATTGTATCCTTTCTAAGGGTTTGTACTATTTTGGTACCGGTTCCATCTAGATTAAACCAGTTTGATAGAGAGGGCAAACAAACTGCTTAGTTAACATAACATAACATCATGAGGTGTATAACACCCACATTTCACCTGTTATGTTTAGGTACCATGTGATAGGGGGTGAGCCTATCGCCATCTAACGGGACACAAATCCAACTCTGAGCGGCTATTAAGAAGTTCCTAACGGGAAAGTTCCCAAATAACAATTTTGCCTAATCTGGTAATCGAACCCGAGACCTCGCGGGGAGATACACATACGCTAACCAAAAGACCAACGAGGAAGTTACAAACTATATAATTACTTAAGGATAAATAACTCGTCTTAAAAATCGGATAATTTATTGTTAATTTAAAAAAACGAACTATACAAGGTATCGTTTAAATAGATCTACTTATACAGGGTGTTCGATAAAACGAGAGACTTAATAATAATGATTATTTTATTAGTCTGTTTACCAATATTTGTGACTATGCGCTATCAAAAGATAATGTTCAGAAAAAAAATTACTTGTACCTAAATCAGATCGTTCTTACTCAGGCTTGAGATTATTAAAATGGCCCATATTTAAAGTTTTCAGAAAATTGGTACATAGGTTCCCCTTTTTTATCACTATATATCTTTTCTAGTTTAATTTAGCCATAATCTTCTGTTTTAATAGTCCATTGATTTAAAAACAACCTGTATACTCAAAAAGTATTTTAAGAACAGCCGGCCGTTTAAAAATAAACCGCAATACACGTGTCAAAAATAATTACTGAGACCGCTGACCCGATTGCAATACCACATTCGATTATCGATCCCTCGTGTATAATCGAACGATTCGATGAATAATCGATTTATAACAAGTGACATAGCTGGCATTTCCGCTACGTTACCTTTTCTTTTTTTAAACTTTTTTCGGTTGATTTATTGTTCTTTGTTTTACTATTCGATTATAACGGTTTCCCTACTTTCGAGATTTTTTAAGATATTATTATACCAGCGTATGCACATAACAAAATATTTTCTATAGGACAATCAAATAATTAATGAATTTATTGTATTCGACGCTTTGATCTAGTATCACTTAATCTACGACGATTGTCTTTTAAATGCTGAATGAATGTTGGCCCCACCATCGTATCTTAGGCATACA
This sequence comes from Hypena proboscidalis, assembly GCA_905147285.1. Taxonomy (NCBI): domain Eukaryota; kingdom Metazoa; phylum Arthropoda; class Insecta; order Lepidoptera; family Erebidae; genus Hypena; species Hypena proboscidalis. The sequence continues at coordinate 6,689,097 of LR990143.1, forward strand.
TGATGCATAAATATACGGGGTGGATGCGACATAGCGACATTTATTGAAACCACAGCTTCTATACATGGTAAGTATCAATTTCCACCGGATAAAAATTCTCTGGCGAAAAAAAAAAATCACGTTCTCCGAACAATTTGAACATTGCGATCGTGCAATTTGTTCGGAAGACGTGGATTTTTTTTTTCGCCAGAGAATTTTTTATCCGGTGGAAATTCATACTGGCCATGTATAGAAGCTGTGGTTTCAATAAATGTCGCTATGTCGCATCCACCCTGTATAATTTGTATAATAAGTCACTCCAGTCCATTCAGACTGTAGTGTAATGAAATATTTTCATTTTTAAAAATAGCACAAAAGTTTGTGAAAGCTACGGTTAAACAGCATACGATTATAAAGATTATTAGCGAGGATTATACCTCACCTATATACCGCCATCTGGTGTAAAGGGTAATCGGGGCTGTTACCTGAAGTAGCTGTTGTTACCTAAAGTTTTGTTTTATTTTAATTTATATGTGTATGTGCTGTATTGTATATGTATCTCAATGTTATGTGATGTCTAATTGTATTTAATGTTGTGTTATGTGTTTAATCTTACAATTAATAATTTAAATAATGTGTATTTGGATTGTAATTATCTCAAATAAATGTCTATTCATTCATTCATAAACTATTGCCAAGACGAAATGAAGTTATATATTTGATATGGCGTTCATTAATAATTGCTAAATATGTAGTATTAATTCTTTGTATTGTTTTGATAAGATGTTAACAGCTGATACAATTGTTATTATCTATGTTGTAGTATAAATCTCATAATATGTCTTTATTAAGTTTTTGCATGCTACTTCCAAATGGCGAAATGTGTCACTGTACATTATTTATATTATTTGTCACCTTTTAATACCACATTTTATGCAAATAAATGAAATGAAATGAAATGAAAAGTTACATTAAGTCGAGTCAGTTTAGCATACATTAAAAAAATATTGAATCCCCTCTTGTCTTTGTTTCAGTAAATTAAGCATCTTCACGATCAGGCTAGCGAGTCTGATAGTCTTCCACGCAGCGGGGGCTGGTCTCGCGTCGCCAACGGTCCTGGTCACCAGACCTGTCTCTAGGATCCCTATGGAGTGGCTGCCGATTGATAACCAAACTATTTACAGACTTGGGGAGGGAGAAAGTAGAAGGTAGGTTAGAGTATAAGTTCCTGTAGGTGTCATTAACAGGATAATGAAGGTGGCGACACGGCTCGAAGGAAGCGCGATTGTCTATGACGTTAGAACTAAATTATACTTGGACTTGGTCTCACTTAAACAGTGTTTCAGTTACCTAGTGTCTCGGCTATTCAGGTTAACGGTGTCGACCCCACAATAAGAGTGCCAGCAATAGAGGTTTCTCACTTATCCAGGTCCTAGTTTTAGTTTTACTATATTACATTCACGTCTGCACGTGTGGTGTAGTGGTTTAAGCGGTCGCCTTGCCGCTCTCCACTGCACTGGTGTTGTGGCTTCGATCCCCACATGGGACAAATCTTCGTGTGATTCGCAAAGATTTGTTCTGAGACTGGGTGTGCTTGTGTGAGTGAATGTGTGTATTTGGCCTTGTCATTGGGACCATTGGATAGTGTAATTGCTTCTGGCGCTCTATCTAATGTAAAAAATCCAAATTATTATTATTTATTATTATGAATTATTCCATACAAAAGCATGTCCCATCCATCAGAGCCTCGACACGGCATTGAACACTAAAAACTTAAGGACCACTACCACCGTGTAGTTAGCAGTTTTTACATAACGCCTATATTACCTAGAAGGATGTGGCAGAGTTGTACATTACCCACATTTCACCTGTTATGTTTAGGTTCGATGTGATAGGGGGTGAGCCTATCGCCATCCATCGGGCATAATTCCAATTCCGTTGTGAATTTCGTGACGGAAAGTTCACAAATAACACTTGGCCTGACCCGGGAATCAAACCCGAAACCTCGTGGTGGGTGGCGCATACGCTAAACACTAGATCATCGAGGCAGTTTTAACATTCTTTCATTCTTCAAACAAAACACTTTTCAATCTTTTATTGAAATGAAAATGCCTGAAAGTATAGGCGAAACCGCGGTCGACTAAATAGACCAACATAACGTGAGTAACAGCCGTATTTTATAATTTGAATAACACTTTTCAATCGTTCATTAAAAAAATATAGTTTGAATTATGTTCTTTAAACTGTTTTAATTCATTTTGTAATCTTAGAACATACTTATCTCCAGGTCCAAAAGAATTTAAATAATGTTTCAATAAAAGAATATCAGTAAGATTAATGTTTAAAAGATTATTCTGAGTGAATGTTCACTATTTAATTGCCAGTTAATGTGCTAAGGGCACTTTAAAAGTGTTAGGAGATAAGTACCTGGCGCGTCATCTATAAACTCCTAGGCGCCAAGGTTTATATATTTCTTGCATTTGCACTTTAAACAATTATATTTTATCTAAACTAATTTTATAGGAGGGTAATAAAAATATTGTATTTTTTATACTCTGTCCATTCCTTTATTTTCTTTTTGACAGATTACATTTAGGGATGCCTTCACACGTTACTGATTCGATTTGAAATCATAATCGATGTTGTCTAAGAAGAACTTTCAATCGATTAATTACATCGAAATGGTTTAAGTTCATTATTAATTATTCGTTTATTAGTCGTTTTTATTAGATGAAATAAATATACAAAATAATAATATAATAATAATGTCACATACTTAGTCTATGACGGTTTCCTAGTTACCTTTGTTTACATTTTGATATGTCATTCCAAGATTTCAACTTAATTTCTTGCAAATAATTATTCATGGAATGTTGATACTATTATTATATTCTTTTTTTATAAAAAATACAGACAATACACAAAAAAAAGTCAAATTATTCTTTTTCATAATGATCGATTTATTTCATTTCACGATTTGATTAATAGTCTGTGGTTGTTTGTTACAAACAGTGAACTGCCCTAAAAAGTGTTGCTTGTCAATAAAGTACATTATTATTGTAGTACATTAATCTGACAATAAAAACGGTAATTCATAGGCGTGATCTGTCAAAAAGAAAATAAAGGAATGGACAAAGTATAATGTTTCGTTTTTCGAAACCAGCCACACTCGGTTGTCTGCCTGTCTGTCTGTCTGGTCGGTCAACGGTCCTTAAAACTGCATAAAATCAAACTACTATGCTAAGGCACTCAAAAGATAATTGAAATAAATGATCTTACATACTACTTGGCTTCGTCAATTCTTCTTTCTTCGTACAATCCGTTCTTTTGTGGAATGCGCTACCGCAAGATATCAGAATGGCAACAACCCGGTATACCGGTACACCTTCAAAATTAAAGTTCGCAAACTTTTGACCGAAAAATTGGCAGAATCATCATAATGTTTAGTTCTTCATCCCCCTTCTCTTCATTTATCACATCAACAATGTCTAGGGATATTACATGAAAGACTTCTTAACTTAAAAACTATTTACTGTATAAAAAAGTTTGTACATAAAATATTTTCTACTCCACCGCTTCTTTCGAAATTCAAAAAAATAAAAAAAAACAAAAACTCATTTTGAAACGAAAGAATATCGATTGTTCGAATTTGGCGGTCGAAAAGTTAGTTCATATCATGATGTAAACATACATACATAGATTGCCAAAATCATTACCCTTCCTTTTGATTTTGCCGTAGTCGGGTAAAAACATCAAATAGCGCTTTGACTTTACGTAAAATAGATTGATTAATTATTTACCCTTAATTTTGTTTTTTTTACAGTTTAGAACTGAATACCAGCTCGATGTCTCAATCAGTGGTATTCATCACCATAAGCCCTTGTTCTAGGGACTTCCATTGGGCTCTTTATCATGGGAATACTGCAAGCAGTAGTGGTATGTTTTTTTTGTGTATTCTTAGATTTCTCGTAGATTTTCATTATACCTAAGTCAAAACTTTAGAAGACGCCTCAAGGAGCAATCGACATTGCTGTTACCATTAGATAATGTTGTTCTATCAAGAAAGCAGATTCATGACCTCCCATAATACTATTTTTGTATAGACATTTCAAAGCACAAAACTTTATATTAGCTTGTTTTATCAACAAAATATGTCAACCTTGTCGACAATTTCAAAAGACATGACCTATTTGACAATCATTTTATGAATCAACTTGCGGATTTTTGATCCACCATAATGCTATTTTTTGTATAAACATTTCTGATAGTACATGGCACCTTCATGAATAAAATGTTTTTCTTGTGTTTTCAGGGCAATTAACCTTACAAAAAGATAACGGAAGTGGAGAAATGAGTATATTCTCATTGAATATATCCCAACAAGATAAATATGTATTAGTGGTGAGTCTCTTTCTGTACATAATGTCAAAAGTAGAATTCTGTTAAACCAACATAATAATATTTATTATAAGTTTTGTATTAGATATAACGGGATATTTACCATGTATATTTATTGTAGCGAGTTATTTCGATATTTCAGAGATGTTGCAATGTTTCTGTTCACGATAAAACTAAAAGTTAAACACTATAGTCATTGCGGATAATGTGAAAACAGTTTTATTGGCAGACGAACCGATCTACACTCTACCGATAACTCGCTACAAGAAAGATAATGGTAAATTAATATCTAAAATTTAGTAACATAACAATTGCCAAAAGATAGACTTAGCGCCAATTACACCAAAACGTGTTAAACTACCGTAAACGCTAAAAGAATCTCTGTCTTTTTATAACTTTGAATGAGAAAAAGATCTAATCTGGGTTAAGCATTAACAACGGATTGAGAAGTTTGGGAATTGTATAACTGTATACTACCATGCTACAGATATTTGTAACAATAGTATTGTGAATTGTAAGCCAGGGTGGTCAAACTGGTGACCTGAAATACAAGCCTCGGCTTAGCTTGGGCACCAGTGTCCCACAATAACGAATTTTACTGTACTTGTATCTTAGCAAATGACTTCTGTATTTAATTTTTGTTGTGGTGAGAAAATAAATATATTGTCTATTGTCTATTTCTTATTTTTTTTTTTTTTAAATGTCTTTATTAGTAAACATGTAGGTACATACATAAGATTTACAAATGATCTTAGTCTATTTGCAAACACTCATAAAATAAAATAGTTTTGCAGGCTGACTCACCTTTTAAAAAAATTTTGACATCAAGTTTAAATTAACACTTATCACCATAAAATTGTTTGTTAAAGAAAGTTGGTTTAAACTTATGTTAGGCTTGAAGACCATAACATTTACAAATTGTCTCACAGATCAACACAAACATTATATATTGATCACAAGTTTTCAAATATTCAACTAATTTATTATGTTACACTTGAAACATACCATATTAAACATGGTATATAAAATTTTACGACAAGTTAAAATACAACCATAACTTAAATAAAGGAATGTGTTACAATTAATTAGTGAGGGTAATAGTGCCAAAATCGTCAGTCGAACAAACTACGGCCGCGCGCCCGACGAAGTCAATATTGTTTATTGATTTGTCTATTGTCTATTGATTCTCAATTATTCACAGTTCCAGTTAGGCCATTCACTTAGAATATAGTTACTAGCTGTGCTTTCTGTTTGCCAGTTATCTTCCAGCAGTGGAGGGGCGGCAGTTGTGGGCATCAGGGGAGAAGCCACGAGACAGGTGCGCATGCGATTGCGAGTACGCTCCCGGAGAAGACTAGCAGCTAACTGGGAACCAAGGTATAATTTTTATATTTAACAACGCTATAATAATAATAATAGCAGCCTTGTATCTAATACATGTCCCACTGCTGGGTTCGGGCCACTTCTTATGATGAGAAAGGTTAGGCCATTATCGACCACGGTGGCCGAGTGTGGATTGGTAGACTTCACATACCCTTGAGCACTTTTTAGGCACTCTCAGGCAAGCAGGTTTCCTCACGATGTTTTCCTTCACCGTTAGCGTGCGATAATTTATATGATAAATACACACATATCTTCGAAAAGACGAATCATAACGATTTATTGAAAGAGGTGTGTGCCAACTACGCTATGTCTATAGCAAAAGAGCGAAGAGTCCATCAGAAGGTTAGTGGCAACCATAGCACAATAACATCTCATCTTATCTAAAGCTTGCACGTAATTTCAGGGCCTTATCTCACCTAGTTTAGCAATGAGACAAGACCCTGAAATGACTGGTAAACGGTACCTAATATCTTACTCAGGGTCCAAATGTTAATAGACAGTAGATAACAAAACATTATGTCTTATAGTACCCTGAAGGGTGTGGCAGAGAAATACAATACCCACACTTCACCTGTTATGGTAAGGTATCATGTGATAGGAGGTAAACCTATCGCAATCCACCGGGCCAAATTCCAACTCCGTGCTGCTATTGTGAATTTCCTGACGGCTAATTCAAATAACAGTTTGCCAGCCCCGGGAATCGAACACAAGACTTTGGGGTGAGAGACTTATACGCTAGAATATTGACATTTATGGTACATTTTCTAATTGATTATTTTTATAGCATTTAGCTATGCTTAGCAAATTATACTAAGAAACAAAAAGATACGGGACCGGCAGAAATAACGTACGCGTTCATTCTTTACAACATTTGTGCTGAATTTAACTTCGCCATGTTGGTTTGTATCCTACTTAAGATAGAAACAAATGGATGAACGTGACGTCACGAAATTACGTATCATACAGTTGAGAAATTTAGGGTTCTGGTAAGAGGCGACCGTAGCTGGATGGCTAAAGCGGCTGCCCGGTGTGCAGTAAGGTCGCAGGTTCAAATCCTGCCGGTCCCATATCTTTTTCAACTGTTTCTTAGTATATTTATGGTACAACCGACTAGTAGTTGGCGTTACTATAATTTGAATTTAATTAGCCGAATATTAATGATTTAATTACTAAGCGTTATGTACCTCGGGCATCAGGTAATGTCCAATAAAGGATAGAAAATAATTTTAGAACACTTACACTTAGTATTGATTTATCAGTTTAGAAGACAGACCTAGCGGTGCTAACGGTATCCTCTATACCTCGGAATGTAGACCCACCATTTGACCATAGCTTATACAATTAAAACCCATAGAATTCCATTACAATGTAGCTGGCTCAGCTATGATTTATGGTGTACGTGCCCCGCAAAATAAAAAGATGGCTACTGTAAAAAGTCGAACAGGAACTGATTCTAACTGTCGACGGTAAATATACCTTTTATGGGTTTAATTTAATTGACTGGTTTATTATTAACTAGCTGATGTACGTGACTTCGTCCGCGCGGACTTTGATATTTCTATGATATTTCCTACATATTTGAGGAACGAGGACTTCCTCTTACACTTTTAACCCCAAATTCCCCGTTTGGGAAATGGAGCACTTAAGGCGTATACCCAGAGGGTGCAGGTTCTGCTGGATAATTTTTCAGGTTAATTTTTCAACTTTAATATTATCTATATAAAATACAAAAAGGCATAGCAAAGCTAAAATTTGCTTTAATATATGTATATTTTATACAAGTATTCAGCCATTATGATTTTGATTAGGAAAAAACTCGGAAAATTTATTGTTTTGGATGTTTCCCTGTTTGAAACGAGCTGCAAATATTATTATGCAGAATTATTATTTGAATTTGAATTTGAATTTAATTTGATTTGTTTGGAATTTGCAGAACGTATAGCTAGCCTATGTACGAACTTATGTAGGTAGATACTAGCTTTTTACTGTACATTGGTATGTTTTAACGCTAAACCAAGCGCGGCAGGTTTTTATTGAGATATTTCTATAGTACGAGAGCCCACGACCAAAATTTTTGTCTCATAGCAATACGGCCAAAACCGCATCAAATCGATAGATACGATTATCCTGAACTCGAAAATACCAATATCAGACATTTTCTGCGTAGCGTTTGATCTGACCGAATTTTCAAAATTGTCAAAGAATTTTACCGAACTGCATCATACCAATATGTCTGATTTGCAGACTGTAGTTGAATGATAGTTCTGAGATACCGGAAACATATTTTTCAGACGTTTGTGGTGTAGCGCAAACCCGTAAAATCACTTAAAAAAATTAAAAATGAGACAAAAAAAATGTCTCATAGCAATACGTCTGAAAATCTTTTTTATTAGTAAATTTTGGTTATTTGATGCGAACAAAACAATTTTCAGACGGAAATGTGAACGCATTAAATTTTGAGACCGTTTTGAAAATGTTAACAAATTTTACCGATCGGTATCATAGCAATATGTCTGAAAATGTTTGGACATGATAAAATAAGTAGTCCACATGTGCAAAAAATTTATATCAGACAAATTAAGTGTAGCACCTTCTCTATCAGACAACTTTTCGATACTCAGATATCATTTAAAAATCGTATTGAGGCATCTTGAATTTGCTGTTACAAACCAATGAATACGTTGCGACCCTGAATTTATAAGATGATAATTAACAAAGAATTTACCCGAAACCGTAACATTGAAGTTGAAGGACTGATATAAATCGCACAAAAGGAAACTGGGATGAAGTGGAAAAAAAAACGGTTTATTTAAAGTTACAAATTACAATGAGGCTGTTGAAATTAAATACTGATTGATTTGATAGTTTTGGTTTTATTTAAAGCACACTTGAGTAACTTTTACAAAAGAAATAAGTAATGACATCTGTCATCTGTCAAAGTACATATAATAGACAAGGGAGATTCTTGAATATCTATGAAGGCTGTAAATTTAAAAAAACATTTAACAGAGGCGTCGGCCAGGCGACTCCGAAACGTTATTTTCGCTATAATATAGTATATGCTACACTTAAAGTGTCTGAAAACAGGTTTTTGGTAATCATGGCAGCAATACGAAAAGTTGAAAAAAAAAATTATCCGTATTGCTATGATACAGGTCGGCTAAATTTATTGACATTTTCAAAAATGCGCTCAGGCTATATGCTACGCGCAAAATGTCTGAAAACAAACTTTTTCGTAATACAATTATAAAATCTATGTACATTTTCACTATCAGACGTATTGCTATAATACCGACTGTCTTTTTTTTTTGACACAGCAGAAATGGCCTCCTACGCAGTTGCTACACTTTCGACCGTTACTACACACCTAGTCGGGTACAGAATCATACAATCTAACGATTTTATAGGGTTTTTGCCGTATTGCTATGAGACATGGTTTTGGTCGTGGGCTCTCGTACTATAAGTGTCAACTGGCCCGGCGAATTATGAGCTTGTTATCAATATTATTGCACGCCTGCAGGTAAACTCCATCAACTCTACAAAACATTTTTTCTTAGAAATTACTAAAAAATATTAGATAATAATATCTTCCTATAAGAATACTATCGATACTGCAGTTATTTCTATTGATGCTTCCGTTTAGTAAATAAAATAACTTTTTAACCGACGAAAAGGGATTCAAGGAGGTTCTCAATGTATATATTTTTTAATTTTTATGTAAGCCTACTACTAACTTTTTTCGTACCACTTGCTCAAAAAAGTGACATTCTATGGCACAAAAAGCGAACATCAATAGTCATTTTTAATCTGTTAAAAACAGGGAAAGAAAATTGTACTGAATTTCATTCACCTCTAGGGGGAGAATGTGATTTAAATTTGGAATAAATTTATACTGAACTACATCTGTGTTTACACCATTGAGTTCGTATTAGAGCATTATACATCTTTTTGAAAAAGGAATACGCATTTATTATGCAGTTATGAAATTAAATTACGAAAACCGACGAGGCTGTATGAGCTTGATGCCTTTGCTTTTTTTGCTTTTTAAAGAACCATTGTGAGTTATGTAAATGCTATAGTCAGTTGTAAAGGTTGTAAAGGAAGTCGAAAATTGCACTAGCACAAAATACCAAATGTAAAGTTGGCGGTGTTTTATCTTGGGTGCGATATTTCTACAAGTTCCTCCAAATTACGAGTGCGACATACTTCAGAAGTGACGAAGTATATTCCAATTAAGACCGCTCTAGTTTCCACTGCGCTACAAATTATATTAATGGGCACATTCACTAAGAACATGCATCATGTCATGACCATATTTACTTATACTTCATTCATTAGCATGTTGTTAGAAGAGTTAAGACTCTATTTGTTTACTTATAGTATTCAAATTTTTTTTTTTTCGATTGTGGATCAAAGTGGACATGATTACGCACATTGCCTTTCCTATAGTAATATATTATTTTTTAATTTTCGAGTAAAAGTAGAAAGACTACAAACACAATAATAATAAACCCTTCTGGGCACGTTACCCGCAGTTTTCATTGATGCGGTAGTAGTTTTGATGCCTAATGTTTTATTTTAACTACCTCTAAAAAATCTTTTTTGGTTTGTGTTAGTCGAATTTGTTTGGCTATAATGTTGAATTTAAGATAAGTATGTAAAACAATTTGTAAAAATAGATATTGCGGTATGATTTGGATACATTTTTATTAAATAATGCACTCTGGTAAGAACTCTAATAATGGGAATTGTATATAGAAAACAAGAAAGAAAATATATGTAGGGAGTCTTGTTGTCTTTTTGTCGAATTCGATTCCATGGTCAAGCAAAGTGTTATCTGTGAACTTTCCGTTAGAATAGCAGCATGGCGTTGGAATTGCACCCGGTAAATGATTATAGGCTCACCCCCTCTACCCCATGTGATTTAAACATAACAGGTGAAGTGTGGATGTTGTACACCTCTGCCACACCCTTCTGGGTAATATAGGCGTGATGTTATGTTATGAGTCCTAAGACGAATGCGGCCCTTCGAACCTATAGTGTATGTATGATAATGAACATTCAAAATTTAACCAAGAAAGATCTATTTAGTCTAACGACTACCTGATACATTTAACACATAGCAGGATTAGCCAATATTTAATTCATTTATCGGGCACATAGTTGCTTTATTACAAGTTGGCAAACTTCTAGACTTGTGTAATATCGTATCACTTAACTAACTTGATATGTGAACTCAGTGTGAGGTTGTTGAAACTTTTTATTATGAGAGAAATAAGTGAAATAACTTGGATTCATTCAAATATTGTATAGTTAAGCTTCTGTAGATCCATTGGATATTTCATAACGAAAATTCACAAAATATCGTTTGTGAATATACCTACTTTCATTTTGGCAGTTCGGTACATCTAAGGACGACGCTATTGTGCCATTTGTGGCGGTATCCGCACATAATAAATGACGGATGACACACACGTGACATATGTCGACAAGTGCTGAATCGCGATAACGAAATGTTCACAGCAAGTGACTATATATACCACTTCCAATACGCTACCGTTGGACAGCTGTCCGCCAGGCAATACCACCGAGCCTGGTCGGAGGATCCTCCCTTTGTGGTGGAGGAACATCACACCCTGTTACACTACATTTACCAATAACTTAAGAACCTTATTAGTAATATAAATTACCAAATAAAAAGGTACAATGTTAAAATAGTTATTTGCAACAAGAAAGCAAAGTAGGTATTTTCTTCGAGTGCTAATTTTATATAAGCGAATAAGCGAAAGATTCTACTTTAGAATCTTGAGCGTGGTGAGGGACTCAAAAGCACGAGATGTAAAAAACTTTGATCTTGTGTCGCACGTACAATTTTTCACCTCAGTAGTGAGAAAATAATACTTAGAAATAAAGGATAAAGTGGATATAAAACATAACTCTGCATCCTTCATAGGCCTCCAAGGTCAGTATAGTTTCGTCGCTACAATTTTTTTTAAAGCAATAGATAAACAAAAAAAAAAACAAACTGTCGAACTTCTATTTTTAAGTCCGTTCGTAATTTCGGATACTCATATTCGATAACAACGATTAAGTTTACTAAATTTAAAAATTATCTCAAACTCGAACATGTCAAACCTTTTACTTACAACTTTGTGATTTTTAATTTATAAATAAATACCTACATCAAATATTACCGGTATGCTTATTAGTGTTTGTATGTTAATCAAAAAGTTTAACCTCTTTTCTCCTCACATCTTCGTGGTTTAAACTGTTTTCCTATTGCTACCTACTTTTTTATTTTCTTTACTTTTTTTCTAACTATTCTCTGTTAACTTTGATTATTTTTATAGCATTTAGCTATGCTTAGCAAATTATACTAAGAAACAGTTCCTGCCGGTCCCATATCTTTTTCAACTGTTTCTTAGTATTCTCTGTTAAACAAATAAACGGACACACATAATAATATTATTTGTCTAGTCTTAGATATATTAATATCTAACATTAGTTATTATAAAAAACAATTAAGTATCTTATTATAATTATCCAAGAAAAATGTCCATGTGGTCCTTCGATAAAGTATTATTATGTAGCCATAAAAATTGGCTTCGTTAATAATGAAATGAATGTGCTTACTAAGACATTGTTAATTATGACATTAGGCTGCCGTACTCAAGTTTTAATTATAAATGAAAATATGCTGTTTTTATCCAAGTAATTGAATAAAGCTATTAATTAAGACATATTATTACATGTACCATCGAGCCATGATGGAAAATAAAACAATGTAGTGCTGATGTTATCATCGTGTTAGATACAAGTTTATCACTTAGGCTCATCCCACATTAGGCGTGCGCGTCGGGCGTGTGGGCGCGCTAGCTGCACACTTTATTCAAGTTTAAATAACAATACAACATTATAGATATGAATATTTAATTTTATTATTAATATTATATTTTTAATTTATAAGATATATTTTACATTGTTTTATTGTATTTTATATGTGTCTCGGTGCCTGATTTAAATAAATAAATGAAATAAATACTAATGGCATTTTGAAATAATAATGAAATTAATAACTCTTTTTAGTCAATTAAAAATAATAATTATGTTATTATCGTATTTAAGTAATTGCCAGTGATAAAATCATTAATGGAATATATTAGTTTTTGTAGTAACCACATTTAAAGGTTTTTTTTTAATTGTGTTAAAGGCATTTTTATTATGGTTGTGGGTAATTTATTGAAGATTTTTATTTACATTGCATAACAGTTTTTATGAAACAATGTAGTGCGTGGTGTTAAATTCAAAAACAATCGTTTACCACTCCTAGTGTTTCTTGGGTATATATCTCTCGCTTTTTAAAAACTATATGGATTCGTACAAAAACACACTTCAAAGATGTACAGTGAGCAAAGCAATAATGTATGCAGTGCAAAAGCTTCTAAGCCATAGTGAAAACTGACTGCAATAGATAATAATGCATGTGTAAATAACATTACATAGCAAAGGTAAGATTCAAAATTTTTAGAAAAGTGGTTTACATGAACCATAAGAAGGGGTACCTATATAATAATAGTTACGTTACATCCTATTTTATATTATCATCATAATGATCATCATCATCATCATCATCAGCCTAGATACGTCCACTGCAGGACATAGGCCTCACCAATCGATTTCCACAGCGCGCGGTTTTTCATATTGTATTTTTTTTTATTTATTAATTTTTTTTATTTTGAATTATAGTGATGATCAAATTTAAATAACTAACTTTAACAATTACTTGCCCAACAATGTTTAACTGAGCAACAATTACTTGCACTTACTCAAGTTCAGAAGGTTAAGTGAGAGACTATTTTCTCAGGCGAAGACGTGTCAACGGTAATACGATTTATTTCTAATAGTTTTACTAGAAAGCACTTAACTCCTCGCAGGTCCAATGGAATAATGTTGGTTAAATTGTGTTTGCCTGTAACATTTGAACTTACTACAGCATTGAATTATTTTTTGTGCAATGATCTATAGTGATTAATTGACATCGTAAGAGTAGCCCGTCTCCTATTTTTTCTATTAACGACTCCACCTGATGGTAACTGGTAACTATAGCCTATGGACATCAACACTCCACAAAAACTAATTGTTGATTGTGTAAAATTCATGTATATTGGCGCCCATCCAGTTTGTATGTAACTCAATTAATGATTAAAACAATGTTGTCAGTATGGCCGCGAACTAACTTGCATTTTAGTGTTTTAAATATGATTTGTCTATAAAATTAAATGTCTATAATTAAAGTTAAACCCATATTACGTACTGCCCTTAATGGTGTCCATTACTCACCTCAATTAAAAAAAAGCCTTTTTACAGTCGCGTAGCATTTTTCATAGATGATTTCTTTGATATTCCCCTGTTAGGAGACTCTCTTAAATTGCTTGCATTTAAAAGATTATTGCTATCGATATTTTAGGGGTTTGAAGCAAAAGTCGCGATCACAGGGATCACTGTCAGTTTTATTGTAGGGTCGTAGTTGTTCACCGCTGTCGGTCCACGAATGGGTGAAAATCGCAACTTATTATTATGGCCTTTTTATCCAAGGCTTGAAAAATGTAAAAACTTTAAAACATATCAGATGTTTTCTCGTTTCAGTCCAATCGACCCACAAGCAACAACATACTGCGTTGTTGCCTCCCATCGGAAGAACTACACATCCCTCTGCGCAGCTCAACATGACATCAAAACCAGCCGAATGGAAACCAGATCTAACCGACTAAGCCACGAAGTCGACCGATTGAGGGACAACGATACACGGTCGATAACAACCGAGGTCGACAATATAATCAACGTCGATGACGCCTTCAATATTTATGAAGGCAATTTTAATAGCGTGTTCAGGAGGAAGAAGTTCGGTGAGTTGTTATGTGAATTTTTATGGGCGTTCTTTTTTGTTTATCCCACGTTTGTGTTTAAATTTTATTAATGTAAATTAAATTATTCGTACGATTATTTCACTCTTTTGGGTAAATTTATTTGATAATTCAATCATCGTACACATTAATTTAAATTAATATAAAATTTAAAATTTTAAATAAACATTTAATTGACTACCTTCTGAGCACGGCTCCGCCCGCGTGCTATGTAGATATAAAGTAACCGATATTATACTTGGGATCTGCGGAGCGCCGGGGTTCCGAGAAGTAAAGAACATCCCCTGAGCTCCGCCAAATATTTTGCTAATTAAAAGGGTTCGGTCATCAAAAAGTTTTGGAACCGCTGTAGTATACTGATTTTTTTCTTTTTTCAGGCCGAAGTACGAGAGTAACAGACGAAGATCCTGTCATAGCTTGTGTAGGCAGTAGAACTCATCACTTAATTGAAAATTTGGACCCGAGCATTGTAAGTTAAACACTAAAAATGTATTCTTATTCTGTGCTTAAACTAAATCCTGCATTATTATTCGAGAAAGGCTTAGATTAAAAAGAAGTTTCTCAAAATTTTAACTCGGTTTTAATGATTCGCTTTAGTTTATTTTAGCATGTTTTACATTGTAGTATTTATGTTCTCTGCAGACTTACTTCGTGAGCGTTTTTGGCGTGGCCAAAGATCGTCGTTCTGGGTCTCTTTTGGCTACAGGCAATGTGCGCCCA
Source organism: Hypena proboscidalis (assembly GCA_905147285.1). Lineage (NCBI taxonomy): Eukaryota > Metazoa > Arthropoda > Insecta > Lepidoptera > Erebidae > Hypena > Hypena proboscidalis. The sequence goes on from LR990143.1 coordinate 6,704,501, forward strand.
AGGACATCTACTGGCAAACGTCTCAGGGAAAACGTGCCGAACAAATTGGATATCAGAGGGAGAAACGTATTTTACTTTAAAGTAAGTACCTACCTACTTGAGCATAAGCCACGGTATGGTTTGTTATGCGACTGAAATGTAGCAATAATGACTACAACCCTTATTTACTACGATGCTGCAAGCTTCCAAGAGGTGTTGACTGTTGACAAACAAAGGACTGCTAGACTATATGTATAGAATGCCTGCCTTTGTATGTTCTAACGCTCTTTTCAAAAAGAGGTCGCAAGTCTTTTCAAAGTACGGCAAAGTGCGGCTAATACTCTAAATATGGCTAATACTTGTTGTCTGACTAATATAAGTTAGTTTTTCTTTATACAATAATATCCTTAATTTGATGTATTTCATTATAGACAACTGTTGGATCCGGTGGTGGACTATGGCTGACTTTATCTACTTGCGGTGGAGCTGTTGATGTTGAGGTTCTGGTTAGGGGAAAGAGGCTGTATTTAGGAAGAAATATAGGTAAGCAAGACAGAACACAAACTTAATTAGAAGATATACCTGCGTATCTCTTATATCAAACATGCATGAGGATTGGTTACTATTTGCTTTGAATCAATAAACCAATCTTTCTCCATTGCTGGCGATAGGTCCCTTCCAATTTGCGCCGCAACCTTTTAATACCTTACTACACAACGATTTATAAAACCAGTGTTTATCTCTATTCATTATCCAGTCCCAGTTGCCATTACAATTGTTTACTTAGAATCCAGAAAACTTGTAAACATAACTGATACCCCTGTATCGTGTATCGTATCACCCATACCACTCTCTACCGAGTTATGGAGATCAGAATGATAGCTTATATAACCTTTAAAAACTCAATATTGTGTATCGCAGATCCCCACACAAAATTCTTCGTGCCTGCTCCGATAGCAACTTCTTCCATTCAAGAAACGAGTGATGAAGGGTCCATCCAGTTTGATTCCAGTTCAGAAGAAGCGAGAATGAGATACGTCATCAAAGTAACTCCGAGCAGACGAGATCGAGACAATGCTGTTGGAATTGAGGTAATTACATTAATCACAACTTCTGAAGGGTTTGTTAAGCTAGAGGTGTATAACACCCAAGAAGTATAGTGATACTTCTTGGGTGGTTCTTCCAATAATGATCAGGATTGAAATGACAGAATTTCAATCCGGATTTGGCAAAAAATTCTGGAAGTGGCCGCGTCCAAAAGATAACTACAAATAATAACTGAATTGATGAGTGACGTCCTTCATAAAGGGTTAGGAAGTATCTAGTACAACAACTAGCGAGCATCAAAGACAATAATATATGTTGAGAAACTGAAAAAGAGTTCAGTAGTTTTCGCGTGAAAAAATAACAAACATACATCCTCACATGCTTCCACATTCATAATATTAGGATTTATACTTAACCTTATATTCACAGTTAACAGCATCAACTACTCGATGGGGTGTTGCCACACCGGAGCTTTTGGAAGATGGATCAGTCGTTAGAGAACTGCGTCCAAGGAGGTCGTGCAGATCAGTAGATGTGGCCTTTTTGCCTGCCGCTCATAATGCAACTGATGTCATCAGGTTTGTTGTGCACCACAAATATATTTTATTGCGACGTATTTTGTAAAATAAAATTACAAAAAAAAGGTTTTTATCGCAAGACGTGATTTCTTTTTAATAATTTTATTTTACACAGCTAGAAATGAACACTGACCACGTCTAGAATCTGCTGTTTCAATTATTCTGACGAGACAGTAACCATTCTATTTGTTTCAGATATTGTATAGTGGCTCGAGAAATTACGAACGGTGAAGGATATTCATGTTGGTCGATGAGAAAATCATTAACTAAAGGACAATGCACCAATCACGCTCAAAAAAAGTAAGTTTGCAAATTAAATATAGTACCTATCTATATCGTGCTACCTGGGTAGTATATATTTTTTTTTACACTCGCTTGTCTAATGAAGTAATGATTAGCAGACTATGCCCTTCGTCCAATAAGCGACAGTAGTATTCTATTGTCTATGACTTTTACACACTTTGCGTTGTGACAGGGTACTAGAAACTAGAAACGAGACACAGAACGCCTCTAGGGCAGTGTTACTCAAAATGTGATATGCAGACCCCTAAAAATCGGCGTAAAAAATATGTCATGGCCATTACAAGATTAGTTAAACAATTATATTTATTAAAAACTAAAAAATTTCAATTCTGCTGTTTTAGACAATAACTGGGACTTGAAATGCTTAAAGCGATTTGGTGTCCCCTGATCTTCGCGAAGTAAAAAGCTTGTGTACCAATAGTATAGCTATAATTAAGTAACCTTTTCAGGGCCAGGGTGATCGTGCAGAAAATCTTCGGTCTAAAACCTGGAAGAAAATACGCAGTTTACGTCACGGCATCAAATAAAGGCAATTTGGTTCCGTATAATGTTTTGTATGTAGATACCAACGCATCTTGTAAAGAAGAGAAATAAATTCAATGAGTCGAATAGCATTGTAAATTAAAGAATAGGGCAGAAATCTTTTAACAATCATTTTAAATATCTAGTAGTCCTAGAAATTACTGTTAGCTATTCAAGTCACTTCAAGTACAATATTCGCACTGACTTACAATGTTATTCGTTTTGAATCGTGACTGACTGAATCACACTGACTTACAATGTTATTCGTTTTGAATCGTAAGTATATTTTGTAATGCAAAAGGAAGATAAAATAAGAACTAATCCTACATGTTTAACTATCAGCATTTTACGTACCAGTCGTGCTAGGGGAAATATTTATGAAACTTTTTTTAATTAGGCTGCATATGAAGTAAAATTTAGATAGTGTATTCGTTTAACTGTTTAGTATTTATTTATTTTTCAAATCAGTGTATATAGGCAGGTAAACATATTTTTTCTTGCATTACAAAAAAAAATTTTGGATACCAGTATTAATAAAACGTCAAAAAAGTAAGGTTCAATGTAGAATTGAGACACATACATAGTTATGAAGGTAATATCTATTGATTTGTATTGTATTGTTGTTACTTATTTAAACTTTATTTTAAAATGCCTTTAATGCAGGGGCTCCTAAGCTATGCGCCGCCTCACCGTAGATGATAAAGAGGGGTTTTTGCAGTGACATTTTTTACCATAAATAATAGAGGTGAGAGATGTCCCTGACAGCAACCCTTTTTGTGCCAAAATATCAGAACTAAAGAACGCCACGATCAAAAAAGGTTTTGAAGCCCCTGCCATAGATACCTTCGTTGTATGTATGCATAATAACGTCATAATTAAAATAAGTAATATTATTATGTAAATATTGTTGTAGAATAATTATACATTTTGCTATGATGTTATATATTAAAAATTGCTATAAGTGTTAAAAGTACCTAGGTATTTTAAGAGTATTGATTTATACTCTGTCCATTCCTTTATTTTCTTTTTGACAGATCACGCCTATAAATTACTGTTTTTTTTGTGTCAGATTAATGTACCTACTACAATAATAATATACTTTATTGACAAGCGACACTTTTTAGGGAAGTTCACTGTTTGTAACAAACAACCACAGACTATAAATCAAATCGTGAAATGAAATAAATCGATCATTGTGAAAAAGAATAATTTGCCTTTTTTTTGTGTATTGTCTGTATTTTTTATAAAAATAAGAATATAATAATAGTATCATGATTCCATGAATAATTATTTGCAAGAAATTAAGTCGAAATCTTGGAATTAAAAATTAAAAATGAATTAAATAAATTAAAAATTGACATTATTATTATATTATTATTTTGTAGGTATATTTATTTCATCTAATAAAAGCTACTAATAAACGAATAATTAATAATGAACTAAAACCATTTCGATGTAATTAATCGATTGAAAGTTCTTCTTAGACAACATCGATTATGATTTCAAATCGAATCAGTAACGTGTGAAGGCATCCCTAAATGTAATATGTCAAAAAGAAAATAAAGGAATGGACCTACGAATAATAAAACTAATGGACAGAGTATAATTTAACGTATTCGTGGCATTTATATTTTTAATTTATATAATTATTACATGATTGATGATAATAAATTGAAATGGTTACATCTTACTGTAAAAAATAGCTAAGTTAATCCTTTATAACTTTTATTTTCTTTCATTTTATCTGTTGGTACCTATTACAATGAATAATATCTATTGTATTTATTACTGTTGATAAAATCGTACAGATGCTATTATCATTGTAGATTATTTTGTCTGTACCTATTTCTAGTTATAAAGTCTATAAGTTCCTATTATATTGTACATAGAGTGGTTCTATCGTAGTTTTTATACAAATCGAACAAATAATTATATTATGAATCTTAAAAAGAATCTGTGTTTTTTTATAAAATGATTTCCTATAATATATTATTATAAAAGGCATACCAGCCAAGTGCGTGTCGGGCCACGCGCAATAAAGGTATGTGAATATTTCAAGCATCTACCTGCTGCAGCTCTAATATCAAGCAAAAACAAGCAAATTCAATTAATTTTAACCTTTTTGACCAATAAATATGTGGATCATAAAATATTTGATATTGTAGAAACAAAACATTAATAAAATAAAAAGTTTATGAGCTAAAAATAATGTCTTCTGAGTTTGGCCAAGAGGCGAGGCCCAAATTTAAGCTAGTTTTGTTAGGTTAGTCGGAGTCGAGTCAACTTTGGGAACCACTGATCTGAACCCAGACTAAAAAACTAATATGGACACGAAATGAACGCAAAAAAAAGTGTGTCAAAGAACGCGGGCGAGCGGGAGAGTAGTTTGCTACGCTCTAGTGTCAAATCATAGGATTTGACAACTCTAACATTCACATTTGGGAGTGAATCATCCATCAGGCATCGAAAGTATCAAAACTAATAGTGCATGTTTTTGAGAAAAATCAATTAAACAAACTATTTCATTTAGCTATAAAAATAAAATAAATAAAATAAAATATCTTTTATTTCGAAACACATTGGATTCATATAGTGTTAGTAACAAAAACTGACTTAGAACTATGTTAGTACACAAACATGATAACATTTACATTAATTATTTCGAGACCAACTGTGCAACAGACATGCATCTACGCATACAGTGGTTCGAAATAGGCGAGTCAGCTATAATGTGAAGAAAATCATCAGAAACATAAATTCTCTCCCTCAAGAATATTTTCGAGAATATAATGATCAGTAAAGTCTTACCAGTAAACTTATTCGAGTATTCACTATCATTATTATCGCATCGTCGCGGCATCTTCTGCATCGAGCACATCGCTATTGATGTCAGTTGTTAGCTGTCATAACTGTCTTGTCAGTTTCAAAAACGTCAGAAATTAATTTAAGATTTTGGTGCAGCTGATTTCTTCTTTTATCTCAAATTACATTTGATCAGTTCAAAACACAACTAAAGCACAAGATATCATTATCTCAATACTTACAAAGCACGATGTCAGTAAAGGAGAAAGAGTTTTTCGGTCCGCTGACGCTTCATCAAAAAAAGGAGACTCCATCGATCTTCAAAAGCGCAGAGCTAGTGGAATGTTCTTGCGTCTTATGTGAAGAAAAGTACACTCTACCAGAACAAGAGAAGCAGTTACTTACCCATTTGTTCATGATACATCGCCTAGTAATCGCAGATGTCAATCAGATAGCTGATTTAAAAGAATATCTCAGATATTGGACCTTAAGATTTAAAGGTTAGTTCTCATATGAATTATTATGTTAACATGTAGTGAATGTGAGTATAGTCTAACACACAAAGTATGTGAAAACTGCAGGCTATGAATATCCATTAAAACATTGAATATGTTGCACACCCAGGACAACACTGCACTACGTTGAAATATCTCTTAATCTACTTTTTGATATATAACATATAGCTAATACTTTGGTGCACACGCCACTAAGACAAGCATATTTCTCAAATATGCATGTCTTAGTGACCAATTACATGGTGCGCTTACTCCATATTGCTGATGATGCGCTATTAAATACTAGCATGGAACTTCTAATGTATGCATGTAATTTAAGCAACAGTGCATTTTATTATGATGATACTTTATTGTTGAATATAGTACGAAAATAACTTTGTAAAAAAGAGTTATAATTTCATTCAGTAATTTAAAACAGAAAAATAAGTCAGAAAATAATATAATAATTTGGTAGTTTTAATGCATTTTGAATTGACTTAAATGAATAAAACAGAAACAGGTTGGTTTCTACACATGCCATGTACAAAAAAATGGCAACACATATTATTAATATAATGGTTTTTTCTCTTTTATGATCTTTTATGATTGTTAAATGTTTCATGAGTGCATTCACTTTTAAAGCACATAATTATTAAAATTAGGTTGAACATTACACACACAATTGATAGCAACTTTTGTAATAACACTATTTTACTTCATGCAATTTATTTCATGAAAACCATTTAAAAAAATCATAACATACAAAATACATAAATGTGACATCACAGTTATGTAGCTGTGTTATTAATGTGAATTTAAAATATTTTCGAAAGAAGTTAATATTTTAATGGTGTGTCTAATATTAAGAAGTGTTTTAATTGCATATAAAAATAAAAATTAGTAATCATGCCTATTCCTGTAATAATGTTTTATTATGAAATATTAATAATACTATGAAATAAAATACTGACCATATTTAAAACATGTTATGTGTCAGTATTGTAAAATAGAACTAACATTTTCTCAAAGATAGTGAGCTCATTAGAATTCAAAGATAATCTACCAAAAGATGAATTAGAAGACTATTTTAGTAACTCCTAATACTGTATGTAATCATAACTTAACCTTCACACATTATATATTTTTGTACTAAAACAAACTTTTCCCTATTTCCAGATCAAGGTCTCCCTTACTTCTGCACAACAATGCTCCTCGACAGCAAACCAGATGGAACTAAATCTAAAGATGAAGAATACTTCTTATTATCTGATGTACTGCCAGAAGACAAAGAGCTACGGACAAACTTACAACAGACAAGACTAGAGAAGTTATTACAAGGGCACCAGTTTGAGAGAGAAGACAAAACCTATGTAAGAGAATGTCTCTTTTGCCGACATATATCAACAACAACTCGTGCAAGTTATCTCAGCCACTTGTACGAAAAACATAACTTCCATATTGCTAAACCGGACAACTTGATATTTATTGATGAACTGATCGATACTTTAGCAACAAAACTAGATCGCTTACAATGTATCTTCTGTGAAGGCAACTTTAGAGACCGTACAATACTTAAAGAACATATGCGCAAGAAAGGACACAAGAGAATTAACCCAGAAAATAAACAGTATGATAAGTATTTTCTAGTCAACTACCTTGGAGACAAACAGACTAAGTCGAATTATAATCCAAATAAAAGTTACAACGCTGCAAAGAGAACCGTCGATGTCGACAACGATTCAAATGTAGACAGTGATCCAGAGTGGTCAGAATGGACTGAAGAAAACGGGCCATTAATAACTTGTCTATTATGCGAACACACTGAAATGGAATACGAACGTATGTTGGTCCACATGGAACGGCAACATGAATTTTCATTTACAGAAGCTACAAGCAATATGGACTTTTATCACAAAGTCAAGATTGTGAACTACATTCGACGACAAATACACTTAAAGCAGTGCTTAGCTTGTGAAACCAAGTTTGACGATTCAAAAAATTTGGAGAAACATTTAAAGGAAATGAAGCACTGGATTTTGAGTAAGGAAAAGTGGGATCAACCGGAGCATTATTTTCCAACGTATGAAGATGATTTGTTTCTTTGTTTTATACAGGATGATGATGAAAGTTGGTGGTCGAATGATGAGCAAGAAAGTGATAAGAGGAATAGTATGTCTGATAGCATATCTAAGGAGATGGCTATGGCTGTACTTGATGATTAAACTTTTGGAATATAATGACTTACTTGACTTAAGGTCCTGTGTCCCCTAGATGGGGCAGAGGGCATCCACAGTGCGCCGCCATCCCGCTCGGTCAAATGTAATATAATAGAGTTGTAAATATATATGTATTTTATGTTAATATAAAAAATATTATACTAGAAAAATGTTTGTTTTATGATGCCAGCTAAAACGCCTTTACTAAATATTATTGTAGCCACATCACCTGAAGTAGTTAGTATGGTAAAGCTGTTGTACTAATTTTAATAATATACTTAACAAGCTTATAATTTAATTTAGTCAATAATGATCTGCTTGCCTTGTAAATAAAATAAAAACATAGAAAAACACATTTGTAATTAAAATTTAGTAGCTGTAGAACGACTAGAATTTACTGTTTTATAAGAGCTAATTGCTTTTCAATCTATTTGGCGATCGTCAATAAATAATAAGGTTAAGTAATAATAAGTTTTTGAGTGCACGGTTGGCGTAGTGGTTAAACCGGTCGCCTCATCGCTTTCAACTGCGCTGGTGTTGTGGGTTCGATCCCCACACGGGACAAATCTTTGTGTGATTTGCAAAGATTTGTTCTAAACGAGGACCTGTAATTGGCTATCTATCACCTAGTAACATTTTTATTCAAATTAGAATAAGCTGTTGGACCTCCATAAAGATAATAAATAAATAAACTCTGGGTGTGCTTTATGTGTGTGAAATGTATGTTTGTGAACACCCTCGCGACACAGGAATTATTCCTAGTGCAGTAAGTAAATTCAATTTAATTTAATATCTATATTTTTTTTTATTACGGTTTTATTATGTCTGCTGTATGACGTGAGATCACAGCATTGTGGTTTGTATTATATTTATTTTCTACTGAATAAAATTCTCAACTAAACTTACAAGTAGCTAAAATACAGTAGATAGCTTATAGACTTAAGGCCTGTTTCACTATCGCCATGTAAGATTACTTGTAGGATAAGTCTTTAAAAATGATAACTCACAAATAAGTGACAGCAATGTTCGATTTTAAGTTAGATTTGTTCCATTTTATATTCCGTCAAACTTATTTGACAGCTATCTCTTACTTGTTGGTGTAAAATGCTTTTGGGTAGTACCTATGCTGTTACTAAATTAATCTGAAAGTAAGTTGTAGTAAGTAAGTTTGAAGTTTGACCATCTACTATACTATATGCGATGTGTGGGCATATCTACAACACCATACCTAATGACATAAAATCATTGCCTTATAACAAATTTGTAACTTGCTTAAAAAAATGGCTTTTAGAGCAAAGCTTCTACTCTGTGGCTGACTATTTAAACATGAAAAAGAGAAGTTAACTTTTATTTTGTGTAATTGCCAAAAATATTCTTCTATCTCAATTATTTTTTTTTTTTTCTTTTTTCCTATATTATACTATGAATAACTGTTTGCATGCCCTATTCAGGCAGAACATTCTGTACCTATCTGACTTTGTACCACCTTATACTACAATGTTCTTGCAAATAAAGAATTTTTATTTATATATAATTATCTACTATACTAAAGAAGATGATTGCTAGAAATTCAAAGTTTGTCGCTAAACAGGTTGGAACGTTAGGAGAAAGAAGATGAGTAAAGAGAAATGTAGAAAAGTATAGACATCCAATTTAATTCAAAGTTTGTCGCTAAACAGGTTGGAACGTTAGGATAAAGAAGATGAGTAAAGAGAAATGTAGAAAAGTATAGACATCCAATTTAATTAACTGCGGTAAGCAGAAACATGATCGTACATACGGAGATTAAAAACAAATTAAATGCAATTATTGAGAAGTCAGTCACGCTTATCGAGCAAATCTAGACCAGGGTGGATAATTTTTAAAACAAAAAAATAATAATAGTAGAATGAAACCCATTAGAAAAGTTATTAATATATTTGAGTTATTTATTAAAATTTACACTTTAATTACTCAAAAAACGTAAGATTAGGTACATGTTACATTGATAAAATATTAATTTATTTGTTTGTTAATTTTTCACATAGTTACATTTTGATGTTATATGAAGTGTAAAAACAAAAGTTTTAGATCTTTTTATTACCAACAACTTTGCCATTCGACTTTTTTCCATAGGACTTTTAGTTTTGCCGGAAATCGAGAAAAACCGTTTTTTACCTTTAAAAAACCCTTCCTTCCCTTTCCCGACCTCAGATCGCCCGTAAATTATTTTTCCTTTAATTTTTATAATATTCTCCTCCTTTTCTAATGGATTTCGTCCTACTATTATTTTTTTCACTTTTTATTATTTTTAAAGGCTTCTACCCTGGTCTAATCTGCATTCAGGTCGAAAAAGCACACGTCACCATAGTCAATAACAGGAAAGATAGTATAGACAAGCATTGTTTTGGTTTTATTTTGTAATTCTTATCGCGCAAAAATTGTTTCTTATCAAAATAAAAGTCTTCTAAAATAAAAGTCAAGTTATCTTCTATTCGCATTCTTATTTACAAAGGCACAAACCAAGGTATCTATGTTTACTTCTCATTTCCGCCACGAAGTCGTGTGTGAGCTGATGAAAATGGATTGCCCTCGCGTGCGCTTCAACCAATAATGTTCTTACCGTACTTTTAAAGTGCTTGTACCGGCTGGCATAAGGCATTATATCTAGATGCAAAAAACACAGGCATGTAATGGTAGGTAATGCTGTTGCATATACTGATATTTAGAATTAATTATCTAGATATTTGAACAGATCTTGGTCCTTTTTATGCGACGAATGCAGTTAACGGGCGCGTGGTCCACATTATGGTAAGTGGAAAGAATAAAGTACTCTGACTAAAGCTTATGACAACCTAAACTTTTTAAATATATATTATGCATTATAGTCATTGATTTATAATGATTATAGTCTGAAAATTAGAAAATATTGTTGTTTTGTCATTGTCAATAATAATTACATTACAGGTAGGTAAGATAATTTCGATCCCGCGAGATCTCGGCCATTTTAGCGAGGGTGCATGCCTCCCCGAGTGATGTACACAACGATTCCCTCCGTCCGGCGCACCCTGGGCAATTCGCGGGTTCTCCAAAGCGAATTGGCTAATCCTTTCACCACGATGGCAAGTCTAAATAAAATTTGACTTAGCCATCGACACGACGAAGAAGAAGAAGCGGGATTGATGTCGTCCGAAAAATGTGCGAGATCTCGTGAGTTAACAAATTACGAATTCGAAATTAATTTATACGAGTCCGGGGTGACAAAAGGCGAAATTTTACACATTACAGAACTAGCGTTGAATTCGAAAGGACCTTCTTAGCAGTTGGTTATCTGGTGAGTAAAATAGCCATTTAGTTTAGCAGGCAATTCTCTGAAAATTTTGTGGTTCTTAAGGAGCTTAGTATGTACCTACTTTTATATTACTCCGTAATAATGGCGTGTGATTGGTAAGTATGTTTTATTAATTAATCTCAAATTTATATTTACTACGCCCACAGCAAACGAACGTGTATCCACCTGATGGTAAGTGGAGTACCTACAGCCCATGGACATCAACAATCCACAAAAGCAGATTAAAGATGTGTCGCTGCAGCTGAGGACTACGGTATTATGCCTCATGTACCAGTAATTTCAGGGCTTGATCTTACCACCAAACCGGAACACAGTAATGGAAGCAGTACTATTTGGCGACAGGTTAAAGGTGAGACGGTGGTGCTGCCGCCCTCGAGCTCATTCACAAGAGCTCTACCACTAGTGAAAGTAGTTCTCTTCAATTGATAATGTATCTTAGTTTAACAGTCAATTCAACTTAGTTAATGAGTTTCATCGTAGTTTTGAACTCGTTGTTTTGTTATAAAAATAACTTTTCTAATTCAAACAGCAGCGCCAGGGCAAATGATTATAGTTCTTGGTGTGAATTGCACATTGAAAATCACCAGGCACTTCGGACAAAATATTAATATACTTCAGACAACGAAACAAAATAATTTTCATGATCTACAATTATAAACCCAATTCACAGGCTATAAAGTTTAATTTCTATTGCAATTGAGATTGTTTAGAACATTTTTAACAGTTTTTATTAAGTATATACGAAATACTTATACGAAAATCGACTTAAATACCGAAGCTATAGAATTTATATTCGTGTGATTTGTAATAATAACATAAATTTATCTTGTTTCGTAGGCTTTAGTATACATATTATGGCTACGTTTTTGATTCCCAGGTATTCTTGTTAGGCGATTTAAAACTCAACATATTACTCAATGAAAACTAGCCTCTATGGTAGACTATTTCATTCACTATTTGGGTTACAAATACAAAAGTATTCTCGATAATACTGAGGCCCTCCGAATAGCCATCGAGTTGTTTTAGGACCTTGTTTGTGCCATTTTAATTGCTTTGCGGTTTTGCTGAACTATTTTTTACGGCTTTGATGTATTTTCAAGAAGGTACCAGGAAGGTAGGTAGGTCTTATGTACATATATAGATTTCCTAGAAGGTTTAGGAAGGGGTTTAGAACACCCTCACTCATATTATATTATTATGACCTGTTAACCTAATTGTGGGTGTATGTAATGGGTTTTAAGAAGCCGCTAAGGAAAATCCACTCAGGGCCGAGTTCACGAAACTTATTAATATAATATGGCTTAATTGAACTCGTATTTGTGACTTTCTGTCTTAATAAATGTTTATACGAAACAGAAATATTACAAGCTGTGGCGTTAAATTTGATTTAACAACGTTGGTGAAACTCGCCATCTCTAAAAAAGAAAAAGGTAAAGTCAGATTATTATATTAATAACATAACATCACGACTATATTACCCAGAAGGGTGTGTCAGAGGTGTACAACACCCACACTTCACCTGTTATGTTTAGGTCCCATGGGATAGGGGGTAAGCCTATCGCCATCCACCGGGCACCATTTTAACTCCGTGCTGCAATTGTGAATCTTTACTCGACCCGGGAATCGAACCCGAGACCTCGCGGTCAGAGGCGCATACACTAACCCCTAGGCTATCGAAGCAGATATTATAATAATGTACCTATTTAGGAGCCTCCCCGAGTGACGTACACAACGATTCCCTACGTCCGGCGCACCCTGGGTAATTCGAAAGTTATCCAAAGCGAATTGGCTAATCCTTTCACCACGATGGCAAGTCAAAATAAAATTTGACTCTGCCATCGACACGACGAAGAACAAGACCTATATAAGAGTACGTAATCTAATATATAAATCGGGACTTTATTTTTATACAATTTATAAGGCGTGAAAAAGGAGCCAGATTTTTATTGGTTAACATTTTTCCTTGAAGAACTCATTGAAAATTATATCAAAGTTTTGAGTTATACGACAAATAATATCACACTTATGAGCGACGAAATTGGCCCAGCAACTTGAGAAAGTTTTACGACGAATAAAAAGACATTTAGTTTATTTATGACTTTTCTTGTTACTTTTGTCAAACTTTACTTATCCAAAATCTCTGTGGCTTTTCGTTATTTTTAGGTTCTTTACGGTTCTTACCCTACAAATAGCAAGTGCCCATATTTCTTTCTTTAATTCTGACAACATATCTAACATCAATGAAGTCCAGTATATACTTATCTATTTATTATAGTTAAATACAGTAATACCCAATATTCTATTGTAACTGACAAATTAACACCAGACTTACTTTAATTTGTGTTAGCCTCAATTAAACGTTTTACTTTAGTTACTTTACTTACCTATTTCATTTCTAAGATCTAGTTTATTCTTGGCGAGGAGCTGTCCACTGAAAAGATTTATGTACCAAAGTGTGTTTGATATATTATCAGGACAGGCTTCGTGAACTTACAGAACATAAATATCCACTTGACGCTTTCCCTATATCAATTTAGAGTGATTTTATAATAGGTTACAAAATAATAATAATAGCAGCCAGCCATCTTATACATGTCCCACTGCTGGGCTCGGGCCTTTTCTTATTATGAGAAGGGTTTGGCGATAGTTCACGCTACCAAGTGCGGATTTGTAGACTTCACACGACCTCGAGCACTTTTTAGGCACTCTCAGACATGCAGGTTTCTTCACGATGTTTTCCTTCATGATAAATACACACATATTGACAGAGGTGTGTGCCGTAGGTTCGAACCCTAGACCTTTGACTTCGCAGTCCTACAGTCTCCCACTCGGCTATCGCTGCTATGTCCACTGAAAAGATTTATGTACCAAAGTGTGTTTGATATATATAATATATAATATATGTGTGTTTGATATAATCATGATCGGCTCCGTGAACTTGCAGAACATAAATATCTACTTGACGCCTTAACTATATCGTTAGGGTGATTTTATAAGGTTACTTTGTTAATATTATAATAATAAATCAATAAAAAGTATCTATAGCCTAAAGTATATAATATATAACATAACACCACGCCTATATTATCCAGAAGGTTGTGGCAGAAGTGTATACCACCCATATTTTACCTAGAGAGTGACTATCGCCATTGTGCTACTATTGAAAATTGCCTGATCCTTGATTCCAGATAGTCGGATTCTTTTTTTCAAAACCTACAGTACGAACTTGTACTGCCAAATTTGCACCTACTAATCAGGCAATTTTGCTCTTGAATGGTTTGACCAGTAATTATGCAGAAGTAGACTTGTTCTGTACCAAATTTAGCCAATGTTTATGTCAAATCAAATCAAATCATTTATTCCCAATGGCCCCAAGGGGCGCTTGAACACGTCAAAACAAACATCAAAATACAAAAAATATAAAATTAAAATAAAACTTAGCTAACTAAATTGTAATAAAATGATTTGACACCGGAGCTTAGATTGACTTTAATGTAATAGATATATGTTTATGTTTGTTTTTTTTAAGCGATTACTTAAAATCTAAATATGTTATCTAATCTGTGTGTAATTTGTCATCTACTTGTGTGGCTCACTGTGCGCATTAGGAAACTGTACGTACAGTGAGCAGCTGAGTGTAAAATAAATAAATAAATAAAACCTTTGTAATGAAAGTATGAAAACGTATAGATACCAATATTATAAATGTATGGATGCCAAAATTAAGTAACTACCTACGTCTGTACGACAATAACTAAAACAAAGTCTGAGTTATTCCTGGATAATATGTTTGGAGATGAGAATGATAACGCGAAGAAGCTGCTGTGCAAAAATTTGGTGCAAAAAATTTCAATAGAAAATCGGTCTTCCATTTGATATACCGGTCTTAAGAAAATATAAATTACTGAACCACTAGTAACGGCTTCGAACCCACGATGTTAATTTACACACTGTATAATATAACATCCACTGTCTGCTACTTCTGTAATAACCTGTTGTAGTAAACTTCAGTCGTCAGAAATCAGAACGGATGAAAGAAAGTGCGAAACTTTAATCGTAACAATTTCAAAACTATTATGTTCATAAGTTCGTAGTTTCTGCAAGAGTAGAATTCAGTTATTTAAGTCGAAAACTTGAGTAAAGTTCTTTGAGAACCGCCTGTTGAAATTAGTTGATGCGGTTCATTAATGTTTACAGCACTGTATCTTTGAAGTAAGCTTTTAAAACCGGGCGTCGAAAAAGAAGTTCTAAAGCTCAGGAAACTCTTCAATTAAAAACTTAACTTTAATATGTTAGCCAAAAGGGTACACCCATATTTCACCTGTTTTGTTCAGGTACCATTAAAAAAGGGGTGAGCCTATCGCCATCCACCGGGTACAATTCCAACTCCATGCTGTTATTGTAAATTTCCTGACTACACTTTGCCCGACCCGGAAATCGAACGTCTCAGGTTCGATTTAATATTAACTACTGAACCACTGGTAAGCAACTTCCTAACACAATGTATAATATAACACCCACTGCCTGCTACCTTCTATAATAACCTGTTGTAATGAACTTCTGTATTTATATCAGACACAGTTGTCAGAATGGATGAAAGAAAGTGATTTAAAAAATCGATATTTTACCAGTGCAGGTAGGATGCGCACTGATGAACGCAACCACTACCACCAGCCAGATAGTCCATATGACGTGCGGGAGAGTGAGAGAGATAGAATATCTAAAAACTGGCCTACCTGAAATGCTTGTTTTCCTGACGTTGCTAGCTCTTGTACTATTTAATCGTAACAATTTCAAAACTATTATGTTCATAAGTTCGTAGTTTCTGCAAGAGTTGAATTCAGTTAATCAAGTTCAAAATTTGAGATACGTTCTTTGTTAACCGCCTGTTGAAATAAGTTGATGCGGTTCATTAATGTTTACAGCATAGTATCTTTGAAGTAAGCTTTTAAAACCGTGCGTCGAAAAAAAAGTTCTGAAGCTCAGGAAACATTTTGAATTAAAAACTTAACATTAATATAAGTCTATCAGTCACATAACATTACACAACGCCTATGTTAGCCAAAAGGGTGTATAACACCCATATTTCACCTGTTTTGTCATACCATAAGAAAAATAATAGTTTAAAAAACTAAAAAACACGCTTTTTAAGTACTTCTAACTAAAAAGTGAAAAATAATTCCTAATATAAGCTGAAAAAAGCGTGGGTTGCTAGAGAGATAGACGAAAAATATGGCACAGAGCGCCCCACGCTTTTTTCAGCTTATATTAGGAATTATTTTTCACTTTTTAGTTAGAAGTACTTTAAAAGCGTGTTTTTTAGTTTTTTTAAACTATTATTTATTTTCTACTTTTTAGTTTGGTTTATTTATAAGAGCGTTTTTTTATTTTTTTTATTTTTTTTATCGAATTATTGCATTATCATCGATTTTTGACAGGTGTGCAAAATTTGAATGAAATCTGTCCGTTTAAAGTGGGTCAAAATCCAGTCCAAAGGAGTCGGTTACATACATACATACATACATACATACATACATACAGGTGAAACTAATATAAGCGTGTTAAAAAGGCCTATCGCCATCCACCGGTCCCAATTTCACCACTGTGCTGCTATTGTAAATTTTCTGAAAGTTCAGAAATATCACTTTATCTGGCCCGGCAATCGATCCCAAGACCTTGCAGTGAGAGGCGCTTACCACTAGACCATCAAGGCAGTCTTTTTTATACCGATTTTTTATTTTTCATTTTCTTTGCATTGACCTTACTGAACTAATGTTTGTACACCAGGCCGCTTGTGGTAGCCAGTGTAACCACTAAACGCGTTCAATTTGGTGGTTAGACTATTAAAGCCTGTACCTACAGCTACGACCACTAAACGCGTCTCAATCAGTGAGCGCTGTCACTAACTGAGCTTTTGGTAAGGAAGCGGTCACGAAAGGGGGAACGATTGGTTGGCTGTTCTCCAAACAAAAGTATTATAGGTTTAACTATAGTTTATAACTATCTTTATAGACAAATCATATCTTAGACACTAAATTGCATGTTTGTTGGCACCCATCTAGATAATTTATAAGTTTGTATGTTACTCAATTAATGTATAAAACAATTTTAACAAAATGGACACGAAGAAACATGCTTTTTAGTATTTCAGATATATTATTTCTGTATAAAAATTGCTGAAAATGTAATAATATTAAAGTATTAAAAATGTTTCCCACAACTGGTCAGCTCATTTCATAACTTCACGCCTATCACACACAAGAGAGTGTTGCAAAAAAATTTAAACTTCCACATTTCCCCTAATCTAGGTCTAGTGCGATCTTTTAAAGAAAATAAAAATAAAATATAAATATATATAAAAAAAAAATCTTGGCAAATTTTAGCTCTTTTATAAGACGGTACATATTTTACTTACACTACTTGAAGGGGATGGATATATATCTTAAATATATATATTTTAACTCAACTTGGTGCATGAAAGGAGCCTCCCCGAGTGACGTACACAACGATTCCCTACGTCCGGCGCACCCTGGGCAATTCGCGAGTTCTCCAAAGCGAATTGGCTAATCCTTTCACCACGATGTCAAGTCAAAATAAAATTTGACTCAGCCATCGACACGACGAAGAAGAAGAACTCAACTTACACACAACGCGACCTAGTCCCAAACTAAGCAGAGCTTGTATTATGAGTACTAGAATAACTGATACTAATACATACCTACATACTTTTCTTTTTAAATTATTATATTTTTTTTATTTATATTATTTAACTTATTATACATAAAACACCTAGACTAAGACAAACCACCATGTTCATGCACACAAAGATTTTCTTAAGCGGGAATCGAACCCGCGACGTCGGCGCCGCAGGCAAAGACACTACCCACTCCGGTCGTCAAAATAGCAAGGCACTTCATTAAGCGAGGGGTGAATTCCAGATAAAATATATCGGAGTAAAACAAAATAATGAGTGAAAGGATCTGTTTGCCCTCATTCCTCATTCTAATCCCGAAAAGGAGGTCTAAACTATTTATTGAATTTGTAAATTAAGGCAAATCCTCGAACAAAGTTTGCGTCCAAAACAAAGGGTTTTATGTCTAAACTAAGAATTTGAAAGCAGTAAGTCTGTGATAGGCAATGTAATATAAAAATTATCATATAGGGCTCTGAATGGCCTGATTTTTTAATTATTGGGCATTTTCATCTTTTATTTTTATAATGGATTTTGTTCTAACATCCTCGCAATTTGTTTCTTTATAACTTGTTATCAGACATCGGCATCGTAGCCATACCATTTTTATACTATCAAGCTTTTTTTGGTCCACTCTTTTAAGAAATTATCCTTTTTCATCCCAAGTTTACCCAAAAAATCTAAAGCAAAGTTTGTAATGAATAACTTCATATTTAAATAAAAGGGTTAGAAAGAAATCTATTGAAATATTTTATCCAAATACTAAAATTAAATAACATTACTCAACATTAATAAAGTTTTGTAAGTGTTTAATTACTTGAATATAAATTAAAATTTGTGTTCCTATTGAAACGGTTTCTAAACCTGGTAGTATAAATGTTGAAAGCCTGTTTTGTTCAAACACTAAATAAACATAGATTTTCATTTCCATTATTTGGCAAGGCAATTACAATAGACATACTTTGCGTTTGCACTAAACTACTAAATTAGTGGTGATTTATATGACAATGAAAATGCCTATGACCTTACTCAGTTCCTTAACTATCTTAGTACCAATTTGCATCAAAATTTATTCAATATTTAAGCAGTAAAAGCGTTAAAGAAGACAGAGCTACTTTTGCATGTATAATATTAGTAAGAACCACATAATTTGAGGTCCTAAAACCTACCGTAAATTAAACAGTCAATGCAATATGTAATGTACAATCTTACTTAATTATATTTTTTAGTTGTAAATGTGATTTGAAAATCATTTCCATAGCAAAGTAGTCTATATTAGAATCACTCGCTACGCTCGTGATTAAATTCAAGACTATACTCTGTACCAAAATCAGCGAGACAAAAATTTAGCTCCAAAATGTAATTGTCAATTTTTAATTTAAATGTAAGCACATCAGCTTTACCCGGCGCTGCTGCTCTCAAGCGGCGCAAATACAATAATCTCATTGGAAATTATGTATTTGAGCCGCTGGGGTCGATACGCTGGGATTGTAGGGTCCTTGCGTCCGCTCTCTTTTTAATGAAATAACATACATAATATTGTTTGATTGTTGTCATAATCAGTATAATGATGTACTGATTTAAATTTAGATAAGTATTTAGAATGAAAAGGTTAGTACAAAAACAGTTAGAAAAAGAAAACTTTGATGAGCGTTCGCAAATATTTTTTCGTGATTTGCAATCATGAGTTTGCAAGCTCATAATTATTTCCATATCGCTTCACAAGTCTACAGAACCCTAAAAATTCAAATTCAAATTCAAATTCATTTATTCGTGGATAATAGGTAACATAAAGGTCTTATAAAATAATACATTGGAGTGCGCTATGTCCTACCATAGTGGTGTACAACATTACTGGGAGTCTTATTGAACATGCAGAATGTCAAACTAAAAATAAGAGAATGACCATGTCACACCTTTATCGTGTAAAAGTTTTCGCAAAATTGTTTATTTACGTTTGCTTTGATCAAGATTGTTTGTAAACGTGAGTGCTATAATTTTTTTTATGTTGTATATATTAGTTCTTAGAACAAAGATCGTTTTTGATATCTACTGTTTACATTGTGAGTAGGTATACAAGTTAAAATAACGCTTTGGAGACTCTTATCATAATATTTATGTGGGAACGATTGGTAGGTTGTTTTCTATTGAAATGTAATCTAGTTGTTACCTGAATATATTATTGAGTTTTATAGGAGATGGCCCTGAAAATATGGGTTTGGCGCCCGAACGTCCAACTAATCGACAACTACAAAAGTGACTATTCGGCACTACTCAGCGTTACCAATAGTTGGCGAGGCCGATCATTAGTTTCGATAAATTTAAAATAGAGATGTACCGACAAGTCTGCTTAAACTCTTCGAGCTACCAACTGACGTAGCACCAACTGTGCTACAGTTAGCTGACGATTTGATTTCTTTAAAATTAAGTGTTGGCTACAATTTAAACTAGTATATTTTGTTATATTTAACTCATTTGGCTGCTCATTCCACCAAAGGAACCGCAGCTGACTTTGACTTAAATAATTTATTTTTTATTATTTTTTATTTAATTATTTGATTCAGGCATCGTGGCCCATATTAAATACACTAAAACAATATTGAAATAAAATAATAAGTACTATAAATATACTTAATTTTAACTTAACTATAACTATTTCACACGTTCCGTCGGCGATATGTGACGGTCGGAATTATGCAACTCCCTGCATAATTCCACAAAGTGGTCATCGATCACAGCTACGGGCTCGCAGTCCATTAGGTGACAACTTACAGTCGTCAAATTGCCATCCAATGGTTAAGACTTTTCTGAGGTATACGCGACTAAACCAAATTGCACGAAAAAAATGTTTTGGTATTTATCTTTCACGAATAAGAACTTAATCTGCCACGAACTAAAATTGTCACTATATCATCTATTTAAATTATAATTTATTGATTGGCGAATCCATTTTTAATTCAAAGCCATAGTAACCGCAAGCATTGAAAACAATATGAAACGTAATTAATTTACACCATCAGTCGTGTTACGCGTTTTAAAGCCACTTAAAAGTCAATTTACGCCGGTTTTAATGAAGTTTTAACGGAATGTCCGCCATAGTGATGTTTTTACATGTTATTATTTAATAGTGTTTATTTTGTATGCCGATATCGAATTCATTTAAGTTGTTTTTAAAAGCTTCGTACGTCACCCGTAGTCCTAAAAAAGTTATTCTAAAAGCTACTTACATGACCCGTTGTTCTAAAAAATTGCGATGGACTTTTCGTTTTAACAGCGTTCATGCAAGGGGGTGCATGAAAGGAGCCTCCCCGAGCGACGTACACAATCAACCCCTGCGTCCGGCGCACCCTGGGCAGTCTGTAAATTTCCACCAAGCAGACTGGCGAATCCTTCACCACGATGGCAAGGCAACACCATGAGATATGACTGCAGCCATCGATACGAAAGAAGAAGAAGCGTTCATAGTTTATGGAGAAATTTAAGGCTCTGGCAAGAAGCGCCCGTAGCTGGTTGGTTAAAACCTGGTGTGTAGAACGTCGCAGGTTTAAATCCTGTCAGTCCTATATCTTTTTCAACTGTTTCTAAGTATATATATAGTTCCTGAGATTATCGTGTTCAACCAAACAAACAAACTCTGCAGCTTTGTTATGTTGTATTCATGTTGTAATTATTATATTACCTAGAAAGGAATGGAAAGAGTAGGTACAAACTGGAATTCGAAAGCGCTTTCATAGAAGTGGTTAATAAGTCTATAATTAAAACTATTTTGTTAATTGATCTGACGATTAGTTAGTGAAATTCTCTTTATCATTATAAATTAACCAGGAGGAATCATTATAATGATATGTTAACATAAATTGTAGATACAAACATTGGTTAAATAATGATTCGAAAACGTTAATTGCATTTATCTTGAGGCCATATCGCATGCGCTATTTGTAGCGCATCGGCGGTTTGTATAGTAAATAATTTCCATTGGGAGATAATTCTACAATATCGCACACCGGGTGCAACAACGTCATAACTAACAAATTACGTTTTTTTCAGGAGATCGATATAAAAGTTGTTGTTTTGATAAAATGAAATGCATTTACAATACTTGTATATATCGATTACCAAAATATTGTTTGTATTCCATATTTTAAAATTAAGGTTGTTTTAGCAAAAAAAATGTTATATTAGTGGTATATCTTTAATATTTTTACAAACTATACCTACATTTATGACATTATTGTACAGAAAATTAAATTAAAAGTAAAATTGTCTGTGCAATAACGTCATAAAGGCAGAACTAAACAAAAAATCAAAACTTTAAATGTCTTATAAAGGGTCTTTTCTTATTAAGTCACTGATGCCAAATCACCATGGCAAGTTACACGGTTGAGCAGCATGTGCAAATGATAAAACTTTATTATCAAAATTGAATTGGATTGATTGGAAGAGGATCCGATTGTGGCTGAAAAATAACCTTTAGCGACGAGGCACGTTTTTGGAAGAATGGTTTTGTTAATAAGCAAAATTCCCGTATATAGGATGACCACAACCCACATGAGGTTCACCAGGTGGCAATGCATCCACAAAAAGTTACTGTTTGGTGCGGATTTTGGTCTGGCGCCGTCACTGGTCCGTACTTCTTCGAAAACGACCTTGGCGAGGCCATCACCGTCAACGGCGAGCGCTACAGATCTCTGATATTTTTTTTATGGTGAATAGGCACGCGTTTGACCACGATCTCACCTGATGGTAAGTGAAGATGCGGTCTACGGTGGAGCACGCTTACCTATGAGATACCTATTAACTCTTGCTTTGAAAAGATCCAAGTTGTACTCATGCGGAAACACAGACTCGGGCAAGTCGTTCCATTCTTTGGCAGTTTGCATAAGAAATGTAGATGCAAAACACATTGTGCGTATTAGTGGAATGTCTACCGTGAAGCGGTGCCTCAGTGTCGTTTGTCTGGTAGTCCGATGGTGAAACAGAGATGGCGGGATAAGGTTTTGTAGGTCCTCGGCACATTCACCGAAATGTATCCTGTAAAAAACCGATAGGCTGGCAACCTTGCGACGGTGCTCCAGACTTTGTTGTCGATTATCCGTCAGATCGATATCGCAGATGATTCACTTGGCCCTCCTCTCGAATGACTCGAGCGCCTCAAGCTGGTATTTGGCTGAACCGTCACACAAATGAGAACAGTGCTCCACACATGGACCGGACCTGCGCTTGATAGAGGTCAAGCAACTGCCCCGGTGTAAAATACTGTCTCACCTTGTTGATGATGCCCAGCTTTTTGGTGGCTAGTTGAGCTTTCGACTCAATGTGAGAGCCGAAATTAAGTTTCAAAGTCAGCGAGATACTAGTAGCTCAAGACGATCGGTTATTGGAAGGGATACATCTCGGAAGGTAGGAGTCAGGATGAATAGACTCCGTTTTGCGGAGATAAGACACGCCTGAGTCTTACTAGTATTGAATGTGACTAAGTTGTCATCACCCCAATTGGAGACTGCCTTCAGAGACACGTTCATACGTTCGACCATTACCTCTCTGAGCGACTGTATTTGTACACCACTAGCTCGTGAGTTGGGTATATAACTTTCAACAACCGTTGTGTTGTCTGCGTATCCAAACGTACCAGGTGTCAGTAGGTCGTTTATGTGAAGCAGGAAAAGCCTTGCTGAGAGCACGGACCCCTGAGGGACTCCGGCATTGATTGCCATTTGATCGGACGAGCTGCCGTTAACGACAACCCGAATCGAACGGTTCCTCAAGAAGTCTGATACCCAATCACAGAAACTATAGTGGGTAGACCGAAGGACGGTAGCCTGCTAATAAGGGCCTCGTGCCAAACCCTGTCAAAAGCCTTCGAGATATCGAGTGAACCTCTGTCTGACGTATGCGTATGTCCAACATAGAAGTCACGCAAACTAGTGGAGCGAAGATTCTGCGAA
Organism: Hypena proboscidalis; assembly: GCA_905147285.1. Taxonomy (NCBI): domain Eukaryota; kingdom Metazoa; phylum Arthropoda; class Insecta; order Lepidoptera; family Erebidae; genus Hypena; species Hypena proboscidalis. The sequence goes on from LR990143.1 coordinate 6,728,409, forward strand.
GATAGAAGCGAATAAGTTCGCTTTCTCCTCAGCAGTGTGGGCAAGTGACCCATCAGGTTTCAGCAGTAAAGGTAGTAACCCCTTACTACCGCAGAAGGCAGAAGTTCGATTCGACTGATTTCGCGAGACACGCCTGATGCGGCGAATATGGTCAAATCGAGCCTTCCGTAGAGCGTTTTAATTGTAATTAAATTAAATTGTTAATTGTAATAAATGACAGAACTACTTACTGCTTGTAAAATAAATAGAAGCACAAAGTCGGAAGTGTGAACTTATGACATTCTTACCCCAAATTGTATGAAAATTTGTCATAATTACCTTTATGACGTTGTTGCTCCTACTCATAAACACTCTCTGCTAGAGGCCGCGCGCAACTGTCCAATTAGGACGTTCTCGCACTAGGGTTCACAAAATTCCGCCAAAACCACAACGACATTTAGGCCCTCAGTGGGTCATTTTAGGAGTTACATTTATGATATTTTTACACCGGATGTAAACGCATGTTTAACAGCATTTGTGATCAAAATCTCATTTTAGCAATTTTAGCACTTATGACGTTATTGCACCCGGTGTGCGATATTATGCTTTAAGAACAAGATTGTCAAGAAATAAATCTTTCAGTGAGACACCACAATTTACGACTGACGTCAAGACGCCATTCTTCTTTACAATTTCAGTAAATTGTTAATTAAATTTATACTTACTAATTACTAGATATAACGGCATATTTACTATGTATGTTTGTTATAGCGAGTTATTTTGATATTTCAGAGATGTTGCTCTCTTTGTTCACGATAAAACTAATAATTATAATAATTTATAGTTATATCTAATACTTAGTAAGAAAATAACCATGTTTAGTCTCAAAACTTATAAATTTATACTGTTTTATAATATCAACCTATACAAGATTGACTTGACATAACGCCATTTATTAAAACATAGTTTATTTACCTATAGTAAGTAATAAGTTAGTAGGTAGGTATTAAAGCCACTGTTGGACACAGACCTCACCTAATTTCCTCAACAACGCGCGGTTTTGGGCCGCCTGAAGCCAATGGCTCCCCGCGATCTTGACTAGATCATCAGTCGTTGGGCTGAAAGGATGATGATGACGATGATTAAAGCCACTCGGGTAAATGCTTTTATGCAAAAAAAATGCTTTTCAAAATAATTTAACATTAACATCATGCTAATTATTGGGCAATCGTGTTTTTGTTTCTATAATAATAATGAGTGTGGTAATGAATACTGTTGAGTAGACTGTTTGTGTTATACATAATTGCTTTTCTCCCCTATTTTAAAACGATATGATATAGAATAGATTAAAAAAAATAAAAAAATCAGCTTAATAAAATTAAATACAACGCCATAATACAAAAAATACTTACAAAAAATCATCCAAATCCAACCAGTAAGTCTAGAGATTAGGTTTTAAGATCAGGTAAGTTTGATATTTATTATACTATCACATCAGTAATAAACATGACATAACATGGCGACTATATTACCTAGACAGTAGTGTCTGAGGTACATAATTGTCATAGGTTTAAAGCAAATTATAGCTTTGCTATGCCTTTTTTGTATTTTATATAATATTAAAGCTGAAAAATTAATTATATACCTATGATGCTGGCACAAAAAGAGTTGATAAATTTCGAGTCTAGCAGCTTACAAATCCATGGTTGAATTGGCGAAGCACTTGGGGCGTATACCCAGAGGGTGCAAGTTCGAATCCTGCTGGATTCTTAATTTTTCAACTTTAATATTATATGAGGTACATAATACACTAATAACACCGGTTATTAAATATACACTTATAACCTGTCGATACAGTTGTTTAAAGCTCTCGGCCTCAAAATGATTGCAAACTATCTCCAATGACCAAAGTAAATAGTCTAACTATTATCCTTAAAGTGGGTTGGTATTGAATACCAAAACTTTGCAGACTATGAATATTATTACTTCCAAAGGCTCTTTGTGGCGGTACTCGCTCATAATAAATGAAGGTTTAAATTGACAACGTCAAGAAGTGACGCATGACACAATAAGGCAGAAATGTCACACTCGTCACAAATGTCAAAGAGCTCTGAATTGCGATACCGAAGAGTTCACAGCGAGTGTAGAAAAATACAATTTTAAATACGCTACCACTATACCACCGAGACTAGTCAGGGATCCTCTTTTTGTTGTAGAGGACCGCAAACAAGTTCATGTTAAACTGAGTTAGCCCCGATTTCACGAAACAACTATGGTTTTCATTTTAAACGCATAATTACATCTCTCACTCTCGTTCAATGTTTGCCCGTGACATGGAGTTTGAAATCTGCAGTGCTTATTGTCAAATTGGTATATTGCTCAAACTAAAAAACCAATATGGACACGACATGAACGCAAATATCTATTCAAAACGTATGTCAAACCAGCTGGGGTGTGGGGAAGGAAGGTAGATTTGAGAAGCATCTATGATTTGACAACTAGTTTTATATGAAAACGTGAGATTATGCAAGAGCGGCGCTCTTCTACATTTGACAGTCGAGGATGCCTGAAAATGACTCCTCCGGTTGGCTTATTGCTCTGAGTAATATTGACACTTAGTACCAATTTCACCAACATCTCAATCTCTCTGTCCCGTATTAACATTGAATGAGGGAGAAAGAGAAATGCAAATATGGGTCCAATAAATTAAGGAGTTAGGTGAAACTAGTCCTTAGAAGTGCAAAATTAACTTAGGTCCCGAGCACTCACTTTGGAACGATTTTTTTCATCATAAAGATCAAAAACCTTGCTCAACACAGTTCATCACAATATTGAAAGGCACTTTTATTATTGAACACCGTTAAACCCAAGTTCGTAATCTAAGGTTATATTTAAAATCAGGTCAAAATAAAAACAGCGAAATTTCAACTTAGATCAATACGTTTTGTAAACTCGGCCCGAAGGATATTATCACTAACGAGCTTTCAATATTCAGCGTCTCAAATTAAAAAAAATATGATTTGCGAAATGATGAAGCCTTAAATTACAAATTAGGATTCCGGCTCGAAATAACGAGGCGAATAAAATCCAATTTATATGGCAGTTCACGATCCGTCAATTGAATCTCCGTTTACAGTTAAGGCAGTTCTACATTGATCCAGTTTCTGGATCTATTCTCTCAGAAGTGTAGCGCTGGATCGGTATTTATAACATGGTACGTCGAGAATTCTTCTATATTGTTCCTGGGCTCCTCTCAAACAAAATGTTTTCTTTATAATTATAATAATACAATAGATGTAGATATAGATTATGACATTAATGGTATAAAAACAGAGTCTAATCCGATCAGGCGTTGCAATTTTGTGATATTATAATATTCTTTGTACGGAATCCAGTTGCTGGATCAATGTAAAACAGCTTTTACTTATTAAAAAGTAACTATGTATTTACTTTACGCTTACACAAATCTACGTCATAATATAATATAAGGCGTATTTTATGATTTTTACTTTTATTTTTCAATTGATTTATGTATAGCATTTAGCTAATCTAATACTGAGTACAATGGAACATTTTTTTGGACTTGAAGCGGGATTTGAACCCGCCACTATAGGATCGCCTATCACTTTACCTGCCATCCATCCAAGCCCCGTTGCAAATCTACGATTCTATTGTATCGTTTTTCTGGACGGCTCGCGTCATCCATTGTACAGTGGGCCAAGCAGTTAGGTATGCAGGGCAAAAAACTTCAACTTGATAGTGAAGACTAACTACACGTGTTATAGATATGTCTTTTTTTAATAATATAATTTCATATAAAAATACAATTAAACATTTAAGTAGCAGACCAAAAACCACAGCGGTTGGTCCAGACTGCACATATCAAATATATGTGCAGTCCAGGTAAATTACACTTCTTAAATATATAACTCACACATGCTTATCTAATGTAGTCAGTCGTCATTGTGACGTGAAAATTTTTGCTCTGCATACCTAACTGCTTTGCCCACTGTACCTACCATACCATAATATCAGTTGGAACCAATATTTATTTTTTTACTTTTCTAAGTAATTTATGATGATGTTCATGGTGTTGGTACAAATCATCTTCCACTATTGGAAAACACTTAAATGGTGCCAACGATTTGACAGCACCCTTATTTCTAAAAGTCGGCGCCTTATTTGTGCCAAAAACTATTTCATATTAACTAAATCAAATAATTCCAGCTTCCAATTCAGCAAGGAAATTAAATGCCAGACTTTTGACATGAACTAAATAAACACAACTAAATTCAATGTTCGTTTTCAATGGCCTCTTCAGTAAATGAAAAAGGTTAAAATAAAACGACGGAACTCGTGTAAGGCCCTTACCATGAGCTTCAGTTTTGCGACAGTTTCGGCAATTTCTTGAGCACTTGGTACGGGAAATATAATAAAACCCTTAGTAATGTTAAAAACTCCCTGACGATTGTAAGCTTCTTCCTGTTGAGGCCGGTTAAATAAATATTAGTATGGAGATAGTCTATTCAAGACCTGAGAAAGGACATTTTCTTTTTATAGACATACCTACCTCACGCCAACCGTGCCTCGCGCAGAAGTTAGTAATATATATATATTTTTAAATTATTAGTAATTTGCAAATAAAAATTACTAGTAGTCTTGTTGAAACCCTCCAGCTGAAGGTAATCCACTTGTATTAAGAGGAAGTTAACGTCTGTGGTGTAATGGCCAGAATTCGAACCCACGATCTCTTGATCAGTATTCTTCAGTATTCAGACAGATTTAAATGAATATCAATATATTATGAAAATTTACAGCCATCAAACCACTCCAACGTGATACTATATTCATTACCGATCTATTATTATCAGACTTCCTCACCTTTTTTTTTTTTTTTTTAACTTGGGGGAAAGGCTTTACGCTGCGTAGGGGCACTGAAGAGGTTATGTCGGACTCTCCGGCAAGCCGGCCTACCGACTAGAACCACCACGATGTCCTCCTCCCGCATGATGGCAGGAACGTGGGAACGCTTCCGCATACGTCCACGAACCCGCTGCGGACAGTCACTTGGTGACCCCTCCCAGTTAACGGCTTATTGGGACACACAATGAGCCGTGACCAACGCGAGGACCGCGTGCAATGGCCATCAGATACCCCCATATTTGACGACTCGGTCCTCATTGCGGCGAGATAGATGTAGACTTCCTCACCTATACCAACTGTCTCATTTCTTCAATGGCAATCGGGATCGATCTTAAGCTTGCGTTTGATGGCACGGAAGAAAACTCGAAGATGGTCACCCATTCGTGGCCGAGCGTGCTAAGCATTGCTTAACTCGACAGTTCGAACAACTTTAACTTAGCCAGTAACTCTTCTACGATCTAAAAGTCAATTATCTAATATCTAATTAGTTCAAATAAATAACAATTAGTACACTAGCAATCAAGCGATGTATCATAAAGAAAGGGTGGGTAACACAATAATGTTCGTTTAAAATCAAATAAATTGCGCAGCAGCCCGGCTCCTTCGATGACCGTATTTGCACATTATTGCATGGTACTTAGACTTAGGGCAGCTAGAAGTGATTAATATATAATAGTTTAAAAAACTAAAAAACACGCTTTTAAAGTACTTCTTACTAAAAAGTGAAAAATAATTCCTAATATAAGCTGAAAAAAGCGTGGGTTGCTCGATAGACGAAAGATATGACACAGAACGCCCCACGCTTTTTTCAGCTGTTTTTTAGTTTTTTAAACTATTATTTATTTTCTACTTTTTAGTTTGGTTTATTTATAAGAACGTTTTTTTTTATCGAATTCTTGCATTGTCATCGATCTTTGACAGGTGTGCAAAATTTGATTGAAATCTGTCCGTTTAAAGTGGGTCAAAATCGAGTCCAAAGGAGTCGGTTACATAAATACATACATAGCAACATTTTACCTTAAGTCTCACGTGATAAGGAATTTTTTTGCCATATAATCCCAACAAAATCAATATTATATAGATCTATATCGATCGATAGGTGTAATAGATTAGTTGATAGTTTTTTTTTCATTAAAACAATCGAGTGACGTCATCTCTTCTGCCATTTGGCAGTCGATCTATTGCAAACAGCAGTTAATCAATATAGAGGGGAAATGAAGCAAATATCTATTAAATGTCTAAGATCAATTGGTGTAATAGCACTTAAGATTCGATGTGATAATATCAATCTAAAATCAATTGTCTGTCTGTAACCCAATATAGTCATTTACACAATATCTATGTCTTAAAATCAGTTGTTAATCATTTTGTGTATCTATCTTTTTATTATGCCTAATCTCTAAAACACCAAGCAGCGATAGTCGATTGAGAGACCGCAGGTCAGCGAAGTCGATGGTCTCGGGTTCAAGCCCACGGCACACACCTCTGTCAATAAATCGTTAATATTCGTCTTTTCGAAGATATGTGTGTATTTGTCATATAAATCATCGCTCGCTAACGGTGAAGGAAAACATAGTGAGGAAACCTGCATGCCTGAGAGTGCCTAAAAAGTACTCGAGGTCGCGTAAAGTTTATCAATTCGCACTTGGCCAGCATGGTGGACTATTGGCCTAACCCTTCTCATCATGAGAAGGGACCCGAGCCCAGCAGTGGTATATGTATTTGATACAAGGCTGCTATTATCTCTAAAATAGCTGGCCTGGTTTTATAAGATTTCACTGACAGGAAGCTGACCCGTTGTCCTAGCTGAGTGACGAGTGCGATGTGACGCGATTAATAAATTACACGCGACAACAGCGGCGTTTGGGTGGTGTCACATTTCATCGCGTCACACTTATCGCACAGCTAGGGCAATAGCTATATAAGGCGGAACTAACACTAATATATTATTATCTTGAAGGCAACTTTCGTTTCGTGAAAAAAAGACCATGTCTCACTCTTTCGACTAGATTAGTAAATTAACTTTTAACAAAAAAAAAATTGTCCTTCCTTTATTTTGAACCCGTTGAACCCGTTTAAAAAAGATGAAAGTCTAGTAATTTATTCTAAGGGTAATCTCAAAGTTTTAATCAACTTTATCGTTAGTTATTCCTCGCTCGATTTTGTCAAAGGAATCGTTAAATAAAATTGTAATAGATCCTAATTTAAGTACAGATGTTATTTAACCTAAAATTAGACTAGACGGCCTTTTCATTTTATTTCCTATCAAAGAAGACATTTTCAGATCTATTTTACGATAATATTAATATCTAACCTATTTGCTTTTATGTGCCTTAGGGGCGCACGCGTCGGGGAAATATAGACAGCGTCGTAAGAACATAACAAACAGAAAACAGGGCGCGGACAAGACACGGCCACGAAGTGATCGACGATTGCATCCTACTCGGCAACATACAGAAGGTACCAGGCGCAGAATAAACGCGACATTCACTCGCCCGAGCAGTTGTTGGCGTCCAATCCATGCCCTGTGCTTTTCATATAAAATATCATAGTATGACGTCTTTACAATACAATATTCTTTATTGTACACCAAAGACAAACATATAATACACAACATAAATTAATAAATGTACATTCGGCGGTATTATCGCTGTCCGCGATTTCTTCCATACAACCTAGGTGGACAGGAAGCAGTAGATTTTAATATGTATAAGGTGCACAAATTTTAAATTACAATTTATTAACGCGATTATGTATACATACACTACAAATAAAATATTACATAATTACAATGCTTACTACTGTTAAATAGTCTGTCTGTTCGTCCTGCCTTTTAGTGTGTTTTAGACACACTATGACGAACCGAAACGCGACCGAATGTCTTCGGTTGATGTGTAATTACGGTCATAGCTAGTTACTTCTAATTGAAATAACATTGCAGGCGTAATCGTTAGACAATCGTAACGTTAAACTTTAGTCTAGAGTTCAGCTGCGTTTCCAATGAAGCGGAGTGCAGCGAAGCAGAGCACAGCATATATTTTAATTCAAAGTCCGCGCCGCCTTCTCCGTTCGACATAGCGCTGCCCAGCTAGACGTCGCGTATTAATTTTTTTTTTTTAAATCCGCTCAGCCGTAGTGGAGCAGACTTTAATGGTTTTAGGCACTGTATCTCTCTCTTCCTGGCCATTATTAATCCCATTTGATAGTCGGGTCAGCCTTCCTCGTTTTCTCTCTTCACTTCGCTCTATGTTCGACGTCTGTGTCAGACATTGCATGCCAACTTATCTCGTTCTATTATCTGAGACCATCTGGTCTTCGGCCTACCACGGGCAATCCGGGAATTGATAATTGTAGAGCCTTATTGCCAATATGGTCAGGTGGTCTTCTTTTTACATTTTGGAATGGTTTTAAGCACTGAGATTGGCTAAAAAGGACCGCTTCGCTCGCCTTAGCAGTCAGCAAATAATATCATTATATTATGTAGAACCCTTTTCAGACTTAGTAAAATAGATGACAAATACCTTCCATTTCAGTCTATTACGCCAGGTTTGTACTAATTTTACGATGTCAGCATAGTCTGGGCTGGGTTAGTTAAATCTATTAAGGACCTAGATGCTGAGATAGCAATGATTAAATTGGACAAGTTGACAATACCATTACGGCTATCAAATGTCTGATATTGCGTTTAAGTTGTTATAAAAAGGCTTAAGCTATTGATTTTCTAAATCGTTTTTAACACGCTTATATACTTATATATATTATTAGCTTCACCTGTATGTATGTATGTAACCGACTCCTTTGGACTCGATTTTGACCCACTTTAAACGGACAGATTTCATTAAAATTTTGCACACCTGTCAAAGATCGATGACAATGCAATAATTCGATAAAAAAATTAAAAAAGAAAATTAACTAAACAATTAAAAATTAAAAAGCGCTCTTATAAATAAACCAAACTAAAAAGTAAAAAATAAATAATAGTTTATAAAAACTAAAAAACACGTACCTACTTTAAAACCGTGTTTTTTAGTTTTTTTAATTTAAGTTTAAACATCAAAACTATTTCACCAAAAATGTATTTGACAGCATTTTTAAAGTAAATTCAAAATATTTTATAATACTAAATAAATTGTAGGTATGGTACACGACATGATATTTCATTTCTTTCCTTTGATTGACATTTTATAAATTAATTTTTGTACTTATTTGTAATGAATTTAATTAAATTTTTTGTACTTCTATTTTATTTTCAATGAAAGTTTTATATTTCTGTTTATTCAGATTATTTTTATTTATTCATTCATCATAAGTCACAATTAAAACTAGTACCAACAGTTTTGTTTAGAGCTCCTAATAGCCTATTCGGAGAGATTAAAAGTCAACATTTATATGATTATTTTAACCTTTATCAGTCGCTCTCACTCGGTTTGAGAACTAAGAGCGACTGAGACAGCGCATTTTCACAGTACTTCAAACCGCCTAGAAACTTTATTTTATCTACATTTTTAAAATAGCACATTCTATAACAAACGTATCTTTGTTCTTCGTACGTATGTGAGATCCTACAACGTTAGCGCCATAAAACTTAACTTTTCCAGTTAAACTATAATTTAAACTAACGACCTTCGGTATTAGCGGCCACAGCTTTTTTAATTTTGCACTTTTGTACATGGTTTCTCAAAGTTATACAACTTTGCCACTCACCGCGATCGATATCAAGGTCGGGCCCAAGTTTTACATGAGATTTTTTGACAGATTTTTTTTAATAACTGCACGTAGTTGAATTGTGTCCGGTGGGTGGCGATTGGCTCACCGCCTATCACATGGGACCTAAACATAAAAGGTTAAACATGGGTGTCATATACCTCTGCTAACCTGTCTGGGCTATAAAGAATATATCCAAATCTGACCAGTATTGTCGAAGAAATAGCGCGTTCAATAGTTGCAGCGGTTGCAGTTTTACGTTACATCATCATTATTTTAACTTAACCACGTCCACTGTTAGACATAGACCTCACCTAATTTCCGCCATAACGCGCGGTGTTGGGCCGCCTGAAGCCAATGGCTCCCCGCGATCTTAACCAGATCATCCGTCCATCTAGCTGGGGGGCGACACACGCTGCGCCTGCCGGTTTTACGTTACGCTTCATCCAACCTTTGCCCGAACCTTTCGTCCCAATTTCCGAAGCCTTACCTACTGGCCACGAACAATCAAGACCGGTCTAGAAATCCCTAAATAGACTCCGGACGCAAGTCGGACGAAGCAAGGAGAACCTTGTCAGATGGGATATCTGGTTGACACTAACATAAATTGCGGATGTGGAGCAATACAATCAATGGCCCACCTTACTGACTGTCCAAAATGCCTTACCACCTGCACAAGCGCCGATGAGAGCGCCATAACAGTGGCCACTAATTGGGCCAATAAAATTTGACTCAGCCATCGACACGACGAAGAAGAAGATCCAAAATAGTTTCAGACTAATATCACGAAAGTTTTAGAAACACAGGCGTTTCTCCACAGGGGGCGCTGTTACGCCAGTGGTATTAAAAACATAACAACACCGTGAACCGTGCTTTAATTAAAATAGCGTATAATATTGTTTTACGGTACTACAATGTATCGTTAGTGTTAGTTTTATGAACATTGTAATAGAAAAATAATTACTTTTTCGTAAAATATTTATTAAGTCATTGTGAAGTAATTATAATATTTTTAACACTATAATTAGTATTACTGTATGGGACCGCTAACTAGGTCGAGCAAAAAAAGCAGCACGGCCATTTTTAGTTTAAATTCATCCAAATTTCATATTTATTTGTTGAAAATTTAAGGTTTTTATATGACCAGGTTTTAATCTGATTAGTTTAACTGATTTTTTTAAGTTTCTTTATTCGCCGAAACGGACTTCATTAATTTGGTATTATATTTCAGAATTCTAAAATATGAGAAAATAGACAACAAACGATGATATTCCTGATAATTTGAAAACAAGTAAACATATATATTTATCATGTTATTTGAGAGCTGCAGCATAATTATTTTAATTCTTGTAATAAATTCTTAATATTATATTCAGTTATTTAATTTACCTTTTTGCTTTTTAACGACCAGATAGTGAAGTCAGTAGAGCAAACGCCGGCTACGCAAATGAATCCCGCTCAAGACAAATAGTTAGCGTGTATGATCATGGGTTTTTTATGTAGATATAATAAGTATATAACTATAAAAGAAAAGTATATAATATAATGATTAGTATCAATTTTTCTAGTACCCATAGTACAAGCTCTGCTTAGTTTGGGATTAGATGACATTGTGTGAATGTGTATTTATTCATTATTATTTTATGATAACTATTTAAGCTATATAATATAACTTCTACGATGTTCTAGTGGTTAGCGTATGCGCCTATAACCGCGAGGTCTCGGGTTCGATTCCCGGGTCGGGCCAAGTGTTATTTGTGAACTTTTCGTCACAATAGCAGCATGGAGATGAAATTGTGCCCAGTGGATGGCGACAGGCTCACCCCTTATTCCATGTGACCTAAACATAACAGAAGAAAATAAACTTAAACCACTACACCACACGTGCAGACAACAATATGTCGCTATACACAATCGAGTATTTATTTCAAAATTTTAATTCAAAACGATATTAATTAAAATGGCCTTATTAATCTATTTATTTCAGAAATAAATTATTGTAATTATCGTTGAATTTCTTATCTAACTTGAGACAGTGTTTAAATGTCCTTGATCAAGATAATTAATTGAGTTTTCCAGTTAAATGTTTACGGACAGCGTTCTTTGATTCAATTATTTACAAGCACAATCTTGTTCAATCTTGAAACTTCTGCTATAATAAAGTACTTATTTGATTTTGAATATTTTTGTACAAAAGGCTGAAGCAAACAATTTTAAAATGTTCCTGGAAGAGTTGGAATTGAAAATTGTAATGAAAATATTATTATTCCTAAAAACACTTGATACGTCTCGTCGTCAAAACAAAAAATACTAAGAAACAATAAAATTGATAAAATTATGAGACTAGCAGGATATGAACCTGTGACCTTCTGCACACCGGGCAGCCGCTTTCACCAACCAGCTACGGTCGCCTCTTGTCCTTAATTATTCAACTGTATGTTACGTCATTTCGAGACGTCACGTTCATCCATTTGTTCCTATCTTAAGTAGGATACAAACCAACATGGCGAGGTTATATTCAGCACAAATGATGCAAAGAATGAACGCGTAAGTTATTTCAACTTATTCATTCATTCATTCATTCTTATTAATTATGTTTTGTCGCACTCAATTGACTTCCCTACAAAAATGTAAAAATCAAGACGGAAGTGACGTCACATCCTTCGATATCGGAATAAAACAGAACGGTAACGGCCGGCACTCACTTTTGCCGCTGATTTCGTCGAGTCAACACGAAAAATTCAAGTGAGATTAGTGTTAGAGTGTCGTTCTAGTTTAATTGTTTAGTGTATTTTATATTTAAAATCTACTAATTATGAATTACTACGTAAGGTTTAAGTTTCGTGATGTGCAACGGTTTTTACAATAAATTAAAGTGGTTTGCTTTGTTTTAATGCGATTATAGCTGATTTATATAACAGTTTATATAAGTAGTAAAAAAGTGAGCACAGATTAGTTACGCTGCCAGCCAATCAAAATAACTAGAAAATTACAATGAATACCAGTAAAAATCGTTCATGATTTTATTAAAATCTACATTTTGTTTGTTATTTCTGAATCCAAATAGTATTATGAATATTTTGTTAAATTTTCAAAATAAAATAAAACTGACACGAAAAAGTTTTTTTAAAACAAGAACCCGCAATCGACGTTATATTTCCGATATCTCCAATTGGCTTTGAAATTATTCTTATTCTTCAATCAAGTGAGCACAAAGGATGGTCGAATAGAATCGGCAATTCGTAACAGAATCTTGTTATTTCAACGTACGAACAACGTTGATAATACATTTTTGCCTTTTAAAATTGAAATAAATGACGGCCCCGTTGCCGACCTTGAGATTTTGTGCCCTTTGCTCTGTTAGGTTGCAGAGTTAGGCATAACGTCCCTTAGCTTACAACACCGCCCAAGTCGAAAATTGGCGGGTGTTACATTTTTAATTCTATTAGATAGAGCTGCTAATGCCGCGTCTCACCATTAGTCACATGACATAGGTTTTAACCAATTAGATGTTGTAATACAATTCCATTAAATAACTACAGAAAAATCCACCGATTTTTTTTTAAATAGACAGTTTTTTCGTCTCCTGTAAAGTTTTTAAAATTGACTTATGCGGTGTTGTTAGCTAAAGGACGTGTTACTTTTGGGATTTCCGTCAGATAAATTCTCAGTATCAACTCTGCCTACACAGCTGGTGAAATATGGGTATGAAGTATGCTATGTAAGTGATGCTATGTAAAACTCCCAATCAGTGGGCACTTAAAAAATTATTAATCACATATTTAAAAGTCATGACTTTTGTACAATCTAGCTGAAAGTATCCCAAATATTGTAAAAATCTTCCTACCCTTTTCCCAATTATATTGGCAAATAGCTTCTAGTCTTACTGATTTAGCTGAATATCAGTATTTCACGTGAAGCGACTTCAGTCCACAACCCAATACGAGGTGTTCCGATACTTTTTGTTAGACTAGTTGTTGTCAGACAGTAACGACTGTCTTCAAATGGCAACCGGGACCGACGGTTTGACGTCGGCGTCGTTGAAATCTCATTATGTTAAGATTGTCACCCATCCACGGTCGACCGCTGTTGGCATTGCTTAACCTACAAAATCGATTGGTCCGCGCGGCCTCGACCTAGCCACGAGCTTCTCCTATAATTTTTTCCTATTTTTTCACCATATTTAGCCTAAATATTGTGAAAATAAAATATAATTATACTCAGTTGCGTCTGAGCGCTATTATATAAAGCTTGCTATAGCGGTAAACCATAATATTTTTTGATTAAAATTCATCTTCACAGACACGGTTAACCAAACATTATTTTGTTTCATTTTTATGAATAAAAAAACAAATCATCATAATGCTGTAATTTGAAAATATAAAAAACTCAAGGGACTGCAAGAATTTGTATCATTGTAAAATGCAGATTGAAATTTTACCTTAAAACCAGCACAAAAAGTTTAAATTGTGCTCACCGAAAAATTCTTGAAAAACATTCAATTAAGTCGCGGAAAATGCAATAAAATTTTTATTTTTACGTTATTGTACAAGTTTTACTTTGATATAAAAATGTTGATAGACACATTTAAAATCACAGCTATTTAATTCCAAAAGAGAAAATTTCCTTATAAAGAGAAGAGTTTCTGTAAGTTTATTATAAGATTTGTAAATTAATGTATTTTTTACTAACTTATTTGTTATATCGGTATCATTTTAAACACAGTAGGCGCGACCATACCAAGGTCAAAGCTATGATTCTTATTTTCATCGTGCTTATTTTCAGATATAATTTTTGATAAACTCCAAGATACCAGATAAAAAAAATCTCTCTCAATTTTCGTTCCACATTTTTTTTATTCTTAATTATAATTGTTTCATTAAAATAATGGTTGTCTGGTTAGCAGGAAAATGTGACGTAAATTGCATTAACCATTTTCCTCGAATAAAACCCGCGATAGCTGTCACTGGTAGAGATGTCGCCGCTTTTAGTAAATTGCGAATCCACAACATATCAGATTGCATGGCAGGAGTGTCAGGACCTGACACCTCTAAAATAAACGGCTGTTTTGTGGGGTTGTATAAAGCTGCTCCCAGACTGCCACCTGTAATGTTACGTTGCAAATTAAATTTTAAGCATTTCTTCACAAACGCCCAGACTGACGAGCTTTCGTATGGCATAATATTATATTAATTTATTTTGCAGTAAAATGTCGACTTACAAACTACACTCCTTCATACTCTCACACATACTCGTATTTATGACAAAAATTCCACTCAAATAATTAATATAATTAAATACATAAATTAAATACACAAAATTGTGAATGTGGGGCCACACAAACCATGGCCCATATTTTAACTGTAAATTTACCTCTGTGTCATGCTATTGCCCATGACTGAACACTATTTCCCAAAATACAGGCTTTTGCCTTGTTTTGAAAACAGTTTCAGCAACGTTAGTGTTACTACATATTTGCTAAATAATATCAATTTAATTAAAAAAGATTAAACAATATCAATTTAACTTATTAAATTGATTTGTGCAATGTAGTTTGTTTGTGAAAATATTATTATTATTTGTTGTTTAGTTTCCTCATCTCGGGCCAATAGTGTCGCGGACTTTTGAAAGGCATTCGTGGGGCTGAATCCAAACAGCCCAGAGGCGATAAACATTTTACTCGAAATGTAGTGAGGCACAAACTGATGATTATCCCTGTTCACACTAATGCAATGCACCCTAGGACTACCCCCGGTTTGTGCAAACCTATTGCAGAAAAATGGAAACTAAATAATAAGGGCTATTGTGTGATTATTTTTGTTTTTTATTAATTGTGATATTACTAGTTGCGACTGTAATGGTCAGTTCGCCTCCCAAACTGATGTAATATTCGAATCTACCTACAATGTTACAAGCAAACGATCGCGGTCTGGAAGCACATTAAAAGGTTTCACAAGGCACATCTAGTAATTACGTGAATACGTTATGTATTTATTATTTTGATACCAGATTTGGTCGTATTTAGGATGGTGTAAATTTCCCAAATGAGGAATTTTGTTGTGTGCCGTGAATCTGGCATACCTGGCATCGCCGATTCTTCGAGTGAAATAGTGTTATGGAAATTATAGCATAGCATAAATATACAGAACTGTATGTAATTGACATCAATGACTATCGATGTTTATTAAATAAACTGTATTTTTAAATAATAAATATATAATTGGTTGAGTCAGCCCGTTCCCGAAGCGCTTGCATTTTCTTCGGTCAACAAATAAGAATTGCCATACAGCGTGGCAATGCTTTCAGCATTTCGGGAACGATGCCCACTGGTAGTGGTTTGCTTGATTAGTGTATAAGTTTTGCTAATTTTAAATATAGGTTTAGTTATTTTTATTTTTGTAATTTACTAGTAAACTACAAGATTGTTTATCAACAACTGTGCTGATTCGTACGTAGACAATATATAAATAAAATAATAAGAAACTGGATACCAAAGCTTTCAATGATTTTTGCGAGCTCTCTCATTTTATAGAAAGTAATATTTTAACCCGAATGCCTGCATGATTAGAAATTTCGTTGCAATAGAACCATACTTGATGCAAGTACAGTTTAGTATACAATTTTACTCAAACGGTAAAAATCGATTGATATGTTATTCGAATAAAGTCCTCCGTTCAATGTAATTAATTAAAACGTGTCTAGCACAAGAAATTCCATCCCACAAAGGCATACGGATCTTAATTACAATTGTAATATTGTAGACAGATATTCTTAAACGATTTCATTTGTCTGGAACAAGCCGCCGTTTTCCCGCTTTGATAATTTAAGATATTTTTGCTGAAATTCCTTGAGTTACTGCTTTGTTTTTCAAAGTTTGAATATGATTAACGTTTGTTTTCTTTTATCAAATTAACAAGCTCTTCGTTTTTGTTTCAATTGTAGCACCTTTAATTCTTTATAGTCTAATGTTGCTTCACGAGCGTTCGCTTGCATCGTAAGTACCTAATCGTAACGTTACAGATTTACCAATTTTATACCAGTCCCACCAGTGTATGGGGGGAGATCTGAGTACTAATACTCAGTTCTCCACTCCGACTCTCTTCCTATATAGCAAAGCGCGCAACCTGTAATGACACAAATCGAAATTTTGTTGGAAAAAATAATACAATCGATTGAGATCCTCCTCATTTTCTTTAAGGTCGGTTACAAATGTTACATTACAAGCAAAGGCTTGTGTCAGTTTGTAAAAAGCTCGCGGCTGGAAGCAAGCGTCAACGTCAGCGCCCGACGTATTTTAGCATATTTTCATACAAAAAAAATGCACACAAAATCGTCGCGTCTACGCGCATATTTCTTGTATGAATATTTGCCGTCACACTGCGCTCTGCTACGCTCCGGTCCTTGTCAACTGCCAAAAGGTCGAGAAAGAAAGACTTGAGCTTTGTCAGATTAAAATATTTGCAAAAAAATATCCTTTTTTGCTAAAAGCACCTATACCAGATTAAATGGTTTTCGTACTTAATTCAATTTTTTTTACTCGATGGAAATGAATACTGACATCTGTCAAAAACCAATGTTTTTGAATAAACACACCTATATATCATACAGACCATATATTATATTGTCTTCATAACCATGGTCCAAATTATTTTTATCTTATTTATAACAGGGCTAAATATTAATAATAGCAGCACTGTATCTAATACATGTCCCATTGCTGGGCTTGGGCCTCTTCTCATGATGAGAAGGGTTAGGCCATAGTCCACCACGCTGGCCAAGTGCGGATTGGTAGACTTCACACCCTCGAGCACTTTTTAGGCACTCTCAGGCATATAGGTTTTCTCAGGATGTTTTCCTTCACCGTTAGCAAGCGATATTTTATATGACAAATACACACATATCTTCGAAAAGACGAATCTTAACGATTTATTGAAAGAAGTGTAGGCTGATGAGGCTTTGCGAACTAATAGCTCACAGAAATGGCCTAACCTCGAAGTTGGCAAACAAATACATTACCCTGTTTCAACAAAGGAGGCTTAAAAAGTTACACAAATATTCACGCCCTGCTATTACCGGGACAAACAGTGACGTCATCTTGTAATTCTTTATCGTTACATAGAATTTAATGTACAGAGCCTTACTTTAAAATATAGGGTGATTAGAGTAGGATAGGGTGTCAGGTAATGGAAAAGACAGGGTAAATAAATAATAGTTTAAAAAAACTAAAAAACACGCTTTTAAAGTACTTCTAACTAAAAAGTGAAAAATAATTCCTAATATAAGCTGAAAAGTAGTATTATTGTGAAAAATTATTAGGAATATATTAGGAATTATTTTTCACTTTTTAGTTAGAAGTACTTTAAAAGCGTGTTTTTTAGTTTTTTTAAACTATTATTTATTTTCTATTTTTTAGTTTGGTTTATTTATAAGATCGTTTTTTTATGTTTTTATTTAATTTTTCTTTAATTTTTTTTTTTCGAATTATTGCATTGTCATCGATCTTTGACAGGTGTGCAAAATTTGAATGAAATCTGTCCGTTTAAAGTGGGTCAAAATTGAGTCCAAAGGAGTCGGTTACACACTTACATACATATAGGTGAAGCTAATTTAGGCGTGTTAAAATCAGGCGAAAGAAAAATAATATCGTACACCTTTGCAAATAATCAGCAGTGCACTTACTCCATGCTTCATTTTTATAGGTAGCTATCTCCATACAAATTACCAAAGTTGAAAGTTCAACACGAAAATAACAAAGAAGACATTTATTATGAATGAATATTATTAACGTCACAGTAATGACGTCATCCTTGCAGATATCGTTTATCAAGTGTAATTTTTCATCCTTATTACCAGCGGGTGACAGTGCAGATTTCGATATAAACTGATACTTAACTGAAACAAAAGTATTTGTTATGATTAATTATAACGATGAGTTTCATTGAAGTAATTTAATTACAATTCAATCTTATCCTTAGAGACAGAAATCAGTGTACATTTCCATTTAGTTAAAAATAAATTTACGAAAACACTTTAATGCGGTAAAAGTGTTTAAAAGGATAATCATGCTTTTAAATTGTCGTTTGCAAATAATTTTATGGGACAAACCTTCGCCCTTTCGGGCAAACACGAGATTTATTCTAAAAACTTATTTTAACTATTATAATTCAGAGGAAAGATTTGTTTGTTTATTAAGATAAGATAAGATAAGATATATTTATTTGCAAAAATTGTGGTAAATACATAACAGATGGTATACAATAATAAGCACAAGACACATTCTGCCATATGATAATAGCATGCAAATATTAATTGTATTGAAAATAGCTAGCATGCAAATTGTACTGAAAACATTAAATTGAAAGCCGTATCATAAAATGTATATTAACACAAGGTAGGCAAGGCAACAAACACATTAAAGTTGCATGGAGACAAAACAATAAAACAAAACAAATAGAATTACAGAAAAAACCTATACCAATGCATTTCTGAAATAGTAAGACTGAGTGGCTGATTGCTTTACAAAATCATTAACAGTGTAAAAACTATTTTCTATTAACCACTTTTTCAAGGTTGCACAAAATTTGTTATACGGCAGCTTAACTATGTTTTCTGGTAATGCATTATAAATTAACGGGGCCATGTAGGCACAACTCACCCTAAACATTTCGAGCCGAGGTACTGGTAATTTGAGTTGACTATGAGTAACTTTACGTCTATTAATATTGTCCTTTTTTTCAAACAATTCAGCATTACACTTGACAAATTTAGCCACTTCCAAAATAAATATACAAGGAACCGTTAAAAGATTTTGGTTTTTAAAAACAGGTTTACAGGATTCTGACCATTTCATGCCAAAAATTGCACGTATGCATTTTTTTTGTGCTATAAAAACCCTAGAAACATCAGAAGAGTATCCCCAAATCAAAATTCCGTAACGTATGACGGAGCAGACATAAGCATGGTATACCATAAGTGCCGATTGCCTAGAAGCAACGTCCTTAACTTTTTTTATAGCGAATACGAATTTATTGATTTTTTTGCAAATGTTATCAATGTGCCCCTTCCAAGTAAAATGTTCATCGAGTATAATACCTAAAAATTTAGTGCTGTGTATTTGTTCTATGGGTTGGTTATTTAACTCTATATTAAGATGTATAGATTTAGTTTTAAACGATTTAAAATGAATTAGTTTTGTTTTATCAACATTCAGTTTAAGTTCATTCTTACATAACCATTTACTAATATCTTGAAGCACTAAATTTATTTCATCTTCATATGTATTTAAGTTATCGCCTCCTATTACAATGCTGGTATCATCGGCAAATAACACACAGTCATAATCTTTCATTACTTTAGGAAAATCATTGATGTAAACGAGAAATAACAATGGCCCTAGTATGCTGCCTTGCGGCACTCCGTGGTAGTTATATTTGGGTTCGGATTCGAAAGATTCTAGACAGTTGGTCATATTGTTATATTTAGTTATACGAGTTATTTGTTTTCTGTTACTCAAGAACGATTCAAACCATTGCAAAGCAATACCTCGAATACCACAGCTTTGTAATTTATTTAAGAGGATATGGTGACTAACAAAATCAAATGCTTTGCTTAAATCTAAAAAAAGAACACTCGATAATAACCTATTGTTAACCTTGTTGATAACTGAATTAATTAAAGTAAAGGTAGCAAGCTGAGTTGATTTGTTTTTTCTGAACCCAAATTGTTGTTTAGATAAAACATGGTATTTGTTAAAAAAACTCAAAAGTCTTTTGTTTATTATTTTTTCGAATATTTTAGAAAATAATGACGTTAATGCTATTGGTCTATAATTATTTTTTTCCGTTTTTGACCCTTTTTTATGCAACGGTTTTATAATAGAAATTTTTAGGTTCTCTGGAAATACACCTTGTTCAAGAGATAAATTAATTATGTAAGCTAACGGTTTCACTATGTATTGAGATATGAGTTTAACTAGTTCTGGGGTAAAATTATCGCTACCTGATGATTTCGTATTTTTTAAAGATTTGATGACATTATAAACTTCAATTTCATGAGTAGGCTCAAAAAATATACTGTGATTAATTTCATTACAATTAAAATTATTATTCAATGTGTCGTTGTCATTGTTAAAATCGGCAATTTTATTAGATGCTACAACGTCAATGAAAAAATTATTAAATAAATTAGCTATTGCAGTCCCAGATGTAGCAGTGGTGTCATTGTCGATAATTTTATCAATATAATCTCTGGAAGACTCGTTGCCCATATTGCGTTTAACGACATCCCAAGCAGCTTTACATTTATTACCAGAAAGTGCTATATGTTTTTGATTACAGGAAGATTGTAGACTATTTATGCATTTACGTAGTGTTTTTGAATAAGATTTGAAAGCGTATTTATTTTCATTTGTCCTATTACTATAATATTTATATCTTAGTTTTCTCTTTCTTATACAACTTACTTATGGTCCTTTAGATATCCATTTTAATTTAGTACTTTTGTAAGTTTTGTTGTATTTTAATACATGGAAAACATAGGTTATAAAATAGAATTAGTAAATTGTGAAAGCTGTCGAATGCATCATTTACTCGACTGTATTCGTATGTTTCATAAAATGAAAGTTTGCTCACACATTCAACGAATTTGCTAACATTTTCTTTGCTGCAATCGTTTCTTGTTACAAAGTAATGTTTTATTAAGGTTTGCTTTTGATAATGAAATTCTAGAACTTGTGCAGTGTTATGATCCGATAAACATAAGTTATATGTTTTACCAACTGCATTCGTAATGTTACTTATAATGTTATCAATACATCTGTTCATCCTTGTCGGTTCATTAATATAACACTGCATACCAAAATTAAAAATGAGCTCGTTAAACTTTGTTGTGTTACTATCATTAACAAAAAAATTTAGATTGAAATCACCGGCAATAGCAATTTTATTATTCTTTTTGTTCTGTAACTTTGTTAATAAATTAGCGAAATTTTGAAGAAATATGCTGAAGTTGGAATTAGGAGTTCGGTACACGCAAATTATGATGAGCTTAATATTTTTTATTTCCATACCACATACCTCAAATTGCTTTTCGACACTCATTTCTCTTATATCTACCAATTTCCGTACATTGATACATAGTTTTGCTCAGTATACATACGCCACCCCGACGTTGTTCCCTCGAATAGATAGTAACAAGTTTATAACCATTCAAAATCATGTAATTTTCTTCGCCTTTAGGTATAAAGTGCTCACTTAAACACACCATATCTACGTCCTTACCAGATCCTTTCATCTCATGTATTGCTATATCTAAATCTGATGTTTTATTAAGAGCACCGGCTATATTTTGGTGCAGTATAATAAAACCATTTAAAGATATGCTATTATTCACGAAAAAGTTGTTTCTTGTTATCCATTAATTTAGGGTCACATGATGATACCAAAGGTTTTTTTATAACACAAAAGTAATATGGGATAGTGCCTTTGCGTGGTTCAAAATTTTCGTTATTATTTATAATTTATATTCAAAAACTAGTTGTCCCATTTCAAAAAAATTTGTGTTACTAGCTGACCCGGCGAACTTTGTGCCATCTTAGGCAATAAATGAGCAGATTTTGGATTTTATTAAGTTAAATTTCTTATTATCATAATAAGTCAGTTGCGTTTTTTAATACCGTTTTTAACATAGAACGACTAGACCTGGTTTTGACATTTTTTTTTTGGTTTTGCTGTCAGTTTTGTTATTGCATGTCACTTACGTTTTGTTATTACCACGTTTTATGTCACTTTCCAAAGGCTTGATAGAGCTTTAAGTGAAGTACAAGTCAAAGCAAATAATTGAGGTTTCATCCGCTATGTCATTAATCTGGAACCAAAAACTGGCTTTCTAGTAATGGATTTTTCTATATTGTCTATCGGCGGAGCGCTGTATACCTGAATAACTAACTACCTTAACCCCTCTATTAAAAGCAGCATTCGTGTTTATCTAGGCTATAGCCGTGAACCAAATTTGATCGAAATCCTTACCAAAAAAATCTGGGTATAGTCTATAGTCAATGTGACTATAGACTATACCCAGGTTTTTTTGGTAAGGATTTCGATCAAATTTGGTGCACAAAAGCTGGTAGCTCAAAAGGAGAGCTATTATTTTCCATTTCTGCCTTGGAGCCTTAATTTCAAAATAGGCATTAAGAAATAAAAGTTTATTCCTCCATACTTTATTTAAGTTTTAATATTTGTGTTTTAGTTGGATGACTTAAAAATTACTAAGTCAGAACTTAAAAAAAATGAAACTTAAAAGGACTTTTGTAACAAAGCCAGGAATGAATAGTTATATTAATAAAAAGAACCCTACTGACCCACAGTTAAGACTGGAGTAGGTATAACAGATTACGTAATTCAGCACATAGGGCCCTCGAACACCGTAGAAATTCCTATTTTATAAAACAAATTGAATACAATTTTAAAAATACAAAAAAGGTGTACCAGATAATAAATCGGATGCTTTGACGTTTATCATTATCTATTGACCAAATCATTCTTAACGCCTTTGACTCACAAAGGCTAACCAAAAAAGTAATCACTGACAACTTTGCCAATGAATTTGATGTAGCAGTTAAGAACATAATTCCTAAATGTAGTGTCAAATTGTTGAACGAGGAAGCTTACAACGAACAAATTGATTGCAGCATACGGTTCCAGAAAGCTACTGGGCGTAAAATACATAAAATATTAAAATCTCTCAATTAAAAAAAAGCACCTGGCATTGATGAAATTAAAGTGTCGGATATTAAGATGGTGGTATAGGACATATCCGCTGCCGTAGCCGATCTAATAAACTGTAGTGTTAATGAATGTCTATATCCGCATGACCTGAAAAAGGGCTGTGTTCGGCCCATATTTAAGAAAAGAAACAAAGATAAATATTGTAACTATCGTCCAATAACCCTCCTACCCTCAATCGACAAAGTTATTGAAAAGTTTATCTGTGAACAAATTCAAAATTACTATAAAAACACAATATTATTTGCAGTAATCAGTTTGAGTTTTAACGAGGAAAGGGAACTTCAGAACTCCTTTAGGTTTACCGACGAGGTTAACAAAAATCTAGACACCAAAAATAATGTACTAGTTCTTTTTATTGATTTCTCGCGTGCATTTGACACTCTTGATCATGCTAAACTTATTACAAAACTAAACAATTGTGGCATACGTGGACCGCTCTTTGATTAGTTAGCTGTAGTTAAGAATTTTAATATTAATAGTATCGCCCGCAATAAAAAATCAGTATCGCGATAATGAACTTGCATTATTTGCACATTGCAAAATTTTACCAGTTCAACAACAGGTTAAAAAACAATACTTTAAATTCCGAACTACAGAAAAAAATCGAACACCTTGTTTGCACGCGCTCTTTTGCTCGGCAGCGCCTATGTACCGTGCCGGCTGAGAATGTTTACGGCGAGAAAACCGCTCACTACTTAGTGCCGCGGTTTATAAATAAACTACCCGCCACCATAAAATATAACATTAATGCAACAAATATAAAATCCAAGCTTATACTCTGTCCATTCCTTTTCTTTTTGACAGATTACATTTAGAGATGCCTTCACACGTTACTGATTCGATTTGAAATCATAATCGATGTTGTCTAAGAAGAACTTTCAATCGATTAATTACATCGAAATGATATTAGTTCATTATTAATTATTCGTTTATTAGTAGTTTTTATTAGATGAAATAAATATACAAAATAATAATATAATTAGAATGTCAATTTTTAATTTATTTAATTCATTTTTAATTTTTAATTCCAAGATTTCGACTTAATTTCTTGCAAATAATTATTCATGGAATCATGATACTATTATTATATTCTTTTTTTTATAAAAAATACAGACAATACACAAAAAAAAAGTCAAATTATGATTTTTCATAATTATCGATTTATTTCATTTCACGATTTGATATAGTCTGTGGTTGTTTGTTACAAACAGTGAACTTCCCTAAAAAGTGTCGCTTGTCAACAAAGTACATTATTATTGTAGTACATTAATCTGACAAAAAAAACGGTAATTCATGGGCGTGATCTGTCAAAAAGAAAATAAAGGAATGGACAGAGTATAAGTCTTATTTAATAAATAAACTAATAGAGTAAATGCATTCACCTAGCTCTTGTAACTTAAATATTTAAGAAGATAAAAATATTGTTATACCTAAGTTAATGTAATGATTTATACTTGAAATGTAATAATAATTTGTTAGTAGCGTTTACGACTGCTGTACTAGATTGCAGATAAAATTGCGCTGCAGGCAAACCTCTGTGGTTTTTAGCAACGCATTAAGATGCTATTTTTTTTTAGATGGCTTTTGTAAATGTTAATAAATAAAAAAAAAAACTGGTATCAGCGCAATGCTTTGAGCACATTTGTCCACATGAGTGACATACCACGCTCATACCTCTACTCGGTCTCAGGGCCAAGATAACAAAAAAGACGTGAGACTAAGACGCGTCGCAGAATGGACAAGGATTCATCGTAGTGAAATATTATGAACAGGATGGCGACACAGGCGCGCGAGTGTCACGTGATCAAAGTAACCCCCGCGTAGCCCTGTCTGCCGGGTTTTGTCTGTTTTTCGTCTGTTTTGTATGTTTCCATCCAAATAGGACGTAGTCATGCCCGTGATTTCCTTGCATACATACATCTTTTCGGTTTGTAATGTATCGCGACGATTTTATACTTTTACTTCGAAAATTTATTCAATGGCCGTTTTT
Organism: Hypena proboscidalis; assembly: GCA_905147285.1. Lineage (NCBI taxonomy): Eukaryota > Metazoa > Arthropoda > Insecta > Lepidoptera > Erebidae > Hypena > Hypena proboscidalis. The sequence continues at coordinate 6,753,789 of LR990143.1, forward strand.
GATGCGTGTTTGACCTACGGCTTTTGTGTTTGTCCCGTCCCTCATGCATCTCAAGGAAATACGTAGCGACCGCCAAATATTTTACGAGGAATATTTCCTTCTTTTATCTCTCGTTGGCCACTAGTGCCGGCTTAAGGTTACCTGACAAACGTTATATGGGTGAAATAGTTGCGCCGAAATAAAATTTTGATAAATATTTCGTTTGGAAGTTGGGTTTGCACGATAAACTACGTAATACATTTCATAACATCACGCCTATATTATCCAGAAGTTTAGGGTGTTAGGGTGTATAGGGTGTGAGCCTATCGCTTTCCTCCGTGCACAATGCTTACTCGATGCTGCTATTTGAGAAATTCCTGACGGCAAAATCCGGAATAAAGCTTTTGCTCGACCCGGCAATCAAACCTCGCGGTGAGTAGGCAACGAGGCAGTACAGTGGCGGTTTTTGTCGAGCTGTATATAAATTGACTTTAAAGTTTTATCGAATCAAATTTATTATTATTTATTATAACTTACTTAACTTATAGGAAAAGAAAAAGTATTTATATACAAGTAAATAAAAATAAAATAAAAAATAACAAATACCTATTTACAAATTTACAGGTAAGGTGTCATAAAATTCCTCCGCGTCGACCTAGACTGCAGGGAACATGTTCAGATGGCAGACTGGCTCAAAGAATCAGCATTGCCATTCAACGTGGCAATGCCGATTCTTTGAGCCAATTCAAATCAAATCAAATTCAAATTCAATCAAACAAGTATCGAATTGAATCATATCAAATCAAATCAAATGGAATTAAATCCAATAAAAAAAAAATTAAAGAAGATTTTTTATTTTGTTTGTTTTTACCAAAAAATCTTCAAATCGACTGGGCTAACCTTTATGAAAATTGGTGTGGAGATAATTCAAGACCCCAGAAATAACATAGGTCACTTTTTATCAACGTACCAGCGTTCAAATAATATAATTCAGGTATCGAATTAAGGAAGTACCTGAGAATTTACTACGCAACTACCTCGCAATAATATATCCTATGAAATAATCTGTTGACTGAGCTAATCATCCATCCACTTGACCTTGACAGAGAGACATTTTCTATGTTTCAAGAACTCTGCAATAAATACGCGTTTAATTTGGAATTATCGTTCTTTTTTATAGGATGTGATCTTCGATGAAGTAGATACAAAAATAAAGCTTTGTTATGTAAGGTAAATATTAACTGACTATAGTTAACTGTAAACATTGATAGACCAGTGTCGATAATTTTTAAAACCAAAAATAATAATAGTAGGATGAAACCCATTAGAAAAGGAGGAGAATATTATAAAAATTAAAGGAAAAATAATTTACGGGCGATCTGAGGTCGGGCATCAGATTAAGACCTCAGATTGCCCGTAATATTCTCCTCCTTTTCTAATGGGTTTCATCCTACTATTATTATTTTTTTACTTTTCATCATTTTTAAAGGCTTCTACCCTGGTCTATTAGCGAACTTCAAAATTTTACTACATTCGTCTACAGATAAAGAAAAGTAATTGTAGATTCATATCTCAAACCGATTCATCCATCCACTAGACAGTTAAGTTTTTTTTTTTATATACTACGCCTACAGCTAACGAACGTGTAGTCCACCTGATGGTTAGTGGAGTACAGCTCATGGACATCAACAAACCACAAAAGCAGATTATAGATGCGTCGCTGCAGCTGAGGATTACGGTGTTATGCCTCATGTGCCAGTAATTTCAGGGCCTGATCTCACCACCAAACCGGAACACAGTAATGGAAGCACTACTATTTGGCGGCAGGTTAAAGGTGAGACGGTGGTGCTGCCGCCTTCGAGCTCATTCATAAGAGCTCTACCACTAGTAAGTTCCCCCATACAATATACAACAACAATTTGTAAGCTCTAATGAACTGTTGGTGCATCAATCACCGTGTATCACGCCCGCGTTCTTGTAAGTAGGTCATATCACTCGTCACGCTTATCTTGTTTATTGTACGTCATCTATCACGCTACGAGACACTTTCTGTGTCTATTTTTCAAGAGATAATTTTACTAAATCAGTTTTGTTTACTGTTGGTAGATCTTTTGGGATTAGGACTTGAAATGAGAAGCACATGACGCATAATAATACGGCCTTCGGCCCCTACGGATTCCATCAATACAAATAAAATGAAGTGTTTGTTTTTAATGTTAAAATAGCAAAGTTTTTCCAGTTGATATAGTTATTTGCACGATACCTATGCCTAAAATCAAGGTTTTATCATTTTTGTCTGTCTGGCTGTTTGAATCGGCTAATCTTCTAGACGGCTAAACTGATTTCGACAAAACTACAAGGCGCGTAACATAGGCCACTATTTTTTTGGTGTGTACCAGACGAAACCACGGGTGATAGTTAGTTAATTTGTTTTTCAGCGCTAACTTCGGGCACTAATGATTGGATTTTAATAATTATTTTTGTATTATATATAATATTAAAGTTGAAAAATGAAGAATCCAGCAGGATTCGAACCTGCACCACCTGGGTATACACCCCAAGTGCTTTGCCAATTCAGCTATGGATTCGTATGCTGCTAGACTTCAATATTATATAAAATACAAAAAGGCATAGCAAAGCTAAAATTTGCTTTAAAATATTACAAGAATTATTTTTGTGTTTTTTTTTTTTTTTTTTTTCTTGGGTCCTATTTCTGTTGTTCCCCTGAAAAGAACAGAGACTTTGTTGTGCTGTTGATGTTGTTGCTTCATTGTTTATATTATATGTATGTGTTAAATAAATATTATATGTATGTGTTAGATGAATATATAAAAGAAGAAGCTAGCTGGAGTTGTTTAATTTTATTTTATATTTTTGCTTTTATTTATTTTATTGTATATATGTATTTTAATGAATTTATAAAAGAAGAGACTAATTTAATTTATTTTATCTATTGTTATTTTCTACTAATTTTTATTTGTTGCATTTTTGTTAAATTTGGAAAAATTGTACTTTTTTATTTTGCTATTTTTGCTTTTCTATAATATGTATTTTTCTTTTGCAGGTATTTATTTGCGAGTTAGATGAGGAGCGGCTTTTTTATGCGATGAGGCTAGATGCCTCTTTCTGCGTGTCGTTACGCGTGAGTGCTGCTTTCCCGGCTAGCTCGTTGGCGCGCCGGTTTCCATCGATGTCGGCGTGGGCTTTGATTCTGTATTTATTTATTATTTATTTTTGTGTTCGATAGTCTATCTATCCATTTAAGATGTGACATTACGCTATAGGAACTTCATGGAAGCGGGGCAGTAACGCTTAACACGGGTCAAAGCGCGGGCGCAGCTATAACCTAATACAATTAATTCCACGCGGACGAAGGCGCGAGGAAAAGCTAGTAATAGTATATCTGCCCGCAGCCGTTGCGGGCGCGGACGAACACCGTATCGTGAGTTATGAATTTATGATTCTCTGACGTCTCTCGTGAATTATGATAATACATAGTGTACGATTTTAGGACCTAATATCGCCACCAAACAAATACATTAGATAAATATTTCTTAACGGCACTTTCAAAATGAGACAGTTGTGTTTCCTTGTGTATAAACTCTTCATAAGAGCCCATAAAAATACTTAAATTATTATAATCAATAGGATCGACTATGTTAAAAATAACATAGCTGAAACGGGTGTGAAAAAGAAAGAAAAGAAAAATCATTTATTCTGGCAAAAAAGCGTCTAAAACTAAATAATTTTAAAATATTATACAAAATGCCGGAAATGGTACACATCTCAGCACAATACTGCAGCGTTTAAAGCACCGCAGCACTGATAATTCTGATGCGCCCAGTGAGAGAGTAAGGAGCAGAGTGACAACAGAAAAAAAAATACTACATATTATTTTATTTTTTGTCACAAAAAAACAACTAAATTACGTAAAAATACAAAAAAATTACAACTACACCCACATATTAAAACATTACATAAACAAACAAATAATATTATGCAAACTCATATTCAAAATTAATAATTACACCCTAATTAATAATTAAACGCTTTTGACAACCATAAACTGTCAACAATGAAATTCGGGTAAGAGCGGGGTTCTCAAATCACGTCCAAGCCAAACATAGTGTGAGTGCTGAGTTGTCTGATAGGAAGGTATGGAATGATAAAAAATATTGTGCCGACCCTAGCTAATTAGGATAAGAGCAGGGGCCTTACCCTCCACACTATTGGGTTCGGTTTAGAAATTGGGATTGAAATTTTGACATTTGTCACGCGACACTAGCGCACAATTTTATCAAAATTGTGATTCGAGTTAGTTCGATTTCATTTAGATCTAAAAATAATCACCCAATAAAATTGTCGCGTGACAAATGTCAAAATTTCAATCCCAATTTCTAATCCGAACCCAATAGTGTGGGAGGGTAAGGCCCCAGGTGGATTATGATGATATAAATACCTTCGACACTTTCGAATGACACATTGTAAGCATACCATAACAACATTGATGGGGCGACACGCAGAGAAACAGGATTTTTAAACACTTTTTTATTGACAGCTTAAACACACTCGGCCGCGTACAGAATCGGTCTGCCGTCACGTCAAGTCAGTCTTGACGTCCTATTCTTTTTCTATTTGTCTTTTAAATTTAAATATTATGTCAGTCCAACTGGCCAGCTTCGCCAACCAGTGTCAGTCAACCAAAAAAGTCCACAACAAACATCATGCCTATATTTAATTACCATAAAAAACACTTCGTCACAACTTCACAATAGCAGCACGGAGTTGAAATTGTGCTCGGTGTATGGCGATAGGCTCACCCCTTATCCTATAAGACCTAAACAAAACAAGGTGAAGAGTGGGTTCAAGTCCAATGACACAGAGGGTGAGCTTTTCGCCATTCACCGCGCACAATTCAATTATAAGATGTTATTTTGTATTTTTTCGTCGGGCAATTCTCAATAACAGGACAGTGAATGTTTATCTGATTAATCGCATACAATCAATCATAATTAATATCTAATTTGACGTGATATCATATTCAGTGGATTATTGAATGTACTTAGGAATCGATCATTAGTTCAGTGATTTATCAATGTGATAGGTTTATCGATAGCTATTAGTTGTATGGAAACTGGAGTGTGAACCCGGTGACATGGGACCGAATAATATACAGGGTGTAAATGACATCGTGACGCAGCCACTTACTAGTTGTAGTTGTAGAACAATTCAAAGCCTTATGCCACACCTAAAAGTAAAAATAAACACGTTAATCCGACCCCAAAATAAAGGTTTCTCTTATAAGTAGTGGATATAAGTAATAAAGTAGTGAAAATCCGGTTTTCTCGCATGAAAAAACTAAGCTTCAGTATAAACGTGAGTAAAACTATAACTTTAAACGTGCGAAAAATTGGCATTCAGCTAATTCGAGCAAGCAATGTCAATTTCGAAACTTGTTTGGATATAAAAGACTGTGTAGAGTAGAGTTTTAATAAAACATTCTAAGGTTTTGAAGACAAACATTTTAAAACAAAACAATATTAAAAAGTAAGGATTTTTGTTTCAATTTTAAGTAGGGACATAAGTTCATCCGTCTCTTTTGCTCTCATACGGTGCCTTGTGCACGAGTGCGTTCTCTGTCACTCGTAAAAAGTCTGTCTTCAGAACGTCCCAAAAAAATCAGCCTCTATTGACACGTATGAGCTAAATGACCACGTAGTCAACCCGCAAACAGTGACATTTGACATTTTGGAGACCTCACACTTCACAAGTATCCGTAGCGGCTAACTCATACGCGATAGCCATAATTTATTTTCATAATAACATTGGTTGGTACAAGCATGCATTCTCAGAGTACATAATATATATAATCAAAGCATGCATTATACTAGGGATGTAACGATACCGATACCGATACCGATATATCGGCCGATATAATCGGCAGGCCGATATATCGGTATCGCCGATTACAAAACAACCGATATTAAAATCAAACAGTTCAAAAAGCGCGCCGAATGAACGAGGCGGGAGACCGCCCGCCGCCCGCGCGCGCTGTTGCCACTCCGTGCCACTCTGACGCTCTACTTGGCAACGCGGTTTACGACATGATCGACGGCCTGCCGGCCGGCAGTGTTTGTTTACTTTTGGTTGACTGAACTGATGTGATGTTTTGCACTTTTTTTGCGCCACGTTGTCGCTATTCGAGATTTTATCTGTTTAATTTCTCACACAGTGAAGTGCTGACTGTTCATTAATCACATAGTGAAGTGAGGACTGTTATTATTTTCTGTAAAAGGAAATGGCGACGCCTCTAAAACGTACAAGTTCAATCTGGAATCATTTCCAAATAAAACAGGATGATGACACAAAAGCTACTTGTTTATACTGCAATGTCAGCGTTTCTCGTGGTAGCAAGGCGGTTTCATCGAAGGGCTACACGACAAGTAACATGTGGACACATGTGAAGCGCTATCATGAAAAGGAGTTGGAAAATGACACCCCATCTACCTCAATGACCGACAATGGGCCGCCACCAAAAAAACAAGCAACTTTAGAGTGCATTTTCGAAAAAAGTGTTACGTAAGATACCGATGACCCTAGAGCAAAAGCAATCACGAAAACAATAGCTGAACAAATATGTGTTGATATGGAGCCTTTTGATTTAGTTAATAAACAGGGGTTTCAACGCACTATTAAGCAGTTGTGCCCTTCTACCTCAAAGACCGACAATGGGCCGCCACCAAAAAAACAAGCAACTTTAGAGTGCATTTTCGAAAAAAGTGTTACGTATGATACCGATGACCCTAGAGCAAAAGCAATCACGAAAACAATAGCTGAACAAATATGTGTTGATATGGAGCCTTTTGATTTAGTAAATAAACAGGGGTTTCAACGCACTATTAAGCAGTTGTGCCCTAAATATAAGATGGTTTCCCGTCCCCATATATCGGCAAAAGTAATACCAGACATATACTGCCGTGTAAAAATTAAAATAAAAGAACTTTTGCAGGAACTTCCGCATATAGTTGTCACGACTGACTTATGGACTAGTGACGCTTCTTCATCTGTTAACGACTTTATTAGTCTGACTGCTCACGGACTAAATAAAAATTTTGAGCTAAAGCACTACTGCCTCGAAGTATTTCCTTTTGAGGGTGAAAAGCATAATGGTGAAAACATAGCTCAAAACTTACGTCAATTATTTCCCGATTGGGGCATCAGGGAACAGGTACGAGCTGTAGTAGCAGATAATGCACCGAACATGGGACTTGCTGTTGCACAATTAGTGGGCGTAGAACGTATCAGATGTATGGCGCACTCTTTACAATTAGTGCTGAAAGATGCGTTTTTGGGAGAACAGAAAATAAATGACATGATTACAAAAGCGAGATCTATTATTGGCCACTTCAGTCATTCAACGACAGGTCGCAAAATCTTAACAGAAATGCAAAAATCCCATAACGTTCCTTGTCACGTGCTCATCCAGGATGTCAGTACTCGCTGGGATTCTACCCTTCAAGCGCTTAGAAGACTTCAAGAGCAGCGAGTTGCAGTTCAGGCTTCTTTACCTCAAGTGAAATGTAGATCTGAATTGACTACAGAAGAATGGGTATTGATGGAACAAGTTATCTCGATTTTGACTTATTTTGAAGAAGCTACAAAATCTATAAGTGAAGAGTCTGCTTGCTTGTCCGACGCTATACCTCTGATCAATAGTTTGCTAAAACTTTTACAACAGATCAAGAATGAACAGACCGCCGATGACAATTATAGCCCAGAATATCATACTTTTGTGCAGAATTTGATAACCGGAGTCAATGACAGATTTGAATATTTAGAGAGCGAGGAAACTTTTATTTTAGCAACAACACTAGATCCGCGCTACAAATTGCGTACCTTCACCCTACAATCTACGAGCATTCAGGCGAAAAGAATACTTATCTCGTTAATTACAAATGCAAATAGGGATAATGTAGATAATGTTCCTGTAGAGTCACAAAGAAATCAAAATAGGGTTTTCTCAGGTATCTGGAGTGCTTGTGACAGTTTGATTAAAGAAGCAGAAGAAGATGAGCCTTTATCAAACATGGCTGCTCAACCCGAGCAAGAAGAGGTGGAATCTTATACAAGATGTCCAAATATTCCAATTAAACAAGACCCAAAAAATTATTGGCGCAACGAAGATAAATACCCAAAATTGAAAATGCTTGCGCAAAAATACTTGTCATATCAAATGAGCTCAGTTGCCTCAGAACGTCTTTTTTCAACTGCAGGCCTCATACAAACTGATTTGCGTAACAGATTATCTCCCAATAATTTGAAAACACTTTGTTTTCTGAACAAAAATTTACCAATTATAAACTTTGATTACTGACTTTGTGTACTTTAACTAACTAACAAAATAAATGTTTTGATTTCTGATTTTGAATTTTTATTTAAAAAATACGATTTACAGTCGAGTCTCTGTTAAATGTAGGTAACTTTAATGCATAATAAGTGCATTATTCATTATATATTTATCTACCAAGCCATTGATATCGGTATCGCCGATTATTTACTACAAATATCGGTATCGGTATCGTATCGGCAAAATCATGTATCGTTACATCGCTACATTATACATATTATGTTCTTAGGACACTAAGTTCAGCTATGTCTTACCCTTAACGCATAATGAGAAATACATTTGATTGACATTAGATACAAAGAGAGAAAAAAAAAAAAAATAGAAATATTGATACATAATAGAGCAAAATTGATACATTTCATTATTAATTGATCATGAGGTTGTTGCATCATAAATTGTTAAATACATTTTTGGTAGTAGGTTACAACTACACTGTTCACAACATGACTAAAGCAACCCTCATTAATATATTTGTCATCATCTTTATAAATGTCAACTAAAGACAGAAATAAATATAGGAATGTTCACTGTGCCCAAATAACCATTATATTTTAAAAGAATAATATTTACAAATATAACAATCGTAAAGAAAACATTTTGTTAAAAATAGTATGTGTTCATTATTGTTGTCATGACAACATGGCTTCTACAATGATTTGTAATTCAAGTTCCCTTTTTTTACGTGGGTACATATAAAGGAAAACATTTGTCAATAATGTTTGGGCATAACTAGAAATCGTACACCATTAACTTAATTATCTTCCCTCGCTTTTTATGAATATTTAATTTATTAGATATGACGTTTTTGTAACGTAAATCCAACAACATGTGAACTCGATTTAATCTGATTACTTTGTGATATGACGAAATTGCATAAAAAGTATTTCAAGTGTGAATTTATGAAGATATAATTTATAAGATTTGACGTTTTCGTAACGTAAATCCAACAACATGTGAACTCGATTTAGTCTGATTACTTTGTGATATGACGAAATTTTATAAAAAGTATTTCAAGTGTGAATTTATGAAGATATAATTTACAAGATGTGACGTTTTCGTAACGTAAATCCAACAACATGTGACCTCGATTTAGTCTGATTACTTTGTGATATGACAAAATTTCATAAAAAGTATTTCAAGTGTGAATTTATTAAGATATAATTTATAAGATGTCACGTTTTTGTAACTTAAATCCAACAACATGTGAACTCGATTTAGTCTGATTACTTTGTGATATGACGAAATTTCATAAAAAGTATTTCAAGTGTGAATTTATTAAGATATAATTTATAAGATGTGACGTTTTCGTAACTTAAATCCAACAACATGTGAACTCGATTTAGTCTGATTACTTTGTGATATGACAAAATTTCATAAAAAGTATTTCAAGTGTGAATTTATGAAGATATAATTTATAAGATGTGACGTTTTCGTAACGTAAATCCAACAACATGTGAACTCGATTTAGTCTGATTACTTTGTGATATGACGAAATTTCATAAAAAGTATTTCAAGTGTGAATTTATGAAGATATAATTTATAAGATGTGACGTTTACGTAACGTAAATCCAACAACATGTGAACTCGATTTAGTCTGATTACTTTGTGATATGACGAAATTTCATAAAAAGTATTTCAAGTGTGAATTTGTGAAGATATAATTTATAAGATGTGACGTTTTCGTAACGTAAATCCAACAACATGTGAACTCGATTTAGTCTGATTACTTTGTGATATGACGAAATTTCATAAAAAGTATTTCAAGTGTGAATTTATGAAGATATAATTTATAAGATGTCACGTTTTCGTAACTTAAATCCAACAACATGTGAACTCGATTTAGTCTGATTAGGTACTATGTGATATGACGAAATTTCATAAAAAGTATTTCAAGTGTGAATTTCTGAAGATATAATTTATAAGATGTGACGTTTTCGTAACTTAAATCCAACAACATGTGAACTCGATTTAGTCTGATTACTTTGTGATATGACGAAATTTCATAAAAAGTATTTCAAGTGTGAATTTCTGAAGATATAATTTATAAGATGTGACGTTTTCGTAACTTAAATCCAACAACATGTGAACTCGATTTAGTCTGATTACTTTGTGATATGACGAAATTTCATAAAAAGTATTTCAAGTGTGAATTTATGAAGATATAATTTATAAGATGTGACGTTTTCGTAACGTAAATCCAACAACATGTGAACTCGATTTAGTCTGATTACTTTGTGATATGACAAAATTTCATAAAAAGTATTTCAAGTGTGAATTTATGAAGATATAATTTATAAGATGTGACGTTTTCGCAACTTAAATCCAACAACATGTGAACTCGATTTAGTCTGATTACTTTGTGATATAACAAAATTTCATAAAAAGTATTTCAAGTATGAATTTATAAAGATATAATTTATAAGATGTGACGTTTTCGTAACGTAAATCCAACAACATGTGAACTCGATTTAGTCTGATTACTTTGTGATATGACAAAATTTCATAAAAAGTATTTCAAGTGTGAATTTATTAAGATATAATTTATAAGATGTGACGTTTTCGTAACGTAAATCCAACAACATGTGAACTCGATTTAGTCTGATTACTTTGTGATATGACAAAATTTCATAAAAAGTAATTTTGAGTGTCAGAAATCAGAAACATTTATTTGTATAAACATAGGTACATAAGTGGATCTTGTTTACAGTACAAAAGGGTTTCTTTATGTTTTACCCTCTAGGGTGTACAATTTTTTAACAAATGAAGTGAAACATAAAAATACCTACAATAAATATTATAAAAGAGTACATGCTTATTTTATACTTTAAAATTTATCGTTATAAAAATCATTGATGTTATAATATCCTTTATCAATAAGCATTCTCTTTAAATGAACCTTGAACAACTGTGTACTGATATGCTTAATTTGCTCAGGTATTTTGTTGTATATTTTTGGACCCATACACATTATACTTTTGTGGACCAATGTAGCCTTGGCTGGATGTAAACAAAGTTTACTGGTGGTAGAGCTCTTGTGAATGAGCTCGAGGGCGGCAGCACCACCGTCTCACCTTTAACCTGCCGCCAAATAGTAGTGCTTCCATTACTGTGTTCCGGTTTGGTGGTGAGATCAGGCCCTGAAATTACTGGCACATGAGGCATAACACCGTAGTCCTCAGCTGCAGCGACGCATCTATAATCTGCTTTTGTGGATTGTTGATGTCCATGAGCTGTACTCCACTTACCGTCAGGTGGACTACACGTTCGTTCGCTGTGGGCGTAGTATAAAAAAATAAAAAAAAGTTTATCATTGTTATGACGTCGGTTGCGGGTCACGTGATCAGACAGCCGAGGGAACAAATGGAGATTGGTTTTAACAAACAAATGAAGTGTGAAATGTAATTACTGAAATTTGTTGACATTCTATGTTATATCTTTATCTTCATAATATGAAGATAAAGATTATTTATTTGTCACAACATGCGTACATTCAGTTGTTAATTATAAAAAGTACAATATGGTCACAGCATGCTCTGTCCAGTAGACATGCAAATATTCAATAACATACATTTGTCAGGTATAACTGTCACTATATATCATGCAACAGTAGTACCTATAGTATTTCCAAATAATAAAGATCAACAATATGTCATAATAAATACTAATGTCAATCAGATTAATAAAAATAAAAATATGATGATGCTTAAGTCTATTATTACACTAATCGATTAAATCGTCGATCGATTGCAGAATGGAAATGGAAGGAGCCTCCCCGTGTGACGTTAATCCCAAACCCTTGACGTCCGGCGCACCCTGGGCAGTCACATCAACGCGACTGGCCAATCCTTCAACCACAATGGAAACAATTTAAACTCGTTGTTTTTCCATTGACACGCAAATAAGAAGAAGAATGGCAAAAGAGTTGACGTCATTCGAATGTTTTTGTAAAAGAAATTGTGAACTAATCTTTCACATCAATTAATCAAAGGCATCGTTTGACGTCGATCAATTTTGGTGTGATAGCACCCTAATGTAGCGTATGGGGTGCATGAAAGGAGCCTCCTCGAGTGACGTACACAACAATTTCCTACGTCTGGCGCACCCTGGGCAATTCGCGAGTTCTTAAAAGCGAATTGGCTAATACTTTCACCACGATGGCAAGTCAAAACCTTGACCACCTTACTGTTTAAAATGTCCTAACACCTGCACAAGCGCTCATGAACGCCGACGAGAACGCCATAACAGTGGCCACTTATTAGGCCAATAAAATTTGACTTAGCTATCGACACGACAAAAAAAAAAGAAAGAATGTAGCGACAATGTAGTCACAAAGCAATATTCTGATGTCTACCACAGAATAAGAAGAAAACTACAGGAAAACATTAATTTGAGAGTTCACTGACCTCCTTGTCAATAAATATGGGTCAATTATTAAGATCGTCAATTACTTCCGGGTAGAGATATTCCTATTTTTTGGCTCGTGACAATGTGTCATCTAGAAATAATGATAAAGGACATTGACTTGATGATTTTCTATGGAAAAATACTACAGTATTATTTCCTTCCTACGCGGTGTTGACAAAAATGTTGTTGTCATTTCGATATAATATTTTTCATGTACATCTACTGTTGTGAATAAGCTCGAGGGCGGCAGCACCACCGTCTCACCTTCAACCTGTCGCCAAATAGTAGTGCTTCCATTACTGTGTTCCGGTTTGGTGGTGAGATGAGGCCCTGAAATTACTGGAACATGAGGCATAACACCGTAGTCCTCAGCTGCAGCGACGTATCTATAATCTGCTTTTGTGAATTGTTGATGACCATGGGCTGTACTCCACGTACCATCAGGTGGACTACATGTTCGTTCGCTGTGGGCGTAGTATAAAGAAAAAAAAAACTTTGCCATTAAACAAAACTTTAAAAAAAAAACACTTTTGAAAGTATTTTATAGTTAGATACTCACTTTATTATGTGACTATGAATATGTAGGGAAATGAGCGAATACCAATTTGGTAACAAAAAAAAAATATCAAAAATCAAATCATTTATAACACATATATATTACAAACAATGACGTCAAAATGAATTTAATAAGTAAAACTAAATTATACTGATTACAATGATTTGAATAACTGAACGTTAAATTTTAATCCAACTGTTTCGAATCAGATTAAAATCAATCTAAATACCAGCTCCGATGGTTATTGCATTATGAGAAGAGCTGGTGAGAAACTCATGTGCGCCATCTTTTGAAATGAAATGAATAAAGTATAACAATTATTATACATATTGAAAGTCAAATAAAAAGAGCAGTTCATTTCCAAATACTATAATCATTTATGTAGTCTAAAATACTATAATAAGCTTTTTAAGGTAATCTGATTTTAATATATTACTTAAATTTACCTATCGTTAATTCTACTACGTCTAATGGAAGTTTATTTTAGAAGCGTATACATTGACCTGGAATGAGTTAGAGATTTTATGGAGCCTAGTAGTAGGCACAGCGAGTTTGTTTTTGTATAATATAGAAAAGCACCATTATACAGCAAACCTTTCTTTCTTTCAATATTAAATTTAAAGTGAATGAAGAAAGTTGATCTTCGATTTTTTATTTGCGGTGTGTTTGTGGATGTTATTTGTTCGCACCAAGCAAACATAACTTCTTTTTGGCAAATATGAAATGCTTATAAAGTTCCCACCTAGCGTCAACACAATATCTCTCTACTGAAATGTGTTTACATTCTACATAGATATTTACTCTAGAAAAACTCAATTCGCATTTTTATTTATACAAAAAAAGGTGCATCTGATGAATTGCTTTAACTCCTTTATTTTCTGCTTAAAGTGTAAGATATTGCAACCTTATAAACTATGAACAAATTTTTCAATAAGTATAAATTTCATTTTGTAGCAATATTTCAGTTTATTTTTCTTTTCAAAACCATATTAAGCAATTGTGTTTTAGTTGCTATTACTTACATATTATAATTATTGTAAAAAAAAACAAACAAATTGTGTATGAATTATGGGTAGATATGGTGCACATGAGTTTCTCACTAGCTCTTCTCATCATGCAAGAATGGGTAATGCTGCTAGTGCAGCTGGTTCGTGGCTTGATTTAAATTTAAATTACTTAGTTGAATTAAAGTCAATTGAAGCTCCGGTGATTCAATAATTAAAATGCAATAGGTATTAAAATAAAAGGTTATTTTAAATTTATATATTTTGTATTTTGATGTTTGTTTTGACATGTTTCAGCGCTCTTTAGGGCCCGTGGAAATAAATGATTTGATTTCTGATTTCTGATGTTAAATGATAACCGCTGTTCATGGACTTCAGCAACAGCAGGGGCACTGCGAAGTTGCTGCCTACCGTGAATGGATAAACACTGTTCAATGTAAAAATAATTGTTACAAGACTGATTCGATCCCCACGTTATCGCACAAACATAATCCATATTTTGTCAACAACTTACCGGATAGCGCGATAGATGGCGTTAGGATCGATTTAGATCGCGATATGGTTTCGTTACCTGGCAGGCATATAGCCTGCCAGGTGCCAATTATTATAAAGCTCGGGTTTACTGGTTCCAAGGCATCTTGTATCGACAAAGTTCACACTCTTTAAACCTCGTTTGAAGAAGGACATCATGTCATAGCGAGATGGTAAATCACCGCGCGAGTAGTTAATTCAAGAACTTGCAGGTTCGTGGAAAAATGATCTCTAGAAACGAACCGTACTGGATGGTATCGTGTCCCGGGGATAAAGATGAGCCCTGCGGTGTTGAGTATTGCGTTGTTAGAAAGGACGAGCTCTAGGTCAAACTCAGAGCACTGCCCGGTGAAAAGAGAAAAAAACACGCCGAGGAATCCGAAAGCCCTCAATTATTAATTTCAATTATTAAGTAAATACAACTGTTGCCTCCTTAACCCATTACTTAGAAGATAAAACAATTTCTATTTTTATAACGCCTAATAAGTAGTACGCCAATACTCGACTAATAAAACCGTTTTCGATGTGACAATTTATCAGCGCTTAAATTGTAATATTCAGTTTATATCAGTCTCTACTTTCTGTAGCCTATATTATTTTCAGGATTTTGAATTATTTCCTAACCAATTTGCATCAAAATCATTCCAGTAGTAGTAATATTAGCATAGACTATAAGTAGTTACTTTATAAAAGAGTCCCTTTACATCATACTTTCGTAGTTTAGTGAACAGATTATTAAAAAATACATATTTTATGTTAATAACATTTTCTAGTCAACCACTTCACTGAAAAGGCAACCATATAGCAAGTATAGCAACGTACTGCACACACAACACGCGACGCCCGTGCCGTGTGATGTGTGTGCAGCAAGCGTGCCCTTCCACCTGATGATTGCGCACGTCTAATGTGAGGTCAGCCTAAGTCTTTCATCACTCACCCATTAATCATTTTACAACGCATTTACGACTTAAACTCAAACACTTAGAGTTTACTCTCATTATTCTAAAATGTTTTGTTAACAGTTAGAATAGGTTTATTGTTAAAATGGAAGTAAACCCAATTTGAACAAACTTCTTGATCTACGGTATTCGAAAACCCGTATTAGCATCTTTCGCTCATTCAATGTTTGTACAAGACAGAGAGATGCAAAGCTGTAGCTAAGTCATTGTTCCGAGCCTTCCCAATAACCTTGGAGCCTCCTTCTAGTCTAGCGGATTTAGTTAAATATTAGTATTTTAAACTGACTACCATCAGACCGTAGAAGGTCGTACGAGGTAATACGATACTTTTTGTTAGAGTAGTTGTCAGACTTTCTAGCATCTTACTACCCGTAACGACGGCCATAGATGTTCGAATGGGTCCGAAGGTTTAACCACGGTTAGCATTTCTTAATCTGCAAGATCGATTTGTCCGCGCGGCCTTGACTTAACCACGAGCTAAGCGTTAAACTTAAATTTTACTCGTAGGTGAAATTGGCTCTATGTTCGCTTTAAAAACACATGTTACACTACACACACATGTCTGCACGTGTGGTTTAGTGGTTTAAGCGGTCGCCTCGCCGCTCTCCACAGCACTAGTGTTGTGGGTACGATCCCCACATGGGACAAATCTTTGTGTGATTCGCAAAGATTTGTTCTGAGAATGGATGTGCTTGAGTGAGTGAATGTGTGAATTTGGCCTTGTCATTGGGACCATTGGATAGTGTTATTGCTTCTGGCGTTCTGTCTAATGTGTAAAAATCCAAAATTTATCCAAATCTAATCCTAATTTATGAATAATTTCGTCTTTAAAGACCGTATGAGTGTGGTTTTTATCGTCCGTTTATGACAAAGAGACAAAAAGCTTGTATCGCAAAGTGCTCCCATTTTTCAGGGCGTGAAATCTTCACAAAAGCAATTTGGCCACTGTAAAGTTACGACACGTTTGAAGCTGAGATGTCTGGAATATTTCTTTGCGACATTTTTTTTAAATTTTCAAAAATTAGACAACGGGTCTAAATCGCGTAATTATTATAAATGTAAATAAATACCAAGAATGATGCAAGTCATTCGAAACGTCGAGCATAGGTATTTATTTACCTTTATAATAATTACGCGATTTCGACCCGTTCTCAAATGTTTTCAAATCGCGAAAGTTTAATTTTTTTTTTAATTGTTGCTAAATAATAATGACTATTACATAGCATAACTCTCTCTTATGACAAACATTTATTCACCGTTTAATATTAAGTGACTGAACTGACAAAAGTGGAAGTGAATGTTTTAGTGTAAAATAACTATAACTTTATTTGCTCGATACCTATGTCTAATAGCCAGTTTTTAAAATGTTTGTTTGTCTGTCTGTTTGTATGTTAATCTTCAAAACGGTTGTATGGATTTTGATAAAAAATTAGATGCAGGTAATTGACGCGTAACATATATACCTATTTTTGAAACGACTTCGAAAAAGGATGAGGTTCTATATTGGACGCGTGTATATTTCTACCTACAACTCAACAAAACCGTGGGAGAAAGTCGCTTTGTTTGTTTGATTTCGCTAATCGTTTTTAGAGATCAAAATTGTTCGACTTTTAACTTCTAAATTAAACTGCCTTTTTTGCCCTAAAAATCCAAAACCTATCGCGTCATTGCCATCAATCATCCTGAAATTAAAAAACTTGAAGCTAAGTGTTATCGTTTAATTAAAGGCAAGAAACATTAGTCATTCTTCTTTCCGTCACCATTCTTTAACTAGGCTTGTTTTTACTGAAATGTTAAGTTAGTAAAAATAAAGTAAAATTATTTATTAGTATTTTTTGACGCCTAAATTATAATAATTATTTTTAGTTTTATCACCATATATAATTGTTACTGCAATAATTTTAGAAAAAAACTGACTTCAATTACAATGGCCTTAAGGTGCTAATTATTAAATTATCCCCATACTCCTAGCTGTTGAGGAGTTGTATCTTCCAGCATCAGCTCAGCAACACAAAATGCTGACTGTTATATGCAAATATCCAAGTAGCTTTAGGTAATATACGAAATACAATAAAGTAGGCTTGCCTTCGATTTCTCTACGATCTCATCATCAGATCGTGACCTGATAAGAGTGGGACCACATAATAAATACTTATTATTATACTCTTTTAGATATTTTCAAATCAGGCGTCTTTGAATAACACAAACAAAAAAACAAAACACGATCAAATTGAGAACACTCCCTTTATTTATGAAGTCTGTTAAGGGGTCCTTGCGAAAGAATTTTCTTCCAACTTCCACTAAACTTGCGCTTGTTCAAACTCTTCTCTTTCCTATCCTCGACTACGCCGATCTCAGCTATCTTGATCTCACAGAGGAGCAGCTTGATAAGCTTGAGCGACTTCAAAATTTCTGTATAAGATTTATATTTGGGTTACGCAAATATGATCATGTATCCGAGTATCGCAATAAGCTCAAGTGGCTTCCTATTCGCCTTCGACGGAATACTCACATTCTTTCTCTACTCTACCAGGTCTTATTCAACCCTTCTGCCCCCTCTTACTTAAAATAACGTTTTCAGTTCGTCAGTGACACGCATTCTAGAGCCTTGAGATCGTCGGAAAATCTGAAACTGGATATGCCAATGCATTCTACCACCTTTTACGACAAATCCTTTGTGGTTCAAGCAGCACGTCTGTGGAATGCATTGCCCGTGTCTATTCGACACGCCAAAACTATTAACTCTTATAAAAAAATGGTCAAATATCGTTACTTATCCTCTCTTACCATTATTTATTCACATTGCCAGTCCTTTCAGATGCATGTGTAAAACTTGTTTATACATTTCCTATTTTCCTCTGTTTTCATTATATGTATGTATAATATTTATTTATAATAATATGTATGTATTTAATATATAAATAGTGATATGTACGTATTTATTTTAAGTATACCTGTGTATGTTTATATAATATATATTTAATTTGTAGGTAAATGTACCTATTAAATGTGTAAATTTATGTAAATATTATTTATAGTGAACCTTCTTTCTCATCTCTTACACCTTAAACTGCCCCATATCAGTCTAACTATCTATTTGTCCATCCAAAGGTTGCCTGTAAGATATTGCTTTTTAGCGATAAGGCCGCCCATTGTACATGTCTTAATGTTAAATTATGCTCTTTAATGTGTCTTATTTTTTGGTGTGAAATAAAGTTTATTCTATCTTGCACCTACTTATAATTTTTATATTTTTTTAATTTTTTTTTGGATTTTAACATTAGATAGAACGCCAGAAGCAATTACAATTATTCAATGGTCCCAATGACATGGCTAAAACCACACATTCACTCACACAAGCACGCCCAGTCTCAGAACTAATCTTTGCGGATCACACAAAGATTTGCCCCATGTGGGGATCGAACCCACAGCACCAGTGCAATGGTGAGCGGCAAGGCGACCGCTTAAGCCACTACACCACACATGTAGACTTGATAAGCCCAGAATATTTTTTTATACCCAAAGAATATACAAAACTATAATATATATCTATCTCAAATGAAACTTCATAAACAACCAGCAGTAGTTTACTCAACAAACAGTAAATGGGACATAAATAAATAGAATCTGCCATCTTAATGTTTATTTAGGTCAGTGCATGAACCTCCGTTGTGAGTATATCAGTTTCTTCGCAGCAATTCTAACAACAACGCTATATTTATTGCGTTGTTGTTAGAATTGCTGCGAAGAAACTATATTTACTAAAGGTAATGTATTTACATTTACAAGTATTGTCAATAATTATTCTATGAACTGAATTTCATATTATTCTCAGGGTTAAAATTAAGTAAAACACTACTTGGATGAATAGACAAGGAGCCTGTGGGCGCCCGGCTTAATATTGTTCCAAACCCTAAACAGACACCCGTAAACTTTTCGAAAACATCAAGGGTGTCTGTCTGGGTTGGACCCACATTAAGTGTCTGCTATAAGGGGGTGGTTACTACTATCAGCATAAGCAACATCTAAAAGATACGCTTTTTATTTATTTATTTATAAAACTTCATATACAGCAGTGTATAAAGGCAGACTTAATACCTAGGGCATTCTCTACCAGTCTACCTTTAGGTGGTGCAGAGTTATCAAAGTAGGCGTAGTCAAGTACTCGATAGTTCAAAGAGAGTAAAACAATAAATATAATTAAAAACATAAAATATAAATACTAACCATAAATACATATAATGTATAGTATACATACATAAATATACACACAAACATACATAAATACTTAACGATACATGAATACAAATTATACCACAGTATAATCGCTTTTTTACTATAACGTAGCTTTGTTTATTGTTTCTCAAACGTAAGGCAGCCGCCCACGGGCTCTCACTCTATAAGTAAAAAGCGTCCGTGTTGTTCGTAAAATGTTCTTTAGAACAATTTTTTTTTCAAACGGGTGTGTATTCATTGGTTCTGCTCAATTGCCGGTGTTAAATGACAACTACAGGAATAGAGATACAATCTAGATAATAGCAGATTTGTCACTGTCTAGATAATCTAGTGGTTAGCGTATGCGCCTCTCACCGTGAGGTCTCGGGTTCGATTCCCAAAGTGTTATTTGTGAACTTTTTGTCAGGAAATTCACAAAAGCAGAACGGAGTTGGAATTGTGACCGGTGGATGGCGATAGGCTCACCCCCTATCCCATGGGACCTAAACATGACAGGTAAAGTGTGGGTGCAGTAAACTTCTGCCACGCCCAACTGGGTAAATTAGGCATGATGTTTTGTTATTTAATGTTGTCACGACATCTTAGGATTATTTAATTCTAGGTCGTATTTGTACCACGTGATTAAAACAAAATAAAGCATTCATTTGGTGGCAGGTTAAAGGTGAGACAGTGGTACTTACTCCCCCAGACCTGGTCACAAAAGCTCTACCACCAATCTGTGTTGATATACTACTAACTTTTCTTCAATACAAAATCATTCGTCTCCCTTTCCTTACATGCCTCTTTTATTTACACAGAGAGGTGTTGCAGACGTGTGACCCAAACTTAAGTTTCATTTTTAATCTGAGAGGTTGCCATAAACAGCTATTCCAATTTCATGCTGCTATTGAGTATTTTTGGACAGAAAAAGCCTATATAGCAATTTTTTCTCGACTCGGGATTCAATCTTGAGTCGTCGCGGGGAAAGGCCGCATACAATAACCACTTGACTACACCAACGAGGCAATCTATTCTTCTCAACCACTACCACAAATCAATACTCCAACTCAAAACCTCGTCGTCTCTCTTTCCTTACATTGTAACGAGCATACATCAAAGTCGTTCTAACAAATCACTTCCTACTAAAAATCGCTTTGACAAATGGACTTGGTTCCATTCCAATCGCGGATTTTCTTTTGATCAAAACAAATGTACTAGAGATAGGATTGCGATTGCAGTTCCGTTATGTGATTGTAGTTTGATGATAAAGAATGGTTCCTATTTTTTGATCGAATAACCGATTCTATTGTCAGATTCATCAGAAATTTATTGATATGACAATAAAATTAATTTTATGTCTTCTATATCTATATATAATAAGAAAGTATAAAAGAAAGTCGTGTTAGTTACACTATTTATAACTAAAGAACGGCTGTACCGATTTGGTTGAAAATTGGTGAGGAGGTAGCTTAGAGCCAGGAGAAGCATATAGGATAGTTAATCGTTGAAGCCATTATCTTTGCATCTCCAAGTCAGAAACGCACATTATTCACTATCATAATTTCGACATGCTTTTCATAAAACCCATGTACTATATTTGTTAATCCCAGATGGCCGCCCGCCGCTACAAAGTGGCGCGGCGGCTTTTTCTCAAAACTCCCTCAATATTCTTCTTAAATTGAAGGGTTTCAATGGTTAAATATGAAGGTTTTATAATTATTGTAGACTTTGCTATTAAACCGTTACAATGTCTGCTGATTCTTTAAATACTTTTTGAATTATGTTTTATGCGATACTTAACGTACTACATTAATCTGGGTGTTTCTATGTATAATAAGTATGAATTACAAAAAAAAAGAATATAATATGTAATAGTATCAGTTATTCTAGTACCCCATAGTTCAAGCTCTGCTTAGCTTGGGACTAGATTGCTTTACTCTTTTCCACAAAAACTGCTGAACTAATGTTGATGAATTTACAGTATTTTCTAGTTTAATCAGTTAAAAATCACATGAGTCGAAGATTACTTCGACTCATGTGATTTTAAGTGTCAAAATAGATTCATTTAAATTTTTAATTAATAATGTACTTACAATAATTGCTCATAATAAATTGGAAATAAAGACAATTACAATATAAAATTCGATTATAAAGAGATTTTTGTACCCAAAATGTTATTTCTTTCAAATGTAATATCGCTCTAGAATATTATAATTTAGATTAAGGGTCTACAATGCCTACAATGGTACATTCTTTGTGACCCTGCGTGACCTCTGACCCGGCAAAAATGTATCCTTTCTCAGAACACGACACAATTCTGATAGACACTTGTGACACAATCTCTGACACTGTCGATATCGGTGTCATCTCGAAATATTGTTGTTTTATCCTAATTGATTTTCAGGAGAGAAACTATTTTTGTATAGTTGTCTAAATACACATGTATCAGTTTGGTGATGCAATTAAACTTTGTAATTTCTGTCATTCTTTGATGGATTGAGCACTTACACACCATAAGACATAAAAAAGAACATACTTGATTGTTTGGTTTGTTTTTTGGTCAAGTTTTCTTCCTAAGTTTATTAGTTTGCTTAAAAAAATAATATTCTGTTATGTAAATAATTTAACAAAAAAAACCGAATTTAATTACAAAAATTGCACTAAAACATAAGAAATATTTAAGTAATATTCAACTTTTAGCCGAATCTATGTATAACTTGAAAGAATACAGTAAACGGCCTTAAGATTCCTTTATTTTAAGAATTATCCCCGTACTCCTAACCATTGAAGAGTTGGACCTTCCAGCATTAGCTCAGCAAAATGAAATGCAGACTGCTAGATACAAATATTCGAGTTGCTTTAGGTAACATACGAAAAACAGTATAGAAGCCTTTAAAATTTAAGGTTTGCCCTCGATTTCTCTGGGATCCTATCATCAGATCGTAACTTAATAAAAATCAAACTACATGACATGTATACTCTTTGGGACAAAATAGTAATTTCTGAAATTGGTCCAGGCGTCTTCGAGTAATCAGTAAACAAATATTTAAAAAAAAGAACACTGAAAAAAAATACAATCGAATTGAGAACCTCTCTTTTGTTTGAAGTCGGTTAAAAAGTACAAACATTTTTCCAATCAACGAAGAATCTTAAACATCTCTGACCTAATTAAAAAGAAAAACTACAAAGCAGAGGTAAAACTCGTTCAATTTTAACTAAATAACTTCTCAACAAGAGACTACAGAGCACGTAATGAGAAACTGTATTAAGACCTGTTACGGATAATACAGTACGTTTCCTCTCAATGTAGAATGTTCCGTACAATTTGAATTGGAGACGAATGTTTCAGACCAGTGGAGGACCCTTGAAAATTTTCAGATTGCGAACTTGTTTCAGCAAGTCCTTTTGGTCCATAACTTGAGACATTGCGCATGGGTTGAAATGAATACTTGTATTTATATTTCAGAATTGCGTCAATAAAAATCTTCGAGGAAATGGGAAATCTTTTGAGATTTTTGTATCTGTTTGTCTTTCTAAGGGTTTCTAAGGGTGTTATTACAATAAAATTGATCGGTAGAGATCGGTTGGTGCAGTAGATTTGTTGAAATTTTTTTTGCTTATACCTATATAGTCGAACGATGTCACGTTTTCGGTCATTCGGCCGTCCGTAATGTCGATCATACCCTGTGTTACGGTAATCAAATAGGGTGTACAATTGTTGGACAGTCTGACTTCTGAATATATACTAACTGGAGTCGTCATTGTCAAGCTTCCCGCGCTGCTAAATATGAATGACCCCCCCACTTCCCCGCGAGTTTTGGATGCATTATTTGCATAGATATTTGCGTTCATTGCGGGTCCAATTGGTTTTTAAGTCCGAGGTCCCTACTAACCTAACATAGTCAGTCATAGATATCAATTGTAAAGAAATCGACCACGGCTAATGATGTCAAGTGTCAACATTAACACACCAAAGCTGCCTGGTCACACCAATCACCCATACAAAATAAGGCCACCAGTATTGTCGACGGCTTCGGTACGTGGACAGACTAGACAGCATTACAGACAAAAACATTGATTAATAAAAAAAAGTAAGTTCATGAATATTTCTTTATTATTCTGCTCTGAAACAATCAGTTTTGCGAGAAACAATATGATTAATTACGACCTCTGAACAAGCGTTTTGTTGAAATTGCTGACATGCAAATGTAGCTGTGGATAATGGAAATGCTGAAAATTAATGTTCACAATCAAATAATCATGGGTATTTTTAAGAAAATAAAATTGATGTTATGAATATTTTAATGAAAATTAATACACCGCCGGCTTTTGTATTATTCAAAAATTAGAAAACGGGTCTAAATTGCGTAATAATTATAAAGGTAAATAAATATCTATGCTCGACGTCACGAATGATGCAAGTCATTTATATTTTAATTGTCTATTTTTTTTTACTCTTACATAGTTCCGTTGACTATATTTCATTAACGGTTCAATATTGAATAGAGACTAAATTTGACCAGTATCTTCGCCTACGTAGTACGTTGTTCTTTCTGAGGTCTTACATCAATAATAACTCTTTGGAGACAATGTTAATTTATGATTCTTACAATGTATTATTTTAATTTTCACAAATACATCTGCAATAAAATCCCGTTATAATAATGTAAGTATATTGCAAAACACATCAGAAAAGTAAGAAACCATTATTTCATCAATCTACAATCACATTACGGAACTGCAATTGCAACCCTATCACTAGTACATTTGCTTTGATCAAAAGAAATCAAAGTCTACAATAATTATATAACCTTCATATTTATAAGAATATTGAGGCTGTTATAAAAAAAAATATATTACCGCCGCGCCACTTTGTAGCGGTCATCTGGAATTTAACAATATAGCAATATAATTAATAGTATTGTCATATCAATAAATTTCAGATAAATCTGACGATTGAAAAATCGGTTATTCGTTTAAAAACATAGGAACCATTCTTTATCATCAAATTACAATCACATAACGGAACTGCAATCGCAATCCTATCTCTAGTACATTTGTTTTGATCAAAAGAAAATCCGCGATTGGAATGGAACCAAGTCCATTTGTCAAAGCGATTTTTAGTAGGAAGTGATTTGTTAGAACGACTTTGATGTATGCTCGTTACAATGTAAGGAAAGAGAGACGACGAGGTTTTGAATTGGAGTATTGATTTGTGGTAGTGGTGGAGAAGAATAGATTGTCAAGTGGTTGCTGTTTGCGGCCTTTCCCCGCGACGACTCAAGATTGAATACCGAGAAAATTTGCTATATAGACTTTCTCTGTCCGAAAATACTCAATAGCAGCATGAAATTGTAATAGCTGTGTATGGCGGCCTCTCAGGTTAAAAATGACAGATAAGTTTGGGTCACACGTCTGTGTAATAGAGGCATGAATTTATGTTATGTTATATTAACAAGTTATGATACACAGTCATTAATAGACTGTCAGTGACAACTGTTACAAAAACAATATCATTAATAGACTAGTACTAACACACTGTCAATAATAACTGTTAACAACACAGTGACACTATAACAAAATCATTTATAGACTGGCACTAAACCAATGTCATTAATATACTGTCACTAAAGTTATGTCGTTAATAGACTGGCACTAATACAGTGTTACTATAACAATGTAATTTATAGACTGCCACTAAACCATTTGTATGTCTCAGTGAGCCGTAAACTGGGAGAGGTCAGCAATGACCGTCCGCGGCGGGTTCGTGGAAGTGTGCGGAAGCGTTCCCACGTTAAAAAAAAAAGGGGGTGCAGGTTCGAGTCCTGCTGGATTCTTAATTTTTCAACTTTAATAAATATTATATAATTAGAGATCATGTAATTTGGTTAAAAAAGTTTTTCGTTTAATTTTTTAATAATTATGGTAGTTGTCACGTAGTTGAATTTGATGTCAAGGAACATGTATTAATAAAAGCTCACTACGCGACGGAGCTTCTGTTAATAAATATACACACGGCTACCGATCAACCTATACATTACCTGACTTGAATAATAAACCTTCAGAAATCTCTCCTCAGAACAGGATTATGTTTATTTACCTGTTTGTCAAGTATACTTGGAAATACTGTTTCTGGTTTATGAAGTTTTATGCAAGATTTTATTTGAAAAGATTGGTATTGCTACTGTAGTTGTGTTCTGTTTAAATTTTGATTTTCAGTCTTTTATTTATTTACTTAATATACTGCCTGGGGCGCGTACTTTAACCACTATACCATCGGTCTAGTGGTTAGAATATGCGCCCCTTACCGCGAGGTCTTGGGTTCGATTCCTGGGTCGGGCAAAGTCTTATTTTTTTTTATTTTTTTTTAGTCTACGCCCACAGCGAACGAACGTGTACCTAGTCCACCTGATGGTAAGTGGAGTGCAGCCCATGGACAGCAACAATCCACGAAAGCAGATTATAGATGCGTCGCTGCAGCTGAGGACTACGGTGTAATGCCTCATGTGCCAGTAATTTCAGGGCCTGATCTCACCACCAAACCGGAACACAGTAATGGGTGCACTACTATTTGGCGGCAGGTTAAAGCTGAGACGGTGGTGCTGCCGCCCTCGAGCTCATTCACAAGAGCTCTACCACCATTAAAGAAAACTTTCCGTCAGAAAGTTCTCGATAGCAGCACGGAGTTGGAATTGTGCCCGGTTGGCGATAGGCTCACACCCTATCCTATGTGACCTAAACATAACAAAGTGAAATGTGGGTGTTGTACACCTCTGCCATACCCTTCTGGGTAGTAAAGGTGTTATGTTATGTTAATTTAACTTGCGTTTCTAAAGTTCTCCGTACATTACCTATCCAAATATAAACAGTATTACAGTACTTGTAATATTTTTAAAACAAATTTTAGCTTTGCTATGCCTTTTTGTATTTTATATAATATTAAATTCTAATCACACTAATCACTCATCGCATAGGTGGCGCTTAAGGTTCGTCTAGCTACGGTATATATATATATACACCTACGACGCTGGCACAAAAGAGTTGAGAAATTACGAGTCTAGCAGCATACGAATCCATAGCTGAATTGGCAAAGCACTTGGGGCGTATACCCAGGAAGTGCAGGTTCGTGTCCTGCTAGATTCATAATTTTTCAACTTTAATATTTTATAAAGTATTACAGTAATTGATATCTCGCTTACAAATTCTAATAATGGAATTTATTTAATAAAATTGAGTGGACATATTCTAATTTGTTTAGTAATATTGACCTTTTGAAAGTCTATAATGAGGCTATAATCACAATAGACCCACGAAGGTCGACGTGAACACCCATAGCCTCGTTCCAACAATAATAATAATAGTAATATTTACCTACGATATGTGTCACAAAAAATGAAGACAAATAATTAAATTAATGGTAACTATCCCTGGTAACGATCAAACATTAATGATATATAACTATGTACCAGACTTTTATAAAAATTGTATCAATAATTAGACTTATTAATATTTGATTACTAATTGATAGAAGAGTACCCATGACAACTAACTTGAAAACAAACTGTTTTTGAAGAAGTAGAAGCTATAGTCTACACTTGTAAACGGGAGGTTTTTGTTTGTTTAATTGTAGTCAATAAGTTGCGAAACTACTGGATCGATCTTGATAAAAATTGGCATGGAAATAGTTCAAAACGCCAGAGATATAATATTGACGTGCCGCGAAGGCAAGCTAGTATTGTATAAAAAATAGAATTCTCAGAATTCGCATGAGATTCATTCAAATTTAGTAACAAAACAATAAGGTCACTTAATTTATTAATTTAGTATTACAAAGGAGGGCCGTGTTTATTCAACTTTTTTTATCCAAGTACACAAGTTTTATTTTAAGAAAATGCTGCTTTAAATGCTTAAAAAACAAATTGTACTATGATAAAAAGATTTCAACATCCTATTAGGCGCCAGTCTCACTCACCGCGGGCGAGCTCAAAGTTCCAAGTTCTCTTTTCTTGTGACTGCCTTCTTGCTCTAGTCGTTTGCGTATGCGAGGTGAGGTCACAAGACTTATTATTCTGTGTCACAAGTTAGAATTGGAGCACCGAGTCTGGAATTACAGCCGGTAAATGGCGATAGGCTCACGACCTATCTCGCGGGATCTAAACTTAATAGATAAAAATGTAGGCTTTTCCCGACTTGCCTAACCCTGGCAAATACAGGCATTTCTAGAAAAGGAGTGTATATGTCGCTATCGACTTGTATATACTCGTCGTTTCCATTCGTGCATGCGTTCATGCCTGGTAAAAAACAGAACTTAATTCTTCAATTTGAGGCGGCATTATGTAAACGGTGTTTAACATCGTCAAATAAATGTTTAGACATAATACACAATGACACGGCATAATACATTTTGCCTGCGGCATTTAGTAAAACAGCAAGCGTACATAAAATACCGCACCATACGTAAGCTGAGAATATAAAATTACATTATATAAATACGCCTGCACCTTATAAGTGTTTAGTATTATCACAACCCGAATACAAGTAAGTTCTTTCATTGTGGTATAAAGCATAGCTGCTAGATAAAGCATTTTAAACTCATAGAGGAATCATCAACATAAATTACAGGCCCAATAGTTCTAAATAATTTTAAACAAATGCACATAGGTATTACGTATTTTAGTTTTGATAGATTTTAGATACATTATCTTGCTAATAGAGCATATAAATCTCGCTGTCACTAGACTGGTCCTATCAAATATTCTAGACATGTTTTGTAACTTTATCTTAAGTAGGTACATGTTATCTCAAAAATATTCTAACTAAAACGTGTTATAAAACTTTTCCACGAATTCTTTTTCACGTCGTTGAATCAAGTGGCACTTGTTTCAACGACGTGAAACATTTCAAGTAAATCTAGGAGATGCTAAATGCCTAGAATATGGTTTATCCCCACGAGCGAACGTGTTAGGAATTCTAGGAATATAATAGCAACTAACAACTTTGAGCAACGTAGTAATCACTCGTATAATTTTAGGTTTTTTGCGTAGCTTGTTGTTTTAGTAGGGCGTGAACGCCGTTGAGCCCTGTGGATGTAAGATCGATCCAGGGCTCGCCGACCCACCATCTTTCGGCGACGAGGGCACACCGCGGGGTTTTAGTGGGTATTCTGTGCCGTTTAACATCGTAGGCACGGGAGTCCCACATAGCCACTCTGCCCGTCCCCCCACGGGTGGGGTGGTATGCGTAAATGCATTTCCCCGCGAAAAAAAAAAAAAAAAAAAAAAAAAAAAAAGGGCGTGAACGCCGTGAATGGTAGGTATCTAGAAGCTTATCATTGTATTTAACTGTCACATTCAGTAACTTCTGCTATTCAAAGATTGAGTAGAAGCCTGATTCTGATTGGAAACCATGTCATGAAACCCGAGCGCTGGCATATTCATGTTCCGCATAGAGAGACCACTGAGATTAGTATCTCAATGGTCTCTCTGATACCATGATGGAAACTGTCAGGAAAAATCAGGGTGTAAATGAAATCGTGACAGAGCCGCTTACCTAAGATATAGTACATGATTTTAAGACCCTGGGTCCAAAAATAACACCGGCAATTTCCACACATCGACAAATTGGTCTAGGAAAAATGTTAGACATGACTATATTTCTATTTGATTATTTTTATAGCATGACTATATTATTCAGAAGGGTGTGATAGGGGTGAACCACACCCACACTTCACCTGTTATGTTTAGGTCCATGGGATAGGTTTCCGAACAAAATGGCTGCGCTAAATGTTCATTTTGTTAGGCAATTTTTTTTATAGAAACTAGGTAGTGGCATGTTACTGATTTGAGAATATTACTAAAGTTTCCGAAACCACTTAAATTTGACGTGATAAATGTGTCTATTCCTTTATGTGAACTTACTCTCTGGCCCGTTCCATCTAAACATGTCTCGTAATTGACATTGCTTGCTTGAATTAGCCGAGAACCAATTTTCAACTCGTCGTCCTACGTATCGCATTACATGTTTGTGGTTAGAATTACACAGCGATTAATAATGGTTTTTTACTCACTTTTATACTGAAACTACGCCATTTTTTTGTGAAAAGCTGGATGTTTAGTGTTCTTTACTACTAAGTTAGGTAAAACCCTATTTTAGGAGCGGATTTGATTCGGATACGTTTCTATCCTTGTGCTCCTGACTTTAGAGTTAAGAAAAAAATGTTTTCTTATTACCTATTTATTTACTTAAACAGTGTTGGTGCACATGTTTGTGATAGTTCTCTATTGTTTCGCATTCCTTCATTTGGCATAATGATAGTTACGCATAATATTAATTTGGCATACTTCTTTGGCATTTTTTTTTTAGCATAAAGACTTGATTCATAATCATTGCTAAGCATTATGTGTTTTTAGCATAATAGTCATTTGGCATACAATTTATATAATATCCTAATTCAACGAAATAAAGTATTTCGTCGTACCTATGTAAAATAAACAAGTGATGGCTTACGGGTGGACCATGGGCCATCTCCACCGCACCCTAACATATTTTTACCCTATGATATCCATTTCAAATTTCTTTCGACCTTTATTAAGCGAAAAAACATTATACCTTATAAATACTATGTAAAAAAACATTATGCCAAAGAACATTTTGCGAAATGATAGTTATGCCATATAAAGTAGTATTTATCATCATCATCATTTCAGCCCAACGACGTCCACTGTTGGACATAGGCCTCAGCTAATTTCCGCCACAACGCGCGGTTTTGGGCCGCCTGAAGCCAACGGCTCTCCGCGATCTTAACCAGATCATCCGTCCATCTGGCTGGGGGCGACCCACGCTTCGCCTGCCGGTTTGTGGCCGCCACACAAGAACTTTTCGACCCCAACGCCCATCTGTTCTACGAGCTATGTGCCCTGCCCATTGCCACTTCACCTTTGCAATCCAGTGAGCTATTTCGGTAACTTTAGAAGTAGTATGCTCCCGACATAGCTTACCGGATTGCAAAGCCGATAAGATAATTTTACAAAATGACTAATATGCGAAAAAAAAATACGTAAACGTACGCTAAAGTAAATTATGCGAAATATTGTGATTTCAATAGCGCCGGCAAACTACCCACACATCTACATCAAAATGGAATAATGGATGGATTCTAGGAAACAATCTTATCGTTAAGACGACAAGTGTTCATACCTAGGTTCATAACAAAATTCTTGTCATCTACGTAATGAATTGGTCTTGTTAGCAGAAGACGCGGTAAAATTTATTACCGTGGATAAGCAGCTCTAAGCTTAATTCCGTATATCATTAGTTAGTACCTACGTTCAAATTCGAACTTGTTAATTATTTTTGGAGCTTTAATAAACAAGACAAGGTAAAAATTAATTGAAATAACTTTTTGTTGTTTAATTGTTATCTGACATTAGCAGATATATCGTTGATGAATTTGCAATTTAGGCTAATTATTTAGTCATTCAATATTCGAATCTGTAACGTTTCAAGCAAATGCTCGCAGTTTGGGAGCTCCTTTGACTCAAGTGACGCAATCCATTATGGTTGCTAATCAGATCAGATCAAACATAACAAAACGCTTATATTACTCAGAAGTACATTTATGTGGCAGAGGTGAACAACACCCACACTTCACCTCATGTGTTTTAGGTCTCATGGGCTATGGGGTGAGCCTTTCGCCATCCATCGGGCACAATTCCAACCCCATGCTGATATTGTGAAAAAAATCTGAAGTATTTATCATATAAATTATCGCTCACTAACGGTAAAGGGAAAACATCGTAAGGAAACCTACATGCCTGAGAGTGCCTCAAAAAAAAGTACTCGAGGTCGTGTGAAGTCTAACAATGCCCACTTGGCCAGCGTGGTTGACTATGGCCTAATCCTTCTCATCATGAGAAGAGGCCCGAGCCCAGAAACGGGACATGTATTAGATACAAGGCTGCTATTATTCATGTTTTTTGGACTCTGCCGAAATCTTTGTATAAATGTTTTAGAAATACACAACAGCCTTCATCCATCACCTACTTAGGTATGCATTTAACCTGTGTAGATGACCGGATTTACACTTCAGTTTGCATGACCATCGTGAGATAATATATTGATAATAATACCCCTATCGCTGAACACTAATAATTGATTCGGAAGTACATTCACTAATCTGCAATACACGATTTCACATTAAATTACACACATTATGATGGATTATTATGCAATAAAGGAGATAAGCTTACTGTAATATGGCTTACTTAAGACTATCAAGCATAGTTATATAGATAGCCCCGTTGGTGCAGTGGTTCGCGTACGTAGCGCTTCGATTCGATTCATTCGGGTCGAAAAAAAGTCATTTTTAGTGTATATAATAAATTGCCGACAGGGTTTTTTTAATAGCTGTACTGATTTGGGATTGTACTCCGTGGATAGCGATAGGCTCACCTTCCTATTGCAAGGAACTTCAACACAACAGGTTAAGTGTGTGTGTTATTCTGGAGAGGCATGATGTTATGTTATGTGTGGACGTTCGCCTGTGACGTAGTTATCAACATTAAAATGCCTTTTTTGCCTTCTATAGTCCGGTCAATTTAGACATTCGAAGTTACATAAATTCCAACCAAGCTGAAAATCGATAAGATTGTTTAAAATATCATTAAAAACAAAATTTAAAGTTCCCCATCTTTCCCCTGTAAGCAAAAAAAAATATTCAAGGTCAAAGGTAAAAAAAATATATTTTCGCGATTTTCAGCAAAACGGTAAGTTTTATCATAAAATATTTCAAACAAAAATTGTAGATCATAAAATTATCTACAAAAAATTAATTAATACTTTTTTTCTACGAGCCACCGTTTTTGAGATATAAAGATTCAAAAAATTGAAAAAGTTGCAATCGTCATAATATGCACACGTTTCTTCGCCACCTATGAGGTAGTGTACTTAGCGCGTTTTTTTTTTTTTTTTTTTTTTTTTTTTTTTTTCCAGTACGGCAGACACACGGGCGATACCAAGAGCTCGACGGATTATGTCATTTAAATAACAGTGTCGGGATATACGCCAAAAAAAATAAAAAATAAAAAAAAAAACGCGCTAAGTACTGTACACTACCTCATAGGTGGCGAGGAAACGTGTGAATAATATTATGACGATTACAACTTTTTAAATTTTTTGAATCGTTATATCTCAAAAACGGTGGCTCGTAGAAAAAAAGTATTAATGAGTTTTTTGTAGATAATTTTATCATCTACAATTTTTGTTTGAAATATTTTATGATAAAACTTACCGTTTTGCTGAAAATCGCGAAAATATATTTTTTTTACCTTTGACCTTGAATATTTTTTTTGCTTACAGGGGAAAGATGGGGAACATTCAAATTTTGTTTTTAATGATATTTTAAACAATCTTACCGATTTTCAGCTTGATGGGAATTTATGTAACTTGACTCTTATTTTTGGTCTAATTTGACCAGACTATCTAACGATTCTATGTTTATAACAACGTAATAGTCGAAATTGACGACCAGATCGTGGAGTGGGTAGTGTATCAGCCTGCAACGCCGAGGTCGCGGGTTCGACTCCCGCTTAAGACAAATCTTTGTGTGCATGAACATGGGGATTTGTCTTAGTCTGGGTGTTTCTATGTATATTAAGTATGTATTTACAAAAGAAAAGTATATATGTATTAGTATCAGTTATTCTAGTAACCATAATACAAGCTCTGCTAAGTTTGGGACTAGATGGCATTGTGAATAAGTTGTGAGATATTTATTTATTTATTTATTTATTAATTGTCAAGAGTGGAAAGCCGTGCTAAGGAAGCTTTGTAATACACTTATTCCTTGTTGACCATTCTTATCTATATGGCCTCTTGTACACACGTTTAGCTGTGTGTGAGTACAAGTAGATAGTTTCGGTTTTAACCTATCAACTATTTCATGTAATTTTACAAAAATATTCTGTCAGTTTGCTCGGTGAATTTGTTTCATATAATATATATAAATCATAAAAAAATTGTGTTCATTATATATTTTTTTTGGTTTTCATTATTGGTAATTAAAATAAAAACTAAATTTCAACTAACCTAAAAATAAATGACTTAAAGCTAAAGTAAATAACTATGTACAATACCTAATCTGAAAGACCGCTGCCGGTGGGGAACGTTCCCAAAATGCTGGCAGCATTGCCACGTTGTATAACAATGATCAACCTCTGGCCATAATAAATACCACCAGCATTCTGAGAACGTGTGGCCTCAAATTAATATAATAAAATTCGTATCTTTTACAGTTATTTTAGATGCGAGATTCACTATAAAAACTAGTCTCACAAGAAAGTGTCTCGTAGCGTAGATGACGTACAATAAACAAGATAAGCGTGACGAGTGATATGACCTACTTACAAGAACGCGGGCGATGTGATGCACGTTGATTGATGCACCAACAGTTCATTAGAGCTTTTACAAATTGTTGTTGTATATTGTATGGGGGAACTTAACTGTCTAGTGGATGGATGAATCGGTTTGAGATATGAATCTACAATTACTTTAGTTTAGCTGTAGCTTTAAAACCTCTAAACGAGAAGCTCGTGGTTAAGCCGTGCGGACCGACCGATCTTGCAGGTTGAGCAATGCTAACCATGGTCGGCCGTGGATAGGTGACCATATTTAACATAGCAAATTTTTATATAATATTAAATTACAAGTATTTGATAAAAATGCGTCATCTCTTGACAGTACTAGTGTTGATCTTAATTCAAACTTACTGTATGTGAATAGTGACTTATCATATCACATACACATCACATGGGGTGCATGAAAGGAGCCTCCCCGAGTGACGTACACAACGACTCCCTACGTCCGGCGCACCCTGGGCAATTCGCGAGTTCTCCAAAGCGAATTGGCTAATCCTTTCACCACGATGGCTAGTCCAAATAAAATTTGACTTAGCCATCGACACGACGAAGAAGAAGAACATCACATAGATGGCGCTAAAACCAAATAAGGTTCGTCTAGCTAAGGCTGGCACAAAAGAGTTGAGAAATTTCGAGTCCGGCAGCATACGAATCCATAGCTGAATTGGCAAAGCACTTGGGGCGTATACCCAGGGGGTGCAAGTTCGAGTCCTGCTGGATTCTTAATTTTTCAACTTTAATATTATATAAAATACAAAAAGGCATAGCAAAGCTAAAATTTGCTTCAAAATATTACAAGTATAACGAATTTTCCTCTGTCCCTCGGAGAGCACGTTTAGCCGTCGGTTCAAGTTGCCATTTGAACATCTTTGGCAATCGTTACGGATTGTTAGAGGCCAGAACGTCTGACAACAAGACTAACAAAGAGTTTGTATTACCTCGTACTGGGTTGTGGAGGTCTGATATCAGTCGCTCCACTTAAAATACTGATAATCCTTACATAACATAACATATTTATTTAACTGGTGGTAGAGCTCTTGTGAATGAGCACGAGGGCGGCAGCACCACCGTCTCACCTTTAACCTGTCGCCAAATAGTAGTGCTTCCATTACTGTGTTCCGGTTTGGTGGTGAGATCAGGCCCTGAAATTACTGGCACATGAGGCATAACACCGTAGTCCTCAGCTGCAGCGACGCATCTATAATCTGCTTTTGTGGATTGTTGATGGGCATGTCCATGGGCTGTACTCCACTTACCATCAGGTGGACTACACGTTCATTCGCTGTGGGCGTAGTATAAAAAAAAAAACATATCATCACGCCTTAATTACTCAATACGGACATAGTGAAAAGACTTAAACGGACAAAACCATATGAGTAGTTAGTGTTAGTGATTAAGTGAAATATTACAAACAAAAACAGTGATAGTTCAAAAGACAACATGAACAAAGTGTCTTCGCCTTAATAAAAACTAAGTTAAGTGTTATTGGACGCCTCTTATATTTATGTTTACATATTAGTTTAGGTAATTTATTATAAGATATTTGTGATATCTTATAATAATAACAAATAATTGCAGCCATGTATCTAATAGGTACATGTCCCACTGCTGGGCTCGGGCCTCTTCTCATGATGAGAAGGGTTAGGCCATAGTCCACCACGCTGGCCAAGTGTGGATTGGTAGTCTTCATACACCCTCGAGCACTTTTTAGGCACTCTCAGGCATGCAGTTTTCCTTCACCGTTAGCGAGCGAAAATTAATATTATAAATACACACATATCTTCGAAAAGACGAATCGTGACGATTTATTGACAGAGGTGTGTGCCGTGGGTTCGAACCCGAGACCTTTGACTTCGCAGTCCTACGGTCTCCCACACGGCTATCGTTATATCTTACTATACAAAAAAAATGCCTTTATTACTCAAAGAAGTGTGCAAAACCCACAAGGCACCTGTTCTGGCTGGTTGATCAACCTCTGTCCCATGGGCCCTTAACATAACAGGTAAAATTTGGTACACCTCTGTCACACCTTTCTGGGATATAAAAAAAAAAATAATAAAAAAAAAACATTTATTTTCAGACCAGCAGATCCATAGAGTGTTAGTAACAATAAAACTTATATCCTATGTTAGTATGACAATGAGATGTTGATTAAGTGAGCAAATCCACTGGTAGGCAGGTTCACCGATCCTTTGCAACATGTAGTTCGGTGAATCTGCCAACCAAGTCTGTATCTACTCGCTCACTCACCATTCTCAGGACTTTGTTTGAGCTCCGCCGCACCCTATTTACTAATGACGCAACCTTTTTCCGCATTACTGCGTGAAAATCATCGACACTGGCATCGGCAAACATTCCCGATGCGCTACAGTAACGTGGGAGCCGAAACATCGACATTATATATATAGGTGTGATGATATTATGTTATGTTATATTCTAAAGGAGGTTATACTGACTAATAATTTGATTTTAGTCGTTATGGCAACTTCTGAGAAGGGTCCGACCCGGCTTAAACGGGACATATAAATGTAAATGTCGGTGAAAACGTTTTCCGGTGGACAGTTTAGTGTGGTCACTATAATAGCCGCCCGTCAAACTGATTGAGAAGCAATCACGTGACGGATTATTCAATAATGAAAACAATGTTTTAGTTGTGGTTTTAATAGAAATAGTGAATCTGTTTTGATGTATGGCCTATTTTATAAAGGTGTCAAGCGCTGTGTGACATGCTAACATTTTCTCTTCACCGGTTCCACTAAAAGATTAGTCCACTTATTCACAAAGATTTGAAAAGTTAGAAATTTGCATTTGATTGGACGAAACAGCAGCGGTGGTGCGATTCTGTAAGGGTTTTGAAAATTTTGTGCAACCTTATCGTTAGATTAATACAGTTGGTATTTGATTGACACTCATTTTAATATTCGTGTGATTTCATTTATAGAATACGCATGCAAATGGCTCAATTCGTGTTCAATTCTCCTATTTCATTGAACAAACAATACTTCTCAATATTTAACTTTAAGCGACTCGGCGCCGGCGTCCAGTAATACCACCTCGTTCACACTCAACAGTTAAAGCTGAAACACACTTATGTGTCGTGGCGCAATCAGTAGAATACAATAAATCTCGTATATAAAAATTTGTTAGTTATGAAACTCCTACAAAACATTTTAACCGATTCATACGAAATTTCTTGTGTATATAATAATATTCAGTGGGTCTGAAAATAGGAGTTAAGCTCTTTTTTATACCGCAAGGAGAAGATTAACATACATTGCGAGCGGAAAGTGCGCATCAGCTACTATTGAATTGGCAAAAACACGTTATTGTTTGTGTCGCGTGTGCACTAGTGTTGTTTCATACAAAATGCACATACGGGCACTGCATGACGCGCGCCCGACACGTGTGTTTCCGAGTATAAGATAAAAACACACTGTTGTGTCATGGCGCATTCTAATGCATTAATTTTATGGCAGAAACACACTACTGTGTCGCGTCGTGTTGTGTCGTGCCGCGTATAATGTACGGTATGGAGCGCCACGACACAATTATGTGTGCAACCGACTTTATACAGCCTTCTGTCGCCGCCATTGGACAATAATCGATCACTGTAAAGCCACTGTGCCCGCAGATAATTGTTTATTGACAAGCGAATGAAACCTCAATTTTATTCACTTTGACTCTGCAAATACCAACGCTTTTAGTGCAACAATTTCTAACCCGAGCTGTCAGTTTTTGTATGGAAATATCTAATTTGAAAAGGGTTGGTTTATAAAGCCGCGGCAGTTACAGGAACTATTGGTTTGAATATAATATCTTTTAGCCCAATTACAGGTGTTAGATAAACCTTGTAGAGGAAAGATGTGTGATGTTCCTCCACCACAAAGGGAGGATCCTCCGACCAGGCTCGGTGGTATTGCCTGACGGACAGCTGTCCAACGGTAGCGTATTGGAAGTGGTATATATGTACACTCTCTGTAAACACTTCGTTATCGCGATTCAGCACTCTTTGACATATGTCACGTGTGTGTCACTACTTGATCGCCTCAACCTTATTGACAAGATAAGCATATAACGCACATAAATGGAACTGACAGCTGTATTCTGTTTTCAAGTGTAACTTGTGTCACTTTTAATTTTAGTCAAGTTATATTTTATGAGTCGAATAAGATCTATCTGGAACCTCAGAAACTGGGCCTTAGTGTTGTAAAGCCCATTTATATGAGAAAGGCTTTAAAAATAGTCTAAGAAATATTTAATAAAATCACGGTAAAAATCACAACGATATAATAATATTAATTGTAAATTTAGTTACTTTTATTAATATTTTTACCTTAATAATGGTAATTTTTGTTATTCCTTTTAGTTGTACACTTGTTTTTGCCCTCTTTTTGTATCCTCTTCTCCTCAATAACTCTAAGGTTTGCTGGAAGAGAACTCAAATTTGAGGTCAGCTCGCTTTTATTGTATTGTGTGTTATGCATTGTTTTTATAAATTGATTCATAGTACAATAAAATGTTTGAAAAACAAAAACAACGATATAATAGCGCAAAAACGTGTTTATGTAAAAACTAAAAAAATAGATACTCTTTTTCTTCTTTACTTTGTCGGAAAAAAATAAAACTAGGAGTTAAAAGCAAGATAATCCTTTTAACACTTTTATAAGATTAAAGTGTTTGGCGTATATTTATAACGGGAACCCTTTTTGAATCGTTGAAAGCAATAAATTGTAAACTCAGGGCTATATTAAAATTTATTTGGTGTCGGAAAACTTAAAGAAAAAAAAAGTATGTCATTGGATCGGTAAAATATGTAATTCATTATTCTGGAACTGTAGTTTGATTAGTATAGATTAACCTTTAGCGAAAGCTGAGTGGGAGACCGTAGGACTGCGAAGTCAAAGATCTCGGGTTCGAACCCGAGATCTTTGACTTCGCAATACACGTGCCACACTTCTCAGCACACACCTCTGTCAATAAATAGTTAAGATTTGTCTCTTCGAAGATATGTGTTGTACTTATCTAGGGTTGCCAACCGTACTCTAAAATAGAGTATTGTACTCTATATCATGTAAGCGTACTCTATAATCTATAACACTAATAGAGTACGCTAAAATACTCTTTTTTACACATTCTTACTTGTCATATAATCGTATGCAAAAACCCATAATCAAAACCAAAAAAACAATAATTTACTGTTAATTTACGTTGGTACCCCCAAAAAATTTTCCTCCAATCACATTCGGAATGATGAAAAATTGTTATGCGCTGCAAAAAGTACAAGAAAATAACTTTTTAAAAATTTCACATAAATTATACTCTTTTTTTTAAGTCCATACTCTTTTTTACCTTCTTTGAAATCAGATATACTCTTTTTCTTCTCAAAAAAGTTGGCAACCCTATACTTATCATATAAATTATCGTTCGCTAACGGTGAAGGAAAACATAGTGAGAAATTCTGCATGCCTGAGAATGCCTAAAATGCGCTCAAGTGTGTGTGAAGTCTACCAATCCGCACTTGGTGAGTGTGGTGGACTAACTCCTTTCAAATACACTAGATAGACATATTATATTAGATACAGGGCTGCTATTATTATAGTACAATGACAAAATTAAAAGTATGATGTTGTTATACGTTGATTTTACAGAAAAAAGTGTATGTTAAAGTCAAAAGTGACTAGTTACTATTGAAATATTTGGTTCATGCAGAAATCTTTGGAAGCTTTCACGGCATGAGCGCGTCAAAGTTCCGTGATAAAAGTGACGCGGCTGAATAATGATGAAAGTGTGTTTCTGGACGCGTCACTGAAAATAATGGTACAAGAATATTGTAACGTTGTCTCCCAAGCGCCTTCTCATATGTTTATAAGTATAAATAAGTTGCTATGCATACTAACAACATTTTATAGTATTTAAATGACTTCTACTTTTTTGATGACCAGATGGCGGAGTGGTTAGTGTACCTGCTTGCGACACCAAACCAACCAAATCTTTGTGTGCATGAACATGGGGATTTGTCTTAGTCTGGATGTTTCTATGTATAATAAGTATGTATTTACAAAAGAAAAGTGTATATGTATTAGTATCAGTTATTCTAAGTACCCATAGTACAAGCTCTGCTTAGTTTGGGACTAGATGTCGTTGTGTGTAAGTTGTGAGATAATTATTTATTTATTTTATTCTTAATTGTTTCAACCCACAATTCTTTACTTTAAACAGTAAATCAATGTTCAATCTACCGAAGATTTTTTAGTCAATTAGATCAGGGTTGGCTTCTGGTCTAAGCATTTTACGTGACGACACGGTAATCAGAACTCCAGCCAGTACGAAGTAATACGATACTCATTGTTAGAGTAGTTGTCTGACTGCCTTGCCTCTTACTACCCGTAACGACTGCCATAGATGTGCAAATCGCAACCGGGACCGATAACTTAAACTTAGGAGGAAAACTCGTTACGTTAAGATGGTCACCCATCATCGGCCAACCGGGGTTAGTATTGCTTAACCTGCAAGATCGATTGGTTTGCGCGACTTCTACTTAGCTACAAGCTCCTCAACTTTACACACAAAATAAATATTACATAAAAGCTATAAGCTTTAAACTATTTATAGAAGCTTCCTCTTTCAACTCATTTAATACTTTGACTAAATCAATCTAGACTCCGTAAGGGTCGACACACACCAAAAGCGCGTCGAAGCGCAGCAAATCGAAGCGCAGTTTCAGTGTCATATGAATTCCA
Source organism: Hypena proboscidalis (assembly GCA_905147285.1). Classification (NCBI taxonomy): domain Eukaryota; kingdom Metazoa; phylum Arthropoda; class Insecta; order Lepidoptera; family Erebidae; genus Hypena; species Hypena proboscidalis. Next base: position 6,794,998 of record LR990143.1, read on the forward strand.
ACTCTATTCTCACAAGTATAATACTCATTATCGCATGAGAAACTCTACGCTACTACTACTATGGAATTCGCCGGAATTCCCGCGGCGCCGCGGGCATCCGTGCGACTCGTTTGAGTTTCTCATGCGATAATGAGTATTATGGTTGTGAGAATAGAGTTGGAATTCATATGACACTGAAACTGCGCTTCGCTTCGCTGCGATTCGACGCGCTTTTGGTGTGTGTCGACCCTAATGCTACTAAATATATTTTGCCTGGAAATCATAGTTAAAAATTCACTTATAAAAGCCTTCGTCAATCATTCTCAGCTAGTCGCTTCCCAGTGAGATAGCCCCAGTGCCGTCCTCTGGATAAGCCATCGAGGAGAGAGAGACAGACAGAGACTCTCTGAGACAGTATATTTGACGACCGGATGGCGGAGTGGGTAGTGTACCTGCCTGCGACGCCGAGGTCGTGGGTTCGATTCCCACTTAAGACAAATCTTTGTGTGCATGGACTTGGGGGTTTGTCTTAGTCTAGGTGTTTCTATGTATAATATGTATGTATTTACAAAAGAAAAGTATATAATTATGTATTAGTATCAGTTATTCTAGTACCCATAGTACAAGCTCTGCTTAGTTTGGGACTAGATGGCGTTGTGTGTGAGTTGTGAAATATTTATTTATTTATTTAGCTAGGCCTTATCTGTGTGTATATATATATATAAGTATTTTGTTTACGAGAATATATCTCAGTCCTACACATTGCTGTTTTCCTTCACGTGGATAGAACCTAACCACAAGTTCTGTCCTACAATCGCTCTTTTATAATTGTTTTACTGTGGTATCTGGGGATATTCACAAAAGAGGAATTTGGGCCGAGAGGTGTAGTGTTCCGGCGATACCAGGGCAGCCTATCCGACACCACGCATCACATGTCGCCGACGGAACGTGTGAAATAGTTATAGTGTTATAATTAAGTATATTTATAGCACTTATATTTTATTTTAATATTGTATTAGTGTGTTTAATATTGGCCATGATGCCGCAATCAAATAAATAAATTTAAAAAATATATTCTTTAAGCGACGTATGCGGCAAACGGACGAGAAGGGTGGAATTGAACAGTCATTACGTCTAGGTTCTATGTTTTCCATAAATATCGCAATGTCGATTCAACCCCGAATATTGTTTTATGACATAATTAATAACAGTCATTTTCATAATATTACGATAAGAGAAGCTACTCATAATTACTCGAGCGAACACCGCGGTTGATTAATTGCTCTGTTGTTGATGAGAGCTTGTGAAAATCTCGTTGCTATAATTTCTTAAACATATTATACATTTTCTGGAAAGAAAGGGTGTGAAGCGACTAATAAATAGCTTGTTATATTTGTAAGTATTTGTATTTTATATAATATTAAAAGTTGAAAATTAATAATCCAGCAGGACTCAAACCTGCACCCCCTGGGTAAACGCCAATTCAGCTGAAATGGCAAAGCACCTTAGGCCCTTCTTAATTGTTCAACTTTAATATTATATAAAATAAATAGCCACCTAAAAGATTTATATAAAATTCTCAAAACGGCCAGACCGTATATTTGTGTTTATTTGGTAGGTCTGAGTTCCGTAGTTAACAATTATTTTTGATCTTCGTATTTAATTGTAACAATTTGTCTACATTCTGTAGTTATAACATTATAGCCAAAATATACTACAGCAATATCTTGATTCCTAACATGAATTAAATTGTTCCCGTTTTTATTTATTTATTCTATTTGCAACCTTGCATATGCGTCATTGAATTATTTAAAAATGCTTTGAAATCGGTCCAGACATTTTGTGTATTTATCGAGATATTTATTTGTATAAATTATAAATTAAAACCCTTTTCTTTATAGGTAAATTAACAACTTAAAATAACTTTTGTACGAACCTTAATTACTTGTCGTTTAAATGTCTTAGTAAACTTTAATTAATATCGGGTTAGGTTAATATCGTAAAATGTATATGCTCTGTATCTACATAATATATGTAGCTAAGAAACGGTATAAGGTTTAATTCATATTAAAGCAATTTAACTTATTTTCTGATCATTGCTATTTTTAATTCTACATTAAAAGACATTGGTTCCAGTGTCATTTATAATTCTAAGACTTAATTTTAAAGGTACGCTATAAGCTACTGATGTAACAAAGAGTATTGCAACTATTCTAATATTTCCAAACCCCTAAATATTATCAGAAAGATAAAATATTCACGTGAAAATTTAATTTATTGATGCTCCCACCGTATCGTTTCGTTTTAATTGATTTTGGTATAAATCAAGCTTTATTCCACCTCATTAAGTATCTTGATTATACCTTCTGAGCATGGTTTTGTGTGTCTTTAAGTACTTCTAAGTTTATCAGTACCCGGAGCCGACAGCCCCCGGGCTTTGTAGCCATAATTTAATATCATACTATTAAGATACCGGGGTTTGTGAGAATGAATGTATGTATATGGATGTATGATTATTACCTTTTAAGTTATGAATTGATGATTTTATTACAGCCTACTTGACACGGCTTACCACTCTTGACGTTTCGATTCGACTATGACGTAGTTATTCTCATTGAAACGTCAATGTATTTTGTCTTTTGACACTTCTATGTTTATAACTAAAGTGGAGTCATTTTAATAGGTAATATTTGACAGTTCATTTATGCAAAGAAAAATATACCTTACGCTAAAGGAATACAACTCAAGAAAACAACATCAGTTTTTTTAATACAATTATCTATTTAGAAAATTAGACTCTACTCCTAATGAACATAAGTAGCACTTTGCTTTGCATAAATGAACTGTCAAATGTTACCTGTTAAAGTGACTCCACTTTACGTCCTTGTCGAATTAATATCATAGGTTACTTTTAATTTTCGTATCGTAGGTTCTATGCCAGCGGCGTCGTGTGTCGGAGGAAGCTTTTACATTGAGGAAGGCAGTGTTAGTACGGAGGGCAAATGTGCCACCGGGCATAGTTAGTATGAAACTTGGAACTACTTGTTTTGTTTGATTTGTTTCAGACATAATTAATTAATAGTGAGCATGGGCGGGTGACTTACATCATTTTATATAAGCTGAAAGATATTTAGTGTGTGTTGTAAAAAAATGTAATATAAATAGTATTATATTATGAAAGCGTATTTTTTGGGTCATCCATAAACTTGAAGTAAGGTTGTGTGTCAAAGAGTTGGAATCATGTCAATTAGAATACAATTTAAAATGGTAACAAGGCAATAATTTTAACGTAAATCAAGTATTGCTGGTAAGACGATTGGAATGTATACATCGTTCACACATTGCGGTACGAACAGAAAGTGTGTCAGTAATTTGGCGATCGGGATTAGGGCAGCGGATGTCATGAGGAAAATCTCGTTTACGCGACGTTGTATAATTTGATGTTAGCTTCAGATTGCCAGCGAACGCCAACGAACGATCGATGGCGTTTGCTAAGCTGTCCAAACTCCAGGCACCAAAGAACACGTTCGTTAGTCGTGGACCTGGCTTTAAACAGAGCAAAAAAACTCGCTAAATCCAAACTACTTCAAGCAGGAATCAAAGGATGCATTTGTTGAGCTTCGTTGGTAAGGCCAGGGTAACAGTGTAACACTGTGGCAGATAGTTAGACGGAGAAGTTTGTAATATAAGTCAAGAATTTCAATTTTGTAGAAGAATGATGAACAGAGGAACGGGGTGTGATGTTCTTCCACAACCAAGAGAGGATCCTCAGACAAGACTCGATGGTATTGCCTGGCAAACAGCTGTCCAACGGTAGCGTCTTTGAAGTAGTATTAATACTTGCTGTGAACATTTCGCTATCGCAATTCAGCGCTCTTTGACACTTTGACCAGTGTGTCACTTCTTGACGTTGTCAATGTCATGCGTCATTTATTATGTGCGGATACCACCACCAACACGTTCGTTTTTCAAAAATTAGACAACGGGTCTGAATCGCGTAATTATTATAAAGGTAAATAAATACCTCGACGTTTCGAATGACTTGCATCATTCTTGGTCACGAGTAGGGTTGCCAGATGAGTCGCAAAAAAATACCGGACAACCTCAAAAGGAGGGTGAGGGGGGTATGCTAGGTCGCAATAAATACGTTTTTTTTATATACTAATATTTTTTATTTGTTTGTTTTGTTATGTTTGTTTGTCTCCTTTTGTGGGCGCTTGTGACCAGTAGTACCGACTGTCTGTTTTTACCGGACAGGCCTCGAAAATAACGGACTGTACGCTTAAATACCGGACATCTGGCAACCCTAGTCACGAGCCGACTGGTGAAGCTCAGCGTCGTCTCCGTGAAGCGCGTGTTGTCCACTACCCTCACTTGGTCGTCACAATTTTATTTTTATTTTTATTTAGTTCGGAACCGTCGGTTTTAACAACATATATTACAAACACGTTAGGTCAGAAAATAATCAGTAAGGTTCTCCTTGTACTTCAGCTTACTTCGCCAACAAATTGTCATTAAAACGACTTAGCCTTGTAGCTGTAAAATAAACTAACATTACCCTGTTTCAACAAAGGAGGCTTAAAAACTTAAACAAATATTTACGCCCTGCCATTACCAGGACAAACAGTGACGTCACCTTAACAATCCTACTAATATTATAAAGGTAAAAATTTGTGTTTGTTACTTTTTCACATGTAAACTACCGGGTACATTTAAGTGAAATTTTGCACAAATAACTATTTTACAATTAGAGAGGCATAATACTTAGAAAGCGTTAAATTTAATTTTTTAATTTTTAGGTGTCAAAATTCAGTTATTAATGTTACGTAAAATTATTTTCAAAAAAAAATTAACCGAACTGAAAAAGAGCTAAAAAGTAAAAAATAAGTAATCGTTATTAGTCTTGGGTATTGAACTTAGTTACATAAACTATAAAATATTATATTTTACTTATTTTGAGTAGTGCCACATATTACAACGTTATGTCTTCTCCATTTCTACGTAGTTAAAAATAGGCGGTTAATTATTTCTTTTTACTCGGTTTTCTCGTCGGTTAAAAGTCAAAAATTCATACATAATTTCTGCATTTATATGTGGGGGTGGAGACACGCTGACGTTTCATATAAAATAGACGACTAAGACGTTCTTTTTACTTAATTTCTCTGGATTTACTACTGAATAAATAAATAAATACTTAAGAAGTTAGTTTTATTATACCATTTATAAATTATTTAACTACAAAGCATCAATAATTTTAACTAACATTTTAGTTTTAAGCACTTTATTGTATTTTTATGTCTTAATTATCTTTTGGATATTAAAAGTGTAGGTACTCAATTAATGGGCTGAGTAAAAATAATTAAGGCGTGCTTAAAATTAACACCATTTATTAAGTGCTGTCTAAAGTTACGGTAAATGAAAGAAAAATAGAACTTGCTGCCTTAAAAAGAAAATTACCGTTTGCGAAAAAAAATATTACGTTACTTTAAGAAAATAATATAATGTTTTTTTAGAAAACGCCTGAAAAGCCAAATTTTAAGTCATTAATGGTAGCTTTTTTTCATTAATAAGGTATAAACTTAGTCCCAATTTCACAAAAGTTGTTAATCCGCGCTCAACACTGCACCGGGATTTTGATCACTCTCTCATGCAATGTTTGAACGGCATGTTTATTGCATAAATGAAATTACAATAGAATATAATAGAATATTCTTTATTGTACACCAAATTTTCAAAGACAATAATACAAAAACAAACATAAATAATTTTAAATGCACAATGCGCGGCCTTATTGCTAAAGAGCAATTCCTTACAGACAACCTTTGGATGTATAAACAGATGGTATATGTTGCAGGCACTATAGGGCAATTATACATTTCTGTCTATCAAAAACCTATTGTAACGTAAGGATGAATCGAAATCAACCGTTGCCTTTACAGGATTTCAAAACGAGACAGAGATATCGAAAACGATCGCTTAGTATTAAACTCGGCGGTGAAATTTATTATTACACACATTAGAGCAAGCATTTCTATTTGGCCGTGAGTAAAAGGTGAAAGGTAAGACGATTTCGCTCGTCCTTCGAACTTGTTTACCAACCAACCAACAAAACACCGGCTTATAAGTTTAACTCAAGCATTGTACGCGTACACAATGCATTGTTGGATTATAACCGCGTGAGGGCTGTCCAGAGTTCATAATACAGCAATGCATTGTGCCTCATATACGAGTATTGGAACACATAGTCCGTTCTATACTCTGTTCCTAAATCCCAGAGAGACAAAAATCGAGCACCCAAATGTCGAATTCACAAAAAACTAAAATGTTCATAAAATGTTAACTACTGGACCAAACTATGTTAGGGGACCAAATGGCCACTATTCGGCATCAAATTTACTAAAAATTACGAAAATTGAATCATAAATTTAAGCGTAATAAAATAAAAAATAAATATAATAAGATAAACATAGATGCGGAGATATTTTTGATGCCTAAATTATAATTATTATTTTTAACATTTTTCTTTTTTGGTACATAGAAAGTTTTTCTCTAATTTAGTTTAAGAAATGTTATAATTATATATTAATGAATTGTAAAAAGATCAATAAACCTATATTGAGCGTAATCGTTGAACATACTTAAACTAAACTACATCCATAGATTTTTGAAAAAAATATTTCTCAACCGGGAATCGAACTATACTGCTTCGATTTTTGTCTCTCTGATTTAGGAACAGAGTATAGGCTTAGGTCGTGTGAAGTACCTATACCAATCCGTATTTGGCCAGTGTGGTGGACTATGACCTAACCCTTCTCATCATGAGAAGAGGCCCGAGCCCAGAATTGGGACATGTATTAGATACAGGGCTGCTATTATTATTATTATAGGCTTAACTATAAAATCTTGAAAAGTCTGTAAACAGTTTTCTACAGCAGATGATTACAATATTATACCACCTGTGCTTCAGGTGTTCTACGCACACACGGTGAGATTTCAAGCTGTATATAATTCCAGTATATTTTTAAAAAATTAGACAACGGGTCTGAATCGCGTAATTATTATAAAGGTAAATCAATACCTATGCTCGACGTTTCGAATGACTTGCATCATTCTTGGTCACGAGCCGACTGGTGAAGCTCAGATTCAGACCGCAATTCAGACCCGTTGTCTAATTTTTGAAAAATGTTCTCAAGTCGCGAAAGTTTAAAAACATAAATACCAGTTTAAGTAGATCTTGAATTGTTTGGGTCCCCGTGTACTGTGAGACCAGCTTGTACTGGAAATGTATACCTTAATCTGTAGTCGTGTGTACCTAACTAATTAAAATTTGTTAGCTTCTAGACGTTTAATTACACTTGTAAATCAGGAATATTTCATAATGATTACAAACCTAATTATATTTATAAACTTTAGTTATTTAAACATGTCGGTAAGGCTCAAGAGAGATTTAATATTAAAAGCGTGGGTAGGATAAATACCTTAATGGTTTTAAAATTATTTGTATTTCAGGCCTGTTAATTAGGTACTTGTGTTTTTAATTTTTGCCCGATTTTATCAAATTAATTAAGCCTAAAAAACATTTATTTGTTTTTACCTTTTTCTCTAGGTCAATGTTGAAACGAGTGCGAGAAATTTAAATTCGAGTTTAGTCTTAATCATTATTTAGTAACTTTGGTAAATGTTGGTGGTAAAATAAAGGAATAAACGCGCAAAGTTGAGATATTGTGAGCCAGGAGGATTCTTAAGGAATCCTCCTTTTAAATTTTAAGATATATTAATAGATAACGATTTAATAATATTAAAGTTACTATCACACTACGGAAATACCGGTAACACTTTTATTACCGATTGTACCCTCTTAATCATCAAATTACTGGAGACAAAAAGTTATCACGAAAAGAACGCAGATGAATAATAGGAATATAATTAACGTCACAGTAATGACGTCATCCTTGTACCCCTACTAGGATGACGACATTAGTGTGACGTATCAAATTATGAAGTGCCATTTTTACCCTTATAATCAGTGAGTTTAGGAAGCAATTTTCGCTGTCAACGGATAATTAACTGAAATAAAAGTTCAAATTGGTGATATAACGATGAGTTTCCTAGAAATTATTTACTATACGGAATTATCACTTTATAGAAAGCATGCAGAAATTTCAGAAGTTGGTTTCAATATAATAAAGAGTATGTTTTTATGTATGTAATAACTTGCAAGTGACATCACACAACCCTTTCATACAAACCCCAATCACAAAACAGTCCGCTGTTTATTCAAAGGTGACAAGTCCTGACACTTCTGACATACTATATGATATATTGTAGATTCACAATTTACTAAAAAACAGCAACATCTTCACCACTGACAGCTATCGCAGGCTTTTTGCTAGAAAAATGGTAACTGCAATTTCCGACCCATTTTCCTGTTAACCAGGAAACAATTCTCTTCATGATACAATTTAAAACGAAAACTCCTTTTAGTCGAAAATTTAAATAATTTTACATTTTTCTTGGCTCGTTATAAAATTCATCGTGGAAGAGAAATTTTAACTTTGGCAATCATCGAGTTTGGTATACTTTAATAAAAATAATTTCCGGACCAAATAAATATGGGTTGTTTTTGTGAAACTTTTAAAACACAGTGTATTTTTTTGGTTTTTAATTTGGGTAACGAATTTAGGAGAAGCGATAGGAGCACGTGAGCACAGGAACGAAACAGACTCAGCTAGGATCGTAACTTATTGACTTGGATCACGGGAATGCAAAAAATACAAAAAAAAATCTATTTTTAACGAGATACAATATGCATTTTTTATAAAAACTTTTACGTGCAGTGTATACAATGGTCAAGAATTGTTTCTCACTTGTATAAAATAAAGAAACTATGTCGGTTTTTGGTCTTACCATTATTCAAGCTTTTGCCCAATTACAATAGGGTCGGCTTTTAGTCTAACTGAATATATATATTACGTAGAGCGACTTCTATTAGACCTTTATAATCCTGTACAGGGCCAAACGACACTCTTTTTGTTAGATTAGTTGTAAGACTTTCTTGCCTCGCAACTATTATGGACGTTTGACAACCAGTTGTCAGAGTGAGTTTTAAAGATCTTTATTGCATAAAACCGGGTCAGAGTGCTTAACGTAATTCACGGGGCACGGAGAAAAACTTGTTGTGTTTAGATAGCCATTAGATGGGTGACCATCTGGTCACCCATCTAACGGCTGTCCACAGTAAGCATTGCTTAACCTGCAAGATCGATCCACGTGGTTTGAGTTAGCCACAAACTCCTGGTTGCCCGGTCTTAATGTTTTAAAATAATAATAATAATAAATTTTATTTCTCTCATCACAAAGGTTCACAAACAAGACATTAACTTAAGATATAATGTGACAAAATGCTAGTGACATTAATGTTATGTTCCTTTATGAGAGACTGGAGTCTGTATTAGGGAAAACCCTGTGTGACAGATCACCAGGCTCCCACCCGGAATTGACGAGCGTTAATTAAAACATTTATTACCATAGTGCTCTTCTCGCTTTTTTATAATAAGTTCCTAATTGTATCGTTTACTAATATAGTATATAAGCTCTTCTAACATTATGAGTCATTGGTCACTTGATTAAATATATTTTATTATTATATTAATAAAGTCAATAACTCCGTGATGCCGAAACGCTGCATTACTGTATAGGTGCCAAATCAGTAATTTGGTGGCCACTAATTTGTCTTATCTTGGCTTTAGTCCAAATATGTCAGATTTAATTGCTGCTACCTCAGCACTCAGACCTCAAGGACACTTAAACAAGTTAAGCACTTATGTTAAGCATATAAGTGTTAGACTTGTTCAAGTGTTATCAAATTTACATAAAAGCAACTTAATTACTTAAGTTGTTTAGTGCTATTATGATGATTGTTTGTTTTAGAGATGTATAACATTCATTTGACGACCGAATGGCGGAGTGGGTAGTATACCTGCCTGCGACGACGAGGTCGCGGGTTCGATTCCCGCTTAAGACAAATCATTGTGTGCATGAACATGGGGGTTTGTCTTAGTCTGGGTGTTTTCTATTTATAATAAGTATGTATTTACAAAAGTAAAGTATATATGTATTAATATCAGTCATTCTAGTACCCATAGTACAAGCTGTGCTTAGTTTGGGACTAGATGGCGTTGTGTGTAAGTTGTGTGATATTTATTATTATTGTATTACACCTATTATAAGCCTATCCACCTGGCATAATTTCAACTCCGTATAATGTATAATCTGCTTATAAGAATTTTCAGTTAAAAAAAAACACAATATTAAACTTTTGTCTCCCCCGCAAATCGAACCCTTTCGGGTTCGATGTATTGAGAACTTCGTGTTGAGGTTTCGCATACACTACTACTATATCCACGAGGCAGTCTTTTGGCTATCAATATCGAAAATATCAAAGACTAAATTATATCGAAAGAGCCTCTGTTTTATTTTAATCGTTAATCAAAACCTTGTACGAGAACACCAAAGTTATTAACTGGCTTAATGAGACATAACTTAACACTTTAATGAATTCTCGCTCATGTTTCTAACACACGAAACAATAAAACTTTTTACTCTATACACTCTCTCACACTTACCAAGTTCGATTTTAAAACAACACGAACTCGTGCTAAAGAGCGCACTCTCTTAGTTAAAAACTAAAGTTTGGCTCGTTCTACGTATGACTATAAGACTATTCTAGTGTAACCATTAATAAGAACTTAACGTCTTTGTCTGCACGTGTGGTGTTGTGGTTTAAGCGGTCGCCTCGCCGCTCTCCACTGCACTGGTGTTGTGGGTTCGATCCCCACATGGGACAAATCTTTGTGTGATTCACAAAGATTTGTTCTGAGACTTGGTGTGCTTGAGTGAGTAAATGTGTGTATTTGGCCTTGTCATTGGGACCATTGGATACTGTAATTGCTTCTGGCGTTCTGTCTAATATAAAAAAAATAAAAAATAAAAATAAAATAAATAAAATAAATAAAATAAATAAAATAAATAAAAATGTTACCTAAACAACTATGACTTTCTTCTTCTTCTTCGTCGTGCCGATGGCTGAGTCAAATTTTATTTTGACTTGCCATTGTGGTGAAAAGATTAGCTAATTCGCTTTGAAAAACTCGCGAATTGCCCAGGGTGCGCCGGAAGTAGGGAATCGTTGTGTACGTCATTCGGGAAGGCTCCTTTCATGCACCCCATTATGACTTACTTAAACTTTGCTTTCATTAACATCTATACTTATATTAAATCTGTAGAAGTAAAAATTCTGTACATTAAAAATATCAAATAAATTAATGGCAGGGTATAATAAGGTGTATAAATAAAGGCAATAATATTATTAAAACCAACGTCAGTCAGGTGAAGACACGTTATTTTAGCCGGGATATACTAGTCGGCATATCCCGGCTAAAATAACGTGAGTAAACCGTATTCTCAATAATTATAAGGGCAATGTTAATAGAATGACACTGAACCCAAAAATGTGATTACATATTTTTTTTTGTCAATTGGTCTGTCTGTCAGTTTGTTCAAGCATCACGCAAAATCTACCTGTTCGATTACGATGAAACTTGGTATAATTATTCCTCAATATCCTAGGCACCATATTGGGTACTTTTTATCCCGGAAAAGTATATACAATAAAAAACAAACTTAATTTTGCGGTTCAATCCATAGACCCGATTACTGTACCAACCGCAAAAAGTAAGTTTGTCGTAGGTTATGTCACGGTCTTTGGATATTTAACATTACGCTAAACTCCACGGGAGCGGAGCAGGAAGGTTAAACGCGGGTCATAGCAGCTATTATTTATTATAACGAAATCTATTATTATAACGAAATTGTCATTAAGTACCCCGTTCGTAATAAATAAATGAAGACTCCGTACAACTAAATGTTCCCAAAATATTTCGAAATTTATTTCGCCTAACAATTTTAACAAATTACAGCTGGACAAGGTTTGTAGTACCTACTTACCTAAATTGGCTTTTATTAAGATTTTATTTCATGATTCCTGTAATAAAATCCAAAGAGAAATAACAAATAATAAATGTATTAAAAGTTTGCGACTAAATTCATAAAAGGTAGCTCTTTACATTTTACACTCCAAAGGACCCTTCTGAGTCTAAATTTAAATGTAATTTATTTTTGATACCATAAATAGATACTTGAAGAGAATGTTTTGTTACTCTCTATTATTATCCTAATCATACTTGGCTGGATTGCCTGAATAATTAAACGGTATCTTAGTTTTTAACTTACATTGACAATATTTTACAAATTTAGACTAAAAAATTTCGACAGGACGTTATCTTACTAAAGTAAAAGCGGATCAATTTGATATATATTTAGAGTGACCTAGATAGGCGAGCAGCGATAGCCGAGTGGGAGATCGTAGGACTGCGAAGTCAAAGGTCTCGGTCAATAAATCGTTAAGTGAAAATATGTGTTTATCTATATATATATAAAAATGAAACCCATTTTCCGTTGTCACGACATAACATGAAAACGGCTTGACCGATCTGGCTGATTTTTTTTTTGTAGTTTTCTAATACTCTATACAAGGTTCTTATCTATCTTCTATATATATATAAAAATGAAACCCAATTTGCGTTGTCACAACATAGCATGATAACGGCTAGACCGATTTGGCAGATTTTTTTTTGTAGTTTTCTAATACTCTGTACAAGGTTTTTAGGAAAAAAATAAAAAATAATAAATATAAATATATTAATAAAATTTTTGTAAAAATATAAGTGAAATTATTGAACCCTACGGAATAAACACTATTATGAAAATATATATTTTGTTTTTTATTTAATAAAATTAGTAAAGTCCTTCTCAGGTATGACGAGACCAGGGAAATAGGTATTCATTTTTATATGGAGGATATTATAGATTCTAGTTCAAATTGAATAGGTACGCTAACATGAGATAGGTCAGCTATACAAAATAAAGTAGTGCATCAAATTTACGCTAAGGCGGAACGAAGTTCGCCGGGTCAGCTAGTTTATTATATAAATTATCGCTTGCCAACGGTGATGGCAAAACATCGTGATGAAACTTGCATGCCTGAGAGTGCCTAAAAAGTACACGATGTCGTGTGAAGTCTACCTATTAGCACTTGGCCAACATGGTGGACTATGGCCTAACCCTTCTCATCATGAGAAGAGGCCCAAGCCCAGCAGTGGGACATGAGTATTAGTTACAGGGCTGCTGCTATTTTTATAATAACCTAGAGTTGGTAGTTTCATGAGTTAGCCAGATTGCCATTTATATACCATGAACCAATGATATTATATAAAAACAAAAGCAGATATGTTATAAGCGCTCGCGCTGTGAATACTCAAATACGTCCCAATTGGGACGTCTTGTGACGTCTTGTGTTTAGTTTGCGTGTGGCCTGCGTCGAGCGCAGTCACGTGCGTACCACTGAAGTGCAATTATTAAAACTATAGCTATCTCTTTCATTTGCGTGCTATTTCGTATCTTTTGTTTTACTTATCAGTTACATTTGTCAATGTGTGCAATTTGGAATAGCTCGGAACGGATTTAAATCGTAATTTCTATGAACGTAACATATCTATAGTTCTATAATATCATTGCCATGAACTGTCAAACGAGAAATACCAGAAAAAGCTACATAATTTTGTATAGTACTGATTGGTAGGAGTTCCTTTGTTAATATAACCTATTTCATAAACTGAAAATGCCACTGAAAACTTAATAAGCTGTGACCAGTCAATATAGTTCACATCAATAGTCTGGCATTTAATTTCCTGCTTCTGACTGCCATGAAACAGCAGTGCTGACATGGCAGCCGGAATCTTTTACCTAACTGAATAATATTAAATAGGTTTGAAACAAAAATAGATTGTAATATTTTAAAGCAAATATTAGCTTATTTATATAAGTAATATATATATTTTATATAATATTAAATTCTAATCACATTAATCACTCATCGCATAGGTGGCGCTTAAACCAAGTAAGGTTGTTCTAGCTACGGTATATATATACACCTACGACGCTGGCACAAAAGAGTTGAGAAATTACGAGTCTAGCAGCATATGAATCCATGGCTGAATTGGTAAAGCACTTGGGGCGTATACCCAGGGGGTGTAGGTTCGAGTCCTGCTGGATTCTTAATTTTTCAACTTTAATATTATATAAAAATAGATTGATTTGTAATACTTTTATTTGCTGTCTAAAAGCTCTTTTGTTCACTACAAACTCAATGTTTGATAAATCAATTTTATAAAAATACCGTAGTTTTTAGGGTTCTGGACGTAACTTAGTCCTGAAAATGGTACCTACTTACCTCTGTGTAAAGTTATACTTAAACAAATAATGGTTTAAAAAAACTAAAAAACACGCTTTTATAGTACTTCTAACTATAAAGTGAAAAATAATTCCTAATATAAGCTGAAAATGGTAATTAACAAAAAATACTAGTATTATTGTGAAAAAGCGTGGGGCGCTCTGTGCCATATTTTTCGTCTATCAAGCAACCCACGCTTTTTCACAATAATACTAGTATTTTTTGTTCATAACCATTTTCTTTTTTTTTATCGAATTATTGCATTATCATCGATCTTTGACAGGTGTGCAAAATTTTAATGAAATCTGACCGTTTAAAGTGGGTCAAAATCGAGTCCAAAGGAGTCGGTTACATACATACTTATAGGTGAAGCTAATATTTAAGCGTGTTAAAAATACCTATGTTAAACAAAACACTCATATTTTGATATCAAATATGATAAAGAAATCGATCAAGACAATATTGTCTGAATCGATTTCTTGAACATAACATTACATCACGCTTTTATTACTCAGAAAGGTATAAGGTATACAGCACCCAGATTTCATTGTTTAAGATCCCATGGGATAGGAGGTAAGTATACGCCGTCCACCGGGCACAACTCCAACTACGTGATGCTACTGTGAATTTCCTGACAAAAAGTTCACAAATAACACTTTACCCGACCCGTAGTGAGAGGCGCAAACGCTAACCACTAGACCACCGAGGCAGTTTCTTGAAAAAAAGAAAATGGATATTGCAGTAAAAGAAACATAATTTTTACATAATTATAGGAAATACAGTGATGAATTGGTATCAATAGGCCAACAGCTCAGCATAATGTTATGTGACTGCAATTATATACAGTCACCCAAGAGTCGACCGACCAATTAGAGTGCACCTCACGTGCGCAGCGCCCTGTTTTGCGTCGATATCCATCGTCGTCGATTGATGTAGATTAAATAACACCCTGCAAATATCATACTCATTTAAACAACTTTTAGCTGTCTTTGAAGCTTATGTAACTCGAGATAAATATTATTCAGTTGACAAATCATTTAAGTGGGTCAATTTCAACAAGTGGTGTAGTACCTTATCGGTGAACTTTTTTATTTAAAGCTTTTATGGATATTTTTTAGATTTATTGTAATCTATAGGATACTAAATGTCCCTAATTTTACGCACATAAACGTATCATTTAAGACTGAGGAGAAATTTGAGTTTGAATTTGGGTTGTCACCGATACGAAAAGCTGACCACCGATTAGTTTTCTGTACACCGATATGAAATGCTTGAACACCGAAATTTTAAGTTTATCCACCGAAATGTTATGCCTATCCACCGAAAAAATGTGCTTATCCACCGATATGGTAAATCTGACCACCTTTGCACCATTGTTTCGTCAATAACTTTGTTATATTCCAGTTACATCAGAGTTTTATACCTTATTTGAAAGCTTATGAAATTTTTATGTTTTTAGGGTTCCTTATTCAAAGGAAATGGAACCCTATTACTGAGACTTCGCTGTCCATCCGTCCGTCCGAACGTACGTCTGTCACCAGGCTGTATCTCAAGAACCGTGATAGCTAGGACGTTGAAATTTTCACAGATGATGTATAATTGTTGCCGCTATAACAACAAATACTTAAAACTAAATAAAATAAATATTTAAGATACAAAATAGTACAAAGACAAAGAGTACCGAACTCAATGTGTCGAAAGTTCAATTGTGCGATGCTTTTACCATCGTTGCTTTATGGATGCGATAGTATGTCGGTCTTCAAAATTTACTGTTTGTCCCTAATACAATTATAATATGACTTTTTTTTAAATACTATGTTTGATGTAGACAATATTTTGCATCTTTTTTAAATATGCGTATATTTTTGCGATAGGCGTTCTGGCTGAAAATTACGTAATCTACATGAACTATTCCCACACCAAGATCGGTCTAGAAAATTTGAATATTTTTGGGTACAAACAAACAAAGGTATTTAACATCGTAAAATTTCACTATCGACACAGTGTGTTCGGTATTGTAAAAATCGCAACTTCCGAAAACTCATATTTTCTATACCTAACGAAGTTACTGATATCAATAAAATGTTTTAGAAGCAAAATAAATAACACAGGGTCCACCGATGTGATGAACCGTCTCACCGACTCGATAAAATGATCCACCGATACGATTAAGCAATCCACCGATGTCTTAAAACTGTTAATACACAAAAAATTAATACACTGAGCAGATAAATTATACACCGATAATTTTTTTTCACCGATTAGGTGGCAAATTATCGTATCGGTGGGTAAAATGACCACCGATTTCACCGATAACGGTACAGCGACGAGATAAATTGCACACTTTTTTAAAAATTTCAAAGAAACCATAATAACTAGGACAAATTGAACTACAGACAATAAAGCTAATTCAGTTACTATCTCTGTAAGAATCAAACAAATATTAAATAACAACATATTACAATATAAAAAATCATTCACCGATATGATAAAATATTTGTCGCCTAGCAATTTTCATGGTTAAAAAAAAAATCTTGCGGGAAAATGCAGCGATGTAGAACGCGCCCGTCTTCACTGCGCAGTAGGGTGGTACTAGCATGAAATAATAATCAGGGAGGGGACACTGTCGGACTTGCCTATGTAAAGTTATGTCTAAATTACTTTTTGGCACCGAAAAGCCACGAATTTCGGGGACAAGTACGTTTATGCCTCTCATTAATAAATGTGGTTAGTTAAATAATAGAATATGCTATTTATTAATGATGAAACTAATATCCTACGAAATAGGGTAGGTTGTAACCTTAATTTACTAATATTCATTAACTTATAAGCCATTTTGTTTGTAAAAAAAAGTTCTGGGACAGCACCGAAAAGCGAAAATTTGGACTTTAGGAATTTATTTCTACCTTTAAATTTCATCCTAGCCTATTAATATTTTTGCCCCCACCCTATATCTACCTATAGAATACTATAAAAATCTATTCAATACAATATTCTTCTTTTCAAATACGAATTTCAACGAGGACAGAAAAAAAAGTCGTTTGGGCAATCCACCCAAGTGTTATAAATTGAATTTTATTTGCCTCGTTATCGAAAGCGAGGAAAATCGGCTTTTCAATGTTAGACTTCATAATTTCGCAAATAGTCAATTTTTTTTTATAATATTAAATATCAAGGTTGCGTTTTATATCCACCGTAATTATATTCATAGTCTGCAAAATTTAACAATTTAATACTTGTTGAATAATTGATCGAACCCTTAATGGTCGACGATACAAATTTCATCTAAATCTACCCGGTAGTTTTTCGTGATGGAGTAACAAACATCCATACTCACACACCCACATTCTCACTAACTTTCACATTTATAATAATTAGTAGGAGTATACAATTCCTACTGAAATGTATTTTACCCGATTGCGTTAGAAGAAGGGAAGTAGTATTAACAAAGCCTTTATGGAAAGCGAGCAATCGCATTACATATGCTTCCACTAAACTGAGCGGATTTACCAACAACACTGAAATAAGAGGATACATCAACATCGAAATTTATATGAATTATGTATTATAATAGTAGGCCTGTTACAAATACATGTCCTGCTGCGTAAATGACCATGATGAGAAGGGTTAGGCCTTAGTCAACCACACTGGCCAAGTGCGAATTGGTAGAATTCGCATACCTTTGAGCATATTTAGGCACTAATATATACAAGTTTCTCTACAATGTTTCCCTTTACTGTTAGCGAGTATAAACTTTAATGATAAATACACCTATATCTTCGAAAGGACATATACTATATTCTTCTTCATCATTCGAGTCGACGGCAAAATTTAGCTAGCCCAGTATGTAGCTACCTGAACAGCGGGTTCTTTCTCCACTTTATCATGTTATCTTTGCTTGCTTTGACCGACTTAAGTTGAAACCTGAACGATTTATTGGCGGAGGTGCATTTTAAATGTATTATGTTAAGCGAAATTGAAACCTATAGCGGTTACTACAGGTTTAAAAGAAGCTTAACTTATCAAAGTAACCCTAATACATACCCACAGTATTATTCTGTTTAGAATCAGTGGTCACCAACAAAATAATCAGAGACAATTCAAATCACTCTGACTCTTAACAAAGAGGCTGTCATTGGTGATCACATCGCTTTTTAATTAAGATTAGAGTTTATATAAATTGCCCATTGAATAATCAAAGCACTCTCTTTGTAAGCTTCCTGTCAGATTATCAAGAGAGTACAATTGTCCTTTTCTTTTTAAGAACATAGTTGTGATTTTTTATGAAATGTTTAAAATTATCGGGCGTTTAATCCACATGATTGTTAATGGTAGCTACAGCTTATAAACATTTCTAATATTAAATTATAAGTTGCTATATCTAAGGATTACGAATATGTCTCATGTGCCTGTAATTTCAAGGCCAAATAATTTACATATTACATTATAAGTCAATTAATAAAAACATTACCACCAGTTCACGGTACAGTTACTTTTATTCAACCTATATTTTCCCACTACTGGGCAAAGATTCCCCCTTCGCTTGCCGGTTCTTCCATATTATATTTATTGCCTTATTCTAAAGTAATCTGTTAGTAAAATAAACTTGACAATATTAAAACTTTTAACATTTAAATCAGTAAGGTAATTTTTACAAAAGAGGCTGCCAATGGTGGTCACGTCGCCTTGCAATTAAGATTTGAATTTATATAGATTGTCCATTGAATCAAATCACGTTTTCTTTGTAATTTAGCTTTTACTTGCGTAAAATTGTCACGGAATTAAAATCGTCTTTCGGCTTAAAAACAGACTTGTGTTTTTTTAATGTATGTAAAATAGCATTTAATTTTGTTTCGCGTCTTGTAGTCAGTTACTTGTGTCTTTTAATGTATGTAAAATAAATAGCATTTGTTACGCGTCTTGTATCTAAAGTTTTATCAAATCTATATATATAGCCATTTTGAGGTTAACCTGATACCAATTCTTTTATGATATTATTCTGATCTAAACAGAAAGACAGATAAACCGATAAAAAACTGGTTTTTACGCATAGGTTTCGTGCAAACTATAGGTACCAGCTAAAACATTATTGTTATTTAAAAATTAAAAATAAAACATACACTTATGCGAAGGTATTTTTGACGCCTAAATTATAATTTAATAAACGAAAATATTATATTTTTTTACAATTGCATATTTTATATGAATGGTGTATGTACATATTTAAATTTGGATGGTGTTCTAAAAAACTCATTTATGTTTAAAAAAACATACCGTTGGTCTAGATGAACAGGGTATTAACTCAAAAATGTATACTTTTCAGTAGAGCGATTTGAAGTTTTCAAATCTATATATTTCAATTTCTGTAAATAATTGGATAACCTCACCTATATATTTTTAAAACTAACTTTATTGAGTAGGGTTTTATTCATTTTATAACCCTAATAAGATTGCAATTCTTAAGAAAAACAGTTATTTCAAGAAACATTAACCAAAATAATACCTTTTCACACAAAAAATATTTATAAAACTAAGTTGTAACTTGAAAATTATGTTTTTTTTAGATGCAATTTTTATGGTTTATATGCTACTTTACGATTGTTTTTTAAAGTATTTCTTTTATGTAATGTTTACTTTGTTAGTCCATTCTATTTTTTTCATATTTTTTACAATAATTTAGTTATTAACAAGGAATATTTATAATGCTACCATGTTCCACAAATACATTAGATAAGTTTTCGAAATAATACCAAATAAAAGGATAATTATCATCAATAGCTTCTTTATTTATTTGGTAATCACATAAATAAATATGTTTACATAATATTTAAACTTATACTAAACGTACTTTATACTTTAATGAGTGCTAGAATCATTACAGAAGTTTTACCTCTTATTCACTACACAGACTTAGTTTGATTCGACTAGAATCTAAACAACAAGAATAAAATCTATTATCTTATATGGTACCTTCCCAACATCACAAAATAATTAAAATAGAACAAATCAGGCTTATAAAAACATAAAGAATACTCCTAAATAATATAAAAAAATTGGTCAACAATAATATTAATTCGACTACGGTTCAACTAGGAACCTAAATAAAAATAGTCATCTTAGGCATTTCATCATCACAAATTTAAGGCTGTAACATAAAACCATTCAATCCATTCTTCTTTGGAATGCACTCCCCCTTGAGATCAGGATGTGCACCACCCGGGACACTTTCAAAATTAAAGTACGTCATCTTCTTCAAGGTGAAACGACAGCAGTCATTAAAAGTTTAATATCTTCTGTGTAAATATTATGATATATATTATTTTAATGTATGTATTAGTATATTTGTTACCATATTTATGTATTTGAATTGTTGATATAACATTATTGTATGTATGTATTCACATTTTCAGCACATTATTTTAATTTATTTATGCACCTACCTTTGTTCTCTCTGCATCACCTTAAGGTTGACTGTTAAAAAATGCCTATGGCATTAACTCCGCTGTTGTACTAAGTTTGTTTGTTTTAAGTGCAAAAAGTTGTAAAATAAAAATAAATAACTAAATAAAAATACTTCTAAAAAATGGGTATAAACATAGTATCAAACAACTTGGAACACAGTCACAGCCCAGAATTTCTCAATCACTTTGCCTGAATGCGTAACCAGTTATGCTGGTTTCTTTGTCTTTTTCTAGTTAGTTTCTTTGTAGATTCTGTGATTGTAATATCAACTAATGATACTGGAGTTGGAGATTTGCGGTCAGAGTCAAGAATCATAAGGACGCTTAAGTATTTATCTACATAGTAAATTATAAAGATTAGTACCTAAGTACTTATCTAAAAGCTTTTACCAGGGTTTTCGGGTCTATTTACTATTTTTGGCGGGTCATCGTCGTCCGATGATAACGAATCAGAGTGATTTCTGGGTTTTACAATTTCCCCTTGATCATTGGTAAATTCATTTGCTTCTGAAAACCAAACAGTAATGTAAAATTAAATAAATAATAATAATAAACAAATAATACACATAAAAATCTAGGTTTATCGTCGAATAATACCTTCAGTAGATAATAATACAACTAATGTATCAGCATTAGAAACTTCTTCAGGTTGTTCCTCTTCTCGATCAGGTGGTTTTACTAAATTTGTGATCATTTTAAGTCTCTGCAACATCATTCTGTAAAAATCTTAACTTGGTAAATAGCTGTATCTACATAATTTAATTCAAAAAAACGTCACAAACTATGTAGAATATTACACTTTTTAGTTTTAATACCATTATTTTTATTTAATTTTTAAACAATAAAGACTCATAAACTAAACAAACCCTGACAATCATGATTATGTTTAATATTATCTACGATTAATACTTTTTCCCCGCAAAAATATTGCACTATACAAAAACAATCTTTTGTAAACATGGTAGCATCTTGAATAAATTCTCTACACTAGAAACATGTATAACAATCTAAATGCAACCATTTATCGTAAAGAAAGTATTAACTTGAAATTATTACTGTATTTTACAAATAATATAATTCAAATAGAACTTACTTTTCAATGAACACAGTGTTTCTTGAGGTTAAAACTGTATATCAAAAACGAACCACGTGCTTTCACACAAACTCCGCAAACAAGACTGAATACGATAGTGTTGTTTGAACAGACTCACATTAAAGTGCAAAAAGGACGCAGATACTACCCCGCCATTCGCCAATATGACGTCGTATCGTTATGGACCCATGTTCATTAGAAAGATCGCATTTTTTTAAGTAGGACCTTATACTTAAGTCATAAATCGTGATTTTTGAGTTGATACCCTGTTCATCCAAACAAGCGATACCTACACTTAAGTTTTCTATTTGTATTAATTATGAACCTTATTCATGAAACGAAAATGTTCATACGAGATTGTATATTCTTAAATCCATCTAAATCATAAGTTCTGTTAACAAAAGATCATACATAACTACAAACATAGTATATATGTATCATAAGTGCCTCATAATGTACTCGAGCGAACAGCTCACATCAAAGAGATGAACTCTATAAACCATTTTCTGTCAAGTACATCCAACCTTTATGTCATAATGTTTCGCATCCATAACTTTGTAGAATTTTAGGCAGAGACTAGCGGCTCCCTGTTTTACCCTTGTTAAATGTTACTGTTTCGTTTACGTGGGTTTTATAAATAAAATAAGCTATCTGAAAAACATCAATAGATCCAGTAAATTGATCTGAAAATAAATGATTTTCTGGCAAGTTTATGGTTGTCAATGTGTTTTTTTTTAATTTCACTTTCGTCACCTCGTATCTTTGCCGCTCGTGGCGCCATATTGAAAAATGGCGTCTTATTTCAATTGTTTGACGATACCTCCTTTTTGACTTTTTTTCAGTTAAAACTACCAAATAATAGTAGTAAGTGCCTTTGAACAAACAACCAAACAGAGTCTAGAGCTTTACAATATAAGGCATTTGATAAGGGCGTTTTCTTAAGATCCTAATTCTCACAGTTCGAAAACGCGCCTACGTGTTACTTTACAATTTAATGGAATAAAGAAAGAAAATATAAGAAAGGTTTTTTTTTATTTCGCACTCATACATAGTACTCTAAGAATAACAAAAGAAAAAATAGACTCTAAACTTAAAAAATAATGTTAGTATCAGTAAGGAAATAATGGTGACCACTTGGCTACAATGCTGTGGTACCATCATTGCTGATAGCAATACTAACAGCACCGATTTTCAGTAGCCGTCAAAGCTGACGTGGCGTCTAACATATGGATATGAAGTTCAAGTTCCACATTCTGCCACTAGCTAAACGACGCGAAGTAGCTGACGTCACTTACTTGGTGAAGATACTTAGCGGATCGGTTGATAGCCCTGATCTTGTCTCGCGATTGTCTATTAACGTGCCTAGAACAACAGCAAGGAATACCAATCCTATCCATCTCCCCTTGGTGACCACGAATTATCGTCAGAATGGCGAGCGAGCAGTAGTACTAACAAAGTGTGCAAATATTTAGATATCGATTACAGAAATTGGACCGGCTAGACGGATGCTCAGTCAGGACTTCTTTTACAAATATTTATAGCGATCTTTTTATGTGTTTTATCTTTAGTTTTAGTATAAAAATTAAGCGCTTACTTTGTACTTTTGTTTTTGATGTTCACAATTTGTTTTATATTCTAAATTTATTCGTGAAGATCTGTTATTGGCTCTCTGTCACTTATTTACATTAAGTTATCCAAATTGTTATATGCTGTTGATCTTCCTATAAATAAATAAATAAATGAAATTTATGTACTCTATGATGAAATTGAATCAAAAATAAATAAATAATACTAAAAAACATTGAGAATTTAACAAATACCTCTCAAGCCACCTTTGCGCAATCAATTTAAACATGTCACTGTCTTTAAGCGCAATGCAGCGTTTAAAGTGCTATTCAAAAATCGCATTAACAATAATCATGTCTGCATCAAGATTGACTGTGTAAATTTTGTGTATTAATGGATTTCAAATACCATATTAATGTTTTCGTTCATTTCTTTGTGTTTTTGGTTTTACTATTTTATTATTTTAATCTATGTAGTATTGGTTAATTACATAGATTTATTAAAAAAATAAATTGCTCATGTACGGCATTAAAATGTTTAAATATGTATTTTGTGAATAACGTCGTCGATTACGCAATTGTATTTTGTTTTTATTATTTAAGTTTAGTTTGCTTTAAAAACTTGTATTACTTATTGTGTAATTGTTTGTTATTCCAAATAAATAAAATAAAATTAAATAAAAGAGACAAATAATTTAATCGATAACAGCATTACTTTCTTTTGGTCAACTAATAAGTAACGATTAAAGATTAAAGTGTACAATTAACACATTCTTTATACGAATATAATAATATTTAGCTAAAAGGTTTGCATTTAACTGTTTGCTTACATTTCTTTGATCATGATGAAAAGTGTTTGTTTTATTTTTTTATCGTGTCTTGCTGAAAACAAAGGCATGATATTTGAGTTTGTTTACATAGCACGTTACTATATTAAGTAGAATGTCACCGTTTTAGAATCTACTAGCTGTCCCGGCTAACTTCAGTCTGCCTTAAGAATAATCTATACTGTCTACGTCATCTATTTAAGATTATTTTTCTGTACTTAGAATCCGTTAAAGAATAATGAAGCAAATTTTATGCAGTTTGTGGTATCCATTACTCAAGTCACCCCCCAAATATGCTCACGTAATACATGAAATGCCCCTTTTTTAACATTTTGAACAGTTCTTCTGCTATTCGGCGCTGATAGGAGTCATGAAAGCAAAAGTCATTAAAATCGGTACACTCGTTCTCGAGTTGCAAATGGTTAAACTAACACAATTTCATAAAGATCCAGTTTACCGTGATTGATTATCACATTTTTGTTTGTATAAAAAATAATGACATCTCAAAGATCGTTTTATAAACGGATAATTTATCCGAGACTTAGGCGTAATGCATGATTCAAAGCTCATCTTTGAAGAACACATTGATGCAATTGTCGCTAAAGCATCCAAAGCATTGGGTTTCGTTATGCGGTTATCTAAATGCTTTAAAAAGGCCAAGACCTTAAAAATTCTATACTGTAGCTTTGTCAGAAGCCATCTTGAATACGCGTCTGAGCTGTGGAACCCCCGGTATCAAAAATATATTGATAGAATTGAAAGGGTGCAGATAAGGTTCATTAAGTACTTGTGCTATCACCAAAAGGTCCCCTATCATTCGGATAACTACATCAATCTCTGCAAAAAGTACCATTTGCTACCGCTGGCAAAGCGCCGCGAGATCTCTGACTGTACTCTCCTACTAAAAGTTTTTAATTCTAGCATCGACAGCCCTGAATTACTATCGAAATTTGAGTTTAATGTGCCATCAAGAACCCGTTCTAATCCGCCTATATGTGTACCGTTTGCGACCACAAACTATAGGCAAAACTCTTTGTTGATCCGTGCAAGCAGAAGCTTTAATAGTATGTGTAAGCAGCATGATATTGATCCCTTTAATAGTAGTGTGGCAGCAGTGCGAAGGTGTTTGAGTCTGGAATTTTTTAAAGGTGCAATGGAGGCCTGATTGGTCAGTATATGGTAACATTAGTGTGTAAGTGTTTATTTTGGTACTTTTAAATTTAACTTTAGTTTTATTTTGTTCTGACTTTTTAGTGTTTACGTTTGTTATTATTAAGTTTTATATAAGCGAAGACTTGTCATTGGCTGCCAGATTCCTCTACTACTATATTCAAAACTGTTAACTTAGCTGTAAGTCTTCCATATCTCTTAAATAAATAAATAAATAAATAAATAAATAAATAAATAATAAATCTTTTCATCCGCGGTAATCCAAGAATATTTCAGTAGCGAGGGTCGCCTTATGTTCTCAATGTCCCATGAAACGATTTGCCTCCTCATTTAATACGAGACCGTGACGTCACTTGATTTCCTGTCAGCATATTTATTCCCAAGCTGGGTACGGAATACAAATTAAATTAGGAATACTTTTGACATAATCTTGCTTTATTTTGTTTCGACGGCAATAATATTGCGACTTAAATTGACATGGTAACTTCTTTTAAGTGTTTTATTAACAAGAACTGCATACTTTGATTTAAGAAAATGGGTACTGGGGCCGTTCACACCACGAGAGGTTCGCCCCGCGGTCCGAATCGCCTAATCTCTCTAATCCAGATCTACGAAAAGACCACTGTGTTGTCATACATTTGACAAAAGTATCATCTTACAAAAACTCACTTAGCAAATGATCCATTAATATAATATTCTTAATATACTTTATTAAATATTAAGTTAATTTTAAGCGCTATAACCTAAATTTACTGGTTTACTGCTGTTTGACCAAAAAATTATTGACAAATCGCACCCCCAGGGAAACAAAGGCGTAAGAGCAAAACACTAACTTTACAGGAGAGCAAAAAAACTGTTTGATCAGGTATATCTATTACATTTTTGATTCCATGACCTTTTGTTATATACCAAAAAATAGAAAAAAAATCAACCTTATTTTTTGTATACATTTAAAATATCTCAAATTATATTATAAACGAATAAATTAATGTTAAAAATTTTACAGACATTATTGTTATTTATTTACGTCAATTTCTTTAATGTAATCATTCTTACCCTAATCATCGTTTTTCAAATAATTATTATACTGTAACCATTCATGGTTACGCCTTTTACGAAGTTCTATACTATGATAAAATACAGGGCGTAAATACTTCTTACGGCCTTTTTTGCTTTATTTTGTTTTACATTATCAAAGGTATGACATATTTACAGGTTTGTTTGTTTTATAATAAGGATGAAATGTTATGTTAACTTCGAATATTGACTTTTTAATAGTATTTTTCTTTTAATCAATAACAGTAAGCAGTGTTAAGACTCTATATAAAATACATTTGAGTGGTGTAATAATACAGGTTTTTAGAAAATTGCACTTTATTTATAATACTAGACAAAATATGAAAAACTAAAACATAAAAAACATAAAGACATAACATGTTTATGACGTTGATTAATTTAAACCATTCTGATAAATTAAAACAAATTTAAAAAAAATCATTATTCATACAAAGTAAAAAAAAATATTTGAGGGCCAATTCCTTAAAAAAAATAGCTGAAACCTTTTGTTTACTATGTATGACGTTAATAATCATGACAAGACATTAATTTAACGCGAAAAAAACAACAATATCTCTCTACTTCTCTTTAATCAATTGTTGTACGGCAGTTCGTTGTTATAATAATATTAGTACCTATTAAAATCATTATTTTATTTCATTTTATTTTAGTCATAATAGGAGAACTTACAGCTTAAACAGTATATTGCTGTTTTTTTACATAAATATAAAATTAAAAGTTAATAATTAAGCAACTTAAAAAACAACCAGCATATAATAAAATAATTGTAAATAAATAAATAACGTAATAAATGATCGAAGATTATCCCCGAAAAATTGTTTACAATGAAATTGATTTAATTTCGATACTGATGTGGGAAACAAGTCGATATCTGCATCCTGGCACGCTACGTTGTACATTCGGCTCGCCCTAACTAAGTATGAATTCTGTCTATAATTAGTAGATACTTAATACTCACCATCGGAGCGTGTAAAATTTGTGATCTACGTAGAAAAGTAGATTGAATGCGTAGACTAATTTTGCTCACAAATTCTGCAACATCAATGCTTCCATTCGTGGTATTTATCAGAAACGATTAGTCAGCAATTTTACTTGGCTCATCAAGAGTTAATAGGTGGAACTTTTTACAGCGTCTTATATAATCTGGCAAATAGCAGTTTGAGCGATATTGTAGGTATTTCGCGAATTTCCTCTGAACGATCTCAATGCGATCAATATAATGCGTACACATTGTAATGAGGATTCCACACCCGGAAAGCGTACTCGAGATGACTACAAACTAAGGAGCAGTATAACTTATTTTTTGAACTCCAGAGGGAACATGAAATGACGTAGAATTGTATCCATTCAACACCACAGTCTGACATCTATTTACGACATAAGAGTTGAACCATCTATAGAGGTTTCCTCTTATTCCTACATCAAATAATTAGTTTAACAGCGTTGTATGATATATTCGGTCATAACACTTGCTGTAGTCTGTGTATTACACTTTGTACAGTTTCACAGCTTACCTATTCGCTCCTACGTCAAATTCTTAGATGCACTGGCCAACCTATCTACTCTATCGAACACACATAGCTTAGAAACCGGTCTGTAGTTTTCAACGTGGTCTTTTGGTCTCTTTTTGTGTATTAGTGTAATGTATGCACACTTCCAGATATTGGGTACCAGTCCATTGTTAAAATATAGTTCTTATAAAATCATTAAAGAAACGGTAAGACTTTCAGTACAGTTTTTAATTAACACGGGAGGTATACCGTCTGGGCCTGCTGATTTCTTTAAATCCACGTTTCTAAGCAACCTTTCAACTTCCTTTTTGCAAGCCTCGATGCTGTTAATGTGAGAATTAGATTTATTGCGAAAAGAGGTCTTGTTCGCTTTGTGAAGTGTTAGCGGCATTCAATACTTCGAGAAAATAAGAATGAAAATAGTCGCCGAACATATTACATATTTCCGCTCCCCCACTGGATGAAATCTGCCCAAACTGCAGTATTGAGGGATACGCATTTGATGACCTTCTAGACTTGACGTAGCTCTAAAAAGCACGAGGGTTTTTTATAAAGGTCAGACTCAATTTTGGATATGTAATCATCGAATAATTTTTTCTTAAGTTCCTTAGCTCGCTGCCTCAATAAAACAAAAGATTGATAGTCCAAAAGTAAAGATTGATTGATACTTTTCAAATTTTGTGTGAATGTTTTATACTTTTCTTAATTTATTTTAATCAGTGGACTTTTGAACCATGAAGGATATCTAATGTGGGCTTTAATTATTTTTTAGGGTTTATAAGTTAAGCGAATTGTATTTAGTTACTCATAGAAGTGCGCCTAGGCATTTTCGAATGATCTACACTGCAGTACATAGTGATAGGCCACGATCAAGCTCCCTCCTTATTGCCTCATAATCGGCCAGTGCATATAAGAATTTGACGTAGGAGCGAATAGGTAAGCTGTGAAACTGTACAAAGTGTAATAACAAACATATCTAAGGCTTTGTGTTGTTGATCTTCGGGTAGCAACAGATCGTTCGTAAGAGAGACTGATACTTCGTTATAATACAGCACCAAATCTAAAATCCTATCATTTGTGTTCATGAAACAATTGTACTGTTGAAGGTTACAGATATTTAGATTGTCGATGAAGTTTGACTGGATCGTACCCTGTACTTTATCCTGGTTCAACGCGCAGTCAACATCTGAGGGAATCCAAGAGATACTGGGTTGCTTAAAGTCACCTACAATAACAAATTTGTCTTATGGGTGTGTAAGGACTATATCCATTTAATTATTTAAAAAAATATTAAGTTGATTCGCTAACGAGTTCCCCAGATTTTGACTACATAATATAAACGACACCGATGTGTATCTTATAAAAGATTTGAGGATTCTTGCCTGCAGTATAAGAGTAATCCATAGATCCTCGGCCGACGAGCACCTTTTCATTTAATCATTATAAGAACAGAAAAAGTTATTGTCTTTTTAACTGAAACTTGAAATTTATCATCGATAATTCAGATAAAAACAAGATACACAAACACAATTATCAAAATTATTACGCAAATAGGCTTTTTATTAGTAACACTTGGTTTTAAATGCGAAAATACAAACAATTAAGTGCTGTTATCTCTGAGCGGCGCGTGAGTTATGAAAGGAAAATAAACAGTGCGCACTAATGCATGCGCTGTAAGGATGAGTACCTACGCAAGTTTTGACTTGATTGTGACTTGTTCGTAATTACGTCCGCGTACTAATCAATAATATAAACGAAAAAAAGGCGTAAGCATGTTTATTTTGTTTAATTGTGCTACGGATGTACACGTAAACAAGGAATACGGCACTCTTTGTTTGATTTATTTTCAATATGATGGGATGTAATCAGTATTATTTTAAGAAATTAGATTTTTTATAGAGCAATAAAAAGCGTAATAAGAAATATATCTATTAAATATTTTAATTATTAAACGAAATAATAGCTTGAGCACGATTAAGTATATTTTGATACAATTTTGCGTGAGTAAGCTGGTTTATCGACTTCTTTGATTGTAAAAATAAAACTCTTTCAGAACGTCCAAAAATATATTTTTGTTATAAAATCCTAATTTTACGTTAAAAATTAAAGGAAAAAATTGAGCGCATGTATTTTTACTTGTACTATTCAAATCTGCAATAAAAAAAAATCGACGTAATTGTACTTACGTCTTTGTTGAACTGGGGGTGCGAAATGATCATTCAACAAACAACGTTTAACCAAAAATGTTCATTTGGCAAACGAGACATTTGACAAAAGTATCATCTTACAAAAACTCACTTAGCAAATGATCCATTAGCAAACACTGTACTTGATAAATGTTTTAAATAACAAAATGTCAATTGATCTTTTTTAATTTAACCAAATAACATGTTTCGCAAATTAAGCATTTGTTCAAATGTCATTTAACAAAACGTTATTTTACAAATGCACTTCATTTTTCAACATTAGAATTTAGTTTGTTGGATAATTTATTCCGCTACCCTCGTATAGCCGTGAGAAAAAATTTGTTGCACTGACATTTAAGGATAAATGCATTATTGAGTATTATCATTTTATGTGTACACGGCGAAGTGTTATACGGAGTTGTTAGTTATTTTTATTGCAAAATGAGTGATAAGGTGGTGTGTGAAGTGTTTAAATCTACCAGAAATGGAATAAAACTTTACTTGGACGGTTATACATACAACAAAGTATCCACAAATAAAAGCACTTATTATTGGGCGTGTGAAATGAAAAATGATAAAATATATCAGTGTAAAGTGATGTTGAGAACTCCTCTAAATGAGAAGGAAGAACATATTTTATTAAAACAGCCCCAAAATCATAGTCACGAACCAGATCCGTTACGTAAAAAAGTTGCAGATTTTCGCAATAAATTAAAAGATGATGTCACTAAAAGTACTAAATTTTGTAAAATATTGAACGACTCCAAAAGCGAAAGTAATTCTATAATTATAGAATCCTTACCATCCACGTCTGCTCTTAAACAGAGCATGTATCGTGCAAAACGCAAACTGCATGGAATATTGGATGAGCCAACTAATTTAGAATTTAATATTGACGAATCAATAACAGAAATCAAAGGTCAAAATTTCGTAATAAAAGATCGTAAATATGATAACAAGAGAATAATAATGATGTCAACATTGAATCAAGTGACCATTCTGAGTAAATCAGGCTATTGGATTGTGGATGGCACTTTTAAAGTTGTGCCTAGTATTTTTACCCAGTTATATACAATACACGGCAATATATTTTCAGACGACAATAAAACATTTCCACTGGTATTTTGTCTTTGTTCTCACAAAGATAAAAGAACATAATGATGTGATGTTTGAAATGCTGATAGAATATGGGGCAGAAAACAACATTGTCATTAAGCCAAAAGTATGCATCTTAGATTTTGAGAAAGCCGCCATCTCAAGTTTGCGGTCTAATTTTGAAGATATAATTCTGCATGGTTGCAACTTTCATTTGGGGCAAATTATTTACAGGTAAGATTATACAGAAGGCATGCAATTAATAATTTTAATTGAATCATTTCCTGCCGCTTCGCCGGCCGCTACCGCGGCACGCTCGCTTCGCTCGCTCGGCTCGCGCGTTTTATGGTCACTGGTCTAACCTAACCTAACCAATTTTTTTAAGATTTTCGGGACCTATGATATAATATATCAACTTATAGGTACTTTAACTGTTTTTCTTTTAGGAAAGTCCAGAGTAGTGGTCTCGCGAAAAAGTATACACAGGATGGACATTTCAACAAGGACATCAAATGTTTACTGGCGCTTAGTTATCTGAAGGAGACGGACATTCCTCAATATTTTGAAAAATATTTAGAATCCCTGACTGACGAAGATAGCAAAAAAATTGCGTATTGGTTTAAAGAAAATTATGTGAGTGGGACTGATAATGGACCAGCAAAATATAGTCCAGGATTTTGGAGTAGTAATAAAATGAACAACGAAAAAATACCTAGAACTTCGAACTCTGCTGAAGCATGGCATCATAAAATTAATCAGATAATCGACAAACACCATCCGGGGCTATATTGTTTAATTAAAGAACTAATTAAAGAAACTCTAAGCAACGAGAGTGCAATTGATCAAAAAATGACTGGTATTCCTCCAGAAAAAAAGAAAAAGAAAGATGAACGGATTGATAGAATATTAATGTTGAAAGACGAATATTCAGAAACAATATTATTAAAATCGATTGCTGTTAATTTAAAATTATAAAATATCTTAATGCATTGCATACATATTATAAGATTATAAAATTAATTAATAAACGAAACATTTGTCAAATAATACATTTTATCAAAAAATTTTAGACCAATAATAGTAGTTTTTTCTGATAACTCAGTTGCTAAATGTTCATTATGTAATATAATTATTTGTAAAATGTAAATTTAAGTGTTGATCATGTGGAAAAGTAAGTCATTTGTCAAATGATTATTAGTAAAAAGATTAATTGGCGAAACCATTTTTTTGCCAAACATAGTTTGTCAAGTGTAATTTTGCCAAATGACTTTTGGCCAAACAGCAGGACCCCAAATTTACTGCTACCTTACTTAGCAGTAAATTTAGGTTATACATTAAGGAAAAATATTTCTATCACTTTTATTTAAATTAAATAGATACAAGTTTATCCATTTCATACTTTTATGGATTCTGAAAAAGTCATTAATCATGTTGTGAAAAGCACATCTTGGTAAGGCGAGATACACATGCGAGCACGACGTGTCGATAAATGATACTTACTAATATAATAAAAAACTATTTGGATATTATCCTTTCCTATACCCCACAAAATTTCTCTTGGGTATGCTGGGTTTCAATTCACTTGAAGTTAGACGAAATTTCTGCCTTCTGACAGCTTGTTGCCAGACTTTGAGGGGCGACTCCGACTGTCCGGAACTAGTAGGCCAGCTTGTTAGGCTTAATGTACCTGTTCTCCCAGCTTGACTTACGTGCACGTAAACATCCACTTTTTGCCATACCCGATGCACGCACCGTGGCTCATGCCAACTCTCCGCTCATACGTTCCTTGACACTGTTTAATAACCTTATGACATCAAAATCGGATTGTGATCTATTTGCTTCGTCTTGGATAGATGTACGTAGTGAAATATTGTCATTTTGTGAAAACTTGGATAGAGTTTAACCATTGTTGTTATTAATTGTATAGTTTGTGTCATGTGTAATTGTTTTTATTGTTTGTATTTTCTTCTTTTTGATTATTGTCAAATATTATTTTATGTGTGTGTTTTTTTTTTTTTCTCTTCTATGTATAACGTCTTGGTCTAAAACTGTAATGTTGTACATATGTTTAAGTAAATAAATAAATAAATAAATAATAAACTACATAAATACCTCAATAGATATCAACTAATTGGTCAAGTAGTCGGCGACCTCAAAAGTGGCCGAGTAGTCGGCACATCTTTAATAAATACTTTTCTTTTGTAAATATATACGTATCACTACATAGTATAAAACAAAGTCACCTTTTCTGTCCCTATGTGCGCTTAAATCTTTAAAACAACGCAACGGATTTTGATGCGGTTTTTTTTAATGAATAGAGTGATTCAAGAGGAAGGTTTTTATGTATCACTACATAGTATAAAACAAAGTCGCCTTTTCTGTCCCTATATCCCTATGTGCGCTTAAATCTTTAAAACTACGCATCGGATTTTGATGCGGTTTTTTTTAATGAATAGAGTGATTCAAGAGGAAGGTTTTTATGTATAATACATGCATACTATAGTAGAGAAAAGCCGAGAAATTTAAAGATTTGTAATGTGATGTCGTAACAAACATATTTTTCTGCGCTTACATTGCAAACGCTGGCTAAACCTTACGAGATAGATCAAATTTATGTACTACGTAATTGTATATCTTGAAAAGATGAATAAAAAAGTCCGCGACAGCATATGTTTATCTCCTAAAGATAACCCACAGTAACCATTTTTATCTTTTACATATTACAAAAAAAAATTGGGTTATTTACCAAGCTATTTTAAATATTACAAAAAAAATATGGGTTATTTACCAAGCTATTTTAAACGATACAGTATCATTACTTATCCAATTAAATACATTAGATACGTTGCGCATTTCATGTAGATCAAAATTGCCCTTTACAGCATGTGATTTAAATGAATATTTTCGAAGATATTACAGATTTAAAAATTGCGGCACGTAGAGTTTGCGGGCGGTATCGGCCGGTCGGGGCGGCGCGGGAGCGAGACTGTTCAGAGGGACAGAGAATCGTCAATAGAGCGTGAGGCTCGACTCAGTCAGCTTCGGGATAAAAATAGAGCTGAGAAATGTAAAAAGTAAATAAGTAAAAATGTTGTGTATGAATATTCCAAAGATAGCAGGAAATCTTCATGGTATAGGGAAAGGGGAATTGTTTTACTCCTAATTTAACGCGTGGGGGCCACGGGTAGTAATAAATAAATCAAAACTACTGGATCGATTTTAATCATTTTTTCAGTGAGTGACATAGGCTATAATATATTATTATTATATATCCGTGCGAATCCGGAGCGGGCCGCTGTGTTTATATACAACGTTCACAGTTTTTCTGTAGTGTATCTAATATCAGCATTGTACCCGTGCGAAGCCGGGGCGGGTCGCTAGTTATATATAAATAAGAACTCCGTACCTCTGTCTAATGGTTTTTCGTATGCAAAAATATCAAAATAGTTCCTGCCTGGGTCTTACAACTATTTGTAAGACCCATGCAGGATACTTTTATTGCACGATAGAATATGATTTTTTGTTTCGTTAACTATATAATATAACCTATCTTGTAAACAGCTGTTTTTGCAACCGATTTATGTTAAAAATATTATTTTTATGTTATAAAATATTATTATCTTAGAAATAGCTTTCAAATTAAAATAACCGCATCCAAATCAATTCACTTATTATATAAAAGGTTGGTTTTTATTTGGCTCAAAGAATAAGCATTGCCATGTAGCAATGCTGCCAGGCTTCTGGGCACGATGTCGCCCATAGATGCGGAGGAGTTTTTTGATGCTCTATAAAGTTTTTAGGGTTCCGTAGTACCTACAAGGAACCCTTATAGTTTCGCCATGTCCGTCTGTCTGTCCACGGCATAGCGACGAAACCGTTGGTGCTAGAAAACTGAAATTTTGCATAAACATGTATGTTAACTAAACAAAGAAAGTCGTAGAGTAAAATTTGGAAAAATATTTTTTTTTCAGGTAGCTCCCCTACATGTAAAGTAGGGATGTTTTTCTTTTGTCGCCTACCCCATAGTGTGGGGTATTGTTAGATAGGACTTTTAAAAACGTTTAGGGGTTGCTAAGACAGTTTTTTGATTTAGAGATTTGTTTGCGAGATAATTAACTTTAAAGAGCAAATTTTTGTTCGAGTAGGGCGTCCCCCCCTCTCTAAAAGCTAAACTACTGGATCCCAAAATCTGAAAAAAATTGTGTCGGTAGTACATGACATGAACTTTAAAGGAAAACTATAGCGGATAAGTTCACTTCATTAGTTCAAGAGGAATAGGGGTCCGAAATGTCAGATGCAGTTACTCAGAATATTTCGTTCAAAATTCTTGAAACATAAATAAACATACATAATACATATATAAAATCACGCCTTTATCCCACGAGGGGAGGCAGAGACGATGGAACGCCATGTGCTTCGCTCCTTACATACTTCTTTCGCTTCCTTAACATTCATACATCTCGTCATACGTGCTAGCTGGTTTCGTGTACTACAAACATTTCCTATCTGAAGGACGCTATTTATCTGGTTACTTTAACTTAATTAGTTCTAGAGTAATTGGGGTCCAAAGTGTAAAATGCAGTTACTTAGAATAATTCGTGCAAATTACAAAAACCTTTGAAAGTAATGTCTTGTATGAAGATGTTACTTGTTTAATACAGATAGTAAATCCCTTTTAAGTCGAAATATGTTGTTACGACTAGCTACGGAAGCCTACTGCGCGTGGCCCGACACGCACTTGGCCGGTTTGTAAATAAAAAAAACACTTATTTAAGAGCCATTGCTCTTAAAAAAGTGTTTTTTTTTTTATCTTACAAGTATAGATTTAATTAAATATTTATATAATACAATAGAATACACACCTACAATAATTTATAATATGATATTTACAAAACTTTAGTTCTTTTAGTTGTTTATTATTGAAACTGTTCTCAATACTTGGATTGGGTCCGGAGAAAATTACTATAAGCGATTGTTCTAGACCTCAACAAAGTATTAAAATTATATTATCACTAGTGCGTATCGCGCCTAACCATTGGCAGACATATTGGTATTGGATTGAGTATGAATTCAATAGATGGATTGAATTTGGGAGTTTCGCGAAGGATGCAAGAAATGAAGTGCTATTGGTATGAGGAATTGATAGGCCCAAGGGTATTATGTAACTATGGGGTCTAAGGGAAAAGATTTCAGTTGATTATGGGATTAATATGAACGAATTTGATATATTTTGGGCATTTCTGGGGTTTCGCGCACTGATTCAAAGTAAATGCCTGCACAAATTATATAAAAAATATATAAAGAGGTATAAATACTATACATATTAGTTGTTATATATTAAAGCAAATTTTAGCTTTGCTATGCTTTTTGTATTTTATATAATACAAGCTGACCCGACAGACGTTGTCCTGTCCTAACTATGCATACATTATCTGTGACGATATTTACTGCACGCCTTCTGTCAATGTTATGTCAAACCCCATAAAGTACATTCAAAAAGTTCATATGGTCAAAAGCGCTAAGGTTACGTTAGAAAATGATTAGAAAATTTAATATAGTGGTTAAGTATTCTTAAATTTTATCATTTTCCACGCAAGTTGCCTAGTCTTTTATTTCATACGAACCATCTCCTGACTATAACAAACACAACATAAAAAGAATCAGCGAAATTGGTTCAGCCGATCCCGCGTGATGCCGTGATAACGGAAAACGGGTTTCATTTTTATATATATAAGATTAAAGTTGAAAAATTAAGAATCCAGCAGGACTCGAACCTGCACCCCCTGGGTATACGCCCCAAGTGCTTTGCCATTCAGCTATGGATTCGTATGCTGCTAGACTCGAAATTTCTCAACTCTTTTGTGCCAGTGTCATAGGTATATATTTATATATACCTTAGCTAGACAAACCTTACTTGGTTTTAGCGCCACCTATGCGATGAGTGATAAGTCACTTAGTCACATACAGTAAGTTTAGTATACCCAGGGGGTGCAGGTTCGAGTTCTGCTGCAATCTTAATTTTTCAACTTTAATATTATATAAAATACTATAAATATGTTATAGTGCACGGTTTGCATAGCGGTTAAAGCGGTCGTCTCGCCGCTTTCAACTACGCTGGTGTTGTGGGTTCGATCCCCACATGGGACAAATCTTTGTGTGATTCGCAAAGATTTGTTCTGACTCTGGGTGTGCTTTGTGTGTGTGAAATGTATGTTTGTGAACACCCCCGCGACACAGGAGTTATTCCTAGTGCGGGCGTCATTTAAAAAAAAGAGATAATATGACAATGCTATCATAATCTCTTAAAAGCCGCGATTTCATACTATTTTGAGGTTTGTTTCCTAGGCTTTTTTCGTAAAAATCTTCACAGCAGAGTGACTGAAAAATGGATAAAAAAGCCGAGTGGCCAGGGAAAATATGCATTATTAAAGTAGAACTATAGACTTTGCAATGAAAATGATGGATAATAATTCATAACCTTAAAAAGACCGACAAACTCAAAGAAATTAGCAAAATCTGATACCTACATACGAAATAATTAATTTGTTTACTAAACTGCAATGCTACTAAACGTATAATTAAAGGCCTCATTGTTCAAAGTTAGATACAGTGTTGTATCATCCAAAGCGTGGGAATAATTAAATGCATTTGCTGCAGCTGATTTACTTATTTAGTTTAGTAGGTAACTTAGGACTAATTTACGCTGGCGAATTCTCCCGTGTGGTACTTTTGTAAAAGAACGTAATATTTATAAATATGGATATGATGCACGCCTATACACCCAGAAGGGTATGGCAGAAGTGTACAACACCCACATTTCACCTTTTATGTTTATGTCCCATGCGGTAGGGGGTAAGCCTATCGCCATCCACCTGACACAATGCAAACTCCTTGCTGCTATTGTGAACTTGCCGTCAGGAAATAACAATCAGCCAGACCCGGGAATCGAACTGGCGATCTCGCGGTGAGGGGGGCATACACTAACCACTGGACCATCGAGGCAGTCAGTTGTAACAACATATTTTTAAACAGTTGCGATTTTCAAAGAAAAATATATTTGTACGTTTAGTGATTACCTATGTAGTTCCACACCCACTTATTGAAACAAACGTTATTACGGATTTCAAATTCTCCTCAAGCAGATTCAAGAGAATGAATATAATTATTGTTATGTAGAATATGTAAGTATGTAGATATACATAGCCAAGTTCTGTTACCTAAGTATCTTAATTATTTTTTCAACACCCTCTTTGTTTGTACACTTCACTCTCACATTTTACGAGTGTCCTTTTCCTCTGGCCCTCAAAGGTTTGCTGGCAGAAAACTAAAGTTAAGCTTACCTTTCGTCATCACCACATTTGTGTTTATGTCCCCCAAAAAGCAGCGATAGCCGAGTGGGAGACCGTAGGACTGCGAAGTTAAAGGTCTCGGGTTCGAACCCACGGCACACACCTGTCGTCTTTTTCGAAGATATGTGTGTATTTATCATATAAATTATCGCTCGCTAACGGTGAAGGAAAACATCGTGAGGAAACCTACATGCCTGAGAATGCCTAATAAGTGCTCGAGGGTGTGTGAAGTCTACCAACCCGCACTTGGCCAGCGTGGTGGACTATGGCCTAACCCTTCTCATCATGAGAAGAGGCCCGAGCCCAGCAGTGGGACATGTATTAAAATACAGGGCTGCTTCTACTACTATACATTTGTGTTATTTTACTTATGTAATTTATATGAACAATAAAGTGTTAAACTAAACTAATCATCAAGCCAAATCCATTACAATTTAAAAAAAATGTTAAATGAGCACTATCTTTCCTTATTATGTATTGTATATTTGTAAGTAGGTATAATAAAATATATATTATAATTTATTTATATGTCGTATATATATTATATAATATGTAATTTATTGTTATAATATATTATATAATAATCCTTGTTAAATGCAAATAATTTCTTTATTATATTATTATAATATTATATTATCTAAGCAAAAACTACCGCTTTATTTTCTCTTTCCAAAATGTCCATCCTAAGGTTGCCTGGAAGAAATCGCTTTACATTACCGCCCTTTGTACATTTTTTTTTCTGTTATTTTCTTTTTTTTGTTACCTCTTGAGTTTTTTTTTCATGAGAAATTGTGTATAAATAAAGTATTTTCTATCTATCTATCTATCTCTAATAATTTGTTTCTTTCATAATCTTGATAAAATCCAAGATAACCTTACTTTACGACGCAGTAACAATTAAGTTTGTTAGATAAAGGCTGTATTTCCAGCCATAAAAGGGTAGTATAACCTTCTAAAGGGCTGACAATAATACTGACCATAATTTTAAAGGTTTGTTTGTAATCAAGGGCTTTTGCCAGACAATGAAAATTAGGCTATAAACAATAATATAAAGCTGCGCTCGCGACAATACATGCCTTGCTTAGCAATCGCTGCCTTGGGTTTATTTATTTGTTTTTAAAGAAGGGGGAACAGTTGCTATACTTTGTCCATTCCTTTATTTTCTTTTTGACAGATCACGCCTATGAATTACCGTTTTTTTTTTGTCAGATTAATGTACTACAATAATAATGTACTTTATTGACAAGCGACACTTTTTAGGGCAGTTCACTGTTTGTAACAAACAACCACAGACTATAAATCAAATCGTGAAATGAAATAAATCGATCATTATGAAAAAGAATAATTTGACTTTTTTTTGTGTATTGTCTGTATTTTTTATAAAAAAAAGAATATAATAATAGTATCAAGATTTCATGAATAATTATTTGCAAGAATTAAGTCGAAATCTTGGAATGACATATCAAAATGTAAACAAAGGTAACTAGGAAACCGTCATAGACTAAGTATGTGACATTATTATTATATTATTATTTTGTATATTTATTTCATCTAATAAAAACTACTAATAAACGAATAATTAATAATGAACTAAAACCATTTCGATGCAATTAATCGATTGGAAGTTCTTATTAGACAACATCGATTATGATCTCAAATCGAATCAGTAACGTGTGAAGGCATCCCTAAATGTAATCTGTCAAAAAGAAAATAAAGGAATGGACAGAGTATAGGCTATTTTCCATACAACAGTAATATAGATTCAACTTTAATATTATTAAGTTTTTATCTACTTTTATAGACAAATCTTATCTTGAACACTATAATGCATATACTGAGAAACAGTTTAAAAAGATATGGAACCGGCAGAATTTGAACGAGCGCTTTAGCCAACCAGCTACGGGTACAGTTAAAGCGGCTGCCTTGTGTGCAGATAGTCGCAGGTTCAAATCATGCCGGTCCCATATTTTTCAACTGTTTCTTAGTATAATTTGCTAAGCATAGGTAAATGCTTTAATAATAAATCAATAAGAAACGAAAATGCATGTTTGTTTTTGGTAATTTAGTCGATCCTATCGATCGAGCCCATAACACCAGCGCAGTGGAAACCAGCGAGGCGATCCTTAAACCACTACGCCAGTCGTTTATTACTAATTATTAGTCACCGTTTTCACAAATACGGAAAAACCTTTATTTTAATAAAAAAGCGAATTCATGACCTAATTTTACGAGTAACAAAAGTAAAATTCTATTGAATTTATACAACACGAATTTGCAATAATAATTAAAGGTAAATCATTAAGCCTCCAGCGACCTTTATTAATGTCATATAAGCTTTTGACCACCTGATGCCAAATAGACTGGTGTTCAGATAAATTAGGTATACTCAGTAATTTTTGATAAAGGTATTTTTAGAAGGGATAATATTTAAGGAGTATTTTGTTAATTAGGTCACTCACAAACAGTGAGTGTTGGGCAGTTTTAATTAGAGTGCCTTTTCAGAGTATGTCCAGTGGGTAAAACGGTTAGCGGTAATGATAGCTGTTTTAGAGATCTCGGGTTTCATACCCGAGTTTTATTTATTTATCTATTTACTTAAACATATGTACAACATTACAGTTTTAGACCAAGACGTTATACATAGAAGAGAAAAAAAAAACACACACACATAAAATAATATTTGACAATAATCAAAAAGAAGAAAATACAAACAATAAAAACAATTACACATGACACAAACTATACAATTAATAACAACAATGGTTAAACTCTATCCAAGTTTTCACAAAATGACAATATTTCACTACGTACATCTATCCAAGACGAAGCAAATAGATCACAATCCGATTTTGATGTCATAAGGTTATTAAACAGTGTCAAGGAACGTATGAGCGGAGAGTTGGCATGAGCCACGGTGCGTGCATCGGGTATGGCAAAAAGTGGATGTTTACGTGCACAAAATTCGTAAGCTGGGAGAACAGGTACATTAAGCCTAAGAGTTGGGCAAACGTGGTATTTAGGTTTTGTTTTGTAAAAGCTGCGTCAAATCACAGCTATTAGCAGTCTGGAATTCTGCTAACCAAACAAAATCAATAGAACATTTTCTAGTGATATTGAAAAATATAAGTTATTGTTGCATACAGTGATGCCAAGTGACTGATTGATTTAAACTTCAACATAAGTAGTATGTAAAAGTTTTTAAGAGAGAGAAATTAGATTGCGTCATGCATGCGATATTTTATATTCATGCTTAGATGTAAAAATGTCCTATAAATGATGTACCAATTAAGTTTTTATCTATCTATCTAAAGAGTTATTTTTTTTGGAATGCGTTGTAAAAGTAATTTTTGCATGTGACGTTCAACAGAATAGCCGCCGCGACTCGAACAAAATTCACGAAAATGATGTACTAAAACAGGGTGATACAAACGTAGGTTTTTATTTAAAAGTATTAGGGTGATTCCTGAGAGAAGCGTTCCTGGCGTAAGATCCATGGCATTTTTTTTTTTTCAAGTTTTGTGAAAACAAAAAATATGTAGCAAAAGAGAGCTTAAAAACAAACTTTTCTGACCATAAGGCACTCACGTAAACATAATAGTTTCGGAAATAAAAATATGTTTGTTTTGTGTCGCCACGGATCTCACGTAGAAAACCATGGATCTTAGGTAGCATATGAAATACGAGGCGGCATAGCTTAAAAGTCGTTTATTTTAAAGAATATTAAACGAAATTGTAAATAAAACATCATTTGTCTAGTAATAATATTTTTATTCACTTAATCAGCAAAAACAAAATCAACAAAAGTTAGAATAATTATAAAAACGTGTTTAATTTTAACAAATAATAAAGGTAAGTCAGGGATGGTGGTAGAGGAGCTCAAGGGGTGGAAACGCCGCCATCCTACCTTAAACTACCACCAAATACGAATGCTTTCACTACTGTGATCCAGTTCGGTGGTGAAATCAGGTCCTGAAATTACAGGTACATGAAGCAAAGCACCGTAGCCCTCAGATGAAGCGACGCATCTACAATCTGCTTTGTGGATTGTAGATATATTCATGGGCTACAGCTACATATAACATCAGGTGAACTACATGCTCGTTCGCTACATACGTCGTATAAAGTAAATATAAAAACCAGACAATTGAGGACTCTATGAATGCTGGACTACCGTTTTTTTACCCAGTGCATGGAAAAGCATAATTATAAACCGGCCAAGTGCTTGTTGGGCCAAATGCAGTGTAGGGTTCCATAATCAACCGTTAGAACATACCTAGTAATACAGATTTAAGAGGGGCTCACTGCTTGACCTACTTGTATTAAATAGACTTGTATTAATTTTATTAAATAAGTAACAACTTTAAACAATTCATTATTAACAAAGGTTATGGATTTTGTACGAATTATTTCAAGTAATTGCGTGTCTGTGAGCGATGGCCGAGCAACGCAAACATAGAGCGCGCAACGTATGTAGCATGTCTTCTGTACCGTATTCTGTAATACCACAGTAACGAATTATTCTGTATTTCTTGAGCCAATTGTTTAGCTTTTAGAGGGGGAGGGCTATTTAAACAAAAAAATACTATCCATGGTTAAAAATATTTTTAGCAGATCTCAGAGTAAAAAAATATCTTTGCATACCCTTAATGCTTTTAAAAGACCTATTTAATGATACTCTAAATTAAGAGGTACGTGAAAGAAAAAAAAACATTCCCCCTTTACTCTTAGCAAAAGTACCTACCCCAATTTTTTTTTTCTTCAAGATTTAATTTTATCACTTTGTAGCCATAGTTATCATACATATGTTTACAAAATTTCAGCTTACTGGCACTAACAGTCTAGATGCTAGGGTCCGGACAGACAAACATAGTGAATCTATATGGCTTTCTAGTAGATAATACGGAACTCTAAAAAACACTTTCATTAATTGACATCATTAGTAAATAGATAAATAGCAAGAACAGTGTCAGTCTACAAGGTAGTACCTTTGGCAGAACTCGCCAGCGTACACGACAAGGATCCATGGCCAAAAACAAAGATCCGTGGCTTAAAACCCACGGATCTGCGGCCACGGATCTCACGACAATTTACATTTTAGGATATAACAATGAAACTATTAATAATATTATACATATTTTTACTTGAAAGTTTACTCAAGGATATAAGTATTCATAATCTTAAAGCATTAAGGTGAAACTATTTTCAACTACGTAGTAAAACAAGCTATGGAATGTATCAACCCTGTAGGACAAAAACGTGTAGTAGTCAAAGAACTCACCTAACTTATTTTCTGCGAAACTGAGCGACACCACCTTTACGTCTGAGCACTGCCAGTAAACTGGCGATGTGTCGAACCAATCGCGAGATGCCTACCACGTTCGAACCGAATTTGGTTGCTATTTTACGTCGCGCGGTTGAAACGACGCCCGCCGCGTGACATGTTTTTGAATGACTATAGCTACTATAAGTTTTATTTTTTTATAACAGTTTGATTATAATAGGATAGCAGCACTCTCTAGGTATTTATAAATATATGAATTAATATAAAGCTATAAGCGTAGACAAAATAAATCGTCATTACAAAGTACAGGTTACGCGTGTGACACGTAAAATTCAAGCTAAATCACCCCGTTTTCCA
Organism: Hypena proboscidalis; assembly: GCA_905147285.1. Classification (NCBI taxonomy): domain Eukaryota; kingdom Metazoa; phylum Arthropoda; class Insecta; order Lepidoptera; family Erebidae; genus Hypena; species Hypena proboscidalis. The sequence continues at coordinate 6,839,299 of LR990143.1, forward strand.
GTTTCAAATGGATTTTAAACCAATTTTCAGTTTTACATTGTTATTTTACTCAATAGGCCTCATTACTATAATAGTCAAGGAATCGTATGAGTGCTAATTAAGTTATGTATGTCTATTATTATAGATAATATTACGATGTGACCGTCAAAATCAAGCTTCCCAGGAATCACCCATTAATAACTATAAAAAAACAATATGACAAGACTTCATTGATAAGTATTCTTCTTCAAGTATTCGAGCGCAGAGCCGAGATCCATTTGATTTTACGTCAATGGTCAAATATAATGAAAACTCTTATTGCTATTAAACGTCAAACCAAATCTAACAGGAAAGAAGTCATACATAATTATAACTTATCTAAAAATAAAAGAATCTATCATCCAACTGACTGATGATCCACATTTTTTTCACATGATATTACATCTATTACATAGATATGGCGCTGACAAAACTTTTGAAGAAGAATTCATAACCCTCTATTCTCGACGTTGGTAGTTGGATAAGAAGTAAAGTAATTCATTTATCTAGAGATACCAATTTATTCCCTGTGACAAGTATTTGATTCTGCTTGCTGTCGCTCGCGGCTCCACTTGCGTATTACGTCGATAACCTCGAAATAATGTACCTGTATTATTTAGTTAATCCTGTCTCGCGTATCGCTTTGTTAATTGATGAAAACCACACGATAATCTGTTGAGCAGTTTTTGAGCTTATCGCAAATATACAGTTAAAAGACACGGTGTAGGCCTTTTTCCTGAAAATTTAAGGATCGTTTGTTCCTTTAATTCAATTTCCTCGAAAGGTGGCTCTAAGCAAAGTAATAGCATTGTAACTTTAAAACGTCTTATTATGTTAATAACACACTTCATAGCTTGTGCTGCTACTGTGAAATTACTGAAAGGAAAACACAAATTAGGGTTGCTACACTCATAAGCGAGCCGGCACGTTCGGTTCGGCACATTTTATATTTAATTTTGGTAGCATTAATTTAAGTCAACTGTCACTTAATTGATGACGATGCAATGGAACATAATGACAGGCGCTTCAGGTTTACCTCTGACCGGATGGATGAAGTATATTTTCAATTGTTTCATAATATATGACGACCGGATGGCGGAGTGGGTAGTGTACCTGCCTGCGACGCCGAGGTCGTGGGTTCGATTCCCACTTAAGACAAATCTTTGTGTGCATGAACATGGGGGTTTGTCTTAGTCTGGGTGTTTCTATGTATAATAAGTATGTATTTACCAAAGAAAAGTATATAATAATATGTATTAATATCAGTTATTCTAGTACCCAAAATACAAGCTCTGCTTAGTTTGGGACTAGATGGCGTTGTGTGTAAGTTGTGAGATATTTATTTATTTAGTATTTATTATTGTCATTAGATAAAAGCAAGGAACATATTCTTTTGGCGTCCATACGGCAATGGCCAGAACTAAACGTATTGAGCAATAGGATGACGATTTTTTTGTCTATTCGTCCGAATTAATAATTTACATTTAGTTCAAGCTATTGTCGTCGGCAATGAGTGGCAACGCGATCTCTATTAACGCTGAAATCAAATTTCATCCCTCAATCATAAACTATATCTAATATATAAAATTCTCGTGTCACAATGTTAGTTACCTTACTCCTCCGAAACGGCTTTACTGATTTTTACCAAATTTTATATGCATATTCAGTAGGTCTGAGAATCGGCTACTATCTATTTTTCATTCCCCTAAATGATAAGGGTTGTTTACCCTTAACATTTTTTTTTATATTTTTGGACAAAATTTTTTGTTTCTATTTATCTATAATGTGGCATTAAAATACATATATACAACCCTAAATTTTTACCCTTTTATCACCAACCCCTATTTTTTAATAGCCATTTTAGTAACCTTAGCGCTTTTGACAATATGAACTTTTTGAATGTACCTTTATGGGGTTTGACATAACATTGACATAATGCGTGCTGCAAATATCGTCATAGAGAATGTATGCATAGTTAAGACAGGACAACGTCTGTCAGGTCAGCTTGAATAATATATATACAAAAAATATGATTATGACAAAAAAGGTACGTCTCAAGTCCTTTCCATCCTCGACAAAAACCGACTTGATCATAACTTATTCATCACTCTAAAATATGTTACAATATAAACGTAATGAGTGCACTGACCCTATTATCTACCTTTACTAAGCGTTTAAGGGATGGAAGCAGGCTGTTGAATATAGCCCTTGGGGCTCGTTGAAGTAAACGTTTGCAACACCGGGTTATTTGGATGGAAGCTGAAATGAGGTTTTACCTTTGTTTACAAATTATAATATAGAATACTGGCTACCTTCTGTAATTTTGCCTAAATAATTATTTAGTTAAGAATAGTTTAATTATATGATTTACTATCTTAAGGCTTACAATCCTCTAAATAGTACAGATATACGTTCACCTTATATTATTATCTTACCTATCTTATTCTGTGGACTAGCTTTAGCCGGGACATCGTATGCGTAGGGTTCGATATTTCCATACTATTTCCTACAAAAGTGAAGACCTTCCCTTTACACTTTCAACTCCAAATTCACCCCCTTGAGGAGTGAAATTTCCAAATAACTGTCTTACCCTTAATTTATGTCGTGTAGGAAGCCTATGTGCAGAATTTCATGCATTTTCCTTCAAAATTGACTACCTTCACATGTTATTATAATCTTACAACCCCTAATTCACCGCCTTGGGTAGTGATATTTCTCATAACATCTATCTTATTGTTCATTTACGTCATGTAAGGAACTTTTGTAGCGTATTTAATGCATTTTCCTTTAAAATTGACGAACCTTCCGTATGAACTTACATTCCCTAATTATCCAATCCAATCCATCCTTAGGGAGAAAATACAAAGTTAAAACTTGTTGCAGTTTTTTAATTAGACTTCCGGCTTATGACTAACTGACTGACTGCTAAGTGTGCAAACGCATCCAATTTTATGCAGTAGTTTTTCGCGTACGAACATAAAGATAGACAGACAGACGGACAAAATAAAAAAATGCGTTTAGCCTTCTACTGCTGTAATAAATACCCATCGTTCTTAAATATCTTCAATGTAGAGACACGGCAAGTTTACAATTTATGATACGTATATATAGATAAATGAGATGTAGTAACGCATACCTAAGTCCCAAAATACAGTCCTGAAATTACTGGTCCATATTTTGATGCATAGGCAAATTATTTCAGGGCCTAATCATACTGCCGATTTGATAGCACTAAGTTACTAAATTTTGGCGGAAAATTACACTATTTATCGGTGCTTTCTTTCTAGCTCGTTTACAAGAGAAATACATTCTAAATAATTCACAATAAAATAATAAAAACAGTATTGAAATATAATGTGCCAATATTACGTTGGTTCAGCAGCTGTTTATAAAGTTTATTAAAGCGCTTCCATCCATGTTAATGTTGTTAGTCAGCTTTGAAGCGTAGTCATATTCAAACAGATTTTATTGTTGAAATTCTAATATTTACCCTACATTTTGTTGTTATTTTTCTCCTTGTCTCTATTCACATAACCCAGTGTAGAAGCTAAGTGGAGACAAGCTAGGTATGGTAATATTTTTTACGGTTTTATTGGACTTAACATCTTCGTGTAGCTTTTGTCGTCTCCGCTGTAGTGGAGTCTGGGTCTTATATCATCTATTATATCGGTATCATATACATAAGAATATATATCATGAACTGAAAGATGAAGTTACAACAAATGTTCAACTGTCTTGGCAAACTTATCGGACAATATATCGGGTCAATGAATTCTGGAATATCTCCCGACATCTGGAACATTACTACTTTCACTAGTTATGAAACTTTTGCCTATTATTTAATAGCTGCTAAGGCTAAGTACTCACCCTTCTATAAGATATCGCCACAAAACGTATAGAATAAAATTAGATATATTACGTGGATCATCACCATCATTATTATCCGATGATGATAGTGGCATCAGAGCATGAAAATCCACGCGTTGCTATTTTATGAGGTAAAATATAAACATTCATTTTTATCTAATCTTAACATCTGGTGGCGAAGTTTTTCGTTATTTTTCTTAATAATATGTGTTTTTATATCATACAATAATGTAAAATTAACATTTTATTTGGTTTTGTAATACAAAGTTATCAAGAGTAAACATAATTCTTTATTGCAAATAAAAACAGCTTCGACTACCTTTCTGATGTTTCCAATGTTTTATCTTACGTGTGTTTAAGGACTGAATCTCATCAAGTCATCACCAAATTGGAAAACAGAAGCATTAACACTGTCATTTACAAAAGGTCAAAGGTAAGACAGTGGTGCCTTATCTTTGACCTTCACAATTATTAAAAAAAAAAAAAAAAAAACGACGCCCGCACTAGGAATAACTCCTGCGTCGCGGGGGTGTTCACAAACATACATTTCACACACACAAAGCACACCTAGAGTCAGAACAAATCTTTGCGAATCACACAAAGATTTGTCCCATGTGGGGATCGAACCCACGACACCAGCGTAGTTGAAAGCGGCGAGGCGACCGCTTTAACTACTACGCCAACCGTGCACTTTACATATACCACATTTCATATAAGTCCCTACCACATCCCATAAGTGTGCGTCAGGCGTGCGCGACTCTCGAGCATGCCCTGTTTTCACACACTACTACGTGACGCACACTTATGGGATGTGGTAGGGACTTTATTTATGGTTACCTGTAATAGAAATAGTTTGATAAGTCATCTACGTCTGGCAGGAATTGAACGTGCGTTCCGAGAATTCCAGTTCAGAACTATTGCTATTAAGATAGCAACTGGTTTGAGACACAAATGACTCGCATTACTTCTAGAATTAGGTTGCCATTAATAAATAATAAATAATAATAATAAATATCTCACAACTTACACACAACGTCATCTAGTCCCAAACTAAGCAGAGCTTGTACTATGGGTACTAGAATAACTAATACTAATACATTTATGTCTGCACGTGTGGTGTAGTGGTTTAAGCGGTCGCCTCGCCGCTCTCCACTACACTGGTGTTGTGGGTTCGACCCCACATGGGAAAATCTTTGTGTGATTCACAAAGGTTTGTTCTAAGACTGGGTGTGCTTGTGTGAGTGAATGTGTGTATTTGACCTTGTCATTGGGACCATTGGATAGTGTAATTGCTTCTGGCGTTCTATCTAATGTAAAAATCCAAAATTATTTATTTATTAATTTATTTAAATATACTTTTTCTTTTATAAATACATACTTATTATACATAGAAACACCTAGACTAAGACAATCCCCCATGTTCATGCACACAAAGATTGTCTTAAGTGGGAATCGAACCCACGACCTCGGCATCGCAGGCGGGTACACTACCCACTCCGCCATCCGGTCGTCAACTCAGTCGTCGTCATTGACTGCTCTAGCAATTTTTTATCACAATGATCACGTTTCCTATGGTGCTTTATTATTCTATCCTATAATATTATATGACATCACGCCTATAATAACCAAAAGGGTGTGAATAACGAACCCATGATCATCATTTGTCTGCACGTGTGGTGTAGTGGTTTAACCGGTCACCTCGCCGCTCTCCACTGCACTGGTGTTGTGGGTTCGATCCCCACATGGGACCAATATTTGTGTGATTCGCAAACATTAGTTCTGAGACTGGGTGTGCTTGTGTGAGTGAATGTATGTATTTGGCCTTGTCATTGAGACCATTCGATAGTCTATTTGCTTCTGGCGTTCTATCTAATGTAAAAAAAAACAAAAAGAAAACAAATTTATGATCTCGTGGTGAGAGTTTGCATATTCTGGATCGACGAGACTATCTTCTGTCTATCCTTTTCAACTAATATTTTAATGTGGAAGCTTGTTTTGATGTGTGCTTGCTAGATGTTTGTAACTCTTTCATTCAAAAATAACTGGAATATATCATAGATATGTTATCAAAACAAATAAATTAAATTGAAGTATCTGTTTTTGATAACAAAATAATAATGTTTTTTCAAGCTGGCATAGTTGTTTGCGCGATATATTTGCCTAAAATGCAGTTATTAGTTTCAATTTTTCTGTCTGTCTGTATGTTTACTTTTGGCTACTCTTCTAAACGGCTGAATTAATTTTAATAAAATTTTATTTATTTATTTTATTTATTTTATTTATTAATAAAAACATTACAAATACACATTAAAAAACTACAGCGAATGCAACATAAATCCGAGGGATTTTTCCGTACATCCGAATCATCGCAAAACGATAAGCGTACATACACAAACATTTTATCACAATACCTACTCTATAACAACATAGCTGGAACATCACGATACAGACACCCATTGAATGCAGGCTTAATTATATATTATCAAAAAAATATTTCTGAGATTTTCATGATCATAAGTTATCACTACGATAATAACAAATATGCTGAAACGTAAGCCCCGTCCAAACCTAAGCAGAGCTTTCGGTACTTTATGGGTAGGTAAGTAGGCTGTCTCTGCTTACTCTTCAAAGCATACACAGGCATGATGTTATGTTATGTAGTGGTGAAAACAATACATAGATACACGATTGCACAAAACGTGGTTCATTAGCTATTCGTTTTTGAAGAGTTCCGTTGTCTGTCTCCAAAGATCTTCATCAGATTCTGATAAATTATATACTAAAACCTTCCTTGAAACACAAGGATTAAAATACCGAAAACTGCATTCAAATCGGATCAGTAGTTTCCGAGAAAATCGCGAACATAAAAAGGTGACATACATACATACATACATACATACATACATACATACATACATACATACATACGGATCGAATACAGAACCTCTTTTTTTTTTTGAAGTCGGTTAAAAATAGCAAAAACTAAAGTAATAAACGAAATATAGTGTGCATAAGTGGGTATATTGAGAAATATCCGTATCATCTATTGGTGTGGAATAGTGTCACAGTATAAATATGTACAAAAGTGTGAATTTTGTTTACGTTCTCTGTGGCACGTCGTCATCTACTGCTATTTGTACTTTAGATGCAGTTTAGTGTCTACAAGGCGCGTAACATAGATATACTTTTTATCGATGTACCTGATAAGTGATCATTACTGTTACATTTTGGGATTAAAGTTTCAAAATTATGGATATTATCCTTTAGCAGCCAACTCTTGTAAATGGAATTTCAGAATGCTTAAAAAATAAACAAATTTCCTAAAAAGGACGTAGACGATACCGCGGGCGCTAGTTAGTTTGTTTGTTCGATAGCGCTAATCTCAAGAATGGCAGGTCAATTCTTGATATTTTTTTTTGTATTTGATAGCCTATTTTTCAATATAGATTTTTAGATATTTTACATTACGCTAAACTCCACAGGAGCAAAACAGTAAGGTTTAACGCGGTTCAAAGCGCGGGAGCAGCCACTACTTAATACAACGAATTCCACGCAGACGAAGTCGCTGGCACAAGTACGTAATATAATTACGTTTTATACGTAATAACTTGAGGTAAAATTTCTTCCAATTATCCAACCTCTGTTAAGAATTCTAATATTAGTTTAATACATAGTCAGAGAATCAGAAAAAGTTAACAATAGAATCGTTTCAGGGAACTTGTATATATTGTGAGAAATTTAATTTATTTTCTTGCCTGCTCCTTCTCAGAAAGACGTGAAGTTGATGTTATGATACCATATTACACCCTCTTCAAGGTAAATATCTTTTCATAACGTTTTGAAGCATGATACTCAGAAATTTATGACATGAAGCAATAAAGTAATACTTTCAGTCAAACAATAATTCATTTATTGTATTTTGTTTCTTCATCTGTGTATTTAATATTTAAAACGAAATATTATCTACTTTTACTACGCACATAATTTAAGTGTGAATGTTTAAGTTGTTATGTTTATTTCGTAAATTCAAATGTTGATGGTTGAGAGCTCTTGTAAATCAGCTTGAGGTTGGAAGCGCCATCGTTTCGTACACCCCCTAATTTACCCCCTTAGGGGTAAAATACAAAGATAAAACATATATATACCAGTACAGTATACATATACCAGTTTTTAAGTAAGACGACAAGATACATAAATCTGAAAACTGCATCCATTTCTATGCAGTATAGTTTTTGCATGAAAGAGCGTACAAACATATGGACAAAAATTCTAATAAAGTACGTTTTATCGTCTACTGCTGTTATAAAGACTCCTCTTAAAGGAGCCTCCCCGAGCGACGTACACAATCAACCCCTACGTCCGGCGCACCCTGGGCAGACTGCAAATTTCCACCAAGCAGACTAGCGAATCCTTTCACCACGATGGCAAGTCAACACCATGAGAATATGACTGCAGCGATACGAAAGAAGAAGAAAATACTCCTCGTATTTTTTCTTACAAAACATTAATTAAGAGACATGGAAAATTTACAAATAGGTATTACATGTATAGAAGATAGGATAACAAATCCTATACTAATTAAGTCTACGATATTGTTATGTTTTAATTTAAAAACATCAGGGTTTTTATCCAGAAAATTAATCATAATCACCGTATATTGAATAGATTATTTTTCTTTTGTGACAATTCTTGTAATACCCGTCTTTGCATGGCCTTTTAATGCTATTTTATTTTTATGGCGCAAAAAGTATATTATCTACTGGAAAGGTTAAGTGATCATTACTGTTACATTTTGGGATCAAAGCTTCAAAATTATGGATATTATCCTTTGGCAGCCAGCTCTGGTAAATGGAATTTCAGAATGCTTAAAAAATAAACAATTTTCTTGAAAGTACTTGATGCATGTTTCTATAAGTGCTGCGTACATATTATTGCGTACATTTATACGTTTGCGGGGATGTGTGGATGCTTGACGCAACTTTATAGATTTTGATTTAAATAGCGTCAAATACAATTTACGATACAAGATATAATAAGTACTGAAAACAGACGAAAATGTTTGGACTTGAAGCAGAATTTTAATCTTTGGATTCCGTTCAATCCATGAATTTCACTGGTGGTAGACCTTTGGTGGTGAGTTCAGGCCCTGAAATTACTGGCACATGAGGCATAACACCGTAGTCCTCAGCTGCAGCGTCGCATCTATAATCTGCTTTTGTGGATTGTTGATGTCCATGGGCTGTACTCCACTTACCATCGCGTAGACTACAAGTTCGTTCGCTGTGGGCGTAGTATGAAAAAAAAAATACTTTATGCATCGTCTTTCTAGGCACCTCGTTTGTCGTCGAAGATACTCGACTGTTTTTAGTATTATATTGCTAAGCATGGCTTAATGATATTTAATGACAATATAATATACTGTTGCAACGCATATCCGTACACATTAAATAGAAAGTCTGCACCTCGTAATAATCGGACAAAGCAGAAAAAAATGTTGCAGTTGTTATTCACCATCAGTAAAATGAGCTTGTGTACTTCTAGCCGACCAGTCCATTAGTATAATACAAATATGTTGGAACTATAATAATGTTGACATTCAGGTTTTTATAATTGTCACTACATAAAACAATTGAATAGGTTATTGTCAAACGGTTCTATAGACAAACGTAGTCACAACTTTTATTTTGTGTAATTGTCAAAAATATTCTTCTATCTCAATTATTTTTTTTTTTTTTATACTATGAATAACTGTTTGCATGCCCTATTCAGGCAAAACATTCTGTACCTATCTGACTTTGTACCACCTATACTACAATGTTCTTGCAAATAAAGTATTTTATTTATTTTATTTTAAACATTTCAAGTCCATCATGTGAGCGATATCTGCCGGGCAACCATACGAGGGCGAGATAGATTATGTCGCGTTTTTGTCATACATAATAAATAATAAAAATATCAGTTCTGTATCTATACATGTCGTACTGCGGGGCTCGGGCCGCTTCTCGTGATGAGAAGGGTTAGGCCATAGTCCACCACGCTGGCCAAGTGCGGATTGGTAGACTTCACACGATCTCAAGCACTTTGTAGGCACTCTCAGGCATGCAGGTTTCCTCACGATGTTTTCCTTCACCGTTAGCGAGCGATAATTTATACAATAAATACACACATATCTTCCAAAAGACGAATAGTAACGATTTATTGACAGAGGTGTGTGCCGTTGGTTCGAACCCGAGACCTTTGGCTTCGCGTCCTATGGTTTCCCACTCAGCTATGGTTGCCGCCATATGAAAATATGACAATACGTGAACTCGCGGTTGTATGCTAGCCCCCCTGGTGAGTGTATAATATTAACAGTGTTGTTATCGACCAATCAGAGTAGCCCATTTAGTAGTACTGGTTGTAGAGCTCTTATACCACCTTAGTGAATGAGGTCGAGGGCGGCAGCACCACCGTCTCACCTTTAACCTGCCGCCAAATAGTCGTGCTTCCATTACTGTGTTCCAGTTTGGTGGTGAGATCAGGCCATGAAATTACTGGCACATGAGGCATAACACCGTAGTCCTCAGCTGCAGCGACGCATCTATAATCTGCTTTTGTGGATTGTTGATGTCCATGGGCTGTACTCCACTTACCATCACGTTCGTTCGCTGTGGGCGTAGAATAAAAAAAAAAAAAAAAATTAGACAGAGCAACATACTTAAGATATTGATCACAGTTATGTGTTGTTGCAAAGTCCCATATATTATGATGCCTTTGAAGTCGTTTCCTTTCAAGTGGTTTACTCAATGCTGGCAAGGCGTTGTTATGCGATTCTCTTCGATTCTTATGTGACTTTGTACTATGCTCTATTTCTTTTTGACTGATCTTATTTGTAGATGCTCCTGTTATTCCGATATATTTATGAAGAAATTATGTATATATTTTATATTGTAGCCAATATTTAATTAAATAAAAAATAAACATTTTTTTATCTTATTTCAACATCTGGTGGCTAAATTCCAGTTATCTTTCTCAATAATAATTGTTTTATCTAATATAATAATGTAAAATAAACACTTTATTTCTTGGAATACAGGGGTTTCGTGGTACGAAGTGATCAAGAGTAAATACAATTCTTTATTGCAAATAAAAACATACAGCTTCTACGACCTTTCTGAGAAATACTGAAAGTTCTTTTGTACCATAATCGAAAGAAAGTGGCCCTAAATAATTGCCAATATAAGCGATAAAATTGGACATTTTCTAATATACTCGTATAAAAATAATGTACACCTAACATGAACAATTTTCTTTCTTTGGCAAATAAACATTTCTTTCTTTGAAGGCCAGGGTCATTTAAAATATTAATTTCCTCTTAGAGTCTCTGTATTTTTTAACAGCTTGTAATTAACTGCACCTGTTCGTTTTTCTCGTTGTCTAATCAAATAATGCGCGTAAAATTTGATGAACGGAAAATTTAAAAAAAGAAGATCTGTTTGAACATTGTATTTTTTTTTGCAATGTTTTACATACATAATCATAAATACAAAAAAAATATCCACCATTTTTTACCCATCACCGATAAAACGAAAAAACAAAAATTCCACTTTATCCAAAATGACTGCCATGGGACAAAACCCTGCAAATTAATTTATTTAGTTTTTTTTCAATTAGGAACTTTTTGCATGGCAAAGTAATCAAATATAAAAAAAAATTGGATTTTTTACATTACATATAACGCCAGCGAGTTGCTAAGCTGAAGTGTTAGTAGGCCGGACACATAGCTCGAGGGATAGATTGCCGTTGGGGCAAAAAAGTCCTTTAATGGCGGCCACGAACTGGCAATGGACGGGTGATCTTGTCAACATCGCGGGAAGTTGTGTCAGTCAGTCCAAAAGCGTGCGCCGTGGAAACCGATTAGTGAGGCCTATGTCCTACAGTGGACTTCTCTAGGCTGATAATGATGATGGTGATGAGAACGCAAGAAGTAATTACACTATCCAATGGTCCCAATGACAAGGCCAAATATACAGATTCACTCACACAAGCACACCCAGTCTCAGAACAAATCATTGCAATCACATACTTTCCAACTCCATCTATATACTTCTGATTAAATTCGTTGCGGGTTCCAAGACAATTTTAACTCTCCCTGGGATTGCCCGTGCGTCATGCACGGTGCCTTTCAGTTGGTTACCGCTGTAGATCCTGGCGTCACAGGAGTCACAGTGGTGGGCGTGTGGGTGGGATTATATCCCTGTCCCATGTGGGAATTTAACCCACAACACCAAATATGAAAAGCCAGCCGTGACAGAGGTTCAAGCGATTTTTTCTCCCATCAAGACATACATATGAAATAAGAGCCAAGTTCAAAATTACGAATAGCTGTTATGCGTCGTTGTCAACCTCGACGGCAAAAATTGACATGTACACATATATCTCCTGATCAACCTTTTCATTGCGAGTATTAGATGGTCCCGCGTTGTATAGGTTTTCCGTGCAATGCGAGATCAGATTATGCTGGATGTGTATAGGTTGATCGGTAGCTAGCTGTCTGTACTGTACCCCAAGACAGCTATAAATAACCAAGTCACAGGGAACTGAGGCCAACCAAAGGCCTACAAGTAATAGATCTTTGTCTTAGATATCGGTAACTTAACTATTGTTTGTTGTTCGACTTGGCTTGTCCTATACATTCAAAAGGTTTTTGTTTTCAAATAGAGGGTAAAAAAGGATTTGCTGGTTAACTTGAAAATACGATTGGCACATCCTTCCAACTAATATTATTATTATAAATGTGAAAGCTTGTGAGAATGTCTAGATGTTAGGATAGGATATTTTTGTTTTTTTTGCGCATGGGTTATTTAATGCTTATTTTTTTTTTATCTAAAGCTGCTTAGATAAAAACCGCCATCCACCGGCCACAAATCCAACTCCGTGCTGATATTGAGAATTAGCTGATGGTAAGTTCATAAATTAAAATTAAAATTAATTAATTAATTTTACCTGAAAAAGGTCGCTGGAGGGGGCTGGATGCGGAAGGCGCAGGACCGGGTTTTGTGGTCAAATTGAGAGAGGCCTATGTCCAGCAGTGGACTACGAGAGGCTAAATGATGATGATGATGATGAAGTTCATAAATATCACTTTACCCGATCCGGGCATCGAACCCGAGACCTCGCGGTGAGAGGGGCATACGCTAACGAGTTTTTATTTAATTTTAACAAATTTAGTTGTTGTTCCAAAAATATAAGCAAGTTGATCTGTTGTATCCTCCCCTTACGTACGGATTATCTTGAACCGGGGCGTACTTTATTATCCTTTGGTACATTTTAAAAAAGTAGCACATTGTAATGAATGAACTTACATAATAACAATTTGAGTATAACAATATGTAGACTGATAAATTTAAAAGATATAATAATATATGCTTTTTTAACACGCTTATATTAGCTTCACCTGTATGTATAAGTATGTATGTATGTAACCGACTCCTTTGGACTCGATTTTGACCCACTTTAAACGGACAGATTTCATTAAAATAAGATCGATGACAATGCAATAATTCGATAAAAAAATATGAAAATTGAAAAAAAAATTAAATTAATTAAAAAAAAAAATGCTCTTATAAATAAACCAAACTAAAAAGTAGAAAATAAATAATAGTTTTAATAAACTAAAAAACTGTACTAGTACTTTAAAAGCGTGTTTTTAAGTTTTTTAAACTATTATTTTTTAAAGGTGAAGTGTGGGTATTGTACACCTCTGTCACATAAATGTGGGTTATATAGTCGTAATGTTATATGCTTTTACATCTCCACTATGTGTAATATTGGTTAAACTACAAGCATATTCACTTAAGAGGATCAACTCGTACACCTCTCCCCTACTTGCAATTCCACTAATTGTGCTCTGAATAATTTATAAGATTTGGCCCTGCTTCTGTTAATTGACTGAAAGGCTGTAGCTAAATGCCTTACATAGCGCCATTTAAGAAAACTGCTTCATATCAGGTTTTTTAGTACTATTACTATTTAGTACTATTAGATAGATTTATTTATTTATTACATATGACAATCAATAAAAAACAAACAATCAGACATAAAAAAATTATATTTTTTTTTTTTTAAATTTTGCAGTTTTCAATAAATATTTAAAAAAAATATATCGTTCATTTTATTTTACTAGCTTAATTTTCTAGCATTTTGTGTTTTTTGGTTTAAAATTATACTTTTAATTAAATAAATTAAATTAAATTTAAGTTAAATAATGCAATGTTCTTGCAAAAAAATTGCGCATTATTTTAGGATAGTAACTTGACACTTTGTTAAGTACCAAAAAGTTGTCAGGTGTGGGGTTCGAACCCACGCTCCCTCTCGGGAACCAGAGCTTAAATCTGGCGCCTTAGACCACTCGGCCAACCTGACTTATTACACTGTGTTGAAATTTTGCGTACGTATTCCGTACTAAGTAAAGTCATTACATTTTTAATTGACTCGAGGCCTGGAAGTTCCGGATATATCTTACCCGACCGTAGACAGAGAATAGTATAGACGACTGATAGCTTCGATCTCCCTCACACAAGACAAAGATAAACTTACGCCAATTTTGTGTAAAGAAACAAGACAGGTGATAAGATTTTTTGTTTCGCCATGCGTGTCGGGTTTTTGAGCAAACCTTGAGGTTTGCTCAAAACTTTATCAATCAAACTTGACATATTTGACAACGCTGGCAAAATAATTTGGTATTTTTAAATTTTAGTTAGTTTAAAGCTATAAAAGTTACGTGAAACCTGAAAAATATTAGCAATTTTTTAACAATAGTGTCTTTATTAAGCATTATTGTAGGAAATATGGTGCGGTGTAGTGTTTTAGGATGTAAAAGTGATAGTAGAAGAAAACTGCCTGAGTTATCGTTTCACTCGTAAGTATAACACATTTTGGCCTTTGAATCATATGCCAGGTTGTATTTTCAATGATTTTATCTTGTGTGAACTATGTTTGTTTATAATTTGATCGACAAAATCATCTAAAATATGAAATTTTAGTATTCATAACCTACTATAAAATATTGTTAGATGTTGTCAAGACTTCCATATTTTTTTCCCCAAAATTGTGGGTAAAATTTTATGTTGCATTTCTTATGATAAATATATCATGTAGTATTTTAGTCAGTTTCAATATCTTAATTGCATAACAGTTTCCCAGAAAATATTGATTTAAATCCGAAGTGGATTGAAGCTACAGGACGAACAAATTGGGCTCCGAGTAAATTCTCTTAAGTTTGTAGCAGACATTTTGGACGACATGAATTATTAAAAAAAGAGAGTAACTCTTTTGTTAATGAATGCTGTGCCACACAGGTAAATTAATATTTAACCTGTAGGATACATTATATACAGCGTGTATACATAATATTAATTATTATTTGAGTATTTTCAGTTGAGTATTATAGGGGGCTATTTATTTATATATATTACAATATTTGGGTATAGTCAAGTTGAGATACTTTGAATTGATGCGCAACACTGAAAGGAAATCTACGTTTTTTACGGTCCTAAGGATTTTACGTGCAATATAGACTTGAATATTTGATTTCGTTTTAATAAAACTAGCTATGGTCCGTGACATTTGCTCTGTGGGATTCGTTAATCCTCACGTTTTTACCTGTGGCAGCCGTAACTGCCCGTCCCCGTGCGTGAGTTAGAAAGTATGTTAAACGCCATCTATTTAAACTTTTGCGTAAAGTTACTATTAAAAATGTTACAGTTTCAGGCAAAAGAAGCAGTGGATGAGCATAGTAATGCCGTCAACGAGTAGCCAAGAGTATGTGTCTACTAAACTCAATACTATGATGCCAGCAGTGACTGTTCAAAAACACGCAGCTGAAACGCCAGATGTGAAACTTCCAACATTGGTTGATCGACTTAAATTCAGTCATTACCTATGCAGTATTAACATAACAGTACATCACGCAATATGTTCAATAAACCGAACAATTGTTCTTTATATCTGTTTTATTTTCATAAAATAAATACATTTTTCATTTTGGAATTAGTAAATAATATATCTTAATATTTTGGCAAATTTATCCAAAAACTAGGGTAATTTAATTTGCACTGTCGCCACACTGTGTCGAGATTCTCTGTCTCGCTGTTGACCACGCCATTCCCTTATCCAGTACTATCCTTCATCCAAGTACCCGACCCATAAAATAAAACCTGACCAAATTTAAAAGTGACACAAGTTACACTTAAAAAAAAAACACAGCTGTCACTTTCATTTAAGTGTGTTATATGCTTATCCTAACTATGTAACACCTGTGAAATTGGGCTGCAATATTGTTATTTGTAAGGTAACTATGACTAAGTAATTACAGATTTTGTAGTCATTTAAAAATTTATTTTATTCTTGGAAATAAAAAGAAAAGAAAACAAAATTCCTATTAACCTAACAACAAATGACTACATCTAAAACTATGTACAAACTTAGTCTAAAAGACCGCTACCAGTGTCATTAAGTTATTATTGTATATATTATTAAGTTATTTTACAATAAACTTCCTTATACGCAATAGAATTATCAATAGGTAAATTTAAAAAATATGTTAAAACTAAATTATGTCAAAAAGCTTACTATAGTATTTCAGACTACATAAATGATAATAGTATTTGGAAATGAATTGCTCTTCTTATGTGATTTTTTTTATGTACTTTTATATTGTTATATTTTTCATTTTAAAAGATGGTGCACATGAGTTTCTCACCAGCTCTTCTCATAATGCAATACCCATCGGAGCTGGTACTTAGATTGATTTTAATTCGATTCTAAACTGTTTGATTAAAATTAATCTGAGCCCCGGTTATTCAAATCATTGTAATTAGTATAATTTAGTATTATTTATTATTTATGTTTTGACGTGTACAAGCGCCTCCTGGGGCCTATGAAAATAAATGATTTGAATTTGAATTTGAATTGCTATTAAGTCATTTAAAATAATGAAATGAATTAATAACTAGCTTCCGCCCGCAGCTCCGTCTGCGTGGTAAGTCGAAAAAGGGTTGATAGAAGAACTAGGCAACTAATAGTTTAAAAGCCAGTGGCCCTTACGTAATTTTATAAAAGCTTACACTCAACTTGATTCCAACCCTCAGACTGACAGCCTTAAAGTTTAAAATTTTTGGGTGTCTGTCTGGGATTGGACCCAGTGGTATGATTTCTACTATCACCAAGGTCACCATATCGAACAAAAATATGCTTTATATTATGACATAACATCTTTTACAACTTTTTTTTCAATGTGTCCCAAAGCTACCAAACGTTATCAAACAATAACCAAATATTGAACCTATGATATATAGCCTCTTTTAGGGTGACAAACAGGCAATCTTTCAGCTTTTATAAAATGACGTAAGTCGGTCGGCCACTGGCTTTTAGGCTATTACTCCACATCCAAATAAATGTTCATCGAAATCGATTAAGTAGTATCGGAGCCTATTCTGTGCAAACAAACAAACAATAAGTATTGTTACTTATAATTTGGTACAAAAGTACATACATAAATACATAGGTACATAAAAGCATGCCTTCAACTTCAAGCACCGGGAGTAGAAACAGATGATGAAACGCCAGTGCAATGCTCCTTAGACATTTTTGTGTACTATGTCCGTGTCCTTTTGGTATAGAAGTATGAATAGTTAAAAATAATATTATGTATTCGTCTTGACCTCATAATGTAGTCTAATGCTGTCCGAAACCGTCGACACAATCAACATTCACACAACAACACGATCGACATTTGATTAAAAAGTTGGGTCACTATCCACTTTGTTTTTTTTTATTTGCACATTTAACTCGATTTTCACTGCACAAAATGCCGGACTCACAATAACAGAATATATACGTGTGACGTTTTTTTAGCCGTGCGTCATACAACATTGAATTAATATCGCGATCTTTCATGAGAGTTCGCACGGGCCGATCTTTATATAAGTATAAGTATGTAAATCAAATACTTTCTTTTAAAATTTACAAACTACATATATAAACTTGTGAACCGGGAAGCGATATTTAATAAAAAATATGTAGGTACTTAATTAACGTAAGATCAGGAACCTATAAGGATAATTGCAAATATGCAATTTCCAGCTAAATTGACAAACCACCCATATAAACTTACACTCTCCTACCGACAGACAAAAATAAAAAAAAAACATGGAAAGTTTTAAAAAATAAACCGTTCAAAACTTCCCCTTGTATATTTTTTTCTTAAATATTTTCAATGTACAGTACAGATATGGCTAATTTTCAGATTGCTTATAATATGTTTAGAAGGCTAAAACAAAGGTTTTATAATAGGTCAAGAAAAGCAAAATGGCGGCTGCCATAAGCTATTTTCTTCGCTATTTTAGGTTACTATTGTTCTTAAAAACTTTCTGTTTATATTACGTAAATGCACGAGAAGTTTCCGAAGTTTAGGCCAAAAGGACCCTACCACTTGGTTACAACTTTTGTTTATTTTGTGACCGCTTTATGGTACTTTAGTAGGTAATATTATATAGAAGGAAAGTGCCTACTTAAGTCTGTTTTCGGTAAATAACTACGGCTTATGGAAGGTACATTTTCAACGCTAACAGTTTGTAGCAATATGCGTAGTTAGGAAATTTTCCGATCACAATTGCCACGCAGGACCTCTTTGGTAAAATATTCTCATAAAAAATATAACTTTAAAAAGCCGAGCTCTTATATTCCTGTCTTCGAGTAATCAAGAAAAGGCCTTAGACTTGTTGACCGTATTTGAAAATAAATCAAATAGTACATAATTGGGATCCAGGCAACCGAAATCAAGATGCTCAGGTAGATGTCACCTACGATAAAATAACCTTGGTGTATGCTTCAGCGCCGATATGCTCCAGGAGAGTAGATAAAGTTGGTATTGAAGACCATTGGACTAAAATGACAATTTGGTTTCAAAATTGGAACAAAATTTCAATTTCAATTTCATATTATCGAAAAGGATCAATTGACCATCATGGAAGGCAATGATAGGGTGAGGTGGATAAGAAGAATTAGATAAACTGACACCACAACCAAATAAGCATCATAATATAGAAGAGAAAACGAGACAGAGAGGGAGTTCTAAAAATGAGATTAATTTGAAATTTGGACATCAATCTAAACCATCTCCCTCGTCCACCGATAAGCTTCAAAGCTTAGCAGGGAATTGATTTTAAAAATAGGTTACAAACGGTTGGAAATTCTGATACGGCAACGTTTCAATCAATATTGTTTATTATTTATTGACGAAACGAATCCGAATCACAATTTTCAATATTCAAACAGACATTTCCATCAATTAGTCGTTTAATTTCCGATCGGCAATGTTTCTTAAATGTCACATTTTTCAGTATGATTTAGACATGAAGTCTGCTTCACGTTTTTGAATAAAATATAACCTTCAAAATAACCAGGTTAATCCAGTTCATTTGCGCCCCAACAATCTTCTCGCTCTCAGGAGTAATTTCCCGAAATGAAAAATATTTTTGAATAATTTATTATGCTTTATTAAATAGTTCTGGGGGAATTGTGAAATATTACAAAAATATTTGATGAGGCTTACAAATTGGAAATCTTGAGTTTATTATGTGTAAGCGTATATAAAGCAATGAATATTTGAAGGCTAAATTATCACGCGGTTAAAAAGTCATTGCTATCCATTTAAAGAAATGTCTCAAAATGGGATCCGAATTGCTGAATCGATCATGACGAAAATTTAAATGGAGATAGATCAAGACTCAAGAAAAACTATTTATTATCGGTAAACCAAGTAGGCAGTTTTCGTTTTGCAAGATTGATTTGGTGAATTTTTCTGGGATAGAATCGCCTTATAACATAAAATAGCAATGTATAGCTTCAAAGAGTCGTTGTACGGTTGTATAACTACTAGTCAAATTGATAAATAATAATAAGAATAATTTTATTTTTGTCTGCACGTGTGGTGTAGTGGTTTAAGCGGTCGCCTCGCCGCTCTCCACTGCACAGGTGTTGTGGGTTCGATTCCCACATGGGTCAAATCTTAGTGTAATTCGCAAAGATTTGTTCTGAGACTGGGTGTGCTTGTGTGAGTGAATGTGTGTATTTGGCCTTGTCATTGGGACCATTGGATATTGTAATTGCTTCTGGCGTTCTATTTAATGTAAAAAATCCATAATTTATTTATAGTTACTCCACTACAAATGGATGATCCTCCGACCAGGCTCGGTGGTATTGCCTGGCGGACAGCTGTCCAACGGTAGCGTCTTGGAAGTGATATATATGTATACTCTCTGTGAACACTTCGTTATCGCGATTCAGCGCTCTTTGACATATGTGACGTGTGTGTCACTACTTGACGTTGTCAATGTCATCCTTTATTTATTATGTGCGGATATCGACACAAAGATTTTATGCTATTTAATATAACACTGCAGCCCCGGAGCAATATGAATGATATTTGTACAGACAAACAAACAATCAAACAATTTTTTACCCATTACGTACCCATTTTTTTTTTCGGGATATAATCCCACCCACACGCCCACCACTGTGACTCCTGTGACGCCAGGATCTACAGCGGTGACCAACTGAAAGGCACCGTGCATGACACACGGGCAATCCCAGGGAGAGTTAAAAAAATTAGAAGAAGGCAAAATTAGAAAAAGAGAATTAAAATAATCATGGAACCCGCAACGCATTTAATCAGAAGTTTAGTATATAGTCGGAGTTGGAAAATGTGTATCTTTACTTCCCTCCAAGCAAGCGGGAGACTGAGTAATGCCAAATATAGACAAAGTGTCTATTTATTTATTTATTTATTTTTGGGAAACAAACAGCTTTTAAGAACAATCGTTAAAATAACTTATATAAATAACAACATAAGCCAATTGATAGTTTCCGCTTATATGTATGGCTAAGTTCGAAACTTACATATTAAAATAAATAACAGAACTATATAATTCACATATGATATGATTATAATAATTAAATTAGAGTACAAATAAATTATCATTACTACGGATCGAAAAATTGTTTCGTTATTAAATTGCGAAACTGAGTGTGGTCATTAAATATGTCCAAGTCATCCTTTCTAACATATTCGTATGTTTTTTTAACTACACGGTGGAAGAACGAATTAGACCGGTAGTTCGTGTCAGCTGCTGAGACTGCTAGACAAGGCGGATTTCTTGTGCGTCTATTGGGAACATATATCTCAATACGGCTAAGAAGTGCCGAAGAATCCGTTCTACCATTTAAAATGTCTAACAAATAGCTAACATCAGCTACTGTTCTGCGTAAATGCAGGGGAAGAATGTGATGTCTCCTACAGCGAGTCTCGTAATCAAGATCGTGGCATTTTGTTTTAAACTCTATGTATCTCATAAATCTTTTTGTATGGACTCAATTTTATCTATATATATATCATATTGAGGATTCCATACTTGACAACCATATTCTAGGATGCTTCTTACGAACGTGCAATATAATATTTTAATAGTCTTAACACTCTTGAACTTGCAACATGATCTAATTACGAACCCTAGGGCCTTGGATGCCCTATTCACTATGCTCTCGATATGCTGATCAAATAATAATTTAGAATAAAAAATTACACCTAGGTCGCTGATATGGTCAACTTTCTTTAAAATTGCATTATTTATGCTGTAGTCCCAAATAATTGGATTAGGTTTCCTAGTGTAAGTAATATATGGAAAGAGTGTAGACACCACGGACAGTGACAAAACTATAGGGCCTAAATTTGATTGCTATATTTGTA
The DNA here is from genome assembly GCA_905147285.1 of Hypena proboscidalis. Classification (NCBI taxonomy): domain Eukaryota; kingdom Metazoa; phylum Arthropoda; class Insecta; order Lepidoptera; family Erebidae; genus Hypena; species Hypena proboscidalis. Next base: position 6,860,972 of record LR990143.1, read on the forward strand.
CCACCATGCCACAGATGTTAGCAAGATGCCTTTATCAATAATATTGACCTCAGTTTTCCTCTAAGGCTTTACTCGTTATCGGAAAATCTATTGAGGAAAATCGTGATATAAGTTAATTGAGCTATATATTTCTATTCTAGCAAAATAAGGTTTGTAGACATTTATTTTCTATTTTTATTTTAAAACGGTAAAACCAGTTGCCCGTTTTTTAGAATAAAAAAAACATAATACTAGAAAAAAACATTATCATGCTTATTTTATGCAAAAGTAAATAAAGCTTTTTGGCTCATCAACAGTAATCGGATTATTAAAATTTAATATCCGGATTTCCGTACCTATACTTATAAATACTGGGTCATTTTAAAAATACTCTTACCTTTTACGGCCATATTATATACACCATTCTGAATTATCTTTAGTTACACAAGTTAAGAAAATCAATCATTATAAATAGTTTCTTCAAAATAATATCTTAAATATTATTAAGTAATTATTTGTTTTGGCTTGTAAAATGATTTTTGTATACAACTTTGCATAAAAAAAAAATGGAAGAGATTTGATAAAATATACATAGATATGGATATCTTTAGATAAAATGCTTTATAAATGGCTATAGGCTCACGTCTTATCACCAGGACACCAGGGCCCTAACAGGTACCACGACATTACTGGTAAAGTGTGGGTATTTTATTCCACTGTCGCATTCTTCTGGGTAATATAGGCGTGATGATATATGTTTAGAACAAACGACATGAGAACAATCTAAAGTTTTTAAATAGCTAAAAGATAAATAAAATATAAATACAAAACTACAAAAAAATGTTACCTTGTAAGGTGGTTTGTTCAACAATGAATGCATGTAATATAATTCAATTTAACGTAATAAATTTAATATCGCGGTCCTACGGTGTCCCACTCGGCTATCGTGGACTGAACAGCTTATACGCAATTAAGAGTACAAGTTTTTTTGAAATCACCCAGTATACCCCAAGTTTAATCAGTAAATCATAAAAATGGTCCAACGGTATCCTCCCCTAATCTTTTATTGTGGTGAATGGATCGAAAAAAACTCAGTTTGGCAGAGCACCATAAAGTTTTGTATTTATGTTATCCGACATAAAATGTGTATTGGTATTTAGGTACTTTCTTTTCGAGCTTTAAGGCAAAATATAAAAAGTTTGTATAGTATTCCATTTTGAAAGTGAATTAAGTTGAATTCCATCATAGAAATAGCCTGAAATTAAATAAAATAAAATAAATAAATATTTCACAACTCACACACAACGCCATCTAGTCCCAAACTAAGCAGAGCTTGTACTATGGGTACTAGAATAACTGATACTAATACATATATACTTTTCTTTAGTAAATACATACATATTATACATAGAAACACCCAGACTAAGACAAACCCCCATGTTCATGCACACAAAGATTTGTCTTAAGTGGGAATCGAACCCACGACCTCGGCGTCGCAGGCAGGTACACTACCCACTCTGCCATCCCACAGATATAGATCTACATAGATAACGCAGATGCATGTACTTCGCGTGTCTCAACCCCGACCAAGCGTCGAGGTTGGTCGCCTCTAACTTCAGTCCACGCGCGTCTTTTGTCAGAGAAAATCATAGCGGACGGCTCCAGTTGAACGTACTGGACGGATTGGCATCGGCGGCATCGGTGTCTTTGAATCGGTTTGGATTTCCCGTCACTAAATTTCGGCTGTGACGTCACAAAAGGTATTAAAAAGTCGGCACGCTTGGTTTCAATACAAATCGTGATACTTGCGTTATCTATGTAAATCTATATCTGTGTGCCATCCGGTCGTCACACTCGTCACTACCCACTCCGCCATCCGGTCGTCAAAATTAAAAAAATACTGGTCAAATTTGGATTTAGAGAACCAAATAGTCTTATATGAAGGAGCGGAGTTAGCTGAGGGTTAAGCCACAAAATCAGCAAAATATGATTAATATTTATAAGGCTAAACATTCTGAAAAGACGGACAGACCCACAGATAAAGGAACAATGAACAATATTCCTTTTAATTTTGAGTATTCCCTCTGAGTACCAGTATCCTAAAAAATGAATGTCACATGTACATTATAATTTTTCATTCATCTTTGCTCTCAAAGGCTTATGAAAAAGAGGTTTGACGTTATCAAAGGGTCCTAAGATTCAAAGGCCTTCGGTGAACATATTATTTAATTACAATTTTGTGTGTAATCTTTGGTACTGTTATGTGCTTATGCCCGTTTCATGAAAATATTTGTTCGTTGTATTATGATAAAAAGTCTTAATACAACATCTCTTTTGTTAACAAAATGTATTCAAATATAGCTTCTACTCTTTACTTTTACCCTCTCTCTCGCTTAAAGTATATGATCTTGCATCTCGTTACTAACTTGGTTATCTAATGAAAGAATCTCTAAGAATGAAATTAATATTATAATAATTATTGTTAAAATTTAAACTAAGAAAGTTGAATTTCTACTGCATGACTCCTTATATTTTTATTTTTTTGTACGCCATTGTTATGGTAGAATGTATTGAACCATTGTTTAATTACTAACACCTGTATTTGTACCACATTCTTGCAAAAAAAATGATTTGATTTGATTTGATAATATTATTTTCATTTGACAAAGAATGTTTATTCCTTCGCATTTATTATTATTTTCCTTTCTATAGACATTTGGTGTTACAATTACTTACACTTACCTGAAATATTGTCAAAAACAAACAAAATTATATGATTAATTATTTGAAAAGAATATGGTGCACATGAGTTTCTGACCAGCTCTTCTCAATGATGCAATACCCATCGTAGCTGGTACTTGGACTTGTTTTAGTGTGAACCTAAACAGTTCGTGTTAAAATTTATCTAAGCTTTTGTAATTCAAATAATATTATTTTGATTTGAAATTGAACGGTCGTGACGCTGGGGCCATGGGGTCCTCGCGCTCGTTCACTATTTGCAGAATGAACCGAACGTTTAGTTGACTCTTCACGTGACCAGAAGGCTGGCTCCTACCTTAGTCAAAGGATTAGCATTGCCATCCAACGTGGCAATGCCGCCAGCCTTCTGGGCACGTTACCCGAGGCTGACATAGATGCGGAGTATTTTTTGACGCCTAAATAATAATGATTATTTTTACATTTTTCTTTTCTTTTTTGTACATAGTTAAGTATTGCTCTAAATTAGTTTAAGAAATGTTATTTTAATTTATTGAATGAATTGTAAAAAGATCAATAAAAACAATTTATTTTATTCGTTAGATTAATTTTATTTGCTCTGTCTCTATAATGTTTGATGACGTGTTCAAGCGCCTCTTGGGTTTTATGAAAATACATGATTTTAATTTGATTTACTCTTATTTTATGGCATATCAGCTATCATCATGTTTGCATCGATCGTGGCTTCAAATTGTAGACGCTTTAAATGGTTTTTCCTTGACTGTTTATAAATAATAGCGATTATAAAAAACATACGGGAGTAAATGATATTGTGACGAAGCCGTTTACCAGTCATTCAGTACGATAATGAGACCCTGAGTGCAAAAATGTTTCATCGGAAATTGCCACATATCGGAAATTCGTTCTTGGAACAAATTGACACATCAAAAAAAACCGCTATGTAAGAATAAGCTTGCTAAAACATTTTTTGGTGACTAAGATCATGATTTTGAAGGTTAAATATGGTAGGTAGAAGATTATTTGTAAAAAGGCTCACTTATATTTTGAAAAATAATTTAAACTGCATTTTAAGAATTTTTATAATCGAACCAGCATAAATCCGAATTAACAGCATTTTGTATTTTCATGGCAGCAATTGGTAGATTAATAATAGAAAAAAAATCTCTATAACAAACAGGGTGGGTTAAATGTACGGAAAACCACAAATTTAAATAAAAATAAACAAGTCAAAATTCCTATGCAAATTATGCAATCAATAAATTAAATGAAAAATTATCAAAAATTTATTTTTTAATTTTGGTCACAGTTTATTATTATATGAAATATTTTTTAGAGTAATTCAATTCAATAGCTGGGTTAAATTGCACATGTGGGTTTATTCAATTAACAAAATGAAAATTCATGGTTACCCTTTCAAGTATATTACCATGTGGTCTGCACGTGTAGTGTAGTGGTTTAAGCGGTCGCCTCGCCGCTCTCCACTGCACTGGTGTTGTGGGTTCGATCCCCACATGGGACAAATCTTTGTGTGATTCGCAAAGATTTGTTCTGAGATTGGGTGTGCTTGAGTGAGTGAATGTGAGTATTTGGCGTTGTCATTGGGACCATTGGATAGTGTAATTGCTTCTGGCGTTCTATCTAATGTAAAAAATCCAAATCCAAATCCAAATCCAAATCCATGCTTGTAAAAGAGATTTAATTGTTATGATTCAATTGATAAAAGTACAGTATATTATTTTTTACATTTAAGCTAATTCAATTATCTGGTAATACAAGCAAGTTAACAAAATTCTTTGAGTACACTTTGAACTGTTTTTTTTTATTTAACATTTAACAAAGTCTTATTTCAGTAAAATCTTATATCTACCATATTTAAGATACTTTTCCTCCAAGTGGCATAATGTCCGTTGGACAGCCTGTATAATGTATATTTATACATTACCTATTTTAGTATTTTTAATTAATTTTATTAGGTATTTGTGCCCCTAGGAAAACATATTCTATTGAAGTTGGCGCTTATAAAAGTCGGTTCGTTATTTCACAGCAAAAAACATGAATTCAGGCGGGCACTGGAGTTCACTTGAAGTTTGCTATCCGCTACGTAACATAAGTGGATTGCTATTCAAAATACCGGTGTTCCATAGCTCAGAGTTAAAGTATTTTTTAGAATATTTTTTCATGGTTTTTTATCTATTTTGACGTTTGTATTTTGATAACTAGGTACGTCATAGCTGGATTGAAAAGTCTAGAGTGACAACCCGTGCTAAGGGGGCTGGGTAAACACTTTTTTTCGTTGCGCTTTGGTGAAAACTAAGCTTAACTGTTAGTTGTTTTGAAAGTCGATTCCTTATTTCACAGAAAATATCGAGAATTCACAAAGAATTCATCATCATTCAAATTTCTATGTTGATAACGATGTGCTAAGTGGGTTGGAAAACACTTTTCTCCGCTGCCCTTTGGTGGAAACTGGGCCTTACAGTTAGTTGTTGTAAAAGCCGATTCATTATTTTATTAGAAAAATCAGGCGGGAACTGGAGCGTAATGTTCAGTTTTAAAAATGCGCATATATATTAGGTTGAACTTTATTTACAAAAGTGAAGTCTAAATTATGATACATTTTGCATAATAAATCACTTAATATGGATTTTTTCTCTGATAATTACATTTACCATTATTCAGGCGACTAATGACATAAGTTCTCAAGTTCAAGCAAATATATTACACGCACAAAGACGCCATGACACAAAGCCTTCAGTTCTAAAGCTGATGATGTCATGTACTTACAAGCTTAATTCATAAAGTTTATATAAATATCTGAAGCTGAATGCTCGTGAACCACACGTCCGTTGAAACTTGACTGTCAATATAATAGATTGTGTATGAGACTTTTCATGGACGAACTCGAATAGAGAGAGAGACAGATAAAGAGAGAAGACCCCTTAGCCTGTCGAGCAATGTTACCCTACAGTGTTTCGATTTTTTTAATTAGGACATAGTTATAAGTCCTTGAATAAAGCGAATTTTTATTGATATTTTATATATCAATAAAAATTCGCTTTATTCAAGGACAACGGACGTTAAGGACGTTATAAATTCACCACATCTGTAAAGTCTCTCATAAAATTACCTCTACCGTTGTTCAGTTGAGAAATGACATAAGTTCTCAAGTTCAAGCAAATATATTACACACACAAAGACGCCATGACACAAAGCCTTGAGTTCTAAAGCTGATTACGTCATGTACTTACAAGCTTAATACACAAATTTTACATGAACATCAAGAGCTGAACGCTTATGAATAGGGTTGCCATATGGTATTCCAATAAAATCCTGACAATAAGCCTAATTTCTAGTAAAAAGGCCTAAAACTTGACAAAGCGCCCGTCCATCACGGTGGTGTACCAAAAATAAGTAAGTATACATTTTTTAAGCTCAAATTATAGGTAGAAAAGTAATTTCTAAATATTTGTTTTCTTTTTACATTTACTTGTGTTGTAATTATTAACTGCCAATGCCAATGTAGATGATTAAGAAATGAACAGTAAATAAAACATAATTCATACGATTTACTTTCTTCTAAAATCCAAATATCCTGACATTCTATAAGTCCAGCCGGATTCATATTCCCTATAAAAAAGTGAGATGAAAAAATTATAAGCAAATTGATTGTATTTTGTGCACTGAATAAAAACGGGCCTATTATAATTTTACTTAGTATCCTTAATTTTTTTAATTGCATACATTATAGTTTTAATGAAAGTAAACCCTTTTTATCCAGTTTTAATGAGCTTCCCCGAGTGTCGTACACGCAATTCGCGAGTTCTTCAAAGCGAATTGGCTAATCCTTTCACCACGATGGCAAGCCAAAATAAAATTTGACTCAGCCATCGACACGACGAAGAAGAAGATCCAGTTTTAATCATTATCATTCCTGACAGTGACATAAAAAATCTGAGATGACAGGATAAATATTATCATATGGCAACCCTACTTATGAAGCGATGTAACTTTGTTTTACCGACACGTTAGTCGGCACTTGACTGTCGACGTAAAATACTTCCCAATTAAAGCTTTTCGGTTGGGTTTTCGACAGCTGTTTTTGTTGTTAGAATGTAAACATCGAAATCGATCGACGCAATGTCGATCGTTGCTTCGATTGATTGGAGTAATTCTGTTATTCTTCACTAAAAACTTTCGCGACTTGGTCGATCGTTTAATGTAATAAAACCCTTATTGCATGTCTCTGAAATGGGTGTGTAATGTTTGATATAATAACAAATGCTCTAATTTTACTTGAAATAACGTTCATATGTTATAATTTTCATATGCTATAATATCAAATAACCTAATTTCATATGATATAATGTTTTATATGATATAATCTTCCTTTGATATAATAACATTTTGTATAAAGTTCATATGATATAATTTTGCTTTTGATATAAAAATGCATAATATTCTTTTAATATAACTTTCATTTAACCTAATGTTCTTTTGACCTAATTTTCTGGTCGAGGTCGGACTTGGTCGACGGAGCCCCGCTTCGCGGGGCTCCTACTTCTGGTTGGTTAAAAAAAAAAACCACGAAGGGGATGGCGGGGTCGTAGACCCCGCCATCCCCTTCTAACCTAACCTATCCGAGTCGGGGTGCCCTAAAGTCCAGATTGCATCCAGATCCTCCTGGTAACAATAGTTGGGTGATGTATAGGGTATAAAGGGAAGAACAAAAACTTAATACAATAGCTATATTAGTTATTTATCGAATATTCTAAATTATATTAAAAGTTACTTAGAGATTATGAATATTATAGTAAATAAATAATATACTAAACGAATGTTATGTCAAATGTGCATTATAAAAAGTGTTCATTATATCAAAAGAAATTAGATAAAATGAAATTATATCAACAGATCAATATGACAACTGATCGTTATATTAAATAAAATTATATTAAGTGATATTATGTCAAGTGACCGTTAGATTTTTTGTTATTATATCAACCGTTACACACCCCTCTGAAATATAGGTTTACATTCGAAATCGGTGTTCAACCAAATATTTAAAAAATATATATTATTTTGTGCAACGAAAAATTCGGTGATTAAAAGACATTGCATTTTCATTGTTCCTATCTTATAAGGTTAAATAAAAAAAAAGATATCTACCGTTGGTGTAGTGGTTAGTGCAAGCATCTCCCGAAAAAGTCGGTCGTGCAAAAGTGTTATTAATAAGTGGCACGGAGTTAGCTTTGTGGTGGATGGCGATAGACTAACCCCCTATCCCATGGGACCTATACATAACAGGTGAAATGTGGGTATTAGACCCCTCTACTACAGCCTTCTGGATAATCAAGGCGTCATGTTATGTTATGAGCCTCCCCGAGGGACGTACACAACGATTCCCTACGTCCGGCGCACCCTGGGCAATTCGCGAGTTCTCCAAAGTGAATTGGCTAATTCTTTCACCACGATGGCAAGTCAAAAAGCCATCGACACGACGAAGAAGGAGAAGAGATACGTATGAACTTTTTAAGTTACTGTTGGCACAATAAAGTCAAGGTTAATAAAATTGTTAAAAGAAAGCAAGAAAAATATGAATTGTGGTTTAGTGTTAATATCACCGTAAAGTTCAAGGTTGTCTGGGTTTGATTCCCGCGTGGGATAAATCTTGTTAGAATCTGCAATTATTTTTCATATCAAATATTATTTTTTGCTTGAGTATAATCATGTGTCCAAGTTCTGTAGGCTTAAAATTCGATTAAACAAATATTATACTTTTAGTTATATATTTTAGACAAAGTATATTTCTATGTATCATAAGTATGTATTTACAAGAGAAAAAGTATATATGTAATAGTATCAGTTATTCTAGTACCCATAGTACAAGCTCTGCTTAGTTTAGGACTAGATGGCGTTGTGTGTAAGTTGTAAGATATTTATATTTATAACTTGTTTCATAAATAATGCATCAATTTATTACTTGGTTCATAAATCATACTAATAACTTAAAATAACAGTAAAATATGAAAATGATTTTATTGAAACGTTTGCAGCTTAATAGATCTTTTTAATAATTTAAGTCAAAGGAATTATTTTGTAAAATGATCAGAGGGATTATATTTTATTTAAAATTAAATTTCTTATTCGTTATTCAAATTTTATTCCAAACGACGAAAAAAATGGAGCAGGTTCTCAAGTCAACGTACCTATATATTTTTTAATTGAAAAATTTAACTTAAATATTGAAGAAGTTAAAATATTATTATACCTAAGTTAATAATATATTGTTTTTTACTTGAAATGTAATAATAATTTGTTAATAGCGTTTGCGACTGCTGTACTAGATTGCAGATAAAATTGCGCTGCAGACAAACCTCTGTGGTTTTTTAGCAACGCGTTAAGATGTTTTTTTAAAGATGGCTTTTGTAAATGTTAACAAATAAAAAAAAAACATATATTTTAATCAAAAATACATCAAATTCAGTTAAAATTATCCAAAATTTAACGTCTCAATGTATTTTTTTTAAAGGAAGTTGCTTCGTTGGTCTATTGGTTAGAGTATGCAAGATCGCATGGTCTCGGGAACTATTCTAATACCTATGTAGGATAAAAAATCTTGTTTATTGGTGCAAATATAATTTTAAAAAAAGTAAAAACAGGCTCATACAGTTAAATTGTTTTTTTAGAATCTATTTTATTAAAATTTACTACAAAATTAAAGAATATCATTTTCAAAATGTATTAAGTAGTTAGACTACAGAACTGTCAACTTGAAATTACTTTTATATAATTATGTTTACAAGGATCCAAGTAATATAAGCCTTACCTAGTTTTCAATCTCAAATTTCCCTTCAAGTAGAAATAGTTGTGGCAGTAAATTGAATATAATGTCACCTAATTAAAATAGTTGTAAATTAATACATAACTTTATCTTTAAATGATCTAAGATCGTTGGATATTTGAAATGATTATGAGGTTTAATTTAGTTCAGTTCTTCTTCTTTTTAACCGACTTCAAAAAAAGGAGGAGGTTCAGTTGTTTTTTTTTTTTTTATGTTTGTTCGCCGATTACTCGAAGACGCCTTGACCGATTTGAGAAATTTTTTTTGTTTGAAAGGATATACTTGTTATGTGGTCTCATTTTCTTCAAGTCACGTTCTGCTGATGGGATCCTAGAGAAATCGAGGGCAACCCTCAAATTTAAAAGGCTTTATATTGTTTTTTGTATATTATCTAAAGCTACTCGGATATTTGCATCTAGTAGTCAGCATTTTATGTTGCTGAGCTGATGCTGGAAGGTACAACTCCTAAACGGTTAGGAGTACGGGGATTATTATTAATAAGCTTTCCGTCTCAAGTAACCGTCGTCTCCTCATTCGAGAAACATTCTTGCTCGGTCTACCCATCACTTAAATCGTAAAATAAAATAATTTTAAACAAAAAAAAACCGACTTCAAAAAGAAGGTAAACTAAAAAGCAAAAAAAAAAATTTACTTCGCACAAAATAATACGTTTTTTCATTTAGTTAAATAGAAATTATTAAATTATTGTTTAATAATTCTGAAGACGGTGTGAATGTAACTAAATGAAAAAACCTATTATTTTGTGCGAAGTAAATTTATTTTTTGCTTTTTAGTTTAATACCTACTTTTTGAAGTCGGTTTCTTTTTCTTCTTCTTCTTGTCCTGTCAATGACTATTAGTAAAAATGTTTTTTCTTCTATCTATATGGTTTTAGACCAAAAGGATGCGACTAGGATGCCTTTTTGGTTGGCCTGCATAAGGTTTTTTATGGTACAAAGGGTGGGCAGTAATGGGCAGGACAACAAATGGGCCATATTTTGGGTGGGCGATTCACATTCGCAACTAATGTTGGATGTGTTTGTAAATCCCACTTGGCCTGGTTGTCTTTGCAGCGCTCGACCAACTTGGGTCCGAAGACGGTTTAGAGACTTCAGTAGACGTCTCCTATAGTATGGCCCCGTCAAGGAAAACGTAAACGAAACGAACTATGGATCAAAAAATTCAGATACAGTACTTGATGAATTTTTATATTTTTTTACCAAAATTCAACTTCCTCGATGGTCTAGTGGTTATTGTTTGCGCCTCTCACCGCGAGGTATCGGGTCCGATTCCCGAAGTGTTATTTGTGAACTTTAGGTCAGGAAATTCACAATAGCAGCACGAAGTTGGAGTTGACGTGCACAGTGGATGGTGATAGGTTCACCCTCTATCCCATGGGACCTATCAAGGTCCTACCGGTCTGGAAATCTCTAAATAGACTCCGGACGCAAGTCGGGCGAAGCAAGGAGAACCTTGTCAGATGACACTAACACTGGTTGACACTAACATACATTGTGAATGTGGAGCAATACAATCAATGGCCCACCTTACTGACTGTCCAAAATGCCCTACCACCTGCACAAGAGAGGCTCTCATGAACGCCGATGAGAGCGCCATAACAGTGGCCACTTATTGGGTCAATAAAATTTGACTCAGCCATCGACACGACGAAGAAGATGGGACCTAAACATATTTTATGTTATGTTTTATATAATATTCAACAAAATCAATAATATTTAGTTTCGGGCAGAAATTATTCCGAAGAATTTAGGAGGTATAATCGATTATGGATGGACCATAGACATTTCTAAAACTTCTTAATAAAACTATTCTAATACTAAAGGGTATGTGTGTATAGTGATCTGGTATAAAATTGTTGAATTAATAAGTAATCTTAGCCACGTTTTGCATGAATTATCACACTTTCACCATATCCATAATTCCTATACATTATAAATTATTTCTAACAGATTTTGAGCATTTTGATTGATAGTTTTCATAAATTTCCCTTGTTTATGTAACATGATACAATTTCAGCTCCATCATCCATATTAAGGCTGCTTATCCACCAAAGCGGAGCGAGGCTGCTGAGCGGAGATACGGAGAAATATTAACCACTACGATTGAAACCCTGGTAAATATTCCTCCTTTTCTCCGCTCCACAGCCTCGCTTCGTTTCGGTAGACAAGCAGCCTATAGGAGAGTGCTAAAGAAAACGTGCCAAAAACCAAATAATTAATCAGTTTTTTATTACAATTTGATGAATTTCTAGGAGTGCCAACAAATATTCCCGGATCAAAAGACAAAAATTGTTATATAATAATAGCAGCCCTATATCTAATACATGTCCCACTACTGGGCTCAGGCCTCTTCGCATGATGAGAAGGGTTAGGCCATATTCCACCACGCTGTCCAAGTGCGGATTGGTCGACTTCACACGACCTCGAGTATTTTTTAGGCACTTTCAGGCATGCTGGTTCCCTCACGATTTTTTCCTTCACTGTTAGCGAGACAAAAATTATATGATAAAAACACACATATCTTTGAAAAGACGAATCTTAAGGATGTATTGACAGAGGTGGTTGCCGTGGGTCCTATGACTTCGCAGTTCTACGGTCTCCCACTCGGCTATCGCTGCTGTTCAAAGTTTTGTACTTTATTGTGAGTGCTAAAATTATTTACCAATAAATTTAAGGGTTGCTATATTGGTATTTGGGTTGCTAGAATATTTAACCGTCTCAATCGCCTTATACTGATGTAAAGTCAACGACAAAAGTTGCGAAACACTTTAATTATTTAAAGATCCACACAACTAAACTAGTTATAATTTTGAGAAATAAGTGACTTTGAAAATTTGTTTATGTGTAGCTACTTCAGTTATTGCTGACTGTATGCCGTAGATCGATCAGGTTGCACTGCCCTCGCCCACGGCGACTTTTTGTAGCGATGCTGTCGCGCGTTTAGTGAATGCGCAACAGCATCGCTATTAACGCGTGTTAGTCGCATTTGCAACGCGCTACTGCATCGCGACTGTATCGATGCAAACGCGCGACCGTGTCGGACGACATCGGGGAGAGAACGGAGGGCGGGTGGCGCGTGAGTATGTATTTACAGTACAGTATCGCGTTTGCATCGCGACTGAATTTGGGCCCGTGGGCGAGGACACACAGATAACGACCGCTTCGCGATTTTATCAATGCGGACGCGCGTCCGCCTTGATACAATCGCGATATAGCGATGCAGTCGCGCATCCACTGAACGCGTGACAGCAAGCCCTTAGCCACGTGCTTCTAAACATGAATTACAAATTATTATTTCTCACGGGGGTTGTTTGAAAGGTACCTCGGCTGTTATTGTATAAAATATTGTTATTTTCAAAGTTCAAACTTTAATATTCAATATTAACACCCTGAGGCTTTACAGAACCGAAATCAACTAATCACAAAGAGGATATAAACTAAAGTTGTTTGTTCCCTTTGATTTTAAGTACCTATTGCTACCGTTCCTCAAAATTAACAGAGTTTTCTTCTTTGAATTAGAGTTTTTAATTAGGCCCCTTTTCATAACGTTTGACTTCTATTGAAAACTTAATTCTATAACAGCCCTTCTGTATAAATACAAATTAATACCGTTGGATAAAGATTTATATTTGTAGCAATATTAATCTCGGCGTAACAGGGATGAAATATTAATCTCGAAGTACCCTCAAATTACGGCGCCAGAAATATCTAGAGTATTTTGACGCTTCATTGCAGGTAACATTTTACTCATTGATATAATCTGGGATAGCCTTAATTATTTCGCCTTGACGCTGCGCTGCCGGAAATTCCAGAATTTGTTGATATTTATTTTTCTGTACTTTTTAAATTATAATTATAATCTAACACGAGTGGTTAAAAGCATTGATATATTTTTAGCAATACAGCAATAAAAAATATTGTACATCGCTTATGGATATAAATCCTATATAAAGCCAAAGTATCCGAAATGTAATTAACAAATAAACACATCCAAAAATTTATGAAAGCAGAAATTGTAACTTTAAGTGCTAAGTCTTTCTATGCCAAGTTTAAATAAAATTAATTATTTACACAGAATATTTTGTTACATAATAATTATAAGTATAAACTAAGTTACAACAATGATTACTCTATTTTATTATTCCTGAGTTTTTATTGTTGTTCATTGAAACGTTATTTTAAAGATTAAAAAAAAGTAAATAATAAATATCACACAACATTCTCACAACGTAATCTTGTCCCAAACTAAAAAAAATACCTTTTATTAGGACTATTTTTTTCATCCCCAATCTTTGTTTTTTCAGTCTTTTTGTTTGACAGAAAACACTGAAGGTTTGTTTATTTTTTAATTTTAGACCAAATATTGCTGTGACAGTTGTAGAGAAACCAATAGAGCTCTAATTGGAAATTCTATTGTTAACAATGTCGACCGTCGCGAATCGTGTCGCCAATTCACGAGCTTGACACGCGCCAAGTATTAAAAAACTTTATGAATTAAAACCGTAAGTACTTTGACGGAATAATTTATTGCATACTGTTGTGTTTTTTGCAAAGATTCTTTTATTGTGAATGTTTACTTTAGGAACCTTTGCTCTAACCAAAAAAAAAATGCGGCTAGGTAAAAACTGATACTGGCATTACAACAATAATCATATCATAACCTAGCCTCATTCTATGTTAACAGATTGACTGAAAGTAGCTAGGCACTGAGGCATCCTTCGCTATTATGAATATACTGTGGATCACATTTTTAATATTTTTAGACAGATCTAATTAATTGATTTGACACTGGTTTGTTCCCAAGTAAAGATTTTTAAAAAGTTCTACAAAACAATTGCGCCATATTCTAAGCTCATACTTACATACATATTTTTTTCATGTACAGTCAGCCAACGAGTTCAGGCAGGGCACACTACAATATAAGCTTGTGCTAGTAACGTATAACTAGTGTATTATCTATATATAGCTCACCTACACGCATAAATACTTTACCTATTACTCATTTCTACACTCACACAATTGTATATTTTACCTAAACATGCATTATTTGAACTGAAATTGAATAACTGAGCATATTTTAAAGTTTAACTATCAGCATAATTAGAAGAGTCGTTAAAGAGGTGGTATCAACATAACATGAATGAGTTGAAGAGAGTTCGAAACCAAGTGGGAAACAAATATCCTTTTCGTAACTTATTTTTTTTGTATATCTGTTCTATTTTACGTGTAGATTATTTTGTAAAGGATATTTTCCCTAATAGTAATGAAATCAGGAAATAACTGCAATAAAAAGTTAAGCAAATACAAAATAGATTTTAATAAGACAAAACCAAAAAAGAAAACAATTTCCTGTGTCAACAATATTTATTAATATAAACACCATCTATAATAAAAAAACAAGAAAGGACGCTTTATTTCCATATAATACCAAGTTGTAGGTATACATAAATTTTATTTATCAACAGGTTAGTTAGTTAGAAATTATTAAGGTATAATAATTTCTAATCTCATTAACAATAACATAGGTATTTAATAATGCTGTTTAATAATAAGTATGATATGGATGGATCCTTTATTTCCATAAAATACCAAGTAAGTATGTATAGGTGATATAAATCAACATGTTAGTTAGTTAGAAATTATTAAGGTATCATAATTAGTCAGTAGATGCAATTTTATTACCAATGACAAACTAAAATAATTAATGATAATGAGGGTAG
This sequence comes from Hypena proboscidalis, assembly GCA_905147285.1. Lineage (NCBI taxonomy): Eukaryota > Metazoa > Arthropoda > Insecta > Lepidoptera > Erebidae > Hypena > Hypena proboscidalis. The sequence goes on from LR990143.1 coordinate 6,876,250, forward strand.
ATTCAAACACTATCCAAACGCGATAAAAATTTTCTTCGCGTTGATGTTAAAACAACTCGCACAGTTAGAACATAAATAAGTAAAAGGTTTGCTCCACTTAGGTTCAATACTTTGTATGAGTTTAGAAACCGGAATAAAATAGGTTAATTATATAATATGTGCAAAAATAAACTTTAATGAGCACGATATAAAGACTCAAATGAATTATTTCAATAAAATCTGTCGACCAATGGGTCAACCTATTGTGTTTGTGTGAGTGTAGAAATGAGTAAAGGTAGACAATAACGAGTGTAGGTAAGCATTAATAAAACATCTGGACAAAATAAACTTTAGCATAAATAAAATAAAGATTACTTTACATTGCAATTCATGTAACTCAAAATGAATCGCAATATAATCTTTATTTTGTTTCCATTAAAGTTTCCTTTCGCATATATAATTTACTTCTTCATTTTTTACACTATTTATACGTTATTCACACAAGTTTGTGTAGAAGTTTGCCCTGCCCAGCGAACTCGTTGGCCGACTGTACTATCAGCTAATTTGATTCATGACCCATTTGAAAAACATTTCCTTTGAAATTTCAAAGTCGATTAAGTTGACATTTGTTGGAATAAGCTAATTAAGTTTTAAGTGTTTTGAAATGTCTATACAAAAATAGTACCACAAATAAGTTATTTTATTATTGTTGTCGTTCGAATGAAATATTTCTGTTGTTACTGATGTAGAGAAACCAATGGAGCTCTAATTGAAAACTCCATTGTAAACAATGTTGAGTTTCATGACTCGTTATAATTATGAAATTTTTTTATGAATTACTAGAAGTACTTATAATTTATAAGTACTTCAACGAAATAGTTTAATCAACAGTCGTGTTTTGTACAGATATTTGGGTAATCAAATTAAATCAAATCAAATCAAATATATTTTTATTTCAGGCATCAGGGCCCATACATAAATACCTTATAACTAACATACATATTTGTATTTTATAACTTAGAAACTATTTAACACTTTTAATCGGCGAAGTGTTGCGCAATTGCGAGGTGTCGTGTAACCTTCCACGAAAGCGGCGATACGCGACACCCTCCGGCCAGAAATCCTCTTGAAGAAACGTCTCCAGATGGTGTGTGGGGACGCGCACCACAAACGATTTGAAATTTGTGTTGTGGCGCGGTTCTAGCAGAACGACCCTCAATGTCCACTTCGTCTTGCCCCGGATGTACTCCACGAGGTCTTCATACTTCGTAGAGTGATGTAACCGGGACACGTACAACAGCGTCGAGGGCACTTCAGGACGCAATGTATTAGGTCCGGAAAGCGCGGTACCGCGCTTATTGCTGCAAGTGGGCTTCCTTCGTCTTCGTTCGACTTTTATGAAGCCTTCCTTGTCTGTCTGCCCTTTTGAAGGGCCCGAAGGCACACATTTTTGTGCTTGCTGTTTTTGTTTTGGCTGTAATGACTAAGTTTCAATCATTTTTTAAACACATTATAAAAGTAAATTTTGCTAGCGTTTTCCTGGCAACACTATCATAAATTTCATTCATTCAACCGGTCTTCGTACGATATCTGTCAAATATCAAACGACAAATATCAAACGCCAGGCGAACGATGCTCCAACTTACACAAAGAATTATTGTCATAAAAACAGACAAATATTGTATGAATTATTTGAAAAGATGGTGCACATAAGTGTCTCACCCACAGATATAGATCTACATAGATAACGCAAGTATCACGATTTGTATTGAAACCAAGCGTGCCGACTTTTTAATACCTTTTGTGACGTCACAGCTGAAATTTAGTGACGGGCAATCCAAACCGATTCAAAGACACCGATGCCGCCGATGGAGCCGTCCGCTATGATTTTCTCTGACAAAAGACGCGCGTGGACTGAAGTTAGAGGCGACCAACCTCGACGCTTGGTCGGGGTTGAGACACGCGAAGTACATGCATCTGCGTTATCTATGTAGATCTATATCTGTGGTCTCACCACTCTTCTCATGATGCAATACCCATCGAAGCTTGTACTTGAATTGGTTTTAATACAAATTTCTTATCTGAATTAAAGTCAATCTAAGCTCCGGTATCAAATCATTTTCTTGCAATAAGTATTACAATTAAAAGTCTGCACGTGTGGTCTAGTGGTTTAAGCGGTCGCCTCGCCGCTCTCCACTGCTCTGGTGTTGTGGGTTCGATCCCCACATGGGACAAATCTTTGTGTGGTTCGCAAAGATTTGTTCTGAGACTGGTTGTGCTTTGTGTGTGTGAAATGTATGTTTGTGAACACCCCGCGACACAGGAGTTATTCCTAGTGCGGGAGTCGTTTTAAAAAAAAAAAAAAAAAATTCGTTAAGTCCTATTTTAATTAATTTATTTTTTGCATTTTGAAGTTTGTTTTGACGTGTTCAAGCACCCCTTGGGGCCCATGGAAATAAATGATTTTATTTTATTTTATTTTATTTGAACGGTAACGGTCGGCAGTCCTTGTTGAACAGTCGAACTAGTAAGATCTTCTGAGAGTGAACTGTGGTTAAAGTGCTAATTTTATAATCAGAAATATTAATATAAAGTGGTAGATTGTGCGTGCGTTAACTTAGTGAAGTGAATTGGATAATAACTGTAATCATGTAAGTACTATTTTAAATCTATTGTCAACCGTATAAAATCTAATGTGTGTAAAAGAAAATAAATGTATTTTAGTTCATTAGAAGTGTTGAGACTTATTTAAAACCCCTACATTCTGAAAGGTGTACTACAGCTTGATATGAAATATTTCATAATATTATATACATAATAGCCGATTCAATTTGATAAATATTGTACCATTACCATGTATTTCATAGACACGGTAAAGTAATTGAAACACCGACCACACAGTAATTTAGCTATAAAAGCAGCAGCAGGTTAAAAATTAATTAATATTATGAGAAACAATAGGTCGCAGGCTAAAGTCCTGCAGCGCTACGCCGGTCCCATATTTTTTTAACTGTTTCGTAATAATATTTGTGTCCCATTTCAGATTTCGATTAAAATGTTTATCAGGCCTCTGCGCTGTTGGCTTTGGCCCCACGCATGCCTTCCAAAGTATTGTAAAATAAACTACAAATAATAATAATATATGTATAGCTGTTGGATATTCATATCCCAGGTAGCTTCAAATAAAAAATAAATAAAGGTCGATTCATATTCCAGGGTGCATATATATTTTAAAAAGATCATACAAAGTCATATATTATTAAATTTAGATTTTTTTTTGTACGTTTTACTATTTCAAGTTCTGTCATATTGGTATATTCAAGTGGTTGTTAGCGTATGGGACCTATTACCGCGAGTAAAGTTATTCGGACATTTTCCGTCAGGGACTTCTCATTAGCAGGTTTGAGTTGGAATTCTGTCTACTGGATGGCGATAAGCGTGATGTTGTTATAATTTCAAGTATTTTTTCTACGATTTAAAGTTTTTTTGTCTTTGACAAGCCTTTAGGAAATCTAGATTTTATACATTTTAGTCCTTACTAGGTAATATAGGTGTAATGTTGTGTTTGTCTGCACGTGTGGTGTAGTGGTTTAAGCGGTCGCCTCTCGCCGCTCTCCACTGAACTGGCGTTGTGGGTTCTATCCCCACATAGGACAAATCTTTGAGTCATTTGCAATTTTTTGTTCTGAGACTGGGTGTGCTTGTGTGAGTGAATGTGTGTATTTGGCCTTGTCATTGGGACCATTGGATAGTGTAATTGCTTCTGGCGTTCTATCTAATGTAAACAATCCAAAAACTATAAAACTAAAAAACTATAAAACTAAAAAACTATGAATGATCATCCATCCAAATTCCAAAAGATTACCACGATAGAGTTTCGTAAAAAGTACTTTACGGTTAATTTGATGTAAAGATTTTATTAGCATATTCGGTTTAATTATTTCGCGTATCAACAAAATGTATGCATTTATTTATAGATTGTTGCTTTATCAACCTTTCGTGTTCCTTACTAGATAAACGAAATTATACTTTATACTAACTATTTACTGTGTACTGACTGATTTATAAACGCTGAGCCTAAACCGCAGGGTCTATAGTCTTGAAAATTTCTTTACATGTCATATGCGCGCTCTAAGAAGGGATTCTTGCTAATTCCACCACGAGTGGCGTAAAATAAGTATTAAATGGTGGTATGGAACTCCATCATTTTAAAAGTTTGAAGCATACATTAACATTGACCTTCTATAAAAAAATATAAACTTCTGAAATGGGATTTTCCTCAAAACTATTCCAAAGAATGTTATTTAGGGTTTAAAAGTTAGTACGAAGCTTACATCAAAGCGCAATAGATGGCGCCACAGTAACAGAGCAAAAGTTTACCATTTAAAACAGCTTTCAACGAATCCCACACGAACGAAGTTGCAGGCCACAGCTAGCTACAATGTAATTTATATATAATATTTTGTATATATTTGTAATTTGTTTTATATCTAATATTTTATAAGGGGTGGATGCGACATAGCGACATTTATTGAAATCACAGCTTCTATACATGGTAAGTATCAATTTCCACCGGATAAAAATTCTCTGGCGAAAAAAAAAATCACGTTCTCCGAACAATTTGAACATTGCGATCGTGCAATTTGTTCGGAAGACGTGGATTTTTGTTTTCGCCAGAGAATTTTTTATCCGGTGGAAATGCATACTGGCCATGTATAGAAGCTGTGGTTTCAATAAATGTCGCTATGTCGCATCCACCCTGTATAATATCTTGGAAGGTTATATCCTGGACGGCTTTTGAAGAGTTGTGGGCGATGTAAGAGGATGATAAGATTAAAATAAGCAAAGGGTAAGTTTACTTTGCTAAATAAGGTTACTTACATTATGTATTAATATACTTTAGAAATATAGCCTATATCTGTTGGAGAGTCAAAATTTGAATTAGATTTATACGACCTTATTTTCGCTTTAACCTGAAAAATTAAGCCGTTTTTATTAAGATTTATATTGAAAACATGTATTTTTGATATTGTATGTTCTAGTAAAAGCTAAATGGACTTGGTTAATGATTTTGTGAATAAATTCTTCATTCAGAATTTTGGTAATGTAAAAATAAACTTTGTATACAGTTTATATCGCAACATAATAAAATATTTCATGTGAAAATAAATTTATTTATTTTAAAACAATTTAATGGAATTTCAATCAGTTATCTTTGAATTATTATCTTTTCTGTTGAAAATAATTTGTCAAATGTAAATAATTTCATAATAAAAGCTAACATAACAAATACTTCAATGGCAGCTTTGTCCAATTTTACGTTCAAATTGTGTCTCATTTATATTTGATCAAGTTATAATTTTATACGACGTTCCTCTCTTATCTCTCTCCATCCACCTGGAATGTCAAATTTTACCTAGTGGTATGAAAAATAACTTACATCCACCACCAACATAAATCATTAGAATCGGTCAAGCTGTTTAGGAGGAGTTCAATAACTACACGTGATTTTTATTCTTATACATTCATGCTGTGTGCTCCGAGTGAGACAATTATATATACTCTATGTCTGTCACGCTTCGCTTTCATAAAACTGCTATGATCAGTGCCACTTACAGTCGTTAGGGTCGTAGAATCACATGGCCTACTGTACGGTGCTGTAAAGAAATAGTAGTAGGCGATCGTATTACTTTATAGGAGGATACATATAAAAGCAACTTAATGCTATGCATAATATAGCACAACGTACTAAATACAGCTGCAAAAGTAAAATATACAAATGGCTACTAGAATTAGACACACACACACACACACACCCTCACAAACCTCTCTTTGTATTGTACTGTACTATTTCAATTCATATTTTATTATATGTGAGGTATAATAAAATTCTATTTATTACCTTGTAAAAATATTTTCTACTGGGTCGAAAGAGACCGGACTCCACGACACAGGTTATCCTAGTGTGAAGCCCAGGGAACAAACACTACTGTACTGATTTTCGAGACAGTAAATGATTTTTGATTTAATTGTGATAATTTTATAATCAGAAATATTTATGTAAAGTGGTAGATTGCGCGTGCGTTGATTTAGTGAAGTGCATTGGGTAGTAACTATAAACATGTAAGTACTATTTTAAATATATTGTCAAGCGTATAAAATTTAATGTGTTAATAAAAAGGAAATTAATCTACTTTCGTTCATTAGAAGTGTTGAGACTTTTTATTGCTTATTTTATAACATTTAGCTATGCTTCGCAAATTATACTTAGAAACAGTTGAGAAAGTTGTTGTCGTGATTTCACGAAATGACGTAACTGTAGTTGAGAAATTTAGGGTCCTGGCAAGAGGTGACCGCAGCTGTTTGGTTAAGGCGACTGCCCGGGGTGCGTAGCTGGTTCGGTAAAGTGACTGCCCGGTATGCTAAAGGTCGCAGGTTCAAATCCTGCCGGTCCCATAAAAAAAATGTCAACTGTTTCTTAGTATAATTTGCTAAGCATAGCTAAATGCTATAAAATATCGTACGCGTTCATTCTTTACAACATTTGTGCTGAATTTAACTTCGCCATGTTGGTTTGTATCCTACTTAAGATAGGAACAAATGGATGAACGTGACGTCACGAAATGATGTAACATATAAGTGAGAAATTTAGGGTCCTGGCAAGAAGCAACTGTAGCTGGTTGGTTAAAGCGGCTGTCCAGTGTGCAGAAGGTAGCAGGTTCAAATCCTGCCGGTCCCATAAAAAAGAAATTCAACTGTTTCTTAGTACAGTGTTGAGTCTTATTTAAAACTCCTACATTCTGAAAGGTGTTCCACTCGTGTTTTCCTAGTTTGTGTACAGCTCATTCAAAAATTAGCTGTAACTAGAAAAATAAATTCAACTAATACGATGTACAGCAAAATCGCCGACCCAAAATTGATACAATATTTTAGCTATCTCGAGATACAGCATTTTTGCTCCGCGAATTTAACATCAATTGCTATAACTAGTCCAATAATGATGATGTAGTCATTTTCCATGGTTCTTTCAACGAAATTATGTGGGGAATAGATGGATAGAAATACGTTTTAAAATTCAATTTCCTATTTTTATTATTTACTGAGTTGTGGATCGTGACAATGCTCTGTTTATTCCATACACCAATACAGCATTACTTCATAAAAGCGTATATCGCATGGCTCCAATAATATATAATAACATTTCAAAATGCATAATAGAATTAAACATAGTAATGTTTAAAAAAACTAAAAAATGTTTTTTCTCCACGGCTGAATTTTAGGAAGCTGATTTATCTGATCACATCATAGATAAGGAAATATGAATGCACCCGTGGCCTATTAATTAGACTGAAGAAGGATGTTTCATTTCATAGACCATGAGGTAGAAATATACATACAACATCAAAATTATATTTCGGTACCTATATTTCAAAAAGAACTTAATACTGTACCGTTCCCGCACGTACAAATAGGCAACGTCCTAACTCCCTTGCTTGCTCAAATATTGAAAGGAGAAATATTGAAAACGTTCACTAAAAAGGCAAACTTTTTTATTTTAGCTTATGAAACAACACTGATGTAACATTTCATAATTTCAAATATACACTTCTGTAAGATTGAGATTGGTTATTACAACAAAGTAAATGTAGTGCAGTGTCGTCTTTAGAACTTCAGTTCATAATATCTTGATGCAAACGAGCCAAGTTGTAGTAATACGTAGCGTACGTATACGTAGGTAACACTACAAAACCCTTCAACGCCAATCTGAACACTGAAATAGTTTGAAAATAAAGTTCTTATATAAAAGCTAATGTACATGTAGTAATCTTGCAGATTTTATTATCGTGGATCTTGCTTTAAAGCCCGGCACGAAAGCATACGAAAGCAAAGGTTGACGTTTTGTTACACCGTACTCACGTAGAGAGTGAACAGTCGATTTCAGGCGACCACGGACGACGGCCGACCGCGCGTCGCTTCAACTTGACGCGAGGATCGCGGTTCGAAATTTAAACAATTGTTCTCCTAGAATAAAAGTCTATGGTCATTACTTTTTTTTTAAAGTTTACTGTTTGAATTCGACCTGGATGACATGTACTTTTGAGAGTTCGTGTTTTATTTATTTAGTTTGAACAAAGTTTTTAAAATAATTTATTCGTTGAAGTTTTAATGCAACTTTCAGACGTTTGACAAATTATAATAAAATTACGGAATAAGTGGTTTAAAATGACATAATTATTATATCTACGAGTTAAAAAAATGAATACAAAATGATTTTTGTTTGACAGTGCTATAATTTAAAAAAATGCTTAATCCTAAAGTGAAGTGCTGATTGGAAAATATGTTTTCAGTTTGAAAAAGAAAACAGTTTTGGTGAATTAAAAGTGCGTGATTGAAAGGCCTGTATCACCGGCTCCATACAAGTGAGTACTTGAAACTTTTTATAACAGTTCAAAAATGTTTAAAAAGTAAAGCCGCTTTATTAAATACTTTTACGATCGATAAATAAAGTCATGTGACACATACTTCAAATAAATTAGCTGGTAATATAACGGTTTTATTTATAATAATGGATTTAAACGAAATTACACAAAACAAATAATTAAGTACATTAGCAGAGCTTTACGCTAACGTTGAAAAGAAAAAAATAACAATTACCTCTGATTTTAAATTATCTTTAGAACTAGCTTATGTTACGCCCACGGAATATAGTAAAAAAAATACATTATAATGAAATTTTTGGCTTTTATAAATGCAACTTAAATCTTAATTGTAATTATGAGCATTGTGTATAAAAATATGTTATGTTTGCGCAGTTAAATTCAAAAACCGTGCCTATTTTTTTTAATAGAGCCTAGAACTGGAATGAACGTGAATGATGAAATTTTAGATTTTATTAAAAAAAAATTAAGGATAGTCTTTGGCGTGTCAGAAAAGCTGAACCACCACCGTTTATTTTTTTCATTGCATAACTTTGGGCCCATTCCAAGTTTAAACTTACGTCAATTTCGTTGTTGTGCTCTAGTCAAGTCTACCTCTAGTTTTATGTGTAGAAAATGCATCACAATGATTCTTATTTTATTTGATGCCTTATTATATTCGTATATATATTGTATAATATTACAAAACTAAAATAGAAGTATAGAAAACAAAATGGCGGTCCGAAATTTTAAACATTTTTCTTCATTTTTATGACTTTCAGGAAGGTTCTGTGACGCCCCAGTTGCAGCTTAGAGGTTGATTAATAAATTTCAGTATCCTGAAAACAATCCTCTATGGAATATAAATACCTAGTTAATGAAAATTTCCGGAAATGGTTAACTTTGATCTGCAAAAAACCAATGTTGGCCAAAAACAATAATATTATATTATTAGGCAATATATATATACACCTCCGTTATTTATGCCTTGTAAATACTATTATATTATTTTCACTATTTCAGTTTTTTTTTTTAATTGCCAGTTTCCTACAAAAAAATGTTTTTTTTATAAAGTTACTCTGACTGCCTTGATGGTTTATTGGTTAGCGTCTGCGCCTGTCACCGCGAGGTCTCGGGTTCGATTCCCGGGTCGGGCAAAGTGTTATTTGTGAACATTCCGTCTGGAAATTTTCAATAGCAGCACGGAATTGGAATTGTGCCCGGTGATTAGCTCACCCTCTATGAGGTGAGATTTTGGTGTTGCACACCTCTGCCTCACCCTTTTTGGTAATATAGGCGTGATATTATATTATTTTATGATTATTTTGATATTATGATTATTCTCTGAAAATATAAATTCTCCTAGTTAAATCTTTATTAATTATTTTGCTGCAATTAAACCAACATTATAAACTTTTTTTTTGTAATTATCAAAAACAATAATCTCACATTACCATTCACAAATAATAAAAAAAAATATCATAAAATTATTTTTCGGGCAACAAACTTTAATTTAGTATCTTTGCGATTTAGTATTAAGCGCTGTTATATCAGTTAAATAGATTTTGCAAACAGAGGATTCATATTTTTATACTGTGTAAATATTTTTCTGTGAATCAAAACTTTGACTTCGCGAGAACAAGGCCACAAGCCATCACGACACTCTTCGGGGTGTAGTTGCAGCTCCTCTCATCTCTTTATCAACAAACTAATCTGTTATGACGCCCGACACATTTTCCTTTTGCATTAAATTTTGTTTTAGAGTGCATAAACAAAACATCACTTTTGTACGATAAAGTAAGAAAAGATTTTTATAAAAAAGCTTATGATGAAACATCATCTGATGTTTAAACTACACCGTACTTCTTTAATAGTAATAATAGTTAAGATTAAAATGTTTCTCCTCTGCGCTGTTGGATTCGGCCCCACGTATGCCTCCATAGTCCCGTGTTATGGAAATATAAACTACATAATAATAATAATAAATTTATTGTCCATAAAATATAGAATTACAACAATAGTGTACATTAAAAGTATTCAATGGTATATTATGAGGTACAAAGATGTTATTAATGTTGCTATATCTGTATTACACATTCATAATAATATCCCTGCCTCTTAAACTAGGTAGTCCTGTATCTCAAGAGACAGTGATCAGCCGATGTATTAAACTATTAATAATAATTATTACAGAATGAAACGGTGCGTCAGTTCATCGTTTCTGTATTATGGAAATAAAATAATAAAAATGTTGTTTAATATAAAATTTGAAATAAGGGTGAGTGTGTGTGGTGTGATGTGTGATTTGGGTGTGTGTCTGAATGTGCGTGTGTGTGTATTTATGTTTTTATCTAAGGTTTAACGTAACACCCGAATGATAGTGTTTGTACTTATCCATGACGGATGAGATTACTGAAAGCTCAGTCACCAGATGACACTCAGGTGATAAATCGAAATGGGCGGCTCTTATTGCTCGAAAATCAAACTCATCCACCATATACTGCTCAGTTAATTAACCTAAATAAATGGCAATAAGCAAGTTTGTCTTTGGAACCACTTGACAGGATCCTCATGCATGCTTATTACCACACTTTGATCTCATCATCTTAGCAATGTCTGGAGTGTTCATGTGACCTTTAATATTGTAGTTCTTGACCTATCATAAATGGCCATGTAGATTCACTATTTAAATGACATCTGATGAAAATTATTTTTTCTCTTCAGCAGTTAGAAAAGTCGTTCTTGAAAACTGAGTTTTTTTAGTGTTACACAACTTTCACACCACTTCTCCTAGTTCACCCAAACTAAGCAGAACGTGAACTTTAGGTACTATTTTGAGCTGCTGAGGTGAAAAGTTGTATGTGCAACACGAGATCAAAGTTATTTCCCTATCGGGATTTTGAGTCTCTCACTACGCTCAATATTCTCATCTAGAATCTTTCACGTATTTAAGATTTGCACAAATAAGGCTCTCTTGTTGCACAAATAACTATGTAAAATATTTTTCTGTGATTCAAAACCTTGATCTTGCGAGAACAAGGTCACGAGCCATTACAACGACACTCGACGGGGTGTCGTTGCAGCGCTTCTCATCTCTTTCTCGACAAAGCTAAACTGTTGTGACGTCCGACACATTTTCCTCTTGCACAAAATCTTGTTTTAGAGTCCATAAATAAAACATCTCTTTTGTAAAGTTAAGAGAATTTTAAAAGCGGCAAAACTTTGCGACGCCGAGGTCGTGGGTTCGATTCCCACTTAAGACAAATCTTTGTGTGCATGAACATGGAGATTTGTCTTAGGCTGGGTGTTTCTAAAACCCATAGTACAAACTCTGCTTAGTTTGGGACTAGATGGCGTTGCGTGTGAGTTGTGAAAAGTATCATCCTATCATATTAAAATTGTTATAATACAATGCTTGCTGATTTATTGTGTTCCATTTAGAATTTTAGATAAGACCCTGAAGTTATCATCACATCTGGTTCATTGGTCTAATGGTTCACCACGAGAGCTCAGATTCGATTCCCGAGTCAAAGTGAGCTTATACACATAGCATTTAAACATAGCAGGTGAAGTGTATACTTCAGACAACGAAACGAGATAATTTTCATGATTTACAATTATAAACCCAATTCACAGGCCATAAAGTTTAATTTCTATTGCAATTGAGATTGTTTAGGACATTTTTAACAGTTTTTATTATACGAAAATCGACTTAAATAACAAAGCAATAGAATTTGTATTTGTGTGATTTGTAATAACATAAATTAATCTTGTTTCGTAGGTTTTAGTATAGGTCCTTACACCTTTGCCACACCTTTCTGGGTAATATTATAGGCGTGAAGTTATGTATAATTCAATATTTTTCTGTGATTTAAAACCTAGATCTTGCGAGAACAAGGTCACGAGCCATCACAACGACATTCGACGGGCGTCGTTGCAGCGCCTCTCATCTCTTTCTCGACAAAGCTAAACAATAAACTGTTGTGCCGTTCGACACATTTTCTTCTTGCATAAAAACTTGTTTAAAAGTCCATAAATGATACATCTCTTTTGAAAAGTTGACAATTTTTCTTAGTACCTATATAAAGTCAGTTTCTTAATTTTGTAGAAAATAGCATGGTAATATCGAACTCCACGCGGATGAAGTCGCGGGCTAAAGCTAGTTATTAGCTCAGAATAAATATAACCTAGTACTCTAACTCAATCCTATTCCTTGAAATAACAAAACACAATCGCGCGATACACGAGCCCACTTACTTTATTTTAATATTATGTACACACTGCTACCTATCATCTCATACATTTTGTACGTGGCTCGAGCTTCTATCATTCTTTATTTGAATTTGCTTGTCGCAGCGGCGCATCCCCGTCATTTGTTAGTCCCTTAACAAATAGCTGCCTGTACCTAATACAAATCCCACTGCTGGACTCGGGCCTCTTCTCATGATTAGGGTTAGGCCATAGTCCACCACGCTGGCCAAGTGCGGATTTTAGACTTCACACACCCTCGAGCACTTTTAAATCACTTTCAGGCATGTAGGTTTCCTCACGATGTTTCCTTTACCGTTAGCGAGCGATACGCATATCTTCAAAAAGACGAATCTTAACGATTTATTGGCAGAGTTGTGTGTCGTGAGTTCGAACCCGAGACCTTTGACTTCGCAGTCCTACGGTCTCTCATTCGACTATTGCCCTTGAGTGAGACGTGACCAGTGCCGACCATTTCTATGAAGATAAACTACACTACACTGTTAATAATCAAAGCTCGCAAACCATCGGGAGAGCACAGTCAATTATTTTCATAGCACAACGTAAACACATTTTGTCATCGTACAGTCGGCTCCTTATATGTAGTCACAGACAAAATATCCAGATATAAAGGACCGCCTAAACTGATTAAAGATATCAGTAGGTAAAACGAAAGTCTTCTAATTAAATAAATCACCCAACTTGCACAAATATATCGGAACATGGACACTCAAAAACATGAGTGTATTTAAAGTGTCGAAATCATAGTAACAAACACAGTGCCAATGGATTCAAAGCTTTCAAAGTATTCAAAAATATGAAGCAATAAATGAAAACGAACTCTTTACATAATGTATTTAAAGGGCTTTTTGAAATGCTTAAAAATACGCGAACCAAAATAATTTGACATTATTTGAAATTGGTTTTGACAGGTAAAAGTATATTTACGGTAGAAATTATCAGACTATGGCTCTATTAAAAGTACCCAATAAATATAGCGATTGAGTTCATTTTCATTTATTGCTTCATAATTTTGAATACTTTGTATGATTCAAAACCATTGGCGCTGTTTTTGTTACTATTATTTAGAGACAATAGCGCTCTGTACACGTACAGTTCGGACCGCGCATCTTGGACTGCGTTCCAAACCGCGGTTAGATCTGTACAGTTTAGACTGCGGATCAAACTGTTGTGCTAATTACGATTAAAATGCTTGCACGGTTTGGACTGCGGATGACACTCACATAATCTAGACAAACGTTCCGAACTGTGCGTGTAAATTGATTTTCAAGAGTTTGGACTGCAGTTTGGAGTGGCGCGTGGAACGTTATAACTTTTAAAAGTTTTGTACGCAGTAGTAAGAAAAAAGGACGATCGTTTGGTCATCGCGTTAGCTGGATTTGTAGTCAGTTTAAAGAGCCGAAAAAAACGACGAGTGTGGGTAAAGGAATACAGACAAAGATATGAACATTTACCGATGTCAAGGGAATTACGACAAACAAACGAATTAATTGAATTAATTAATTAAATTAATTAATTAATTAAATTACATAATTGAATTATAACATTACAATTATAAATTAAATTAAATTATAATTAAATTATTATAAATTTACTTAATTGAATTACGAACAAACGAATAAACTCTGTAATAGCTTCGACGCTCCAAACCGCCATTCTTGTAATTTACGTTAAAACGTAATGCGCGCGTAAAACTGTCATATTGGCGCGCGCGCCAATATGACAGATCGGACTGTTAGAGCCGCGCATCTACACGTACAGTTCGGACCGAGGGATGGAACGGCGCGTGCTGTTTCCCGCGGTCCGAACTGTACGTGTGCAGAGCGCTTTTGAATGCACTCATATATTTGAAGGTGTCTATGTTCGGATATATTTGTGCCAGATGGGTGATTTATATTTCATGAAGACTTTGGTTGTACCGATATCATTGATCAGTTTAGGCGGTACTATAGGGTTATTGGGTAAGTCGACCTAGATCCGTTAAGAGGTGGTAGTTCCCATCATTTCTGACTGATCTGACTATGAAACACCCCACCCTAAACCTAACCGTTTTCGAGATATTGGACTTAGAAGGTTTTTTTTAAAAATATCCCGATTTCTTAACTATAGCCTATTTTTTTTGTATCCTATGCCTTTTATTTTTTTTTAATTCTGATTTTTGTGTGCCAGATAAGTTTGTTTATAATTCTCAACCCAAAAAGTGCAAGTATCTGAACCAATGGGATCGTAGTAGACGATTGATACCGTAAAAAAGTAATTAATTTGAAAAAAAAAAATTGTTTCTTTTAGTAATATTTAAAAAAAAATCTATGGCGTTAGTTCTGCAGATGTTTTAAATAATATCTACGTTCCATTAGCTATCCAACAAGGTATCACAAGCTAGGGTCTTATCACAATTCATAGAAAAAAAATCGATAAAAGGCTCTCAGGTAGCAGTACAAATTTGGGTTCTTTGGTCCTATTGTTCTTCCACGGAGCTGTGGTGCGTGCGAGCGGGACAAACTGACCAGGTGCAAGCGAGATAAAATAATCCCGGCCAATTTGTTGTTATTGTTTCGTTTTAGTCTGCTTCCGTGATTCGTCCGTAGTAGATGCGATATTTAGTGCTCTTCATTTCTTACCCGACTTGGCTTGTATTTCTGGACTGTTTCCTACAAATTGTGACTGTGCTTGTTAACTGGACTTTGAATTGTGCTTCTGAATTGGAACTGTTGAAGATGGCAACCTTCACGAACGAGGAATACGCGGATATTCTACTTTGTTATGGGTACTGCAATGGTGTTTCTGCACGAGCTCGTGACGAATACATTGCACGTTATCCCGGCCGCCGAATACCGGATGTCACTGTCTTTGACGGCGCTTACCGGCGACTCAGAGAGACTGGCTCTGTTTTAAGGCGTCGAGCAGACCTAGGCCGACCACGGATCATTGTTGATGATGAAGATGAAGATAATCAAATAGTTCAACGGTTTAGAGCGGATCCAACTACTTCAACTAATGCTGTTGCCCGAGAACTTGGACTCTCGCAGTGGAAAGTGTGGTTTACGGTGAATACTGCAGGCCTCTACCCCTATCACTACACGCCAGTACATGTTATCGAAGAGGGAGATCCAGTGAGGAGGTTAGACTTTTGTAGATTTATGCTTCATGGAGATTTAGAAGACCCAGCATTTTTAAAACAAATATTGTGGACTGATGAATCAAAATTTGATAAAGATGGAATTACAAATTACCACAACGCTCATTATTGGGCCCCAAAAGCGCAAAAAAATCCTAACCAGAAGAGGACAAAAGCCGCACAAAGAAGATTTAGTTTAAATGTCTGGATGGGAATCATAGCAAACAAATTAATTGGGCCCTTCTTTCTACCTGATAATTTAAACGGAGAATTTTACGAACATTTTCTAAGAGAAGAGTTACCAAATTTATTAGAGGATTTACCCCTAAATCTGATTAGAAACATGAAGTTCCAACACGACGGTTGCCCTGCACATTACAGAAGAGGGGTCAGGGAATGGCTAGACAACGAGTATCCTAATAGGTGGATCGGAAGAGGTGGTCCCATACCGTGGCCAGCAAGAAGTCCTGACCTGACTCCCATGGATTTTTATGTGTGGGGACACATGAAGACATTAGTCTACAATGAGAATAATCCAATTGAAACTATTGACATATTAAGACAGAAGATTATTGAGGCTGCTGACGAAATTCGAAGAGACTTAACGACTGTAGTAGTTAAAAGCGGACTAAGACACCGAATGAGAGTGTGTGTGCGAAACAGAGGCGGCCATGTAGAACAAGATTTATAAATTTAAATAAATGTTGTTTAATAATTATTTGTATTGTTTTATTTCCTTTCCTGGCCCAAAAGAGAAGTTTAATCTTAAGTACCATTGTTTTTTTTTACTACCTGGGAGCCTTTTATCGATTTTTTTTCTATGAATTGTGATAAGACCCTAGCTTGTGATACCTTGTTGGATAGCTAATGGAACGTAGATATTATTTAAAACATCTGCAGAACTAACGCCATAGATTTTTTTTTAAATATTACTAAAAGAAACAATTTTTTTTTTTCAAATTAATTACTTTTTTACGGTATCAATCGTCTACTACGATCCCATTGGTTCAGATACTTGCACTTTTTGGGTTGAGAATTATAAACAAACTTATCTGGCACACAAAAATCAGAATTAAAAAAAAATAAAAGGCATAGGATACAAAAAAAATAGGCTATAGTTAAGAAATCGGGATATTTTTAAAAAAAACCTTCTAAGTCCAATATCTCGAAAACGGTTAGGTTTAGGGTGGGGTGTTTCATAGTCAGATCAGTCAGAAATGATGGGAACTACCACCTCTTAACGGATCTAGGTCGACTTACCCAATAACCCTGTATATCTGATTATTTTGTCTGAAACTATATATAAGTAGCCGACTGTGCAATCGAGGTCAAACAGAACGATGTCTAAAAGTAAAATACCAAACTTTTCACATTCTCAAGTGACTAATTCAGACAAATTGATCAAAGGCTTTTTACAATAATCGTTAATAAGGATTAAGGTCTCGTTTGCGATTTCAAGTAAGTCTTAAACTTACCAAAGATATTCTTTTTATATTTATAACATTATAAAACTGTAGAGCAAAGACATTTTCAAAAACTAATTGGATTGAACTTGACAAAGCGCTTTAGAAAGATCAGAATTTTAAATAAATGACCTTTGACCTTTTATCTAAGTTTTTATAATTTTATTGAAAAAGTATTGCATATCTATACTTATGGCATTATTAATTTAACATTTTAACTATATAATCATCATCATCATAATCATCATGATGATGATGATTATAAAGTTTAAATTATCGATTTATCTGTGAAATTACCGATTGATTTTAGATGATCATTTTTGTATTAGATAGCATAAGGTAGAAAATACTCGGTTATATAATATCACACTTCAATCTAGTAAATTGGAAGAAAGATTATTAAAACCGACGTGAGGTGAAGACATGTCATTATTATTGAGAATGCGGGTTACTCATGTCATTTTAGCTGGAGATATTCCGACTAGTTTACTCACACAGAGTGCGTGTCGTCGAGCTACGGCGACGAAACGCAATTAGTCGCCCAGTTAATGAATATACGTAATAGATTCGAAACTAGTCGGCATATCTCCGGCTAAAATAACGTGAGTAACCCGTATTCTCAATAATAATGGAACAGAGATGTTTAACACAGGTAAAACCGTGGAGAGCAACTAGTATATACTAATATACAACCTTATTTTTACATCAACAGAATCCTGAAGATTTGGAAACGAAATCCATTTCACTGGTTTTAGTAGAAGTTCACGTTTTTCATACCGACACATATTGACTATTTGGAAGTTGCAATATGTATAGAAACACACCAATATTTGGTGCTTTTTTGTAGGTATTTTTAGTAGAGACTAGTGGAATAGATTTGGGATAATGTCGTTGTAATTAACTATAAATAATATATTTGTTTAAATTTAATTTTATGATAAAAAATATCTGCTCAAAAGCCATAACCATTTCTTTTCATGTTAAGTATGTAGTTTATCATTTCAATTTTTCCAAAGTTTCAAATGCACTCGTTCACAGTGCATTGTGTCAATAACCTCCAATTCGATTATTTGAATTAATTTTCTAAATTAAATAAATAATTCCAAATTATATACAGCTTCTTCGAATTTGTAATTAAATTTAAAGGATCAAAGGTTAGAATTGTTTGCTTAACCCTCAGGCAATACATTCTGATGATTTCACTTATTTAATTCTAATTTGTTTTGCTTGCTTGTTCACAAAAGTTCTAACACAGGGCGAGTTGTTAAAACAGACAGAGAGAGGGACAACAATAAAAAAATATTTCAGTCATAAACATCGAGAATATAGCTGATTCAGCATGAAACATCGTTATTATTATGAACTCTTAAATTTATTTAACTAACAAAATATATTTATTTGTTCACATAAAATACTTTAATTTTTATCCAACGTCATAACCATAACATAACCACGATTTATTCTTAGTATGACAATTACATAATTAAAATTCTCAAAAAACACATTTTCAAATTGTTAAAGTCATTAGAAACAAATTATTCAAACGATTGCTAATTTTAAATAATTTATTGCGTAAACTTTGTTTTGATGATAAAACTTTTAATGCAACACTCAGTTTAATTTGTTTTCTGACTTTTTAATAACGTAAGTTTGATTTGATTTCAAACATTTCTAGATTTAACCACATCTGTCATACCTAATCAACATTTTCCAAATTACTCACTTCATTGTATTTACCATTTCAAATTAGTTAACTTTACACTTCTGGCGCCGCTAATCTAAATAATTTAAAGTGGGCAAAAAAAAAATCTTTTTAAATAAGTCAACATAATATATTATAATGACGCGTGTAGGTCTGTGTTTTTCGGTTATTCAATCGTTAATCGGTTATTCAATGTTTATAGGTACTGTGTAGTATACTTTTTTTGATTATGATTGTGTTAATCAAAAAAAGTGTTGCACTTATATAAAATGTATTTTTTTCGTTGTAAGCAAGATATGTGTATTTTTGTGGGTTATTTTATGTCATAAAAATAAATTTCTAGAAGAAAATTTTAACATTTTTTCATTTTCAAAATGCGAATCTTTTTTTAATTATGTGCATGCTATGTTATCATGAATCTTTAAACGTCATAATTATAAAGAAAGATGTTGAGTAAAATGGATGGTGGAAGCCGTGTCCGTAAGAAATTGACAACCTACATACTGTTGCAAGGTATTATACAAAGAAAATATCAATATTATTATATTTAAAAACATTCAGCAGAATTAAATAATGAAGGAAACAGTTTTAAGCGGATTTGGCCGTCGTAATAAAACCGTCTCGTCCCCCGAGTGTTGGATAAGAGGATTATACCAAAAGGGACAATGGCTCTCGACTTCGTCAGATTTTTCTAAGATCAACCATCTGAAATTTTATTCGTAGAAAGAAAATCAATATAAATAATGTAAGCCGTATTAGGCCGACCGTGCTTAGGTCTTAATACTCGAGAAAATGGAGAGATTTTTTATGCTTGAATTTATTTTTTCGCATTTTCATTCGACTTTATAATATCTTATTTATTGATTACAATAGGACTTAGCAAATATCACATTAGACCCACAATTCACCTGTCTCATGTAATAGTAAGAAAACAACTCAACAATTTTAATTGACTATATTGAAAGTGATAATGGTCCTCAACTTCGTCAGGTTTTTCTTATTTAAAATATTATTCGAAGAAATAAAATTAATATAAATAATGTAAACCGTATAAGACCTACCGCAATTTTATGAAAATCTTCAAGAAAGTAAACGAATATTGTATCCTATAACTTTTTTCATTAAAAACAAAATATTATTTTATTATTTATCCTTCACTCAACTATTTGTTTGCTGTGGTTTAACATTAATTATTTCGTCTGAACGTTTTCGCGGCTTTCCTAAGGATTTGACAGTAAAATGCAAAACAAATCTGTGTTGAAAAATAAAAAAGGTTTGTTTACCAACCTCATTAGCTTTATTATTTAAATACAGTAATAATTGAGCTGCCCCGATGGTCTAGTGGTTAGCGTATGCGCCTTTCACCGTGAGGTCTCTGGTTCAAATCCCGGGTCGGGCAAAGTGTTATTTGTGACTTTCAATCAGGAAATTTTCAATAGCAGCACGGAGTTGGAATTGTGCCCGGTGGATGGCGATAGGCTCATCCCCTAGCAAAAGTGTTATTTGGGATGTTTCCGTGTCGAAATTCTCAATAGCAGTACGGACTTGGAATGATGCCTGATAAATTGTGATAAGCTCACCCCCTTTCACTTGGGACCTAAATATAACAGGTGAAATGTGGGTGTTGTACACCTCTGCCACACCCTTCTGGGTAATATAGGCGTGATTTTATGGTATGTTATGTTATAAAGTAATAAGTATAGACCAAATAGAAATATAGTATAGCTAGATAAAGTATAGATAGTGATAGAAAAAAAAATGTTGTTATTTTATTTACAAACTTGTAGATGAAAAATTAAAGTTTGAGGAGCTAAAATTACTTTAATTACTTCTTAAGAGATAAAAGTATTTGTGTCAATGGTTTCAAAGATCAGTAAAAATACAGCTAAAAGTTCTTCAAATAAATTTTATCGTCCATGTCAAATCATAGCTTCTGCTCGGCATGGACCATGTCTAATTATAGCATTTGCCTGCGATGCCTTCGAAGTCAGTATTGTGGATTTAGAGCAGGCCCACAGGCTGAAAGTCAGGATTTAAACTCTTAATCTTAGTTCCTGCGTGATTTTTTCAGAACAATTATAATTAAAAAAAACTAAATGTGTAAGGAGGATGGCTAATTTGTATGTAGTTCCGTGCTTCCAGATTAAGAACCATGAATTTGAAATTGTAATTTCCTTTCAGTGTGACCTCACTCACTTCTCAATATGCTGGATGGCGCCCTCCTAACATTATTGAACAGTAGTCTTTAACGAATAATATATGTCATGATTCCAGATAGAATTGAACACAACATATTTTACCCGATACCGCAGTCGAGAGGGTGACAGAGTCCATCCCTAATGTCTCAGAGCTTAGCCGTAATAAAAAGTACTCGCCTCACTATCCCCGTAACATTACGTAGACACATTTTCACCTGTATGTATGTATGTATGTATGTATGTAACTGACTCCTTTGGACTCGATTTTGACCCACTTTAAACGGACAGATTTCATTCAAATTTTGCACACCTGTCAAAGATCGATGACAATGCAATAATTCGAAAAAAAATATAAAAAAACAAAAAAAAATAATAAAAAAAAACGAAAAAAAAAACGCTCTTATAAATAAAACAAACTAAAAAGCACAAAAAATACTAGTATTATTGTGAAAAAGCGTGGGTTGCTCGATAGACTGGCACAGAGCGCCCCACGCTTTTTCACAATAATACTAGTATTTTTTGTTCATTACCATTTTCAGCTTATATTAGGAAATATTTTTCACTTTTTAGTTAGAAGTACTTTAAAAGCGTGTTTTTTAGTTTTTTTAAACTATTATTTATAAATCCAATGTTCTAATTGAAAAAAAAAGTTACCTTGTGCTCGTATTTGCAGATGCGTTTGCAATGCCGGTGGTAACGTTTTCTCACCATTACTTTATTGTACACACGGCTACCGATCAACCTATACTCGAGTATAGCTGGTCTAGCATGGACGAGAAGCGAATACAACACAAGACCATCTTATACTGGCATTGTATAGGTTGATGTGTAGTCGTCTGTACAAACAAGCTCAAATGTTTGAGTGCTGAGTGATACATTCAAAACACATGAGTCAATTACACTCGCTTTAAGTCGTGCTAAATATAAATTAAACATACTCATGTATTTTTACTAGGTAATGTATTTCGAATCCGTGAATGGCGTTCTCAAGGGTATACAAGCTGTCAAAGTACGCGAGTAAGCTGCTTACATAACAGTATCATAATAATATGATAAAATAATTATGTCACATGAATAATACGTTATTTTCGCGTTAGCCGCCTATGACCTTTAGAAAACAAGTTATTTTTTTAGCTTGTGCCTTTTGACGTATGCGATGCTACTCATCCCCGAGCGGAAATAGCCGGCGCTAAATGTAAATGACCAATAGGGTAAAGAATAGATTGAATTTCACTGGTGTTAGATATAACACGCATAAATGAAAATGACAGCTGTGTTCTTTTTTTAAGTGTAACTTGTGTCACTTTTAAATTCGGTCAGGTTATATTTTGAGTCGGTTAAAATCGTTACTAAGCTAATTATTCTTCCCATTGGCCAGCTGTCAAACTAAAGTTTGGCGCTGATCGGTGATGAGTGATGGTGGCCACTCTTACCATGTTCTGGGATAAGTCAAAAAATCAGCCAGCATCTATCAAAAGGTATTATTAATAATAATATATATGGTCAAGTCGGGTGATTTCTTAATTATTATTTAACTTATTAATGTATCATTATGTAATTATCAAAATATGAAACGAATTGGTAATATGTGTGTAGCAAACGAAAAGTTAAAAAAATAAACTGTTAAAATCATAATTTTGCTAATCAAAAACTTTTCCGTGGTTATATCCCTTGAAGTGTTTTTTGATCTGATTTAGAATCTTCATTTGAGTTAGATAAAAAAACCAATTCAAAATAACACTATTTAAGCTATCAAATAAAGGGGTAGTGAATAAAATAACACTATAATATAAAAATAACTGTGAACAAACGTTCAAAATTACCTAACTTGACTGTTTGTAAAAACTATTGAATAAGCAGAAAAAAGAAATGGTACTGTTAAAACACTTGGCTACTTACAACTATGCCTTTAGAGGAGGTGGGGTATGAGGAAGCGGGACGTGATATGGAGAGGAATAAGTAGTGTTGTGTTGGTAATATCAGTAATATTGACGGTTCTGAAGTTAGCTGCAGATGGCTGCTTGACCAATCGACGAGCATGGTGCTCGTCGATTGCTCAGGTGTGGGAAATACCGACCCGTGACAATTCATTTGCGGCTAACTTCAAAACCGTCAAGATCACTGATGTAATCTATACCGCTATTTGCAACTTCTTGTTGTTTTTCTTTGTTTGTACTTACCATTTACCTTACTTAATGAGGTGGTATGCAAAATAGTTACAGATCATCGATTAAACAAAACACTTAATATCAACTGCATATATTTTTATTTTTAAGCCCCGTTATTATTAACACGTTATTTTAATAAAAAATATTTCTAGAACATAGTCATGTTGTATTTGATAAATAGTTTGAACTGTGAGATTAAAAGATGCTAACGATAAATGAATATTAGATAAAAGATAAATATTACGTATCGAAAATAAACAGGAGATTACCATGCATGTAAATAATTTAGAGCTTTTAGTTTAGACAATTTAACCAAAAGGACTAGTCATTGTCAGGCATCCCACGCTCCCTACTATGGCAGAGTGCTGCTCTTGCACGTCATATAAAACTAGTTGTTAAATCATAGATGCGCGGAACAATCTACGCGCGACTTTCAGCAGATTTATTTGCATAAATATTTCATTTCATTTCTTTTCCATATTGATTAAGTGCTCTTTGGAGGGAAGCCATTAATCGCGCTTCATATTAACATAGGTTGCATTGCATATATAAATATTTTCTACTTCGGTAAATTCCGTACACAAAACGGTGTCAAAAATTATTTTTGCTGACTCGTCTAGACAAACGGGTGTTGGGTAGGTAGTTTATGTCCCACATAATGGTTATTTCAGGACCCGTTTAAAGATAAAAAAGGAAAAATTTAACATTAAATGCTACCAGACCACTGCACTCTGGGAGGCAGTTTGTAACGTAATGGTCAAAATCCAATCCGCAACGTTACATAACAGGCCAATGCTTGCCGGTCTGTGAACACCTCAAAATGTGTAACTATGTATTATTATTGACATTATTGTTTAATCAAAGCCGTATGAGTTCATTGAAATATTTGGGGCACAATGTAGCCGCAACAAATTCCACGCGCCGAATACCGGAACATCAAAATGTGGACGACAAGTTAAATGACGTTCAAGAATTCTGTGCATTCAAATTTGGCTGTACTGTGAAAATTCATAACCTGAATACAGTTCATTCAGATTTTATTTTGAGGGCAGTACATTAAGTATTATAGATAGATAGATGGATAGAGTAATCTTTATTGTACACCAATATTAACAAAGAAAATTTTGTAAACAATTGCACTTAAAAAATATGTTGCACAATGGGCGGCCTTATCACTATAAGCAATTTCTTACAGGCAACCTTAGGATAGACAAGTAAGTTAATGAGCAAAGTTACGGACAGTTGTTGGTTCGTTAATTAAAGAAAAATAAAAGTATACAATGAAAAGTCATGATAATGACAGTTATAGTTTGTAGTATCAAATCATTTCAAATACAGTCATGCTTAATATTATTAAAACCGACGTGAGGTGAGGACATTATTATTGAGAATATGGGTTACTCACGTTACTTTAGCCGGGATATGCCGACTAGTTTCGAATCTAATACGTAGATTCGCCTCGACGTCGCCTCCGCGTTAGTGCGAGACGACGCGCGGAGGCGACGACACGCTAATAATAGCCCAGTTGATGAATCTACTTATTAGATTCGAAACTAGTCGGCATTTCCCGGCTAAAGTAACGTGAGTAACCCGTATTCTCAATAATAATACAGTCATGCTTGTCCAGTTTGCTATTAGCTCGCCTGGTATGCGATCGCTTCAAATGTGGGCATAACGTTACATCACGCCTATATTACCCAGACTTTTTTTTTTTTTACGGGATATAATCCCGCCCACACGACCACCACTGTGACGCCTGTGATGCCAGGATCTACAGCGGCAACCAATTGAAAGGCACCGTGCATGACACACGGGCAATCCCAGGGAGAGTTAAAATTGTCTTGGAACCCGCAACGAATTTAATCAGAAGTATATAGTTGGAGTTGGAAAGTATGTATCTTTACTTACCTCCAAAGCAAAGCGGGAGACTGAGTAATGCCAAATATAGACAAAGTGTTTATATGGAAAGAGTGTAGGCACCACGGACAGTGACAAAACTATGGGACTTCTGTGATTGCTATAATAGGTATGGCAGAAATGGCGAAGTACCCAGATGTGTGTGGCAGAGGTATAAAACTCACATTTCTTCGCTAATGTTTAGGTCACATGTGATAGCGGGTGAGCCTATCGCCATCCACATAATTACAACCTTGTTCTGCTATTAAGAATTGCCTGGTGGGAAAAGCCCAAGATGCACTTTTATTTGACTCGGGAATTGAACCTGAGATTGCGTACGCGTTTTTTTTTTTTAATACTACGCCCACAGCGAACGAACGTGTAGTGCACCTGATAGTAAGTGGAGTACAGCCCATAGACATCAACAATCCACAAAAGCAGATTATAGATGCGTCGCTGCAGCTGAGGACTACGGTGTTATGTCTCATGTGCCAGTAATTTCAGGGCCTGATCTCACCACCATACCGGAACACAGTAATGGAAGCACTACTATTTGGCGGCAGGTTAAAGGTGAGATGGT
Organism: Hypena proboscidalis; assembly: GCA_905147285.1. Classification (NCBI taxonomy): domain Eukaryota; kingdom Metazoa; phylum Arthropoda; class Insecta; order Lepidoptera; family Erebidae; genus Hypena; species Hypena proboscidalis. Next base: position 6,902,040 of record LR990143.1, read on the forward strand.
GGTGCTGCCGCCCTCGAGTTCATTTACAAGAGCTCTACCACCAGTGAGAATCTGTATAACCAGCGAATCTATATAACATCACCAGTGAATCTATATAACAACGAGGTAGAGAGTCTAAATGTGGGCGAACCGCAAATAACATCATTTTCCTATGGGAGTCAGTAAGACAACGGAATGACACGTAATACGTCAAGACTGTTTTTATACATAAATGTTGGGTCATTCTTTGGTCCTGTACTTGATGCTTTCTGTAGGATATCATCGATCAGGGACTTGTTTGTTAATTTTTTTTAGGGCTGCTCATCATGCTTAAAGTCTATCATAAATAAAAACTATTATGCCCGTAATACAGCGTACCATATTATTATGTATCTTTGATATTCGAACGAATTTTTTTGTTGGAAATAAGAATAATACGGGCTATTTATCATAAATAAAATATAAATATCACAAAACTTACACACAACGCCATCTAGTCCCAAACTAAGCAGAGCTTGTACTATGGGTACTGGAACAACTGATACTAATACATATTTACTTACTTATTTCATTTTGTAAATACATACTTATTATACATAGAAACACCCAGACTAATGTCATCATGTACGTAGATATTAATTTTTACCCCAAAGTGCACGTAAGCCGTAAAGCCCGATGTCATAATTAAATTTATGTCAAGCGTGTAAGGGTCACAAAAACGGACCCGGAAAATGGAATCTCTGTATATTTAAGGATCAGTCAGCTCAAGCAAATCGGTAACAGATATATTATATGACTAGCTTTGCCCGCAACTTCGTCCGCGTAGATTCCGTAATAATGAGTAGCAGTTAAAACATACTTAGCCGCGTGCAGCGCCCCTTAGTGAACTGTACTGCGGGTGACCTAACTTACGACAAACTTTTTATTTGCGTTTGGTACAGTACATCGGGTCTATGGATCGAAACGCAAAATTAAGTTTGTTTTTTATTGTATATACTTTTCGGGGATAAAAAGTACCCAGTGTGGTGCCCAGGATATTAAAGAATAATTATAATCAAGTTTCATCGTAATCGAACCGGTAGTTTTTGTGTGATGCCTAAACAAACACACAGACAGACAATTATTTTTAAAATCACATTTTTGGGCTCGGATTTGGACTAGTAACACCCCCTGCCATTTTTTTTTTGATATTTTCAATGTACAGAAATTTTACTTCTACATATTTATTATAAGTATAAATAAAGATACGCAGAAGACCCGGTGATATTCAGTCATCTAAATTTGCTATCCTATTGAGATTGAGACCCCAATTAGAAGTATTGTGCTGATTTCAAGGGTACTTCCTCCCTAAAGGACAATCCCTTAAGTTAATTTAGTAACCTTGTGTATGGTAACTTAGTTTATACATAGTTGATGTTTGTCTCACTGAAAATTTAGTCATATTATTATTATGTCTTCGAAAGTTAATTAATTATTATAAATTTATCTTAAAGAAAAGGAGTCGTCAGTTGGCTGTAGCACAGTGCGTTAAACGTCAGCTGATAGCTCAAACTTGTAAAAAAATGCTGCTTATTCCACCAACGGTTCCGCAGCTGACTTTTGCTGCTGCTGCTGACTGAGAGTAGTTAATTGACCCAAAAATCACCTGGTCCAGGATCAAAAAGTCTTATTATCCTACTGGTTAATCGTAATAATCTTATTTTATTACTCACGGTCACATACTTGATGTTTAATTATGTAAATCAGAATCTGCTCTAGGATATACCTAAATAGGAAGCTTATTTTTAAGTAATGAAAATACTGAAATTAGTCTTTCTAAGAATCAGTTTTACTAGTGCCTAATAAGTTCCTGCGAAGCCTTTTGAAATATCAAATTGGTTTATTGTTTAGTATTAGTTAGATATCTTAGCTTTATCTTTATCTTAGCTTTATGTTAACTATTAATATATTATTATATAATCATTCATTTTCAGTCAATATATATTTTAAATAGAGGCACATAAACACTGATAAAAGAAATGACACGAATTTAATCTCAATATAAAATTCAGTTTCAATAATAGATAATTGAAACAAAATGAAACTGGACTTTCATAAATATGAAAGTTGAATGATATGAGTTGAATATCTGCATTATTATTTTAAGAGGATAATATTGTCATGAAGGCTTTTACGACCGCGAACTAGGTATAAAAGATATCATAAGCCAGGATTATGTTGTTTTTTTATTGTTTATGCACGAGGTTCATCAACTGAGGTTTACTTCAACATATTTTATTCAAAACTACCAATACAAAATAAAATTTATCTATTTTTGTACCAAAAATTACTCTCTTTAATTTTTATAACTCAATACAGCTAATTGAATATTCAAATAAATAAATAAACGCATACATGTTGAATATTGTTATTTTAATTTTACGAAAATATCTGAATTACGAATTTCCAACGAAACTTACAAAGAAAAAAATAATAATACCACAAATAAAAAATATGATGGCGGGTAGCCATTTATTTGATTATTTGTTTGTTCAAGTGTTTACTACAGTTTTATTAAGCAAATAAACATTAATTCGCGATTCTAGTGATCAAGATATCTCCGGAGCAGCAGAAACGTGAGTAGTGTATGAGTTTCCTAAAATATAAAAAAAAAACTGGTAGAGGTCTTTTTGAGTTTTGCCATATACTGGTTATCGAATCATTCGCTACGCTCATGATTCAAATCTTAGACTACTTCGCAAGCGCATTATTAAAAACTACACTCAAACGAAATATCAAAAATCCTCACCAGTACCATAAATAACAATAAACTTTTTTTTGGAAAACTTCATTTGATGCTGGCCGCATATTTCAAAGTGAGCAAAACATAAAAAAGAAACAAGTGCTTTACCTGCAATTTTATTGTAGCTGTTATCCATTTCATTCTGAACGTTAAATAAAACTTGTACCAGTGCTGCATTTTTTTTTATAGCATTGTGCAATCTTTGGATAGCAGTATTATTGATATTGTTTGCAACATTTTTAAATGTCGGATTGTTATATAATTCTAGTCAGGTTAATACGGTAACTATAATGTTCATAGAGAGTAGAAGCTTTATCGCGGTGTATTAAACATGTAGATACCTTTCTGTAACGATTGTTTAGAATGTCACAATAATTTATTTACTTATTATAACTTTATTTTGTTGATAATAAATTTATTTTATGTGATAAGCAATGCTTATCATCTATATTTTTAAAAAGCATGTAGCGAAAATGTAAATAACAAGAAAAGCGCAAGCATAACCTCATTTCACAAAAACAGGTTGTAATTATTGGTTATAATAATTTATTATTGTACCTATACGTAGGTATATTCATTATAATTAATATCTTTATGCATCTATATTCTTGCCCTATTCTTAATGCTCTCTAGTACACCTTGATTTTCCCTTTCGTGTCTCTTTCTTACTCTCCATCCAAAGGTTGTTTGTAGGAGATTGCCTTAGTTGCGATAAGACCGCCATTTGTACTATATTATTTTCTTTTTGCTGTATATTTTTTTGGTGTGCAAAAAGCTTTTTATTATTATTATAAATACGTCGCTACATAATACAAGTAATATAAGGTCGACGCTGTTATGCTACTTATACTGATTTGAGGATGAAAACAATGCTATTGATTGTCTATCGAAAATTTCAATACTTACGATAGCACTATCAATAGCATACTATTCTAATCTCACCACTAAACAAGAGCGATAGGCTACTAAAGGTAAGTCGTGATACTTTCTCTTTCGAGATTTGCTGAAAAACCAAGACAGAAGGACAAAAGCTCACATATATACCTTCATTGGTGGTAGAGCTCTTGTGAATGAGCTCGAGGGCGGCAGCACCACCGTCTCACCTTTAACCTGCCGCCAAATAGTAGTGCTTCCATTACTGTGTTCCGGTTTGGTGGTGAGATCAGGCCATAAAACTACTGGCACATGAGGCATAACACCGTAGTCCTCAGCTGTAGCGACGCATCTATAATCTACTCCACTTACCATCTGGACTACACGTTCGTTCGCTGTGGGCGTAGAATAAAAAAAAAATATCTCTCGCCTATTTTAACTAGAAGGGTATGGCGGAGGAGTATAACACATATATATAAATATATACATATATTTATTATATATATATATATATATATTATCAGCCCTGTATCAAATACGTGTCCCACTGCTGGGCTCGGGCCTCTTCTCATGATGAGAAGGGTTAGGCCATAGTCCACCACGCTGGCCAAGTGCGGATTGGTAGACTTCACACTCCCTCGAGCACTTTTAGGCACTCTCAGACATGCAGGTTTCCCCACGATGTTTTCCTTCACTGTTAGCGAGCGACATATTACATGATAAATACACACATATCTTCGAAAAGACGAATTTTAACGATTTATTGACAGAGGTGTGTGCCGTGGGTTCGAACCCGAGACCTTCGACTTTGCAGTCTTACGGTCCCCCACTCGGCTATCGCTGCTCTCATAACACATATAGTTCATCTTATATGTTAAGAGCTCATGATAAGGTAGTGAGGTGAACCTATTGCAATCCACCGGGCACCATTTCAACTCCGATTGGGATCTTACTGATGAAACAATACCAAATAACACTTGCTTGATCCAGGAATCGAGGCTGAGACGTCGTGGTGAAATGCCGCAAACACTAACCAATAGACCAACGATGCAGTCAAAGTAAAAAAAAAGCTCTAAATGGTATATTTGGTGATAATGGTTTTCTACTCGAAAAGGTTTGAGAAAGTTACTGGAATGGAAATCTTACGTCCCTTTGGTCGTAAAAGAGCAATGTACTATGAAGAAGCGGCTTTTATAATGTAAGATAATCTTGGGCAGACCTTGATATAATCGGTATGATGTTATGCTTGTGGCATTTTTGTTAAAACGGTTCATTAAGATTAAAATGTTTTTTTTAGTGCGATGGATAACTAAACAACAAAAAGAAAAGTTCTTTTTCACATAACATAACATCACGCCAATATTTCCCATAAGGGTGTGGCAGAGGTGTACAACACCCAGAATTCACCTGTTATGTTTAGGTCCCATGGTCCCATAGGGGCTGAGCCTATCGTCATCCTCCGGGCACCGGCATTCCGCTATTGTAAATTTCCTAAAGGAAAGTTCACGAATAATACTTTGCCCGACCAGCATTAGAAAGGGATAGTATAGTTTGACAGGACTAAAACTAACTAAACCTGGTTAATAACTATGTTTAGACACTTTAGACATGACGAGTCGTGGCGAGTAAAAATCCGCGTTAATTACACGTTTTAATGAGTTTCAATCCTGTCACTTTCTAACGAGATAAGAAAGAGAGAGATGCAAAATACTTAAATTTATTTATCTGATGGTACAGTTCTTGTTAACAAGCCCGAGGGCGGCAGAACCACGGTCTCACCTACCGCCAAATGGTAGTACTTGCATTACTGTGTTCCGGTTTAGTGGTTAGATCAGGCCCTGATATTACTGACATAGTCCTCAGCTGCAGTGACGTATCTACAATCTGCTTTAGTAGATTGTTGATGTCCATGGGCTGTACTCCACTTACCATCAGGTGGACTACACGATCGTTCGCTGCAAGAGTTCTAGCATATTACGACGCCGCTGGACTGTTGGTTTTTTATCTTGTAGTTTAAGTGTAGGTACATGCGCAACACAAAAGTGGGCAAAAGTCAACTTAAACAAGAATACAGATATACAAACAGTGTCATAAGTAGCAAAAAAACGTAATTTTAACCACAAAGGTGTACAGTTGGCTCCTTATATATAGTTTATACAGACAAAATATCCAGATATTTAGGACAGATTAAACTGATTACTGATCAGTACAACCAAAGTCTTCTAATTAAATAATTAATCACTTAGCACAAATATATCGGAACAAGGACACTGTCAAATACAGGAGTGTATTCAAAGTGTCGAAATCAAATTAACAATCACAGTGCCAATGTATGCAAAGCATTCAAAAATATGAAGCAATAAATGAAAACGAACTCTTTACCTATATATTTAAAGGGCCTTTTTGAAATACTTAAAAATACGCAAGCCAAAATAATTTGACATTATTTGAAATTAGATTTGACAGGTAAGAGTATATTTATTAACGGTAGAAATCATCAGACTATGGCTCTATCAAAAGAACCCAATAAATATAGCGATTGACTTCATTTTCATTTATTGCTTCATATTTTTGAATACTGCTTCGAAACCATTGACGCTGTGTTTGTTAATATTATTTAGAGACTTTGAATGCACTCATACCTATATTTAAAGGTGTCTATGTTCGGATATATATTTGTGCAAGATCGATAATTCATATTATAACATGAAGACTTTGGTTGTACTAATATCATTGATTGACATTACTAGTATGATAAAAAAAAAACATTCTTTATTGCTTTAGATATGACCACAAATGTTGAGCTGACTGCTAACTATAACTTGTTTGACAGAAGCTTTGATACTCACATGTTCTCATAGATACATCATAAAGGTGCTAATTGACTATGACTCGTCAAAACGTGCTAATTGGTATTAAAGTCCCCAACTTCTGTAGTAAAACATGACGCTTGAGCAAGCTTGTATTTTTTGTTATAATGTTAAAAAAAAAACAAGAAACGCAACTGACATGAAACTATAAAATTGGACCTTTAAAATTGTCTTATGGGACCGGCAGGATTTTTACCTGTGACCTTTTGTACACCGGGCAGCCGCTTTAACAAACCAGCCAGGGTCACTTTTTACACTACATTACTCAACTGCTATGTTACGTCATTTCGTGACTCCAATCCATTTGTTTCTATCTTAAGTAGGATACAAAAGGAAATATTGGTCTTTTATTCTTAAGGATTTCGTTCCTAGTAACTACTTGAAACTCGAATAGTTTCACCATGTCCGTCTGTTTGTCTATCTAAAGCCTAGCGACAAGACTGTTAGTGCTAGAAAGCTGGAATGTAAACCCTGATGCTATTAAAAAATGACTATTTGCGCTGTACTGATGGCCTACCCTTTTTGAAATGTAAATTAAGCTTTAATAAGAACTGGAAGGCATGACTTCTGAGACATACTACTTTAGTAAAGTCAAGTTATTTATAAAGTGATCTGTACAGTTTCAATCTCAATAGCAAAATGAAAATGTAAATTTAATTTTATTACACGAACAAGACACAAAATTTAATGTAACCGTTTTATTACCCAAACTGATTCGGAATTGGCAATTATTCATCTATTTTCTAACACAAATAAAGACTCAGATTTCATCGATTTATGTTCTGTAATGAGGTGTAAGGGAGTTTACAGACTTCATTGAAAATAAAAACTGAGCAAAACGCCAAGTTTAGTTTAGACGCGAACTCCAACTCCCAAACTCCTCTCATAGGCGGGTTTGGAAAAGGTATATTGAGATTTTGAATTTAGAATTTGTTTGATTTGTTAAACAACTTTGATTACAATCAAATTCTATCCACTGGGGCGCATATTAACCACTGATTCCTCGTAGCTCGCACGCGGACTGAACATTCAATAGTCTAATTGCCAATCAATAGCTATTCATAAACGCAAATTTTCGAAAGAACGATTCGATTCTGAATAGCAATTAATTGCATTGTTTTGTCACACAGTACAGGTTAAATTTCTGGCTAGTTGAGCATTAAACGTTTCCAATCCTATAATTTTCGGCGAAATTACGCAATAAAAGATACGTATTTGTGCAAACTGCATGAAATTACGTCTGTTAGTTGTGTATACGCGTAGTATCATTCTCGGTAGCATCACGGAACCTCGAATGGTGTCCATGTCCAATAGATGGTGATAAACCCACTTCCTCTCATGGGACCAGAGCACGACAGTTAAAAAGCGGGTGTTATTCAAATCTTACTACTTCTGCAAAATATACACAAAATAACCATTCTAAAAACATCTTAAGGGTATCAGTCATTCCATTGTCTGTTTATTTTTGTAGTAATAAACCTTTCCGTCAAGTCTTTACGACCGAATTAATATCTTGTTATTCTTCGGATCTCTTTTAACTCTGTGGGAAATAAACATCTATCAATCATAGCTAAATTTAGATGATGGATAGCAGATTTTGTTAGTGTATATTTCTCTGAATGTAGTATTAGAGAAAAATGATTTAAGACTTCTTCTATGCATTATATCCTGTGTCGATTGCGGCGCGCGCGGCGACGATTTATGGAAGGTGGTTCCACACCTAACCAACGAAGGCCAACGAATGCGTTCTTGTTTGGAGTAGTTTAGACGGCTTTGCCAATGAATCGATGGATCGTTGGCGTTCGCTGGCAATTCGAAGTGTAGCAGTGTCATTAAAAGATTCTTTGGCATTCGCTAAGCCATCCTACTACTACTAACGAATCCGTTTGTTTGCCTTCGATTTTTACATGTGAACCTTGTGGTGCGATTCTGTAAAGGAAACTTTCGGTTGTGTCAGTTTAGTGAAATCAGAAATCTAATCATTTATTTCCATGGGCCGCAAGGGGCGCTTGAACACTTCAAAACTAACATCAAAACACAACTAATATAAAATTAAAATAAAACTTAACTAATTAATGGTAATACAGAATATGACTGCAGCCATCGATACGAAAGAAGAAGAAGAACAATGGTTATACTTAATTGCAATGAAATTATTTGACATCGTAGCTTAGATTGACTTTAATTAAACTTAGAAATTTAAATTTAAGTCAATTCAAGTACCAGCTTTGATGGGTATTGCATCATGAGAAGAGCTGGTGAGAAACTCCAACGCAACGTCTTTTCCAATAATTCATAAAATATATGTCTGTTTTTTTGACAATAATTATATGTGTAAGATAACCATAATGACGCATGTACCTACATATTAATACGGTCGATATTTGATTGACAGAAATTCTAATTTTGTATGATTCTATTTATAGAATACTCATGCTGGCAAATTTCTAATACAATTGCCCTAGCAGTGTGGCAGCGGCTTTAACCAACTATTTTGTAGTGTGTAGGCGACCTAACCTCATTGGCTTTCAGGAATTGGTTTATCCTTCTGAGATCTCTTGTCTACTATAGTTATTAGCACACACGTATCCACATCAAGTTATACATTTCCAAAGAAATGTACAGCTTGATGTGTAGCCGTGTGTACATTTCGCGAAAATACCGAGAATATACATGCGGTTAAAATTTATTGTTCTACAGATCTGTTTCAATAAACTTCAATTTGAATACCTACCTGAAAAGCATTATCAGGTTTGTCTATTCAAGTGGATTTAACAGTGCTATCTATATACTGTTATTATATCGTTGTAATAATACCTAAAACGTAATCCCATACGGTTACGACATAAATATATTAATTGGTATAGCTTTATCGTTTTATTTCATTGTTGGAGGTATCAAACTATTTCGTTTGTATTTAATAGGGTTACGGCAAAAATATAAAACGACTACTTGAAAAAATATTTCACTCGTTAAAAATACATTATCAGCGCGTAACGTTAGCTATATTTGCTACATATACCGAGTCGCCGGCATAAGAGAATTCACAGGAGTTTGTAGAAGGTGAAATCTACAGGCGTTGCTAACCTGTAGACCTCGTTCGACCGCTTCTCAAAAGGAGATAGAGGAAACCTCGCCATGAAAACATTACAACCTATCCTCCGTACCTGTTGAGGGACCGTAGCGTACCGGTGCGCAGTGTGATGACATATTCATACAAAAATTATGCGACGATTGCGCGTGCATCTTTTTTGTATAAATAAAATGTTTAAATACGCCGAGCTCTGACGCTGACGCTTGCTTCTAACCGCGAGCTTTAGCCGTTGTGGGACCGAGTTGCTATTTAAAAAGTAGTATTTACACCCGTAAAGACTACTCTGTCACTGTGTCACAAGACTACTCTGTCTCCGACTACAAACTAGTCTTGCAAAGGTTATCGTAGCACCTAGTACTGGTATAGGGCGGTCTAAAGGCAGTGGCTCCAGTTAATATACTAAAATTCGTCTGAATTCGTTAGAGAAGTCAAAAAGTCTCCATAAATGATGAATGTACAAAGTGATGGTAAGTGGAGTACAGCCCATGGACATCAACAATCCACAAAAGCAGATTATAGATGCGTCGCTTCAGCTGAGGACTACGGTGTTATGCCTCATGTGCCAGTAATTTCAGGGCCTAATCTCACCACCAAACCGGAACACAGAAATGGAAGCACTACTATTTGGCGGCAGGGTAAAGGTGAGACGGTGGTGTTGCCGCCCTCGAACTCATTCACAAGAGCTCTACCACCAGTATTTATTTACGTATAAATAAGGAATAAGAAATACGATCTTGTTCATGCGATTATTAACATTTTAATATCTCTGAGGAATCCTACCGCAGATAGAATTCTGTACTATCTACAAATATCCTACGCATTCCATCTGAGAGTATGGAGGGAAAATTTCAATGAATCATTTCAACAAATATATTATTATAATATAAATGTATTAAAAATAAAGAATGAACCTACAACGAGACCTCAAAATAACTTCAAGACAATAACTAAAATTGAATGAATTTCGTAGTGAATTAATTATAAATTGATATTCACTTTGATTTAAATTTATGTGTTATTATATTAAATCATCGCCTTAATATCTGCAAATCGAATTATTTTCGATCATACACATTTTTTTAGTTTTTCATTACAAATAATTTTAGACTTTAGTATATAAATCTACCCCTGACAATGAAAATAAATTCGAGTGTCTAAAATTTTACATTTTGTCAAATCCATGGTAATCTAACATAGAAAAAACACAAAATTAATAAATAAAATCTAACGGACATTAACGCGATTATGCATTTTTTACCTTTTAGGCTTGATTTTTCGGCTGACAGATTACACTGGCCGTGGTCGCAAGCAGACTGGTTCTAGCGGCGCGCCGTCTCCGTTCGCGAGGGCGATGATTCTCCGTCTACCCTCACCCCTGAACTGTTTTCATTATAAAGTCCAGTACAGACTACACTGACCGTGTCCGGATTCGCGTACTGCGGTTCAAAGCGAGATTTTGCTTTTGTAATAACTTGATTCCTAAAATAATGCATGATCGCGTTAATTCCCGTTAGATTTTACTTAATCGTGCAACGCGTAAGTTTAAAGGTAAACAAAATTAATAAGTTCAATTTTAAATAACCTGCAACCTCGTTATCTGATTTGTCTAATCCATTACACAATCAAATCGCTATAGATTGATGTTTAACCAGTTCAAAGCGCTTCGATTGATCATTTTAAATGAGAAATGAATGTCTAATTTCACGCCCAATCTGTCTATCCCATAGAAATCTTAATAACTAGTCAATAGAAATGCTATCGACTATCTTTTAACACTGGGACGCATGTCGCCGGTTTTCAAATACCACTTTTTGTATTCCTGCAAACAAAATTATTCTTTTTGGCGATGACATAAAGACGACAATTCCTCAACTCGCACTTATGTTCGATTAGACTCATGCGCTTGTATTCCTGCAAACAAAATTATTCTTTTTGCGATGACATTAAGACGACAATTCCTCAACTCGCACTTGTGTTTGACTTGACAGATGCGCGGCGACAAGGTCACGCGTCTTTGACATTTCTATTGCCTTATTATTAAGATTTCTATGGTCTATCCGCATGATTACAATTCAGGCTATTAAGCTTGCTAGTTGCAGTCAATACAAATTGTGTTACGTTCCGTGTGTTCACTGTATTGTGTACTATCAAAATCACGAAATAACTGCAAATCATCACGCTTATATTATCCAGAAGGGTGTGGCAAAGGTGTTTACCACCTTCATTGAACCTGTTATGTTTATGTATTACATGATATCGCAATTTACCTAAGAAATTTATTTTATTTATTTTATTGGAAGTCCAACAGCAGGTTATATCATTTTATGATACTTAATAATATGTAACATAATATAGCTAATTACAGGTCTTCGCTGATAAACAATTGAATACAATATTAAATATGTGTGGCTATAAACTTATACATGAATAAAATTACATTCTTTAATGTTTTAAAATTGATACAACATTAGAAAATTTTGAGAAAAAATCCAGACTGAGCACCCGTCTCACTGATTCAACTTTAGACACAAAGATATCAAAATCTAACCAATTAGCCTGTGTGTTTAAACAGCTACTCGCTCTCCACAGAAACGCATTCGGGCGATAGTTTATAGATGCCAATGGTAGATGGATTGGGGTATAATGCCTCGCTGATTTGGTTGACACATTAAATGCTATTTTAGAAAGATGGTTTATGATGGAAACATCTCGAATATCAATTTTCCCTGACACGAAAATCTGACCCGAAACATGCGGGTCGGAATGCAGTTAAATTTTAACTTTTAAATGATATCAAATAATAAATACTACTACATCGTGTAAACTTCTTATGATTAATTCAAAATGGCTATTTTTGTGAATAAACAGGCCATATCTCGGTATTAGCATGCCGCTTAAATATAGTAAAATTTTGGAATCTAAACAGCTCTAGACGTGAAAGACAATATTATATTATACTATCTACTCTTTCAAAGCAATAGAACATTGAAAAATTTTAGTAAGATCTGGCATAATTAAAGTTTAATGGATAAAAAATTGTATTTTTTTATTGTAATTCATAAAATTTCTAAACACGAAGAATTTTCAATATTGGTTTGACATGCGATATTCCTATCGCCAACACTTCTCCTCTTATGTTTAGGTTAACATAACAAGTGAAATGTGGGTGTTGTACGCCCCTGCCACACCCTTGTGGTTAATATAGGCGTGATGCTATGTTATATTAAACTCATATTACTTTTGTATGGAAAACCACCAAGCAATTGTTTCCCCTTAGGCAATTTTATTTATCATACAACCCTAAAATATGAGCTTGATAATGATAACTGATGAATATTCTAAATCCCCGAGCTGTTATTATTTACGCTATCTTTTCCCTTAACAGCGATTTATTTGAGTTATCTAGTACATATTTTGTGTGTTACAGAAATAAGATTTCTATTGTTGGTGATATAACGACGTAGTCAGCAACAAAAGTAGTTGAACACTTAAAAATTTTCAATCTTCTATACAACTCACATTTTTCGCATTTAAAACATCACTTTTTAGGGTTTCGTAGCCGAATGGCAACAAATGGAACCCTTATGGATTCGTCCTGTCTGTCCGTCTGTCCGTCCGTATGTCACAGCCACTTTTTTCCGTAACTATAAGAGCTTTACTGTGAAAACTTAGTAAGTAGATATATTCGGTGAACCGCATTAAGATTTTCTTACAAAAATAGAAAAAAAAAAACAGTAAATTTTTGGGGTTCCCCATACTTAGAACTGAAATTAAAATTTTTTTCATCAAACCCATACGTGTGGAGTATCTATGGATAGGTCTTCAAAAATTATATTGAGGTTTCTAGTATTTTTTTTCTTAACTGAAAAGTTTGCGCAAGAGACACTTCCAAAGTGGAAAAATGTGTGTGTGTGTGTGTGTGTCCGTAACTTCTAAAATAAGGGAATGATAAATTTAAAAATAATACATGCAGATGTACATTACCATACAAACTTTCACCGAAAATTAGTTTTTTTATACGATATAAATCGTAAACCACATTTTACCTTTCATTCAATCAACTTCAATATAATAAAGAATAAAAAAATCATTTATTAAGATGTATAGTGGTACGGAACCCTACGTGCGCGAGTCCGACTCGCACTTTGCCGGTTTTTTTAAATAATGCACACAATTATTATCGATTATTTTTAGTTTTGTGTGTAAGCTACTTCTACGTGTATGTTAATGGTCTAAGCAGCTATGGTCAAGGAAAAGAAAAAAATCTGAGAAAGAAAAATAACAAATATGCCTAAACTTCGTCCAAAGTAAAGAAAGAATTATAAAATGTTCTATTATTAAAAATCGCAACCTAAATGATCAGTACCTCGATGGTCTAGTGGTTAGCGTATGCACCTCTCCAGTAAGGTCTCGGGTTCGTTTCCCGGATCGGGATTTCTTTTTTTTGATAGTGAGGCTATCAAACACAAAAATAATTATTAAAATTCGATCAGTAGTTACCGAGATTAGCGCTTACAAACAAACAAAATAACTTTCTGTTTGTGGTACAATAAGTACATCAATAAAACGTAGCCTTTGTTACGCGCCTTGCAGTCAGATACCTGTATCTAAAAAAATATTAAAATCGGTTTAGCCGTTCAGAAGATAATGCCCATACAAACAGGCAGACAGACAGTCAAAAAAAATATATTCTAGGCTAAAAAAATCGCAGTAACATCCATCACGAATTTTGTCATTTTTATATGTAAATACTAAAGTATTCATAGGGCTTTTAGACACTATAAATACTTTAATATTTACCGGTTGTCTATCAAAATTAATGACAAGATGTTTATTCAACCGAAACAACAACTCTGCCCTTTGTTAATAAACATGTCAACAAATTAAGGTCATTCAACTGAGGCTTAGGACAGAAGAAAATTGTTCATATTTTTCAGAAATAAAGGGAATCATAGGATTCCCTTTATTAGAAGTTACTAGAAGATGTTGTACGTGTTATTGGATGTCTTACGGTTCAAACCGTAGTTTTCTCAACTCCCACCTTTTTTTTTTTTTTTTTTTTCGTGGGGAAATGCATTTACGCATACCACCCCACCCCGGGGAAGGGCAGAGTGGTTATGTGGGACTCGCCCGTGCCTAAAGATGGTAAACGGCACGGGAATACCCACTAAAACCCCACGGTGCTCCCGCACTCGCCTTGATGGGGGGGTCATGGGAATCTGGCACAGCCTTTACGTCCACAACCCCCCCGGCGATGCCCGCCGAAGCAGGCCCCTCATGGCCCCCAAAATTGAAACATGTTAAAAATGAAACATGGTATTCCAAAAATGTTGGTTGCATATCCATCGGATTTTTAAAACAATAGCATAGTAACGCAGCCGAGTGATGGACCGTCGATCGATACATTTGATGTTAAAAGAGACAATATGAGCGCACCACGCATGCGCAGCACGCTTTATTGTATCGATAGAGGCGTCGATCGATTTACATGTAATAACACTCTATTAAATACGCAGTTCTAACCTTAAAACCGCTAACCCCAAGTCTAAATCAACAATTTCTACCATTTTTCAACAAACCTAACATTATTGTAAATATAAGGGCGCTCTTTCACTACGTCCGATCCGAATCCGATCCGAGTTCGTGTAGAACTATTTGTATATGAAATCGGAGTTCGTTGCTAAGCTACCAAATAAAATGTTGTACGACTTGATATAGCTAGTTCACCTACAAATAGTTATAACTTACATGTTATAATAGTATATTATTATGTTATCGTGAAACAAAATACAAAGCATTCAAATCTCTGACAACTAAAAACTATCATCTGTTTCTTTTTACATGTATATCCAAAGGTTGCCTGGAAGAAATTGCGTCATGCGATAAGGCCACCCTTGGTACATTGTTGTATTTATATGCATGCTAAGATGTACAAATTTCCTTTAAATGATGTACCAGTTTTTATCTATCTACCTAACTTCTGCGGAACAGATTTGGATCGGAAGTAGTGCGAAAGCGCCTTAAGGTTTGCTCTTGTGATTTCTTGGTACATTAAACAGTCGAGCATAATACCCGATCCTAAATCCACCTAACGTTCTATTGTGGAAAATATTTCTGGTTAGATTTTATTTTTCCATTTTTCGCGATATCTTATTGGGGGTTCTGTTGTATTACGAAACCTTATAGTTTCACTATGTCCATCTGTCTGTATGTCTGTCTGTCTGTATGTCTGTCTCTCTGTTTGTCCGAGGCATAGCGTCAAAATCGTTAGTGCTAGAAAGCTGAAATTTGCTTTGCCGACAAAGCAGTAAAATAAAATTTTATTTTGATTTATAGGGTATCTCTTCCACATATAAAGTGGAGATATTTTTTTCTCTCAACTCATAGTGTGGGGTATCGTTAGATGGGTTTTCTAAAAACATTTAGGGGTTGCTTTATTCAACGTTCCACGTGGGTTTGAGTCTAATAATGACGCAGTTTAATAGACTCTTCCCAACTAAATAGGAACCGCAAGAGGAATTTTGAAATAATGGTACAATTGCCTGTATACCAATTTATTTAAGCCTGGAACTATAATTATATTAAAATAATGCGCCGTCAATTCACATAGTTGACAGCTCAAAATTGTCTTTCCAAGCTTCAGTGAATTAATTGAAAGGTGATTAAATATTTGATGTGTTCAAATAATAAATTATGTTTCTTCTTTAATAACTTACTACCGCTGTTTCCGATGGTTTTACCGCAATACCCCGTCGATTGTGCTTTGGGTCGATTTCACTAAGCTTAAAATAAAAGGTTTTACTATCCCGTATCTCGTATTTCCGTCTCTCTTTCCCGTTTAATGTTCGTACGGGACACATAGTTCCAAAGCTGTAGCCAAACTTGAGTTGAACACGTTTATCATACCAACAGTACAATTAATATATTTCTTCATCTTGAATACAAATAAATAAAATTAAAGTGTCTGTTTTTAATGTCAAAATAACAATATCTTTACAGTTATTTGCAGTTATATACAATACATGTATAGAACATATATAATACAGTCAGTTTGTCCGTCTATCTGTTTGTATCGGCTAAACTTCTAAACGGTAGGACCGATTTTGATAAGATTTTAGATGAAGATAACTGACTATAAAGCGCGTTACATAGGCTACTTTATATTGTCATGTACAGTCGGCCAATGAGTTGGGCATGCAGGGCAAAAACTTCTACGCCATAGTAAAAACTGACTGCAATAGATAATTATGCAAGTTTGTATTTCATATTTAATAAGTGTAATATACCCACTATTTAGATATATAACTCACTTATCCATAACTGATGTCGTAAGTCTTTTTGATACCTAACTCATGTGCCGACTGTACCTTAGCGCTTATCTCGAGAACTAATCGGCTTTTAATAATAATGTGTGCGTTTAATAGTCTAGCTATCAAAAAATGTTTTGAAATATTTAACATTACGCTAAATTGGAAACGCTAAACGGAGCAATGCAGTGAGTTTTAACGGTGTCAAAGCGCGGGAGCAGCTGCTTCTTAATATAACGAATTCCTAGCAGACGAAGTCGCGGCAAAAGCTGGTACTTGATATTTTTAGGAAACACTAACCACACTTGACTGATTCATCAACTGGGCTGTTATTCGCGTGTCGTCACCTCCGCGCGACGTCTAGCACCTAGACGCTAGACGTCGCGCGGAGGTGACGACACGCGAATAACAGCCCAGTTGATGAATCTACGTATTAGATTCGAAACTAGTCGGCATATCCCGGCTAAAGTAACGTGAGTAACCCGTATTTTCAATAATAATGTCTTCACCTCACGTCGGTTTTAATAATATCACACTTGACTGTTCATAATTATGTTGACATTAAAATCATGTCACGCGAAGTAAATTCCTCCAAAAGATTATTTGTGACGGGAGTACCACATTTCCGACGTTGTTAATTTTGTTAGAAAAGGTTTTCATATTTTACGGTAATTTGGTTATTTGTCGATAAATAAATAAATATTTCACAACTTACGCACAACGCCATCTAGTCCCAAACTAAGCAGAGCTTGTACTATGGGTACTAGAATAACTGATACTAATACATATATACTTTTATTTTGTAAATACATACATATTATACATAGAAACACCCAGACTAAGACAAACCCCTATGTTCATGCACACGAAGATTTGTCTTAAGTAGGAATCGAACCCACGACTTCGGCGTCGCAAGCACTCCGCCATCCGATCGTCGATATAATTATAAATAAATTAACCTTTCATTATATAAAATCACGCTTTTTATTAGAGTTGTGGCAGAGAGAGGCATGGGATACGGCGTGAGAATGAAATCCAAATACAAATTACTAATTTTTTTTTTAGGAGTTGTCAGCACGTATAACTGAGGCAACACGTTCTCGAAATGCTGGATTATATTTCGGCCAGCGACTAAGTATCGCAATACAACGCGGTAATGCTGCCAGCATTTTGGGAACGAGGCCTTCTGACAGTGACTTATTAAGTTTAGATTAAGTTATTAGGCTAATTTAATTTAAGATACTATATGTATATTTCTCTGTAAATAAAGATAGTATTTCTTATTTACTAAAGAAGTACCTACCTTTATGTACATATAGGTAGGTACTTCTTTTCTTTCTTCTTTGTACATCAAATAAAAAAATAATAAAAACTTATTAAATTAAATAAATCTGAAGCAACTTGTTCACATTGTATGAGCCAAAGCCGCTGACATCACAGTTACTGTTCATCTCAGCACACAGCTGTTTTTGATATCGAGCGTTCGGTATGAAAAATAGCTCTCAGACGAAAACGCATTCATGTCAAAACAAAGCTATTTTTGAATCTAAAACAAACAAACTTTGTTAATCTCAAGTCGACGAAAATAATACTTCAAAAATCAAATTTATTGCCGTGAAAATTTGTTTACATTTATTTTTCATGAGCGTGATCAAAGTGTGGATGGATCAATTATTTATTGCGTCGACCCTAAATGATCAAGATAAGGTGGGATAGGGGTAGGCGGATGATGATAATATGGGGATCAGGTCAGACAACAAAAACAAATGCACACACTTTTAAATAATTACAATTTATTATCTTACCACACCGTATTTATTCACCTTTATTTAAAAACACACACTTTACGCATTAACTATTTTCACTTAACCTTTACACTTCTAATCGAACCACAAGACTGCCCGCCATTGCCCTGACATCGTCCGATCACGACTCGTCACCCCACCACCGGAAATGAGTCGTGGTTGGTCGATGCTTAAACTTAATCAAACCAATGCAAATGATATCATAATAATTCAATTAAATTATAACTTTAAATAAGAACAATTTACAAATAGATAATTACCATTAATTATATTTATTACCAACTACTTCCTGTATATTTATTATTTCATTTGCCATTTCCAACACTTGGTCCAATTCAGTATCTATTTTCCAATCATAGATCAATTGAATAACAATGTTAATAATAAGTAAATGATAAATAACTATCTAAACCTAACAATAATCATGATCATTTAGAGCCATTATTTCTTAGGCCAATACTGGTGGTAAAGCTCTTGTGACGAGCTCGAAAGCGGCAGCACCGCACCGTCTCACCTTTAACCTACCGCCAAATAGTAGTGCTTCTATTACTGTGTTCCGGTTTGGTGGTGAGATAAGGCCCTGAAATTACTGGCACATGAGGCATAACACCGTAGTTCTTAGCCGCAGCGACGCATCTATAATCTGCTTTTGTGGATTGTTGATGCCCATGGGCTGTACTTCACTTATCATCAGGTGGACTACACGTTCGTTCGCTGTGGGCGTAGTATAAAAAAAAGAAAAAAATCAAAGGCCAGGATGCTTATGTCGGAAATGATAACATAACATCACGCCTATATTACCCAGAAGGGTGTGGCAGAGGTGTACAACACTCACATTTTCCCTGTTATGTTTTAGGTCCCATGGTATAATGGGTGAGCCTATCGCCATCCACCGGACACAACTCCGTGCTGCTATTGAGAATTTCCTGACGGAAACTTCACAAATGACACTTTGCCCGACACGGTAATCAAACCCGTGACCTCGCTATGAGGGGCGCATGTAACTTTTTAATCTACGATTTTATTAAACGCGTATTAGAGTCTGTCACTTCCTTTCATTTAATTTTGAAGAACAAAGAGATCAAGAGCAATAGTTTAGTTTTAATCTTGAGTTTAACACGTCGGTGAAATCAGCACTTTTAATCACGCGGAAAAACAATGTTAACAGGCAGTTCAACTCGTTATAAGCTAACGAGTTGAACTGCCTGTTAACATTGTTTACATGTTAACATGCAAAATGTAAAAGTATTTTAGATATCCTTCGAGTTCCAATGAATAGAAAAACGTTAGGCCCGTAATTTTTTTTCACCTGAGGAATACGTTTGTACCGGAAATTAAAAAGTTAACAACTTTGTTTGAATTTTGACGGGTCAAACGCTATTTACAGTTGTTACTGGTACAATGAAATGTTATTAAATAAAAATGAAATCGAAATAAAAGATAACAATAAGTGTTTTGCAACACAAAAGTATTTAAAATGATTGTAGACAGGCATGCGTAGATTTCACTTACGTTAACTTAATTTTATGAAAATACATGAATGCATTCGCTCAACAATTTTGCTATGAACAAATTTTACAAGCTAAGCGACAGAGAACGACTTTACGAGCGACATAGAACGCCATTGATCAGCACAAGGCTCGTAAGAGAGCAAAAGAGATTGAGGTATTGATGTACCAACTTGAAACAAAAAGCCGTACTTCTTATATCTCTATCTATATTTTTTGTTTCAAAATGTGCCTCCATAAAAACGTATAAACTAGATCTATGTATGTCAAGAAACTTTGACAGACCTACTTACGTTACAGTACACTTGATGGGACAAAAAACGATATTCCTCGGTGATGTACATTGATATATATATTGAATACTAGCTGACCCAGCGAACTCTGTTCCGCCTCAAAGGCAATAAATAAGCAGAGTTTGGAATTTATTAACTAAATTTGTTTATTAGAAAATCCAAATTACAAAATTAAGTACATTAATTTCATTATTGTTAAGCTCAGGGAAATTTTAATCGAAATAGAGTGAAAAACATTTACAAAAAAGACGATAATTGATTAGTTATCGAGCGGGATGAAAAATGATTAAATGACATAAATTATTATATATTTATTATTTTCAAAATGAATTTATTTATTATTTAAAAAACACTAAAGAAATATAAAGTTACATTAAATAAATTGAAAATATATTATTATACATAGGTAAAAATAAAAAGGCAAATATTTCCATTAAGTTAGGCGTCATAGTATTCCTCCGCATCGATCCCGGTTGTGGGGACCGTGTTCAGAAGGCTGACAGCATTGCCACGTTGTATGGCAATGCTAATTCTTTGTGCTAAGTAAAAGCCAGCCTTCTGAAAATTAAATGAAAAAATTAATAAATTAATTAATTAAATGACTAAAATGGCTATTAAAAAATAGGGGTTGGTGATAAAAGGGTAAAAATTTAGGGTTGTATGTATTTTTAATGGCACATTATAGAAAAATAAAAACAAAAATGTTGTCCAAAAATTGAAAAAAAATGTCAAGGATGAACAACCCTTATCACTTAGGGGTATGAAAAATAGATAGTAGCCAAATCTCAGACCTACTGAATATGCATATAAAATTTGGTAAAAATCAGTAAAGCCGTTTCGGAGGAGTAAGATAACTAACATTGTGACACGAGAATTTTACATATAAGATTGTGTAATATCGCACGTGACGTCAATAATAAATAGTCGTGAAACTTCACAAGGCTCTAACTTCAGAACTCCAGGCCTGATTTTGATTGAAAAGCTATTAGTATTTTCACGAGTACGACATTAAATGCAGTAATTTGTATAAGAGAGAAAATTATTGAGTTAGAAACGTTACCGCCGCCATCACTTCACTGGTTTGTCAACTGGGAACGTGTCCCTTTCAGTACTAAGATTACTGTAACATACATACATACGTAATAGCCAAAGATTTATGAGATTAGGAGGGAAACCAGAGTCGTTGAACGCTCATACATAACATATTAACTCGGGTTATTTAGTGCCGAGAAAATGAATAAAGTGAGCAAGTGAAATTCAACTGGTTTAACTGCTTTGTTCTTTGAGTCTATGACTGAATACTTCTAATTTAATAGTAATTATAATTACAGTGCGAGATGTCGCACTTCAACGTTGGATAGTACTTTGAAAGTATGAATAAACTATCAAAACAACAAATTCGTAGATATTTCCGTTTTCAGATATAGTTTTTTTTTCAGAAATCGATTGACTAACAGCGCATTCGTGTGTTCTTATTAACTCTTTGAACTTCATATGCATAGATCGACGTCAATCGATTTCTATGAAATAACACCTATGGAGTGAGCAATCGCATCATTAAGCTTCGCGTACCTAGTCCACAGCTGGACAAAGGCCTTTCCCAATTGGCGCCACAACACTCTATCCTCCATTTTCCGCATCTAGTCTCCTCCAGCAACCTTGATCAATCTATTAAACAATAATTAGTGTGTTCAAGTCACACCTATTGTTCGTGGTTATTTTGAATATTTAGACATAAAAAAATATCGTTGTCTCAATTTAATGGTTTTCGGGACACGTGTTAAAAGTAGCTACAATATTACTTCAAATTACAAAAAGCAATTAAACTATCGTAATGAACAATTAAAGTTCTCCACACATAATAAACTTCACACAAACATGTCCCTAACAATAACAATATCATTGTGTACAAAATAGTACCTTTATTACAAAGGAACGCGTAGTTACACTAATTAGTTTTACAAAAGCCTCAAGAAATAACTCGTTTTCATGACAGCAACATTGTTTTACAGCAGCTACACTATTACTCTCTTTGTTGTAAGTTTTGACGGTTTTGAAAATAGAGTACTATTAAAAACTTCAAACTTTAATAGTTTTATTGCAAATATGGGTAATACATTGTCGTTACATATTTTACCCTAAGGCATGCAATACAGATCATATATAATCTATTATATAAGTATCATAGGTACTAATTACACTATTTTTTACAAAAAACGACGCAGGTTTGATGTAAGTGCCAAAAAGGTTAGGTACGAATATACTTTTTGTAAAATATGTCCATGATTAATGGAGAAAAAACTGATACACATTACATTATTAACTTAGCTTTGTTTTCTTATTACGCGTTGCTAAACCTTTTATAAAAAATCTGTTAAATAAGAATCATCAATTTTATTCGTTTTTTCAGAAGAAATTCTCAGTAACGGTACGAGCTGGGCTGTTAGATGAAGGTTTAATGAGCTCTGATCATAATATATCTCTCTCTATCTGCCTCTCACGAGCTTTTATATTTTATTATTTTCAAATTTAAATTAAAACTATTTATTCATTGTTTGTTAAATGTGTTAAATATATTAGTTCTTATGTACCAAACATTAAGGCTTAAGAAATTTTAAGTTTATTGCGTACAAATCAACGTAGCAATTTTGTTTTAAAATAAAAAAAATATGTTAGGTGTATTTTTAGATATAAGCAAAACATGTAACTTGAAAATGAAAAGGCCAGTGTCCAGTGCCGTGATATACTTGGCTAATTAAAAAAGTTCTTTTTATCATTTCAGATTTCGCCAGCAAATGAGGTGAGAATTAGCTGAACTGAGGTGAGGTCATTTCTAATTCTACCCTCTAAATGGCAGTAGTACGTGGCTAATTGAAAGAAGTCTGGTTTAATTAATTAGAGCTGCACTTACACTGAAGAATACTTTGTCAATGCATGGTTCAATGTGCATGCGATTTAATTTCACTTGAAGCCCACTATAGACTTTATGTTGCAACTGTATTTTTAGTTGTGGTTAGCGTACGCGCTTTTCAAGAAGTCCCGGGTTTGATACCCGGGTCGGGCAAAGTGTTTTTGGAACGAAGTTCCTTATCGCGCGTTGCGAAAGGGGGCTAGACGGAAAAAAATGGGACGAAAAGTTGTAACGACACATTTCGTAGCAATTCTCGTAGCGGCATAGTAACTACATGCTACGTTACAGCTACGGTGCTACACCATCAGACACACAGAGTGAGTATTCGGTGAACCACATTAAGATTTTTTTTATAACTAAGAAAAATTAAAATTTCTATACTAATTAATCGAAAGGAACTTCGTTCCATCCGGGTGTCCCTTGACACCTCAGTAGTTTTTATGAACTATCTTTTTGTTTTTTATCTTTAATTTACTCATTATCATGACGTTTCATTTTACTTTTATATTTTCTTTAATTAACGCACCAACAACTGCCCGTAACTTTGCACATTTAGTTATTTATCCATCGTAAGGTTTCCTGTAAGATATTGCTTAGAGCGATAAGGCCGCCCATTGTGCAACATAATTTTTAAGTGCAAAAATAACTTTTGTGAATATTGGTGTACAACAAAGATTACGCTATCTATCTATCTATCTATCATTATTTCCTTAAAATTGAGTATACATGCTCAATTTTTCTAAGATGTTGTTATCATCAGAATTATATTAAATAATTTGTGAATAATTCATTTGATCTTAATTCGATTATCAAACAAGCCTTGATACACAGCTTGTCACTTAACTGATTGTAATTCAGTTCGTGAACAACTTGATAAATTGGCAACGGACGCAGGACTAAAGCTGACGGTTGGTGATGGTGGAACAGCGAGTTTTTATTTTAATATTTAAAAAAATATTTTTTTTATATTTATCGCGTGTATATGTAGCTTACACTACAAAGCGTTCTTGGTATTGTGGCAGATTTACAGAGGGTTTCAAAAATACCCCTAAGGCTACCTACCCCGGCCAAGTGTGGGTTCCAATGGCAATAAAATCATGTATGTCGTATGGAAACCCCATGATATTGTTATTTTATGGTAAATTTTAATTTGATTATTTACTAACGACCCGCCCTGTCTTCACTCCGGATACAATGTAATACTGAATATGCATGAGTTAGCGCCACAATTTGATTATAATGAACGCGGTGACAGAATCGGCTCTTTGGGATTGAACGTTTTTGAAAGCATCCATTTCCTGTTCCCGCCCCTCTCATATCCCTCCCCCTGCCACTTCCTCGTACCACCCGGACCCATCGGAACGCGCACACGCATACAGCGCGACTTGTGCATAATCTAAACTTTTAGTGGCTGTGGCTATAATCAAATGCTGTGCATCGAGTCCTGCAGTTCCTGAAACCTGTAAGTTTCCTCTTTTCCGTTTACAAAACAGCATGTTTAATACATAAAAACCTTCGTATTGAATCATTCCATCTATTAAAAACGCATCAAAAGCCGTTAAGTAGTTTTATACACCTAAGTATACTTACAAAGGGACAGACAGACAGCGGTCACTACATAATATAAAACTTTGTTTTATATTATGTAGTAATATAAAACTTTGTTTTATATTATGTAGTGACTATTCCAAGGTACGATTCTGTAAAGGAAACGGTTGGTTTCGAAAATGTTGTGCAGCCCAATCTTTATATAAATACGGCCATATTTGATTGTCAGAATTAAAATTTCATATTTTAAAAATTAGACAGTGGGTCTAAATCGCGTAATTAAATGATAAATAAATAACTCTAACTTTCACTCAACGTTTCGAAATGACTTGCATCATTCGTGCTCACGAGCCGACTGATGAAGCTCAGCGTCGCCGCGTCGTCTCCGTGAAGCGCGGATATTGTCACTACCCTCACTTGATCGTAACAATTTAATTTACCTTTATAATAATTACACGATTTAGACCCGCAGTCTAATTTTCGAAAAATGTTCTCAAGTTGCGAAAGTTTAAAAACATAATATAAATTTTCATGTGATTCTATTTATGGAATACGCACTCTAATTATTATTGTTATACAAAAAAACAGGTCGATGGAGTACATATTAGTATTAGTACTCCCAAATACTAAACGCTTGTTAAACAGCGATGATTCATAAAAAATCGCTACGCTGCTCTCAGCTACTCTACAGCCAAAGTCACCCGGTAACTTTCTTAATAATTTTTTTATCGTTTATTCCAACGCCTCAAGTTTTTCCATTAACAAATTTATTGGTATTGTGACTCTCCTGACTAGAATAAATTGAATTAAACAACTTGTTTTGCGAAGAATATTATATTTTAACTAATTTCAAAAAAAGGAGGAGGTTTTCAAGTTTTCTCAAATTACATTTTTTTTTTGTTTCTTTGCCGATTACTCGACGACGCCTAGATCAATTTGAGAAATTCTTTGTTTGTCTGAAATCGTATATTTTTCGTGGACTCTCATTTTCATCAAATCACCATCAGATGATGGGCTCCTAGAGAATCGAGGGCAGACCTCAAATTTTAAAGGATTCAATATTGTTTTTTGTATATTACCTAAAGCTACTCGGATATTTGCATCTAGCAGTCAGCATTTCATGTTGCTGAGCTGATGCTAACAGGTACAACTCCTTAAAGGTTTGAGTACGGGGATAATACTTTAAATATAGGCATCTTAAGGCCGTTTACTGTATTATTTTAAGTTATACCCAGATAAGACGAGACGAGGACTATTACTGAAGTATTTCTTACGTTTTAGTGCAGTTTTTTGTAATTAAAACCGGTTCTTTTTTGTTAAATTATTATTCTACACTACTATTTTATGAAGCAAATTATAATTTGCAAAGCTATAGCTTTGCTATGTCTTTTAGTATTTAATTAGATAGAATCGAAATCTAGCAGCATCAAAATCCATGGATTAATTGGCATAGCACCAGGGTTTTCACCCGGGGGTTGCAGATTTGAGACCTGCTGTATTCTTAATTTTTTAACCTCAATATTTGTAATATTTTAAAGCAAATTTTAGCTTTGCCATGCCTTTTAAGTGACTTATCACATCGGATAGATGGCGCTAAAACCAATTAAGGTTCGTCTAGCTATGGCTGGCACAATTGAGAAATTTCGAGTCCAGCAGCATACGATTCCATAGCTGAATTGGCAAAGCACTTGGGGTGTATACCCAGGGGGTGCAGGTTCGAGTCCTGCTGGATTCTTAATTTTTCAACTTTAATATTATATAAAACCTCAATATTGTTTGATATAATTATTTATGTTTTAGTCCCATGTTTTTACCAGTCGCACATGAAAAAAGTGTGTAAGATGCCTAGTCAGATATACCCACTAAGCCAGACAGACATCTCCAAGTTAGTAGCTACGCCCACCAACACCCACGTCACCCAAATAAAAGATTCGTACAATTAATTTAATAAATTACCCAGAAACCTTTCCATTCAATAGATTATTTATAGATTCCAAATTGTCCTCGGATATTTTAAATTCAACAATACACCCATTATTCTTTACTAGATTTTTCCCGCGACTTTGTCTGCGTGGAAATAGTTGTATAGCTACTCCCGCGTTGCGACCCGCGTTGAACCTTACTAAGCTGCTTCGCTCTCGTGGAGTTTAGCGTAATGTTAAATATCTAAGAACCTTTACTGGGAGTAAGACCATCAAACACAAAAATAATTATACTAAGAAACAGTTGAAAAAGATATGGGACCGGCAGAATTTAAACCTGCGACCTTACTGCACACCGGGCAGCCGCTTTAGCCATCCAGCTACGGTCGCCTCTTACCAGAACCCTAAATTGCTCAACTGTATGATACGTCATTTCGTGACGTCACGCTCATCCATTTGTTCCTATCTTAAGTAGGATACAAACCAACATGGCGAAGTTACATTCAGCACTAATGCTGTAAATAAAAATAGCTAAATGCTATAAAAATAATCGATTAGAAAACAAAAATAATTAATAAAAAACCACACAGTAGTGTTTAAGCTAGTAAACTAACTTTCTGCCGCCGTTTCGTCTGCGTGGTAGGTACATCAGAAAAAAGTAACCTATGGTACGCCCCTTTTAGTTAGTTACCCGCTTCAATCATCTTCATTTTTTTCTAAACCGGTGGAGCCGTTTAGAAGATTAGCCAATACAAACAGACAGACAAAAAAAAACTTTTCTTATACCAGCTGAATCATTGTTATTTTGATATTAAAAATAGACGCTTCAATTGTATTTATTTGTATTGATGTTTTTGATCCATCAAATAACATACCCAAAGTACGCACGGCTACTGATCAACCTATACATTTCCATGAATGTATGAGCTGTTCTTGCATTGCAAAGGAAGCCTAACCAACGCGAGACATCTAATAATAGAAATGAATAGGTTGATGTGTGAAAGCCTTCTGTATACGTAAGCAGCTGATACTATCCGATAATAGAAATGAATGCCTCAATTAGGTATTTTCATTTCGATAAAACTAATAAATCACCTGAAAGTGTTATATTGGGCTGTGTTATCGTAGTGAAAGTGATGACGTGCGAGTAGCTAAGTCAAAGCCACGTGGATAGCGTGGTCCGGTTAATTTATTGCTTACCCGTTGTCCTAATGAGCGGACAACACAACCCGATTCTTCTTATTTTTAAAGCTCATTAGCTTATATTGAAGTTGAAAAATTGAGATTCCAGCAAGACTCGAACCTGCACCCCCTGGGTATACGCCCCAAGTGCTGTGTCAATTCAGCTATGGATTCGTATGCTGCTAGACTCGAAATTTCTTAACTCTTTGGTGCCAGCGTCGTAGGTATATACCTATATGTATATATATATATATATATATATATATATATATACCTTAGCTAGACGAACCTTACTTGGTTAAACTCATAAGTTTAGCTTATTCTTGTTAACATCCTTCAGCTAAGCTTACTTTAATTGTGTAATTGTAGTTCACTCCTGTGGTGTAATGGCCAGGACTCGAACCCACGACCTCTCGATCGTTAGTTGGCTTATCCATTGCGCCACGGCCACCACATTAATGTAACACATTCGACAAACGCTGTCATAATAAAGATATTTGTATGAATCGCGCACGTGCATCGCATCGCAGAATGTTTATCGCTCACTCAGAAATACGAGTAATTCAGAGCCTGGTCATCTAATGGTCGTCTGATTAATCAATAATTAGGTGTCCTGCAGATTTTCAGTCCCAGATCCAAGACACGTTATAGGCAAACCAGAAAATCTGATAACTAGTAGTCCAAAGTCCTAATGTAATTTATTTACTGTGTTATAGTGATGGCTTAGATGTTAATATATCGAAGAGGTTGTAAATATTTTATATAATATTAAAGTTGAAAATATTAGAATCTGGCAGGATTCGAACCTGCACCCCCTGGGTAAACGCCCCAACGCGCTTTGCCAATTCAGCCATGGATTTGTATGCTGATAGACTCGATATTTCTTAACTCTTGTTTGACGACAACAGTTTTAATAAAAATAATATTACTATTATCACTCATCGCACTCTGGCACAAAAAGAATTGAGAAATTTCAAGTTAGCAGCATACAAATTCATTTTACCCAGGGGATGCAGGTTCACAGGTTAATTTCACAACTTAAAATTATGTAAAATATAAAAATGCATACAAAAAATAACTATAAATTTGCTCTAAAATATTACAGGTTGTAAATAACTCTTTTACAACTAAAGAAGCATAAATATAAAAAAGCATAGTAAATTTTTTGCACCTGTGAATGTCAAAATGCACATACGAAAGTCTAAAATGCATACCTAACTTCTGTATTTATATTATGTGTTTCCATACGCTGACTCTTCATATAAAATAGTCAACTAAGCCGTTTTATATACTTCTTCTTATCTCTATCTCTTCTTGGCTCCCTCGTGCGCCAGCCGATCTAAGACCGGTGTATAAAAAGTGAGGTGTGTACATGAGCTTGCCTTCTGTTTTTAACTGTTTTGTGGTAGTAAGACGACGAACTAGAAACCATTTGGGTCGGCCCATTAATTAAAAGTTGTTCTCTCTTCACTATTTGATGTTACATCATTTCTATACGGTATTAATGCAACACTTATTGTACCCAAAGTTTTTAGACATGTCAGTGTTTATAAAAGTTCAATTTATTCCAAAAACTTGAATTCTTGTCTTGTTTTTTTTACCGTTTAAGATGAAAACCATGATATTGTTTAGAAAACTCGACCATATATACGCTAGGTCGCATGCACCCTGTGTAAAGTATCTAGTAGGTATATTAAGATGATCTTTTAATCATTTTAGTTTGCAAGCGAATACTAAAATTATAGTCTGATTGTAAACATAAACAGATGCCATATATATTTGAATCTTATTTGTCAGGATCAAATATGAAAAATTTATTAAAATATGTTATTATTAGAGCCTTATTTTGATAAAAAATATTTATTATTAAAGCTAGCAATAACAAACGTGATAACAAAACAAATATAGAACAAATATCGTGTTTCTTTGTTCAGGACCTGTTATTACTTTTACCTACTTATAAATGAACTGAAAATAAATTTCTTTTTTTATTGTTCTCTTATTTTGTTTGAGATTTTGTTTTGGTACTTTAATACTATATCATTATTATATTAATAATATATCATTATTTCACTGTTATTGTAAATTAAAGCTGGGTACACATGTGTATCACTTGGTCGATCCTATCACAGTAACCGTATCGCGAGGCGTATCGTGATTATGTCTATTTGTACAACAGTTTGAGTCTACGACAAGCAACACAACCTAAACCATGTTGTGTCGGTTTATACTTAGTTGATAATAAAAATAATGATAATTTAATAATAAATTGGATTTTTTACATTAGATCGAACGCCAAAAGCAAATTCACTATCCAATGGTCCCAATGGCAAGGCTAAAATCACGCATTCACACACACAGCCTCAGAACAAATATTTACTAATCACACAAAGATTTGTGCCATGTGGGGATCGAACCTTCAACACCAGTGCAGTAGAGTGTGGCGAGGCGACCGCTTAAATCACTATACCACACGTGCAAACAATATTTTGATATGTTATGTAGATTTAATTATAGGCGTTTAAATCTGAAAACGTGATACACCGATACGGGTACCGAAATCGGATTAGTTTTAGAAACATATCAACTAGGTAGAGGCCTCGTATACATAGGCTGCACTGAAAGTATCGGGAATGAAATATTTCCACTGTTCCTTTCATATTAAAATCTTTTTAATTAAAAACTCCTAGGTTTTAAAAATCGAATACCATTTATTTATTTAAAAAAAGATTCTCGGTCTTGTCACAAAGTTTTGTCAAACTTGTTTAGTCGTTGAGAAAATGGAATTGACTCGAGAAAATTCAAGAGCGATGATTTATTATGACTTTCGAAGTGGTTTAACACAACTGTTTTTGTGTTAACCGGATGATTTCTGCATTTGGTGATGGAGCCCCATCCAAAACCACAATTTATCGCTGGTTTGCTGAATTTCAACGTGGACGTGTCAAGCTCAGTGATGATCCCCGTCAAGGTCGTCCAAAAACTGCAGTCACCCAAGAAAACGTTGATGCTGTGCGTAAGCTGATTAAGGAAGATCGACATGTGACATACCGCGAAATTCAGGCAACTTTAGACATTGGCATGAGTCAAATACAAATAATCTTGCATGAACAATTAGATGTAAAAAAGTTGTTTGCCCGATGGATACCGCATTCGCTCTGTGGAGAGCAAAAAGCGGCTCGCGTTACTTGGTGCGTCAGAACTCTCGAAAGATTCCACGCAGGATCCTCAAATGCTATATACAACATCGTATCAGGTGACGAATTCTGGATATACGCGTACGAACTCGAAACAAAAAACCAATCACGGGTTTGGGTGTTTGAAAATGAGTTAAAGCCAACAAAAGTTGTTCGTTCACGGAGTGTTGCAAAAAAAATGGAGGCCACGTTTGTCTCCAAAACCGGCCATGTTGCAACTATTCCTCTTGAGGGACAAAGAACAGTTAATGCAGAATGGTATGCTAGCATTTGTTTGCCACAGGTCGTTTCTGAACTCCGTAAAGAGAACTGCAACCGCCGCATCATCCTCCACCACGACAATGCGAGTTCTCTCACCGCGCACAGAACAAAAGAGTTTTTAGAGCAAGAAAACATAGAATTATTAGACCATCCGCCGTACATCCCCAACCTAAGCCCTAATGATTTCTATACTTTCCCTAAAATAAAGAATAATTTGCTTGGTGAGAGATTTTCATCACCTGAAGAAGCTGTGGACGCCTACAAAACGGCCATTTTGGAGACCCCAACTTCCGAATGGAATGGTTGCTTCAATGATTGGTTCCATCGTATGGAAAAATGTGTCAAATTTCGCGGAGAATACTTCGAAAAGCAATAAATACATTTTTAAATAGTAATGTTGTGTCACTTCCTTGATTCCCGAAATTTTCAGTGCCGCCCTCGTACATATTTAATTGTATAACGTTTCTAATAATGTTGACTGTAGACTATTTGATCCGTTCTGGGAATCAAAGCTCCGCTAGCATAGTTATATTTAATTGAACGTTAATCTAATTCAAACGAATTTTATTGATGTCGATTCCGCATTTAGCTTTTCTTACATTCAATATGGTCCTCTTGAAACAGCATGGTTTGTTTGTTATTTTTTTTTGTTTATAGAAAAAAATTAATGCAATGGCATTATGATATCATGATTTATGCTTTCAAATACATAAAAAGATAGTTTGAGATCTTAATATTTTGTCACAATACCGCGATGAAATGAAAAGCCTCGGCGCCCAATAAGTTGCGGCCACCAGGCGGCGCTAGTGTCGTGCACGGAGGCAATATAAATAGACCCACCCCCGTTTTTTGTTGACAATTGAAAATTAATTTTAAAACGCTTTTTGTTATAACCAAAAACTGACGTCTTATGCTAGCTCGATGATAGTAATATTATTTTTATTAAACTGACGTCAGTTTGTAACTCACGTCACAAACACGTTGCGCCTGGTCGCACTCTCTTGAAAATGCCTAAAAGTATAGGCGAAATCGCGGTCGACTAAATAGACCAACATTACGTGAGTAACACCCATATTTCATAATTTGGATAATGATAGTAATATTACGAATAATTACCGTTAGCAAATTTCAAAATTCATTATGTTCT
This sequence comes from Hypena proboscidalis, assembly GCA_905147285.1. Classification (NCBI taxonomy): domain Eukaryota; kingdom Metazoa; phylum Arthropoda; class Insecta; order Lepidoptera; family Erebidae; genus Hypena; species Hypena proboscidalis. The sequence goes on from LR990143.1 coordinate 6,934,719, forward strand.
TGTTATAAATGAAGTTACAAACTTTAAAATATGGAAACTAAATGCTATCTCATTGAGAAGAAACGGTGAGTTGGAATGTATAATTTATACATTCCACCTCACCGTTTTCGGTGTAGCGCGATCCCAGACTATGCAAAGGCAAACAATATTCAAGTTTATTAAATACCTGACTTGGTTAAGTTTTCAACCGAAACAATTTAATTTTGATGAATCTACTAGGTCAGAGAATAATTAATGAAGTAATAATTTCTGGCTGAGAGTACAGCGTGTACAGACGGCTAAAAATCAACCTATAGATACTTTTCTAGTGTAAGATAGTCTCGTGTTATACATATAGGCTTCCCGTGCAAGACCAGCTTATATTGGAAATATAAAAGGTTGATCAGTAGCCCTGTGAACATTACATACAACACAACGGGACTGTATTTTTTTTTGAGAGAGAGTTCGTGGCAAAATCAAAGCCGTATTGATCTAACTGGTCAAGTTATACTAAGAAACAGTTCAAAAAAATATGGGACTGGCTAGGACCCTTAATTTCTCAACTGTATGTTACGTCATTACGTGATGTCACGTTCATTAATTTGTACCTATCTTAAGTAGGATACAAACCAAAATGGCTAAGTAACATTCAGCACAAATGTTGTGAAGAATGAACGCGTACGTTATTTCAAATTCTTATTGATTATTTTTATAGCATTTAGCTATACTTAGCAAATTATACTAAGAATATAATAATTATGATATATATTTATATAAATATATTACGGTAAAACACGTTGTTCCACCTACTGCTACTGTAATACCACCTTACCATGTTTATCGCAAATAAACGATTTCTATTTCTAGGATTTGGCACAATGAGTAGTCTAATGCCAGATTTTCCTTTCAAATGCAGATGCAGATGCTTCAGATTCAGCATTCACCGCTTCTGCTACTTACATAAGCTTTCAAGTTTTCAACCAACTGTATTTAGAGAGCCAAAATCAATATGCAATGCAATGCCAGCAGAACAAAGCCACAAGAAATTTAAGTTCAACATTTCTGCTATAGTGATCTGTTTAACGAATACCAATATTTTACGAAGAGAACATGTAATTCTAATTCTACAATTCAGTACGGGACCATTACTAAGAATATAATATGACAGTAAATAAACTTGTTTAGCAGAATTTGTCTTGTTAAGCCTGTAGTGGTCTCCAAGTGCATGTCTCGAGTGAACAATAATCTTCCTTAAGTTAATAATCCAGACAAAGCGACCGCAACGCTATGAAGATCCCTTTGAAAATTAGTTCATGATGCCCATGGTCCGTCCCAAGATACGTCTAAACTTTGTTACATACTAGAGATGGCCGACTATGGGTCTGGTCAACTAGTTGGCGACTACATAAGTGGTCGAATAGTCGGCGAGACCGGTCTTTATTCCGGTAAAATTGAAATTTATTTATTTATTTATAGGATTTCCAACAAGAAATACACTAGACATTAATAATAATTACATTCACAATGATAAAGCAAAGTGTTTCTTCAATTAGAGGAGACCACAGTGTCTAACAAGTATTAACAAGTACAGAAATTACAATTAGAAATATATATCTTTCAAAAATTAGACAACGGGTCTAAATCGCGTAATTATTATAAGGGTAAATAAATACTTATGCTCGACGTTTTATAATAATTACGCGATTTAGACCCGTTGTCTCATTTTTGAAAAATGTTCTCATATCGCGAAAGTTTAAAAACATAATTATATTGAAATATATAAATAATAAATACATAAAAACAGACAAACTTAAAACTTCTCGACAGCTTCTCTGTCTACTAGCCTATTCCGATATCTAAACTCATATTATAATATAAAGGAATAATTAAATATTTTGTAAGTTTGTTACAATTTAACTAAAAAACCGCAAAAACTCAAATATTTCTTCACCTTAAGAATGCTTCATTATTTCTGAATAACATGGACTATATTTTATCGAGGCACTATTATGCGGGTAGCTTATCATCATCATCGTCATTATCAGCCGAGGGACGTCCACTGCAGGACATAGGCGCGGTTTTGTGCCGACTGAAACCAACGACTCCCCGCGATCTTGACAAGATCGTCCGTTCATCTAGCGGGGGGCCGTCCCACGCTGCGTTGCCTGTTTGTGGCCGCCACTCAAGGACTTTTTTGCCCCAACGGCCATCTGTCCTTCAAGCTATGTGTCCGGCCCATTGCCACTTCAGCTTAGCGACTCGCTGAGCTATGTCGGTAACCTTATTTCGCCTACGGATCTCGTCATTTCTGATTCGATCGTGTAGTGAAACTCGCTGCTGACTGACCTGTCGCTGAGCGATCTTGAGCCTTTTGATCACACCTATAGTGAGCGGCCATGTCTCCGTTCCTTAGGTCATCACTGGCAACACACACTGGATAAAGACTTTTGTTTTTAGGCACTGGGGTATACTGGACGAAAAGACACTACGTAATTTCCCGAACGCTGCCCAGCCGAGTTGGATTCAGCGGTTAACCTCTCTCTCGAAGTTTGATCTACCTAATCGGATAATTTGTCCCAGGTACACATATTCGTCCACAACTTCGAGTGTAGAGTTCCCAACAACAATTGGAGTGGGCACTACATGGACATTTGGCATAATTATGGTCTTGTAGCGGGTAGCTTGTCGTCTATAAAGATGTTTTATTGTATTATATGTATATATCTACAATCTCGAGGTACGAGGACTTCTGACAGTGTTTTTTTTTAGTTTTGATTAAGTTATTAGACTAGTTTTATTACCAACGTGTATATTTTTATGTTTATAAAGATGTTTTTTTTTTTGTATGCTGTACAAGGGTTTTTGACATTTATAGGTAAAGCGCTGTACGTTTATGTATTATTACGCTATATTTCTTTAATTTAATTTTGAAGTACAAACAAGTTAAAATTTTCACACTTACTTATTGTTCGATCATTTTCATTTTAAAATTTTATTAGATCCTTAAAGATTTTCGCCATAAAAAGACTTCCAAATTCAAAACCAAAAGTGAATTTGTAAAGACTTTGAGAGTCGGTTTGAAAACGAGATTTAGAGTAGAACCTGCACGAGCGTCTAACGCTGTTAGCTACTGTCACGTGTATTGAAATGCGACTAGCTGTTTCTAGGCTTGTCATCTGTTAGTTGAAACCGGAGGTTTTAACTTTAGAAATATTCTAGTATTCCGTCCCTAGTCTATATATCTATGTATACTTTTTATAGCCTGTGTGGAATAACGATAATCTCGGTATCATCCCTACTTATATAAAATTACTTTTAAGAATCAATGATAGCAAAATAAATAATAAATATTTCACAACTCACACACAACGCCATCTAGTCCCAAACTAAGCAGAGCTTGTACTATTGGTACTAGAATAACTGATACTAATTCATTATATACTTTTCTTTCGTAAATACATACTTATTATATGTACATAGAAACACCCAGACTAAGACAAACCCCCATGTTCATGCACACAAAGATTTGTCTTAAGTGGGAATCAAACTCACGACCTCGGCGTCGCAGGCAGGTACACTACCAAATCCGCCATCCGGTCGTCAAAAAAGTTAATGTAGTTATGAATAAACGTATAAAATATTACATTACATAAAAATATAGTATACATAGTTCATGAACAGTATAGGTTAATCTATAGGTAAATGTATAATGCTTAGGGTACGATGGGACTGACATACGCTGTGCGTTGCAAAAATAACTTTTAATAACCCTGAAATTATATAGAAAAATAAAAAAATAACTAACAAATTCATCAATTATTTTGCGTATCTAAGGAAATAGCAATATAATCTCGATCTGTTGTATACTGTAGAAACATATTTGGTGGTAAATATATTTTTCAGATTTAATGTTATACCTTTTTTTTTAAGATTTTTCCTGTAAACAATGACTGCGATAAAAAAACAATACCTAATCGAAAATCCTATACAAGAATATTCTATATTTTCGACATCATCAAGTTTTTTTTGGGACATCAATCATCTCATGTTTGCTCTCTAGTGGACGAGTTTACGAAACATGTAATGAGGCGTAAAATTGTGTTACAAAAGAATTATACATTTTCCACTGCTGGCTGAATGTAGGAATATTGGCGTGATGTATAATCTTTTTGTATATGGGCTAGTCGTTACCTCATTAAGAGGATAACGCAACACCTGGAGGCATATTAGGAAACTGTTTTTAAAATAAATCCTTCGATATAAATAAAAAAGAAATCTCCAAAGATCGATAAAGAGCACACAAACCACTAGTTTTACCGAGCTGAATGTGAGTGGCGACACTGCGGTCCTGATTCCCCAGAGAGTCGGTCGGTACTATGCAGGCTAATCTTGGGCTTTATTGTTAACTAGCTGACCCGGCGAACTTCGTACCGCCTTAGCGTAAATTTGATGCACTACTTTATTTTGTATAGCTGATCTATCTTATGTAATACCTATTCAATTTGAACTGGAATCTATAATATCCTCCATATAAAAATGAATACCTATTTCCCTGGTCTCGTCATTCCTGAGAAGGACTTTACTAATTTTATTAAATAAAAAACAAAATATATATTTTCATAATAGTGTTTATTCCGTAGGGTTCAATAATTTCACTTATATTTTTACAGAAAATTTCTTAATATTTTTTTTTTCCGCATTAACCTTGTACAAAGTATTAGAAAACTAAAGAAAAAAAAATCAGCCAAATCGGTCAAGCCGTTTTCATGCCATGTCGTAACAACGGAAAATGGGTTTCATTTTTATATATTATACTTATATAGATAAAAATATATTTGCGCAAGGAGTCTGTTTTTTTTATTTTTAGATAAGACATTGAAAAGTACGCTACCAATAAAGATTAAATTTAATTATTTGGGTATGATAATATTATTGCCTTCCCAGAAAGCTCAGTAATGTTGAATTAGTAGTAGTTCCCAATGAAAAGCCCGTTCAAATTGAATCTAAGTCCAGCATCAAAGGCTTCAATAGTGTGAAATAGTCCTCTGCAAATATCAGAATAACACGTCTGCCTAAATTAATTATAGAGTGAGTCAATAGTGGAGTTAAATAAAGATTTAGTTCAAATAGGCTTTCAGCAAAGAGTTCATATTAATTAAGAGAAGGTAGAAACCCTTCTTTAGCATACATAACATACTGGGTGCATTCACCCAGGGACATAAGGACATGCAAAATATCACGTTTGGCCAACAAATGACGACCGGATGGCGGAGTTGGTAGTGTAGCCTGAGACGCTGAAGTCACGGGTTCGATTCTCGCTCAAGACGTGTGGTGTAGTGGTTTAAGCGGTCGCCTCGCCGCTCTCCACTGCACTGGTGTTGTGGGTTCGATCCCCACATGGGACAAATCTTTGTGTGATTCGCAATGATTTGTTCTGAGACTGGGTGTGCTTGTGTGAGTGTATGTGTATTTTTGGCCTTGTCATTGGGACCATTGGATAGTATAATTGCTTCTGGCGCTCTATCTAGTATAAAGACAAATCTTTGTGCACATGAACTTGGAGGTTTGTCTTGGTCTGGGTGTTTCTACGTATAATAAGTATGTGTTTACAAAAGAAAAGTATATAGTAGTACAAGCTCAGCTTAGTCTGGGACTAGATGGCGTTGTGTGTATGTTGAGTGATATTTATTTATATAAAAGCTTGCTCGGATGTTTTGTTTATAAAAAACTCTACGTGGATCGTAATTGAAGTAGATAATACAATTATAAAAACCGACTTATATTTCAATAATTTAATAATGCCTACATAGATAAAAATATATTATTTTATAAATCACATTAAGTTGGCCCTTAGAACGAAGAAAGTACTAGACGTGAATAAATGCTTTCCTATTATCCCCAGACGCTGGATATGAGCTTGAATGATGACTATGATAAACACGCATCGGCCGTACGCAACATTGTTTTATTTCAGATTGTATATATAAAAGACTAAACGACGTTCTAACCTACAGTATGAAATATTATTCTTTACAGAATCCATCTTTTTCCGTCCATTCTATCTCTTTTAGTCCATCCAGTGTCTTTTAAGCTGATCGTTCATCAAGTCACAATTTCATCATAAATATGCCCATTCCAAGATATTCCCTTTCTGACCTTTCTTGTGATTTATGGGATTCCCTGGGTGTGCTTTGTGTGTGGAATGAATATTTGTGAACACCCCCGTGATACAGGAATAATTCCTAGTGCAAAGGTTGTTTTAAAAAACAAAAAAAAAGGAGTTTTTGTCACTAATGCAAGTAACCCGCTAACTTTATCCTTAGAGATCTGGATTTTGTCGGATCATTGGTGACCTTTTCTTAAATGAACACTTGCTATCAAAATGTCATAACAGGTGTTGCACCTGTTATGACATTTTGATAGCAAGTGTTGGTGGTATACACCTCGCTCACACCCGTCTGGGAAACGTAGGCGTGATTTTATGTTATGTGCCTGTACGTCAAAATGTCGGCACGTTAATCCACAAACAGTAACACAATACTCGATATATTCCCTCTTCATTCAGAACAATAGATGTTTATCAAACTCTACCAGCTTGCTTTTCAGATTTTAGAAAGAACTCTAGAAAGTTCTATAATATTTCTAATAAAGTTAGAAGAATTATAATAGTTGAATTTAGTCTACAAAGATTTGTTTTCACTTTGTTGCAGTTTTATTGCCCGCGACTTCATCCGCGCAGAATTCGATTAATCCATGCGATTTCCTTTAAAATAGAAGAACTTCCCTCAGTTGCTCAGAGTTGTATGCAATTTGTTTTAACATAGACAAACCTTTCATATAAACTTACACTCCCTAATTTACCCCTTTAGGGATACAATGTATAGATTTGTAAGACTGCTATACTGCGCCTATTTCTAAAACTCAAAGGTGGGTTCCATACTCTGGTACACCATGTTCTTAAATTAGTTATCTCATCTAGTGTAGAAATCATCATCATCATCATCATCTCAGCCTAACGATGTTTACTGTTGGACATAGACCTCACCTAATTTTCCGCCAGAACGCGCAGTTTTGGGCCGCCTAAAGCCAACGGCTCCCCACGATCTTGACCAGATCATCCGTCCATCCGGATTGGGCTGCGCCTGCCGGTTCGTGGCCGCCACTCGAGAACTTTTCTGCCCCAACGGCGATCTGTTCTACGAGCTATGTGCCCTGCCCATAGCAACTTCAACTTACTCCGGTGAGCTATGTCAGTAACTTTAGTTCGCATACGGAACTCCTCATTTCTGATTCGACCACGCAGGGACCTTCAAAATACTTTAGTTACTAAAATCTAGTTTTCAACACAATTTGAACATAATAATATAATTACGTTAGCTACCAAAATATAAAAAATAGGCTAGACTATTTTTAGCTATTTAATATCCGTTCTTATCTGAAGTGACAGGATAACAAAACTATTGCTGGCACTCTAACGCAATCTATGAAGTGGCGTTTTCATTATCGTATCTCATGAAAATGAAATTGAACAAGCGAGCAAATATTTATCGTGAAAGCTTTCATTAAAATCTTTTACTTATTTTGTGGGAATGTTGAAGAAATAAGAGAATTTCTATTGAAATATCGAGGTAACTGTTATGATACTCTTATAGGTCGTAGGTCATGCTTATTTTAGCAGAGTAGAACTTTAGGTAGCTGTGTTATTAAAAAAAGAAGGTATTGCTGTCTCTATTAACTTTAGATTATAAATGTGCATAGTGCGTTTCTATGGAAATTCGGTACGCATTTATGATAAAATTAATTTTATTAATTTTAATTTTATTAGTTTAATATATCGGCTGATCACTGTCTCTTGAGTTACAAGACTACCTAGTTTAAGAGGCAGGGATATTATTATGAATTTATATACAGATCTAGCAACATAAATAACATCTTTGTACCCATTTAATACTTAATGTATGTACACCATTTTACTTTTGCATTGTTGTAACTCTGTATTTAATGGACAGTAAGATCATTATTACTTTTACTATTATTAATAAAACTATTAAAAACTCTTATGATCATCTGATTGTCGTATCACCATTTACGTTAGTTAAACAAAATTGAATTCCTTTGAGTAACATTAATTTAAACTTCTTGTTAATTATTTTTGTAGAATTTAGCTATGCTTAACATACAGATGTAACATACAGTTGAGAAATTTAGGGTCCTGGTAAGAGGCGACCATAGCTGGTTGGTTAAAGAGACTGCCCGGTGTGCAGAAGATTGCAGGTTCACATCCTGCTGGTCGCATAATTTTTTTCTACTGTTTATTTGTATTAACTTGAACATTGTATAGCAGGCCATTTTGTCTATTTTGCTACTGTGTTATGTGCTTGCTACTGTGATAACTAACTACCAATGAAATTGTACATATTCAGTATAACCTGCTATCGCACGGAAAGCCTACAAACGCGATACCATCTTATACTGGAAGAGTATAGTGTTAGCTAGCAATTCAGAGTTGTCGTTTTAGGTTATAAAATAAAGAAAACATTATTCAATAAAAACAGCATTTAATCATATTATTTGCAAAGTATAAATAACAATTACACTTCTTATGTAATATTAAATTTCTTATGTAATGTAAATTAAACTCGAAATTTCTCAACTCTTTTGTTCGGCTGAACAAAAGAGTTGAGAAATTTCGAGTCCGGCAGCATGCGAATCCATAGCTGAATTGGCAAAGCACTTGGGGCGTATACCCAAGAGGTGCAGGTTCGAGTCCTGCTGGATTCTTAATTTTTCAACTTTAATATTACATAAAAATAAATGCATAGCAAAGCTAAAATTTGCTTTAAATATTACAAGTAATTACACTTCTTGTTTAACCAATCCATCATTTATCATTCCTTTCCCAATCAATAACTTACAATAATAATTCTTGTATGAAATTATAAAGTACTCGCACTTTAATGCACAATAATCCCACTTGATCACTACACTTTATAATATTACTGATACACAGTCCTTGAATAAAAGTTGACACTTCAACGTCTCGGAACAGAATGGCGTGACCAGCACTGTATTGAATGCAGGTGAGAATCCACGACAGTTGGAAGTCAATTGAACAACTGTTTAAATAAACGATTGTAGTAAATAAATTGATATAAATAAACGATTATAAATAAACGATTGTAGTTAATAAAGTGAGTAACAGTTTAAAAAATTAAGTGAATGTTTAAATAAAAACTTACAATAGGTTTAGCCGCCTGAACTTGTTAGATAGTAGCAGGAATCGTTAACATTTTCAGTGAGTGGTGTTCTACGATTATCCTATTAATTACAAGGTGTTGTATAAAATCCTTTGTACATTTACGATTACGTATTTCTGATAATGATTTTGTTTCGTTACTGTCTGTGTTTTTAGTTAATAAAATTCATTTTAACAAAGATTATCAATACAAATAATAATAATTTAAGCATCTGTTTTTAATGTCAAAATAACAAAGTTTTTTTAGTTGATATAGTTATTTGTATAATGCCTTTGCCTAAAAACAGTTTTAAATTTTTGTCTGTTTGTCTGTCTGTCAGCTAATCTTCTAAACGGCTAGACTGATTTTGATGAAATGAGATGCAGGCAACTGACGACAAGGCGGGTAATATAGTCGTTTTATTGATGACCTACCACGCAGTCGAAACCACAGGCGAAAGTTAGTTTGATTTTTAGCGCTAATTTCGGAAAACTACTTACTGAATTTTAGTAACTCTTTTTGTGTTTGAGAGTCTAACCATCAATAATCGTTTTTGATATTTTTCAATACGCTAAACATCACGAGAGTGGAGCGGTAGGGTTTTACGCGAAGCAGCTGGTAAAAAATAGGTTAGTATTTAGTAAATCATATAGAGCTTCGTCTGCCCGTGTGGTACGTCGATATAAAGCCAATATTTTAGTCTATGTTAATCCTGGTCGTAAGCTATAACAAACATCTGAGCGACTAGCATAACTAGCGCAAGATAGGTTTTGCGTGTGTGCGCATAGCCTTATACTGCTCAACATTGCCTGGACCAAATCCTGTCGCGTAAAATGCCAGGTAAAACAGCATGCATTTTCCCTACTCATAAAGTTAATGTTAGCTTCGCTTCGAGAACCGTTCTTTTAATATTAACAGACGCAAACAGGATCTTGTAAAGGCCTTAATATAGCTAGAACACTTGCATAACAGCTCCTTGTTTAAAAAGCTGCACATCAACCTATACACTTCCAATGTACGATGGTCTCGCATTGTAAAAGCCTTCCGTGCAATGCGAGACCAGATTGTACTGGTAAAGGTATGTAATGGTAGATCGGTAGCCGTCTGTACGTGCTACCTATTGTCATGTGTGTATGCGCTAACAGGCATGCCAGTATCTCATGCTATCCAATCGAATTGCATGTCAGATACAGCTGTACGAACATTATCAAATAAATAATAGTTTAAAAAAACTAAAAAACACGCTTTTAAAGTAGTTCTAACTAAAAAGTGAAAAATAATTCCTAATATAAGCTGAAAATGGTAATGAACAAAAAATACTAGTATTATTGTGAAAAAGCGGGGGGCGCTCTGTGCCATATTTTTCGTCTATCGAGCAACCCACGCTTTTTCACAATAATACTAGTATTTTTTGTTCATTACCATTTTCAGCTTATATTAGGAATTATTTTTCACTTTTTAGTTAGAAGTACTTTAAAAGCGTGTTTTTTTAGTTTTTTTAAACTATTATCTATTTTCTACTTTTTAGTTTGGTTTATTTATAAGAGCGTTTTTTTTTATTTTTTTTATTTACTTTTCTTTTTTTTTATCGAATTATTGCATTGTCATCGATCTTTGACAGGTGTGCAAAATTTTAATGAAATCTGTCCGTTTAAAGTGGGTCCAGTCCAGTCCAGTCCAGTGGGAGTCCAAAGGAGTCGGTTACATACATAAATACAGGTGAAGCTAATATAAGCGTGTTAAAAATACACCTTGATATTGTATGTATATAGTAGATATTAATATTGGTATATGTTTATATTTATATATAATAATATATTATTATATTATATTGTTTATATTATATATATTGTAATAAAAATAGCATATTAACTTATTTTAGTATTCTTCTTCTTCGTCGTGTCGATGGCTGAGTCAACATTTCGCACCTTCGGTAGGACAAGGGCCGAAGTGCTAATTTTATAATTTTTCAGGACAGACGTTTTAAGGTTTTTATAGATTGATATTGTGTTTTTCTGCCCATATTAATGTAAAATAGTATTTTATTTTTTAGCAGAAATAAACCTTATACAATTGTGGATATAAATATGTAATTTAAAACTGTGAGTTATTTATTTATTTATACTATATTTAATAAAATATTAAAGTATGCATACAATTATGTCCTTATTTCCCCAACATTTAAATAATTATGCAATTGTGACCAAATTACACATTATTTTATTCAATGAAAATACTACTTATTTTGTACTTCTTAATTCTTCTTCGTAAGAACATCTTTATCACTGACAAAAAAAAACACTACAATTAATAACTTTACTTAAAAAAATAACATAAAAGTCACTTCTAAAAAGTTTACATAAAATCTATAAAATGCCATGTTAATGCGTAAGACTTCTTTATACTGTTATTCTAAAATCAGTCAGTAATCACAGCATTTGTGAAATCACAATTTGTTTCTTATAAGATAATCATAACTATAGAATATGAAAACAATATTCATAAGAACATTTTATTACAATCAACCAAGTATCTAGGTATATATAACTTTTTTGCATAATACTTTCAAAACCTAAATACTTAAAAATCTTTTTAAATGATTAACAAAAATAGTCATCTAAATTAGACACAAATCAGTAGTGCTACTAAAACTTTATAAAAACAAAACAGTAACTATAAAAATAATAAAAATCAATGAAAGGTGGATACTTATATTTACTTGTTTACTGGGATGTATTATTGAAATAAACTATTATAAAATTGTTTGTAAAATTTTGGAACTATGTTTGAGGCAAATAGTTGACGGATATCTTACAGACCCTAATTTCTTGTGAATCTATTAAAAAATAGTAGGTCGAATTTGGTTTTCTAGGTGGCTTAATACGAGTGTTATTGTCGGTCATTTTGACTCTTCGATATGCAGGCGGAATCAGTTTCACACAAGATGCGAGAAAGTCTCTTTGCCTCATGTGTGCTCCACGCTCCCAGTAGGATTGAAATTTTTTTTTGCCTCGAGATTCCATTTTTATTCCCTAGAAGCGAAAATAATCAGACATTTAGTTCGGTTAATTAATCATCAGAACAAAAATAACATACGTCAAACCTATAAGAACCTTTTTTTTGCATCGGGGGTTAATAAATGGCAAAAATGGCATCGGAATTATCTTTCAGATCAATAAATAGACACAAGATTTTGTAAAGAAAACGACGGAAATGTTATAAATTTTACATAGAAAGTAAAGCGGTTGGAATGACAAAGTCTTAAATACTATTATAGTTATCTGTATAAGACAAAATTGGAATGACAAAGTTAGATTTGGTTTAAAGACTAGGTAATGTTGGACTCACAAAGGCACAACTACCAAAACGATTTTGTTCTGTCAAATATGTGCTCTAAAATAAGGCATAAGTTCACGAAATGTGACCATGTCTATCCAAAATATAAAACAAAAAAGGGCATATTTACCTTAATGACTTTGACGCTCCAGTTCACAACCACTACTCACGCGGACGATGCCGCAACTAACCAATGAGATTTTGTCGCGCCAATATCATTTAATAAACGTACGAATGGTACAAAGGCAACTAGTGCCATCTGGCGAAAATAAACTGAATCTAGTGAATGTCTTTGTTCCTACAGGTAGAAATTAGTTTTTAAGTGACTTTGGCATATATAACTCATTTTCAGAAATTTTAGCACTTCGGCCCTTGTCTTACCGAAGGTGCGATTTATTAGTCCAATAAGTGGCCACTGTTATGGCGCTCTCGTCGGCGTTCATGAGCGCCTCTCTTGTGCAGGTGGTAGGGCATTTGGGACAGTCAGTAAGGTGGTCAAGGTTTTGACTTGCCATCGTGGTGAAAGGATTAGCCAATTCGCTTTGGAGAACTCGCGAATTACCCAGGGTGCGCCGGACGTAGAGAATTGTTGTGTACGTCACTCGGGGAGGCTCCTTTCATGCACCCCAAATATTATATAATTAGCTATAATTTTAGTATTATACCTATTATTTATTGAGCCCTAAATTCTTCTTCATTTCTGTCTAAAAGTACCATTCTGTAAATCTTTTACACTAATGTCCATCCAAATGTTGCCTGGAAGAAATCGCGTTAAGCGATAAGGCCGCCCTTTGTGCATGTATTGTCATTTAAACTTTTGCACAAAATGTATATCCTATGTTATATGCACAAATAAAGTTTTATCTATCTATCTATCTATACAACCATGCTAGTGTGACGGCCAACAGGCATGTGTTTTTCGGCAGTTTCTGGACGGGTCGTATGAACTGCAAATATGCATTTGCTCTAACTTGCTTTACGTACTGCGAGTGATTCAGACAGCGCATTTTCGCATTACATTTGATCTGCCTTAAAGACGTTTATTTTCTTAATCAATACCGAGTTCCTAATGCTGTTTGGTCTCTAAAATTATAGGCACAAGCCGTATAATTTGGTGTGTATTTGGTATTGCTCTGTCGGAGAACTAGAGGGCAGCAGACCTTTGTAGGCGTCCAATCTGTAATTATCATTGCAAATTACAAAGGCAGGCAGTCGAACTGCCTTCGTTATAAAAACCATAACTTAATTAAATCTCCGTAAAAATGGCCCAGTGTAAAGGCATTTTAATTTATCCTTGTAGGATAGTAAAATGTCACGTCGTAATATAATTTTATAAATGAGAAAGTAACTTTGTATGTCTGTCAGTCAGTCTGTTACACTTTCACGGCTAATCTACTGAACCGATCTTGATAAAAATTGAAATGTAGATAGCTCTAGACTTGAGAAAGGATATAAGTTACTTTTAACGACAAACCAGGTGGGTAAAGCTGCGTGCAATAGGTAGTGTGTTTTCATAAGTGCTTTTTCCCTCGAGTTAATTCAAGAAAGCTTAACTATACCGCAGGTATTGTTTCACGCGTAATCTCATACGGTACAGTTATTCTTCACGGCTCTTTTTTATACTAGTTAAGCCCCTTTTAAAGTGAAATATAAGTCCTAGTGTGGCAAGTTTGTGGATGACACCACCATGTTCCACGCGGGTGACGGAGAGCTACACTACCTGATGCCGTTTTGCACACCGCTACACACGATATGAATTACGTCACGAATTTGTCTGAAGATATTCCCAAGTAAATATTGCAATTTAATGTAGTTTAATTAGATTTTTTTTTAATGCTTGTTACCTCATAACTTTCGACTGGGAGAAGCGATTTAAATGATTCTTGATTTATTTGAAAACTGGTGCTTTCCGTGTATTTCCATTTCAATTTGGTTCAGTTCTGACAATGGCACTCATGAGAAAAATATATAAGTCTAAAATAATTGTAATTGAACTCGTTTTTTTTGGTAATTATATTTTAAAATATTGTAAATATGAAAATAGAAAAAATATAAAGGGCAATCATAATAACTTATATCAAATTAGAGAATTGTGGAAGATGAAATACCTATCTCAATCCCTTTGGCGAAAGTATTTATTTAACTCTTTAGTCATCATTTATCTATGTTCTATTGCTAGAGTTTATACACAAAAGCTTAGCCAGTGGTACACATCATTACCGTAGGTATTATTTCACATAAATATTTCAAAGGATGTAATCTCATACGGTACTGTCAATCCTTCACGGTTCTTTGTTTACATTAGTTGAGCCCACTTTTGAAAAGGGATACGAGTAGGGAACGGATTATAATTACGTGTAATTTTCTACTTAGGCTTTCTCGCTGTCTTACTTGGGTCACAAGTGCGACAATATTACGTTTTGATACGCGACGCGATGATATCATTTAGTCGTTGTTAGTACTTATTAATATACAAGTACAGGATGTGCGGACTTGTTAATTTTTATTTTTATAAAAATGTAACTCATTACGGACGGCAATAGCCGAAACTAAATATAAATATCCAATAGAGTGACGAATTTATAGATAATATACTCCTTCTCCTAGCTTATCCTATTGGTCAGCTGTCAAACAAAAGCACGCATTTGAAGCGCATGTGGTTTCGTCGCGTTTGATGCTAGGTAGGACACACGTCGCATGAAGTATTGGTCGCTTTACGTCGCATCGCATCGCGTCACGTGGTGTAGCGTCCCGAAGCTGAAGTAGGACAACGCCTTAAGAGCCCTATTACATTTTTACGTTGCGCCAAATTAGGTGTTTCTGCGACCGCGCGGCAAGTTACGACCTACTCGATGCAAATGTTGCGTGAACAGTGACTAAATAATCTTGATCCGCTGTAGTATGATTTCCTATGGCACTTCCACGGTAAACGAATCGTAAAGTATGCCTTGTTGTTAGAATAAAAAGTATTTTTTCAGTTTACCAGTTTAGTAGTTTGCAGAATTGGCTCCTTATCAATAACAGGTATATCAGTTTTACAACATTTAGTCAATTGAAACACATTAAAATTATTTTATTTCGTATATTTTTGATAACATTATGAAACTTAATATAAAGTAAATATTACAGTACGTGAACATTATGCTAAAGTAGGTGTGATCCACAAAAATAAATACATTATAATATGTCGATATGTGTCGTTTACTATAGTGTCTTGATGACAAACTTTGATAAAATGAAAAAAAAAAATGAAAATGAAAATATTTATTTAGGTCCAACAGAAACATTAAGACACACATAAATTCAGTTAAAACAAATAAAAAAAAATAAAAAAGTACAATAATTTACAGTATGCCCCAAAGCATAAAGTTGTCCTAAATGGGAATTGGTTCAGCATTATGCCAAACTGAAGCTTAGCGCTGGTTTTCAACCAATCCCCCAGTGACTACACGGATGACAAAGATCTGTTACTTATATAAAAAATTAAATTATACAAACAAAATAAAAGACAAAAAAGAAGACAAAAATAAAACATAAATATAATTATAGTTATGGCATGTATGTACAACGCAAAATAAATTCATAACATTATGCATTAAATAAAAGATACATTTACGTTTAACGCCACGCCAAATGAAACTTACGTCTCGACTTCATTTTTATAATAAAATGTTCGTTCAGGAACGGAGTGACATGGCTTCGAGGTGGAATATTAAAACAGAAAGAGGGCGCAAGCGTTTTGTACCCTCTGTATCAGTCTATCGGTTCGGGATAACAACCGCGGGCCGTATACCGCGTCGGCATAGTTTAATTTGGATAACACCAGGGACTCAACTAAACAAATTCTCAGTTCTTCCGAGACATATTTAAGGCCTCATCCGATATAAAATACTGAGTCGATAAAAGCAGTTTTGTACAGATTTAGCGACATGGTTTTCGTATCTCAGATGCGAGTCCATATAAAGGCCTAAATTGCGGCACTCTTCTACCCTTTCTATTATTTGTCCCATAAGTGTAATGTTTAGTGCGGGCAATTAATGTAATTGTTTTTTTGTCCCAAACAGCATATATTTTGTTTTTGTTGGATTAAGCACTAATTAATGGTAATAAGGTAAATAAGTATTCATATCAAACAATATTTACGGGTTGTATGTGCGAAAAAAGAACACGCACTGCATTTTATTTGGTAACTACCAATAGTACCTACAGATAAAAGTGACTCATCGACTACACGTGTGCAATTAGTAGACGGCAGGTAGTCTATCGATTCTATATCTGTTTCTTCAATTATTGAATTATCATTAGTGTCAAAGTCTGCGTATTCACTGTCAAGTCTAAAAAATTTAAAAAAGCATGAAATAAATTAAATTTTCAATACGAAGTATTTTATATTAAGAAAAGTTCATTATTTTACCATGTCTTTAGTTTCATTGTTGTTGCTAGATGTTGAAGCTTCAAAGTTTTCCAGATTCTGTTTTTTATTATTTCTATAAAAAAATATAAATTATGAATATATAAGTATGTTTTAATATAAATAGGAAATATGAGCAAATTTCTTATTTTTCTTTCATAAGAACTTTCTCGAACACGACGAAAAAGTAGGTATTGAGGGGAGCGGATGTCCTTTCTTTTTTTTTTCATTAGAACCTTCTCCTGACAATTCATAACAAACACGACCAATTAAATAACGACGAAAAAGAAATTAAATACATAGCTTGCTTCTCTAGCTTTGCTCAGGTTTTCGATGTTATGCCTTTTACGTTTCCTTAAGCATTGGTATTTATATTTACCCATATTGACTGTAGCACAACTACAATAAAACGCAATTATCTGTATAATACAAAAGAAGTAAAATAATTGTGCTACTACAACACACAATACCAAAATAATATTATACTCACAATGATCAAGAAATCGCGATCCTACTATAAGATGCTCACACGCACACACACTGACGTAGCGTTTACTTGCCTAGTTACGCACACTAGCGCACGAAATAAACTGACATAGGTCCGACCTCGACAAGCGCTCGTGCGCATCTGATTGCATCGCCCCGGCGCAGTCAAATAAGTACTACTTTTATTTGATTTATTACAAAATAACTATAGCAATTTTAAATAAAACAAAAAATTTATAGGATAAAGCAAAAGTGAAATATTATTTTAGTAAAAATTTTATATTGAAATAATACGAAATACCAGAGATATTCTGACTTGTTTTGAGGTAATTTTGATTAAAACTTGTATCAATTCCAGACCTTTTTTTATACTCATAAAAGGTCAATATTAAAAATATATTTTATAATGATGTTAGTAGAGGATACATTCAATACAAAAACTAATATTTTGATGGGCAGTGTTAGTCAGTTTTTACAAATTAGAGCTCTCAAACGAGGTCTGTTCCCCTCTTTTACTGAATCATACATCAGCAGAATGATGATTACTGCATAATTAAATTATAAAAATAATATCTGTTGTATTAATGTTTAAGACGAAGAAATGGGCTATCTTTATAATGTAATTTTTTTATGTAATAAACAGCAAAAAGTATACAATTACGACGGCGAAAACCTTGCACATACGCATTTTTTTGTAATAGGGCTCTTAATTTATAAGCGAAGTAAATATTTTAAAGATTTATTTTTGTGAATGAGTTTTAGATAACTAGATAATTATGAATTAGCTGTAGCTCCGATTCACCAGTTACTTATAAAGTATTAGATAGTTTAATAATAAGCAATAAATAAAAACTATCTCAATGCATTTGCGGTATCAAACCACGTGGCATTACTCGATCAAACGCTAAAACGCTGTTAAAGCAATGAAAACAAAATAATCTCCTCGAGTTGTAATTTATTTTTCAATTTATACAGAAGTTTCAATGACCTATTGTATCCGAGAATACATGAAAGAGTGCCAATTCATGTAAGTTTTTATGGTCAATTATCTGCACCAAAAAATAAATCAAATCTGGTCGTGACCACGTGAAATCGTACGGTAATTGACGAAAAAAGCTGTTTATTACTTACTTAAAGTATTAATGCTATGGAAAACTATTGCTCTGTATAGCTAAAATTTCGGCGGTTCGTAAAATGCTCGGTTTTATTCACTCGTATAGGGTTTACGCTTTACGTATATCTCGCTCTTGTAAGTAAGTTAGTGTTAGGTAAGTTAAGTAATTGCTTATACTTTTTCTTTTTTTAGTGGATAGGCATGCGTTTGACCACGATCTCAACTGCTGGTAAGTGATGACGCAGTCTACAATGGAGCACGCGTAGGTACCTATGAAAGAATTAATTACTCATGCTTTGAATACTCCCAGATTGTACTCATGCGGAAACACAGATTTGGGCAGGGCGTTCCATTCTTTGGCAGTTCACATAAGGTATGTTGAAGCGAAACGCTTCGTGCGAAGTTGAGGAATATCTACCATGAAGCGATGTCGAAGTGCCGTTTGTCTGGTCCGATGGTGAAATGGGGATTGAATTAGATTCTGCAATTTCTCAGCACACTTTCCGAAATTTACCCTGTAAAAGATCGATAGGCTGACATCCAAACCAACCAAACCAACTGAAAGACACCGTGCATGACACACTGGGATCCCGTGTGTCATGCACGGTGCCTTTCAGTTGGTTACCGCTGTAGATCCTGGCGTCACAGGAGTCACAGTGGTGGGCGTGTGGGTGGGATTATATCCCATAGGCTGACATCCATGCGAATTGCTCCAGACTTTGAAGTCGAGCGACTGGCTGATCATCGTCGTCGATTTTTTCCTGGCCCTTCTCTTGACTGACTCGATTGCCTTATGCTAGTATTTTTCTGATAGCCATGACAAGACAGTAAAAAACGATCATTATGTAAAATACAAAGACATTTTAGTGGCCGACATTATTTTGATAAAAGTGATTAGTTAAAAAAAAAATGCACTTGAAATTTCAGTGTCGCGGGGATGTTCACAAAAATATATTTCACACTGTGTGTGGAATATATTTTATACATTAGTCGCAGCAAATCTTTGCGGATCACACAAAGATTTGTCCCGTGTGAAGATCGAACCAACAACTTCAGCGCAGTAGTGAGCAGCGCGCCCTTAAACTACTACGCCAACCGTGCACTCTATTTCGTTAGTTTGACTAGTTTCCTAATAACTATAATAGTATACTAAATAAATTGCCCGAAAGATTTTTAGGTATTCTTTGGATATTTGTGTGTGTGTGTGGGATTTAAATAATAGATGATACGTGTTCACGCAAACTGATTGTATTAACGACTGACTTAAGTGACGGGCGCAGCTGCCTTTTTAGTTGTTTACATTTTAATCTATGTTTATGTTTACATAATAATATACACTGTACCTACAGATTAAAATTCACTTTTAGAAACAACTTTATTAAAGTGCGTAGGACTTGCAAAAAAAAATATTGTCCTTTGAATCGATGAGACATTGTGTAATTCACAATTTTGTGTCGTGACGCGCTCTGTGTATTTCTATACATTTCTAAATCTACACAGTAAAAACGTAGTGTGAGAGGCATTCTTGTTTATAATAAGGTCAAAAATATTACAATTGAAATACAATTTACGTCACTAGACTCTGCAAACGACAAGTGAACAAAAAAAAATTTGGAACTATTATTATGGAATTGTAACATAGCACGACATCACGCCTATATTACCCAGATTGGTGTGGTAGGGCTGCATAAGACCCACATTTCAACAGTTATGTTTAGGTCCCATATAAATATCATGGACGGATAAAGTTAGAAACGAAACGGTCTTGCAGAGAATGGGTAAAGCCTTGGAAATAAAATAAATAAAAATATATTTATTCTCCCAAACAATTAAAATACAAATATAAATAATATCAACAATAAAACTTATTTCTAGTGTATCTTAGGGGCTATACAAAAAACTGTAATTGTGAGACTGGTGCCTAAACTAGATACAACAGTTTGTATCTGTATTTATAGGTCACTAGGAAACCCACGGAACCAGTAAACACGAGTAGGAACGAGTACATTGTTATTACTATTTGTTATATAAACAAAAAGAAACAAACTACCAACTACATTATGGATTAACTACTCCTTTATTGATTAGGACGTAGGAGTTAAATTAGAACCTCGAGCAAATACTCTGTTTCATCGTTTCATGTAAATCATTAAGACCATTAAAATTAGGAGATTGCAGTATTTGGGACATATAATGCGTAATGACAAATACATTCAGGGGAAGATACAAGGCCGCAGACCACCCGGACGACGACGCACATCCTGGCTCAAAAACCATAGAGATTGGTTCGGCCTCAGCACAAGATCACTATTCAGAGCAGCCGTCTCTAAAGTAAAAATAGCTTTAATGACCGCCGATAAATAGGGGTCAGCCTATCTTTTTCCACTAGACACAATTCTAACTCAGTTCTGCTATTGAGAATTTTCTGACGGAAAAAACCCAAAAAACACTTTTGCCTGACCTGGGAATCGAGTTCGAGACCTTGCGGATATAGGTTACATACTCTAACCACTAGATCAACGAGGCACTGTGGGGTATTTGGCGACGGGGGAGGTGGTGACAGAGTGTGGGTGTCATTCTTATTAAATAATAAGGTCAAGAATATTAGAACTGAGATCTCAAATACGCCACTTTCCTCTGGGAAACGACAATGTGAACAAGAAATATTGGAACTATTATTAAGGAATAGTACTCGATCGTAAATTAATTTAATCTAAATAAAAACGGTTGTGAATCATTGATACGAAGAAAGTAATTTCATATTGGAACCGGTATTTAATATTAAGTGAGATTGAGCTACCAAAAAATATAAAAAGTGGATTATTTTTTTCGACCAGAGCCCCGAGTTGAACGCTTTACATCTATATTATGTCTCTTTTTAATATTGAATGACAGAGAGATAGATCGACAACTAAGTTCCACGTGTAACTTGTGTGGTGAAATCGGCACACGAAATATCCTAATGAATTTATGACGTGGAGAAGAGAAGGATAAATCGTCTGTTGACAATCAAAACTCATAACGATAACTCAGACAAGGCTAGGTGCATAGTAATGATTGTTCTGTTGTGCGCTGATCAGCTGTTCATATGAGTAGCCGCCATCTTTTTATCGATCAGCCTGCGCGACGATTAGTCGTACATATCGCATGATATGCCTGGGCGCATCGTAATATTGTACCATCTCGTAACGCTACTGGTGCTGTTGGCGCTCTGTGAGTTCTGTTGTGAGTAGGGTTACCAGATAGGTGCCCGGTCAGTGGTCGGACTGGGCACGGTCGCCGCGGCGAGCCCTGTGGATGTAAGATCGATCCAGGGCTCGCCGACCCACCATCTTTCGGCGACGAGGGCACACCGCGGGGTTTTAGTGGGTATTCTGTGCCGTTTAACATCGTAGGCACGGGAGTCCCACATAGCCACTCTGCCCGTCCCCCCACGGGTAGGGTGGTATGCGTAAATGCATTTCCCCGCGAAAAAAAAAAAAAAAAAAAAAAAAAAAGGGTTACCAGATAGCATTGTTGAGCACATATCTATGATTTGACAGCTAGTTTTATATGACCGTGGTGAAATGTAAATGGCCATCGGTCTTACGATCGAGAAGTTGTGAGTTCGAATCCTGGCCATTACACCACGGACGTGAACTTCCTCCTAACACAAGCGAATTAACCGTAACTGAAGGGGGTTAGTTAACAACTAAAGAATAAATAAAATTAAATTATGAATTAAAGATATACAATTTGTATACAATAAATAAACAATATCAGAATCCCGGAAACGGTTTAATTAATATCTCAGCGTTATATGGCATTCACAGCCGAATAAATATGAATAATTATTACGGGGAAGATTGTTAACAATTAATATCCCATTTATTTAATGAAGGAATTTACTTAATTATGTAATTAATTAACGAGACCGAAGCCGAAGCAAAAGTCCGTAATCCATACCAATACCACTGTATTTTGCGCTTTAAAATATTTGGAGGGCTTTCAACATTTTAGCTGTACAAATTATAATGATTTTATTGTTTGGGATTTTATTACAACTCAAAATAATTAGAATTATTGTTTTCAGATCCTTTTCTTTTTCTTTCCTTAAACTCGTAAAAACAGTAGGTACTATGTTTTTTTTCATTAAAGCTTCAATATTTATATAATAATTTAATCTCATTTGTTTCTTATAATGTTCTTCTTACTTGAAGTAATATTTTAAGGAACCTAATCTAACTTAGTTTCATTTGTTAATTTCCAAGATTGGATATTTTTATTTTCTGTATTCTTAAAAAAGTAATCTACCTTGAAACATCACAGGATATATAAAA
Organism: Hypena proboscidalis; assembly: GCA_905147285.1. Taxonomy (NCBI): domain Eukaryota; kingdom Metazoa; phylum Arthropoda; class Insecta; order Lepidoptera; family Erebidae; genus Hypena; species Hypena proboscidalis. Next base: position 6,957,600 of record LR990143.1, read on the forward strand.
CAAAATTCATCATTGTAATGTAAAAAATATACGTACAACTTTTTCCCTGAGCACAAAATTAAGGTACAGTTTTTTTTTTATTTCGCGACATCGCAGTTTCTGGACAAAGTTTATCTTGCCCTGGTTTGTTTCGCTTAAAAGTATGTAATTACAGACTAATGAATCTGTGTACTTAACGTTATAACTTGTTTTACTTATAAATTACATGCCTGCTACTTAATAATTAAATTATAATTATGTGATTAAAAATTAACGTGGTAACCATCTTTGTGGCTACAAATTTGGTTACATATTAGTGCACGGATGCCGTGGGGTTACAGCGGTCGCTTCGCCGCTTTTAACTGCGCTGGTGTTGTGGGTTCGATCCTTACACGAGACAAACCTTCGTGTTATCCGTAAAGATTTTTTGTTCTGACTCTGGGTGTGGTATGTGTGTGTCAAATGTATGTAAGTGAATAATCCCGCGACACAGGAGTTATTCCTAGTGCGGGCGTCGTTTTTCATACGCACGCAGACTTAAGAAATTTGTCTGATTACTAGAGCAGTGAGATTTCTTCGTAAAGTCTGCAGAGGTTGAGATCAAATCTGTGTTTTTCTTGAAACTAGTCTCTATTTATCTGTCTATCTGTTATGTTTGGATGACTAAACTATTCGTTGGCAATTGGTAGTAAGGTTGCTAACATAACATAATATAACATGAAATCACGCCTATATTAACAACACCCACACCTCACCTTTTATGTTTAGGTCCCATGGGATAGGGGGAGAGTCTATCACCATTCACCGGGCACACTTTTGGCTGGCAGTATCTTTAAAGGATAAAATTCGTAATGAGGTCATCCGACAAAGAACCAAAGTAGCCGATATAGCTCGCAAAATAAGCTCGCTGAAGTAGCAGTGGGCTGGTCACGTTTGCCGAAGGACCGACAGCCGTTGGAGCAAACGAGTCCTAGAATGGAGACCGCGACTCGGCAACCGTAAGTGGGACGCCCCGCTGCCAGGTGGACTGACGACCTGAAGAAGGTCGCTGGAGGAGACTGGATGCGGAAGGCGCAGGACCGGGTGATGTGGCGCACATTTAGAGAGGCCTATGTCTAGCAGTGGACTGCGAGAGGCTAAATGATGACTTTTGGCTGGCAGGCTGCTATTGTGAATTTCCTGACGGAAAGTTCACAAAAAACACTAATACGACCCGGGAATCAAACCCGAGACCACACAGTGAAAGGCGTGTACGCTAATCACTAAAGCATCGAGGCTATTATAGTAAGTTTGTTATCACACTGAAATCGATTGACATCCGCCAAATGGCAGAAGAGTCGACGTCACGCAATTCGGTATGTTAAGTAAAAATCAACATATAACAATTCCAAAACCATTTCGAGATTTCAGGTTCCCGAGTCGTATTTTCGTAATTTTAGCTCCTAAAATTGTAAGATTGCGTTTATTTTAACAAAAATATGTAAAATCAGATGACTTTCATTTGACCTCTAAATGACGTCACAAAGTAGGCTGAATTGACGAATTGTCAGTGCATTACAAAAAATATTCAACTGACAGTGAACTGTTAACTGTCAATGATTGTTATGTTCGTAGATTTTCTGGTTTGTTTTTCGTTGCTCTAATCGTGCTTGTTCCTTGTGCTTTTCTCTTGACCAACCCTGCTTTGGACTTTGATATCTGGACTTTGATATCGCCTACTACATTGACCACTGCTCGATTGAAGGAACTGCTTGCCCACCGTTTAGATTTTGTTTGAAATATGGACCAGTTTGTACGCGCCAACTCTACCAACTTTCCCAAATTGGACAATGTTATGATTCTGGAGTTCATGAATAATAATGATAACCATAACATTGCTGAAATCCGCGGGGCCCAGGCTTTGATGTAAGTAATAATATTGATACACAAATTATCGTAATCAAGTTTCAAATTGCTTATATCACCATTAAAGCGATAATAACCGACTTCTTATAATTACTGTTACAGGTCATTTTGTGGAGGTTAAAAGAAACCAAGTCGAATGCATTGTAAGAGCTAAAGTTGTACCAGAGCATCGAGTGTCGGCTAAACTGTAACAATCAATGAAAAAGACGATGTATTACTCCATACAACTTGTGATAGCTGATGGAGTTGCAGAAGATTTTATTATAGAAGTTAAATGCTCTGCTTCAAATAAAACATTATGTAGCTATGTTAATAATGGTATTGTGCAAGACAGATATGTTGCTCAAATGCATGCTGCAAAAAAGAAAAGCTGTATTTTGCATTGCTGATCCTAAATTTAAAGAAAATAAACAGATAACCTTGTATTGGTTAAATTATGATGCTCAAATACACCAGGGATTTAATAAAACAAGCAGATTTTTTTTTGAAAACTTATATTTACAGAAAAATTATTGATAGTGCAAAAACATTAAATATAAAAAATATTTAAACCACACTTGTTTATTTATTTACATTATACATTTGCTGCCTCGTTGGTCGAGTGGTCGGAAAAGTGTGATTGCATAAAAAGGGATTCTGGTTTCGATTACTGGGTTTACATGATCTTCACAACAATACAAACGCCGCCCAGGCACGTATCCCACATTCACTTCCTCGCACCACTTCTTTTTCAGTTTCTTTTACCAACACAAAAACTTAGTGCCGGCTATTAGTAGTAGTGTTTTTACAAGACAGGATGAAGCATTTCGCACTAAGAGTCTTTGCTCAATTAATTATAAATGGTTATTATCTTTTTATATCACTTTTAACAGCGAAAATCACGGCAAAACAAGTAATTAGCCAAAGTCAAAGCAAGAATGAAGAAAAAATAGTGAGCTTGAACATAATTCATCCGTGTCATATGTCAAGTGTCACTGTCAAATTTGAAGTCCCGGTGAAGTTCCTTATTTTTTTTAAATATACTTGAAATGTGTCGAGGATCTAAATTATTCAGGCTACTTTGTGACGTCATCAGATCAAAAACTTTAAAAAATCATAAAAAAATAACCAATGCATAAAAAAATAAAATATTCAAATTAGTTGTTTAAAATAACTGTCTCTACAAATTAAAAATAAAAAAAAAATCACAATAAAAAACTTAACATACCGAATTGACGAAAAAAAACTGACTACTTATTTTTAATTGATTATTTTTATAGCATTTAGCTATGTTTAGCAAATTATACTAAGAAACAGTTGAAAAAGATATGGGACCGGCAGGATTTGAACCTGCGACATTACTGCACACCGGGCAGCCGCTTCAAATCCTGCCGGTCCCATATCTTTTTCAACTGTTTCTTAGTATAATTTGCTAAGCATAGCTAATTGCTATAAAAATAATCAATTAGAAGTTAAAATAACGTACACGTTCATTCGTTACAACATTTGTGCTTAATGTAACTTCGCCATGTTGGTTTGTATCCTACTTAAGATAGGAACAAATGGATGAACGTGACGTCACGAAATGACGTATTATACAGTTAAGAAATTTAGGGTTCTGGTAGGAGGCGACAGTAGCTGGATGAATAAAGCGGCTGCCCGATGTGCAGTATGGTCGCAGGTTCAAATCCTGCCGGTCCCATATCTTTTTCAACTGTTTCTTAGTATGACTACTTATTTATTTCTTCAACCGATCGATGCAGCGATCAAAGACGATTGATTTCGATGTCATAACACACTAAACTCTTTTAAGAAGACGTACATTTTCTATTTGTATCTAATGAAAAATGAAAGCCCACGTTAGTTATGTGTGAAAACCCGGCACATTCTAAAAAGAACTAATGGATACTTTAATTAAAAGGTTCTACCCGTGTCGACGGGTTTATGTGCAATGATGTTATATGTACTGTGAAAATGGGCACTGCAAGCATTTGATAGTGAGGATTTTTCGTTATATGAGTACTTTTAGCAGTAAAAGATATTACCCAAATGATTACGGTGTTTGAGCGTTTTTTTATTATTCGTGCATCACTGTATAAGATGTTATAATTCATCTTATTGAATAAAAACCCCTTGTCACAGTGTTAGTTATAGTTATCAAACTCCTTTGAAACGACTTGAATGATTTATTTCGTATACATTTAGTAGGTTGGCTGCCTCGTTTGTTTAGTGGTTAACGTATGCACCTTTTACCGCGAAGTCTGGGGTTCGATTCCCGGGTCGGGCTAAGCGTTATTTGTGAACTTTCCATCAGCAAGTTTTCAATAGCAGCACGGAGTTGGAATTGTGCCCGGTGGATGGCGACCGATGGAGGCTCACCCCCTGTTCTATGGGACCTTAACATAATAGGTGAAGTGTGGGTGTTGTACACGTCTGCCACACCCTTCTGGGTAATATAGGCGTGATGTTATGTTATGGAATATGCTATTTGAAGGCGCTCGGATCCGCTCACGAAGGTTGATATTACCACGTGGACGTAGCCGTGGGCAACAACAAGTTGTGTATAAATGGCCGATAACTCTTTTGCATCGACGCGTTCATATGCGGTAATGATATGATCTCTCTAAAGATATTTTAATATCTGCGTTTTATTTGAAGTTTTGCAATCGCATAATTTAATTTCAATTCAACAGTTTGACTTTGAAGTCCAACTGTAGATAATGTTGAATTGAAATCGTGGGAATTTCATTACTAAAATATTAACACAAACAGATCTCATCTACAAAGGGAAGACTACTGAAATCTCAGCCACCAGATGTCACTTAGATTCTGATTGATGGGTTGAATTGGGTGGCTATGATTGGTCGGGCAGACTTCAAATGTAAAACGTAAATCTTTATTTTTTTATAATGTATGGAAATGAGTATGTTTGTCTATGGAATCATTTGACAGTAATTTTATCAATTGAGGAAAAAACACAAAGCTGGTTTTTACTTAGCACAAAGAATTAGCATTGCCATACATCGTGGCAATGCTGTCAGCCTTTTGAACACGTTCCCTGCAGTCGAGGTCGTTGCGGAGGAATACTATGACGCCTAACTTAATGTAAATATTTGCCTTTTTATTTTACCTATGTATATATTATCAATTTATTTTCCTAATCTTTAATGTAACATTATAATATTTCTTGAGTGTTTTTAAAATAAATAAATAAATTCCTATTGAGGACAATCGGTCAGATTATTTACTAAATAAATAAACGTTACATTACGGAGATCTCACAAAGAAACTTTTATTTACAACTTTAAACTTACTCTTCAAAGTTATTAAAGGCTTATGATCAAAAGAATTCTCCTATTAACTTTTCAGTTGACTTAGGAGTTAAGCCAACTTATCCAACTTGAGCTGTTTCAATAACAATATAATTTCGTGTTGAAAAACAAAAATTAAAGTATCAACGCCGCGCCGAAGTGAACTTTTAAAAAGGACTTAAAAATATTAAATACAGGTAATTATTTAAACAGTGCCGCATTGGCGATAAAAATATGATTATAATCCTTGCATTTTAAATCAGCAAATAGGCTAAGAGATCAGTGATGAAGATGGAGATCGCGATTGACTTACTGAATGAATAAAATAAAAAGTTATACGTATATTTCACAGCCTCTGCTGGATATAGGCAGTGTAGAGTAATTTAAATTCATAGAAACGGTCGGAACGCGTCACATGCCTACGCCTCGAGATAAGAATGTACCAAGAGGACTAGCATAAGACAAGGATGCGCCGCTGTGACGAACAAATTCAAAAAAGAATGATAGGAGCTCAGATATTTTATTGTATTTTGTTCTGAATAAATAAATGAAAATAAATGAAATGAAATGATACTGAACTACGGATTACTTCTATTACTACAGAGGGCTACAAATCAACCTATACGTTTACAGTATGAGATGTGGGCAGTCTTATCGCGTATCGCGTGTTTTGTTATTTCAAGGAGTAGGATTGAGTTAGAGTACTGTGTTATGTTTATACTGTGACATGGGCGTTACTAAGAAATTTCCACTGTGCAGTTGTATGCCGCCCTTAGTCAGTGATTGCCCGCATTTTCTAGATCTTTTGTCCATCTAGGGTCGTCCCACACTGTGTTTCAGTTAGTTCAAAAAATTGGAAATCTGCCATGATGCACGTGGATTTTATTTAAAACCTCGAACATATTTGTGACGTAAAATTACAACGCGTTATTTCCGCTCTTTTGAGTGATCCCACTTAAAATAAAGCACTTTGGCTACGTAGGCGGCTGATACAACAGACAGTTTGCAAGATTGATTGACACATAAAGCTATGATGGTACAGCTTTTATAAGCGAGCTCTTACCACTGCACTGACTGTATTACCTTTAACCTGCCGCCAAATAGTCTGTATACTAGTTAACTTATTAAATTATGGTTAGATTTGCCATCATGCATGAATTTACCATAATAGATACAAAGATATGATCTTGCTCACAGCTATAGCTTCCAATTTGCTATATCTTAATTATTATTCGATCCCCGAACCCTTTCAGGAAACCCATTGTTAGCAATATCAATTTGCCATAAATCATCACTGGTAACACAGATCAAGAGCTTTTATTGTTCGAAAAGAAGATAATAAATAAATAATGCTGAGTGATGTTTACAAGCGTTCAAATACGATAAGCACTAACGCTCTGTTTCAAAAGAGCGCTTAACCATATGGAGAGGAAATGAAAGCAAATATCTATGTAAATAAGTTTGCCAAAACTTGCGGGGGAGCGGAAAGCACATTTTCAGTGACGTTTATGTGACGTGCATCAAAGAACGGTGCATGCAAGAAAATGCCTAGTCCTTTTGGTTAAATCGTCTAAGTCTGTTTCTGACAAACAGTATAAATTCACATGAAACTATACTCTGTCCATTTCTTTATTTTCTTTTTGACAGATGACATTTAGGGATGCCTTCACACGTTACTGATTCGATTTGAAATCATAATCGATGTTGTCTACGAAGAACTTTCAATCGATTAATTACATCGAAATGGTTTTAGTTCATTATTAATTATTCGTCATTTAGTAGTTTTTATTAGATGAAATAAATATACAAAATAATAATATAATAATAATGTCACATACTTAGTCTATGACGATTTCCTAGTTACCTTTGTTTACATTTTCATTTTTAATTCCAAGATTTCGACTTCATTTCTTGCAAATAATTATTCATGGAATCATAATACTATTTTTATATTCTTTTTTTTATAAAATACAGACAATACACAAAAAAAGTCAAATTATTCTTTTTCATAATGATCGATTTATTTCATTTCACGATTTGATTTATAGTCTGTGGTTGTTTGTTACAAACAGTGAACTTCCCTAAAAAGTGCCGCTTGTCAATAAAGTACATTATTATTGTAGTACATTAATCTGTCAAAAAAAACGGTAATTCATAGGCGTGATCTGTCAAAAAGAAAATAAAGGAGTGGACAAAGTATAAGCCGCATAATAAATAGGCTTTGAGATCACAATAGCAATAAAGAACATATGGGCTCGCATATTACGAATTATCAGCACATACTAACACGAATACCTTTTTTTTTTTTTTTTTTTTTTATTTATTAACATTTACAAAAGCCATCTTAAAAAAATTTACATCTTAATGCGCTGCTAAAAACCACAGAGGTTTGCCTGCAGCGCAATTTTATCTGCAGTCTAGTACAGCAGTCGCAAACGCTATTAAAAAAATATTACAATTCAAATAGAAAACATTACATTATTAACTTAGGTACAATAATATTTTATTTTCTTCCTATTCGCATCTGTAAATCGATTTGTTTGAATTTCTCGATATTTCTAGCTAATAAGGCTAATAGTTAATAAGTGGAAAATATCGAAATGTATGTTTTTGATTGGTTTTAAAAATCGATACATTTAATACTAAAAACTAAAAAGTTTGTTTGTTTGTAAAACGTGCTTAGGAAATATTATACTGGTCAAAATTGAATAATTATTTTTGTTGGATAGCCCCATTTATTAAAAAAAAGGCTTTTGGCATAATTATTATATCAAGGTACGACCATTAGAGGTGAAGTAGCAATGAAATATGTTGCGAAAAATGGGAAAAACCGAGACAAAGGTAGACCAGTAAGGTGAAACGCTGGTATAAACAATACATGGCTTTTATACGTAGAAGTCGCGGACAACTAACTAGTAGTTAGCTAGTTTGAAGTATTGTTTGAGGGCTCACTCGAGCAAATGCCGTGCTACATCTAGTTATCAATTTGTTTTCTTCAAGATAATAGGTAAGCTACAATTTTGATTAGTTTTGAATTGGGAGAAAATGACAGTTTTTTTAAGCCAATCCCACGGTCTATAATGCCGGTCAAAAGCAATAGAAAACGAATATTTCAGTAATGATAATGATGACGTGTCACCTTATAAACCCCAAAGAAAAGATCCAGTTTTAAGTCGCAAATACGTAGGTAAAGGCTATTTGACGTCACAAGGAACGATGTGAATGGAAGTACTCATTAATGGCATGAAACAAAGAGTGTCGGTTACTCGAAGATCTTTTTATCCGATTACATCTCATTGCTTGCTCAGTTTTCCTTGTTCGTTAATGAATTGGCGTTTGCGGGCAATGTCCTCTGATTAAGTTTTACCACAAGTGATTTTGTATTTCGGTTTTCCTTGCTGTCCAGAAAAAAAAGATGTCTGTTTAATGATGTTTGTTAGGCTAAGAACTTACGACGCGGTTTCCTCCCGCACCCGCAGCGGGTGCTGGCAATTAAGTATAAAAAATATATCTTTTTATTTATAAGTTTTTCATCCCCTGCCGCAACTTTTAAGGTAGTATGAACTCACGCGCTCACACATGTACAAGTTGCATCACATTTCGTACACATTCATAGTTGCTAGTAAGTTTGTACGTGATTGTCTAACTGATATATTAATCATTACGATAATTAATTAACATCGCACCTATCACACACGATAGATCAAAATACATTGTTAACATCAAGGTTTTGGATCTAAATGGTTATGTAAAGGTATCTAATTTACCAAGTCATGACTTTGCCTTTGATGGTTTGCTTTGACTGTGACAAACCCCAGTCAAACCATATATTATGGAATATCCATTAAACTGAAAGATTTTAATTAAACCCCCTGCGCAGATAGCTATGCAATGTGTTCATACAGTTTATGGGACATAGTTTTAGCATTAAGACGTTTTAACTGCGAAAGTTTCACGCTGAATAACAATATCTTTTGAAATCGACCTTCTGGTATTTTTTTAGAATTGTTATTTATTTATGTTTAATTCCAATTCACATTACGAAAGTTGTGGCATGGAATAATACATACATTTTAAAGTTGATGTTAACATAAAACGTATAATCGTCGGTGAAGTTATTAATGTCGTGATACTACTTTTCTTAATCATTTTAGCGTGCTTTTACAATGCGAACGTACATTAATTTCATGCCACCAGTTTTTATTTTTATTAATTTGCAAATACAAATTACTAGTATTCTTGATAACCCCCTCCAGCTTAGTTTAAGTCGCTTGTGTTGGGAAGAAGTTCACGTCCATGGTGTAATGGCCAGGATTCGAACCCACGACCTCTCGATTGTAAGACCGAAGCCTTAGCCATGCCACGGCCGCTTTGTTTCATAACGTAAATAAGGCTTTACGTAGGATCATTTGACATAATATTATTTAAAAAACTGGTTATATCCTTCGACCTAATAAGAGGATAAATTAAATATTACTATAGAATTTATATGAATACAAGCTGAACCGACAGACGTTGTCCTGTCTTATGCATACATTCTCTGTGACGATATTTCAGCACGCATTATGTCAATGTTATTTCAAAACCCATAAAGCTACATTTAAAAAGTAGGTACATCTTGTCAAAAGCGCTAAGGTTACTAAAATGGCTATTAAAATTTATTTAATTAGGGGTTGGCGATAAAAAAAGTTAAAGTTTAGAGTCGTTTGTATTTTTAATGCCACATTAAAGAAAAATAAAATCAAAAAATTTTGTCCGAAAATTAAATAGAAAATGTTAACGGTGAACAATAACCCTTATCACTTAGTGGTACGAAAAATAGATAGTAGCCGACTCTCCGACCTACTGAATATGCATATAAAATTTGGTTAAAAACAGTGAACTTATTTCGGAGGAGTAAAGTAACTAACATTGTGACACGAGAATTTTATATATAAGATTTTAGAGCCTTAAATGAAATGTTAATGATTGTCCTGTGCTTATGTATAATTTCGTATGCCAATAATGGTCAATATGCGTACTATTTATATTTTTTAAGACCTTGTTAACCCATATTGATAGCGAATAAATGATTTGATTTGATAAATGTAATCTCTTACTTAAAAAAAAATAATAATTAATTATTGTCATACAAATTCCTGAAACATACTCTTACGGATAAAAGGATTCTGTCTGAACATAAAGGCAGAATAATTACGCTATGCTTTATGAGTGAAAGGAGCGCACTAATTCTGTTACATAAGTACTGTTTTCACAAAGAAAATGTACGTAGAGAGCTCAGAACAAAATAGGTTTGTGCCGAAATTAATGTCGTAGATAAAACACATTTATATTTTTTTTTATTTAAGAAACTTTTGTGTACCCAAAAGCAGGTTTATATGTAATTATTTTTTTTTTTTTTTTTTGTTATAAATATATATTTTATTAAATTGGTGCAGGTTTTATGGGTGCTGACCTCAGTTTTTCAATTCTTTTTTAATAAATAATTCATTTATAATATTATCTATTCTCCTTTTGCTTTGTATCTGTATCTACCAATTTTCGTTAATTATTAGTTTATTTTTGTTGTATGTTTGGTTGTAATGTTTCTTTGTTTATACTTTCTTGTGAGCGTTGATCTACTGTGTTGTTTCTTCTGGCAGGGACTAACTGAAAATCAGTGCTGTGCATTGCGCGCAGCAAATACTGAGCTAGATCCCTTGCCGCACATTTTCTGTGTACTATTTATATTTTGTGTAAACTGTTTTTATTTTTTCTAAATGTAAGATAATGTGTGGTGAATTAAAATGGTTTTAAATTGTTTAAATTTTCGCCTTATTCAATGTACATAGTTTTAACATGAAAATTATTTTAAGCACTTTCAAGTTTTTGGAGTTTCTACGATTCTACATTTTTATTAAAACTGACGTGAGTTTGTATCATTATTCAAATTATGAAAGTGTAAGTCTGGCTGCCGGCGACTCAGGCGCGACGTGTCGCACTCTCTTGAAGATGCCTAAAAGAACAGTATAGGCGAAAACGCGGTAGACTAAATAGACCAACCTTACGTGAGTAACACCCGTATTTCATAATTTGAATAACGATTCTACATGATAAAATTTAAACCTGCTTTAAATATTTGTTAAGACAACAGTATGGCTATTCCGTAAAGGTGACTTATTTCCAGTCGATTTCGAAAGCAATTAATAATTTCGTTTGAAACCGGTTCATCTCGGATTTAGTGCATCCTTATTTACATACTCTGCTTGGCAAAAAAATTGACAGCTTGCCAGTTACTATCCTCTTGCAGATTTGACAGCTTTACAGGCAAGTAACGCAATTTCTTATGTCAAAATCGGAAACTGGTCATGGAGCAGTTTCTCAGTGATTTCTTGTACTTTGGCGAGATAAAATAATGATATTTAAAAGGTTTTTTTACTTCAGATTAACGTTATACAACAAATCAATAACTGTTTAATACTAATGTATATCATAAAATACTAATTAAATACGTAATGCAATAGAATTTAGGTCATATTATTTTCAGTCATAGATCTCGAAATTTTTCATACGAAAACTTATAAATATGACAAGTAGCACGAATTATGCCAGTCTGGGATATAAAAAGCACTAAATGAAAATAATGTATCTTCAAAATATTGAAACATTAATATTATGTAGCTAGGTTGTAGGCTTCCTCTTTCTCGCCAAACTAAACAAATTTTAATGAATTCTGGCACACGGGTAAGTGCTTTTTATCGACGTAGTTCAAATCTAGTTACATACTTTAATAAAAAATGAAAACCTGATTCATTCCATTTCATGTATGGTGGAGACCTTTGCCCAACAATGGGACAATACAGGTTATGCACCAGATAATGTAACTACTTACATTCTGTATTCACGATTATTAATTTATTTGGAGTTTACATTTATAATTTCTTATGTACGTAACGTAGTGTCTATGTCTATGATAATTATGTGAGAGAAATAAGAATATATTAAAGAAAAATCAGAAGTTTTGAAATTTTTTATTATTTCACAGAATTTCAGGAACATTTCTTCTAATGTTCGCTGTTCTTGCACTTATGAAACTTAAGTCTAAAAAAATGTTTAGCTCTGAAATCACCCGCCGCTATCATCTTTATCATAATACTATTATAATATAGGTGTGCTATATTCGTGTAATGTACCTGAAAGACAAAAAACATTACAACACAAGTGAGAGATATTTTATGTAATTTCATCGTGTCACGGAGGACTAAGTAGAAATTATAACGCATACTCACTGTTTCTAGTACATAGCAGTAGCAAAGGGTTAAAATCACATTTATATATCGTTTTTATAGTTGTCTTAAAAGATTATCTTGAACTTTGATATATTTTGTTTTGTATTGAGGATAACTTTTTTTTCCATCACATCGCGTTCCATTCTTATTTTATTTAATTTTATGCACTCGTTTTACACTAAAGAGAAAATCTCTCCGAAAATACCTCTTACCATAATGACTTATATTGTGTTTGTTGTTATAATATGTACAATTTTCTTTTGATATAATCAGTTAAATAATTTGAGTTTTATTGTTTGAATTTGTTACTTTCTTTATTCAGTTTAAAGCTATTTATATGCTTTTTGTTGTAATGAAACGTTCCAATTTTCTTCAGTCAAAGACATTAGTTGCCACAGAGTAAAAATGCATTTTAGTAGGTGTCAACAAGAAGGTTTTATCAATACAAATAAATAAAATTTAATTGTCTGTTTTTATTTTAATGCCAAAATATTTATAGTTATTTGAACGATACTTATTTATAAAATCCAGTTTTAATTTATTTAGCTACCACGCAGACAAATCCGCGAGCGAAAGTCAGTTCGTTAATTTTATTATTTTATTCTCGCGATCTACTGAATATTGAACTGATATTTGAGATTACGCTAAACGTCACGGGAGTGGAGCTGTAAGGTTTAATGCGGGTCAAAACGTGGGCGTAGCTATTACTAATATAATGAATCCCACGCAAACGAGGTGGCGGGAAAAGTAGTTAGGATGTTCAAGTTAAATATTGAAAGCCCAAAAACTTAATTTTTATGATTTTGTGTTTATACTCTTTATAGCTGGCGAAACCTCACGGTAAGCGGCCGCAAATTTCACCTCTGTTTTAATACTAAAAATATTTTTCTTTTTTTTTTTAAGTGGCAGTCAGCAATTTTATATTTTTCTGCAAAAATATATTTTTAAAAATGTAGAAGTCATATTTCACTCTTTACATCAATTTCAAATGTAGTTTAAAAAGTATTATTTTATTGTTAAATAGCTTCTGCCCGTGGCTTCGTCCCCGTTAATTTCGATATTTCTGAGTTATTATATCTTTCAAAATTGAAAAACCTGCCTAATTTACCCCCTTTGGGAGTTACATTTCGAAAAAATCTATCCCAAATTCATCTACAAAATTTATTTTATTTACTTGTAAGGAGCATAATTATTAACATAATTATACAGGCAGACAAAATCCAAAAAATATGTTTCGGCTTCTACTGCTGTTCTAGTCTCCTCTTATTGATTTTTCTTAAATGTGTTCGACAGGCATTTATAATTTTAAATTTTATTATATCTATGGATTAGCTTTTATTAATAAAACCATTAAACTTTTTATTACGACAAGTGATTTCAACCACAGATAAAACATCATTAACTAATAGAGTGCGCGCCACAACTCAGTAAAAAACTGTAAAACAAAATAATTTTTACTTCCATTAAAACTATAACACAACAATAAAAGTGGATAAATTTGTATATTCCTCGTCCTATTAAATAAGAAATAATTTAATATCAGTTGATAATTTACAAATTGGTCATTTCCATTCAGTTTTGCCTATTGTCGTAAGCCATTATTAATAACACGCACTCTGATTTTTTGCTATTTCGAAATGAGTTTTTAAGCGTAAGTATTAATATCAGGCAAGTAACCAGGAGAGTAATCCGTGGTTTCGTTATGTCAAAAATGCATGTTTTGAGTGAAAGAATTACTAATTGACAGAAACTATTTGTTAAGAAACCAAAATCTCAAATAGCGAATAAGCCCACAGGTTTGGGACTGCTAATAACATTTTTGTGTTATGTTCGTTAAAGAAGGGATGACACCTGATTAAATTATCTGACCCAAATTCCATTTTTTAAATAAATATTGCTAAGCATTTTATTTTCTGCAAAAATACTTCAACAAAATTTATTACCTTTTCATGCAGAAGTACTATCAGAACAATATATTAATGATCACCGGAGAACTAATTTTCGAAAGACATTCCAAAACATTATAGTCCAAATTCACTCGTCAACTCATTTGAAATTTTATTTAAAATATTGGATAGTGTATGTGTTACGGTACATTATTTCTTTTAGAATACTGGTTAGTATATAAGTTACGGTGAATGAGATAAATGGAAAATGATTAATAATTACCAAAAGACGAGGTGAAAGTAATAAGCAAATCACATTTATCGGTGGTTATTAAAAAAAATACCACAGTACCAATAAAATTTAATACACATACAACTTACAAAATAATCTGACTGAAAAAACTATTACACGATAGGTCTTTCTGATCTATCGTGTAATAGTTTTTTAAATTTTGGTCCTATAAGTAGGTTAAGCTGGGTTTGGTCGCGACTAACATTGCACGAGCCGAGCGAGCGAAGCGAGCTTGCTGCGGCAGTGGTCGAGGAGTGCAATAATCGAAATACTTGCCAAGTACGGGATTGACAAAATAAATCACCGGCAAAAGTGAAAATATCAATATTATCACATTTAGCAAATAATTAAGTATTTGTTAGATTTTACGTACGAAGCTTGTATCACCAAAAATCTCTGTTTTGGTTGGCTTTTTGAACCCGTATATAATATCCATATAACATCTTATTGTCATTGCTTTGTTATGTTAAAGAATTTAAAAATGGATGGAATGTGTTCCAAAGCGAAGCATCTTTCTATGATGAAACCGTGTATACACGTGTAACGTATTTTTTTTTCATTTTTCATTTTTTTTTAAAAAAGCTTACTAGCAATTTGCAAATACAAATTACTAGTATTCTTGTTAACCCCCTCCAGCTAAGCTTAATTCGCTTGTGTTAGGAGGAAGTTCACGTCCGTGGTGTAATGGCCAGGATTCGAACCCACGACCTCTCGATCGTAAGACCGATGTCTTATCCATTGCGCCACGGCCGCTTCACGTATACGTGTAACAGTTAAAAAAAATCGTCATGTCAAAATATACTGATCCTTTGTAGTTTTTCGTGATATTGCTAACTAATTGCGGAAGTGTAACGAAATCCTAGACTACTTATACACTTGAAATTTCCTGATCAACTTAGGGATTTCCGATGATTTTTTTTTCTTTAGTAGATTTTGCAGACCATACATTTTCGCACCCAGCTTTAAAATCATTTGAAGTTCTTTATCAAATGTTTTTCTTCTGATGTGTTAAAGTTTTCAAAGACCGATCGATTTTTTTGCACCCAGGTCTAAGATTCATGTACTGATTCACTGGTCACCATGCTTCGTCACCCATATTAAATTAATTACATAAATGACAAAAAATAATTAAGGAGAAGTTTTAAGTAGGAGATAACACTTTACCCTTTTCAACCCACAGCAGACTCCTCTTTTACTTTTACTGGTGGTAGAGCTCTTGTGAATGAGCTCGCGGGCGGCAGCACCACCGTCTCACCTTTAACCTGCCGCCAAATAGTAGTGCTTCCATTACTGTGTGCCGGTTTGGTGGTGAGATCAAGCCCTGAAATTACTGGCACATGAGGCATAACACCGTAGTCCTCAGCTGCAGCGACGCATCTATAATCTGCTTTTGTGGATTGTTGATGCCCATGGGCTGTACTCCACTTACCATCAGGTGGACTACACGTTCGTTCACTGTGGGCGTAGTATAAAAAAAAGACTCGTATTACGTAATGTACACACGACTACAATCAAAGTATACATTGCCAGTATAAGCTGGTTTCGCATTGCACGGGAAGTCAGTACTATGCGAGACCATTTTATATTGGAAATGTGTACCTTGATCTGTAGCCTTATGTTCAGTTCTATCAGATCTATCCGTCCCTTTGTTCTGCTAACAATGGCACAAAAGATCTTAACACAAATCATTGCGGCATCCTGCACCATCGATTGCCCCTTTATGCTACATGTAGGTCATTTTAGTTATGTCTTAGCTTTGTTATGTAAAAGGATTCGAAAATAGAATGAGTGCCGAATTTCGAAGGGTTTTTTTTAATGCCAGCGACACACGTTTATACTTGCGCAGACCAACTTGCAACAATATGCAGTAGCGTGGGTCCTTGCGCATTTTTTTTACTTGTACAAGTTAAAAAAATTGCGCCTTTTAATGTCAAACTGTGCGCAAGTATTTCGCTACGTACGGCAGCTGGCATAAAGGCTATGATCTAACCATTGACAGTAGTATTTTTTTATTGGTCGTATAAGAGTCGAGTTCTTTTTATTTTATTTAATGTTTATGGCTTATGGGATAAATAAACCGAGAACGCAATCAGATTATTTGCCAAATTTGAATTAAATATATCACGTACACAAAATATATATGAAGATAATGGCCTCCATGAAGTGACATATTTCGATTAAATTAAATAAATTAAACTTAATTAAAGTTAAGTTAAGTAGGTACATTTATATTAATTATTTCAATAACCCCCTCCTCCCTTCGGCTACTATGTTAAAATAATAATATGCATGTTTTATACATAATATACACGTTGAAGACTTATTTATTGGCATTCTATTAATAGAATTCCTCATAAATCATTCTATCTATTGGTAAAAGCTACAAAAAAAATTGTTGCATAGTTAAAAAGATTTAAGCGCACAAACTGATAGGGTGACCTTATTTTGTTATACAATGTAAAGAAGATAAGATAAGGTATTTTTAAATAATTAACTGATCAATAGAACAAAACTTTAAACAATGATTCTCCTCAAATTTAAATTAAAAATATCACGCCTGATACACGCAATACATCTAAATAATGGCCTCAATGAAGCGGCATGATTCAATTGAACCGCAATTAATTACATAAGTACTTGAACCAAAGTCCTTGAAACAAAACCTATTTGAGTAATCGACTTTTAGTAAGTAGGTATCTAAGATAATTGCTTTAAATGAAACTATAATAGCACTTTTAAAAAAGTTCTAATTCTAAAAATAATATTGTTAATAGTTTTAATAAAACATAAAGTTGTTAAAAGTAATTAATTTCTTAAGCATAAGTTCATACATACATACATACATAAAATCACGACTTTATCTCACGAAGATAGACAGAGACGATGGAATGCCATGTACTTCGCTCCTTACATACTTCTTTTGCTTCCTCAACATTCATAATTATATAAGATATATGAATGTTGTTATATATAAAATTAAAGTTGAAAAATTAAGAATCCAGCAGGATTCGAACCTGCACCCCCTGGGTAAACGTCCCAAGTGCTTTTCCAATTCAGCCATGGATTCGTATGCTGCTAGACTTGAAATCTATATATACCTATGATGCTGGCACAAAAAAAGTTAAGAAATTTCGACTCCAGTAGGTAGGTAGGTAGGTAGTAGTAATGTACAATTCAGAATTTAATATACAATTGCTTAAAATGTTAACGTAGATTATAACAATGCTTAACATTGCTGCAACGTTACTACTGTTACGTTATTGAACGTTTTTTGCAATAAGTTAAATGTCTATTATAATTTTTAATGAACGACGCCCGCACTAGGAATAACTCCTGTGTCGCGGGGGTGTTCACAATAATACATTTCACACACACAGAGCACACTCAGAGTCAGAACAAATCTTTGCGGATCACACTAAGATGTGTCCTGAGTGGGGATCGAATCTACAACACTAGCGCAGTTGAAGGCGGCGAGGCGACCGCTTTAACCAATACGCCAACCGTGCATTCGTGTAACAGTTCTTTTTCAAAAACTGAAATATTGTTAGAGGACGTTAAGACAGAGATTAACAATGGCTTAATCCAATTTCTTCTCTAGATTGCCTCTTTGTCTGCCTTCACAAATGAGGCAATCACATTATTATAATAAATTACGAGGAACCTTTGCGAGTAATATTGTTGTTTTTTTTTCGTTGGTTATGTTGCCTTGTATTTCCTGTATACATAACAATCGAAGATATTATTGAAAAAAAAAAGGAAAAATAATATAAATGGGGTAAAACAAATAAAGTTTACGATGAGCCTAATAAATAAGTTTTAGGAAAAAAAATTCTCGTTTCTACGATATTTTTTCTAAAATGAAATCATTGAACGGCATAAATTTTATTTTTGTTAAAAAAAGTTTTAACCCCAAAAGTTTGTCCACAAAAGATTTCGTTGTAACAAGTTTTACTGAGCCGCGGTTTAAACATTTTTCGATGAACATTTTAAGTTTTCGAATAGAAAATAAAAAAATGTATTAATAAAACATTTGGGGACATTTACTTTTTTAATCCTTATTTGGCAATAATACTTAAAATTGGTTAAAATCTTAATCCTAACACTTGTAAATTCCAAGGTTCACCTCATTAAATTTAAATAATTTAAAAAAATCCTAACAACTTGTTTACTTAATTACAATAATATTTTCATATAAATTAGTATATAGTTTGAGATCTTAATATTTTGTCACAATACCACTATGACATGTAAAGCGTCGGAGCCTAAAAAATTGCGACCAACCGGTGACGATTGTGTCGTGCACGGAGCACGGAGTAAAATGCTATTTCACTCCATTTTTTGGCCAAAGTAAACTTCGTTTAAAAATATAACATTTTATAATATTTACAAAACAGAAAGGTAAGCTAAGTCCATCCATAAAATAAATTAGTTTTAATTAATTACATATATAAAATTCTAGTTTGTGTCATTTATGTAATCCCATGCCATTGCTTGATTCAAGTTATATAGTGTTCACTATTAACATAGATATTCACCCTTGAGACCAAAATAAAAAAGCCAATTGAAGTTGCAGCTTCCACACTGCGCAAACCTCTCAATTAAAACAAAAAGCAATCAACTTTTGATATTAATGTACATTTTGTTCACTGCGTAAATGTCAACAGATAAATTAGTTGCTTTTCCCTAGTGATTTCAGAACTATTTATTAAGATAAATTGTGTGTGTATAGAATTGAGTTTGATAATTACAAATTGTTCGTGTAAAATTAATTGACATCGTGACGAAGCCGCTCACCGGTGAATCAGTATAATTATGATTCTGAAACCACTGAAGCAAAAATCCGATTTTCACCCTAAGCTGTCCCAATCCATTAGAAATTTTCCAGTGAACTTTGGAATTTTCCGATAAAAAAAATCCAAACTAATATTATGTTCACACTTCGAGCTTTAAAATTATGTCGTTTATCATTAGAGAAACTGCAACGTCAATTAGCTTAATCACCGTCGTTGTTGATGTTTTAAAACTTAACAGCAAAGGGCCCATAGATTAAACTTTTATAAAATAAATAACTGAAAAAAGGGGTAGCATTATATCTCTGCAAAGGCTGTTTTCATTAAAGGAACCTAATGAGTGTCTCAAGTAAGACAATTAACAGCTCGCTGTTGCTTACATAAGCCGTAATTAAACTTTGCAAGGCATTCATCATAATTATGTGTCATGCACACAATATGTGGAGGAAAGTTGAGAACAAATTATTATGGGCTAAACCCCTTGGGTACGAATATCGAACAAGAAATTAGATACGCCCAAAGGTTTTGATTTTACTTTGAAGAGCATTCCTTTTTTTTTTTTTTTTACGTGGGGAAATGCATTTACGCATACCACCCCACCCCGGGGAAGGGCAGAGTGGTTATGTGGGACTCGCCCGTGCCTAAAGATGGTAAACGGCACGGGAATACCCACTAAAACCCCACGGTGCACCCGCACTCGCCTTGATGGGGGGGTCATGGGAATCTGGCACAGCCTTTACGTCCACAACCCCCCCGGCGATGCCCGCCGAAGCAGGCCCCTCATGGCCCCCAAAATGTGGGGGGACCGGCGCCGAGGACCGCGTGCAAAGCCATCGGACATTCCCCATGTCCGACGGCCTGGTCCTCTCGCGGCGAGACAGGTGGTCGGTCCCGCCGCCCACCACGCCGCAGTTCAACGGCTGCGGCCCCGCCGGGACCGCGGAAGGCAGGGAAAGTGGCAACGACACACCAACAGTCCTCTCCCGCCGCGGCCCCGTAAACCACCGGGCCACAGTGCCAGCTTGCGCCAACACCGCAGCCCGGCCTTGCCCGCCGAGGCAGGCCCCTTATGGCCCCCAAAATGTGGGGGGACCGGCACCGAGAGCCGCGTGCAAAGCCGTCAGACACTTTCGTATCTGACGGCCTGGCCCTCCGCGGTGAGACAGATGTTCGTCCCACCGCCCACCACGCCGCAGTACTGACGGCTGCGGCCCCGCCGGGACCGCGGAAGGTAGGGAAAGCGGCAACGAAACACCTACAGTCCTCTCCCGCCGCGGCCCCGCAACTCCTCGGCCGCAGTGCCGGCTCACGCCGACACCGCAGGCCCTCCTGTTGCAGAGCCCCCCCATAAGAGCCCTGCAACATGGGCTGCTCCACAAGGGCTTCGCTACCCAAAGCCCGAAGAGCAGCCCCCCTCTGGGGTCCACTTGGCTTCGCCGTGGTGTGGAGGCACCACGGGTACTAAGCCCCACCGCGACGACAACGCGGGACCCGTTGGTAACCTAACCTAACCCAACGCGGTGAGGAAATGATTGTCAAAATTATATTATTTATATAACTGAGTGGTACTCCGAAAGACTGCCAAGTCGAAGGTCTCGAAGCCGAAACCGTTAACCCATAACATGTACACACAATAATTATGTTTACTATATACTTCAAAGACAGTGATGGATACTTATTATTATGTTGCGTAATAAGTGCAACCAGTGTTCAGGGCTACCCAGAAATAAGTGACATAAAAACTATTTAACAACATTTTATTACCACCCATGAAGATTTTTACGACACATATAAAATATGCCACATAATGATAAATTTAATGATTTAATTGGTATAGTTTCTTAAGGTCCTAATAAAACCTTTTAAACCAATTAGACAAACATCTTTACAGTCACGGTAGGTCGGTCTGTAAACCGGTAGCAGAAGCAGCAAGCAGAAGTTCACGTATTTTAGATTTTAATTTAAAAACAAAAAAATAGTAGATAAGCGTGCGCTTTTAACTAAATTTTACATGTAAAAATTATATTAATTTAAAATTCGAGATAATTTTTTTTTAAATTACAAATTAATAATTTTTTTTAATGTAATTAAGTCAAAAAACCGGGCAAGTGCGTGTTTGGACACGCGCAATAGGGTTCCGTAGCCAGTCGTTACAAGATGTTTGGACTTAAAAGCGATTTACTATCGTTATTTAATAAATAACATTTTCATACAAGTCATTATTTTCAAAGATTCTTGTATAATTTATTAATTTAATGTATGAACTACTTCAAGTAACTATATCTTACAATCTGCTCCCCTATTACTCATGAACTAACAAAGTAAACTTAGTGACTAGGTATAGTTTTTTGTTAAAGTTTATTATATATACTACCACATTTTTTTTAGAGCGAGGAAACGCCCTACTCGAGCAAAAATGTTCTCTTCAAAGTTAATTTTCTCGCAAATGGATCTCTAAATCAAAAAGCTGTCTTTGCAACCCCGTATTTTAAAATACCTATCTAAAGATACCATACACTAGAGTGTAGGTACCCAAAATAAAAAAAACTTTATTCTTCTCTTTTTTTGACATTGTTGACAAACATCAATGCAAAATTTCTGCTTTCTAGCACTAACGGTGCCTCGAAAAGACGGACATGGTGAAACTATACGGGTTCCTTGTAGGTACTATGGAACCCTAAAAAATATGAAAAAGTTCCAAAACGGTGTTTATCAAAAAAAAACCTACTTAACAATGTTTTTTTTATCTTTTCAGAATCTGCGTCCGAGGTCGTTGAACTCAAGGTGTCAGTCAACTCTACCCGTATTTTAATGTAAGTTTTATTATATCACTATTTTGCAAATGTCTTAAATGAGACTGTTGCAACAAACGGCCAGCATAAGCAAAACGAACGAGGTGCCTATATGGTGCGGTGGAGAAATATGCATAGATACGTGGAAAACCTGGCAAATGTTTGTACACCTTTACATTATCATATCTCAACCCTTCAAAATGTTCAGTTGTATCGTACACCAGAAAGCGAATCGCTTTAACAGACAATTATACTTTAGGAGGAGTAACACTACCTAGTAACACATTTGTTCGTGACCTAGGTGTTTCACGATTGTAAGCTTGCCTTTGACACACATGTTGACAGCATAGTTAACAGGGCTTCCAAGGCTCTGGGATTTATCATGCGCATTTCCAAGTGCTTTACTGAAACCAAAACCCTTAAAATTTTATATTGCACGTTTGTGAGAAGCCATTTGGAGTACGCGTCTCAGATTTGGAATCCCTGTAACTCCAAGTACCTACATAGACAGAATAGAGAATGTCCAAAAGCGCTTCATTAAATATCTATGTTTCCACTTAAAGGTCCCGTATCATTCTGGTCACTACTTATTATTATGTAAAAAAAAATATTTATTACTTCTTCAATATCGTCGTCAGATATCAGATTATACGTTAATTTTAAAAATCTTAAACTGTAATATTGACAGTCGTGAGTTATTGTCCAATTTTTTCATAAACGTACCAAACAAATCCACAAGTTCTTATATTCCATTGCGGATTCCAGATGCTTCAACTAATTACAGGCAGAATAGTTGCGTTGTGCGTGCGAGCAGATACTTTAATAAAGTGAGTAAGCAGTTCGATATCGATCCATTTACAATAAGTTTGTCTGCGGAAAGAAGACGGTTGAGTCTCGAATTCTTTAAATGAGCGGAGTATCATATTTCTTATTTTTTATGTTGTGTTATATTTCTATTTTATTTTTATTTTATTTTCTTCATTTAAATCGCGCCCTAATTATAAGGTTATGAGCAAGCGATGTTTACATTAGTTTTGATCGCACCAAATTGTTATACAGTCACTAGAAGCGAAAACTTGTTATTGGCTTTATGGTTCCTTAACTTATTGTTATTTAAGTTATACTAGCTGTAAGTTTTCCATATGATAAATTATATTAAATCTAAGCAGTCGCTCCACTCGAAAAGTTCTGAATACTTAATTAGTTCATAATCATAATCCTATTGAAATCTGGGACCCATAAGCCACTTAACTCCACACATGGAGGTTCAAAGCACGTCGTTTTGAATAGTAAAGCAGTTAATTAGCTTTCGATAAACCAACTCTATCTTTGACGTAGAACCGCTTGTGAAATAAAAGCAATCCGTTGAATAGCTTTTAACTATTTTAGTGTATAGCTATCTCTACTTAGTAAACTATAGGGTTATAAATAAATTATAATTGCGTATTTATAAAAAAACTGAAGGATTTTTTATCAGTGGTGATTTTTGTGTACTTTATCCAAACATAATTCAATCATGAAATTCCTGATATTTCTTGCATTTACACTAATATTTAAAAGCTGAAGAATTTGCTTCTTTGGTTGAATGCACTAGTCTTCGGAAAAACAGATACGAATTGAAAAATCATTTTATTTTGGCTTACAACAAACAGGAGCCAGCATTGCATTTCAAAATATTAACTTTATTTTATTTATTTTAGACGGTGTTATAACATTATATAAGTACAATTTATTTAAAAAAATACAAGCGCCTTTTTACTATATTTATTCATTATACATTAGGTAATTTACTAAACGATTTGGTAAAAATTGACAAAAGCCTTGATAT
Source organism: Hypena proboscidalis (assembly GCA_905147285.1). Taxonomy (NCBI): domain Eukaryota; kingdom Metazoa; phylum Arthropoda; class Insecta; order Lepidoptera; family Erebidae; genus Hypena; species Hypena proboscidalis. The sequence continues at coordinate 6,981,630 of LR990143.1, forward strand.
TTTCGAACAACACTTTAGTAAGTTTATACATAATTTAAAAGACATCCTCCATGTAAGTATTGGTTTGGGTGCGTCAGTCCCTCCTGTAGAAGCATCTGAGGCATCCAAACAAAATAATTAATCATGTCTAATTGTTAATTTATCTATTGTTACCGTTTTCTTATTATTTTTAGTAGTTAGAGCTTTTTGAGTTTTAAATACTGATTTTGCTGTGTGCACATATTTATTATGTTACGATCCAGATCTGAACTGTACATTATCTATTTTTAAGTTTTTCATGATTGTAATGTGTTTTGTGCGCCTAATAAATAAATAAAATAAAAAATAAAATAAACGCCACCAGTCTAGTTCTAATGGTGAGTACACACCTAACGAACGAAGTCCAATAAACAGATTTGTAGGTCCTATTCTAGACGGATCAACGAAAGCCATTTACTGGTGGTAGAGCTCTTGTGAATAAGCTCGAGGGCGGCAGCACCACCGTCTCACCTTTAACCTGCCGCCAAATAGTAGTGCTTCCATTACTGTGTTCCGGTTTGGTGGTGAGATCAGGCCCTGAAATTACTGGCACTTGAGGCATAACACCGTAGTCCTCAGCTGCAGCGACGCATCTATAATCTGCTTTTGTGGATTGTTGCTGTCCATGGGCTGTACTCCACTTATCATCAGGTGGACTACACGTTTGTTCGCTGTGGGCGTAGTATATAAATATAAAAAAAAAAGCCAACGAATCCTTCGATGTTACCGCCACGCTTTTAATTACCTGCGAACGCCAACGAGCGATCGATGGTGTTCGCTTAGCTGTCCAAACTGGAACCAACGAACGAGTTTATTGGCATTCGTTTGCCAGGTCTGTACACGGCTTAACTGTGTGTTTTGATATCAGTTTTTACTCCAGATATATTGATAGATAAGTGTACTCAAACTCTTGTATCCTACTTAAGATAGGAACAAATGGATGAACGTGATGTCACGTAAACGAAATGACGTAACATACAGTTGAGAAATTAAGGGTTCTGGCAAGAGGCGACCGTAGCTGGATGGCTAAAGCGACTGCCCGGTGTGCAGTAAGTAGGTCGCAGGTTCAAATCCGGCCGGTCCCATATCTTTTTCAACTGTTTCTTAGTATAATTTGCTAAGCATAGCTAAAGCTTTAAAAATAATCAATTAGAAGTGTACTCAATATGGGAAGTGTTCAGCTACCGTTAGGAAGAGGCCGCCGCCATGGCATCAGGTTAATTAAGTGATCTTTGATGGTAGAAATACCGTCACTTCAGATGCTCAAAGCCTGCGAGTCTGTAAACAGATATTAAGGGAAAATTGGTTGGCTGTTTTCCATACAAAAGTTATATGGGTTTAACTTTAATATTATTTAGTTTTCATTAATGTTTGTAGACAAATCATACCTAAAACATTAAAATGCATGCTTGTTGGCGCCCATTTTTATTTTTTTTTTAATTATTATTTTAAGTTTTCAGTTTGTAAGTAACTCAATAAATGATTTAAACAATTTTGACAAATGGCCACAAATAAACATGCATTTTAATTATTTATCTTTTTAAATTTTGCACATATAAATGTACAGAGGCGGACTTTAATGCCTAGTGGCATTCTTTTACAGTCTACCAAGGTTGGTGCAGAGAAAAGCAAAGGTAGGTGCAATACGAGAAAAGTAACTGAAGTGGTGATGTGAATATAATATATACATATTTGGAAGAAACGAAATTTTAGTGTTATGAATATAATTTGTCTATAAAAATAGATAAAAACTTAATAGTTTTAGTATAAAGTTGTCTAGATATTTGCAAATACAAATGACTAGTATTCTTGTTATCCTTCTCCAGTTAAGCTTAATTTGCCTATGTTAGGAGGAAATTCACGTCCGTGATGTAAAGGCCAGGATTCGAACCTACGACTTTTCGATCGTACGACCGATGCCTTATTAATTTCATAGCTTATGACACCACACAAGTTCTACAACTGACAAGTATTACTTGCTAAGGAATAATCAGCTATAGCCGCCACTTGTTCCTTAGCTATCTGCTACTAGTGGCCTGATGTTCGACAGCACTAAATTTTTAGCTACTTGTAGCTACAGAATTATCTTTTAAGTGCAAATTATAAACATGCATACATACATAATATGTAGCGTTAGCCGAGTGGGATTGCCTAGTCAAAGGTCTCGTGTTCGAATCCACGACACAGTCAAAAAATCGTTAATATTCGTTTTTTCGAAGATATGTGTGTATTTATCATATAAATTATCGCTCGGTAGCGGTGAAGGAAACATCGTCAGGAATCCTGCATGCCTGGGAGTGCCTGAAAAGTGCTCGAGGATGTCTAAAGTCTACCAATCCGGTCTTGGCCAGCGTGGAGGACTGTGGCCTAACCCTTCTCATCATGGGAAGAGGCCCGAGCCCAGCAATGGGAAATGTATTAGATACAGGCCTGCTTTTATTATCATATAACCTTGAAATCAAGCCTTTATTCCACGGTAGGCAGAGGCGATGAAACGTCATTTGCGAATAATATAGTGAGAATTAATATAATTTAATAACGGCACAAAACATATTTTCCGGTACATTAAATTAGATAACGGGTCTAAATCGCGTAATTATTATAAAGGTAAATAAATACCTATGCTCGACGTTTCGAATGACTTGCATCATTCTTGGTTCATAATGTTCTCAAATCGCGAAAGTTTAGAAACATATATATTTTCCGGAACATCAAACGGCCCAACTTGTGCTTGACCTGGCTCAATGAGACTTTAATTATATTTTGGGTAGGTTTTTCTCTTTTCTAAGGCTCTCGAGAGTGAGGTCAGGCACAAAAAAACATAAATTTATTTATAACATTGTAAAATATGAAGATGTGATCCGCTTTCATTATTTTACTTCAAAGGTTGTTTTGTTCCTCGAAATAGAATCCTCCGTCTTTGAAGTCGATTAAAAATACAATGCACATAATATTAATAACATGTTTTAATGAGTGGTAGCAATTTTATGGTAAAAGATTTTTCGAGGCAGATAGTAAAAACATTGTCCTAACCTAGTGCCTACTAGTTACAAAATGAAACAAAATATTGTAAATTTTAATACTTTACTAATTAAATTCAATAGATATAAAAATAACAACAAAATAAGTACTCTATTTTGCTTTTAAACTATCCAGTTTTAAAAGTCTGCAAACGGTGGTACATTAGCAGCCCTGTATCTTAAACATGTCCAATTGCTGGGCTCGGGCCTCTTCTTATGATAAGAGGGTTAGGCCATAGTCCACCACGCTGGCCAAGTGCGGATTGGTAGACTTCACATTACCCTCGAGCACTTTTTAGGCACTCTCAGGCATGCAGGTTTCCTTCACCGCTAGTGAGCTATAATTTATATGACAAATACACACATATCTTCGAAAAGACGAATCTTAACGAATTATTGACAGAGGTGTGTGCCGTGGGTTCGAACCCGAGACCTTTGACTTAGCAGTCCTACAGTCTCCCGCTCGGCTATCGCTGCTTGATAAAAAAAACTACCTCGTATAAAAAAAATATTTTACTTGATTGGCTTCAAGTAGAAGAAATAATAAACTTTTGTGACCGTTGAAAATGAAGCGCACTCGACATTCAGTCAATAGTGGGACCTCGTTAGTCGAATTTGGCAGGTTGCCGATATTTCCTTGAATATCGTAAGTTCTTTTACGATGTCATACGAGTGACCAAAAATATTATGTGGATTTTCCTGTAATTTTGGTACAATGTTTGTCACAACCGCTAAGTTTTCATATTAACGTAATATGGGCTTAACTTTAATATTATTAAGTTTTATATTTTTTATACGTCAATCATATCTTTAACACTCAAATGCATGTTTGTTTGTGATCATTTTGTCAAAAGTGTTTTATTCATTAATTGAGTTGCATACAAACATGTCGTTCTAGTTCTAACTCTTATGTATGGAAATGAATGGCTAGGTATGGCAGAGTAAGCATGGGAGTAGAATAAATGCTGTAGAAATGCGCTCCTTGCGAAGTATGGGTGGTTTAATTCTTAAAATAGGCTATTAGCAATTAATAAGGGGAATAATCAAATCGCTCTCGCTGTCAATGTTGCCCTCGCTGTCGCTGTCACTCTCGCCGTTGCTCTCGCCGTCGCTCTCGCTGTCACTCTCACTGTCGCTCTCGATGTTGCTGTCGCTCTCGCTGTCACAGTCGCTGTTGCACTCGCCGTCGCTCTCGCCATCGCTCTCGCCGTCGCTTTTGCTGTCGCTCTCGCCGTTGCTCTCGCTGTTGCACCTTGCATGACAGGATAAAGAATAAGAGATAGTTGTCGTTAGAAATATTAAATAGTGACTGGGATTGAAAAAGTTATTCTTGGTCATGTTGGAAGAATGGATGAAAGTGTAAGATGAAGTACTGAAACAGGTCGTCCTCAAAAGACCAAAGAGACCAGATAAATGGCATCCTTCAGATAGGACATGTACGTAGAACCCGAAACCGGCAAGCATGTATAACGAGATGTATGAATGTTAAGGGAATGAAAGAAGTATGTAAGGAGCGTATTCACATTGCATTCCATCATCTCTGGCTACCCACGTAAGATAAAGGCGTGATTATATTTAGGCTCGAAATAGGTTGCACTGTCTTCCCAATTCACTAAGTTTATTCTCTGTATTTTTCCTTTGCAAGTGCCAGATACAATTTGTATTATTTAAAAAGCTTTTGTCGTCCGTATTTAGTAAAACTCTAGTGTTGGTTTTTGCTTATTCATTCGTCCACCTCAGCTTTGGTGCAACCTGGGTGTTTGATGTACAATATACTTATATACCTCTTTTTTGTAGTCAAACGTTTGAGCTACTTTTTGCTTAACGGAACATCATCGTCATCAAAATGGTAACATTTTGTTACAGCGTGAAGAAGTTATAAACAAACACGCTCACTCACTTTCGTCTTCATAATATGTGCAGAAGGTTGCAGGTTCAAATCCTGCCGGTCCCATAATTTTTCAAATGTTATTAGTATAATTTTCTAATCATAGCTAAATGTATATCAATAAGAAGTTCATAATAATGATCGTAGTATAATAGTAAGGATAAACAAAACCAAGTAGTCAACAAAAAATAAACCCAACAGTAATTACTAAAATAAGGACTTACATCATTTTCCATCAACTTTCAAATCCGGCCGAACAATGGAAAATTGCTTGAAAAGCGTCAGGCAGTACTTTATAACACTTGAAATATTTTTCCGGGGTCATTACTACGTTAATTCAATTTGAATAAGGCATTACAGCTAAAAGGAGCACGGTTTTTGAGCTTTAGAGATCAACGTATTTATAAAAACGTTTTTTAGATGTTTTAGTTTGCAATATAAGGTTTAGACTCAGCCGTACCTACATTTTTTTTTAAATTTTAACTAATCAGATTCTTTTGAATGCTGGAGTCTCTTGTAATTATTTTATTTGCAACAAAGTATCTCATTTTGTACTCTTATTGCCCTTTTTTTTTAAATTCGTTGAATTATTTCTTGTTTTTTTTTTTACGAGCCTATAGTGTCCCACTGCAGGGCAAAGGCCTCCCCTCCCTTTTTCTACTTATCTCTGTCCGTGGCCTGCACTGTCCAGTCAATATGTCATGAATCCAATTCATCCCGCCATCTCCTTCTGGGTCTGCCACGTTGTCGTTTTTCATTGTTTGGGATCCATTGTGTTGTGGTTTTGGCCCATAGCTCTTCTGGTATACGACATACGTGTCCAGCCCAGTTTCACTTAAGTTTCGTCGCCGTGTAGCCGACGTCTGCAATTTGGGTAGTGGATCGAATTTTTGAATTTCGAATTCGATCTATGATATTTATTGCACATGAAAAAATAACAGGCAATATTTTTAAAACTAGTAACAATTGTATGTTTTGAGGTAAGCTTAATTGGGCTCTGAGTTCACTTTCAGCACATCTTAGAGTTGTGGAGATGAGAAAGAAAAACAAATGTGATTTCCGATGTACAATGAAAAGAATCATTGTCTAAAATTAAACTAATTATACATATTTATATACACTCATATATTATGCAATATATATAAATACTAAGTAGTATTTCATGTATTCATTTTCAAATAATAATTATTTGATAAGTAATACATTACCCAAACGCACTTACCAAAGTTACAATTTGTGGCAGGTTGGTATTAAATTCGCCTTTCAAAGCTTATAAATAAATCACATGTCATATTAATTATTCACAATGTAAACACACAAATTACACATCAAAATATTAAGGTAATTATTGTGAATTAATAAGTCTTAATAAGAATTAATAATTAGGTGATTTTTATGAACTAAAAATATCTCTTAGAGACATCGAGACCTATAAATTTGCTAAAGTGTATAGATAAGGTGTTGTAAGGTTAGAGATTTAGAAACAAACTGCTTGTATAGTGAGAGATTCATCATAACAGCTAGAAGAGTGAGACGAAGACACATGATCGTACTGCCTACATTATTATTATTATCTAGAGAATGTCACACTAGCAGCTATTAAACTGATGCGTGTGTGTTTTGCGATTTGGAGAATTGGTCAAGTTGGTTTTTAAATCTGTTTAAACTGGGTGCACTTATGGTAATTTTTGGGAGTTTGTTCCACGCTGCTAATACACGATTTGGCAAGTGTCTCAGAGGTTTTCCTTTGTGTGGACAAAACATATTTCGTTTTCGCAACATATTTAATTGCTTTTTCTATTGGTCGTAGGGTGATATTTTAAGCCTATTTCCTTAAACAAATGGGCTGTCCAATAAAACATATACACATGTATAATTAAAGTATCCATATATATTGAACTAAAAAATAGCTTTTTAAAAATAAGCATACCAAAGAACTAATTTAAAACTAGTATTAAAACGAGGGCTTTAATTACTCTTAGGTATTGTTAATTGCAGTAGGTCACGTGTAGATTGCCGAGTCTCGTGACCGCTATGCAATCCCTTCGGTGCAAATCACGGAGGAAAATCGTGACTGCTTTTAATCGTCTGTATAAAGGGTGGATGCGACGTAAGGGCGAGTATTGAATGCAGGCAAACAATCTAGACGCTCTGTTATCGCCAGTTAAAAAAAGTTTTAAGTCTAACCTAACCATTAAGAATGAATACTGAGCACTAGAACATGAAGCTTAGTCTCGTGGCTTTTGGTCATTCCCCGTTAAGCTTATAAGAAAACAATAATCGCAATTCAAAACCCAAATCGTAATTCTGACGATTTATTTATTGCGCCTAGAGCCACTTATACAAAAATCAAAATACTTGTGTTTCCTGTTATTCTTTGCATAGTTAAATTTCTCTCAATAAAAGTTGTAATACCTGCGCCATTTTCGAGCTTAAATTGTCTTAACTGCTATCGTAAATGTAAATACCGGGATAAATACGACAATATAATGCTTTGGTGTTTATTTTTGCGAATTATGTAGAACTGTTTGTCGATAAAAGTCTTGCAACATTACTACTGCTCTAAGATTGCGACGTTATTTTTTTATTTATTTATTTAAACTTCATATACAAAATTTTTATACAAGGCGGACTTAATGCCATAGGCATTCTCACCAGTCTACCTTTGGGTGATGCAGAGAATAACAAGGCAGGTGAAGTTATAAAATATAGCGTTTTGATTTGAAATAAAAGGTCGTAAAAATCAATACAAAATTTAGTCGGATACTATCTTTTTAAATTGAAATGAAATGAAATGAAATGAAATAAAATGAAATGTATTGAAATTACCGTGTACACACGGCTACCGATCTAGCCATAGAAATCTTAATAACTAGTCAATAGAAATGCTATCGACTATCTTTTAACACTGGGACGCATGTCGCCGGTTTTCAAATACCACTTTTTGTATTCCTGCAAACAAAATTATTCTTCTTGGCGATGACATTAAGACGACAATTCCTCAACTCGCACTTGTGTTCGATTAGACAAATGCGCTTGTATTCCTGCAAACAAAATTATTCTTTTTGCGATGACATTAAGACGACAATTCCTCAACTCGCACTTGTGTTTGACTAGACAGATGCGCGGCGACAAGGTCACGCGTCTTTGACATTTCTACTGCCTTATTATTAAGATTTCTATGGATCTAGCTATACATTCCTAGAATAAGCTGGTCTCGCATTACGCGGGCGCTTTAACTGGAAATGTATAGGTTGATATGTAGCCGTTTGTTCCACACTAAGACTGATATCTCTAGACCGTATTAAGAATTAACTTACATTTTGCTCAGACCAGCCTTAATTAAAACACTTCTTTTGTCTTTTTGTCACAAAGAGTAAAATAGTCTAACATAAAACAAAAAAAATAGAAAACTAAATTGAACATTAAAATTTTAATAATATTAAATTAAGTATATAGTAGCGATTGTTCACCCCAAAAGTACAATTTAATATGATAAAAATTAAATGAAATATTAACAAGCGAGCATTGTTTAAAATAACAATATCGTATTGATATGTTCACATTTATGATTTCAAATATTTGCTTAAAATTAACCTTGTATAAAAGAAGTTACAAGAATATTTTTAAGTTAATATTTATTTTTAAGCTCAAATCAAAGGTTTTTTTTGTATAACTACGACATTAAGAAATTTAACGAATTGTTAAGTAAAATTAAATTACATTAACACTTAGGTACTAATATTATAGTATCTACCTAGAGAACGAGCTTCGCTCGTTTTTCGTATCAAGCAAAAACATAAGTTCATATTTTTTTAAAGGGTACGTACCATTTGGCTAGAAAAACGCATGAGGATAGAAAATCTATTTATTATTACAAAATGTAAGATGCTAAGCAAGTGCTCAATGAGATTAAACACCATGGGTCTATGTAAACCATTATTGGAGAACCCCTTTTAAAATCCAAAATCAGACCTTGAACATCTATTGTCATAAAATTGCTCACTGAGATAAATCTAAAGAGCCTTTCTTCTTCTTCTTCTTCGTCGTGTCGATGGCTGAGTCAATTTTTATTTTGACTTGCCATCGTGGTGAAAGGATTAGCCAATCCGCTTTGGATAGCTCGCGAATTGCCCAGGGTGCGCCAGACGTAGGGAATCGTTGTGTTCGTCACTCGGGGAGGCTCCTTTCATGCACCCCAATATGCACACAATATGTTTTTAGCTTAACAAACCTCCGCCACGCAATACACCTCTGCCTCACCCTTTTGGATACTATAAGCGTGATGTTACGTTAAGTTTTTGTCAAAACTGGCTTTGCCGCCACTTTATAGAGTAATTAGACTCTACGCGGCTATTTTCCGTTAGTAGTTCGTTCAAAAATCATAACAACATTTTTCTCATTATAAGTAGGTATAGATAACTAATTTAATTAACATGAAATAAAATTGTTGCCCAAACAAATAACTGCGTAATAAACATTATTTTACTCCATTCAATAAAATCGGGTATAATTATAAATAGTGTATCAAACCTAGCTGATGTTAATTCTCACAATAGCAAAGATGAACAACAACGTTTTATTACTGTCCATCTGGTAGGTAGGTACATCTGTTTTTTGAGTTTAACGATCAAAATAAATTTATACACAATTTACAACACCTACATTTCAACTGTTATTTTTAGGTCCCATGGGATTGGGGATGAGTCTATCGCTATCCACCGGGCACAATTCCAAATCCATGCTGCTATTGTGAATTTCCTGATGGAAAGTTCATTCAATAAATTTTTGCCCAATATTGATTTTTGGGAATCGAACCCAAGACCTCGCGGCGAGTGGCGCCTATGCTAACCACTAGACATCGAGGCAAAAAAAACTGCCTAGAACTGTTGGTTAAAGCAGAAAAGATAAGTAAGTAAAATAATTAAATATGTAATTATTTTCAACAGTAATAAAAAGTATCGCGTGTTAGATCTATAACTCAGTATTGCATATCAGGGTGCATGTAAGGAGCCTCCCCGAGTGACGTAAACAACGATTCCCTACGTCCGGCGCACCCTGACCCTGGGCAATTCGCGAGTTCACCAAAGCGAATTGGCTAATCCTTTCACCACGATAGCAAGTCAAAATAAAACTTGTCTCAGCCAACGACACGACGAAGAAGAAGAAGACTCAGTATTCGAGGGAATATATCGGTAATTTATGATTTTCCAAAAACTTAAACAACTACATGGTGACCCCACGTGACGCGATTCAAAACGGTGTATTTCAAAATTATAATGCATTCTCACTTCATATGAATACAGTCGATAATATAATAAATAGCAGCCCTGTATTTATACATGTCCCACTGCTGGGCTCGGGCCTCTACTCATGATGAGAAGGGTTAGGCCATAGTCCACCACGCTGGCCAAGTGCGGATTGGTAGACTTCACACACCCTCGAGCACTTATTAGGCACTCTCAGGCATGTAGGTTTCCTCACGATGTTTTCCTTCACCGTTGGTAATATAATTGCTGGTCATAAAATTTAATTTGGTTCCAATTACGACATACGCCTGTGGATCGCCTTTCCGACCTGTCACATAAGTCAATTTACGGTTTCATTACTTTACATTGTTAATTTGTAAATAGTATATTTCTTTCCATATTTATGTATTCGAATTTTTAATATAACATTATTTTCACATAATTTATTTACAACCAACGAAATCAAAACACAAAAAAACTAAATAAACTAACCTAAAATAAAAACTAGCGTCAAAAGACTACCTAAACTAATCTAACAAATCGCAGCCAGTGGGCAACGTTCCCGAAATGCTGGCAGCATTGCCACGCTAGATGGCAATGCTAATTCGCTGTCCAAAATAAAATCAGCATTTCGGCAACGTGTTGTATCAACCAATCGCGTTGATATTTTTTGTTTATTAATAGCAATTTAAAGTAATAAAAATAGTATGGTTGTGTAAATTAGTATAATAGTGTACTAAAATAAATGATGTATGCATATATCGCACCCCCAGTTCAACAAAGACGTAAGTACAATTACGTCGATTTTTTTTTATTGCAGATTTGAATAGTACAAGTAAAAATACATACGCTCAATTTTTTCGTTTAATTTTTGACGTAAAATTAGGATTTTATAACAAAAATATATTTTTGGACGTTCTGAAAGAGTTTTATTTTTACAATCAAAGAAGTCGATAAACCAGCTTACTCACGCAAAATTGTATCAAAATATACTTAATCGTGCTCAAGCTATTATTTCGTTTAATAATTAAAATATTTAATAGATATATTTCTTATTACGCTTTTTATTGCTCTATAAAAAATCTAATTTCTTAAAATAATACTGATTACATCCCATCATATTGAAAATAAATCAAACAAAGAGTGCCGTATTCCTTGTTTACGTGTACATCCGTAGCACAATTAAACAAAATAAACATGCTTACGCCTTTTTTTCGTTTATATTATTGATTAGTACGCGGACGTAATTACGAACAAGTCACAATCAAGTCAAAACTTGCGTAGGTACTCATCCTTACAGCGCATGCATTAGTGCGCACTGTTTATTTTCCTTTCATAACTCACGCGCCGCTCAGAGATAACAGCACTTAATTGTTTGTATTTTCGCATTTAAAACCAAGTGTTACTAATAAAAAGCCTATTTGCGTAATAATTTTGATAATTGTGTTTGTGTATCTTGTTTTTATCTGAATTATCGATGATAAATTTCAAGTTTCAGTTAAAAAGACAATAACTTTTTCTGTTCTTATAATGATTGAATGAAAAGGTGCTCGTCGGCCGAGGATCTATGGATTACTCTTATACTGCAGGCAAGAATCCTCAAATCTTTTATAAGATACACATCGGTGTCGTTTATATTATGTAGTCAAAATCTGGGGAACTCGTTAGCGAATCAACTTAATATTTTTTTAAATAATTAAATGGATATAGTCCTTACACACCCATAAGACAAATTTGTTATTGTAGGTGACTTTAAGCAACCCAGTATCTCTTGGATTCCCTCAGATGTTGACTGCGCGTTGAACCAGGATAAAGTACAGGGTACGATCCAGTCAAACTTCATCGACAATCTAAATATCTGTAACCTTCAACAGTACAATTGTTTCATGAACACAAATGATAGGATTTTAGATTTGGTGCTGTATAATAACGAAGTATCAGTCTCTCGCACGAACGATCTGTTGCTACCCGAAGATCAACAACACAAAGCCTTATGTTTGTTATTACACTTTGTACAGTTTCACAGCTTACCTATTCGCCCCTACGTCAAATTCTTAGATGCACTGGCCGATTATGAGGCAATAAGGAGGGAGCTTGATCGTGGCCTATCACTATGTACTGCAGTGTAGATCATTCGAAAATGCCTAGGCGCACTTCTATGAGTAACTAAATACAATTCGCTTAACTTATAAACCCTAAAAAATAATTAAAGCCCACATTAGATATCCTTCATGGTTCAAAAGTCCACTGATTAAAATAAATTAAGAAAAGTATAAAACATTCACACAAAATTTGAAAAGTATCAATCAATCTTTTCTTTTGGACTATCAATCTTTTGTTTTATTGAGGCAGCGAGCTAAGGAACTTAAGAAAAAATTATTCGATGATTACATATCCAAAATTGAGTCTGACCTTTATAAAAAACCCTCGTGCTTTTTAGAGCTACGTCAAGTCTAGAAGGTCATCAAATGCGTATCCCTCAGTTTGGGCAGATTTCATCCAGTGGGGGAGCGGAAATATGTAATATGTTCGGCGACTATTTTCATTCTTATTTTCTTGAAGTATTGAATGCCGCTAACACTTCACAAAGCGAACAAGACCTCTTTTCGCAATAAATCTAATTCTCACATTAACAGCATCGAGGCTTGCAAAAAGGAAGTTGAAAGGTTGCTTAGAAACGTGGATTTAAAGAAATCAGCAGGCCCAGACGGTATACCTCCCGTGTTAATTAAAAACTGTACTGAAAGTCTTACCATTTCTTTAATGATTTATAAGAACTATATTTTAACAATAGACTGGTACCCAATATCTGGAAGTGTGCATACATTACACTAATACACAAAAAGAGACCAAAAGACCACGTTGAAAACTACAGACCGGTTTCTAAGCTATGTGTGTTCGATAGAGTAGATATATTATACACAGACTACAGCAAGTGTTATGACCGAATATATCATACAACGCTGTTAAACTAATTATTTGATGTAGGAATAAGAGGAAACCTCTATAGATGGTTCAACTCTTATGTCGTAAATAGATGTCAGACTGTGGTGTTGAATGGATACAATTCTACGTCATTTCATGTTCCCTCTGGAGTTCAAAAAATAAGTTATACTGCTCCTTAGTTTGTAGTCATCTCGAGTACGCTTTCCGGGTGTGGAATTCTCATTACAATGTGTACGCATTATATTGATCGCATTGAGATCGTTCAGAGGAAATTCGCGAAATACCTACAATATCGCTCAAACTGCTATTTGCCAGATTATATAAGACGCTGTAAAAAGTTCCACCTATTAACTCTTGATGAGCCAAGTAAAATTGCTGACTAATCGTTTCTGATAAATACCACGAATGGAAGCATTGATGTTGCAGAATTTGTGAGCAAAATTAGTCTACGCATTCAATCTACTTTTCTACGTAGATCACAAATTTTACACGCTCCGATGGTGAGTATTAAGTATCTACTAATTATAGACAGAATTCATACTTAGTTAGGGCGAGCCGAATGTACAACGTAGCGTGCCAGGATGCAGATATCGACTTGTTTCCCACATCAGTATCGAAATTAAATCAATTTCATTGTAAACAATTTTTCGGGGATAATCTTCGATAATTTATTACGTTATTTATTTATTTACAATTATTTTATTATATGCTGGTTGTTTTTTAAGTTGCTTAATTATTAACTTTTAATTTTATATTTATGTAAAAAAACAGCAATATACTGTTTAAGCTGTAAGTTCTCCTATTATGACTAAAATAAAATGAAATAAAATGATGATTTTAATAGGTACTAATATTATTATAACAACGGACTGCCGTACAACAATTGATTAAAGAGAAGTAGAGAGATATTGTTGTTTTTTTCGCGTTAAATTAATGTCTTGTCATGATTATTAACGTCATACATAGTAAACAAAAGGTTTCAGCTATTTTTTTTAAGGAATTGGCCCTCAAATATTTTTTTTTACTTTGTATGAATAATGATTTTTTTAAAATTTGTTTTAATTTATCAGAATGGTTTAAATTAATCAACGTCATAAACATGTTATGTCTTTATGTTTTTTATGTTTTAGTTTTTCATATTTTGTCTAGTATTATAAATAAAGTGCAATTTTTTAAAAACCTGTATTATTACACCACTCAAATGTATTTTATATAGAGTCTTAACACTGCTTACTGTTATTGATTAAAAGAAAAATACTATTAAAAAGTCAATATTCGAAGTTAACATAACATTTCATCCTTATTATAAAACAAACAAACCTGTAAATATGTCATACCTTTGATAATGTAAAACAAAATAAAGCAAAAAAGGCCGTAAGAAGTATTTACGCCCTGTATTTTATCATAGTATAGAACTTCGTAAAAGGCGTAACCATGAATGGTTACAGTATAATAATTATTTGAAAAACGATGATTAGGGTAAGAATGATTACATTAAAGAAATTGACGTAAATAAATAACAATAATGTCTGTAAAATTTTTAACATTAATTTATTCGTTTATAATATAATTTGAGATATTTTAAATGTATACAAAAAATAAGGTTGTTTTTTTTTCTATTTTTTGGTATATAACAAAAGGTCATGAAATCAAAAATGTAATAGATATACCTGATCAAACAGTTTTTTTGCTCTCCTGTAAAGTTAGTGTTTTGCTCTTACGCCTTTGTTTCCCTGGGGGTGCGATATGTGTTCACCATTTATTTTAATTAAAATGACTTTCTAATTTTTAAACTACACAACTGACTAATATTTCTATTAACTCATTCCTGTCCATCCAAAGGAAGAGATCACTTAATAGTCTAATGTGCATACCTAAGTATATACATATATATAAGACTCTTCTATAACTTTTATTTAATCTGTTTGTAAAATAAAGAATTTTATATCTATCTATCTATTAACTAAAAAATTATTAAAAAATATAGTGCTTCAAGATTAAGTAAATTATTAAAACGGATGGAGTTCAAAAGTAGGCCTTAACTAACATAATCCATTTGAATCCTTGTTATTGTATAATTCAATTTTACTAAGACATTTCAATTTCAAAACCGTCTAGACTTAGCAATAACATTCCCAAACACCGATCGATTTATTAAGCATGCTTCTAAGTATTAAGCCAATTTTAGCATAAAATAAATAATATTAATAATACACTTTGTGATAAAAATCTCGAAATTGAAAATAATAAAAATTAATGCGACAATAGGCTAAACAGGCTACTTTTAGTATCGGCGGTATAAGCTTAGATAATTAAACCAAAAGGACTAGTCACTGTCAAGCGTCCCCCGCTGACAAATGTGGAAAAGCGCCGCTGTTGCACCTCATGTAAAATTAGTTGTCAAATCAGATATGCGCTCCGCCACAAGTATTGTCTGATTTATTTGCATAGATTTTGATTTCATATCCTCTCCATATTGATTAAGTGTTCTTTGCGATTTGGCGACTGTTTCTGTCATAACAATTGACTGTCTCCTTTGAGTCAGAGTGTCGGCATCACGCGTTTCATCGACTAAAATTATCGTGATTGTGTAATATGACCATACAATATTATAGCTGTGTTGATTTTCGATTATTTTACGACTATCGATGTTGCATCGCGTCAAAGTGACTCTCTGAAAACTCGCAGTATTTTGAAAGAAAAAAGCTTGGATTTTCACCGCCTTAACTATATTTATCAAAACTAGTTTAATGACCTAAATAATAAACGAACATCACTTCAGCTGTCCACTATAGCGTTAAAATGGTTATAAAGCAAAAACTTATAAATAACTTATCAAGAAAAGAATGAACCTATTCAAATGTTTAAATGTATTAATATTACCATCTAATTTCAATCAGTAATCTACACCGCATCTAAATTTGATCAAAATAACACTAACAAACCCAACTATATTTCGTACTAAATCAGAAGTAAATGTCTCATTACCATTAAATTTACATCACCATGTCTGTTTTAATTTTATACAGGGTGGTAGTTAGTCGAGTCAACATTCTCAAATGTCAAATCGATCGACTTAATCAGCATGTTTCTAAGTGTTAAGATTTTAACATAATTTAAATACACTCTGTATCAAAAACTGAGATATTAATATTTAGAGCTATATAGATTGTCCGTCTTAGCGGCGATTTTGCAATTCTAATCGTTCGTATAATAATCGGATAAAATTCGTAATGAGGTCATCCGACAAAGAACTAAAGTAACAGACATAGCTCGCAAAATAAGCTCGCTGAAGTAGCAATGGGCTGGTCACGTCTGCCAAAGGACCGACAGCCGTTGGAGCAAACGAGTCCTGCAGTGGAGACCGCGACTCGGCAACCGTAAGGTAGGACACCCCCCTGCCAGGTGGACTTGGACGACCTGAAGAAGGTCGCTGGAGGGGACTGGCTGCGGAAGGCGCAGGATCGGGTGTTGTGGCGCAAATTGGGAGAGGCCTATGTCCAGCAGTGGACTACGAGCGGCTAAATGATGAATTGTTTAACGATGTTTATTAAAACTATATATATACTATAGTTTTACCTTTCAAATTGTAAACGGACATCACTTCAGCTGTAAAAATAAACATAAAAAAACAAACATGGTTATAAAGCACAAAAAAAAGCATTTAAGATTTTTTTTCGAAAATTATTTCATCAAGAGAAAATGAACTTATTCCAATGTTAAAATTACCAACATATTTATTAAAATTACCATCGCATTTCAATCAGGGATCTACACTGCATCTAAATTTGATCACTTACGTTTATACTACGAGCAAAATAGCACCAACTATCTTTCGTACTAAATCAGAATTAAACGTCTCATTACCATTTAATTTACATCACCATGTCTGTTTTAAGTGTATACAGGGTGGTAAGGTAGTTAAATAACGTATTCAAACCAACGTTAATGATTGCTTCAATGTACTATGAATATAAACATGTGAAAATAGTCTGAAATAACAAAATGCCTATCGTAACAGTTTGTTTGCTCGAAACATGAACATACGTAGCGTCGATGCAATCCAGGTTGTTGTAGTCGCTCTGCTTATGTCTCTATTATCTCTTTCAGAACATTGAAATACAATTTGGTCATTTGTGAAACAGATATTATAATGGTATCTCGTTATTTCGCGAGCCAAGCTTGACAGCGCGATGTTTAGCTAGAACTATCGTATGTCATTTTTTTTTTGTTTTAATACTTTTAGGGCCAGATAACAGAATGCCTCTGAGATTCCGGATAGTCCTTATCCGGTCTATCAAGTATAACGTGACCGAATATAAAAGTGACACAACTGACACTTGAAAAAGAACACACTGTCACTTTCATACATGAGTATTATATGCTTATCCTACCATTAAGGTCGAGTGCACGGTTGGCGTGGTGGTTAAAGCGGTCGCCTCGCCGCTTTCAACTACGCTTGTGTTGTGGGTTCGATCCCCACATGGGACAAATCTTTGTGTGATTCGCAAAGATTTGTTCTGACTCTGGGTGTGCTTTGTGTATGTGAAATGTATGTTTATGAACACCCCCGCGACACAGGAGTTATTCATAGTGCGGGCATCGTTTTTTTTTTTTTTTTTAAAAAGAAGTCTTACCCAACAGTGCACCTGCAGTTGCTGCATACCTGCAGTCACATTCCTGTCTAGATATAAGATAATTTTAACATCACGCCTATATTACCCAGAAGGGTGTGGCAATTTGTACAACACCCACACTTCACCTGTTATGTTTATAATAATAATAGCAGCCCTGTATCTAATACATGTCCCACTGCTGGGCTCGGGCCTCTTCTCATGATGAGAAGGGTTAGGCCATAGTCCACCACGCTGGCCAAGAGCGGATTGGTAGACTTCACACTCCCTCGGGAACTTTTTAGGCACTCTCAGGCATGCAGGTTTCCTCACGATGTTTTTCTTCACCGTTAGCGAGCGATAATTTATAATGATAAATACACACATATCTTCGAGAAGACGAATCATAACGATTTATTGACTGAGGTGTGTGCCGAGGGTTCGAACCCGAGACCTTTGACTTTGCAGTCCTACGGTCTCCCAATCGGCTATCCCATTAAATAGGAGGTGAGCCTATCACCATCCACCGGGCAAAATTCCAACTCCATGCTGCTGAAAGTTCACAAATAACACTTTGCCCAACTCGGTAAACGAACCCGAAACTTCACGGTGAGAGGCGCATTAGCTAACCAGACCATCGACGCAGTTTTGATGATGATATTAGTATGTTTTTGAGGAGTATTATATGCTTATCCTGCCATTAAGGTCGAGTGCACGGTTGGCGTGGTGGTTAAAGCGGTCGCCTCGCCGCTTTCAACAACGCTGGTGTTGTGGGTTCGATCCCCACATGGGACAAATCTTTGTGTGATTCGCAAAGATTTGTTCTGACTCTGGGTGTGCTCTGTGTATGTGAAATGTATGTTTGTGAACACCCCCGCGACACAGGAGTTATTCCTAGTGCGGGCGACGTTTTTTTTTTAAATTAAAAATTAAATTAACTACTTAAAACGTGCATGTTTTGATGGTAGTAGAGTTATTTTGACCGAGCTAGAGGTAAGAAGCACCAACAATACCAAAATCTCATTAAGATTTTTCTTTATGATTTTTCTTTTTTAATTTCATTAAGATGAACGACCGGATGGCTGAGTGGGTATTGTTCTTGCCTGCGACGCTAAGGTCGTTGGTTTGATTCCCGCTAAAGACAAATCTTTGTGTGCATGAACATGGAGATTTGTCTTAGTCTGGGTGTTTCTATTTACAAAAAGTAGAGAAAAGTATAAATGTATTAGTATCAGTTATTCTAGTATAAAAAGCTCTTTCTCTCTCTCTAAACAAGTGTTGCTTAGTTTGGGACTAGATAGCGTTGTGTGTTAGTTGTGAGATATGTTTTTATTTATTTATTATTTATAATCTTGCTCACAAAGCCGCGGCGGTACGAATCGTTATGTAAAGCTATGTGCTACTCTGTTTTAGATTTAATTAAATAATTGGATAAGCAATGAAGTAAGTACTAGATAATTATATGAATATAACTTAGTAAAATATATCTTAATTTATTGTTTCTAATTATTATGTTATAATATTGTAATTGTATTTTCTATAAATAAATAATTTACAGTCTTTAATAATAGTTATTGTATTCTAATATAATTTGCTATCTTATATCATTATAATTTTAATTTACTACTAATAATAAATTCTAAGATTGTATATTAATTGCTATCTGAAAAACGGTACAATGTATTGTGGACACAAATAACAACTTACCATCTTTGTTACCTACATTTTATGCGAATAAATGATTCTATTCTATTTTATTCAATTCTATTCTATTCTAAAGGGTAACGCTTCGTAACGCCATAGCTTGTACAGGTAGTACGGGAATCAAGGTGTTTCCATACTTACTGCTTAGTGCAGTAAGTGGGTCGTCGCTCGCTGTTACACGTTATATGACATAACATACGACCGGGTGGCGGAGTGGGTAGTGTACCTGCCTGCTACGCCGAGGTCGCGGGTTCGATTCCCGCTTAAGACAAATCTTTGTGTGCATGAACATGGGGGTTTGTCTTAGTCTGGGTGTTACTATGTATAATAAGTATGTATTTACAAAAGAAAAGTATATATTTATTAGTATCAGTTATTCTAGTACCCATAGTACAAGCTCTGCTTAGTTTGGGACTAGATGACGTTGTGTGTGAGTTGTGAGATATTTATTTATTTATTTTATATCTTCACGCCTTTATTTCCCAAAAAGGTGTGGCAAAGGTGTCCAACACCCACACTTCACCTGGTATGTTTTGGTTCCATGGGATTGGGGTCGAGCCTATCGCCATCCACCGGGCACAATTTCAACTCCGTGCAGCTATTGTGAATTGCCTGATGGAATAATAATAATAAATTTTTATTACAAGCTCCTATAGAAAACAGTGCTTCAGGCGTGTAGTTCAAAACATCTTGGAGGTATTTTCTAACGTTACCTCTAAAGTGAGCCAAATCTTTATCGCAAAATAGCAATGAAAATCTCGAAGAAGAGGCATTGAACGCAAACTTTGTAAGGCCCCATTGACTTAAAGAACTCTCTGATCGGTGAAAGCTATTCACAATTCCCAGAATGTTCAAGAGTAAATTCGAAATTGAGCTTTTCTTTAAACACTCTGCGTTTCTGTGTTCCGTGTTTGGGATCAACCAGTTCAATAAGTTTGAAAACCGGCCAAGTGCGAGTCGGACTCGCGCACGTAGGGTTCTGTACCACTATACATCTAAATAAATGTTTTTCTTTATTCTTTATTATATTGGAGTTGATTGAATGAAAGGTAAAATGCGTTTTACGATTTATAACGTATTAAAAAAACTAATTATTAGATCTCGTTCAAACCAATCTTTGGTGGAAGTTTGCATGGTAATGTACATCATATATATTATTTTTTACATTTTTCATTCCCTTATTTTAGAAGTTACGGGGGGGGGAATCCCACTTTGAAAGCGTCTCTCGCGCAAACTATTCAGTTTAGAAAAAGAATATGATTATTACAAACCTCAATATCATTTTTAAAGACCTATCCATATAACCAATCACCCCAGACGTATGTATGGGTTTGATGAAAAGAAAAATTGAGTTTCAGTTCTAAGTATGGGAAACCCCAAAAATGTATTGTTTTTTTTTCTATTTTTGTATGAAAATCTTAATGCGGTTCACCGAATACTCTACTTACCAAGTTTCCACAGTATAGCTCTTATAGTTACGGAAAAAAGTGGCTGTGACATACATGACGAATCTATAAGGGTTCCGTTTTTTGCCATTCGGCTATGGAACCCTAAAAAGGCGTGCCAGGATGATAATAATATTATTCCATACACGCTGTATGCAAATTAGCACAAAAGTAGTTAGTACTTTAGAGAAAAATCTATGGTATCTTTATGTTTGCAATATGTATTATTTCATCGTAACGAACATTTTCTTCCTGTCAAAAGGACTACGGAGAGTACGTACTATGTTTGCATGTATACTTATTATTTTTTTTCACATTAGGTAGAACCCCAGAAACAATTACACTATCTAATGGTCCCTATGACAAGGCTAAATACACAAATTCACTCACACAAACACACCCAGTCTCAGAACAGATCATTGCGATTCACACAAAGATTCGATCGAACCTACAACACTAGTGCAGTGGAGAGCAATGAGGGACCGCTTTAACCACTACACCTCAAGTGCAGACAATAACGTTATATTAATATAAGAACATAAAAGCCAAAGATAAATTTTCTTACTATAACTTAGTTTTTACAATTACCAACATCGATTGAAATAAACTGCACCCTTTTTAATTGCACAAACCGTTTATTAAAACCCGTTGATAAAACACGATGAAAGGTTTTTACTAATTGAATAAAATCATCAGAAGAAATTTCCTTATTCAAAGTTGGATATAACACGAAACCTTTTGTGAAAGGTTCGCTCTGTGAACCTTAAAGGTTAATGCATTTGCGGGTAAATAAGGTTACGTGGGATAATCGCATCGAAGGTTTTGCAGAACGGTTTTCAAGTACAAACGGCTTTCGATCAACCTTTACATTTCCAGTAGAAGATGGTCTTGCGTTGTATAAACTGCCCGGTTAATGCGAGACCAGCTTATATTGGATATGTTTAGCTTTGATGAGTAGCCGTCTGTACACGCGTATCTTATATTTGCTCACCCACTCGGTAATGCGAGGTATTTAAGATCGTTGTTCGAAATTATTGAATAAGAAATACGATTAAGAATTCATTATTTAACCGACGAAAAAAAACGGAGGCGGTTCTGACGTCAAACTGTATAATATAAGTATATTTTTTTAATTTTCTGAATATATAATATTGTATAGTTAATATTACTAAGTTAAAATGTTCACTTATTTTTTAGTTCTTTTTCGTCGGTTAATTTTTTTGTTAAAAATATTTTTTTACATAGACAAGTTAACAATAAGACCTCTATATACTAATTCCAAACGTTGTCTTATTCAGTTTTGGTTAGGAGTTAAGAAAACTTACACTCTTGATGTTAAAAACTAGTTTTACTTCTTAAAAAACAAGAAATTATATTATTATATTCAACGAATATCTTATAGTAAGCATGATCTTATAGTCAATATAAACAATAAACTGATAAAAGACAAAATTTGCTTTGTCAATTAAGACATACTTATTACTTAAAAGTTTTAGTTCTGGACCTGCAGTTTATCCAGAATGTTAGAACACATTTTTATAAGCACTTTCTCAATACCGCCCGGGGCAAAATCACTCTAACGTTAAATTAAAAACAGCATGTCCAGTTTTTATAATGTTTTTATAAATAATGTTCTTTATTGTTCATTTTGCAAGATATTATGCATTGGGATATTTATTTATACAAGTAAAAAAACTTTATGGAAAATTATCGTTGCTTTGTTTGCGCACTGTGTTGACGTGCAGTGGAAAAACGCACTATACATTTTTATTATTTTTGTGATCCCCGACGGCACAGTGTCGCGCAGTGGATAAACGCCCTGTGTTATATTATTGTTTATGAATCCACTTTTCTGAAAGTAATGCACGCTCTTATCGTTAATGGATGTATAAGTGTATTACTTGAAGATTGTAGCGTAAGCGCGGGCTAAGTACTGATCGATCATTGGCTTAAGAGACTATTCGATACTTAGACGGGAAATCGTTCATTCATCAAGCTGATGTTTCTAATATAATATACTATGTAGGTTAACAAGAGGTGTATGATAGCAAAAAAAAAATACGATTTACGAAAAAAACACTTTCGTTGAACAAATTTGATGATCCTAATATTCAATTTGTTCGGCAAAAGTGTTTTTTTTTTCGTAAAAACATTTAATTTTCACCTGGGATCTTAGGATCATGTACTGATCAATCACGATCCAAATTCAAACTTAGGTAAGGACGATCATTACATATGAAATATGAATAATTATCGTCCTTGTCTATGTTGTACCCACAAAGGGAATCCTGCACGTGTGGTGTAGTGGTTTAAGCGGTCGCCTCGCCGCTCTCCACGGCACTGGTGTTGTGGGTTCGATCCCCACATGGAACAAATCTTTGTGTGATTCGCAAATATTTGTTCTGAGACTGGGTGTGCTTGCGTGTGTATGAATGTCAATATTTGGCCTTGTCATTGGGGCCATTGGATAGTGTTTTTATGATATTGATTTTATCTACAGTCACCCGGACCATGATCATACAAATAAGAAACGTTTGAATGAAGCATGCCTGTGGGAACGCTCTTTAAGGTAAATTATCATAAAAATATGTTTTTTTTTTTTATAAAATATAGCTTATAGCAAATGATACATTATCTTCTATCTAACTAGGGCACCATCAAATGAATAGATATCATTTGACCTGGCGTGCAATATCAATATGGCCGACAACAAAAGCGCAGACTGGTTCCGTAAGTACATGTCACGTTGTATACGTTTCTATGTTAGAAATAGTATTTTAAAAATTATTTATTTAAAAATTATGCCTTTTATCCTTTTTTTTTACATTTATGATTGCATTGAGAACGATGGAAGCCATGCAATGTGTTAGATCAATCTGAGTTTTTTATTTACTTAATTGAATTCTCTCTGAGCACCTACTATGCGACATAATAATATGTGGTTTGGTATATCCCCTAAATAAAAATTTAATTGAAAAAGATAAAAATCAAATTAAATGTAATTTCACTTGATACAAACTTAATTAGTTGTCGTGCCAGCCAGTAATAACGTACAGAGATGAAAATCTACAAATTAAACCTTTTTTGGACTTGTAAAAAAATCTAATTGCTTTTCCAAATTCAAATTCTTGTAGAGGGTTTTTTTTGCTTTGCCCTTGTTTTAATAATATTAAATTAAGTTTATTGTAAAAAAATAAGATTTATTTTTTTATCCAAATTATTATTTTCCTAACGATTGCAAATAGTAGGTAGTATTAGAGCCCCTCAGACTATAGACTAAACACACTTTTCACCTAAATTGAGACGAGAGGAGATGTGGAAATAAAAAAAGCTGAAAACTATATGAATAGTGTTTCATCGAATGTGGCCAAGTTCATTCATAATTAGGTGAATCAAATTAAATAATCGAAGCAATAAAAATTTAATCACGCCGATTATATTTTTTTTCAATTTTAAAAAACGACTCTCGACTTGAAATAACTTCTGTGTTCACAAACATACAAATCACACACACGAAGTACACCCAGAATGTGAATATCCAAGTATGAATCGTATATGATTAAATTGGTACATCAATATGTAATATTGATACGATATGTCACAGCATCTTATTGCAATCTTCTCCACGCGTGTCAGTACGGTTGGAGCCTGCGATCTCGAATATATCTGAATAAATTTAATTTGTATGCTGATTTGGTTTAAGGATAACGTAGAATGTGTGTATTACACTTGGTAACGAAAAATATAGTTATTTATGGTACAAGTGAGAAAAAGTTTATATTTCTGTTGTGAGTGCCAATTTTAAATCTTGAGCTTGCGAAGTAGTCTTGAATTGAATCACGAGCGTAGCGAGTGATTCTAATAAAGACTACTTCACAAGCGAGAGATTTTAAGAGGTCACGATCTGGAAATTAAATTTTTCTCATGCGTTACATACAAAACTTTCCACCTCGTCCAGTGAGAAAATATTAAGATTTCCAGTAGAGAGAGTAGAGAGAGTAGTAGAGAAACTCTTACTCGATTGCTTAGCTTGGGATAGTTCCATGAAATACAACAGTAATACCGATTCAGAATGCGTTTTATGGCTTTTTGTAAGTCGCCACTAATTAAATATGTCGTACGCTTTGAAATACTTTTCACGTAATTTTTCTGGTAAAAAGCAAACCTTTGTGTTAGAAGCAAGTTGTCGCAACTCTTTTGGAGTTCCACAAATTTCTTCATTCACTATTTTTTTGTTAAAAAGTTCCTTTATACAATTAAACATAAACTGAAAAGAATTTATAGTTGCCCGCGATGACTGACACAGACACAAACTTTTTTTTTTTAGATACGTTTGGAAATTTGTTCCGTAACATTTATTCATAGAGTCTAATATTAAGTACCTGAATTTAATTAATTTAATGGTCAATCACGAATATAAAAACATTAAAATACTAAAAAAGCGTGTATTTTTATAATTTAAAATAATTTATAATAAATAAAATAATTTATTGCTTGTAGTTATTTAATAAAATTGATGTCAATGTTTATTACTAACCTACATGGTGGCTGCTTTATTTTTTTCAGCGCATATTCATTGGAAGGATTTTGTGTTTCGAAATTTGAATCACTTTGCCTCACTAGTGAGTAAAAACGGTTTTTACTTACTGAATTCTGGCAAGCAAACGATCTTTTTCGTGCTGGTGTGGTGAAAAGAATATTTATAACATAACAACACGCTTATATTACCCAGAAGGGTGTGGCAGAGGTGTACAACACCCACACTTCACCTGTTATGATAAAGTCACATAGAATAGGGGGAAAGCCTATCGCTATTGTAAATTTCCTGACGGAAAGTTCACAAATAACACTTTGCCCGACCCGGAAATCAAACCCGAAACCTCGCTGCGAGAGGCGCATACGCTAACCACTAGACCATTGAGGCAGGCAAGAATATTTATATGTTGGTATATTTTGATAAGTATTTACGTTTTGCATAATTTGACGGCATATATATGTCTTCTAAGTACAGAGTTATAATAATAACCATTGAAATTTTAAAAAATATTTTATGTTTATAAAAATCACCATAATTATAATTTAATTTGGATTTTTTACATTAGATAGAACGCCAGAAGTAATTACACTATCCAATGGTCCCAATGACAAGAACAAATACACACATGCACTCACACAAGCACACGCAGTCTCAGAACAAATCTTTGCGAATCACACAAAGATTTATCCCATGTGGGGATCGAACCCACATCACCAGTGCAGTGTAGAGCGGCGAGGCGACCACTACACCACACGTCTAGATAATAAAAGGTGAAAAAGGAAGCTGTTTTAAAAAATGTGTTCATTACCTATTATAATTTCAGGCAAAACACTAGTACACTTTTCGGTAGCAATGAATAGAGACCAATAATAAAAAAGGTCGAGCTGTTTGCTTGTAGGGCGTTGTATGTTTGTACCGACCGGACCTGATGATCCTTTTTGTTCATTGTTCAAGCTTGACACTTTCCGATATAAAATACGCGGTTGTATCCGTTGGTGGAAGCTAGTTATACATGCTGAAAGTCTGCATAGATATTATATGTTATTTATGAAGTGATAGTTGTTTTTACCTTACATGTAAACTGGGATGATTTTTTTTCTGTCACGTTATCCAATGTGTGATATCGTTAGATAGGACTTTTAAAAACATTAATGGGTTGGTGAGACATTTTATTTTAAATTACTTTAAAGAGCATACTTTTGTTCGACTAGAGCGTCCCCCTCCTCTAAAAGCTCCTACGTTAGCTCGCGAAATCTGGTAAAGAATTGATAGTAATTTATGTAATGAACTTTCAAAGAAAACAATAATGGCTACACTAACTTAATTACTTCAAGAATAGTTGAGGTCCAAAGTGTAGAATGCAGTAACCAAGAATATTTCCTTGAAAATAAAAAAAAAAACTTATAAAATAATTTCTTCAATGAAGTTGTTAATGTTCAATATAGATATTAAACCGGTTTTGAGTTCATAATTATGTTGAAACGGCTGATCATGGAACCCTTTTGCACTTGGTCGTCGGTTTTTTCTTTGGTTTTTTTTTAGTATTCCGTTCTAAAACCAAAACGTTTTCAGCATGCATATTTCAAAAGACAGCTTCAACGTTTTATTCCTGTATACGTTCAAAGACGTCATATAAAATCCAAGTGCTACTTATGCCACAATTCCAACTTAATAAACCTCACGAGAGCGGTTTGAAGCCAGACGATGCGTATTAAAGTTATATATAAGTAACTACAGTGGATAAGTATGTTAAGAAGGAACTGCTTTTAAAAGAAACTGAGTTAACTTAGAGGTAGAAAACCTTTTAGTCGGCAATAATTAAATGAATAAAGTTAAAAGAAAGCTAACTTAAAAAGTGAATTATAATTAAGAAAATAGAACATGGTTTTTTAAGCGACAAACTAGTTATAAAAGAGGCTTTTTACTATTAAAACCGACGTGAAGTGATTATTATTGAGAATATGGCTTACTCACGAAATTAGTCGGCATATCGCCGGCTAAAATAACGTGAGTTACCCATATGCTCAATAATACATGTTGAGCTGAAGCAATCTACAAAATAGGGGCAATGTAACCTAACCAAAACATTGATTTACCTCCGGAGGTAAAACCCGACCATATCGTGCAAAAAGAAATTATTTTTTAACCTATTTTATTGCCACTGAATACCACCTTTTCACCACAACTAATTTTGGTTTAGATTAGAATCAGAAATATTGACAAACGAGGCACACTTTTCTCGTCAATATTTATTGTCTGTACGTACCTGTGTATGTTACTGGAGTTTGTTACTTACCACCAGCCTCTTCATCACACTTTGCCACTCTTAACATTTAGATACAACTGTAACGTAGTTATAAACATAAAAACGTCAGTTCTTTCTCTTTACATTTTTATGTTGACAACTACGTCACAGTCAAATCTTAATGTTAAAAATGGCAAGCCGTTCTCGGGGAATTACTCTTCGTATGTCAAACTCTTACGTGATCTCAATTTAATTCGATTAATAAGCTCACATTCGCAAACAGCAACTTTATCGAGTTAATCAATGAATATCAGTTGATTGAAATGAAACCTCCTCGGCTCGTATATGTTCTCGATTTGCGTGATTACAATCGACTTTTGAAATCGATTCATTAATGAAATGGTGCTACTGATTGATGAATTGAATCGTTGAGTGATATGTTTACGTTACAGTTCGATAGATGTAGCCTTAATAAGAATCTTCATAAATAAATACAAAATTTTAAACAACAAAGTAAAAGGAATAACACAAAATTAAGGAACCATGCCAGCGTCATTAAAATCTACTTAAACATTCTTGTTAACATCGAAGAAACATTATTATCTAGAAGAAAACACTCATATAAAGTAGTCGACTATTTAGAAGTAGTCGACTATTCAGAAAGGATGAAACAGAAAGATTGCTAATTTGTCAGTGTCGAGAAAATTTAACCTTTCATGTTTTTGGATTTCTAGTCAAATAAATAAAGGTACTAAAGTTCCCAGACAGTAAAATTATTCGTTATTGTATACTAATTCTACGTTATCAAGATAGCAAGTCTTTCACAACAGCCAGTTTTCCAAGAATTCTTTTACGTACTAATTATATTTGTCAATAGAAAACAAACTCCTAATTGCCTGATGGCAGTGGCGGGTGTAACAGCCTCGCACACCGGGCCACTAGCAGTGACAGCAAAAATATAAAACCTTTTTCGCATATCTTTTTGTTAGATTTTATCTCACTTCACAATAACTTTCTAATATCACTTCTTAAGATTGTAAACAGTAAGATATATAAGGTAAAATTGCCGGGCAGTCTCCTCAATAAAACACTTTTATTGTACCTTAACTTTTTTATTTACAACCCGAATTTAAGATGTTACATGAAAGCGTCAGCACGTCAGTCACAAGCAGCGAGCGCTATGATGAAGCACATGTAAGCAAGAAAAGAAAAGAAAGAAAAAATCATTTATTCTGGCATAAAACTAAAAAAAATAAGTAAAATATTATTCAAAATGCCGGCAATGGTACGCATCTCAGCACAATACTGCAGCGCTAAAAGCACCGCAAAAAAAAAATTACATAATTATTATAATTTTTTGTGTCACAACAAAATATATTATAAGAGAAACAACTAAATTACATAAATAAGCTACAACTACAACTACACCTATATAATAATAAATCAAAAATAATAAATAAAAATTACATAAACAAACAAATCAGCAGCCACTCAAACGACGATGCCATACGAATTATGTGGAAAACTAACTGCTACTTGAGCTCTAGAATTTTAAGTATCCCAAATCCCAATACATACTCATTGATTCAGTGGGTTGGTCGTGAAGGCGTTACAGACGTGATTGTTTTTTTAAATATATATTTTTGGGAGATTGAAGCATTAATATAAAAAAACACACACACACACACACAACAGACATAAAAAATAACAACAATCTCAGTACTTACACAAATTTTACAATTTATAAAAAATAACTATTCCATAGGTCTAACCTCATAAAACTAATCATCTCACTTATATTTACGATCAAACTAATCGAATTCCTTTTCATTTATCATTATATTTTAATAAATATAGCAATGTGATATCGGCTAAATCACAGGAGTCAACGTATCTCTGACAGTTTGTCCTCTTTTGTTTTTTACTGTCCTCCTAGTCTATGATCTCGATGACATCGAATAAGGTTTTATGCCTATTCTCTAAAGATTGTTGCTAACAATATAATATATATTAGTGTAATTTTTTTCACAACTTTTGCACGCCATTAGTCGCAACCAAAAGTGACTTGGTGCACGCGGGCCTTATGAGTATAATTTGTTGTTTAAGACAACTCGGCTGTTTTTTCAATACTACGCTTTCCTTAAAACGTTTTCTAAGTACCCAAAATGATCAAAAATAAACTGTAATTACACCCTCACGAATGAAACTCCAGACTCAAACATATATATCGTTAACAAAATCTGAATGTAATCGCAATGAGTTATCTTTTCATATCTGCAAAACTCACAAAGGATATTTTAATAATATCCAGGCTGTACGCCCATATGATATCGTTTCATTATCAAAAACAGCAACTTTCAAAGGAATATAAAACACAATGTTCTCCACAATCCCATACTACGCGTCTCGTTTATTCGTAAATTAAAAAAAAAAATCTTTGAAGTACTGGCTACAGATAAAACTTAACATTTCCATTATAATGTAAGCTCGCATAACACGGGAAGCATGAACAATGCGAGACCACCTTATTCTGGTAATGTATAGGGTCTATTTATTTGAATCCAAGATTATAGAATCTGTCTCCAACCCGCAGGCTTATTACGTTTCTTAAAACCCGACAAAATTCGTTTCACGGTTATTTCTATTGCTTTTTTCGGGACCCCATTATGTTTAGTAGTTTGGCACTTAAGCGTGTATACTGCGGATACTGTACGTTCAAGTCACATAACAAAGTCATAACATTACCAACTAAGTATTATCCACCAAAAGTATGGCCCATATGTTGTCCTGCCTATTACTTCCTACCTTGTATCCTAAAAGACCTTATGCAGTCCAACAAAAAAGGCGACCTAGTCGCATCCTATTGGTCTAAAACTGTATAAATAGAAAACATTAAACCAAATTACTATAGTCATTGACACGACAAGAAGAAAAAGAAGTATTTTCCGATGATAGGATCCATCACAACTAATGAAATATTATTAATTAATAATAAAGTTTAGTTTTCCAATCTTCATAAAAATGTGAACAGGTATTCCAGCAATATGTGCTTTCATAAATCGTCAAAAGAATTAAAAATTCCAATAACCTAAATTGTAAAGACATAAAGAAGACTGTTCGCTCAGGAATGTTGGAAAGTTCTTTATTCAAACTATTTAGTATTCAAGAACTATGGGCATGAGCTCTTTAATCAAAATTGTAGGCAGAATAATAGTAAAAAAACCGGCCAGGTTTGTGCCAAAGCCAGTGTTAATTATATGGGATAACTAAAAGATATATTATTATGCGTGTTTCTTTTAGTTTTTTTTTTTTAGTTTTAAAGACGGATATGCTTAACCGCAATAATCTATAAAATCTGCTTACGTAAATAGAACACTAATTAATTGACCGCCAAGTTGTAAACCGGTTAAACAAACATTTTATTAGTCTTTTTTACTGTACTCAGATACGTACGCATGTTGTTAACATTGTGTGCACGGTTGGCGTGGTGGTTAAAGCGGTCGCCTCGCCGCTTTCAACAACGCTGGTGTTGTGGGTTCGATCCCCACATGGGACAAATCTTTGTGTGATTCGCAAAGATTTGTTCTGACTCTGGGTGTGCTCTGTGTATGTGAAATGTATGTTTGTGAACACCCCCGCGACACAGGAGTTATTCCTAGTGCGGGCGACGTTTTTTTTTTAAATTAAAAATTAAATTAACTACTTAAAACGTGCATGTTTTGATGGTAGTAGAGTTATTTTGACCGAGCTAGAGGTAAGAAGCACCAACAATACCAAAATCTCATTAAGATTTTTCTTTATGATTTTTCTTTTTTAATTTCATTAAGATGAACGACCGGATGGCTGAGTGGGTATTGTTCTTGCCTGCGACGCTAAGGTCGTTGGTTTGATTCCCGCTTAAGACAAATCTTTGTGTGCATGAACATGGAGATTTGTCTTAGTCTGGGTGTTTCTATTTACAAAAAGTAGAGAAAAGTATAAATGTATTAGTATCAGTTATTCTAGTATAAAAAAGCTCTTTCTCTCTCTCTAAACAAGTGTTGCTTAGTTTGGGACTAGATAGCGTTGTGTGTTAGTTGTGAGATATGTTTTTATTTATTTATTATTTATAATCTTGCTCACAAAGCCGCGGCGGTACGAATCGTTATGTAAAGCTATGTGCTACTCTGTTTTAGATTTAATTAAATAATTGGATAAGCAATGAAGTAAGTACTAGATAATTATATGAATATAACTTAGTAAAATATATCTTAATTTATTGTTTCTAATTATTATGTTATAATATTGTAATTGTATTTTCTATAAATAAATAATTTACAGTCTTTAATAATAGTTATTGTATTCTAATATAATTTGCTATCTTATATCATTATAATTTTAATTTACTACTAATAATAAATTCTAAGATTGTATATTAATTGCTATCTGAAAAACGGTACAATGTATTGTGGACACAAATAACAACTTACCATCTTTGTTACCTACATTTTATGCGAATAAATGATTCTATTCTATTTTATTCAATTCTATTCTATTCTAAAGGGTAACGCTTCGTAACGCCATAGCTTGTACAGGTAGTACGGGAATCAAGGTGTTTCCATACTTACTGCTTAGTGCAGTAAGTGGGTCGTCGCTCGCTGTTACACGTTATATGACATAACATACGACCGGGTGGCGGAGTGGGTAGTGTACCTGCCTGCTACGCCGAGGTCGCGGGTTCGATTCCCGCTTAAGACAAATCTTTGTGTGCATGAACATGGGGGTTTGTCTTAGTCTGGGTGTTACTATGTATAATAAGTATGTATTTACAAAAGAAAAGTATATATTTATTAGTATCAGTTATTCTAGTACCCATAGTACAAGCTCTGCTTAGTTTGGGACTAGATGACGTTGTGTGTGAGTTGTGAGATATTTATTTATTTATTTTATATCTTCACGCCTTTATTTCCCAAAAAGGTGTGGCAAAGGTGTCCAACACCCACACTTCACCTGGTATGTTTTGGTTCCATGGGATTGGGGTCGAGCCTATCGCCATCCACCGGGCACAATTTCAACTCCGTGCAGCTATTGTGAATTGCCTGATGGAATAATAATAATAAATTTTTATTACAAGCTCCTATAGAAAACAGTGCTTCAGGCGTGTAGTTCAAAACATCTTGGAGGTATTTTCTAACGTTACCTCTAAAGTGAGCCAAATCTTTATCGCAAAATAGCAATGAAAATCTCGAAGAAGAGGCATTGAACGCAAACTTTGTAAGGCCCCATTGACTTAAAGAACTCTCTGATCGGTGAAAGCTATTCACAATTCCCAGAATGTTCAAGAGTAAATTCGAAATTGAGCTTTTCTTTAAACACTCTGCGTTTCTGTGTTCCGTGTTTGGGATCAACCAGTTCAATAAGTTTGAAAACCGGCCAAGTGCGAGTCGGACTCGCGCACGTAGGGTTCTGTACCACTATACATCTAAATAAATGTTTTTCTTTATTCTTTATTATATTGGAGTTGATTGAATGAAAGGTAAAATGCGTTTTACGATTTATAACGTATTAAAAAAACTAATTATTAGATCTCGTTCAAACCAATCTTTGGTGGAAGTTTGCATGGTAATGTACATCATATATATTATTTTTTACATTTTTCATTCCCTTATTTTAGAAGTTACGGGGGGGGGGGAATCCCACTTTGAAAGCGTCTCTCGCGCAAACTATTCAGTTTAGAAAAAGAATATGATTATTACAAACCTCAATATCATTTTTAAAGACCTATCCATATAACCAATCACCCCAGACGTATGTATGGGTTTGATGAAAAGAAAAATTGAGTTTCAGTTCTAAGTATGGGAAACCCCAAAAATGTATTGTTTTTTTTTCTATTTTTGTATGAAAATCTTAATGCGGTTCACCGAATACTCTACTTACCAAGTTTCCACAGTATAGCTCTTATAGTTACGGAAAAAAGTGGCTGTGACATACATGACGAATCTATAAGGGTTCCGTTTTTTGCCATTCGGCTATGGAACCCTAAAAAGGCGTGCCAGGATGATAATAATATTATTCCATACACGCTGTATGCAAATTAGCACAAAAGTAGTTAGTACTTTAGAGAAAAATCTATGGTATCTTTATGTTTGCAATATGTATTATTTCATCGTAACGAACATTTTCTTCCTGTCAAAAGGACTACGGAGAGTACGTACTATGTTTGCATGTATACTTATTATTTTTTTTCACATTAGGTAGAACCCCAGAAACAATTACACTATCTAATGGT
Organism: Hypena proboscidalis; assembly: GCA_905147285.1. Taxonomy (NCBI): domain Eukaryota; kingdom Metazoa; phylum Arthropoda; class Insecta; order Lepidoptera; family Erebidae; genus Hypena; species Hypena proboscidalis. The sequence continues at coordinate 7,015,563 of LR990143.1, forward strand.
CCCTATGACAAGGCTAAATACACAAATTCACTCACACAAACACACCCAGTCTCAGAACAGATCATTGCGATTCACACAAAGATTCGATCGAACCTACAACACTAGTGCAGTGGAGAGCAATGAGGGACCGCTTTAACCACTACACCTCACGTGCAGACAATAACGTTATATTAATATAAGAACATAAAAGCCAAAGATAAATTTTCTTACTATAACTTAGTTTTTACAATTACCAACATCGATTGAAATAAACTGCACCCTTTTTAATTGCACAAACCGTTTATTAAAACCCGTTGATAAAACACGATGAAAGGTTTTTACTAATTGAATAAAATCATCAGAAGAAATTTCCTTATTCAAAGTTGGATATAACACGAAACCTTTTGTGAAAGGTTCGCTCTGTGAACCTTAAAGGTTAATGCATTTGCGGGTAAATAAGGTTACGTGGGATAATCGCATCGAAGGTTTTGCAGAACGGTTTTCAAGTACAAACGGCTTTCGATCAACCTTTACATTTCCAGTAGAAGATGGTCTTGCGTTGTATAAACTGCCCGGTTAATGCGAGACCAGCTTATATTGGATATGTTTAGCTTTGATGAGTAGCCGTCTGTACACGCGTATCTTATATTTGCTCACCCACTCGGTAATGCGAGGTATTTAAGATCGTTGTTCGAAATTATTGAATAAGAAATACGATTAAGAATTCATTATTTAACCGACGAAAAAAAACGGAGGCGGTTCTGACGTCAAACTGTATAATATAAGTATATTTTTTTAATTTTCTGAATATATAATATTGTATAGTTAATATTACTAAGTTAAAATGTTCACTTATTTTTTAGTTCTTTTTCGTCGGTTAATTTTTTTGTTAAAAATATTTTTTTACATAGACAAGTTAACAATAAGACCTCTATATACTAATTCCAAACGTTGTCTTATTCAGTTTTGGTTAGGAGTTAAGAAAACTTACACTCTTGATGTTAAAAACTAGTTTTACTTCTTGAAAAACAAGAAATTATATTATTATATTCAACGAATATCTTATAGTAAGCATGATCTTATAGTCAATATAAACAATAAACTGATAAAAGACAAAATTTGCTTTGTCAATTAAGACATACTTATTACTTAAAAGTTTTAGTTCTGGACCTGCAGTTTATCCAGAATGTTAGAACACATTTTTATAAGCACTTTCTCAATACCGCCCGGGGCAAAATCACTCTAACGTTAAATTAAAAACAGCATGTCCAGTTTTTATAATGTTTTTATAAATAATGTTCTTTATTGTTCATTTTGCAAGATATTATGCATTGGGATATTTATTTATACAAGTAAAAAAACTTTATGGAAAATTATCGTTGCTTTGTTTGCGCACTGTGTTGACGTGCAGTGGAAAAACGCACTATACATTTTTATTATTTTTGTGATCCCCGACGGCACAGTGTCGCGCAGTGGATAAACGCCCTGTGTTATATTATTGTTTATGAATCCACTTTTCTGAAAGTAATGCACGCTCTTATCGTTAATGGATGTATAAGTGTATTACTTGAAGATTGTAGCGTAAGCGCGGGCTAAGTACTGATCGATCATTGGCTTAAGAGACTATTCGATACTTAGACGGGAAATCGTTCATTCATCAAGCTGATGTTTCTAATATAATATACTATGTAGGTTAACAAGAGGTGTATGATAGCAAAAAAAAAATACGATTTACGAAAAAAACACTTTCGTTGAACAAATTTGATGATCCTAATATTCAATTTGTTCGGCAAAAGTGTTTTTTTTTCGTAAAAACATTTAATTTTCACCTGGGATCTTAGGATCATGTACTGATCAATCACGATCCAAATTCAAACTTAGGTAAGGACGATCATTACATATGAAATATGAATAATTATCGTCCTTGTCTATGTTGTACCCACAAAGGGAATCCTGCACGTGTGGTGTAGTGGTTTAAGCGGTCGCCTCGCCGCTCTCCACGGCACTGGTGTTGTGGGTTCGATCCCCACATGGAACAAATCTTTGTGTGATTCGCAAATATTTGTTCTGAGACTGGGTGTGCTTGCGTGTGTATGAATGTCAATATTTGGCCTTGTCATTGGGGCCATTGGATAGTGTTTTTATGATATTGATTTTATCTACAGTCACCCGGACCATGATCATACAAATAAGAAACGTTTGAATGAAGCATGCCTGTGGGAACGCTCTTTAAGGTAAATTATCATAAAAATATGTTTTTTTTTTTTATAAAATATAGCTTATAGCAAATGATACATTATCTTCTATCTAACTAGGGCACCATCAAATGAATAGATATCATTTGACCTGGCGTGCAATATCAATATGGCCGACAACAAAAGCGCAGACTGGTTCCGTAAGTACATGTCACGTTGTATACGTTTCTATGTTAGAAATAGTATTTTAAAAATTATTTATTTAAAAATTATGCCTTTTATCCTTTTTTTTTACATTTATGATTGCATTGAGAACGATGGAAGCCATGCAATGTGTTAGATCAATCTGAGTTTTTTATTTACTTAATTGAATTCTCTCTGAGCACCTACTATGCGACATAATAATATGTGGTTTGGTATATCCCCTAAATAAAAATTTAATTGAAAAAGATAAAAATCAAATTAAATGTAATTTCACTTGATACAAACTTAATTAGTTGTCGTGCCAGCCAGTAATAACGTACAGAGATGAAAATCTACAAATTAAACCTTTTTTGGACTTGTAAAAAAATCTAATTGCTTTTCCAAATTCAAATTCTTGTAGAGGGTTTTTTTTGCTTTGCCCTTGTTTTAATAATATTAAATTAAGTTTATTGTAAAAAAATAAGATTTATTTTTTTATCCAAATTATTATTTTCCTAACGATTGCAAATAGTAGGTAGTATTAGAGCCCCTCAGACTATAGACTAAACACACTTTTCACCTAAATTGAGACGAGAGGAGATGTGGAAATAAAAAAAGCTGAAAACTATATGAATAGTGTTTCATCGAATGTGGCCAAGTTCATTCATAATTAGGTGAATCAAATTAAATAATCGAAGCAATAAAAATTTAATCACGCCGATTATATTTTTTTTCAATTTTAAAAAACGACTCTCGACTTGAAATAACTTCTGTGTTCACAAACATACAAATCACACACACGAAGTACACCCAGAATGTGAATATCCAAGTATGAATCGTATATGATTAAATTGGTACATCAATATGTAATATTGATACGATATGTCACAGCATCTTATTGCAATCTTCTCCACGCGTGTCAGTACGGTTGGAGCCTGCGATCTCGAATATATCTGAATAAATTTAATTTGTATGCTGATTTGGTTTAAGGATAACGTAGAATGTGTGTATTACACTTGGTAACGAAAAATATAGTTATTTATGGTACAAGTGAGAAAAAGTTTATATTTCTGTTGTGAGTGCCAATTTTAAATCTTGAGCTTGCGAAGTAGTCTTGAATTGAATCACGAGCGTAGCGAGTGATTCTAATAAAGACTACTTCACAAGCGAGAGATTTTAAGAGGTCACGATCTGGAAATTAAATTTTTCTCATGCGTTACATACAAAACTTTCCACCTCGTCCAGTGAGAAAATATTAAGATTTCCAGTAGAGAGAGTAGAGAGAGTAGTAGAGAAACTCTTACTCGATTGCTTAGCTTGGGATAGTTCCATGAAATACAACAGTAATACCGATTCAGAATGCGTTTTATGGCTTTTTGTAAGTCGCCACTAATTAAATATGTCGTACGCTTTGAAATACTTTTCACGTAATTTTTCTGGTAAAAAGCAAACCTTTGTGTTAGAAGCAAGTTGTCGCAACTCTTTTGGAGTTCCACAAATTTCTTCATTCACTATTTTTTTGTTAAAAAGTTCCTTTATACAATTAAACATAAACTGAAAAGAATTTATAGTTGCCCGCGATGACTGACACAGACACAAACTTTTTTTTTTTAGATACGTTTGGAAATTTGTTCCGTAACATTTATTCATAGAGTCTAATATTAAGTACCTGAATTTAATTAATTTAATGGTCAATCACGAATATAAAAACATTAAAATACTAAAAAAGCGTGTATTTTTATAATTTAAAATAATTTATAATAAATAAAATAATTTATTGCTTGTAGTTATTTAATAAAATTGATGTCAATGTTTATTACTAACCTACATGGTGGCTGCTTTATTTTTTTCAGCGCATATTCATTGGAAGGATTTTGTGTTTCGAAATTTGAATCACTTTGCCTCACTAGTGAGTAAAAACGGTTTTTACTTACTGAATTCTGGCAAGCAAACGATCTTTTTCGTGCTGGTGTGGTGAAAAGAATATTTATAACATAACAACACGCTTATATTACCCAGAAGGGTGTGGCAGAGGTGTACAACACCCACACTTCACCTGTTATGATAAAGTCACATAGAATAGGGGGAAAGCCTATCGCTATTGTAAATTTCCTGACGGAAAGTTCACAAATAACACTTTGCCCGACCCGGAAATCAAACCCGAAACCTCGCTGCGAGAGGCGCATACGCTAACCACTAGACCATTGAGGCAGGCAAGAATATTTATATGTTGGTATATTTTGATAAGTATTTACGTTTTGCATAATTTGACGGCATATATATGTCTTCTAAGTACAGAGTTATAATAATAACCATTGAAATTTTAAAAAATATTTTATGTTTATAAAAATCACCATAATTATAATTTAATTTGGATTTTTTACATTAGATAGAACGCCAGAAGTAATTACACTATCCAATGGTCCCAATGACAAGAACAAATACACACATGCACTCACACAAGCACACGCAGTCTCAGAACAAATCTTTGCGAATCACACAAAGATTTATCCCATGTGGGGATCGAACCCACATCACCAGTGCAGTGTAGAGCGGCGAGGCGACCACTACACCACACGTCTAGATAATAAAAGGTGAAAAAGGAAGCTGTTTTAAAAAATGTGTTCATTACCTATTATAATTTCAGGCAAAACACTAGTACACTTTTCGGTAGCAATGAATAGAGACCAATAATAAAAAAGGTCGAGCTGTTTGCTTGTAGGGCGTTGTATGTTTGTACCGACCGGACCTGATGATCCTTTTTGTTCATTGTTCAAGCTTGACACTTTCCGATATAAAATACGCGGTTGTATCCGTTGGTGGAAGCTAGTTATACATGCTGAAAGTCTGCATAGATATTATATGTTATTTATGAAGTGATAGTTGTTTTTACCTTACATGTAAACTGGGATGATTTTTTTTCTGTCACGTTATCCAATGTGTGATATCGTTAGATAGGACTTTTAAAAACATTAATGGGTTGGTGAGACATTTATTTTAAATTACTTTAAAGAGCATACTTTTGTTCGACTAGAGCGTCCCCCTCCTCTAAAAGCTCCTACGTTAGCTCGCGAAATCTGGTAAAGAATTGATAGTAATTTATGTAATGAACTTTCAAAGAAAACAATAATGGCTACACTAACTTAATTACTTCAAGAATAGTTGAGGTCCAAAGTGTAGAATGCAGTAACCAAGAATATTTCCTTGAAAATAAAAAAAAAAACTTATAAAATAATTTCTTCAATGAAGTTGTTAATGTTCAATATAGATATTAAACCGGTTTTGAGTTCATAATTATGTTGAAACGGCTGATCATGGAACCCTTTTGCACTTGGTCGTCGGTTTTTTCTTTGGTTTTTTTTTAGTATTCCGTTCTAAAACCAAAACGTTTTCAGCATGCATATTTCAAAAGACAGCTTCAACGTTTTATTCCTGTATACGTTCAAAGACGTCATATAAAATCCAAGTGCTACTTATGCCACAATTCCAACTTAATAAACCTCACGAGAGCGGTTTGAAGCCAGACGATGCGTATTAAAGTTATATATAAGTAACTACAGTGGATAAGTATGTTAAGAAGGAACTGCTTTTAAAAGAAACTGAGTTAACTTAGAGGTAGAAAACCTTTTAGTCGGCAATAATTAAATGAATAAAGTTAAAAGAAAGCTAACTTAAAAAGTGAATTATAATTAAGAAAATAGAACATGGTTTTTTAAGCGACAAACTAGTTATAAAAGAGGCTTTTTACTATTAAAACCGACGTGAAGTGATTATTATTGAGAATATGGCTTACTCACGAAATTAGTCGGCATATCGCCGGCTAAAATAACGTGAGTTACCCATATGCTCAATAATACATGTTGAGCTGAAGCAATCTACAAAATAGGGGCAATGTAACCTAACCAAAACATTGATTTACCTCCGGAGGTAAAACCCGACCATATCGTGCAAAAAGAAATTATTTTTTAACCTATTTTATTGCCACTGAATACCACCTTTTCACCACAACTAATTTTGGTTTAGATTAGAATCAGAAATATTGACAAACGAGGCACACTTTTCTCGTCAATATTTATTGTCTGTACGTACCTGTGTATGTTACTGGAGTTTGTTACTTACCACCAGCCTCTTCATCACACTTTGCCACTCTTAACATTTAGATACAACTGTAACGTAGTTATAAACATAAAAACGTCAGTTCTTTCTCTTTACATTTTTATGTTGACAACTACGTCACAGTCAAATCTTAATGTTAAAAATGGCAAGCCGTTCTCGGGGAATTACTCTTCGTATGTCAAACTCTTACGTGATCTCAATTTAATTCGATTAATAAGCTCACATTCGCAAACAGCAACTTTATCGAGTTAATCAATGAATATCAGTTGATTGAAATGAAACCTCCTCGGCTCGTATATGTTCTCGATTTGCGTGATTACAATCGACTTTTGAAATCGATTCATTAATGAAATGGTGCTACTGATTGATGAATTGAATCGTTGAGTGATATGTTTACGTTACAGTTCGATAGATGTAGCCTTAATAAGAATCTTCATAAATAAATACAAAATTTTAAACAACAAAGTAAAAGGAATAACACAAAATTAAGGAACCATGCCAGCGTCATTAAAATCTACTTAAACATTCTTGTTAACATCGAAGAAACATTATTATCTAGAAGAAAACACTCATATAAAGTAGTCGACTATTTAGAAGTAGTCGACTATTCAGAAAGGATGAAACAGAAAGATTGCTAATTTGTCAGTGTCGAGAAAATTTAACCTTTCATGTTTTTGGATTTCTAGTCAAATAAATAAAGGTACTAAAGTTCCCAGACAGTAAAATTATTCGTTATTGTATACTAATTCTACGTTATCAAGATAGCAAGTCTTTCACAACAGCCAGTTTTCCAAGAATTCTTTTACGTACTAATTATATTTGTCAATAGAAAACAAACTCCTAATTGCCTGATGGCAGTGGCGGGTGTAACAGCCTCGCACACCGGGCCACTAGCAGTGACAGCAAAAATATAAAACCTTTTTCGCATATCTTTTTGTTAGATTTTATCTCACTTCACAATAACTTTCTAATATCACTTCTTAAGATTGTAAACAGTAAGATATATAAGGTAAAATTGCCGGGCAGTCTCCTCAATAAAACACTTTTATTGTACCTTAACTTTTTTATTTACAACCCGAATTTAAGATGTTACATGAAAGCGTCAGCACGTCAGTCACAAGCAGCGAGCGCTATGATGAAGCACATGTAAGCAAGAAAAGAAAAGAAAGAAAAAATCATTTATTCTGGCATAAAACTAAAAAAAATAAGTAAAATATTATTCAAAATGCCGGCAATGGTACGCATCTCAGCACAATACTGCAGCGCTAAAAGCACCGCAAAAAAAAAATTACATAATTATTATAATTTTTTGTGTCACAACAAAATATATTATAAGAGAAACAACTAAATTACATAAATAAGCTACAACTACAACTACACCTATATAATAATAAATCAAAAATAATAAATAAAAATTACATAAACAAACAAATCAGCAGCCACTCAAACGACGATGCCATACGAATTATGTGGAAAACTAACTGCTACTTGAGCTCTAGAATTTTAAGTATCCCAAATCCCAATACATACTCATTGATTCAGTGGGTTGGTCGTGAAGGCGTTACAGACGTGATTGTTTTTTTAAATATATATTTTTGGGAGATTGAAGCATTAATATAAAAAAACACACACACACACACACAACAGACATAAAAAATAACAACAATCTCAGTACTTACACAAATTTTACAATTTATAAAAAATAACTATTCCATAGGTCTAACCTCATAAAACTAATCATCTCACTTATATTTACGATCAAACTAATCGAATTCCTTTTCATTTATCATTATATTTTAATAAATATAGCAATGTGATATCGGCTAAATCACAGGAGTCAACGTATCTCTGACAGTTTGTCCTCTTTTGTTTTTTACTGTCCTCCTAGTCTATGATCTCGATGACATCGAATAAGGTTTTATGCCTATTCTCTAAAGATTGTTGCTAACAATATAATATATATTAGTGTAATTTTTTTCACAACTTTTGCACGCCATTAGTCGCAACCAAAAGTGACTTGGTGCACGCGGGCCTTATGAGTATAATTTGTTGTTTAAGACAACTCGGCTGTTTTTTCAATACTACGCTTTCCTTAAAACGTTTTCTAAGTACCCAAAATGATCAAAAATAAACTGTAATTACACCCTCACGAATGAAACTCCAGACTCAAACATATATATCGTTAACAAAATCTGAATGTAATCGCAATGAGTTATCTTTTCATATCTGCAAAACTCACAAAGGATATTTTAATAATATCCAGGCTGTACGCCCATATGATATCGTTTCATTATCAAAAACAGCAACTTTCAAAGGAATATAAAACACAATGTTCTCCACAATCCCATACTACGCGTCTCGTTTATTCGTAAATTAAAAAAAAAAATCTTTGAAGTACTGGCTACAGATAAAACTTAACATTTCCATTATAATGTAAGCTCGCATAACACGGGAAGCATGAACAATGCGAGACCACCTTATTCTGGTAATGTATAGGGTCTATTTATTTGAATCCAAGATTATAGAATCTGTCTCCAACCCGCAGGCTTATTACGTTTCTTAAAACCCGACAAAATTCGTTTCACGGTTATTTCTATTGCTTTTTTCGGGACCCCATTATGTTTAGTAGTTTGGCACTTAAGCGTGTATACTGCGGATACTGTACGTTCAAGTCACATAACAAAGTCATAACATTACCAACTAAGTATTATCCACCAAAAGTATGGCCCATATGTTGTCCTGCCTATTACTTCCTACCTTGTATCCTAAAAGACCTTATGCAGTCCAACAAAAAAGGCGACCTAGTCGCATCCTATTGGTCTAAAACTGTATAAATAGAAAACATTAAACCAAATTACTATAGTCATTGACACGACAAGAAGAAAAAGAAGTATTTTCCGATGATAGGATCCATCACAACTAATGAAATATTATTAATTAATAATAAAGTTTAGTTTTCCAATCTTCATAAAAATGTGAACAGGTATTCCAGCAATATGTGCTTTCATAAATCGTCAAAAGAATTAAAAATTCCAATAACCTAAATTGTAAAGACATAAAGAAGACTGTTCGCTCAGGAATGTTGGAAAGTTCTTTATTCAAACTATTTAGTATTCAAGAACTATGGGCATGAGCTCTTTAATCAAAATTGTAGGCAGAATAATAGTAAAAAAACCGGCCAGGTTTGTGTCGTACCATGCACATTAATGTTCCGTGGTACGTTGTTACTACCTGCCTTGAGTTAGATGAGATTTATCGTCTGTATTAAACAAGTAACAACTTTATTCAAGTCTTATGTCTGCACGTGTGGTAAAGTGGATTAAGCGGTCGCCTTGCCGCTCTCCACTACGCTGGTGTTGTGGGTTCGGGCTAACGGTTAAGCTTTAGAGAGACGCCCTACTCGAATAAAAATATGCTCTTCAAAGTTACATTTCTCGCGAACGGTTCTATAAATCGAAATACTGTCTTAGCTACCCCGCAATGTTGTTGACCCATCTAACGATATCCCACACTATAGGGTAGGCGACAGAAAAAAAACCATCCCCACTTTCCATATCTGAGAAGTACCCGTTTTTTTTTTCAATATTTTATTTTAGCACTTTCCTGAAATAGTTAACCTACATGTTCATGTTCGTAAAGATATACATATTTTCCAACTCCAACTATATTCTTCTGATTAAATTCGTTGCGGGTTCAAAGACAATTTCAACTCTCCCTGGGATTGACCGCGTGTCATGCACGGCCTTTCAGTTGGTTACCGCTGTAGATCCTGGCGTCACAGGAGTCACAGTGGTAGGCGTGTGGGTGGGATTATATCCCGTAAAATACATGTTCGTGTCAAATTCAAGTTTTCTAGCAGTTTTGAACGGTATGCCACGGACAGACGGATATGGCGAAACTGTACGGTACCTACTACGGGACTCTAAAAATCGATTTCTTTTTTCGATGACGTAACAAATAACAATCAAGTGTGATTCCAGGTTAAGTATTGAGATTGAATTTTTTGAGGTTCTCCAACTCAAAAAAACCATTCGCTCGTGACACGAAAAAAACTCCAAGTTGAAGTGAATATTTTTTATCGAAACAAATTGTTTTGTTATCGTAATTGAAATCTGTGTAATGTAAGTTGATATACTTTTTATACTCTATTGACACCGTATTCTTTAACGCACTAGGTACATTTTTTTTTATCAGCCCACCAACACAAAGTTAATGTCAACTTGTATTTGGATACACATCTGGTATAGTAAAATTATAATAATAAATTATATAATTATAAATAAATAAATAAAATAAATAAAAAATAAATAACCTATTAAAAATGTTCTTTAACATTTCTTGAAAGTATAGTACCTAATAATGACATGTGTCAATATTTATTCTTAACCAGTTGCGTCCCGCGGTTCCACCTGCGTACAAAAAGTAGCCTATTCTCGGCCTTAAGGTCCCATCTAAATCCATACTAAATTCTATTAAAATCAATCAAGCCGCCCACGCGTGATGTCGTGAGTCGTGACCAAGGGAAAAAGGCATTTTTATTTTGATATACATATTTTATAAAGATACTAGATATAATCCCACCCACACGCCCACCACTGTGACTCCTGTGACGCCAGAATCTACAGCGATAACCAACTGAAAGGCACCGTGCATGACACACGGGCAATCCCAGGGAGAGTTAAAATTGTCTTGAAATCCGCAACGAATTTAATCAGAAGTATAGTTGGAGTTGGAAAGTATGTATCTTTAAGATATGTATCTTTAAGATACTAGATAGAAAGAAATTAAAATTTAACTTTAAAGATGGCTTAATTATATACATATACGCTACTACAAAGCAATGTTTTAATTTTCTATAACTTACAATGTTACATAATTTTGACGGTTGATATTTGCGATGCCGAGCGGCACCGCACTTCATACATGTGTTGAGGCTCTAACAGATAGGGTTACGGCACACGTACATACATTTGACTAATAAAATAAGCCACGTACATATGTGTTCAGACATTGTTAACAATAATTATTGTATCGGAGTGCGAAGACAATAATCAAATCAGACACATTCATTATCCTTGTTACTAATTTATACCAACAGGATAATTACTGTGTTTACTCGATTTCAAACATAGTAAGACTGAAACTTCTTGGGTTTAGAATCCACTAAAGCGGAGACGAGACGAGCGGAGCGAAGATGTTTTAGAGAACCAATAGGTTATTGTTATTTACGCATCTTGTCTCCTCTCAGCTTTCGCGGAGACCACTGAGCTGAGATGTATTATAATTATATCGTTATGGCAGATGCAAGCGGCGATGTGAGCTGTTTCTCGCTGCGATCGAGTTAGGTTGCGGCAGATTACAAGGCGAAGATGTTAGCTACTGCCTCACAAACTATCGAACGACGCGTAGCGGCGACAAGATGTGTGCGGCGTGCAGTGGTTTAAAGCAGGAAATGTGTCCAGGATACATCTTTACTACAGTCCAGCCAATACACATTTCGGCACAGCTTTGGTAACACAACTTTGATTAATAAACATCTCTAGTCTCCGCTTTGGATGTCTCCACACATGTAAACTTTGGTGGAGTCTGGGTCTACACCCACGTATCAGATGTTATATTTAGGTCTAATATAATATGGTGTTAGCCTATTTACGTTTATAGACTTGGTTTCAGACTCAGTGGTGCTGCTTTGATCTCTGATTAATAAAATGAATTCAACACAGCTACAGATGTTACAAATAAAATACACTAAGTTCGATATCTTTAAAGCTTGTAGCTTAGAGAAGCGAGCCTAGATCAATATTACATTTCTAGTTAGTCGAAATGAAAAAGCATGAGAATCTCACATCAAAGAAGACATTATCTTATGAGGAAAATTGTAACTATGTGCTAATGGAAACTCCCCTTACAGCCTTGGTGGTAAAGAGAATGGTAATTTTTGCTCACACACCCTTGTGCTAGCTCCCTACTAGCTGCCAAGAATATTAGCTACAAGGGCTGAAAATAATGTGTATGTTAGTTTTATAGCACTTATGTTGCGAACGGGTGTATATTCAAATAATGTAATCAATCGGGACGATTCCCGCTCAAAACAAATCTTTGTGTGCATGAACATGGAGGTTTGTCTTGGTGTGGGTATTTCTATGTATAATAAGTATGTATTTACAAAAGAAAAGTATATATGTTTTAGTATCGGTTATTCTAGCGCCTATAGTACAAGCTTTGGTTATTTTGGGACTAGACTGCGAAGTGTGTATGGAATGCGATGAAAAAAATATATAAGCCAATGAAATGATCAGGTTCCAAAAATCTTTCGACTGTACGACGGAACATTAGATATACTTTAAAAATGCAGGTACGTTGCTACATCTAAGGGCCCTACATCGTGTTTCATGTGCCGTTAGTTTTAGAAATTATTTAACCCATATTAATATTTTACATTGGAAAGTAGCTCTGTCTAGCTTTCTAATACGTCTCTACGACTATACCAAAAAACTGATCTTGATGAAAATAGGTTCAAGATCCCAAGAAGGACGTAAGAGCCGCAGGCATAAGCTGGTGAGTTACCCATAAATTGCTCATTTAAATTGACATTTAAAATCTAACCTTTTGTTAACCTTAGTACATCAACAAAAGATTTTATATTGTGTGTGTTGTTTTGTGTGCTTCTATTTTCGCTTATTCAGTACTTTATTTTCTAGGTCATCATTCACGGAATCCTAGAACTGTTTTAAGTACTATGTAACGGCTTTCGTAGGCCTTTTCGTAGGCGAAAGTTTTACTTTTCACCGTGCCGTGGTATGTTCGTCGATAAATCATTTCTCTTTTGATTTGAGTTTAATATGATCTCGTCTGCGTGCAATTACTAATTTTAATCTCAGTTTTACCCGCGTTATACGTTACAGCTTCGTTCCCATCGCGTTTACCGTATTAATAGAAAATCTCTTGAATTTCTTCCGTTTATGCAATACTAAATTCGTAGTTCGACTTTGTTCGTAGTAAAATTAAGTAGTAGTTGCTCCCGCGCTCCGCGCCCGCGTTGGAAGCGGGTTTTGACCCGCTTTCTTAGAGTTCAGCGTAATGTTAAACTATTAAATACATAAAGAGTTAATAAAAGTCAATCATTAGTTCCCGAGATTGGCGCTAACAAACAAACAAACTAACTTTCACCCGCGGCTTCGACTGCGTGGTAGGTGCATCGATAAAAAGTAATCTATGTTACGCGCCTTCTAGTCAGTTACCTGGACATAAAATTTTATTAAAATCGGTCTAGCAGTTTGGAAGATTAGCCGATACAAACAGAAGAACAGACAACATTTTTAAAAACTGTAATTTGGACATAGGTCTCGTGCAAATAACTATATCAACTGGAAAAAATGACACCTTAATTTTATTTATTTGCATTGATATGCTTGCCTTTCCGACCTCATGTACAAACGCCACAATAATATTCCATTTCTATCTACATTATCTTTCTATCGTGCTAATACGCTGTATGAATAATCCTCCTATTTAGCGTCTGCTGAACACAAAAGATAGGCATCTATTCTAATGTAAATTCGTTGGGGTATCGCAAAAACATTTCCTGGCACATTTCCCGGGGTTCGCAGCAATCAGTAGGCAGTAAGACATTACGTCAGAGGTTATTTTCTGATGTAACCAGCACACCTATTAGGAAAGCGATATTCATAATTATACTTATCTAGTACAGCGCAATAGGCTTGTCTAATCCTTATAATTGATACGTCATCAAAATATAGGTTTATTACAAACCATATGCAAGAATGTTTTGTTGCAAACTTTAAGTCTAACTTTTTTTTTATATTTTAGAATGAGCTATAATTATTTTATTTAATTATTATTTTCCTGAGATGGTAATATTTACCACTTTACATATTGAAAAAAGAAAATTAATTATATACAAGTTAATAAAACATCAAAATTAAAAAAAATAAATACCAATTAACTTACAAATTTTAAAGTCTAACCATTTTTATGATCATTGAAAGTTCCATGGGCGAGTCCATTTTTAAAGTACGATATTATTAATAACCTACACTATTTTAAGCAGCTTTTGTAATGAAACCATTTTCATAAACGTAATATTTCGTGTAGCTATCAAACAAAATTCATAACTTCGCTTGCAATGTATCAATTAGTGACGTCACAAGTTGATGGCCCTTAGTATAGAGCGTTTGGAGTCAATTATTAATGAAAATTTAAACTGTATTATCTCAGGCAGTTTAATTAATAAGAAAGTCATTCTTTTAATTATGTTTCTGCTATGGTAAGGTTTCTCTATTACATTGATTTTTTTTTAAATTATTTAATGGTAAGTTACATTTACAAAGTTTTATTGTTTATAGCCAAGATGCGCTCTTTATGTATTAAAATAACCTGTCTATCCTATGTAAATATGAATTTAAACATTAACAATATTTAGTATTTCATATACACCCTCATATAATATATAGTTATAAATGTGCTAACTAAATAAACTAAATTAAGCTAAGCTTTCTTGTCGTCAAGCAGAAACTCTTTAAGTCCCTTCTTTAGCTTACCTTTACTAACCTTAGAGTTAGCTTTAACATTTCTATGCTATTAAATACTTTTGGTACAAGGAACTTGGTTGTTAACATGCCTACTACTATAAGGGTAGGTGGATGATGATGATAAATTGCGAGGGTAGTTCAATGTATTGTCGATATTATTGATATTGGTACATTTTGTTCGTAATGAGGGCAGGTTGTGTAAAATCTGGGCCATAATTCCCAGGATTGAATGGACACTGTCCCCGATAGACAACCGCTTTAATATAAAACCGGCCAAGTGCATGTCGGGCCACGCGCAGTAGGGTTCCGTAGCTAGTCGTAACAACATATTTCGACTTAAAAGGGATTTACTATCTGTATTAAACAAGTAACATCTTCATACAAGTCATTACTTTCAAAGGTTTTTGTAATTTGCACGAATTATTCTAAGTAACAGCATTTTACACTTTGGACCCCAATTACTCTAGAACTAATTAAGTTAAAGTAACCGCTATTGTTTTCATGAAAAGTTTATTACATATACTACCACCGTGATTTTTTTCAGATTTTTTAAGCTATCGGTTTAGCTTTTAGAGGGGGGTGGGACGCCCTACTCGTACAAAAATTTGTAAAATAATTTATATTTTTCACTCAACCTGTTCTAGTAGTTCGTCTTGAGATAAAAATCGTGATCTTATGTATGACCTAGATATGTAATGATTATTTTTAAGTTATTTTATTTATGTTATCCTCGAAATTATTTATTTTATCCTCGAAAGACATATAGGGACCAGATAAATGGCGTCCTTCAGAAAGGAAATGTTTGTAGTACACGAAACCAGCTAGCACGTATGACGAGATGTATGAATGTTGAGGAAGTGAAAGAAGTATGTAAGGAGCGAAGCACATGGCGTTTCATCGTCTCTGCCTACCCCCGTGGGATAAAGGCGTGATTTTATATATGTATTATGTATGTTTATTTATGTTTCAAGAATTTTGAACGAAATATTCTGAGTAACTGCATCTGACATTTCGGACCCCTATTCCTCTTGAACTAATGAAGTGAACTTATCCGCTATAGTTTTCCTTTAAAGTTCATTACATGTACTACCGACACAATTTTTTTCAGATTTTGGGATCCAGTAGTTTAGCTTTTAGAGGGGGGGGCGCCCTAGTCGAACAAAAATTTGCTCTTTAAAGTTAATTATCTCGCAAACGGATTTCTAAATCAAAAAACTGTCTTAGCAACCCCTGAACTTTTTTAAAAGTCCTATCTAACAATACCCCACACTATGGGGTAGGCGACAAAAAAAAAAACATCCCTACTTTACATGTAGGGGAGCTACCCGAAAAAAAAATATTTTTCCAAATTTTATTCTACGACTTTCTTTGTATAGTTAACATACATGTTTATGCAAAATGTCAGTTTTCTAGCACCAACGGTTTCGTCGCTATGCCTTGGACAGACGGACGGACAGACGGACATGGCGAAACTATAAGGGTTCCTTGTAGGTACTACGGAACCCTAAAAAGCGGTTGTCTAGACGTGGTCGGTGTCCCTTTTACTACATTATTTTGATATTCTACAAAACAGTTTTTGTAGAATATCAAAAGTATGTAGCAATGTCGGGCAGTATTTTAGACAAGCACTGATTTCATACAATTTATTCAAATAATCACTTAATTTGTGTTTGGATTGGAAACGAAATGTTTCCAATGAATTTTGGAGATATATTTATTCAAATTGCTCATTTGAACTTCCAATTTGAACTAAAAACAAATTGAAGCTTTGAAATATAAATCCTAATTTGGACCTATTTGATTTTATTTGATTGTTCTCTTTCGATTCAATTTATGGTGATGATATTTTCATTGAATTAATTAATTTTGGTTTGTTCTCGTATAATTGAAGTCATGTCAGTTTGTCAGCGTGATAATTAATAATACTTTTGCAAAAAAATTGATTTTTGGAAATGCAAAAATGTCATGAAGTGTTGATAAATGGACTGAATACATTTGCTCTTTTCTAGCTAATTGTTACAGAGAGACATAAATCAAGCGAGTACAGTGCGAATCCCGGTTAAGTAGGCATATTTAAAAAAAATCTATGAATGTAATTTAATTTTTTTAATTCAAATTCAAATTCAAATCATTTATTTTCATAGGAAGAGGCGCTTGAATACGTCAAAATATTACAAACAAATGATATAAAAATAAATTATAAGTAAAACTAAATTATATCTACTAATTACAATGATTTGAATAACCGGGGCTTAGATTAATTTTAATCTAACTGTTTAGATTCAGATTAAAATCAAACTAAGTACCAGCTCCGATGGGTATTGCATTATGAGAAGAGCTGGTGAGAAACTCATGTGCACCATCTTTTCAAATGAAATAAATAAAATATAACAATTCTCATACATATTGAAAGTCACATAAAAAGAGCAGTTCATTTCCAAATACTATTATCATTTATGTAGTCTAAAATACTGTAATAAGCTTTTTGAGATAATCTGATTTTAAAATATTTCTTAAATTTACCTATCGATAATTCTATTGCGTCTAATGGAAGTTTAGTTAGAGATTTTATGGAGCCTAGTAGTGGGCACAGCCAGTTTGTTTTTGTTCCTTAGATTTAATTTATGGAGATCACTTAAATTTTGTTTGATTCTTGTGGACGTACAATTAAATGACCATTTCTTTTAGTAAAATATCCTATCTGGTATCATCATTTGTGAATTTGACATTTGGATGCTCGATTTTTGTCTCCCTGATTTGGGAACAAAGTATAGTGGGCAGCATGCCCCTAAATGCGGGCTATAATCAGCATAGCCATGTAAAATGGTACATGTAAAAACGATGTTAGTGAATCTAAATGCTAGTTCCATGCCAACTCGTTCATAAAGCCTAATTTACATTATAACTGTAGGCATAAAATGCTGTGTTTGTACCCTTATCTTATTGCTCGGTGCGCTATCAGTGTGGTAAAAAATTCTCATAGAAAATATACTGTAATTTAATAGTATTTATTAGTATACAATTCTAAATTTTTATAACGGGTGGCGCAAAAGTAAAGACCCTATTTGGTTCAGCTATAACATTTTTTCTAAATTAGAAAACTAGATTTGGATTTTTTTAAATGTATATTTGTGCCATTAAATTTCGTACCATTAGGATTTAAAGATGATGTCTTTTAAATGGTGACCTCCAGAGTTGATACACCTTGAAGAGGATGATTTTCCTTCAAAATTGGTTATGAGTGACGAAGCGCATTTCCATCTCTCAGGGCATGTCAATAAGCAGAATACTCGGTTCTGGGGCACTGATAATCCGCGCATTATTCAAGAAACACCTCTACACCCACTAAAAGTTACTGTATGGTGTGGCATCTGTGTTGACAGAGTGATCGGACCCTATTTTTTCGAAGACGCTGGAGGCAATGCGATAACTGTCACTGGAGAACGCTACAGAACCATGTTACGTGAGTTTTTGATACCCAGTTTGGACGAATTGGGGCTGGAGCACATCTGGTTTCAACAAGACGGCGCTACGGCACACACAGCGCGCGACACTATGGACTTAGTGAGGGACGCTTTTCCAGACCGAGTTATCTCTCGTTTTGGCGATTTGCCTTGGCCTGCAAGATCACCCGATCTGACCAGTCCAGACTTCTTTCTTTGGGGTTTTTTGAAATCTCGGGTGTATGTGAACAAGCCACAGACTCTCGCAGCTCTAAAAGAAAACATTCGTCAAGAAATAACGAACATATCGCAGGAAGTGTTACGGCAAGTTATGCAAAATGTCATAAATAGGGCTCAAATGTGTATCAACTCTGGAGGTCACCATTTAAAAGACATCATCTTTAAATCCTAATGGTACGAAATTTAATGGCACAAATATACATTTAAAAAAATCTAAATCTAGTTTTCTAATTTAGAAAAAATGTTATAGCTGAACCAAATAGGGTCTTTACTTTTGCGCCACCCGATATAATTACTTGAACTATAAAAATATAATCCCTAAACATTCATCTTACCATCTTTACACTAAACAGGATGGCTCATTTATATCGGGGAAGCTATATACTTAGTATGTGCAAGAAGTTTACAAAAAAAACTGTTCTTAGGAACCATGTCATCGATTTTAGTAAAAACGAAAACTGCATACTCGGGAATCAAAACCGGTACTATTGAAAAATAAAATTTGGATTATTTATATTTGAATATTGATTGTGTAAGTCATAAACAGTAAAATTTGCTATGAAACATGATATCTAAAATACATTGCACTATTTTATTAAAAATAATTCAAATTCAAATAACTTAAATAAATAAATAAATAAAACTTATCATAATTAATTAACTAAAGAATACCTACTTATCTGGCATATCTGCAATTACATACTTACTGGTACTCAGAGCCAGATTAATCCGACGTGGAGCGAAGCAAATAAACGTACTGTTCCGCGTCTCGTTAAAAAGGACGCGCTGCGCACAGCGAAACATCCTCGTCCCGTACCACCTCTAACTACCGGGTATTAAGGGTAGAAACCCAGTTGTTTCCTCAAGTATGAATTCAAATCAAATAATGTTTTTTAATCCCTTGTAACGCCAAAACAACAACATCAATGCACCGATGCTACTCCCGCGCGCGCCGAGTCACCTAGCAAGTCCCCACCACTGCAACGTGCGACGCGTCGAGCCCGCCGCGCGCATATATAAAGGCCACCGAGCCGTGAGATCGTGGAAGGCCGCGTTCGGTACAGACGAGCGCACTACTCTGCATCGACCTAGGTCGGTCTAAGTACTGCCCCGTCTTATCGGATGCTGCCTTTACTGTCGTGTATTGTTTGTAACATTGTACTGGCTTCGCTAGCGGACCTAACGATTTACATATAGTACACGGCACCAATAGGTTATTCATTAGTTAGAGATAGTTATAAATAGATGTTTGCCTAGTTATCGTTTACTATTGTTAAAAACAACCCAATTACTTTTATAATACATTATTGAAACTTCTTTTCGTTTAAATTATATCTAACGGCGAACCCCAACTAATTTAATTACTTACAGTTGGCATCCCAACGTCGGGCTTGATCTCATGTTTTTATTATTTGTTAAATGTTAAAGTATTAGATTGATTTTTTTTTTCATACTACCCTCACTTTTTTTTCATTTGTTTTCATTTAGTTTATTTTGTTGAATAGTTTTGTATAACTATATTTTGATAGTCTAAGAGCTAGCCAGACCAAAATTAACACTTAAAAGTCTAAGAGCTAGTGATACCAAAATTTTAAGTTATAGTCCAATTTTTGTTTATCTAGTCTAGGAGCCGTTAGATTATTTGAACATTATAGTTTAGGAGCTAGTCAGATCGGGGATTTCAAAATAGACTTTTATAAAATTTTGCCTAGACGTAGCCGCCGAACCAAAGATATGGCGAACGTCAGTTTTAGCGACGATCAATTCCGCGATCTATTGGAAGTCTTGGCAAGAAGGGGTAGTCCTCAAAAAACGGGCAGTTTTGCTTCCTGCACTGCTCGCTTTAATGGGTCCCGCGACATAACCACAGTAGAAGCATTTTTGTCAACAATTTGCACCTTTAAGAAGATCGAAGAGATCGACGACACTAATGCTATCGAAGGTCTTACGCTGTTACTAACTGAAGACGCAGCAACCTGGTGGCTCGGAGTTAGAGATAGTACTAAAACCTGGCAAGAGGCAGTGTCTTTACTGCGGTTGACGTTTGCTCCAAAAAGACCGGCATACAAGGTGTATGATGAGCTCATAAGCAACAAGCAGAATTCTCCTGTTGGTACTGAGTTGTTCGTTGCCAAGAAGCGCGCACTGTTGGCTGAGTTACCTCCTCCTTCTCTATCACAATCGCAAGGTTTGGACATCCTGTACGCTTCGCTACACATAAGTGTAAGGGACCGCATACCCAGGGACTCCGTGAAGACCTTTGACGAGTTTTTGGTAAAGGCACGGCAGCTTGAAGAGGTTGTTGCGGAAAAAACGACGCCTTGTTTGGAAGAACCAACACCAACCAGGAAAACGAGATGCACCTACTGTCGCGCATTTGGGCACGGTGAGAACGAATGTCGGAAGAAAGCAGCAAAAGCTCAAGCTCCTCCAGAATTGTCCAACCCTACAAAACTCGCGGACACACCCTTGCCCAGTACAAGACCTACACCAGGACATAAAGTCACATGCTATGGCTGCGGAGAACCTGGAGTAGTACGCAGCAAGTGCCCAAAATGCACTAAGCCTAAAGTTGGAGCAGTAGATGTGGGTTTTTACGCGTTAAGCCCCACAGTTGCGTCTGGTGCCCGATCAAGGCCAACAGTCAACATCACCATCTGTGGTGTAGGAGGAACAGCGCACATTGACACAGGTGCGAAGCTAAGCGTTGCATCAACGGTGCTGTACAGGATCCTTGTAAAGAAGGGCGTCCAGTTCAGGGCCGAAAATGCCACGGTCACTCTTGCCGATGGTTTCCGGCGGAGGCAACAAGTACATACTGCTGTAATACCAGTGACATTATGTGGAAGAATTGTCCCCACAACATTTATCGTGTTTCCTGAATCACACGACAACCGAACCCTCTTAGGAGTGGATTTCATTCAGGATGCGAACATGGTCATCAATCTGCCACAACTTCTTTTCCACTTCCTGGATGAACCGAGCCGGAAGTACGACCTCATTAGTGAGGAAGAAGATGATACATCCGTTTCCACGGTGCAGGCAGAATCAAAGGAGGAATCCATATTTGCCAAACTAGCAAAAATTACATCACTCGACCCAGTGCTGAGCCCAATGATGATGACACCATCTCCATTGCAAGAAACCAGCACATCCGAGGACTTCACGATGGCGGATTCCTATGGACCACCGCCACTAATCGACTTTTACACTCCACCTCCGTCACCTACTGGTGTAGCACCTGCACTATCGGGTTATTCGCCAAGGTTCGTCGGTTCATTATTCCGGGACGCGCAGTCAAGCATCAGCAATGCGGAGAACACACTGTCGCCGCGTAGTAATGCCTTGTTCACACCGAACATTGATATCGCAATAGTCGGGATAGAAGGCGGCAAGCTGGATGCTGAAAAGTCTGTCCAACTTAAAGAACAGACGCAAGTGACAACGCAATATGAGCGGTTTTGGTGCAGGGAGAGAGCGCAGATGAACTCATGCAACTGTCTCAGTACAGGTTTCACCCCGGCTTATCTCACATTTGGTAGGGAATTGAGGACGTATGACGACGTTAATCACGACCTTCGTCAAATAGTATTGTCTGAGAATTTTGTTCCCGAAATAACTCCTAAACTTGTTTTGTTAGCAGACGCTTTCAAGAAAGCCAAAGAAGTACAGAAACAAAAGGAAGAAGACCATGGTGGATGATCGGCGGCGCCCCACTCCTGCCTACCTTCCTGGTGACCTCGTCATGGTGGCTGCCCATGTCCAGAGTAACGCAGCTCGTTACCAGACATCGAAGCTAGCTCCACGCCGTGATGGTCCCTATGTAATCCGGCGGCAGCACGGGCCCTGCTCTTATGAAGTGGATCACCCAGAAGACCGTCTCACTCCTTTGGGTATTTATCATTCTTCCGCACTGAGCCTTTATAAAGGCTCAGCCCTCCAACCACCTAATCCAAAAAGACTTTTGCGCAGACGCGGCAGACCCCGAAAGCAACCAGCCCCAGAAGAAACTACTGGTCTCCTCGCCGGGTCGTCTTCGGGACCAGAGGGAGAGACTGTAACGCCAAAACAACAACATCAATGCACCGATGCTACTCCCGCGCGCGCCGAGTCACCTAGCAAGTCCCCACCACTGCAACGTGCGACGCGTCGAGCCCGCCGCGCGCATATATAAAGGCCACCGAGCCGTGAGATCGTGGAAGGCCGCGTTCGGTACAGACGAGCGCACTACTCTGCATCGACCTAGGTCGGTCTAAGTACTGCCCCGTCTTATCGGATGCTGCCTTTACTGTCGTGTATTGTTTGTAACATTGTACTGGCTTCGCTAGCGGACCTAACGATTTACATATAGTACACGGCACCAATAGGTTATTCATTAGTTAGAGATAGTTATAAATAGATGTTTGCCTAGTTATCGTTTACTATTGTTAAAAACAACCCAATTACTTTTATAATACATTATTGAAACTTCTTTTCGTTTAAATTATATCTAACGGCGAACCCCAACTAATTTAATTACTTACACCCTTTAATTGATTATTATTTACAAAAGTAAAAAAAAAAAAGGTAAAATCTATCAAAACATCTCACACATCCATACATTTTTTGCGACTAGTTTTGTAATTTAAATTAGTCTCAACATTGTGTGTTAAGCTCTGCTTAAAGATATGCGAGTTATTGCTTCACGACTAATAACGATATTTCATTTCTAAGGCTTCGAAAACTTTGTTACTCGCAGAATAACTTCGCTAGTAATATCGTAACTTGGCAATACATGAAACCATATATACGATCTATTAAAGTTTGAAAATAGAAACTAAATAGGTACCTGCAATCCCTACAAGTTTCTCAATGTGGTTTTAAGAACATATTTTATGAATAGTGAAAAGTGGTATGTGCGACACGTGGTTATATATATAAATCTTACTTTCGACTCCCTCAAGATTCTCGCTTATTCGGGACTCAAAAAAAACATGCGAAGAAAATATGAACCTTGTTTTCTTGTTGCACAAATAACTATTGTTTCATAAAAATTGTGCCATGACTTGTAAAGTTTACGGCTTATAAAGGTTTACCACTCAACGTTGAAGCAACGACAAGCGTTGTCAACATTAAATGTCGTCAAATTGCTTTTATTTACGGATATGAGAGTTTATGGCGCGCTATTTTTCAACTCGGTCATTTTCATAGACAGGAAAAAAATGCTTTTTCTTCACGTGATCAGAAGGCTGGCTTTTACTTGGCTCAAAGAATCAGCATTGCCATTCAACGTGGCAATGCCGTCAGCCTTCTTAACACGTTCCCTGCAGTCGAGGTCGACGCGGAGGAATTCTATGACGCCTTACCTGTAAATTCGTAAATAGTTATTTGTTATTTTTTATAAACTTGTATATAACTATGTTAATCTTAAAAAAAAATTGCTAAAGTTAAAACCTCTCTGTAACATAATCGTAGGAGCAATGCAAACTGAAACATTTTCTTGTTAATCTTCGAATGAGTTACGTATTTTTGTCTAAACTCTTACATAATTTACGAGCACTATAAACCTATGTATACAAAATATAATGAATAAGGTTTGTAAAAACAAGGTGAAACAGTAAAACTTATTTAAACACACGCATATAAACTGTACTGGCATAAAATTTACGATTCTAAATACAGAAAAAAATACGAATTCGACGCACGTAGACTGTCTGTTTGCCTTGTCTCATAAACATCATTTACAGTGAATAAAATTTATACTAGAGGTGTTCTTAGACCATCAGTAATGTAACATTGCAGATTCTCTTTTGAGCATTACATTACTAACTACCTCCCAGATTAACGAGTAAAATTGTTTTAAAATTTTCAGCCAGTAACATCTTTATGAATAAAATTTCAAATTTTGAATTATATAATCAATACAAATAAGTATAATTTATGTGTCTTTAATGTCAAAATAACAATGATTTTTTTCAGTTGATATAGTTATTTGCACGATATCTATGCCTAAAATACGGTTTTTGAAATTTTTGTCTATCTGTCTGTCTGTTTCAGCTAATCTTCTAAACAGCCGTACCGATTTTAATAAAATGTATATGCAGGTAACTGACTATAAGGCGCGTAACATACGCCACTTTTTATTGATGTACCTACCACACAGACGAAACCGCGGGAGAAAGTTAGTTTGTTTGTTTGTTACCGCTAATCTCAGAAATTAATTATTAGATTTTAATCATTCTTTTTTTATTTGATAGTTCAACTATCCATTAAAGTTTTTTAATATTTGGTATTACGCTGAACTCCATGAAAGCAGGACAGTTAACGAGGGTCAAAGTGCGGGAGCATCTACTACTTAATATAACGAACTCTACGTGCACGAAGAGTCGCGGCTAAAAGCTAGTAATATAACTGGTGGTAGAGCTTTTGTGAATGAGCTCGAGGGCGGCAGCACCACCGTCTCACCTTTGACCTGCCGCCAAATAGTAGTGCTTCCATTACTGTTTTCCGGTTTGGTGGTGAGATCAGGCCCTGAATTTACTGGCACATGAGGCATAACACCTTAGTCCTCAGCTGCAGCGACGCATCTATAATCTGCTTTTGTGGATTGTTGATGCCCATGGGCTGTACTCCACTTACCGTCAGGTGGATTACACGTTCGTTCGCTGTGGGCGTAGTATAAAAAAAAAATATAAAAAAGGTACTGTAATGCTCAGTTCGTATCCCACTGGTGTAATATTCGAATCTGTAACGGTACAAGCGAATGCTCGCGGTCTGGAAGCACATTTACAAACAATTTTATATTAGCAGGGTAATTATTTTTTATACTTTCGAATAAAGAGAGCCATAACTCTGGTGATCTTTAAGCGGTTATGGCTACTAAAAGCGAAGTGTACTTGATACAAGCTTATTGTGTGAAACGATGTGAGTGGGTGAAATGAGATTCGTTTTATCATGAATGTAGTAAGCTATGTAGAAGTCACCTTGATGGATAGTAATTTTACTGTGTGAAAAACACATCGTTGCTTTTTTCTAAGTGCTGAGACTGCTGATAATGATTTGACGACCGGATGGCGAAGTGGGTAGTGTACAGTCGCAACCAAAAGTCCATAAGCAATCTCAAAAGGCAATAGTTTGAAGTGTAGTTTGACTTACGACCTTCTATTTCCAAGAAATAGACACATGTTGTTAACAAATAATTGTATTTCATAATTTCATCCACAATGTAAGTGACAAGATGGCCGAGCGGTTAAGGCATGCAGTTAAAATAGATGCGATTATCAATTCACCGCAGGTTCAAATCTCACTTGGTTACTTTTATACTTTTTGAAGTTTTTACTCGATTAGAAGGAATGGGATATAGTATTCTTTATCTTGTTCACTTTGTTCACACATTTGTAAATATATAGAAAATTGGGTTGAGGGTTTGATGATGCAAAGGTGGGAGTCACGGGATGAAAGGTGTATACAACAGTTAAAAACCCATTGCATGGAAGTGTGGGAAAACTTAAGAGGAACCAGTATATGTGCTAATATTGTAGGGTCCATGCGCAAACGTCTACTTGACTGCATTGAAAATAATGGGGGTTATACGAAATATGAATAATGTTATAATTATTTAAGATTAATTTAAGATGTTGTGGTTTTACTAATAAGACGCTGTAACTGAATATTAGCACTTCTGTAAATATTTAATGATCTTCAATGGAGGTTTAGTTTCCTTCTTCTTTTCGTCAAGACAAGCTGAAACTTCAATACATTTATTGTGACGTTACATTAAAAAAAACATCGTCATAAAGTGTAAATCATAATATAAGTCTTCAATAAACGCTGCTGTATACCAATACCTATTATAAGTGGGTATCAACAATTATATTTTTGTTATTAGAACATCCTGTCCTTGTTGTCATTGCGAATCAATTTAGTAATATTTGTAGGTATTATCAATGTTATGAATTGACTTAGTGGGTTACAATAAAAAATCTTATAAACGGTTACATGGGAACTTTTTTATTTAGGTAGGAATGTGACGTCACAATTCTCTTTAAAATGTATTAATTGTATAAATAAATAAAACGATTAAACATTTTTACCATCATTCAACATAACTTTTTTATTTCTACCTTACAACAATGACAATAAAAAAAACGTAAGTAGTTTAATAATAATAACATATTTAATTTATTAGTTATTATATTAATCAAAAATCTTATAAACGGTTACAAGGGCACTTTTTTTAATTTAGGTAGGAATGTGACGTCACAATGCTCTTAAAAGTTTATTAATTGTATAAATAAATAAAACGAATAAACATTGTTATCATCATTCAGCGTGACTTTTTTTATTTCTACCTTACAAAAATGAAAATAAAAATAAAAAATTACGTAAATAGTTAAATAATAATAACATATTTAACTTATTAGTTATTATATCAATATGTAATTATTTATGTATTTTAAACATGTATTGTATCGCAATTTAAGCATGAATACCTAACAAGTTTGTGCTTAAAATATTACAAATATTATTATGATTTCGTAAAAACAAAATACAACCACAAATCAACTAAGCTTCAAACTCAGATTTAGTTGATAGTGATCCCAATGTTTACCCGATATAGCTACCTGCTCGTGATAGATAGATGCGAATTCAAAGAACCGGTCGCCACTGTGACGCGTTTAGTACGAATGCGACAACATTTCATTAGTGTGTGTTATCTTATAAACTGCTAAACACGCAAGCGACTTCGTTAGTGTGTGTACTGGCTGTATCGGGCTCGTACCGTTCATAGCAATGTAATCCTTAGCGTGCCTATGGACTTCTGAGCGTTTACTGTACCTGCCTGCGACACCGAGGTCGTGGGTTCGATTCCCACTTAAGACAAATCTTTGTGTGCATGAACATGGGGGTTGTCTTAGTCTGGATGTTTCTATTAATAACAAGTATTTATTTACAAAAGAAAAGTAGGTATATAATAATATGTATTAGTATCAGTTATTCTAGTACCCATAGTACAAGCTCTGCTTAGTTTGGGACTAGATGGCGTTGTTGTGAAATATTTATTATTTATTTATTATTTAATTTGTTCGAAAAGCGTAAAAAGTTTAGAATATATTTCGTAAAAGCAAGTTAATTAAGTTATATTACTGATTTGAACTTAACATAACATGAACTAACAACTTGATTTGTACAATGAGTACACAGTTGGCGTTGTGGTAAAAGCGGTCGTCTCGCCGCTTTCAACTGCACTGGTGTTGTGGGTTCGATACATGAGACAAATCTTTATGTTATCCGCAAAGATTTGTTCTAACTTTGGGTGTGCTTTGTGTGTGTATAATGTATGTTTGTGAACACCCCTGCGACACAGGAGTACCTACCTTAGAAAAACAATATTTGTCTATTAAAAAAAGATGAGCAATATACTGGTAAAGTTAAAATAATGTTGTATTTGGACCAGGCTTCCATAACTTCTCTTTAGAAGTCAATATTCTGCGAACCTAGCACTCGGTATTGCAAACAGTTTCAATTCGCCATTTCAATGATCCCATATAAAATCATGTCACCCTGCAAACGATTTGGCAATCCGATCGTTTGCCGAGTACGATGTTTTGTATGGGACTTAATGGTCTCGTTCTTTTGACATATAAAAGAAAATAGCTTGACAAAAATCCTTAGAGCTACTGAAAAAGAAAATTCTGTTCGGGACAACCGTTTATACCACAAATACTATTTTACAAATTGTATCAAAGTTTGTGAGCATCAAGTAATGAATGTGTAAATATTTGTTATTCTTTAATGCAAGAACTACTTATGATGAAATTTGGT
Source organism: Hypena proboscidalis (assembly GCA_905147285.1). Classification (NCBI taxonomy): domain Eukaryota; kingdom Metazoa; phylum Arthropoda; class Insecta; order Lepidoptera; family Erebidae; genus Hypena; species Hypena proboscidalis. The sequence goes on from LR990143.1 coordinate 7,044,075, forward strand.
AACATATAATTTTTTTTTTTTTTTTAATCTTTCAACTTACATACAACGCCTTCTATGCCCAAGCCAAGCAGAGCTTGTACTATGGGTACTAGAATAACTGATACTAATACATAATATACTTTGCTTTATTTTGTACATACATACTTATTATACATAGAAACACCCAGACCAAGACAAACCCCCATTAAGATGCACACAAAGAGTTGTCCGAAGCGGGAATCGAATCCGCGACCGTGGCGTAGCAGGCAGGTACACTACCCACTTTGCCATTCGGTTGTCAACTATATAGTTTATAACGCCTGACTATTTGAATCCTTATTGTTAACTAGCTGCCCCGCGCGGTTTCTCTCGGGTCAAACGTTATTCTGGACGTTGCCCGCAAGTTAAAAAATATTACAACGCCATCTATTGAATTTTTGCGTCAACTCACTTCTTACTGAAAAACCCTAAAAACCCCCTCTTGGAAATGAAATTTAGAAAAACCATGGTACAGAAATTCATTTATTTTTATTCAAGTTTAACTATACGAAATTTCATGCTTGTAACATCAAAAATTACGGATTTTCATACAACCGTTCATCCCTCATTTTACCCCCTTCAAAATGGAATTTCCAAAAATCCCTTTTTAGTGCGCTCCTACGCCATGTAAGGAACCTTAACAGAAAATTTCAAGCCTAGTGGTTTAGGCCCTGCGTTGATGAATCAGTCAGTCGGGCGAACATAGAGAGATACATAGATAGATTACCCATAATAAACATCAACTAAATGTTACAATTGCATGGCTACGATATATTTTATGACAGTATAAATCGAGTGCCAATAATTACAAGGTCTTCCAACCATAAAACTGGAGTATAAAGACGTTAATACACTATTAATACATTTATAGCTATTGTTACTACGATATTGAAGTTATGGGTGGTCTTTCAGTTTGTTTACAAACCTTGTGTACTTTACCTTATTGTTATATTACTTAACAACAAGTGAATTATGAAACATTGTGAGTTATGAATAGGATTGGACTATGTTGTGAGCTTGGATAATATCTACATTGTAGTTTTGTAAGTAATACTACTGAAAGAGCAAACCCTTACAACGCAATAGTTATAGTTTTATGCTGACATCAACACGCAGCGAAGTGAACAAAATACATACATTCGACACAATAATCAGTAGTTGCAATCAATCGGTTTGGGTAACAACAAACGTTCCTTTCGCCGCGTGTCGATCAATTAGCATTAGTTTTAAGTTTTTTCTATGTGACTTAAAATACATTTCTTTTAACTTTTATCTTATGACTTATCATTTTGATGTACCTTCCCCAACTACTGTTATTACTTTTGTCTGCCTTGACGGACTAGTGGTTAGCATATGCGCTTCTCACCGTGAGGTCTCGTTTCGATTGCCGGGTTGGGCGAAGTGTGATTTGTGAACTTTCCGTCACGATAGCAGCATGGAGTTGAATTCTTACCCGATGGATGGCGATTAGCTCACTCTCTGTCCCATGGGACTTAAACATAACAAGTGTGGGTGTTGTACACCTCTGCAACACCCTTCTGGGTAATATAGACGGGTAGTTAAGTTATTTTATTACTTTTGTATGTCCAAATTTATAGTACTTCAAAATGTCAAAATTTGAAAAATGTCACAGGCCTTACTTTTTTATCACAAACATTATTCAAAATTGATTTTTTTTTTGTTGGCGAACTGTCAAAAAAAATCAATTGAGTGGCAGTAATGCGCTACACACGTCACATGTTACGATATTTTCCTTTGCGATAGATCAGTACAGAGCAATCTGCTCAGATTGACGTGTATGTTAAATCGTTACGATTTGTCATACACACGACTGATAAAACTGCGCAGATCGGTCTTTACAGATTTATCGCTACGAGAAGTGTGCAGACAGCATTCCATCTTGTCTATGACAAATCTTTGTCGATCTTTATCATCAAAGAATGCTGGCAATTTAGCAGCACTGATTCTTCAACCTCATTCTTCATTCTTTTGTATCCGCCTGTCATTTCAAACTTTTCCGAACGTTTCATATTTCACTTTCTTCATTTCAAGCTTTATATTGCGGTACATTTTGTTACACAACAGCGTGTTTGTATACTTTATAGTGCCAGCAATAATAGCTTTTACCTGAAAAACTAACCAAGCAAGCTAAAACAGCTTTCTTCGGTTGCATACACTTTGGACATATGCCAATGGCAATCGGTATATCGCCAACCGTAACAGGCTTACTTTAGTTGGTATTTGCATGCGGGACTTCATTTCTGTACTCTTTTATTAGGTTTTTCTTATATTACGTTTTATTTGGAAGCTGCGCGGTTTTAAAAAAATGGAAAGTACTATCATTGTCCTGAAATGTAATAAAAAGCACTCGCAATCTATAGAAAATAATTTTATTATTACATTTCTGAGCACGATTGTCACCTCATCGGTGTAGTATACTACCCGTGCAAAGTTAGAATTGGTCTAGAGATATACTGTGAATGACAAAGACCATTTAATCAATATGGAGAAGAAATGAAAGCAAATATCTATGCGAATAAGTCTGCCATAACTCACGGCGGAGCAGGTGGGTAGATTGTTCAGTGCATCTATGATTTGATAACTAGTTTCACACTCTTTCACTCTTGCACATTTGGCAGCGGGCGACGCCTGACAATGACTAATGGCTATCCTATTGGTTTTATTGTCTAAGATGAAATACTAAAAATACTTCAAATTTTTATAGTTATTCAATATTTTTAAACGCGTTTCACTGAAGCTGAAACGCGCATATTAATGGTGTAGGATATTATTCGACGGCAAATGCGATATAGTGTTCATTTCAACCAGTTTAATTTGATTTTACGGAAAAAGAATACCTTAACTGCCAAAAAAAACATGTTTTGGAAAACGTGAAATAAACTGGTGGAATCTAACACTGACCGTGTCAAGTATCTGTGGTTTTAATAAATGTCGCTTTGTCAAATTAACCCCATATTCAAATATTTGTCCATTGAACCAAACTCGATAAATCTGTTATGAAAGGCCTTTGCACTGTTATTTAAAAAAGCTCTTATGAATATTACAGAGATTAACTTTGAAACAAAACATGTATTATTATGCTTTGTTATGTAAAGTAGCTTTGTCTGATCGTCTCAAATTTAATGATCGTCATAAAAAATATTGTTATCTTTATAGAGATATATTCAGGAGGAATATTCTGAATATTTTTTGTTAACTTCACGCCTATATAATAATAATAATAATCCAATACGCTACCGTTGGACAGTTGTCCAACGGGCAAGGTCGGAGGATCCTCCCTTTGTAGTTGAGGAACATCACACCCCTTTCCTCTACAACTTCACCTGTTATGTTTAAGTCCAATGCTACAGGGGATGAGCCTATCGCCAACTACCAAGCAAAGATCCAACTCCGAGCTGTAATTGATTATTTCTTGACGGTGAAATTATAAATACCACTTTTGCCAGGGCACTCAAGACCTCGCGGTGAGAGGCGTATACACTAATCACGAAACCAATGTGTTGCTACTGGCGCGTTTTAAAATAGAAAAGTTTTGCGTCGCACTGTCAAAATTACAGAAATTGAGAAAGATATAATGGTACGAACCCAGCTTATCCTCGATTTTCTACTCTTCCTGAATATATACAGACCTGTTATTTTTGTTTACGAAAAAAACATTTATAATTTTAAACCCCAACGTGCGGAATAATTCTTTGTGAACTGAATTTTTGCATAATACCTTTATTACGTCATTGTAATGGATATAATGAGGAATCGACAATAGTATTGTGCAGGTTAAAAAGTTATAAAGATCAAAAGGTCACGAAAATTAGTTTTTATTATTACTCTTTGTCCAATTTGTTCGACAATCTCGTATTTTTCGTAAGAAAAAATGTTAATCCGTACACATGAGCATTTTGATATATCTTGAAACTGTGGTTTCCATAAATGTAGCTATGTCTATAACCACTTTGTTTAGGCCAAAAGTTTCTTTATGCTATCCAGAATCATTTCGTTTAGCATTCGTTAGATAAACCGTACTATAAATAAAATATTAAATGTCAGCTTTACTTAGTTAAAATAACTTAGACCTTCAAAATAAAGCAATTTTACTACGAATCGAGGATTTAATATGAGCTGAATTTTTGATCTGGTTCAAAAATAATTTAATAATTTTAACAAAATAGAATTATTAAGAAAAATAATATATTTTGGTAGGCATTTCAGTGGAAATGAGCTGAATTCTATGAAGATGGGGAGATCAGTGTTAGAAATAGATCAGTGCCACCGACGCACAGGGTCGTAGACCCGGGAGAGGCGTAGAAATTACCTGCTCATGACATACGTACAGTTTCAGGGGGGACGCAGTTACCAAAGACGTGCCGGCCGTTAGCTGGGTGACCATCTTAACAAAACGGCTTTTCCTTCATGCCTCGGAAAGCACGTTAAGCCGTCAGTTCCGATTAACATTTGAAGTACTATGGCATTGGTAACGGGCAGTCAAATGTCAATCTTGACAAGTAGTCCAACAAGAGAGTATAGTATCGCCTCGTTGTATAGTGATCTTGAGGTCATATGGCAGCCGCTCCACGTAAAATGCTTATATTCTGATAAACCTGTTAAACTAAACGCCGACCCCCATATTAATGGTAATTTTTGTTTTTCCTTTTACTTAGTTGTACACTTGTTTTTGCCCTCTTTTTGCATCCTCTTTTCCTCAATAACTCTAAGGTTTGCTGGAAGAGAACTCAAATTTGAGTTAAGCTCGCTTTTATTGTATTGTGTGTTAAGCATTGTTTTTTTAAATTGTTTATGGTAATAAAAAGTTTAAAAACAAAAACAAACCCCTATGTCATTGGGAAAAGGCCCGAAAGATGATGATGACACATGTAATCTACTGGCTAAAAACGCAATACTTATCTCCTGTATATATTATAGTAAACTGCTTTGGGTTGCCATGTTATTGACATTCAAAATACCCAGTTATGCCGGTCCTCGGGGACTCTATTGGACTTTTTATTGTGTCTGTAAGGTAAGGTCAGCGTAGTTCGACCCTTCGATATTACCATATAAAACGTGATGTATAACTTCATTTTATATTATGAAAATGTTTGATTAAATTCTGTTCTATAGATTTTTGTATCATTTATACAAAAATCTGTCCAGGACAATAAATTAGTCTAACTTTTTGTACTGTTTGATGTAAGAAATACTGTAGACTAATAGGTTTCTGTTTTTTTGAGACCACTTTAAACGATTTTATAAACTAGGTCACATTGTGAGATACAGTTAAATACAAAAATATGATAGCCTAAAAACATCATATCAAGCTTGCTTATTAAAATACGTAGGACTTCATATATGAAGTCTTCAATATCCTGCTCTTAAATGCAAAAGACGAATAAAAACATAACTTGTTCATTTTATTTTCATTGTGCCTTCATATTTCTTTATATGGCAGGTTTTTGGCGGCTGCTAAGAGGGTATTATGTATGGTATATATAATACTCTCTATTTCAATGGTACCGCGTTTTCTACAAAGTTCCCTGTTGTTTTATTTTTTTAAACGAAGCCCGCACTAGCAATATCTCCTGTGTCACGGGGGTGATCACAAACATACATTTCACACACACAAAGCACCCCAGAGTCAGAACGAATCTTTGCGGAACACACAAAGATTGGTCGCGTGTGGGGATCGAACCAACAATACCCACATTAACAACTACGCCAACAATAGAAGCAATATTTTAAAGTGTTGTATTGTAAAATGTTTGATGTCCTGTCAAACATTTTAGTCTAAAGGCTCATACACAAAACTACAATGGGCGCGACTACAAACACAAGAATTTGTGAAATGATCGGATCACTTGTTCCATATTTACTCATTCAGTTATATTGTCGCACAAAATTGTTTCCCAGAAATTTGCGTCACAGATTTCTGCGTTGAAAATTTGTGTCATATCATGCTTATACGCAATTGAGTGATTTTGGTTGAATAAGTTAATTAGCAACTAAATTAGGTTTGTATAATTTATTTATTTATTAAACTTTTTGCTTACAAAAATAGTACATAGGCAGACTTAATGCCCTAATGGCATTCTCTTACAGTCATCCTATGGTGGTGCAGAGATAAGCATAGGTTGGTGCAGTTCAGAAAGAGGAATAATGAATAATATGTAAACAGAAGAAGTACATATTATATAAAATACAAGTATGTAATTATAACAAGGTACATAATATGGAAATTAAAATTGTTTAATATTTTATAACATACTAGCTGACCCGGCGAACTTCGTACCGCCTTAGCGTAAATTTGATGCACTACTTTATTTTGTATAGCTGACCTATCTTATGTATGCGTACTTATTCAATTTGAACTGGAATCTAAAATATCCCCCATATAAAAATGAATACTTTTTTTTTTTTTTTTGCCGTAACAACCTTGTACAGAGTATTAGAAAACTACAAAAAAAATATCAGCCAAATCGGTCAAGCCGTTTTCATGCCAAGTCGTGACAACGGAAAACGGGTTTCATTTTTATATATATAGATATAAATGCATACATTTATAAATTAAATAATAATATTGCGTGGAAACGGGAATGCCTTACTTATATCAACTCCCTATGCATAATGTATGGCGAATCAGATGAAGTGACGTAATGTATCTGTATTTCTGGTATTGTCTTAATAAGGTATATCTAGAGGCAATATATATACGTGGGGGAAAAGGTAATGATACCCACAAAGATCCTAATAACAAAAATCTTGGTTGATTTAATATTATACAGGGTGTAAACGACATCATGATGAAGCCGCTATATAGTAATTCAGAACATAATCCTAAGACGGTGCAAAAAATACATTACATTATATGATTTTTTGAGGAAAATCTTCGGTTTTTACGAATTTTGCCGACTGATTATGGAAAAGTACATTTGCAATTTCCTGGGCAATAAAAACTTTTCTCACTGAATTGTGCCCGGTGGATGGTGATATGCTCATCTCATCTCAAGCTCATGGGCCTTGTACACCTCTGCCACACCCTTCTCGGTAATATAGGCGTGATGTTATGTAAAATTATCCCATTTGCAAATTTTGCCGATCAAAAATTTTCACATCTAAAGGTACAAAATTAAGTTCTTATTCACAGGAAAAGTATTGTCACTAGCTTATTCTCATACATTTGAGACCTTTGTATGACATGATAAAAAAACAAATCCACGAGTTATTTGCCGGTGTATAGAAATTTCAGGTAAAAAGGGTTTCCACCCAGGATTTTACATTCATGTACTGAATCACTGGTATTAGCGGCTCCGTCACGATGTCTTTTACACCTTGTATCTACCTATATCTATATTCGATGATATCTCTTTAATAAATGTAACGGGTGGCGCAAAAGTAAAGACCCTATTTGGTTCAGCTATAACATTTTTTCTAAATTAGAAAACTAGATTTAGATTTTTTTAAATGTATATTTGTGCCATTAAATTTCGTACCATTAGGATTTAAAGATGATGTCTTTTAAATGGTGACCTCCAGAGTTGATACACATTTGAGCCCTATTTATGACATTTTGCATAACTTGCCGTAACACTTCCTGCGATATGTTCGTTATTTCTTGACGAATGTTTTCTTTTAGAGCTGCGAGAGTCTGTGGCTTGTTCACATACACCCGAGATTTCAAAAAACCCCAAAGAAAGAAGTCTGGACTGGTCAGATCGGGTGATCTTGCAGGCCAAGGCAAATCGCCAAAACGAGAGATAACTCGGTCTGGAAAAGCGTCCCTCACTAAGTCCATAGTGTCGCGCGCTGTGTGTGCCGTAGCGCCGTCTTGTTGAAACCAGATGTGCTCCAGCCCCAATTCGTCCAAACTGGGTATCAAAAACTCACGTAACATGGTTCTGTAGCGTTCTCCAGTGACAGTTATCGCATTGCCTCCAGCGTCTTCGAAAAAATAGGGTCCGATCACTCTGTCAACACAGATGCCACACCATACAGTAACTTTTAGTGGGTGTAGAGGTGTTTCTTGAATAATGCGCGGATTATCAGTGCCCCAGAACCGAGTATTCTGCTTATTGACATGCCCTGAGAGATGGAAATGCGCTTCGTCACTCATAACCAATTTTGAAGGAAAATCATCCTCTTCAAGGTTGAGGTTTATGACGCGCTGGCAGTAATCTAGACGAGCTCGGTGGTCAGCAGGCAGCAGCTGATGAGTCATTTGAGTTTTATACGGGAACATCTTTAAGTCTTTCACCAAAATACGCTGCAGGGTCCGTCTGGAAATGCCCAATTGCGTGGCACGTCGCCTCGTTGATGTTTCTGGACACTCTTCCACATCTTCGCGCACAGCATCGATATTTTCAGCTGAACGGCCTGTTCTTGGTCTCCCAGACTTAGGTCTATCCAATGTTGAGCCAGTTGCTTCAAGGCGTGTGGCAAAGCGTCGAATTGTGCGACCAATCGGTGCCGGACGGTGGGGAAATCGTCGACGAAATTCACGTTGTGTTCTTATCACTGATGAATTATTCCGTAAGAACATTGACACAATTATTCCACGTTCTTGGGGAGTAAAACGGTCCATGTTTATTTTCAGTGTATTTTACATTTGTTCACTACACAATTTTCAACAACAGAATGACAGAAAATGTCATATAAAAAAAAAAAAAGTATTTTCTTTAGTGCCAGTACTTTTGCGCCACCCAGTATAATGCCTGGTAAATGAGTTTTGTATATAATTATTTTGGGAAACAATTATTATTGTACGATATAAAAGAAACTCGTCTATTTTAAGAAAGAAGTAATAAAGAAAACATTAATTATTATTCTTCTTGAAGTTTTTCTATTATTTCCAAACTTAATAAATGTTTTAATAATTAATGAACAACATAACAATCTGAAACTTGATTGTTTAGCCTTTCTATGTATTACAACATTACATTATAACAACCGACCGTGCTAAGCATTGCTTAACCTGCAAGATCGATCCAACAAAAGTATTTATCAAATAAACAACTGCGCGTTTTCAGAGATAACGTCATCTTTAAGCACTTAAAAAGGTCCATTCTGCCGTCAAAAGAGTGCCTGAAATCGCTCTCTTTATAAAAATACGAACAAATTTGTCAATACCAAAGAGACGTTCCAACAACAATTTTGAATTTAAATTAAGTTATATTTGAGAGAAATCTCAGAAAACGCTAAATATTCCAAGGATTTACTGTTTAATTATTCATGACTTGGATAAATAAATGTATTTGATATTACTATTGTTCTAACATTTCTTGGTAAAACGATAACAGTTAGTGTTAGTTTAGAAACACTACAGAATAATACTCAGGCAGTCTTCAAATAAGACCCAATTTCAACAAATTTCTATAGCCGTGGTTTTTTTTTTAATCCGTATTTTGATCGTTTTCTTGCTGTCTCATTCAATAATTCGACAAAAAACAGAGATCGAAAACCGTAGCTTAGCTTAAAACGATTATCAAACGTTGGTAAAATTAGGGATGAGTCCAATGAAGTAGTAGCTAAGCATGGTAAATATAGAGTAAAATTTATTGATCACTATTTTCCTACCTTTTTTTTTCGCGTGGAAATGCTATTATTTATTTTATTTAGAAAAAGTACAATTTTAAAAATTACAATTTGTTTCACAAGTATAAATCCTCGCCAAACATTACGTTTAACGGCGAGAAGCGCTCTTTTTATATAAAACTAAGTTATTAAGTACTTTACCTACTATCTATTATACAATATCAACAAATAAAAAAAAAAGAATGAAAACATATAATATAAATTCTATCGGGAAGAAACTGAAGAACGAATTTAACGAATATTACGCATACCACCCCGTGGTCTTTTTATATTTATTCTGTGGACTGTTTACTGCCCCGTTAGTCTAGTATCAAGCGTATGCAGGTTTGATTCCCAGTAGCGCTAGCTCCCGGTTCCCAATAAAATCTTAATAGTAACACGGAGTTAGAATTGTGCCCGGTGGATGGCGAAAGGCGATAGACGCAGCTCCTATCATACGGACCTAAACATAACAGGTGAAATGAACATAGAAATGAGAAAAGAGCAATGAAAAGACACAATAATATGTAGAAAGGTTTTGATACTACTTCAGAGTAGTCTTACAGCATTAGTAATACTTTCAAGTATAGGCAATAAAAGTTTACGATACCAAAAAAGGTACAACCTTTTCAAAAAATACAAAAACCTGAATAAGTGTATAAGATTTTCGACTCAGAAATCATAAAAGTTGTAATACGTGCCGCGGATACAGTCGAGGGCTATTCGGGACATATTATTCTAACGACACAACAGTTTATTTCTGAAACTTTTACACTACTGTTTTTAGCAGCGATAGCCGAGTGCAAGACTGTAGGAATGCTAAGACAAAGGTCTCGGGTTCGAACCCACGGCACACACCTCTATCAATAATTTGTTAAGATTCGTCTTTTCGAAGATATGTGTGTATTTGTCATATAAATGATCGCTCGCTAACGGTGAAGGAAAACATCGTAAGGAAACCTAGTGACTAAAAAGTGTTCGAGGATAATGTGAAGTCCACCAATCCGCACATGGCCAGCGTGGTAGACTATGGTCTAACCCTTCTCATCATGAGACTTGTATTAGATACAGGGCTGCTATTATGACTGTTTTAAGGCCTGGCTAAGATTTTTTTGTTTAAGTTCTCTCAACCTTTAGTAGCACGATAAAGTCAAATTTTTAATACAAGTTATCCTTATGTGTTATTTGTATTTTAAATAAGTGCAATAAAATTCGGGTTCGATTCCCGCTCAAAACAAATCTTTGTGTGCATGAACATGGAGGTTTGTCTTGGTCTGGGTGGTATGTATTTACAAAATAAATAGTATTTGTATATGTATTAGTATCAGTTACCCATACTACAAACTCTGCTTAGTTTGGGACTAGATGACGTTGTGTCAAAGTTGTATGATATAAATATTTATTATTTATTTATCTTATTTAATTGAACGTCTGTGACGAGCTTTACCGTTCATAACGGGTCTGAATAACCACAACCTCAATGCTGAGTTTTGTACTTTTATAAAAATGTATTACAAAATGTACTGATGGACCCACCTAAACATGGCCAGAATAAGTTGGTCTCGCATTTCACGGAAACCCTTATACAATGTGAGACCATCTTCTTATATTTTTTTATGGCATTTAGCTATGCTTAGCAAACTATACTAAGAAGGGAAGGTAAAGATAGGAACAAATAGATTAGCGTGATATCACGAAATGACGTAACATACTATTAAGAAATTAAGGGTCCTGGCAAGAGGTGACCGTATTATTATTGTTGGGTCGAGGCTTTGGGTGTTCATGTCGACCTCCGTGGTTCTATTGTGATTATTTGAGGGGACCGTAGCTTGTTGGTAAAGCGACAGCCCGGTGTGCAGAAGGTCGCAGGTTCAAATCCTGCCGGTCCTATATCTTTTTCAACTGAGACCATCTGATACTGGAAATGTATAAATTGATGTGTAGTCATCTATACTAAGGACTTATAAGTCGAATATTTCACTATCCATATTAAATGTGAGACAGCCTTGAAAGATTCGTTGAGTACTAAGTTTGGAACCAAAAGTTTCTTAGTATCGTCTAGATTTATTTACGCTTCATGTATAATCTTCTTTACCTTTTTATGGCTCTAAAGCTTCATCATTCTATGTATCCTACTAATATTATAAATGCAAAAGTTTTTGAGGCGTTCGTGTGGATGTCCTATCTTAAGTAGGATACAAACCAACATGGCGAAGGTACATTCAGCACAAATGTTGTAACGAATGAACGTGTATCCTACTTAAGATAGGAACAAATGGATGAACGTGACGTCACGAAATGACGTATCATACAGTTGAGAAATTTAGGGTGCCGGTAAGAGGCAACCGTAGCTGGATGGCTAAGAGCGGCTGCCCGGTGTGCAGTAAGGTCGCAGGTTCAAATCCTGCCGGTCCCATATCTTTTTCAACTGTTTCTTAGTATAAAATGTGAAAATGTTTTTAAACGGTGAGTCAGCATGCAAAACAATTTAAGCTTATTTAATTGTTAAACTTATGTACCTACATGTTTATAAAAAAAGACATTTAAAAATGAATCAATCATTAAAAAGAAAAATTAAATAGAATATAATTATGTTGATGTGTTTCTATGATTTTTAAATTTCTTATGTTAACAGAAATACTAAGTAATTATTTTTAGGAACTAAGTGTTAAATACAGAATTGTACTGTTTTAATTTGATTATTATGTTTTTTACAAAACTTTTAAAACTAATAGAATTTTCTTTTTTACAGGTAAGTACAAAGTATGAGTATATACGAAGATGGTGAGTGGTACAAAATTTAGGTAAGACAGGTAAAGAGTCGAAATATAAGGTATTTTAGGTAAACTTACAAGGATATCAACACACTTACAAAAAGCAATAAGAAAATATACTTACGCAACTAAAACAGATTTTCTTTAAACTCATTGACAAATTGAAGAAGCTCTTAACCAAGGAATTACACCCATTCTTTCCCACTAGTTAGACGTTCGACAACACTACCAAAGACAAACTTTTGTTAGTACAAACTTTGACCTGTTCAAAGATCGTGTGGAAAAAACCCGAACAAAAGAGAATAGAACGCTATTTTCTCCATTCATACAGATTGAAATTCAAACCATATTTATAACATACTCTTAAGAACGAGTGCAATGGTTAGAAATATTGTCGTGGCTAGTAAATCAATGTACACTTTGTGCGTGTCAAAATAAGATACATAATTGATTGAATGTAACTGCAGTCCGGGTTTAATCAAAACAGAGCTTATAGAACATTATTTTAACCGTTGCCCTGTCTGAGCGACAAGTGCGAGTCAACGCGACAACGCGATCCATACAAAGCACGTGATGGGATCCTTTTTTTACGCATAAATTAGGTTAGCATAACACGTAACGCATACTTTTCGCATCATAGTCATTTGGCATAATATTGTCTATTGGACACTGTCTACATTTGGGACAGCTATCATTTCGCATAACGTATTTTTCGCCTAATACTTAGTAAGCATACTGGTTTTTCGCCTAGTATAGATGAAAAGAAATTTGAGCATGGTATCATAGTGTAAAAGTTATGCTAAATTAATACTATGCGTAACTATCATTATGCCAAATGAAGGTATGCGAAGTTAAATTAGGCCGAATAAAATTATGCAAAACAAAAGAGTACGCACGTGCTGGCTGCTATGAAAACGCCATAGTTTATGGTCTTTCTTTCTATGAACTTTTCGTAAGCTTTTAAAACTATTATACGGGCTATTTTTACACTATTCGCAAAAAGGGCTTAATTGTATTGCAACTGTTCAAAAGCTGATAAAAAAAAAAGATAATAATAATCTTTAAAGAAAACTAAGAAATAACTCTTTTGTAAGTCTTATTTCAGGAAACTCTCTGTCTTCGTAAAGGAATTTCACCCATTCTTCCCAACACTAGTTAGACGTTCGATAGCACTACCAAAGACAAACTTGTGGTAGTACAATCTTATACCAGTTGAAGGGTCGCTGTGAAAAGAAATCGAACAAAGAAAATAGAACGCCATTTACTCCATTCAAACAGTTTGAAATTCGACCGATATTTTTTAACGCGAGTGCAATTGTTAGAAAATTTTTAAAACTTTTCTTTTTTTGTAAAATCCACTCTCTCTCTCTCTCGTCGTGTCGATGGCTGAGTCAAATTTTTCCAATAAGTGGCCACTGTTATGGGACTCTCGTTGGCGTTCATGAGCGCCTTTCTTGTGCAGGTGGTAGTTTTTGGACAGTCAGTAAGGTGTTCAAGGTTTTGACTTGCCATCGTGGTGAAAGGATTAGCCAATTCGCTTTTAAGAACTCGCGAATTGCCCAGGGTGCGCCGGACGTAGGGAATTGTTGTGTACGTCACTCGGGGAGGCTCCTTTCATGCACCCCTAAAATCCACTGTAGTCATAGGTAGATGAAACCAAGACCATTCAACGCGGCTTTATTTCTGATCATTTCTAATTCTAAATTCTAATTTTGACGATTTTTCGAGCAACAGCATCGCCGTTTTCTGCTGTCAATATTAACAATAATATTATTGCATACATTTCAACTGCTTGATGGTAACATACAACATATATGAAAAAGTAAATTTTCAGGCACATGATTGTGTTACGAGTATATTATCTACGGCTAGACTCTGTGTTTTAATTTTATGAATCTTTTCGCATCGTATCAATCCTATATTAATTTGGTCTCGTTGACACAATTCCAATATATTTATGAACATTTCTTTGCAACAATCCTTTTGTTTTATTTATTTTTATAAATTAAAATTTACAAAAGCCATCTTAAAAAAAATACATTTTAATGCGCTTTGCTAAAAAACCACAGAGGTTTCCCTGCAGCGCAAATTTATCTGCAATAGTACAGCAGTCGCAAACGCTACTAACAAAGTACCCCTTTCTACTTCCTGGACATTGGCTACTACTTATCGACATACCAGTTTGGCGGAGACGCGCGCAAAAGTTATTATTAAATAAAAGCAAAACTTATTGGAACGATCAAGTCGTCTCCTAAACTAACCTATTCTCTGTAATATTTTGAGAAGACGTTCAAATTACTAAACTTTATAGTACATAACTACAACCAGCAGCTTTTGGTAGCGAAACCTTCCAGAAGGAAATATAATACGACCTTAATTTGTACTCGAACTTTTTGAACTACTTCAAGTTGTAACAGGTCGTTCAAAAATATCAGTTTTCTGTCAGTTTTCTAGTTTCAGTGCTATAACTATACAACCTATTTATAAGGAAGGCAAGTTTTATTCAATTTGATGGATTTTGTTTTCTTTATTAAGCGTGTCATCGTCATTTGAGGTTTTTTATCGAAATTTTAATTATTCTTTGTTTTGGTGCAGAATAATAATAAAAAAAATAACAGTCCTGTATCTAATACATGTCCCACTGCTGGGCTCGGGCCTCTTGTCCTGATAAGAAGGATAAAGCCATAGTCCACCACACTGGCCAAGTGCGGATTGGTAGACCACCGTACTTTTTAGGAACTTTCAGGCATGAAGGCTGGCACTATGTTTTCTTTCATCGTAATTTATATGATAATACACACATATCTTTAAAATGATGAACTGATAATACGCAAATCTTCGAAAAGACGAATCTTACCGATATATTGTTTGAACCCAAGACCTTTGACTTCGAAGTCCTACGGTCTCCCATTTGGCTATCGCTGCTGTTTTTGTGCAGAATAAAAGCGAGCAATTTGGTTTGTTTTGGATTGTTTATTTATTTATACGCAGCGGTGGGTATGCCTTAGTATTTACTAAGGCATACCCACCGCTGCGTTCGCAATTCTAAATAAAATTTAAAAGAAAAATACAGAATAATGTGTATTACATCAAAAAACAACTAGACACTGGTGGTAGAGCTCTTGTGAATGCGCTCGAGGGCGGCGGCACCACCGTCTCACCTATAACCTGCCGCCAAATAGTAGTGCTTCCATTACTGTGTTCCGGTTTGGTGGTGAGATCAGGCCCTGAAATTACTGGCACATGAGGCATAACACCGTAGTTCTCAGCTGCAGCGACGCATTTATAATCTGCTTTTGTGGATTGTTGATGTCAATGGGCTGTACTCCACTTACCATCAGGTGGGCTACACGTTCGTTCGCTGTGGGCGTAGTATAAAAAAAAACATATATTATATCCTCCCAAACTTTCAGACTGAAAATGATAGTAAGATACGATTTTGTGATCTCAGGCTTTCGGCATCGGTATAAGATTAAATAATACAGAAAATCTGTACAACAACGAGCAGTATTCGAGAACAACGACCTATTACCAGCCTAAACGGCAAAATATACATAATAATAATATCTATAAACATAAAATAAATGGCCGTCATAACAATTATTATAATTTCTATCTGCTTTTACTGAAGACCATTTCACTCTTAGCACCGATTTCAGAAGGGTATTTTGTATTTTGAATGGCTGTTATTAGATTTAGGTTATTGCAATATTTAAGTGATTTTATGTTCGTTTATTTGTGGAAAAGTTATTTAAACATTAATTCGGTAAATATTAATTGAAATTCCTAATATGAATATTGAAAGTCCTATCTGGAAGCATTAGATAAGGCTTCATATGGAGGCAAATTAATTTAATTTTTGTTTTTGTTTTTATTTTTTGTATCTCTGTATCACTAACATAATTTCTAAGCTTTCATTGTATTACTAACACTCTATGGACCTGGTCTGAAATAAAGATATATTATTTTAATACCTATAGGTATTAAAATAATATATATAGAACTATAGTTCTGCTTCTATTTTTATTTTCAAATATATCGATGCTAATACTAATATTATATTTATTTAAATCCTATTTGTTGGTTGATCCATATTATTAAATTAAGCTTATTTATTGACATTATTTTTAATCACATACTAATTTATATTTGACATTGACATGTTACTACTATTATCTACAATTATTTTTGAATTTACATTATTATTATGACTGCTTGATTTTACTATATTTGATTAATGTATTATTATAATTTAAGAACCATTGAGGGAAAAATTTGTATGCCTGTATGGGCGGAACATGGACTGTACCTATTTTATTTGTAAAAACATCTGTATCCAACTGTGTTTCACAAAATAAATAAATTGAATTAAATGAATTGAATGAATTGAAAATAAATTGAATTGAATGACAGCCACTTGTTAAAAGTGTAACATACTTTGAGGAGTTAGTTGCTAAATCAGCGAATCGGCGATCTTGCAGGTTAAGCTATGCTAACCGCGGTCAGCTGTGGATGGGACCTTCTTTAACTTAACGAGATTTTCTCCGTGCCTTGGAGAGCACGAAAAGCCGTCGGTTCCGGTTGCCATTAGAACATCTATGGCAGTTGTTACACTCATGATGAGAAGGGTTAGACCATAGTCCACCACGCTGGCCAAGTGCGGATTGGTAGACTTACCACACTCTCGAGCACTTATTAGGCATTCTAAGGCATGTAGGTTTCCTCACGATGTTTTCCTTCACCGTTACCGAGCGATAATTTATATGATAAATACATACATATCTTAGAAAAGACGAATCTTAACGATTTATTGACAGTGGTGTGTGCCGTGGGTTCGAACCCGAGATCTTTGACTTCGCAGTCCTACGGTTTCACACTCAGCTATCGGTGCTCAACCTTTATATAATTATAATGTATGTAAACATGTTTCCTTCCTCGGACGATGGCTTTAGGCATGTCAGTCAGTGCCCACTTTCATTATTAAAAGTTGATAATTTAATCTAATGTTTAAAATAACTTTGCCGTACCAAAGTTCTCGTGTAGGTATAATATTAAAATATTATTTTTGGGATACGGAGCTTGAACAATTATTTTTGTAACATAATTCTGTCCAAAATACTCTGGAATAGTAAAAAAGCGATATAATTTACCAAGAATTTTGATATAAATCTTTAAATAGAGAAAAAGATGAATAAATCGAGCATTAGGTTCAGAAAGCCTCATTTGTAACGCTTAAAAATAAATGAATCTCACTATAAGGCAGGTGTCCCGTATTCCACCGCCTAGCTAGTATTCAAACAATAATATGTATATTATTATAACATTCAGAGCAAAAAGGTTATTATTATAGTTGCTTGATGACCGTTCACACCACCCGCGCCCGCGCCGTCCCGCCAAGGAAGAACTTGCTCTACTCAATTGATGTATATTACATTTGGCGACAAAAATATACTTGCCCAGCGATGCTCGCTACAAAAGAGTCTACTACTTACCCCTCTGGCAAGGAAGTGAGTGGAAGCTTAACTCGAAGCGAGTGGCTCACGTATGTACACACGGCTCAATCAGCTTATAAGTTGCCAGTAAAAGCTGATTTCGCATTGGGCGGGCAGCCTTTACAATTTAAGACAATCTTATACTGAAAATGTATAGGTTGATCGGTAGCTGGGTGTACAAAGTACATTACAGTACATCTATAATCTCGTAAAAAAGTGTATGGTCCGGAACCTCTGCTGCCCATCCCTCAGGCCCAAATTAAAACATGGTTCCGCGAAGGAAACCAGAAAATACACCTGACAGTGTGGACAACAAGTGAAGGATGTTGGCAAAATAAGAACACTGTTCCAGCTCTTAATAAAAAACTTGCCCGCGACCTCACTAAACTGAATAGAGACAGACTACGCAAGGTCATTGGAATCTTGACCGGTCACTGTCTACTTAACAAACACCTATACACGATAGGAATAACAGACAGCCCTCTATGCAGAGGATGTATGAAGGCAGAAGAAACGCCACAGCATGTCATCATGGCATGTACACACAAATTCTTCAGTCACCAACATCGCTTCCGGAAGCCTGCAGCAGTCCTCGGAGGCTGCTTTCCTTCTGGACCGATTTAGGCTGGCTGGAGTAAACGGGAAACCTTTCACGCAAAACGGTCCCATAGGAGGACTAAGTGCGGATACCGCCCATGAAAACTAAACTAAACTAATCTATAATCTCGTTACTCACTGCTATCAACTCGTTTCTAGTTTCTCCGCTACCCGCTCATGGCCGGCAATGAGACACCCAGCTAAGGGTGCGTTTCCATTACGCGACAGCTGACCATGCAATCTTCAGTTCAACAACAAAAGAAAAGCACCTTAAAGCCGAAATAGAAAATCCAATAGGTAAAATAATGTATTTTATTTATGAATAACAAAAATGGCGCCGACTGAGCTGTTTCATTTTTGTGTAAAATAACGGTTGAATGAACACTGGCGTTATCTATACAGTCTGGCGGAGAATGTCTGGGACGTTAAAACTAATATTGGTTGGATAGATTGCAAACATTGACGGAATAGTTACTCCACTGCCTAGCTTTGATTTATGTAGATATTTTACACGAACAAACTAACTGAGCAACTGAGCAACTTTCTAGAAAGTAAGTTATGTAATGGATTTCCACTATTTTTGTGAGTATAATCATTGAGTGATACTATCAGAAAATTGTTCATTTATCTCTGTATTTTAATTGGTTTTCGAATAAATTCAAATCAATGTGAACTATGTCAATATGGGGTTCCAGTACGTCATAAAATACACATTTTAAAAAAAATAACCGATTTCAATTCCTAAAAATGTAATGAAAAGTAAAAAATACTAAAGTAGTTTTCAATGTCTCTCCTCATCTGTGTATAACTTGAAAGAATACAGTAAACGGCCTTAAGGTCCCTATATTAAATAATTATCTCGGTACTCCTAACCGTTGCGGAGTTGTATCTTCCAGCATCAGCTCAGGAACATGAAATACTGACTGCTCGATGCAAATAGCCGAGTAGCTTTAGCTAATATACGAAAAATAATATAGAATGCTTTTACAATATAATATATAGCTTTTAAAATTTGTGGGTTTTCGTCGATTTCTTTAGAATCTTGATGAACTTGATGAAAAAAGGACCACATGACAAGTATACTTTTTCAAAAAAATAAATAATTTCTCGGTCCAGGCGTATATCTAATAAGACTGACCAACTTTTATAACTACTTTGACCATCTCTGCTTTCATTCGAACTTAACTAAAAATAAATATTTACTGCTTAAATTTATAAGTATGTCAATAGGTTTGGACATAATTGTAAGCTTCCGATATCAAGGGAAAAAAGCCGTGGGCGAAAGCCTTTTATAAAATAAAGAAAATCCTTCGCTAATGATTATCTTGTTCAATTTAAAATGTCTTAATGATGTATTACCCTTACAACCCTTCACGGGTTTCTGTTTAATACTTTATAATTTGTGATATAAATAATGGTTTAGATAAAAAAATAAATAAATAAATATCTCACAAATATTTCACAACTTACACACAACACCATCTAGTCCCAAACTAAGCAGAGCTTGTACTATGGGTACTATAATAACTGATACTAATACATATTATATACTTTTCTTTTGTAAATACATACTTATTTTACATAGAAACACATGCATACAAAGATTTGTCTTAAGTAGGAATCGAACCCACGACCTCGGCGTCGCAGGCAGGTACACTACCCGCTCCGCCATTCGGTCGACTTGTGATTCATATTCTACATTGATATGTGTTACATATTCTACGTAAATGTAAATTTATTACCCAGCTATTCAAATCAAGCAATTTTTCATTTTCATTCAATCGCAATTGAGTGGAAAAAAGATATCGGCTTCATTGAGGGTACGGCCCATCTACTTTATTCAAACATCTAGTGAAGTTTTCTGGTTATTTTAAACTTTTAAAGTTTAACTTGAATATATTAAGATTTTGTTTTTATAGATAATCATATATCCAAAAAAATTAAAATGCATGTTTGTAAGCGCCCATTTTTACAAAATATATTTAAATTTTTAATTCTGTAAACAACAACTTCTGCAACTCAATTATTGATTCAAACCATTTTGTCAAAATGCCCACAAACAATCATGCATTTTTAGTGTTTGAGGCATACCTTAAACACTAAACTATGATTTCGACGACCGGATGGCGGAGTGGGTAGTGTACCTGCCTGCGACCGAGGTCGTGGGTTCGATTCCCACTTAAGACAAATCTTTGTGTGCATGAACATGGGGGTTTGTCTTTGTCTGGGTGTTTCTATGTATAACATGTATTTATTTACAAAAGAAAAAGTATATATGTATTCGTATCAGTTATTCTAGTACCCATTGTACAAGCTCTGCTTAGTTTGGGACTAGGTGGCATTGTGTGTGAGTTGTGAAATATTTATTTATTTATTTATATTTGTCTATAAAAATAGTTAAAAACTTAACAAAATTAGACCCATATTACGTTAGTATGAAAACACGGCGCTCGGGAGTCTACTCTTAAGCCAATTACTAAGTTAAAGCTTCTTAGTAGGTATTTGCCCGCCCGTCAAGTTTTAAACCAACTTTAATACTCTTACACCAAACTAGAACTTATAAACACCTAAAGCCGAAACTAAAATGTTTTAAAACAAAATCACGTTATGTTAGTGTACAATTTCCGGATCCTCGAGTTTGAAAACTGGTTAGTTTCACGGCTTCCCGTCGAATCCAATTGAATGTCGTTTGTGATTTTCAATTTCTAGCAAGTTACGAACGAACTTCAAATGTCTAACATTTTGCTGGGATTTTAAGTTCAAACTTTACATCTAGTGGCTACCTACTTGAAATCTTTTCGCTACTGGAATCACCATTTTATTGCTCAGTCAGAGAAAACAGCGTACGCAGAAGTCGATTATTATAATTTTTCAATTTAATTTAATTTTTACCCGCTATTTGTCTTTGTTTTAATTTTTGTGTTATTATGTTAACCAACTTCAACAAAAAAGAGAAGAGTCTCAATACAATTGTATTTTTTTGCCCGATTACTCAAAGACGTCTGCA
This sequence comes from Hypena proboscidalis, assembly GCA_905147285.1. Taxonomy (NCBI): domain Eukaryota; kingdom Metazoa; phylum Arthropoda; class Insecta; order Lepidoptera; family Erebidae; genus Hypena; species Hypena proboscidalis. The sequence continues at coordinate 7,065,539 of LR990143.1, forward strand.
TCAATATTTTACCTATACAACAAAAAGCTAAAATGTCTATTATAATGGAACAATTTTATGTCACAATAAACAAACAGAAACGGATTCATAACTACCCAACCCGTATGGCTAAAAAGAATTAGCTGAATGTACCTAAAATTAAAAACTATTTCGGTAAGCGTACCAGAAAATGGATCACACCAACATTGATAAATGAATTGCCTACAGATTTTGAACATAGTATTAACTCAAAAGTCCAATTGAAAAAAATGTTGTTGAAGCACTACATGTCACTATGCCCGTAGCGTATGGGCCGGCCCGCATGCAACACCATGTATGCATGCGTGCCGGCACTATGAAACGGGCATGGACAAATTTATGTATTTTGATCTCCTTACTGATCCCTAAACATACCTAGGTATACGAGTTTTTATGTAAATTTTCTTTAATGAACAGACATGGTGTATTTGCTGTTTTAGAATTACTACGTCATACAGATTATATACATAAGGACTGTAGATTTGTTTATAGTTTTTGCCAATTGTATAAGTATCGACATTACGAATACAACATTGTTATGTGCATTGTACAATCTTAGCTCTTCATTACATTTGATTTATATACTAAATAACTTGTAAACAGAAGAGAACTCTTTGCCGACAAACTGCTAAGCAGTTTGGCAGAAAATTGTAAACCTACAAAATGTAACCCTTTTTTGATAATAAATAAATACAATACAATCAAATTGTTTTTTTTCGTTTTAAAGAGTATTCTTGTTGTTTGGTTAAGTTATCCGATTCTTTGCTAGTGAGATTACCAATTTTTTCATTGTCCAAAGTGACTTTTAGTCATACTATTTACGTTATAACCTGAAATGAATTAAAATGCAAATAATGTATATTGCATTTTGATTCTTTTCATTTGATTCTAACTTGAACAAAAACCAAAGACTTATACTAATCACAATTTCAACTGTATTATCGAAGTATATATTTCAAAATAATATTCTGTAAAATAGGCAAACTAAAATGGACCCTCGACCTCCATAAAACTTTACAATCCTTGTTATATAATAATATCTGTCTGGAATAGCTCTGGATTTCATTTAAAACTCTGTAGAAACCTATTCGAAAATATTGCTCGTAAAATATTGATATGTTCTTCGGTTTTAGATCAATGGTAATGCTGGAAATAGACACGTTATAAAATAAGTTTCGCAATTGAATAATGATGTAGTTACTTGTTACTATAAATTTTATTTGAAACTCGACTTGGTAACTTTATAATAATATAACCCAGTGCCGGATTAAGCCAGCACGGGGCCTGTAGCAACAGATTTTGCAGGGGGCCCTTCAATCATTTTTGTATATTATGGGGCTTTTTGCCTGCTTTAGGTTTTAAGCTTTATGGTATTCAATAAAACATAACTATTAATGTGGGCAAATTTAGATAATTATAACGTTTTCCATATCTAGTTCTTAAAGCAAATCATGCTCTACAAGCTGGCTCGCTTATATAAGTCTGTATTTACAAAACATCACTAATTTGTTCTTACAAGCAAGATATTTTACGCTACTATTTAAATTTAATTATTTTTACGGTCAGACAGGCGTTAGGCGTTAGGCGTGGCACTGATATAACCCAAGTTTAAAGAATAGTCAAGTTAAACCAAACAGGTTTATTTAGTGTTCGACCTCATTAGTATCACGTAGTGTACAAGTCAAGAGATGAGGGAGGAGATGAGGTTTCGCTGTACAGTAAAGTTTAATGTTTTTTTCTGTAAACCATACACATCTTCTAAAGTTCCCTTTTTTATTTTCGGAACGAAGTTCCTCATCGCCCGTTGCGAAAGGGGGCTAGACGGAAAACTAAGACCAAAAGTTGTAACGACACCTTTTGCTATAGTTGTAAGCCGTGTTGCGTGCGCGTGTTTCTCGGCCTGTCTCTCTCTCATTGAAAACAAGCCAGTTATTTTCAAGTACGGATTATAACCTCTCTTTACTATTGTGCTAACTAAGTCATACGCGTTATAACATCTCCATTATTGTGTGTTTAGCAAGTGTAGGTACAGAACTTCATTCGATCCGGGTGTCCCTTGATACCTCTCAATTTTTTTATTTGTCTGAGGTAGGTGTACGATACATTTCTAAAATTAAAAGCCATAGATATTATTAGATAGCAATTTTTTAACATTTCATAAAAAAACTAGAACGTTAAATACCAATTTTTAAATAAGGCCGTTATCAACGTGAAAAATTCACCTTGAAAAATTAACCTTGACTTTATTTCTATAAAGTCAAGGTTAATTTAGAAATGAAGATTAACGTTGCAGGAAAAAACATGTAATAAACGCAAATTGCTGTCGTATATCAAGATCGGTTTCAATATCCGTTCCTGCTACTACCAATTATGTGGAAGGAAAGCCAACTTAATGGTCGTTTTGCCATTATACGATCAATGGACGTTTCGCCACTATGCGACACGGTGACGGTGTATTTACCGTTGCGCTGTGTCGTGTCGTCGTTGTTATCTTTGTGCTTCTCGACGACGGAAAATTCATGTACATAACACCCACTTGCTCTAATTTTATTTCAGCTTATGGGGTAAGTGGTTTGCAATCAACATTAATTTTATGGTGCTCGATTATGAACTCAAAATAAATCTATGCAGCAGATTTTCCTTTGAAGGCAAACATGAAGTTATTTGAAATTGTTTGTTTAAAAAAAATGGATATTAATTTTATTTTATTAATATTCTGTACCAAAATCGAGCTTCAAAATGTCAAATTCACAAATAATCATTAGTAAATTACAATCTGGAGCTGGATTTTTGTATCCCTGAATTTGGTACAGAGTGTAGATTTGTTTTTACTAAAATGCTATCCAAAGCTTAATCTAAAAACGATTTCGATTACTTAGTAATTACTTACATTGTTAAAACGTGATAGTCCTTTAATTAAGATCTATTCTTTAAAATAAATTTCCACCTTAAAGTTTTGAATCCTCTCTTAACCTTTATCGAAAGTAAAGTTTTTAATCTAACAATCATTTATCTGGAGAACTATAAATTTAACTTAAATCCTTTTCGATTTATAGTTACTTTATTCAAGCTTTTAAAGGACCTTGAAAAATTCTGAAATCAGAAATCCGAAATCAGTACGCTACGACCAATAGGAGCATTGAAATATGTTGCGAAAACGGACAAGAAAAAGCCACGGGAGCAGAGTGGCAATCCAATCCAATTTTACGCGGTCAAAGTCACAGACAACAGCTAGTATAAATTATAAATAAACACCTTATCATCGTGCTTAATTTAGGTACGTATGTTCCGAAAATGGTTTCAACTAAACGCAACAACACTGGCTTTGGCATTTATCCTAATCGCACGGTATCAAGCGAATGCTGGTGACAAATCAAAGCTATTTGACACATTTAAGCGTTCTATTGTTCACAACTGCAGCTGCAATAATAATTAGGGAGAGTTTACACAAGCACATAACGTAACCATACGAACAAAATCCGAGGGTCATTATTTATTTGAGAATTATAATATATTCATAAAAATATAGACCTCTATTTCTAAGAATTATAATATTCGTATAAAAAGTAGGGACTCGGTTTTAGTTTTTGGTATCTCGTAGTAAAGGCACACTGATCCCTTACAAACACGCTTCTCACCTTTTGTACGTTAAAAATCTTAGATTTTGAATAGATATCTTTCCTTTTTTGTGGTTATGGGGCCTTTGTCCACTAAAACACCGCTGCGTGCCATTGATCCGCTCGTTGGTGGCCGCTGGAACTGCGAATACATCATGCGGGTAGACGACTAAACCCCTATCACTCCACTCGCGACCTCACTTGGTGGTGGTGCGGAGAAGAACTCCACTCAACTCACTTGGTAAGACTGCAGGCGCCCAGTAGCTCACAGTCCCACCAAGCCCATCTTTGCGCCGCCACTTTGCCCTCTGCTGATAAGAGAGACACGCAGTGTCCATGCCAGAATTCGCCTCGGGACATGGTTTTCCCCCGGGATCACCGTCGCGCTGCCTCACGCAACGAACATCGAGAGAACGCCATCCCTGGCCCAGTCGGAAAACGCTTTTTGTAGGTTAAAAGCCTCTCTCCTCCTCAAGTTTTCTAATAGATACCTAGTATTAAGTGAAACCTAATTAAGAAGATCAAGTTACTTAGATAGATTGTTAAGATTGTTTTAAGTTAGTTGCTAGTTCTCTCGATTAAATATATTAATTACACTGAAATGCTTAAGAGCATAGATAATGCATCTAACATTAACTTGACTCGGACAAAACTTTTAAAACTTTAAGTTTTCACTTGAAAATTCTACTTAAGTAAAAGTTACTTAAAACGGTCTATGTAGTATTACAGACCAAATTTAATACTTGTCACATTTTTGACATTCAATTTACGACTCTAAAGTATTTAACATAGAGTCAAATGTCGAGTGTGATAATAGGTTTTGTCTTTACACCGTCGATAATTCTATATGTACAAGTAACTTCTTTAGGTAGCAGCAATAGGTGAGCGGGAGACCGGAGGACTGCTATATGAAATGTCTCGGGTTTGAACCCTCAACACACACCTATGTAATTTACTTTCTATCGTCATTTCAAAATTAAGTGAAGGAAAACATAAAAACCGGCCAAGTGCGTGTCGGGCCACGCGCAGTAGGCTTCCGTAGCTAGTCGTAACAACATATTTCGACTTAAAAGGGATTTACTATCTGTATTAAACAAGTAACATCTTCATACAAGTCATTACTTTCAAAGGTTTTTGTAATTTGCACGAATTATTCTAAGTAACTGCATTTTACACTTTGGACCCCAATTACTCTAGAACTAATTAAGTTAAAGTAACCAGATAAATAGCGTCCTTCAGATAGGAAATGTTTGTAGTACACGAAACCAGCTAGCACGTATGACGAGATGTATGAATGTTAAGGAAGCGAAAGAAGTATGTAAGGAGCGAAGCACATGGCGTTCCATCGTCTCTGCCTACCCCCGTGGGATAAAGGCGTGATTTTATATATGTATTATGTATGTTTATTTATGTTTCAAGAATTTTGGACGAAATATTCTGAGTAACTGCATCTGACATTTCGGACCCCTATTCCTCTTGAACTAATGAAGTGAACTTATCCGCTATAGTTTTCCTTTAAAGTTCATTACATGTACTACCGACACAATTTTTTTCTGATTTTAGGATCCAGTAGTTTAGCTTTTAGAGGGGGGGGGACGCCCTACTCGAACAAAAATTTGCTCTTTAAAGTTAATTATCTCGCAACCGGATCCCTAAATCAAAAAACTGTCTTAGCAACCCCTAAACGTTTTTAAAAGTCCTATCTAACAATACCCCACACTATGGGGTAGGCGACAAAAAAAAAAACATCCCTACTTTACATGTAGGGGAGCAACCTGAAAAAAAAATATTTTTCCAAATTTTACTCTACGACTTTCTTTGTTTAGTTAACATACATGTTTATGCAAAATTTCAGTTTTCTAGCACCAACGGTTTCGTCGCTATGCCGTGGACAGACAGACGGACATGGCGAAACTATAAGGGTTCCTTGTAGGTACTACGGAACCCTAAAAAAGGAAACGTTCATACCGTAATATAGGCTATATTACGCAAAAGCGTGTAGCTGAAGCGTATTATACTCACACTTCACCTGTTATGTTTAAGACCCTTGTGATAGGGGGTGAGCTCATCGCCATCCACCAGGCATAATTCTAACTCTGTGCTTCTATTAAGCATTTAATGGCGGCAAAACCCCAAATAACAATTTTATCCGACGAGAGAATCATATCCGACACCTCGCGGTGTAAGCCAGGCCACATACGCTTAGCACTTAATCAACAAAGCAGTTGTTTTGCTGACTTTCAATCAAACATTTTCTGAAATTTTGACGACATCTCTAACTACTCTCGTTTGTTTCCTTTAACGTCAAAAGAAGAGCTTCCAAGAAATGTAAAATTGAGGTTTCTTGCTCAAACTTATAATACACACTCGATGGGGAAAACTGTTTAGAAACTGGAAACTAAATACTCCGATAAAGTTTAAATTGTGTTGCTTGTAAGCACCTTAAAATAAAATAAGAGTGAAAGGTATATCCATTTTTAAGTGAATACATTTCAGTAAAGTACGCGAGCGATCTGAGTGCAGTTAGGATTAAACTTAAAGTCGTATAAATCGAATTGGAGCAGGTGTACAGCATCCTCGCCAGAGTAAAGATACATCGGTACAAAAAGAACACTAACAAAAATTAAATTATAATACGCTTTTGGTACGACGTGATTTTTTTTTGTTATTTCAAGGATGGGGGTCGAGTTGAAAAGAAATGAAATTATTATAATATCTTTCACAAAGCACTTAGAATAGTTATACAAAAATATTTCTAAAATACTAAGTTATCTTAATACGTTGCCCACTTGATCTGAGTGCAGTCGAGGTATAATTTTACAATAATTCCGCTGTCTTACCAAAAGATCGCTAGTAGTTTTTGCGAGTACCATGGCTGTCACAGGCAACGATGACGTAATGCTGAAAATAATTGTTTTATTTCATAATATAATATAACATACATAACATAATTTGATAACGTGATCTGTCAAATTCATCAGTTAATTTCCTTCCTTAACTTTTTTACTTTTAATAATGAAAAACAAGAACCGTTCGCTTTGCTCAACAAGAAAACTATTTAATTTTAGAATGTTATCTGTTTTATTACTAAAACGGTCTTGAATGTTTTATTTATGAAATTATCTTAGTGTTAGTAAATTTTAAGTATAGTTTTGTGTGAATATTATATTACGTCTTGTAGTTGTTCTAAGGGCACAAAATGTTAAATTATTACAGTTTGTAGATTAAACGTCTTGTGTTGCCATAGTTGTAGCAATATTATTATAATAATCAATATTAATTCATAGTTTATATTTAAAAGATATTGTCTCCTTATAGATAAATTGAACTCTCAAAATACCATACACATAAAATATAATAATTTTATTAGTTATCTTATTCCGGCTCGAAGGACCATACAATATCAAAGGACTATAGACAAAAAATATTATAACAGAACTTTTTATAGTACATTTTATGTGTATGTGTGTGTATTCGTGTGTGTACTATGCTACTTATATATCAACACTATCGTTCCAATACCGTTCCAATGATTAGAGTCGTTCGCAATGAGATTACGCGATCGGTCAAAGTCGACAGTTAATTGTCTTCCGACCCAACAGTGTTTGTATTGAAACTTGAAATACGAGAACCGTTTGCTTTGCTCGCAAAGAAAAGGATATCATATTGGGATGTTACTTTTTCTTAGGTAACAAAAGCGGTATTTAATGTGTCCATTAGTATTTGTAACTATTTATTTACGAGATCATGAATGGGTTCCTACGTTGGCTTTTTGAATATCGAATTACGTTATTCTGTCAGGGCTATTTCTATAGCCTACCCTTTTATTATCAAGGACTGAATTAAAGGTATTAGGTTTTCTTTAGTTAAGAAATCAGTTGGTTGGTTATAATTAAATGTTTCATTGAAATTGTAGTATAAATTAATAGTTAAATAAATAATAGTTTTAAAAAATAAATTAACTTTTATTTCGCGGGGAAAAGCGCACGTAATAAATTCGCTTTTATTTTTTAAAACAAAATAATTTTAAGTTGTAATAAATTTTTCAGAGGTGTGCATTTTATTTAATTTACAAGTTTAGTCAAAGAACAGTAACAGTAATTTAACAATTTTCCAAGCTTCAAAAATAAATTACGGATTTATGAATTGCATATTTACTTTTAGTAAGGCACGTTTTGATTGAGCCAATAGTCTGCAGCGTATCTTAAAACTTGCCCGATTTAGAAACAAATAAGTTTTTGAGCTTAGGTCTTACTTAATTGATTTTTAGGGTTCCGTTTTACCTTAAGAAATAAGCCTAAGACTTCGCTGTCCGTCTGTTTTCTGTCACCAGGGGCTGTATCTTATGAACCGTAATATCTAGCCAGTTTCAATTTTCATAGATGCTATATATAACTGTTACCGCTATAACAACAATAAATACTAAAAACTAAATAAAATAAACATTTAAGAGAGGGGCTCATTATATTTAAATTAAATTACTATTTAAGGGGACTCTCATGAAACAGACATGGTTGTATTTTTTTATAAATAACATGAAAAATATATATAATATAACACCGTTTTATAAATAATAGTACGGAACACTTCGTGCACGAGTCCGACTCGCACTTGGCTTGATTTTGAATGAGTCTTTAATTAAAATCAAAGCGTATTCGGTAGATTATTATTTATTCAGGATCAGGCTTTTTTAGTGTCGATTGGATATTGGAATGGGATTTTTACGGTCGTGCCATCTTCTTTTTCGACTCAAATCAAGTTTAAAACTGAATCGTTTCTTAGTTAGGCTAATTTCACACATAATTATTGATTGCTAAATTGCAATTAGACGTAATGGCAAGGCCTATTAAACCTATAGATCCTTAGTTTCTAATAAAACATAAACATTAATATTATTAAAACCGACGTCCGTTGTGGTGAAGATTTATCCAAACCGTTGTGGTGAAGACAATATTATTGAGAATACGGGTTACTCACGTTATTTTAGCCGGGATATGCCGACTAGTTTCGAATCTATTGCCGACTAGTCTCGCGTTGCGTCGCTGTCGCGCGACGTCTCGCACGACGAAACGCGAGTAATCGCCCTGTTGATGAATCTACGTAATAGATTCGAAACTAATCGGCATATCCCGGCTACAATAACGTGAGTAACCCGTATTCTCAATAATAATGACAAACACAATCAGTTTGCTTGTTTAGGCAACAAGCCTTAGTCTAGCTCGAGGTATCGCTATAACTCAAGTCGTTTGCAGACTTCGACGCCCTTTGACAAATTACGACATTATAAAATGTTAATTAACCGTTGTTAGCATTTTATTAATAAACTCAGTAATTAAACTGCTAATGGACTTCATAGCAGTATGTTTTATCTGCTAAAGAATTAAGCTCATCATAGTAGAAAATGCATTAATTGTTTGTGTTAATTTTCAGTGAAATAAACACTGTTTTACACATTACTGCACCTTTTAAATGTATTGTAAATTATTTTCAGAAAATTACTAACAACATTCTAATAAAAATATTTATTCAAAAAATATATTAAATTATACTTAAATGTTATTTAATAATAGACTGAAATGCGTGGAAGACCATAATCACAAACTTTAAAAAAAAGGTTTATTTATTTATTAAAACGCGTATATTGGTGGACTAAAAAGTCTACTTTTAGGTGAAGAAGAGATAAATAATGTAGGTTTAGGTACTGGTTAATTCATGAATCGTAATTTATCAATAAAATAAAATAATTTAGTTACAGCTTATATACTTTTGACTGCCTTTTTGTCCAGTGGTAAGCAAATGCGACTGGTAATTATAAAGTCATGAGTTTATTTCCATGATGGGCGGGTAATTTTTAGGAAATCCTAATACCAAGAACGTAAATTAGGGGTTTAATTTTGAAGGAAATAGCATGTAAATATTAAATGCCACGTGGACAAAGTCGCGGTCAAAGACAAGTAATGAATATAAGCTAATTTCCACTTTGGCTACGACATATTATTATATACCCATTTCCACATTATCACCAATGTGTATAAAATGTTACTTTTTATGTGGGTCACCACCATGCGGTCCCGCGGGATAATGTAACGTAATGTAGGAAATATTCCACGTCTACGCCATTGAACATTCTTCAGATATATTCTCATAAAGGTCTAAACGAGTATTACAAACTTTTGGGTCGTTTCTCGATATTATATGACTGTTTGTTTATATTTGCCTCGATGGTCAAGTGGTTAGAGTTTGCGCCTCACACCGCGAGGTCTCGGGTTCGATGCCCGGGTCGGGCAAAGTGTGTTTTGTGAACTTACCGACAGGAAATTTTCAAAAGCAGTTCGGAGTTGGAATTGGGCCTGGTGGATGGCGATGGACTCACCACTCATCCCTTGAAACATTAAATAGATCAGATGAAATATGGGTGCTGTGCTGTACACCTCTGCCACACCCTTTTGGGTAATATAGGCGTGATGTAATCTTATTTTGTCTATATTTCTATAGTTATAAATACATTTTGCTTGTTTTTAAATCTGAATTGTCCTTAAATTAAACATTTAAACAAGACAGACGTTGAATATTACTTAATTATACTTAACATTATAAAAAGGAAACATTGTTTTGCTTGTTTGATTGGAGCCAAAAATCTTCGAATCTACTGGACCGATCTCAATGAAAATTTGAGTGAAGATAGTTCGAGACCAAAGAAATAAATAAAATAAAATAAATATTCCACAACTCATACACAACGCCATCTAGTCCCAAACTAATCAGAGCTTGTGCTATGGGTACTAGAATAACTGATACTAATACAATATACTTTTCTTTTGTAATAATAAATACATATTAAACATAGAAACACCCAGACTAAGACAGACACTCATGTTTATGCACACAAAGATTTATCTTAAGTGGGAATCGAACCCACGACCTCAGCGTCGCAGGCAGGTACACTACCCACTCCGCCATCCGGTCGTCAAATGATAAACGCTACTTTTTATTAACATACCTACAATGCGAGCGGAGCCGTAAACAGAAGCTGGTTTTACATAATTCTATTTTGTGGTTGCTGTTTTCCGCTTATTCAAACGCGTAAATTTTATAAAGTTAAGTTTTTGTTACTTACACAACGATTCCTTACGGCCGGCGCACCCTGCGCAATTTGCGAGTTGTCCAAAGCGAATTGGCTAATCCTTTCTCCACGATGGCAAGTCAAAATAAAACTCGACTCAGCCATCGACACGACGGAGAAGAAGAAGAAGAATGTAACAATAACGATTTTACAATAAAAGTCGTTAAAATAACTATATTATATACAGATAAATTTTGTTATCCATTGATGACAAAATGTTTGGTGTGGCGGCGATGTATCACCCACACCGGTCGACTAAATAGACCAACATTACGTGAGTAATACCCGTATTTCATAATTTGAATCTTTAACAATCGTATAGAAGACTCTCATTTAGTAATGCAATTATTATATCAGACTAGACAAAGACAGTAGGGTCATCGAACTGAAACAAGACGGTTTGGATAACAGCCTTTATTAGCGCCAGCCCTGTACGTGACAATCATAGAAAGAGTGTAGACAAGAATTCTCTATGGATAGACCTAAATGACGTCATTGAACCAAAACATGGTAATTCGGTTAGCACATTATTATTTATGTTTCGTTCTCTTCTAAATATTATTCTGAAGCTAGTTTCGTGTAGTAATTGTATTTTTGATATTAACAAAAATACAATTTCGCCTTTTTTAACCAGAAAGGTGTGACAGAGGTGTAACATTCACATTTCACCCTTAATTTATTTATTTATTTAAACTTTTTGCACAAATTTAGGTACAGAGGCGGACTTAATGCATAATAATGGCATTCTCTAACAGTCAACCTTGGGTGGTGCAGAGAAAAGCAAGGGTAGGTGCAATAATGTGAGAAAGGAACTGAAGTGTTGATGTGAAATATATATATTTGGGAGAAACGAGTATAAATCAATACATAAAATACATACAAGAGGTACATAGATATACAAAATGTTATAAAATATATAATGTAATATACTTATTACTATTACATACGATAATAAATACAATAAAATAATACATAAACATGTAATATATATAGAAGATGATAAAAGCTAAATTTAAAATATTATGATTTAGGCATTTAACTTAATGTTTAGGGCTCATATGATACGAGGTTGAGATTGTAAATAAGCATTTTATACACCAAGCGAGCCTATCGCATTCCACCGGGTACAATACCAACTCCGTGCTGCTGCTTAGACTACCGGATGGCGGAGTGGTTAGTGTACTTGCCTGTAAATTTTTGTGTGCATGAACATGGGGGTTTTTCTTAGTCCAGACTAAGAAAAACCCCCATGTTCATGCGTGTGGGCGCATGAGTTTCTATGTATAATAAGTATGTATTTACAAAAGAAAAGTATATATGTATTAGTATTAGTTATTCAAGTACCCTTAGTACAAGCTCTGCTCAGTTTGGGACTAGATGGCGTTGTGTGTAAGTTGTGACATATTGAGAATTTTCTGACTAAAAAAACCCAAATAGCAGTATTGTCCGACTTGGCAATCGAACCCGAGATATCTCGGCGAGAGGAGCATACGCTACTAGGCAATGTCGATATTAAATGAAAAACAATTAAATGAAACAAATATAATTGATTATTATTTTGTTGAAACTCGCTTAATCATAAGTATCAAAGGCTGTGCTAGTAAATTGCAAACATTGTTATTAATTACCACTTATTCTCTGTGAATTCAACATAACACGTATAGACTACCAATCAACCTATTCATTTCCAATACAAGCTGGTCTCGCAATGCACGCGAATCCTTTACAACGTGATACTATTTTATGCTGAAAATGTATAGGTTGTTCATGAAACTTTTGCCTGCCCCAATTATTCTGTTGTTTAATCTCATTAAATCTATAAAAGTGTTCACAGCAAGGAAGTTGCTAACACAATTGTAGGCTGTAAGCGATCGCGACGGGTAAGCTCTGAAGCTGCCTTAACGAGATGAGTTCAAAACTTCTGTGTAATTGGACTTAGTTATCATCTATCGTGAAGGATGGACGACGCCATATTTAACAGAAAGCTTAGTAAGAGATAAACACAGTTGTCACTTCAATTTGTTTGGGTTATATTTTATCCTTTGAGCAACGTTTACTTAAAGATTTTAAAACAGTTTCTAAAACTGTGAAGTGTTCACAGCAAGGAAGTTGCTAACACAATTGCAGGCTGTAAGCGATCGCGACGGGTTAGCTCTAAAGCTATTAAAGCGAAGGAGCTGCTTTAACGAGATGAGTTCAAAAATTCTGTGCAATTTATGGACTTAGTTATCTTCTATCGTGAAGGATGGACGACGCCATATTTAACAGAAGGCTTTATTACCAGTTATACTAGAGTTATGACACGATAATTTCAGACAATACTTTCAGACATCTTCACTTTAATTTATAAAACCTTATGGTAACTATATTTGAGTGCACGGTTGGCGTAGTGGTTAAAACGGATGGCTTGCTGCTTTTATCTTCTGCGCTGGTATTGGGGATTTGATCCCACATGGGACTAAGCCTTGTGTGATACACAAATATTTGACTATTGACTCTGGATGTGCTTTGTATGTGTGCAATGTATGTCTGTGAATACCACCGCGACCTAGAAGTTATTCTTAGTGCAGGCGTCCTTGTTTTTAAAAGATGAATTTATATATTAATTAATTTTTTTAAGAATTTTAAAACAAAAAATGGGTCTAAAATCTCAAAATCGAAAAACTAAATACTAAAGGTAAAGTGGCGCTGCTTTTTTCTCGAGCAGGTTTGTATAGATCCTACTACCAAATAGCATTATATTTAAGGCTCCAATTTTATCTGTAATTAATTCCAGAAAGGGTTGGTTTTACAAAGTCTGAGTAAGAGATAAACACAGTTGTCACTTCAATTTGTTTGGGTTATATTTTATCCTTTGAGCAACGTTTACTTAAAGATTTTAAAACAGTTTCTAAAACTGTGAAGTGTTCACAGCAAGGAAGTTGCTAACGCAATGGTAGACTGTAAGCGATCGCGACGGGTTAGCTCTGAAGCTATTAAAGCGAAGGAGCTGCCTTAACGAGATGAGTTCAAAACTTCTGTGTAATTTATGGACTTAGTTATCTTCTATCGTGAAGGATGTATGACGCCATATTTAACAGAAGGCTTTATTACCAGTTAAACTAGAGTTATGACACGATCATTTCAGACAATACTTTCAGACATCATCACTTTAATTTTTAAAACCTTATGGTAACTATATTTGAGTGCACGGTTGGCATAGTAGTAGTTACGCACGCCTCGCTGCTTTAATTTTTCGCTGGTGTTGGGTATTTGATTATTCACTCATTTATTATTTTTTCTCTTTTTTTACATATTTAAATATAAATTATAAAAGTAAAGTAGGGTCGGGTGTCTCACAGTGAACCAGGCAGCTACATTTAACCACCGCTAAATCTCGAAAATGCGACGTTGCCAAACCGCGCTACTATGAGTGAAAGAGAGGTATTTACGATCCGTTCCTGCCCACTAGTTTGTAGTTTGCGTGGCGATCGCGTGCAAAGTGGTTGTTTGAGGAGCATTCGAAAGCAAACTGACTCAAAAAGTAAGTATTTTTTGCCAATTTCATTCTTTTTTAGCTTTTTTCGTTTAAATAATATCAATTCATTTATATGTACACTGTTTTCTACGGTTATTTAGCAATTAAAAGCGCTATAATTCGTGTTTTTAAGAGATTGATTTTCCGGTAAATTTTTGATGTTAGTTATCAAAACGTGGTGTGTCTCACAGTGAACCACCTGAGGGTGTTACACGTTGAACCATGGTTCATTGTGTGCACCCCAGTCGTTAAATGAGTGTGTTTTTTATATTATAGAATGGCGCGAAACAAAGTGACGATAAGAAAAAGAGGGGGGCATTCGGCTGCCAACATGCTTGAGGCCCTTAAACTGCACAGATAAGGTGAAAGTATCAGAAAAGCAGCGAAAATTTACAATATTGCTTACCCAACCTTACGACGGTACGTAGCACAAAACTTAGACGTCAAAACAGAGGATCTTGCCGACAAGAGATTAGTACCGAATTACGAAAATCATTTAATTACGTCAACTTACGTCAAAAACTGTCAAGTAAAGAGTGCACTTAACTGTTCCCCGCGTTTTGAATATTGATATTCTTTGGCAATTTTCACGTTTTAACCTGTTGAGTGTATTTAAAAGTGAACTTTAGATGCCTTATTTACTTTAACGATAGTGTCATCAGCGATCATTTCGCTAAAACAGGTGAAAAAGCGCTAAACGTGTACGTTTTAGTATATAAATATAATAACAACTATCAATAGTGCCAGCGGTTAACCGAACTAATATTTGACAACTGTGACAAGTGCTAGCTGTTATTGACTACTATTTGACATACTATAGTTGTGTTGTCACCATTAAAAAATACTCATAGACAATATTAGTGTTACCAGAGTTCGCTTAGTGATACCAGTGCCGCGAAAGGGATACCAGTGCCGTGAAAGGAATACCAGAACTATAAAATAATTTCTAATTAGGCCGAAGCTCAAACTATTAAAATCTAAAAAATGGTTCGATGCGCGAGATGCGGTGATGAGGCCTCTGATGTTATTCAATGTAATATCTGCAAGAAACATTATGACTTTCCGTGTTCTGGAGTCACCGAGGTCGGTTACCGTAAGCTGGGTCCCGAGAGACAAGCCGCATGGAAATGTTCGAGTTGCAAATCAGCGCCGCCTTCTTCTAGCTCGGATTTGGGGTCCCCTAAACCTATATCCCTAGCTCAATTAATGCAGGAAATCTCGAATATCAAGCTAACGCTTAATCCGTTATTGGAGGTCGTGGCTGATATCAAGGATATAAAAAATGATATGGGTCTGCTTGTCATATCGATAATGTTTGCGTCAATAACCTGAGCTACGCGGACGATATGGTGTTGCTGGGACCGTCGGTTGGTTCAGTTAGGAAATTACTGGCGATTTGTGAGGCGTATGCGGCGGAGCACGGTCTCACATACAATATTAATAAAAGCAAAGTACTGCTTTTCAAAGGCAAGCTCAATGTGCCGCACTGTGCTCCTCCGATAACGCTATACGGTGAAAAGCTGCAAATGGTGACCAGTTTTAAATATTTAGGACACATAGTCAATTGTGAACTGTCTGATGACGCCGATCTAGAGCGTGAACGTAGGGCACTGGCGGTCCGAGGGAATATGATTGCCCGCAGATTTGCTCGATGCTCTATTGACGTAAAAATCACACTTTTCAAGGCATATTGCCAATCGTTTTACTCAAGCAGCCTGTGGGTAAGTCATACCCGTCGGGCCGCCAATGTCTTACGTGTTCAATATAATAACATCTTTAGGATGCTGATGCGGCTACCTCCCTACTGCAGTGCGTCTCTAATGTTTGCTGAAGCACATACGGATGGCTATCACGCCATAATACGAAAAAAAGTAGCTTCGATGTATAGGCGTTTGAGAGACAGTAGCAACGGCATCCTCAAAATGATTGCCTCTCGGTCAGACTGTCCAATCCAAAATAAATGGATGTCAATTTTATTAGGGCTTGACTAAATTTATATTGTTTGTTTGAATGAATCTATGTTTTATTATCTATAATTTTATTATTGACATGCATGAATTTCTATTATTTGTTATTTTTTTTTTTTGATATATTTATTTTTATGTAATAATTGCTGACTCTCGACATATTTCTCACTGTTTTACTATGGATTTTTAATCTGAAATAAACGTATTATTATTATATTATTAAATCGTCAATGGATGACTTTGCTACAAAATACAAAGATTTGGACGAGAGGGTTCGAGTTGTTGAAAAGACGAAGGATGAAGTCTTAGGTATGCGGACAAGGTTAGAGGAAATTGAAAACAACCTAAACGAGCGAGATCAATTCATGAGGCTAAACAATATCGAAATTAAAGGAGTGCCGCAAAGGGAACACGAAAATCTTTTTGATGTCGTTGGCAAAATCGCTTCCAAGATTCAGTATCCCATTACGAAGCACAACATAAATTTTGTTGTGAGAGTTCCGTCTAAGGAAAACAGAGTCAAGCCCATTATACTGTCTTTTTTGAATAGGTACGTTAAGGAAGACTTTGTAGCTGCAGCACGTGACTATAAAACCCTTTGTCCAGCTGATATTAATCTTGAAGGAACTAGCCGGATTTATGTTAATGATCACCTTACTATCCAAAATAAGATTTTACTAACCAAGGCAAAAAAGTTAGCAAAGGAAAACGACCATCAATTTGTTTGGGTAAAAAATTCCAAAATCTTTGTCCGAAAAGACTTAACATCAAAATCTTTTCCTATAAAAAACGAGAAAGATCTCACCAAAATCCACTAATGTTTGCTCTACTATATTTATACTTCAGTTATTTAAAAAATCTGAAAAACAAATCTTTTATAATCGCATGTTGTTTGCTGGTGTTTCTTTGTGTGTTACTCTACCCAAGACCATTATTTATTAAAATGATTTCTTATCTGTCAACTAACCAACATCTTGTTATGACTGCTATATTTGTCAATTTGTCAAAGATTATTGTTTATATGCTGCATGCTGTTTTTGAGTGGCTCGTACCTTCTGTTATAGATAAAATGACGCGCTGTGTCCTATTTGCCTATGTTACAACTTGCTTATTTGCACAATTTATAGATTGTATTACTGGTTACTAATGCTTAATTTCTACTATCAAAATTGTAGGGGGCTCCGCACCAAGACTTCTTCTTTCTACCGTAACCTTTGTATGTGTAATCATGACATTATCTTGCTGACTGAGACTTGGTTGGTTGAGAGTATCGGTGATAGCGAACTATTTGATCACCGATATGTGGTGTTCCGCCGTGATCGAGATTATAGCCTCACAGACCAATCTAAGGGAGGTGGGGTACTTATCGCCGTTCTACGTCATCTGTATGTTGAGCATAACCTAGATTGGAGGTCAAGTGCTGAGGATATTTGGGTAACGCTAAGATCCCGCAACTTGCAAAATGAAGTTATTAAAGTGCATATCTGCACGTTATATTTATGTCAGCAGAATAGGGGTAATTCGTTCTATTTACAGCTTAACAACTTTCTAAACAAACTTACAAGTTTAATTGAAATGAATGCAACTGATCATTTTTTGGTAATCGGTGATTTTAATATGAGCGACATTCAGTGGGTATTGCATCATGATGGTTTTCAGGCTGCACGCTCGAGTAACGCGCAGCATAACAATTTCATTGATAAACTGAGTGAATGCGGCCTTATCCAATATAACTCACACAAAAATCATATAGGTGGAGTATTAGACCTAGTTTTGTGCAATGACCATGTTTCCGTGTCTGCCTGTTCCGACTCACTTGTTAGTGAAGACCCCTATCATAAAAGCCTGTTAATCAAACTTTCATTTCTTTTTTCAATCTCACTCAAGGAGCGTCCGCGTACAACATTTTGCTATCAGCGTGGAGACTACAGTAGCATTTGCAGAGAACTTACTGATCTCAACTGGGAGGCGTTGCTTAGTGCTCAGTGCTTTGATGATGCTGTGGGTGCTTTCTATGATACATTGTACCATCTTAGAGACAAATATATTCCCTCGCGCCTGCCCAAAAGTACCCGTTACCCTCCTTGGTACAACGGTGCACTGATAAAATGTATTAAAGAAAAATTCAGATACTTTAAAAAATATAAAACTTATAATAATAGGTCTGATGGAATCACTTTTAACTTACTTCGTGACAGAATAAAGAGGATGGAAGATACATGTTACAAAAATTATATTATGAGTATTGAAATGTCTATAACCGAAAACCCTAAGCGTTTTTGGTCATATATTAAGGACAAACGAGGTAACAGCAACTACCCAGCACTTATGACCTATGCCGATTTGCATAGTGATACTGGACCAGGCATTAGTGAGCTATTCTCGGATTATTTTGCATCCAATTTTAATAACAATACTTCTATGCCACCGCACTCTGCCATGTTAACCAGTAGCCAAGTCTGTGACATTTCCACTTTTCAGGTCAAAAAGGAACAGGTCCATGAGCTTTTAAAGACACTGGACCCATGCAAGTCTGCCGGTCCCGACCTAATACCAGCTACTTTTTTGATTGCTTGTGCTGAAGCCACTGGCTGGATATCCACGCCTATCACTATGCTTTTCCAACGGTCATTGAATGAAGGTGTTGTGCCAAATGTGTGGAAATCAGCTTTCGTTACACCTATTCACAAGAGTGGGTCGAGGACCGCAGTTTCAAATTATAGGCCTATATCGAAATTATGTTTACTTGCGAAGGTTCTCGAGCGTGTAGTTTACAATCAAATTTATGATTCAATAAAATCTGTGTTTATATCCGAACAACACGGCTTTTTGAGGGGTAGGTCGACTGCTTCCAATCTACTGGTATTCAATGAGTACCTAACCAGTAATATGGATAGTGGCGACCAGGTTGACGTGGTCTATACCGATTATAGTAAAGCCTTTGATCGTATAGACCACCAAATCCTCCTTTCAAAACTTCTAGATCTTGGTATTCACGGTGGTCTCCATAGGTGGTTCTCGTCATATCTCCTGAACAGGTCTCAGGCTGTAGTGTTGAGTGGCTACGTTTCGTCATGGGTCAAAATCCCCTCAGGAGTCCCACAAGGTTCTTTGTTGGGCCCCCTGCTTTTTGTTATTTTCATCAATGACATTGGCTCCTGTTTTTTAAACTCAATGTTTTTGTTATTTGCTGATGACATGAAAATATTTCGTACAGTTAATAATGCTCAAGATGCTAACTTAATGCAGGATGACCTCCAACGTCTTGATTTATATTGTCACTACAACAAACTAGATTTGAATGCATCTAAATGTTTTACTATGAGTTTTACACGTAAGCGCCATATATATAAATTCGACTACTTAATCAAAAACCATAAACTGGAGAGGAAAACTGTTGCAAGAGATTTGGAAGTAGTGCATGATAGCAAGTTGTTATTTGATCACCATGTTAACCATGTGGTCAACAAAGCTTTTAGGGCTTTAGGTTTCTTGATTCGCTGTTCCAGGGACTTCAGAAATATGAAAACCATCAAAATACTGTATTGTTCCTATGTACGAAGTCACCTGGAATATGCTTCTCAGATCTGGAACCCACGATATGCTTGCTACTCGAATGATATCGAGATGATTCAAAGAAAATTCATTCGATACTTAGGTTTTAAATTTAAATTGTTCCATCTAACTGATCTCACCTATGAGCAGCGTTGTGTTAAATTGCATATTCTTCCTTTGCATGAAAGACGAAACATTTCGGACATAACTTTTCTTCTCAATATTGCCCAGGGTATGATTGACTGTCCTGAGCTTCTCTCAAAGATTAAGTTGCGAATACCACAAAGAAATTTACGCAAAAATCTCTTGTTATACAGACCTCCGAGCCGCTCAAACTTTAGAATAAATAGCTTTATGCCTAGAGTGTCTTGTGAATTTAACAAATTGAATGTTGACAGTCATTTTGATCTCTTTACTACTTGTTACGAGGGCAACTTGCCTCGTCAGCGCTACGGGCCTAACAATGTGACTTCTGCGAATCACCGCGCATTGGACACCGTTTAGGAAGATACACGGATATCCAATATCGTGGACTCCTTGATCTAACATCGACGGGAACGGTCCCTTTTTACATAGTTATAAGTTTTCTTAGATTAAGCAAATCTTTGTGTAAAATGTAATACACATTATTTTCGGTACTTCTGCCAGTTTCATTTAAGTTCCTCACAACAGACACCCTCACACGTAATTGGCGCAGTCGAAATTCGTCTAGACTATAAAAGTGTCGTTGTGCGTGTTTCCAAAAATCGGACTATCACCACACAGTCGCTGACCTAGACGGAGAACCTACAAGAGGAAGCCTGTTGGAGTTACTGAAGAGCCACGCTATCTAATCATCGATGAGCCGAAGCTTGCCAATGAAACTCATGTAAGTACATTATATTCCTTTTATTAGTTGCTATTTTCTACGCAGGGTACTATAAACTACCAAAATTTTCCACCCACGTAGTTCTAGGGATTATTTCCATAGCAGGCGATATCAACTCCGCAACGCGCGTAGTGACGCCGTAATTTAGAATTTAGTGATTTAGATAATAATATTTCAAGTAATATAGAAAGTATGGCTCAGCCTACAGATATAATTGATCAAATTTATAAATCCTTAAGATTAGTGCCGGAGTTTGACGGAAACCCGCATGTTATAACTAGGTTTTTAAAGTTATGTGATCAGTTAGTGATCAAATATATAAATCCAGCACCAGGGAACGATCTTACTAATCTTTCTCTGATTAATGGTATTTTAAATAAGATTACTGGTACCGCCGCGCGTACCTTGGCAACTAACGGCATTGCCAACGATTGGCAAAGCATAAGATCGACCTTGATCAATAGTTTTTCCGATCGACGAGATGAATCTGCGTTGTACACTGATCTTTCTCTCTTAACTCAAGGATCTGATACACCTCAAATATACTACGAAAAAATTCAAAACTTATTGTGTACTATAATGTCATATGTCGAATTAAATGAAAGCATTGAAACTACTGTAACTGCTAAAAGATCGCTCTACAAGAAACTTGCACTTGATTCCTATCTGAAAGGTCTCGCCGAACCTTTAGGCTCAAGAATAAGATGCATGAGACCTAATACTCTGGAAGATGCTCTGGAGTACGTTCATAAAGAATCAAACATAATTTATCTTCAGAATAAAAATCTGTTTAATAATCCACCTAAAAATAATTTTCAAAACGCCTCATTACCGCCGTCGCAATATGCATCTCATTCTTCAACTCAAATTCTACATTTTAATCCTTCAACCCAAAATTATAACCCTTACACTACATTTAACACTGCCATATCAAATCCTAGAACCCAATATCAGCCATTTAGACCCCAGTATACACCGCCTCAACCAAATCCTAGACCTTCTAGAACGCAACAAATTTTCAAACATATACCGGCCAATGTATCAGTCGGATTTCGAATTCCAGCCCACCAAAGAACTAATCAAAATTATCAAAACAACTACCCTAAGCCTATGAGTGGTGTGAGCCACCCTGTTGCACGTACTCTCCCACCAACTAATTTAAATGTGAGACGTAATTTTACTCCACAAAATAATTTTCCGACGGTGCAAGAATTAAACGTAAATGAATCTTACAACAACTATTACTGCGAGGATACAACTAACATCACTACTGAAGACATTAACGCTGACGTTCCTTACTATTTTAAACATGACCTTGGCACTCAAAATTTAGATAATGATCATGATGATCAAAATTTTCACCAAAATTTTAGACAACACTACCCTCAAATAGAGTTAAATCTACAGAGCAAAGGTCATTTGCCATATATTAAAATAAAAAACCCACCCCTAAATCTCTTAATTGATACAGGAGCTAATGAATCGTTTATCAGCCCCGAATGTTATGAAAAATTTTATTCACACTTCCCTCTTAATTACGATCCATTTTTGGTCTCCAATACCCATGTAACTACTAAAAATAATTATACTGTAAACGTGCCATGTTTTTCAGAATTTAAAGAACGTATCCCATTAAAACTACACATCTATAAATTCCACGATTTTTTCGATGGATTGATAGGATGCCAGCAACTTAAGAAATGGAATGCTAAAATTGACCTTGAAGCTCAATTATTAGAGACTAACGTTGCTAGAGTCCCTATTATTTTACACCAATGTAAAACTATGAACTTTCACGATATTACTACTCCGTTACAGACTACTCAACCAATTACGGTGCCTACTTATATCAATCAAGGTGATATCTTTATCGAAGAACAGAATATTTCGGCTTGTACTGTCAGTGAATGCTTATCATCAGCCCAAGATAACCAAACTATTGTCCAAATTTCTAACCTAACAAATAATGGCATTGTAATCCCTTCAATCAATCCAATTGTTGCACATATTTTTAACGAACAAACTATACCATTGTTATATGAACCCGACACCGTTGATAAGCGAGCTCGTGAGGAGTTATCGCGTTTGCGCGTGGAACACTTAAATGCAGAGGAGACAGCCAATTTAAATAATCTTTGTAAAATGAATACTAATACGGATGCCTTTTCCCGTGTCCAGCTTAATCATAATGAAACTAACTCTTTATTCGTTAATTATTCTGAAACAGGTCATTTATCTTCAACAGAAACTGCCGATGGTAGCCCAATTAGCTCGTCTTCTACTCTTACAGATCAGTCCGGTTTGTCTAATCAACAACTCTCGGTAGATAATTCACCTCGTACCAATCACAGTTTTCCCTTAAATTTAACCACCGATCAGGGAACTGAATTTAGCAGTCAAGTTCTAGCTGAATTCCTCCGCTTACATAAAATAAAACATCATATGACAAGTGTACATGCACCCAATGAAAACGGTATCGTTGAGCGTTTCCATGGTACACTGTTAAAACATGTGCGATTATTAAAAAATCAACATAACAACGAATCCGCGCGTAACTTACTACCTTACGCTTTAATTGCCTATAATAGCACAAACCATAGCTTGACTAAATGTAGACCATTCGATATAATTTCTGGACATTTTGATCCCCGCGATCCTATTGACTGGAATATGACGAATCAATATCTACAGACTTACACACGAGAACATCGGGAGCGAATGGAAACGGTCTACAAAAGTATTCATGACTCTGCATTAGGCGAGCGAGAAGTGATAATGACTCGACGTAATACGAATAGGGAACCTCCTTTAAATTACGAACATAACCAGGATATATTTATTCACAACCCTGATAGACAAAAACTAGCTGCCCGTTTTACCCGAGATAAAGTAGTGACCAATTTGCCAATACATATATATACTGCTCGAAATCGAAAACCGACTGTAAAAGTTCGTCTTAAACGACCGACAAAAAAGTAAAAATTTGTCATAAAAATTATTTCCCACTGTCACACCTTCCTACAAGACATTGACCTTGACCTTATGTTAATACTCTCAAGTCTCAGCTAACTGACACGACATAATAAACTATCGCGTAATGATTTGCCTTTCTTTAGGTATTAAGCTAGATAAAATTTAAGCACAGGTTAACACATTTCGGTCTATCAGAGTTAAGAGAGGTTTGATCAACCCATTAGGATCACTTACAAAAAGTATTTCTGGAAATTTGGACAACGATGATGCTGTGAAATAATATATATACCTTACAAATTTTAAATAAAAATAATCTGGTAATATCTCAGTCGTTCAACAAGCACATAAGTTTTTTTCAAAGAAATTTTCAACAAAGTCAGATACTACGTAATCTTACCATTAATCAAAGAAGTTTAGAGAAGGCTCTTTCTAATGTCATTAACATGACAAACATTGAAACTGAGCGAATATTGCACTTCACTTATCTTATACATGTTTTTGGAATCATAGCCGAAAATGCACAAGAACTTTTAAGTGAAATTAATAGGTTGGATAATGTATTATCTTTCAGTCAAAGTAGATCGGTACATCATTTTATTCTTTCCGTTAAGGATTTAGGAAGTATCTTAGAGCAATTAAAAAGCCTTTATAATGCCGACTAAATTATTCAAACAGATTTTAGGAATTATTACGAAACTCTCAGTTTAGATTCTTATTTCACAGAATCGAAGGTCGTCATAATGTTAAAGTGCCCCATTACATTTAGTACTTTATATCTTCTGTATAAATTGTGCCCAGTCCCCAACAAGTACAGCGTAGTTATAGTACCTCCTGCACCCTACATGGCAACTAATTCTTTGGAATTTGTGTACATAGAGGCTGAATGCCCGAAGTTTGACACCTGGCACTTATGCGAGCAAAAAACTGTTCATCAAATGCAACCGGAACCAGATTGTATTCAAAAATTAATTTATACTCAGGAGATAGATGAAACGTGTCAAATCACGCCTATCTCTCTGACTAAGGAGGCCTTAACTGAACTGGATAGCCAGCACTACAGAGTTACGTTCCCAAAAGCACCAAAGTTCAGTTTTACTGTGGCAAGGAAATCTGCACGTGAACACAGTCGATACCGTCGCCGTTCAAGACTGGATATAACCACTCAAAAGGTTAATGCCGAGATGACAAATTTGGAAAATTGAAAAGGAGAGCCGCAACTTTTGGTGTCAATGTCACCAAATAGTTGCTCATCTAACAGGGGAGGTGTTACGAGGGCAACTTGCCTCGTCAGCGCTACGGGCCTAACAATGTGACTTCTGCGAATCACCGCGCATTGGACACCGTTTAGGAAGATACACGGATATCCAATATCGTGGACTCCTTGATCTAACATCGACGGGAACGGTCCCTTTTTACATAGTTATAAGTTTTCTTAGATTAAGCAAATCTTTGTGTAAAATGTAATACACATTATTTTCGGTACTTCTGCCAGTTTCATTTAAGTTCCTCACAACAGACACCCTCACACGTAATTTACTAGTAAACATTCTGCTAGAACCCATCTAACGAATTACTTTGTTAAAAATGTATAGATTTGTTATTACTAAATTTAATTTTAGATACTGTTGTGTGTATTTTTTTGTAGGCATGTGAAACCTTTTTTTCATTTATTTTTTAATATTAAGTTTTAAGGTGTCAGTTGGGTACTCTTTTCTTTTAACAAATAGTGATTTAATTTAAAATTTTGTAATGTTACCATTATGTTGCTGACTGTATGTGGAAGCTTGTAATTGGCGTTTGCTGACCTATTTTGTTCAATTATTTGTGTGTGGCTGTTAGCTCCCCTAATAAAATAAAATAAAATAAAATAAAATAAAATTTTTACTGCAGAACAAGAAGACATTTATAAAGAATACATAAAGGAGTGTGCTCTAAAATTTTACGGACTTACCACAAAAGACTGCCGTAAAGTGGTGTACCAGATGGCGAAAGTAAATAATGTGACAATACCAGATAGCTGGGAGCGACAAAAAATGGCAGGAAAAGAGTTGTTACGGTCTTTTAATTTAAAGGTAAAACCTTCAAAAACCTAGTAAAAAGTTATGTAGTTTTTTACTTAGTTTTTAAAGTATCAAGAACATTATGTGAGGTACTTTTGTTTTTATAATTAAAAACTGTTACTTTTGTTTTTATTATTAAAATTTGATAAGAATTTGACTGAAAAGGTTCTGTGATGTATAAAACTAAGACTCTCGGTTTAATTGCATAAGATTTAAAGTGATTTTAATAAATATTAGGCTGATTTTTGTAATTACTGTTTTTTAATATTATTATTACAAAGTATTTGCCTTATAAATTGAACTAGAAAGACATAGTTAATAAGGTGGCTCAATGTGGACGATACCCTGGTTAAATGTGTACCACCTGTAGTACTCAATGAACCAAAAATCATTTTTCATAAAAACCTGTTTTACACCGAAACTAAAAGATATATGAGAAATTAATGTTTTACAAAATTGGAGCTAAGTAAATATGCTAACTATACACAAAAAATTGAAGGCATTGATTGAAAATCCAGTCCACTATGAGACTTTGAAATTTACCTGGTTCAATGTGAGACAACTTACCCTACATTTAAAAATATAAAACTATAAAATTCTACATTTTTAAATATAAAATACAAAAAAAATATTTAAAAATATAAAAAATAGTACCCCACCGGTATCGAATGCAGGGACCAAGCTACCGGTGGTTAGGGCTCTAGAGAGAGGAAACTCCTCACAATCCGTGCCGTGTCGAGTAGTACCACCTTCTGCATCATCATCTTCTTCTTTTGATTATTATTATATGATTATTATTGATACACGAGACTAAGCTTTGTGTAATCCACAAATACTGACTCTGAATTTGCATTGTATGTGTTAAATGTATGTCTGTGAACACCCCCGTGACACAGGAGTTTTTCGTGGGCGGGCGCCGTTTTTTAAAAAAAATTACAAAGAATATTTTTATTTTTAATTTTTAATTAATTGTGATATTTATTTATTTGATTTTATAACTTATTGACATGACGATTTTATATTATTTTTGTAATTAATGTGTAATGTAGTGTAATGAAATCTATAGTATTAACTGAAATAAATTAATATTTAATTTAACTTAATTAATTTTGGTCTGACATCTCAAATTCGAAAGGCTAAATACTATTTATTAAGTAAGTTAAAGGTAAGTGGAGCTGCTTTTTCTTGAGCAGGTTTGTATAGATCCTACTCCTATAATTGTGTAATATTTTATTAATATTATCTCCAATACAATAATATTGTGTATTCCATTGAGGGATAAAATAACACCCTGTATGATATCCGACCAAGATTTACAATTTCCCAGTACGATGCCTAAAGCTATTACTATTTAAGATGAAAAAATAAAACAGGAATCATATTACGTATTAATCTCACTGAAAATATAATATTCATGATATTTTTTGTCTCTATTATGATGAGATTTTCATGAATGTAGGTATCTATTACTTGCTTGTTATTCTAGCGGCAGTTTATGCCATCGCTCACTGTGAAGTCTCGAGTTCGATCCCAGATTCAAGCAAAAGTGTTGTTTGGGATTTTGACGTCCGGAAAATTTTTAGTAGAAGCACGCAATTATTTTTCTTATTTATTTATTATAACTAAAGTACTTAAAACTATTTTTGACATCATTTGCCTCGGTCTATATATAACCACTAAGGGTTTATCTAACAGTAGGCGAGTCGCTACATTTACACGGATAAAAATTAAACAAATTAAACATTAAAATTTAAATTAATGTTTAAATTTCAATTTAGGTAAACATTAAAACATTACGATTTAAAAAAATCTATGTTTAGGTATTTAAGAGGTACATTTTAGGTAATGACGCTTATATTTATATTTTACAGTTTTTACACCTTCAATATATTAATTGCAACTCCTCAGGCAGCCTGTTTAAGAAAGTTGGTATTAAATTATGGTTGGTAATAATTTCTCTACACCTTTGTGGGTAATATAGACTTAATGTTATTCTTATTATGTATCTACCAAGTAAGGACGGAAGGACATTAAAAAACAAAAATGTCACAAAGAGAAAATAAGTTGGGATTTTGTGGTTTTTTTGTGCGAGAATTTTAAAAGTAAACGCTCGTTTGAAGTGGTTGAAGGAAAATGAATGCGGAAATGTTTTAACAAAAATTTTAGTCATGAAAACCGAGTTCAAATATTGTCATTATAAATTACAATGACGATAATTTCCACAGGGACATTGGGGTCCGACAGGCGAGTGGAAGCAGCGATAGCCGAGTGGGAGACCGTAGAACTGCGAAGTCAATGGTCTCGGGTTCGAACCCACGGCATACACCTCCGTCGATAAATCGATAAGATTCGTCTTTTCGAAGATATGTATGTATTTATTATAAAAATTATCGCTCGCTAGCGGTGAAGGAAAACAACATGAGGCAACCTGCATGCCTGAGAGTGCCTAAATAGTACTCGAGGTCGTGTGAAGTCTACCAATCCGCACTTGGCCAGCGTGGTGGATGGCGTAACCCTTCTCATCATGAGAAGAGGCTCAAGCCCAGCAGTGGGACATGTATTCGATACAGGGCTGCTATTATTAATTGGGGTCGGCTTTTAGTCTATTTGGATGTACGCTTGATTAGCGAAGCGAACTATAAAAACATTGCATAGTGGTTCGTAGTTTTTTTTTAACGAACGTGAAGACGGCCAAGTCTCATATTTTGACTAAGGTGTGTAGAGTTAGAAATATGGCTCTACTTGAACATTTCGTCTGTGTCATAATTTATGGTTTCGCCTTGGCAACATTTTTCATAATTTTTTTTTTTGGTGGCATCTAAACCATGCATGTTTAACATAATAATATATGTTTTTTATAATTATTAATTTAGTTCTTTAATTTTCAGTTCAGAGGTATAAATGTTGTGTGAGTAACAGTGAGTTAGTTAATAATTAGCTAAGGTTAAAAACTAAACATAACATAACATCATGCTTATAGGTGTACAACACACCCACACTTCACTTGTTTTTTTTTTTTTTTTTTTTTTGTGCAACAACCTTAATCTAGTTAGAATATATCTATTTACTTATTTCCTATTAAAATTTCCTATTAAAATACTTGGTGTGTTCTCACCACCTACAAATTGATACACTATACATTACTACTATTATGGCTATTCTACATTACATTTCAGTTCCTGCTAATTAATACATTATACACTAAACTATATACAATATTTTATTTAAGTTCCTATTTGTATTTACATTACAGCATATACTACATACAAAAGCAAGCTCACATTACTAATCTACTGTACAACACGTTAATACTTACATACAATTATTTCCTAATACAACACTAAGTACATACAATTTTCCTAATTACAGACACATACAAAAAGCAAAAGTTACCTACATGTTTATGAACAGAATAATTAAAGTTACATTACTGAATTGATTACATTGTTGAGCCATTTGCTCTTGCCACTTTCGTCATGATTACCTCAGCATACTCGAGAAGAATCTTCCTCTTCTTCTTGTCCTTCATTATCTCTTTTAAGTTTTCCGCTTTAAGTTGGTCTTCCATTTTGTTCTCGCATTCGTATCTTGGCAGGGCAAATCTCGGGCATTCAGTAATAATGTGGATAATAGTCTCTTCCGTCTCATCATCACAGACACAAAATGGGTTTGGGGCAAGTTTAAACCTGTGCAGGTAGTGTTTTGTGCCGCCATGGCCTGTCAGCAGTTGGGCTCTGATATTCGTCATACCCATGTTCATCACTATTTTGTGCGCCGCTTTGCAGTCTTCGAAGAAGATTCTTGTTCCACTGCCCGTAGCAGCTCCACCATATCTATCCTGCCAAGCTCCTATAGATAGTTCCCGTGCTGAACGTTTTGCGTAGGAGAGTGGGAACCTGTCGTAGACTGACGTCCTCTTGTCTTTCAGTGCCGCATGTTTGGCCAGCTCGTCGGCTCTTTCATTACCCTGTAAGCCAATGTGAGCCTTCACCCAGTAGAGGCTTACCTTTGTGCCGTTCAATGTTAGGTCTTTTAGGGTGTGCTTGATATCGGCAACAATGGGGTTTTGCGGCGCGGGTTGACGTAAGGAGTCCAGTGATGACCTTGAGTCGCTAAGTATTGAGATAGTGGTATTTGCTCGTGCTTTGTGGAGTTGGAGAGCCCTCAAGATTGCGACAAGTTCGGCCTGGAAGACAGTGCAGTAGGACTCAAGTCTAAAATATTTATAATTGCTCTCCTTACCGTCTTCCCAGACTGTGAAAGCGGCTCCGACCTTGTTTTCGATTTTGCTGCCGTCTGTGTATATGGTTAGGTCTGATGGTGGTATCATGGAGAGATCTTTTTCCGTAGCAATAAGGCCAAAGTTGCTCGTGGTTCGCTCAGCCGGGTGTGGAAGCTGGAAGGGGCTCAGTCTCTTTTCTACTTTCCTTCCAGGTAGTTCGTCAAGTGGGCCGCCTCTTTTGGTTTCATATACCTTGGCTTGTTCAAGAATGCGAAGGTCCAGGGGTAGTATCCCTGACAGCAAGGTGGCTGATGTCAGGGACGTGGTTCGATGAGCCTTGCAAATTTTAAGTGCGAACCTTCTTGTGATTTTGTTGAGTCTAGTCTGATTCCCTTTTAGGTGAACGCTATCTTTTATTATGCTAGAGGCGTACAGTATGATGGGCTCTATTACCGCTTGGTAGAGGGTTCTTAGGATCTCAGTATTAAGTCCCCAGTTTGCGCGAGCAGCCCTTGAGACCATATTAAATATTTGGCTGGTTTTTTTACTCAACTCGTCCAGGTGTTTATTGAAGTTTAGGTTTCGGTCTATGGTAAGGCCCAGGACTTTAATGTCTTCGGTGATGGTAACCTCTTTCCCCTCGATGTGGATTTGAGGGGTGGCGTATTTTAGTTTCTTGGTGACGATCATCGCTTGTGTTTTGTGTGGTGCGAACCTGAGCTTGTTGAGTGCGCCCCATTTGGATATCGCTTCCAGGGCTTCATTCGCTTTCGTCTCAACTTCCTGGCCGGTCTTGCCCGTGGCTATCACAAGGATATCGTCAGCGAATGCCTGAACATGGGCCTCCATCTCGTCTGCCTTATTGAGCAGGGGATTCAACAGAATGTTCCACAGCAGTGGCCCCAGTGCGGACCCCTGAACACAGCCCTTGTTGGTTTCCTTGCCTGTGGTGGCGTCAGCATAGGTGATGTTTACCTTCCTGTGTTCCATATAGCTGTATAATAGCTTGATGGTTTGTGGGTCAAGTCCCAGTTGGTGCAACTCGTACAGAATGGCTGGCCACCAAGCATTGTCGAACGCTCCTTCGATATCCAGGGAGATTATAGCGATGATCTCCTTCCTGCTTAAGGCCTTTTTGATGACTGTCATGGCATCGTAAAGGGCGTCCTCCGTTCCCCTCATCGGCAGGAAACCATACTGTCTCGGATTCAGCTTGTTCGTGGAGCCCAGTTGCCACACCATTCTGGCTGAGATGAGCTTCTCCAGTGTCTTGCCGAGTATCGGAAGAAGTCCAATAGGGCGGTATGATTTGGCTTGGGTGTAGTCAGTTTTACCTGGCTTGGGTATGACTATGACTTTAGCCTCCTTCCAGATCCTCGGGAAGTATCCCTGTTCCAGACATCTATTGTAAATGGCCTGGACCACCAGTGGTAATCTGCGGAAGGCAGCCTGGCAGATATCGGAGGTAAGGCCGTCCGCCCCAGGCGCCTTTTTCGGGCTCATTCCTTCAAGCGCCGTCGCTATTTCGGTAAGTGTGAAGGGTATAGGGGCTTCAGTTGGAGTTGTAACAAGGCTCTGATATAGGTCTTTAGCCATTTTCCTTTTATTTCGCTGAGTTTCGTTATCCGTAGTGATATCATCGTCAGGGTAGAATGTTGTTGTTATGTTAAGTTAACTTGTTATGTTAAGATCCCATGGGATATGAGATGAGGCTATCGCCATCTTCCAGGCACAATTCCAGCTCCGTACAATAACACTTTACCCTACCGGGGAATCGAACCCAAGACCTCGCAAAAACAAAATAAATGAACTATAACTATAATAAATCTACAGAGTACTAATTATATGCAAAAATCATTATAAAAGTTGCCCACTTAGGAAGTCACGTCGCTGCACTAATTATAATTCAAAGTACTCACTTACGAGCGTATACAAACAAGTAGTATTTTCTCTGTGACATTCATTAAAACTTATATTAACTTTCCGAGTCCTCTTTTTTTTGTATTTCTTTTTCAAATTAAAGTTTTTTAATTTTCACGGCATTGCTCTGCTTTATTAACATGTTCACCGATATAGTTCTTTACTTTATTACTACCACAAAAAATAAATATATTTAAAATAGTATCAGCCGTAGATAGATAAATATATAGAAAATACTTTATTTAACATGAAAAACTTAATTACCTATTAAGTTTTTCATTGTTCAGCAGTAAGAAACATTTTTCAAAAATGAGACGAGTCTAAATCGCGTAATTATTATAAAGGTAAATAAATACCTATGCTCTATTTAATTTATAATAATTACGCGATTTAGACCCGTTGTCTAATTTTTTAAAAATGTTTTCAAATCGCGAAAGTTTAAAAACATAAACAGAAAGAAAAATAATATATGTACAAAGGGCGGCGTAATGTTTGGTTAAAATTTTAATGAACCATAAACAGTTTTTGGTGTCAAAATGTGAATTCATATTAGTACCCTGTACGGTTATGAGTACGTATAACATTTTATTATGCGTATTTTGTACATAAACTACCGTTTGTTATGATCCCAGTGTAGCCTACACTGGTCAATATTAGTATACTGCATAATCTGTTAGTTAAGCGAATTAACTTAATGGGTTAATGATGACTAATGGCCGACGGGCTTGTAGTTTAAAGCTGCGTACAGACTGACCGGGGCATTACGAAGCGTAATGTACAGTGGGTCAACGAGTTAGGTATGTAATGGATAAATGAGTTACATATCTAAATAGTGGGTATATTACAATTATTAAAAATAATAATATGTAATTCACACAGGCATATATATTGCTCTAAGTATTCACTATGGCGTAGAAGATTTTGCCCTGCATAGCTAACTGCTTGGCCCACTGTACCATCCATACCATAAAAGATTCGAAAGCTCACTTTTAAAAATATTCTAGTGAATCGTATATATCGTAGTATATCTATGGTAAATAGGGACTTAGATACCATATGCGACTGGTCCAAAAAATTTGGGTTGTGGGTAAATCCCAGTAAGCGTCAAGCCATAATTGTTGGTAGCCCCAGAATGAACAGTAAGCTAAACTTCTCTACTCTGACACCTATTGCCTATGATGGATTGGTTATTCCTTTTAGCCAATCTGTCAAAGATCTCGGGCTTTACATAGATACTTCGCTTGGTTGGCAAGCCCAAGTCACGAAAGTGAGCCAGAGAGTTACAGGATCTCTTCGTGCCTTATATCGTCTGAAGAATTTCCTCCCATCTAAGACTAAAACAATGCTTATGCAAACCTTAATCATTCCTATAATCGACTATGGTGATGTGTGCTATTATGACCTGAATGCAGACCATCTCAACAAATATGACCGCCTTCTTAATAACTGCATTCGATTCATATTCAACCTTCGTAAATATGACCACATATCTGCTTTTCGCTCTCAAATTAAATGGTTACCAATTCGCCAACGCCGTCGTCTGCGGGCCCTAACAACTTTGTATTCTTTCTTGAACTCCCCATCTCCCCCTTCTTATCTTCTTCCGTATTTTCAATATCTTTGCTCTAACCATGACAGAAATCTCCGTTCTACTAATAATCTTCTACTTCTCTGCCCCTCGCACACTTCTGGTTTTGTAAACTCTGCCTTCTATGTTCAATCTGTCCTACTCTGGAACGCGCTTCCACTCGAAACCAGGATGGCAACATCTCGTTATTCGTTCAAGATGAAGATTCGTGCTCTCTTGATGAATTGGTGGAGCCATCTCATCATTAGTTTATGTCTCAAACTATGTATTATTTACTGTAGTTTATGTATGTATTATATTTGTATATATTATCTATGTTATGTATTTTCTTTATATATATATAAACAATATATATATATAGTTATACCAACCCGTCAATTGTTGATCATGCGTGCTGTAGGGCGAGCACTTTGTTGATCCGAAAACCTATGTTGATCCGAGTGGTTTTTGTTGATCCAATATAATCTTTTCCATACAAATGTGGATCCGGCCGGATCAACGTTTTACTCCGTTGAAGTTTAGGGAACGCAACCGAAATGTTGATCCGATATACAAATCCACTCCGATAGTTGTTGATCCGATTGAAATGGACCAATCAGAAGGCAGTAGCCTTCTGATTGGTCCTCCTACTGGACTTACCTAATGTATATGGATGGTTTAATTCTTATAATTTATTGCAAGACCACCTAATCATTAACTTTTATTTATTTATTTCGTTTTTATGTTTATGGGTATGATACAATTATGTATGGTAAGGATTTGTAAAATTTGTTGATGGCACAAGCTTGTCGCTTACCCGATGTTAAGCTTCGTGCCCAGCTGCATGCATGCCAACAGCTCAATATCATACAGAGTATGTGACATTGCATCGCACTCAGTACCTGAGATATAAGATCTATAATATCGAAGCCCCGAAATACCGTAGCGTTGATGAGCTACTACATGGCCATTAAATAACCGACTCCTACTATTCTCTCCGCAAGAGTCCTACTATTACCAGATATAGTCGTTTATGAGGACAATTTCTAATTGTTATTATAATGTTTAAGTAGTAGTAATAAGTCCATATTGGCTCACCTAAAGTACTTTACCCGAAATTGTTCTTCCTAACGATTTGTAATCCTAATGATCACTATTACTAAAAAAAAATTATCCTAAAGTTTTTATTCATACCATTTGTAGTGCTATCGGCGTTGTTCATAACACTCATGTTTCCGAAAATTGTTATTACTAATATCATTAATGTAAATATATTTTCACCACACCAGCACGAAAAAGATCGTTTGCTTGCCATAATTCAGTGAGTAAAACCCGTTTTTACTCACTAGTGAGGCAAAGTGATTCAAATTTTAAACACAAAATCCTTCCAATGAATAGGTGCTAAAAAAAACAAAGCACCCACCATGTAGGTTAGTAATAAACATTGACATCAATTTTATTAAATAACTACATACGATACGTTTGTTTCATTATTTTAAATTAGATGAATACGCGCTTATTTAGTATTTTAATGATTTTATATTCGTGATTGACCATTAAATTAATTAAAATCAGGTACTTAATATTAGACTCTATAAATAAATGTTACGGAATGAATTGCCGAACCACGATTTAAAAAAAAAAAGTCATCACGGGCAACTATAAATTCTTTTCAGTTTATGTTTAATTGTTTACTGGCACTTTTTAACAAAAAAATTGTGAATCCAGTGATGAAGAACTTTGTAGAACTTCAAAAGAGTTGAGACAACTAATTTTAAACACAGAAGTTTGCTATTTACCAGGAAAAAAAGAAAGAAGGCTTTATTAGAATCACTCGCTACGCTCGTGATTAAATTCAAGACTACTTCGGGTTTAAAATTGGCGCTCACAACAGAAATATAAACTTTTTCTCACTTGTACCATAAATAACTATTAAACTCCTACTTTTTTATCATAACGCTTTTATCCCTAAACATGATTACCATAATATTTTCACTCATACTCAGAAAGAAACATTTACAAACTGTAATAAAAAATATATGTGGTGTAGAAGATATTTTATAGTTTTAATTTGAGGGTATGATTATTATTTGGGGGGTAAACTTTGCATAACATACTAAGTTGTGTCTATTGCTAAGTTCAAGTAAGATAATAATGTCAAAAAAAACAACTCTTTAGAATGATTAAAGGTCGTTTTACTCATTTTTGTCTTAAATGAATAAAATTCATAAAACGACGACACATTTACGGTTATGTTCATGGCCTGGGAGTTAATACCGCAGTTTTAACCGTACCTAAACTAATAACTATAGGACCGATTCGGTTCTGGCACTTCGCCGGTCACTGCCGCGGCACGCTCGCTTCGCTCGCTCGACTCATGCGTTGTGGTCACAGTTCTAACCTAACCTAAACCAGAATACACCAATAAAAGTGAATATTTTAAAACTATAGCCGCTAGTTTAAATAAAAAAATATAAAGATATAAATACTAAACTAATTTAATTGAAATGTGTATATGAAAACATATATTTAACTAAGTAAGTACTTGTAGTTGTGGTTTTTCGGCAGGGGAGTTCGCATGTCCAGTGTGCCATCGTTCAGCTCACGCCAAAGAGGTAGATGTGGCACTGAATGTTACCTGCAGGGTCATCACCGGCTGCTTCTAACCCACGCCTATCAATATGATATAGCCGTTGGCGGGCATTGCGCCACCTTCTGCACGCCGTGAAGCTTCGTGTCATACTGAGAAGCTAAAACAAATTAGTGACAGACGACATCCTCTGTATGACCACCATCTCCCACCAGCTCGCTTGAAAAGTCGCAGGAGCTTCTTGAGATATGCGAACTCTTCAGACCAAAGTCCAGCTCACGTACGTCTCGAGATGTGGAAGACTTGGCTACCAGCACCCGTTGATTTTCCTGAGCTAGCTGAGCACCTGCCACTTGGAAGTAGGCTACAGTGGCCGATCTGGAAGTCTTTAAACCGCCTTCGGACTCAAGTTGGTCGCTGCAGGGAGAATCTGGCCAAATGGGGAATCACAAACTCCAATAATACCTCGTGCGATTGTGGATTCCCCATTCAAAACATGGCTCATCTGCTTTCGTGCCCACTGTCGGCCTCTACGTGTACCCGTGAAGACCTAATGCAAGCCACAAGCAAAGGCGTAGAAGTTGCTTCCTACTGGGCAAAAAAAAATAAATAAAAAATGAGAAAACAAAATGCCATTGACACGTAAGAAGAAGAAGAAGTACTTGTACCATGGTACTATTAGTCTTATATGTTATATCTACATGTTATGTGTAAAAGTTACTTAAAATGAATGTATACAATACTGATTATTATTAATTAAAAGAAACCTAAACAAAAAAGATATGACATTGAATAATAGTGTAAAAGATGGTTATGTTGAAAAAATACAGGAATACTAATAAAAGTATAATAGATGTTTATTGCTTCCGACATTAGGAAGTTAAATGTTTCGATTATGAAAATTTGTGGCAGAGTTGTTAGGAATTGTACCTAATTGCTAGGATGAAGAATGTTAGAAAGAACATTTTCAGATTTCCAATTATCGGCATTGAAACTTTAGGTGAACTTTGGCGCACCCAGTAGTGATACATACATTAATTAAAGTGATAATTGAAAGGCATAAAGGATCGGATATTATTAAAATTAAGTTTAGATGACATGTAGAAAAAATCAATTTTTAACAATCATAATTGTTTTAATTATGTAACATCTTTAATCCGTTAGATATTACTAACATTTAGAAAATAAAAAAGACATTATTATGTTTAACAAAAAAACATAAGTCAAGTAACGTTTCGTTTATAGGTACCTAATCGACAATTCTAACATATATAAAAAACATTTTATTTAGCCAGAAAATAAAAAAAATATTTACTTAATATATTTATTAATGTATTATGCATAGACAAAGCATCACTCGCTCCGCTCGTATGTTCTCTGGTATTATGTAGGTACCATAACTTAAAAAAAATCTTCATAACATTTATAATCAGTCAGTCACAGATTATAATTATTAACAGGTAGTAAAAAATTCAAACCCATTCAATAATTAGGAACTATCACTGCCCTCGGATCAACGTTAGTTAGTAAGATTGCGCATGAGCATGAATATAAAAGGATCCACATTTGACTCATTGGTATAATTTTTGCGACCGTTACGGATCAACGAAAACATGTTGTTAATGTATTTTTTGATGGCAAGTATGTTGAAAAGAGACCGATGCAGATCCTCGAACAACCCCTCCATTTCAACTTCAGATCAAAGTATATCGATTATATTTGTAAAGAGCGAATTATACACTGCAAAAAGGTGGATCAACATTTCTTTTAATTTCGTACTGGATCAACCTTTACATAGAACGGATATTTATATATATATATATATATATATTGTACTAATAATTATTTAAGTATTAACCTAATATATATTAATGTTTTTTATATAGCTAGTAATTTATTATCTTAGATTATTATTAGTCCCCGTGTTTTCCCGCCCACACGTGTTTAAAACTGCACCTACTATCTACATCTCTGCATCACCCAAAGGTTGACTGGTAGAGAATACTTTTAGTATTAAGTCCGCCTTTGTACATTTTAGTGCATAAAGTTTAAATAAATAAATAAATCGTATATGTACCGTCAGCACCAAAAGTCGATGAACAGAATCAACTTAACAAAACACCTATTCACAATAAAATGCCATAAGTTATAGTCGCAACTAGGAAACACAAATTACACAAAAATACACCAGAAATTTACAAAAATCGTTAAACACGATTATTTCAAAAGTATCTGTGCACTAGTATTCCTATAGTAGCTGTACACCATCAATCCAAATGTCGCTGAACATCAAAAGTCACTAAACAGCAGTAAAGACAAAATTAGGTTAACAAAGTATATTTTTAATGTTGCCGTGTGTTAATATTCTTTTGTGTGTTAATATGATGTTCAGCTACTTTTGGAACAGTTCTTGCTTTACCTTTCATATACATATGCTGTATACGATTCACTACAACAAGGAACATTTTACACCGCGCTACGAGACCGCTGCAGCATGCGTAAACTTTCCTTATAGCATGATACCCTACACGTTAGACATGGAGCTTCAGAGCCAGTGGAAAATAGTATAGGAAAACAAGGTACTCGCAGCTATTTATTTTGCGTATTTCAGCAGATGGCGTAATGCATGCTTGCTGATGGTACGTTTTGACCAGTAATGCTGGTGAATTCGCTCCGTATGAACTTTTGCCCCCTTAGCGCGGCTTGCAATGCTTGACATTTTAGTTTCGCGTTTGACAAAGTTATCTATGTTGATAACTACGTCAAACTTGAATCTAAACGTCAAATTATTTTAATTTTTACGTTTATAAATTAAGAGTAGACTCCCGAGCGCCGTGTTTTCGTACTAACGAAATATGGACTAAACTTTAATCTTATTGAGTTTTTTACTATTTAATTGCTTTTTAAAATAGAAAATGCCTTGTATTGAAATCATTTTGTATTGTTTTCTGAAATTCATTTGCATTATTTAAGCGGGAATGTATAATTTAATTCCAAATGTAGTTCCATAATGATACCAAGAAAATAAGCTAATTGCAGCATTTAATCATATACCTAGCTCATCACAGGTCAATATTAGATTAAATCATTTTAAATAAATTAAAAAAAATTACTATATAATACTGTAACGGGTCATAAAAACATTATTTGCATTTAAAATATACTATGATAATCAATTGATTGTCAGAGTGCCATCTTGCGTTGCAGATGGGAAATACGTGTTAAAGTTAGATTCTGCTAGATGTCGCTACTAGTCTTGGAAAACATTTATGTTATTTCGTAAATTTCAATTTTGTTATTTTAATTCTGCCTAAATAAAATAAAATAAATATAGATTGCAGTTTTATAAATTAAACACATTTCATTTAAGTATAAATTGTTAATCCAAAAGTAATATCATTAGTTTTGTTATCTGTGCAACGAAGTCTAAATATAATTGCCATCTTTTGGGTTTTCCCCAAATGCGTGGGTCTTCGAATTGCACATTCCAGAAATAATTTATGCAAATAATTAGTAAACTTATAAAATAAAATATATTAATTTATAATTATGTTAAGTAGTAGTCTTAGTTTCAGATTAGGTAAAGTTTGGTTGTAATATAATGTTTTCTTCTCATGATTTGTTGGTGAGTAGATTTCGTTTTTGGGAGATTTGAAATAGTGGGTAGATCACCCAGGTGATTGAATGACTTTTCATTTTTTTCAAGAACAATGTCGTAGGACATTCGATAAATTCCTTTTTAAATATTAGGTGTTTAATACATCTCGCCGAAATGGCCATTATACATGTGTAAAGCTGCTTGTTGGTAAGAATTCTTTTATTATCAATTTCTTAGTCTTGAATCTTTTTGGTGTCACATTCTAAATTTGATTTCTGCATTTATAGATTGTGTTGGCATACTGGAACTCAACATGGAATGTTGAGGTGAATAAAATATTTATTGCTGATTGCAATTGTTTTCTGGTTAATCTAAGAGGATTGGGAGAAATTCAAATGTAAGTATTTTGTTACTGCGTATTGAGACCTTGTGCAATAATAATTGTTTGGTATGTGGTTTTGACAATTTCGTTCTTTATATCCACAGTTCGTGGGTGGGCTACTTTGATTATGGATACGGAGTCCTACTTCGTGGTTGTTCGCATTTAATCTCCATGCGGTGTGATTGAACATTCTGCCCCGTCAAAGACGACATCCATTTTTGTCAAGCATGAGTTATGACTCATGCCACGCCGCCGCTCTGACAGGGAGAAACTAACGAGGAGGTTATCATCTATTTTCTTCGTTGAACCAGCATGTTAAAGCAAGGTACAATTTCTGAATAACTATATTTGTGGTACATTCTCCGTTACATAATTATAATAAAAGTAATTACATTTTGTGAACCAGTATGGACCCATATTTAGCCGGGAATAAATTTTGTTCATGATAAAAGTTCACTAAAGATAGTATTAAGCGGAGGACTTAATTTTTAGTCTACAAAAGTGTGTTTAGTCAACTATAATATGTAACTAGTTAAGAAACATTACAAAGTTTAAGAGCCAATAATTAGAGTTTCATTTATTTGCCTTCCCTCTCCGAAAACACTGTTACATAAATGGCGCCCAACTTTCTTGGTATATTTTGATAATTATTATGTTATTCTGTTAAAACATTTTGTTAAATTTTATGTAACTTGTGATCAGAGAGGTTAAGGGCTAACGGAGAATAGTACCCAAACATTTTTGGATTTAGTTAACCAGTATTATTGCCAACAATCTGTATATTTGTCAACATCTATATTCTGTATTCTGTATGTGTTAATTTTTTAAAATTAATTTTTTAGTTTTCCACTGTCGATGATGTTTGAGGACATATCGGTTAAAACATTAATTTTGTTATATGTTGAGAACCTGTGTACATCACCTAAGTAAATCTGTATGTTGTTTTAGGTTTAACTTATTTCGACCATTTGAAATAATTAAAATTAAGTTTTTTTTGTAAAGTCTGTACCACACAAATATAGGAATTTTTTTACTATTATAATTTAATAATTTAGGCTGCAATATGGAAGGGCCATTAAATGTGCATGCTCTGAATAGAGATGAACTGGCCTATGAGGTAAAAATTAGGTTGGAGACCCCGGCATCAACTGTCTCTGACATGAGAAAGCAACTTCGGGGGTTACTGAGTGACTCTCCTTCAGAGCAAATTATTGAAACAGAGTATGACCCGGAGGACGAGTTGTCTCTTATCAAACAAAAAGTTAGTGATTTGAGTGGTTTGGTTGAAAAATTTTGCAAGTTTTTTGATAGGTATTCAGGTGTGCGTTCAAAGGCTTTGGGTCAACATCTATTTTATAGGTTAATGAGAGTTCAGCCAAGTGATAAGGTTTTACTAGAAACAAAACAGGAGTTGTCACTATCAGTAGAAGCTTTGCTGCAGCGTGTTGTTAGGTCTACACCCAATCAGAGGGAGGACCTCTCTGAAGATGAAACATTTGACACACCCGCTGAAACATTACGGGTTAAGCCAGTTCAGGCTTGTCCTGGGAACGAAATAGTGGGTAAATGGAAAATAAAATTTAATGGTGTCTCAGATCCTAGGTCTTTCTTAGATGGTGTGGAAGATCTTAAATTGTCGTATGGAATTTCAGACCATACTTTGTTCAGTTCAATCTCCTTGTTGTTGGTCGACCAGGCTTTGATTTGGTTTAGGGGTGTTCGTACACAGGTTGATAATTGGGTTCAATTCAGGTCTTTACTATTGGAGGAATTTGAGCCAGTGGATTATGAGTACCGCCTTTTGGGGGAAATTAGAGCGCGAACACAAGGTGTAGAGGAACCTGTGCATATATATTTCTCCATTATGTTCTGCATGTTCGGTAGATTAAAATCAGCGCTCTCAGAGGAGGAAAAGTTACAAATATTGCTTCATAACATTAGGCCGTTCTTCTCTCAACAATTAGCATTAGTTGAGGTTAATTCTGTTGCTGATTTAAAGTGTAAATGTAGGCGATTGGAAGCTGCCCAGCAGCGAGCTGCCTTATTTTCCGAACCGAAGAACAGCCCAAGCGTGCTAGGCAGTGAATTTGCATACCTGAAGTCAAAAATAAAGCAGGTCGCTGCAGTGCATGGCTCTGAAAATGCTGCTAATAATGAAAGCAATAATAACTCTTCTGATGATAATTCTGGTTCTCCAAATAGTCACATTTCCGTTGTAGGTTACAAAAATGATCACAGGCCGTCAGGCAAAGGGTTTCCTGGTCGTAACGTTGCAAAAGGAAATCGTTTTAAATTCGGCGGATCTCCAGGTGGGGAATCTCGCTCCGGATTGGCTGGGCCTGTGACAACCAGAAAGGGTCAGACTGACCAAAGTTCTGGTTCTTGTTATAAGTGTGGTAAGGGTAACCACAACTTTAAGGAGTGCAAAGAAACTCCTGATGTTATTAGATGTTTTACCTGCGGGCAAATAGGCTATTTGACAAAAACGTGTCCGACTTGCAGTAAGAACAAAAATTCAAAAAACTAAAATTTGACCGTAGCATTGTTAAAACTAGATATTTTGTAAACAGTAAATTTCGTAAAACACCTTCTGCTGCTACGGTCTTGTTTTCTGCAAATAAGGATGATATCCGACCATTTTTAAAGGTTTCCATTAATGACATAGAAGTTGTAGGGTTGCTCGATTCCGGTGCTTCCGTTTCAATTTTAGGAAATAATTCTCACAAGAAGTTGTGTGAATATGGGTTTAAGTTCCATTCCGTAAAGGACATTACTTGTAATGTAGCAAACGGTGTTCAGGTTGAATCCATAGGATATATGTTTATTCCGGTAACTTTCCGGGATAAAACAAGTGTTATGAAATTTTATGTTATTCCAAGTATAATTTCCGACCTGATATACGGTTGTGATTTTTGGAAAATTTTCGGTTTAGCTTCTGCTATATTTGAGAAGGTAGATTATAGAAGAGCACCGGGAAAATTCATTTCTGTTTGTAATTCCGATAAACAAATTAATAAAATTATTTCGTATGACCACTTAACTGTATACCAGCAGGAATCAGCAAGAGCCATGGTGAATAAGTTTGAAAAAATTTCATCTGAAAAAATAGGTTTAGGAAGAACTAATCTAATGTCGCATGTGATAGATACCGGCGATGCTCAACCTATTAAAGCGAAACAATACCCACTTTCACCTGATAAGAAACTTGCTCTAAATGCTGAATTAGACAGAATGCTGGAACTGGATATTGTTACGGTTAGTGAAAGCCCGTGGAACAACCCAGTGCTTTTGGTACACAAACCAAGTGGCGAGTGGAGATTTTGTTTAGATTGTAGAAAATTAAATTCCGTTACGAAGGGTGACTCTTATTCGATACCGTATATTCCTCAAATTTTAGATAGTTTAAAAGAAGCAAAATACCTATCTTCGATAGATTTGTCATCTTCATTTTGGCAAGTGCCGTTAAGTGAAGATAAGGACTCACAAAACAAAACTACTTTTACAGTCCCAGGTCGCGGCTCTTTCAAATTTAAAGTCATGCCTTTTGGTCTTTGTGGTGCTCCGGCCAGACAACAACGGCTAATGGATGCTTTGTTTCCACAAAACT
The DNA here is from genome assembly GCA_905147285.1 of Hypena proboscidalis. Taxonomy (NCBI): domain Eukaryota; kingdom Metazoa; phylum Arthropoda; class Insecta; order Lepidoptera; family Erebidae; genus Hypena; species Hypena proboscidalis. Next base: position 7,109,123 of record LR990143.1, read on the forward strand.
TCAGTTCTGACATTGAGGATGGGTTAGTTTTTTGTTATATAGATGATATCGTAATTTGCACGTCAAAAATGGACAGTCATTTACTGCTCCTAGACAGGGTACTTGAGAAGCTTCGGTTCGCTAAATTAACAATAAATATGAATAAATGTAATTTTTTCCGAAATTCTATTAAATATTTAGGTTATGTAGTAGATGAGTATGGGCTCAGGACCGACCCAGGAAAGGTAGAAGCAGTTTTAAATTTCCGTACACCAATTTCCGCTCGGGACGTGAAAGTTTTCTTAGGTACTTGTTCTTGGTATAGGCGTTTCATTAGAAATTTTTCGACCATAGCTGCACCTTTAAATAAATTAACAAGTAAAGAAAAAAAGAAATTTGAATGGTCCGATGAAGCAGAAGAAGCGTTTAATAAACTGAAAAATGCTTTGGTTTCTGCTCCTATTTTAGCGACTCCTGATTTCGAAAAACCTTTTGTAGTACACGCAGATGCTTCAGGGTATGGAGTAGGAGGTATGATTTCACAGGAAATTGAGGGTCGTGAGCACCCTATAGCTTATGCAAGTCGTTCATTAAATAAAAATGAAAGAAATTATAGCGCTACAGAGCGGGAAGCCTTAGCGGTAATTTTTGCGGTTGAAAAATTTCAAGCGTATTTTGGTTCTATGCCCTTTAAGGTTGTCACAGACCATGCTTCTTTGAAGTGGTTCCTAAACTTGGAGAATCCTACCGGTAGACTCGCGCGTTGGGGTTGTAGATTGTCTCAGTACAACTTCACCGTTGAACACAGAAAGGGTACCGACAACGTAGTCCCTGATGCGTTATCCAGGTTGCTCCAGGTAGATTTGGTAAATACTTCAACAAATGCTGAGAAGGACGAATGGTTTGATAAGGTCTTTAAGGGTATTCAACAGGTTCCGAAACAATTTCCGAATTTCAGTTTAAAAGGAGATACATTATTCCGTTACAGTAAGAGTAAATACAGCTTAACCAGTGAGTTTGACTGGAAAGAAGTAGTGCACAAAGGCAAAGTAATGGATCTTATTAAAGAGTATCATAGTGAACCCACTTCCGGTCATTTCGGTGTATTTAAAACACACAGACGATTAAGTTTAAGGTATTATTGGCCACGGATGTTTGCGGATGTAAAGAAGTTTATAAAAGACTGCGACATCTGTTCCGCGTATAAACATACCACTAAGGCTACGCCTGGACTCATGGGTCGGCCAAAACAGTGCGAAAGACCGTGGCAAGTGGTTTCTGCGGACTTGGTCGGTCCCATGCCTCGCTCTAGTTCAGGGTACACATTTCTTTTTGTTATCACATGTTGTTTCTCTAAATACTCTCTTTTATTTCCATTGCGTCGTGCGACAAGTGCCTTGGTGGCTAAACATTTTGAAAATTATGTAATTTTGGCACACGGTGTGCCGGAGACAGTAATTGTAGACAATGGAGTACAATTTATTGGATCCGATTTTCGTAAAGTCTTACAAAAATATAATATTCCGAAACAGCATTATTGTCCAAAATATACCGCCCAAGTAAATTTAGTTGAACGCTATAACAAGACGGTCATGACCGCAGTTGCTTCCTACGTAGAGGAAAACCATAGAAAATGGGACGAAAATTTAAATAAAATTCAATTCGCAATAAATAGTGCCGTAAATGAATCAACAGGTTTTTCTCCGTTTTTCTTAGTACATGGTAGGGAACCTATCATAAACGGTAATTTTTACCGTGATTCTGAGATTGAGTACGAAGTAGGAATGCCGCGGGAAGACTACGCTGGTGAATTTGGTTACTTAAAGGATATTTTCGATAATGTTCGTGCACAAATGTTAAAAGCACACGCTAAAAATGCCAAGCATTACAATTTACGCCGCAGAGATGCAAAATTTTCAGTGGGTGATATAGTTTGGAAGTCAACTTATACCCAAAGTGATGCTCAGAAATTTAAAATGTCTAAACTAGCCCCTAAGTATGAAAAATGCAGGGTGACTAGAGTTTTGTCCCCATTAGTTTATGAATTGGAACGACTTGATGGTCATCCAATTGGTACATGGCACATTAAAGATTTAAAAAAATAACCTACATGTTGTATGTAGTGAGGTTATAATAGTGTTCTGTTTTGTTCAACCGGTGAGGTGTACTGAGACAGTTAGGGGAGATTTCGGTGATAATATTTTATTTAGCTTTTCGGGTTTTCGTAAAGGTGACGTTTCGAGTCACATCCTGTTCGGCAGAAATTCAGCCCAATGGGATATTTTAGATTCCAATGCTTGCCGGTTGGCTACATCGGGTCATATTTTCTGGTTGTTTATTCCGTGTTTCTCGTAGCCCTAGGTGCTTGATTTTACAAGATGGCAATAGAATAAACTCTTTGTTATAAACTGAATGGCATGCTCAGTTTTCAATTTTGTTGTTATGTTTTGTGCTCTTAAATTTTGTGGTGAATTATAGTGTCTTCTAACATTTTTTTGGTCTTGTTTTGATACAATTCTTGTAATATTCTAGGTTTTCTACTATTCTGAATATGTTTAAAGTAGCTTTCAGTATTTGTTGTAGTAGTATCGCTGGGGGCAGCGATTTTTTCGCACGTGGGAGAGTATTGTAACGGGTCATAAAAACATTATTTGCATTTAAAATATACTATGATAATCAATTGATTGTCAGAGTGCCATCTTGCGTTGCAGATGGGAAATACGTGTTAAAGTTAGATTCTGCTAGATGTCGCTACTAGTCTTGGAAAACATTTATGTTATTTCGTAAATTTCAATTTTGTTATTTTAATTCTGCCTAAATAAAATAAAATAAATATAGATTGCAGTTTTATAAATTAAACACATTTCATTTAAGTATAAATTGTTAATCCAAAAGTAATATCATTAGTTTTGTTATCTGTGCAACGAAGTCTAAATATAATTGCCATCTTTTGGGTTTTCCCCAAATGCGTGGGTCTTCGAATTGCACATTCCAGAAATAATTTATGCAAATAATTAGTAAACTTATAAAATAAAATATATTAATTTATAATTATGTTAAGTAGTAGTCTTAGTTTCAGATTAGGTAAAGTTTGGTTGTAATATAATGTTTTCTTCTCATGATTTGTTGGTGAGTAGATTTCGTTTTTGGGAGATTTGAAATAGTGGGTAGATCACCCAGGTGATTGAATGACTTTTCATTTTTTCAAGAACAATGTCGTAGGACATTCGATAAATTCCTTTTTAAATATTAGGTGTTTAATACATCTCGCCGAAATGGCCATTATACATGTGTAAAGCTGCTTGTTGGTAAGAATTCTTTTATTATCAATTTCTTAGTCTTGAATCTTTTTGGTGTCACATTCTAAATTTGATTTCTGCATTTATAGATTGTGTTGGCATACTGGAACTCAACATGGAATGTTGAGGTGAATAAAATATTTATTGCTGATTGCAATTGTTTTCTGGTTAATCTAAGAGGATTGGGAGAAATTCAAATGTAAGTATTTTGTTACTGCGTATTGAGACCTTGTGCAATAATAATTGTTTGGTATGTGGTTTTGACAATTTCGTTCTTTATATCCACAGTTCGTGGGTGGGCTACTTTGATTATGGATACGGAGTCCTACTTCGTGGTTGTTCGCATTTAATCTCCATGCGGTGTGATTGAACATTCTGCCCCGTCAAAGACGACATCCATTTTTGTCAAGCATGAGTTATGACTCATGCCACGCCGCCGCTCTGACAGGGAGAAACTAACGAGGAGGTTATCATCTATTTTCTTCGTTGAACCAGCATGTTAAAGCAAGGTACAATTTCTGAATAACTATATTTGTGGTACATTCTCCGTTACATAATTATAATAAAAGTAATTACATTTTGTGAACCAGTATGGACCCATATTTAGCCGGGAATAAATTTTGTTCATGATAAAAGTTCACTAAAGATAGTATTAAGCGGAGGACTTAATTTTTAGTCTACAAAAGTGTGTTTAGTCAACTATAATATGTAACTAGTTAAGAAACATTACAAAGTTTAAGAGCCAATAATTAGAGTTTCATTTATTTGCCTTCCCTCTCCGAAAACACTGTTACAATACCTTTGTCGCGATAGAAATATTATTAACTGCCAATTTCATGAGTACATGTGCACTCAAATTCTTCTTATATTGTGGTAATTTGTATTTTTTTAAATTTGTACTGCTCAATCATTCAAAATCACTTATAAGTTAGATAAGTATATAAGCTACCTACTTTTTAATGCCGTACTTCGCGGATGAAGCCGCAGTCAAAAGCTAATTTCAATATATGAAACCAAAATGATGATTTCACTGTTCCGTTAAAGTATTTATGGAGTCAAAAGAACAATATAAGAAATATTCCCGTCGTTTTTCTCTTAAGCTACTTCAAATAAACGTTCTCATAGCCAGGTTTTTCAAATTTCCGAACAAAAAGCAACAGAAAGCCAACTAATTTTTCCCTTTGTGACTTTGTTGTTTTCAAATGTCCTTCCGTCTTTATTTGGCAGATATTTTCGTGAAGCTTCATATTTGGGACAGGAAAAACAAAGGAAGGAAATAACTTATCAGAGAGATTAATATTCATAAATTGTTCATTGTGGTTGATTACTACTCAAATAATCTTGACGTATTCAAGTATCAGATTATAGTTTAAGCACTTCGCGTCAATCTGAAAAAATGGAACCTGGCAACATAGATCCGTCGAAAGACTGGAATTTTAAAAAATGTAATTTCGAGTTACTATATCAACTAGTCGCCGAAGAATCATGGGCGGCCGTCTATGGTTCTACCGATGTAGCCACAGCCACTAAAAGTTTCTATGATATCCTTTATAATATCTTCGATTCATGTATAGCAAAAAAATGTAGGCGTAAATCAAATTGCACGCGCTACCCAGTCTGGTTCACTACAGATATTATAAACGATATAAGGCGAAAGGGTAAATTGCACGCTGCCTGGAAGAAATCTAAGTGTCAGGACGATTACGTTCTTTTTGCTGATCTAAGAACTAGTCTTAGGCTTCGCCTTAACAACGCTTACAAATCATATCTACATCGCATAGAGAATAACATTAAAGATAAACCCTCGGACTTTTGGCAATTTATCGGTAGTATGCGATCCAGGGGTGGTTTTGAGCATACTGTAACTTACAAGGGCGAGGTCTTGGGCGGTGTACAAGCGGCTGAAGCGTTTGCAGAATATTTTTCCAGTGTTTTCTTACCAAACGCTCCTCTTTTAGATATTACTAATGTTGCGACTACGAGCGGTATGTCCGTTAATAGCTACATGATTGAATTGTCAGAAATTTCAATTACAGCTGTCAATCGTGCTATTGATAGATCAAAGTTAAGCCAATCCATTGGCCCAGACAGCATCCCATCTTCCGTGCTCAAATACTGTAAACAGTTTATATGTGGTCCTCTTTGCCATTTATTTAACTTGGCCATAACTACAGGCAAATATCCCACACAATGGAAACTGTCTAGAGTCACACCGATCCCGAAAAGTAGCAATAAATTGAACGTAGAAGAGTACCGACCTATAGCTATAATGTCATCGCCAGTTAAAATTTTTGAAAGAATTCTGCACGGAGAATTATTTTCGCAAGTTAATAAATATCTTTGCGATGCACAGCATGGATTTCGACCCAAAAGGTCCGTTAATAGTAACTTACTTTCACTTGTAGACTATATCTCAGAGAAAATGGATCAATGTTGTCAGGTTGATGTTTTGTACTTTGACTTCAAGAAGGCCTTTGATAGGATCGACAATGATATATTGCTTGCAAAATTACATGCAATTGGCTTAACACCTAGCTTTCTGGTAATTCTTGCGGACTATCTTTGTGACCGCCAACAATTTGTACGCTTGGGTCATTATGAATCCCAGCCATACCACACGCGGTCTGGAATAAGTCAGGGTTCAATATTAGGCCCTCTTTTATTTTTAATCATGATAAATGACTTGCTAAATGTTATTGAACATGCTAAATGTTTATTGTACGCAGACGATTTGAAGTTAATATTTGAAACAAACTCAATAATGGACTGTTTACTCTTGCAAAAGGACATAAATTCTGTTTATGAATGGAGTGTGTCCAATAAAATGGATTTCAATCTCGCAAAGTGTAATGTACTCAGCTTTAGCCGCCAGCGAATACCGTTTTATTACCCTTACACTTTAGATGGAGTACCCGTCACCCGTGTTATGTCAATGAAGGATCTCGGTGTGATATTTGACCATAGACTGACCTTTCATGATCATATATGCGCTCTCGCTAAAGAATCTTTTGGAAGGCTCGGTGTATCGGCAAGTGTATGCGACCGATACGGTAAGTTGATTTTTTGTAGTTTAGGATTCTTGCTTAGGATTTTTGCGTTGAAAGGAAACTCAGGTGTGTTCTTAATGATAGTTGTAATGCGACAAGATGGCGATTGTACATGATTCGAGGAGAAAAAAGGTTGAGAACATAATAAACTTAAAACTATAATTTGAAATTGACCAATGGCGTGCGATCTACGGTTGGCCAACATAGCGAGTTATTGCCAGCGTAAATATATTGGCTTCGTTCTTGAACATGCCCCCGGCCTTGAAAGCTGTAGCTTTCTAAGTCTTCTTCTGATTGTCTTCTCCTACGTCCACAAGGGGACAGATTTTTCTGTATGACCGTCGAATCACTCCAGTAGCTGTGCGTATGTCTGCCACCCTCGAGATGTTGTCTTTCCCAGGAAAACTTCTCAGGATACGCCCCAACTGCCACTTCAGAGGCGGAAGGTTATCGTCCTTGATGACCACTAGCGTATTTGGTTCAAGACGAGTAGTGTCATGCTGCCATTTTGTTCTTATTTGAAGTTCTGAGATGTATTCCTTAGTCCAACGGCTCCAGAAATGTTGCCTGAGTTGTTCGAGTCTCTGGTAGCGTGAAAGACGGTGTACTGGCGTGTCAGTCACATCTTCGCAAGCAGGTGCAGTAAGGGAACGACCAACCAAAAAGTGAGCGGGGCTGAGTGGTAGCAAATCACTTGGATCTGCGGATAGAGGAGTTAAAGGACGGGAATTCAGGACGGCTTCTACTTGAGTCAATACCGTGCTAAATTCCTCGTACGTGAGATGCGCATTCCGTACCACCCGACGCAGGTGATATTTACAGGATTTGACACCCGCCTCCCACAAACCGCCAAGCTCTGGACTATACGGTGGAATTAAATGAAATTTGATCTGTTGACTAGCTGCATAGTCTCGTATCTCTGAACTACACGTATCTAAAAATTTTGAAAATGCGTTCATCAAGCCCACAAAGTTCCTGCCATTATCAGAAAAGATGTCGCTTGGCTTTCCACGACGTGAAATAAATCGTTTTAATGCAAGTAAGTATCCATTCGTGGAAAGGTCAGTGACAAGCTCTAAATGTACCGCACGCGTAACGAAACACACAAATAGACATATGTATGCCTTGGTAGTCTTAGCACCTCGGCCCTGACGGTTCAAAATTAGAAACGGTCCACAATAATCTACTCCACATTTAATGAAAGGGTGACCTTGAGTAATTCTGTCCTTTGGTAGCCCTGCCATCAAAGGAGTCAATGTTTTGCCTCGTATGCGCCTACATATCACACAGTCGTGAACTACCTTTCGAGCCAAATCTCTGCCTCTGATTGGCCACCAAGTTTCACGAAGATTAAATAATAAGGCTTGAGGAGCAGCGTGCAGTAAACGCTTATGCTCATGTCTACATAATAATACTGAAAAATGATGATTGTATGGTATTAATATTGGGTGTTTTTTATCGTATTCAAAATCAGATGCATTTTGAAGGCGACCACCGATGCGTATAATGCTACAGTTATCAATAAATATATTTAACTTTGAAAATTTATGTTTATTCTTCAATGCTTTACCATTAGATAATAATTGGTTCTCCTCAGAAAATACTTCTAATTGACACAACTGTATTAATTTATTTTCTGCTTCCTTTAACTCAGTTACACTGAGGTTACCCTTTTTTACATTATTCTTATTACGCGTATTATAAATAAATCTTAAAATGTATGCCATCGATCGTTGCATACGATTATACTGAGAAAAACGATTAAAAGGAAACAAAATTGAATGAGAGTTAGTGCTTGCAATGGCAACAACACTAGTTTTTAATTCCGGAAGTTGATCTATGGAATCAGTCTGAATGCTACTATTTAACTTGTTGCAATCAAAATCTATGTCATGGAGGAAGTCTGGTCCATTCCACCACAAGCGTGAGGACGCGAGGTCCTCGAGACTAATACCACGTGATACTAAATCGGCTGGGTTATCAACACCGCGGACATGACGCCAAGGTAGCTCCTTAGTTAGTTCATGTATTTCAGATGTTCTGTGTTGAACGAAAGTTTTTAATTGATTAGGTTGCATACGCAACCAACCCAAAACAATTGTAGAATCAGTCCAAAAAATTATGTTTTTAAACTGATATTGAAATGAGCTAATTACTTTGTTATATAATTTAGCACCTAACAAACTACCGACTAATTCCAATCTCGGTATACTAATAGTCTTAATTGGAGCGACCTTTCCCTTAGAACACAAAAGCCTTACTGATATTGAAGAGGTGTTATAGTTAATTGCGCGTAAATAAATACAAGCGCCGTACGCCGCTAAAGAGGCATCGGTAAAGATATGCATTTCTACATAGCTATCACTAACACCTATAACGTGCCGAGGTATGCGTATTGTAGCGAGAACTGAAAGCGATGCAACAAACTGGTTCCACATTAGTGTGACGTCACCGATAGGTAATGGGGAGTCCCAGCTGACCTTGAGCACCCATAAATGCTGTAATAAAATTTTAACACGCATAATTGCGGGGCTAAGCAGACCTAAAGGGTCAAAAATTTGTGAAATTTTAGATAATATTGACCGCTTAGTTATCGGTGAATTATCAATCTTGAATTGCGTTTTAAAATAAAATTCATCGGACAAAGGATCCCAACCTAAACCTAAAGTTTTAGAATTAGGGTTGTCGCTTAAAGAAAATTCCTTTAAATCAGAATATGACGGCGTGTTTCCATCAAATTCGAAATTGTATTTCCATTTGCGCAGTGGAAAACACCCTGAATTTAATGTATTTTTAATTTTATTACATAAATCTAACAATAGAAACTTGTCATCTAGACCTGTACAAAGGTCATCGACATAAAAATCTTCATTAATTACTCTTTGAATATTAGAATCTGCACTTTCTAAACCTAATTGCTTCAAACACCTGACACTTAAATATGGCGCACTGCCGGTTCCGTAGCTGACAGTGTTAAGCCTAAAAATGGACAACGGTAGTGAAGGATCATCACGCCATAGAATTAATTGCATGTCACGTTGGTCTTCGGCAACCAAGCACTGCCTATACATCTTCTCGATGTCTGCGCATACTACGTATTTGTATTTTCTAAAACGTAATAAAATCGCAAATAGGTCGCCTTGTATAGGCGGCCCTACCATCTGTATGTCGTTAAAAGAAACACCCGAGCTGGAGGCAGCACTGGCATCAAATACCACGCGCAATTTAGTACTAATGCTACTTTCGCGGAATACTCCATGGTGAGGAATAAAATAGTGAGGGGATCCATATGTTTCTACACTACTCATATGATCCAATTGTTTATATTCATGAATGAAATCGCTGTATAGTTTCTTAAAATTAGGATTGCGAATTAAACGTTTTTCTAATGCCAAGAATCGACGTTCAGCTTGAGAATATGATTCACCAATTAGTTCAATGGGAAGTTTATAAGGTATGCGTACACAGAACCTTCCGTCTTGATTACGCGTAACATTTTGTACGAAATGCTCCTCGCATGCACGCTCCTCATCTGTGCGCTTATCCCAATCCCTAGTGACTTCCTCGAGCTCCCAAAACATCCTAAGCTGTGTTTCTATAGACTGTGTAAAGGTACACTTTATTTGTTTATTGTGCGTAATTGAATTAAAGTTTATTGACCCCGAAACTATCCAACCGAATTTAGTGTTGTGTAGAATGGGACCACATTTCAAGCGTATTTTATCATTAAGTAATAAGTTCCAAAATTGATCCGCGCCTAATAATAGATCAATATCGTTGGACATAAAGAATTGCGGGTCTGCCAGCTGTATGTCGTCTGGAATGCAGAACTGTTGTGCGCTTAATTCACACAGCGGCAGAGATGCTATATGTGGTAATACAAAACATTGTGTATTGAAGGTGTATTTATTGACTCGCGATTTGATGTCAATAACACAATATTGCGAACACTTTGTCACAATATCGCCTACACCACGTATTTCGTGAGTGGACTGTAAATAATTCTACGCCTAATAAGCTACAGAGTGCCTTAGTAATAAAGCATCTTTGGCTACCTGAATCTAATAATGCACGCGCCGTATGATATTTACCATATTTATCTACGATATCGACGAGTGCAGTTGACAACAAAACAGGCTACATGCACGCTTCGCGTATTGTTTATACGTGCAACTGTGTGACTTGTTTACCTGAATTGAATGAATCGATGCGCATGACCCGGAATTCTTATCAGTGATCGGAAGGATGTCTGCGGGGACTGAGCTGCTAGTGGGGTGTACAGGCTTCATAGTTGTCACTGGTTCTAATGTCGAAACCAGTTTGTTTTCGCATAATGTATGAAGCGCAACGGATTCCGGAGCGTCAACGTGAATAATGCTGTTATGTTTTTGGTTGCATTTCCTACACGCACCGAAACGACAGACATCAACAGTGTGCCCGCGACGTAAACAGTTCTCGCATAGTTTATTTTCGCTTATTATCTTCAATTTATAATCTATATTTGAGTTTATAAATTGTTCACAAGCGTATAAAGGATGATTAGCGTTACATACGACACAGTTTCTATTGCGACCGGGCCCAGATTGTTGTGACTTGGTGGAAACATTACATCGTGACGTTTGAGTGTGTGATTTAGTGTTTTGTTTTTTATTGGAATCTGTTTCTGTCGAACCGTGCAATGTTTCCAACGTGTCAGCTCGGTCCTCTAGGAACTCGATCAGATGTGACAATTTTATCGAAGATTGAGAATCATTCTTTGACGAGATTTGACCTTTGTGTTGTTCCCATTTGCGCTCCGAAGTTTTATCTATTTTTAATACAATTAAATAAATAACAAGTGTGTCCCAGTGCTCAGTGGGTTCGCCTAGTATTTTGAGAGAGCGTAAGGTCTTCGAGACTGTGTCTATGAGTTGTCTCAATAAGACAGACGATTCCTTCCTGACTGGTTCTAAATCAAACAAAGCTTTAACATGATTATGGAGTAAAAGCCGGTTGTTATTGTATCTATTTAGTAACAGCTTCCAGGCAACTATATAATTTTCTGAAGAGAATTCAATTGCATCTACAACGGTGGCAGCACTTCCTTTAAGTGAATTTGAATGAAACTTTTGAATATCGCTGATCTCTGTAGAATTATGGACTAAAGAGGTGAACGTTTCTCTAAAAGGTAGCCAAGTTTCAAACGATCCACAAAAGGAGGGCATTTTTATAGTAGGCAGCTTAACCGATTTTAATTTATCACCGTTTGAGCACGAACCGTCACTGACCTTAACGCGCTTTAACAATAGCTCGGCCTGCGCCATTACATCGTAATACGAATCTTCGAATTGAAGTCGTTCTTCCAACTGTCTATCAAGCTCAGAGTCTATAACATGCGTTTCTATTTCACTCTGAATCTCGGAAAATTCAGTAAGTAGATTTTTAGCGCCTCCAACTCGTAATTTCAGAGCAACACTATCCCGATCGGATGTCACATTCTTTATATTTTCTAGATAATTGGCAAACTTTGTGAGCCTGCCCTTTAATATGCCACGTTTGCGAATTAGGTCACGAACACGAGTAGGATTATCACTATTAGCACTAGGAGACCTATCACGAGACTTTGCACCTTCAACAGATAACGACATTTTTTGGCGGTTAATGGAAAGAAGATGTACTCACAGTCAATACCACCGGCACAGGTAGCTGCTAACGGGATCTGGTTGAAGTGCGCAACCCCAGCACGAGGATTATCAACTGAAATCAGTTGAAGAACACGGTATTACACAAGAGAACTGGTGAGGTTTGGAAATAGGAAGGATGGCTGGACGTACCCGAGTGCGCGCTTTGCTCGTATGGATGACCACGCCAGTCCGCGTATTTCTGCCCGCCTCTTGCCGGTCCTAGTTCTTGCGTCTGGCCACGTTCTGTGCCAAGAGTTTCGCATGCGCCTGCGCTTGCACCTGGATTCGCTTGCTTCTTTTTTCGTAAAACTTCGGCTCGAAGGTCCAGCATGTATCGGCAAGTGTATGCGACCGATACGGTAAGTTGATTTTTTGTAGTTTAGGATTCTTGCTTAGGATTTTTGCGTTGAAAGGAAACTCAGGTGTGTTCTTAATGATAGTTGTAATGCGACAAGATGGCAATTGTACATGATTCGAGGAGAAAAAAGGTTGGGGAACATAATAAACTTAAAACTATAATTTGAAATTGACCAATGGCGTGCGATCTACGGTTGGCCAACATAGCGAGTTATTGCCAGCGTAAATATATTGGCTTCGTTCTTGAACACTCGGTTTTGTGCTTCGAAATGCTAAAGACTTCAAAAATCCACAAGTAATAAAGCTACTATTTAACACACTTGTACGAAGCAAACTTGAATCTGGTGCTGGTGTATGGCATCCACACGAAAGCACGTACACTCTTCAATTAGAAAAAGTCCAAAAGGCCTTCTTGAGATATTTGTATAAGCGCATACACGGGTATTATCCTTATCTTTACCCTACGCAATTTTTGCTTGGCTGTCTTGGGTACAATTCTCTCCAGGTAAGGCGTACATTCGACCAATTGACAGGAATTTGTAAGATCCTTCGCGGAGCAATAGATGCGCCGGATCTTCATAACGCAGTATGTCGCTTATTTGTACCGAACAATTATATCCGTGCGCGGCGACATACTTTACTCGCGGTTCCTACTTGTCGTACTGTAGCACGATCCATGTCTCCTGTGCCCCGAAGTCTTACCGCGATTAACTCTCTTCTGACATCGAACCCAGTCTGTGACTTGTTTGTGGATGCCTGGATGAAAATATTGTTGGTGTGCTTGAGATTTAGCGAGATGTCTGAGAAGTAATTAAAAATATTGTTTCTAAAAAGCTGCTCCTGCGGATACCTTGTTCTAATTGTATTGTCTCTTTCTTTTATGATTTTTTTTTTCTCTTGTTGTAATTTAATTGCAAATTGTTTCTGTTAATGCATGTATTTAATCAATGTAATTGGTCCTGTACCGTTTTGATTAATAAATAAAAAATAAAATAAATAAATAAATATAGGTTAAAAAAAACTGCATATTTTAAAGTATACCTACTGAATTATGTGAAAATTCTCCGTAGTGATACTTAATTAAATTATTAGCCAATGCATACATCCCCAGTTTGAACTCAAAAGAAAACATAAAAGTGAAATTCTATAATAATTATTTTTGCTCCAAAATGTACGTTAAAACTGTGCTGTAACATTCTCCTGACAAGCCGAACCTGGCAATTTGCCAAACGTTCATTCATTCACTAAGAATGACGCTTGTGACGTGTTAAGCATGATTGCTTTCTGAACGGGGTTTTATCGACGCGGGGTGACGCTCTCGTAAAGGAATCGGGCTAGAATACAATACATACAGGGTTAGAAATAATATCAAGACGAAGCCGCTTGGCAGAGGTTAAGAAGATTTTTATGAGACCCTGGGTGCAAAAAAACTTTCAAGTAGTATTTAATATTGTTCATTACAATGTGTATTTAACTTGTACACAGCTGCGGGGACATATTTTTGATTATTTGATCGCGTTATGTATATATTATTTGAGTATAGTATTTGATTTAATCAATTTTGTATAAAGTTATTTTGAAAAAAAAATCGAGGAACTGATACATTGAATTAGTGTAATTTTTATTACTAATAACGGATAATGGCTGCATTTTATTAAAAATAAAACTGTCTTTTAACTTTTTTACGGTTGGAAGTAGGTTAACAAGTTAAAACTCTTTCGCACTCTATTAATATTAAAGATATCGTTTCAACAACATAAATCATTCCAAAATGTATTTGATCTCGTAAAAAATAAACATGAAAATCAAAGCTGTATCTGAGAATTAAGAACCTAAGTTCTATGCTGTGTTTGTTGAAAAGACTACAAGAATCTGAAAACAAAATGCTGAATTAAACTAAAAGCTTAACTCTAGCCCATGATAAATAGGATACACTTAAGTTTATCCAACGGTGTGCGGTCGCACCCAGTTCTAACCGCTATAATGGAGGTTGAACCTAGGTCTAATAGATGGTAAGTAGGGTACACCTAGGTGTAACCGTATTCGGCGAGCCCTGTGGATATAATATCGATCCGGGGCTCGCCGACCCACCATCTTTCGGCGACGAGGGCACACCGCGGGGTTTTAGTGGGTATTCTGTGCCGTTTAACATCGTAGGCACGGGAGTCCCACATAGCCACTCTGCCCGTCCCCCCACGGGTGGGGTGGTATGCGTAAAAGCATTTCCCCGCGAAAAAAAAAAAAAAAAAAAAAAAAGGTGTAACCGTATGTGATCGGCTACACCTAGATCTAACCGGATAAAACTAGACGTAACCTCCGCTATTAGATGTAACATATTTAGCAAAGGTCAACCATATTTATTAGAAAATTTACCTATTACCCAGTAATTATCCGTCACTTGAATCCAATTTATCTTATTTTTAAAATAAGATAAATTTAAATTTAAAATTTAAAATTCGTTATCTCGTGTTTCCATCCGTCCATCCACTCAATCAATTTATTCTATAAAACAAAGTAATAAAGTGGCTTTAATAACTCAATTTGAGTTTGCCCTCGACGTAATTCTAGCCGTAAAAAGCATCACGTTGCCATGTGGTAGTTTTTCCAATATATATTGATATTTTTTTGTTGCTAGTCGGAGATACCACTTATAAAGGCGTTGAGAAATTTAAATAACTAGGCTGTACCATCACAGATACGAACACTAGAGATGAAGAGATTGATACTCGTGTACAAAACAGCTTACGATGTAGTGCTGCCCTTCACAAAGTGTTAGTGTCGAAGCTTCTCAGTATGAAAACAAAAATCAGGATCTACAAAACTGTCATAAGGCCCATCCTGATGTACGGGTGTGAGGCTTGGACACTGACACAAAAAGAAGAAAACAAACTCCTGATCACCGAAAGAAAAATCCTTCGCAAAATCCTAGGACCCACACAATCACCTGATTGAAGCTGGAGGATTAAAACCAATGCAGAAATTAAACACCTAGTGGCTGACCCTAACATCTTAGGAGAGACGAAAGCTCACAGACTCCGTTGGCTTGGCCACGTCGAGAGAATGGGGGGAAGATCGAGCCGTAAAGAGAGCATATCTGGGTCAACCAACCGGACGTGTCGTCCGGTTGGCCGGCCCAGATATCGCTGGAAAGATGTGGTGGAGGCAGACCTTCGCGAACTGGAAGCCAGCGAGTGGCGCAAGACTGCCAAGGGTCGCCAAAAATGGAAAGATCTCACATCGGAGGCCAAGATCCATTTCGGGTCGCTGAGCCAACGGAGTAAGTAAGTATTTTTTTCTACAAATTTAATTACCACTGGAGGCTTTGGGCGACTACAAGTTAATTAAATGGTGCACTATTTTCTCGAATAAATTGCTTACCATAATTTAACTTCATATACTTTAATTCGGCATAATAGATAATAGTTACGCATAATATTTGTTTGGCATAATGTTTTTTGGTATTAAATACTTTACGCATCCTCATTGTTCAGCATAATAGTCATTTGGCATATTTGGCGTTTGCATACTATCCTAATAAAAACGTTTCTTATACAAATTAACTATTTTGCTAAATAACTTTTATGTATAATGAAATGCATCAAAGGAGCCTCTTCGAGTGACGTACACAATGATTCCCTACGTCCGGCGCATCCTGGGCAATTCGCGAGTTCTCTCCAAAGCGAATTGGCTAATCTTTTCACCACGATGGTAAGTCAAAATAAAATTTGACTCAGCCATCGACACGACGAAGAAGAAGAAGAAAAAGATAATGAAATTGTATGCCCAAAAATATTACACGAAAAATAATGAATCTCTCATGAAATAGTAGCTAGTCAGTGTTTTTACCACTTGCAAATAAATAAAAATTTTACCTCTTAATTATATAAGACTGTCTTCGGTCTACATAGTGACCAGCTGCAAAAGTTTCATTTTTCGCATTTTTTAAATAAATTGATGCATTTTTGTATTTTCAAAATATTAAGATTTGCTCGTATTTTTTGGGTATTTAAACAAAAGCACTGTTATTAAATCCTATCACACTTTACTGCAATATAATATTTAATGTACCACAGTATCGAAATGCAGTAACTAATAATGAGAAATCAGACAGTATCACTCATTAGAGTTTACTGTGTACCATGGTACATACACACGACTACACAACGCGCTATATATTTCTAGTATGAGCTGATCTTTCATTGCACAGGGTGTCTATGCGAGACCTTCATTTACCAGTACATAGTATAATGTAGTAGCTTTATGTAAAGCCATGTGTACACAGAAAGTTAGAACAGTCCGCAGAGGTACCAGATGCAATTTCATGCTTTAACTGTTTAACTGTGCGGCTTCCATTCTAGCTAAATACCCCTAGGAAACAAACAGGGTAGTAACTTTAACCACTGCTCTGGTATTGACACAAACACAAAACAAGAATTGTACAGTACCCTTTGTGTACCTTTGTATTTAGACAGCAACGCAGATATAGTTCTTGCATTGCACGAAGGCAGTTCGATTGATAATTGGCTTTACTTGTAGTTACAATGCACAACGTAATAGTGTGTGTTTTCGATGGAACGCTTTACTCTCTGTTGAATCATAAGTCTTTTCTTTGTTTTATACGCAATATGACACACATGCATAGATTTAAGTGGAATACAAATAAAAGCCTAACTACGTTTTTACTACCAATTAATAAAAAAAATAGAAGTTCTCCAAAATTAGATTTTTTAATGGTACACGATTGGGGTGACACAATTGGGTGATTTTCTGGTCCACAGAAAGTCTAAACTAGTCTAAATGACAAAAAATATAGTATTGTCCTTTACATGAAGTTCGGATGGTAATCACGCTGCAAAAGGTATTTTTTTTTTTATTATGTATTGAAAACATGGTATACCTAACTGTTTTTGTATTTTACGTCTAAAAGCCTAAAGGTCTTCCTAAATATAATAATTTAGCAAAAGGCTTACCGAATTAATAATGCAATTGTAGAAGTATCATCGTACCAGGAATTAATTAGACAGAATTAAATCAATAACTTGATAAATACAGGTAGGTACAGACGCAAAGTTTGCAAACGATGCATGAATTTGGATGAGCAAGCATTTAATTACATTGTTCTATATTAATTATCTAATTATAAGGTTGACATGAGATTAAACGGAGCAAAGATAATATTATGTCTTCAGACGAAATGTTTTAAAAACATTTTAACATATTTGTGTTAACATAATATAATTCGAATTAAGGTTTAATTAAGGCAATAAAGTGCATTACACTTTTTGACAATCGGTGTGTATATAACTAATTTTATATCAACTATTAAAGGGGTATGACCAATCGACTATGGGATTGTTTATCGCTGCTGTGCTATCTATTCCGTGGCTTTGTCAAGATAACAACTACTGTATTGTATGTAGAATGATATGAAAATTTAATTTTAAGCCGAATATTTTCATAGTAAGCTGGGATGTCATGAAAAAGGTTAGTAAACAAGTGCAAAAAACGTGATAATTCTATCAAAACAAAATAAGATTCTAGTTCATCCTGCATGTTTAATTCAATGTTACAAAATCACAGTTATGAAGATATTTTTTTTTCTAGATTGAAGCTATTATCTTATCTATCGTTTTTAAACTAGGTCTACTCATTTCTCAATACCTTTTAGAATTGCGAATAACGTTTGAATTCTCCTCTCCGCTCATCTCCGCTTCGTTACAAACTAAGTTTAATTTAGACATCGCCGTAATGAATAGCTTGTATTCCATCTAAAGTTGTTAACTGAGTTAATAGCTCTAAGCCAATGTAATAGTATAAAGTTACTCTAAGCCATTATTGTTCTTCATCTTCAATTAAACTTAGATATTAACAGATTAAAACGTAAGCTTTAGTTTCAAATTCAAATTCAAATTCAAATCATTTATTTTCATAGGCCCCAGGAGGTGCTTGAACACGTCAAAATATTACAAACAAATGATATTAAAATAAATTATAAGTAAAACTAAATTATACTAATTACAATGATTTGAATAATCGGGGCTTAGATTAATTTTAATCCGACGGTTTAGAATCAGATTAAATAAAAATTAAAAAGTATTAAGATATTAACTCGATTTGGTTGGACATTTGTGATAGATTTTTGTGTATTCAGGATAAGTTATTTGATTAACCAAAAGCTTGTAAATAACGTTAGGAAATCGTTGCGTTTTGGGCAAATAACGACAAGAAGCGTTTGAATTGTAAACCTTTCTTGTGATCTCCTTCGGCAGTAACGGAAAACTTCTCAGAAATGCCTCTAAATCTCTACTTTATCCACGGAAATAAACATTAAAGTTTTCCTTACTTACACTAGTCGCGTACATAAAGTAAAATATATTCAGGCCATGAGAGAGTTGTAACAAAATCCCCCGACGCGTTGCGTAAACTGAAATAGTAAGCTCTTGGGACCTTCCAGTTCTCACACTCTTTAAAGATGGGCCGATAGGAGTAACGGCAATATTACTATATCTAGTGCTATTATGTATTTAACAGTTACAGCAGCGATAGTCTAGTGGAAGACCGTAGGACTGCGAAGTCAAAGGTCTCGGGTTCGAACCCACAGCACACACCTCTGTCAATAAATCATTAAGATTCGTCTTTTCAAAAATATGTGTGCATCTATCACATAGATTATATTATTATCGCTCCCTAACGGTGAATGAAACATCGTGAGGAAATCTACATGCCTAAGAGTGCATTAAAAGTGTTCAATGGTGTGTGAAGTCCACCAATCCGCACTTGGCCAGCGTGGTGGACTATGGCTTAACCCTTCTCATCGTGAGAAGAGGCCCGAGCCAAGCAGTGGGACATGTATTAAATACAGGGCTGCTATCATTCAGGGAAAATGACGTAGTTGCGGTAATCATTTAACAATTACCCTTGACCTAAATACAGATTGTGTCAGTAATAGACAGCTTTTCGGCACAATAAACTATGCAGGGAATTTGAATGAAAAGAAGATGAAATAGAATTGTGTATTGAATATTTTTGCCGGCGTTAAAAGATGATGAATGATTTTGTAATAGTCAAACTGTTCAATTGTTAGATATTTCTGTGTCGTTTAATAAACGTTACATACTAAGAGCTACAAACGATGCCCACTATGAAAAAGTTTGAATTTCGAGTCAAGAATAAATTTAGGTTACTTTTGTTTGTCCCTGAAAAAAAAGTTATGGAGAAAGGGAAAATGTTTCTGGTGATATTAAATACAATATAATGTCTATGATTGATACTCTTTGACAAAAATAATCTCTAGACTCAAAGATGAAATCCAAAACATAGATCTAAATGAAACAAAGCATTTCTTGTCTGAGTTGTTTCAGAAAATGGCGCTTTTAAGCTTCTAGGAAGCCAGAGGCGAAGATATTTTGTTTCAAACAGTTTCTTTACAAAGTGCTTCAGTTTATGTTTTATTTCGTAATGTAATCATTATAGATGGTGCCTTGAGATCTCTAGGTGTGAATCATTATAGCCTTACAAAAAATTCCTCATCACAAAATAAAGTTTACTCTACAATGAAACAAAAAGAAAGACAGCAAAAGTGTGACTAAGTATAGTTAATTTTGAACTAAAAGTAATACTTCGGATAAGATAAATGTGCTTTTATTTAAAAGTTATATAATTTTTAGTTCATCTCACGAAAATGTGGCACCGTTTCATGCAAAATGTCACATTAGTTATACACAGTACGTATAATAAGAATGTAGTCCCGTCCTCCATCAGAAAAATATAAATAGCAAGGTCAATAAAACGACAGTTTTTCATTTTCTCCATCATTACTCGTTACAATATGTAAATAAGCTTCTCTCAGTTAGAAGCACGTATATATCCTTGACATCACCAATATTATTATTCAGCGTCGACATTCTTTAGAAAGGAATCATAAATGAGGGTGACAAACTACACATTTTTGGTATACAGCTTTCAATAATAAAAGGACATATGAGTATATTTGTAAGGGTTTCTGGCTCGAATACGTGATAACTGGCACGTGTCTGCTCGTCACGTATTGGAATTACTTACGAGTTCCGTATCGTAGGCAAGACGTCAACAAAGGGATTGCCGCATACGCTACTAACTTGTATGTAGTTCGATATTATTAAACTCAAAAGGAAAATGCAATTCAAAGTTACGACAAATATTAAAGACATTAATAAATTAAACCTCACAAAACTAACATAGACAATAAGTAAGTGTCTTTAGTAGATAAAATATAGGACACAGTATCATAAATTCAAACTAAAGGTTAGTTATGGTCTATAATTTCACTTAAGATTTGGACATAACAACATGTAAACAATCATAAAGATAACGTTTACCGCATAAAACCTTTGAATATTGAAGGTTTGTTATAAAAATACTCGGCCATTTGTGAACAAATAGTTATGATTCGTTTTCGTATCATTTACATTGTTCTACATCGGTTCAATCGGTCGCTTAGCAATTTTATTGAAATACAGTACCTGAGAAATGAATAGTTTTTGTAAATCTAACATTTAAACAACTCGAGTTACGGTGTTAGTTATCGAACTCCTCCCAAATGGCTTTTTTTATATTCGGTAGGTCTGAGAATAGGAGGTAAGCAATTTTTTTTTACTGCCAGGAAGGTCGACATACGGCACTGGTGGAGCCGTGGGCATCAGCTAGTTTCTTTTTAAAAAATATAATGAACGAAGAGTTGTCACGTGATTGTCACATAACCTACTTGATATTATTATTTTTCTTTAAACTTTAGTCATTGACGTCGCAAGTTATAGCATACATTTTAAATTTGTATATAAGTAAATAAATTTAAAAACTAATTCACATTAACCTTAAAATCAGATACACATCCTTACACTATAAATAGGGGGGCATGAAAGGGGCCTCCCCGAGTGACGTACACAACGATTCCCTACGTCCGGCGCACCCTGGACAATTTCGCGAGTTTTCCAAAGCGAATTGGCTTATCATTTCACCACGATGGCAATTCAAAATAAAATTTGACTTAGCCATCGACACGACGAAGAAGTAGAAGACTATAAATTGCAACATGGCACAAATATGAAATGATAGAACACGAAAATATCAAACGTGAACATGGTACAAAAATCAACGTAGAATATTTTTAAAATAGGTCTTGATCTTTCCTCTAAGTTCAAAATATAACGTAATTTTGTCTGTGCTCATAACATGTATTCCTAACATTTGTAATCACGTTTTACTTACGATCGCGTGCCAATTTGTTGCAGAATGTTTGGCCACGTTTTGTAAAGTTAGCAGTCCCACGTGTGACGCAATTAAAATAAATGGTGGACATTTGCTGAATGCCCTTTTGTGAGTTTGTATCATGAGTGTCATAATATAATATCAGCCCTGTATACATGTACATGTCCCACTGCTGAGCACAGCCCTCTTCTCATAAGGAGAAGGGTTAGGCCGTAGTCTAAACGCTGGCCAAGTGTGAATTGGTACACTTCAAACACCCTCGAGTACTTTAGGCACTCTCAGGTGTGTAGGTTTCCTCACCATGTTTTCCTTCACCATTAGTGAACGCTAATTTTCATCTTAAATATACACATATCTTAAACACGAATCTTAACGATTTATTGACATTTGAGGTCTCAGTTGAAAGACCCCAAAACCTTCAACTTAGCAGTCCTATGGGCTCTCAAATGGCAAGCTGCTCTCGAAGTAAAAGCTATTAAAATTTTCTACAATTTAAATTAAAAGTTATTTACAAACTTTTAGCTACACTTCATCTCAGATGCAATAAAAATATTTTGCAACAAGAAACTATGTGTTTTACCCGAATACGCCTCCGTAGTCGGGTCACTGACCCTCCTATTTGTAAATATACATATATATAAATATACTACGCTGTAAATATTTCTGTAAAAGAATAATAGTAGCGTTAGTGAGTTCTACTACTTCGGAATTATTGGCCAATCAGTCTATCTCCATTCAGTCGATTAAAATGTAGGATATATAATTTTTTTCTCTTGTCAACAAATATCTCCATACAAATTTTCAAATATCGATTTAATTGGTTATCTGTAAAAGCGTGACAGATAGAAAAACGATGTTATTTTGCGCATGAAACATTGGCAAATAAAAAAGGATATTTATAAATTCAACCATTTCAACAAAAGGTATTTAAAAGATGAGACATTTTAATGCGTGTGTTTATTCAGAGTAACTCTTACCTTTCAAATTGAACGTCAGACTTTCCAGTGACCTAAAATCCGAAGAAAAGGTTTTATGTTCAAAGCAGACGGTAGTACTCATAATATATAGCGCACAGATGTACACATCGAGGTATACATTGCCAGTATGAGCTGGTATCGCATAGCACGGGTAGCCTTTACAATGCGAGTCCATCTTTTACTATTATCTGTTTTGTTAGACGTCTGGCGTCAGCAAGGGTGTCGCAGAATACCAGTGCTTTAAAGCGTCTTGCAGCAATGTAAGCGCTTTACAGCACAACGCTGAGCGACATCCCGTTTTCGCGGGGTGACACTCGGGACAGCTGACTGATGTGACAGGCAATCGCCAAAGAGAAAAATCTGCTTATTTTTATTTTATTATTTTTTATTTTTTATTTTTCTAATTTTTGTTTTTTTGTCTTTAATAATTAAAATTTGTTAAGATAGGTTTAATCAATGGTACTACTATTTTTTGTTATGTTATTTTTTTTTTCTTTGATTGTTTGCTTGTTTTAGTTTTGTTTTTAACTGTGTTGTCCGGAGTGTATTCCGTGAAATAAATGTATTTTCTTTCTTTCTTTCTTTCTTTACTATGTAGTAATGTATAGCTTACCTTAGTGTATACAAGGACTGAATTACAGCGACCCGTGAAATATGTCACGTTCGTAATGAAATTTTAAGGTAATGTGGTTAATTTACAGGCTTTTAATGTCAGACGCTCGTTTCATTACATTATGGAATGCGTTATCTTCAGTTTGGAAAACGTAAAAAGGTGTTTTCACGTTTAAATTACTTGGTCGTTTCTTGTTACACAAATAATAATAATATTTTTTATAAGGTGTGATACAAATTACAACTTAACAACAGGTAAACAGATTTAAGGTAGATCTGTTGTGTTATATCCCCCGGCACACACGCAATATTATTGCGCGCATCAATTGGAGTTTTCCTGCTTTTACTAGTCAAAGCTGATAATATTGTCAATGTTATGCTTGAGTGCGAGACCCCTAAAGCTCAGACAGGTACACCCACTAAATTTGGAGGTTCGTAATAAACCAATCTTAAGTTATTAAGATACTGTAGTCCCATCGTCGTTATGATATTTTATGTAAATATTATAGCCAATATACGCCAGCACTGCCGTCCATTCCTTGAAGGTGTATGATCGTATACGGTCGGAATGGTTCGCGTTATGTCCAATAACAAGAAAATGTTTTTTCTATATACTCGTATCATTGGCAGATATTTTTCAGTCTTTGCTAAGAGTTAACTATTTTTGATGGCTTAATTTCTCCATAAAAAATTGCTTTACGGTTTTGGATTGAAATTGATTCAAAATATCGTTTTTATTAGAAACAAAATTAAATTTTTGAAGTTCTAAACTATTCTATACGATAAAAAAATGCGCAGTAATGCAAAGTAAATGTAATGTAGTTCTAAGCTACACAAGGTGTTAATGACCTCGTGACGGACCCGCTTACGATTGATTAAGTACACATGATTCAGAGTCCCCCGGATGCAGAAAAAACACCGGAAAATTCTAGATTTTAGCGATTTTACCGACTGATTATGGATTTTTTTTTATTTCAATTATTCAAATTAAAAACTTTTATACCTAAGCCTTGAAACTGATGGCCATAGTACACTCACGATACATTTAGTCGCAAAATCGCGCGATTCCGATGCCCTGATCAAACTGCAATTGTTTTTGATGGAAACAACTAATAAGCTAACGCAACACATTTTAGATATTTAATCAATTAGATATTTAATATATTTTGAATGCATTAGGTGGGTAAATCGTTAATGTCTAAACGACGAATTTAAAACTTAATTTTATATAAATTCATTGTTCTCAAGTAAGTGCCTTATGTTTTTATTGAGATTAAAGATCTTTAAACCTAATCAACGATGCAAAAAGTATGTGCTATGGACGGTGACCCTAATGCATTTTCGTTTGGCAGCAACCACTTCCAACACTTTGAAGTCCATTGCAGAAACCACCACACTTGGTTTTCTGTAGCTTGCTGTAGCAGTGGAAACCGAAAGGGCCAAAACGAGCTTTAAACGGTTTATGAATTAAATTGGATCTTCGAACAAAAAACAAGGCATTGTAGTTGGTACTCAGTGCTTCATATCAGTATTTTACATAGATTTATTAGGACTCCAAAACCCATTAGAAATTCAGGTAATAATAAGAATATATCCTACTTAAGATAAAAACAAATGGATGAACGTGACGTCACGAAATGACATATTATACAGTTGAGAAATGTAGGGTTCTGGTAAGAGGCGACCGTAGCTGGATGGCTAAAGCGGCTGCCCGGTGTGCAGTAAGGTCGAAGGTTCAAATCCTGCTGGTCCCATATCTTTTTCAACTGTTTCTTAGTATAATTTGCTAAGCATAGCTAAATGCTATAAAAATAATCAATTATAAGTTGTAATAACGTACGCGTTTATTCTTTACAACATTTGTGCTGATTGTAACTTCGCCATGTTGGTTTGTATCCTACTTAAGATAGGAACAAATGGATGAACGTGACGTCACGAAATGACGTATCATACAGTTGAGAAATTTAGGGTTCTGGTAAGAGGCGACCGTAGCTGGATGGCTAAAGCGGCTGTTCGGTGTGTCCTGCCGGTCCCATATCTTTTTCAACTGTTTCTTAGTATAATTTGCTAAGCATAGCTAAATGCTATAAAAATAATCAATTAGAAGCTAAAACTAAGAACATCTACAATATTGCCCCACTCGGGAAAATATAAAACACTTGCGTTTCCTCTTCACCAATGCGGCAATCCCATCATTTATTGGCTATAATATTTACATAAAATATGATCAAAATATGATACCTTAATAATGATATTTTATTACAGCTTAATAACCAGGGGTCGGAGTAGGTATATTGATTTGGAGTCAATGAACTGGCACGTATATATCAATATGGATATGCCTTCGGGATGCCGGGATTTAGATTACAACTAGAAAATATGGAATAACTTATGGTTATTTATTTTGATTGTTTAAAGAGTCAAGATAATGAAGTAAATTATATAAATGAAGGTTTTGTAAGTTACGAATGGACGCACAAAAGTAAATTTCACTTTATTACTTGATAAATAAGAAAAGTAATTTTAAACGTTTAACTATCGCATTTTATTAAATTTCAAATGTAGTAGTTTAAAAATCTTTACATTCACAATATTTGATGCAATCCCGTGAGTACCAAAATGAAATCCCGGAAAAAGGCTTATCCATGTTCTGATTTCTATCACTATTGATGATGCAAGTACGTAAAATGAATCTACCTACTCTGACCCCTGTTAATAACTCAATATTGCACATCCAGATTTAGAAGGTAGCTGTTTATTTTATGAGATTAACTTTATAGTATTGCTACTAGGATCTATAATATATATATTTTTTTTTTTTTTTATTGACTAATATTTAATACAATAGGTTAAAATATTTACACAACTAAAATAATAAAAATATAATAATAATAATTTCAACAGATAATAAAAATAATAATAAGATTAGGCATCGAATATTAATAATAATATAGTATTGCTACTTATTTTAAGCGGGCACGTAGACGAATCATATTATACAGGGTTGAACCCACAGATTTAGGACAGTGTTCATTTCCAACGGTTATATTTTAATTGAAAAATATTTTTCACATGCCTTGTATTGGTCTAGTGACTAGTTTATGCACTTCACACCGCGAGGTCTCCGGTTCGATACCCGGGTCGGAGAAAATGTTATGAGGGATTTTTCCGGCAGGATATTATAAATAGCAGCTCGGAGCTGGATATATGCCCAGTGAATGGCGATAGGCTTAACCCTTTCATATAGGACCAAAACATAAAATTTGCTATACTACTGTCATATCCTTTTGGATAACATAGGCGTAATGTTAATTTTTACCATTTCGGAAAAACTAAATTACAAAGTACGCGCGTGTTTAAAACTGCAAAATGCAGTTGGAATGCAGTCCGTCTGTCTAGAGCCTAATTGAACGTTTGAAACATTTTGTTACTCCTAATTCTCATGATACAACACAAAAGGACATCCGCCAAATGTCCACCATTTATTTTAATCGCGTCAAACGTTGCCTAACATCTAACTTTACAAAACGTGGCCTAACATTTTACAACAAATTGTCAACAACAAACGCGATCGTTAACAAAGGTGATAAAGAATGTTAGCCGTACATTTTGTGTGAAAACAGAAGCAGATTTACCAAGTTTTGGACAATGCTTTATTTCAAAAGTTTCCAGAGGCGCTAGCATAATCAGTACGAGAGAGATTTTGTCGCATTTTTCACATAATATATAAATTTGCCTAATACTACAAAAACACGAAATCGTTTTATGAATGAGGGTATGAGTAAATATGTTATCGGCTATTGTTCTGTTTAACACGTGTATGCGAAGTCGAGTTAATAGAAAATTGGCTTAAAAAGGTTTCATTTATGTGCCGTTTTTTTTTTCATTTTATGAATATAGACTGGACCTGTCCCGTTTGTCTTGTGGTTAGCGAATGCAACTTTTCACCGCGAGGTCACGAGTACCATTATCACAAAAGTGTTGTGATTAAAATGACTCACCACTTATCAAAGATAACAGGTGAAGTGTGAACGTTGTACACCTCTGCCACACCCTTTTGTATAACATAGGCGTGACGTTATGTTAATATTTTATCTTTTCCGAAAAAACTAAATTATATAATAAATATAATTTTCTAATAAAAAAACCGACTTCAATTACTAATAATGCTTATAAAATAAAAACTACTAAACCAAACTGAAAGAATGGGACCACTTGGCAGCTATTTCGCGTCGAACAAAAAAAAATCACGCGAATCGGACCATTAACCGCGACGTAATCGATGTACATACATAGAAAAAAAACATACCGGCTGAATTGAGGACCTCCTCCTTTTTGGGAAGTGTTTACAACTGCAACATGCAGTCCAGATGGACAAAAAGTTTTTGTTTCTCCATATTCTCATGATACAACAGAAAATGACGTCCGCCAAATGTTCGCCATTTATTTCAATCGCGTCACACGTGGAACTGCTAACTTTACAAAACAATAAAAAAAAAAAAAAAAAAAAAAATGTGGCCAAAACATTTTACAACAAATTGTCAACAACAAACGCGATCATTAACAAAGCTGATAACGAATATTGTACATTTTGTGTGCAAACAGAAGCAGATTTACCAAGTTTTGGACAATGCTTTATTTCAAAAGTTTTAGGGGCCAGCATAATCAGTACGAGATAAATGTTGTAGCATTAAATTTTTGACATGTTTTCCTCGTACGGTTTTAGCGTGCATGGCTCGCCTATACAATGAAAGGGCAGAAAAACCAAATATGGATGTATTTGCAATGATACTCGATTCCTTCAGGCACCTCCTTATAAAATTATATCGATCTTAAATACTACAAACTCGTGCGTAACATTTACACGAAAAATTGAAAAAAAAAGCATCTTCTCCTAATTTGTCTTGACTTGTTTGTTTATTATAAATTTTATTTAGTAATAATATGCATGTTTCTTAAGTTTGTACTCTCAATAACTAAAGTTATAACGTGAATGCTATGCACACCTATTATTTAAAGAATGACATAAAATTAAATCCGATTAATGTTAATATCTGTAATGTATTGTTGTATGTAAGTATCTCCGTAATTTTACTGTTGGTAGTGCTTATAAATAAATAAATACTGACGACCGGATGGCGGAGTGGGTAGTGTACCTGCCTGCGACGCCGAGGTCGTGGGTTTGATTCCCACTTAAGACAAATCTTTGTGTGCAAGAACATGGGGGTGTTTCTATATATAATAAGTATGTATTTACAAAAGAAAAGTATAATAATATACCTATGTATTAGTATCAGTTATTCTAGTACCCATAGTAAAAGCTCTGCTTAGTTTGGGACTAGATGGCGTTGTGTGTGAAATATTTATTTATTTATAAAATAAATAAATACTTCAAAAACGCGACATCGTATTATGAGTGAGGTTATTCACACTTCCGCTACCAATGTGTTGTTGAGCATTGTTCTGTTTAACACGTGTATGCGAGGTTAAGTTAATAGAAAATTGGCTTGAAAAGGTTTCATTTATGTACCGTATTTTTTTTATTTCATGAATATAGACTGGAACTGTCCCGTTGGTTTAGTGGTAAGCGTATACAACTCCTCACGGCGAGGTCTCGAGTTCGATTTCACCAAAAATCTTTATAAATTTATATATGCATATTGTATCTAATACACTATAACTAATCATTTTTTGTGACGATTTTGTCAGAAATGTTTTAATCATTAACAGGACCAGGTCCCAGGTTAAAGCCATCTATCGTGGTAGCCATTTGAAGATGTACCGAAACTTAGAAGCCAAAAATCTGGCTACTAGTCAAACAAAGAGTATCCGCCTCGTTTTGGGTTGTAGCTGGCATGGCAGTCGTTCCTCGTGAGGTTTCAAATTCGATTTCCAAAAGTGTTGTGTTTAAAATGACTTTCCCCTTATCAGAGATAACCGATTAAATGTGTACGTTATACATTTGTCACAGCTTTTTGGAAAATATAGGAGTAATGTTATGTTAAATAGACACATTTTATTTCATATTCCATTACATTTTGAATTTTTATATTCAATGAATCTTGTATCCTGAATCCATCGATTCAAGATTAAGATTCAAGTTTCAAGATCTTGAATCTTAAATCTTGAATCGATGCCACAAAAATTAGTACTTAAAGGTTACCACACCGATGTTTACAAACATTTTTTAAACATTAAGAAGCATTCGTTGTGGGAGCACTTTACATTTCAAGTTCAAATACATATAGCCCACCAATGTTCCTTATACATCAATAACAATCCTAAAATCTTGTTCTTAATATTATACAGTACGGTTTATACTATGAAATGTATTCATTACATATTATTATGATACACACATTTTCAAACTGCTTCCAACCTCGATTTGATTATGTCTCAAAACATTAAATAACGTTGCGAAAATTTGATGTATGCTTTTCTTGAGTTTGAATAATAATGAACATAACATCACGCCTTGTATTACCCAGAAGGGTATGGCAGAGATGTACATTACCCACACTTCACCTGTTATGTTTAGGTCCCATGGGATAGGATATATATATATATCGCCATTTACCAAGCACAATTCTGGCAGGCAGGCTGCTATCATAAATAACACTTGGCCCGACACGGAAATCGAACTCGAGACCTCGTGGTGAGAGCGTAGACGCTAACCGCTAGACCATCGCGGCATTTTTGAGACGAGCAAGCATTTTAGTGTACTAGCTTATAACTTGTCATTAAAATAGATATTTATAAATAATACTATAGATACAACCTGATTACGTTAGTACTGAAAATATGTAATTGATTGTATACCCTTAACCCGTACCCAAAATATAAGTAAGATAAGATAAGATAAATTTGGATTTTTACATTAGATAGAACGCCAGAAGCAAATACACTATCCAATGGTCCCAATGACAACGCCAAATACTCACATTCACTCACAAAAGCACACCCAGTCTCATAACAAATATTTGCGAATCACACAAAGTTTTGTCCCATGTGGGGATCGAACCCACAATACCAGTGCAGTGGTACCAAAGCGGCGAGGCGAACGCTTAAACCACTACACCACACGTGCATACAGTAAGTGTTTACGTATTGTGTTTATAATTGATTTAATGAGAAAATTAAGTACACATTTACCCAATCTTACATACTGCGGATGTACATACAAGGGATGTTGTTTAATTTACCGTAAGTACAACTACACATCCATACGTCTCTTTCAACCTCGTGGAATATAAATAACGAGCCGCATGTGACTTCTCCCGCGTGGCATTCAAATTTAATATTGCAATGTCAAATAAAAAATACATCATTATTTCTTAATTGTCAAAATTTTAACAACTAATAATAATAAATACTAATAATAATAATTTATTATTTAAGTCTCGATAAACATCTTAAGAGACTCGCGTTGGGTTTGATGCAGAAGGCGGTGCTACTCGACAGGGCACGGATTGTGAGAAGGTTCCTCTCTCTAGAGCCCTAACCACCGGTAGCTTGGTCCCTGCATCCGGTACTATTTTTTTATATTTTTAAATATTATTTTGTACTTTATATCTAAAAATGTAGAATTTTATAGTTTTATATTTTAAATGTACTTTACTTTATATTTAAATATGTAAAAAATGAGAAAAAGAATAAATGAGTAAATAATCTAAATTACAATAGATTCATTTAAAAAAAATTGTCAACAGTATAAAACGCCTGTTCAGCGAGCCATCGCTTCAGACGATATTTATAATATAAGGGTTAGATTTAAGAAGGTAGTTATAACAAAATACAGATAGTACAAAAATCCTTCTGTTGACGTACTACATGCGAAACTCGTAAGTAATTCTAGTAGGTACGTGACGACCAGACACGTACACTGTACCAGTTATCACGTATTCTATAGCCCGAAACCCTTACAAATATACTCTTATGTCCTTTTATTATTGAAAGCTGTATACTAAAAATGTGTAGTCTGTCACCTTCATTTATGATTCCTTTCTGAAGAGTGTCGACTTTGAATAATATTGGTATAGTCAAGGATACGTGCTTTTTCTCAATATAGAAATAATTGTATTTGATACAACCTGTTAATTTATTTACAGAAAAATATACATATTGGATCCTAAATCATAATAGTCTAATAACTTAATCAAAAAACCAAAATCAAACCTAACTATGTACAGCTGTAAGAAAAATAGAACTAAAAAAATTTATTTCTCTTTTATTCACAATAAAAGCCCTAGTAAAACCTAAAACTTCAATAATAATAATAAGGAAAGCTTTGTTGCTTTTTTGTTTGTACCCAAAAATCTTCGAACCTACTGGACCGACCTTAATAAAAAGATATTTAAAGACTTCAGCAACATTATAGGCTACTTTTTATCGATGTATTACGCCAACAGAGCCGCTAACAGAAGCTAGTTTAGGAATAACATAAAACAAGTAATGATAGAGGAAATTACTTTTGTTGTACAGTCGGCCAATTAGTTGAGTATGCAGGGCAAAAACTTCTACGCCATAGTAAAAACTGACTGCAATAGATATGCAAGTTTGTATTTCATATTTAATAAGTGTAATATACCCACTATTTAGATATATAACTCACTTATACATAACTGGTGTCGTAAGTCTTCACTATGACTTAAAGTTTTTGCCCTGCATACCGACTGTACATTAACGAAAAATGAAACCAAAATTTAGACACAATATTTTTATATTTGGCAGTACGTCCTAATCTAATTGATTTAATATTTATAATAAGGTACTTTTTTATTCCGAGTCGGTCAAAGTTCACTGGTCTTTGTCTAGCACTTTGAGGTCAATCATTTTCACACCCAAGGGTCTCAGGGCATCATCTATAACGATTACGCGACGAAATAAACTTTTACTGAAGTTTTTTGTAAATAATCTGTTTGAAACAAAATATCCTCGCCTCAGGCTTCCCAAGAGCTTAGAAAGCAACAATTGCGTGACTGTTTTCTGTAAAAAAGAAAGAAAGAAAGAAAGAAAAGAAAGAAAAAAAACGTTTATTCTGGAAAATCTTAAGTGTATCACTAAGATACACTTTTAAAACTACTTATAATAATAATTATATTGATGTACCAGAAAAGGTACACACCTCAGCATAATACTGCAGCACATTAGCACTACAGCGCTGGTATTCTGGTGCGCCCTGATTGCGAATAAATTAGTGTGACATTCATCTTAATGATGATAATTCCACTGTCACAATAATTAGGCATTTTTAACAGAAAATACAATATCAGTTATAGAACCAACAATAAACAGGTTTTTTTTTTTTTTTTTTTAATTTATTTATTATTTAATCTAATTTAAATCTAAAAAAAAAAAAAAATATGGCTTTAACTTAAATATTATTAAGTTTGTATCAATTCATATCTAAAACACTAAAATGCATGTCTGTTGGCGCCCATTTTTCAAAATTATTTATGTAACTCAATGATTAAAACAATGTGACAAATTGGCCACGAACAAACATGCTTTTTAGTGTTTTAGAAATCATTTGTATATAAAAGATAGATAAAACTGAATAACATTAAAGTCAAACCCATATTATGTTGGAATAAAAATATGGCGCTCGGGAGTCTACCCTTGAAAGCGCCATTTTCTAAAGAATCTCGGACAGGGAATGCTTATGTTTCATCTAGATCTTTGTTTGTTCAGTCTCGTGAATAGGGATTATATTTTTCTAAAAGAATCAATCTTGACCACACGGTTATGTATCTTTACAACGGCGCCTACGTGGTACGCTGAATAAAATTGGTTGTAGTAGGCTATATTTTAAGACTTACCTAATATACACGAAAGATTTATTGAAAATAATCAAGCTTCGGTTGGAGTTTAAAAAACTAACTCTGTGACATGAGATTATTACGTTGAAAGTGGACATAAAAGTGTAAAAAGATCCATCAATGGATTTTTGTAATGGATCTTAGTGGACGGAGGGGTTTTTACGCGCAAGGCTACCAAACTTACTGTTTAATTACGGTATGATCTAATCACATTTTGCTATGTATGAATTTAAGTACTTTTTAGCATTAATAAATGAGTATACGATATTAATATCAAGACTAATTTTTTGAAGTCTCAAATTAAATCAATTCTTTTATCAAAATTCTAAGTAAACCATTCTTACATTGTAAATAGCAATTATTTTTATAATGGTACACAAGGATATGCCATATCTGACCCTGGCAAATTTACAATTAAATTTTTAACATTATCGTCGTCTCGTATAATGAATGAATTATAAACTATCAGCACACAGTAGGTTCTTTTTGAATTAATTAACACTCTTTAGTTTATTTTATTATACCCACATTTTCACACGTACAATACGGTACACACAGCACAATCTATAGTAATGTGATATTTTATTATGATGATGTGGTGACGATTGCAAAACATGAGGAAACAAAATCCTTTTCGACATAACTAATGACCAAAAACATTGCTATTTTTCTGTAAGAACAAAAGCAAAAATATTGCCCGTGAATGTCAGATTTATAACACTGGATATAGAAATATTTTTGTCACTCCTATCGGCCTATGAAGAGCGCGACACCTCAAAGCACCCAAGAGATTACTATTTCACTCCACGTAACGTGTCGAGGGATTTTGTTATAGGTCTTTCATGGCCTGAATATAATTAACTTTATGTTATTCTAACTCAGTTGGGCATTGCTGCTGAATGTAGTACCAAACATTTGAGATTTAGGAAGGCTTTTTAACTTTAGTGCTACGTATTTGCAGAACTTTATGCTCTCACACTAAACGTGTTTATTTCCACTGGTTCGTTAGGTAACATTTATTGATAGTGATTGTGGTATGGGCCGTATGGCAAGATGAGCTCGGGTACGCCATGGGACTGTCAAGATAATATATATTATGCACAATGCTGCTAAATCTTATATATAAAAATGAAACCCGTTTTCCGTTGTCACGACTTGGCATGAAAACGGCTTGACCGATTTGGCTGATATTTTTTTTGTAGTTTTCTAATACTCTGTACAAGGTTGTTACGGCAAAAAAAAAAAAAGTATTCATTTTATATGGGGGATATTATAGATTCCAGTTCAAATTGAATAGGTACGCATACATAAGATAGGTCAGCTATACAAAATAAAGTAGTGCATCAAATTTACGCTAAGGCGGTACGAAGTTCGCCGGGTCAGCTAGTTTCATATATTTATGTAGATATTTAGATCAGTTAGATCTTGTAACGTGGTCTACAAATGACTAGTTAGGTAGGCAGAATAAATAGAAACAATCGATAGATTAACAAAGGTATTATTATTCTATATATTTATATCTATTAAATACAAGGTAGTCTCAAGGCGTAGGTTGGTAGGTAGGTAAGTGGTTTGGTAAGTCCTGGGCAGCGAAGTGAGGAACACTTAACTCGGCGCTGGTGACCGCAGGCAAGAAGGGCGCGACGCGCACGCAGGTCCTTTATATACCCCACAGGGGTCTGCAGTGGGGGGCGCATCTTGAGGTTGCGGTGGCCGTGCGGTTGCGACGTCACACACCCCCTCCGTTAGGGCAGAATTTTTCTTAAAAAATTCGGCTCCTGGCTGACATGGAAGACCTCAGGAAGCAGTTCTTAAGCAGCACCGGCAGCTCGATCCGGCTTTACTGAAATCAGAACAATAAGTGTATATAAAAAAAATAACTAGAAAAAATATGAAGTTACGATACCTAAATAAAATTGAAAAGAACCGGAGTGATCGAGCCAAACGCATTCAATACAATAACAATGTCATGATGTCATTCAAAAATAACACTACGTGCAACCTATTAAGATTGAATTTTTACTAATTAAAGAAGATTATTGAAACTCATTCTTATCTAACGGAACTAAATATAACTAAAAATGTAAGTATAACAACTTGTTTACCAAGTAGCGCGTTAGCGAAGTAGTATTGGGTGTGCGCGTCTACACAGAAGGCATGACACATTTCAAGATGAATGAATGAACAACATCGTATAGTTGAAAATAATAGAATTCGACATCATTAGTAGATGTGATTCTAAAGGAATTATGAGCGTGAAGAATATTAGCGAACAAAATGGTATACCCGATTCGACAATGAGAATTTTAACCACTGAACCATAGGGTAAAAATTTTTTTTTTTTTTTTTATACCATTATTGTTTATAGTTTATTTGTTTAATATCCTTTATATGCCATTCGCCAAGTGGCTTATCAGACATATCTGCTAGTTTGTACACTAATGGAGACTTTTTTGCTACGATTTTACATTTAATAAATTTAGGAGCGAGTTTTTTACAAAAATATTTATCCTTATCGCTCAAGTAAAAGGTACGTTTCCAAACAATATCACCAACATTGAATTCTGCCGTTTTACGGCGAAGATTATAAGAATGACAATTACGCTTGTGTGCACCTATTAGCGCTGCCTGTACTCTCTCGAAAATAGAGGATAAGTAGCCTAGTGACTCAGCATAACTATCACGTGGCTCATGAATTATATTAGTATCAGATTTACTAGAAACATAATGAGAACCACAGGTTACCATTTCACGCCCGAATACGATCATAGATGGTGTAAAACCGGTTACTTCGTTTACTGCACAATTCATTGCGAACTGAATTTTAGGTATAAGTGTATCCCATATGCGTTGATCGTTTGAAATGAACGTAGAAACAGCTGTTATTATAGTTTTATTATATCTTTCTACCGTATTTACATGAGGTGCATAAAACGGTGTGTAATGTAAATTTGGAATTTTATATTTACTTAACAAGTTTTTAAAAGTTGCGCTTATAAATTGTTTGCCATTGTCTAGTACTACGGTAGATGGAATACCATGTACCAGAAAAACTTTTTCCTCTAAGATTCTAGTTATTACGTCAGCAGTCGCACGTTTAATAGGGAAAAGTAAACAATATTTTGAGAAACAACAACAAACGACAAAAATAAAATTGTTCTGTTGCCTTGTAGGAGGCAAGGGACCAATCAAATCAATACTTATCATTTGAAAAGGTTTAGAACAAGACTTAGGTTCACCCATAAGACCCAAAGTTGCATGATTCTGATGCTTATGTGCGATGCAACTATCACAAGAATTTACCGCTTTTACAACATCGGAATACATTCCAGGCCAATAATAATTGAGGGCTAAACGTTTGAAAGTTTTGAAAATACCCATATGACCCGCCGTAGGGGAGGAATGGCTCTGAAGTATTACTTCGTTTCTCCGTTCAGATGGAACTACTTCCTTCCACTGAAATTCTCTGGTAAGAGGATTAAGACTCTTTTTGAAACGATATAATTTATTACTGATCACTTGATAGTCAACAAAGGATGTAGGAGACTGCGAACAACCATTAAAAATATTCAAATACCAAGTGTCATTAGTAGATAAGGAACTACCATCTGGGAGGAGATTACTATCGATATCCATAATATTAGGTGATCGAGAAAGAAAATCTGGTACAATATTATCTGAACCACGACGGTGTCTTATTTCAAAGTTATAAGAGGAAAGACGAACTCCCCACCTGGCTAATCGCCCTGTAGGGTTGTTCAGTTTTAAAAACCATTTCAAAGCAGCATGATCGGTGTACACAATAAATTGTTTTCCGTTTTCAATATAACACCGCCAATGTTCGATAGCAGATAAGACAGCAAGCGCTTCGCGCTCAGTAGCACTGTAATTTTTTTCCTGGTCCGATAAGGATTTACTATAAAAGGCTATGACTCTTTCCTGTCCCTCCTTGACCTGGCAAAGTACAGCTCCAATGCCGTAATCACTAGCATCGGCGTGTATTTCAAAAGGCTGATCAAAATCGGGACAACATAAGACCGAGGAAGAAGATAAACATTTTTTTAATTTATTAAAAGCTACATCCGCCTCTTGCGACCATGCGAACAGTGGAGCCTTTTTGCCGTTAGAAGTTAATTTATTTAAGGGAGCCGCTAAAGTACTAAAATCGGGTATGAACCTTCTATACCACGATGCAGCACCCAGAAAACGACGTACCTCTTTTTTATTTGTCGGAGTGGAATAACTTGTAATTGATTTTACCTTCTCAGGATCTGCATGAAGACCTTCTGAATCCACTATATAGCCCAAATATTTAAGTTTGTCTTTGAAAAAATTACATTTTTCTAAATTTATAGTTAAGTTTGCATATTTTAATTTGTTAAGTATTTTAATTAGAAATGAAATGTGATTTTCAAAGGAATTTGTCACACATACGATGTCATCAACGAAACAAAAGACCTTGTTTTCAAATTCGGGCCCGTAAAATAAAATATCTGCTAAACGCTGTTGTGTCGCAGGAGCATTTGTTAAACCAAAAGGCATGGATTTAAATTGAAAAGTTCCACGTGACGGAATGTAAAAAGCAGTTTTACAACGGTCCTCTGCCCTTATTGACGTCTGCCAGAAACATTTAGATATATCTAAACTAGTTAGGTACTTAGCGTCTCTCAAGTTATCCAGAATCTCAGAGATATAAGGCAAATTGTACGCGTCTTTTTTTGTTACCGAATTTAGTTTACGGCTGTCGAGACAAAAACGCAATTCACCATTTTTTTTAGGCGTTAAAATGACGGGATTAGACCAAGGGCTTTCAGATGGTTCAATGACATCTTCTGCCAACATTGCATCGACATGTTTTAACAAAATACGCTGTTTATCGGGAGACATACGATAGTATCGCTGACGAATAGGTGGACTATCACCTGTATCAATCGAATGAGTAATGAGTGAAGTTCGGCCGAGCCCTCGCCGTTCATAAGATATATCGGTGAATTGGGCGATGATGTCGTTAGCAGTAGCTCTCTGCTCATCAGACAAATGATCAAAAGATACCAAGTGACTGGTAGAACTAGGCTGTAGTTCCGAAACAACAACGTCGTTATTATTTTTCGTGAGTAAAATAGATTCCAATTGATCAGGGAACAACCCAAAACCCCTCCAGAAATCCATACCAAGGATTAAAGTTTTCTTAATACCCGGTACAATATGAGTAACAAGAGAAATAATTTTATTTTGAAATTCAAAAGGAAGTACCACTGAGCCAAGTGAAGAATATTTGTCGCCACCAGCGGTGATAAAATCCAGAGGTTTAGAATGTAATAATTTAGATTTATCCAAAAAAAGTTTGTGGGAATTATTACCCAAAATAGTTACACATGAACCAGTGTCTAGTAAACCAACAGTGTTCTTCCCGTTAACCGTAACGGGGATAAATGGAGTATAATTAATGTTAGAATTAACGATTGAGGAAAGTTGATATGAATTGAAAAATTTAGATACATAATTTAGCCAATTATGCCATTCATTTTTACATGTTTTCACAATTACTTTTGATTTTCCCCAACCGTATTTTTTACGTTTTTTGAATTTTTATTAGTTTTATTGTTACAACTAGGACAGTCTAAAACTCGATAGCCAGGTAATCCGCATTTAAAACAAACCAAAAAACGAGGTTGACGACAATATTTTAAAGAATGTGAATCTGTTCTGCATCTCGGACAGTATAATTTAGGTATAGCAGTACTAGTGACAGAAACAGCATTGACGCTCGGTTCAGCAGAATTACTATTTTCTGTCGAACATTGATCTGTATTTAAAACATTGTAAGTAGGTTTAAAGTACTTATGTTTTTTGTAAGAATTATTGCTATAAGAAGTTTTTTTCGAATTCGTATCATTGGGATATCTATAAGCAAAATCTGGCGCTAGAGTATTGGCAGTAATTTTAGGTGGTTCCGAAAATTCCTTGCTACGACTGTCATACTTCTCAAAATTTCTACAAACACTAATTAAAGAAGGAATATCCACAATATTGCCAGTTAAGAGTGAATTTGTATAACACGGCCTGATATTATTTAATAGTATTTCTAATTTAATAGACTCGCTGATGGGTACGTCCAGACAGGAAAATAACCCTTGCATTTTAGATACATAGATGGTTATGTTCTCTTTTTCACCTTGAGTACGAGCCCTAATTTCCGACATTAATTTAAAGTCATAGTTATGAGGACTGAAATCGCGTTTTAACAAAATACACAAATCCTTCCAGGAACGAACACTATCTTTAATTGAACGAAACCAATGCAAAGCATCATCACAAAATACCTCAAAAGCAAAAGAAAATATTCTATCTTCGGGTATACCTCGACACGACATGAACTCGTCAACCTTCTGAATAAACGCCCTCACACAGGTTCGACCGCTATATTTAAACTTGCAGATTTCAGAAAACATTTTGCGTTCATTTATAAAATCCACGTGTTGAACTTCACGTGGTAATGAACACGTTGGCTCGACCACATGACACGGTACATTGGTAGGAACCGACCACGTGGTAAAAGATGCTAAGATTTTATAATTAGCGTGAAACATATCCCATACAACTTGAATTGATGATTTATCAGTAAGCAACGAAGTATCTATTCTTGATAATCTATGAAAAACATGATGCATAATAGATTCCGATCTAACAAACAGGTTTTTATCATAATGAGTTTGCAAAGTCAAAAGGTTATTTGAAACGCGCAACAATGAGCCATTACATGCGGTAATATCAACATCTGGCGAAAAGCACGACGATATTATTTCATCAAATGCCAGGTCTGACAATTTAGCAATTTGTTTACGCAATTCCTCAACCGTAATTGATTTTTCAGGCACAACACCACCTCTTACAAGCACTTCATATTCGAGCTCAGCCTTACTTAAATGATTAAATTTGATAGCATAAGCCATATTTAAAAAAAAATTGATTGGGAATTACGCATACAAAGATACACAATTATTTGAAAAAAAATGAATCCGTCCAAAAGGTGATAAGAATGTGTTTCTTTTTTTTTTTTTTTTTTTTTTTTTTTAAATCAAAAACATAAGCACATAAAAGTAGAAGTTTTTGTAGGTTATTTAAAACACGAGGTGAAATAAGTGAGATAATAGAATAAAAAAAAACACCGTACGCACCTTTCGGACGAAGAAAAGAAATATACACAGAAATAACACACAATTAAATAACTGCCAAGACTTAACCAAACCATGTACCATATAACCTCTATTGTTGGGCGCCGCTGTAACGTGGTCTACAAATGACTAGTTAGGTAGGCAGAATAAATAGAAACAATCGATAGATTAACAAAGGTATTATTATTCTATATATTTATATCTATTAAATACAAGGTAGTCTCAAGGCGTAGGTTGGTAGGTAGGTAAGTGGTTTGGTAAGTCCTGGGCAGCGAAGTGAGGAACACTTAACTCGGCGCTGGTGACCGCAGGCAAGAAGGGCGCGACGCGCACGCAGGTCCTTTATATACCCCACAGGGGTCTGCAGTGGGGGGCGCATCTTGAGGTTGCGGTGGCCGTGCGGTTGCGACGTCACAATCTTATTTTTTTTATCTAACTTACCAATCATATAAATTATGTACTGATAACTTTCATTCTGTTAGTGTACGGCCTGAGTCCACGCTTGAATCCAGCGTGCGGCGGTGCGTGCAGCGTTCATGTCATACATAGGAAAACATTCGTCGACCTGAGTGCATTTTGCGTGGCGCGGTGAGAGTACCGTGCATGTTTACGTGTCGTGTCGTGTGGTCGTTCTGCACCGTTCTTAGAAGCGCGCGAGCGTGCGCGTCATTTAACTCGAAAATATAATAAAAAGAAAGGCTGGCAAGAAACTGGTGGTAGAGCTATTGTGATAAGCTCGAGGGCAGTAGTACCACCGTCTCCTTTTCCTCACCTTTAACCTTTTTTTTTTTTTTTTTTTTACCTGCCGCCGAATAGTAGTGCTTCCATTACTGTGTTCCGGTTTAATGATGAGATCAGGCCCTAAAATTACTGGCACATGAGGCATAACACCGTAGTCCTCAGCTGCAGCGACACATCTATAATCTGCTTTTGTGGATTGTTGATGTCCATGGTCTGTACTCCACTTACCATCAGGTGGACTACACGTTCGTTCGCTGTGGGCGTGGTATAAAAAAAAATATTAAGCAGAACTAAAAAACTTAAGTGACCTAAATAATCCTTTGTAAATCATTTACTAGTCAGAGACTAAAAACTGGGAAAAAGAAAGGAATAATATAATCTACTCGCCCGAACGCTACACGCTTTGCCACTCAGGCCGTACACTTATATAATAATACTAGCTTCCGCCCGAGGCTCCGCCCGCGTGGTATGTCAATTAAAAGTAGCCTATATGTTAATCCAGACTATAAGCTACATGTGTGCAAAATTTCATCGAAATCGACCCGGTAGTTTTGGCGTGAAAGAGTAACAAACATCCATCCATACATACAAACTTTCGCCTTTA
The DNA here is from genome assembly GCA_905147285.1 of Hypena proboscidalis. Taxonomy (NCBI): domain Eukaryota; kingdom Metazoa; phylum Arthropoda; class Insecta; order Lepidoptera; family Erebidae; genus Hypena; species Hypena proboscidalis. The sequence continues at coordinate 7,150,641 of LR990143.1, forward strand.
TAATATTAGTAAGGATTTACTAGCGACATTTATTGAAATCAAAGCTTCCATGGTCAGTTGTCATTCTTGAAGGTTAATATTTATTTTATCAAGAAAAATTTATACTTGTAAATATTAAAAATAATAAAACATAAAATGGATTTTTATCTAGATTAAAAATACGACCACAAACTCAATTGTCGGCTAGTCTTAAAGTAGGACTATTGTTTTATCCTTTATTAACTAAGATTAATTGAAGACTAAGAGCAACAAAGCCTTAGTATAACTTAGTACTACCATAGATCGTCTTTGGTACTACATGCGCTTAGTGCTAATAACTTCATTTGCAAGTCTAGATCGAATTCAAATTTTTCATTACAACGCCTAACTTAAACTTAGTTTTAGCTGAGATAAGAGAATTGATTTCTTATAAAAAGTCAGTTCTTTTTGCTCCAATGTAACCAAGTTGTTTTAATGAAGTAATGCTGAGCACTATAGGCTGACTGTTTAACTGAGTCCTCGCCTGCGCGGTACAGGGGCGTGGGGGTATGACGACAAAGGGGACTGAAACAGGTGCGGGCGGTGGGCAAATTTTTGTAATTGTTCATTTCGTTCGCTACATGGTTAGCGATCGCATGTGTTGACTGTTGCAGACACCTTGTGAGAGATATCCGTCTGTCTGTTCACGATAAATAAAAAAATAAATTAACATGTGGTTTTCACTAATAGATTGAGTGGTTCATGAAAAAGGTATACATTAGTTAATCTTATCGACGTACCATGCGTAGTCGGTTAATAATTGTTTTTACCTTAGCAGCTCGAAAAGTCGTTGTTTTTTCTATGAAAACAGTAAGCAAATCTCGATGTTGCTTCGAGTTTTGCGCTCGCACGAAGCAAAGTTGAGTTTTGCTCACTTTTTACACCTCACCACGTCATTTAGGCTTAAACTAAGCAGAACTTGCTAAAGTAAAAAGTTGTTATACTAAGAAACAGTTGAAAAAGATATGGGACCGGCAGGATTTCAACCTGCCACCTTACTGCACACCGGGCAGCCGCTTTAGCCATCCAGCTACGGTCGCCTCTTACCAGAATCCTAAATTTCTCAACTGTATGATACCTCATTTCGTGACGTCACGTTCATCCATTTGTTCCTATCTTAAGTAGGATACAAACCATGGCGAAGTTACATTCAGCACAAAATGTTGTAACGAATGAACGCGGATTATTTTTATAGCATTTTGCTAAGCATAGCTAAATACTATAAAAATAATCAATTAGAAGTTAAAAAGTTGTTTGTGCGACACGAGATCAAAGTTATTTTCATCTAGTGCTATTGAGTACCTCGCTACGCTCAAGATTCTAACCTAGAATATTTCGCTTGTTCGGGATTCAAAATTAGCACTCGTACAAAACAGTTAAATACATTTTTAAATTTTAAACAGAACTACAGTATATTAAAAGAATATGGGATATAATAATAATAATAATGAGCATGGCATCGAAAAAGAGGATAATGGTGTCGATTTAGAGAAAATTTCAAAAATGTTCGATTTTTAAAAAACCGTGATACTTTGCAACAAATTTTGCATTTCGCAATTAGGCGTTATGTCTCAACCTATCGGACACCTTGTATTAAAACTGATTTGACATGGGTCAGGTCGTATTGCATGTCGTATTGGAGTGGAGCGTAATAGGCAATCATGAAACGTGTCGGCGATACGGACACGGTGATCTGCCACCTTTACGATTGTTGTCGATTGTGATCAAATCACAGTTAAATGTTGACATTTGTTTCATTTAATATTCTGGGCACCACACTGGGTACTTTTTATTCCGGAAAAGCATATACAATAAAAGACAAACTTAGTTTTGCGGTTCGATCCCCAGACCCGATTACTGTACCAACCGCAAAATCATAAGTTTGTCGTAGGTTACGTCACCCGCAGTGGAGTTCACTCAGTGGCGCTGCACACGGCTAAGATACCATAATATTTTATCTTTTACTAAACAATATCGCTCGCCATACATTCGGATCACACACAACGAAGATAATAAATTCTTTAATGGATTCATTCACGTGAAATTTTGTATGTAGGTTCAGTGTTCAGTGTAGACCAACGAGGCACTTTTTGTTCATTATAACGAAATCTACGCAGACGAAGTCGCGGTTAACAGCTAGTTTATCATAAATATGGACTTGCCTTTAGGTAATTAAATTTACGACACTTGAACCAAAGTTTATTCATCCCAATTTAGTGGTTGATGACGTCATGACGTATATTTGCATGAACGTTCATTTATTGATTTAATTCTGTCTGGCTTATTTCTGGCCTGATCTGTTATTGATGTCATTTGCCATTATGTTGCTTTAGGAGGCTATTAAATAATTTATACTGTCTCTTCAGGCTGTCTGGAAGAGATTGCTTAAGCGATTATGCAACACATTTTTTGTACGTCTTTAAATTGTACTTTTTAGTGGTGTACATAGTTATTTATGGTACAAGTGGGAAAAAAATAATCAAAACGTATCGTATGTAGTTATTTAATAAAATTGATGTCAATGTTTATTACTAACCTACATGGTGGCTGCTTTGTTTTTTTTTCAGCGCCTATTCATTGGAAGGATTTTGTGTTTCGAAATTTGAATCACTTTATTTATTTATTTATTTATTTTACACTCAGCTGCTCACTGTGCTTACAGTTGCCTAATGCGCACAGTGAGCCACACAAGTAGATTAAAAATTTACACACAGATTAGGTACATAGATTATCACTTAAAAATAACAAACAAAAACATACAAATTGGCAAAATTTGGTACAGAACAAGTCTACTTCTGAGTAATTACTTGTTAGACCATTCAGGAGTGAAATTGCCTGGTTAGTAGGTGCAAATTTGGCAGTACAGGTTCGTACTGCAGGTACCGCCAACAGGCGCCGCGAACGCCGTCGCGTGTACTGGTCCGGCACCGACAAGGCACAACGTGATAAGGCACAAGAGTTATCAATTTTATTGTTTAATAACATGTAATAATGTACCATTATCGCACATTTCCTTCGCAGCTCCAGAGTGTTTATATTAACCATACCTGACACGAAGAGAGACGGATACAAATATGGGTAGTAACCATATAATTTATAATAAAGGAAACGAGCAAATTTCCGTTGAACACGTTCCAGCATCAAGCTGTACTTTGCTTCGTGGGGATCCCAGATTACACAGTTGTATTCTAGGATACTCCTAACAAAGGAATAATACAGCACAACTATGGCACCCCTGTCCTGAAACTGAGCAGACTGCCTCATGACAAAACCAAGAGCTTTAAAGCTTTTGCTACAAATTGCCTCAATATGCAAATTGAAAGTTAACCCTGTATCAAGAAGCAAACCTAAATCACGTATCTGTGTTACTCGGTCTAATGAAATGCCATCTAATATGTAGTTATAAACCAGTGGCGAGCGGGAGCGTGTAAAAGTAATGGTTTTACATTTACTTAAATTGAATTCCAAACGATTTCGAACACCCCAAGCAGCTATGTTGTTAATATCAAGCTGGAGCGCTTCACAATCTGCTGAGTTACTTATACCCATGAATAACTTAAGATCGTCAGCAAACATTAGACATCTTGCCGACTTTACAACGTTCGGCAAGTCATTGATCATTATCAAAAACTGCGTCGGACCAAGGACACTACCTTGACTCACACCGGAACGGGTCTCGTATGAGCCCGATTGGTAACTTCCTATTTGCACATACTGTGAGCGGTTATAAAAGTAGCTTGCAAAGAAACGCACCAATTTAGGTGCCAAACCTATCGCCACAAACTTTTGTAAAAGAATGTCATTATGAACGCGATCAAATGCCTTGTGTAGGTCAAAATAGGCTGCATCCACTTGCTTATTATAGTCCATCTCAGCAATACTATAATCCACTAAATTGATTAAATTGGTCGTGGTTGATTTGCCTGCCCTAAATCCGTGTTGGCAATCGACAAGTTGCGTTTTGATTTGCCGGGTGATATGACGATTTAGAATAGATTCAAACAACTTGCCGAACGCTGAAAGCACGGCAATAGGTCTATAGTTAGTCACCTGAGTTCCAGAGCCATCCTTGGGTATAGGCGTGACACATGATTTTTTCCATGATACAGGATAACTGTTTGTTTCCAAAGCTAAATTAAAAATGTACAAAAGTGGCTCTTCAAATGCCGATATGCAGTCTTTGATAATATATGTAGGTATACCATCAGGACCAACAGATGACTGAGCTTTCATATGCCTGACAGCAATGGAAATGGCAGCTTTGCCTCACTAGTGAGTAAAAACGGTTTTACTCACTGAATTATGGCAAGCAAACGATCTTTTTCGTGCTGGTGTGGTGAAAAGATTATTATTATTTATCTGTATTTATTAAATAACTTATTTCATATATTTTAAATATTATTGATAAAAATAACAAAAAATATTCTAAAAAAAAAGAAACAGTGTCCCACTGACATTGGTACAGGGACCAAGCTGCCGGTGGTTAGGGCTCCAGAGAGATGAAAGACGATGCATACAGTCAAAAGATTAGTGGATTTGCAGCGGGGTTTGGATGGCTGAGTGGTTAAACGATAGGCTGAAATCCTATAGTCGCGGTTTTAAATCTCGCTACGATACCAAAAAAGAAATCGAGTGTCCTCAGTATTATATATTTTTTTTTAACTAAAATTAAAAAAAAAAAAACATTCTGTAAAGAACATTCGCCCCCAAAACACTTGGGTAATAACAATCACAGTAATGTACACCTCAGAACGAAGCACTCAAATTTTAATAACGGTTTTTCATTACTAATTCAGAAGGTTTCAGGCCTTTCGCCGCAAATTTCAGATTTCCAACACGTAAGAAAATACGCAGAAGTAATTTAAAATGCTTACCGGATTTGGTTTGGGGATTAAGTAAAGGTTTACTTATTACTTAAGTAAGGTGAGCCACTGCACTTATATACAGTTTCAAAATAAATATCGTTTATAGCTACAGTCAGCATCAAAAGTTAGTAATTGATAACTTTAAAATTTTCAAACTTCTTTACAACTCCAATTTTCTTTTCTAAAATAGAATAGAAATAGAATAGAAAAAACTTTATTTGCATACAAACCATTTTAAAAAAAAAAACAAGACAACACAAAAAGGACAACAACAATATGCAAACGGTGGCCTTATATATTAAAGCGATCTCTTCCAGGCAACCTTTGGAGTGACAGAAAGAAAAGAGAAAGTATGGTAGTTTGATAATCTAAGGAAAGTCATTTTATTTTTATTTTTTGTTATCAATGCTTAATAATGCACATATAATCGATTAATTTGAGTTTTAATTCATCCAGTCATTAAATAATTACGATTTTCACGTATGTACCTAATTGAAAAACCTCTCAATATTCGAATCATAATTTAAAAAAAGAATTAGTAGATTTATTTACCTTTATAAGCTACATAAAGTAAGAAAATTTATGTTCAACATACAACTAAAATAATAATTAATTACTTAAATATTTACAACTACATTTTAAATTAAAAACATATTTATATACAATAGAAAATATAAAAAGATATTTACAAAACTTTATACAGCATCAAAAAATTCCTCCGCATCGACGTCGAATGCCGACATCGTGCCCAGAAGGCTGGCAGCATTGCCACGTTGTATGGCAATGCTTATTCTTTGTGCCAAATAAAAGAATAACTTTGTTAATAATAGACTCACCCAAACGCTCAAAACAAAGTACCACAATAGCGTGAGGTCACGCTTGAATATTTTGAATGAATTTTAATGAAAATTGTTTGATAGCTATATAAAATATTGCGTTTATGAGAATGGTTTTGTCACAAAAGTTGCTACAAATTGTGTGTGTAATATTTAAAATGATCAAATATTTTAATAATTTCGTACTTTAAAAATGGACTCGCCCGAGAAACTTTGAATAACTATAAAATGAGTTAGATTTATAGTTAAAAACAAAAAAAGGTTTTAAAATTCGTGTATGTTTACCTATATTTTGATAAGGTATCCTGTATTTTACTGTTTATGGACAGACACTATGCCCATTAAACGACTTTGAAAGTTTGTTTCTGTGTACCTACTTCTATTTTGGACTGTTTTGGCCCACAGCAGTTCATGTACTACTATTTGGCAGTAGGTTAAATGTTAGATGATGAAGTTTCCGCCCTCGAGCTTGTTCATAATTGCTCTTTCACAATCAAGCTGTTTACCTAACTATAACTGTGTAGCTTGTTCTTAGTATTTGTACGGTCATTTTTCTCGAACTCGAAGCTCAAAAGATAAAGAATACAATGGACTGAAATGTTCACAAATTTCACTTCTGTCACTGTTTGAAATAAATTACTCTCGCCTTCGGACTTTTCAACGTCTTCTCTAAAGTCTTTTTAATAGAATGCATTATCTCTTATCTCGATCGAGTTAAATGTGATGTCTGTACAAAAGGTTACTCATCAATCTTTACATGTCCAGTATATGATGGTCTCGCTTTGTTTATGCTTCGCGTGCAATGCGGGACCAGTTTATACTGACAATGTATAGATTGATCGGTAGCCGTGTGTACTTCCAGCCATTTTATAAAAGAACTTTAACTTGTCTCTTATATTTTTCTGCATGAATAAATACTTCTAAAGTTGACTTCCAGTTGATATAATAAATCAACTGCTTCTATTTTCTTGAATGACAGAGCATTACTATTTAACAGTGCAATATTTCTGCAGAAGGTATTTAATTTTGATAGTTACTTAACATCATGGTTTTATTAGGTACTCAGAATTATATGGCAAAAGTATATAACATCCCAGATTTCACCTGTTTCTTTTAGATACCATGTGATAGGAGATGTGCCTATCGCCTTTTATTTTATTTTATTTTTATTTCTTACATCTAACTTAAAACTAGAAAAACAATAATAACATTATGAAGGCCAATTACAAGTAACCGCATATCTTATAGAAAAACAACAAACAGTACAGCACAATAAAATATGAATTAGAAACGAACAGGAAAGAAAAAACATAAAAATTAAATGAAAAATGAATGAAAACAATAAGTTACACAAAAGAAAATACAAATATTACAATTTATGCAAAAAATGATCTTAACTTTCTTAAACTTACATCTCGCAAAAAAATGCATTCCACATAACTTTTTAAAGTACATTAGTACTGGAATGGAAGATATCGATACCGACACTCCGGCACGCTGCATTGTACGATCGCGTTGCTGGATTTGGAACACATTGCCACACTCCGTTCCTACTGACAATTTTCTAACGTAAACATGCCAAATAACAGTTTTGCCCGACCCGGGCATCGAAACCAAGACCTCGATGAGCAGTCGCAAATCAATTCAACTCATTCCACACCAAAGTCTAGTCAAGAAACATTGTATTCTGATCTTACTGTTTCTGACTGATTCTGACAGCTTACAGGCAGTAGGTAAATAATTTATATTGGAACAGTACGCCAATTACGAAGTACACAAAAAATACATTAACAATGTAATCCGAGAGTGAAAGTATACACATGCAAATCTATAAAATACAAAAAATGTAGATGTTTAAAGATGTATAAATGTCAGTGTAGTGAACTTTCTGTGCCTGATGAGTTTATCGTGACTGATGTGATTAATTGCGTTATCCAAAGTAATGTCTGTTGATTGAGTGTGTGTGTGTGTGTGTGTGTGTGTGTGTGTGTGTGTGTGTGTGTGTGTGTGTGTGTGTGTGTGTGTGTGTGTGTGTGTGTGTGAGTGTGTGAGAGAGAGAACAACTTTGATAGTTGTGGGTTTACTTATTTAGTTGTATAGAATTGTTTTCTTTCGGGTGTTGAAGACAATTGGTAGTAACCTATTGTCTCTTATTGTATAGTACAGGATCTAGGTACCAGGATACATAATATGTATTAAAGTTATTGACTACATTATTCTAACTTAACTACGACCTATCTCTAGCGATACGGGAAGACGACTGGCGAACGGGGCAGCTAAACTTAAGCACTCACTTAATACAATAAATAATAGTTTAAAAAAACTACAAACACGCTTTTAAAAGGGGTTGCTCGATAGATGAAAATATGGCACAGAGCGCCCCACGCTTTTTCACAATAATACTAGTATTTTATGTTCATTACCGTTTTCAGCTTATATTAGGAATTATTTTTCACTTCTTAGTTAGAAGTACTTTAAAAGCGAGTTTTTTTTTTTATAACGTGTATTATTTATTTTCTACTTTTTAGTTTGGTTTATTTATAAGAGCGTTTTTTTATTTTATTTTTTTTATATTTTTATTTTTTTATCGAATTATTGCATTATCATCGATCTTCGACAGGTGAGCAAAATTTTAATGAAATCTGTCCATTTAAAGTGGGTCAAAATCGAGTTCAAAGGAGTCAGTTATACATACATACATACAGGTGAAGCTAATATAAGCGTGTTAAAAATGCGCCGGTTGCACTGTGTCCCTACAATAATAATTATCTTCTCTGTGTCAACACTCACAGAATTGATTATTGTATTGTCCTATAAATTCCTCTACAGCACGAAAATAAGTGTCTAAATACCTCACTTAATACAGTGGACTTGGTAATATTTTTGCCAAATCTAGTGTTACAATATTGCGTTAGTAATATCAGCCCATGAATAATGAGTGATTTCTATGAAGTCCCAAGAGCTGAACAGTATACGCAACACGTCGTGAAATTAGGTTATAGCCTAGTTAAAGCTTCAATATATTTCGCATGCAAATTTCATATGTTTACATGTATTGAGAGAGAACTTGAGAACTAAATACAATTCCATCGACTCTCAATTGTGTGTATGCCATTGAAGCGGTAAATGACTTGCCGCTGGGAAAATATTCTAGTAGCTTTGTGGCTACGGCGTAGACGGATCGGGCTACGACTACCGCTACGAAAGAGATTGACGTGATTTAGGTGGCTTTCTGCAAAATGATTGTCGTAAGCGTAGTGAGGACTACGTACTTTAGCGATTTTATTTTCGTGAAACAAGAACGTTAAGAGTAATCTATCTTTACTTATATAATTGTTCACCCGACTTCCTGACCGATATATCAACGCTGAGCCTATGCCGCTAGGACTAGAAACTAAAATTTTGTATGTAGGTTTCTAACATGGCGGAGCAATGAACTTCTGCAAATTCTACCCAAAGGGAGTAAAATAAGAATGGAACAGTTGTATATAAGTCTGTCATTTTTGAAGTTAGATGTGCGAAATTCGGTATTGTTAAACATAAATAAAAAGTTTTTTTTTCTATATCTATTTAATTTTTACCAAAAACTCGTCATTACATTGGCTTTCAATAAAACTATGAAAAATATATTGATCCTGTGGAAATGAACACTGACCATACCTTGAATCTGCTGAAGCTTTGAATAAATGCAACAATGACGCATGGACCCTATATATTTTTACCTCAATACATTCACGAATCATCTATACAATACAATATGTCAGTTTTTTACATTTTCAGTCACATAAATAATTAAATAAATTAAAGATATAAGTAATAAAGAATGAAGTACATTAGATTAGAAATTAAAACAAGTATAGTAATTTAATAAATAAAATTTTAAATTAACAAGGAAAAAATAAATCGTCAGAATATTAATGATGTAATCAATGTCAATATTAAGTCAATATATATATGCATCAATTCCATTGGTAAATCATACAATTCGTCCAGGCTGTTTTACAGCCGTCTGATAACCAACTTCTAAGACGGTTCTTATACGTACCAATGGAATCAGCATTGCTATCTCTTTCTGGCAATCTGATATAAATATATAATAGATTACATTTTTGTTTAAAAGCTTTTAACATTTAAAATTATTTTAACCCAAACCGCAACAATTAATATTTTTAAGTGGTTTCAGAAACTATTTAAGCATTAATACGTATTTTTCATTATGTGCCACGAATAAAACGTAACTTGTTTAGTACTTTCATCAGATTAAAATATATTTTGTGGGTGCTACTTTCATTCCATTTCGCCGCTGCGTCATCGAAATCGGATAAGTACAATGACATACAGTACTTTTTTTTTAACAACCGGTTGAGCATTTTTACTTTAATACGACATATTTTACTTTTGCTAAATAAACAAAACAATTGATTGCACGGTTGGCGTAGCGGTTAAAGCGGTCGCCTCGCCGCTTTCAACTACGCTGGTGTTGTGGGTTCGATCCCCACATGGAACAAATATTTGTGTGATTCGCAAAGATTTGTTGTGACTCTGGGTGTGCTTTGTGTGTGTGAAATGTAAGTTTGTGAACACCCCCGCCACACAGGAGTTATTCCTAGTGCGGGCGTCGTTTTTTTTTTAAAAAAAAACATAATCATAGCAAAAACTTTTAAAGACTACGTTCAGTCATTTCGTTTATCATAAAATGACGTAATGTTTAGTACCATTTCATGACACCAACTTTTAATGACGTCATTCTCGAGTTAGTCTTTGCAAATTAAATACAAAAGATGTCCTTGGACCAAAGAAGTCACACTAAGGCCCAGTTTTGGTACTTTTTTGACAGATAAAATGTCAAATGAAGATATAAAGAAAACTGTTTCAGTTTTAAAATGCAATGCAATATTAAGTCCAAAAAAAGAAGTAATTTATATTGTCAGATAGTTAATATTTTTTATATACCGTCCCTGAACATTTGAAGATTTTTAAATAAACAATCTACAATTCTAATACAATAATCTAATTAATTAATTAATTAAATAAAAGCACAATGAACTACTTTGTTGTTTATTGATAGCGCAATCTTAATATATGGGAAAGTAGAGATCTATTTAATTAATGTTAGATTAATGTGGATTGTTGAACTATGTATGTTAACTAACTATAAAACTACATTATAATACAATAGATTGCCTTGATGGTCTAGTGGTTAGTGTATGCCCTTCGCTGCGAGGTCTCGGCTTCGATTCCCGGGTCGGGCAAAGTGTTATTTGTGATTCTCAACAGCAGCACGGGTGGAGATGACGTGCCCGGTGGATTGCGATAGGCTCACCTCCCTTCCCATGTTACCTAAGCATAACAGGTGAAATGTGGATGATATACATCTCTGCCACATGCCCACATGAAAGTAAGTATTACCACCCATAACTTTTAAGTTAAAACTTTAAAATAAAATGCAGTAATAATTAATAATAATAATTCACCCACACGCCACGGTGACGTCACGACGCTGACATCTCACGGCGAACCCATCCATTTTATGTGTGTTTAAAACCTTCACATTTCATGTTCATCTAACATTTTGAATGCGATCCCACCCGCGGGAAATTTAGTTAGTGCTGAAGTCTCTTAAGAGCTTAGCAAAAGACTAAATAACTAACCTGAAAATTATGCAATTCAATCGTACTAAATTAAAAATGGTGGTGATGAATAATATTTTCCCTGACTGGTTTTTATTACAACGATTTTTGTCCTTAAACAAAGTTATGACTATTTTGTTTTTTGGCAACAAAACTGCCTATTACACAAAGAAAAAGTAAGAAAACAACACAAACGTAACACAACAAATATTATACGTGTGTTTTCTTTTACAAAAGCGATTTGCTTCTGGCACATCGCCGGCCGCTTTCGCTATTCCTAGAGCGGGCATCGTTTTTTCAAAAAACACAAAACCACATACCCAAAATTAATTGCTTGTATAGCCCTATGTATAACAGTACTATTTATTATTGCGCTGGAAATGATCACGGTGCCTAATTGAGTGTCATATTTGCATTCACTAATCACTACCGTATTTTAAGGTTAGAATAAAATCAGGACAGAGTCACCGGGGAATAGCATCATATTGAAAATTATCTAACTATTCACCAAAATGAATGCCTAAAAATTGTATATATATGCCTGAGTATTTTCAATATAAATTTAAATTAAAAGAATATGTATGGCTATAAAAACAAGAAAATAGAATAACTTGCTAACATTAAGCCTTTGGTAATGTGCGAATGGCTCTAACCAAAAATGATTTATTTGGCGATGAAGCAATTCTTTTTTTCTCTAACTCTTTTTGTTAGCGTCTAGATGATTTCGCGGTTTCATTCACGTTAAACATCTATTCTCTATCCCAATTTTTTTTGGTGAAGCAGTTTTTAGTTTCGTGGGTTGTACCGTGATATTTAATAAAGCTTAGTCGTGTAATGTGTAATGATCGTCTGACTTTGAATTGTGAAAATGACTATGCAATGCTAAAAGTATTATTCGAATTCGACCAGAAATTTTATAGGTTAGCGTGTTCAAACAAACACTAGCGGCTTCATAATACTATCAGCAAAGTTGATAAATGACCCATTTGATAATAATTTCCTTTAAAATTGACAAAGTCATAAGGTTAACATTTAGAAGAAGTGAATTTTGCCTTAAGTGTTGAAATGTCTATACAAAAATAGTATTATCGTGGATCATAAATCTGTTTTGTTGATAGTACTTACCGTCAACAAATAATCGTTGATAACGCCATTAATCTTTAGCTATTAGCTATTAAATTAAATCAAATTTAATCCTTCTTTTTGGTCAATACCCTGAACTGGTTTTTGGCATAAATGGCGTGCAAGTACTCGTAACTGTATTAATCAATTTAAAATATTATAAATGGTGGTAGAGCTCTTGTGAATGAGCTCGAGGGCGGCAGCACCACCGTCTCACCTTTAACCTGCCGCCAAATAGTAGTGCTTCCATTACTGTGTCCGGTTTGGTGGTGAGATCAGGCCCTGAAATTACTGGCACATGAGGCATAACACCGTAGTCCTCACCTGCTGCGACGCATCTATAATCTGCTTTTGTGGATTGTTGATGTCCATGGGCTGTACTCCACTTACCATCAGGTGGACTACACGTTTGTTCGCTGTGGGCGTAGTATATATAAAAAAAAAAGATTTATTGACAAACAGACACTACAATTTTATTTATTTGTATTGATGATATTCATTATTGCGAAACTTGGCGCCGACCGAGGCGCGAGGGAGAAATATTCCTTCACAATGGAAGATCAACACCTAAACGAGACAATAAAAGTTGGATTCTATCGGGAATCGAGAGATTTGTCATCGATTTGTATTGTAATCGAGTAGAACATTGCTTGCGGGAATCCGTTCTTACTTGATTGTGTCGTTGATTTTTTTACATAAATATTTAAACTTATTTTTATTAAAACTGACGTGAGTTTGTAGCACTTTAACTTAACTGCAAGACTGGCTGCGACTCAGGCGTGACGTATCGTACTCTCTTAATAATGCCTAGACGTATAGGCGAAACCGCGGTAGACTTAATAGAACAACACGTACGTGAATAACACCCGTATTTCACAATTTGAATAATATTTATACTTATTTTTATTGGTTGCATAGTATTTCATGTTAGGTTTTACTTTTAATTATTTAATGAAATAATCTGGTACACCAACACCCAATTTCACCAGTACTTGATAAAATATAAGATACTTATCCACCTGAAAAGTCTATACAAATTTGATATTTTCTGTCTAATAGTTCCAAATAGGTTTCTCGAGGACTTATCAAGATTTTCTAAAACTGGCCGGTAATTTTATTGTTTAATCTTGTCACTAAAATTTTTGACATCCCCTCCTTGTTTCATACAAAGGTAAAAATAGAATTACTCTATCTTTCGATGAAACCGCATTTATTTCCCTCCTTGTTTCATACAAATGTAAAAAATTAATTACTCTATCTTTCGATGAAACCGCATTTAAATCTGTTACGAATTTTAAACCATTGGTTTTATAATTTCGTTAACATTATTAATCGTATGGCTTGGTTATATTTTTAATAACAGAGGAACACAAGCAAATTCATTCGTTTTTTTTTTAAGTTATATGATATTTTAATTGCAATCGTATAATTGTATAACCATTTTTATTGCTTCTGGCATTAATTGCGTTTTGTTTGAGGTATTATTACAACCTTGAGTTTGTTACAAGAGTTAGTTTACAATTGATGTAATTTACACGATTCAAACTAATTAAATCTGCTGTGACTCAATGGTTAGCTTTTAACATTTATTTAAGTGTGTTATGTCTGCGAGTTCTCGGGTTCGATTCCCGAGTCAGGCAAAGTGTTATTTGTAAATTTTTCATCAGAAATTTCACAATAGCAATACGGAGTTGGAATTATACCCGGTGGATGGCGATCGGCTCACCCTCTATCCCATGGAACCTAAAACATATCAGGTGAAGTGTGGGTATTGTACATCCCTGCCACACCCTTCTGGGTAATATAGACGTGATTTCATGTTATGTCAGATTGACGAATTATATAATATATATAATTTTATTTTATAGTATTTCTGTGAGTTTTTACTAAATTATGACAAAATGTAGATAAAGTCGCAGTTGAGAGTTCGATGCCTTATCGATCGTACGTTTATTTTCATATTCTTATTTTTAACCGCCCAATTCCATCGGCTTTGTATTGTGTATTGCCATTGAAGCGGTAAATGACTTTCGCTGTTAGGCAAATATTTTCGTAGCTTTGCGGCTACGGCATAGACGGATCGATCTACGTCGATTGCTACGTGGATTTTTGCAGAATAACTTAAGCTTAGTGAAGGCATGGTTATGCGAATTTTTGAAAAAGATAATGTTATGAGTAAGAGATCGATCATCTCTCACAGGGGTACAAAATAGTCATATTTTTTGCCACAGGACCTTATGGTTTCATTTCATTTTTATTATGGACTTTTGATTTTCAGGGCTTTCAGTTACTTTATTTGAATTAGCTCTAGTTTTCAAGATGTTGCATGTTATACATCAACGTAAATTTCGGTGATGAGCTTTTTATCAAATTTGACCTATAAAACATAATATGTTTAATTCACAATTTTAGATAACATTATAGACTTTATAATTCAGAGAAAAAAAAATCTTTTATGCTTTTTCACTATAAAACGATATTTGTCATGAAAAAGTGTGATTTTATTAAGCAAATTTAAATTAAATTTAATCACCCAAGTAATTGCTACTATTATTATGTTATATCAAACAGTGAGCATAACTAGATTTATTTTAAAATAAGATAGATAGATAGATAGAGTAATCTTTATTGTACACCAATATTAACAAAGAAGTTTATTTTGTAAACAAATGCACTTATACTCTATCCATTCCTTTATTTTCTTTTTGACAGATTACATTTAGGGATGCCTTCACACGTAACTGATTCGATTTGAAATCATAATCGATGTTGTCTAAGAAGAACTTTCAATCGATTAATTACATCGAAATAGTTTTAGTTCATTATTAATTATTCGTTTATTAGTAGTTTTTATTAGATGAAATAAATATACAAAATAATAATATAATAATAATGACAATTTTTTATTTATTTAATTCATTTTTAATTTTTAATTACAAGATTTCAACTTAATTTCGTGCAAATAATTATTCATTGAATCATGATACTATTATTATATTCTTTTTTTTTATAAAAATTCAGACAATACACAAAAAAAGTCAAATTATTATTTTTCATAATGATCGATTTATTTCATTTCACGATTTGATTTATAGTCTGTGGTTGTTTGTTACAAACAGTGAACTTCCCTAAAAAGTGTCGCTTGTCAATAAAGTACATTATTATTGTAGTCCATTAATCTGACAAAAAAAAACGGTAATTCATAGGCGTGATCTGTCAAAAAGAAAATAAAGGAATGGACAGAGTATAAAGATTATGTTGCCCAATGGGCGGCCTTATCGCTATGAGCAATTTCTTACAGGCAACCTTAGGATGGGCAAGTAAGAAATGAGCAAAGTTATGGGCAGTTTTTGGTTCGTTAATTAAAGAATAAAAGAAAAACAAAGTAAAAAGAAACGTCATGATAATGACAATGGAGATTATAAAATATAAATAATAGAGAAATAAAATAAATAAGCACCTGAGTCTAAAAATGGTGTAATAAAGATCTACAATAATTGACAAAAGAAAGGTTAACGTACCGAAATTATTAATGGCTACCTCATTATGAATTCAAAAGGCTTTTAGGCTTCTCATGGACAGATCCAGACTTTTATCACGTAAGAAAGGTCAGAACCGTAAATATGTAATGTTTGCTTAATGTGGTATTTTTCTTATAATAGGACTTATTTTCCATCCAATCATTTGAAATCGCAGCATATGTGGGTCAATGTTGAGTGATACTTATTCACTTTTTTATTTATTTATAGTCCTATCATACCGAAATACAGTGATATTGATCTCTCAAGAGTATTTAATAATCCATTTTTAACTGAAATCGGAAGGATAAATCTTATAAAAGAGATATATTTTAGTAATGACAATTGTTTTTTTAATAGAAAACACAATTTCAAAATGAAAATATAATTATATTAGAATATCTTAGTGTCATATGACTCACATGCAAGTATTCAAACTCTATATTTTATAAGCACATATTTTTGCATAAATATAATAAAATATATTCAGGCCGTAAGAAAGCTCTAACCAAATCTCTCGACACGTTGCGTAAACTTCAATAGTAAGCTCCTGGAATCTTCAAGATTTCTCACTCTTTATAGACGGGCCGATAGGAGTGACAAAAATATCACTATATCTAGTGCCATAAATCTGATATACATAGATAATATTTATACTCTTATTCCTTTGCCGTCGAGGAAAAATGTAGCACAATAAACACAATTTTCTGACAATTTGACATGGAGAGGGCGCATATATTATATTAACTGATGTCCTTGACAACAACATCGGAATTGATGAATTCTCGACAAGACTTTTGTATAGAAAAGATCAATGTAATGATTCTTTAATTTGACGTTATTTGATTTCTTCTTGTCATTTCCCTATCCTCAATGTAGCGCTACAGTGTCGCTTATTACCACGTAATAGTGGTTATTTGTTTAACGACTTCATCTGAAAGTTACTTGAAGAAGAAGAAGAACTTAGCAGTATTTATTCATGTGGAAAAATGAGCAACTAGTTGAAATGTCTTGATAAAAAGTAAGCAAGAACAGACTTCAACTCGATTGAAATAAAAGATAGTCTAATCTCTGAGTTAACTTGGCAAAATGACGCATACTCAGACTTGGACATTCTGAAACAATTTTTTTTTTTTCAAAACTTTTATAAAAATATTACGTGTCAAATGTATTTTGTTTGTTTCCTTGAGTCTGGCCCGATGGCTTCTTTTGAGCTTTGAGTGTGAAAAAATTGAGAAGACGAATATTGGACAAAGGTTGATTAGCTTTATCCGGTCAGTGCTAGATCCTATAAAGCCTAAGAGTCAATGGCTGCTCAACTTACGTAATTTTATAAAAGTTGAATGTGCCACTAATAGAGTTTAAAACGTTCACCAAACATAGAATTTGGATCTTGGTGGCTTTAAAAGATTGAAGGAAAGTTGTGACAAAGTTACGTCATAGTTTAAAGGGTAATTTTGGATGTGTTGACCTTGGTGATGGTAGGAATTACCCCCCACCATTGGCAGATACGAAGCTGCTTGCAATGGTAATGCAATGGTGCCAACCCCAGACAGACACCCTTAAAGTTTCAATCTTTAAGTTTATTATAATCTTCGGGCCGAGTAGCCTTGTTCATTTTGGTTTATTTTTATTTTTTTATTTTTGCCATTTTCCTGGTAACTTGTTGTCATGCAGTTCGTTATGGTTTTTAGGGTTCCGTAGCCGAATGGCAAAAAATTGAACCCTTATGGATTCGTCATGTCTGTCCGTCTGTCCGTCCGTATGTTATAGCCACTTTTTTCCGTAACTATAAGAGCTATACTTGGAAACTTGGTAAGTAGATGTATTCGGGGAACCACATTAAGATTTTCATACAAAAATATAAAAACTACAATAAATTTGTGGGGTTCCCCATACTTAGAACTGAAACTAATTTTTTTATCTATAGATAGGTATTTAAAAATGATATTGAGGTTTCTAGTATATTTTTTTCCTAAACTGAATAGTTTGCGCGAGAGACGCTTCCAAAGTGGAAAAATGTGTGTTGCCCTCCCCCCTCCCTAACTTCTAAAATAAGGAAATGATAAATTATGTAAAAATAATATATGATTACCATGCAAACTTACACCGAAAATTGGTTTGAACGAGATCTAATAATTAGTTTTTTTTAATACGTTATAAATCGTAATCGCATTTTACCTTTCATTCAATCAACTCCAATATAATAAAGAATAAAGAAAAACATTTATTTAGATGTATACGGAAACCTACGTGCGCGAGTCCGACTCGCACTTGGCCGGTTTTTATAGTGTAGAGTGTTATGCTAATATTTCTGAACATTTAAATATATAGTTCTTACAAAAATAAACATATTTGTTCGCGCTGCATACAAAACCTTAAAAATATGATAATCATAACACTCAAGGGACTTGACATACAGCAGTTTTATTAAGTTTACGATTTCAATCCTCATACCAAACGAAAATTATTTGCTTGGGATATCATTCGTTTGAATAATCGATCGTTATTGAGTACTTTGCCGCGACCTCATCCGGGAATTCCATATTTCCATTTCAACGCCTCGCCTCATCTACGTAAAACCTGTAAGAATACAGTAAACGGCCATAAGGTGCCTATATCTACTCCTAATCGTTGAGGAGTTTAACCTTCCAGCATCAGCTCAGCAATGTGGAATGCTGACTGCTAGATGCAAATTTCCGAGTAATTTTAGGTTATTTACTAAAAAACAATATAGAAGCCTTTAAATTATAAGGGTTGCCTTCGATTTCTCTAGGATTCCATCATCAGATTGTGACCTGATTAAATGGGTCCACAAGACAAGTATACTCTTTTAAACAAAAAAAAATCTCAAATGGTCTTCGAGTAATCGGCGAAAGAACATGAAAAGAAACACTCACATCGTACCATATTGTAAAAATTCTTGATTTAACGCTAAAATAATTTCTGAAACAAATTATTTTTAATTGCGCTTGGTTTGAAATGATTTTTTTACCTTAGGAGGTATACGAACAACACTTAACGAGACATACCCTGAAATAATTAATAGAATAATCATTTACAATTACATATTATTATTATTATTTTTTTACATTAGATAGAACGCCAGAAGCAATTACACTATCCAATGGTCCCAATGACAAGGCCAAATACACACATACACTCACACCAGCACACCCAGTCTCAGAACAAATCTTTACGAATCACACAAAGATTTGTCCCATGTGGGGATCGAACCCACAACACCAGTGCAGTGGAGAGCGGCGAGGCGACCGCTTAAACCACTACACCACACGTGCAGACAATTTAAAATGTATGTATTATGTTAATTTAATAAGATTATACATAATTTAAAAGACATCCTCCATGTAAGTATTGGTTTGGGTGCGTCAGTCCCTCCTGTAGAAGCATCTGAGGCATCCAAACAAAATAATAATCATGTTTAATTGTTAGTTCATCTATTGTAACCGCGTTCCTTATTATTTTTAGTAGTTAGAGCTTTTTGATCTTTCAATACTGATTTTGCTGTGTGCACATATGTATTATGTTACGATCCAGATCTGAACTGTACATTATCTATTTTTAAAGTTGTCATGATTGTAATGTGTTTTGTGCGCCTAATAAATAAATTAATTAATATATATATAAATATTTTCATTAGGCGTTAGGCCCACCCCCTATGCCATGGGACCAATAAAAAACTACTGAGGTGTCAAGGGACACCCGGATGGAACGAAGTTCCTTTCGATTAATTAGTAAAGAAATTTTTATTTTTCTAAGTTATAAAAAAAATCTTAATGTGGTTCACCGAATACTCACTCTGTGTGTCTGATGATGTAGCACCGTAGCTGTAACGTAGCATGTAATTACTACGCCGCTACGAGAATTGCTACGAAATGTGTCGTTACAACTTTTCGTCCCATTTTTTTCCGTCTAGCCCCCTTTCGCAACGCGCGATAAGGAACTTCGTTCCAATAATGTATGAAATGTGGCCGTTACATTTCTGACACACCCTTCCGGGTTATATACGCGTGATGTAGCGATTCAGGGATTCTGCCGGGATTCTATATTAAAATACAGTAATACCCCGACTTACGCTACCTCGACTTACGCGAATTCGGAGTTACGCGATTTAATTTTCTCGTCTATTCGTTTTTTGTTTGAACGCCGCGCAGTCAAGGTGAAGCGGCGGCGTTTGTTTCTGACATTCCGCCCGCATAATTATTCGTTTAGTTTACAACAGGCACAGACGTGTAGTGCGGAATCGGCGCGTAGGTTACGATTTTGTGTTTTTTTGTGCGTTGTCGTTGACGACCTGAGATATTTACTAAGTACTATGGTATCCAAACGAAGTAGAACCGACTCTTTTGCTTTAAACAAGAAGGGAAAAACATTATCTTTGGAGTGTAAACTTAACATTATTAAGTCCCAATTAAACATACTTTGTATGTCTTTATATGCAAAATTGTACCCCGACTTACGCGAATTCGACTTACGCGGATAGCGCTCAGTCCCACCTATCGCGTAAGTCCGGGGTATTACTGTATTACCTGTCCAAATGTATGACGTTCATATTTTACCTTTTTTTTCCAACTCGGCTTATATAATTTTTTTTTAAAAGTACTACATAGATAGATAGATAGATAGATAACTCTTTATTGTACACAAATAAGAAATTCAGTTTCATAAAGCACAACTTTTAGATAGTACAATGGGCGGCCTTATCGCTATAAAAGCAATTTCTTACAGGCAACCTTTGGATGGACAAGAGAGCTTAAGAAATTATAAATAGGTAGTTATTTTTTTTTTACATAGTTCACTTAACAGAGGAAAACAATTATTTCTTGAACTCAACATAGTATAATAATAGCAGCCCTGTATTTAATACATGTCCCACTGTTGGGCTCGGGCCTCTTCTCATGATGAGATTAGGCTACCACGCTGGCCAAGTGCGGATTGGTAGACTTCACACACCCTCGAGCACTTATTAGGCACTCTCAGGCATGCAGGTTTCCTCACGATGTTTTCCTTCACCGTTAGCGAGCGATAATTTATATGATAAATGCACACTTCATATCTTCGAAAAGACGAGAGGTGTGTGCCGTGGGTTCGAACCCGAGACCTTTAACTTCGCAGTCCTACGGTCTCCCACTCGGCTATCGCTGCATACAACAACATAGTATGAAAATGACAAAAACTTCCTTTAAGTCATAAACTGAACATAACCTAAGCAATAAGTTGTAATTGCTTGGGTTACGTTAAGTTAGTAATATAGTAATCAAAAATAAACATTTTCCTTTAAATAAAAACAATCTGAATCTTGTTATACTCAACTCAAGACAATTATTTGAAAAGACACCGATAACGCATCAATCTTTTTCGTTGATCGATCCGTCTACGCCATAGTCAAAGCTACGAAAAAAAATTTCCAAACAGCAAAAGTCATTTACCGCTTCAATGGCACGCACAATTGATGACGATGGAATTGGATGGTTAAGTATAATGTATGTATGTAATGTACTCTCGGTTTATTAGCAGTGTAAGCTGGTCTTGCATTTCACGGAAAGCCGATACAACGCCAGACCATCTTATAATGGCAATGAATAGGTTGATATGTAGGTGTCTGTACTTGTTTGTTGGATAAGGATCGCTGTGTTCAGTGAAAACATTTTGTTTTTATATTTTGGCCTATTAGATTCTAAGACGAAATAACAGGCTATTTATATTCATAGAAAGTTATTTGCACTGTAATATAAACACATTCATACATACTTACAATCAAGCCTTTATCCACGAGGGTAAGCAGAGACAATGGAACGCCATGTGTTTCGCTCCTTACGTACTAATCTCACTGCCTCAAAATTCATACATCGCGCCATACATGCTCGCCGGTTTTATCATTTATCTGGTCCCTATTTGTCTTCTGTATTAAAAATATCAAATAAATTCTATTGTAAACAGAATCTGTAAATAAAAACCCCTGGGCAATGGAAATCATTCCACAAATCCTTCCCAGAAACAATTCAAATGATTGCAATAAATAAACGATTTTAATTTAAAATATCATTTCACTGACGTATTCATCACACTCAAAGCAATCGATTGTATCGATTGCTTTTACTGTATTAAAATTGTAAATAAAATAATTTCACTTTACTTCATGCATGGTACAATATTACAGGTATGCTTAAATCTGACACAAGCCGCTATATTTGTGCCGCGTTCAATGAAAATGTGTATTATCATTTATTTATTTAATGGCAACTGAGTCTCCTTGCGGTGACTATTTCTGCCAGTGTCAAGTGTGGAGTATAATTAAAATTGTAAACGTCCAAAATGGCGGGTGATAAACCAATGAAAATGTGACATCTTAGATTTTTGGCACTTGAAACTCGATAATAGATGATATTCGACTGTCATCTTAAAAAACAGACCATACTCATTGAATAATGAGTTCGTGTTATATAAAATAAATATTTAACAAAATATTCTGCAACAATCGAGTGAAAACCAATTCCCGCAAACAATGTTCCTTTCAATTACAATACAAATGAATGACAAATCTCTCGATTCCCGATAGAATCAAACTTTTATGGTCTCGTAGTTGTTTTCTTACATTGTGACTGAATATTACTCCCTCGAGCCTCAATAGTCACCAAGTCACCAACAGGTACAAGTTATTATTTCAACGAAAATAATAATTACTTTTTGGGCAAATCTTTATTAAGGCATGAGCAGTATTTGACCTGTTTTATGTCGCTTATATATCTTTTTGATCACTGTACACAATATATTAAATAATAAATCGGTCTTGAAGTTCAAGATTTCCTGAGACCCTTTATACTCGTATCTTTACTTATATCATTGTTCGTCCAACTGACTGATTTATCAACGCAGGGCCTAAACCGCAAGGGCTAGGAACTTGAAATTTTCTATGAAGGTTCCTTGCATGGCGTAGGAGCGCACTAAGTAGGGAGTTTTGGCAATCCCATTTTGAAGAGGGTAAAATGAGGGATGAACGGTTGTATGGAAGTCCGTCATTTTTGAAGTTACAAGCATGAAATTTCGTATAGTTAAGTTTGAATAAAAATAAATGAATTTCTGTACCGGGGTTTTTTTAAATTTATTCCCAAGAAGGCGAATTTAGGGTTTTTCAGTTAGAAGCGAGTTGACGCAAAAAATCGATAGATGGCGTCCAGAACAACGTTTGACGCGGGTAAAACCGCGCGGGGCATCTAGTTAAAGAATGAAAGTGAGGCAAATCTACCCTTTAAAAAACTTTAATACAAACTAGCGGCTCTTTATAATATAATTGTTAAAACAATAGACAATAGATAGACAGTCAAAGAATTAATCGATGACACGTTTTGTTTGTTGTTTTCAAAAGGTACAGCCTAGATCATGGCGTCTGCATCTGCACCTGATGGTAAATGGAGTACAGCCCATGGACATCAACAATCCACAAAAGCAGATTATAGATGCGTCGCTGCAGCTGAGGACTACGGTGTTATGCCTCATGTGCCAGTAATTTCAGGGCCTGATCTCACCACCAAACCGGAACACAGTAATGGAAGCACTACTATTTGGTGGCAGGTTAAAGGTAAGACGGTGGTGCTGCCGCCCTCGAGCTCATTCACAAGAGCTCTACCACCAGTAAAAACCAATTCAATTATAGCGACTGCAATAAGACTGCGGCATACTGCTCAGTTCGAGTGATTAGAACTGCACGCTGACTACAATCGAGCTGCACGGCTGGTTAGCAGACTCATGGCAGACGCGCTAATTACAACTGCCAAATGCAGCTTCAATACAGTCCGTCTGTCTGAAGACTTAAGTTTTCATAATGAGTTGTGTTTTCATGAAATCACCGTCACGTCGCGGTCGCGAGTAGTGCAGCTTAAAATTTTCTATATTACTATGTTCAGCCGGTGTTAAACCGCGGGGAGCTATCATAAATTATATTAATATTTTAGGTGAGTAATATACGAAAGGTTTAATGTTCCTAACTTAACCCTTTCGGTAAATTGAAATGTATGTTAAAATTATAATAGACTTCATAACTACTCCAAAGGTTAGCCATGAAAGATGCAAATGATCAAAGTTTAAAATCAATTGGGCAACTGGTACGACCTAAGACCAAAGCCAACAAACTTTCGATTAGTTTGTTTTACAGACATCTATGTTGTTTCAACTATCAATTATAACATTACACAAATGAAAAATATGTTTGTTTGTTAGGACGCGCTTTTTTCATCTGATTTGCGCCCGGGTTTTATTAAATATAAAATGTCTATAAACGCGAAACGCAAAAACATAAATGTGATATTTAATAGAATGATTCAGTCCACTTATATCCACATATTCACTTCTCGCTGACAATTAAAATTTTATATACACAAATGACATCATAATATTTGGTAGTTTTTCATATTATTATTCGTTATACGTGCCCCGTTGGCCTAGTGGTTAACGATAGCAACCTTTTAACACGGGGCTTTGCTCCCCAAATCGAAAAAAAAGGTATTTAAGATTTGCCCATCTAAAAATGTTCAGTTAAAACACGAAGTTTGAAATTATATTCAGATTCTGATCTTTCTGATCAGATTTTGGTAATTATTTTTGCGTTTTATAGTCTTAGCCCAAGGAAATCAGCTATCGGATATCGGCTGTTCTGTAAAAAATGCAGTTAAAGTATTATCCATTACTAATGGAACACTCTGTATATATACACGGCTTACTAACTCAAGGGTCTTAAAACGAGTACTGTAATCATAACATTCATAATTCTCAAACAATCGTTGCAAACTCAAGTTAAAAATAAAGTTAGACTAAAATTTCACTTTATATTTTAATAACTAAGAGGGAACAATTGCTTGTCTGTTTTTCATACAAAAGTTATTTTGGTTCAACTTTAATATTAATAAGTTTTTATCTATTTATATAGACGAATCATATCTATAATACTAAAAAAATGCAATGTAATAATTTTAAGATACAATTAAATACGTGAAAACTATATATATATATATATAATAAAAGAATAATACAAACTTGTTAAATAGAATAGATCTGATAAAAAGTTCAGGTGTCAAATAATACGTCCGTGAAAATGCATGTTATAGACGCGAATTTTTCGAAATTTTATTTTAATTTATAATTTGTATGACTATTTTTACAAAATGACCACAAACAAGCATACATTTTTGTGTTTTAGATATGATTTCTCTATAAAAATAAGCAGATAACATTAAAGTTAAACTCATATTACGTTAGTATTATAACAAGGCGCTCGGGATTGTAGCCTTAATTAAGAACCACGGGTAAGTAAAAGGTAGACGCTATTTAATTAACGTAATACTTGTTATCGTTACAATTAGGTAGATGTTATAGTTAAATAATTGTGAAGTTATTTTTTTTGGTTGGAATATTTAATTAAGTAGGTTTAGTATAATAATAATTGTAAAATTATTATTATAATTTTTTTATTTTATTTTATTTGTACTTGTGCTTGTACAAAATAATATCATTAATTTATATGTTAAAAAAAGAAATCTCTTTTATTTTTTTAAAGAGACAGTATAAAATTTGTAAGAGAAAATATTATGCCATCACCAATGTTCCGAGTTTGAAGCAATCGAATCGCATAATTTTCAGCTCAGTTATTTAGTCTTCAGCCAAGCTCTCTAAAGATTTAAGCACTAACTGAATTTCCCGAGGGTTGGATCGCGTTAAAATGTTAGACGAGTGTAAACTGGGAAGGTATTCAACGCAAAATAAAATGGATGGATTCGACGTGTGACGTCAGAAGCGTGACGTCACCGCGGGTGCCTGGATTATGAGCTTTAACTGGATTTTATTTTAAGCTTTTACTTTAAATTGATGGTCGGTAATATGCACTTTCATGAGCACGATTATGTAAAAGCAGGTAATTTATTATATTTGGCGGTTGCCTCGCCGCTCTCCGCTACGGTGGTGTTCGATACGACTCTGGGCGTGGAATATGTATAATTGTGTAACGTGCGATACAGTAACAATTCCTGGTGCGATCGTCACTTCGTTTAAACAATATATCATAACAATTAAAAAAAACGTTTTTTATTACAAAAAATGCAATAAAAAGTAAGAAATACTTACGTAATTTTTAACGTCTCGCCTCATCTGTGTTTAACTTGAAAGAATTCAGTAAACGGCTTTTAAAGTGCCTATGTTTAAAGAATTATCCCCGTTTCAGCTCAGCAACATGAAATGCTGACTGAACGATGCAAATATCCGAGTAGCTTTAGGTAATATACGAAAAACGATAGATAGATAGAGAAAACTTTATTTGCACATCAAATTTGTAAAAAACATACAAAGAAAAAGGTACTTAAAACTAAAATGTACAAAGGACGGCCTTATCGCTTGACGCGATCTCTTCCAGGCAACCTTAGGATGGACATAATAGAATGGATATTTGCGGTAGTTTATTGCATTGGATTTGTTGTTGATAACGATATAGAAGGCTTTAAAATTTTCGTGACCTGATAAAAATGGAACCACATGACATGTATACTCTTTCAGATAAAAAAAAACTCAAATCGGTCCAGGCGACCTTGAGTAATCGGGGAACAAACATTAAAAAGAAATACAATCGAATTGAAAACCCTTTCCTTCCTTTTTCAAGTTCAAGTTGGTATATAAAGATAATCGTGACCTACTGTTTTTACTGAACCTGCTATTGTATTCCCAACTGTTGATACTCCAAGCTATTAAAGTACAATAAAGTATGTAAAGTAAGTTAGAATACCAACAAGTTACAACATCATTAAAACTTCTCTACTTCACAAAACTCTTTTGTTACATCAATATCATATTTTCCTGTATAAGGAACAATTTCTAGAATCAGTAGCGTTTTTGGGAACAAAGTTAAAGTCAACGTTTTTATAGCATTTAGCTATGCTTAGCAAATTATACTAAGAAACAATTGAAAAAGATATCGGACCGACAGCCCTGTTATTTACCGATGGGACCATTAAAGTCTATATATACAAATAGGTGATCACTAGGAAAATTAACTTTTGCGCCCGGGTTTTATTAAATATAAAATATTTATAAAACGCAAACCGCAAAAACATCATAAATGTGATATTTCATAAAATAATTCAGTCCCCAATCGGTTGTTAAAAGTTTTAATATTCACTTCTCGCTGACAATTAAAATTTTATATACACAAAGGACATCATAATATTTGTTGGTTTTTCATATTATTATTCGTTATACGTGCCCCGTTGGCCTAGTGGTTAACGATAGCAACCTTTTAACACAGGGGTCTGGACTTCGCTCCCCAAATCGAAAAAATATATATTTGGGATTTGCCCATCAAAAAATGTTTAGTTGAAACACGAAGTTTGAAATTATGACCGGTAGATGGAGATAGACTCACGCCCTACCTCATTGGACGTAAACGTAACAGATGAAGTATGGTTGTTAAACACCTCTGCTACACCTTTCTGGGTGATATGCCTGGGCGTGATGTTATTTTATGTCAAATATGTATAAAACAGGAACCACAAAAGAATCATTAATGTAGTTTTAGCAGTAGTTGTATTATAACTGTAAAAACCTTACACATAATGTACTTCCCATGCGATAAACAACCATAGTCACCAGGGTCTCATTCAAGATCAGGTAAATTTTCATCGTCTGAATCTGTTCTAAGTCATCAAATGAGGGTTATTGATGACTTAGAAATGTGATATTTAATAGAGTGGTTCGGTCTTCAATCGGTTATTCAATAGTTTTAATGTTTACAGCTCGTTCAAGGATAAAATGTTATAAACACGTAGGATTTAATAATAGATAAATAAATATATAAATAAATATCTCACAACTTACACACAACGCCATCTAGTCCCGAACTAAGCAGAGCTTGTATTTTGGGTACTAGAATAACTGATATTAATACATATATACTTTTCTTTGGTAAATACATACTTATTATACATAGAAACACCCAGACTAAGACAAATCTCCATGTTCATGCACACAAAGATTTGTCTTAAGCGGGAATCGAACGCGCGACCTCGGCGTCGCAGGCAGGTACTCTACCCACTCCGCCATCCGGTCGTCGGAAGATATTTGGTGTATTTTACATTATTTTTTATTTTACGTGCATGAAGCTTTGATCCACGGATTCGACGACAGTGTTTTTTTGATCGCTTCCATTAGACAATTGTTAGTAGTATTGTAATTTTGCCCGATAAATAACTATAGTCTCACCCTCTACTACATGGCACCCAAATATAGCAGGAACATTTCACTGGTGGTAGAGCTCTTGTGAATGAGCTCGAGGGCGGCAGCACCACCGTCTCACCTTTAACCTGCCGCCAAATAGTAGTGCTTCCATTACTGTGTTCCGGTTTGGTGGTGAGATCAGGCCCTGAAATTACTGGCACATGAGGCATAACACCGTAGTCCTCAGCTGCAGCGACGCATCTATAATCTGCTTTTGTGGATTGTTGATGTCCATGGTCTGTACTCCACTTACCATCAGGTGGACTACACTTTCGTTCGCTGTGGGCATAGTATAAAAAAAAAAAAAACCGGCCAAGTGCGTGTCGGGCCACGCGCAGTAGGGTTCCGTAGAAAAATATTTTTAATTTTACTTTTTAACTAAATGGCGTCCTTCAGAAAGGAAATGTTTGTAGTACACGAAACCAGCTAGCACGTATGACTAGATGTATGAATGTTGAGGAAGCGAAAGAAGTATGTAAGGAGCGAAGCACATGGCGTTCCATCGTCTCTGCCTACCCCCGTGGGATAAAGACGTGATAAAATCACGTCTTTATCCCACTATATGTATTATGTATGTTTATTTATGTTTCAAGAATTTTGAACGAAATATTCTGAGTAACTGCATCTGACATTTCGGACCCCTATTCCTCTTGAACTAATGAAGTGAACTTATCCGCTATAGTTTTCCTTTAAAGTTCATTACATGTACTACCGACACAATTTTTTCAGATTTTGGGATCCAGTAGTTTAGCTTTTAGAGGGGGGGGGACGCCCTACTCGAACAAAAATTTGCTCTTTAAAGTTAATTATCTCGCAAACGGATCTCTAAATCAAAAAACTGTCTTAGCAACCCCTGAACGTTTTTAAAAGGCCTATCTAACAATACCCCACACTATGGGGTAGGCGACAAAAAAAAAGAACATCCCTACTTTACATGTAGGGGAGCTACCTGAAAAAAAAATATTTTTCCAAATTTTATTCTACGACTTTCTTTGTCTAGTTAACATACATGTTCATGCAGAATTTCAGTTTTCTAGCACCAACGGTTTCGTCGCTATGCCGTGGACAGACGGACAGACGGACATGGCGAAACTATAAGGGTTCCTTGTAGGTACTACAGAACCCTAAAAAGGAAAAGTGTGGATGCTGTACACCTCTGCCACACCTTTCTGGGTATCATAGGCATTATGCTATTTTATGTACAATATCTATAAAACGCGAGAGCATAAATGTGATATTTAATAGAATGGTTCGGACCCCAATCGGTTGTTAAAAAGTTTCAATGTTCACTGTTCGTTGACCCTTACTGTTATAGTTAAAGTTTAATAAACTCAAGGGATTTAATAATATTTGATTACAATTTTATTATTATTATTTAATTTGCAAATAAAAGAATAAGATTAGGAATAGGATTATTTATCTTTCAAATACATAATGTTGTACAGTTGTATCATTAAATAACTTAAGTTATAGGTTAATATCGATTAGTTAGCATAAATAGTAGATATAAATGGCGTAAAAAACAACTAGTTATGAATCAATTAATTAAAAAAATCAAACGAACTAATTTTATAATTATCTCACTAATAATATTGATTTAAAATAATTTACCAAGTGGTTGATTTGTACGATATAAGTGGCAACAACAACATTGACGAATGAAAATGTCAGATCGAAAGGCCGCAGTTAATTTTATTATTGTTAATCAGAGCCATTTACTAACGTGTTTCAGGAAAATGGATATCTGTGTATAATTTTAACTGATATCGCCAACAAATGGTTGTTAAAAAATCTACCTTATGTGACCTTAACAGCATTACTAAAAAACTGCCTTGAACAAAGAAAGGTTGAAGTAGATAGAACCGCGCTGTTCTATAAATACAGAAATTATGTAAGCATTATTTACTTTCTTATTTGCATTATTGACATTGAGGTGATTTTGCAAGTCATAGATTTTTACACCTATGTAAAAATTTGACTACGTTTTCTTGATATTTATGCCTCTCTAGTTGTAAAAGGCTTATTTAAAACCTCTTTGGCCTAGATGGTGATGAATGTTTTAATAAAAATGACGTTGTTTATATATCTTAATTTTTATGAAAGTGAATTGGAAGCGAGCTTGAGACGATGATCGACCCCAAAATTAATATATCCACAACTATTTCTCTGTTGTATGGTAGGGATGAACCTCGAAATTACCCGTTATCATAACGTACCTTACGCGCACGGTGTGATATACGATCAACCATTTGCCGGGAAAAAAAGGGCTGCTTTGTTTATGCCTATTTATAATATGTAATAACACCACGCCTGTATCATAATGTACAGTCAAATCATCCGATGTTAAACGTCTTGGGGACACCATTAGTAGCCCACGTCCGATAAGACGGTGACCGATTGTTGTAAGAAAAATATAGAATATACTAAGAAACAGTTGAAAAAATATAGGACCGGCAGGATTTGAACCTGCGACCCTCTGCAAACAGAACACCCTAATGGTAAAATGTCATCTCATCGAATTTATGTCTTCGACCGACGCTCAATCTTATTGGTGTAATAACATCCTAAAATACTAACTTATTTCACAAACAGATAGATGCTATAGATTTTTACTCAGACGTAAATTGTAAACCAGCCAGGCTAGCTGGTGACCTGAAACACAGGCTTAGGCACAATAATGTAAAATAGTATTATGGTATATTTATAAGTATAAAACTTGTAGTCAATCTCTTAGCTATTGACTTTGTAACCTATTGAAACTGTGGTGAGATAATTAATGTTTTGTCTATTTTGTTTATAGATTAATAATGATATATTATCTCTTGTTTCAGATAATATGCACGATGGAAGAATTCAACGTGACGTACGACGATTTGATGAACAGTTCGGAGTCCTACCAGCCTTACTACGAAAGACCAGAGACGTACATCGTACCTCTGATATTTGCTCTCATCTTTGTGATTGGAGTGGTCGGGAATGGCACGCTGGTGGCTGTGTTTGTCAGGCATAAAGCTATGAGAAATGTGCCCAATACGTAAGTAGATTTTACCATTTTTTTGTGCCGTATAATGTACGATATATGTTAGATACTACCCCTAGGCGTGTTTTACGTAGTACGTAAAAAATATTTAATTATACAGATTGTCCCACGGGCATGCCTCATGGAGAGAAATTATCTTAAATATTATAGATAGGAGATTTTACTGAAATAAGATTTTTTTTTAAGACATTTAAACTATATATATTTTTTTAGTACGCTTACTGAACCGGAAATCGAATTATCTTCAAAGGCAACAAAATCTATTAAATATCTAACAAAAAATAAAGAAACAACCAATATTTACAAACAACTTCCAAATATTACAAAATTTACCAAAAACATTCTTAATTTACCAAGAACAACAAATTATCAAAATAAATCATAAAATAAGAGGAAACTTTTTCGCCTTCGTAGCAGAGAGAGTTTTTAAGTCCACTTTTCGTCCCACTGCAGAGCGAAGCGGGCGGAAAAGTAGAAAAGCCCCGCTGTTCAGCACTCATCTCAAAACCACTTACTTGTTTGATAGATATTCTCCGAATGAGATACCGCAATGAGCTACTTAGGTGTAGTATAAAAATATAATAAATCAGTTAACGCGTTTTTGACTAACTGCAGAAGTTCACACATACATTAAAAAAAACCGACTTGTCGTTGACCTCCTTCCTTAGAAGTAGGTTAAAAATATCTTTCATAAATTGTGTAATGTAAAGTTTGAGCTTCTAGAAATATGAAATACAAAAGCTTATGAGTAGCGAGTCTGTAAAGAATCTTTTGAAAGAAAATTAATGCGAGGAAATGTATACACATTTCTTCACAATTTAAGAATGCTTATTACTGTTTTGCATTAATACTGTTTTATTTTCCGCTTTCACTTAAAATACTAAAGATATGAAAGAAATTATGTAAATTATGCTCGGCTCGGCAGTCGTACGCTACAAGCTCTACTTGTTTTTTAACTTGATAAGTTATGTGTAGTGAACATATTCACAAATAATATCGTGAAATAAAAGATTGTACGAAAGCACAAATATAATAAGGTACAAAAGACAAGCTCTTTTATGTACA
This sequence comes from Hypena proboscidalis, assembly GCA_905147285.1. Classification (NCBI taxonomy): domain Eukaryota; kingdom Metazoa; phylum Arthropoda; class Insecta; order Lepidoptera; family Erebidae; genus Hypena; species Hypena proboscidalis. Next base: position 7,183,008 of record LR990143.1, read on the forward strand.
GTACAGCAACAAAAGCAGCTGAACACTTTAAAAATGTGGTCCTAGTGGTCTTAGAAATGGTGAATGAGCGATGTCTATGTGTGCTATGATGTCTTGTACCTGATTATTCTGTGACCGCAGCGAGCAGCAACTTAGCATCGACGTCGAGAACTTGAAAAACGTTGAGACAAATGAAGTCATTCAATCAAACGTCAAAACAAAAACTTTCTATTAATTTGTTCCAATGTTTCAAATCAATACCTAATCTATATATATAAAAATGAAACCCGTTTTCCGTTGTCACGACATAGCATGAAAACGGCTTGACCGATTTGGCTGATTTTTTTTTGTGGTTTTCTAATACTCTGTACAAGGATCTTACGCAAAAAAATAAATATATTAATAAATTTTCTGTAAAAATATAAGTGAAATTATTGAACCCTACGGAATAAACACTATTATGAAAATATATATTTTGTTTTTAATTTAATAAAATTAGTTAAGTCCTTCTCAGGTATAACGAGACCAGGGAAATAGGTATTCATTTTTATATGGAGGATATTATAGATTCCAGTTCAAATTGAATAGGTACGCATACATAAGATAGGTCAGCTATACAAAATAAAGTAGTGCATCAAGTTTACGCTAAGGCGGTACGAAGTTCGCCGGGTCAGCTAAGAAAAATTTAATATCTGACCAGTACCTGTCGAGATTAGTGCTATCAAATAAACGAACAAATTTCTTCTGCGGTTTCGTCAGCGTGGTATTAAATCTTTAGTTAAATATCTAGCAAATAACTGTTAATTCTAAGCAAAAAACGAATATTTCGTTTAATTAAAAGCAAAATGAAATGTCTAGTTATTTCAAGTGCATAACAAAAGTGCCTATAGTCAAATTCTTAGTATAAGGATTGAATAAAAAATGCAGGTTTGTAAAAAATCTCTACAAAAGCAGCAGAAGTGGAATATCCTTATTTATATTCTAGCGCTGTGCTCTTTATTCTAGCGTTCACTTCAAGGCAAATCTTAAGTTTGCCGCTTCTATGTGTTGTGACTAGATTCTAAGTTTAACTTTTTTTTAATTAATAGCCGTTGTTTTACTTTTTTTTCAATAATATGTACATAATGTACTAACCTAACATAATCTTTACTTGCACGTCACGGTATCCACGGTTGCCTGGTCGTTTGACACTTAACTTCTTTTGTGTAGATTTGTAGACGAGTGTTTGTTACTCGTAAACACAAACACTGGTAGTCTGACGTAGCCTTACGTGCCAGTTATTCTAAGCCCCAATCACCACACGAACTTCCGTAACATAATTTAATTAAATCACTAATTAATCTGTTGGTACAGATTTCAATATAATCATTACCCCCTTGCTTGGTTCGGAGAAATTTCACTCGGTATTTCATAATAATACACCAATAGTCGGTATTTCAAGCATTTTGGGCAATAATTTGGTAGACAATTATTATATACTAGCTTCCACCCGTAAAATTTGAAAAGTTGAATGCGACAAAGCGACATTTATTGAAACCACTGATTCCTAAATGCACGGAAATTTATTGTGTTATATATATATATACCATATTCTGTGCAAAAAGTTAAATAAATAAATAAAATGTGGTTGTTGTACACCTCTTCCACACTCTTCTGGATAACCTTTGACAAACAAAGTCTCTTTTATATGGCGATAAGCTGACCTCCTATCACATGGGAGCTCAACATAGTGAAGTGTGGGTGTTGTCCTCTCCCACCTTCGTGTGCCACTCCTTTCTGACTATAACAGGCGTGATGTTTACGTATTTATACGCAAACGCTAACTGTACAATGTTTACCTTGTAGTATATAACCAAGTTGCTTACTTATCAAGTTTTGCCTTACGTACGGCTACGAATCAAGTTATACTTTTCCAGGATAAGCTGGTCGAGCATTGCACGGGAAGGCTATACAACGCGAGACCATCTTATACTGGACATGTGTGGCTTGATGGGTAGCTAGATAGATAGATAGAGAAAACTTTATTTGCACATCAAATTTGTAACAAACATACAAAGAAATAGGTACTTAAAACTACATATAATGTACAAAGGGCGGCCTTATCGCTTGACGCGATCTCTTCCAGGCAACCTCCAGGTAGCTGTTGTTTATAGTAACATATTCGTAGCTCCAGCTGAAAAAAACATCGTCTATTCGCCGAAGCTTTGCAAAAGGCTAGCCTGAAACAAAACTGCCTGCAGCTGCAGAATTTTCTTTCAAAGTTAATACACGGATTTTTCAAGTTTCCCTAATATAAAAATAAATTGTATTTACACACTAACACTACCCCGTGAGTTCGTCGGCATGGAATTCGTTAATTATTTTTTTTTCGTGTATTGTCAAGTATCTTCAAATTCAACTATCAAACACAAAAATAATTATTAAAATACATCCAGTTATTGCCGAGATTAGCGCTATTAAACAAACAAACTAATTTTCAACATCCGATTAATTATTTTTATAGCATTTAGCTATGCTTAGCAAATTATACTAAGAAACAGTTGGAAAAAAATATGGGACGTCACGAAATACAAACATAACATACAGTTGAGAAACTTGAGTTATCTATCAAACAATTTTTTTTTTTTTGAAAAATTAAACCATTCCATCAGCATTTTCTTATGACGTTGTCACGTTCAACAATTGTCAGTAAACTGACTTTACAGAAAAACGTTTTATTTTTGTAAAAATTACGTTATATACGTTAGCGAGCGATAATTCATATGATAAATACATACATATCTTCGAAAATACGAATCTAAACGATTTATTGATAGAGGTGTGTGCCGTGGGTTCGAACCCGAGACCTTTTACTTCGCAGTCCTACGGTCTCCCTATCGCTGCTACATATCATAATGGTATTAGAATTCATTAGATTTAAATACCGTTATGCCTCCTGTTTGCTCATTCATAGGAACATAATTATTTCAAAAATAAATGTTGACGAAAGTGCTATAAATAAAAACGCGCTTCGAAAAAAAATTATATAATTTTTAACAATTATGAAAAATAAATATTAGTCTGATTCCTAGAAAAGTATTTATTAAAATAACCTTTGAAGAAAAGTTGTTTAGATAATATTTTACCCGAGAAATCTCGTAACAAGAACGTACAAAATATTTTTTTTAAAAGGTACGAGAAAAAATATATTATTAAGAAGGAAGATTTTAGTTTGTTTGTTACGAGTTAATTCAAAAGCTTTTGGACCGATTTAAAATTTCTTCACCATTAGTTTTCCTTAGTTTGCCATTTCTGAGTAACCCGTTGTCCTAGCTGAGCGACAAAAGCCACGGAACGCGACGCGATCCATTCATTGCACGCAATGCCACGCGAAGGTTGGTAAAGTAACGTATTTTAAATATTTTTCAAAAGCAATTTTGTCTAGTACACTAGGCTAAGGCAATATAAAATAAAAAAATAAAAAATAAAATGTCTTTATTTCAGATCCAAGATCCATACAAATTGCATATTATTAAAATTATTATTATTATATAATTATTACATTACATAAATATTTATCATTAATAGAATCTATTTTTAATTTAATTTAAGTATCACTTCTAATTATAATAACATTTAAACACAATATCAGTCAATCAGGCAGCTATTTCTAACCATCGCCTATACATACTAGAAGTATACAGTCGTTCCGCTAGACTTTTTATAATACTATTCCTACACGAACCAACTCTGTCCATGAATGATGCAATGCGGAACCTCAGACAAACCTAATTCTAGTTTGCCACTTCAACTACATACGAAACTAGCTTTTGCCTGCGACGCGTGGTATGTCAATAAACACTCTCTCAAATGAAAAAAAGATTTTTTAAATCGGTTGATAAATGACGGAGAAATCGCTGAACAAACATAAAAAAATAGGCCTCGAATATGGAACCTCTTTCTTTTGGAAAGTTGGTTTAAAAGTAGCCAATGCTCTTCTCCAAGCCTTTAACTAGCCGTGTATCAGATAGACATAGCTACTTTCTGATTTATGATATTAGTTAGGATCAGGATAAGGAATTTATTACACACACACACACACACACGCAAACTCACACACTCTCACACACGCACACACAATCAGACAGATATATATATATATATCTCCTGTGTGCGTGTGTATACACACGCATACAGACATTCACTACTAATAAAGGTATGAATGTATAATTATTAAGTAAGTGCAAAAACTTATTGTCTAATTTTACTTGCTGCGGATTTTGCTTGCATACCCATAACACAAGTTAGATCTTACTATGGGTATCAGTGTTAATAAACTTTTTGTGCGTCTAGTTTCTGTGCAAATGTTTTCGTTTGTTAATTAGCTGTAACTTTTGGAAGTAAATATATCTATAATCAAAAAAAAAAAAAAAATTTTACTTCACGCACAAAAAACATGTGACGAAGTCGGACTTAATGCCAAAGGTATTTTCTTCTAGTCAACCTTAAGGTGGTGCAGAGATTATGTTACGGAATTTAGGTTTAGAAGCTGGTGATGCCACAACAAAACCTCATTGTCAGAGCACCTACCTAACCATAGTATATTTTTTATTAAAACTGACGTGAGTTTGTAACATGATTCAAATTATGAAATACGGGTGTTACTCACGTAATGTTGGTCTATTTAGTCGACCGCGGTTTCGCCTATACTATACTTGTAGGCATCTTCAAGAGAGTGCGACACGTCGCGCCTGAGTCGCAGTCAGTTTTCCACGTGCAAGACTAAATAGACCAACATTACGTGAGTAACACCCGTATTGCATAATTTGAATAACCATAATATTAATTATTACAGGTACATCCTTTCACTGGCGCTCGCAGACCTGCTGGTGATCATCACCTGCGTTCCCTTCACTTCCATCGTATACACCGTGGAATCCTGGCCTTGGGGAGCCACCGTGTGCCGAGTGTCAGAAGCAGCCAAGGACGTCAGCATTGGAGTGTCAGTGTTTACATTGACGGCGCTCTCGGCTGATCGGTACTTCGCGATTGTGGATCCTCTGAGGAAACTGCATGCTACAGGTAAGTTTTTTGTTTTTTTTCAGTCTTGACTGATTAGCTTTTGTCCACTCGAGTAAACTTTGACGATATTGCGGTAGAAAAACCGCTGTAAAAATGACGAAACGTGGGGTATTTTTTTTTTTTAATTTTGTGTCCTGACACAAGTCACATAATTTAAATGTGTTGTGAACTGAACCTGACCTTACGTATTTTAATTTAATTTTGTCTTATTTAACTTTTTACATTTATTTACGAATCCTCTTGCACAAACATCAGTTCTGTATAAATACTTCAATATCAGTAAGAACACTTTTCTTGAGGACAAAATAGACGTCACTTCCTCGATAGTCTAGTAGTTAGCGTAGACACCGGGACGAGCAAAATGTTATTTGTAAATTTGCCACTAAATTCACAATACACGGAGTTGGAATTGTGCCGGTGGATGGCGATAAGCTCACCTCCTATCCCATTGGACCTAAACATTATAAGTGAAATGTGGGTGTTGTACACCTCTGCCACACCCTTCTGGGTAATATAGGCGTGATGTTATGTTAGGTATGTTTAAATAGTCGTAGTGTGTTAGTAGAAAGAATGATGTCAAGTCACTTCCAATCGGATGACTGCTCCAATTTATTTTATTTTATTTTATTTTATTAGGAAAACTTACAGCTAAAATAAACACAATGAAGGCCATTTACAAGTTTCCACAGATAGAAGTAAAGAAAATAGATACATACTGGTCGGTACAGAGTAACAGATATAAATATAAGATTACATCAATACAAAATATTAAATACACAAATTAATATAAACAGCATATAAAATCTAGAAGGAAAAAATTACAAATTACAAAATTCAAAGAGAAGATGATAGTTAGATATAAATTTAAATCTATATATATAAAAGAAAGTCGTGTTAGTTACACCATTTATAACTCAAGAACGGCTGAACCGATTAGGCTGAAAATTGGTGGGGAGGTAGCTTAGAACCGGGAGAAGGACATAGGATACTTTTAAAATATTTTCGAGGGCAAAATTTTATCGAGGGCGAAGCCGCGCGGGGCAGCTAGTTATGAATAAAGAAAATGGAGAACAAGTAAATACCGCAGACATCAGCCGAAAAAGTTTTTTACCAATATATGCTTTAGATGAGAAACACTGGTATGAAATAGATCCAAGTCATAGTCACGTGCTAAGCAATTGTATGGTTTACATACTCGAATGAAAAATGAGTTTTGCCTGTATGTGCTTCTCACCAGAGGAATGTGCGAAAGCTTGGGCTATATATGGAGGCTATTGGCCTAAAGGAGAGTCTATAATGAGGCTAGAATCACAATAGACCCACGGAGGTCGACGTGAACACCCAAAGCCTCGTCCCAACAATAATATTAGTAGAAAGAATCATTATATCTATAAAATAAAACTTGAACATTAATATTAATAGCTACATTTGTCATTCTCCCTTATTTCTACAAGAATGCGCGGGACGCTGAAATTACTGCAAAGCTTTCCACTTGGCGCGTCATTCTACGCTACAATAATTATATCGTGTCATTTGGATATTATGATATTCATTTATGAAGTATTCTAATTTATATTAAAGCAACAATTTATATTATTTTGTTGTTGGACGAATTATTGTTATCTCAACTTTTAAGTACTTTTAAAATATTATTATTATTTGAAAAGTGAGTTATCTAAATCTAAATGTAAACTCTTATTATAAAGATGAAGGATTAAATGTTTTGTTCGATGGTTTGTAACAATTTAACTTTAAAACTACTGGACCAATTTCAAAAAAATCCTTTCTATCATCGAGATAGAACGAGTGCGAGCGCGCGTAACTTTGTAAAAAAATAGACCCACTGCGATCCCACTGCAATTTATTCATGTCAATAAAAATAATTCACCTGTAAGTCCCACGTGAGAGGCTGAGCCTAAGGCCATCCACTGGGCATAATTTCAACTCTGTACTGCAATTAAGAATTTCCTTATGGAAAAAACCCAATTAACACTTTGAATGATATTTTTAATAGCTGCCGCGCATAATTATAAAAAAATCATTATGATCAATTGAGTGGTTTAGCCAAGAAAGCTAATCTGTCTATTTAGACCTGAAAAAAGTAGAAGTAGATAGAACGGTATGTAACGTTACCGTATCTTCACCCACACATATAAATACAGAAAAGATGTATGCTTTTTTGACTTTCATAGGACAATTTGACAGTAATAGGTGAATCAATTTTGACAGTAAAACGTGAATTTTGACATTCATTCAAAAAAAATACTATTTTTTGATATGTATGCCTCTGTTTCTTTCATTTAGACAGTCGCTTGCGAATTAATCATATTTGTAAGGATTTTATTGCCAATCAAACTGTTGATTAGTAATAACTATAGCCCATGAACATTAACAAAGGATGCCAAATGCGTCACTGTTTTGGCGATTACGATATCATGCTTCATGTGCCAATAACTTCAGTACCTAATATCACCACCAAACCGGAACGTAATAGTTAGATAGTGTAAGCTCTACTACATATTTTGCAGTGTCTTCAAGAGTATAGTTTTACATTATGTAGAAGATATTGCTATCTTAGATACAAACGTGAAAATATAATTTTGATGCGCAATGTTTTTGCATTTTGCAACTACTCGAAAAAAACACAGAACGAGTTTGGCAAAGCTGACAATCATTTACAATAATTTGGCTACCATGATTATAATATCTCATTATATTTAAGCACCATAATTTATATTCTTAGGTTCCTATGTAGCTAATCACATCAATCCAATCTTAAAACTTGATTAGATTTTTGCGAACGGTAATTTCAAATAAGATGGTTCATTTCAGAGTTAGCTAAACCCGATATCAGCAAACATCTTGAAAGAAAAAGAAATTAGCCGTAAGTGTGTGTATACTTAAGCTTGCAGTTGGAAGCAAGCGTCAGTTTCAATGCCTGGCGTATGTTAACATATTATTATTTTTATACAAAAAAGATGCGTGCGCAGACGTGACGACACGACACGTAACTTTTTTTAATGAAAATATGTTTCCATACATTGAGCGTTGACGATGAAACTTCCTTCCACTGCAAGCTTTATGGTATATGCGTGTGTATACAACGCCGAGACCATCTTACGGAAATACTGGAAAAGTATAGCTTACATGTAGCCGTTTATGTACCACAGTGATCCTCTCTCTGTGTCGTTCACAAAAATATAATATAATATAATAAGTATAAAACATTTCCTCTTAAACTTTATAATAATTATGTGGATAAAAACAACTTTTGTACAAAATCTAATGGTCGATAAAATGAGAAAAGTTTACAAAGAACCTTAGAAAGTTGTGTTCAAAACGATTTTAACATCTCTGGCGGGTATAGGCGATGAATGATTTGTTATGAACTTTATAATTGATATACGGATATTTCTAAGAAAAAAATGATAACTTTCCTAATATGGATCGTAAAGTTTATCATTACTTAGAAACGTATGGGTAAGCTGTATACACACCAACATAATATATATACACCAACACTTCACTTGTTATGTTTGGAGGGGTGGAGGGTGAGCCTGAATCTGTGGTGTGACAAAAAATTTTTGGCTGATAAATATCTATCAGTATAAAGTTTGATTTGAATTTAGAGGACATTTGTGACAAACAAAGTTTATTAAAAAAAAATTAAAGTCATCCACTATTTCTACCCTCAAACTTAATAATGTGTGCATAAGTACAAGATTCAAAGGCCGCTGAAATGAGGACGATGAATGATGTGTTATGAGCTTTATAATTGATACGGATATACAGATATTTCTGAGAAATGTATGATAACTTGCTTTACTATACATATCATATCAATGTATAGTAAAGTTTATCATTACTCAGAAATGTATGGAAGAGGTCTACAAACCCACATTTCACCTGTTATGTTTAGGTCCTATGTGAAAGAAGTTGAGCCTGTGGCCATCCACCGAACACAGTTCAAGGATCTGTGCTACGAACAGCTGCGACTATAAATTTTCGGGTAGAAATATCCCTATGAGTACAATGATTGATTAGAATTTACAGGACATTTGTGATCCTGCGTATCGATCATCTAATATTTCTACTCTCGAACTTTATAATGTGTGCATAATAAAAACTATAGTAAAAGATTCGAAGGTCGCTGTAATGAGGAAAGTGTACAAAGAACCAAAGAAATTAGTTCAATAGAATGATTTGTTACATCTCTGGAGACCCACCCCCTAATCTCCTCCGTAGATAATTGATGATGTGTTATGAGACTTTAACTTTTATTCTTCTCAAGATATGTACCTATTATATTATGTGCGAGATGCCGAGCCGAGAATTCGGATTTTTTACATTGGATAAAACGCCAGAAGCTTATACTATCCAATGGTCCCAATGACAAGGCCAAATACACACATTCATTCACTGAAGCTCACCCAGTCTCAGAACATATATTTGCGAACTACACAAAGATTTGTCCCATGTGGAGAGCGGCGAGGCGACCGCTTAAACCACTACACCACACGTGCAGAGTGCACGTTTTATTGATGCACGTGTCATTATTTTATATAAATATTCTTTGATGAGGCTACGACGCGGCGACGTGCCAACTCAAAGAATTCGTGGGTTCCGCCTGCCAAATTTTCATGCTGCATGCCAAAGGTATCGCCGTCCAATGTATTATGTGGTTTAAGTCTCATGCTCTCACATAATTATGCACCTATGTATATGATGAAAGTAGTACCGTGAGCCATATTTAAATTGATGATCGATTGTATTCATGGCAACTATTTATAGCAGACTATCTTCTGCTCGCTCGCATGTACGTCGATAAAAAGAAGCTATCTATGCTCGGGTTCGAACCCGATGCACGCTGTACACGTCGGTCAATAAATCGTTTATCGTGTGTATTTCTCACGGAAATTATCGTTCGCTAATGATGAAGTAAAACATCATTGGGAAACCTGTAAACAGTGTACTGAGAGTGCCTAAAATGTACTCGATGCGGGTATGCGAAGTTTACCAACCCGCACTTGGCCAGCATGGTGGACTAAAGCCTATACTAACACTTATTCTTATTGTCGTTATTCTTCATGATAGGAGTAGGGTTGCCAGATGTCCGGTATTTAAGCGTACAGTCCGTTATTTTCGAGGCCTGTCCGGTAAAAAATAAATGGTCATACCGGACAGAACAATGTCCGGTATTTTGAAGAAAGTTGGTACTACTGGTCACCCGCGCCTACAAAAGTAGGCATATAAAATCTCTCAAACGCAAAACTCGCGCGCGCTCCTCGCTCGCCGCTGTCTGTATTGTTTGGGGATTTTGGGCTCTCACTTCACCACTGTATACCCGTCTCACTCCCTCGTACTTGCTGCCTGCGTCCACCCCCCACCCGCGCGCGCAAAATATTAGTAAAAAAAAAACTTATTTTTTTTGCGACCTAGCATACCCCCCCCCTCGCCTCTTTTTTTTTGGGGTTGTCCGGTATTTTTTCGCGACTTACCTGGCAACCCTAGATAGGAGGCCCATGCCGAGCAGTGATACTGTTGATGGCCGAAGGTTACCATTATTATTATTAGATTTTCACACGTCACAAAAATGTTTATGTGTCTTTTTAACCGATTAAAATGTTATTTTTGTTTTTTTTATGTTTGTTCCCGATTTTTCGAAGACACCTGAACCAATTTGAGAAATTTCTTTTTTTGTCGTCTTGAACTCTCAACAGGGATAATTCTTTAAATATAGGCACCTTAAGGCCGTTTACTATATTCTTCTAAGTTATACACAGATGAGGCGTGATTTTTCTAATTGAAGTCGATTTTTTTTTGTAAAATTATTAAAGAAATGCTTTTTATTAAGACAAAACGATTCCCATTCCACTTTATTCACCATTAATATTTATACCAACTACGTAGCTGCTCTTTTGATAAACTGGTAACTATGAAGTTCGATTTCCGGGTTGGAAAATAATAATTACCCCTAACATACGTTACAATAAATTATTTCCAGCACTTGACTAACAGAATAGTAATTTGTACACGATTCCAACCGCAGCTCCGCCCACATGATTGTAAGGTTTTAAAATGTTAGCCTATGACCTGCCCTTAGGCTCCATTTACCTCCATAGCGAACTTTTTCAAAATCGGTCCATCAATTTAGACGTTACCACAAAGAGAAAGACCAGAGTAGCTTACGGACTTATAAAGATAGGATTTAATATGAACGTATAAACGCATTTTTTATCACCGTCTAACTTCCCTTACACATTCAACCCTAAACAAGGAAATTGTTTTCGTGACAAGAAAATAAATGGAAAAGCTTTGTCTTGGTAATCTAATAAACATTTTCAAGGATTTTGAGGTGGACGCACATCCGTCCACAACGAGCGTGCCGAATATAATTTTATTGGTTCAATTTTAGAATTTTTAGTATGAAAACATGAACTTATTAAAACATTTTATATAATCGAGTGCACGGTTGGCGTAGTGGTTAAGCGCTGGTGTTGTGGGTTCGATCCCCACATGGGACAAATTTTTGTGTGATTCGCAAAGATTTGTTGTTACTCAGGGTGTGCTCTGTGTGTGTGAAATGTATGTTTGTGAACACCCCCGCGACACAGGAGTAAATCCTATTACGGGCGTAAAAAAATTCAAGTAATATGTATTCGTATCCTATAATGTTCATAGATTATGTAAACGGGCATACAGCATTTGGCTCTAGACATGGTCAGTGTTTATTTCTACCGGTTAAAAATAAAATTACTATATTACTTAATAATATTTAAATAATATAATTAATAATAATATTTAAAGTATATATATGTAGATTTTTTTTTAATTTTTTTATATTTTTGTTGGCCCGTTACTCAAAGATGCCTGGAACGATTGAAGAAATTATTTTTTGTATGAAAGAGTATACTACTAATACTACTTAGGTATTTTTTACTTTTTAGTATTTTTTTTTTTTTGTAATTTATGCCGGTTTATTTTTGTAAAATATTTTTTGTTGTAAAATTATCATACAATATATTCGCTCCGTTCGGCACGTTTTTGCAATCGATACGCGAAGATGTGCGTTAACCTTTAAAGACATTTATCAAGTAGGCTTTAAAACAGCATCTCAACTTCATTTGACGAAAGCTTCCTGTTTGCAGATAAGTGAATTAAACGAATTTTTCTTCTGTTTTAGTAGGCCATGCAATTTATTTATTAATTAAGAAAATAATGTACCAGGTGCATAATTTCCTTTAATAGCAGGTACGGATTAGTGAACATTGCTTTGTTTTAAAAGCTTCTACCTTTGTTTTAAGCTTAAAATTCAAATACAAATTTTTCAACGTTTATTTTGTAGGTCATGGTATAAACACAATAACATACACATGTTCTCTTAAATTATTTTAACATATTGATCGCTATGTCTTGCCATCATTGCCGTTCAAATATAACATAATATATAGTAAGAACATAGTAGTAGGTAGTATAACAATATTAAAACTTAAATGTACAATAGATAACTATTTATCAGTTTATATTTATCCGCTGTATAATACGTTTTAAAGCATAATAATGTTTACAATTCGTTTTTAAAATCAACATTCTGGTATCTTATTATAAATCCTAGAGGCCATACCTAAAAAAACTGAAAATAGTGCAGTGTATGTGTAATGCATGAGTTATAGTACAGTAATATATAACTAATTAATTGCTGGCTTTGTAGCTTCTTTAATAAATAAAGCTGTAAAACAAATAATATGCCACTCTGTATTGCCAAAAATACATACAATATGACGGGCACCCATCTCACTGTCAAAGACCCGTCACCTTGATGGCCAATGACCTTTACCTACACAACGCCAGGCCTTACAAACATTATGGATATTAAATTCTTTGCAAAGCCTAACCTATACCTTATGCGGGCGTTTTCTTTTTCGATATTTCAAGAATATTATAAATCATTTTGTAATTGGAGATATTTTTAAAAGATTATATTTTTCATTTTTTTAGAACATAAATAAACTTTTCAAATAATTAGACTTCTTTTTTATGCCATCAATCATATTTTTTTATTTTTAAGATACATTTTTGCTAAAGAATCTGATTTTCACCTAATGGTAGGTGACTTGTATTGATCTATTATCTTGCTACGTTGGGACCCTTTTTCTTCTAAGCTTTTTTCTAAAGCAACGGACAACTGGATAGAAGTATCATTTCACTTATGGATTTATAGTAGCAACAGCCAATGAATGTCCACAATCCATAAATAAAAAATGCATTTTTTTTCGATGAGTAAGATATTTATTTCTCATGTGCTTGTACTTTCTGCTCCTACTAATTAACCTTCCAATTGGGAGTTCGTGCCGTCATAATTATTCTATTAACTCTAACTACCATTCAACATAACTTGTGCATAAACATGGGGGTTTCTCTTTAAACAAAAGTATATAATAGTATCAGTTATTCTAGTACCCCATGGTACAAGTTCTGCTTATTTTAAGACTAGATGGTTTTGTGTGTAAGTTGTGAGATATTTATTTATTTATTTTTAACTCTTATGTTTTGGATCTCAAGAGCTATATTTAAAATATTTTCTGTATAAAAGTTACGGCCTTTCACTTGAACTTTTTAGACACATAAAAAATGTCTTCATACCTCGCCAATATTTTTGCAAAAGCTACAACGATGCATTTATAAATAAAATAAGCAATACAATTTATTGGATTTTGATTTATGGCTTTGGGTTCTGGTTTTGGGTCACGCAGTGGGTACAGCGCTATGACCTTGCTATGATTTATTGTTTTGTGGCTAAATTAAATGGTGTAATTTTTTGTGCATGTTTTAAATTTGCAATAAAAATTTTTGCAAAAAAGTATTAGTACCAGTTATTTGATGGCCATAACTAGAACGCGATATTTGAAGTACTGCTGAGTAGGTCTTCAAACTGACTGATTCATGTGGACATATTTAATTTCACCCTCAGCATTGTCACACATGATCATATGAAACTAGGTTACTAAACAATATAGTATTATATTTGAATGGGGAACTCGTTTTTATAAAGAATTTTCTAGATACTAACGGTCAACATATTTTGTGCTATAATATCTATATAAATACGAGTTTGATACGAAATTGTCAGAAACAAAAATAAAAAGAAAAAGATCTGCTCTGTTTTATTAAACTATTCATATTTTAACTATAAATTGTAGCCATATCCCATTCAGCCTACATTCTGCACTCTCTGTTTATGCCTTGTGAAATAATGCATTCATGACGTCTGTCAGTTAATGACAATGATGACCAGTAGGATGAGACAATAGAAAAATATGTTTGATATTGGTCATTGGTCAACTGTCAAATTGAGCGAAGTGTAGTACCACGTAGCTTTAATATACTTAAAACGTACACAATCTGTTCATGCATGCATTTTTCGGCGGCCGTATTGATCAAGGTTATCTTTCCCGGTGTTACAGTAAAATTTATAAAGAAAAATTTACAGTTTCATACAATTTCGCTGTCACTCACCGAGTCAGATAACCGCGGGTCTATCATATAGTATGAAATTGGCATACATCTCAACAGTCGATTGCAAAATTATTGAAAGCTGAAATATCTGAAATCTTCCTACATTAGCGTGGAAATTTCTGCAATACAATACAGGGTAATGAGGATCGTATGAGATGCATTTGTGTTCACCAAAATAACAGCTGGCCGGCGGCCATTTTGTATTTGGTTGCAAATAGAACGGAGAGTATGCGTTAATGGTGCGCGGTCAATGAATCGGTTTGTTTTACTGACAGGTATGTTGCGAAATATTTTATGAAAGGGGCTGTCCATTAATCACGTGATGTTTTTTTAACATTTATTAACCCCTCCCTCGCCCTTGGTGATACGCGGTGAGGTTTAAGACTATAGGGGACCAAAAATCACGTGTATTTTTAGTACCTACAAAGAATCTTAAATTTTTTTTTATATTATTTTTAAATATCGGTATGAAGTATAATCTAATCCTATTCTAGAAAATTAAGGACCATGATAAAAATGTCTATACAGAATGGTTGTAGGTTGTTTTTGACTGGTATAAAAATAATATTAAAGGAATCGTGTAACCATGCGAAATACGTTTAACCGCTTTTCGGTTTAGAAATCACGGGTTTGACAAAAAAATAAATACACGTTATATATCTTACGATACCCCCTTCCCCTTTGTGATATTTCGTGATTTTTGCCGAACCCCTCCCCCTTTGGACAGCCCCAAAGTGCAGTGGGCCAACGAGCTAGGTATGCAGGATAAAAATTCCTAAGTCATATAATGACATAAAGACTTACTACACCAGTTATGGAGTGAGTTACATATCTAAATAGTGGGTTTATTACACTTATCAAATATGTAATTCACACATGCATTTCTATTGCAGTTAGTTTTTACTATGGCGTAGAAGGTTTTTCCCTGCATACCTAATTGCTTGGCCCACTGTACATGAACCTTTGTAAATCACTTCGTCAAATATTTACAAACTATATTGCTGTAGCTTTTAGCTGTTTGCTTACAAATATTTATTTTAGTTTTACTGATTGATGACAAAAAATATTCTTGCTTACGAGTTCTGTTAAGTCAAACATGTATGGATATAAAACAAATGAAATACTGTAGGTATTACGTATCACTAATACAAAATACGTTATTTAAGCTATAAACTGTTCGTTAGGTAATTATACCAAACTAACAATCGAAATCGGAAGAACGAAATAAGGAAAGTTTAGTACTTACAAGACTTTGGTTATTTGTTTCTGTATAACGACTTTACTTGCTGACCGTACCTATATCTACAGTCTATGGTTGCGAGTGATGTGACATAGCGATATTTAGGCTCAGTTTCTGAGGTGCCGGATAGTGCTTATCCAACCAATTAATTATAACCTGACCGAATTTAAAAGTGACACAAGTTACATTTGAAAAAAAGAACACAGCTTTTATTTTCATTTATATATGTTATATGCTTAACTTGCCAATAAGGTTTATCTAACACCTGTGTAATTAGGGCTTATTGTGTTTGCAAAATAACCGATGAAAATGAAGTAACTAGCAGGGCTAGCATACAAGTAAGCATAAGAAAGATTCTGTCACGTTTTTGTCATGTTTCCCTTTACAAAAATATGACAAACACACGACAAAATATTTCGCGCTCGTATGCTAGCCTGGCAAGTCTAGAATCTGTGGTTTCATTAAATACACAAAGTATACCATTAACGGATTCTTTTTCCAAAATTTTACAGGTCAACTTCTTCATATTTTTACTCCTTTGTTGCCTTTTCCATTATTCAAACTCAAATACTGGTTTGAAGGCGCATTTTCACCTTTATTCTACGTCCTCGTTTACTCTGGCAAACCCAACATTCACTTCTATAAATAAAAGGAGGCAACACGCCTTTGTTGATTCGAACGACCAACCATATTTACTTATTATTTTTCATTTGGCCCACTCCATTGTTTCTGTGTATGCAAAGAATTTTAATGGAGTCTTTACAATTATAATAATAATAATAAATATAAATAAATAAATATCTCACAACTTACACAACGCCATATAGTCCCAAACTAAACAGAACTTGTACTATGGGTACTAGAATAACTGATACTAATACATATACTTTTCTTTTGTAAATACATACTTATTATACATAGAAACACCCAGACTAAGACAAACCCCCATGTTCATGCACACAAAGATTTGTCTTAAGCGGGCATCGAACCCGCGACCTTGGCATCGCAGGCAGGTACACTACCCACTCCGCCATCCGGTCGTCTGAATTGAATGGAGTCTTTTTAAATTTTTTGGTACTTCAATTTTTTGTCTGCACGTGTGGTGTAGTGGTTTAAGCGGTCGCCTCGCCGCTCTCCACTGCACAGGTGTTATGGGTTCGATCCCCACATGGGACAAATCTTTGTGTGATTCGCAAAGATTTGTTCTGAGACTGGGTGTGCTTGTGTGAGTTAATGTGTGTATTTGACCTTGTCTTTGGGACCATTGGATAGTGTAATTGCTTCTGCCGTTCTATCTAATATAAAAAATCCAAATTTATTATTATTTATTATTTCAGTAATTGCTATAAAACTAGCATTAAGACCAGTTATAGTAATACTCCTGGTGATCTGAACCACAGGACTATCCTAAATCAGACACCAGTCTCTGTTTGTACAACATTCAGTTTTTTTTTACCAATTTGTGAAAGAGAAAGTAAATATTTGTTATTATTATTATTACAACATAATATGGGACCTTTTGTGTTTCATATGTAATATGAAGATATAAATTAAATGAATGGATCTAACCTTAAAGACATGATGAATGACGATTGAATTGTAACTAACGGGTTTTTGCTCACCTGATAGTGAATTTTAACTAATATAATATTACTCATATACCATGCTCCCTACCTATGCCAATAAATCTAGGTTTGAACCTGCGACCTTCTGCATACCAGGCAGTTGCTTTAACCAATCAGCTACGGTCGCCTCTTGCCGGGACCCTAAATTTCTCAACTGTATCATTTCGTTACGTCATGTTCATCCGTTTGTTTCTATCTTAAGTAGGAAACAAACTGTTCAACTGTTTCTTAGTATAATTTGCTAAGCATAGCTAAATGCTATAAAAATAATCAATTAAAAGTAAATGTAGAGCCAAGAAAATACTATTTAGGCTTGTCAATAACAATTATTTCTCATTTCTTTTTTATTTTGCATTTTGCAAATCAGACTGCAAAACTTCCTAAAAACAATAAAAATAAAAATGAACTTTGGTGAGCAGGAGTGAAAAGAAAATAACACACACGTTGACTTGAGAACCACCTCCATTTTTTTCGTCGGTCAATAAGACATTTTAGTCGCGCAAGCTCGTATAAAAATATTAAGTATTTTTGTTTTTTTAACGACGTACATATTTTGTGCACTTACACGAACACAACACCAATAGTAAACGTCCAAAAACCCGCTGCAGACCCAAACCTTTTAACCATTTCTTTCCTTGAAAGCCTTCAGTACATCTGAATGATTCACATTCTCATGATTCAGGAAATGTTACACAAAAACCGAGAATCTCGGAAGGGTGTCCGATATATTCGCCGTAAGCTTTACAATCTATGTATGGGATACACATAAGACATGCAAGAAACTAGTTTCCCAAACCCTTAATCTAAGTTAAAAAAAAAACTACGCAATCTTAGATCAGAAATAAACTCAAATTATATATTTAACTGAGTTTTTCTTAATCTCACTTTGATTGAACTTACAGCAGAAATTTGTTTTTTTTCTATGATGGAAAGGTACACATTTGACCACGATCTCGCCTGATGGTAAGTGATGATGCGGTCTACGGTGGAGCGCGCTTACATATGAGATACCTATTAACTCATGCTTTCAAGAGATCCAAATTGTATACTATAAAAATAAAAAATAAGCATAGCTAAATGCTATAAAAATAATCAAAATCCAAATTGTACTCATGCGGAAACACAGACTCGGGCAAGGCGTTGCATTCTTGTGACAGATGTGTATTACAACCACGCTTTTCCTGTTATATTAAACATCTCATTACGGACACAAATCCAACTCCGTGCTGTAATTTCAGAATTTTCAGATCGAATATCCATAATACACAAATAGGCCTGACATTCACTGTGATTGGGCATGCCATAAACATTGTACCAACTGTCGTCGCGTCGCCAGCGCAAGGCGATACTAGCGCCATCCGATCATTTTTTATGTTTAATATATTTTTAGTTTAGTTTAGTTAGATCAGTTATCTAGTTTATAATTGTTTTAGGTTTGCTATATTTTTTATTTTGTTTTCTTTTTTCTTGCCGTCTTTGTAACCACTTTGTAACCATAATTATTCAATGCATGTATTTATAACCTAATTTATGTTCCATTATTAAGTATATATTATTCCCTTGTGTAATGTATTATTTTTTGTGTAATTTAATTTTAGCTTAATTTAATTTTGTCACTGTCATCTTTATATGTTGCTGTACTTACCTGTTTTCTGTTTGTGCCGTCTACCGTGGTGGTTGCTGAAAATCAGCGCTGTGGAAGTTTTGCAGAAATGCAAGACTCCACAGCATTAAAGCTGAGCAACCACCACTGTTTTCTTACATATTAATAACATATTTTGTATAATAATTACCTATTTTTGTATATGTAAGAAAATAAAAATAATTTTCTTTCTTTCTTCTTTTCTTTCTTATAATCCCGCTTTTGCTCAACTAGGAAATCGAACCCGAGGCACGTGATAAAATGCACTTATGACGAAAAGAACGAGACAGTTAATTGAGTTTGATGATAACTCGCAAGTTTTAACGAAGTATGTTTACACTTAGTTCACTTAGTGTAATGCTAAACTTACTTCAGATTTAAACTCAGTTCAGTTGTTTTGTGAAATTGACCCTGAGTCTCAAAGATACGGGTGCTGAGACAGGGATATAGGTGGGTCTGTACCCAGCTTTATTTTACTCTGAGAGCGATTGAATATCTGACCGTGTTGTAAACAAAGTAGGCGGTGAATGTATTGTCTATACTGAATTAAAAATATTATAAAAAAGCTAGTTTTTTTTGTTTGTACCTAATAATCTTCGAATCTACTGGACCGATCTTAATGGAAAAAAAAGCCTGAGTGACGCCTACTTGAAACAGCAATTAACTACTGAAATTTTATCAGTTCATCTAATAAAAAGAAATACCGGTAGAAATATATAAAAACCGATTTTTAAGCATATCGTGCAATAAATTTATCAGCTTAAAAAAAACACTATACGACACTACAATTTTATTTATTTGTATTGAACAATGATGAAGTGAATTTTATCATACATACGGCACGCACGTGAAGACACTATTATTACTGTACGTCAGTTTATAGCTCTGTATTTATATTGTTTTCCTGACCGAATTTCAGCCACGATGGCCAATCTCAAAGGAATGGAGCCAAGAGCGTCGGAAACGCATTAGCGAAATGCAATCGCACTTCACAATCTAATAAAACTCAAGTTTAACCATAAGCTACACTTTTCAATGATAAACAACATGATTTCAATACTCTATGTGGAAAATTTTACAGTATGAAAATGTATTGGAATAGTCTTAGACATCGTTACTCTACGATAATTAGTCGGAAATATTGTGTGAAACCCAATGATATTATAGAACTATAGATATGTTACGTTCATAGAAATTACGATTTAAATCCGTTCCGAGCTATTCCAAATTGCACACATTGACAAATGTCCGCAGCGCACGCATCCTTATCGCTCTAACGTCAAAACAATATCGCTTTCTCTTTCTTAACTTGAACATGGCGCATGGCGTCTGGCACGTGACTGCGCTCGACGCAGGCCACACGCAAACTAAACACAAGACGTCCCAATTGGGACGTATTTGAGTATTCACAGCGCGAGCGCTTATAACATATCTGCTTTTGTTTTTATATAATATCATTGGTGAAACCCCATTTCGGTTGGACCACGATTTTTGCCCACCCTGCATATTCATTTGTCATGTCTCTATACTAGTTAGACTAGATTAACTGTACATTGGATTAGTTGCAATGTCGTGAGAATCTAATCACTTAATCACTAAACTTTGATTAGTGATCGATGTCTATTGATTGTAATCATCCATTTCTTGCAACTATGCATACGGCTCCTTATTAGTCGACTACAGAATATATAAGTATTCTGTGATTTTAACCGTCTTCTGCGTACTAGAGATTAATTAACGAAAATCAAAATAAATGAAGATGTGTGTGTGTTGATGTAGGTTTAGATGTGTGTATGTTTGTTACTCTTTTATACAAAAACTACCCGGTAGATTTTGATTAATAACGGATGCAGCTTAAAGTCTGGATTATTTTTTAGGCTTGATGTATCATGCAGGTGGAACCACAGGCGGCAGCTAGCTCTGTAAAAAAATAAGCCCTACCAAAACTGCATTTTTTTAAGCAAACATCTATGTTTTAAGACGTACAGTCTATCAGCCCTTCATGGCTAAGGACTTGCCATGCGCCTGTATTTAGGTACTAATCTCTGTATCAAACCGCGCCACAACACAAATTCCAAATCGTTTGTGGTGCGCGTCCCCACGCACCATCTGGAGACGTTTCTTCAAGAGGATTTCTGGCCGGAGGGAGTCGCGTATCGCCGTGAAAGGTTACCTCGCAATTGCGCAACACTTCGCTATATAAAAGTGTAAAATAGGTTCTTAGTTAGTTATAAAATACAAATATGTATGTTAGTTATAAGGTATTTATGTATGGGCCCTGATGCCTGATATAAAAATATATTTGATATTTGATTTGATTTGATTTAAAAGCAAGCTTTGCTATTTTCAAGTAGGGTAAAGTCAGTCGGTAGACTGTAGTCGCGCTTCCTCTCTCGCTTGCTAGCTTTTACACAAAAGCTCTAATGGCGCTTTTACATTTTCATATGAGCCACAAGGCTGTAAATAGAAGCTCGACAGTAGCGCGTCGACTCGTGGCTCGCGCACTTGTGTCGAGCAAAAATCGTCAAAATTCCAAGCCCAAACAAGACGCTCGTTGAAATGCACGAGCTCGCATAAGACGCAATCCACGAGTCACAAATGTATAAACTTCATAACAAATTAAAATTAGGATATGGAATTTCATACTCTACTTTTTAAATATCCATTTTGAACAGTTAGCATTCGAAACCTCTTTCAAAAACAATGACAGTATCATTAATAACTAACGTTCTATCACCGGCTCTGAAATTCCCTACATCAAAGTACGAATACCACTTGAATGGGCCAAGTTTCAAAGCCGGATTTTGGGTAAATTAACGACGTATGTAATGTACATTACTCATCACTTACCTCAGGAATTTGTTAAGGTATTATCAAAATAGTAGAATGGACACTCTGATTGCTTCTACCTTGTAAAGGGTCTTTCAATTAGAGCGGGTCGATGTTAATAGTCTGTGGCGGCCATTTTGTTTTGGCGGCATCTGTCAAATCTGTTTTTTCTTATTCAGTCACTGATGCCAAATCACCATGGCAAGTTACCCGGTTGAGATGCATGTGCAAATGGTAAAACTTTACTATCAAAATTGAATTGGATTGATTGGAAGAGGATCCCGATTTTGGCCGAAAAATAATCTTTAGCGACGATGCACATTTTTGGATGAATGGTTTTGTTAATAAGAAAAATTGCCGTATATGGGATGACCACAACCCACATGAGGTTCACCAGGTGGCAATGCATCCACAAAAAGTTACTGTTTGGTGCGGATTTTGGTCTGGCGGCGTCATTGGTCTGTACTTCTACGAAAACGACCTTCGCGAGGCCATCACCGTCAACGGCGAGCGCTACAGATCAATGATAAACAATTGCTCTTAGCTTGTATTGAACAATATGGACGTGAACGACATGTGGCTCCAACAATATGGCGCTACTTGCCACACAGCGAACGACACAATGGACATTCTGCATGAACGATTTAAGGGTGGGGTTATCTCTCGCAGAGGTGACGTGAATTGGCCACCAAGATCGTGTGATTTGACTTCGCTAGACTTTTTCTTGTGGGGTTTTCTGAAGTCACAGGTCTATGCCAATAAGCCACAATCGACCGTTGCCCTGAAAGCCAACAAAACGCAGGCTATCGCTCAGATTCAGCCGGATATATGCAGCAGTCATTAAAAATTGGACTTCTGGGATTCGTGTCACCATACAAAGCCGCGGCAAACATTTGAACGATGTAATATTCCATCGATAATGACATAAATGGGCCTTTCAAATAAAAAATAAATTTCGTTAATATCTCACACAGCTCTTGTTTTATTACTAGCTATACTTTATAATACTAGCTTAATCGTATACCGGGAATTTATACACAAATTGCGCTATTTTCACGTCTTGTCTACTAACAAATTGTAATTTAATTTATTATATATTTTTCACTTAAAACGTTCTGACCGTTCGAATAAGCTATGATGGTTTTACATGCTCCTCGTGAGATCTCGGAGTTGATCGTAAAAAGGTGTTATTTTGGATTTTTTCGCAAGGACATTTTTAGTAGCTGCACGGAGAAATGATCACTTTCCTCTTATAGATGCTAGTTCCTGCCTCGCGCCGGTCATCGGCTGTAGCATAATAATATATACACCACAACGTAATAAGGCGATATTTGTAGTGTGAAAAAGTTAAACTTAATCTTTCTTCGAACGTGAAGAAAAATTAAGAGGCAAAATTGAGTTTTGCTCACTGTTTTCGCCTTTTAAAGCTGCTGAGATGAAAAGTTGTATATTTAACACGCGATCTAAATTATTAGATACATTTCGTGCCTTTGAGTCCCTCAATACCGATTTGTAAGCTAGAGCCACTCGCTACACTTCAGAATATTTACTACTATAGAATTTGTCGCTTATTAAATCGCTTAAAATAAGCACTCACGAAATAGCTTTGATCTGTCGCACATACAATTGCCTAGGTGGAAATAAAACTTAATTCTGCATCCTTCAGTCTTTTTCAACACCTCCGTGGTCAGTATAATTTCCATTCCCCATTTTATTTACTTATTTAGAATATTAAGTAATTAATAAACAAGTTTACGTTTACAAACAATACACAGTTACAAAACTGTTAAAATCTTATTTTTTAAGACCGTTCGCATTCTCATATTCGACTACAACTGAAAGATACAGAGACACTAGAACCAACGTATCACATTTTGGCTCAGCTTGTGTTACCCGCAGACCCTTAAAATGACATTAATTACTTTCAAATTTTTCCTCGCGCTCGAAAAATATAGTTTCAGTCAGCCTTTTCGAGCTGCTGTGGTGAAAATTGAATTATGTAGTTTCTTTTTATAAAATAAGTGAAACAAACACGGGCCTGTTTGTTTTTCTTTTTGTAATCTTTTACAAAAAGAAAAGATTGGCATTCAAATGTAAAGGATTCAATAACTAGGTATTTTTCTGCGCAAAATTATTAGCATCTTTTTATATTCAAACAGCTCTTTGTCTATATTCATTAAAAATCATTGCCAATATTTTTTATCCAAAGTATATGTGTGTATGTCTGAAAAAACAATATTATGATTCATTATACCTATTAAAGGTTGATTAATCTGCTCAAGCAATGCGCCTGTTACTTCCTTAAATACTTACTTTGAAAAATAGCCTCGGCATTAGGCTCGAGTAAAAAGCGGCGAATAAATGATGCAATAATAATTCTTTACCATTTTTTCCTCTACTCCTTATGATGTGTGAAAAGACCACGGGATATAAAGCGAGGGGCTTGCAAATTTGTCTCTCGATTCCTAATGTGACTAACAGACGGCACTGTGCGCGACTGTACAGGAATAAATGAATTTCATACGACCACTCAGCGGTTTTACCACAATAATATACGACAAAAATGGTAAGTGTAATGTTAAAAAAGGATTCGATTATGATTAAATAAGTTAAATTACACCACTTTCTTAAATAAAATTTAGTGCCCAGGTAGGCTATATGGATGGTCGATTAAAAAATTAGTTTAAAACCATAACCCGACTACGTAAAAGGGAGGATACAAGACAATATTTCAGGTAGGAATTCAAAAAATTGATATACACTCGGCGTCAATAAAATCGCACAATTGCAAAAATTAAATTCAATTCGGTTTATGTCGCAGTTCTGTTGTTGAGCAACATCGCACTGTCGCTTCCCTGTTTGCAGTAGTGCTAATCACTTGAACGGCTTGATCTGCAGTGGTATCCATTTTATAGGGCTGTTTTCTTGTGTTCTGTATTTTCATGTGTTCTCTGCAGCGTCTGTATGTCGAATGACCTAATTTTGATGCTTACTGCCCTTTTTATAGTCCATGAAAGTGCGGCAAGTTGTGGTCTATGTAACAAGTATTTGGATATCATTTTCTTCAACATGCAGTACATGCGGCAGTTTAAGGAATTTATTCATTAAGTTGTTGTTTAATAAAAGCTAATTAAATGTACTTTCAATTAATATTAACATTGTTTGGGATAAACATACTGGTTTGCAAATTATTAGGCTTTGTAACTTATTTTCAGGGAGGTGCGATTTTTTTGACGCCGAGTGTATATATATAACAAAAATGGTCAAGGAAGTGCCGTGGCCGCACCCACATTATGTGCCAGAAACATCTCCATTAAACGGACATGGTAGGGATTAGTTTATTACTTTTCCGTTTTAAAAGTATATTTTGATTTAAGCAGAATAATACATATACATTTACATACATTTTATTGTGCTTGCCAAGACCTTGACCACCGAGTTTGAACGTAGTCGCGGGCAAAATAATGTTGTAAATATAAAACAAAATAACATGAATGATTTCGTACTAAAATAAAGTCGTATAAAACACAATCAACACAACAACAAAAATCTGAAATTCATTGAAAAAATTTTATTAAAAATCTTCGAGCGGTCGGTCATTCACGAAGTACACAATACCTTATTGAATGAAAACCTTTGAACCCGCCGTTTGCCAATCGACCTTTAAAAAAATAGCATGAAAATGATACGTGCTCAAACAACAATATAACAAACAATCTTTAGAAAATGTTGAATGTTTAATTAAATATTTTTATGGAAAAATATAGAACCGTGATTGTGTTTCGCTTTTTCGCTTATTAAATAGAAGAAAAATTAAATAAATATTTGCTATACGGACAAAATTCTACCGATACAAGACCAATGAAATGCCTTGGACGACGCCATCTTCACGAGATCGTACGTTTTAACAGAAAGTATTTTAAAAATTGTTTTAATGATATAATGGAAGAAGTTAGAGGAGGCCTATGTGTCAACAGGACACACTGATCACTGATGTGCGATATACTGTATATTTATTAACTGAAAATTTGTAAACTTCTTCTTCTTCTTCGTCGTGTCGATGGCTGAGTCAAATTTTATTGGTCCAATAAGTGGCCACTGTTATGGCGCTCTCGTCGGCGTTTATGAGCGCCTCTCTTGTGCAGGTGGTAAGGCATTTTGGACAGTCAGTGGTCAAGGTTTTGACTTGCCATCGTGGTGAAAGGATTAGCCAATTCGCTTCTAAGATCTCGCGAATTGCCCAGGGTGCGCCGGACGTAGGGAATTGTAGTGTACGTCACTCGGGGAGGCTCCTTTCATGCACCCTATTTGTAAACTTATCTATATATATAAAAATGAAACCCGTTTTTCGTTGTCACGACTTGGCATGAAAACGGCTTGACCGATTTGGCTGATATTTTTTTTGTAGTTTTCTAATACTCTGTACAAGGTTGTTACGGCAAAAAAAAAAGGATTCATTTTTATATGGGGGATATTATAGATTCCAGTTCAAATTGAATAGGTACGCTTCCATAAGATAGGTTAGCTATACAAAATAAAGTAGTGCATCAAATTTACGCTAAGGCGGTACGAAGTTCGCCGGGTCAGCTAGTCAGTAATAAAGGCTTTATTATTATTATTGTTGATTACGGTTTCGTATCTCGGGACTATGGAGTCCCGGACCTTTAGAAGGCATGCGTGGGGCCGAAGCCAACAGCGCAGAGGCCTGATTAACCATTTGCTCTAAATGTGATGGGACACAAACCGACGACTATCCCTGTTTATTATTATTATTATATTATTGGAGACTTAACATGGTCATTTCTAACGGATGTAGCTAAATTCAGTATTTTGTATGGCCATAATACTGATATTTGTGAGAACTTATTATATTTGCAAAATAATTAAGGAGATATCGTGACTTATATTACACTATTTCATCATGGGACGACGACGGCCTAATGGCAGAAGAATTTACGTCTTTTGATTATTTTTTTATGGAAAAACTGACAGCTAATTTAAACACAAATTAATCGATGCATCGATCGACCTCAATCGAATTGGTTGTAATAAATAACACTATAAGTCGTTTGTTTTATAATGCCATCAAACACGCCTCAAAACCAAAACATTGTTCGACATAAAACAAGTACAATCATATTTTCACCAACTAATACCATAGTAATTCATAAACGACCTTTTTTACGACCGTAGGAAGAAAAATAAATTTTAACTGCAGGCAAACACGCACCTGCAACGATGCCAAGATATTTCCATCTCTATGAACTTTTAGATACGGTTGAAAATTGTTCACGTTATTATTTGTAATATCAACACGGTTCTTAATAGGAGAAAAATGTATTGGATTATTAAATCGCAACATTTAACAGAAGGAAGGGCCGACTATAATTAATAGTGTATCAACCTTGCGGTATTTTCTTGTAGATTTGGTGGGGCAAAATTCGATAAGGTTTATTAGAATAAAATTAGAATCTGAGAATACAAAAGCAATAAATAAATAAATAAATATTTCACAACTTACACACACAATGCCATCTAGTCCCAATCTAAGCAGAGCTTGTACTATGGGTACTAGAATAACTGATACTAATACATATATACTTTTTTTTTGTAAATAAATACTTATTATACATAGAAACACCCAGACTAAGACAAACCCCCATGTTCATGCACACAAAGATTTGTCTTAAGCGGGAATCGAACCCGCGACCTCAACGTCGCAGGCAGGTACACTACCCACTCTGCCATGTGGTCGTCGAAATGTATGTTTGTATGTTATGATTAGGTATAGGTATGAAGGTAACTCACAGTGAAATTTTAAACTGCTACAACTTTTCCAATTACATATTTTATTTTATTTGGAGCCTGGAGTTCATCCCAGCTCGTCTAGATTAACTATTTTGACGTGGGAAATAAAATTTGCCTCCGGAATAAATTGCACGATGATATATTTTATTATTATGAAATAATAAATGCTTTATGGTTTACTTTAATAATTAAGTATTTTGTATTCTTATTTAAAACTCATTTTTAACCGACTTCTAAAATAAGAGGAGGTTCTTAACTCGATGGTATTTTTTTTTAATGTTTGTTTACCGATTCCTCGAAGACCCTTGGACTGATTCGAGAGAAATCCTTGTTTTGTCTGAGAGAGTATACTTTTTACGTAGTCCCGTTTTCATCAGTTCACGATCTGTTGATATGATTTTACCAAGCTTCTTAAACTGCGCTTAACGCTAAACCTGGTTTTCGATCTCTTTCTCTTATTCAAAGTCTAAATGTTACAGAGAGATCAATAAACTTCGTTCAGCGTTGAACACGACCGCTGAAAATGGCACAATATCTCTTACGCCAATCTACAATAATCCAGTAAATCCTTTTATTAGGTACACCCAATAAAATACCTATTTCACTATAACTGAAACTTTTCCCATAACCTCAACATAAACCTTGGTTCTAAAGTAACTAATGTTTTATTATCTAATTCCACGTGCAATTAAATATAATTTAGACAAGGCAACCCATAAAATAAATCGCGGTTTGTGTAGCTAATAAAACGGCTACCATTTTTGTTTGTAATGAAAATTCTACGAGCAAACTTTTGTATAAAATGCAGATGAAAGCGCTGTTCAAGTAGCCACATACTCGGCTAATAAAATTTGACTTTGCCGTTGACTCGAATGAAGAAGACGTATAAAATTGGTATTAGGTGATGAAAAATGCATTTTGCTCAAGATTATATCTATTACAAGCCTCCGTCCGCGGTTCTCCCGAGTGGAACATCGATGAAAAGTAGCCTATAAAATGATAATAAAGCTATAAACTACATGTGTTCCAAAGAGAATTGTTCCAGTAACTAAACGACTTCTTTTTGATGGGTACTGTGTCAAAATAATAAGGTAAAATTAGATTTTTGTTTTTTCGCTTATATATAAGTATATAATATATTTAAACATATCCCACTGCTGGGAAAGGGCCTCTTCTCATGAGAAGAAGGTTTAGGCCTTCCACGCTGCGCTAGTGCAGCTTGGTAGACTTTACACCCACGAGCACTTTAGGCACCGCCATCGTCAGGTGGCTTTTCTCACGATGTTTTCGCGAGCGATAATTACTCAAAAACTAAAGGATTGCTCTCGATGCGATTTCAAAAATTCTTCACCATAAGAATGTTAGATTACTCCCGCGTAAGAAAGGCTATATTTTATCGAGGTACTACGTAGGCGAAGACAAAATGACGCTGCAGCCGCTTATAAAATAAATAGTAGTAATAAAATGATTTTTAATTGCGCTCGGTTGCAACATAAAAGCGCAGTAACTCAAGGCCGTAAAATAAAAGATAAAACCAATTGACAATCGTAAAAAAACAATGAACTGTGTTAATATTGTGTCCTATGGGCACAGCTATTTTATTCAGCCATTGGTTTAGAAAATTAAGCAAGTAAATTGGTATTTTATTTTTAATGGTTATACACTTTATCTCGTCTGCATTCTGCGTTCACTTTTATAGTGTGAACGCTGAACGGTGATGTGTACGGCGTGTAAGAGTTCTAAAACATTACATGTAATTACAGAGAACGCAGAACGCAGAACTCGTACTATGACCGCAGACCACTGCACCGCCTTGCCGCCCCGGTTTAAACCAAGATTTTTAAGACCACTTTAGTTCGCGCGTGTTTCCGGTACCCGGCTCCCTCGCGCGTGTATCGCTCGTCTATAAAAATGTACATAAGTTTGCCTTGTATACCTATGTAGTGTCTATACTTAGCTTTTCTCAATCAATTACCGACAGCAAAATAAATTATTCACATGCGTTGGAATGAAAGATAAATTGTTACATGGGTCATTTTAGAAATACTCATATCTTTTGACGGGACTCTTCTACACACATGTTTGTTGTGCTTTTCAACGTTTGACATTTAAATTTCACTGTTAGATAGATAGATAAAAAAAATATTTTACATCATCTACACGACATTTCTACAATGAATGAAGCATGCACACAAAATACAACAATATTTAAAAGGCTTTATCGCATGGCGCAATTTCATCTAAGCAACCTATGGATGGACAGTCGGCCAATAACCAACTCATTGGCCGACTGTATGCAGGGCAAAAACTTCTACGCCATAGTAAAAACTGACTGCAATAGATATGCAAGTTTGGTCAAATTTGTTTATCAATAAATATTTTATTCATTACTAGCTTCTCCGCGCGGCTCCGACCATGTGGTTTGTAAAAAAAAAATGTATAATCCTTTCTTAAGTCTTTAACTATCTCCATACCAATTTTTATCAAAATCCGTTCATTAAATTAGCCGTGAATGCTTAACGGGAATTCTGAGATAAAGTTACTTTCGCATTAAGTAAGGAAACAGTGAAATTAGTAAGGCAGTCAGGATTTCTATTTTTGTTTATTAAAAAAAAAGTTTTATTTCAATTTTTTTTATGAAGTATTTTTTTAAATGACCCTGACAGATGTTATCAAGAAAATGTATTATTAGTTAAAACGATAGTTTATGTAGGCATACCTGTCAGAATAACTCTTAACTGAAGTAAATATACAGCTAGTTAATTATACGTGGCTACTGACAGATGTTGGGTAAACAATTCATCGGACAAAATTTACTGTTGTATGTTTTATTCCATGGGAAACACGTTTTGAGACGTACGGTTTCAAATACATTTTGTGGAAGCTTGAGAAAAGCAGTTTATAAGAATTAGAATAAGATACATTTATTCCGGCAAATCTTAAAATTATATTAATAACTAGCTGTTACCCGCGACTTCGTCCGCGTGGATGTCGTTTTATGAACAAAGAATGCTAAAGGTAACAATGTCAATATAACAATAGTAGGTACAACTCATGTACTTACTTACCTATCTATTACCAAACCGACCAAAAGAAATATACGACAAAAACTCAAGGAAAATAATATTCAAACAAATCAAAACAGATAAATAGCTACAACTCATGTACCTAATTCGAAACTAATTCAAATTTTTAAATAAGAAATTGCGACACGTGCGTCCATGACAGCCCGTAGAGTTTAGCGTAATGTCAAATATCAAAATTCACCCAGTTGTTTTTAAACTTAGCGCTTTCAAACAAACAATCTGCTGCGATTTCATCTGTCTGGTAGGTACATCAATAAAAAAACTCAATAACAGAAAATAAAATACCTATCTACCTAAATAAACCTATTTCTGATAATAACTAATCTAAACTCAATAAATGAAATCAAATCAAATCATGTATTTCCATGGGCACCAAAGGGCGCATGAACACGTCATAACAAACATCAAAACACAAAAAATATAAAATTAAAATAAAACTTAGCTAACTAAATTATAATACTTATTGTAATAAAATGATTTGACACCGGAGCTTAGATTGACTATAACTCAACTTAGAGATTTGAATTAAAATCAATCCAAGTACCAGCTCCGATGGGTATTGCATCATGAGAAGAGCTGGTCAGAAACTCATGTGCACCATCTTTTCAAATAATTCATACAATTTTTTTTTGTTCTTTGACAATAATTCTATGTGTAAGTTATAGCAACCAAAACAACATTATAGCTAAAGAGAAAATAAACTTAGATATAGAAATGGAATTAAATTATTACTTGGTTGCAATATCTTACACTTCAAGCAGAAAATAAAGGAGTAAAAACAATGTGTGTATACTACTGTATATATAAGGGTTTCAGAACAGACAAAAAAAAATATATAGATTCTAATAACAAAAACTATTTATACTCTAAAAATATAAAAAATAATAAATGTACACACAGATTGCCTGGTAGCGCGCTGTAACCTACACTACCAGGTGGAGATAATATGTTAAATAAATAAAATTAAAAGTGGAGCGTATAGAAATATATAAGCATAGTCTGGTGGTATTTGGAATCTACTCACCAGCAACAGCTCGAAAGCGCCTTCCAAGGGCAGAATCCTTATCTGGCCTCTTCTCGCTGGGCGGAAAGATAGTCACGTATGGTATGGTAAAAGTTTATCCACAACACGATAGTTATTAACAATAATACACAAATAGTTAATTCACAACACAAGAGAAAGGTATTTTAATTATATATAGCGAAGAAAAAAGTTGACACGAAGTGACAATGTCATTTTATTGTTCTTTTCATTATTGCTCTATGGCCCGGCTGCCAGGAAACTGCACCTCTTTCAGCAACATTCAAGCTATGTACCTAAGAGCAGAAATCCAAGCCACCAGACTAAAAGACAATAAATAATATTTGAAATGAAATAATAAAATATAATAGATATAATATTATGATATTTATGTAGAGCGGCCATACCATTGCTCCCCCCTTTGCCAAAGGCTGTAGACCTTGCAAAACAAGAGTGAGAACATAATGGGTTTATAAATTAGCAGTGTAACTCAAAAGGTTCGTATTAGAGTTTGTTAACATGAACGAAAATCAAGATGATACCTTAAGAAAGTTATTTATGTATTATATTCAAAACAAAAAATTATTAAATTCAATTGCAATTAAATATAATTAAATTAATTAAAGAGTATAATAAATAGAATCATTGTGTAGGCAATAGGTAGAATATAATTTGACTACAGGACGTTCAAATTTACCGAACCTAGTCTTCACTATCGCGACACGATTCATATTGTCAAAACTAGGACCAGTCTCCATTATGACACTTATTGGCCAATTAATGAAGAAGAATTGTCTGGTCCAGCAAGAACAAATTTATCTACTTGGAACCAGATTATAGCGTGTAGACAATTCTTATCTCAATTTTGTTCGCACAACAGTTTCAGCATCTAATATCCAATAACGTTGACGCAAAATTGATACAAAAAAATGAGCATTATAGAAGCGGAAAAAATATTCTGTTTATGTTCAGGCATCAAATAGCCTTCATTAGATGCGAAAGATTATATTAAGCGGGCAAAAACACAATAGATGTAATGTACTATTTTTGACATTAAAAAAGCGGTGCACAAATTAAGTTGCGCTAGAGTCATTACTTTAGTTGAGGCAACTTTATATTTCGAAGATAAAGGTCGAATCATTCCAACAGACGCGTCAGTAATGTGTAAATATAATATCACAAAACTATAACCGTTTATAAAAGCGTCTGCAAAGGTTACAATGCAATCGTTTGACACACTAATATGTCCCAATATCTTAAGATAAATAAGCAAAGACAAATCATGCGTGAGAGTGGTAAATCGATGAACGGCACTCTCAGGTAAAGTAAAAGAAGGTAACCAAAGTTCATCAAATAACAACTTGGCAAACAAAATTGCAGAAGCGGGTAGACTTAAAACGTCAAATAAATAAGTTAGCAAGGACAATATATTCCTCTTCGTACGCTTGCCCTTAACTCGAGACGCGTCAAGAAATAGAACATACTTTCCAGGGTCCCACGAGAATCCTAAGAAATTCAAAATAACCGCATTCCTCTGAGTGTAATCATCAGAACAACTATATAAAACGCGTAAACTTTGCATCAAGTTAGTACAATTGTTCGACCATTTAACTAAATCAGAAGCACCAGCCTGGAACAAAGAGATCAATTCTCGAGCCAGATGGGTGACTGATCCTGTATGAGGGAGTGAATGGACGAAATTGTCCAAATACAGTTTAATTGCAGCAATATTAACTGTCTTAAGAAAATGCCGAGGAATGTCTGCTGCCAGTTGTCGCTCAATGCGCATAACTAGCAGGCTTGACTTTAACTGACACGAAAGACGTTTGAGCTGTAATGTTCTCAAAGCATCATTCCCAGTAAAATTAAACAATATTCGCAAATCTCTTTGTTGGTCATTAATAACACCAATCTGTAAGTACATTTGCCTAATATCAGCCGCAATGGCTATAGGAAATATTTTACAATCAAATAAAAGTGAAAATACATCGGCCAGTAAATTATTTATATAAGGCCTTATATACAAAATATCATTATCATTATGAATTTTAGCGCTCGCACCCAGTACAATATATGACCTGAGCTTGACCGTGCGTATAGAGGCGGGATGCGGTATATAAAATACAACATCAGTGATTTCAGATTTGGACACTTTAGAGAAACAACCTATTATTGAAATATAGCCCTTAGTAATGGTATTATAATTTTCCTTTAAGCTAGGCATTCTTTCAAATTTTATCTCTAAAACCATTAGTCGGCACAGAGCGTTACAATGAAAATTGCCTAACTCATTGGGGTCTTGATAGAAGGGTAAAGTCACAGAATATCGACTATTTTCATCCTGAATCGTGGACGAAGAAGAAAGATTATTACACTCCGTTTCTTCTGGGCTTGAGTATTGTTTATGAGTTATTTCCTCTAACCCAAATGTCTGGACCAAGACATTGAGAGTTAAAGCTAAGAAAGAAGTAGAAATGATTTGTGTGCGACAACAATTGGCCGTCAGCACATAATTAAAGGCGGTCAGCGAAGCGGTAGATGCACGAGTGCCCGACTCAATCCTATTCCCCAAATAATACGAAAACAGGTGAGCACCCAACACTAAATCAGTGTTACCTGGGATATACAAAGTCAGATCAGCTAAAATTATGCTGTCCACGTATCCCATATTGCACTTTTCAATAAAGTGAGTAAACATTCGATCAGTGGCACAATCAACCAGTGCCTGAATATTATGTTGATCACATAAGTGAACGCGGGATTGAATTTGAGTATTCACACAACCCTGTATTGGACGTGATCTCAAACTCACACCATTAATGTAAGATTTTAATAAAGGAATTATAGTGAGGTTGCTTAATTTACAACACTCCAAGGTTGTTATTAAATTAAAATGAAAGGTATTATTTATCAAATAAGGAGGAATTATTTTACGGCTATCATTATTATTGTTAGTATTTGCGTATAATTGCGTAACAGGATGTAAAACGTGAAAATTACGAGGCTTGTTAATGCTCAAAGAAATTACAGCATTATTAGCAGGCGGAGTATTTTTACCCGAATCATCCACGGGAACCAAAGAGGAAGAATACAAAAGAGGCGGCGCGACGTCAAATTGCGTATCTGCGTCGCAACTAACATATTCGTTAATATTATGACTAGGCACATGCTGAGGTTCATTAGCAAGTATTTGAGTTGCATGTGTTTGCGCATTATTATCATTATTTACAAAATGCAAGATCGTATGATGCCGTTTCTCACATAACTCGCAAAGAGACGGCGATTGACATCCAGCAACTGTATGGGAAGTGTCTAAGCAGTTCACGCACCCGTGTTTTAACTTTATAAACTCGAATCTTTTGTGTGGGTCGCATTGACCATTAAACTGTACACACTTATTTAGTTGCGTGTGATCAGTTTTATGACAGTAAGTACAAGAATTAGAAACAGCAGTTGACATATTTGTATGATCACTCTGTACTACAAACGCCTTTAAAGTAGAGTTCGTCTGAGACAATGAATCAGAAGTGGTCAGCTGTTTATTCACAATAGGGTCATCGAAAGTCGGTGAATTTATGGGCGGTAATTTTATATGAATTCTACTCTGACGCAACGGTGAAGAAGTATCCTTCGCGACATTCTCTAAAATTCTATTGCGAGTTCTTTTGATACGCGCGTACAAATCATCAAATTCCATTAATGCAGAAAAGTTTGGAGTTGATTCCGGGTTCTGGGTCAAAACTAAATCATTGATCCGATCAATTATACTCTCAAACTTGGCATATAATTCGCGAATTGCTTCAGACTCGATCATTAATCGCTCATTCGATTCTGAATCAAAAGAAGAAATATTTAAAGCAACATTAAACAAGTGAGTAACTGTCTCAAAGATAGCATCCATAGAAATCTTAATAACTAGTCAATAGAAATGCTATCGACTATCTTTTAACACTGGGACGCATGTCGCCGGTTTTCAAATACCACTTTTTGTATTCCTGCAAACAAAATTATTCTTTTTGGCGATGACATTAAGACGACAATTCCTCAATTCACACTTATGTTCGATTAGACAAATGCGCTTGTATTCCTGCAAACAAAATTATTCTTTTTGCGATGACATTAAGACGACAATTCCTCAACTCGCACTTGTGTTTGACTTGACAGATGCGCGGCGACAAGGTTACGCGTCTTTGACATTTCTATTGCCTTATTATTAAGATTTCTATGATAGCATCTCTTTCACCATACAATATGGACAATTGACGCTCAATTTCAATTTGGTCAACAACAAAGGCCATCTTGAAAAACTTAATATTAGTAGGTTCAATACCTATAAAAGCGTAGGTTCAATACCTATTGTACATAGGTGCAATACCTATAAGAGCGTAGTTATATACTTATAAGAGCGTAGGTTATATACCCCTTAAATGTACGTAGGTTCAATACCTATTGTACGTAAGTGCAATACTTATAAGAGAACGTAGTTGCAATACCCATTTATTATACGTACTTGCAATACTTATTAAATGGTGGTAGGTGCAGTACCTAATTAATACAACATACTTATAATAAATATATATATATGTGAATATATGAAATTACATGAAAATATTTTAAGTGCTGGAAACAATTTATCCGGCTCGAAGGACCAAAATATGGTAGCGCGCTGTAACCTGCACTACCAGGTGGGGATAATATGTTAAATAAATAAAATTAAAAGTGGAGCGTATAGAAATATATAAGCATAGTCTGGTGGTATTTGGAATCTACTCACCAGCAACAGCTCGAAAGCGCCTTCCAAGGGCAGAATCCTTATCTGGCCTCTTCTCGCTGGGCGGAAAGATAGTCACGTATGGTATGGTAAAAGTTTATCCACAACACGATAGTTATTAACGATAATACACAAATAGTTAATTCACAACACAAGAGAAAGGTATTTTAATTATATATAGCGGCACAAATAGTTATATTATTGACAAAGAGCGGTTTAAATAGTATATTTTACAGCGGGGACTTATAGCGAAGAAAAAAGTTGACACGAAGTGACAATGTCATTTTATTGTTCTTTTCATTATTGCTCTATGGCCCGGCTGCCAGGAAACTGCACCTCTTTCAGCAACATTCAAGCTATGTACCTAAGAGCAGAAATCCAAGCCACCAGACTAAAAGACAATAAATAATATTTGAAATGAAATAATAAAATATAATAGATATAATATTATGATATATATGTAGAGCGGCCATACCATTGCCTTTACTTAACAATATTTAAAATAACATGAAATGAGGTTATACAAATCAAATTTAATGAGTTAATAAAGAAACTATATAATTATAAATTAATTTTCATTAATCATCATATTAAATAATAAATATAATGTATCAAATTGATATTCATTATAATGTCAGAAGGCGAAACTTAAGTCAATAATATGATGTCAAAAATAAATTATGTCAATCTCAATATAGAATATAATATGTCAAAATAACCATAATCAATCATAATTATAAATAAGATAAAACAATGTCTAACTTGGCAATTCATTTGAAATATAATAACCATAAAAATTGTAAATAATACATACATTACTGTAATAAATACATTAGAATAAATATATAAGCAATAAATAAGCAAAATCCCTATAAACTAATATCTATACAGATTCGTACTTATCCTACCTAACAGTATTATAAAATAACCTACGGTCACTACGTACAATATCAAATTTACTACCTAAACTTTAAAATTAAAATCTATACAGTACGACTTATAAAAAATAAACCTTTCGGTTTATCTTCATAAGTCGAACCGCAAAGTTAAGTTTGTCATAGGTCATTTATAATAACCTACGACAAACTTTACTTTGCGGTTCGGGAGCAAACCGCAAAGTTAAGTTTGTATTTTATTGTATATAATATACTGGGTACTTTTCCGGGATAAAAAGTACCCAGTGTGGTGCCCAGGATACTAAAGAATAATTATACCAAGTTTCATCGTAATTGAACCGGTAGTTTTTGCGTGATGCCTGAACAAACAGACAGACAGACAGACAGACAGACAGACAAAAAAAAAGTTAATTACATTTTTGGGTTCGGTGTCGGTGTAGTAACACGCCCTGCTATTTATTTTTTTGATATTTTCAATGTACAGAAATTTTACTTCTACAGATTTATTATAAGTATAGAAGATTTTAAAACTACTTATTTCTATTTAAAAACAGTACATGAACATACCGATGTGCCACATACTGCACATACATACTGCAGCACATTAGCACCGCACCGCTGATATTCTTGTTATTTATTTATTTTGGGAAACAAACAGCTTTTAGGACAATCAATAAAATAACTTATAGAAATTACAGCGTGAGCCAATTGATAGTTTCCGCTTATATAGATGGCTAAGTTCGAAACTTACTTATTAAATATATTTTTAGATAGACTTTTTTATTCTTGAGTTTAAAGGTAGACAATCGCTCACATATAAAGGTATTGCTGTCTTTATCGGCTTATGATATAAATGTGTAAGTGAAAATACGTGTTAATGTTCAGTTGTTACTCAACGGTGAAATACCTCGGATTTGTTGTTTGATAAGTCTGCCGATTTTCAACAAAACTTCGTTGCTATGGTAACAATGACGAGATTTGTATGGGGAACAGGGATGTTTACTGTGCCGCAGTCAGCTGCATTATGCACAAGTTGACCGACAAGTCGACTGAAAAGTCGACTAAAAAATTACTAAATATAGATATTCTATATCTTAATGCCCGGTTTACATTATTCCAGTCCAGTGATCTAGCGAGATTCCAGTCCAGTGCTGGACTGGATCGGTTACGTTTACATTATTCCAGTAATTTAGAAGCCGTTGAAGTGTGAACACTACAGTGACAATGATTTCAAGAAGAGATCAGTTTCGAAAATGTTTTAAACGTGCTCAATCACTCTTGCTACAAGAAGTTTAATGAATTTATTTTGCGTTGTACATACATGCCATAACTATAATTATATTTATGTTTTATTTTTGTCTTCTTTTTTGTCTTTTATTTTGTTTGTATAATTTAATTTTTTATATAAGTAACAGATCTTTGTCATCCGTGTAGTCACTGGGGGATTGGTTGAAAACCAGCGCTAAGCTTCAGTTTGGTATATGCTGAAGCAATTCCCAT
The DNA here is from genome assembly GCA_905147285.1 of Hypena proboscidalis. Lineage (NCBI taxonomy): Eukaryota > Metazoa > Arthropoda > Insecta > Lepidoptera > Erebidae > Hypena > Hypena proboscidalis. The sequence goes on from LR990143.1 coordinate 7,221,982, forward strand.
TTAGGACAACTTTATGCTTTGGGGCATACTGTAAATTATTGTACTTTTTTATTTTTTTTATTTGTTTTAACTGAATTTATGTGTGTCTCAATGTTTCTGTTGGACCTAAATAAATATTTTCATTTTCATTTTTCATTTTTTCATTTTCAAGTTATTAATGAGGTTGATAAGGAACTAAAAAAAAGGAACGGATTTGGGTGAGAAATTGGATCAGCGAAAGAGATCAAAAAGGAGGGTCAGTAATGCTTTTGCAACAACTGAAGGTAGAAGATCCCAATGAATATAGACTGGCACTGAGAATGACAGCAGAAAACTTTGAAGAACTGTTATCATTAGTTTCTATTAATATCCAGCGTAAGAATACGTTGTAAAAAAAGTCCGCTAAAACAACCAACACGTGTGTACTTCTTCAGCACTGGAATGGCACTGGATTGGCCGTCTACATTATTCCAGTAGCACTGGATTGATCCTACTGGACTGAAAAGTAGACCGCGAATCCAGTTACTGGACTGGAATGCTTACTGGATTCAGTTCATTCCAGTGCCGGTTTACATGTTTCCAGTAAGCATTCCAGTACTGGACTGGATCGCTGGACTGGAATAATGTAAACCGGGCATAATGCCCGGTTTACATTATTCCAGTCCAGCGATCCAGTCCAGTACTGGATTGCTTACTGGAAACATGTAAACCGGCACTGGAATGAACTGAATCCAGTAAGCATTCCAGTCTAGAAACTGGATTCGCGGTCTACTTTTCAGTCCAGTAGGATCAATCCAGTGCTACTGGAATAATGTAGACGGCCAATCCAGTGCCATTCCAGTGCTGAAGAAGTACACACGTGTTGGTTGTTTTAGCGGACTTTTTTTACAACGTATTCTTACGCTGGATATTAATAGAAACTAATGATAACAGTTCTTCAAAGTTTTCTGCTGTCATTCTCAGTGCCAGTCTATATTCATTGGGATCTTATACCTTCAGTTGTTGCAAAAGCATTACTGACCCTCCTTTTTGATCTCTTTCGCTGATCCAATTTCTCACCCAAATCCGTTCCTTTTTTTTTAGTTCCCTATCAACCTCATTATTAACTTCTTGTAGCAAGAGTGATTGAGCACGTTTAAAACATTTTCGAAACTGATCTCTTCTTGAAATCATTGTCACTGTAGTGTTCACACTTCAACGGCTTCTAAATTACTGGAATAATGTAGACGTAACCAATCCAGTCCAGCACTGGACTGGTATCTCGCTAGATCACTGGACTGGAATAATGTAAACCGGGCATAAGGCTTAATGCAGGCTAAGAACATACGACGCTGTTTTTACAGGCGGGCAGGCAACTTGAAGAGATTACAGATTTCACGAATAATATTATTCATATTTATACATATCTGCATTTTGTGGGCCTGCTGGATAATTAAAGCGTTGCAACGGTAGGGCGTGTTATGTGCGCGATAGACTTTTTTATACTTGAGTTTAACACACTAGTGAAATCTGCTTTTAGTATTCAACTTAGCACGACTAACTAGACTTGAAGTTTAGATACAAAATACAATATAATTATCGCAATAGAAACGTGAATTTCCTTAGTCTAATGGCGTCACTATCTCGACAACTACTTCATTTGTAACACTGAAAATGTTGATCTGTTTTGGAAACGGTATATAAGCATCTAATAGAAGTATTATTGTATCTAATACAAGTACCACTGCTGGGCTCGGGCCTCTTCTCGTGAGGCTATAGTCTACCACGCTGGCCAAGTGCGGATTGGTAGACTTCACATTATCCTCGAGCACTTTTTAGTCACCCTCAGGCATGCAGGTTTCCTCACGATCTTTTACTTCACCGTTAACGAGCGATAATTTATATGACAAATACACACATATCTTCGAAAAGACGAATTTTAACGAGTTATTGACAGAGGTGTGTGCGTGGGTTCAAACCCGAGCCCTTTGACTTCGCAGTCCTACGGTCTACCACTCGGCTATCGCTGCTTCGGAAACAGTATTGGCATAAAAAAGGGATTAAAAAAATACACCGTGTATTTGCAAACTCTTTAAAATGATTGCGATACTATGGATTCAATCCATTACAAAAGTTATTTTATTTCATATTTCAGTAAATTGTTCAGAAGCTTTTTGGGTAAATGAAATTCATTAAACCCTAATTGTAACGGCTCAATGCAGTACTGCCTTTTTAAATGGACAGGACAGGCCTATTGAAACCTATTGAAAGGATTTTTTTACGGTCTAGAGATAATTGAGCACATTCTAATGAGCTTGGATGGTAATACAAAAATACAATTGCATGATTATACTACATAGAAATGTTGTGTGATAATATTTCTATCTCTCTACACATCTACATTAACTACATCTACACTGTAAACCAAAAATTTATTAATGTTGTTCCACAAATGGCTCACCTAATATTAATTTTATTTAACAAAACATCACGCCATGCTACAAATCAAATCATCAAATCATTTATTTATTTGCATAAAATGTGGTAATTACAGGATGTCAATATTATGTTTAGAGCAGGACACATTTCGCCATCTAACAACAGCATGCAAAAATTTAATATTAAATTATTAGTTTAATACAAAAATAAAAATAATTAAAATTGGAATTACACATCTATACACTATCAGAAATCTTACAAATTATTCAACATAAACATATACCATCTTAAAAAATTAAATATCTTAATAACTTCTATCATAGTAATAAAGGCTTTTTACAAAGCATTTCTAAAATGGTATGACCTACCTACCTTTAATACTGTGAGTATTAAAGGTAGCATGGCGTGATGTTTTGTTAAATAATAAGGCGTCCCAAAGAGATAGGAGGTAAGACTATCACTATCCACCAAGAATTATCTCAACTCTGTGTGATAGAATTTCCTAATGAAATGATCGAGCTTGGTGACCACATAACGAAATTACCTCCGAGACTTGGATAGCACTTTTAAAAAATAATAAAAAATAAAAAATAAAATTTCTACTAACCTAAAAATAAATGACTAAAAGCTACAGCTACGTACAAACCTACTACAAACCATCGGACAACGTTCCCAAAATGCTGGCAGCATTGCCACGTTGTATGGCAAAGCTCAACTTCTGGCCAAAATAAATACCAGCATTCTGAGAACGTGTGGCCTCAAACAGGCGAGTTAAAATCTTTTAGTCCCGGTTGTCACTTGAAGATGATTATTTTGTCTGTTGTTGCGGGTAGCTGAAGGCCAGCTCCCTGACAAGATTAGACTACGACGTAGATTTCGTCATAGAAACGTGAATTTCTTTGTTGATGGCTACGTCATGGTTGAATCGAAATGTAATGAGTGGTGAGCCGTGCTATGCTAAGGAGGCAGCGAGCCTATTAACTATTCTAACAAAAAATATAATGTAGTTATTCTTCGATCTCGTTTTGAAAAGCTTTATGACCTCAAGCCTTATTAAGATTTCTGGCCAGATGCTCAACAGATGCTCTATTCGTTTACACCTAAATAAGCATGTTCTTTTTGATCGGCGATAATAAGAATTGAATGTCAATAAACACATGCCTGTTTTCTTTGGCGTTGAATCAAATGTTCCGAGCAGATGTATATTTGTTTGAAACTAGACTATTTTCGTACAAATCTGAAATAACTGGTAAGCTGAATAGGCTGGAATTAATCTGTTATTGTTTCTGCAATAAATAGAATGAGATACCATAAGCGGAATCAATATAAAATAATCCTATTATTTCTGTCTGTTTAGTTGGATATTATCGGGAGAATAAGATTGATATTTGATTGTCATCCTAAAAATACACGATAAAACATGATAGAAGATAATTTTATTTCATTCCATTCAATTTCTTTCGCTTACTTTTCATTATTTTCATTGCCAAAATAGATTTAAAAGGACAGTATTTGTTCTCCACTTCACAAATGTTGTGAGTTCATTTTTGACGGGCCCGTCTTTGTACGTTCTTTTTACTATAATTTGTTCTCAGGCTCCAAAATGCGGATGTTTTTGGCGTATCTTTTTATTTTTTATACTACTACCACAGCGAATGAACGTGTAGTCCATCTGATTGTAAGTGGAGTACAGCCCATGGACATCAACAATCCACTAAAGCAGATTTTAGATGCGTCGCTGCAGCTGAGGACTACGGTGTTATGCCTCACGTGCCAGTAATTTCAGGGCCTGATCTCACCACCAAACCGGAACACAGTAATGGAAGCACTACTATTTGGCGGCAGGTTAAAGGTGAGACGGTGGTGCTGCCTCCCTCGAGCTCATTCACAAAAGCTCTACCACCAGTAGTTTGGTTGTAATAATTATATATAACAAGCTTCTGCCTACAGTGCGCGTTGATGAGAATAGCGCGTTTTGATTCAGTGAAATATCTGAATATTATGTTTAACTAGCTTTCATCCGCTGCGCCCGCTCGAAAAAAGTAACATAATGTGGTGTCAATAAATGTCGCTATGTTGCATCCATACTCTATAAATTGTAGCAAAACCTTAAATTGGGGCCAAATCAAAGGATCACTCTTAGTAATGCTCAACGAATAAAACAACATAAATGTCTACTGAAACATGGACATTTTTATTTTCATTTTGTTGATGTTTATTTTCGAATTCACAAAAAATTGCCTTTGTTATAAGCTTACTAGCGGTTGCATATTCCTTTTGCAAAAACTTTTATGTCCAGTTGTTTTTTTTTTACGCTGTTAGGTTTAAACCACCAGACTAACAAATCCGTAATCCTCTCGCTAAGCTCCAATTGCGACCAGATTTGTATTTATTTTTAGAACGTATAAAATGTACCGCCTGCGACTGTCTGCTGTTCTATTCCACTAAGCTGACTTAGCTAACTAGACACCTCGTTTCGAATATTTTCTTCCCGACGTGGTGCCTAGATTGCTTGGTGGACAACTTGGACAACTACTCATTAAGTACAGTTATTTTATAATCCCACCCACACGCCCACCACTGTGACTCCTGTGACGCCAGGATCTACAGCGGTAACCAACTGAAAGGCACCGTGCATGACTCACGGGCAATCCCAGGGAGAGTTAAAATTGTCTTGGAACCCGCAACGAATTTAATCAGAAGTATATAGTTGGAGTTGGAAAGTATGTATCTTTACTTCCCTCCAAAGCAAAGCGGGAGACTGAGTAATGCCAAATATAGACAAAGTGTCTATATGGAAAGAGTGTAGACACCACGGGCAGTGACAAAACTATGGGGCCTAAATTTGATTGCTATAATAGGTATGGCAGAAACGGCTAAATGCACGGCAATTTATTCTGTTCGATACGAGATCCTCATAGTATACCACTCCAGATGTCAATTGTAAGCTTTTTAACATAACATTACGTTCGTAAGTACAGTTATATTAACTTTTAATTTACACCAACGTAAGGCCGCAGTGTTTTTTTAACACGATGTACGGACATTAGCAATCCACGAAAGCAAATTGTAGATGCGTCGATTCAGCTGAGGTCTAGGGTGTAATGCCTCATGCCAAAAGGTTCACACATCTCACAACCAAACCGTAGCAGTGAAAGCACTACTATTTGGCGGCAGGTTGAAGGTAAAACCGTGGTGCTTCAAAGCCCGTACACAAGAATTGTACCAACATCCATTATTAAAACAAATAAATATAATTCAAGTGTCTGTTTTGAATGTCAAAATTACAAAGTATTTTACATTTTTATAGTTTTTACGATACCTATATCTACAATTTTGTTTTTTTTTTTGTCTGATGGTATGGGCTAATCTTGTAAAGTAGTAGTCTAGATGCATGTAACTGACTACAAGGTGATGTACATACCCTGCAGACAAAATTGCGCAAGAAAGATGGTTTGTTTAATTGTTAGCGCTAATTTTGGAAACTACTGTCAGATTTTGATAATTCTTTTGTTCATATTATGAAATACGGGTGTTACTCACGTAATGTTGGTCTATTTAGTCGACCACGGTTTCGTCTATACGTCTAGGCATTATCAAGAGAGTGCGATACACCCGTATTTCATCATTTGAATAATGTTACAAACTCACATCAGTTTTAATAGTAGTCTAACTAATAATTAAGGTTTGTTGATATGTAACATTACGCTCAAATCCACGGGAGAAGAGCAGTAAGATTTAACGCCGGTGAAAGTTACGTTAATAACGAATTCCACGCGGGCGAAGTCGCGGTCAAAAGCTTGTATTATAATATATTTGTAAACATAAGATGTGCTCACCACACGACCGACGACGGTTGCATATTTAATTGCTATTAGACCCCTAGATATGTCAAGCTCCTTGTATTACTGGCAAGGGACTGACCGCAACATGTACCACTTATCTATTACTTGATGTTATACAACATATTATGTCACATATATATAGGCATAACAATATGTTTTATAATATATTATTGGGTATTTTTCTTATAAGATATACTTTATGAGACAAATACCCAGCTTAGTACAGTCGCCAATAGCAGTAACTAGACTAAATGAGACTATAGTACCAGTAGCCCAAACAACAGTCATTTAATTTTGACGTTTCATAATTTTCAATTCGAAATATTCGGTGACCCGTTGTGAGATTCTGTAATAGAAATAGTCGTTTTCGAAATGTTAGTGCATACTTACACTCATATAAATACGGTCGATAATTGCTTGTTAATTTGTTTGATTCTATTTACGAATTTATATTACATCTCACAACTCAATAATTTTGCATTTTTGGGGAGTATGTATGTGCCTTACTAACGTATATTTTAAGTATTTGTTAACTTTATTCAAATTGTGAAAACGGGTGTTACTCACGTAATGATGGTCTATTTAGTCGACCGCGGTGTCATGTGCAAGACTGGCTGCGACTCAGGCGCGACGTGTCGCACTCTCTTGAAAATGCCTAGACGTATAGGCGAAACCGCGGTCGACTAAATAGACCAACATTACGTGAGTAACACCCGTATTTCATAATTTGAATAATGTTACAAACTCACGTCAGTTTTAATAAAAGTGTTTAAATAAAAATTTTTGTTAACTCCTCAAATAAAAGCGAAACTATAAATATCCCCATTGCCAAAAAATATAACATCTTTCAATAGGAATCAAATTAGCGCCACCTTGCACCAGCTCGCCTCTACATAAAATGCATTGTCCCGGATTTAGTTTTATTCGTTGAAATAAAAAAAGTTTCTATTACCTCTTTTGTTGTCGAGCTTACTCGTACATCTGTAGCAGTACAGGAATCTATGGTACTTATGTCCGCCACATAGAGGTATTCAATCCGATATCGAGTACCGCTTCAAATCGATTCCGAGTTAATAAGTTATCGAGTAGTTTGAATTTATGGACGCACACGTATTTGCTTTCTTGTTTATTGTGGTTCGACGAGGCCAAGATTTAATGGACTTATTTATATCGCATAGCGTCCAACCAGCGTAAATTGAATTTACCTTAAAATAATAATGTAATTATCGTATCAAAGGTATCGTATGAAAAGCGTTCCACCAGGTATGTTTAGGTCCCATAATATCACATGTCACGTGATGAGGGGTTAGCCTATTGTACCTACAAGACACAGTTGTTACGGAACCCCAATAACATGCAACGGTAGCGGTCTCCAAGCTCAACGCTGCGCGCGGCCCTCGATGCATTTTCAGCGAAACTTAAAGCGTATGACGTCAATTACGCAACTGTGGGAACGGAATATATTCTGAAACATTATTATTGGTTCACACTTCGAATCGTAATCATGTTAATTAAGTTTTAATTGTATTTTCCTAATTTTAATTAAAATCATATTTTAAGTAAACTGCGTTTGGTGTTTATTGCAACCTTCAACTGTAGAAACCTTTACTCAGTTCTGTATTCCGTGTTGCTCAACTTAGTTACATAAACTATAATATTATACTTTACTAATTTCGAGTCGTATATATAATTTTTTTGTTATATTTTATTTTATATCGACGAGTCATTATTACAAATAGGACACGTCGGCATTTTAGTTACCTGCATCTTACTTTTATTAAAACCGGAGCAGCCGTTTAGAAGATTAGCCGATACAAACATACCGATAGACAGACTAAAATTTTATAAAACTGTATTTTAGGCAAAGATATCGTGCAAACAACTATACCAGAATGATTATTATTATCTTTAAAAACAGACACTTCATTTTTCTATATTTGTATTGATAACATAGCAAAAAACAAACAAAAAGTTATATATTGTTGAAAACTATTTTGACTGCTGTAAAAGGTGCCACCCTGTATTGGTGTGCTTGCTACCTATATTTTGCCAGGGGCAATACAAAACTAACATGGAATTTACCTAATCAGAATATCAGTATAATAAACAGATAAATCATAGAAATACGAGGTTTTTCTTGAAAGAACTTATTTGCCGACTCAACACAAGCTCATTTTGCAAATGGTATTTTTTAAGAAAGGCTCTGAAGATGTATTGCTGATATTATCCGTTAGATTTTTTTATCTTACATCTGAATTAAGGACAAAAAAAACAAGGCACACCATACCTACAAACTTTAGTTTAGTAAATAAAAATATATTGTAAAAATTAAAAACCTTTTCCACGATATATGTCACACAAAAAAATAGTGCATTCTTCTGAGTGCATGTCAATTTTCATCACGGATACAGCGATTGGATTGGGCAAATGATAATTATAATAAATAATCAAAATAATTTGGATTTTTTAAATAAGATAGAACGCCAGATCGTTATCCAATGGTCCCAATGACAAGGCAAAATGCACACATTCACTAACACAAGCACACCAAGTCTAAAAACAAATCTTTGCGAATCACACTAAGATTTGTCCCATGTGGGGATCGAATCCACACCACCAGTGCAGTGGAGAGCGGTGACGCGACCGCTTAAACCCCTATACCACACGTGCAGACACATGATACATTGATTGGGTAAACAGGCCTTACAGCATATCTGTTGGAACTTTCTGGACGAAAGAGTTGCCAAGCTGAGATGACATTTACAAATCAATTAATATACTCTAATCATTGTCTACCCTCAAAGTTAACTCGTTATATAAGCAACTTGATACGTCACTAATATCTAAGAGCTCGCCCAATCCTATCAAAATGTAAGGTTTTGGGTTTTTTCTAAATGAACAAAGAAATCAAAAGCAAGCCCTTTCCTTTATTAATAGAACCAAAGCAACTACCGTAGATTTACTCACTAAATGAATTTGCCTTTCCTGCTAAGTTTTTATGCCGACTAATATTGTAATGTAAGTTTCTTGCTTGCTTATATACACCTAGTATTGGATTAATTTGTTTTGTTTTGTTACAATATAACTTGGTAAATTGTTGCAGAAAATACAGCCGTTTGTTTGTGAGATTAGTTACTTTGTTATGATTATACTTGAACATTTAATACAATCTGCCGTCCGCGGTATAACCTGCGTTTTGTGTCGGTAATAACATTAAAAAAATATACATGTTGACTTGAGAACCACTTCCGTTTTTTCCGTCGGTTAAAAAGGAGCTTTTGTTCTAATCCTTACTTTTATTACAAATGCGAAAGCAACTGTCTGTATGTCTGAAAACTTTATCAAACTATTTATGTTTTCTGCGCCTAATGTTTCATTGAAATCAAACAAATTGAGTACAATGAAACCTTTTTCTTAGTGGTAATTGAAAACGTGAACAAATCAAATAGGTTTCGACCGGTGAATCTGAACGAGTTATAACATAACATAGGTAGTTCTTTATTATACACCATAAATTTACAAAAAAAAACATTTAAAAAAATAGTAAAGGCACAATTGGCTGCGGTAATTTCTACCTATTTATGTTCCTTTGTTTAAAAAAGTATGAGTTGAAATGTTTCCCCAATAAAACAGACGCGAAGATAATGTTTTGTGGATGTTGATGAGCAGTATCTATCGATATGATTAATTTAACTAACCATCGAAATCACATTAGACTGCAAGAAATCTGCTACCTCCTCAGTAGCTTAACAATAATTAATAATCAAAAAAAATGTTATTGCTTTTGACGTTTAAATACCTATAATTTTCATGGTAAGTAATTAAATTATTATTAAAATTTTCGTTATAGTAAATAATGTGAAACTCTATCGTTTTGTTACGGGGAGTACCTATGTATAATTGGCGCAGTTAAGGCCGAGCCCAGCAGTGGGACATGTATTAGATACAGGGCTGCTATTATTCTTCTGAGACAGATATATAACCATACAGGGACTACAGCGTTTGAGGGCGTCAGCATAGACTGTGTCAACGCTACCCAGTCAAAATATTATTATAACTATGAACATAAAAATATCTTACTTAATTATTCGCGACTGTTACTGTTTATTTACCTTAAGTAACTATTGACGGCATTATTACACGAACTATCTGCTTATATTGTAAGTGGTGTACTTGTAATGTTTGTGAGCAGTGATTTCTCGAATAAACAAGACAAATATCGCTAATTCACAGCTATGTTTCTGTTTATTATTGTGTGAATGGCACATTTGTAATACTGGTTGTCAATGACATGGTGTTAAATTTTTATTGGAATATTCATGACTTTTCCGAGGAAGATTTTCGTGTTTATGGTGTGTTTATCCCGTTAGTAACGTTACTTGAGGCTATCTCAATGCTTTTGCAATTTCCCGGTCGACTGTGGTGTTTTCTGATAAAAAATATATTTTCTTATAGAATTCACTGATCAAATATTTCGTAACTAGATCAGATAGATTCAAAATCATGTTCTCATTCGCTGAAATGTGATTTCGCAAGCTTATTCTTATACGTTCGCGGTTTTTATTATGACGTGTAAACTTTTTACAAGACCAATTTTCCGAAGAGTGGAAATTCCGATAAAAAAAATAACATCCAGGGTCTCAGAATCATATCATATACACCCTGTATAAGATGGTCTCGCATTGCATGGGAAGCCTACAATATTCATATTATATTAGAAAAGTACAGCTTGGTGGCGGCCGTTTGCACATATATTTATGTGTGTATGTGCAACTACCATTTTTCGCAGAATAGCGTGGCAGAGATGTATTACAGCCACACTTCATCTGTTATGTTTAAGTCTCATATGATGAAGAATAAGCCTATCGCCAGCACCTGGTGCAATTACAACTCCGAACTGCTATTGAAAATTTCGTGATGAATAAATCCCAAATAACACTTTCGACAGACCCGGGAATCAATCCCGAGACCACATGGTGAGAGGTCGAATACGCTATTCACACTACCACCAGGAACACTAAATACACCATTATTGGATAGCTACTATTTAATACATTGTAATAACTATCTTTGTACCATATTTCAAGCAAATAAATGATGATTTGGTTTGATTCGATTTAGCATAAATAAATAAATAAATAATTTGTATTTTTTTACATTACATAGAACGCCAGAAGCAATTACACTATCCAATGGTCCCAATGACAAGGCCAAATACACACATTCACTCACACAAGCACATTGTACCCAGTCTCAGAACAAGTCTTTACGAATCACACAAAGATTTGTCTGATGTGGGGATCGAACCCACAACACCAGTGCAGTGGAGAGCGGCGAGGCGACCGCTTAAACCACAACGCCACAGGTGCAGACATGACAGCATGTAATAAATACAGCGTTATTGTTAGCAAACTTGCAATTTTTTTCACAAAGGCTCATCCTAAAATACCTACACGAATAATGAAATTACTTCACGATACTTATATCATTACTCGGTAAAAGCTTTATTGAGCAGTGTACATAAATCCGATACTTCCAATAAAATTCAATTATATTTTTTAGGTATTTGAGCACTGATCTGATTAATATTTTTAGTTTGTTCATATAGAATACTGCCTCGATAGTCTAGATAGAAACAAATGGATGAACGTGACGTCACGAAATGACGTAACATACAGTTGAGAAATTTAGAGTCCTGGCAAGAGGCGACCGTAGCTGGTTGGATAAAGGGACCACCCGGTGTGCAGAAGGTCGCAGGTTCAAATCCTGCCAATCCCATTATATTTTCAACTGTTTCTTAGTATGATCAATTAGCCTCAAGTTTATCAATATGTTGAACCAACGTTTAACGCTGAGGTTCTAATAAAACTTAGTCTCGTTCAAACACTGAATCAGAGAGCGAGAACGAAATGCGGGCTCAAGAAAACCGCGGTTTGAACAATTTTGTGAAATACAATCCATTTACAAGATTTACGACAGAGTTATGCGATGTTCTGCGTGTTTAGCGATCGTCGGTACAAGTGAGATGTTTTGATGTAGTTCCAATAAATTGATATACACTTAAGACTGTTATAGATGGCGGTTGGTTTATGGCTTTAGTTGGAATAAGATATATTGAGTGTGTGCATTAGTGAAACTGCACATGCAATTTTAGCAATTTATTATTATGACACGATTAGGGTTGCCAAATGTCCGGTATTTTCGAGGCCTGTCCGGCAAAATATAAATGGTCATACCGGACACAACAATGTCCGGTATTTTGTAGAAAGTCGGTACTTCTGGTCACAAGCGCCTACAAGAGTAGGCATATGAAATCCCTCTATTCATACACATTTTATTTATATATTTTTGTTAAACATACCTATCTGGTTTTAGGTGATTTTATTTTTTTCAGAAGTTCCTACCTTTATTTTGTTAAGTAAGATGACTGCATTATATTTTGTTACTAGTACTAATTAAGTTGATTTATTTTTGGGGTTGTCCGGTATTTTTTGGCGGCTTACCTGGCAACCCTAGACACGATGCGCTGTGTGTTTCAAGGCGACGAAATGCATGAATGAAATGTATCCATACTTTGTTGACAAGACTTATGTAACTATGAAGCAAATCTAAAAAGTATCTATAACAATTTATAAAGATGAAAGATTTTTTTGTTTGTTTGTTTGTACTGGAAAAACTGCCAATCTTATTGAACGATCTCAATGTAATAGAGTAAGATCCCAGAGCTGACAGACATAACTTATTTTCACACGGATGAAACCTAAAGTTTTCAGTAGCGTCTCGTGTGCCTTGAATACCTACGCGCTTTGTGTAACTTGCCGAGTGACACCTGGGCAGGTACCAGGTGAGAAAGGTAACTAAAAATAAGAGTTATTTAACTTAAATTCACATGGCTGATTTTTACATATATGTCATGTAGAATATTATTTTAAAGTAATATCATAAGTGCCAGACACTTTTGATGGACCAGAGCTTTTGCCAGACACTTTTGATGGACCAGAGCTTTTGCCAGACGCTTTTAAGCTACCCAAAAAATAAATGGATATATAGGCTCAAAAATAAATCATTGTTACAAAATAATCTTGATAAGATTGGATGGACGAACTTTTTGATAAGAAATAGTTCTGCTATGTGTGTTCGGTGTGTATTTCAACTAGGGTTACCAGGTTGTCGGATTTTTGGGAATGTCTCGAAGTTTTACGCCTTATCCCATTGACCTTTTTATAAATTGTACTTGATCGTATTTGGCAACCGAAAACCTAGCTTTTTGACAAAATATAGGTACATACTCTCGACGTAAGACGCAAAATGGCTGGTCTGTCTATCCTTCACTTCATCTTCAGCAACCTACTCACAATCCCTTCCACCCCCATCCCCCTATATTTGTCCCGGAATTGGCGCCAGCAAATCTGGCAACCCTTACAACTAAAGTGATTGATCTTACACGTGTTCTGCTCCGCTCATTTCCAAATCAAAAAGACGACACAAACCGAGCATTCAAACCTTAATGGTACAATTTTATTGATGAGAGGAGATACGTTTTCCAATACACGCCTTTTGATTAAGGGTCGACACACACCAAAAGCGCGTCGAAGCGCAGCGAAGCGAAGCGCAGTTTCAGTGTCATATGAATTTTAACTTTATTTTCATAACTATAATACTTATTATCGCATGAGAAACTCTACGCTACTACTACTATGGAATTCGCCGGAATTCCCGCGGCGCCGCCCGCGGGCATCCGCGCGACTTTTTTGAGTTTCTCATGCGATAATAAGTATTATAGTAATGAAAATAAAGTTAAAATTCATATGACACTGAAACTACGCTTCGCTTCGACGCGCTTTTGGTGTGTGTCGACCCTAACGGTACACACGGCTATCACCCTAAACATTTCCAGTATAAGATGGTCTAGGGTTGTATAAGCTTCCCGTGCAATGCGATACCAGCGTATACTGGAATGATAGGTTGATAGGAAGCCGTCAGTACACGTGTAAAACGATTTACCTCATGGGACTTGTCGAGTGTTGGCGTTTTGCATTTCACAGATTTTAATCGGAGAGGAATATATTTAGAAATTATATTTAATACGGAATATATCATATATGAAATGAATGTCGCTCTGAGGATCAACCTTCACATTTATCTCAGTGGTGGTAGAGCTCTTGTGAACGACCTTGAGGTTGGAAACACCGTCTCATCTTTTAAGTGCCGCCAAATAGTAGTTCCTGCAGTATATTAAATATAAAAAGGAAAGATAGAAAAAGACGCACTGATATAAGAAATATAACAAACGTCATCGACGCCATACAACACAGTAAAAAGCTTAAATGGAAGTGGGCTGGCCACGTAGCGCGCATGGACAGCGACAGATGGGCTAAAAAGATCACTACGTGGACTGGACCACCCAACAAAAGAAACAGAGGAAGACCAAAAGAACGATGGGTTGATGAAATTAATATGCTGGCTGGCAAAGATTGGATCACCAAAGCACAGAACAGACAAAATTGGAATAAAGTGGAGGAGGCCTTTACTCGTTGAGAGGTCCTTAATTACAATCTGATAACCAGAATTTCCATAAAATTAATTATTTATTGAAAATGCATGAATATTGAATTTTTTTAAATTATTATTTTTAATGTACAATTCTAATCAATTTATAACTAAATTTTCATTATAATTATATTATTAATCTTAATTTTAATCTGTTTTTAAGGAATTTAATAAAATGCACAATTATGATATTAATAAGTAGTATTTAGGCAAAATATAATCAGTAATGAACCGTTATAAATTGTAAGAATTATTTTATTTTGTTTTAATTAGATTATTTAATTTGAATTAGCTTACTATTAGAATGAATTATAATTTAAAATTAAGGAATTAAAAGGCTATAATAATAATAATAGTAGTTAATGCACAACTCTTTTCCAGTTTAGTGGTGAGATCAGACCGTCAAGTTAGTAGCACGTGAGCGATAACCCCGTAATCCTAAAGTCACGTACATTTTGACAACTCGCGAAATCACGCAAGGAAGCTTCTCCTATATCCAGCCACCAAATAATTTAAAACCCTAAGGCGCTCCTCTCACTGAAGACGCGTCCCGCCGCGGTTCGCGGAGCAACGGATAACGCGGTGCGCCTTCCCGCGCATTGCCGCGTCGGCAGTGTGTTGTGCTAGGCGTGATTTTTATACAAATTGAATACAATGGTAAAACGCGCTACGCGACGGGGCGCGATGCAGTGGGAGGCAATACATGAGCCTGCCAGTCATTTAACGTAGCGACGTAAGTTTTTGGATATATTATTTTCTTGTGTTGTTTTATCGGTAATAGGGTTCAGCCATATTCTCGCGTTGAATATGTATTAACTTCAGTAGGTACACACGGCTACCAAGCAACGTATTATATTGCCAGTACAAGATAATCATGCATTGCACGGAAAGCATAAACAATGCGAGACCATCTTAAACTGGTTTAACTGGTGGTAGAGCTCTTGTGAATGAGCTCGAGGGCGGCAGCACCACCGTGTCACCTTTAACCTACCGCCAAAAAGTAGTGCTTCCATTACTGTGTTCCGGTTTGGTGGTGAGATCAGGCCCTGAAATTACTGGCACATGAGGCATAACACCGTAGTCCTCAGCTGCAGCGACGCATCTATAATCTGCTTTTGTGGATTGTTGATGTCCATGGGCTGTACTCCACTTACCATCAGGTGGACTACACGTTCGTTCGCTGTGAGCGTAGTATAAAAAAAAAAAAGAAACTGGCAATGTATGGGTTGATGTGTAGCGTCATACTGCAAAAATCTCGTTGCCATGTTCGTCACGGAACTGATTATCTCTCTTACCACCTTCTGTTATATCGCACTTGGAATTAATCAGGAAGACTTATAGGTGCCTGGCGTCTTCACCAGAATATTAGATTATTATTAACTTTCCTCATTTCGTAAATATAAACTGATGAAATGCTTTTAATCATGTTTGATTAAAAGGGTTAAAACTTTTGTGAATTGTGTGCGGCTTGACTATACCAGAATGCATGCGTTTAACTAGAGAGAACTATAAGATTTAAATGTTAATTTTCCCACTATAGGCTGACCGTTTAACTGAGTCCTCGCCTGCGCGGTACAGGTACGCGGGGGTATGACGACAAAGGGGACTGAAACAGGTGCGGGCTGTGGGGCCCTTAATGAAATATACAGGAGATGGAATGCACCAAGATATTTCCTAAGATACGTGACATCATGGGAAAAAAGAAATAATGATTTATCAAATAAAAAATAGTTAAGAAGATACAAAATTTTAATGAACTTATGTACGTAAATAAAAAAATTGGGAATAAACTATTATACTATTTGTTATCTAAACATATAATTAAATCGTAAGAAAGTCAAAACTTTTTTTGAGTCCAGTTTCTTTTTTCTAAAATATTCGTATACGTTAAAAGCCATTTGCTTGCACTGACTGTTTACTTTATGTCCGAAGATTTTTCGATTTATCTTGAGATAGTTATTACATGTGTACCTCTCACAAGGTGTCTGCAACAGTCAACACATGCGATCGCTACCCATGTACGAAACGAACGAAATGAACAATTACAAAACCACCGCCCGCACCTGTTTCAGTCCCCTTTGTCGTCATACCCCCGCGCCCCTGTACCGCGCAGGCGATGACTCAGTTAAACGGTCAGCCTATACACAAGCAGAGTTGCGCGTTCCAGATTAAATTCACGACACAGATTAGAAATGTATGGGTTTTGACATCTTTTACCCGGCCCGGGACAAAATTTCATAGACATTTTACAGTCTAATTGTTGCTCGTTGTTCTGAGAATTGTTGCAATAGCAAAACTTGACTCTCTTGATATCTATTATCTCTGGACTACATTGTTCCCATTTGGAGCTGAGGTTAGTGCCAAAATGACAGACGTGTTTAGTACTATATTGCGTAGTGCGCTCTTATTGCTCTTTAAACGTCAAATGCATCGGTCGACGGTCGATGGTTGTAAATGTCGGCAAAAAATCTATCTTGCAAAAGAATATTTAACAATCTTTACCTAATTTAGACAAAAAAATGTTTTTTTTATATACTACAGCAGCAGCAAACGATCGTGTAGTCCACCTGATGGTAAGAGAATTACAGCCCATGGACATCAACAATCCACAAAAGGAGATGCTACTATATTATTTTTATTCTAGACTAGGGTGTCAAATTATTAGGGATATAAATTTCTCGCCGCTCCGGACTATCAACGGACTATTTTAATGGTTCACAAAGCGCCAATAAGAATTAAGTGGGTTCCGTACCAATATTACTCGCAATTTAACGACATTGCTTGGGTAGTAAAATTTCTGTAACGGGCGTCGATACTTATAGAAATTGTTATGGAGCTATTTGTGAAGTTTACGGCGTTTAAAGCAAGGATATAACAATAAACTATGTAAGGAGAAAACTAGGTATCATTGTACCAAACGATATGTAGTTTGACTAAGACTTAGTCAGACACTTTTCATCGAAAAAAGTAATAAGCGGAATCCGACAAATTTCGTGTGGCGGTATCCACACATAATAAATGACGAATGACATTGGCAACGTCAAAAAGTGACGCGTGATACAAGACAGAAATGACACACTCGTCACAAATGTCAAAGAGCGCTGAATCGCGAAAACGAAGTGTACATAAATACTACTTCCAAGACAGCTGTCCGCCAGGCAATACCACCAAGCCTGGTCGGACGATCCTCCCTTTGAGGTGGAAGAACATCACACCCCGTTCCTCCACAATCAGGTATCAGTTGTAATAGATCTTGTATGGATAGCTTTTATTTGGAATTGGATTTGTGCATAGTTGATAACGATTGACTCAACCCCTTTCACAAGGTATCTATACATAACAGGTAAAATGTGCTTTCACGATTTTAGTTTAATAGCATAATCTTCACATTTTGGTACTTTATAATTTATTTTGGAATACTAGGTTATTTATTTAAAGAATATATAGATTATTATTTTAGAACGAGAAGCTATCTATATATATATAGCTAGCTATATATACATTAAGTTAACTCTGGCTAAAAACAAGAAATAAGTAACATAAATGTTAATTTTAAGGATTTTCTTCAGAGTTACTGAGCCATTTTTCAATTATTCTGTTATTTTTTTTTCTTTTTGTTACTTCTTCTGTTAACATTATTTTTTGTTTAGTAGCATAGCTTCATAGCTTTCTTCACACTGAAAGCTCCATCAGTCTTTTAGATAAGTTTCAAACTGCCTGACCTTAAAGGTATTTAATTATACGCTTCGACCACGAGGCAGTCTCCTCTTAGACAGAACAGTGGTACAGAAACTACAGAATGAATTGGTACACGACAGCGCTGCAACAGATTAATGTTTGTAATAAGATGTTGAGGAAAATGGCGTCGTTCTTTTTCATTAAATTGTAGCGTATATGCTTTAATAATAAATAAAACTTAAGTAAGGTATTTTGAAATGAAAGCTTTATTACGAAATAGTAGTAGTTCCAACTTCTTATTGATTATTTTGATAGCATTTATTTATTTATTTAAAGAACTTTATACACAAACATTCTGTATCAGTCAACCATAGGGTATTAGATTTAGCTATGCTTTACGTCATGTAGTGACGTAGCATGCAGTTGAGAAATTTAGGGTCCTGGCAAGAGATGACCGTAGCGTAGTGGTTGAAACGGCTACCTGGTGTGCAGAGGTTGCAGGTTCAAATCCTGTTTCTTAGTATCTAACTGTTTCTTAGTATCTACATAGGTACTAATGAAATAACCTGAAGAAAAGTTTTCAAGTATGATTTTTGTAAGTTATAATGAACTGTCTTGATGTCCTAGTGGTTAGCATATGCGCTTCTTACCTCGGGTTCGATATCCCGGTCGGGCAAAGTGTTATTTATGAACTATCCGACAGGAAATTCACAATAGGAGCATGGAGTTGGAATTGTGCTCGATGGATGGTGATAGGCTCAACTCCTATAGCATGGGACCTAAACATAACAGGTGAAGTGTGGGTGGTGTGCACACCCTTCTGGGTAATATAGGCGTGATATAATTTAGTTTTAATGAAGTAGTTTTAAACGTTATTAATTATTTGCGTATACGTTTCTAAAGTTAGCCTGTGTTTCATGTCATATGTGACTCATGACAATATACTTACCTGTATAATTAATTATCTCCTTGCTGAATAAGCAAGAACTGACGAAAACAATATTTAAGATGAAGCAGGACTTTGATTTGCCAATCGCTCTCCCACCTGAGCTATTCAACACGAATTTACAAAATGAATTATAATTTGACGACCGGATGGCGGAGTGGGTAGTGTACCTGCCTGCGACGCCGAGGTCGTGGGTTCGATTCCCGCATTAGACAAATCTTTGTGTGCATGAACATGGGGGTTTGTCTTAGTCTGGGTGTTTCTATGTATAATAAGTATGTATTTATAAAAGAAAAGTATATAGATATGTATTAGTATCAGTTATTCTAGTACCCATAGTACAAGCTCAACTTAGTTTGGAACTAGATGGCGTTGTGTGTGAGTTGTGGAATATTTATTAATCAGATACGATATACTGTATCCCCTGTGTCTCAAACGGTATCACCTATCTTATAAAGATACTATCAATGCGAAAGTAACTTACTTTAGAAAGTAACTTCAAGCTAAGTGGGTATAAAGTTGACGAAGTCTTAAATAAACTGATCAACGTTTGATTCACAGTTATATTAAACTCGTATTTGCATCTCTTTCTTTTTCATTCGTTTTAATAGAACAGAGATGTGAAAAGCTTTAGCTTAGTGTTAAATTGAATCAGTGAAATTGTCACTAAAAACCCTGCATTTTATCCATCACCAAGCTATAATCTTGATACTCCGTCTTACTTAGGAATGATTTCCGATATTCCTTGTCCCAATCATCTTTTTTCATTAATATCTTATTTTGATATTAGAAATATCGCATTACCAATGGAATTAGTTCCATTATAGGTGACGGTTTTCAATTTCACTCTCTGAGGTACCGTGTCCATAGAATCGAACACAATAGAAATAAATGAAAGCCATGATTCGCTCTCCCTACGTGAGGACATTCTATTGAAGGCACAGATTGGAAATTGAGACCATCAGATATACGGGTGTCGTTTGAACTACTCACGCCATCTATCGTCATTTAAGAGAACGTGTTTAAAATGAAGACTGATATTATCGAAAGTAAAGTGTTAACAATTATTACAAGTGAAATAAAAAGGAGTGATCGCCGTTTTTAACCGACTTCCAACAAAAGGAGGAGGATTGATTTGATTGTATTTTTTTTGTTTGTTTCCCGATTACTCGAAGACGCCTGGACTGATTTGAGAAGTTATTTTTTTGTCTTAGAAAGTATACTTGTCATGTGGTCCCATATTTATCAGGTCACGATATGATGACGGGATCCTAGAGAAATCGAGGGCAAGTTAAAAATAATTAAAGGCTCCTATATTGTTGTGCGTATATTAACTAAAGCTACTCGGATATTTGCATGTAGAAGTCAGCATTTCATGATTATATTTTATTTATTATAACGAAGCCTGATCGAAAAAACCTCTGTCAAACGCAGTAACTAATAGTGAATAGTCATTTGTTAATAGTTGCCATCTTTTTGTGTCTGACAACCTTTAACGGGTTATGCTTTCCTATTAGGCCAGGCGCCCACGCCGACATTTGGTAGCGATGCAAACGCGCCTTTTGTAAATGCACGTCAAGATCGCTATTGTTACTATGGCACAAAATAGTTCGGTACAAATTGTGCCAAAGAATTAGCACTGCAAATGCACGTGTTCTTTGTGAATTTAGGACACTTTAGGCCTTGTGTCTCGTTAGCCTACTTTCGAAGATTTGATCATTTTGAGCTAGATTAAGAGACGTGGTCAAGTTAATTTATTTCAGGCAGAAGTCGTTATTTACTTGCATTAGCAACGTGCGATAGAAGCGATGCAAACGCATGGCTGTATGCCATCCATTTCTGCAATAAATAAATAAATAAAAAACACAGCTGCCGATCAACCTATGCATGCTATGAGTGCACGTTTGGCGTAGCGGTTAAAGCGGTCGCCTCGCCGCTTTCAACTACGCTGGTGTTGTGGGTTCGATCCTCACACGGGACAAATCTTTGTGTGATTCGCAAAGATTTGTTCTGACTCTGGGTGTGTTTTGTGTGTGTGAAATGTATGTCTGTAAACACCCCCGCGACACAGGAGTAATTCCTAGTGCGGGCGTCGCATAGAAATCTTAATAACTAGTCAATTTTGACATTTCTATTGCCTTATTATTAAGATTTCTATGGGGCGTCGTTTTGAAAAAAAAAAAAAAACCTATACATATCTAGTATAAGCTGGTATTGCATTGCGTTGGAAGATTGGAAAGCTTATACAACATGAGACTAGCTTAAACTTGAAATGTACTAGCCGCCTATAACAATACAGTAAAAAATTAAACGGGAATTAACACGATCATGCATTATTTACCTTTTAGGCTTGACGTTTCGGCAGGCAGATTACAGTGGCTGTGGTCGCAAGCAGACTGGTTCTAGCGGCACCGTCTCCGAACGTTAGGCCGATGATTCTCCGTCTACCCTCATTTCTTGACTTTTTACATTATAAAGTCCAGTGCACACTACACTGACCGTGTCCAGATTCGCGGATTTCGCCGACTGCGAATCAAAGCGAGGTTTTGCTTTTGTAATTACTGGATTCCACGCGATAGACAATTTATAACCATCTTCTATATGATCGCGTTAATTGCCGTTAGATATTGTTTAATTAATCATGCAACACGTAATTTTTAAAATTCATATAACAATACTCACAAACAGCATCGCGTCTGTATCGCTACAAAAAGTAATCACGGGCCTAAATTATAACAACGTGCAAATATGACGTTTGTTAAGTTTTAGACTATAAATTATATCATACTTTCATAATATTTGCTTATAAGAAGCATCTTTATGATAAAGATAATAAATAACTATGTTCAAATAATGAATGTATGTACAGAAACAGAGGTCCTATTATACAGTTATTTTCATATTGTTTTTTTTTTTAGTAATATGAAATTCAGGGCAAACAAAATTATGCCGTTTACTGTATTTGTGTTTATTTAGTTCACATATTAAAGATTATGATTTTTTTTATATACATAGATAAATAATTACTTCAGACAAATAGGTACAGTGGTGCTTCGTTAGTCTAATCGTTAGCGGATGCGGCCTTTCATCGTTGAATCTCGGGTTCGATTCTCGCATCGAGCAAAATAATAATTTTTTGTTATTTTTTTTATTAATCTGGATCTCAATAGCAGCCTGGTACTAGCTAACGAACTAAAGTTTCCACCCTAGACAATCTCATTAGTCAAATTATATTTCGTGCTGAAAAGTTAAGAGTTCTTGTCTGAAATAAGTACAGCGCTGGTTGACAAGGACCAAAGATCAAGTATCGCCACTTAAATTCATCTGCCAAATAGTAGTGCTGGCTAGTGTTCTAATTATTGATGTTGACAACTTGACAATATGGAGCTATCTATGCATGGCGTTCATGGTGGCGATCGGTCTATTTTTTACCGACTTGAAAAAAAGGAGGAGGTTCTTAATTCGAAATATACCAACTAAAATAAAAACTGCCTTAATGGTCTCGTAATTAGCGTATGGGCCTCTAACCGCGAGGTCCTGGGTCCGATTCCCGGGTTGGGCAAGGTAATATTTTTGAATTTTCTGTCAGGAAAATTACAATAGCAGCACGGAGTTGGAATTGCGCTCGCTGGATGGCGATAGGCTCATCCTATCCTATGAGACCTAAAGATAATAACTGAAATATGGGTGTTGTACACCTCTGCCACACCATGTCATGTTAAAATAAAAACAAAGTTCAACCACCAAAATCCATATTTGGTGATCGCTTAAACCTCTTTTAGAGGTACAAACAGCGAAACTTTCAGCTTTTATAAAATGACGTAAGTTGTGCGGCCACTAGCTCTTAGGCTTTAAGGCTTACACGATAAACTACGGAAGGAACTTGTAAATCATTTTGACCCACAACTTTTATAGAAACAAAGGATCTAACAGTTAGTTTTAATTTTTTCCTTGTACCTGTAAGGCCGGCCATAAATCTCTCTGAATAACAATCTTCGTTGTTTACTCTTAACTTAAGCTGCTGCAGACAAAATCTGGAAAAATGGGGTATTATTGGACCAGAACAAACGCAGTGCGATTGCGGTGCACCTCAGCAAACAATGACTCACTTACTTGAGTGCCCCAATTGCCCTGATAGCTGCTCGTTGGATGACCTAAACAAGGCTGCAGAGAACGCTATTACCGTGGCTACGTACTGGGCTGGGGTTATATAAAACTTTGTCCATTGAAACGAAAAGAAGAAGAATAAGACTCTCAACTTAAAACAGTTTTAGACAGAAGTGTGAACCTGTTTGTTTGTGTGAACGCGCTAATCTCTAAAACTACTGGTCCAAATTACATAATCAATTTTGCTGAATAATATGAGTCTCCATGACATAACATTACGCTTATATAACCCAGAAGGGTGTGGACAACACCCACACTTAACCTGCTATTTTTAGGTCCCATGAGATAGATATTGGGTGAACCTATCGCCTATACTCCGTGCTCCTATTGAGAATTTCCTGACGTAAAATGCCAATTAGCACTTTTGCTTAACCCGGGAACCGAACCCTAGACCTAGTGGTAAGCGATACGCAAAATATACTGCTAGACCAACAAGGAAATTATGACGATGTGATAGTCTAATTGTTAGGAAAAGCTTAAAGCTAACTATTTCGCTATAAGCAACGGGTGACGTACACAACCATCCCTACGTCCGGCGCACCCTGGGTAATTCGCGAGCTCTCCAAAGCGAATTGGCTAATCCTTTCACCACGATGGCAAGTCAAAATAAAATTTGACTTAAACATCGACACGACGAAGAAGAAGAATAAGCAACGGGACTGGAGCAGTGAAGTTAAACACGAGAGCAACTCGTAAATAATCTCTAAACAATCTCCCGAGCCTTTTACACGGGGTCAACTTCTAGTCCAACGGATTTAGCTGAGTATCAGTATTTTACGTGGAGCAACTGCCATCAGACCTCCACAACCCAGTACGAGGTAACACGATACTCTTTGTTAGACAAGTTGTCTGACTTTCTTGCCTCCGACTACCCGTAACGACTGATGTTCAAATGGCAACCGGGACTGACGGCTTATCATCTCCGAGGCACGGAGGAAAACTCGCATTGTTTTTTTTTTATACCATGCCCATACAAAAGTAGATTGTAGATGCGTCGCTGCAGCTGAGGACTACGATGTTATGCCTTATGTGCCAGTAATTTCAGGGCCTGATCTCACCACCAAACCGGCACACAGTAATGGAAGCACTACTATTTTGCGGCAGGTTAAATGTGAGACGGTGGTGCTGCCGCCCTCGAGCTCATTCACAAAAGCTCTACCACCAGTCAAATGTTTAATATTGTCACCCATCCTTGGCCGACCGCGGTTAGCATTGCTTAACCTACAAGATCGCGCAGCGCACCAAGCTCCTCTAAACAATCACAAACCAACCTATACAAAAAATAAAGCGTCAAAACATAAATTTCTCTCCTTTCATAGTTGCAAAGGAACGGGTATTAATAACCATTAGTTTTAATTTTTCCTTGTACACACGGCTTCACACCAAGCTATTGTACAGGTTTCTCGTGCAATGTAAGGGCCCTCGCCCACGGCGACTTTTTGTAGCGATGCTGTCGCGTTAACGCGTGTTAGTCGCATTTGCAACGCGCTACTGCATCGCGACTGTATCGATGCAAACGCGCGACCATGTCGGACGACATCGGGAAGAGAACGGAGGGCGGTTGGCGCGTGAGTGGATAACCAAGTCGCATTTGCAACGCGCTACTGCATCGCGACTGTATCGATGCAAACGCGCGACCGTGTCGGACGACAGCGGGGAGAGAACGGAGGGCGGGCGGCGTGTGAGTGGAGAACCGAGCATCAGAGTAGCGTTTGCACTGTCAGCGTCTATGCGTGATACCTGGCACCCCGGTAAAGTCTTGTTGACGGAACACACTGGGTTTTAGTCCGTGCAACTCGGACATAACCACTGACTCTGCCCTGATCAGTGGTATGAGTCAGGCATTTCCCATTAAAAAAAAATTAAATTGCATCGCGACTGAATTGCTGTCGATGCTGTCGCGCATCCGCATTGATACAATCGCGAAGCGGTCGTTATCTGTGTGTCCTCGCCCACGGGCCCAAATGCAGTCGCGATGCAAACGCTAATCTGATGCTCGGTTCTCCACTCACGCGCCACCCGCCCTCCGTTCTCTTCCGAATGGCGTCCGACACGGTCGCGCGTTTGCATCGATATAGTCGCGATGCAGTAGCGCGTTGCAAATGCGACTAACACGCGTTAATAGCGATGCTGTCGCGCATTCACTAAACGCGCGACAGCATCGCCACAAAAAGTCGCCGTGGGCGAGGGCCCTAAGACCAGCTTATACTGGAAATGCATAGCATGATATGTAGCCGTGAGTACCTGAAGGTCGACTATAAATCCCTCTGAGTAACGATGTTCGTTATTTACCGGGGAAATGTTTACTCGCAGTTTTATGGCGACGTTAAACTAACAATAATAACTGCTACCGTTAATTGTTACCCAAGGCTTATTGAAAATTCTTTAGGAAATAAAAATCAATATAGGGCAGATTGTTTTTGTAGCGGTTTGTTTAAAAAACTAAGATTAACTAGCCCGCGGCTTTTCTTGAGTTGAATGTCAAAAATTCTTTTGTTTAAAAACAGATACTAGAAGTGATAAAAAAACGAGTAAAATCAAAAAATGTTTTTAGCTCTCATCTTTAACTGTATGCCCCGACGTCGTATAGTTTTAATGTTGATTTATAATAACATTTTGGCTTCTTATTATGTGACCAGTCCATTTCCTCTTTAATTTGATTGTTGTTGTAACGTTATTTATTTAGGTTATTTTTCTAATATCTTTGTTTTTTACTCTATAGGATCTTCATATACTTAGTATGTTTCTTTCCATTGATCTTTGACTAGATTACAGTGTTTTGGTTTATGTTTTTGTTAGATTCCAAGTCTGACAGCCGTATGTAACTACTGGGAGCACACAAATTTCTTCCTGTCACCAGAAGCTTTTCCATGCGTTCCAAATTTAAAATTATCTTATATTTAAAACTCCTTAAATACTTAAATTTTACTTGTTCGAATAATCGTGTATTTTGTTCTCAGGTGGCAGCAAACGTGCGACCAGGCTGACGGTGGCAACTGCCATCGGGATATGGATCCTGGCTGCAGTACTGGCTGCTCCAGCTTACGTGGGCTCCTACGTCAGAGCGTTTGTCGTCAATCCTACTACACAGGTATGTTTATCTTGAATTTATAAAAGATATAATATTATCAACTTGAGAACGACGGCAAATCTTCTTCATATAGGTATACTATAAAACAATCAAATTTTGCTGAACTGAGCTTCACCAGTCGGCTCGTGACCAAGAATGATTCAAGTCATTCAAAACGTCGAGCATATGTATTTATAATAATTACGCTATTTAGACCCGTTGTCTAATTTTTGAAAAATCGAATTTTGTTTTTTATAAGGAGGCGTCCGGATATTCGCAGGATAGATACCAAGATTCGTAGCTTGGATAGCTCAGTTGTAAGGGACGGAATCCTAGGGACACGGGTAAATACCCGCTTCAAGTCAAAAAATCGACTGTTTCTTAGTATTAGTTTGCTAAGCATGCCTAAATGCTATAGTATATTAAAATCAATTAGAAACTTCTTAATATTGTTTAAGTCTATCTTATTTATTTATTTATTTATTTTATTTTAAAACTTCTTGCACTTAAATTATAGTACAACGGCGGACTTAATGCCTTAGGCATTTTCTACCAGTCAACCTTAAGGTGATGCAGAAAGAACAAAGGTAGGTGCATAAGAAAGTAAAGAGTTAAAAAACACAAACAACTACGCCAAATTATAAAATTATTTCCATCCTAAGGTTGGCTGGCAGAAATCACTATTAGTGATAAGGCCGCCCATTGTAATGTTTTCACTAGAAATAAGTTAATATTGTTAACTCCAGGTGTACAATAAAGTGTATAATAAATAAAAATAAATAAATAAGTCATTGTTCTCGCCCGTAGCACAAAGAATGTTTTCAATAAAAGATGTTGAATGCCATTACAACATGAATTTTGCAAAGGTATGTCTCATGTAAAGGAACAAAGAAGACGGGAGCGTAAAATACTTTGAATGAAAAGTTGGAGCTAAAGATATGAGATCTGAGAGAGTGAATCTTTGAAATAGCTTTTGTTACAAGAAGTCATGCAACGGATGAATTTTTAATTCGTCTAAAGGTAATGCAAAGTATAATATACTACATAAGATAAATACATTAGATACTATAGATTAAGATGGCGTAAGTTCGTGAAATCAAATCTTATGGATAGAGGTGGTCACGACCCTCAGACATGAGGAATACGACTGACGGAGGAGGAGGAGGACTGCAAGTGTTAAAAAAGTTAAGTTATATTTTTTTTTAATTGTTTGAACGTACCAAAGCGACTGGATCTTGATTGGACTTAAATCTTGAACGTACCTACCGGGTGTACAAAGTTCCATATTTGAAACCCAAATTTTGTAAAGATTTTCCGTGACAGAGGCAAAAGAAATGGCTACAATACAATTTGCAATTTAGTCGAACAGTAGCAACTCGGTTAATATCTTGAGTTTTTTATTCATTTTATAAATTAAGTAACTCTTCTGTACAAAGTTGGTAAAACTAAAAACTTTGCTCAAACGAACTGCTAATTTTCAACCCGTTTAAATATCGTTTCGAAGTTTTTGGTCGAGAATTGCGTGGTAATTATTTTTAAATCACTTAGTTTTCTAGATGTAATAAATGACTTCACTTGTTGACTTTACGACAAAGCGCAGATGTAGATTGTTCTTTTTAATATTAAAGTAATTAAAAAAGTGTCCAATTCGAAAATTAGTTCTGTTTTTTGTCGTAACGATTTAAAAGATTCAAATTATTGCCAAATTATTCAAAGTAAAGCTACCCCAGGAGGTGCTACAAAATGAACACGTCAGAACATAAAAATTAAAAAAAATAAAAGTCAAACTAAATTATACTAATAACAATGATTTTAATATTCAGGACTTAAATAACTTTAACCAAACAGTTTAAAAACAGATCAAAAACAATTTTAGTACCAGCGCCGGCGAAAGGAAGACTAAATACTCTGTAGCTAAACCAACACGTATATTATTAACGTATAAAAAACATTGAACTGTTACTATTTGTTTCAACAAGTTAATTAAACTTTATGTGATTACAAACTGTAGACGTGGAAGTTAAATAGTTGTGTCTCGTACCTAAACCAATCTCAGTTGGACTGTTTGGGTCAGTATATAATCTAGTAAATAACTTTGTGCTAGCAACCGGATAATTACCAACATATGAGATAACTTTATTAGTTAACATTTTAAGCTACAGAGACATGGGTGGGTATGTTTGGGTGAAGTTCAGTATAACAATTTGCGGTTGACTTGATGAAGTGGAAATTGCAGCTACAAATAAGGAGAATGAAATACATCTTTCAACCGGTACTAATATCACTGTACATTAGATTATGTCGCGTTTCGTCATGTTTGCCCATTTAAAAATATATACAAACGTGACTAAATATATCACTAATATATGTACATTAGAAACGTGCTAAGACGATTTATTACCGTTTCTTCTTGCAACTCATTTTGTCCAAATTTTAAAAAGATTTTGAGTGACAACTGCACATGAAATTGCTTCAGTACAAAATTGCAACTCAGTCAAACATTAGCAAGTCGGTTAATTTC
Organism: Hypena proboscidalis; assembly: GCA_905147285.1. Classification (NCBI taxonomy): domain Eukaryota; kingdom Metazoa; phylum Arthropoda; class Insecta; order Lepidoptera; family Erebidae; genus Hypena; species Hypena proboscidalis. The sequence goes on from LR990143.1 coordinate 7,251,156, forward strand.
TAGACTTTTATTTATTTAATAAATTAAACATAAAAAAGTTTTTTGTACAAAGTTGGCAAAACTAAAAATGTTCGGCAAACGAGCTGCAAATTTTCAACTAGTTAAAATATCGTTCCGAAGTTTTGCGTCGAGAATTGTGCGGTCATTATTTTAAATTACTTAATTTTCTATTTGTAACAAATGTTTTCCCTTGTTAATTAACGACGATGCGCAATCGTAGATTCCTCTTTTAATATTTAAATAATGAAAATGAAGGTTAATTTGAAAGTAGTACTGTTTTTTTTCGTTACGATTTAAAAAGTTAAACTATTGAACCGATCTTGATAACAATTTATATGAAGAAAGCCTGAGGGGCAAGCATACGAGCGCGAGATATATTTAGTCACGTTTTCCATATATTTTTATATGGGGAAACATGACGAAAACGTGACATAATCTATGGGTGAATTTCAACAAGTGATTTTTTTATGTCATTTCGGTGGATTTTTTTAATTTCAATGCTATCTATAATAATATTTTAAGTGACAAGTTCCTCTGAAATGATAACTTTTTTTCCGACAAAAGTTGACTGCCTGTCAAATCCACGAGAAAGAAGATAAACAAACAAAAATGGTTTTATTTGATCGAATATATTATAATTTAATGATAAAACAACCTATTTAAATCCATATTATGAATATATTTGCAGGGAAAGGTATTTTATGAGCGGAATTGGGTTCGGGACAGGCCACCGTGATGATAAAATGACACTGTGTTATTTTGTTTTTTTGGTATAATTATAGGGTTTTTTTTTTGGTATATCAATGATTTTTTTTGCCAAGGTAGAGAAGTACTTACTTTTTTGAGAAAAAATATATAAAATAAAAAATCAGCTCATTGCACTACCATTCTCAGGTTTGCCGTGTATTGTTTTTGCTTGTGCAATTCACCCCTATGATTTATGTATGATTGTCCAGTTGAAAGTGGAGACGGAAAGGTGAGAAAAGCTAAAGAAAAAATAGTACTGCTACATTTTGTTTCACTAAGTTTATTGTACCAAATGTGATTGCAAACTGTTAATCGTGAAAGTTAAAATAGTTGTCTTGTAACCCAATCTCAGTTGGAGTGTTTGGGTCAGCAATCTAGTAAATAACTTTGTGCTAGCGACCAGATAATTACTAACATAAGAGATAACTTTATTAGTTAACATTTTAAGCTACTGAGACATGGGTTTGGGTGAAACTCAATATGACAAATTGCGATCAACTTGATAAAGTATATTTTTATTTTACTTATTTGGAATAACAACTTATTTTGCGGACATAGGCGTGGCATACACACATTTACTTTTTATGATATACTTTAGATTTATAATAGCAATGTACCTAATGTATAACTGTTATATGTTCCAATAAATAAAATAAAAAAACAAACAATTACACAATAAGTAATACAAGTTTTTAAAGCAAACTAAACTTAAATAATAAAAACAAATTACAATTTCGTAATCGACGACGTTATCCACAAAATACATATTTAAACATAATTTTAAAGCCGTACATAAGCTATTTTTTTTAAATAAATCTATGTAATTAACCATACTATAAATATATTAGGTATATACGTCTAAAGAAAAAAAAACAATAAAATAGTAAAACCAAAAACACAAAGAAATTTACGAAATTTAGTGGAAATTGCAGCGGCAAATATTACTTTTATATACGTCTAGCTTTTGCCCGCGGTTTCGGCCGCGTAAAGACGGAATAAAAGACCAAAGAAAATATGGATTTCGTGAAAGGAGATATGGAAGAGAACGGAGTAAGTGATAGCGAGACAGCTGACAAGAAGGAAAAAGACGTCTGGCAAGAAGACCAAAGAAGCACTCCAATGGAATGGAGATACTGTTAAAATGATCATAGAACTAAATTCCATCCAAAACTAAAACAATGCTTGTGCAGGCTTTGATACTTCCCATAATCGACTATGGTGATATATGCTATCTCGACCTGAATGCAGATCTTCTCAATAAACTTGATCGACTTCTCAATAATTGCATTCGGTTCGTATTCAATCTTCGCAAGTATGACCATATATCGTCTTACCGTTCTCAATTGAGATGGTTGCCTATCCGGCAGCGTTGCAGTTTGCGTACTCTGACCAGACTATTTTCTATTCTTAAATCACCACACTCTCCTACTTATTTAAAATCTCTCTTTCAGTATCTTTGCTCCAGTTACGAAAAAAATCTGCGCTCTACTAACAACCTTCTTCTCTTTTGTCCTTCTCATACCTCTTCTTTAGTTCATTCTTCATTCTACATTCAATCCATCCTTCTATGGAATGCACTCCCTCTTGAGATCAGGATGTGCACCACCCGGGACACATTCAAAACCAGAGTACGTCATCTTCTCCTAAGTGAATCGACAGCAGAGTCATTAAAAGCTTAATATCTACTGTGTAAATATTATAATATATATTATTTTAATGTATTTATTAGTATATTTGTTACCATATTTATGTATTTGAATTGTTGATATAACATTTTTTTCACATTATTTTAATTTATTTATGCACCTACCTTTGTTCGCTCTGCATCACCTTAAGGTTGACTGGTAGAAAATGCCTATGGCATTAAGTCCGCCGTTGTACTATTTTTATGTGCAAAAAGTTGTAAAATAAAATAAAAAATAAATAACAGACAATTCATAATTGGAGGGTTGGAAGTCTAAAGGATCTTAGTTTTAAACAAAGTATTATTATGAGCTGAAATAAACGTAGAAACTCATTACGCAACCTAAAAGTTTTTTTAACTTACTTTTTTGTTTGGCACTTCAATCTTTAAGACTTTCAACTAAACAAATAATATATACTGCCAATGTGCGTTCTTGTACTAATCAATCATCTCATGAGTAAATTCCCAATAGCAGAGAGAGTGTTACATTTGGAATGGAGTCAAATCCACTGGGAATTGAAACTAAGGTCAAATGGGAAATGGGAAACTTCGATGTGTTTCTTGGCAAACTTCTGTAGATTTATAATATAATTACTAAGCACTCGCACCCGCGTGGAACCTCTATATAATGTAACCTATGTTACTCAGAGAAATACTGTAGCATTCTAATCGTAAAGATTTTTTAATTGATCTCTTAGTTTTTGCAATCAAAAAATCAAACCTTTTATCTTTATAATATGAGTATAGATATCGTAGCCATCCATATTCAACAGCGTCTACGTAGACATCGACTATAACGTAGACAACAACATACAAAAGTCAAAAGACAAAATCAATTGATGTTCCTTTTTCTACGTCATAATCAAACTGAAATGTAAAGCAAATGATTATAGCATTAATTTGTCTATCTTTACTGTATTTGTTATATTATAGTTCATCAACTATTATTTCTGTTGTTCTAGATCCAAACATCAATGGTCTCCTAACTGATATGTTGTAAATAATATATTATAAATTAGTCTTAAAACCCATGTGTAGCCATTACATGACACTGGCAAAATTTGCTGAAAATATCGCCTGATTGCCAATAAAAAGAAAAAAAAAAAAGATAATAGCATTGAAAATGGACTGTACCTAGAAGTGTAGCCCTTAAGAGCATTTTGTTTCGATTTCAGGGGTTTCAGTAGGACATGTCCCACTAGTAGTAATTCATCCGTCTCTCTTTCTCACGTACGTTTTAATTCACTGGGGACACGTGCGCTTTCTGTCGCTCTTTCAAATTTCATCTTTCTTAATTTCACGGTAGTGCAACGCGGTATGCGTGTGTCTCTCTTGCTCTCATACGTACTAATTCACTGGAGACATGTGCGTGATCTGTCGCTCTTCAAATTGTATCTTTTTGAATTTCACGCTAGTGGAACGCGGTATGTGTAATTTTGTTTTCAAAGCGACCAAGAGAACTACTAGACAATAGAAGAACTGTGGATCTTTATATTTATTAGGGCTGAACGACATTCAGCCTTAACGTTTGTACAGATCTCGCAGTATGATTCAGATTTCAGATTGACGCTGATAAGAATATATTGATTATGACAAAATTCGCCTACCAAAATATTGATTCACAAATGTTAAATTAATATTATTAGATACAAATCATAACATAACATAACATTACGCCTATATTACCCAGAATGGTGTGGCAGAGGTGTACAACACCCACATTTCATCTTGTTATGTTTAGGTTTCATGAGATACTAAAATAATAACAGTGTGTCGTATCGTAACTGACCATGTATCGAAGCTGTGGTTTAAATAAATGTGTAAATGTGTGTCTTAAAAAGTTGACTAGCAAGTGTATGAGATAAAATTGTGTGAGATGTAATACCTAAAGAGACACGGTGAAAAAAATTACACGGATTCAAATAATGCTAATGTATTGGGATATGCTCGTGAAACTAAAGTCGCGACACACATTCTTACAATAAACTTTGTTTCAGTTCCTAGTATGTTACCCCTACCCAACGGAATGGGGGGAGGGCTACCCACGCGGGATCGTCCTGATGAGATTCCTCGTGTACTATTCCCTGCCATTGGCCGTCATAGCACTGTTCTATATCCTCATGGCAAGGCATCTGGTGCTTAGTACGCAGAACGTGCCGGGAGAAATGCAGGGCACGCAGAGACAAGTAAGCTGAACATTATTTATGATCAAACTTAATGAAACCTATACTAAGAAACAGTTAAAAAATTATAGGACCAGCACGATTTGAACTTGTGACCTTCAACTAGCCGGGCAGCCACTTTAAGCAACCAGCTACGGTCCTCCTTTTGCCAGGACCCTAAATTTCTCAATTGTATTATACGTCATTCCGTGACGTTTTTTCAACTGCTGCTTAGTATAATTTGCTAAGCATAGCTAAATGCTATAAAATTAATCAAGGAGAAGTTAATGAAACCTCTATAATAACTCTTATTATTGTATGAAAGGTGACATGGCTGGAAAGGGTGGAAAGCTCTGAGATGACGTCTGATAGGAAAGTATGGAAAACATATTGCGCCGAACCCAAGTAAATGGTATAAAATTAGGTGGATGTTGATAGTATTTATGAATTCAAATTCAAATTCAAATCATTTATTTTCATAGGCCCTAGGAGGCGCTTGAACACGTCAAAACTTCCGAAAGCCATCAGAAACTTCTTGTAGAACTCTAAAACAAGCAACTTCCCTCTCGATGTTTTTCTTTCTGGTATATTGTTTCCCGTCGCCGTGACACAATGTGCAACGATATCCATGTGCGTTTTCAAAGGTCATGTCTTTTCAGCTCGCACAACAATATCAAAGATATGCTAACAATAAATAAAAATATGTAGATAGAAAGATACTCCTTACTTACACACAGTTTCGACAATAATGCATGCCGGATTGCCGGGGCATTCCACAAATGTCCCGGCACTCAGTGCTGGATTCTGCTTTCATGGCGGAGAGAGTGCATAATATGAGCCTACAAACCTCCGTACAGGGGCGTCCGGTTAGTGATTGCCACTCAAAGTGAATAGCCAGTCCGACCTGGATAACAGAGCTGAAGATGTATTAAAGAGTAGTCTTTCGTGCACTACATGATATCTTACCATTCTCATTTCAGATGCGAGCAAGACGAAAGGTGGCAGTGACGGTGCTGGCCTTCGTGTTAGTATTCGCTGCCTGCTTCCTACCCTCACACGTCTTCATGATGTGGTTCTACTATAGGTAACTTTTTTTTTTCAATCGCATATTTGTTCTAAAAATCTCAACCAAACTTTATCCGCCAATTTAAGAATACGAATAATAAATAATAGTTTTATAAAACTAAAAAACACGCTTTTAAAGTACTTCTAACTAAAAAGTGCAAAATAATTCCTAATGCTGAAAAAAGCGTGGGTTGCTCGATAGACGAAAAATATGGCACACGCTTTTTCAGCTTATATTAGGAATTATTTTTCACTTTTTAGTTAGAAGTACTTTAAAAGCGTGTTTTTTTACTTTTTTTTAAACTATTATTTACTGTATAATTTTTGGTTTCTGGTTTATTTATAAGAGCGTTTTTTTTTAATATTTTTTTTTAATTATTTTTTTATCGAATTATTGCATTGAATTTTCAAATTCAAATTCAAATTCAAATCATTTATTTTCATAGGCCCCAGGAGGCGCTTGAACACGTCAAAACATTACAAAAAATGATATAAAAGTAAATAATAAATAAATAAATATCATTGTCATCGATCTTTGACAGGTGTGCAAAATTTTTATGAAATCTGTCCGTTTAAAGTGGGTCAAAATGGAGTCCAATGGAATCTGTTACATACAAACATACATACATACATACGTACATACATACATAATAAATACATACATACAGGTGAAGCTAATATAAGCGTGTTAAAAAGGGTAAAAGTATTATTTGGGTCTTTTTCTTCGGGAAATTCTGAATAGCAGCACGGAGTTGGAATTATACCCGGTGGATAACGATAGGCTCACTCCCTACCAAACATAACAAGTAAAGTGTGGGTCTTATAGGCGTGATATTGTCTTGAAATCGATGAAAAATCTTGTGTAATCAATGATGGTTTTTCTTGATCAGTCCAACAGCCCAAGAGGATTACAACGGTTGGTGGCACGCGCTCAGAATCATAGGGTTCTGTCTGTCGTTCCTCAACAGTTGCGTCAACCCCATCGCGCTGTACTGCACCAGCGGGATCTTCAGGAAACACTTCAATAGGTAATTAATTAATTAACAGAAGGACTCGTGACCAGAAGGCTGGTTTTTATTTGGCTCAAAGAGTAAGCATTGCCATACAACGTGGCAATGCTGCCAGCCTTCTGGGCACGGTGTCGCCCTTTGACTTCGATGCGGAGGAGTTTTTTGATGCTCTATAAAGTTTTGTAAAAATCATATTATAAGTTATTGTAGGTGTGTATATCATTGTATTATAACTGATTTATAGAATAAATAAAGAGAAATAAAAAACATAAAAAAATTATGTCGTGTCGTTACTGAAAAGTTAGGGCTAGAAAATTGGAGCTCAGTATTTGTTTCGGTACCAAGTGCCTGATATTTCTAAGAGAATATTTTACGGTGCCAAAAAGAGAGGGAGATTGTAACGCGGGATTTAAAATACGCGCCAAAGCACGCAGTTCTATCGGGAACGATGGCGATAGTTCGTGGCCTTGACGCGCGTCAGTCGCGGAAAAAACACTTTTTCGGGTTTCTTTCGTTCAATTTAGTATGTAATTAACTCACCCTACTTTAATCTGACGCGCTCGAGAATTTCTGATGGTCAATTTTTTTTTACTTATCTGATCCTGTATCCTTCACGGGCGGCTGTATATATGGGCCTCATGTTTGGTGGAGGTACTTAACCGGGTACAAGGTATCCCCCTGTATATTAATCTGCCGCGTTTTAGTAAATCCCGAAATCCCTTAATGGGCTCCCCTACTATGGTGACAGAAGGACAGAAGAACAACGGACGCACGAACAACTAAGTCTCAGTAATAGCCGTTTTTACCGTTACAAAAAAAAACCGACTTCAAAAAGTAGGTAAACTAAAAAGCAAAAAATAAATTTACTTCGCACAAAATAATACGTTTTTCATTTAGTTAAATAGAAATTATTAAATAATCCTTACTAATATTTTAAAGGCGAAAGTTTGTAAGTATGGATGTATGGATGTATGGATGTATGGATGTTTGTTACTCTTTCACGCCAAAACTATACCGGGTCGATTTCGATGAAATTTTGCACACATGTAGCTTATAGTCTGGATTAACATATAGGCTACTTTTAATTGACATACCACGCGGGCGGAGCCGCGGGCGGAAGCTTGTTATTTTATAATTCTGAAGTCGGTGCCAAGTAAAAGCTATAACAACCTTTCTACAATATCAAATTACAGTACACACAATAAAGGGAGGCGTAGTTGTGCTAGTGCGCGGTCGCCCAGTATTGGTATGTACTTACCACAGAAATATAACTTATATTCAGTCAGAAAACAGTTGTTAGAAAGATTTATATTATCTATACAGAGTTATTGTTTACTCGAACTTCTCTGTAACGGCAGAGAAGTTCTATAACTAACACTTTGATTTATATTAGACATGATATTAAATTGCGTAAAATAAGTCAAACTGAAATGGCTTAAGTCTGGTAGATAGTAAATTATAACCCAGTCATGCTATTCCCTCGTGCTCGATCAAAAAACATCTTCAAAACTTTATGACATTACCGTAAACACCATCATATTTGCATGAACTTGAACTATCAAATGGTTTAATTAAATTAGTTATACTTCATTACTAGCTGGTGAGTCTGCGAGTAACTTATAACAATTAATCAATTTGGAAATTATTGAAGTGAATAATGAAGCCCCAATTTCACCAACGTTTAAACGGACGTTTAATCTGAGCTATGGTCGGTCGGTCTCACTTTCAAAGCTGGCCACATTTAAAGAGAGGGAAATCAAAATAAGGGCAAGCTAAGTTTAACAAGTTTGGTGTTATTGGGATACCAACAGAAACATTGGCAACATTGTGATTAATTAATCAAAATATTTAATTCATTTATCATTCTTGGGCCCCTTGTCATTAACTACGATAGTGCAAGAAACATAAGAAAACAGTATACAACTCCCTTACATCTGGCTTGTCTGATTTTTCCTATGATGATTTTTATGTTAGAAAATAACCCATCTGGTCTTAATCTGACGATTTGGCGTATTTCTGACGAACATATTTTTTTAATTAATTTGTAATAGAATTGATAATTTTTTGCATGTCATGTAAATGTGATAAAAACATGTTGAGCATTATTTAATTGTAAGACCTTGTTGTACCATGTTTTAGCAAAATAAATGATCTTATCTTATCTTATCTTAATTATGTTGGGTCTACAGATAATTCTGCTGAGAAGCTGACATAATTATGGCAGAAGTGAGCATTAGGATGTAAGGTAACTTACGAAAAAAAGCCTTAGCTTTATCCAAAGACGATCTAAATTACTAAAGACAGGCAACGTAGAACAAAAAAGTGTCCGCCGGAAAAAGCAGGCAATTTCTAGATGGAGTTACTAGCGCGCAGGCTAAATAGCCTGCGTGTTGTGGTTTGTGGCACTGAACCGATAATCTTGTGCCATTTCATAACCAATCGAGTGAAAAATAAATATATAGTTTTTTAAGAACGTATTTCATTATCAAAACTTATTTTTAAACATTTTTGATTTACGTGAAATTAGTAAGTATTTTGCCCCGTTTCAAGAGCATCCAATAGATGACGTTGCGATCGATCGACTAGAGTTATAGCAAACCTGTCACTAGATGTCGCTTAAATAAAATGATATTATTACTTTTCTTCTGAAATTATGTCATGTTGTCAAAACAATCAATGAATGTTTTATTGGTATGGTAGAGCTTTTGTGAACACGACTCGAGGGCGGATACACCACCGACTCACTTTTAACCTGCCGCCACGTAATAGTGGTTGCATTACTGAGTTTTGGCAAAGACGATTTAAATGAATTACTAGCACAAAAGGCATAACACCGGGTATTCCTCAGATAAAGCGACGCATCTACATTCTGCTCTTGTAGATTGTAGGATATTTAGTTACGTTTGTTTATAGTTGTTTGTTACGTTTTGAAAGGGACGGTACGTCCCATATTTCATTAAGGGCTCTAGCACACGACCGATCTTATGACCGATTTTTTTATAGAGGTTGGCACTTGAGCCAGGGGGGTCTCACTCCGCATGCGCGCAGTAGGTATGTTTCACCGGCGATCCGCCTGGCCTGGAGGGACTACGGCCACTACGGCTATCGCTCGTCACACGGCTCATACGCATGCACGCAAGCGATACATTTCGTCGCGTTTGCGCTTGCGTGCATGAGTGATGGGTGACAAGCGAAAATTATGAGTTTGTATGAGTTACTCATTTTGACAAATGAGGTGTGACAATGTACCACCTCATTTGTGAGGTGGACCTCAAATGAGCGGTATGCACGTAATGAGGTCTTAACATATTTTTGAGCGATGCGTTATATGAGGTAAAATGAGGTTTGCAATTTGCAACTCATTTCAGGTGAAACTCAAAATGAACGGTATGCACGTAATGAGGTCTTAGGGGCGGCGCAGACGACAGACTTTTTGTGCGATCGAGTCTGCGGCGTACGGAAACTAGTAATATTATGTATGCGTAATTTCGTACACCGCAGCACATTTGTTCTGTGACCGCAGACTCGATCGCACAAAAAGTCCGTCGTCTGCGCCGCCCCTTAACATGTTTTTGGGCGATGCGTTAAATGAGGTAAAATGAGGTTTGCTGAAAAGTAACATACTGATACTTGACTTTGAAGTGTTTTGGTACTTGAGTAACATTGAATTGAGTAAATTAAAACATTTGTAATTAAAATAAAGATTAATGTTTTTATCAATGAAAATTTATTATTATACCTACAAAAAACTTGAAAAACGACACATACGTATCGTTCCATTTACTTTAAATATTATCGGATCTATCTTTGTTGTCAAGAATGATAAAATTAAATGTGAATAGGGCAAGAGACTAAACTTTAAAAATGTCACAGTATCGTTTCATTTACTTCAATAACTTTGTTGTCAAGCTTGAGAAGTGTGAGCAGGACAAAATAATCCAAAACGTTACGCGCGTTTGCTCATTCATTTAGTTACTCTTTCTTGCTTACGCTTTCGCCTTGAGAGTGAGTGAGCTACATGTAAACCACTACTCTACAATCTCAACACCTCAAATAGTTTGAAGCGGTAATTAAATTCATTCCTTTGTATGGGACATTTGAGGTATGTATGAGTTACACACCACCAGCCAGCATGCGTGTGCGCAGTGTCTATTTCTCTGTGTCTGGGCTTGACTTGGCTTTTACTTCTCATTAGTTCTCATACTAACTCATTAAAAAGATATTGTTGTGTGTACGGATGTGTTATTATAATAAGGAAGGCAAAGGAACCGGGATCGTTAACTTTCTTTCAAATTCCGAACGATATGACAAGTAAAGTCACTTTGTTGAATTACGCCCGGAAATTGGTAATGGGATAGTAGATTGTTAACAGTGAACGGCCTCATTGGCTATTTGAACGTCCAACAAGTAAATTGTGATGTTACGTTCACTCTCGTGAAGTCACGTGGCGAGCGCCAGCCCCGAGTACGAGCGGCTCGTGCGAGCGCGGCCGCGAGCTTTTCGACGAGCGTCCGTTTACATTCGCGTCTGTTTCACCTCGTAAGCTGGCGGATGTCGAATTCATATCAGTAGCAACTCTAGGAATCATTACAAAGAATAATAATTATAAATCCTTGGATAAGAAATTTATTTTAATGATTTTTTAATAGAAAGTAGAAGAGTAGATAACTTTTAAATAAAATTAGCCTATTTTTTAGATTTCTTTTGTTTTTGCCATTATTAATTGGGGAGGGATTTATTAAACAAAATAATACAGATAAATACCTACCTTGCTTGATAGAGACGGGCGATATCGGTTTTTCGGCATATCGTATATCGAAACCTTATACTGGTATTCAATATCGGATATTGAAACTATATTTATAATATTTTGAGCATCTGTATTATTCAGTATATTGTACGAACTACGAACTAGCTGTTGCCCGCGACTTCGTCCGCGTGGAATTCGTTGTATTAAGTAGTAGCTGCTCCCGCGCTTTGACCCCCGTTAAGCCTTACTGCTCCGCTCCCGTGCAGTTTAGCGTAATGTTAAATATTGAAGAACTTTTGTTGATAGTGAAACTATCAAACACAAAAAGAATTATTAAAATCCGACCAGTAGTTCTCGAGATTAGCGCTTATAAACAAACTAACTTTCTCCCGCGGTTTCGTCTGCGGGGTAGGTACGTCAAAAAAAAGTAGCCTATGTTAGGGTGTTATTAGATCTACATCGATCGACTTCAATCGATGCATCGATCTATTGGTGTAATAGCAACCGTCGATCGACGTCGACTATTCCATTCCACCATCGATCGATGCTCGATCGATTGGTGTAATAGAACATGTCGGTCAACGTCGATCGATGCATCGATCGACGTGTCATCAATCAGCATAGATTATAAATGAAATATTAATACGGGTAAAGACAGGCCACTCTTTTTTATTGGGCGGCAAATAAGAATATTCCATTCTACCATCGATCGATTAGTGTAATAGCAACCGTCGATCGACATCGACTATTTCATTCCACCATCGATCGATGCTCGATCGATTGGTGTAATAGAACATCTCGGTCGACGTCGATCGATGTAGTTGTAATAACACCCTTACGCCTATGTTGAAGTTGAATCGTTTACTTTATTAGGTGCAAGGCGGCAGGCTGTGAGAGGTGGCTCACGTTGACCAAAGTTAGTGAACGCCTTTAGTCAATGGTTGAGTAAAATATGGCGTCCCCCTCCCTTCCCTTGCATACGTCTATAAGCCTATGCATGGGTATCTTATCTATGATAGGCATAGGTAATGAAACAACGAATGATGTAACTAATAAACTTAATATTTATTAGAAACCATTATTTTACAGACTGAAAACATTTTACACAATTAAAATTGAGCTTAAATCAAATAGTTGGCGTACAGATTTTTTATCTTTTTTTAAGAACACTTCTAATTAAAATGTTAAATTTCACAATTATTGTTATATATATATACTATACATACAATGACATAAATGTTCAATGAAGGTGTTTACATTCATAATTATACATTCGTGAAAACGCCATCTAGAGTTTTTTGTTCGCACTTCTACGACAGACTTTTGAGTTAATGAACGGAGTCTTATTAATTTGTCACATAAATCCATAGTTCGATACACTTAGCGACATCTTTTGAGTTAAAAAGTAATTTTTTCGAGCGGACACTTTTTTGTTCTACGTTGCCTGTCTTTAGTATTTAGATCGTCTTTGGCTTTATCTGATGCCCTGAGGTAGACCAGTATACATTTACGATTATGGCCAAAATAAGTACATTTACAGCTTGTCAAAAAGGAGCAATAAAAATGAGGACACTATGCCGTTAATATGAAAACTAAATTACAAATCAATCTTCGAAAACGGGAACCAATCGTGGAGATTTGTTTAGAGGAAACATCGATATCTAATAATAATCAATAGTTTTCAGCAAACAAAACTACTACTATATATATAGTTACAGTGATATTATTATGTAAATATTACTTAATAGACTCACCGGAATGTTTAGAATCGATTATGCCTGAAGGCTATAGAGAAGTCGAGGATATTTATTTATCCCACTACATACCTAAGCAGATATTGGTTTTCTTACGAAATAGCAATTTATTGTGTAAGAAATGTAAACCTCATTTATTTATTTTGTGCCTTCAAGCGATTATAATATGTAATTAGGTATCTTATATATCATTGTTGTCTTCAATTTCTCCTGTCTTTGAGTGTAAACAAACCTTTGAGTTCATGGAAACAGAATCGTCTTTGTACAACTATGTACATGTACATTGGTACTTGTCTGTATTTATAAGGGTACAGACCGATATCACTTCTTCATGTACAGTTTTATCAAATCCATATTTGCATCTTTTTCTCACATTCAATGTTTTATGGGTCGGAGAGATCGAAAGCTATAGGTTAGCGATTAACTTTAGTTTAACACGTTGATGAAATCGGCAATAGACTACGCGATAATACTAAGTTCCTTTGGAAAACAATCTGAAATAATGAATCAGGTATTCAGTACCTATTACCTATATTAAGTAGGGAGAGTCTGGGAGACTTGACTAGGTGGGAGAGTTGAACCATCATCGTATAAAATTAGCGCAATTTAAACGCCAATGTGATTAATGATCACATCCAAGTGGCCACATCTGTCCATTTTCCAGCTTCAAAACCGTCAAGATCTTTGATTTTATCTATACCTACCGTACCTGCCTATGATAATGTCATTATGATTGCTCGCCAACCTCACCGTCAGGTTTTGGGTTTGATTGCCAAAGAGAAGAGGTAGGAAAATACACCTAGGATATTTGAGATTTCGATAGATTCCATTTTTAAAAAATCTCTATCTAAATCTAAATTTAAACAACAGCAGGTGAAAGAAGGACGTTACACATTCTTAACCCTTTTGAAAAACAGGTGTGATGTTATTCATTTGATTTTTCAGGTATCTTCTATGTAGAAGTAGTTCAACGCACGGTCCGCGGGGTTCCATGTCACTCTCCACATCGAGAAGACTGCACTCCAGCAGAAAGACCAACATCAGCATGGTGCCTAGGACGTGTGTATAGTAACCTCTTCTATATTTATAAAATAAATATAAAAAAAAACTAAGCGCCATCTATACCAGAAACATAACTACTTGAGTGAAAAATACCCAGATCTACCGATAGATGGCGTGAGGTATTTAATTATTGTCTGTAAAGCAGGACATTCATGTTCGAGCATACCTACAACTCGATTCTATACTGTATATTTTTTTTAAAACATTAAAAAGTCTTATGGTTAGAGTAAAGAGTAATATCAATTAGAAAAACTGGATACTAGTTCAAAAACAAAAAAGATATTAAAATTGTTTATATCTATAATTAAATAAAAAAGTTTAGTTCACTAAATATTTAGTGATCTAAACTTTTTTTATTACATTCGAAATATTCTTGCTGTACTGTACTTTAATATCACGATACTTATTTTTTGGCAGAACTAGCATGGGCAGAGAAAGCAGCGTCAGACTCCTCAACAACGGTTCTTCAAAACTCTGAGGAAGGACTCGTGGCCTTCGGTCCACGGCAAACAACAATCAAGAGAGATCCAAAGAGAACTATAGCAAATCGTTTGTTTATAAAACAGACAGCCTAGCGCCTTTTCCAAAGTGTTGTGAAAATGAAAATGGTGTGATACACGTTGAAACTAATTTTGATGCTAAATATGCTAGTAGCACGGAAAGCTTCTTCTTGGCTACGGATAGCTTTCAATCGAGTTAGTTTTAGGTCTTGTAATGCACGAAATTGATGCTATGCTACTCCTAAAAATCCTGTTTATAAAAATCGTTAGCTGTGGCTCATCCTTAGTTGACGTATATAATATAAAGTAGCAAGTTTTTGGTACAATTTAGTTTTTGATCAAAAACCTGAAATATTTTCGGTTTTTGAACCAAAACCTGATCTATTTTAGGTTTTTGATAATATTACTTAGTAAATTTTGCCATCCAACGGCACTTGACCAAAAACCGAGGTTTTTGATCAAATACCTGATGGTACCAAAAACCTGCGGCATATATTTTAATAATATTCATGACAACCAGAATACCTTCTTTTAAGTATTATAAGAATAAGCTGAATATCAATATCTCATACAGAGTGGAAACAATAAGTGTTTCCTATAATATAATACCTAAGAGGTTTTTTTATTGAATAACATGGAAAATTAAGCCGTATAGAAAAGTGCTTACGTGGAATTGCATCCCCAACGATTTAGGAAATAAAGATCGTTTACACCCTGTTTACTATATTTAAAATTAATATTTAAGACAGCTTAGTTATTGATATTTAAAAGGTATGATTTATATCAGTATTAATATAATATCTTGGGAATTACGATAACCACCGAATCTGTATATTTGTAGAAAATACTAACATTAAAAGATATAATTTGCTTTCTATATAGGTATATATATGTATAATAATAATAATAAAAATAAAAAGATTCGTTCAACTGAAGTACCTCACTTTTTTATCGTTGATAAAACTGTTGCTACACTGTGCTACACCTACATTACTTTTCAAACGCCTTGGTCTTTTTTAGATTCAGTATTACTATATTGACATACTTAATTTTATACTATTACATATGAAATTGAAGGAAAAATCATATCTCGTTCAAGTTTCCTTTTCAAATTTTAACCTTAGAATATTTGGCGCCAATTTTACCATCATGTTCAACCTACGTTAAATAATCTGACCGGTTCGTACTCTCATTCAATCTTTTAAAGGGACAGTGCGGTCGAAATCCTTACCTCAGCGTTTATCGTGGTAATAGTTTGGTAAAATCGGCACTTGTACAAAATGTAAATATTTGAAAAATAAAATTACAAGCGCTAAACGTTTTAATAATTATGACAATGTTATTTATTGTAAATACAAATTATAATTAAAATTGTTGTAAATAACCATAATAACATAAACACTAAAAAAAAAGAGTTATTGAATGTTTATATTTCTGTTAGCGTATTTTAAAATCACTTGAAACGCCTATTTCTGTTTGCTAAAATATATATTTATTATTATCTACGTAAATAAGTGGTTACTATTTTTAACAATAACACTTTTAAAAATAAATATTTTATAATTTATTGGTTTAATATTGGAGTAGTGAGAGCTATCTCGCGCATTTCTATGATTTCCTAGTCAATACTTTTGTACTAATATTCCTACTAGCTACATAATGAAAGTTTAACAATGTGTAAATACAACTATTGTATAAAATAGAATCACATAAACATAGTTTTTGAAAAATTTGTTTGTTTTATTTAGTATTTTATTTGTACCCATGGGTGTATTAGGGGCCGTTCAAGTATTACGTAAGCACTATGGGGGGGTGGGGGGGTCTCTGTTTTGCTTATTTTGGATGACATGAGGGGTAGGGGAGTCTAGATGATGATTACGTCATCGGTAGTTATTTACTTTTTTACACGAATGGCAACCCTCACATTGTCTATGCTTGAAAACGAAACGCATTTTTGGGGATTCCCGCACGCATACGTTTAAAAATACATTTTTATCTGAAAAATGTTTACGTAAGCATGGGGGGAGGGGGTAAAAGCTTTGCTTACTTTTGCGGGGGATGGGGGGGTATATAATTGTAATAAATCTGCTTACGTAATATTTGAACGGCCCCTTATATCTATTGCAGTTTTTTTCAAATTTGGTTGGCCTTAGTTTGTTAAAAATAGTATTCTTTTTAAATTCAGCACCTCTCGACTTTTATCGACAAAGGCATTTAGGTGCAACTTCTTGCTAATTACAGAAAATAGTAAAAAAGTTGACGATTAAGGTACTTAGCGACGACAAGGTTGGTTGGCACTTCTTATTTAATAAATCAACTATTTAAAAAGTCAGTCTTCGGTTCTAACTGACGGCAAACGTATTTGGGTGCCACTTCTGGTCATCATCAAATTATTTTCTATAAAATCAACGCCTTCGGCGCTTCTTGCCAACGCACACTCTTTATAGAAAGCAGACCAAAAAAAAATATCAGTCACTATAAAGATTGCGCTTTCGGCGCTGAACGACTCAATCCACCAACTTCAGCTAATCTCTAATCGTGTTATTTTAATAATCATGATTACTTCTGATCGATTCACCAACAATAGAGATGTAAAACTACGAAAAGGCTAGGTAGTCTATCATGATTTGATTCAGCTTTTAAGACCTTACAATATTACGACGAGTGTTATAAATGGTAATTGATTGTTATATACATCAAATATGTACATATATATAAGGGTGATTCCTGAGAGAAGCGTTCCTGGCGTAAGATCCATGGCATTTTTTTTTTCAAGTTTTGTGAAAACAAAAAATATGTAGCAAAAGAGAGCTTTAAAACAAACTTTTCTGTCCATAAGGCACTCACGTAAACATAATAGTTTAGGAAATAAAAATATGTTTGTTTTGGGTCGCCACGGATCTCACGTAGAAAACCATGGATCTTAGGTAGCATATGAAATACGAGGCGGCATAGCTTAAAAGTCGTTTATTTTAAAGAATATTAAACGAAATTGTAAATAAAACATCATTTGTCTAGTAATCATATTTTTATCACATCAGCAAAAACAAAATCAACAAAAGTTAGAATAATTTTAAAAACGTGTTTAATTTTTACAAATAATCTCCAGTCTTTAATAAAAGTCTTTAAAATCAACCATATTCACTAAAAGGTATTGATAAGCAATTATTATAATAATTTTATATAATTATGATTCTTATTAAAAAATAGGAACATTGACCTGAAACGATACAAAATCAAAAAATCTCTTTCATCCTCATATTTATTTTTAATTAGTTTGATGTAAAGCCTGGAAATGTAAACCAAACTATCGCAAATTTTTGTTTATATATGTTTTGGTATAATTGTGTCTGTGAGCGATGCCCGAGCAACGCAAACATAGAGCGCAACGTATGTAGCATGTCTTCTGTACCGTATTCAGTAATACCACAGTAATGAATTATTCTGTATTTCTTGAGCCAATTGTTTAGCTTTTAGAGGGGGAGGGCTATTTAAACAAAAAAATACTATCCATGGTTAAAAATATTTTTAGCAGATCTCAGAGTAAAAAATTACCTTTGCATACCCTTAATGCTTTTAAAAGACCTATTTAATGATACTCTACATTAAGAGGTGCGTGAAAGAAAAAAAAACTCTTAGCAAAAGTACCTACCCCAATTTTTTTTTTCTTCAAGATTAAGAGAATTTTATCACTTTGTAGCCATAGTTATCATACATATGTTTACAAAATTTCAGCTTACTGGCACTAACAGTCTAGATGCTAGGGCCCGGACAGACAAACATAGTGAAACTATATGGCTTTCTAGTCGATAATACGGAACTCAAAAACACTTTCATTAATTGACATCATTAGTAAATACACGACAAAGATCCATGGCCGAAAACAAAGATCCGTGGCTTAAAACCCACGGATCTGCGCCCACGGATCTCACGACAATTTACATTTTAGGATATAACAATGAATCTATTAATAATATTATACATATTTTTACTTGAAAGTTTACTCAAGGATATAAGTATTCATGATCCTAAAGCATTAAGGTGAAACTATTTTCAACTACGTAGTATAACAAGCTATGGAATGTATCAACCCTGTAGGATAAAAACGTGTATTAATCAAAGAACTCACCTAACTTATTTTGCGCGAAACTGAGCGACATCACCTTTACGTCTGAGCACTGCCAGTAAACTGGCGATGTTTTGAACCAATCGCGAGATGCCTACCACGTTCGAACCGAATTTGGTTGCTATAGTTACGTTGCACGGTTGAAACGACGCCCGCCGGGTGACATATTTTTGAATGATTATAGCTACTATAAGTTTTATTTTTTTATAACAGTTTGATTATAATAGGATAGCAGCACTTTCTAGGTATTCAAAAATATATGAATTAATATAAAGCTATAAGCGTAGACAAAATAAATCGTCATTACAAAGTACAGGTTACGCGTGTGACACGTAAAATTCAAGCTAAATCACCCCGTTTTTAACTTTCAAATGGATTTTAAACCAATTTTCAGTTTTACATTGTTATTTTAACCAATAGGCCTCATTACTATAATAGTCAAGGAATCGTATGAGTGCTAATTAAGTTATGTATGTCTATTATTATAGATAATATTACGATGTGACCGTCAAAATCAAGCTTCCCAGGAATCACCCATAAAACAATAAATTACAACAAAAACTACCGTAGAAGATGGTAGACTACCGTAGTGATGAGCTTTAGTAGTTTTAGCACTTACTTGTACATCTATAGCCAACAAGTCTTCTCGTTTATGGACTACCGTAAATTTGTATTGGCATGGCATGGCAACCCTACTTCTGTCAATTTATGGAGCTGTCAAACAAGTGTCATAAGTGTCAAATTTAGGCAGCGAACGAATTCTGGTTGTTTACTGTTTTGTTTTCAGTTTTCCACTCGATATTAATAGTATATTATCTGGAAACCAATTTAAATTATATAAAACATCAGATCTTTGCTGTGCAGTTTCAATTTGATGCGCACGTGAAGCGTGCTGACGAACTTTATTTCTCTCAATATTATAGCGACGAAACGGTATAAGAAAATGAATCATGGTGAATGTAATGAAAGGAGTTCTTGTTGAATGGTAAGTAAAGAAATCATTACAAGTGCTTTGTGAAGAAATTAAGTCATAAAATCTTTTAATCAAAGGAGACCAAAGCAAAAATTATATTTTTTAGGTTATGTTCCTCTTGCTATTCTAACAATGAGTTATACTATTATTCCCTTAAATTCTAACTTTTTACTATACTTCTATGTAATCTAGATCAGGTGGGATGTTAAAGTTCTGGTCAATAGTAGTGTTGTCCATTTGAAATGTATTCTTTATGAAGGATTTTAGTGTGTAGATGTTCTCGGTCCATCTGTTTATTGCTGTCTTTAGTTCCTGAAAACAGAAATTACTGATTCATGTCCTCTGTATACAGCTTAGATGTATGAGCAAGAAGAAACATACCTACAACTTGAGCTGTTTTCTAGTTAACACTTGAACTACTAGACAAATCTTTCTTATGCTCCATTCTCCATAATAATATCTTTTATATATATTTAATAACTGATGAGATCATCCACACACTTGGTGCAAGAAATTTTTATTTGCTTTCAATCAAGCCATGTGGTCCAGACATTAAGTTTTACTGATATTGGAGTAAAACGGTATGTGAGTATAGAGCATGAAAGTGTGTGACATTTATTTGGCTCACTATTAATTTGTTATTATTTTCTAGTTTTCCACTTGTTTTACCTACCTCAACAAAAACATCATGACATACTCACTACCTCTCATATGTAAATATTAGTAGAATTTTTGCTTTGCTTACTTGACACTCGGTTTTCAACTGAGCAATATATTCAGGATCTGAATCTCTGTACTTCTGCAATTCTTTCTTCAGTTTATCTTCCTGTTTTTGATGCTCATCTAACATTGATAGCAGTTCAGTTCTGTCCTCGCATTTCACTCTCTTGGCCTGGAAACATCATTTACAGTAAGTTATTGTAAACATTTATATCATCTAAAAATGATGTTATCTGTTCTATTAAACCAAATTTATATCAGAAATTTTATGAGGTTTATTGCGAAGACTAGAACCGTCATATTAAACCTTTTTTTTCCTTAACTCCTTAACAGTCCTAGAATGGTCTATGTATATTATTTAGGGACAAGGAAAGTTTTAATAATCTATTTACGACATCAGATTCTTTAATCAACTAATTTTGCACTTGCAAATAAATAAAAATATGAAATAAAACTTGGAGTTGGAATTGTACCCAGTGGAAAGTGATAGGCTCAGGCTCTATCCCATAGGATCCAAACATAACAGGTGAAATGTGGGTGTTGTACACCTCAGCCACACGCTTCTAGGTAATATGTTATGTTATGTGAAATTAAATTAAAAGAAAACTTTAAATGATTCTTACAGATTCTGTTGCAATAGAATCTTCTGTTTTTTTCAGCTTCTTAGAACACTCTTCCATTTCATTTTGTAAATCATTTAATTTTCTTTTCTTTGCATTGTTTGCTTTGCTGCAATAAAATACAAAAAGTTTTCAATCTTGCTTGTGCACTTACAACACTTGATCTAGTATTCTTACTTATCCAGTTTATTTAAATAATGTTAGAAGAAGTGATCCATGATCTATGGATATATTTTCTGAATACAAAGAATTTAGTTCCGGAGCAACGTTTTGTTAAATTTGTTTTATCTAGTCATTTGTGTTTCGAAAGCAGTAACTTACACACCTGGAGCTGGTACCTTGATTGATTATAATTGAAATCTAAGCAGTTGGATTGAAATCAATCTTAGCTTTAGTAATTTTATATAATTTATTTGTATTTTGTGGTTTGTGTTGATATGTAAAGCCGAAGTCTAGAGATTCATCTCTAGACTTCGGCTTTACCATACTTTTTGGGACACTCTGTAATAAAGATGAGTAAGACAGAATTACCTGGGAAAAGACCAAAAGTAGATAGAAGTGCCAATCTTCTCTGAATCCACAAGATGGTCATCCACCAAACTTTGCACCACCTCCTTCACGGACTGCATTGTTATACCTTTCTCTTTTGGAGCGATCTTTTCTAATTCCTAGAAAAATATCAACTCACTTAAACAGTTTCTTTTACAATGATATGGACTGTGAGCTATCAATTATGATGAAAAATGTAGTAGCATTGCCAATTTTTGAAATAAAGTCTAAATTATGGAAAATAATATTATTACTTTATAAGGGGTACACCTATTATAGTAGAACTTTTTAAGTAATAATTTTATATTGCATTACAACTAATAGCATAAACCTCTTTTCGCAGAATATCGTTTGTCATAAACTCATTTAGCATACATTGGAACCCATAATTCTGTAAGTCAGAATCATCTGTACGCATAATTTTGATATCCATAATAATCACAATGTATAATCATCACATCGCAGAAAGTTCAAAACCAGATTCATCTTTTGGCATATATTTCTTATCCATAACTATTTAAAAGTAGAACCATCATTTCGCATAATGCTTACAGCAAGTGATCAAAGAAATAAAATATTCAACTATAGAAATAGATAAATTAAGTTTCGGCGCGCCACCACCAGCCAAAAAAAGGAAAACATTAAATAAAACAAATCGTCTTCAAAATATTATAAATAATCAGTCGGACTACACAGAAGTTGGGTACCTTAAAGCAATAGGAGCTAATATAAGATTAGTTTAATTTTTGTTTTCTGATTAATTTAATTGTTTTTTTTTAGTAATTGTAATAAATAAAAGTTGATTTAATGATAATTATTTGGTTTTTATATCTTTGCCCATGAGAGCATGTTCATTTCTGGCAGAGAGGTCACAGTTCTAACCTAACCTAACCTACGCATTTTTAAAGAAGAAAGTAACCCAATCTATATTATTCTAATTGAAATTCTATGATCTTCATAGTATGCCTAGTCAAATTATGCCAAATAATCTGTACTCTAAATGAACGTTATGCTAAATGAAATTATACAAAATTTTACCTATGCCAAAGGTAAATATGCCAATAAAAATTCTACTATCTTAAATGTATGCCATTCTAAATTCGGTCATAAGGACATTATGCCTAAAAATATTTATGTCAAATATTTTTTATGCCTAATAAATGATCGACTAAAGAAGTTTCTGCGAAGTCAGTTATCCCAAATAGGTTTCGGAGTATCAAGTTTCTACCAAATAGACCGCACCCCTTTATAAGATCATAAATTAATGAATCATTTATAGACCGACCGTTTAACACGCGTATCGCCTGCGACGTAAGAAGTGAGCGGGGGAAGGTAACAGACTACTACGGCTATACACGGAGTCATAGATCCAAAGATTTATCTCGAGATAGACATTGTAGGCAAAGTAAAAAATATAATTGTAGTATCTGTATTTTTAAAGAAAAAATGAACATTTTAAGAAAAAAATAACTTATTAA
Source organism: Hypena proboscidalis (assembly GCA_905147285.1). Classification (NCBI taxonomy): domain Eukaryota; kingdom Metazoa; phylum Arthropoda; class Insecta; order Lepidoptera; family Erebidae; genus Hypena; species Hypena proboscidalis. The sequence goes on from LR990143.1 coordinate 7,274,356, forward strand.
AGAAAAAACAACATTTTAAAAATTTTACTTTTAATTATTATTATTTTATTTATATATTTCTTAACTTATTTTATATATTTTTAAATATGATTTATAAAAAATACAAAAAAACATTTCAAATATAAAAAAGTGTCCCACCGACTTCAGGTGCAAGGACCAAGCTGCCGAGGTTAGGGCTCCAGAGAGAGGAACCTCCTCACGATGCTTGCCGTGTCCGTGTTGTTGATTTTTTTTGCAAAACAGGAAGAGCGATTCATCTTGGGATTAATCTTGGTAAACCGTTTACCTTGTGCGTTAATGTCCAAGCGTCCGTAACAAAAATATTACCCGTGCGCTGCGAGCACTGCCAGCGCACTGCCGCGCTTGACGTGAGCTTTTTGCACCGCACACCCCTCTCACCCACCCGGTAACATCTCGCCCCGCCCCCTTCTCACCCCGCGGGCGATACGCGAGTTAAACGGTCAGCCTATATTAATAATACTTGATGACTTATTAAAACTTAAAAAAAAAAATTATGTTACCTTAAGTTGAAAGAAGTCTTTACTGTTATGAAAAATCTCCAACATTCTAGTCTTCTTTTCATCCGCACTCAATCCACGTTTCTTCGACATTTTTCAGTGACCCGGCGATGAAACAGTTCCTTCTGCACTTGGATGAGACCCTGGCACTCGGCAGGAAGTTTATACTCCAAGACCTGGATGAAACACATCTTTTCATATCAGCAGACATTGTGGAAACATTGCAAGCCCGTGTAGACGATTTGATGGACCAACTAAGCATACCAGTGCATGATAAAGGACTGTAAATCTCAAAATGACGTCACGAGAGTCTGGTAGAGTTAAGGATGTAGAGAGGCGGAAGATTCTAGATGATGCCGCAAGGAAACGAAGAGCTAGAAAAGCCGTTGAGGCTTTGGAACAAGACAATTTCCATGAAGACCCACACGCTGACCTGGTTATGTCGAAGAAGGTGCCGAAATTTGCAGATTCGCATGAAAAACCTACTAGGAAGAAAAAGGCTAAGAGTGCCGAGTATTATAAGATGCGATTTCGGAAGACGTTTGGGCAGTTAGTTGAGGAAGATGCTGGGTTTAGGCCGGATCCGCCTAATTACTTGTCTGCGCAAGTGCCACCTTCTAAGTTAGTATGAAGCTTAATAAATAATAAATTAACGAAGGGCATTTTACTGGTGGTAGAGCTCTTGTGAATGAGCTCGAGGGCGGCAGCACCACCGCCTCACCTTTAACATGCCGCCAAATAGTAGTGCTTCCATTACTGTGTTCCGGTTTGGTGGTGAGATTAGGTCCTGAAATTACTGGCACATAAGGCATAACATCGTAGTCCTCAGCTGCAGTGACGCATCTATAATCTGCTTTTGTGGATTGTTGATGTCCATGGGCTGTTCTCCACTCACCATCAGGTGGACTACACATTCGTTCGCTGTGGGCGTAGTATATAAAAAAAAGGGCAGCAGTCCGGTCAATTAACAAAGTCAAAAATCAGCTGAGGAACTATATTATAGAACTGCTGCCCTATAATTGAATAATAATTAGCAGTAAAGCTTATTTACATAATGTGTACCTACTATGTGTACTGATAAAAGTAGTATTTTCATCTCTTAAACTGATCAAATAAAAATTCATAGCTATCTAATATTATAATTTTTGTGCAAAGACTGCTATTGATAGTCTACAGAAAGTGTTTGAGCACCTACTGATGATGCAATATGCAATACAATCTGAAATAAAGATAAGATTTTATCAGACATTTTTTTCATGAAATTGTTGCATGAAAATTGTGTAGAATATATTTTCAATATAACCAGCACATTATATTTCAATAATCTATCGACAGTGAAGTGTAAATAAATTGTAATGCAGAAAATCCTACGTAATTTTCGTTTATGTTTTAGATTTCCCGATCGACATTTCTGTGCTGTGTGTGGTTTCCCATCGAATTACACTTGCATACCTTGTGGAGCCCGATATTGCTGCGTTAGATGCTTAGGAACACACTTGGATACCCGATGTCTTAAGTGGACTGCTTAAAATGTAGTTATTAAGTTAAAACAATAAACTTTTTTACCAATACAAACAATGTTAACATTTTTTCAATTGTCAAATGTGAAATGTCCAATTTTCCCGCCATAAAGTACCATAGACTAAATTTATTACATTTTTTTTTGTGCGGCTGTCCGCATAAAATAGATAGGTTTTCTTTTTTAATTATTCATAACATCATGATAAAGGAAGAAATTAGTATTATATAACACAATAAATTGTTTGTTTATTTGGCTAGTATTTAGCGTTTTGATAGTAATTTTTCTTAATAAACAACTCCACGCCATTCCATCAACAAGATGTCAACATCAATTTTTGCAGTTATTTTTTTTAATAAATTTAATGTTCTATTTGTTCCATTCAATTTTACCGAATATTACTTACATCGAATCTTTAGGTGCTTCAAATTTAATTAGTTCTACGCAATATGTAACTTTAAAAATCGATAAAAGTAAGAAATAATATTGAAAACCTTTTAAAGACTTAAACCACGCGCGCCCATAGCAGCTTGGTACAGCGCCATCTACTATGCAATAGCTACACTACGATACCAATTTGTAACGTGCAAGTCTTGTGTTATTTTAATTTAAATAATAAATGTTTACTAAAAAGAATAACATCAATACGATTTGTTTCTTTAATCAAAATATTTACTTTCTAATTAGTCTCATATTTAAATAGTTATGTATAATTACTTCTACTATTCTAAAGTTCTGTTTTATTAAGTTGTTTTAATGTCTCCATCTAGTGGCGAATAGTAAAACGGTGATGACCACATTGACAATAGATGCCACTGTGTGTCTTATAAACAAAGTAAATTTTAACGTGTTGCGTTATAATCCTAGACCAAATAATAAACAAATTTGTGATATTATTCATATTATAAAATGAATATGTCCCTTCAAATTCAATTAAAAGTAACATCTAGGTTTAGGGTTGAACATCTTAAACATCGTAATTTATTTACCAAACATCGAGCTTTTAGGTACAGTTATATAAGATGGATGGCCATCGTCTCATGAAATAGAGCCTGCAACATGTTGTATTGGGTAGCAATCGAGTGGCAACAAGTCATTATGGATTCGAGAATCAGGGAATAATTCCATTTTCCTTGGTTTTCGATTATGTAGGTACATTCGCAGAGCTTTTTGTCTACAGCTGCACAAGCCATATAATTGTGTATAATGTTTCTCTTTGTTATACTAGTTTTCACGCTAGAGAGAGAGATGGATTAACTAACGGTCCGAGGCATTGAAGAATGTTTTGATGGTCATCCATCCCGAGGTCGACCGTGGCAGCAATTGCTTTACCTAACGACCGCAACCGATTGATTCTAGCAGCTATGTTTAGCCAAGAGGCTTTTTCGACTAAGTACCTGTACACACGGCTACCGAACGACCTATACAGTCCAGTTTTGTTATGATGCCTTTTTTATAGGCTCTCCGTGCAATTCGAGACCAGCTACTGGAAGTGTATTGGTTGATCGGTAGCCAACATGTACCATGATGTTCCCTGACACATATTGTTATGTAGTCCAATTCAACATGAGGGGTGGTTACGTCCCCGTATTGACGTTAGGGCACGTGGACTGTTATCACTGGCACCTGGGATGATAAAGGACCCTATTGTATATATGACAGATGTCTATTCCAAACCACTTCCTACTTATTGCTTTCCGGTGATAATATTGTTTGGGGTCCGCCATTTTCGTTTTATCGAAAATGGCGTAAAGGTATTGTTATTATTATCGAGTTTTATACTTATTTTGTAACCGTTAAAACTTCTTTTTATCCCTTTTTTAGGGATTAAATTCGCGTATATTCCACCAGATGGTAAATAGGATCATAACACAGGCGGCATAAGCAGATGCGTTATGCCACACCCACACAATAGTTATCTGAAGATCTTACAGAAATTTCAGGTTTCTTCCTAACCCCGTGGGCAGTGGCGCCCCCACCAAAAGTACTATAAATATGTAATTTGAATCTGGGTTCTTTTTAATGAAACAAAAGGAATAATTGTGTACTTCGCTTCTTTTATTTCTCTTTTCTATTGCTAATTATATATTTGAAATATTTACGCACCATCAAAGTAACAGCATCAACTCTTATTTAACTTTCATTTCATACTAATTACTAAATTGTTTACATGTTTTGATGATGGAAAAACATTAGTACCTACTTAGGTCGAATATAGATTAATCGTCAAAAAAATTGTTTCTGGAATTAAAACAGTTATCTGTTTATAAAATGCTACCAGTTTTAAAGTTTTTTTTTATAAGTGTGAAATGAAAGTCAAATTAATGTACAGATACATATTTCCAAAGAAGATCAATTGAAGCTGTTAATCCACTTCAGACTTAACAATGTGATGTATTAACATATTTTTATTTACAATAATTTGTATCACAATACGTGTTCAAGGCAATTCAACTACACATTATGTAGCACTTAATATTTATTTACTTGTCTTTATCTAATTAAAAAAAAAACAAATAAAATTTCTGATTGTTGGCTCTGTGGATTCGTCTTTCGACCAAACCATAGAGTTTGCAGACTTGTTATCAATTACTCCAAATTATTTTTTTGAGACGAAGGCAAATCTTTTTTTATTCTATTTTATGTATCAAATGCACACTTTAATAATGCATTGATATAAAATCAAATACGTATATCAAACAAAACGGTGGTCTTAGCTAATATTTACAATTTAAAAATTAAGTATTTACAAAATGCAACATTTGTCTTAAACTAAATAAAATTATACAGTTTTCCTTAATATTACTGACTCGATTGTAATAAATATACTTGTATTAAAGCCATAAATACATACAATATACAGTTTTATTATTTTCTCCTTATTCTAATACTGGACTGAGGAATGGTTAACATTAAACTCATTTTTAGATTGTGGAGGAATAAATAGTTTTTACGACAGATTACGTTAATTTTGAATATTTTATAAGAAATGGAAACTTAAGACAACATTTATAGGATGATTGTCAGTTCGCTATAAATTATTTTATTATTAATAGGAATCGTTTTAACCCGAGATCTGTTTGATGAACGGAAATGAGCTAGGAACATTATAATTTGTACTAGGCCGATTTCAATGAGATTAATATTAAGTTGGGTCCTACCCGAAAGGTAAGATTATTATCGAATGATCTATATTTTTTTAAGGTACAGCTTTTTCTATGATCAAAATCATAGACAACATTAACAAGGCTCATAAACGACGTTAATGTAAGAGCAAAACCTTCATTTTTCTTAATAAGTATGGGCCTAAAAAGTTAAACATGAGCTTGAGTTTATCTTTCAAAGTCTGTATCATCACAACAATTAATTTTATTAATCTAGGTACTTGAGATTCATTTTAAATTATTTAAAAATCTATAAGCTTTGCTATGCAGAATTTGAATGTAGCAAAAATGGTCATCCCTATCTTCCGTTTTATTTTAGCTTTAAGTCCACGGAACCTTATCTGACATCTTTAAAAATCCAATATACATTTATACCAATAATATTGTCATTTTTGTACTAATATTAGAGCAGAGAATAGGCTTCGCAGGACGGTTTTCTTAAAAATATGCTACCACATTCGCTTTTTTAATTGCAGTAACTCTTAACAGTTCACCATGCAATATTATAATACCCGCCGCATTAGAAATTTCAATTCTTTAAACAGATTTTGATATCTCTAGATTGTTATCGGGCCTTATTTCATTGCCGGTTCATAAGAAATTCCATAATGGTTGACTAAAACCCAACCACGATTCAGCATGATAGAGTTTTCAGTCTCAAATTCACGCGTCATCCTTCTTCTTCCTCAACTTGCCCTCCGTGTGTATTGTTTGCGTGACTTGCTCCACTGCTGACGAAATATCAGCGTCAGGATCTGACGCAGCTGATAAGGCCGCAATGTATGCGCACGCTATCCGTAAAACAGATAACTTGGAGAGTTTCTGGTTGTGACTGTATGCAGGTACTGACCGCCTCAACGAGTCAAACGCTGCGCTAATAGTGTGAACTCTCGTCCGTTCCCTGGCATTGGCTTCTATTCTCCTTTCTCTTGTCATGTTCTTGTAATTCCTCTGCTCTCTCGGTTTCGACTTTTCTGCTTGGTAAGGTTCTACGACTCCCGGGTGAGGTGGCACTCTCGGAGGCTCCAGTGAAGGGACAGGTGGCGGTGGTGGAGGTGGTGGTGGTTCTAAAGGTCCTATAGGTTTCCGCCTTTGTCTTAGAAGACTGCCTTCTTTCTTGACTAACGATAGCGGTTCTCTTTGAGGTTCTTCGGTAAAAGACCAGGGTCTGAATGGGCTGGTAGGAGCTTCGCTTTCAGGGCTAGTGATATCTTCTGTGGAGCTTAGCCGTATGCGTTTTTTGGGTGGTTGGCAGCGAGTGGGCGTGCGGGGTCTTTTAACCCTAGAGTCGGACTCCACGAGCCTCACCCCGGAGTCGTCTGAATGCGCAGGGCCGGAACAGGAGTCGTCGTCATCTCCTCCCGATACGAAACCAGCGTCTCGTTCTATGCGATCTGTAACAATGGAAAATAACTGTTAAATTTTTCAAATTTTCAAATTCAAATCATTTTTTTTTCATAGGCCCCAGGAGGCGCCTGAACACGTCAAAATATTACAAACAAATGATATAAAAATAAATTATAAGCAAAACTAAATTATACTAATTACAATGTTAATTTATGTTAGGACATATTGACTGAGAATGTTCATTGGCTTAACGTAAAGAAAGTCTTTCTATTAAGTATTGGGGTCAATTAAATGTTAGTAGTCAAGGCTAAAAATCTATTAGGAACAAGAAGCAATGGCGTCGGAAGCTGCGCGCACGCAGCAAAAGGCAAGACACAAACGGCGCCGACTCGTTATAGTGCACACGATGTGATGTGACTTCACAAGTACTATGGAGCCACGAAAAGAGAGATTTACGCCTTGTGTCACTTATACACGCGAGTTATGTTTGATATAGCTCAACAGACTTATTATTTCAACTTGTTGAAAAGGAATCGGAGAATAATAGAGAGTAAAAATAACTCGCGTAAGAAAATGCAGTATAAAAGACATCAACGAGTTCGAGTCATCTGGTAAACTTCCACGCCTAATGTTTGATGTTGTACGGTATGTAGTAAAACTGTATGTGAAAAAAATGCAAATTTCCTCACACTCCGTATGACGGAATTTTCATATTTTTTCAATCGAGCTTCGTGGTCATGATTTAGATGTTTTGAAGTAAAATCGTATGTGAGTACGGACAAATAAGTAGCCAATTAAATAAATGACAGAAATAAAAATTTAGCTTAAAATTTACTCGCATAAAACAAGACAAAAGATATCAACGCATTCAGTGTCGATTTATGTTAAACGTTTAACGCCAAGCTACAGCTGGTGATCTCTCTGTTCCGCACAAATATTCAATTAGATAGAAAGAGATGCAAAGAGGGTTTATTAAACGGTAGATTAAAAATTTGGTGAAATCGGCCCTTAAGTAATAAATATCTAACACCTTACACACAAAGCTATCTAGTCCCAAATGAAGCAGAGCTTGTACTATGAGTATAACTGATACTAATACTATATACTTTTCTTTTTGTAAATACATACTTATTATAGATAGAAACTAAGACAAACCCCCATGTTCATGCACACAAAGGTATGTCTTAAGCGGGAATCGAACCCGCGACTTCGGCGTTGCAGGCAGGTACACCACCCACTCCGCCATCTGGTAAATATTCAGCAAATATAAGACAGCAAAAATATAAAGACGCTATTCTTGTGGCCACACAAACAGTACGGGGACACGTCGCGCCCGCTCGTCACCAGAGGATCTAATGGTTGTCCATGAATATAAATAAACAATAATTAAAACAGCCTTATTTATAGACCGGTACCTACATGTATCATACTTTGCAAGTACATGCTCTTCAGCCCCGTTAGTACGGCTTGACACTCATACATTTTGATTCTATTACGACAAAAAAAAAACCCAGAAACGTCAAAAAACAGAAGAAATTGAATGAATGGCATTTAGTCAATAGTGGCAAACCGTGTAGGCTAGTGGTTATTTATAATTTTACTATATTTAAAAAAATGCGATGAGCGTACCTTAGATTTTTCCAGCCAGCCTTAAATTATCCATCAGTCATAATAATACTTATACTTTGTCCATTCCTTTATTTTCTTTTTGACAGATCACGCCTATGAATTACCGTTTTTTTTTGTCAGATTAATGTACTACAATAATAATGTACTTTATTGACAAGTGACACTTTTTAGGGAAGTTCACTATTTGTAACCACGGTCGGTAGTGTCCATACTAGCAAAACTCGCCATAACTCTAGTATTGTTTATGGTTCACATAATGAAAGTGACAATTTTAATCGGATGCCTGTTTGATATTATGTCAAAAATTTTTGTTTGGATCCTGTCGTCCGCCATATTGGCGCCATTACAGTTTCAAAGTTGTTCGAGTGAAGTTTTGCGTTGATTAGTTTCCGTAGCTTATCCTCTCAATTTTCGAAACAGTAGTAATAGCTATTAAACTTGCAATATGTACAATAAGTGTTGTATTGTGAGTTGTGATAGTAGACGAAAGGACGTAATTTTCTATCGTTTTCCGAAATCGGACACAATACTCAAAAAGTGGGTAGAGTGCATTAACTGCGAAAGATTGCGAAGCTTGAGCTTCCAGGATCTTTGTAAGCAGTTTGTGTGTCAGAAACATTTTGAGAAAAGGTTTCTTGCATCCACACCGATGAGGTCTCGACTCCGTGTCGGCGCTTATCCTACGTTATTTACCCAAAATGAAATTAGCGGCGGAATTCCTCAAACCGCCTCAAGAGCTGAAAGAACAAGTAAGTATAAAATTCATGGAATATACTTTTGAGTTCAAATTTATTTATTTGTTACACATTAAGGTCTAAATACAAAAGATGTGTGTCAAAATCCTGTATGTATAGAAAAAATTAAAATAGTTGTAACTTTAATTTTTAATTAATTTAAGTTTTCACAACCTTGGGTCCACAAAATTACAAGGGGCTCACAATATATTGACACATATTTGACTCACTGGAATCGGTCGGTAAAATTTTGTTGTGATCTATATCTATACTAATATTATAAAGAGGTAAAGTTTGTGTGTTTGTTAAATTGTCAGGGGTAATCTCGGAATCTACTGCACCGATTTTAAAAATTCTTTCACTAATAGAAAGCCACATTATCGCTGAGTGTCATAGGCTATATAAAAAACCGAAAAATTAAAAGGTTTTTACGTGGTAGTCCGTTTTGTAAAGAGAATCGGAGAAAAACTCATCGTTATACGTGAAGGCCACAGCAGCGCGGCAGCGGCGCGCGATGGTTTCGGCTTATTTCGGTTCGCGTTCGTGCTCACTTCGGAAGAAGGAGGCGTGACCTTCCTTTTACACCTGAGAGGTAGGTACCCGCGCGGCTCTTTACGCAGCGGACGTCCCCAAAATTGAATTTTTCGTAACACACTTTCGACATTCATTAATTTTATTTTCGGTACATTAAAAAAAAAATCTTTTATGTTTATATAGTTTTCATTTAATTTAGGTTATAGATAGGCATTAAGTTTGTTTCATGTACCTAGATATTAAATTAGGCTATAGGTATTAAGTTAGTTTCATGTAGATATTAATTTAGGTTATAGGTAGGTATTAAGTTTGTTTTGTGTAGATATTAATTTAGGTTATAGGTAGGTATTAAGTTAGTTTCATGTAGATATTAATTTAGGTTATAGGTAGGTATTAAGTTTGTTTCGTGTAGATATTAATTTATTTCTTACGAACGCTGCCTTAACTATGAAAGATATATATTTTTGAACATTATGCCCAACGAAGTGGGCACGGGTCAGCTAGTAATAGATAAATAAACCACTGTCATTTGTTGTAATAAATCCAATTATTTAAATTTTTGCAGGCTTGCTATCTGACCATGGTTATGCTAAGAAACGTCAGCATGAGGATCACACGTATATTAAATCTGGGCCTGAGACTGCAAACAAACATTCTAAGACTAACTATGGTAAGTTCTTACTTAAATGCCATCAAGCATTATTGAATGCTAATAATAAGTTTTGGAATCAGTGGTCAGTCTCAATGGAGACTATACAATAATATCTCTGCACAGGATATATAACAGTGTCAAATCATCGTCATCCTGCCCCTGTCCCAATTTATTTGGGGACGGTGCAGTGTGTCTTATTCTTCCATACATAACTATCTCCCATCATCTCAGTGTTCACTTCCTTTCTTGCCATATCATCCTTCAATATTTTGTGATAGATTGAAAATAGAATTTTATTTTATATGATACTTGTTGTAATTTCAGAAGTTTTTGCATCTGCATCGGACAACCTTTCTGCTCCATTACTATCAACTTCTATCATACAAGAAACTCCAAAAACCCCTACTAGAGGTAAATAATGTTTTAATTGTTTGTGGGTATGATAAATATTTTATTATTATAATAGTTAATATACCTGCAGATGACACAGTGTATTGAGAATTTTAAAATTTTATACTATGATATGTTTGTTGTCATTTCAGAAGTTGTTGCATATGCATTGCAGTATCCTTCTCCTTTACCTTCAACTTCATCTATTATACAAGAACCTCCAAAAAGCCCTACTAGAGGTATGTATTATTTTTCAATAATTTTTTGATTGGTTGTGAGTGTGTGATGAATAGATATTTTCTACTTGTTAGTAATCACACTTTAGTTCAAGTAATTAAACTTGGGTTCATTATTATTAAAGATTATAGCTCTAAGAATGATAATAAAGTTAATTAAACTGCATTATTGTTCTTATAATATTAGATTTTTACTGGTAGGTATTAATTTGTGTGTTCTTAGATTACTTATGTAATTTATTATTGACATAAAATACGTATAATTTTCAACACTTTTCAGAACAACATCTATGCTCGACTCCAAAATTATCAATTCAGAAGAGACGAGTAATAATAAGGAAGAATGCTCTGACGCCAAATTGTGCTCGACTTTACGGTGAATATGTAAAATCAAGAAAACAATTGGAATATAGTCATAGAGCTAAAAGGGCAATGAAGTTTTCAAATGAGAAGACTTTTGAAAAACTTACTGCTAAAATAAATCCTTTAGCCAAGAAAATTATGTGGATGCAAATAAGCCAATGTACAAAAAAAGCAAAAGGCAGAAGATACACAGATGAAGAAAAGTTTATAGCTCTATCTATTATGAAACAGAGTCCGAAATGCTATAGATTTCTACAAAGAATATTTATTCTGCCATCAAAATATACATTAAATAAAATGATATCTATGTTAAATATTGAGGCTGGGATTAATGCTCAAATATTTGAAGCATTAAAAGAAGTGGTTAGTATTGTTAAATTGTCTATTATATTATTTCATAATTTATTCTCAACATTTTTAATCCATGACAACTGTATGTTCCTGAAACATCGCTTATAGTTTTTCTTTTCGTAAAAAGTATGTTTAGTTGTATATTATTGAGAATTATACCAGATTTTTGGGTCACAAACTTCGGAAATAAGGAGAGAGTGGATATTTTCACATTATTAATATAAATTTTCATATATAAATGAAGTTAAGCTTAAAACCGATTTTAATGAAAATCTGTTGTATTTTTTTAATTCACTTTTACTTAAATATTGTCAGTTCACCTGACTGCTGGTTTGCCAACAGACCATTATAATTAATGTATTATGTTTATTACAGGTTAGTAAATGGCAGGAAAACAAAAAATATTGTTCAATTCTCTTTGATGAAGTTGCCCTTGAACCTGGCTTAACATATGACAAACATCGAGATGTCATCGATGGATTTGTTGAGCTTGATGAAAAAACTAATGATTTTGCAGATCATGCATTAGTTTTTATGCTCCGAGGAGCTATTTATAAGTGGCAGCAGCCTCTGGCTTACTATTTTTGTAAAGGGGCAACCTCAGGTCTGGAATTAAAAACAATTATCAGAAATATTATAACTGCTGTGAGTCATACGGGCCTATTACCAGTTGCCTTAGTATGTGATCAGGGTACAGCATTTCAATCTGCCTTGAAAGGGCTTCAAGAAGATACACGAAGGGAACAAATTAGAACCGGCGCAAAAATTGGTGAGTACCTAATTAAATTATGCAAAAATGTCTTTGGTTTTTGCGAGAACAACACATACTACTCGACCAGAGCAATTTAACACATGACAGCCACAACATTTTTGTATCAAAACCACAAGTCGAGTAGTAATAAAAAATCGGTTTATAATCTTTGATGAAAATTCGTTCTGCTATTTTTGAGTAACTTATTTAGCTTTGACTATTTAAAAGACTTTAGTCGCTTTTTTTGTTCTTAGGAAAAGTTAAGTGATATTGTAAACATATAAAATGAAATTATCAAGTTAATATATTTCTGCCATCCTTGTGTAATATTAATCAACTATAATTTTCTAGATGATGTGATTACAATTGGTGGACATTCACTCAGTGTCATTCATGACCCTCCGCACCTCATAAAAGGGTTAAGGAACAATTTTCTAACCAAGAATATTAGTGACCAAGGAAAGATTTGTAAATGGAATGATATAGTGGCAGTCTATAAGACTGACTGTCAGCATGCTCATGTCAGATTACTACATAAGTTGAATGACGAACACGTCATCCCGGAGAAAATTAAGAAGATGAAGGTAATATTAATATAATTTAAATATGCGCTTTATTTTGTGAAAAAGCATCTGTTTCACTACAATACTTTTTGATGATGAATTGTTAGTAATATTAATAGCAATCTTTCTAAGAGTCATAGGTATAAGATACAATTTTGTTAAGTCATAAGAGAACAGTTACATACTATTTTAATTTAATCCATCTGATTAAGATCATTTATATGTATAATATAGAGAGGAGTGGAAGGGGCTGGAGGAGGCCTATGTGTTTGGACACGCTGATATTTAAGATTATTGGTGTGCAAGTTACTTAAAATATGTATAATCAGCAATAAAGGCTTTTTTATTTTTTATTTTATTATGTATAATATAATAATATATAATTATTTATTTTAGGTGAAAAACTGTGTCAGAGTTTTTAGCAAAACAGTGGCGTCTACATTATATTATACTGCTCAGTTTTGTAAGTATTACATAATTGCTTTAATCTTGCAAACCCATATTTTATTTTATAATTCATTATTTTGCTATTTAATAAAATTACTAGGTCTGATAATATTGAAATCTCGGTATTATACGGTGTATTATATAATATTATAGGAAAACCATCATTTTTTTATCAAAAAAGAAGAAATTGACTTGTAGAGAGACTAGAAAAAAAAACATTAATCTATACTAATATTATAAAGCTGAAGAGTTTGTTCGTTTGTTTGTTTGAACGCGCTAATCTCAGGAACGACTGGTTCGAATTGAAAAATTCTTTTTGTGTTGAATAGACCATTTATCGAGGAAGGCTATAGGCTATATAACATCACGCTAAGACCAATAGGAGCGGAGCAGCAATAAAAAATATTGCGAAAACGGGGTAAATTTAAGCGACGGGAACAGTAATGTTTTACGCGGGTGAAACCGCGGGGATCAGCTAGTTAATTATAATTTGTAACCCATAAAAAGTGTAGAAGGATAAGGAGGGAAGGGTAATATTATTAATAAAAGTTTTTTTTGTTTCAGCTAATTATGCTAATGGAGATCGAGTCAGCACAACATTAAGTGATACTGCAGCCATTGTTGATTTCTTCGATGATCTTTTTGATTCTGTAAACGGGGCAAGCCGTTACAGTAAAAAATCAAAAGGGAAACCATTGCGACGAGCAGTATCTGAAAACTCTCCACACCACGATTTCTGGATTGAAGCCATAAAAAGGTTAAAAAATATCAGATTTATTGATAATAACGGAAAAGAAACCATAGTGCCATCATTAAAAAATTGGATAACTACATTAGAAAGCTACCAGAGACTGTGGAAGTTTTTTAAAACAAAGAATATTGTAATAATGCGGCCTCGATATTTTAACTCTGACCCAATAGAGAACTTTTTTGGACAAGTAAGGTCATATAATTTTAGAAATAATGACCCTAATTGCCACACTTTTAAGAGTACCTTTAAATCGCTGTTAATAACAAGGTTTATTAAATTTCATAATGACAGTTTTAATTGTGAAGAAGATTCAGGTGATCAAATATTGAAATTAAGTCATTTATTTAAATCAATTAATACCAGTCATGAAATTTTTACTTCACCTGGATCTTCTGAGTGTAGTACCATAACACAGGAAAGCATTCATTTAACAGCAGGTCAAGAAAGGCTAAATGTCCATTCACGGGCTTATACTACAGGGTGGGTCATTAGAAAGATATTAGGAAAAATAAAATGTCAGCAATGTGAAGCAAATTTAAGTACCGACGAAACGGATTTAAATTCCAATACTATAAATAACTACATTTCCTACAGAGAGTTTAAAAGTATAAAAACAAAAAAGTTGACCTATCCTTCTGAACAGGCCGTGAGACTATTTGGGGACATTACCAGAGAGGCAAACACATTTTTAGAAAGAATACCTAACCAGATAGGTGTTATAAAAGAATTAAAAAGTAAAATAAATTCTAATAATTTGTTTGCCTTTCTGGACTGCAATTTCCATAAGGATGCTGTTTCTGAATACTTTCTTGAGTTAACGTTGAGATTAACAGTATTCAATTGGTGCAATATAATAAATAGAATATTAAAAAGTACTGATGTAAGTCGATTGCAAGGCAATTTACCTGCGATGCAATTAAAGGCGTTTAATAAATATAAAACGAAATTAAAAAATAAAAGAATTAATAAATAAAAAAAGAGTTTTTTAATTTAAAATATATTCCCTAATCCCGAACATTCGCTCAAATCCTTGAAAATAATACTCTCTGTATTATTTTTAAGGGTTTGAGTAGAATATTTTGAAGTAGATAATAAAAATTGAAAAAATAAAAATATGGGTGCTAAAAGGCTAGTATCTAAAATATTGCTCAAATTTCATTTATCCATAGCTAAAAGAATCTCCGTTCAGAAAAAAAAACGAACTGTCATTATCATTATGTGATGTGAGACTTCATTACTGAACTTTTTGAACCGAAGTGCCCCGTCTGATGCGTTAGCATCTCTAGTACGTCTGTGTTTGTAACAAACAACCACAGACTATAAATCAAATCGTGAAATGAAATAAATCGATCATTATGAAAAAGAATAATTTGACATTTTTTGTGTATTGTCTGTATTTTTTATAAAAAAAAGAATATAATAATAGTATGAATAATTATTTGCAAGAAATTAAGTCGAAATCTTGGAATTAAAAATGAAAATGTAAACAAAGGTAACTAGGAAACCGTCATAGACTAAGTATGTGACATTATTATTATTTTATTATTTTGTATATTTATTTCATCTAATAAAAACTACTAATAAACGAATAATTAATAATGAACTAAAACCATTTCGATGTAATTAATCGATTGAAAGTTCTTCTTAGACAACATCGATTATGATTTAAAATCGAATCAGTAACGTGTGAAGGCATCCCTAAATGTAATCTGTCAAAAAGAAAATAAAGGAATGGACAGAGTTTATTAGTAGGTATTAATACTTAAGAATATTGTGGTCGATTTAATAATAAAAGCTTACACCCGGAGCTTTATAAAGTGGTAAATACCCTACCTGAAGAAAAAACATATACTTGCGATAAAAAATAAATTAATTTTCTGTAATTTCCAAATAGCTTCTAACATCTGCAGGATATAAAATTACAGTATCCATTTATGACCAAAAATTGAATATGTTATCGTTCCTATCAATTTTCATTGGAAATACCCAAAGAGTATTAAATCAAAATCAAACCGAATTTAGAATTAACGCTTATAGAGAATTTTAAATTAGAATAGTTTTTTTTAATCGTTTGGGTGAGACAAGGTTGAACGTGAACCAGTTGCTTGGCGCCGGCGCTTGCGTCGTGACGTCATCTAACACTACACATGAGATTACAAGCTGTCAAATTGCAATATAGTTATTTTGTGCAATCTTAAACTGTATAATATTGGTTGCTGATTGGTTCCACATTGGCAAAAAATTGCAAAAACATCTAGGTCAACAGTTTTTAACTGAGCTAAAGGCCCGTTGGTCCAATACGTCTTCTTTGATATAATTTCAAACAATAGTAACTTTATTTTATTACGCTTTTACGAATTGTAATAGAATACCCTTTAGCTATCAAATAAAAACATTAGTTATACTAAGGTTTACCATGCATTTCTTATGCGAACTGCTAAAGAATGGAACGCCTTGCCCGAGTCTGTTTCCGCATGAGTACAACTTGGATCTCTTCAAAGCAAGAGTTATAGGTATCTCATAGGTAACCGTGCTCCACCGTAGACCGCAGCATCACTTACCATCAGGTGAGATCGTGGTCAAACGTGTGCCTAACCATCATAAAGTAAAACCAAAATAGTTTTCCTTGAACACAACAAGGACATAGGTTGCTGGAGCTTAGAATAAATTATAATTACAACTTCTGGCTGGTTTATGATATAAAAATATCGGTTGTTAATCTATCTCATGTGCGTCTAACAATAAAGTATTGGTATGCATGTATTTATGAACAATTTCAAACAGGTTTGAGTCCATATGGACAGGCGAGGCGCCGATTGTTATTTTATCATATAATTTTACATGGTCCGCATTCCTAACTAAAATATTCGTATTTATATTACACGATGAACGATTTACATTTTTGTATCGGCTGTGGTTTTCCCAAATGTTATTATACCTATCGTGAAATTGGAAAATAAAATAAATTATGGCAATTAAAATGTTGTCAAAAAAGTTTTTACTGCACAATTAATGGATCTGGGTTTATAAAATTATTTGGGCATATAATTCTTGAATTACGGAGGCATAATTCAAATGTACTGTATGATATCTCGTGTTACCCAGCAATTTGGATTTTAAGATTTTAAGAAATACTTAACTAATCAAATACAGGTACTTAATTATCGCAATGTTTAAAGTTGTAGAGGAACAGGTAATGATCATGAGTGCTCACTATAATCAAAATATTTAACGTGAGGAAACATAAAAACAAATCTCAACGGATCGGTATGTAGATATCATTAAAAAAATTAATTTAATCTCAAACAGTTTTACGACGTGTAGATTTTATTTCTAATATATCAAAACTCCTTACTGTAAGAAAACATTCTAAATTCAACGACAAGTAATAAAATATTTGGCGCCAACCATCTATCATGCATGTCACGTGACAAAGTTTCCAAATTCAAATAGTAATGACATCCGTAGACCTTACACGCCGCGCCGATGCTATTGAAGCGAATACTTACTACGTATAATCGTACATTCTTAATGGGCCCGCTACCGGAATTAGTTTATTGCTCATAATCGGGTGGCCGCGGCGCCGGAGAGGCGTTCCAACTTAACAAAACATTTTACCGTTTAATTCTAGAAAGGCACGCGATTTTAAGCCTTACTACAAAGTGTTATAGATCGATATGTATTCGATTAATTGTATATAAACATTGTGACGTGACTAAGTCGCGCTCACGAAGCTTCTCACACTACAGGTGTTTTTATATCGATAAAAAAGATTGGATAGAACTTAGACAGCACCGCCTACGTTTGGTCCGGGTTTTAATCGCTTTGGAGAATTTCTTTTGTGTTTCTAATGAAACACAGATAAATGATTTCGAGATGGTTTTGTATTTAAATATAATTCCAAGGAAATTGATTCGAAAGTTTGGCTTTATTTAATTCACGAAATAATTTCTCAAGCTTTTTCCCAAGTTGTTAAATTTTAGTAATTACATAAAGATAGATATATATTCTAAAAATAATAACTGCGTAGAACTATAGTAGGTAAAATAAAAAACAACAGACTAAAAAACGCTAAAAATAATAATAATTATTTTAAGTAGTGTTTTATCAAGCGCTAGATGTATTTTATGGTTGTCTGTTGTTTGCCCGAAGAATATATGCCATAATATTCATATGCCCGAATTTCATTTACCCGAATTTCATTTGCCCGAATGTTTTGTTTGCCATAAAAGACATGTTACATACTGTTATTTGCCCGAACATTAGATTTCATAATGATTCGAATGCCATACGTATTGTTTTCCATACTTTCAATTGCAATAATATTATTTGCCCAAACATTTGATAACATAATGATTCGAATGCCATACGTATTGTTATTATACTTTAAATTGCAATAATATTATACAACAGAATTTTCAAACGCCATACTAAATTAATTTCCAATCTATCTAAGGTACATGTTACACACCTTTGATAGATTGGAAATTAATTTAGTATGGCGTTTAGTATTTGCTCATGAAATTCTAACAGGCGCTCTAAAATTATTTACAAACTTAAGTAATTACAAATTAGTGGGTAGGAAAATTATTTGTAGGCGATATTTATTGACAAGAGTATAACTGGATATAAATAAAGTATGATTATAGTATTAAAATTGATTTATTTTTAATACCTACTTATCACTATAATCAGTCTAAGTCGCTTTCGTACAAATTTAACCTAACACCTTTGTCCTAAAAGCGATTGTCTTTCATGTTTCTAACCTAACCTACCTTTTATTTTTTATAATTATTTTAACCTTTTTTACGAGCAGTTTTAGTGGGAAATGATGTTATGGCATAAATGATAATTACGGCTTACAATGATTATACTGGCACTTCGCCGGCCGCTGCCGCGGCACGCTCGCTTCGCTCGCTCGGCTCGTGCATTGTCTTTCATGTTTCTAACCTAACCTACCTATTATTTTTTATAATTATTTTAACCTATTTTACAAGCAATTTTGGTGGAAAATGATGTTATGGTATATGATAATTACGGCTTACAATGATTATAACAAATGATGTTATGGAAATTGATTTTATGGGAAACAATAATTATAACAAATGATGTTATGGCAATTAACTTTATGGGAAACAAAGTTTCTAGCACGTGACTAATATAGTAAACAATGAATATGACAAATAAAATTATGAGAAACAATAATATGTCAGGTGAGTATTATAGCAAATAAAATTCGGGCAAATGAAATTCTGGCAAACGGCGGTACACCGTATTTTATACATCTTGATTAAATTACATTCTATTCTGAAATAAATAAGAACTCAGGAGAGTTCTAGAACATCGAAACATTGGAATACACAACAAAACCATAAAGTTCATTGTGATTAATAGTTCGTATGTAAATTCGGAGCGATGATAATATATCTTCGACGTCGGAGAGGAAACCAAGATTCGGGTCATAAGGGCCGGCTCTAAAGTGACCAGCTCATTACGGCCCTTCAGAAAGCGGCATTAAAACAAAGAGTTAACGCACCACTCGGACCTCTCACCTTTGAATGGGTGTCGATCTCTTCGGATAAGCCACGACGACGCCAGATACCGATCTGGCGCCAAATTTCACAGAAACCGACCGACCCTTAGTAAGAAGTTATTGTTTTTCAAATACGGCCTCTCTTTTATTGGCCCTTTAAATGAGATTTTGATAGATAAAGATGTAGTAACAGTTGATATATTTTTATTTAGTAAAGATAGAGCTGACCGCGTATTTAAATGTCATGACATCGCGTTTTAACGTCCAAGTTTCCTTATTTGGTATTTGTGCGAAAAAATCATCTACTGCATTCGTAAGTATTTCAAATATTAGAAAGCTCGATTCGGTGCACCTTACCTTTCAAATCAATGATGCATAAGAATAGTGGGTTTTTTTTTTTAGAATCATCTTTAAACTCAGCCATCTTCGCACGACTTGCCACTCTTGACATTTAGATTCGTTTAATGCCGGGTACACACCTGACAAAGGAAGGCCACAAATGCGTTCGTTGGTTCCTGTTTGGAGTACTTTGGACGGCTAATTCGCTAAGCCGACCAAAATAGGACCAACAAATCGGTTAGATGGCCTTTGTTCGTTAGATATGTACCCAGCATATTGACGTACCTAGTTATCATTATAGAAATGTCAATTTCTTTTGTCTTTTGACGTTTTGATAGCTACGAGAACGTCATAGTCGAAATGAAATGTCAAAAGTGTCAAACCGTGAAGAGTACTGGTTAATGAACGATTAGTCTTTTTTTTTAATTTTGGAAGTTTCTTCAAGCCCTGTTCTGTATTCAAATTTTAAAAAAAAACTTTAATAGTGATGTGCCAGATTTGCCGGGGTAGTGCTCAAAGTCCAAGGGATTCCATTCACGTGACTGTACCGAAATGAGAAGTTGATGAGCGGTCAGTTGATGAAAAAATCAGACTAATATACTGTGTCCGTTTGAACATTCGCACGGTCCTCTAAGCTTAATGTATGAGAAGTCGTGATGTTTCGACTTTCACCGAACAAGCATTAGGAATGGCGCCACAGTGGGACCGCCTGTGCAATATTGCTGTACGATTAACCCATTAGATTTCTAAGCTATTTATTTTCGTGAATTACTTATCTAATACTTTCAGATTTTGTTCTGTCAACGGGTTGTGTAACTTTAGCTGTTACTTAGTCATTAAAAGAGCAAAAAAAGGATATATTGCTTTTTATGATTTGGTAATAATTATGTGTAAAACTGCACACGTTACTAATATAAACAATTGCAAATATTTTAATCATAAATCAAGACAACTTATGTTCACAGCTCAAATAACTATATTTTTGGTAATCATTGCAATTCAATTCAGATAACCGTATTAGATAGGTAATGGTAGCTTTAGCCAGCAACTCTTCTCTAATACCAATACAATTACTTTCGATTCGCTAGTGTAATCAAATTCTTCATAATATATCCTATGTAATCTGAACCAAATTATAAACTTTAATGTCTTATTAATTAGTAGTAGATCGTGCTGCACGGGTATCGAATCCCGCGACGCCTGCAGGATCGTAACATTAGTCACGTATGCGCGTCGCGCCACCGCGGCGGCCCGGCGCCGGCCTGTCGCCGTTACCTATAAAGTACTACTAAATATCGCTTCTTTAACTATCACTAGTAATTACAATACCTTATGTACTCACTTACGTAACGTTTTGTACTCGCATTACCCCGTTATTAGAATTTACTCGCCTCTGGGAATGACAAGATGTATACTCGGCTACTGAACTACCTATACATTTCCATTTGCTTTGCACTGGAAGCCTATACAACGCTAGATTATCTTTACTGGTATTGTATAGATAGATCGGTAGCCGTGTAGCCGACTGTACCTACATATCAGGTGGTATTCTTCCCGTCAGTATCGTAATAAGTATACTTGTTACTGGAATAGTTCCGAATCGATTATATTATTATTAATATTAGGACGTATTATTTATTTTAAAATGTCGTTTAGTTAATAACTGTTTACAAGGCATGCTTAGTGCGCCTGAAATACTAGTTTCCTTAATGGTGGAGTCGGTAGAGACGAGACACTATTTTTTATTTTGCTGTCGATTAGCCCTGCTTTGGAAAGTCGTTTTTATTACTATCATAGTTTATCAAAATATCAAATTATTTTGATACAATTTAACAGGTAATTGAAAAGAAGAGTATTTTTTTTTAAACTCTATCTAGGTGATATTTGGAGATAATTGCATGTAACAATTCCGCATACTAGAGATTTTGTACTCTATTCCTTGTGTATCATACTATATTTGTACATCTGTCCAACACTAGGTTTAAAAAAATAAAGCTAAAGGTAATGTTCACATGGCGCCGGCTCACTATCATAATATATTCACACGGGGGCAGCATTTCTTAGAATTTTCGTGCGATCGATGCACACATCTGTACGCTAGTGCTTTTGATTTGCTCGTGTGCCGACAGCTCATGTGTTTTGTTTATTATGTTACTGTTCCAATCATTGATAGCAGAAACAGAAAAAAATACGAAACTGGCTGAAACTGAGCCAAATTTAAAAGATTAGAACATTTTTATGTTCGAACCTTTTCTCTGTGCATTTAAATTATTTCGTAATTACATTCGGTTTTTAAAAAGGTTCGAATTTCAAATAGGCAAATCATTGCTTTTTTATTTTTCAGAATATGTGATTGTCTTTGTTTTTGCATTTAGTCTCTTTTGTTTAATCCAGAAAATCTTTTACTAATTACAATCGCAAAGCTATCAGTTATATTAACTAGTACCGAAAAAACGGGTGTGTAACGGTTGATATAATAACAAAAAATCTAACGGTCACTTGACATAATATCACTTAATATAATTTTATTTAATATAACGATCAGTTGTCATATTGATCTGTTGATATAATTTCATTTTATCTAATTTCTTTTGATATAATGAACACTTTTTATAATGCACATTTGACATAACATTCGTTTAGTATATTATTTATTTACTATAATATTCATAATCTCTAAGTAACTTTTAATATAATTTAGAATATTCGATTCTAAATTATATTAAAAGTTACTTATACGAAGCATTGTTTAAAGAAAAAAGAACGAATCGATAATATTTTAAAAAGAAAAAGGGAATACACTGAAATCGAATTCCTTCGGGCTTTGGCCTCTAACTTAAAACTGAAATAAGATGTTATATTTATAATTGATGTGTTAAGATTAAATAATTAATATAGCTATTGTATTAAGTTTTTGTTCTTCCCTTTATACCCTATACTTCACCCAACTATTTAATTGTTACCAGGAGGATCTGGATGCAATCTGGACTTTAGGGCACCCCGACTCGGATAGGTTAGGTTAGAAGGGGATGGCGGGGTCTACGACCCCGCCATCCCCTTCGTGGTTTTTTTTTTAACCAACCAGAAGTAAGAGCCCCGCGAAGCGGGGCTCCGTCGACCAAGTCCGACCTCGACCAGAAAATTAGGTCAAAAGAACATTAGGTTAAATGAAAGTTATATTAAAAGAATATTATGCATTTTGAAAATTATATCATAATATATGAACTTTATACAAAATGTTATTATATCAAAGGAAGATTATATCATATAAAACATTATATCATATGAAATTAGGTTATTTGATATTATAGCATATGAAAATTATAACATATGAACGTTATTTCAAGTAAAATTAGAGCATTTGTTATTATATCAAACATTACACACCCCAAAAAAACCAGTATCAATATTACAGTATTAAAACATTATTATGCTATAACATTAGCGTACTCCCCTCCGTATTGAAAAATAGTGAGACCATTGTTACCAACTGTTCAAACAGTGCAACTGTGTGTTGTAGTGTCCGCTGGAGTCAAAATACTCCATTGTTTTGTTCATGGAGACTCAACATTCGTGTCTGTACACCACCTGGTAGCCACGTGCCTATAAAAGTATATGGACCTCCTTTTTATTATCTGTTTAAACACCTCTTTTGCCACTTTTATTATCTGTATTTAAGAACATGTCATCCTTTGCCGCTGGAAAAATAGAGTCAGTTTGTCTTTGGCAAAGAACTATAATAATATTCTTTTTTCAGATATGTATTTTGAATCAACTTACTTTTAAAAACCTAATATTATCACTTACAATGAATTTCGGCGTTTTAAAGTAATAAAATGCTGCTTTGCTATGCGGCTGCAGAACGGTAATCTCAAATTTAAATAGAATTTTTTCAGTCATCTTTGACACGATGTATAATGGATAAAACCACCTGGTGACGATAGAAAAATTGCATTGCCGTGACATTTTGTCAGAAGTCATTTGTTTCGAAACGCCGATGGCCTGAATTTAAATAAAAGCTAGACTCCAGCATTGATAAAAGAACCGCATTATACTTGTAAAGAAGCGACAACATGTCACAGATATAGAAAAAAAATTGCACCGAGGTCATTTATCAAACTTCGAAAACAACATGGAAATTTAAAAATTCACATTTTTGGAAGATTATTTATTTTTTTGGATATTTTTTAGTCTTAACAGATGTACATATTGTTGGTATTCGGAGGGTGATTGTGCTAACCTATTCATACTGTAGTCGGGTTAATGCAATGGAAATGCTGTAAATGTGATGTTTTGTAAAACTGCCATTAATCAACCAACATGTTTTGCGTTCAGATGGTGCTTTGCATTTTTTGTGCGTAGCTTGCTGCGTTGATGTTACAGATGCTGTAATCAATCTTCTCGACGGTGTCGACTTTTACCTCATATTTATTTACTCCAGTTTTATTATGGAATATATCCTGTTGTCTACTGGTAGTGTGAACGACCACTTATCCTTTGCAAGAAGTGTTATTTCGAATTTCAAAAATCTATCTTAATTAGATACATTATTAGATTGAAAATTAATTTAGGCTTTGTAAATTTAATCAAATAAAATTTTTACATTTAGAATATTGCCCGATACTTTCTTTTATGCGACATACCTACATGCAAATAATTTTCTACATTGATTACTTATTTAAACTCTGCTTCATCCATTCTTAATGGATTGAGAACGAAATTTGCATGAATTTCCAATTGAAATTCTCACTTACATTCAATCGAATGCTGGAGCCGAAATCTTTTGTAATCGATAAGAAAAACAAAATACCGGTCAAGTTCGTGTCGGGTCAAAGCAATAGGGTTCCGTAGCTAGTCGGTACAACATATTTGAACTTTAATTGGGTTCACTATCTGTTATATATACGTGCTATTAAACTAGTAACAACTTCATACAAGTCATTATTTTCAAGGTTTTTGTATTATGTACGAACTATTCCAAGTAATTGCATTTTACAATTTGCACCTCCCTATGACTCTTGAACTAATAAAGTTGACGTAGGCGCTATTATTTTTCTTTAAAGTTCATTATATATATACTAACATGATTTTTCGAGCCAAAGGCTTAGCTTTTAAAGGGGGCAGGACGTCCTTCTCGAGCAAAAATTTGCTCTTTAAAGTTAAATTTCTCGCCAACGGTTCTCTATATTAATAAAATGTATTTAAATACCCTCAGTATTTACTACCTACCCACACTATCGGGTAGGTGGCAGCAAAAACAAAAACAAAAAAAATATTTTTCAGAATTTTATTTCACTACTTTTTTGACATTGTTAACATACATAAATATCCTATCTTTTGGGACAGATGGCCAGACGGACATGGCGAAACTATAAGGGGTTCTTGTAGGTACTACGGAATCCTAAAAAAGATTGACGTCAATAATAGAATGCGTTTATTTTCGATGTGCTTTACATTAAAGTATATAAAAATAGGCAAGTATTTCTTAATTTTCTATATCTATCGAACGCTAAAGCCCACCTCTACTGTTCAAAATCTTGATCTTAAACTTATACGAAAAAGAATACAAATACATTCCTAATGCGCAAAATTATTCAAACAACGAATATAGATTTTGTGAGCTATTCCAATGCTGTAGTCCCCAGCAACCAAACTGCTACTTATTTTTTTTATAGATTACATTATACCATAGAATACTTACCTTTCCAGTCCGGAAGAAAACCATAGACACACTAGAGCAAAAGCTAAAGGCGTACTTTTTAAAACTTATAATTCGAAATTGGAATTCGCCTGACCAAACCTAAATCGCGGCGGCACGTGACCTCGGAATGGCGCTTCGATGACGGTAAATATATCTTATATAAAAAGTTAATTTCGCATACCATTAGCTATAATTATTAACTAGAGGTTATCTGTTTAGTGGTGTTTTAATTGATTACTAGAAACATCCCTTTGTTCTTAATAGAAACCGAAAGAATAGTCATTATATTTTATGTTTCACCTATTTACATCAAGTTAGATACCAGATACTTTAGCGAGGCAATTTCAATTTACAAAACATTCTAAAACCAAAGCGAAAATACGTTTAGTTACAATATTTCATTAGTAACAACTTAATCACTTTATATTCCAAGAAATCCGTGCATTTATCAGAACAGTAATCCGTAACACATTGCGTCACACTTCACATGTTTAGATAGAATCAGTTTGCATAATGGAAGGCGCCATCTCCCGGATTCATCGCTTCAAAACAAGTTAGAGTTAAGCGCCGTCTAAATTAGGCAGCGATTTATCTTAAAAGTAATCTTGAATTCAGTCGTTTCTCGTTAGCAAATTAATGCAAATGTCTCGCTTGGCGCGCGGAATGCGATGACGCGCAGTAGTTGGGTAAACATCACGTATAAACAAAAACACGCATAGTTGAAGTTTTTTTTTTACAGCAATGAGGTTTATTAACACGTCTTGTTGATATTGATGATTTAATATGCGTGATTGTTCCTTGTTGAATGTTTACATGACTGCTTATGTCAAATGATTTCCAAATGCGGCAGTGTTTCTTCTCGTCAAATACATTGACACATTTTACACAGCCAAAAAAATCTGCTTCGGAAAAATATATTTTAAATTTGACTACAAGATTGTCCGGAAACAAAAAGAGGTTAATTTAAAATATAAATTTTCCTTATAATTATACTGTGTAATCCGTGTATGGATAACGGAAGCAGCGATGCGTATCCAAATAAACGCGATCGGACAACCCTACAAGGTTGTCTTGTCATTCGCAGATGCTCATGTTGATCATTATGTATGAAATGTGACGGATATGCGACTTTAAATATCGAACGTTATTTTTGATGCGATAAAGTTTCAGATAAGTCCCTATTAGCAGTGATAAAATATTCGGCACTGATTTGACAGATGAAATGTCAAATTTGTATAAAAATTAATAGAATGAACTGGCAGCTAAGTATTAAAAACCTTAACAGAAAATGTTCAACTAATCCAAAAGGAAAACATTATTTTGGATTGAAGAGATTACAAATAAAAACTTGAGAATTTAAGTGAAACATAAAACATCCAATTTATCTTATACTTTTAAAAGGCGAGTAATTACAAGTAAGATAAGCGTGCAGCGTAGTGTTTACGTCGCTTCTAGCGCCGCCCGAGTGCAGTAACTAAACGTAACGAACCAAAAAACGCACAAACTTCAAATTTTACTTTTTGCTTTATTTAAGTATTGCAAACCTTCGCTTTAATATCGTTGGTTTACAATCAAAACACATGAGTATTTCTTTTGTCAACGAAAAATGTCCATATTTGATTTACTACGCTTATTATTAAGAACATGTATTTTAAATTGTTTTTAGTAATATTCTGTTTATTTTTTAAATTTAATAATATAATTAAATAACTAAATTATTTACACAAGTCAACATTGAGCTTTGGTTATATTTCATCGCAACAATTCTACTCTATGGTTAAACCATTTTTTCATTCAACGGACATAATTTTGCAATAAACAATCCTAATATAAAGTATAAATCCTTATCAAACAATTTCGCGCACGATGTCGTAAAAAAGTCATATCCTGCGGAAACAGCGATTTGAAAGCGCTCGCTATTCTATACGATTTATAGATCTGTGGTCTGCGCCTACGCACGTTCCGTTTTACGAGTTACATTTGCAGTTTGCGAAGGGCTTAAAACGATTAGAATGGCGCCTCAAGGAATAAAGCAATAATTCTTAAACATGGAGTACTTTCTATAATTCCCTTTTTTTTCATTCCTTAAAAGAGACTGCCAGACCTAACAAAAAAGTTTGTATATTTATGTATACTATACTGCATTGTTGTCTTATTGCACTTCATGTAAAAAACAAAAAACATACATATTAGAGTACTGGTTTTATGAACTAGACCATCTAACACTACCCCAAAGAGTAGTCACACAACTGTTTTACGGTTAACTGCTCTAGTTCTAACAAAAATATTGGGAACAACTTGCAATTCTCCAATAACAATAACTTGAACAAAAAACAAAATATGATTTTTGATAGTGGCCTCCTTTAAAACCAGAAAACTGCAATAAGACCACAGGCATATAAGATTTTTAACCGTCAACATAAGCCCAAGTTATTTCTAAGTCTTCTTTCTAAACGGTTTTTTCGTATATTTTTTTATATCCGCAATGCAAGGGAAGTAAGGCGGAGCTTTGTTTTTGCCTCTGGCCACCCGTTCGCTTCCTCCCTTTGTCTTTTTCGAAGAATATTTGGCTTCCCCGCAGCCCCTCGATATTAGTATGCAAAAATTATAACTGAGATAGTGATCGCTAAGCGAATCTAAGATGAAATAAAATATCAAGGATTTATTTCTAAGTTGATTCATCAAAAGTCTAATGCATTTTTTTTTTGTTTTCTGTCGGTAAATTGTGCACTACCGCCTTGACTACTAATTTATTTCTTGAAAGTTATAAAACAATTTAAAAATAGAAGCTTAACTCTTTTACAGCCGGTCAGTGTTACCAATCTGTGTACCAACTGGGCACCCTAATAACAGCTAAAACATTTGACCAAAGACTACAGATGTCAAAACCTATTCCACATTTGAAAGCAGTTCGTAAAACAATTGATCGTGTGTGAAGTTGACAGATGGAGTCTTATTCAACAATAAGCAAGGTCGAAATTTTGTGCAGATGTTCGCGATTGTGAGAAAAATTTAATAATGCTATTATTAGCGTAATATGGAGTTATTAGCAAGATGGTTGCCAGATTTGGGCCAAGTTTGTCTGCGAACTTATAGTTGTTCTACACACATTATCTGCCTGTATTATTGTGAACGTATTCCGCAAGGTAAGGTTTTCCTTTGAACTGATTAATAAGACAAGTAGGTAGTTACTGGGAGTAAATCTTACAGAAATATTGATTTGATTTATTAGACTAACGTTTCATAACATTCAACCACAACCGTAACATTTTATGAAACTAAAACTAAAAAACGATAAACTAAAACTTAATTTTTCTACATTATAATTTAACGCACGACGCACATTGATGAAAAATAGGTACCTACCGAATTATTTTTGTAATGGGCAAATCTCAGGATTTTTTAATAGAAATAGGTTTTTTATCAGGATTTTATAGGTATACCATATTATTATGGCATCCCTACACACGTCTAACCTACAGTATGTCATAAAGGCTATTGTAGCTATGACGAAAAATATTCAAATTAAAAAACCTTTTGCAGTTTTATTATCAAAATGATAAGTTAAATTAACAAAATTCGTCCACTTGAATGAAGTCACATTGTTCCATACACGGCAGCCGTAAGAATGTAAGCATTTGAATACTTGGGTAATTCCGAATGCCGTCATCATTAAAGATTCGCGTGGTGACAAAAACTAAGATAAATTCAACCGTGACGATGTAATGTGGAATTATGAACGTGTACACGTCAATCTATGTAATTGTCTATGGTAAACTACTTTTTATATTCGCTATGTAGCCTGAAAGGAGGTTTTGTGTTTGTCATCGTGTGTACGATAAGATTGATAAGAGTAAAGCGGATATTTGATATATATTGTTTACTGCGAACAATTTGGATTTATCTAAGTATTTTGCAAGTTATTTTTATGACCACATACATTTATAAAATATCTTCTTTCATAGTGGTAGAAGAAAGGTATCGAGATGTAAAATTAAATAGTAATTGTCTTCTTTTTAATAAAATCTTAATTTTCTTTATCTCTTGCTATGTACTTCATTTGTATATGATTACAAGAAATGGCTGCATGCTCTCTGAATACAATAGTTACCATAAACAGTATTACTACATAGAATAACATCACGCCTATATTACGAAGGGTGTGGCAGAGGTATACAACACCCACATTTTAACTGTTGTGTTTAAGTCCCATGGGATAGGGGTTGAGCCTATCGCCATCCACCGAGCACAATTCCGATTCCATGCTGCTATTGTGACACTGTCTGAACCGGGAATCGAACCTAAGACCTCGTGGTGAGAGGTACATACGCTAGCCACTCGACCACTGAAGCTATTTTTAAACTAGCTTATTCTAACTTTATCAGCTATTACAACCTTTATGATTTTAAAATGTGTTCATAACAGTTTTATCTAGATCCGGGGTGAACCCAAACAAACTACAAAGCATCCGGCGTTACCCACGTGCATACTGGCACGTGAACGCAGTTTCTAAATATTGCCGTCGTAAAATTCTAACTGTTGCAACAAAACCTTGCAAAATCTGTTATCAATATAACCGTTTATGCTGTTTTAGAGTTCTGTACGAAAAAATCTGGTAGAGCCCTTGTATTTCACATTAAACCTGCTGCCAATGGTAATGCTTAAACAAAGGTTGTTTGGTGGTGATAACCGGTATCACAGAAGTCTGCTCCACTCCAACTGTATCAGGGTATAATCATATAATAAAAGCAGCCCTGTATCTATTTCATGTCCCA
Source organism: Hypena proboscidalis (assembly GCA_905147285.1). Lineage (NCBI taxonomy): Eukaryota > Metazoa > Arthropoda > Insecta > Lepidoptera > Erebidae > Hypena > Hypena proboscidalis. Next base: position 7,304,653 of record LR990143.1, read on the forward strand.
CTGCTGGGCTCAGGCCTCTTCTCATGATGAGAAGGGTTAGGGCATAGTCCACCACGCTCGCCAAGTGCAGGTTGATCACGCACTCCCTCGAGATCTTTTTAGGTACTCTCAGGCATGCAGGTTTCCTCACGATGTTTATCTTCACCATGGTATATCATAAAAATCATATTAATTATATTATTATATCATATTAATTATAACACTCCTTTGGTAATTTCTTTTAGGTGTTTTCTTCGCAATTTTGTTTTGTCAACAAAATTTGTTCTCAATTGATGCGCATAGTATATTTAAAGAAGTCTTATTATTATTTTTTTTATATGTTTTCAGTTCTTTGCATTCGAGTGCAAAACTTCGGTGCTGAAGTACTGAATCGGTATTAAATCATCGATGCAAAAAGATATCGATTATATCAGTTGCAAATATCAGTTTTATCGCGTGTTTTGATACCATTGTATTTACTGCAATTACGGACTTTAGACACCTGGCTCGACGTTTGACGTCATCGATGTTTTATCGATAAAAGTTGTTGATATAGAGACTATAATGAAATATTTCAGAACATCTAAATGGACTATGACCCCGTTCTTTTTGCCTAAAGAGGTGATTTTAAAAAGGGATTTCTAATGACTAATGGAGTGATTGTAAATATTGGTAAAGCAAACAAAAGTAGGTAGAGCTTTTGTGATCGGACTTGTTGTTAACATTTAATAGGTTGTCTAGTAAAGTCATATTATATCGTACTTGAACATCTGGCGTGCCATTGGTAACTAGATTACCGAGCAACCACGATTGTTAGCCATTTTTATACGTCTTATTCAAATTATGTGTAAGACTAGCTGCGATTCAGGCGCGACGTGTCGCACTCTCTTGAAAATGCCTACATATATATAGGTAAAACCGCGGTCGACTATATAGACCAACATTAAGTGTGTAACACCCGTTTTTCATAATTTTAATAATGTTACAAGCTCATGTCATTTTTGTTCTATCTAATCCAAAATCTTCAGCTTAAATTATTATGTCAAAATATTGCTTATAATGCTGACTTTAGATCCGGGTGTGAGCGATCGGCTAGTGATACAATGAAAGTGCTGACAATGATAATAATTTAAATGCAATTACAATGATATTATAGAACTATAGATATGTTACGTTCATAGAAATTACGATTTAAATCCGTTCCGAGCTATTCCAAATTGCACACATTGACAAATGTAACTGATAAGTAAAACAAAAGATACGAAATAGCACGCAACAAATGAAAGAGATAGCTATAGTTTTAATGATTGCACTTCAGTGGTACGCACGTGACTGCGCTCGACGCAGGCCACACGCAAACTAAACACAAGACGTCCCAATTGGGACGTATTTGAGTATTCACAGCGCGAGCGCTTATAACATATCTGCTTTTGTTTTTATATAATATCATTGTGCAATTACAAGATTGTATATCTATTTATCTTTTTTTTAATAATTAATGTCCTTTTCGGTACCAAAATATGACTCGGCAGAATTGACCGATAAAGTTGTATAATGTGTAAGCCGCAAATTATAAAGTATTATGAAATATTACGCTGACACAATCATTTATACTAAATTCATCACCATTAAGCCGTAGTCCACTGCTGGACATAGGCCTCGCCCAATTTGCGGCACAACACCCGGTCCTGCGCCTTCCGCATCCAGTTCCCTCCAGCGACCTTCTTCAGGTCGTCAGTCCACCTGGCAGAGGAGCGTTCTACCTTACGGTTGACGAGTCGCGGTCTCCATTCTAGGACTCGTTTGCTCCAACGGCTGTCGGTCCTTCGACAGACGTGACCAGCCCATTGCCACTATAGCGAGCTTGTTTTGCGAGCTATCTCGGTTACTTTGGTTCTTTATCGGAAGGCCACATTACGAATTTTATAATTCAAAGAAACTCCGAGCATAGTACATAGTATGTTTATTAGTTATCAGTAATCCATTGGTTAGTTTTTCATACAGCCAATAGGATCTTTTGTTTTTTTCTGTAAACAGTTTACACCCAGTAGCTGTTTATTGTATATTCAGTGTCGTTAAACACCCTTTACTAATTGTAATCAATATAGATACATATGTCTGTCGATTACTACATCTGGTGCTAGGGCCGGCCACATCTGGTCGGCAGAAGTGACGTCACAGCACATGTGGCGACAACTCCCTTTATTGTTCGATTGTACTTTTGTTTTTTTTTTCGAATTGTGTAACAAATTGGGTGTGGAATTGGAGCCTATGCTTTTGGGGTGATTAGAGTAATAGGTTTTACGTTTAGTTATTGCTACATATATCATTGGATGTGTTTTATTTACGAGCTCCATGGTAGTATTCAAAATATTAATTAAATATGGTTTTGGATCAAACTATTTTCTTGTATTACCGAAAATTTTGTGATAATAAAAACGTTATGTATACGTATAAGTATCTTAAGATACAAATTAATTACTAACTAATTATTTGGAAAATATTATGGAAGTACTTATTACGTTTTTTTTTAAATCTAACAATTAATTCCTATGAACTCAAATGCGATATAGATAATAGATATAGATAATAGTCTCACGAATAATACACTTGATAAGATATAACTAATGGCTAACAAATAATTTTATAAAATTATAAATATACAAAATACCAACTTCTAAACAGCTAACCCAAAAACACTTTATTCAAACACTTGCAGTGACAGGGTTGAGATTTAAAAAAAACTATTCAGAACTCTGGACCCCCGTCTAGCAACATGTGTACAAACATACAAACAACCATTTGCTACTGAAGCACCAAACATAAACTTTATTGGAACACAATAAGAGTTATTTTAACAACTCACAGTTGCATAATAAATGTTGTTCTCTAATACACTTGTTATGGATTTCCACCCTAACATGTGCATGTTTTTTTAGCCTCTACCCTTTGTTTTGCGTTGGAATATATTAATAATTAGTATTGATAGATTTTACGATGTGAACTTTTGGTTCTGACATATTTTATACAACATTTAGAATAGTTTTCACGGATTTTTTTGTATTCGAATTTAGAACGGGTCTAGAAGTTTAACCGTCGAGATGTAACAAATAAATGAATAATAATAAATCTCACAACTTACACACTACGCCATTTAGTAAGCCGAGGTTGTACTATTGGTTACTAGAATAACTGATACATATACATATATACTTTTCTTTTGTAAATACATACTTATTATACATAGAAACACCCAGACTAAGCCAAACCCCCATGTTCATACACACAAAGATTTGTCTTAAGCGGGAATCGATCCCGCGACCTCGGCGTTGCAGGCAGATACAATACCCACTCCGCCATCTTTGTCTATGGTATATGCAAACAGTACCCATTTTATATGATTGACTAAAAAGGTAAGGCCGGCTATTTAAGTGGGTGGGTATTTATTTAATCATAATTGCATGTGATATATCAAATTATTATCTTTTAATGTTTTTGACCAAAATTAAACCTTCATGGTCAACACCTACACTTTTTTTCTGTGATGTCGTTATTGTACTACCCTGAACACATTTGTGAAAGAGAAATAAACAATTTTTTTATCTTTTATCGTTTTTACCTTCTTGAAAGTTTAAATGTTGAAAATATATTTTTAATACCTTTTATTCTTAACGGACCAATTTAAGATAATAATATCAACTAGACTAGAGAATAACCAAACATAAAAACAAAATTTGCATATAATATTACATGGTTTAGTTTATTTTTTTATTATTATAATCATAATCAGCGATATCTTGTTTAGTACCCGGAAGTAGGTACCTTTTTAATTACGCCATTTTTATAGTAAGATTAAAGAGAAGAAAAAGAAGATTAGAATTTGAAGATGTTTTAGAAATTAAGCAGGAAGGAAATAATATAGACGAGAATCATAATCCATCCTCTATTTAGTTCAATTTAATTGTAGAGATGACTTTAATAACTTTCTTTACCAAAATGTATTATGAATAAAGCCAAGTAAAGTAAACTTTTTAAAAATGTTAATAAATAATTTCAATAATGATGAATGAAATGATGACAATTTAATAACTTAAAACTGAATGAAAACACACTCATCGAAATGCAGTAAACATTTAATCTTAAATATCAATGCCCTTAAAAACCCAAGACAACAACTTTTTAAGTAACAAAATCCAAAAAATACATCCCGAAGGCGCAACTCTGATAGTGTTGTCAAGAATTGAGGAGAACGGGGTAAATTGTACCATAAACGTTGTCCATTGCATAACAATGATGCGCAACTTCTTATAACATTAAAATGTTATAGGTAAATTGTATACGTCGTAAATATGAAATGTTGTAATAAATGTACGTATTATATTTATATATTTGGTGATTGCTAAGATACAGCAAGTAAATAATAAATTAAGTTAATTAAAATGTGTTCATGACCTAATAAGATTTTCTTTTGAGTAAACTCATCCTTAATCTTGTAAAGGTTTTAAATCTGCGGCTGTGTCATTAATAATGACGTTACGTATCATTGTTTCATTAACTTGACAGTATGTCACGCAGATACAAAATAATAACACCCTGTATCATCACTTACAAGGATACTTATGCAATAAATGCTCAGCCTTAATTATCATAAAATATTGCCAATAAAAAATCTGAAATATGTCAATGTCAAAAACTTTAGGTCATTAAAGTTACAAACCTTTGACGGTAGCCTGGGTCGCATCTCCAGTGGTCGTGAAATTCGACATATTTATATCCTTAAGTCAAATCCAATTAAAAACAATCCTTCAGAAAAACACTTAAAGGCAACTCGTATTGGCACTTTGTAAGTTAGCACAGTTTTAGACGAAAGTATTGTAACTACACTATTGTCATATTGTTACGAACGCGTGTTTCGTGAGTGTTTTGGTGCGTCGATGCGCACATCCCTCCCGCGTGAATGACTGCGTTGGACTGACGAAAGAGCGTGGTATAAAGTTGGCCGGAGTGAGCTGGGGTAAAAAAGCACGGCGCCAGGCCCGTCTCGCCCTTAGAGATGCGCTCGGTGATATGTGCGGTATTTTATCGTAAGGTAAAACATTTTTCTAATGGGTTTCGCTAATCTACTGCGTTTGGCGAACCTGATTATCTGGCCCCAAAGATAATGCGCTTGGAGAGACTTTATTGGTTGGTTTAATGTTTGCTTCTGTGCGTTGAGGCGATGTATTTAATAAGAAATAGTCACAAATTGGGTGGTTTTGGTGGTATAGTATATAATCTTGATTCCAAACAAAATCTTATGGGTTTTTCATCTAAAATAATTTTATTCTGAAAATTTCGCGAAATAAATGTTTGTTATATTCCTATATTACGTTCCTTATTACTGAGGGTGTGATATCATACAGCATCATGGAATAACTCTTTATTCTCAGATGTTTTCTATCTTTTTCTTCCATCTTTAGAGTTTGTCAAATGTTTTGCCTATCAGTCTTTTTCCGCTCTAATCAGAAATATTTAGCCCAAGCTCTATTCGTTAAAGCTGGTTTATAAATTCAATTAAATATTTATAATTGATAAGTTGTAGTATCGATATGTGGGCACGCACTGGTGCGCCAGCCGGTCGCATTCTCTGGGCGGCGGCGCGCGGCGACTCGTCGTGAGGATCGCCGATCGCCGCACAACACCGCACTATACGTCGCCAGATCTCAACATTTGTACAAACTCAGACTATTTCCACATGCACATGTGAGCAATGTGAGCATCCGTGACTCACGCACGCATACACATTATACTCGTAACATCATTTATGTACACTTTGTTCGCAGCACCGACCATGCATTTAGAAGACACCTATCAAAATTCATATTGGATAATCGATATTACAATCGTGCTCTATTAGTGGTCGTTTTATTCGCTACCAGCTGTCGCATGCTAAATAATTTGCTATGTATAAAACATGATCTTTTATCGACGGTAGATCAACATGTAATGCAGTGAGAGAGCAAAGGAAATTATGCCCGATCACTCTAATACAAGTTTTTTACTATCATTATCTTAAGATGTCGAGACACGAAGCCCTAGATAGCCGCTATCTGAAGGTTCGTCATGTATCAAAATGTCCTCTTGTAAGGAAGTATGTCTGTTAGGTCTTGTTGTGATTTTTTCGTGGTCAGTGCAGTTTGCACTCGGCTGCGGTGGCGGCGTCCTCTTTATCATTTCTTAACGCGTCCAGATTTGGCAATGTCGATACAAAATCCTGTTCTGTCGGCTTTTTGCTCGAACGTTTCCTCGATTTCTGGGAACGAGTCGCAAAACAACCAAGTTTTGCCTCCAGCCGTTTATACAGGTTTTGTCGTGAATTTTTATGGGCTCAAGCAGGGGTTACCACATTAATTCGAGTCATAAGGGATCGAAAATAATTGTCTCTACATTACCGGAGGAGTCCTTGGTCATCAAATCTGCATTGCTTTCATTTTAAACTTGGTCACAGTTGAAATATGCGCCGAAAAATTCTGTTTAATGTCACTTAATTTTCGGCGCTGAATTTTTTGCCCGTTGTTGTTTTTGGTATAATCACGTTTCCCGCAATCGCAGGCTTATTTGCCTTACGTGTTTTTTCTAAAAGTCAGACTCATAATGTTTGCATTATAATTAGAGTAGCGGCCTCTGCGTGGAGGTGTGAAGGGATAACTCCCGAACAAATATGATGCGGCTGAGATAGTCAATATCGGGGCAGTATAGCTTGGCCCGCGTAGGTGTTAGCGGTCAGGTAAAGCTTTTGACACCTAGCTATGACCGTAAGGGAACGGCGTGAATCTCGTCGCGTTTTATTTAACGTCTAATTTTTTTTGGGTGTTTGATGACGCTTTGAAAATCTCGAACCTGCCGAGCGAGGCGTTGAATGAAATGTTGTTTGCCGTGAGTTCGCGCCTGCCACAATAAACGGCTGACTCTACAATTATTCCAAATACCAATAGTTATAAAGAGTATTCGGACAAAAACGTGTTGTTACGTAGCTCAAAAACGTAAAAAACTAAGCAGTCTTACTCAATGACCTGTCAATCAACCGGCTGGGTTTAATTAACTTGCCATTACAAGTTCGGTGAGAATCGTTGTTAAATAAAATTTACCGATGAAATAACGCAAGTGCGCGGCCACCTGGCGGCAAGTGGCGCCAAATATAACTGACCTCTATTCAAATGCATACTATAATACATTATATACTGCAATTGTATGCAAATCACATACCTATTTAATAGTCATGATGATATTGTTTGCACAAGTGATAATTAGACGGAATAAATTTCATCATCAATGAATGTAACGATATCGAACCGTCACTAACTGTGGTGTCATTGCATAAGAACTAAATTAATGTAACGTTAAACACAAAACACTTCCTTAAAAAATGGCTTTCTTTTAGTCGTTGGTTGGAATTCAAAATCGAGGAACGTATTCAATATCGAACAGTGAAACATAAAATCAACATTATTCTCATAAACCTAGAGTGCATATTTACGTAGGGAGGAAATCACAGCTGATGTGTGAGAAGTTGTTGAAATTTGAACCTTATTGTCCGAAAGATGAGGTTTGTTTTAAGCTTGTTGAAGTAGTAACATGGCTGACAGGATAGTAGGCGCCGCGTTTGCCGCCGTGGCGCCGGCTGGCCGCCGACACCTCGTGTATTATGAACTAGTCTCGTGACCCGGCGTCGATTAAGTGCTATTTGACTCAACAAATAGACTAATACTAGTAACTCATTTCGACAAATTGGTATTACAATGAACTGTTTAAATCACATGTAATGATTGCAAAGGGTGATGGATTGACAGACTTAAAAAAACGTCTAGAAAGAACATCAATTGAAAATCAAAAGTATTGATTCAAGATTTCTGCAAAGATAAAAATGTAAAATATAATTTTAAAATTAATGAACAAGACACACAGACATAAACATGTACGAGCCGACAGACCAAACAGCTCGCCACTTGTCTCACGTCCTCACATTCTACACAGCGGCGGCGAAACAAAAACAAGCAACAGAAAGGGACAGACGTATCCTCGACGCTCACGCGGAGAGAAACATCGATAATTTATGCGAACATCCCTCCAAAACAGGAATGCAATAACCGCAACCGTGCATGCAAAACACGACCCTATTACTTGGGTATTAAATTCTATTTTGTTTGACGTAACTGGAATAAACGCTGCGGTTGAAACAGGTGTTCGCTGCGATGGGTGTCGAGTTCATTAACTAGCTTATATAAACCCTACGATGTTTAGCTTAAGGTTGATATTGGCTTGCGTGTTTAGTTTGTATGAGTTCTTTTCGAGATTTGGAAGTCCTTCATTGCTCCCAGATGTGCATTCTGTGTACGCAAAGGCGTATCAGTGGCGGAGTCGCGAAGGCTGCGTAATGGCACGAGACGATGCCAATTAACGGGGCTTTTAAAAAATCTCTTTGTTTTGCAGATTTTAGAGCAATACGTTGTCTGTATTTGCACAATGACTAATTAATATGGCCCGGAATAACTGTGAGGCGAATTTGAAGGCATTGAATAAAGTTTGTAGAACAAATGAAAGAAAATTAATAATAGCAGCCCTGTATGTAATGCATGACCCACTGCTCGGCTCGGGCCTCTTCTCATGATGTGAAGTTTTAGGCCATAGTCTATCACACTGGCCAAGTTCGGATTGGTAGACTTCGCACAACCCCGAGCACTGTTTTCAAAAAGACGAATCTTAACTATTTATTGACCTAGGTGTGTGCCGTAGTTACGAACCCGAGACCTTTGACTACGCAGTCCTACGATCTCCCACTCGGCTATCGCTACTTCCTAAAATATGATTCTCTAAACTGGTGATTATCCAAACATTAAATTAGTTTTATTTTGATCAAATAGATTTTAATTAAAAAAATATTTGCTAAGTAGGTAGGTACTTGAAAACAACATAAATATGGCTAATATATTTTAAGTTTAACTTGTGACAGCGATATTTTTGAGTTTTGCTAAAGCTACGGACATTTTTAATTTACTGTCTCATAACTACATTCAAATGGACTACATGCAAAATTAAATGTATAATTTAATTATACGATAGTTCAAACTGACCCCATACCACCCGATATTTTTCGCCTGCTTCTTCAAACTTTTGCTAGCATAGGAACCGTACGTTTATAAAGTTACAATTTCACATTTATCGGCAAATTATGGTTTATGCAATAAAACGTATAAAAGTAGTAGTTTCACGTGCAATGCGTAACACGTGAAGTTAGAATTTTATTGTATTGCGTTTGTATTATCCGATTCAATTACTTTACGAGTAACACAATTTTTGCTTATAAAATAGATTAACTTTGTATATTTTCTGCAAAAAAAAATTTTCCTTATTAAATATAAAAAAAAATAAAATATGACTTGATGCATAAGGTTTGTAATATAATAAAATTAAGCAAATATTTTTTTTTTATTCCTCCCAGACATTGTTGCTTCCTTCCTCGAGAACACTCACCATAATATTTTAATATGCATGTAAAACATAAAATTATATCATATGCCTGTCTGAATTTATATAGTTTCTGATAATTTGGTTTATCAATCCCAAACTTTCAGAAATTATGAAATTTCAAGGGTGTTGGAACCATGACTTTAAATTGTCTATTTGTAAGGGGTGATTTCTACAATCACCAAAGAAAATATATTCCAAAACATCACGGCTTGCAGTCGCAATCGCAAATACGGCCACCGTTAAATCAAATTATTTCTTTTAGAAATCCTACCCCAATTTTGACAGGGCCGTAATCAGCTGTGTGGGGCACAAAAAAGATCTGTCTGTGATTGTGTATTGTTCGAGCACAATGAGCTACCTGTCGCGGCGTCTACACCGTTCTACAGGCCGACAGGTCGTACACTTGTCTGACGGGCTGGGTGCTTCCTTGCCCTTGTCAATGCACCTCTTGTCTCGGGTTTTTGTGAAACGTTTTTATATTCTTCAGCTTAAATTAAGAACAGTCGAACTGATGTTTAAATATGTTGTGTTTGCATAAGTTTAATAAGTAGTGATTTGTTATGGAGACGCCCAATCGAATATTCAAATACATAAGCTTTGTAACGCTAAGTTAAATAATAATGTTAACAAATAAATGTTTGAAATCAACCATGAAGTTGTCATTGAATGCAAATATTATCTTATACGCATTACTAAAGTCGAATATAATAATTTAAAGCCAATTGGGAATAAACCAATTGGCTCATAAAAAAAATATACAATAAGACCAAAAAGGTAGTGCCAGCAAGTTATCAATTATTGAGAGAAATAACTTACACGTACTTCAATTCATTTATATAATTCAAGATAGGAACCAATCCATCGATTTATTATCAAGATAAAATTGCGATCCAAAATTAATGAAGTTTGTATTCTCATGTCAAGTTGAAAAATAGTGACATCTAAAGTAGATAGTTCCAGTTCAGCATAAAGTTATTAATTTATAGAATAATAACAGTACATGCGGTAACATGCATTCAAATTATTCATTTATAATTTAGCTACAAACCAACTTATATATTTAAGAAATAATTGCATCGTTTTATTAACAAGGTGTTGCCAAATTTAAATGGAAATAAGAACCAAAGATATTATATAGAGTAAAACGACCTAATTCTAAGCTGTGACTTAATTCTGGCACCTGAACACGCACCTGCGGACGCCGGTGAATCTTTAAACATCACGTAAAAAAAATATTAATATATGAGTATGTGGTTGAATGTTGATGAAATAATTACCTTACATACATTCAATTGAATTTCAATAATTAATAACTAATTAAGCGACAATTCAACTTGTATAATTAATAAATTAATGGATGGTATAATTAACAAGGTGTCGCCAAATTGGAGTGAATATAAGTAACCAATTCTAAGATGTAACCTAAATCGCAGCACCTGATCACGCACCTGCGGACGCCGCCGGCGAATCCTTTCGTTTTTTTTAGCACCCACCTGCGGGCGATGCGGCCCTGTTCTATTGTGCAACATAGACATAGCGTTAGAAATTTAATAGATCGGCATTTATTTATTTTATTTTTGGGTAAATACTACATTATGGAAATTTACTTAAACTTGAAGAAAAGCCAGATCTGGGAGTGCTGTAATATAGTATCCATCCAAATGCACTCAAAAATTATGAAGAGATTACTATCACACCATGACCCAACAGAGTATAATTAGGGGTGTAACTTCAGAAAGAAGCTATTGGTTACACTTGCGTTCACATTAGCGAGCGATAATTTATTTGTTAAACACACATATCTTCCAAAAGACGAATCTTAGCGATATATTGACAGAGGTGTGTGCTGTGGGTTCGAACCCGAGACCTTTGACTTCGCAGTCCTACGGTCTTCCACTTGGTGATCGCTGCTATCATAAGATTGACTAACTGTACTGGAAATTATTTTATTAAAAAATAGAGTTATTAGTATAATAACTCCGTCACGTTAAATAAAATCAAAATTTGCAATACCGGCAGCTCTACATCTACTTTGATCTACAATATCCCATCCTCCTAGTTCGAAGGACGATACTTTAATTTTTTACATAAAAGGTGTGATTCCGAGCCCGATTAACTGAGTTTTTTATCATCCAAATTGCGGCCCTGCACAGGTGAGCCGTACTTTATGTATCAATTAGAAAAATATGTTTTTGGTATTTATGGGCTTTTGTACGGAAATAGAAGATTTATAAAAAAAGTAAAGGTGGTTCCCACACTTTGAGGTTCCTTGTTTGAATTTGGGTAGTTAAAGGAAGAACTTATGACTTCTTACGCCCGTCCAATGGTCAAAACAATCTATACAAACTCTTGTGGTAGACCTTTCCTCAGCAAGCTTGAAAGAGACTTGTCGCCAAATAGTATAACTCACACTATGCGTTTCGGTATCCAAATTCAGCTAGCTACTAATAACAAATGGTTATGGCTGTACTGTATACATTTAGATAAAATGCATATATTTTAGGAAGATTGCCCGATTGTGCCTTGGCAAAATCTGTTTCAGTCTTTTTCCTAGATTCAGTAGATTCCAGAAATCACCACAAAAATGTGTTTTCAATTTCGAGTATCATGTACAGGGACAGGGTGTGATGTTCCTTCAACACAAAGGGAGGATCCTCCTAATAGGCTCGGTGGTATTGCCTGGCGGACAGCTGTCCGATAGTGGCGTATTGGAAGTGGTATATTATGTACACTCTCTGTGAACACTTCGTTATCGCGATTCAGCGCTCTTTGACATATGTCACGTGTGTGTCACTACTTGACGTCAGTGAGATAATAACTTATTGGCAGGATAAGCATATAACCATAGAAATATATACTATAGAAATGGCTTGTCCGAACACATTGCCCTTCAAATTTGACATTATGAATAGCAGGATCAGTAACGCCATCTGCATTGAACTACCATGTAAATGACTTTGCATTCACGCGATGTGAACTTTGTAAGGGCGTGATGAAATTTCGTTAGCATTTTTTTTTGCCGAAGGTACAATAAAATTGTGATTCTTTCAATAGTGTAAAATATTTATTATTACAAAATTAAAAATACTCCTAGTTATATTATTAAAAAAACAGTAGGTACATCACGGGAATTCTAAAAGTAGGTCATATTTTGTTTAAGGAATAAAATAAAATGTTTGTTTCGAGAAATATTTTTTTACTAGCTTTTGGTCGTAGCTCCGCCCACGTGGTATGTTTATAAATGATTTAAGTACAAACTACTAAATGTAATTTGTACTTAAATCATTTGGTGAACATTTTCTATAATCCGTGAAAGGCCAAAAGATCATTGAACTTTTGTTACAAGCTTTTATTTAGTTTTTTCAATTCATCAACTTTAACAAAATTATAGACTATTCTTGACTATTAAAATTAGGTACTTACTTAAAAAAAAATAGTCTTTTGTTGCTGACTGTACATATATTATCTCTAGCGTTATAACAAGTTTACGCAGTAACAGTACATTGCACAATGATATGACAATGCAAATACTTTTTTAAATTACCAAAAATATTCTCTTGATCGCCCGCGTTCAACTAAGTGCAGTTGCGCAGTTCCAAAGTCATGTCACGCGGATATTCACGATTAAGGAATATGGCGTCGGAACGAAAAATTTTAGCAAATAAAATTGATAAAATAATGTAAAGAGGTGGATATAATATGATATTTGTGACTTACCGGTGATAAGTTTTACCATAATCTTTTTTGTTGTGTCTAATTTGGTAGTTCGTACAACTTTTCAGTGCACAATTAGGCATTTTGTCGTGTTTGACCGCTCACGGAGGCAGCCAACCACAATCAATTTCACTACGCGCTTTTTGTAGTCAGATTGACACCAAAAAAGTTAAGGCCATTTATCGCGCGTTAGCCGTGTCCATACTTTATACGTCAATGCATATAACACACATAAATAAAGGAGAAACTGTGTTCTTTTTTCAAGGGTATCTTGTGTCACTTTTCAATTCGGTCGGGAAATATATTTATGGGTTTATATGAACTATCCGGAACCTCAGAATCTGGCTCTAAATGTAAGTAACAAAATATCTCACGGCAGATTCTTTGTACGAACATACACACCTTACGGCAAATGCACGAAAGGATACAGGAATTATGAGTCAACCATCAAAAAGGAGGTCAACATCAGCAAGATAAAAAAAAGAAAATGCCAATCTGGCCGCAGTCGCCGGTGTCATTTGTAGTGACCATCAAACAGGCATTTGCAAGCATTCCTGTGAGGTCCCACTCAAAAACTGGCCACTTGATATGAGTAATGACTAGTGTTGTTACGAATACCACTGTGTGTGGTTTACGAATATAAATAGCGTATTTTGTCGTTGTCAAACAAAAAATGTGCACTTTTGCGAGGTTTTTAACGTTTTGACGTCGGCGTATAGAACACTGAAACATCTACCGTATAAAAAACTGCTATGTGCCTATGAGCTCTAGGTGACAATCTACAGCCTCCTTTAAAATATGCTAGGTGTGCCAGCAACATGATTGTCAAATAAAAACTATTATGAGGTATTCTGCTACATAGCATATTTTTTTTATTCGACCACACTTAATTACAACTTAATAGAAAATAAGCTGCTATGTATTTAGTTTTAAACAAATTTCCTACTCGGATAATACGAATGATATCCGTATTAAATATTAAATTCATAGATAATTAGGTACAATTAATTATGTATTTTGATATCAATGAAAATTTTGTATTTTTACGATGTAATAAGCGTTTCAAAACTATCAATTTCAATATCTTATCCTCAGTTTAACGATAGATCCAAAACTAACTATAGATAAATTGGGCGGCTAGAGAAATCTTTTTCATTTTAGTTTGCGCAACGATTATTTTCATCCACTAATCTTAATTGAACTATTGTTCGTAGTTTTAACTATTGTAGCAGTTCATAGTATTCAACAGCTTTTTGTGAAAATACTATTTAATGATTTTAGTTTCAGCGAATACGAATATTCGTATGCCTATTGATTGCATCACTAGATATGAGTAATGACGTCATCAATTCTCGGCCTCAGCAGACACATGCGAGATGCGCGGGCGCAGGCGACCGACCGACACATGTCATCGAGAGGAATAACGACGCGCATTTCCGGTACGGATACTGTATAGATAGAGTGGATATTCCTTCATAATATTTATTTAAGTTATTTATATCCGTTACGTGACGATTTTGAAGGTCCTGAGTAATCATCAATACAAACTGGTATAGTTTTTTGCATTATACCTTTGCCTTAAATACAGTTTTTAAATTTTTTGTCTGCTTGTCTGTTTGCATCGGCTAATCTTCTAAACGGCTGGACCGATTTTAATAAAATATTCGATGCCGGTCACTGACTACAAGGCGCGTAACATAGGCTACTTTTTATCGATGCACCTACCACGCAGACGAAACCGCGGAAGAAAGTTTGTTTGTTTGTTTGATAGCGCTTATCTCGATAACTACTGATCGATTAATGACAATTATTCTTGTGTTTTACAGGGTAACTCTTAATAAAGGTCTTTAAATATTTAACATCTCGCTAAACTCTACGGGAGCGTAGCAGTGAGGTTGAATGCGGGTCAAAGCGCGGGAGCAACTACTACCTAATACAATGAATTTCACGCAGACGAAGTCATGAGTAAAAGTTAGTCTCTACATAATTAAAGTATGCAAATTGAACACGATTATCACTTCAATTTGAATGTGTTTTAGGATTATCTTTAGAAAACCTTGTCGATGTCCAAATACCTTTACCAAAAAACCCATATTTTTTTTGATTCAAAAGAAACGGGTAATATAACGCAATTTAGCTAACACAATTGAGGTCTTATCCACTCAAAACCAACAGTATAATAGAAACAGACCAGAGATCTGTCTGAAAAGAAGTCTGAAGTTCACATTAGCACAAAAACGACTAAAGGCGAGGTTCCGTCGATTTGACAGCCAATGAGCCGGATGCCAACTAAATTAGTACTTAATTGGTTACACGTTTAACATGATACTGTTACGAGCATGTTTAGAGGATTTTTTGCCTGAATAGTTCAACATTTAGATGTATCCGCTTATTGGTGATGATCTTCCTTAATGTACAACGAGTTAGCTATGCAGAGCAAAAACTTTCACGCCATACTGAAAACTAACTGCAATAGATATGCATGTGTGATATTCATATTTAATAAGTGTAATATACCCACTATTTAGATATGTATCTCACATATCCATAACTGGTGTAGTAAGTCTTTATTATGACATAGAAGTTTTTGCCCTGCATAGCTAACTCATTGGCCCACTGTACTAAGAGATATTTGGCACCTTATTTTGCAACTTCATTCATATTTGAGTGCGTAGTTGAATCGCCGCTTTTAACTTTGTCTGCACGTGTGGTGTAGTGGTTTAAGCGGTCGCCTCGCCGCTCTCCACTGCACTGGTGTTGTGGGTTCGATCCCCACATGGGACAAATCTTTGTGTAATTCGCAAATATTTGTTCTGAGACTGGGTGTGCTTGTGTGAGTGAATGTGTGTATTTGGCCTTGTCATTGGGACCATTGGATAGTGTAATTGCTTCTGGCGTTCTTTCTAATGTAAAAAATCCAAATAAACTGCGCTGGTGATGCGGGTTTGATCCTTACACGGGACAAATCTTTGTGTAATCCGCAAAGATTTGTTTTGACTCTGGGTGTACTTTGTGTGTGTGAAATATATGTTGGTGAACGTCCTCTGGTCTAGTGGTTAGCGTATGCGCCTCTCATGCGAGGTCTCGGGTTCGATTCCCGGGTCAGGCAAGGCGTTATTTGTGAACTTTCCGTCAGGAAATTCTCCAGAGCTCGGAGTTGGAATTGTCCCCGGGGATGGTAATAAGCTCAACCCCTATCCCATGGGACCTAAACATAACAAGTGAAGTGTGGGTGTTGTACACCTCTGCCACACCCTTCTGGGTAATATAGTCACCATGTTATGTTATGTTTATTTTTAGTTGTTACATAGGACTTGCAAAAGAACTTGATGAACCGGCTAAAGAAGTTTAGCTATTCCAACATCATTAAGAAAAAAACAACGATTTACAAAATGTACCGTTGTACAGCTTAGCATAAGTGAGAAGCAATTAATGGGACCGCCAGTGCTACTGCACTCTTCGTATGGCAAGTACTCTACGTATGGCGCAAAATGATGAATAAATCCTGAAAACGTCATTACTTTGACAGCTTAGTATTTTTTTTTATTATGTTGCCAGCAGCAGCAACATAAATTAGTTTTCATTTCTTGACTATTTTGCTAGGTTTTTAAATTTATTCACCTATCGACCAAACCTAAAAATAGTTTACAAGCACTCGTACAATTGTTAATCTATTTTTATTTATATTTAAATGATATATAATTTTATTGTGATCATATAATAAATTATCTATATTTATATACATACGTATATAAAGTATGCCATTTAATCTCTATTACATTAGATAGTTAATTTTGCCCCTACCATAGTTTTTTTATGTATCACTCAAAGATAGACTGGTAGAAAATGCCAGGGGCATTAAGTCCACCTGTAAATTTACTGGTGGTAGAGCTCTTGTGAATGAGCTCAAGGGCGGCAGCACCACCTTCAACCTGCCGCCAAATAGTAGTGCTTCCATTACTGTGTTCCGGTTTGGTGGTGAGATCAGGCCCTGAAATTACTGGCACTTGAGGCATAGCACCGTAGTCCTCAGCTGCAGCGACGCATCTATAATATGCTTTTGTGGATTTTTTATGTCCACGGGCTATACTCCACTTACCATCAGGTGAACTACACGTTCGTTCGCTGAGGGTAAAAAAAAATTTAATGAAGTGTAAAAATAAATAAATACATTAATACAAGCTGCGTCAGTTGGGTAGTTCTTTTCTAGTGTATCTACGTCAAAAATATTGCGTTATCGTACTTCCTCGTTCTTGTTTTTACTGTCAACCTGTCATGGCCCTTTTTTTGGCACATCCTTAATCTGTGTGTGGCCGGAGACAAATCCCTTGACACAAATCTTTAGAGACCCATCAAAATAAATAAGTTTATTAATCTGTTTGCTTAATTTTATTACTTGTTTAAATGGAGGGTATTTTTTTGAGATGTGTTATGTGTATACACTTATACATCCTAACTAATATTATAAATTGAAAAGTTTGTTTGTTTGTTTGTGAGTATGGATGTATGGATGTTTGTTACTCTTTCACGCAAAAACTACTGACTCGATTTTGATGAAATTTTGCACACACATGTAGCTTGTAGCCTGGATTAACATATAGACTATTTCTCACCGCCACCTGCACGTGGAAGCTAGAATTTAATACATGTATTTCAGTATTCCATTAACTTCCTCTGTAACGTTTAAAAATATAAAGACTCAGTATTATACGTACGTAAAAAAAACCGACTTCAAAAAGTAGGTAAACTAAAAAGCAAAAAATAAATTTACTTCGCACAAAATAATACGTTTTTTCATTTAGTTAAATAAAAATTATTCAATAATTATTTTATAATTCTGAAGTCGGTGCCAAGTAAATCAGATAGTTAAGAACTAATATTCAGTCAGAAAATAGTTGTTAGAAAGATTGATATCATCTATACAGAGTTATTGTTTACTTGGCACCGACTTCAGAATTATAAAATAATTATTTAATCATTTAGCATAATATGCCTTGCTGAGGCTAATTTATTCTTGCTTGAATTTTGTATCGATTTTATAAAGATCTATTATTTTTTAGTAAAGTTGAGAGAGTGGGCTACAACGATATTGCAGAAGGAAGTAGGAATCGTCTTGTCATAAAAAATATTCTATAACTTATCCTTAAAAATAACTGCAGAAAGTAGGTACTTGAATTTTACCCCCTAAATAGAGGGGGTTTATATATATAGCCTAGATATATTTTATCGTCGTCGATCATTCTACCAAAACTTGACACACGGCTACAAATTTTGGTGATAAGCCGTTTATTTTAAAACAAAATAAATATAGCCGCCATCACTCATTGTCGTGTAAACTCCACTGTTGTTTCGGAAGTCCGACATCCTGACTTTAGTGGGGTTGCCAACATTTTGGTATATTACTTAAAACTTTCTGCTTTTCTATATTACGAAACTAACTGCCTCGTTAGCTAGTTTTTATGGCTACTTTTTTCTTTCTTTATTTGTAGAATTATTTAACCACCTATTATATTAAAAAAAAAAATTAATTTTTGTTTACCGTATAGGCAATATAGCTGATATTGCCTATCTGATAAAGTGATAAGTCATGAATTATGAAGATTTGATGCTATCGGTATGGCTATTCCGTAAAGGTGACTAATTTCCAGTCGATTTCGAAAGCAATTAATAATTTCGTTTGAAACCGGTTCATCTCGGATTTAGTGCATCCTTATATCCATACATATACGGTTGATAACTGCTTGGCAAAAAATTTGACAGCTTGCCAGTTACTATCCTCTTGCAGATTTGACAGCTTTACAGGCAAGTAACGCAATTTCTTATGTCAAAATCGGAAACTGGTCATGGAGCAGTTTCTCAGTGATTTCTTGTACTTTGGTGAGATAAAATAATGATATTTAAAAGATTTTTTTTACTTCAGATTAACGTTATACATCAAATCAATAACTGTTTAATACTAATGTATGTCATAAAATACTAATTAAATACGTAATGCAATAGAATTTAGGTCATATTATTTTCAGTCATAGATCTCGAGATTTTTCATACGAAAACTTATAAATATGACAAGTAGCACGAATTATGCCAGTCTGGGATATAAAAAGCACTAAATGAAAATAATGTATCTTCAAAATATTGAAACATTAATATTATGTAGCTAGGTTGTAGGCTTCCTCTTTCTCGCCAAACTAAACAAATTTTAATGAATTCTGGCACACGGGTAAGTGCTTTTTATCGACGTAGTCAAATCTAGTTACATACTTTAATAAAAAATGAAAAACCTGATTCATTCCATTTCATGGATGGTGGAGACCTTTGCCCAACAATGGGACAATACAGGTTATGCACCAGATAATGTAACTACTTACATTCTGTGGTCACGATTATTAATTTATTTGGAGTTTACATTTATAATTTCTTATGTACGTAACGAAGTGTCTATGTCTATGATAATTATGTAAGAGAAATAAGAATATATTAAAGAAAAATCAGAAGCTTTGAAAATTTTTATTATTTCACAGAATTTCAGGAACATTTCTTCTAATGTTCGCTGTTCTTGCACTTATGAAACTTAAGTCTTAAAAAATGTTTAGCTCTGAAATCACCCGCCGCTATCATCTTTATCATAATACTATTATAATATAGGTGTGCTATATTCGTGTATTGTACCTGAAAGACAAAAAACATTACAACACATGTGAGAGATATTTTATGTAATTTCATCGTGTCACGGAGGACTAAGTAGAAATTATAACGCATACTCACTGTTTCTAGTACATAGCAGTAGCAAAGAGTTAAAATCACATTTATATATGGTTTTTATAGTTGTCTTAAAAGATTATCTTGATCTTTGATATATTTTATTTTGTATTAAGGATAACTTTTTTTTCCATCACATCGCGTTCCATTCTTATTTTATTTAATTTTATGCACTCGTTTTACACTAAAGAGAAAATCTCTCCGAAAATACCTCTTACCATAATGACTTATATTGTGTTTGTTGTTATAGTATGTACAATTTTCTTTTGATATAATCAGTTAAATAATTTGAGTTTTATTGTTTGAATTTGTTACTTTCTTATTTCAGTTTAAAGCTATTTATATGCTTTTTGTTGTAATGAAACGTTCCAATTTTCTTCAGTCAAAGACATTAGTTGCCACAGAGTAAAAATGCATTTTAGTAGGTGTCAACAAGAAGGTTTTATCAATACAAATAAATAAAATTGAATTGTCTGTTTTTATTTTAATGCCAAAATATTTATAGTTATATGAACGATACTTATTTATAAAATCCAGTTTTAATTTATTTAGCTACCACGCAGACAAATCCGCGAGGGAAAGTCAGTTCGTTAATTTTATTATTTTATTCTCGCGATCTACTGAATATTGAACTGATATTTGAGATTACGCTAAACGTCACGGGAGTGGAGCTGTAAGGTTTAATGCGGGTCAAAACGTGGGCGTAGCTATTACTAATATAATGAATTCCACGCAAACGAGGTGGCGGGAAAAGTAGTTCAAGTTAAATATTGAAAGCCCAAAATCTTAATTTTTATGATTTTGTGTTTATACTCTTTATAGCTACATGGCGAAACCTCACGGTAAGCGGCCGCAAATTTCACCTCTGTTTTAATACTAAAAATATTTTTCTTTTTTTTTTAAGTGGCAGTCAGCAATTTTATGGCGTCTTTTCACTGCAAAAATATATTTTTAAAAATGTAGAAGTTATATTTCACTCTTTACATCAATTTCAAATGTAGTTTAAAAAGTATTATTTTATTGTTAAATAGCTTCTGCCCGTGGCCTCGTCCCCGTTAAGTTCGATATTTCTGAGTTATTATATCTTTCAAAATTGAGAAACCTGCCTAATTTACCCCCTTTGGGATTTACATTTCGAAAAAATCTATCCCAAATTCATCTACAAAATTTATTTTATTTACTTGTAAGGAGCATAATTATTAACATAATTATACAGGCAGACAAAAATCCAAAAAATATGTTTCGGCTTCTACTGCTGTTCTAGTCTCCTCTTATTGATTTTTCTTAAATGTGTTCAACAGGCATTTATAATTTTAAATTTTATTATATGTATGGATTAGCTATTATTAATAAAACCATTAAACCTTTTATTACGACTCAAGTTATTTCAACCACAGATAAAACATCATTAACTAATAGAGTGCGCGCCACAACTCAGTAAAAAACTGTAAAACAAAATAATTTTTACTTCTATTAAAACTATAACACAACAATAAAAGTGGATAAATTTGTATATTCCTCGTCCTATTAAATAAGAAATAATTTAATATCAGTTAATAATTTACAAATTGGTCATTTCCATTCAGTTTTGCCTATTGTCGTAAGCCATTATTAATAACACGCACTCTGATTTTTTGCTATTTCGAAATGAGTTTTTAAGCGTAAGTATTAATATCAGGCAAGTAACCAGGAGAGTAATCCGTGGTTTCGTTATGTCAAAAATGCATGTTTTGAGTGAAAGAATTACTAATTGACAGAAACTATTTGTTAAGAAACCAAAATCTCAAATAGCGAATAAGCCCACGGACAGGAAACTGACTTAATTCCAGAGATAGTGTTTTAGATTAATTACAATAAAACAAAGATGTCAATAATTTTAGCGTTCGGCCTTGCTAGATTGTATTAAAATAATTAGCAACGATACAAAAGCGTTTAATTAAAAAGAAATATTAAATATAACATATAATTCACTTAAATTAAGTAATTAAAACAAGGTTGAAAATTTTAAAAAGCATTCGCTATCTTTTTTGCAATCTCCTCGGTGTTTACAAAAAGTGAACTAAAATGTCTCCAGTTTACCCAATAACTAAAAGCTCGACATATTTTAAAGTTTTGACCTTTGTCCATAACATTGTTGTTTTTTTATCTTCCAATCTGCCGTTCGATATACTTCCATCCTGGTTGCAGCAGTCAGATTTGTGATGATACGAAGAAAGATAGATTAAAATAATCATAGTGATAAGAATATTGAATTGAACAGAAATATTATTACTTATGTCTGAAAGTGGACTTTGGACTCGGTCTTTTTGGGTTATTTTTTCCTCCTTTTTAATCAGCTTCGTGTGCAATGTACCTTTTGCTATCGTGATGTTAAAACGGTTGACGTATTATATCTTTGCATGGTACGGAGCGGTACGGCATAGTACGGATAGCCAAGTGGGAGACTGTAGGACTGCGAAGTCAAAGGTCTCGGGTTCGAACCCACGGCACACACATCTGTCAATGAATAGAAGATAATATATGTGTGTATGTATCATTTAAATAATCGCTCGCTAACGGTGAAGAAAAACATCTTGAGGAAACCTGCATACTAAGAGTGCCAAAAAATAAGTACTCGAGGTCGTGTAAAGTCAACCAATTCGCACCTAACCCTTCTCATCATGAGAAGAGACCCGAGCCCAGCTGCGGGACATGTATTAGATACAGGGTTTCTATTATTATTGTACGGAGAGCATTACCTTGTTGAGATAAAGGTGAATATGTTATAAACTTTTATATTACTAATCTCGATGCAATTCGACAGAGTCGACTCTAGCATAAATTGAGAAATATTAAATTATTTTATCTACACCCATGCTATAAATCCTCTATAAACGTTCTTGAAACAGTTAGCTAATATTGCCAACATTAAAACAGCCAGTGTCATAATAACCATTATAACACCCAAACGGGTGTTATAATGTTGTACTGAAATTCATTATGCAACTCCTTTTTTACTCATCGAACAGCCACATTCTCATGGCATCTTTATGAATTTCAAAAAAAGAACATGTCATGCACGCGCGTTTCACTACCTCAGCGCCGTAATTTAAATAAAAACTTATTCGAATTTTTGAATTGACGTCGTATCCCGCCATTTTTGTTCAATAATAGTATTGAAAAAATACTTTTTAATAATTGTACGATCCAAAATGTAAATAATTATTACAATAAATAATTATATTATTACCTATACATAGTTTTTTTGTATTAGATACTCACTAATTAAACTTTCCATGAATTTACATAGAGTTCTTACAACACTGTACCCTAATACCCTATGGTTTCAGAACATTTATAGAGGATTCATATCATGGGTGTAGATAAAGTCTTGTATGCAACTGTTATAATTAGGTATTAAAACACTCATGTGATACTATTATCACACTCGGCTTCGCCTCGTGTGATAAACCCACACTCGTGTTTTAATACCCCTCATTATAGAACAGTTGCATAAATAACTAGTAAATTATTAAACAAAAGTATTTATTTTTGGTTTATCTTATTATATTTTACAGATTTTTTTAGATTTTGATATCGTTGAACAAATTATTGACGACACCTGATCGTCCAATGGCAGGACGGAAGCGAGACGGGAGAGCCACGCACGGCTCCAAATTAGTATGTTGATGTTAAGCTTCGTAAACTTTAACCAATAAATAACATCACGCCTTACTCTAAAAGGATTACAGAAACTTCTTCTTCTTCGTCGTGTCGATGGCTGAGTAAAATTTTATTTTGACTTGCCATCGTGATGAAAGGATTAGCCAATTCGCTTTGGAGAACTCGCGAATTTCCCGCGGGTGCGCCGGACGTACGGAATCGGTTGTGTACGTCACTCGCGGAAACTCCTTTCACGCACTCGCCGGTACGGTTACAGAGACGATCCGCCGGTACGCAGTTATCCAATGAACTATCACCATTTTTGCTGTCCTGCTTGACATTTAAAGGGAAGAAGGAGAGAAGTATGAATATAGGAATTAAGGGCCGATGTCACTTCATAAATATGTCAATAAATAATGTAGGTTACCGTTAATTTTACTGATCTTTTTACAAATAATTAAATAAATTAAAATAACATTTCTTAAACTAAATTAATAAAACAAAATAAAATAATTAAAAAGGATGAGAAAATGTAAAAAATAATCGTTATAATTTAAGCGTCAAAATATCTTTGCAAATGGCAATCCTGAGCCTTTGACCAAGGTAGACCTTCTGGTCACGTGAAGAGTCAACTAATTGTTTGGTTAAATCTGCAAATAGTGAACGAGTACGAGGGCCCCACGGCCCCTGCGTCTCGACCCTAAACGGCTCAAATACTTAATTCCTATAATGTAGTGTACCTATTTGACTAACTTATAAAGTTTGCGAAGTTAGGGCTTGCAAAGTTAAGGTGTGTCGAATAAGAAGCTTGGCTCTACATGAGTTCAGAAAACTTTTTTGATTCTGCAAGCCATTCCGCTCTCTTGGCAACATTTTACATGAAAATGTTTTTAGTGAGTTTTAATATAATCTTAAAAATAAGTATAATATAATCTTTTTAATTCAATTAATATACTAAATAAACTTGTACACCGCAGCATGTGGTAGGACATAGCGTACTATATAACATTAAATTTAAGAACTGTAATACTAACCTATGATCCACAAATGAATAAATGAATATGAATATGAGTTTATAATTTTGTTGATTTTTCTCTTTTTAGGAAATAGCCTACACTCGAAAACTACATAACTTACTAGCAGTAACAGATGTATGCATTTATGCACATATTGAAATATTATGCATCAAATCATGTCGTTTTTATAATGCCTGGTAATGAAGACTATCTGTCAAGCTCGAAATCCAGCAATGAAACGCATCAAGTGTCGACCGCGCACGCGCCACTTACAAACTATAATTATCTTGGGCAATCTGTTCAAAACCCTGGCTCACTCCGAACAGGATATCCTTAGCCATCTGGCCGATATGTCTATTTGGGTATCGATCCCCGTTTATTTATACTGGCTTATTGTCTTGCTGTACCGTTTTGGATGCGGTTTTAGTGTAGCTGATGAAGGGTGCTTCCTTTTTCTGCTGTTGTTTTGATTATGAATGCTGCTGAAGTAATTGGACTAATGAGGTTTGTTAAAAGACGTTTCAAGACTGTCAATTTATGGATTTTAAATTGGGAAGAGTCGTTTTAATTAGAGACTACAGGCTGTTAATGATATCGTGACGAGTGATTTAATACATGATTCTAAGATCTTGGGTACAAAAAATGTCATCGGGAATTTCCACACAACGGAAAATTTGTTTTGGAAAAAAAAACGTAAATGTATGACAATAAGTTTGCAAAAATTCTTTTTAGCAATCTTTATACTTTCCTTTATGTTCATAAGCTGCATTGTCCAACTCGTCACTTCATTCGTTCATGTTTCATTCGCAACGAAAAAAGTTCAACAATAATTATTCTAATTGCCTTCGTACGTAGAAATAACAATGTGGAAGTAAAATCCGCTAAAACTAAAGCATCCTCCAAAATAATAAGTTCTCAACACAATAGATGGCACCACGTGCGGAGCGCGCGGCCGCCACGCGTCAGTCGCACGCCACCCTCCGTAGAAGCAACATCTATTATTCCGCACACGCTTACATACTTTAGTAACGGAAGGGTGTCAACATTTCTTATGCTCCGTTGCTTTGTTTACATATTATTAGAGACAGAGGGTCTTTGTGCATTTTTTCCCAGATCATTCTTTATCACGGACCATTTAACTGCAATTCTGTTAAGAATATTACTAACCTACTGTCAAAAAAATATGGTGTTTATGATTAAATTTTTTTTATATCAGGCCTGTTCTCATGCAGCTATGCACATATTTATATAGTCATTATCATTTTTATAGATATGCTTTTTATTACCATCTGTGTTTCGGCTTCGGCGTCCACTGTAGGTACCTAATCCTAAAATGAAGCAAGGTATCTACAATCTACGTTTATGGATTGTGAACGTCCGTAGCTGTATTGCCACTAATCATAAGGTGGACTTCACACCCAATCATTGTAACACACGTCAGATAATCTAGTAAAATCTCTAAGAAAATTCAGCTCCTAATACATATATAGGACTAAAACATAAGTATGAAACCGGCAGGATTTGAACCGGCGACCTTCTGCACAGCGGGCAGTCGCTTTACTAACCAGCTTGTATCCTACTTAAGATAGGAACAAATGGATGAGCGTGACGTCACGAAATGACGTAACATACAGTCGATAAATAGGGTCCTGGCAAGAGGCGACTGTAGATAGATAGAGAATTCTTTATTGTACACAAAGAAGAAGTACATAATTGTGATACACAGTCTAATTGAAACATGCATAATGGGCGGAACACTACAACCGTAGCTGGTTGGTAAAGCGACTGCCCGGTGAGCAGAACGTCGCAGGTTCAAATCCTGCCGGTCCCATATCTTTTCAACTGTTTCTTAGTATAATTTGCTAAGCATAGATAAATGCTATAAAATCAATAAGAAGTTAAAACATAAGTAGTATGTTTATGTATATAAGTAAAATGTGTATGATATACATCTCTGCACACCCTCCTGGATACTCCAGGCGTGTTGTTTTGTAATGTAAAATTCAGCGTCTATTCATTCCTCATGTCCATATCTGAACGGAAACATCCAGGCCGTATTTACAGCATACACATCTGGTCATAATTCCTTTGCGTCACCTGTGCCTGTATTTATCTTGGCTGGAGCCGAGCTCATCAGAATATAACACTGAGCTCACGAGGTTGCCTGCTGCATCCCGATCGTAATTATTTTAATAGGTATTATAGTTTACTATACTCACACACATATGGCCGCAAGTTTGTTCAATTCTTGGTAGACAGTGGTCCACTATTTAAATTTGTTGTGAGACAATCGAATGCTATAAATCTGAAGCAACTATTTCTGTTTGATTTGTGATGGAATGTTTTATGTGAAACTTTCAAAACACAATGTATTTTACAAATTATGATATATAGGTGTTACTCTCATAATGTCTATTTAGTCAACCGCGGTTTCAGTGCAAGACTATCTGCGACTCAGGCGCGACGTGTCGCACTCTCTTGAAAATGCCTTAAAGTATAGGTGAAACAGCGGTCGACTAAATAGATCAACATTACGTGAGTAACACCCGTATTTCATTATTTGAATTATGTTACAAACTCACGTCAGTTTTAATAAAAATGTATTTTTATGGGTTATTAATTTGGTAATGAATTTAGGAGAAGCGGAAGGAGCACTTGCCCCGGGCAGCAAAATTAGCGAAACAGACTCAGCTAGGATCGAATCTTATTGACTTGGATCGCGGGAATGCAACAAATCCAATATTTTTCTATTGCCAATGAGGCACAATATGCATTATTTATAATAACTCGAAGTGCAGTGTATACAAGCACTCATAATCATCAACACAGGTGTTTGTGTGTAACTGTTTACAATCGGACAATCGTAGTCCGCGCACGGGGCGTGCTATGATATCACTATATCACTATGGAGCGACGTGTGTCTACTGTTTACAAAGAAATATCGACAAACACAGTATGCAATTTAAAAACGAACAGCTATTTAAAAGCCAAAATAAAATTTGTAATACTTAACTGTGCTAAATCGTCCATATTAGATAAGTAAGCCTGGTTATCAAACGAATAATAATTAATCGAAATGACAACGGGCCAAACTAATAGTAAAATATCAAATACTTCTATACACTTACGGCATTGTCATCGATCTAAAGTCCAAATTACTGTCGCAAACTGGATTCAGTTGTCAACGCGATAATTCACAGGTGGGCACACATAATCAGCTAAGTATCTCATATCATATCAATTCCGGTGGATAACAATATGATGATATAATAATTATATAATAATTATTAAAATTGCGCACGAAGATAATGCGCTTTATTACCTTTAAAAAGGTCAATCTCTCATTTTAGAAACGATTCGGTTACCATTGTACTGTAAACTCTGCTGTAAAAAGACGGTCGGACCTATCTACGTTTTAAAAAAGGTAATTTTTCACCTCATATCTCACGAAAAATCCAATCACATAATTCACCTTAAGCTTAAAGAGCCCACCATACCTAAAGTAGAGTAGAGAGTAGAGTATTTCATATATACAAGATAAAACGGCCAGAAGGCTGGTTTCTACTTTGGACAAAGGATCAGCATTACCATACAACATGGCAATGCCGCCAGCCTTCTGGGCACGTTACCCGCGGGCGACATCGATGCGGACGGATTTTTTGGCACCTAAACTTTTTAGTAGATATATTTTATTCAATAATTTTGTATTACTTTTTATTTTATGTATATAGTTTGGTTTATATTTAGTTTTAATGTAATTAATAATAAAAGAACAAACTTAAATTATTTTTAAATGCACAATGCCTTATCGCTAAAGAGCAATTTCTTACAGGCAATTTTTGGTTGGATAAGAAGATGGTTTGTGTTGCAGGCATTATAGGGCAGTTGGTGTATTAAAAAAATAAAAATCTAAAGAAGTCTTATAGCTAATATTTACTAAAACAGAGATATCCTAATTGCAATATTTACACATATCTTACAATATGTAACAAGCATTTTATGCGGCTCTGATAGTCACCGCCCTTAGGACTTTGCCGCCTGGGAACTGGAAATACGATTCAAAGTGCTTTTTAAATCCCATATACTAATACTAAAAGGGAGTTCCGCGTTACGTACTTATATTTGCCTGTCCAAGAGGGAAAGTTTAATATATAGAGGATAATTCAATTCTACTAGAGCATTTTTGTAAGAATTTAATTCTTTGATAACTAATCTAATTAGATTAATTAAAGTAGGACCTCATAATTATGAGATCCTACTTTAATTAAAACCCTCTTTAGATTAAATTGATATTGTCTGATGCCAAACTGAGCATACATACAGACTGGTCAGTTTTTATTATAACGTCAATCTGAAATAGATGAGTTATCATGACGTCCTGTAATCGGTCAACGCATGGAACCATAGAAATCTAAAAACTATCAAATATCTATGCATGGAACGGATCGAATTTTAAAATTAGCACCTTTTTTAACAGAATCGGAAGAATCCTCGGCAAAATGTTTAGAGTATGGTCTGTTCTAATAGGATTTACGAGTTAAGTGACTAAAACGAGCGATTCCAAGGCTACAATACAATTAAACTGTTTCGATGATAGCAGTCGCCAAATCGCCGATGACCGATTTTTTATCGGCAAATCCTAACAACCGGAAAATATTAAATTATTGTAGTCTAGGGTAACGTTGGTCTCTTCTCTTACTAAGACTGAACTGAATCATAGGTCTGACTTCGTCACCATATATTATATCATTTACAACCTGTATGTGATATTTTAGTCCCCAAAAACTAGGTATAACGAAAATTGATATCCTATTTTGTTTGTTATAAAATTTCCAATCGCTTTCAGCTCATAAATCAAGCACATTTAATGGAATTGCGAATAATCAAAATAATAATATTTTTAACTAACGTTTAATTCATTGTTATAAATATTAGTCTATGATAATTTCGTTCTTTTGTTCACCTTCTACAAACGTCTGACCTACTGTCGCGTGTCCTGGCTGCGTATATCATGGCTTATTTACAAAAAAAAACAAAACCGGCGCCACCGCAGATATTCGTAGGCAGGCTAAAACATTGAATAAAATGTAATTAA
The DNA here is from genome assembly GCA_905147285.1 of Hypena proboscidalis. Classification (NCBI taxonomy): domain Eukaryota; kingdom Metazoa; phylum Arthropoda; class Insecta; order Lepidoptera; family Erebidae; genus Hypena; species Hypena proboscidalis. The sequence continues at coordinate 7,334,365 of LR990143.1, forward strand.
GGGGGAGAAATTCCGTAACGAAAAGTCAAGGTGTTGTATTGTATCATCGCTATAACATCATCAGCTGCAGGCCAGCCAACAAAACGCATCAGGTGCTCAAATTCGTAAGGAAAGGTGTTCGGAAGGAGCAAATATATTTTTTAATATAACAAAGGTATCCAGTGATCGCTTTCAATCTAATTGCCGGAAACAGACGGTGATATTTAATTATACCATTAAATAGGTCAGACCATTATCTTTGCATTAACCAAACGCAGGTCTAACTCGCGAATGCACCTTCCCGCGCAAAAGCAAATGTCAAATGTCATCGATATTATCAGCTGTTTCAAAAAGAAAATTATTGCGTGAACAAAATAATTTAATTTCGGTAATACATACTCAGTTTATGATTTTAAAAGTACGTATAAATTTTAGAGGTTTGAGGCTTATTAAGTAATTGAGGTAACGTGACGATAACACCATAACATTTTTAAACATACGGCTTGGGTTTTGTTACGTGCAAAATTGTCCAAATAATGTATTCGGCAGTGCATATAAAAAATTATTCAATTGCGGCAGTGTTGCCAACGTCAAGTATTAACGCACTCTCGCCCAGCTGTCTCGCAATAAAGCCACGTGCGCGCAACAAAAAAAATAAAAAGTATGAGGGGGGACAAGATGGCGGGTCTCGTGCACTTGACATTTCCAATTAATTTGCGCGGGACATCTGTGTCGTTAGCAGCTGAACGCGATGGCTATTTGGATATAATGCGGATTACTTACTTCACGTAACGACTGCCTGTGACACACTGGGGTTGCTTGCTTTAACTTACTTTTATTCCAGGGCAGTGTGGTGCGAAAAAATCCAAAAAAAGAATTGCTATCAGATATTTATTTGCGTAATACGAACGGCCATTTTTTTAATGGCGCTACTTGTTTTAAAATACGATTTAGAAAGCAGATGTCAGCAGCTGCATGCTTGTGCATTTGCCAATTTATTTTTTCGATATGCTTTTAAAATATAGTCAATTACATGGGTACTTCTGGACAGCAGTTCCTTACACTTTTATTTGCTTGTGTCAGACTGCAGCAGCATTACTAATAAATATTTTCTTTGTTGGTTTTTATCACGTTTTTCTACCTTTAAACCAACGCAACAAAACTTTTCAAATAATTTTATTCCAATAAGCAGCATAACGCAAATGTCATTTTTCCGTGAGTTCATTCAGTTCTTTTGTTTATAGTACACAGGCAACGCTAATTTTTAGCATCTATAGACCATTCATGTAAAGGATTGAAATAAAACACCATACACAAGCAGAGCGTAATTGACATTGAGGCAAAACCAATAACAGGTTGAGGCTCTGGATGTGAAAATTTTAACCAAAAAATTCATGAATATACCAAGGATTTTTTTGTTATTTTTAATTTTCCTGACTTACTACGGTAACATTACCCAAGCCTATTCCATTATCCAATGTGCGATCTAATATTTTCGCATCACGAGCTTCAAAAACATATTGTGTTATGGAAAGTGTTCAAAACGTGACGTGTTCGATGAAAAATTTCACAGGCAGTCTTAGAATCATGTACTGAAATAACTGGCCTTACTTCAATGTCATTTACACCCTGTACTATTGAAGTTCCAACCCTATTCTTTAGTCCATCAACCTTACACATGCATGTGTCATCATGGACCGCAGACGCGACACGTGCCAAAGAACGGCCCGTTTGTGCACATCAATTTGTGTCCCGCTACAATTATAATTTATTATCCATCTTAAAGGTGCTCTGTAATGGCGTACCTTTTAAAGATAATTATTGATATGCTGAATAATTGTATCAATTGGATGATTTTTAGAGTAGTTGTATGATCTGATGTACCGTCAGCAACAAAAGTTGCTGTAATTTCTTACAGCAACTTGAACTTCTTACGGCAGTTTGAATTTTTTTAAGTGTTCACACATATTTCACATTAAAAACATCCCTAATTTTTATACTAGGGATGTTTGTAATGTACTTATTATCGATTACTTGAAGTTTTAATTCATCAAATGATCTCGTCGCGTTAGATATAGATAGATCGTGTCAAGCGATAAGGCCGCCCTTTGTACGTTATAGTTTTAAGTACCTATTTCTTTGTATGTTTGTTACAAATTTGATGTGCAAATAAAGTTTTCTCTATCTTCTCCATCTATCAAATGATTAAAAAATAATGATTAAAAAAATTAAGTGCCTTTGAAAATATGTTTATGTGTAGCTACTTCTGTTGCTGACTGTACAAAGCGAGGACAGGGTACGTTATTGTTTTTTTATTGGATGCATGACATGAGTACCTACACTAAGAAACAGTTGAAAAAGATATGGGTCCGGCAGGATTTGAACCTGCGACCTACTGCACACCGGGCAGCCGCTTTAGCCATCCAGTTACGGTCGCCTTTTACCAGATCCCTAAATTTATCAACTATATGATACGTCATTTCGAGACGTCACGTTCATCCATTTGTTCCTATCTTAAGTAGGATACAAACCAACATGGCGAAGTTACATTCAGCTCAAATGTTGTAAAGAATGAACGCGTACGTTATTTCAACTTCTAATTAATTATTTTTATCGCATTTAGCTATGCTTAGCAAATTATACTAAGTATCCTACTTAAGATAGGAACAAATAAATGAACGTGACGTCTCGAAATGACGTATCATACCGTTGAGAAATTTAGGGTTCTGGTAAGAGGCGACCGTAGCTGGATGGCTAAAGCGGCTGCCCGGTGTGCAGTAAGGTCGCAGGTTCAAATCCTGCCGAATCCATATCTTTTTCAACTGTTTCTTAGTATAATTTGCTAAGCATAGCTAAATGCGATAAAAATAATTAATTAGAAAATGAGTACCTACAGCAACACATCTACAATCCTTAACACATTGTTGGTAGGTGCGCATGGACTGTGTAGGAACTACCATTAGATGGACTACACTCCCTTTCACAATATGTCCTGCAAAAACACTGCCATTAACTACATAGCAATTAATATCACCAGTTAATAGTTTATTAACCTCACAATATTGCAAATGTGCATCAAAATGTCAGCAAATTCGTTATAACAATAGCATAACGGTGATGAAAAATGGTGTCTGTTTCGCAATTTTGTAAGTTTAATTTCGACTTAGAAATTTCATTTGGTGTTATTAAAAAATATTAATAATTTCCGGTGATTATCAATAATTTCGAAATAATTTGCTAAATGTTATTATAATATTGAAATTTTCACTTTCACCGGTAATATAATATTGTCAAATAAGTCTTTGGCAAGCATTCCATTCTGGCAATCGCCGACCGCCGCCGCGGCACGGTACGGCACGGTACATTTAGGTCTCATGGGGTCTCATGAGCCTATCGCCATTCGCCGGGCACAATTCCAACTTCATGCTGCTATCGTGAATTTTCTTTCTGACAAAGGGAAATTGAACCCGAGACCGGTGGAAGGCGCATAAGCTAACCACTAGACCATCGAGGCAGATAATAATAGATAATTATAATTATATATTCAATTATAATCCGGATGAGTAAACCATACGCGTGGGTATCTGTACAAAATAAGAGTTAATTGTTTTAAACCTCATTTACAGAAATACCATCATAATATCATTGTTAATTGGCAACACAAACAGAACGCAAGCCATGCGCATGCGTAGCTTACGTAAGTGCGAAGAGTTCCATTTAAAAAATATGTAGTAGTGATGTAATTAATAACAGTATTAACAAATTTACGAATAATCGTATTCGACGAGTATAAAAATGCGAGATATTAGATATCAAGGGATATTTATCATGTATTATGTTGCAGTAAGTTTTCCGATATTCGTCTGCCAATAAAAACTGTTTTCACTTTACCCGCAAAAGACTATTTCCCGGACTATTCAGTTTTATCGTAAACAAGCGGCTTGCAACAGCTGCATAATATCGGTAAACTTGCTACATCAAAAAATGGTAAATACCCCGTGATGTCTAAAATTTTGTAAGAAAATGACCATGTCTTATATTGGTAGAAAATACAAATATTTTGTAATAGTAAAACTTTACAAACTGACTATTGAACACTTACTATACCTGTAGTATATTTTCATATCGATAGATATATGTATAGAGTAATATTTATTGTACACCAATATTAACAAAGGTTATTTTTTTAAAAATTGCACTTATGAAATTATGTAGCACAATGGGCGGCCTTATCGCTATAAGCAATATCTTACAGGCAACCTTTGGAATCTTAGAATGGACAAGTAAGTTAATGAATGGACAGTAAGTAAATGAGCAAAGTTACGGTCAGTTTTTGGTGCGTTAATTAACGTAATATATAAAAGTAAAATGAAACGTCTAAATAATGACAATTGAAATTATAAAATACTAGCTGACCCAGCAGTCTTCGTACTGCCTCAATCGATAAATAAAAGAGCTAAACTTTTGTATAAAATAAATTTATAACAAACAAAATGCAAGGCTGTTATTAATAAATAAGTGCTCGGTATGTTATCAATCTACATTAAAATAATCTGACAAATAGTTAATACCTTTCATATTTATTCACGTTTTAAACCATATCTGGACTTCCACAAATAATTCAAGACCAAAATTAGCCAAATCGTAGCTGTTCTCAAGTTTTAGCGAGACTAACGAACAGCAATTCATTTTTATATATATATATATATATATATAGATAAAGAATACAGAAATATTCGTATTCGTCAATAGATTCTACTGATATTCTTAAAAGTTCCATTTGGTCACATCATTACTCTAGTAGTCTGTACTTATTTTGTAGTTATTTTTGGACTAAACCACTATAAATACCACATTTCGCGTCTCAATATGAGCAAACAAATCGTCTCAATTTGGTAATTCTTTGATTCTTTTTTGGAAGTCGCGTAGGAGACATTTTTTGTTTTTTTTTTATACTACGCCTACAGCGAACGAACGTGTAGTCCACCTGATGGTAAGTGGAGTACAGCCCGTGGACATCAACAATCCACAAAAGCAGATTGTAGATGCTTCGCTGCAGCTAAGGACTACGGTGTTATGCCTGAAGTGCCAGTAATTTCAGGGCCTGATCTCACCACCAAACCGGAACACAGTAATGGAAGCACTACTATTTGGCGGCAGGTTAAAGGTGGGACGGTGGTGCTGCCGCCCTCGAGCTCATTCACAAGAGCTCTACCCTCCTCCTCCTCGCGTCGTGTTCCTCATTGCTGAGGGTCGTGAAGTCCCCGTGGTATTATCTTTTTTTTGACAGTGTCCCGCCATCTGTCTCTGTTCTTGGCATCATGTAGTGCAACATGCAGTTGGGTATCCAGAGTGGAACGGATCTGGTCTGTCCATCTTGTCGGGCTACGGCCTCTAGGTCTTTTGCCATCAACCTTGCCAGTAATTATGAGCTGTTCAAGGTTGTGGCCTTCTTTCCTGGCTATGTGACCGAAGAAATCCAGTACTCTGCGCAGGCAGATGGTTGATAGTCTGGTCTTGATGTTCAGTTCGCACAGGATGGATATGTTTGTGCGAAAAGCAGTCCATGGGATTTGTAACATTTTCCTCCAGCACCACATCTCGAAGGCATCAATGCGGTTACGGTCAGCCTTTTTGAGAGTCCAAGTCTCAGCTCCGTAGCTAAATATGGAGAATACCAAAGTTTTAACTAAATTAGTTTTGGTTTTGCGTGAGATGTTACGATTCCTCCATATGCCTTGTAGCTGTGACATTGCACTCTTGACCATTCCTATGCGCCTCTTGATTTCACCGTCACATGAACCGGTATTGCTGATGCTCGCACCAAGATAAATAAAATTGTCGACTGTTTCAAGCCCAAGAGCACCTGTGAGCTGTAACTTATTGGCGCGATCCACCACCATAACCTTGGTTTTACTGTGATTGATCTTGAGACCCATTTCCAGACTGATGCGCTCCATCCTGTCTAGGATATCCACCATTTCCGCTTCATTGGCGGCTAGCAGCGTGGTATCATCTGCGTACCGGAGATTTGTGATCTTGGTGCCCCCAACAGTGATTCCTCCTGCCCAGTTTTCGCAGGCTTTCCTGATTATATACTCCCCATAGGCGTTGAATAGGATGGGTGACAGAATGCATCCCTGTCTAACTCCCTTTTCAAAATGGAAAGGTTCTGAAACTGCTCTGTCAACTCTAACAACACCTTCATTGTTCTGGTACAGAGTCTTGATGAGAGCCACCAGATGATCAGGTACACCCAATTCACTTAGCACTTTCCATAGAGTTGGCCAAACTACGCAGTCAAAGGCTTTACTGTAGTCTATGAAACAGAGGATAATTGGGCTGTTAAATTCATAGGCCTTTTCTATTATTTGGCGCACATTGAGGATCTGTTCGCGGGTGCCTTTGCCTTTGACGAAACCCGCCTGTTCCTGAGGGATCTGCCAATCCAAAAAATGTCGAATTCGGTTGTTTATTATGTGGAGCAGAATCTTGCTGGCGTGAGATATGAGAGCCAGAGTCCTATAATTGTCACATTTTGCAGTGGAACCTTTCTTATGAAGTGGCAGAATCACCGATCTCGTCCAGTCGTTAGGCCATCTCCCGGTATGCCAGATGTCATTGCATAGTCTGAGTAGAGCGTCAATCCCGGTTGATCCCATTGCTTTTAGGATCTCAGCCGTCAGTTGGTCGGGGCCTGGAGCTTTCTTGGCTTTGAGTGCGGCTAATGCAGCTGTGATCTCGCTCCGAATTATTGGGGGCTCAAGGTCCAGTTTTTGCCATAGGGTCATAGACTGTTCCGGTCTCTGCACATTGTCGGGATTCCTGTACAGCTGTATGCAATATTCCCTCCAACGGTTGGTTATTGCGTCAAGATCTTGTAAGGGTCTTCCATCTTCGTCTTGAATCACCCATGATTTGGGCTTAAATTGCTTGGAGAGAAGCTTGACTTTTTTAAAAAGGTCGGAGCATTGCAATTTCAGAGCATGTTCCTCGATCTCTTTACAAATCCGGGAGATGAAGTTGTTAACATCATGGCGGCATTGTTTTTGAATTATCCTGCTTAGCTCTGAGTATTTGTCGCGATCCTCTTGACTTAAGCTGCCACTTGTTTTTAGGGCTTTTCTGACTTCGATCTTTTTCCAGGTGTCTGCAGAGAGCCATGTTTGTCTAGGGCTTGATGGTTGTCCGCTATTGCTGGTGATCTGCTTGACAGACCTCCAAATGTGGCTTTTTAAATGCTCCCATTGTTGATCGGGGTTAGCATCATGTGGTGGGGGCTCTACTTTGATTGCCTTGTCGAGGTTGTCACGAAACATCTCAGCTTCCTTTGGAGCGAGAGATCTTGGTCTAAGCGGATCCCTCTTTCTGGCAGCTTTTAGCCGCAAAGTGAAGTTTGCTACCAGCAGGCAATGGTCAGACCCGCAATCGGCGCCAGGATAGGTTTTTACGTTGGTCACTGATGACCTCCATCGGCTGCCGATCATCACGTAATCTATTTGGTTTCGGCATCGATCACCCGGGGATAACCATGTGTACAGTCTTCTATGGTGATGCTGAAAACACGTGTTCATGATGCTGAGTTTCCTGCCAATGCAAAACTCCAGAAGCCTAGTTCCACGTTCATTACGGATACCGAGTCCATGTTTTCCTACAACATTCCTAATATGGGTGTCGTCTAGGGTGCTACCTATCTTTGCATTCCAGTCTCCAACTATCATCGTTATCTCCCGAGTAGGTATTCTGCTGAGAGTGTTCTCTAATTCCATATAAAAGTTGTTGATATCGTCGTCCTTGGCGCAAGATGTTGGTGCGTATATTACCACGATGTTCAAAGTGCAGGGGCGTGTGTTTAGTCTTAATGACAGTATTCTGTCGGAGATTGGGTTATACCCCAGTATGTGACCGTTAAGATGGCGTGGTAGCCAGATCGCAACGCCATTTCGGCTAGAGTCCTCTGCTCCAGAAAACAACAGAGTATTGCCATTGGGGGTGGAACGATGGCCTTTTCCTCTCATATGAGTTTCTGTTATCCCCAAGATGGCTAGTTTGTGTGCTTCGATCTCCTTCTCCACAATCTCCAATTTTCCTGGCGCTATCAAACCACGGACATTCCATGTTGCGATCCGTTGTTGTTTTTGGATTGAGACTTTGTATTTGTGTACACCAGTAGCATGACTGCTGTCAAGGACCTGGTGAGTCATCCTGGCAGAGTCTTCGGTCGTCAATTTCACACCGCACGGCCCGGTAACCGCACGGCGCCGGGTGTTGGCCGGGTCGTCCAACAAGGTCGCTCTCTTATTCGTGTGATCCATGGGGGCTTTTCTTGGGCTAATACGTCATGGTGGGCACCCGCGTCCTTCCATGGCAGGCTTTTAGAGGTGATTTACTACCTCACGGTCTCTGAGACCGCTCCATTGAGGAGTTGTCGGGTTAGTTACCGCCGCCCGATGCTCGGCGTTAAGGGTTTTACGGCTGGATCGCTCTTCTCCAAACCAACCCTCCTCCTTTCTCATCCGGGCTTGGGACCGGCAATGGCGGAGCTCTACCACCAGTGTCTTAGTTTGTTTAATAGCAATAAACTTTGCTTTTATGAATGCCTATATGAAGCTTATTGCCAAGTGCAAGGCTATAGAACTGTCTGTTCGAAGGTCTGAGGTTTGAATCTATCAATACAAATAATAAAATTAAAGAGTCTGTTTTTAATCTCACAATAACAATGTTTTCCAGTTTATATAGTTATTTTCACGATACCTATGCCTAAAATAGAGTTTTAAAATGTATGTCTGTCTGTCTGTTTGTATTGGCTAATCTTCTAAACGGCTAAACCGATTTCGATAAAATTTTAAAAGCAGGTAACTGACTACAAGGCGCGTAACATAGGTTAATTTAATTGGCGTACCTACCATGCAGACGAAACCGCAGGCGAAAGTTAGTTTGTTTGTTTGTTGGCGCTAACGAGCGAGAACGGCTGTCGAGCTTGTATTATGGGTAACAGAATAACTATTACTGATACATATGTACTTCTCTTATTTTTTGTAAATACTTATACTTATTATACATTGTACACATTAATTAACAGAATTCATCTTCTTATTATTTATTTTTATAGGATTTAGCTATGCTTAGCAAATTGTACTAATCAAACAGTTGAAAAATCAGTAGCTAGTTGGATAAAGCGGCTGCCCTGTGTGCAGGAAGGTTGCAGGTTAAAATCCTGCCAGTCCCATAATTTTTAACTGTTTCTTTGTAAAACTACATTAATATCTTTAACCATTGTATTTTCTTAGGGTTATTCGTGAGCACAAGCACTTATTTGTAGACATTGTAGTGTTATACATTTTCTAGCTATAATTTCTTTGCAATAACATTGTAACACAATTTATTACAAAGATATATTTATGTAAAAACTAAATGTGTAAGTACCTAGCTTTGTCAGCGTCTATGCGCGAGCGATACCTGGCACCGCAGCAAAAGTCTTGTAGACGGAACACACTGGGTTTTAGTCCGTGCAACTCGGACATAACCACTGACTTTGTCCAGATCAGTGGTATGCGTCAGGCATTTCCCAGTATAAAAAAAAAAAAAAAAAAAAAAAAAGTACCTAGCTTCACATACTCGTATTTCGAATATACATGTCATTTTAGTTAAATTTTCTCTATGTATAACATCAACTTACTTTATAAGATAAAAATGTTTTGTAAAGGCGAAATTTAGCCTGTAAAGAACACCTACTACATGTTTGTTTCGCATAATTTTGTATGTTCTTTTAAATATTATGTGTGACTAATTGTTGTAATAATTGAAAATAAAGATATTTTAAAATCAATCAACATCATTCGTGAGCACGAGCTAGTCATTTTTATATTCACCTGAAATGGGACCTCAAACATAACAGGTGAAATATGGGTTTTGTACACCTCTGATACAGTCAAAATATTTATTAAATACAACAACGAACATAGAAAGCTAATATCCTTTACACTTATATAACTAAAACATTAACGCTTCAATCATTGAGGCATGTTTAGATTGAGGCCCTGAAAGAACTAACTTTGTATGTTGAATATTAGGCCTTTCGGGGCTTTTTGGCAAGAGATTTATTATCTTCATTGCACAGATTATTTTTTTTTTGCTGTTATACAGGGATACTGTTACTTCACTTATTGCCTATTGAAATTGGAATCAAAATTATGCATTGTACTAAAGAATGTTAATGTTTCATTTTTTTTTCTAATATAACTCTGCCTCGATGAAGTGGTTAGCGTATGCTCTCATCGTGAGGTCTTGGGTTCGATTCCCGGGTCGGGCAAAGTGTTATTTGAAACCTTTCCGTCAGTAAATTCACAGTAGGAGCACGGAGTTGGAATTGTGCCCGGTGGATGGCGATAGGCTCACCCCCTATCTAATGGGACCTAAACATAATTGTTGAAGTGTGGGTGTTGTACACCTGTGTGACACCCTTCTGGGTAATTTAGGCGTGAAGTTATGTAATACAACATGTTTTTCAACGTAATTAATTAAAACAGTTTAAATTACTTTTGATTACCAATAAAAGCTACGTTTCATACGTAACACCTTCCCGTTAGATGTTATTTTATAAGTACCTGCAGTGTGTATACACCTTTACACAGGCTGGTCAGTAGCACTCAGAGGTTGCTCCGTCAATAGCTCTATTGTTTCTTCAAGTTTGTTTGTTTTCTGCTTAGCATGGCGGTTTATAGAGGAAGCTTTAAGTAATTAATCATTTCCTGGCGCATGTTTGTCTGACATGCTTTCTGGATCTGGGTGATTGGATACAGTCAGTGATCTTTGGATATTGAACTTTACATTATACGTTAGGAGAAGTAGCTTACTGGTGGTAGAGCTCTTGTGAACGAGCTCGAGGGCGGCAGCACCACCGTCTCACCTTTAACCTGCCGCCAAATAGTAGTGCTTCCATTACTGTGTTCCGGTTTGGTGGTAAGATCAGGCCCTGAAATTACTGGCACATGAGGCATAACACCGTAGTCCTCAGCTGCAGCGACGTATCTTTAATCTGCTTTTGTGGATTGTTGATGTCCATGGGCTGTATTCCACTTACCATCAGGTGGACTACATGTTCGTTCGCTGTGGGAGTAGTATAAAAAAAAAATCCTTCCGTCTGCGGCTCTGTCCGCGTACATCGATTAAAAGCCTAGCCTATACAGGGTGTAAATGACATGGCAAAGAAGCCGCTTACCAGTGATTCAGTTCATGATTTTGAGACTGGGTGTAAAAAGAAAATATTGAAATTTTCACACATTGTAAAATCGGTCTTGGCAATATTTTATGTATATCATGAAATAATCGCAAATGTATAAGAATAAGCTTGCAAAAAGTACAAGCAAAGCAAGTAAAGCACTTTCTAGTGATTAAGAATACATATACTTTAGAAGCTCGAGCTGTGAACATTTTTACGATTAGTGAACACGTGTTTGCACGCTGCGCCTCAAAATTATGTACTGAATCACTGGTATGGAGCTGCGTCACGATGTCATTTGCAGGGTGCAAATGACATCGTGACGCAGCTTTAGTATAGTGGCGAATTCATATCACTTTTAGTATTTATTGCGTGAAAGAATAACTGAGAAATATTTTTAAAAACACGACAGAACCAAAACATAAAAGTGGAATAAAGATGGGTGTTTGATTTAACAATTTTTCGACAAGTAATGATTGTAATAATTAAAAATTAGCCGGCACAGAAAAAAAAAATTGTAAAATATTTCCACATGCAACTTTTCGATGATAACTACGTAGTCTTTTTTCGATTTTAATCAAATAACTAAGTGAAAATATTCTACCATTCATACTTTCCGAACTTGAATGGTGTGGTGAGGTGACCTTAATGAAACCAAAACCCGATTTTACACAGCCATAAAATTTGTTACTTACATTTAAAAACAAAAGTTAGTCACATCGCGGCATCGTAGCGCCAATTCTTCATAAGATTTAAAAAAAGAATATAAAAAAGTTGTGAAAAAAGCGTATAATCGCATGAAGGGCAGGTAGCGCGCAGGTTCGAAAACAATAGGGTCGTTGGCGCAGGGTTACCGCTTGGCGCCTACCTGTAGGGCTGACAATGGTCAATCGATTGCATTGCACTGAAAAAAACATTTAATAAGGTATTAATCGTCATTCTAAACGACCTTTTGTTAACCTTTGGCTAGCGCATTCTATATTTCACATAACCGTTAGAAATATACTTAAGAAACTACAATTGCGAGTTGCAGCAACTGGCAACTTTACTTCATGAAAAGTTGATAGTTCCCGCACCTAAGTTGCTACGTCTGCAAAGTGCATTAGTAAATTTATAGTAACAAAATGGAATCTACAACTAGCTCGTAAAATTTATAGACTTCATTATATAATTGTGTAGGTGTGTTGTGTTATGATAATTAATTATAATATTTATTTTTATACACATAAACTATAAATTATAGGATAGAAGATAGTAATAATAGTTAAATGTAATTTAGAGATATTTAGGACTCTAAACATCTACATTGGAGTACCTGACTAACCCGAGAGATACGATAAATATATATGATCAGATTCTCCGAAATCAAAAGTTTTCCAATTTTATCAATGTTTAGTTATAGTCTGTAAAAGCCGATCACTGAAATAAATGTGAGACAAAACAAAACAAGGTTTCGTTTACGAGGCTTACAAAAAATTTGTAAATATAATAGTGCTCTATTGAAAATAAACTGTCTTAACGACAGCAAAGAGCAAATCTCGTTGACTTATTGCATCTGCAAGCTCCAAATTCAATGCACAAAAGCACAATGCGTTTTTTTTTACAAAATTGTCCTCTAATATGACATTAAAAGGTTCAATTCGGCACGGATGATCGTGTTTTGGCAAGAATTTAATCCTATTGTGGTGTTACACAATGAGCCGTGATATTTGTTTAGGTGTCAACCCTATGAGGTGCATACCGCCCGTCTCGAAGATTATTGAGTAGCCAATAGTTTTGATACTTGAATTGAAGATTCTGAATTGACTTTTCGGGGCACATGAGGTTTTATATTCTAAGAAAATAAAATAGGAAAAACCGGCCAAGGGCGTGTCGGGCCACGCGCAGTAGGGTTCCGTAGCTAGTCGTAACAACATATATCGACTTAAAAGGGATTTACTGTCTGTATTAAACAAGTAAGATCTTCATACAAGTCTAATAGAAACAAAACCTAACCTAAATTTATAAAAAAGATAGCAATATTTATTTATACTCGAAATTATTACAATTATTTAGGTACATATGACTACACTATGAAAAAAAACAGAACAAGAATGAATTTATGAGATTGAAGATATAAATGTTTATAATAAGTTGTGTTGTAATGCAGTTAAAAAACAAGTGCGCGAACGAACAAATTAAATAGTAAGTATTCAGATATATTACTTAGTCATACAATCAATTGTACAAGAAGTATTAAAAATAACTTTCCTTTTATACCCTAGCTCGTAACGAAACCATAGCACGATTCAGAAAACGAGTACAACGTCATCTATCGAGTCCATTTGTAAAATAATTTATATTTTTCACTCAACCTGTTCTAGTAGTTCGTCTTGAGATAAAAATCGTGATCTTATGTATGACCTAGATATGTAATGATTATTTTTAATGTATTTTATTTATGTTATCCTCGAAATTATTTATTTTATTATTTATTTTATCCTCGAAAGACATATAGGGACCATATAAATGGCGTCCTTCAGAAAGGAAATGTTTGTAGTACACGAAACCAGCTAGCACGTATGACGAGATGTATGAATGTTGAGGAAGCGAAAGAAGTATGTAAGGAGCGAAGGACATGGCGTTCCATCGTCTCTGCCTACCCCCGTGGGATAAAGGCGTGATTTTATATATGTATTATGTATGTTTATTTATGTTTCAAGAATTTTGAACGAAATATTCTGAGTAACTGCATCTGACATTTCGGACCCCTATTCCTCTTGAACTAATGAAGTGATCCGCTATAGTTTTCCTTTAAAGTTCATTACATGTACTACCGACACAATTTTTTCAGATTTTGGGAGTAGTTTAGCTTTTAGAGGGGGGGGACGCCCTACTCGAACAAAAATTTGCTCTTTAAAGTTAATTATCTCGCAAACGGATGTCTAAATCAAAAAATTGTCTTAGCAACCCCTAAAAGTTTTTAAAAGTCCTATCTAACAATACCCCACACTATGGGGTAGGCGACAAAAAAAAAACATCCCTACTTTACATGTAGGGGAGTTACCCGAAAAAAAATATTTTTCCAAATTTTATTCTATGACTTTCTTTGTATAGTTAACATACATGTTTATGCAAAATTTCAGTTTTCTAGCACCAACGGCTTCGTCGCTATGCCTCGGACAGACGGACGGACAGACGGACATGGCGAAACTATAAGGGTTCCTTGTAGGTACTATGTTTTATTTTAATTTTGTGTATTTTTTATTTAGATGTTTGTTTTGACGTGTTTAAGCGCCCTTTAGGACCCATGGAAATATATATATAGATTTGATTTCTGATTTTTTATTTTAAGTGACTATAAAGGCAAAGATCTTTAGAGCGTTTTAAAGACAAACTTTTTACAAGCGACAGATAATGCACGTTTGCATTATGAGTGCACGTAAGAGAGCAAAAGAGACGGATGTATTAATGAAATTAATTTTTGTTCAAAAATATATGTTTCTATAAAAAAGTATACACTCAATGGTTAGGATAAATCAGTGTCAGTAAACAAACTTTGGTGGATCAACAAACTGGTGAGACAAAAAATATATAGCCCTCATTGGCACTGACAGTAATTTTTACATTTTGAATGTCTTTTTAACTCGAACTAAATTTTTGGACGTTTAAGCGTTGATAAGTCGGACTTTATAGAATTACATACTTAACGTTATTATCTACTATACCTTATCAAGCATACAAAATAAAATAATTTGAAGTACCAAACTGATTTATTCGTAGTAGACGTCTTCGGATCTGTGCGCAAGAGTGTCGCGAAGGCGCGGGCGGCGCTTTGTTGTTTACCATCGATTTGTGACTTCACGCCAGCAGGCTAGCCATTGACTGAAACCAATGGGGAAGATTACTATACCTACGATTTGAAGCCGGTTGTGACAGTAATTACAGAGCCTAATCGCCCAATCTCACC
Organism: Hypena proboscidalis; assembly: GCA_905147285.1. Lineage (NCBI taxonomy): Eukaryota > Metazoa > Arthropoda > Insecta > Lepidoptera > Erebidae > Hypena > Hypena proboscidalis. The sequence continues at coordinate 7,349,514 of LR990143.1, forward strand.
ACCAAACTGGAACAAAACAGTAAGCACTTCTTTTTGATGGCAGGTTACAGGTGATGTCAATGGTGCTTGCTTGATTAAAGCTCGGTCACAAAAGCTCTACTGTCGTTAAACGTTTTTGGGTATGTCTACCTCCCCTCAAACGTTAGCAATTCTTAATTAGATTGGCCATTTGGTAAGTTTTTCTGTCAACAAAGCCTAAACTGTTCGGAGTAAGGTAGGTAAGTAATTTTTATTTAACATTCAAATGTTCGATTAGTAGTTTAGAAGCATCTAATCTTTTTAAATCCTTGCCAGATGTGAAGATTACTGATTCTATTAAACCTTCTAGTTAAATCGTGTAAATACAATACACTGATTTATCAAAAAGTCACCACAGTCAACGCAAATAAAACCACAGGGCAAGATCAGTACAGAAAAAAAATAAAGGCCATAATAAACACCCACCGCAGACACAATCGTATAGTTTTATTTCGTACAGTTCTTTTTTCAAAAACCACTCGCTAACGCCGCCAGGTAAGCCCAAGCGCCATCGTAAAACCTTTTTTCGGCAAACACTCATTCTGCACCTGCGAAAAAGAAAAAAGTCAGTAAGAAAAAAAGGTTGGATACTTGTGTTTTGACAGCGGCCTCTTTCATGCTGTTTATAATGTTATTAAAAGCAATCGTAAGTGAAGTACCGAGAAACGACACCTTAACTAATTGCTTTTATATTTACCTTATTATTCGAGTATAACCTATATTTATACGAGTGACTTGCGTTTTCGATATCCTCTTGGTGGTCCGTTTAACATTATTTTGCTCTAAAGTCTGCGATGTGCTTTGCTGGAAGTATACCTATATTATTATGTGCATTTACGTTTGAGATGTTGTCAAAGACTACTAAGGTCTGAAGGTGGATATAATGGCGCCAAGATCAGCTAAGAGTTTATGGTTGTTTTTTACGCCGTTATCTTTTTTTGAGGTACCTACATAATATTACTATGCGATTCTTAAAAAGAGGTTTTTGCCATGCTAAGTATGTTTTATTCCATCCACCATGTTTTTTTTTTCAAAAGGAATAGTAGTGTAATCGACAATTTCGTTCACATGAGGGCGAATGGTACATACTAAACAGGGTGGAAAAATCTGATCTTATTCGAATCCCCGTCAATATAAAGGGAGCGAAATACTCTGGTATCAAACAGAACAGCGATCCAAACAAAGAAAGTACGAAAAGTTCCCATACACCGTCGATAACCCTTTTATTTTCGGACGCATCAGTTTGGAATTTCACAAAAATCGTGCCAGCGCTATGCTCCCATAGCGAAACAATAGGATTGAGGTGCAATCAACGAAATTACACCATGTGTATCACGATCAGCCATATGAATATAGACTGATCGTTTCACACGAGATTATCGTGATGTCTGAACCTAACGTGTGATCAACGCCTTGTGAGAAATGCCCTACCGAAATATTTGGTACATTGTTAATTTTTCACTACTTTGAAATACCATTTTAGGCATAACCTAAGAAGATTATGGGATTTTGACCTATGTCAATGCTTTTGACGTCTTATTTGCCAATAACTGTTAAAAAGATTTACTAATGCCAGAGATAATAGATGTCAAGATGTAACTTGAAGAAAATTTACGGTTATACTTTTGCAACATTTCGACTGTCAATTTGCATAGAAAATTTTCCCGGGCCAGGTAAAAGCTGTCAAAACATTTCTAAACTTTGACGTGTGCTCGCGCACAATGTCATTTTAAACGTAAAGTTTTCTCTAGTTAGATGCATGCTCTCCGACTAATACCACAGCAAAAAAAAATATTTTCTATATTTGATTAACCTTTTGTCATTACATCCGTAAATAAATAACTTGTTCAAATCTGATTGCCGCACAAGAAAACTTTTGTAACCGAACATGAGTCACTCATGAAACAAAAAATAGTATGAACATGGGGATTTCTCACACAAATCGCTATGCTCTGGCAGATGCCTTTCTAAAGGCCAAATTAACAAGGCCACTTTGCCGTCCTCCAAATTACAAGGCTACCTGCTGAATTATGCAAGTTCGGTCTTCTCTCGATGAAAACCCCACGCATTTTGATCAGTGCCCACGGCTCTTCGTGAGCAACGCAATGCTCATCCCAAGAACGAATGACCAATTTCAAAATTCACTTCATTCGTGAGAATGGAATCCGAATGTCACACCAGACGGTTCTGCTCAAAATCGAGACGATTATCCCAAAAATTCTAAGAAATCGACCAGTTTGAAAAGACCCCTGCCAACTTAGATGTTTAAGAATATTGTAGGTCTTGTGATTTGGGTGGCTCAAGGAATCTGGTAATCGGTAGCATTTGCCGGCACGCGATGATCATTCGAATTGATATATTCGTTTTTCGATATGATTAGTTTGGAGTTCAGCTGCCGACCAGTAGTTAAGGCGTACCGTTCGTTCACCTTTCCAAATTCATCAATCAATAGAATTCAATCTATGAGATGTGATTTTGATTAAATTAATTGACCAATCACCATGAAAATTTGATTTGTTCTGATTTGTTCTAAAACTACTGCGCTAATTAGCGTAGGATTGATTAAGACGTAAAATTTTTACCATTTTGTCGAAAACTTAAATGGTTTTTAATCAAATCTGATATTGTTAATTTTATTGAAGTTGATTTCATAACGACTAGAGATGCATGTGTTCTGTGAATTGGGATTTGAACAAATTCTGAGGTTTTTCTATGTCGGCTACCCGCTCAATTTGAACAACTGGTCGTTTAGCCGGCTACACGTGCAATCTTGCCTTCTACAAACCGTTTGCAGAAACTGTTTGTGCAAGTATTAAGATTTAGAGTAAACTTCGGATTAAGAAGTTTGTATAAAATTAGGGCGTTATTGAACATATTTTGGCAGTACCTAATAAGAATTAAATACTAAAATGAAGTTACTCTTTGAATGTCCCCTTAAAATAATTTGATTGTTAAAATAATTTTTAATACAATCAAAATAAATATAGCCATAGAAGAGCAAATATCCACTTATACATAACACCAATTTCGTAACCAACATTTAATGTAAATTCGTCTTACAATCGCTCAATATCTTCATTTCATTAAAATTATAATAATATCATAATGGCGCCCTAATCCGAGAAGAAAAAAACCTAATCAATAGTAACAAAGAGTTTTAATTGAATTTCATTCACATCGAATCAGTCAAAAATAATAGATATCATTCTTTTGTGCGATTTTCTATACATACGAAGCTTCCGAGAGATGGACAAAGACACAAAAGCATTTTATTCGATGTCAATTAATCAGGAATATATATAATCATCTGGTACATCGCATCGCTCACACTTCATGGGCATTAGAGTCGGCGCAGCCAAGGATCACGTAATTTCTACTAATATATAATATATGTATCACAATAATATCAAAATTGTATGCCGATATTTCGAGAAAGATCTACAGTGTCAGGAGGTAACTCTACTAAGGCTAGATACTTTTTACAATTACCTGTCAAAAATAGTAGATTTTGTGATGGTTGTGAGGTGCCAGCGGCGATCACTTGATTAAAATTCAGGTTTTTACCTGCCTGGGGCATGTTTTTATTTTGCTAAGAACTTTAAAAAATATCACAATTAACTATAACTGAGGCATATGACTACGGCATACATATAAGGAACATATTATAACTAGATATCATCAAATTTTCTATGGTTTTAATAAATATCTTATTAAAGTTAATCAAGTCCCCTGCAACACTCTTTTTCTCTCTTTTATGTTACCACCCTGTAATAAGGCAGAAGAGAACATAATAAATAAATAGAAAATAAGCCGCCTAGCAACACAAAATTACAATTATATATACCATATCGTGACTCAAACCAACATCGATGCTCGCCATAGCTGCAGGCGATGCCACCTGCGCAGGAGTTCCAATCACGTCCAATCCGTCCTCTTGATAATTGGCATAATCTGAAAGATTAGGATGAAACTACCTGAACTTATTCATACAGTTTAATGGCCTTGATTTCGACAGCAGATGTCTCGCCAACCATGTCAGATGATTAAAGTTTATTTATACACCGAGCGAGATCCTGTATGATGGTTCTTCTTTATGGTTTTCATAGAAATAGAGTATTTAAACCCTGATATTTTACTTCATCATCATCATCAGCCGAGGAACGTCCACTGCAGGATATTGGCCTCTTCAATCGATTTCCACAGCGCGTGGTTTTTGGCCAACTGTAACCAACGACTCCCCGCGATCTGGACAAGATCGTCCGGTCATCTAGCAGGAGGCCGGGATATTTTACTTACAGTCTTAAATTCTTTTCTGCTGTTAAAAAATATGACATTTTTCTTGGAATATGTTAACACCTAAGCGATTCGTATATGCGATGGTAGAATAGTCCTTGTTCATACTAAGAAATAGTTGAAAAAGATATGGGACCGGCAGCTTCTGCACACCAAGCAGTCGCTTTAACCAACCAGCTACGGTCGCCTCTTGCCAGGACCCTAAATTTCTCAACTGTATGTTACGTCATTTTGTGACGTCACATCCATTTGTGCCTATCTAAAGTAGGATACAAACCAACATGGCCAAGTTGCATTCAACACAAATGTTGTAAGTCCGTCCGATTGTTTTATAAAAAGTCTTTTGCCATTCTACCATGAGTTGTTCGTGTAATAACCCTCACTTTCTCCAATATTAGCTTCATAATCGCCTGACATATGCGGATTTTCCACGGTGAGAATAAACATCGATCATCTTAATTTCCCGTCTAAACCAAGAGTAATAATAATAATATCGTATCGAACCAATGACATTGTTCGTTATTCTCCTTATGAACTACAAACAACTTATTATGCAACTTTTCGAGTTTCATAAACACACTATGGTCTTGTCAATAACACAACATAATATCTCCCATAGGTATATTATCAAAAAGGGTGTGGCAGAGATGTACAATATCCACATTTCGCCTTATATTTTATCTCTTCATAAAATTGTAAGCGGATCAATAGATGCACAATTAATTCTTTATTTTAACTTCAGATTTAGCCAACGCGTTATGAGGCATCATCGCGTACTTGATGTGCCCACTTCCACTTTGAATACTTCATTCAATAGCCCTTTTACACGTATGGCAAGGCTATACAATGAGATATCCATCGCGTCTAACAACTCTATCGACCTCTTTTCCATGACATTTCTATCATACAGACACTTCTTGACAAACAATTTTAATTTATATGAATAAGTACGTTCAAATGTAATAATAAATATAAAATAATAGAATTAATTTAGTGATATAAAATAATTAATTTAATAATAAAATTAGGATTTAATCATTAATTTTAATATTTCTATTTTTGTAGTCTCCTAAAGAGAAATTGTTTGAATGTAATGCATGCCTGTGATTTGTGTAACTACTATTTGATTTACCTGTACATTATTAATAGTTTGTATGGCTCTGTGTAATTATACAGTTGGTGTGCTTATTAAATAAAATAAAATAAAATAAAATAAAATAAATATGTTTAGGTCCCATGGTATAGGAGGTTAGTCTATCGCCATCCACCATCACTCATCAATCACACTTTGCTCGACCAAGAAATCAAACCTCGCGGTGAGATGCGCATACACGCTAACCACTAGACTATCGAGGCAGTAGCTTAACTATTAAAATTATTCTTATAATAATATGACGACCGGATGGCGGAGTGGGTAGTGTACCTGCCTGCAACGCCGAGGTCGTGGGTTCGATTCCCACTTAAGACAAATCTTTGTGTGCATGAACATGGGGGCTTGTCTTAGTATGGGTGTTTCTATGTATAATATGTATGTATTTACAAAAAAAAAAGTATATATGTATTAGTATCAGTATTATTCTAGTATATCATATTACAAGCTCTGCTTAGTTTGGGACTAGATGGCGTTGTGTGTGAGTTGTGAAATATTTATTTATTTATTATTTATGTGAATCTGAAACCCCACAGTCTGCAACAATTTTCATTAGACTGTCGTTCCATACATGTTCCCAACCATATTACATACATTACATTCTTAGGCTAAGAAATGTTGGAGTACTTTTACTCAATTGTTCCCAATCATAAACTCTGTTGCAAATGATCTCATCAGGTGTAACCGCGTTGTCCCAGGGCGCCATGCGCCAGAGCGAACGGTGAGAACTCGCCAGCGGCCACATGCCTCATAGAAATCATTACATTACCTCACTGTTTAAAGAAAGAAAGAAACATATTTATTCTGACAAACAATAACAAAAAACACTAATAGAAAATAAAAATAAAACATTCAAAACATGAGTTTTGTCAGAAAAGGACACCATCTAGAAAGAAGAAAGAAAGAAAGAAACATTTATTTTGGCAAATCTTAATCTTAATATCACTTATAAAACTACTTATAATAAAAATTTAATTGATGTGCCAAAAAAGGTACACACCTCAGCATACTACTGCAGCACATCAGCACTACAGCGCTGGTATTCTGGTGCGCCATCTCAGCCATAATTATGCTGCAGAGCTACAAAGCCCTGCAGCGCAGACATTCTGATGGCGCCAGAGAGAGGACGGACGGTATTACATTCACGAATTCGCTTTTTACTGGTGTAAAAAATTTCGTTATAATTAAATAAAATCTAACGAGAATTAACGCGATCATGCATTATTTACCTTTTAGGCTTGACGTTTCGGCAGACAGATTACACTGGCCGCGGTCGCAAGCAGACTAAGATGCCCGATTCCCGTTAGATATCACTTAATCATGCAACGCGTAAGTTTAAAAGTTGATTTCGTAATAATGTTAGCATAATCATCCTTTATTTTATCCTATTGCCTCTACATAACATAACATCACGCCTATATAACCCAGAAGGGTGTGGCAGAGGTGTACAACACCCACATTTCACCTGCTATGTTTAGGTCACATGGGATAGGGGATGAGCCTATCGCCAACCACTGGCCACTATTCCAACTCCGTGCTGCTATTGTGAATTGCCAGATGGTAAGTTTACAAATAACACTTTGCCCAACCCGGGAATCGAACCCGAGACCTCGCACTGAAAGGCGCATTTGTTAACCACTAGACCATCGAGACAGTAAGCCTTTATCATATTTTATTTGGGATTGGTGCGGTGCTTTCTCTTCCATTTTCTCATATTAACCGCCTGGCTATAATTTTTAGCATCGGGCAGCAATATCTAAACCATTTTTTTTATAAGACTAGTAATTAAATCGACAGATAATATAAGTTATTTCGATTCAATTAATTACGCTTTTTTAAGAAAGCCTCAGGTGTACAGTGATTATAACATAAGTTAGAGTAAGTAATAAGCATGTGAACACCGGTAGCGGAAACACAAATCACTCGATATCGAATCGATACGTTATCGATCTTGAATCGATTGGTAATGATGTGCCGCGTAACGCGGTACGTAAAGCGGGGATGTGCTACTTTTTTCTTTTGGCTAGTAGATTTAAACATTTATGTAACTATGTTTAATGGTCAATTAAATATTATTGTTTTACAATGGAATGGTAGCAAGTGTTTTAAGAAATTTTGTTTTATATGACATATTACTATTCGATCCATAATAATATTAACTTTAACTTCAGACTGCGTCAGAAGGAGGGTTATTTGTAAGTAATTTTCATACAAGCACTACATCTTAGGTGAAGCCAAAAACCATTCACGCACACAGGGGAAATTACCCCAGATCGCTTGACCAAAACGCACACAAATATAAAATAATCTGATGTGTTAGTCGTATTACGCTAAAATCTCTTAATATAGTGGCTTCACTTTTCATGTTTGGTCTCGGTTTTTAGGTGTAATATATCTATGCGCTCCGCTTTATTTTGTTACGTTTTAGCTAAGCTAGTTAACTAAACGTTTTCTCTGTACAATTATTTGATAAAACATGACTGCCTGAATACTAAAATTTGTATAAAGCTTTAGCTAGACAAATTGGATAAAATCAACATCAAATTAAATTCGAATCTACAAAATATCCGTCATCAACGGCACATGGTCACAACAAAGATGTTCCCAAATCATTACAAGCCTTGACAGTCGACCGACACTCCCACATTCATAACCTTTCTTTGATCCCAACAATACTCTTTAGTACACGTACAATCATGGCATACGTGACGATTCCATACTGAAATTAACAAAAAAACTAACCACAGAGTTCATAACGTACCGATTGTCGCCAAAGGGGTTTTCTCACGAACGAGAAATGTACTTACACCACAACGCATAATTCAAAACACAACAGTTGATGATATCCCTTAATTAAGCATACATTGCTGGCTTAGTTTAAATTTTAAAGAATTAATCTTGAATAAAACCAGCAATGGTTGGAAAATAATACGTAGTCGACAATTTTGTTTCCATAGGTCACTAGCACCGAATGATTACACGTTACTTTGGACAATATTTTAGCTATTACGATATTGATTTCTCTAAAGTTAATTTACTGCGTGACTGTACCCCGCGGGGATGAAATCTAAAATGTTTGAAAGGTACTATTAAGAGCAAAGGTGCTAAAGAAAACTTGAGTAGACCCCAATTAGACGTGTGTTTGACAGTGGTTTATGTGAAATCATTATTAGTTGCTGTGAAATACTTTATGTACTAGTAATTGTTTCTAAGACAAATATAGTCTACGTAGAGCTGGTAAAGAATGCGTGAACGCCGAAGATTTTAATTCAAATTTTTAAGTTGAATTAAATTAAATCCTAGTTTCGGTGGCAAATTATTTTAATGCATTAGGTATGGGTTAACGCTCCAAGTGCTTTGCCAATTCAGCCATGGATTTGTATGCTACTAGACTCGAAATTTCTCAACTCTTTTTGTGCTGGATTAAGGTTTCAACTTTAATATTATATATAAATACAAAATGGCAAAGCTATAATTAGCTTTAAAAAATTACAAGTAGTTAAGTTCTTTTTTTAATTTTATATTTTTTGTATTTCGATGTTTGTTATGGTTATACATGGCCTATAAAAATAAATCATCTGATTTCAGATTTCTGTAGAAGTTAGCACCATACTTTGCCAAATGATCTAGTTATACACACTAGTATAAAAGGCACAGCCCCCCTAGCACGGCTTGCCAATCTTAACACTTTAATTGACTATGACGACATAGTAAGAGTTAAAATAGTTCTAGACTAACTTCACCACCAATCGCAACATAGTACTGCAAACACTGCTAATTGCTCTTTTGGCAGGTTAAAGGTGAGACAATGATGTCATTCTCTCGAGCTCGCTCATAAGAGCTCTACTTTGAAAACTACAATATTCAACTGATTTAACTACACAGAACAAGCTAACAGCCAGAAAATTACTGCAAAAACAATAAAAAAGCTAGTACCACATTACAGTGTAGTTGAAACGCGAACAGTAGATCACATACCGTTACGGGTCATTGTTGCACGCGACGGAGCCGACAATTAGCGAATGTAGAAGCGTGGTCGTGGAGAAAGAAAGGTTTGGGAGCACGGCCACCGCCGGCGGACAGTGTGTGGTCCAAGGGCAGAAGATAGCGTAGCCTTTCCTTAGGTGGAGCAGCCTACTATAGCGGGGCTAGCATAACGAGCGCAAGATAAATGTGGACGTGTTTTTGTCATATTTTTGTATGGAGAAACGTGACCAACACGTGACAAAATCTCTCTCGCGAACGCCATGCTATCCCCGCAGTAACACAAGGGAGCTTTTACAGTCAATTTATAGACATAAAATATGCGAATTTTATTCGAAATTATTTTTATTATCATTTAAGTCTCACAGAACAAATAAATTTAAAAAAAAAAACGACGCCCGCTCTAGGAATATCGCGGGGTTGTTAACAAACATACATTTCACACACACAAAGCATACCCAGAGTCAGAACAAATCTTTAAGAATTACTCAAAGATTTGTCCTGTGTGGGGATCGAACCCACAACACCAGCGTAGTTGATAGCGGCAAGGTGAAACACAAAAAATATGGTTGATGTAGACTCGAAATTTTGTTCTAGCTTTAACTTTTACCGTCGTGTTACTAAAATAACAAAACCGGTGAGGTGAAAAGTGAAGGTTGCTCAAACTATAGGTAAGGTACTACTACGTTTTTGCCTATTCAATTTAACAAACAATGTACCAAACTCCCTGTACGCGGTATTTATTTAATTCCGATGTACAAATCGCATTCGTTTATGGATTGTATCTCGAATCTAAGCGTTTGTGTTGGTATGGACAGCAAAAAAATGCAAATTGTCATAAGCCACGGGCGATTCACGAGCAGACATTCCCACAGTGGGGCCGACACGCCTCAGTACCGTCAGCAACGCAAAATCTTCGAAATGAACAAATATTCTATACTAAGTTACACTATTTAATTTGTTTACTAAAACTTTTAAGTTAGTAGTTTTTCTAACTGATGAAATGACAAATACATAAGGAGTTTATTGACAAGTAACATTATCAGGCACTGGTGGAGCAACCCCAAAATAATGTTTAAGTGTCGCTACATCGGGGAACTTCTAGACCAGTTCTTTAGAATCTATCAGCAGTTTTAGTATACCTGAAGTACTTTCTCCAGCATCACACCAGACAGCGCTATTTGTCAACTGCAAAACTGGTTGCTGTTTTTTCAAATTAGCTATTTACCATAAGTTCCACGATCTTAACAAAAATATTCGGCATATCAGTATAAAAATATTTTTATTATTGGAAACTACTCACAAACAGATGCTAGATTATATGGTGGTGTTGTGGTTCGATCCCCACATAGGACAAATCTTTGTGTGATTCGCAAAGATTTGTTCTGAGACTGGGTGTGCTTGTGTGAGTGAATGTGTGTATTTGGCCTAGTCATTGGGACCATTGGATAGTGTAATTGCTTCTGGCGTTCTATTCAATTATTTATTTATTTTATCTTCTTCTTCTTCGTCGTGTCGATGACTATGTCAAATTTTATTTTGACTTGCCATCGTGTTGAAAGGGTTAGCCAATTCGCTTTGGAGAACTCGCGAATTGCCCAGGGTGCGCCGGACGTAGGGAATCGTTGTGTACGTCACTCGCGGAGGCTCCTTTCTCCTTTTATTTATTTTATCACTAACAAATAATAATAAAAGTTTTTTGGCGACGCTACTCTCGCCGTGACCGAAACCAGCGCTCTACATACAGTTTATCCGACAACAAAGTGTATATGCCATCTGTCGGCGCCTGTGAGAAACCTCTGCGTATTTTACTGAACGTCCGATTATATTATTATCCATTTTATCTTTTTTCTGTACAACGACTATCAATTGGGCATGCAACTGCTATGTTTGCCGCGATTATTTAATAGTAATATAATAATAATTATTGTTAAAATTTAATCTAAGAAAATTTTATTTCTACTGCATGACTCCTTATATTTTTATTTTTTTGCACGCCATTGTTATGGTAGAATGTATTGAACCATTGTTTAATTACTAACACCTGTTTTTGTATTACATTCTTACAAAATAAATGATTTGATTTGATTTGATTGGAAAAGTACCATCTTATTTGTATAGGCACTAATTGCCGCTGCTACTTGTTTCGCGTGGTACCTATTACCTACCATAACATCACGCCTATATTACCCAGAAGGGTGTGGCAGAGGTGTACAACACCTACACTTCACCTGTTATGTTTAGGTCCCGTAGGATAGAGGGTGAGCCTATCGCCATCCACCAGGCACTATTCCCACTCCGTGTTGCTTTTGAGAAATTCACAAATAACACTTTACCTGACCCGAGTTTAGAACCCGAGACCTCGTTGTGAGAGACGCATATGCTAACCACTAGACCAACGGGGCAGTAGAACAGCAAATAAATAGATAAAAGTCCCAAACTAAGCAGAGCTTATTATATAATCCCACCCACACGCTCACCACTGTGACTCCTGTGACGCCAGGACCTACAGCGGTAACCAACTGAAAGGCACCGTGCATGACACACGGGCAATCCCAGGTAGAGTTAAAATTGTCTTGGAACCCGCAACGAATTTAATCAGAAGTATATAGTTGGAGTTGGAAAGTAAGTATGTATCTTTACTTCCTTCCAAAGCAAAGCGGGAGACTGAGGAATGCCAAATATAGACAAAGTGTCTATATGGAAAGAGTGTAGACACCACGGACAGTGACAAAACTATGGGGCCTAAATTTGATTGCTATAATAGGTATGGCAGAAACGGCTTAGAGCAGCAGAGCTTATTAAAGCAGGAAATTTATTTAAGCAGAGCTTGTATTATAAGTACTAGAATAACTGATACTAATACATACATATATACTTTTCTTTGATAAATAGGTACATACTTATTATACATAGCAACACCCAATAAGACAAACCCCATGTTCATGCACACAAAGATTTGTCTTAAGCGGGAATCGAACCCGCGACCTCGGCGTCGCAGGCTGGTACACCACCCACTCCGTAAAAGTAAAGCATATTCTACCTTGATGACGTTTCATCGCTTTTTCGGCCATCCTCATCCAAAACGATCAAGCAAAGGTCACGCAAACGAGATTTTAAACCAATTTTTTAAAGGAAAGCACCAAAAACATGGCTAATCTTTTCTAAATTAGAATTTCACGTGCTTTCACACAATGTGATCGAATGAACGGTGGAAGTGAACTCTTGAACTTATGTCCGGCCATTACTCGTCCGCCATGTTGTAAATTGTAATGTAGGGAAATCTACCGTATTTATTGTAACGATCACTCAAAATGTTCTTTGTGTTTTTTGGGTGTGAGAAGTTTTTTTTATATTTTAATACTGGTGGTAGAGCTCTTGTGAATGAGCTCGAGGGTGGCAGCACTACAGTCTCACCTTTAACCTGCCGCCAAATAGTAGTGCTTCCATTACTGTGTTCCGGTTTGGTGGCGAGATTAGGCTCTGAAATTACTGGCACATGACGTATAATACCGTAGTCCTCAGCTTCAGCGACGCATCTATAATCTGCTTTTGTGGATTGTTGATGTCCATGGGCTGTACTCCACTTACCATCAGGTGGACTACACGTTCGTTCGCTGTGGCCGTAGTATAAAAAAAAAAAACCACAATGGTTTATACATTCTTTACATTGAAATCTTATTGTCATACATAAGTTGAAATGTTCTTTTTGTAAATTTAAACGCCTGCACTAGGCTATGCCTGTCCTGCAGAAGGTTTTTATTTCCTAAATTACATTTTGTTTGTAATGGCGGTATATTTTTAAGCACAAAATAATATGACATATTATAATTATTACAAAATAAAATTCTAGTAATCAAAACAAAAAAAAATTGAGATCAATAAATTTTGTTTATAGATCGATAAAAATAACTTTTAAATACTATTATATCAGCATCAGCATATAATAGCTATATTTATCTTATCTTAACAATAACTTTAGAATTATTGTCAAAAAACAAACAAATATTGTTGGAATTATTTGAAAAGATGGTGCACATGAGTTTCTCACCAGCTCTTCTCATGATGCAATACCCATCGGAGCTGGTACTTCGATTGATTTTAATTCAAATCTCTAATTTGAATTAAAGTCAAATTTAAAATTAAGCTCCGGTGTCAAATCATTTTATTACAATAAGTATTATAATTTAGTTAGTGAAGTTTTATTTTAATTTTAAATTTTTTGTGTTTTGATATTTGTTTTGACTGGTTCAAGCGCCCCTTGGAGCCCATGGAAATAAATGATTTGATTTGATTTGATATAAAATTGTTGCCTGCCATTGCTAGATCTCGAAATGCTGCACTAAATATAATATTGACATCCCGTAATCACCACATTTTAATGGAATTATTTGAATTGAATAACGACATACTTCTTTTTTATTATTGGTTTTTTTAGGACTGGCCTATTGATATTTGACTCTACTTTACTCTACTGCTCAAGCCTGGAAGCCTACCTTGACTGCGTCGACTTAATCAATCTTTGACAGTTCGCCACTCAAAAATGTTCCAATTTTGAATCGGATTAGTGAAGCAATAAGATGCTATGGTATCATCTCATAGCTACAACGTCATGTCTTCGTGTGTACTCATTAATCTGTTAGCATTAATTACAATGTTTGTCTGAAGCACCGCCGCTTCCGTGCGTCGCCAAACATGACAAGTACACTGCCGGTCTATGTAAAAGGGAGACATTCAAATATATATATTATATTATTTTTATTTTATTTTACAATATTAGAAAAACTTACAGCTAATATGATTATAATAGACAGAGATGATGTGAAAATTAAATCCAATTAAAAGTTTTCACAGATAATAAAGTAGGAATACATACATAAAAAAACTAGACATTTACTAGTAGGTATAACAAATAATAAACGAAAAAGCAAGAATTAGACACAAGTAGGCTTTTTAACTTTTATAAAACATGATTGCTTCTGCTTGCGGTTTCGCCAGGGTTTTATAAAGACAAAAGAAACCTCCTCCTATGTCCTCTGCCGTTATCCAGGTTTCTATCAATCTATCTCCAAAATGGGTTCAATTGTTTAGCTGTGATATCCTGGAGTTTCTTTCGTTGCACGTAACTAGCTACGCCCACGGTCTTACCTGCGAACAAAAAGTAATCATACCCTAAAGTTTTATCTACCTCCATTCCAAATTTAATCGATGTCGGTCCAGCCGTTTGGGCTTGAAAGCGTAACACACAGACAGACGGAGCTGCTTTCGGATTTATAATATTAGTTAGGAAGGTAGGTTCTAGGTATATAAATTTCTCTTGATTTCTGATACTAAAAAGAAACGATTAAAAATATTGAATGTTGACTCATTGTTGCATACTCTGGTCTCCGTATTTCACTATGACTTCCTTATAAGTGGGCAGGATGTCAAAATTACTGGAGCAAGTGTACTTGAGCACTTAATTATGAGAGTTTGATACTGTACCTTGTCGGATGTAACTTTTAGTTTCGTTCTAATTCTTAAATGGAGAATGTTCGGCAGAAGTATTGGTACATTTACTACATTTACTACACACACATACACACCTACTCACTCACGCACATACACCATATTATAACAAACTCAACACGTGTGAGTTTGTTATAAGTACACATACGTTTACACATTCAATTACCTATCATCACTACATATCACACACACACTTTACTGATTTATTTCTTTCTTTTATTATTCATTATTATTTTTTCATTACTTTCTGTTTTCATTTTATCTTTTAAATTTTAATTTAATTTTTTGTCATTACCTTAGTGATTAGGCTAACCAAAAAACAGGAAAACCTAGTTTGGTAGCCACTGTCTAAAATTATGTACTTATACTCTGTCCATTCCTTTATTTTCTTTTTGACAGATTACATTTAGGGATGCCTTCACACGTAACTGATTCGATTTGAAATCATAATCGATGTTGTCTAAGAAGAACTTTCAATCGATTAATTACATCGAAATGGTTTTAGTTCATTATTAATTATTCGTTTATTAGTAGTTTTTATTAGATGAAATAAATATACAAAATAATAATATAATAATAATGTCACATACTTAGTCTATGACGGTTTCCTAGTTACCTTTGTTTACATTTTGACATGTCATTCCAAGATTTCGACTTAATTTCTTGCAAATAATTATTCATGTAATCTTGATACTATTATTATATTCTTTTTTTATAAAAAATACAGACAATACACAAAAAAAGTCAAATTATTCTTTTTCATAATGATCGATTTATTTCATTTCACGATTTGATTTATAGTCTGTGGTTGTTTGTTACAAACAGTGAACTTCCCTAAAAAGTGTCGCTTGTCAATAAAGTACTTTATTATTGTAGTACATTAATCTGACAAAAAAAAAAGGTAATTCATAGGCGTGATCTGTCAAAAAGAAAATAAAGGAATGGACAAAGTATAATGTATCTCTTGGTAATAAAGTTTTTTATTATTATTATTATTACTATTTTTGTATACAACGTATGTTGCGAACAGCCCTGTAGGTCACCTGATTGAAGATGGTAACTACAGTCCATGAAAATCAACTATCTTCAAAATTGAGATATTTTTTTCTGACTAGAGGTCTTAATTCAGATAACTTATCAATTCTGAACCATTAGTCAGTAAGGTAGTGCGAGCGGCAGATGAAAGGTTGGCGGTGATCCTTCCTCCCTCGAGCTAGTTCACATAAGCCCTACTACCATGGGCAGACAGAGAGGACCATACACACATTTGTCATCCTTGTTATACTGGTTGTATAAAAAAAGGAAAACTTCAGAATATACAGTCCTTTTTTGAACATCATGGGACACTGTCGTTTGTATAGATTATTAATAAATATAATGAAAACTTTAAAAATACCAAAAAAAAAAAGTTACTTCTACACACTATCTTAACAAGACTCTTGCAAGTGTAATTTTTTATATTTTTTGTTTGACCAATTTTCACAATTGGAAAGTGACTAGAAGATTGAAAAACGAAAAGCCAACTTTATTTACCATCAGTTACTCCACTTACCATCAGGTGGACTACACGTTCGTTCGCTGTGGGCGTAGTATAAAAAAAAATACTAAACATGAATTTTGTTAGAAAAGGACACCATCTCAGCCATATACTGAGCTACAAAGCCCTGCAGCGCTGATACTCTGATATCATCTAATAGCAGCCTGTATCTAATATATGTCCCACTGCTGGCCTCGGGCCTCTTCTCTTGCTGAGAAGGGTTAGGCCATAGTCCATCTCGCTTGCCAAGTGCGGATTGGTAGACTTCATGCGACCTCGAGCACTTTTAGGCACTCTCAGGCATGCAGGTTTCCTCACGATGTTTTCCTTCACCGTTAGCGAGCGATGATTTATATGACAAGAAAGCTTTTCAGCTGCATAAAACTATTAAATTGAATAGTTTAATCGTAAATTGGCAAGCATTTCATTATAACCTTTTCTTCCTATGATGACTGCTGAACCATTTTTATAGACCAGGAGCTTAAAACTTTATTTTGCCAACCATTCTGTTTTACCTTTATGTATTTTCTGCTTGAAGTGTAAGATATTGCAACGCTATATACTATGAACTAATTTATTTATAAGTTTCAATTTAATATCATAGTCATATTTAAGTTTATTTTCTCTCCAAACCATCTTTAGCCATTCAGTTTTAGTTGCAATAACTTACATATTGTCAAAAAACCAAAGAAATATTGTATGAATTGGAAAAGATGGTGCACATGATTTTCTCACCAGCTCTTCTTATGATGCAATACCCATCGATGCTGGTACTTGGATTGATCTAAGATCAATCTAAGCTCCGGTGTCAAATCATTTTATTGCAATAATTATTATAATTTAAATAGTTAAGTTTTATTTTAATATTATTATGCCTAAAATATTTCTTTTTATGCAACATTTCGGAAATATTCCATTCAGAAATATTATTACCATTTCATTTCCTTTTTACATAGTGACTCCATGAGATCAATTAGGATTCTCACACCAGACAAACACCAAACCGTTCACACCCTCAAGAACTTCCATCCGGACACACCTCACTGTTCCACCATAGACAAAATAAACTTTGTCTATGCCAGAGGCCCCCAAACTATGCGACGCGGCGCCATGGTGTGCCTTATAATATAAGATAAACATGGACGCTGCGAAGCACGATTTTTTTATCTAAATTCTAGAATGATTCTTACTAAAGGCAATGCGTTAACAAGCGATTATGTGGCTATGAACTCGTTTACTCCTCCAAATTCTGCCCTAAGATTACAATTGCAAATTCACTCCGTTTTGGAGAACCTATTCAACCCTTTTGAAGGGGTGTATTAAGACAAAATTAATTAAATTTTGACGAGCCCATACACTCCTTACGTATAATCTATATTATTTAAATTATTTTACAAATGGAAAAGTACCGTTAGACAAAACATGCTAAAAAACTTCCACTTAATAAAAAAAAACTATTCATTTTGTTGTAACGTCAAAAATGTTATCGTTAAATAAACCTTTCGTGTACTGTTTGTTATATTTATTTTATAATACCATTATTCAGCTGACTGTACCTTGAATGTATCTGCAATAAGGAGTGAATGAATATTGTTTTTATTTCAAGGAGTGAATAGGCACTTGTTGCTTATCAGGGGAGAATCTTGAGAAGAGGAACATTAAGCCCATTGGCTTAATGTTCCTAGAAGTGCCGCGACATAATATCAGAACTAAAGCACCGCGAACTAAAAAGTTTGGGAACCCCAGTTATGCTTCTACTGTTGACATTCTCAACTGCCCCACACTACTCCCACAAGGTAGCCCAAGCAAACCTGACCCTTGTACCTTTACCCAGGCCTATTGACACTCCTCTCACGAAATTGGGCAAACATTATTAAACAAATAACCCACAATACACCTATAGTGTGTTACGAATGGGTAACATCGACACCTCTTCTATTTGGTCGGGTAAACATTAGGTTGACCTCTCTAAATTTTCCCAGGATTTAGGTATGTTTTTGCTGTGGTTTTGATTTTGTTCTTTATTCGGTTGTGTTAAAGTTTTGTTTTTGAAAATTTGAGTGTTTTAAAGATGATTGTTTTGAACTTTAACTGTATATGTTCTAGAGATGATGGTTGAAGTAAGTTATATCTAAATAGTCATTATATTGAAAAATATTGTATCAGTCTCTTGCTCATATTTGTTTTTTTCTCACTATAGTGACAATTTCAGTGTCTGTCTTTCAGTCCGTGTGACTACCGAAAATCTTTCTGTTGCACATTTTGTCCGCATGAAACTTACCGAAAGGATCAAATTAAAAAAAAAGAAACGGTATGACGTTTATGTACGTCTAGGTAGTTGTCTGCTATTCAAAACATAGCTGCTTTACAGCTTTCAGTTCATGAAAATTAAAAGTCCATTTACACGATGAATGTGGGCCTTAAGTCTAGAACTTACAGCCTTATAAAAAAATCGACGCATTCACGACTAAACCACTGAACCGAAATTGATAAAAAATTGGTATGGAAATAGTTCAAGAGATCAAGATCCTAAGATGTTTATCAAGGTAGTAGTACCTCGCGGGCGGAACCGCGGAAACAAGCTTATTTAATACTATTTTTTACCCGTGGCTTCGTCCGCGTGGAGTTAGAGTTATTAAGTAGTAGCTGCCCCCGCGCTTCCATAGAGTTCAGCGTAATGTTAAATATCAAAAAACGTTCATGGATAATTAAACTATTAAACACAAAAAGTTATTAAAATCCGATCCTAATGATTCCCGAGATTAGCGCTTATAAACCAACAAATTAACTTTCACCCGCGGTTTCGTGTGCGTGGTAGCCACATCTATAAAAAGAGTAGCCTATGTTACGCGCCTAGTAGTCAGTGACTTGTATATAAAATTTTATCAAAATCAGTCAAGCCGTTAAGAAGTTTGGCCGATACAAACAGACAGACAGACAGACAGACAGACAGACAAAAATTTTAAAAACTGTTTTTTAGGCATAGCCATCTTGCAAATAACTATATCAACTGAAAAAAAACATTGTTATTTTGAGATTAAAAACAGACACTTCTATTTTATTTATTTGTATTGATTACAACACTGCAAACTAACTACATGATCAATACATTAAGCATGCTAGCAGTGTTACCGCAAGCTCTGCTCACCCCATAAGTAAACAAACTTGAAGCTAAGTGCTTGGAAGCAGTTGACGTGGCGTGTAATGTGCCGGCTCGTTGCCTCAATCATATTTACAACGATACCAATTCTTGTGTAGGCGATGTACGGTGAATTATTCATTTTGATACTTTTAATATTTTTGATCAGTGTTTTTTTTACATGTTATTTGTGCATGTTACATTTTATAATAATTATATCAAGTTTAAACATCGCGCCGCAGCGTCAACTTCAAGGCCTTCGTGGTTCGTATACCGACCTATTTACTGGAGAAGGAGCAGCATGAAAGTTTTTGGCCGCAGAGTGTTGTTTTCCGTCGCCTACGCGGAACTATACCCCAGGAACGCACAAATACATGTGCAAGTGAAGTAAAAATGTAATTATGTATTTTGAGATTAAGGTATTTATGTAGCAAGCAAGCAACAAATATGTGATTTATTATTTTTGTTATTAAGTTAATTCCCATCATAAAGTTACAAAATTTGGCCACCGCTTAAGGTAAACAGAAAAAATAAAATATATTACTGAAAATAACTAACACAATTTATTAGATTCATAAAATACCATTTGGTTTAAGTTTATTTAAAGTCGGGGTAATTCACGCCACCACCAAAGATTAATGACATAATATTTAAGTAAGAGGCCGTTCATAGTTTTTCAAATATTAAACCCCCTCCCTCTCCCGTCAGAAAATGTGCTCATGTCATCAAAAATTACCAAATTAAAGACAAATTATCAAGAATCTATATCCACATATAAACAGGAGAAATTACATCCTGTTTGAGATGGTAAATGCTATATTTTGAACTGACGACTCTTTTATTCAATGAAGTCCAGTCCATAATCTTACATAAGTTAGTTTTTTAATATTTTGAGGTTTAGTTTTTATGATGAATGCATTAGTTGGTGGTGGGCGAGCTTTCAAGAATTCGTTTTGATTGCCACATAACAGCGCTTGCACTATTGTACTGCAAGTTCAAATCAAATCAAATCATTTATTCGCTATAAATATGGGTTAACAAGGTCTTACAAAATATAAATGGTACACTTATCGACCGTTATTGACATGCAAAATTATACATAAGCACAGAATAATCATTAACATTTAATTTAAGGATCAGTTCATTTCGTTTTGGCCAAATGTGTCTTACTTAGGATGTTAATATACTAACGGATCGATATCGATTGATCGCCGAATAGCGTCATCGATCGAATCTTCTTCTTCTTCTTCGTCGTGTAGATGGCTGAGTCAAATTTTATTTTGACTTGCCATCGTGGTGAAAGGATTAGCTAATTCCCTTTGGAGAACTCGTGAATTGCCCAGGGTGCGCCGGACGTAGGGAATCGTTGTGTACGTCACTCGGGGAGGGTCCTTTCATGCACCCCCATCCATCATGAATGATATCGATCGACGTCGATCCGTTTGTGTAATAACAACCTTCACTTTCACCATACCTCACCTCATATAGACCTTTAGAGTGACACGGCCAAAACAGTCTAAAGTTTACCGTGTCATTTTTGACAGGTTAGAAGCTCACAAGAGGTGAGGTATGCAGAAGCGGGACGTGAAATTTGACCATCTGAAGCAAATGGGTAGTATAACGCAAACAATACAGGATATTTATAAAAATACTCTAAATGTTACTAGAATCTTT
Source organism: Hypena proboscidalis (assembly GCA_905147285.1). Taxonomy (NCBI): domain Eukaryota; kingdom Metazoa; phylum Arthropoda; class Insecta; order Lepidoptera; family Erebidae; genus Hypena; species Hypena proboscidalis. The sequence goes on from LR990143.1 coordinate 7,370,817, forward strand.
TACACACTATTCTGTTCTGAATAAGATTTTGAATTTTTAAAACAAAAACCGTCAAATTGCAAACTGGCCCTGAAAAAAGTCATCATATCATACCGTATTGCCTATTGGGATTTTTTGTGACAGATGTTTCTTTTTTGTTTTGAAATTTATAAATTTAACGATCACTTCAAAGTCCAAAATTTTACTGTCAACTGCTGAAAATGCTTCCAAGCTTATAAAGTATTTTATATTAACATGTAACGTATTAAAAACAAAAAACCATAAACTTAAATAAATTCCTGAATAAATATTTTTCTCGACTTATACCCCTTTGCCTTTCCTCTACGGTGTGAACTCAAACAGTAGTAAACACTAGTGGGTGTTCCCCGTGAGAACGCCATGGAGCTCCATCGCTATGGGAACTGTCATGGCGCCCATGGCCACCAACCTGCGAACAGGAAGCGACGTTTTTCTGCAATAACCTGTAACCATTCTGTATAGACATTTTTATCATGATCCCTAATTTTCTAGAATAGGATTTTATTATACTTTATACCGGTATTTAAAAATAATATTATAAAAAAAATAAGATTCTTTGTAAGTACTAAAAAATACACGTGTTTTTTGGTAGGGGGAGGGGGGTTAGGTTATTCTTAAACCTCACCACGTATCACCAAGGGGAAGAGAGGGGTTAAAAATTAAAAAAAAAACATCACGTGATTAATGGACAGCCCCTACTAAGATATTAAAAAAATATGTTTTACTTTATTTACTTTTATTTCAACAAATATCTACGCCATATATCAATGCCGAGCGTGCGTGACCAGCTTAATAAAATAAAAAGTTATCACCGTATCAATCGATATAAAACAACAATTTCACTTTTACCCTTTGGAAATAGTTCCACATTGCGTTTGATTAACATTTTAATAAAGTACCCATTATTTATGGTGTTTAAATTTAAACAAAGGCGAAAGGCGCCGGCGGTTACACATAAAGTTATACATTGCTAGTATAAACTGGACTCGCAATTTAATTTTAGATCTTGCCTTTTTTATTTATTGATGTTTAAATGTATTCAAGTGTTTTTTTTTCCACGCTCACGGCGAACGAACGTGTAGTCCACCTGATGGTAAGTGGAGTACAGCCCATGGACATCAACAATCCACAAAAGCAGATTATAGATGCGTCGCTGAAACTGAGGACTACGGTGTTATGCCTCATGTGCCAGTAATTTCAGGGCCTGATCTCACCACCATACCGGAACACAGTAATGGAAGCACTACTATTTGGCGGCAGGGTAAATAAAGGTGAGGCGGTGGTGCTGCCGCCCTCGAGCTCATTCACAAGAGCTCTCCCACCAGTAAAAGTTTTTCATTTATAATATATTTTATGTGATATTATTATCGTCCGTCCTCTCTCTGGCGCCAACAGAAAATCAGCGCAGATAATGTAAATAAATATCTCACAACTCACACACAACGCCATCTAGTCGCAAACTAAGCAGATCTTGCACTATCGGTACTAGAATAACTGATACTAATACATGTATACTTTTCTTTTGTAAATACATACTTATTATACATAGAAACACCCAGACTAAGACAAACCCTCATGTTCATGCACACAAAGATTTGTCTTAAGCGGGAATCGAACCCACGACCTCGGCGTCACAGGCAGGTATACTACCCACTCCGCCATCCGGTCGTCAAAATATTTTGCTTGATAAGTAAATGTTGATGTGCATCTGTACAATGCAAGTCCAGCCTATACTGGCAATGTATAGGTTATGTGTGCCGTGAGCATCTGCTCCTAGTCTTAACGAATGATACAATATGTTTGCGAAGTCCGACTGCTGTAAGTAGTTTTATTTCATTTTTTAATATTCGCTCATAAATCTATGTAGTTAAATAAGTTATCTTAAAGCTATTTCGTTTTAATTATAATTTGTTTATGTTGTGGTGATTAAATTGTGGGTGCATTTATAAATTTTGTCTAATAGAATACAAATGTGTGACCTTATTTAGTTAGTTATAAAAGGTCTTTTTATTCACTTTGAAAAGCGAATTTGATACAATTAGATCTTATTCACCGTATAATCATATTAAACAATCGTTTACTTAGGTTGTTGGCACCTCTTTGAACACTAATCATCACATTATAAAACTATTTAAATCATATTTCATACATAAATTAGATGAGTAAACAATTATAATCACAGCTTTTTGATTCAACCTTGACCTTATTAATAATATAGTAATACACACATATTTTTTAAATTCTAGAAATAATGAAAATCACATATTTTGTTATCGATTAAAACCAAAAGCCACGAATACTGTAGATATTAATTTCAGCAGCAATGTACGAAATGACGTAACATACAGTTGAGAAATTCAGGGTCCTGGCACGAGGTGACGTAGCTGGTTGTTTAAAGCGACTGCCCGGTGTGCAATCTTTTCAACTGTTTCTTAGTATAATTTGCTAAGCATAGCGTATTCAAGAAAAATTTTCATAAATTTGAAAAATGGGTTTAAATCGCTTCAAACAACATATAAGTCAGAAACAAGAGATCATTATTTATACTAATTGTTTTACCTACTTTATGGGCAACCTACTTTAGGGGCTGTAAACTAGGAGGGAAGGTTCCTGAAGCATCCAGCCCGTAGAGAACCAAATACATGAAAATAATATTATACCCGAGGTTTTTAAACGTCAAATGAATCGACGTCCATCGATTTTAGTGTTATCACGTACTCATATTGTCCTTCTTAATATCTACTAAAGTATTGTGTATATTATATTATATTTGACGACCGGCTGACGAAGTAGGTAGTGTACCTGCCCGCGACGCCAAGGTCGCGGGTTCCATTCCCACTTAAGACAAATCTTTGTGTGCATGAACATGGGGGTTTCTATGTATAATAAGTATGTATTTACAAAATAAAAAGGATATATGTATTCATATCAGTTATTCTAGTACCCATAGTACAAGCTCTGCTTAGTTTGGTACTAGATGGCGTTGTGTGATATTTACTTATAATTTATTTATTTATCGTGACAACATTCCATCCCATTAGCAATTGGCGAGGATTATAATCCTCTTAATCTAACGGCCTCGTGTTTACAAACCGTTATGTCAATAAATATGCACTATGCAGTCGATAAGTCAGCTGTCGGCGCACGCGCACGTGCTAGTGCAGAGCTCACATGTAGTAGGGCAGGTTACAAAAAACATCACAGCTTACATTACAAGATACAATTAAGTACAAACGACTTGTAATTACGACGTATGTGCTTGTTTTACTAAAACAGTATGTTTAAAGAGACATAGAATGACATTTTAATCATCATCATCATTCATAATTTAGCCTCTCGTAGTCCACTGCTGGACATAGGCCTCTCCCAATATGCGCCACAACACGCGGTCCTGCGCCTTCCGCATCCAGTCCCCTCCAGCGACTTTTAAAATATATATTTTAATATTGTTATTCAATGGTCATATTATAATAAAGTGTTCATGAGATGAACAGAAGAGATTTAAGAAAAATAAGACGAGGAGACTTTATAATAGCAGTAGAAGTCAAAACCTTTTTTTTTAATTTGTGTTGCTGCAGGTCTAATTTAAAAGCTGGTACTACCTAGCTATGTGTATATTTAAATTTATCTGCACTATATGTATATTTAAGAGTAAAGTAAAAGCATTATTGTTAACTAAAGGGTACTACTACCAGTACTACTCTGTCCAAGAATATCTGTGCGACAAATCATTATCTAATCTGTAATTTACTTTTAAATTTCAACATGATTTACTAATTTGTGACATATTACATAAATATAATTATGATTATTCTAATTTATGCTTTTGACATTGCATGAAATTTAAGTAAATATAATTGTATAATTTTACTATTGTTAACATAAAATTTTGCATGCTATGTAGCTGATTATGGTGATACCAAATAATATTGTAACATTCCTTGTACCCATATTTAGCAAAATAAATGATTGATTGATTGATATGTTTCATCATTGCTCATAGCTTGTTTTGCTGTGTTTTTTAACAAAGGTAAAACGATCACCAAATAGTTACGTCATTAGCGTTATTTTTAGACATTTTGTTGAAAACTTGTCTGCCAACGGCGGGCGTTTTTTTTACGATCACCATGAAGAATTTCAGCTTTTATAAAACACGTAGGTAAGTCTTTTGCCCACGGGTTCCAGGGCTATCAGAAGATGTTAAGTGGTGGTGAAAACAAGCCGCTCGTTATGGTTTTTTGTTTATTTAATTACCACTCTTATCTACAATCTACGTAATTATGTTAAAGCCTTTCAAGATGAACAAGAAACCTGTACGCGCATAAACATATATCAATAAGCATACATTACACATAATAAAAGTAAACATGCCTTCGAAACGGTAATAATAAATAAAGGTGTATGTACATAATTAAATAATAATTGTTATAAAAGAAATAATGCACATGCCACGCAACCGTCTCGGCCGAATGTTGCTGGAGCTGCACACAAGAGATTATTGCGACGCGATGTGTCTTACGATAACATTATCTGTTAAAAACGTTTAATAATTAATTATATTTGACGACCGGATAGCGAAGTGGGTAGTGCACATGCCTGCGATGCAATGGTCGCGGGTTCGATTCCCGCTTGAGACAAATCTTTGTATGCATGAACATGGGGGTTTGTCTTAGCCTGGGTGTTTCTAAGTATGTATTTGTAAAAATATGTATTAGTATCAGTTATTCTAGTACCCATAGTAAAAGCGTTGCTTAGTTTGGGACTAGATGGCGTTGTGTTTATAAGTGAAATATTTATTTATATTATTTTATTTTATATTTTATTTATATTAGGTATATTATTATGATGACGTGCTAAATTCCTTTTTCATCATGTCTTGCTCTTTAATAATTACTGGCAAGTAATAAAAATGTACTTAAATTATTTTAGACTAACAATTTAAATTAATAAAACGGTATAGGTTGCAATTTGCAAGACTGATCTAGACCATCTTTAAAATTTTGTGCTATTATTATACATAATTTGTAATTGCATAGTAAAATAAAGATTGGTTTGATTCTTATTAGACAAAGCAGTTAATGAACCTAAAAAAATTTAATTTTTATATGGTCATATAAATATTAAAATTGTATTGGTAAAATTATAAATATCTTGAGACAAATCCTCGGACGTAAACACCCTCCTCACCTCAACTAGAACAGCACCTGTTGACACGATCAGGTGTTTAGAACGCACCCCTCGTACCCTCACCACTATCGACCTATACGCTTTCCATAGACGCAAATGCTCCACGAATATCACAATAGTCCCCAATTTTTAACAACAAAAGCAGTAATGGATCACAACTAGTTGAATATTCTCGTAAGATGCGCATGAGGGGCTGTCGGTCTCGTTTATTGATATTTTGACACGGCTGCCATTGAATGGTTCGTTACAAATTGGTTTTAGGCCCTCTCCACTATTTGTGGCGATAAAACATTTGAGGCATCTTGTTTTGTTACGATCATCGCCGCTTTCAACTGCGCTGGTGTTGTGGGTTCGAATCCCACACGGGACAAATCTTTGTGTGATCCGCAAAAAATTGTTCTGACTCTGGGTGTGCTCTGTGTGTGTGAAATGTAGGTTTGTGAACACACACGACACAGGATTTATTCCTAGTGAGGGTCGTTTTTTAAAAAGAAAAAGAAGATGCTGAAGAAACAGGAGATGTTATCCCTTGTTGCACCATGGAATTTGTTAAATATCAACCTACCTTACGTTCTAATGTGAAAAGAATTTACCTAAACAAAACTAAACATAACATTTGTTACAGCGTCAGGTCCTGAAAATTGGAAGCTGTGTTACGGTAATTCTTACATTATAAATATATATATCACACAACAAATATCGGATTTGGCTGAATATCAATATTTTTTTTATAGTCGAAATAAAAATGTGAAGAAAAATATTGATAAGAATAAGAGACAAGAAGAAATATAAATCAGAAACCAGAAATCAGAAATACATTTTTTTTATTTTTAGGCTCCAAGGGGCGGTTGAACACGTCAAAACAAACATCAAAATACAAAAATATTTAATTTAAATGAAACTTTTTTTTTAATTAAATTATAATACTTATTGCAAGAAAATGATTTGACACCGGAGCTTAGCTTAAATTTGAATTTAAATCTCCGATGGCTATTGCATCATGAGAAGAGCTGGTGAGAAACTCATGTGACCATCTTTTCTAATAATTCATACAATATTTGTTTGTTTTTGACAATAATTCTTTAGTTATAGCAAACAAAACACAATGGCTAAAGATGGTTACGGAGAGAAAAATAAACTTAAATATTGCTATGGAATTAAATTGATACTTATAAATAAATTAATCTATAGTATATAAGGACAAAGAACCAAAGTAACCGACATAGCTCGCAAAATAAGCTCGCTGAAGAGGCAATGGGCTGGTCACGTCTGCCGAAGGACCGACCGCTGGAGTCTTGGAATTGAGACCGCGACTCGGCAACCGTAAGTTAGGAAGCCCTCCAGCCAGGTGGACTGACGACCTACCTGAAGAAGAGTCGCTGGAGGGGACTGGATGCGGAAGGCGCATGACCGGGTGTTGTGGCGCAAATTGGGAGAGGCCTATGTGCAGCAGTGGACTACGAGCGCCTGAATGATGATATAAGGTTGTAATATCTTACACTTCAAGTATATGTGACAGCCTTCATAATGGAGCTTGTTCACCATAATTATATATAGATTGGTCTTAAATACTATCAACATTTAACAAAAACTTTTTTTAAATAAGACATTGTCATGACAATCACCCAGTAGACCTTTAACAATACCATTTCACTTTTTCAGACCAAAATATATATTCGTATTAAAATTTATTTCGTTGTCCTTAAAAAGTTGTGAACTGTTCATCTTATTTATTGAGTGCCATTGCTGTTTCTTTTTAGGTAAAACTTCTTCAATTCATAACATTGTATTATTTTCAGATTGATTTTTTTTTTTGACAGACATCACTTTGTTTAATGCATTAGGCAGACAGATTAAAAATTATTGACAAGTTTTGTTTAAAGCTGGTGTCAACTATCTATAAAGAACTTGAATTAAGTACTTAAAATATTGTACCTCTAGGTATTTTTTGCAAGAACTGCACATGATTTAGAACTCTTTGTACTTTTTTCATTGGCTAATAATGTATTTGGAAAGGTCAGGTTAACGTAACTATTTCGTCGCTCGTCGGGAAATTCGTAAAAATCGTTTTTCAATCGAAAAAAATATTTGATTACCTATTTTCCGGTGATTTTGTTCGTACCTAGAGTATCAGATTCATAAATAAATAAATACATATCTCACAACTTACACACAACGCCGTCTAGTTTCAAACTAAGCAGAGCTTGTACTATGGGTACTAGAATAACTGATACTAATACATATATACTTTACTTTTCTAAATACATTCTTACTATACATAGAAACACCTAGGCTAAGACTAACCCTACTGTTCATGCACACAAAGATTTGTCTTAAGCGGGAACCGAACCCGCGACCTCGTCGTCATGTAGGTACTGAATGTCTGAATCATTGGTAAGTGACTTTGCCTCGATATTATTAACAACCTGTATAATTTTCTTAATTGCAGCGGACATGAAATACTGTAATGTAGTCTACAAATTGACAAATAAAAGTATCTCTGATACTTTTAAGTTATAGAGTAAGATCCCAGAGCTGACAGACATAACTTATTTTCACACGGATGAAACCTGAAGTTTTCAGTAGCGTCTCGTGTGCCTTGAATACCTACGCCCTTTGTGTAACTTGCCGAGTGACACCTGGGCAGGTACCAGGTGAGAAAGGTAACTAAAAATAAGAGTTATTTAACTTAAATTCACATGGCTGATTTTTAAATATGTCATGTAGAATATTATTTTAAAGTAATATCATAAGTACCAGACACTTTTGATGGACCAGAGCTTTTGCCAGACGCTTTTAAGCTACCCAAAAAAAAATTAACTTTCTTAGTTTTACATGTCTGATTTTTTAATATGTTATTGAAGTATTTATTTAAAAGTTATATTCAATCAGTCAGACAAATCAGAGTGACCAAACATCCCCTAAGACAAAAAATATTCAGCTAGTAGTATGAGGGCGAGAGCACTATGCGCATGCGCCTCAAAGTAAAAAAAAAACAATGTACTAAGAATACTTTTACTGTTTTCAATCTGAGATTTTTGCATCTTTATTTCAACAAAATTAACTTTAACAAGGAAATAATTAATAAATATTAAAGTAAATAAGTTTATAGCATATATTTTTTATAAATCATAATTATCGAGACAATCATTTGAGATTTAATTTCATCAAAATAAGTAAAGTTCATTTATTTTTTGGGTAGCTTAAAAGCGTCTGGCAAAAGCTCTGGTCCATCAAAAGTGTCTGGCACTTATGATATTACTTTAAAATAATATTCTACATGACATATGTAAAAATCAGCCATGTGAATTTAAGTTAAATAACTCTTATTTTTACCCGACTGCGTCAGAAGGAGGGTTATGTTTTTCGAGCGTATGTATGTATGTATGTATGTATGTCTATTTCTTTGGCACGCCCTCCAGCCCAAACGGCTTGACGGATTTCGACAAATGAGGTGTCGTTGAATTCGTCGAAACAGTGATAGTGACATAGGCTATATAAATTTTCAAAATGGCGCCGGCAAATGAAAAAAAAAGGGGGGGAGGTATGGATTTTCTTTTCATCATAGTAATATGGGTATCAAATAAAAGGCCATGAAAAGACCATTTCAAAAATATATACTTCTTATAACATTTATATTACTGATTAAACACAATTTACCAATTTATATATCGGCACGCTCGCGCGCCCGAAGTGGGTGGAAGTTAGTTTGTATGTTCGATCACGCTAATCTTGGAAACTGCCGGTCGAATTTGAATAATTGTTTTTGCATTTGATAGTTTAACTCACGATTAAGGCTCATTGATCTCAAAGAGATTTGATTTCTACAAATTAATAGATATAAAAAAACATGTCAGTTAAAATAACTAAAAAGAGTGAAATAAAAAATAATTATTAAAAAAACAAAAAACCCGACTGCTTAAAAAAAATAACTGAAAAGATAAAAACAAGTATAGCATTATCTACATTAAATTCATTAACAACAAATGAAATATGTCAAACTAAATTCTTTATGATGTTGCAGGCGGGGACAAACAATACTTTGTTACTACTATATAACTTCGTTTGTCACCGCCTGCAACATCATAAAAAATTTAGTTTGACATATTTCATTTGTTGTTAATGAATTTAATGTAGATAATGCTATACTTGTTTTTATCTTTTCAGTTATTTTTTTTAAGCAGTCGGGTTTTTTGTTTTTTTTAGTTACCTTTCTCACCTGGTACCTGCCCAGGTGTCACTCGGCAAGTTACACAAAGCGCGTAGGTATTCAAGGCACACGAGACGCTACTGAAAACTTCAGGTTTCATCCGTGTGAAAATAAGTTATGTCTGTCAGCTCTGGGATCTTGGACTATTATTATTTTAACGAATCGAGAAGAGGATCCAATAAATATAAATGGCTACTCTGCCCTCCAAATAAAAAGCAAAAATTACTTGATGACACATTGTACCCATCACGATTGTCTTACTATTTGTCGTTTATTACGCCAAACTAGCCTGCCGTGAAATAGCAATGCATATTTTGTGAACCAAATAAGGATATTGACTTCGTTAATTCGGAATATATTTACTTTCGAAATAAATAAACTCTGGATATATCCTTAAAATAAGACATCCATCTTAAATTAATGGCGTCCTTATACATACGAACTACCTTCTGAATTGTGAGAATAAATTGCTATTTATTTGCTTAAATGTATCAAAAAACATACATATTACTACTAAAAGAGGGGTGCATGAAAGGAGCCTCCCCGAGTGACGTACACAACAACTCCCTACGTCCGGCGCACCCTGGGCAATTCGCGAGTTCTTAAAAGCGAATTGGCTAATGCTTCACCACGATGGCAAGTCAAAACCTTGACTACCGTACTGACTGTCCAAAATGCCCTACCACCTGCACAAGAGAGGCGCTCATAAACGCTGACGAGAGCGCCATAACAGTGGCCACTTATTGGGCCGATAAAATTTGACTCAGCCATTGACACGACGAAGAAGAAGAAGAGAGGAAGAACACCCACACTTCATCTATTACGTTTTTCTTCCTCAGCTCCTTTAGGGTGTGCCTATCGCCATCTACCGGACCCAATGCGTACAACTACTGAGAAATTCCTAAGGGAAAAGCCCAAATAAAACTTTTGCCTGATCTGGGGATAGAATCCGAGACTACACAGTAGGCAGTAGCTAATTATACCGCCTAGCCTAGACCACGAGGTAATCAAAGGGGTATCGGGGATGCGGACGGCAGGCGCAATTTCACCTTGCACTGCAGCGATAGCCCGCACTTGCGAGGTGCAAGTGCGGGCGAGGTGCAAGGTAGCGTACCTGCCTGCGACGCCGAGGTCGCGGGTTCGATTCCCACTTAAGACAAATCTTTGTGTGCATGAACATCGGGTTTGTCTTAGTCTGGGTGTTTCTATGTATAATAAGTATTTATTTACAAAAATCTCGTTTTTTTCTATACCTTAGAATTATATAACTATAGTTAATTGGTGCGCTTGACAACCAAATCTTAATCTAATCATTAGACAATCAAATGACTCAAGCCAGAATCGTCCGAGGAACGCCACCAATTGATTCTTGGCACTATACCTAAATAGATACGGTCAGCAATTAAAACCCTACGCAATCAAAGTCGTGTTGGTCTAGCCTAATGGTTAATATATGCGACTTCTCTCCGCGAGGTCTCTAATTCGATTCAGTTGGGGTCAGTGGCGTAACTATAGGGTGGCAGGGGTGGCAAAATGCCACGGGCCCCCGGACCTAGGAGGGCCCGTGCCCAAGATGCCACGACCTCTAAAATAACTAAACACTATCAGAACAAAACTAGATTTAAACGCATTCATTTAAAGTAATTATAAAACGCATCCATTTGTTGCTTTTTTTTTTTCACTGTACTAAAGTAGCGCGGGCGAGCTTGCAATTTCCAGTAAATCGCGTAAGATATTTTTTCTTCCTAAAAATTTGGCATTCTAAGGTGAAAAATTTGTGCATTCCAGTACTGAATCATTGATAAGCGCCTTCAAAATATTGGGTGGGCCCTAGTAAAAATCATTACGATTTTTACTAGGGCCCACCCAATATTTTTGCCATGGGCCCCCGATGGTATAGTTACGCCACTGGTTGGGGTAAAGGTGTTATTTGGGATTTTGCCGTCAAGAAATTTTTAAATAGCAGCACTGAGTTGGCATTGTGACTAGGGTTGCCAGATGTCCGGTATTTAAGCGTGCAGTCCGTTATTTTCGAGGCCTGTCCGGTAAAAAATAAATGGTCATACGGGACAGAACAATGTCCGGTATTTTGAAGAAAGCCGGTACTACTGGTCACTAGCGCCTACAAAAGCAGGCATATGAAATCCCTCAAACGCAAAACTCGCGGGCGCTCCTCGCTCGCCGCTGTCTGTACTGTATGTGCGTTCGTAAAATATTAGTATTAAAAAAAAACCGTATTTTTTGCGACCTAGCATACACTAATAGTGAGTATGTTACACTTATTAAATATGAAATTCACACATGCATATCTATTGCAGTAAGTCTTCACTATGGCGTAGAAGTTTTTGCCCTGCATACCTAATTGCTTGGCCCACTGTACCTCTACCACATCCATCTGGGTAATCAGTACCGGCGTTTTAGTATGTTATGTTTATGTTTGTATATTAAGTGATTTTATGTACACTTGGTACTGCTGCTACTTTATTTCGACGACCGGATGGCGGAGTGGGTAGTGTACCTGCCTGCGACGGCGAGGTCGCGGGTTCGATTCCCGCTTAAGACAAATCTTTGTGTGCATGAACATGGAGGTTTGTCTTAGCCTGGGTGTTTCTATGTATAATAAGTATGTTTTTACCAAAGAAAAGTAAACATGTATTAATATCAGTTATTCTAGTTCCCAAAATCCAAGCTCTGCTTAGTTTGGGACTAGATGGCGTTGTGTGTAATTTGTGAGATATTTATTATTATATTTATTTCAAACCTGATCATTGCGGTATAAGCAGCGCCGAAACATCGACAACGCGCGAAAAGAGAGGCAGAAGAAAATCTTTTATTTTATTATAGCACGCTATACAATACATAGTAAATTTTAAAAAATTGTAGTAAATGGTCATATTGCTGCAGGAGCTCCACTTAATATGCTTGAACCTTATCTGTTATTTAACTAAGCTATGATAGAACAGTATGTAAGGCAGTTTAAACATTTGGTATAAGTACATAGAAATAATTTCTATGTCGATGTATAGTATATGTCATGTCTTTGTTGACCGTACTTTTCTAACCTATATATGTAAAGAGTGTAGTGTAAGTGTGTCAGTTGTAACAGTAGGCACCTGGCGCAAGGTGCGGGCTGCGCACGCGCGGCATCTGCGACCAACTGCCAAATCGATGCGAGCGACCGCACTTACTATTACAACGATTCTCAAACTTACATGATTGCATTATCTTTAATAAATCATCCTTGTCCATGTCTGTTTCTAGTGGATGTCAGTCTCAGTATTTTGCGCAGAACGACTCATATCCGACTTTACTGGTGGTAGTGCTCTTGTGAATGAGCTCGAGGGCGGTAGCACCACCGTCACCTTTAACCTGCCGCCAAATAGTAGTACTTTTATTACTGTGTTCCGGTTTGGTGGTGAGATCAGGCCCTGAAATTACTGGCACATAAGGCATAACACTGTAGTCCTCAGCTGCAGCGACGCATCTATAATCTGCTTTTGAAGATTGATAATGTCCATGGGCTGTACTCCACTTACCATGGTGGACTACGCGTTCGTTCGCTGTGGGCGTATTATAAAAAAATAAAAACTCAGGACGATACGATAGTAATTGTCAATCTTTTTGGACTCTGCCTTCATTGTGCAAAAACACTAAATCATCAAATAGGATTTAAACAAACAGGTGAAACCTTTTTTTTTTTTTTATATTTTTCTCATTTATTTAAAATCTTATTTTTTTACATTTAAATACTAATTTAACAATTATTTACAATAAAAAAAATTCTAATTAATATTAAATTAATTAATTATATCTAAGTTAATAAAAATAAAAAGTAACAAATAACTATATAAAAATTTACAGGTAAGGTGTCATAGAATTCCTCCGCATCGACCTCGACTGCAGGGAACGTGTTCAGAAGGCTGACAGCATTGCCACGTTGAATGGCAATGCTGATTCTTTGAGCCAAGTAAAAGCCAGCCTTCCGATCACGTGAAGCGTCGATTAACCGCTTAGAAATATCTTTAAATAATAAGCGGGCACTCGGACCCCATGAACCTAGCGTCTCGACCCCAAACGGCGCAATTTTTAGGTTACCTATTAAAATTAATCTGACCTTCTAACGTATGCGATGAAGTGATGCCATCGAGAAAAATAGCTCTCTCTTTAGACATCTCGAAGGCTTTTGACTGGGTTAGGCACGAGGGTCTTATTAGCAAGCTACTGTCCTTCGGTCTACCCACTAGTCTTTGACACTGGGTATCAGACTTTCTGAAAGACCGATCGACCGACTGATCGTAATCAACAGTAATGTGCTTAGATATTCTGCATCAATCCAAACTCTCAAGTAATATTATCATCTGAGATTGTTAGTATTGTGTCATGCAAAACATTCTGATACTAGTGCGCTTGGAACATGCATAATATTTAAATTGTCTCAATTTTGCTTTAAAAAATTTCACTTCTGTTATGGAACAAACAACTGGCAGTTTCATAAGATTGCGTGTTTAGAAATAGAATCTTAAAATTAAGTTATTTAACAAACGGGAAAACTTAATCGAATATTAAAATAAAAGTAATCCCCGATTAATACCATATATCCTTTGAAACAATCAATAAAACGGTATATTAAAATAAGATCGGCTTTATTTGTTTTCGTAAAACTGTAAAATTTTTGTGGATGATACCTTTCTAGACTCTTTAAATGAAGTGGAATAAGACTTTGGTAGAATGAGGCTAAGTTGAAAAACGAATCGGCTCTTTCAACGACTGGCTCTTTCATCCACGCTCTTGACTACATTCAGATTCAGATTCAGATTCAGATTCATTTATTCACAAGACACTGTGACATTCTACCATAACAACAATGGTGTGCAAATTTTAATTAGTAATTAATTTTAAGTAGTAAGTAAATTTTAATTAGTTGCATATTAAAATTGGTAATTAAATGTCACAATTAAATTCTAGTTAAATATTAATTCATTATATAATGTCAAGATAAATACATAATTATAATGTCAATGAATTTATGAATTGTCCAGTTAATGTCAGCTAAAATAATGTTGTTAAAAAAATAAAATATTACAAGTCTAATTTTATTAATAATTAAATTAAGCAATAATCCATACATATTAATATAATAAGTTAATAAAATGTAACATTGATATTAAAAGGTACATGTCATAAATTCTTTCAGGGTGTAAAAACATTTTTCTGCAAGCCACAACGTTAATTTCTTTCTAAATAAGTTCAAGGGCAGTTCTTTAAATGGATTTGGTAGTTTATTGTAAACTTCTACAGCTTTATTAAACACATTTCTTTCATATATATCTAAATTACATCTAGAACGGTAAAGTTTGAACTTATTTCTATTATTTCTACTAGCAGTTTCTGAGTGCATACTGAAATATTATGGGTGCAGTTTGACAAAAACACAGAGTTCTCTAATATACATGCAGACCAGCGGTAAGATTCTAAATTTTCCAAACAATGGTTTACAACTATTTGTAAACCATGCTCCACATATTGCTCTAACGCATTTATTTTGAACCCTGAACACTTTTTCGATTTCGCATGAGTTACCCCATAGCAAAAGCCCATATGTCAAAACTGAAACTTCAATGCTAGTATAAGACTCAGGTGGACTCCATATCATCTGACTCCTACTTTCCAAGATGTACCATACAAAATATTTAGCGTAGACGCGAATTCCACCGATTTTTACCGCTGCCGCAAATAAATAAAGTCTAGCCAACGTAGCATCCCATGTTGAGAATCGCTGTACTAGTGCACGCACTCGCACACATTGGTTATTCTTCTACGAGTAATAACCAATGTGTGCGATTTCAAGACCGCCGCAGATTACATCTTTCATTTTTTACTTTTATATGTCTTTTTATAGCCATTCAGCCTTTATTTCTTTGTCTTAGCTACGGCCTTGTTCCTTTTATTTCATTTACCCCAATTTCATAGGTGTTAGATAAACTCTGATAAACTGTATTTCCAGGATAAGCATATAACACACATAATGACAGTGACAGCGGAAGCGTTCCCACGTTCCTGCCATCATGCGGGAGGAGGACATCAGGGTGGTTTTAGTCGGTAGGCCGGCTTGCTGGCGAGCCCGACATAACCTCTTCAGTGCCCCTACGCTGAGAGGTATGCGTAAAGCATTTCCCCACGTTAAAAAAAAAAAAAAAAAATTAGAAAATCTATTCGGCACCTCAGAAACTGGTCATTAATGTTGTTTTATCGTGTGCGTATCACGACTATCACGAGGTCACGGAATCGTTCCAACAAAAATATAATTATTCAATTGAGACCGGTAGTCCCTGATATAAGCGCGTTTGACCAAACAAACGATAGTTTGTTTGTTTGTTCAGCAGCGAACGGGCGTGCAGTCCACCTGACGTTAAGTGACGGACGTGAATGTTGGACGGTATTGTTGCTATTGTCCTCTTTTTTCAGTTATTGGTGGACCTGTTTCTTTATCGTATCTTCAGCCCGTTGCCGACTGCTGAATGTGGAGGCCTGTGGACCTGTGTAAGCAGATGGAAAAACAACTTTCTATAGATTGTCATCATTTTACCTCTGAATTCCTTATGAAGCATCAATAGTACTCTGTATACGTTTACAATGTACAGATCGCATATAAAAACAGTGTAAAAAATTATAAACTTCGTACATTTATTGACATACTAGCTTCTGCGCGTGGTAGGTACGTCGTTAAAAAGTATCCTATGGCCTTTCTCATGTCTTGAACTATCTACATACCAATTCTCATCAAGTTCGGTTTAGAATTTTAGCCGTGAAAGCGTCAGTCAGCTGCATTATGAATTAGTCGACCAACAAGTCAACTACGCTACTTCCTCACTATCTAACTAGTACATAATGCAGCTGACTGTGGAACAATACACATCCTTGTTCCACATACAAATCTCGCCATTGTTACCATAGCAACAAAATTTTGTTGAAAATCGACAGACTTATCAAGCAACAAATCCGAGTCACCGTTGAATAACAACTGAACGTCAACACGTATTTTCACTCACACATTTATATCATAGGCCGATAGAAACAACAATACCTTAATATGTATATAGAAATTAAATATATATGTGTGCTATTGTTTACCCTTAACATGGCGCAGCTAGACTGCTCCGCCTTGATGGACACTGTGAGTTCTCATAATCGATCCCCGTGGTTAACAAAAATATTATTATATTATGAGTTTCTCCGAAAATTCTCTGTATCAGCGTAGGCTACACTTGAATTCTTACAACCCGGTAAATGCGAGTTTCACACCCCCGGGGTGAAGTGTGGGTAAAACACCACTGTCACACTCATTTATATAATATAGGCGTGATGTATTGCAAAACTATGCATCTTACTTGTTCACCGGTTGAAACAAAAAGCTTTCGATGGTTTTAACTTACTGACATTTGACTGCATTTGAAGTATTTACACACAATAATTAGCGCCCTGGAAGGACACGGCTACACATCAACCTATACATTTCCAGAATAAGCTGGTCTTGCATTGCACGACAAGCTTCTACAGCGCGAGACCAATGTGTGTATAGCTGTCTGTACTAAGGAGTATTTACACGATACACATCATAGCAAAAAGCCTGACCTATAAACGCCCGTTATTATTATAATGGGAACTTAGACAAACGCAAGTATCAAGGTGTCACGCAACTGTCGACCAAGTACAGGTGGCCATGTCAGGTGTACCTTAAGACACCCCTAAACACACAAACTTATCACTACACATCGAAAACAACTTTATATTCTACCCTACCTATATATCTCATTTACACAACTGCAAATGCAACTTGGCACTCATACCTTTGTTGAAGAAAGCACCTTTTAAGAACATTTAACATTTGCCACAATTTAAGGTCATCCGACAATAAATTTGTAATTAAAATAATGATTACGACTGCCTTGTCACGTTTACCGTATGCTACTGCTGATCGCGTTCGATGCCCGAGTCGGACAAAGGGGCTAAAGTGTTCTTTAAGATTTTATGCCCAGACATTCAGCACGGAGATTGAATTGATGCCTGGGATTGGGCATCTTTTCTTGGGGTAGATGCTGGTTGTTGGTGGTTTCTTGGGGTGGTGCTCATCTTCCATCTCGGGCCTAAAAGTAACTGAGGAAACGAGGGTGCTGCGAAAACACTTAGCATTGATTAAGAACATGAATATCCCAAAAAAACAAAATTGGTGCATTTTTTTGCGCCCAGTGTCTCAAAATCATATTTATTAGGCTTCGTCACAATGTCAATAACACCTGTATGTACCTCGACAAATGCGATTGGTAAAAAAAATACATTTGCATACCAGAAAGCTTATTGCAGGTTTATTCACGATGATTTAACTCACTTATCTTGACGAAAGAGACAGCTGATAGTGTACTTCTAAGTTGAATTAAAGTCAATCTAAGCTCCGGTGTCAAATCATTTTATTGCAATAAGTAAATAAAATAAATAAATAAATATTACACAACTCACACACAACGCCATCTAGTCCCAAACTAAGCAGAGCTTGTACTATGGGTACTAGAATAACTGATACTAATACATATATACTTTTCTTTTGTAATAAATACATGTTCATGCACACAAAGATATATAATTAAATTTGTTAAGATTTATTTTTGTATTTTTTGTATTTTGATGTTTGTTTTGTCGCGTTCAAGCGCCCCTTGGGGCCCATGGAAATAAATGATTTGATTTCTGATTCCTGATTTCTGAACGAACGATACCTTCGACGTTACTTTGTAATTCTAAACTTCTTCACTGCCAAATGACAACAAACAACAACAACAAACTAATCTTTTACTATATATTATGATGAAAGCTTGTACGGAAATAGATGGCCTCGAAATATACATCAACTACTTCTTATTGATCATCAACATCATCGTTTATCAATAAACGAAGCCGCAGGCAAAAACTAGTTCGTAAATAAAAAAGTATGTAACAATTTTAATACTATAGCTGTCACACTTGATCCTGCAGAATCGATCAACGTCTGTCAAATGTGTTAATATTAGCAACTATATAATAAATCAATGGTTTTTTACCAGTTTTGTCCTTCACAATGTTTCCGTTAATTCGTCACCTGCGTGGCGAAAAAGATAAACAATGGCAAGTGCGCATTTAGACCAGAATAATCGTAAGTAACGTCCACGAGTAAGAAATGCTTGCCGGTTTTACCATTTACTTGGAGACTGGAAATAAAATATCGCGCACGCACTATATTTGTAAAAAGTAAATTTAATCGAAGCTGTTTTTATCAAGTCTATTTTATGAGGCTGACACTAAAATACTTAAAAAGTTACCGCGAGTTTCAAAAATATATGTCCAATACAATACAACACCTTTCGTCATGGACTAAAAACAGCTGTTTGTAATTAAATTAAAATTCAGGAAATTTCTATAAAGATATAAGCTTTTAAAAATTACTCTTGAACTGTCCAAGAAGGCTGTGTAGCCTGTGTATCAATATTCCTTTTTTTTAATTACCCACTAGAAAGGGCGCATGCTCGTCTGCCGGGTGCCACGCGCGGTCGTCAATGGCAGAAACGGCGCGCTAGGCAGAATGGCCAGGTGTCAAAGGCGAGTGTTTCACGAAAAAAGTAAAAAACGTCAAAAGATCATTTGGCCTAAAAAATCTCTGCAGGTGCTGGCCCGACGTGGTCAGAAGACAGCTGATCGTAAAAACCGAGTTATGAGAAACATTAGCAACCTTTTTTTGATAATTAAAAATGGACATTTGCACACGTTTAATTTACTGATAATACATTTTTTTAGAGGTTGGTAGAGGTATTCCATCCTAATTCATGCTCTTTTCTTATATATTTGACGACCGGATGGCGGAGTGGGTAGTGTACCTGCCTGCAACACCGAGGTCGCGGGTTCGATTCCCGCTAAAGACAAAACTTTGTGTGCATGAACATGAAGGTTTGATTTGGTTTGGATTTTGGTTTTGATAAGTGTTTATTTACAAAAGAAAAGTATATATATGTATTAGTTATTCTAGTAGTACAAGCTCTGCTTAGTTTGGGACTAGATGGCGTTGTGTGTATGTACTGTGATATTTATTTATTTATAGACTCTGTACTGCTGATGCTCGGCCACCGTACCATGCTGCTCATAGCAATAAGCCAACCGGAGGAGTCTTTGTCAGGCGTCCCCCGGTGGCAAATGTGGAAGAGCACCACTCTTGCACAATGTCACGTTTTCATATAAAACTACCCCGCGAGTCTTAGCTGACTTATTGCATAGATATTGACGTTTATCTCGTGTCCATATAGGTATCTTGTCTGCTGTAACCGGCTATAGTAAGATTTGAAATAAGGCACTAGCAAAGACGACATCATTAATAGAACTTCAGTGCAGCAACATTTCCACCAAAAGTGATGCTATAGTGTTTTACAAATTTGGCAGTCATACATACTAAATAGGTGAATAGATCAATTTCACACAACATAATCATAGATAATTATGTTCTTATAACGACGTTGTATCCAACTTCATCTTTAAAAATAATAAAAATGAAAGGAGTTCTTCTCTTTTGGCATCCGTAAAACATGTTGCTAAATAAAGCTAAAGGTGTGTCCACACCGGGCGCACCATTTTTTCTCTTAATTCGGCACGCGTGATAAGTCGCCCATTTGTCATTCATTCATGCATTTTAATAGATACGCGAATTAAATACCAATTCCATGGTATTTATAAAAAATAACCTTATATCTTGCACTTTTATTTAGTGGAGGAACATTTTTATGTTAAGTTAGAATGTATATACAACACTAGCCGATTCGATTCGAAAATGTACAATAAAACCTATATTGATGATTTTTTTTTTAAATAAAATACTGGAATCAGATTTATCTGTGTGCCTCAGATGAATAGAAAAAAATTATTCAGGATTCTATTTTTTTTTGGCGAAGCCAAAGGGATGGGTTTTGGAAGTCTATGTATGCATGTTTGTATGTTCGTATGTTCTACCGTAGCACCTAAGCTACTGAACGGCTTTTAATAAATGAGTTGTCATTAGATTCGTAAGAATAGGCTAGGTGACATAGGCTATATAAGTTTTATTAAAATGTTTTATAACGGAATTTTGAAGTCAGATTCTAACAAAAAAAAAATAAAAAATTACATAATCATGACTTGATTGGTATCAAATAAAGGTCTTGAAGAGCACATTACAAATATGTATACTTATCATATAGCTTAAGTTAAAATCTATAGTTTAAATGCTGTCGTACAGTTCTCGCGGTTTTCTCTGTGTAGCAAACCAGCATTAAGTACAATATTATTAAGAACGTAGTCGTGTTAGTTTTTAAACTAATTTTTTTAATTGCTTTATTTGAGCAACGCTGTACAATATTTCTAAATAAAACAAATTATTTTTTTACATTTTATTATTAAAGTTGAAATTTCGATAGTTTTACATTTGAATTTTATAATATAATAGTTGTACAGAAAGTTAGAGAAGAGCTGTTTGTATTGTATCTAGCGAGACAGCTTGCACTACTCGTACCATGCTCTGCGCGAAGCCGCGACGGACGAGCCAATTTCAAAAATTCGTCACCGATTAGCGCGCGCCGCACACTGCGTGTTGCGGCATTGGCTACTTTAAAATAAATACTGTAAAACATATTGAAAAGATCACCTGATTAAGAATTTATTATTTAATATTTAGATGGAAAAGCTTTTATTAACAAGCTCGACGGTGAAACACCACCGCTTTACGTTGAACTGACAAACAAAATTTGGTTTGTTTATGAAAACTAGCCAAGTTAGATCTGCAGCTGTAATGTGCAATAACACACAACTTAGCACGCATATTTTTTAATTAAATATTGTGTGTTATGCATATTTCACTGGCCAATACTCGAAGCTGCAAGTGTAGAATGTGAAGTGGCGCCATGTCTCGCCCTAAACGACAGAACGCGTTCGTGTCACGCGTCGAGTACTGTGCAATAGAGTATATCCAATTACCAAAACTAATACGAACATGAGCTGAGTGCAACTATAATCGATTGCCAAGTAGTAGCGAGCAAGCTTTTATGTGCTTCGAGTGCAATTATACCCTAATACCGGTTACACACTCCCCAGTCTACCATACCAAAGTGATACATGAACAATAACAATAACGCACACCTTTGCCATTCAAGTTGCTGAAGTAAAGATGCTGCGGTGATGCACCAGGCTGAAAGTCCGCAACGGTACGTGCGAGGAAGCCTGGTGGTCCGCGACATCGTCGAAAACCTGCAAATGTGTAGACTGCGATAGAGCCAGGTGGAAGCAGAAGGCAATGAAGGCTGACCTCACCACAATGTGGGATACAATCGGAAAAAGAGAGAGAGAGATTATGGGATAGCGGTGAAGCAAATAGTGTTGTAAACAGACTGTAAGGGTTGTGCATTTAAGTTAAAGTCCGACTAAAATTTTATGAATGCAAATGTATTAATGAGAAAAATAATATATTACGGACTAGCTTTTGCCCGTGACTTCGTCCGCGTGGAATTTGTTGTAATAAGTTGTAGCTGCTCCCGTGGCGTTTAGCGAAACGTAAAATATTTAAAGACCGTTATTGAGACTTAAGACTATCAAACAAAAATATTTATCAAAATCCAACCAGTTGTTCTCGAGATTAGCGCTATCAAACAAACTACCTTACTTTCTGCCGCTGTTTCGTATGCGTGGTACATCTATAAAAAGTAGCCTTTGTTACGCGCTTCATAGTCAACCAGCATCTAAAAATTTCATAATTATCTGCTTAGCCGTTTAGAACATTAGCCGATACAAACAGTCAGGCAGACAGAGAGACATACAGACGGACAGACAGACAAAAGTGTTTAAAACTATATAAATTTACGAACAACTATACCAGCTTGGGAAAACATTGTTATTTTGACATTAAAAACAAACACTTTAATTTTATTTATTTGTATGACATTTGTATTGATAAAATAAAAACACAAGTTATTTTGTTTTAATTTAGATTTACTTTTCAAGATTAAAACGTTATTATAATACAATATAGACACATATCATTAAAAAATCTTGACAAATAGAATGTTATATAATAATGTACTTGCATTACATAAGAAATAAGACTACATACACCTACCATTTTATATTCTTCATACCGAGAATATAGGCCTCTCTTTTAAAACACAATATATGCAAACTTCTGAAAATTACGATCTTAGATTAAGTTACTTACTAAAACTTTTTGGCGTTTAAGACTTTAGAGAGATCAACCCAACGCTATGGTCATAGTAATACATATTTTCATATTTACGTTTTACTTCTATCAGTTGGTTTAAACTGGTCCCATTCGGCATTTCTTGCTATAGCTCGAATCAACATCACTTTATCATTCTTATTAAGAACATCATCAAAATCACCGCTATCTTTGAGCAGTTTCACATTTCCAACGACAATATCTGTTTCACCTGGTGTCAAACGGAAAACTTTATCGCAAAAGAGTGGAAGATGTTCTTCCACTCTTTTTGGATGAAGTTTGGGTAAATGGTTAAAGGCAAAATCTTCGACATCTGTATAAACGTCTCCGTAAACCCTCATAATGACATTTTTAAGCTCTTTGAAGAAAAATTTGCTATAAGGTAATCGACAAATAGGTGTGAAACCCTCCTTATCTCTATGTAAACACATTCGCTTAAAATGTTTTTTACCTAGCAATACATCCATCGTGTAAATAAATCCATAATCGTTATTTCTTGCAGCGTAATGTATTGGTAATTGGCCATCATTGTCCTTAACATTGAATATTTGAACACGATTTTCTATACTCAACTTTTTCAAATATTCATTAAAATACAACATTGGTAATCCACTTTCACCTAGAGAATGAGCCGCCGTAATCTGAATGCCACGTTTATGTTTAAAGGTAAAAAGGTCAACAAGCAGTTTAGTGTCATGCTGTAAGGCTTCGAATATGATTCTGTAAATCTCTTTATCGTACGAATATAAAACAAGCAGAAACGGACTACCCGCACAGTAAAACAGATCTTTCAGTTTAGTCTGGTCAACATCTGTAACCAATTTAATTACGCTTTTCACAAAATAATAATTGCGTATTTGTATAGCTATGCAGAAAACACAACTTCTCTCACAATTTTTATGGATTAATTTAAACAAGGTTGGTAAATTATCTTTGCATATCTTAGTTATTATGCACTTAAGTAAAAACTTAGCAATACTATTATCCTCTAAGTACTCCGCAATAGCAATGGAGAGAGCCGTCGTCGGTAAAATATTCTGAGCTAACATAATATCGAATGTGAAATCTGATAAATACGACATTAAATATGTGAAAACTTGTTCTCTCTGAAGTTTGCCATTTATAAATCTTCGTATGCCATATTTATCACCAGTTAAAATATTATCAATAATATAAAGCCACAAAGAAGAGCAACGGTCAGTGCTTTTTAACAATTTATCAAAAATAAATTCGGTGGCAAAATATTCAGCAAATGTATTATGTACGAATTTCGGTTCATTTTCAACTATATTTAGAACAATTCCCGTCTTTTCATCACCCGCTTTAACACTTTCAATAAAATCATAAACATCTTTAATTTCATTTTCGGTGAGGACTATACTTCTATCTAAAAGTGAAAATGCAGCTATTTTCTTATGGTTTTCTTCAAACATCCTCCATTCCAATTCTACCATTTTCCTGATATCCGGATCGTTTTGATTCATGGTAAGTTTTTTCTCTCCAAATCTAATTTTGACAAACTTCATATTTGTAAACTTTTCGTAGAGTGTAATTAAATTTGAACTGACCTTAATATCTTCGAAGTATTTGTCAGGTAATTTATGTTTATTTAAATCAATGTAATCTTTAAAATAAGATTGATAAATTTCTGTAATCATATACAGATGTAAGGGTAAACTCATAAACTTTCCTTCGGTATCGCCGAGGATTGTTGCGATGCATGTATAAAAATTAGATAAATATGTTCGGAAATATTCAAAACTTATATCAAAACCTAGTCGTTGAGACCACACATTGTGTAAATACGTTTTTTGTTCATCGATAGTAAATGGTTTTAAATGGAAAGAGAATGTTCCTAGGCTTATCTCCAGCTGATTAAGTACACAATAAGGTCTGGAAGTGACAAACAAATGAGCAACTTTCGAAGTTTTAAGGGTGGAAAATAATTGAATTACCTCGCTCATGTAATCAGGGCATATTTCATCAAATCCATCAAAAAGTATAGCCAAACTGTTTTTATTGTAAAAATGATTAAAAAGCTTGATTTCCGATAAATCTAATCGATCTAAGTCAGTTTGACCAACACCTTTCTCATCTAAACATATTGCATTGTTTTCATCCACAAATACATATTTTGTAATCTCGCTAATATCATAGTCACTAGTTTTATAATCTTTGGTCATTAATGTATTATAAAAAAGTTCTATTACTTTTGTTAAAGTAATTGCCGCTTTTTCGTCTTTCCACATGTTAAATTTATAAGTATAGTCAAGTAAATTTATTCTCATTACCCAAAGAGTCGGGTACATACGAATTGTGTTTATTGCTAGATGTGTTAATAACGTAGATTTGCCCATACCAGGCTCGGCGCTTATTATGACTACTTTCTGGTCTATATCTTTTAGCGTGGTAAGTAATAAACTATAATTATCATGTGTTCCTCTTTCGGTATGATTAAATAAAGTCCGAAGGTTGCCGTATGATTTATTCCATATTAAAAAGTCTTGGTCATTTTCACGAAACCAGTGTATATTACATTTACTGTTGCTCTTACAAGTTTCCTCAATCACTTTTTCCGAATGCGTTAGTAATAGTAAATCGCTATCATCCGGTGGCGTCCACTCTGTATTTAATCCAGTGGCGAAAAATAAAGGTTTATTTTCTCTTTTGAAAAAGCTTACATATTTATTTAAATCCAGTGTTATGTATCGACATACACTCCGCGATACATAATATCCAATTGTTGACTCGTATGAACTATTAAGTAACGATGTACCTATTATCACCTGTCTGTTATTAATGAGCCGATTTAGTAAATTTGGACTAAGAAGACTTAATGATGTATCATCTAACACAGTATTAACATTAACCTCAAGACCGAGAAATATGAATTTTCGTTCTTCAAGAATTAATTTCCGAACGTCCTGCGACAGGTTCCTGAAGCTGTTCATATTATCTATGTGAATAACATACTTAACATTCGTGATCTGTAACTTATTGCCGTGATCCTGTTTTGATATAATTATAATCTTGCCTTTGTACAACTTAGTTAGAATACTTATTTTTCGTAAAACCTTTTGGGCGTCCACGCCTTCTCGTAAAATCACAACAAATACGGGAACGATTGATAATTGTAATTCGCGTATTATTATTTCTAAATATTCAATAGTTATTACCTCAAAATCTATGAAAATATAATCATTTGACTTTTTTATTTTGTCAAAATACTGTATTACCTTTTTACCCGAGAAATCAACTTCATTTGAAACTATGAGCACAACTCGTTCGTCGATACTTAAAAACCAGTCTAATTTTAGAGCGAATACTGCTTCGGCTTCGAATTCTATTAAATTATTTGTCATTTTTTGACTGCAGATAAAGTGAATTTTATTCAGCAAGGGGATATCCGATATTGCTTCATCTGCTTGTTGATATAATTGGGATGTTTTGGTCAGATATGGTGCTGAGTTGGATTGTTTCCACCATTTCTGCATTTCATCATGGACTTTCAAATAGATTGCGTTGCATTTAAAATGAAAAAGGAAATCGTGGTGTTGTTGAACACGGTAAACATTTTGAATTTCTTTTTTTAGTATACTCTCCACCTCATCTTCCTTAGCTTGGTTTGTATAAAACTTAAGATGACGCAGAAAATCTGTCACCAATTTGAGGTCGTATTCTTTACAATTTAATGTCAATACTGGAAATTTATTGTAGTTTATATCAAATCTGTATTTATCCAAATCATATTGTTTGTTTAATTTCAGTCGATGTAAAATTAAAATATTGTCATGTGATAAACTACACTCATTCAAATTAAATTTAAGCATATCAGTTTCATCATCGTTCACCAGAAAATTACCAACTAAATCTGCTAACCTGATTTGTACGTCAGCGCTGTGAACAATTCCATTAGGGCCGACTGAGTCCTCATCGAGTTTAATAAAAATATATTTTGTTGCGTTATTATCAAATTTCTCAAATAGCTTTTCAAATAAAGAGCATAAGTAAACAAGTCTTTTCTCTCGTTTTTTTGCTCTGCAATTAAAACAAAAATATTGGTTACCAAAACCCAAAGGCAGCTTAAAAGAAAGCAATTCCAGCATAGTTTCTGCTTCATTTGATTGGCAACCTTTTAAATCCGCTATTTCTCTGCGCAATGCCTGTTTCAGAAAAGATAAAATATTATCTTTACTGTTTAGAAATGACTGTCGGAATGTGCCTGTATTATAATTTTGATTAGATGTGTTATTTGCACCATCGGGCAGTAATTCTGCTGTTTCTGTAGCAGTGTTATCTATCGCTATTACTTGTTGTGCCAAATACACATGATACGTCTTAATAAGATCATCAGCCATCATACTGTTAAAGTTATCGGTTAAAAGGAATTTTGATAAGCTATTTGCTAGTTGTTTAGCGCGAGATCTTATAACTGTTGAGAGCAAACAATCAATATCATTGTTATCATATTTAAACTGGAATGTCTTTGCCTCTTCACCCGTGCTGATAAGTTTTTCTTCATCAGTGTAACATAGAATTTTTTTTTTTGCAAAGTTTTCATTTGCTGGAGTATATATTACCAATGTCAATTCTATGTCTTTCATTGAGCCTTGAAACATGGGGTCATCGTTATCAGTAGCAAATCTTTGTTTTATCTTCATATAGCTATCCAGATATTTATGTAAACAGAAATCTCCATTTGTTTTCAGTAATTCCCCAACAGTTAATTTGTCCCGGGTAGGATTATCTTTATGTTTTGCTTGTAAAAACAACATTTTAGGTGTTTGTGTGTCATGTGTTTCGTACCTTAAGACTATATCATCCAAAGCACCGATGCCTTCAATGTTAGTACCCATAACAAACTCTTTGATATTATTATCAAATAAAGCCCGAAGTAATATAAGGCTTAACAATTTAGTTTCATACAGTTGGCCACAAATTCCAGCTGTTCCACTTCTTTTTTGGTAACAATATGTAGTATTTTCTTGATCTTTAACGTATAATAATGGCTGTGCTGTAGTCATAATATTAGTCAATTTTGTATTTTTTGGGATGTCTATGTGTTGACTTATGTCAGAGACAGTTTTATTGTCAATGTTTTGAATTGTTACGTCTGCTCCTTTTTCTATTAGAGGTCCGACAACCTCTATTTCTCCTTCGATAGCAGCAACATGTAGGAGTGTATTACCATTAGTAGTGTCAATTGCATTAACATCTGCACCTTGATATTTTAAGATTTTTTTGAGTTTTTCATCTGGAGGTATATTCTCAGAAATTAAGCTAAAAAGCTGTGTATTGTTGTGGAGCGTCTCATTATTACTATTATTGTTTTCTGTTTCCATTATGAATGTTACTGATACTTTTATGTTTCTCAGAATTATAAATTACTTTATTTATTTTTAATCTGAAAGAAAGCAATGAATTAATCATATATTATTATTATTTCCCATCTTCAACGTTATACTTCTATACTAATAATAAATAGGTGAAGAATTTGTTTGGTTCAAAGCGCTAATCTCAGGAAGGTATAATAGCCCGTCGATCGAAGATCGAAGGCTATAGATATACAGGGTGGATGCGACATAGCGACATTTATTGAAACCACAGCTTCTATACATGGCCAGTATGCATTTCCACCGGATAAAAAAATCTCTGGCGAAAAAAAAAATCCACGTCTTCCGAACAAATTGCACGATCGCAATGTTCAAATTGTTCGGAGAACGTGATTTTTTTTTTTCGCCACCGAATTTTTATCCGGTGGAAATTGATACTTACAATGTATAGAAGCTGTGGTTTCAATAAATGTCGCTATGTCGCATCCACCCCGTATATTATTAAACATCACGCTACGACCCAGAGAAGTGTAGCAGTAACGTTGGACACATTAGTTACAATAGGGTATTTTACTCTATCAACAAATAATTCTATGACGCTTTTTATTTAAATCAATACTTCAAAAAACAAAATTTATTGTATATTATTTATTTATCAAATTCGTTTTTTATTTGTTTTTCAGAACTCTTAATAGTTCGTCACTGTAGTACAAAATGCTCTGACGTCACCAAGTTACTTTGCCGAACAAAAACGTTTTGGACAGCATTAAAGAGTATGTTAATGTGGTGTAAAATACTGTATTATACATTTTGAAAACCCAGACACAATTGATATAATCAATGATATGTGATTATGTATCGCAGGACATCGTGCTTACTAGCAAGGAAAATAACAATACCGAAAAATGGCGAACTAAACTCGATTCCACCTAGCTAAGTAATAACACTCGTCGGCTATCAAAGTGTAATAAATGAATGGTTTATTTTATTAGTTTGAAAATCCATGAAAATCTTATGACACCTCGCTATTTGCGTTGTAATAAATAAAATAAAATATTAACTTACCACTGAATTGCGTGATTGAACAACAATATTATACTTATCTGAGCATTTATCGTTATCTACTGATTACTGAATACAATCAACAAAAGACAATAAATCTACGGTAGTATTACATTATCTTTGGCTGAATAGCTATGAGGCGTTCGCGAATGATCGAATCAAAAGAACCAGGTCGCGAGCATGGACGTAATATAACAAACAGGACCGATAACTCTCAAAAATTACAGTTACGAAAATGACAACTATTTCAACGCAATAAGGTATTAAATTCAGAGGCAATCCGGGCTGAGAGGGATGGATGGACGGAGGCCGTTTGTCTCGTTTTTACATCTTGCCAGCATAAAAAATGTTTTTAATTAAAAGTTTTGGTCGGTTAAAAATTTAGTTGAACCACTTGTATTTTAAGCTTATTTTAACAATTTTAAGTCAAAAAATAATAATTGCATTAATTTCTTTAATTATATCCTTAAATCGTTAAAATATAATAGTTGTAAAAATACAAAAAGTTAGAGAAGAACTGTATTATCTATCTAGCGAGACAGCTTGCACTACTCGTACCATGCACTACTCGAGGCCGCGACGGACGAGCCAATTGCAAAGATTCGTCACCGATTAGCGCGCGCCGCACACTGCGGGTTGCAGCATTGGCTACTTTAAAATAAATACTGTAAAACATATTGAAAAGAACAGCTAATTATATATTTATTACTTAATATTTAGATGGTAAAGCTTTTATCAACAAGCTCGACGGCAAACCCTACTGCTTTACGTTGAACTAACAAACAAAATCTGGTTTGTTTATAAAAACTAGCCAAGTTAGATCTGCAGCTGAATTACATACGAGGTTCTGTGTTAATAACACACAACTTAGCACGCATATTTTTTAATTATTGTGTGTTATGCATATTTCACTAGCCAATACTCGAAGCTGCAAGTGTAGTATTAATGTGAAGTGGCGCCATGTCTCGCCCTAAACGACAGAACGCGTTCGTGTCACGCGTCGAGTACTGTGCAATAAAGTATTATGCATTGACCAAAACTAATACGAACATGAGCTGAGTGCAACTATAATCGATTGCGCGATTATAGTTGCTATATGTCCGCGACATCATCGAAACGCTGCAAATGTGTAGACTGCGATGCAAAAGTGCATGGTTAGTGCAGACGATGTCGAGGATAGAGCCAGGTGGAAGCAGAAGGCAATGAAGGCTGACCTTATCACTATGTGGGATACAGTCGGAAAGAGAGAGAGAGATTTTGGGTAAGCGGGGAAGGAAATGGTGTTATGAACAGATGTATGAAGAGTAGAAAGCAACGGAAGAAAAACGGTATAAATATTATTGTGCATTTAAGTTTAATTCTGACTAAAATTTAATGAACATGCAAATGTTTTATTAAGAAAAATAATAAATTACGGACTAGCTTTTGACCGCGACTTCCGCGTCCGCGTGGAATTTGTTGTATTAAGCTGTAGCTGCTCCCGTGGCGTTTAGCAAAATGGTAATTATTCATAACCATTATTAAGACTTAACACATTCGTTGCGAAACGAGGCTTAAAACACCTCGTCCGTGTCTCGCCGTTATAGCAATAAGGAAAAACTTAAAACTTCTCTGTCGTGCGGGAGGCGTATCTTCCATGTGATTCAGTCTAGGAAAGAGATAGTAATATATCTGAGATGTGCTATTGATTGCGAGTTATTTGGTATACCTACCTTAATACCGGGTTTTTTAGGCCTCGTGCCGCCCTGAATCAATAAAAAAAAATAAAATAAAAAAATAAAATATTCTTTATTTCGGATTTTACAATTTACAACAATAAATAGTAATTATCCATAGCAATATAAAATAAGATTAAATTTTACATGTCAATATTCATTAGTTACAATAGCTTAGCCTAAAAAAATAATATAGTTGTCAAAAATGTCATCATTAAATTATTACATTATTTAATGTAATTTACAAACATTATTATTATGTTTATAAGTGTGCCATAAAGTCTGTATCGTGCATAAATACAACTTTAAATACAGTGGTAACTATTGTATTTTTGCTACGTATAAGTCCTTTAAGAAAGGACGTCTTAGAGCTACGGAGAACAGTAGGGAAATCAGCAACCCTACTCTCTGCAAACATGCCAGACGCGCTGCACCGCCATGGCAAGCCTAGCAGGGCACGGAATGCTTTATTATATTGTACCCGCAATGTGTGATACGTGGCTTGTCTGAAATTACACCAAAGCTGAGCAGTGTAGAACGACTGGCAGTATGCCTTGAATAAGGTCACCTTCACCTGACTAGAGCATCGGGCAAAGCGCCTCGCTAACATGTTACCTTTCTTGGCTAGGGATCTCCTCTGTCGCTCCAGGTCAATATCATCATCTAAATTACAGGTGAGCCAATGCCCTAGATATTTGAATTTATCTACAGTCTTCAAAGTCGACCCACATAAAAATCAAATACTGTGCGGAACGAGGTTGCAAACACTTTGTACCCCGCACACCTCGTACCGCACCCTGCGCAAGCTTCACGCGGTAATGTGCAACGCATTGAAAGCTGCACCCGCGACAAATAAGACGGCTGCCGATTATGTCGAAACGTTGTCGAAGAAAGTTGATAGAGTATAATGATGATGAAGAAGAATTGGGACTGATTTTTGAAAAACAGGTAAGTCACCAAGGCATTTAATATGTTATTTGTCATTTAGGCATTTAATAAATAAATTCCAGCTATGTATATTTGAAATATGGTGTATAAATACAATATATAAGTTCAAACTTTACCGTCCTAGATGTCATTTAGACATATAATGAAAGAAATGTGTATAATAAAGCTGTAGAAGTTTACAATAAACTACCAGATAAATTTGAAGAACTGCCCTTGAACTTATTTAAAAAGAAATTAACATTGTGGCTTGCAGAAAAATGTTTTTACACCCTGAAAGAATTTATGACATGTACCTTTTAATATCGATGTTACATTTTATTAACTTATTATATTGATATGTATTATTATTGCTTAATTTAATCATTAATAAAATTAGACTTGTAATATTTTATTTTTTAACAACATTATTTTAGCTGACATTAACTGGACATTTCATAAATTCATTGACATTATAATTACGTATTTATCTTGACATTATATAATGAATTAATATTTAACTAGAATTTAATTTTGACATTTAATTACCAATTAAAATTTGCACACCATTGTTGTTATGGTAGAATGTCACAGTGTCTCAATAATTATGTAATGTAACTACTAACTATGTACTACTACATTTTGTGAATAAATAAACCTGAATCTGAATCTGAATATAAAATATTAAAAATTATACACTGTAATGTATTGTATGTATGTAGGTATAATTAAGAATTACAAAGGTAATTACGCTTTCTT
Source organism: Hypena proboscidalis (assembly GCA_905147285.1). Lineage (NCBI taxonomy): Eukaryota > Metazoa > Arthropoda > Insecta > Lepidoptera > Erebidae > Hypena > Hypena proboscidalis. Next base: position 7,403,295 of record LR990143.1, read on the forward strand.
TCCTTCTTCATAATGTTAAGTATTTTGATATCTATAGGAAACATAAATATACCCTACTTTCAGCATCACCCAAAGGTTGACTGGTAGAGAATGCCTATGGCATTAAGTCCGCCTATGTGCGATAATGTACATTAAGTTTTAAAATAAAATAAAATAAATAAATAAATTATATTTTATGTTTCTAAGGTGTCACTAGGCTAGTCGAAAATAAGTAAAATTCAATAAAATCGATATTTTTTCCCATCACTATACAATATGAAAAATGCTTTTTTTCTGTGCGGTACGGGGTGCATAAGACCCCATATTTTATTTTACCTATTTAGTCTAAACTAAATTATATGACCACAGGCGGTGGCAGATCTAGGTTAATCAACTCTTTGGTAATAATAATCGCGTAAAAAATCGTAGAATTCGTCTTATTTGGCGCCAAAAAAAGGATTTTGATCTCCTACGCGCGGTGGGGTTTAATAAGCCTCGTGCCGACGCAACCTCTGGTTTAGGACAAGGTTTAAAACGCCTCGTAACGCAATAATGGAAAGTACAGATAAATCAGTGCCGCAGCGAACGTGTTAAGACTATCAAACAAAAATAATTATCAAATCTGACCAGTTGTTCTCAAGATTAGCACTATGCGCTATCAAACAAACTAACTTACTTTCTGCCGCTATTTCGTATGCGTGGTACATCTATAAAAAGTAGCCTCTGTTACGCGCTTTTTAGTCAACCTGTATCTAAAATTTCATAATAATCTGTCCAGCCGTTTAGAACATTAGCCGATACAAACAGACAGGCAGTCAGGCAGACAGAGAGACATACAGACAGACAGACAAAAATGTTAAAGCTGGTATAGTTAACAACTATACCAGCTTGGGAAAACATTCTTATTTTGACATTAGAAACAAACACTTCAATTTTAGTTATTTTTATTGACATAAAATAAAAACACAAGTTATTTTGTTTTAATTCAAATTTATTTTTCAAGATTAAAACGTTATTATAATACAATATAGACATATCATTATAAAATCTTTACAAATAGAATAATATTATATAAGAAAGTCGCAGCGTTTTCTATGCTCACCTTATTTTATATTCTCCATACCAAAAATATAGGCCTCTCTTTTACACAATCGAGAATTATCGGTATACAAATTTCAGAAAACTACGATCTTAGATTAAGTTACTTACTAAAACTTCTTGGCGTTTAAGACTTTAGAGAGATTAACCCAACACTATAATAACATAATAATACATATTTTCATATTTACGTTATATATACTTCAATGAGTTGGTTTAAACCGTTCGCAATAGGAACTTTTTGCTTTTTTTCGAAATTAATATCATCTTTTTATCATTCATTTTTAAGGAAATCACCACTATCTTTGAACCGGTTAACATTGCCAACGACAATATCGGCGTCACCTGGTGTCAAACGGAAACCTGCAACATCTTCCACTCTTTTGGGATGAAGTTTGGGTAAATGGTTAAAGGCAAAATCTTCGACATCTGTATAAACGTCTCCGTATACCCTCATTATGACACTTCTCAGCGGTTTGAAGAAAAATTTGCTATAAGGTAATCGACAAATAGGTGTGAAACCCTCCTTATCTCTATGTAAACACATTCGCTTAAAATGTTTTTTACCTAGCAATACATCCATCGTGTTAATAAATCCATAATCGTTATTTCTTGCAGCGTAATGTATTGGTAATTGGCCATCATTGTCCTTAACATTGAATATTTGAACACGATTTTTTATACTCAACTTTTTCAAAAATTCATTAAAATACAACATTGGTAATCCACTTTCACCTAGAGAATGAGCCGCCGTAATCTCAATGCCACGTTTATGTTTAAAGGTAAAAAGGTCAACAAGCAGTTTAGTGTCATGCTGTAAGGCTTCGAATATGATTCTGTACATCTCTTTATCGTACGAATATAAAACAAGCAGAAACGGACTACCCGCACAGTAAAACAGATCTTTCAGTTTAGTCTGGTCAACATCCGTAACCAATTTAATTACGCTTTTCACAAAATAATGATTGCGGTTTTGTATAGCTATGCAGAAAACACAACTTCTCTTACAATTTTTATGGATTAAGTTAAAAAAGGTTGGTAAATTATTATCCTTGTATATCCTTGTTTTTATGCACGTAAGTAAAAACTTAGCAACACTATTATCCTCTAAGTGCTCCGCAATAGCAACGGAGAGAGCTGTCGGTAAAATATTCTGAGCTAACATAATATCGAATGTGAAATCTGATAAATACGACATTAAATATGTGAAAACTTGTTCTTTTTGAAGTTTGCCATTTATAAATCTTCGTATGCCATATTTATCACCAGTTAAAATATTATCAATAATATAAAGCCACAAAGAAGAGCAACGGTCAGAGCTTTTTAACAATTTATCAAATATAAATTCGACGGCAAAATATTCAGCAAATGTATTATGTACAAATTTCGGCTCATTTCTAACTATATTTAGAACAATTCCCGTCTTTTCATCACCCGCTTTAACACTTTCAATAAAATCATAAACATCTTTAATTTCATTTTCGGTGAGGACTATACTTCTATCTAAAAGTGAATATGCAGCTATTTTCTTATGGTTTTCTTCAAACATCCTCCATTCCAATTCTATCATTTTCCTGATATCAGGATCACTTTGATTCATGGTAAGTTTTTTCTCACCAAATCTAATTTTGACAAACTTCATATTTGTAAACTTTTCATAGAGTGTAATTAAATTTGAACTGACCTTAATATCTTCAAAATATTTGTCAGGTAATTTATTTTTTTTGAATTCAATGTAATCTTTCAAATAAGATTGATATATTTCTGTAATCATGTACAGATGTAAGGGTAAACTCATAAACTTTCCTTCAGCATCGCCGAGGATTGTTGCGATGCATTCATAAAAAATTGATAAATATGTTCGGAAATATTCAAAACTTATATTAAAACCTAGTCGTTGAGACCACACATTGAGTAAATACGTTTTTTGTTCATGGATAGTAAGTGGTTTTAAATGGAAAGAGAATGTTCCTAGGCTTATCTCCAGCTGATTAAGTACACAATAAGGTCTAGAAGTGACAAACAAATGAGCAACTTTCGAAGTTTTAAGAGTGGAAAATAATTGAATTACCTCGGTCATGTAATCAGGGCATATTTCATCAAATCCATCGAAAAGTATAGCTAAACTGTTTTTATTGTAAAAATGATTAAAGAGCTTGATTGCCGATAAATCGAATCGATCTAAGTCAGTTTGACTAACACCTTTCTCATCTAAACATATTGCATTGTTTTCATCCACAAATACATATTTTGTAAACTCGCTAATATCATAGTCACTAGTTTTAAAATATTTGTTCATTAACGTATTATAAAAAAGTTCTAATACTTTCGTCAAAGTAATTTCCGTTTTTTCGTCTTTCCATTTGTAAAACTTATAAGTATAGTCAAGTAAATTTATTCTTATTACCCAAAGAGTCGGGTACACACGAATTGTATTTATTGCTAGATGTGTTAATAACGTAGATTTGCCCATACCAGGCTCGGCGCTTATTATGACTACTTTCTGGTCTATATCTTTTAGCGTGGTAAGTATTAAACTATAATTATCATGTGTTCCTCTTTCGGTATGATTAAATAAAGACCGAAGGTTGCCGTATGATTTATTCCATATTAAAAAGTCTTGGTCATTTTCACGAAACCAGTGTATATTACATTTACTGTTGCTCTTACAAGTTTCCTCAATCACTTTTTCCGAATGCGTTAGAAATAGTAAATCGCTATCATCCGGTGGCGTCCACTCTGTATTTAATCCAGTGGCGAAAAAGAAAGTTTTATTTTCTCTTTTGAAAAAGCTTACATATTTATTCAAATCCAGTGTTATGTATCGACATACACTCCGCGATACATAATATCCAATTGTTGACTCGTATGAACTATTAAGTAACGATGTACCTATTATCACCTGTCTGTTATTAATGAGCCGATTTAGTAAATTTGGACTAAGAAGACTTAATGATGTATCATCTAACACAGTATTAACATTAACCTCAAGACCGAGAAATATGAATTTTCGTTCTTCAAGAATTAATTTCCGAACGTCCTGCGACAGGTTCCTGAAGCTGTTCATATTATCTATGTGAATAACATACTTAACATTCGTGATCTGTAACTTATTGCCGTGATCCTGTTTTGATATAATTATAATCTTGCCTTTGTACAACTTAGTTATAATACTTATTTTTCGTAAAACCTTTTTAGCGTCCGCATCTCCTCGTAAAATCACAATAACTACGGGAACGATTGATAATTGTAATTCGCGTATTATTATTTCTAAATATTCAATAGTTATAACCTTAAAATTTATGAAAATATAATCATTTGACTTTTTTATTTTTTCAAAATACTGTATTACCTTTTTACCCGAGAAATCAACTTCATTTGAAACTATGAGCAGAACTCGTTCGTCAATACTTAAGAACCAGTCTAATTTTAGAGCAGATACTGCTTCGACTTCGAATTCTATTAAATTATTCGTAATTTTTTGACTGCATATTAAGTGAATTTTATTCAGCAAGGGCATATCCGATATTGCTTTCTCTGCTTGTTGATATAATTGGGATGTTTTGGTCAGATATGTTGCTGAGTTGGATTGTTTCCACCATTTCTGCATTTCATCATGGACTTTCAAATAGATTGCGTCGCATTTAAAATGAAAAAGGAAATCTTGGTCTTGTTGAAAACGAAAAACATTTTGAATTTCTTTTTTTAGTATACTTTCCACCTCATCTTCCTTAGCTTGGTTTGTATAAAACTTAAGATGACGCAGAAAATCTGTCACTAATTTGAAGTCGTATCTTTTACAATTTAATGTCAATACTGGAAATTTATTGTAGTTTATATCAAATCTGTATTTATCCAAATCATACTTTTTGTTTGATTTCAGTCGATGTAAAATTAAAATATTGTCATGTGATAAACTACACTCATTCAAATTATATTTAAGCATATCAGTTTCATCATCGTTCACCAGAAAATTACCAACTAAATCTGCTAACCTGATTTCTACGTCAGCGCTGTGAACAATTCCATTAGGGCCGACTGAGTCCTCATCGAGTTTAATAAAAATATATTTTGTTGCGTTATTATCAAATTTCTCAAATAGCTTTTCAAATAAAGAGCATAAGTAAACAAGTCTTTTTTCTCGTTTTTTTGGTCTGCAATTAAAACAAAAATATTGGTTACCAAAACCTAAAGGCAGCTTAAAAGAAAGCAATTCCAGTATAGTTTCTGCTTCATTTGGATGGCAACCTTTTAAATCCGCTATTTCTTTGCGCAATGCCTGTTTCAGAAAAGATAAAATATTATCATTACTGTTTAGAAATGACTGTCGGAATGTGCCTGTATTATAATTTTGATTAGATGTGTTATTTGCACCATCGGGCAGTAATTCTGCTGTTTCTGTAGCAGTGTTATCTATCGCTATTACTTGTTGTGCCAAATACACATGATACGTCTTAATAAGATCATCAGCCATCATACTGTTAAAGTTATCGGTTAAAAGGAATTTTGATAAGCTATTTGCTAGTTGTTTAGCGCGAGATCTTATAACTGTTGAGAGCAAACAATCAATATCATTGTTATCATATTTAAACTGGAATGTCTTTGCCTCTTCACCCGTGCTGATAATTTTTTCTTCATCAGTGTAACATAGAATTCTTTTTTTTGCAAAGTTTTCATTTGCTGGAGTATATATTACCAATGTCAATTCTATGTCTTTCATTGAGCCTTGAAACATGGGGTCATCGTTATCAGTAGCAAATCTTTGTTTTATCTTCATATAGCTATCCAAATATTTATGTAAACAGAAATCTCCATTTGTTTTCAGTAATTCCCCAACAGTTAATTTGTCCCGGGTAGGATTATCTTTATGTTTTGCTTGTAAAAACAACATTTTAGGTGTTTGTGTGTCATGTGTTTCGTACCTTAAGACTATTTATCATCCAAAGCACCGATGCCTTCAATGTTAGTACCCATAAAAAACTCTTTGATATTATTATCAAATAAAGCCCGAAGTAATATAAGGCTTAATAATTTAGTTTCATACAGTTGGCCACAAATTCCAGCTGTTCCACTTCTTTTTTGGTAACAATATGTAGTATTTTCTTGATCTTTACCGTATAATAATGGCTGTGCTGTAGTCATAATATTAGTCAATTCTGTATTTTTTGGGATGTCTAGGAGTTGACTTATATCAGAGACAGTTTTATTGTCAATGTTTTTAATTGTAACGACTGCTCCTTTTTCTATTAGAGGTCTGACAACCTCTATTTCTCCTTTGGTAGCAGCAGCATGTAGGAGTGTATTACCATTAGTATTGTCAATAGCATTAACATTAGCACCTTGGTCTTGATATTTTAAGATATTTTTGAGTTTTTCATCTGGAGGTATATTCTCAGAAATTATACTTCTTCTTCTTGTTCTTCTTCTTCTTCTTCTATTGTTGTTTTCTGTTTCCATTATGAATGTTACTTATACTTCTCCGATTCTCAGAATTATAAATTACTCCATTTATTTTTAATCTGAAAGAAAGAAAAGAATTAATCATATATTATTATTATTTCCAGTGCCGGTTCTAGCACTACCAGCGCCCTGGGCGAGATTTATACGGCGCCCCCTAACTGCAATTCAAACCCATATGAAAAAAAGCTAATAAAATTTGACTATCCTAGCCTTTGTCGGCGAACTCTTTTATTATTTTATCAAAATCGAGGTTTTCAGCAATTTCATTCTCGATTGACTAAGTTGCCAAGTTTGTCAATCAGGATTACAATATTGTCCATCGCAGAAAGGTTTATCAGCTTAAGCTTAGAAAAACGCCTCTTCCCTCTAAAATGAGCTGATAAAAACTAGAATGAGCTGAGTGTGTGCCGCTTCGTCAAAAATTACATAAACTCTCTCTAATTTAAACGTAAAAAACCGGCCAAGTGCGAGTCGGACTCGCGCACGTAGGGTTCCGTACCACTATACATCTAAACAAATGTTTTTCTTTATTCTTTATTACATTGGAGTTGATTGAATGAAAAGTAAAATGAGGGTAACGATTTATAACATATAAAAAAAAAATATTAGATCTCGTTCAAACCAATTTTCGGTGGAAGTTTGCATGGTAATGTACATCATATATTATTTTACATTTATCATTCCCTTATTTTAGAAGTTACGGGGGGGGGGGTATTCAGTTAAGAAAAAAAAAATTAGAAACCTCAATATAATTTTTGAAGACCTATCCATAGATACCACACGTATGGGTTTGAAAAAAAAATTAAGTTGCAGTTCTAAGTATGGGGAATCCCAAAAATTTATGTATGAAAATCTTAATGCGGTTCACCGAATGCATCTACTAACCAAGTTTCCACAATATAGCTCTTATAGTTACGAAAAAGGGGGTGTGACATACGGACGGACAGACGCACAAACATTTCGAATCCATAAGGGTTCCGTTTTTTGCCATTCGGTTACGGAACCATAAAAAGAGATAGATAATGTTTTTCTCGATGTTCTCGAGTTTTTCACCAGCTCTTCTCATGATGTAATACCCATCGGAGCTGGTACTTGGATTGATTTTAATTCAAATTTCTAAGTTGAATTAAAGTCAATCTAAGCTCCGGTGTCAAATCATTTTATTGCAATAACTAGCGACCCGCCCCGGCTTCGCACGGGTACAAAGCTGATACTAAATACACTACAGAAAAACTGTGAACGTTGTAAAAACACAGCGGCCCGCTCCGGATTCGCACGGGTATACCTATATAATATGTAGCCTATGTCACTCACTGAAAAAATGATTAAAATCGATCCAGTAGTTTTGATTTATTCATTACTGCCCGTGGCCCGCACGCGTTAAATTTGGAGTAAAACAATTCCCCTTTTCCTATACCATGAAGATTTCCCGCTATCTTTGGAATATTCATACACAACATTTTTACTTATTTACTTTTTACATTTCTCAGCTCTATATCTATCCCGAAGCTGACTGAGTCGAGCCTCACGCTCTACTGACGATTCTCTGTCCCTCTGAACAGGCTCGCTCCCGCCGCCCCGACCGGCCGATCCGCCGCAAACGCTACGTCCCGCAATTTTTAAATCTGTAATATCTTTGAAAATATTAATTTAAATCACATGCTGTTAAGGACAATTTGATCTACATGAAATGCACAACGTATCTAATGTATTTAATTGGATACCTAAGGAATGATACTGTATCGTTTAAAATAGCTTGGTAAATAACCCATATTTTTTTTGTAATATGTAAAAGATAAAAATGGTTACTGTGGGTTATCCTTAGGAGATAAACATATGCTGTCGCGGACTTTTTTATTTATCTTTTTAAGATATACAATTCCGTAGTACATACATTTGATCTATCTCGTAAGGTTTAGCCAGCGTTTGCAATGTAAGCGCAGACAAATATGTTTGTTACGACATCACATTACAAATCTTTAAATTTCTCGGCTTTTATCTACTATAATATGCATGTATTATACATAAAAACCATTCTCTTGAATCACTCTATTCATTAAAAAAAACAGCATCAAAATCCGTTGCGTAGTTTTAAAGATCTAAGCGTACATAGGGACATAGGGACAGAGAAAGCGACTTTGTTTTATACTATGTAGTGATATGTAGTGATAGTGATTATACTATGTAGTGATTATTATAATTTAATTAGCTAAGTTTTATTTTCATTTTGTATAATTTGTATTTTGATTTTTGTTTTGACGTGTTCAAGCGCCCCTTGAGGCCCATGGAAATAAATGATTTGATTTGATTTGATGGTCGGGGATTCCCGGTAAAATTAAATGCATGCAGTGCAGTGCTCCGATTTGAAGACTGAGTTCCATTCTAATGTTGCCAACATAACAATTTTTTCGCAAAATTTAGGGAGTTTACGAGTTATTAGGCCTCGCCCAATGAACGAATATTCTACCCTTACGCCGGCCCTGATTATTTCCCATCTTGAACTTTATACTTCAATACTAATATTAAATAGGTGAAGAATTTGTTTGGTTCAAAGCGCTAATCTCAGGAAGGTTCAATAGCCTATCTATTGAAGAAGGCTTTAATATATATATATTATTGTAACATCACGCCACAACCCAGAGAAGTGAAGCAGTAACGTTGGACACATTAAAACCGGCCAAGTGCGTGTCGGGCCACGCGCAGTAGGGTTCCGTAGAAAAATATTTTTAATTTTACTTTTTAACTAAATGACGTCCTTCAGAAAGGAAATGTTTGTAGTACACGAAACTAGCTAGCACGTATGACGAAATGTATGAATGTTGAGGAAGCGAAAGAAGTATGTAAGGAGCGAAGCACATGGCGTTCCATCGTCTCTGCCTACCCCCGTGGGATAAAAGCGTGATTTTATATATGTATTATGTATGTTTATTTATGTTTCAAGAATTTTGAACGAAATATTCTGAGTTACTGCATCTGACATTTCGGACCCCTATTCCTCTTGAACTAATGAAGTGAACTTATCCGCTATAATTTCCTTTAAAGTTCATTACATGTACTACCGACACAATTTTTTTCAGATTTTGGGATCCAGTAGTTTAGCTTTTAGAGGGGGGGGGACGCCCTACTCGAACAAAAATTTGCTCTTTAAAGTTAATTATCTCGCAAACGGATCTCTAAATCAATAAACTGTCTTAGCAACCCCTAAACGTTTTTAAAAGTCCTATCTAACAATACCCCACACTATGGGGTAGGCGACAAAAAAAAAAACATCCCTACTTTACATGTAGGGAAGCTACCTGAAAAAAATATATTTTTCCAAATTTTATTCTACGACTTTCTTTGTTTAGTTAACATACATGTTCATGCAAAATTTCAGTTTTCTAGCACCAACGGTTTATTCGCTATGCCTTGGACAGACGGACGGACAGACGGACATGGCGAAACTATAAGGGTTCCTTGTAGGTACTACGGAACCCTAAAAAGCAGAGAACTTGCTAGTGCCCCAGTTACAATAGGGTATTTTACTCTATCAACAAATAATTCTATGACGCTTTTTAGGGTTCCGTAGCCGAATGTCAAAAAACGGAACCCCTAATGAGTCGCCATGTCTGTCCGTCTGTCCGTCCGTATGTCACAGCCACTTTTTTCCGTAACTATAAGAACTATACTGTGGAAACTTGGTAAGTAGATGTATTTGGTGAACCGCATTAAGATTTTTTATACAAAAATAAAAAAACGGGGTTCCCATACTTAGAACTGAAACTCATTTTATTTTTTTTCATCAATGATCCATAGATGACACGTATGGGACGTGTCATCTATGGATAGGTCTTCAAAAATGATATTGAGGTTTCTAATATATTTTTTTTCTAAACTGAATAGTTTGCGTGAGGGACCCTTTCAAGTGGAAAAAAAGTTGTTCCTCCCCCCCCCCCCCCCCGTAACTTCTAAAATAAGGGAATGATAAATGTAAAAATAATATTATGATGTACATTACCATACCATGCAAACTTCCTCTTAAAATTGGTTTGAACGAGATCTAATAATATTTTTTTTAATACGTAATAAATCGTAAACCGCATTTTACCTTTCATTCAATCAACTCCAATATAATAAAGAATAAAGAAAAACATTTATTTAGATGTATAGTGGTACGGAACCCTACGTGCACGAGTATGACTCGCACTTGGCCGGTTTTATTTAAATCAATACTTCAAAAAACAAAATAATTTATTTCTCAAATTCGTTTTTTATTTGTATAACAAACTCTAAATAGTTCCTCACTTTAGTACAAAATGCTATGACGTCACAAAGTTACTTTGCCGAACAAAAACATTTTGTTATTATACATTTTGAAAACCCAGACACGATTGATATAATTAATGATAAGTGATTTTGGATCGCAGGACATCGTTTTTACTAGCAACGAAAATAACAATACCGAAAAATGTCGAACTAACCTTGATTCCACATAGGTAGGTAATGTCGCTCGTCGGCTATCAAAGTGTAATAAATGAATGGTTAATTTTATTAGTTTGGGAGGCACAATGCCACCAAAAATAGACACAGAATCATTGATATTCACACCCGTTCACAGACGCACAGATTCCCATGAAAATCTTATGACACCTCGCTATTTGCGTTGTAATAAATAAAATAAAATATTAACTTGCCATTGCATTGCGTGCCTCAACAACAATATTATACTTATCTGAGCATTTATCGTTATCTACTGATTGCTGAATTACGATAACTAGAATGAATGATGTACATTCATATTAGTTCAGTAACTCCAGTAAAAATGGTGTGCGTACGCCCAGCGAAATGTTGTTGAATTTAAAGATTTTAAGTATGCAGATATTTAGTGTATGACGTCGTGTAATTGTGTATGGTAAAAAAAAATTTGTGCATGCAGCCATTGTGGAGAAATTCACCAAAAACTGATTCCGCTGGGCGAACGTTGTCCTGGCGGAACTTTTTTTAATCCATCGACTTTATAAGCAAAGAATTGTGTCCAAAAATTAGTGTGTATTTGTGTGTAATTGTGTATGTATAAATAAAATTAGTGCATGCATAAACTTCGGAGAAATTCAAGTTTCCGCTGCGCGAACGTTTGGCCATTAGCTAGTTTTCATATAAAGCGCTTACATAGAGAGCTGTAGATTTTTACATACGTTGTTTTGAATTTGTTTATATTTGTTTAAAAAACAGATTTAGAAAAAAATTAATGGTTTTAAAGATAAAAATATAAACGTAAAATACTCTTATTAGGTCTTAGTTCTTAAAGTATGCACTTTGGGGTCTAGATTTTCACGTTTATACAAAGCTTGTAAGTGTCTGCAACATGTTGCCAAGTATCAATGATGTGCCGTTAGTAATTAAAGAGTTGTAGGGCAATTTACCATGAATAGTTGTGGTTTTTGTTGTGTTTACAAAGCAGTCAAATATCACGACGTTCTAAAGGAATTGCATGGTAAAATGTATGCCAATAATTAGTGTATTCATTCAACTATGCACATGCAAAATTTCATGTCATTAAATTCAGTAATTAAAGAAAAACAATTAAAATACTGACGAAGCATCGAAAACCTACATAACCCGACCAAGTACGGATGGCTACAAAAAAGCGGCCGTGCAGTATATTTAGGTAACATCCCAAAATTTACAGTATAATACTGGTATTGAACCCGGTATAGGTGATAACACAATTGTTTCGATATAATTTATAGGTCATTTATTTGTGTATACCTAAATCTATTTGACTATGACAGAAAGTAGGTACTATTTACGTAGGTACTTTATTTAAGTATGCGCTTGACACTTGAGATATAATCTAAATATTATTATATTATTTAAGACAAATAAAATTCATACAGTTAATTTCTATTGACAACCCCATAGGAAAATTAAATAATTACCACATGTAAGTACTACTGTTTAGGTAAATATTTATCATATTGTAGCTTATTACACGATTTAACCAATGGACTAGGCATGCACGAGCGTTCCCCTTTGCAACTTTAGTGGATCAAACAATCTTATAACATAAAAAAAATACTTCTAGACTCGATTTTTAATTGATGTTTACCGTTGTACTGGTAGTAACTTATGTATGTGAGCGTGTTCCACCGCACCCCACCAAAATATGCAGAATTATTTTGTTTGAACGCTTAAGGTTAGTCCTCTGGTTAAATAGTCTAAGTATTGTAGTTATAAAATGATAAAAAATATTCTAGTGTGAAAAAATGGACATAAAATAGATACGATTCCTAACGCTTGTGTACGCAACTGTACCATATTAATAAATACTATATTGGAAGATTAAGAACGTTTCTTATATATATGGTACGGCCGCTTTTTTGTAGCCATCCGTACTTGGTCGGGTTATGTAGGTTTTCGATGCTTCGTCAGTATTTTAATTGTTTTTCTTTAATTACTGAATTTAATGACATGAAATTTTGCATGTGCATAGTTGAATGAATACACTAATTATTGGCATACATTTTACCATGCAATTCCTTTAGAACGTCGTGATATTTGACTGCTTTGTAAACACAACAAAAACCACAACTATTCATGGTAAATTGCCCTACAACTCTTTAATTACTAACGGCACATCATTGATACTTGGCAACATGTTGCAGACACTTACAAGCTTTGTATAAACGTGAAAATCTAGACCCCAAAGTGCATACTTTAAGAACTAAGACCTAATAAGAGTATTTTACGTTTATATTTTTATCTTTAAAACCATTAATTTTTTTCTAAATCTGTTTTTTAAACAAATATAAACAAATTCAAAACAACGTATGTAAAAATCTACAGCTCTCTATGTAAGCGCTTTATATGAAAACTAGCTAATGGCCAAACGTTCGCGCAGCGGAAACTTGAATTTCTCCGAAGTTTATGCATGCACTAATTTTATTTATACATACACAATTACACACAAATACACACTAATTTTTGGACACAATTTTTTGCTTATAAAGTCGATGGATTAAAAAAAGTTCCGCCAGGACAACGTTCGCCCAGCGGAATCAGTTTTTGGTGAATTTCTCCACAATGGCTGCATGCACAAATTTTTTTTACCATACACAATTACACGACGTCATACACTAAATATCTGCATACTTAAAATCTTTAAATTCAACAACATTTCGCTGGGCGTACGCACACTAAAAATGGGAACTCTTGTGAATTAGCTATGAGTCGTTCGCGAATGATCGAATCAAAAGAACCGGGTCGCGAGAACCGCGCGAACCAACGGATCACTTGGTGGCTCTGATGAAGAAATGCTTTGTTCTAAGGTATTGATAGTTTGATACGGTTCGTTGCGATTAAACGAACGACACATAGCTATCGTGAATGAATTTGTCAGTTCGTTGTTGATTTTTATGTGATGAAGTTTCAAACTACATAATAACATAAATTAATTATGGCAAAACAAACAATTTCTTTTCTATTTATACAAGGGGCATAATATGAAACATCGAATAATTTGCATATCCAGTAGGAAAACTATAATTATACACAATGTTTAACTCACTGCAGCTATGGCTATGATGAGATATTCACAAAATTATTAAATTAATTGCAGCACTATAACTATACTATTAAGTATGTATATTGCTATTATTTTTAAGTTGTCATATTAATGTTCTCATTAATTTGGGGTTGAAAGTGTTATAGGGAAGTGGCTCAATTTTGTAGGAAACAGCATGAAAATATCAAAATCCACGCGCAATCGCGGGCAACCGCTAATTAACACATCCCATATTGAAAAAATAAGTAGCAAATTATATTGTTTTATTATTTATGTGAAACATGCGGTCGATATAGTAGTAACTCACAATAACTTCTCAGTTTGCCTTTAACCATTTTTTGTCAAATTTCAACATTCTTTATATTTATAATAATTTACTGGAACATCTGTGTCAATTTTGTGTTGACACGAATTTGTGTCCGCATAGGAGCTGATAAAAAAACGAAACTAACGACTTACAGCAGGCTGCACATGTGGGTTCTTTCGACTCAAAAATTGACAAAGAAAACTAAACCACATTGTCTTAATTTGAACTCTCAGCTAATGCAATAAAGACAAATATCGAATAGTGATACAGATTGCTACTGATATGCCTAATACTAAATAGTTAACAGTAAATTTTTACTCAAATATTTTGTATCATTAGTTGAAACGTCTATTTATTTTAGCTTGACGTTTAAATTTGGATTATAGACCTTAAAATTATCGTGTTAAGAACTACTTTCTAGTTTCTGAAGAGTATAAGAAAGTTTGTGGAACTATCCGCGACCTTTACACTTAAGACTATTTGTCAGTAATTTTATTTGGTGAGACGTCAAAATTAATTTTTTTGGAAATAATTTACTTGACGTGTTAACTAATAATCATTACTGACTTACAGGAAATATAATTGGTCAACATATGCGCAAACTTTGAAATATTAAGGTACCATCTTCCTACTTACATATTTGCCGCATGTGGTAGGTACTTAATGATCGCTGTTGCGTTTTTCGTTATCAATGAAAATGACTAGGAGACAACCGATTGAGCATATACAAAATATTCGATGAGCCGAAAAACTACCACATTGCTTAGATGCTTCAGACTTCGTAGTTGAACAATTGTCAGAATGTTGCTGATGAAGATCTAACTTAGCTCTCATCTGGACTGAGTCGACCGCCTCAAGCTGTAGCCACATAATGCCATAGATGCGGACAGCCATGCTCATGTGTAAAATAATGCATTACTTTGTCGAGAATCCCCAGCGTTATTGCGACCACATGAGCTTATGCTTGGACTCAATGTATGTGCCGAGGCTTAGTTTCAAGTCAACAAAATAGCAATTAACAAAAATCTTAATTGTTTAATATATATAAGATCTTATAGGATGGCCTCCAAATCTTAAGTCAAGTCACGTCAATCCAAAAACAGGGCAGAAGGTCAAACAAATTAGATAAACATTAAATTAAAACACTTTCAATTTGAAAACTTTAACTACACCTTTCAATACAAATAAAGGCTTTTTGTATAAACGTACCCTTACTACCGCCTTCTTAGCTGACGCCATACCTCCAGTACTTGAGCTCTAACCACGATAGGGATCTACGCTCTTCCAATAATAAACTACTACTATGTCCTTTACACACTACTGGCTTCGTCAATTCTTCTTTCTTCGTACAATGTGTTCTTTTGTGGAATGCGCTACCGCAAGATATCAGAATGGCAACAACCCGGTACACCTTCAAAATTAAAGTTCGCAAACTTTTGACCGAAAAATTGGCAGAATCATCATAATGTTTAATTCTTCATCCCCCTTTTCTTCATCCGTTATTTATATATATGTATATATTTATAAATATATATATTTTTTTGTATATTATTGACGTAGTATTATGTATGTACATATATGTATTAATATGTATTTAATCGATTTTCAAATCAGTGTATATTATTTTACTATAAGTATTATCGAAACGCACCTACCTTTGTTTCTCCGCACCACCCTAGGTTGACTGTTAGAGAATGCCACTAGGCGTTAAGTCCACCTATGTACCATTTTGTGTGCAAAAAGTTAAATAAATAAATAAAAACGAAAGTACTAGGCGAACATAAACGGTAAGATGTTCTAAGTCAACACCTGATACGCACAGGTCAACAGGTGCTGATAGGGCTCGCGAATTGCCGGGGGGTGGCGAGGCACGTGCTACCGGAGCCACCTTGTGGCAGCGACAGGTGAGCGGGAACAATTAGGAAAACGGAAATTGCATTTGTCAAACAGTTGGCCTTAGACATTTTGGATAGGCGTTAAAATGACGTCATTATACTTTATTATAATAAAGCTAATATAATACTTTCTTGTGAACTGTCTCAGTCAGTTAATCTGCCACCAAATCCTAGAGTCCCAGTGCTTTACTTAGCACTACCTACTGAGTACTGACCCGGAGACTAGCGAATATTCGAAAAAAAATAAAATGTCCTTAATAGCATTACTATTGCCGCTCGTGAACAATTAAATCAATACATTGACAAAATGACAAGCGTTGGCATTCGATAAAGAATAGAATTTGTGAACGGAAGGTAATTCCGTTCACAAATTCTATTCTTTGTCTTATGTTTTATGTCAAATTCATTCGTTCGTCGTATTATATTATTACTAACCTTATTTTATTCAACAAGATATAAAAGTATGATAATTAAAGTTACCAGTGACACATAGTTCAAACAAATACAATTTCAATAATAATAATAATATGCGCTCTTCATCCTCTACTACATTTATCCTGTGGCCGAACGAACGGGTCCATAATTGATACCCACAATATTATAATTTTACCACCTTACTAAATTTTTATGTTAATTTGATTTTAGTTATTAATTGTCTGGAAAGTAATTAGCAGGATGTAGGGTCGATTAAGAGAGAAAGTTGCATTGTTTCATATTAAGTAATAAAAGTTAGTACATTACAATATTAACAGACAGGTGTGTACCTAATTGCACGCTAAATTAGCATAAAATAAAACCGAATAGTTCGGCCGAACATCATAACTGCATTGTCACCGGAATTACACAATTTTCAGCTCGATCAAAAAATGCTCTGCAACATTTTTAACCCACATACATACATACCCACTCTGAATTTTTTTTGGTAGATTTACTAAATAAAATGTTATTATTGAGAAAACGCGTTATTTAAGTTACTTTAGCCGGGATATGCCAACTAGTTTCGAATCTCGTACCCGTTTTCTCAATAATAATGTCTTCACCTCACGTCGGTTTTAATAATATTAAATAAAATGTTATATTATATTTCTTGAACACGATAGATTGACTGGCCTCGACACAGGAAATCCTAGTGTTGACCAGTGATATTACGGATTGATGTATGATTTTCATGTTATGATCAAGATTTATTAAAATAAAGATTTTTTTTTTATATTGACAGGGTTTTGCTTCCCTCGGTACCTTCAACTTCAGTCCTACGGTTTCCCACTTCGCTATTCCTACTCTTTATTCAAGTTTAAGAAGAAGAAAATACTTTAGGGTTACCTCATTTTAAGCATTTCGCAGAAGCAACTGCCCTCGCCAGTTTGGCGCCAGCGACGGTCGATACCCCCTCAACCCTCCTACAACCCGACCAAATCAAAACATCACTAACTTAATCAGAACTACATTATTTTCCTGCACATTTTCACCGGTTGGTTTACACAGATTAATATACGACCATATAAAAGAGGTGGTATAATACACCGGGATTAAGGAAAGGATAGTATTTATAATTTTATCGCGTAATGAGATGCGTTTGAGGTCGCTGCCAGATGTTCATTTGTTTACTTTCCTTTCATACAGTTTTCTTTTTGTTTGAGAGCTTTTCCGTGGTTTAATTGATTAAGGATCGGTTTCATACATTTTTAATTAGTCCCTGGTAATCTTTTCGACTTTTTGATTATTTGACAAATTAAATGTGAAATTTGCATAGAACTCTTCAAAATTAACCGCCACTTTCGTCCGTTTGTCCGTAAGGGGTTAATTAGGGTATGTAAGTTTATATTCGAGGGTCGTAAATTTTAAAGGAAAATGCATACAATTCTGCACATAGATGCCTTACATGACGTAAATTAACAATAAGATTATTTTTTTTTGAAGTTGCACTTCCTTGAAAGTGTACGCGGAAAGAACCTTAATTTTGTTGAAAATTACATAGGAATAATGGATTCCATGCGGACGAAGTTGATTTTAAAAGACAAATGCAGTCAATGCATTTTTAAAAATTCTAACCTAATAGCAGATACTTTGACTTAGAAGGTATAACCCCGGTAATCCATTTAATTTACCTCACTCAACAAATACACAAAACAACCCTGTTCATTCCATTAAAGGTGCGCAGATTATAAAACATCAATATATCGTACAGACTAAATACACTTAACTCTTTTTGTCTCTGGTCAAACAGACGGTAATGGCAAAAAAGTGTACGCCAAGTGCACCTTTACTTATTTGTAGGCTAATAAATTAGAGAAAGGAATTCTATTAAATCTTCATTTCAATGTTTTTTTTTTTTTGCGCAACAATTTATATTATACAGTACGCCAGAAAAGTTTAATGATAGTCGCACATCTGTTCGCGTCGACTTCATAGAACGCGCTGATCTGTTCGTAGTTTAGAAATTATTGGTAAAATGGTAATGGTGGTAGAGCTCTTTGCTCTTTTGAAAGAGCTAAGTAACAGCGCAGCTGCCAAATAGCAGTGCTTGCATTACCCTCCTACAACCCGACCAAATCAAAACATCACTAACTTAATCAGAACTACATTATTTTCCTGCACATTTTCACCGGTTGGTTTACACAGATTAATATACGACCATATAAAAGAGGTGGTATAATACACCGGGATTAAGGAAAGGATAGTATTTATAATTTTATCGCGTAATGAGATGCGTTTGAGGTCGCTGCCAGATGTTCATTTGTTTACTTTCCTTTCATACAGTTTTCTTTTTGTTTGAGAGCTTTTCCGTGGTTTAATTGATTAAGGATCGGTTTCATACATTTTTAATTAGTCCCTGGTAATCTTTTCGACTTTTTGATTATTTGACAAATTAAATGTGAAATTTGCATAGAACTCTTCAAAATTAACCGCCACTTTCGTCCGTTTGTCCGTAAGGGGTTAATTAGGGTATGTAAGTTTATATTCGAGGGTCGTAAATTTTAAAGGAAAATGCATACAATTCTGCACATAGATGCCTTACATGACGTAAATTAACAATAAGATTATTTTTTTTTGAAGTTGCACTTCCTTGAAAGTGTACGCGGAAAGAACCTCAATTTTGTTGAAAATTACATAGGAATAATGGATTCCATGCGGACGAAGTTGATTTTAAAAGACAAATGCAGTCAATGCATTTTTAAAAATTCTAACCTAATAGCAGATACTTTGACTTAGAAGGTATAACCCCGGTAATCCATTTAATTTACCTCACTCAACAAATACACAAAACAACCCTGTTCATTCCATTAAAGGTGCGCAGATTATAAAACATCAATATATCGTACAGACTAAATACACTTAACTCTTTTTGTCTCTGGTCAAACAGACGGTAATGGCAAAAAAGTGTACGCCAAGTGCACCTTTACTTATTTGTAGGCTAATAAATTAGAGAAAGGAATTCTATTAAATCTTCATTTCAATGTTTTTTTTTTTTGCGCAACAATTTATATTATACAGTACGCCAGAAAAGTTTAATGATAGTCGCACATCTGTTCGCGTCGACTTCATAGAACGCGCTGATCTGTTCGTAGTTTAGAAATTATTGGTAAAATGGTAATGGTGGTAGAGCTCTTTGCTCTTTTGAAAGAGCTAAGTAACAGCGCAGCTGCCAAATAGCAGTGCTTGCATTAAATACTGTGTGTGAGATCAGCCACTGAAATTACTTCTAGAGAAGAGAAGTGACGTGAAGTGTCATTAATTCGAGTAGGTAATGGTGCAACGTTGCACTATTACTCGAATTAATTTGTAGTTGTTGTATAATTTTTGAGACGTCTCAAAAATTATACAACTTAACATCACACCTAATACCGAGAAGGGTGTGGCAGAGGTTTACAACACCCAAAATTCACCTCTTATGTTTTAGGTCCCATGGGAAAAGGGGTGGGCCTATCGCCATCCTCCGGAGACAATTCCAACTCCGTGCCGCTATTATGAATTTCTTGACAGAAATTTCACAAATAATACTTTCCTCGACCCCGGAATCGAACCCGAGACCTCGCGGAGAGAGGCGCACCATTGAGGGAAATATAGATAATTATTTCATAAACTTCATAATTATTATAAAATACGATCCGTTTGACGTTCAAAGCGGACAGATATGCGTCCACCTTAAACAAGAAAAATATGTAAAGTAAAATGCAACACACAGACAAAAGACTGTAAGTGTAAGCAACAAAATTAAAACTGGTTATATCCAGTGTGATCTTAAAAAAAAATAGCAGACGTGGTTTCGAATTTTGAACTCCTTAAATAGAAATCCGTAGTTTAACGTTGAGCTCGGCCAGTGAAATTGGTCCTGATATCTAGTTAACTTTTCTTATTATTATTTTATTATTGGTTAATGAAAATATATTATATCCTTCGCCTTGCAAGATTTGATCGATATGTTTTCAGTCTTCTGTAAAGCGAAAATCGCGAATATTAGGTTCGTTCGACTCGGGATCGACTACGACATCTGTCAGTGAGAGGTCGCAAATTATACCGCTTATACTATGACAGTCATAATAATTATGTAAAATATTATAATTTACTTATTTTGTTTAAACAATCTCAAATTATAATTTATAATTTAAATAATACTAAAACTAAAATCATACCTAACTATGTATACCTACAGCTGAAAGAGAAATAGAAATAATAATGTAAAAAGTTATGCGTCAAAAAGTACTTCCGCAGAGTTCCGCATCAATGTGAAATGCGGAAAAATATTTGGTTTTTATTTCATACAGTGTACTATATAATTTAAGTGGTTGACTTTACACGAAGTATTGTTTATGGTTGTGACGTAGACTATGGCAGTTGCCAGATACGCACATCTGCCATTCGACGACACTCATCATTCTAAGCCCCAATTTCATAAATCTGTTAAATCGACTTTTAATACTGATGATTACACTAAATTAATTACTGTTTTAGATCTCTCTCTTATCCCGTTCGAATAGTGAACGAGAGAGAGAGATCGAAAACTCGTCAAGCCTTGTACTTATAGCAATGCTTATAGTAAGGCAGTGTGCTGCGCTAAAGGGGCCCTATAACGGCCAAGGGTCATCCTCGATGGAAGAAGGGATTCGCGTTGATGATAGATCGGCCAGTTAAACTTGTACACTTGTCATGTCATTGTTAACTGTCCTAATCCTTTATAACGGATGAAAGTGCTACAATTTAACTTTGAACTACTCAGTAGTAGTTTTTGTGTTCAGCCACTATTAAGCTATGGAGCTGAACCAAACGAAAATTTAAAGGTTTCATGTGTTATGTCATAATTGTTTATTATTATTTATTGTATTTAAACTTAATAACAACCGAGAATGAGACAATATTCTACGATCAGACTATCAAATAGCTTAAAGACGTTTAGCGCCATCTATGAATTAATAGAACAAATAAACTTAACATCCAAACTAAACAGCTTCTGCTACTCCATACTAGATGGCGCTTACTTGACATCTACAAATTAATATTATGCAATACCTATAGTTAAACACATGAAACGTTTAGGTTAAGTAAGATAGTCGACATAGTATAATTGGACGTTGCAAGAAGTGAGTGCCTCTTGTTTATATTGTTTATCATATATTAGTCCACTCTGACTGATAACGCTCGTTATCGAAAACACCGGATAGACATTTTCAAAAAAATATATGTACATAGTATCTAATAAACTTCATTATAAAAAGTGAACAATAATTTTATTAAGTTTATAAACGATAATTTAAAGTTAAGTTTGACTTTTATCCCGCAGGATGTCGCTGAAACGCATTCTTATAGTTAATAAAGCGTACTGCGCTGCCGGCTTGGAGTTATTAAAAGATAAGTAAGTTAGTTATTTAATTATTGTAACCTATCTGATATCTGCCATTCATTATGAACTTTTCGGCAAGAATTTAGACTCGTATAGTTTATTTCACCGGCCCCCGCTCAACGCCAAATTCGTGTTTACGATCACTCACTTTAGCCCGTTCAACCATTGAATCAATTGTAACGGAGAGCAGCTATAATTGCGTGTTCCAGGATTAAAAATAAACTCTGAGTTAATTGGTTATGGTCGTCAAAATAATAGGTACTTAATCCTGGGTAAACAGTGAACTCAGTGTTATTTTTTACACGTGGAACTCGCTAGTAGCGATGAGACAGAGATCAAGAATTGAGTTTAGCGTGGAACTCGAGCCGGTGAATCTGGGTCTTAGTTGATTTTATCGACGACTGTATTGTGTTTGATGCTGGACTCAGTTTATACATTACCAATCTCACTCACTGTTATCCAAATGATTGCCAGAGTACAAACAACAGTGATACCCTTATTGGACCATGAAGCGGAGATTCTGTCTACCATCAAGAAAACAATCGTCGAGGGATTCGATGGCCTCATCTGGAATACGAGACTCAAACTTTCAAAGGAAATACTTGACTTGGCAGGTAAACCGCAATTATTATAGTATTTCTTTTTTTTTTCTAGCATAGTTAACAATAAACAACAATATTCAATTCTATTCTATGTACTATCATTGTACTAATGTTTGTGTCGATAAATGTGTGTCTATCGACGAAACGCGCTGGAAGATCCGCGGCTGAATAGCTTTTAATATGAGTGAAACAGCTGGGTGCAGCTAGATCTCTACTATTCTATAAACTTGCGTTGCAATATCTAAGAACTACAACATAATAATATGCCTCCTGGGCAATGATATTATAGAACTATAGATATGTTACGTTCATAGAAATTACGATTTAAATCCGTTCCGAGCTATTCCAAATTGCACACATTGACAAATGTAACTGATAAGTAAAACAAAAGATACGAAATAGCACGCAAATGAAAGAGATAGCTATAGTTTTAATGATTGCACTTCAGTGGTACGCACGTGACTGCGCTCGACGCAGGCCACACGCAAACTAAACACAAGACGTCCCAATTGGGACGTATTTGAGTATTCACAGCGCGAGCGCTTATAACATATCTGCTTTTGTTTTTATATAATATCATTGCTCCTGGGCCTGTTATTTCAGAAAGCTCACTATTCAACCGTTGCTTGCATTAGTGCCGCGTGTAAAGCTACCTTTACCAACTAGAATCCAACTGGTGCCTAAAATTTCGTGTTTGTTTCCCAGCTCCTAAGTTAAAGGTGGTATCCACGATGTCTTCGGGCATAGACAACATCGACCAAGCCGAGCTGAAGAAGAGAGGCATCTCGCTGGGTAACACCCCCAAGGTCCTGGACAATGCTGTTGCTGATGTCACGATGGGACTGATAATCGCTGCCGGCAGACGGTTCAAGGAAGGCGTGTGGGAGTTAGAAAGGTAGCTAACTATATCGTAAAGTGATTTAGAATTAGTTTCTAGTATAGATCTACTGGTTATTTACTTCACTAATAAAATAAAAGAGTTCTATTATATAAAGTTCGGGCCTCCGCCTGCGTTTTCGCAAGCGTAGTATATCGTGATTATGTATTTTTCAAGTTACACGTGGGCCGTGATGAAAACTTTTGGCTGGCAGGCACGGCTCCTTTTTGCATTATTCTTCAAAAGTACACCGCTGCATTGATAAACATAGCGTTACATCATTACAAAGGTACTTCTCAAGGCCAGAAGGTCAGTACATTGCATTGGTGCACACCTCAACCGCGAATTATTTGGTCCGTGATGGGCAAATACATTAAAAACGATGGGTCAAGAGATCCAGATCGAAATCTGTAAATATGCTCGCTATTTCCTTAATACGCTGTGCACCTACGGCGAGACGTAACATAACTATGTTACGTCTCGCCGTAGGTGCACTACATTCGCGGTACGTCGATAATAAGTACTTATAATATAAAATTTTAATAATAAACTCACTCCTCAGACTCTTGTACTTAAATGGAAAATTCTGTCTGCCAAGTCCCATTATATATATATACATTATACACTTACGTTTCAGGGGTGAGTGGAAGTACGGTGTGAACTGGACGATAGGCCAAGACATCGCGGGCAGTACCGTGGGCATCATTGGTCTTGGCGGCATTGGACAGGCCGTGATCCGCCGGCTCAAGGGTTTCGACGTCGCCTGTTTCGTCTATACCGGACGCACCGATAAACCAGAAGGTAAAACGTACACCTAATATGAGTATTTCTTTTTAACCTTATTCCAAATGACGTTTCGTCTGTTTGTTTAAGGTTTTTTTTCGCCATAACTACTTTCATTGTTGAATCTTCCGACTTGGTCCCATTCAAATTATATTCACAGTCAGTTGACAGTTCAGCCTGGCAAACAGTACCTACTTGGTACTCAAAAGTTAACCAGTCTTAAGGTAGATACTGAAACTTAAAATAATGTAGCATCTTTCATTTGACAGCAAAATCGTTGGGTGCAGAGCGAGTGCCCTTAGACCAACTGCTGAAAGAGAGCGACTATGTTTGCCTCTGCTGCCCCCTCACCGCGGAGACCAGGTTTCTGATCAACGCGGATACTCTCAAGCTTATGAAAAGCAACTCTGTCCTAATCAACATTGGCAGGGGAGGTAAGATGAAAAGGAAATAATAATAATTATTTATTTACGTAAAAAAAATGCAGTAAGTACAAAGATTACACTATTATTAGTAGTACATCAATAGTAATGACTGGTTAACTACAATTAAAGCGGGTGTGGTTCTGTTCTCCTAGCTAGGTTATAACCTGTGTGAAGGAGTGACAGTGCCGTTCCCCTATTGTTGGAATACAATAGTCAGTAGGCAGTACAGTATAACTTTGATGATAAAGTTGTATACAATAACAATAAAAAGAAAGTAAGGAAAACCAAAATGACAATAGCACAAAAAAAAATTGTTTATAAAGACAAGGATGAAACACAAGTTTAATATATAGCGACTTTATTCAACATAATAACTGCCTCGTTAGTCTAGTTAGCCAGTAGTTTAGCGTATATATGTGATCTATCCCGGCAAGCTCTCGGGTTCGGTTTCGGAATCATTGGATGGTGACTAGGTAGGTAGATCAGTCATATATTTTAAATTAAATAATAGAGAACCCAGGACGCTCCCTTGTGGGATTAGTTTTTTATAGCCTTGTATTCTGATATTCTTTTATGTTTCTGGTTATGTTTTTATAATTACTTACTTGTTGAATGAATCTGAATCCTGATAGAGATATTTGCACATTATTCATGCAGAAAGTTGATTCCTTCCTATGTCATCATGACCATAAACTCTACTTACTGTAGTATTATTATTATTATCTATGCTTTAAGCCTCTCGTTACATAAACAACGAACAGTTAATATTTATATTTGACGACTTTTATCGCGAATTGCTTATTTTAACTGGCGTTTGCTTGAAGAACAACTTGAGCTTGGCAATAAGCAGAGAAAGAAAAGATAGAGAGAAGACCTATCTGCAATCTATTTGGTACGAAGACTGTATTTTCTGTACCTAATCTAATGTAACGTAACCTCACGACTGTGTTTCCCAGCACGGCTTGCCACATTTCAATTTGACTTCATCTTCTTCTTACGAGTCAATAGTCAAAGTTTTTATACCACCCCGGCCCAGTAGGTGACTACATTAATTGCATTCTCCGTGGCCTTATTCAGATCGCTCAGGGAGCAATTGTCAGGGCAGTTGGGACATTCAAGGAGATTGTGTCATTGTCTGCTGAATAGCACCACAGTAACATTGTGTTTCTTTTTTGACTATGGTGTAGTTTTCGATTTTCGACATAGAAATGTAAATTTTAGGTCTTTTGAGTTTCGAAATTGATAACTACGTTATAGTCGAAATTTCAAAAATGGCAAGCCGTGCTAAGGGGGCTGCTAGGTATGTCAAATGTAGGTCCCATATGACTCTGCCTATGGCCATCTACCGGATAAAATTCCAGATTCCTTGCTGAACTACATAAATTAGATACACGCGGCGCGCTTTTGTGTCCTCGCCTCTCCTATTGCAACCTCCCTAAATATCGTTATCGACGAATAAGTACCTACCTTACTTAATTTACACTGCGCAAACGTCTCTATCAGTAAGCAAAATATCATAATAACACTAACCAATCTTCCTACAACAGAACTGGTGGACCAAGATGCTCTGTACCAGGCGCTGTCCACGAGACAGATCTTCGCAGCTGGGTTAGATGTGATGACCCCTGAGCCGCTAAGCAAAGACCATCCTCTGGTTGCTCTGCCTAACTGCTGTAAGTACCACGAAGTAATAACTTAATGTTTTATACTTAGTACGTAGTCCAACAGGCGATGTCCACAAAGCAGATCTTCGCATCGGAACCCTGGCTTATAATACATATAACCTGATATGGTGTCAGCTGAGCAAATACCATGCGCTGGTCTGCCTGCCTAACTGCTGTTAGTAGTATCTTCATGATTTTTAATTTTTATACTTGATGTTTGGGTCTAGAAGCTTTATGATCAATTGATAGGTGCTTACACTTGGTATGTGGACCAAGAGGCCCTAGGCCAGGTGCTATCTATGCTCATGAAGCACATAATTTGGTGGCAATAGACCCCCTCGGAATATGTTCTTTAAAATTAAAACGAAGGTATAACCTTTATTTAAAATCTTATATAATACAAAACTTAATTATACCTAACCAACTATGTACAGCTGAAAGAGAAATAGAAATGTATTTTTTTAAAGTTATGCGTCAAAAAATACTTCCGCATCAATGTCGAATGCGGGTGACACGTGCCCAGAAGGCTGGCGACATTGCCGCGTTGGATTGCAATGCTCAACCTTTGAGCGAAGTAAAAAACCAGCCTTTTGATCACGTGAATTAAAACTGGTTTTAAATACAGATTTTTTAAAATATTTTCAGTTATTCTACCCCACTTGGGCAGTGCTACCGTCAAAACCAGGAACGCCATGTCAGAGATAGCTGCTCAGAACATTCTGCTGGGAGTGGAGGGCAAGCCTATGCTGTTTCCCTGCTAGTTCTCAACATAGTGTAGGAAAACATCACACGGCTACACATCAAACCATAAGACGAATAACAAATAACAATCTTTAATTAATAATAAATAAAAAATCGATGCCGCTGGGACTCGATTCCATTGCCAAAGTGGATAATGCGCTGGGTACGTAGAACCCAGAGGTGTGATTTCGAGCTGGAATCATTTGAATGCTTCAACCGTAATATTGTATAATAAATGCTTAGCAAAGCTAAAATTTGCTTCAATATTACAAATAGTAATCTTGTTGTTAATTTTATGTTTATTCTTCTAAATAAAAAATATTATATATTTTTCATATCTACTTTAACGTCTTTTACGTCTTACCTTATATAATAGCAGTCCTGTATCTAATACGTGTCCCGATGCTGGGCTCGCGACTCTTTCCGTGATGAGAAGTGTTAGGCCATAGTCCACCATGCTTGCCAAGTGCGGATTGGTGTGCATTTGTGCACTCACACTAGAGCATTTTTTTGGCATTCTTAGGCATTTCGGTGGGCTATACAAAATCAAAAAATCAGAGATAAATATCATATTTTTATGTTTTTTTTAAGTATGATATTAAAGTAATATAGATAGATATATATATATAGTAGAATTCATTTATAACGACGTCGCTTATAACGACTAACCGTTTTTAGCGTCGATATTATTTACTCAAGTTTGGTTTAATAGTTAGATACTGAGAAAATGTAACCGTTTAGTGCGACTCCGGTTTGAGCGACAAACCGTTTATAGCGACCATTTTTTACGATAATTCGTCCGTTTAAAACGACGCGCCGTGTTTTGTTTCAATTTAGGTAACGAATGACCAATACTTCGGCCCCCTCACTTTCCTCGCGCTCTTCACCGTTCAATTCTCCTTATTGGCGGGCGTAAATCACAGTTAGTGTTTGTCACCTGTTATGACAAGATCATAAAGCGCCATAAAATGAGTTCTGTGAAGAGAAAATGTTTTACAATCGAAGAAAAGAGTACAATATTACACAGATTAGAAGCTGGTGAATCAAACGCGACCCTCGCAAAGGAATTTGGCGTATCTCATTCTACAATATCAACAATAAAGAAGAATAAATACAAGATCGAGCCGCTATTTAATGCCAATGTTTTGAAATGCAAACGTGTAAGAACTTCTACTTATGAGCAGTTGGATAAGGCATTGTTACAGTGGTTTAAGCTTCAGCGCGACCGGGGAATACCTATTAATGGACCTCTGCTACAAGAGAACGCAAATTCTTACTACCGAACAAAAGTCTGTTAAAAACAAACCCAAATAACAGATTTCCTACGTTAGTGACAGTATTACAGTACATTACGTACCTATGTTTGTAATTTGGTATGTACTACTTATTTGTGTACATATAGGAATAATTAAAATAAACATATGTAACTGATTCCTACAACATGTTTTATTTACCTAAATAGGAAAATCAAACTTTCGCACTTATAATACATAATTACATACATATGTAAATATCCGTTTTATACGTCATCCGGTTAGTACGACATAATATCGCCGGTCCCTTGAAGGTCGTTATATCCGGATTCTACTGTATATATACATATATGTATATATATTATATTACGTACCCATTTTCGTTATAAGCACTATTTAACTGGCTTAATATGGTTAATACACACCTATTCTAACTCTTATATCTAAATCTATATATTATATTAGGTAAATACTTCAAAAGAAACGAAAGAGCAAAAGCGTGCACTTTTGCAAATAAAACGTACTTACGAAATGTTTATCTAACTTCAACTGCTTGTAATCTTGTACCTATGCTGATAAAAAACCAAAACTATCTGCATCGTTATGCAGAATTTATCTATTATTGTATTGCTATATCACAAAATAGTATTTAAGCACAGAAAATGTAAAAAGAGAAGACATGGCACCTACCTACTTACTACTGCACTCGAAAAAATGGTCAAGCTGGGAAACAGTAGGTAAGGTGGTTTACCGCGTATGCGCTAACTCATCAAAATGGCTGAACGCATTCTATTCGAGTCAAGTCAAATATTATTTACTTTCTAAACTATTAAGTAGTGCTAATAATCGTATATGTGTGTGTATACGTGCAAATAAAATTTATATGAATTTAACTAAACTATAATCGCAAAGGTTAGATTCAAATTTCTGAACGAGATTTAACTGTAGATGACAAACATGTAATGCGCTTCCGTCATCCGTATGTCGAGTAATGTCGACCAAGCCATGCTAAGTAGGTACTAAAGTTTTACCTTTTTTAACATACCTAATTATCACTGTATTTAAATAATTTCGAAAAATATATTTCGACATCGAGAACAAGATAACAGTCAATATCTAATGTAATTAAAATATTAATTATATCCAATACTAGATAATATCATATGCAAAATGGAACTTATGTAAAAATGCCAGATAATATTTAAATTTCTGGTGTAGGTATCTAGTAAGTTTGCAAATGTTTACTCTTTAAAGAACAAGACTTATGACTGCGCCCTGGAGAGCGCCAGCATGAATTGCGAATATATATTGTGTATCTGTATCTTGAAGCATTTATATACGAGTATAGATAATAAATACGAGATATCTATGCATTTGATAGTCTAGCTATATTTTGATAAAGGCTATAAATACAATTGAACTTCACGCTATAAGTACCTACTACAACCTCGGGATGAACCAGAAGTATAATGCTGTTAAAACTACAGGGAGCAGCTAGTATAGAATAAAACAGTACTCTTACTACTTATTCTGTGATATATCAGAATGAAAAATATAAATTCATTGTATAATTTTATCATTCATAAACATTGTTGAACATCCGCGTAATGAGCACCAAAGTGTATCAAAACAACTGCGATATAAAACTAGTAACTTATAATCTTTGTTTCACACACGAGATAGTCACAATATTCCCGCGCTCGTCAACATACGCTGTATTTTTTTTCTGGAGCGGTGACCTTGGTTTCGTACAGCCACTGTAACCGGCCCAGAACGATACAGACCTACTCGGTGGCAATACGTATTATCAACTTATCATTTGATTTCCAAGATATCGTATCTTACAAGGAGTTTAATATGATTGTAGTTTACATAGCAGTTGTTGCTTTAGTTAGCGGCGCGTTGCCGGCGAGAACCGTTGCCAACGACACAATGACGAAAAATCTAAAGGTTTTAGTGTCTTCCAACGATTTTCCTCCTCGTGGACTTGAAGTTCTTAAAGAACAGTAAGTATTTTCGCTATTTATTATTATAAGTTATCTCTTAACAAGGCCGTAAACACAAAATAGTGAGTTAATTAAACGAAATGTGGCGAGTAAACAACATGTTACGTATAGTTGTCAAATAAACAGTGACATTATAATGACATATTAACAGCAAGGCCAAGGCCGTTTGTTAAGTCCTCAACTCATGTGCCACACCACACATATTGATCGTGTTACTTTGTAGCTAGCTTTAGCTTTGTACTACATTAAACAGAGGCTATTTAATTTTTATCTTTAATTTTTTTTTTTCGTAAAACATCTGACAGTCAATATATTTACAGAAAACCTAAGTAAAAAATTAATTTATTATTATGAGAGATACCTTAAACCTACTTTGATCTTCTTATATTACTTAATATTTTGTATAACCAACTATAGTATACCTAAGTACCTAGTTTAGTTAAATACCTAAAAATAAAAAATAAAATAAAATAAATTTATTCATTCCACTAGAGTTTATAAATTCTTTACATTTATATCTTGTTGTTATACTACATAAGTTAAGATGTTTCTTTTGTAAAGAATTTTGCCAACGAATAGCTAAAAAACTCCTGCACTAGGCTAGGCACGTCCTGTGGGTTTTTATTTTCTAAATTACAGTTTATTTGTAATGGCGGTTTATTTAGGTACAAAATA
This sequence comes from Hypena proboscidalis, assembly GCA_905147285.1. NCBI lineage: Eukaryota > Metazoa > Arthropoda > Insecta > Lepidoptera > Erebidae > Hypena > Hypena proboscidalis. Next base: position 7,434,442 of record LR990143.1, read on the forward strand.
TGACATATTATTAGTATAACTAAATTAAAATCTTGTAATCAAAACAAAAAAATTAAAATTGAGATCAATGGTTGTTTATAAATCTATAAAAATAACTAGGTAGGTATGTACTTTACAAAAACTGTTTAAATACATCTAACTTTTTTGTCACCTGAACTTTTTATTAGATCTATTTTATTTAATAAGTTAGTATTATTTTTTATTTCATGTTAGTAGTTTTCACGTTTTTAATAATATAGTGTAATTTAAATGTTTAATTAATTGTATCATAATTCATAATAAATGGCTAATATTCTAAACTATTAATTCTAATAAGAGATAGTTTATTAATAAAAAATAAAAAAAAAACAATAGGTATTTCTACTAACTTAAAAATAAATGAATAAAAGCTAAATCTATGTACAAACCTAATCTAAAAGACTGCTACCAGCGGGCAACGTTCCTTAAATGCTGGCAACATTGCAATTAAAAACATTCTAATCGTTTTATAAATTCTTGTATGTAATAAAGAACCACGTAAATGAACATCTAACTGGGCACAAAATATTGCATGAAGTGATATTGACCTATTAATGAGTATGCACAAGGCCATTCGGAGTTCTTCACCTCAATGAGTCAGTGGCCAGTCTTAGTTGTTGAGTATGTCGAAATGATTTCAAGTTCCATTTGATAATATTTGAAAAAGCATGTGACCGTACGATCGCTACATAAAACATAGTTTATTTGGATAATTCTTCGTGGCCCCTCAAAACGTCATACGGTCTCAATTCCTAACTTAAACATTCAGTCTTAGGACCGAATACAGATAACTGCTCATTTATTTAAAAATATTAATTTAATGTCGAAAACGGGCGCAACATTGTCGTTCTCTTCTCGCTCACGGAAAGCTATGACAATAGTAAGACTAAGAGAGATAGCGTAGCATTTTAGGGCGATAGATTGCCATCTTATAAAATAGATCGTGCAATATTGATAACAGAACCCGACGCTAGTTGGCGCACCCGCGGAGAGTTCGGATGTAAATTCAAATTCAAATCATTTATTTTTATAGGCTGCACAGGATGCTTGAACACGTCAAAGAATTACAAACTATAATATAAAAATAAATATTATAATAATAAAGTTGCCAAAGGGGTAAAAAATAATAAAAATGTATAGAAGAGTATACTTTACATGTAGCGCCGGCTACTTCAAAATATGTCGTCTTGCGACTTGAGTTTTACATAATAGTGAAAAAAGATCAATTAACTGTATCAATGTTAACCGGCGTACGATAACTTTTTTTGGAGCTACGTTATCGCCCGTATTATAACTGTTGTATTCTATTGATAAGCATATAATGTAATACGTCAAATTAATCATATTTAATTATTCATATTAATTACTAAAGAATATTAATTTTATCTCAAAAAGCTAATAGTCATAATGTCTGTCACACGATTTTGCTAGTTTCTCCAGCGCGCATCAAAACTGCACGTATCTTCCAGAAATCCAGATACGTTTCGGCTGCGCTGGCGGTCAATGGTATCCGGCTTGAAGCGATTTTTGCTTGTTCTTTAATAATTTCTTTGTGTTCCAATTTTCAAAGTTCCAAATTTAAAACTAAGTTTTATAATATTTTCTAAGGTTTACGCGAATGTTATACATGACTAACACTTAAATTTTTGGCTTTTATCGCGATATTTCACTTAAATTTCACTTACTTTGATTTCCCGACGTTTCACATGCTATTTCAGCATTCATGGTCGCGGGTAGACTGAGCTAGTAGGCGTCTTGACATCTGGAAGAAGTTGTTCCGCAGTACCCTCCATTTCTTCACTTTTTCTAATGTTGAGAGTTTCTATTTACGCAGGCTGAACTCACTGTGTCTTTAAGTCTAGCTGTGTTTTGTTTGAAGGGTGTCTTAGTTAACTCAATAACTGGGTCCCAAGCTGGTGGTAGGTTCCAACCATCCTCTCTATTGAAATTAGGATGTTTTTTAATTTCAATAGCCTCACGAAGCATCCTGGGTAAGAAGCGATTCTCCTTTGCAAGTACTTGTGGTTTATCGAATCTGAGGTAATGCTTGGTACCCAATTGTGTGTGTTCACAGACAGCAGACTTAGTTGAACGTTGGTGTTTAATGTCAGCTATATGTTCCTTCATGCGGGTTCCTATGCTTCTTTTGGTTTGTCCAATGTAAGAGAGGCCACACTCACAGTCGATTTTTATACTCCAGCATCTTGTAGGGGTATGTGGCACTTAACAGATGGTAAGAATTGACTGATCTTTGTTGGCGGCTTAAAGTAGGTTTTGATCGAAGCACGCTTCAAGATAAAGCCAATTTTGTCAGTGACTCCTCTAACATATGGTAGAACTGCAGGTAGGCGTTCAACTGTGGCTGGTTTTTCATGACACTTGTTATGCTGGCGTTGAATCCGAAGTTGATTGTCTTGCAAAACCTGCTTGACATGTTGTATTTCCTGCCCTAGATGTTTTGCATCACAAATTCCATGGGCTCTTTGAAGCAAAGACTTACCCACAGTAGCTAACTGTTTAGGGTGATGGTTACTAAGGATACTAAGTTTTATTTTATCCCGTCACGTATGGGAAAAGTTGAAGACCTTGGATCAAGCAAGACAGTCACATATTTTTTTTTATAAATTAGAATTACGTCGGTGTATCATATCATGATTGCAATTGTACTAGTATAGGTACCTAACGTTTATTCAAAATGAAAAGCTTGAATATACCAGGTATAGCTATGCTTAGCAAATTACACTAAGAAACAGAAAACATATTAGACCGTAGCTTAGTTGGTTAAAGCGGGGAACGGTATTCCGAGGACGCAGTTTTAGGTCCTGCCAGTCCCATATTTTTCTTTATTGTCCCGAGATACCAACTCTAGGTAAATAGGTAAATAACATCACTACAATGTCTACAATCTTGAGTTTATGAGTGATTTGTCACCCAACACTTGCTTCTGTGTAGAAATCAATATGATTTTACTTTGTACAAGATGAGGAAAACACAATACAAATGTAATGGCCTTGAACAAATCATTATTATTAGGAAGTAGGTACATTATTTCAGCTCTGGCTAGGCTACACGTCCTATCTTACTTGCTCAAACAGGATTATGCAAACCAATTTCAAAGGTATAAAAATTTCAAACTACCTGCTTGTGTACAAACTGTTTGCGCAAGTAAGATTAAGCGTCAGCGTATGGGTTTGCACAAATCTGTTTAATTAGATGGGGGGGGGACATAAGAACTGAGCTTTGCTAGCCCTTTTGTTAGTTCTAACTAGTTCTTATCTCAATACATCTCACACTCGAAACTAAAATATTCAAATTTTCAGCATTAATTTAATACTTTTAGAAACAAGTTTCAGCTGTTATTTGCTCGTGGTGCCCGGGTTCAGGCTAGCGTTGAGCCGCCCTGCTTGTTTCATTATTAGGTACTTAAATATTATTATTTGTTTAATTCATCCCATTGAATAACTTCTAAAGTTGCAAGTAGGGCGGTGTCAGCGCTGGCTGGGCTTCGGGCATCACCAATAATTTATGTTTGAATTGTACATCCATCCACATAAGAGAAATAAATAAAATGTTTAATGTCTAAGTTTATGTTTTATCAGTTTCACAGTTTTGCAAACCAAGTACTTGAACTTTGGCGAAGAAGGCAAGACCTTGGCTAAAGATGAACTTCTCAAGTTGATCCCGGGATGCTCAGCCCTGGTATGGTGCTCTCATCTGCCCATCAGCAAGGAACTGTTGGATAAAGCTGGTAATGATAATCTCGAGTATCTATATCAAATTTTGCTGTCAAAAACAATGTAACGGATTTTGATCGTGGTGATATTTGCTACCGATAAACCGATAAATGATGCAACTTCATTCGTTCGTTACCATGTGCAAAATATGATAATATCTAAATACAGTACGGTACGTATGCCCAACACACTCCTGCGTTTGTCCCAAAAAGTTAGACATACCAAGCAGGTTCGTTGGATGATGTAATGTATTTATGTAATAAGTTAATTAATAAGTATTTTCTCAGGTCCCCAGTTGAAGATAGTATCGACCGCGTCTGCCGGGTACAACCATTGCAACTTGGATGAGCTCAAGGCCCGTGGGATTAAGCTGGCCAATACCCCCGATGTGCTGTCGCCAGCTGTCGCCGAGATCGCCATAGCCCTCATGCTGGGGGCCGCCAGGCGATTCACTGAAAATCTTGCTCAAGTTACCAGGTGAATAATGCTTAAGAGTCCGGCGGACGGACCGCGTTTTTACCATTTCAAGCAAGTGCAAAAATTAGACGGAGTTGTAATACCTCTGTTTGGCGCTTACATTTATCCCCGAGACAGCACTACTGGTCGTTTAAAATGTAAACGGAATAGTACATTCTACACCAAGGGATGAAAGTAACTAGTTGATTTCATTGAGGGTGTAGTTTGAGGCCCGAAGCGTAGCTGAGGGCCTTAATACACCCGAAAGAAATCAAACTTTCGCCCGAGTTATACATAGTGCTTTATACTACACCTACAAGGTAAAATAAAAAGATTGTGCATTTTTCTCACTTCTCCATTGCAGAAAATCTGCATACGCTTTATTATATCTGATCCTTGACTTTTGTGGTAAGAGGTCCTCAATCACTGCTTGAGCAGTTACTTTCAATTCCTCCGGAGTCAATAAATCGTCAGTATCACTATCACTCGACATATTAAGTTCTTGCAACAAATTGTTTATTCAAAAGTTTTAAAATGATGAGGAATTTGGAGCGAACTGCGAAATGCAAAAATTTTCACAATTTCTTCTTTCATACGCGCATAGAGACACGGGTAACAATCGCATGCAGCCAGCTACACTTTAAGAAGTTGATTTGTGAAAAAACGTTTGTAATTATTTTGTAACAGGTAATAATAGTGATTTTAGTGGTTTATTTATGGAGTTATTATATAATTAAGTTACATTAATTTATTTATTTTTATAAAAGTAGTTATTTTATTATTTTAATATTCTTTTTTATTTATGGTTTACCAAAAAGTACAGAAAACAAAATGAAAAAAAAAGAAATTTAAAAAAAAGTTCATTACTCCCATGGGAGTAATGAATTTAGGAGTAATATTTCAGACCTCTATCATACATTACATGTTGCTTTTCAGAACTCGTCTGAAAAGACTAACTTTCTTTGATAGATATTCTCCGTATTAGATACTGCAAAGAGGTACTTTCTACGTAGGTGTAGTATAAATAACATTTATCTTAGCTTCCAAAATACATGAATCAAAACTTAAATATTATTTCCCATTTCTTTTTGATAATCCATAACTAGACAGTATATTATAGTATGTTTTTTTTAAACATTACAGATGCAAAATGATGAAAATCTATCGTTTCCACTGTAAAAATACGTAAAATTGAATTCTCTTAAACTTTGATTCAATGGCAAATATTTATGTTTTATCATTATTGATAAAACATAAATATTTATATACCAAGAATAATACTAACCAAATGGCAATAACACACACCAAACCTTATGTTAAATCAGAATTATTACAGGCAAAATTAAATATTTATTTACGGGATTATGTGATTATGTCCTCTACGTTCCTAGCACGTTTACCTAAACTTTAAGTTTATAATTGATCTCATCAAGGTCATTCTTTCTTTCTTCCTTTTATTCTTTATTTTCCTTTTTTTCTAATAGCAAATCATATCTTTTTGCTTATTTCGGACGAAGTATAACGATATAGTATACGATGATATGGTTGGCAGAAATATTAATTTTTATTTCTTCTATGATAGTTGGTTACGTAGAAATAGATTGCAGATAGATTTACGTAGCAGCATACGTTTATTATTATGCAATACCTTAAAATGATGCTGATAAAAGATCGACACGATAATGTTACAAACATTTATACAACATACAAGCATCTGTGTCGGTCGGTGACGATTATTTATTCGACTTATCTGCTTACTTGAACATAGTTAAGCTGCCGTATAACAAATTTTGTGTAACCTTGAAAAAGTGGTTAATAGAAAATAGTTTTTACACTGCTAATGATTTTTTAAAGCAATCAGCCACTCAGTCTTACCATTTCAGAAATGCATTGGTATTGGTTTATATTCTGTAATTCTATTTGTTTTGTTTTATTGTTTTGTCTCCATGCAACTTTAATGTGTTTGTTGCCTTGCCTACCTTGTGTTAATTATTTTGATATACATTTTATGATACGGCTTTCAATTTAATGTTTTCAGTACAATTTGCATGCTAGCTATTTTCAATACAATTAATATTTGCATGCTATTATCATATGGCAGAATGTGTCTTGTGCTTATTATTGTATACCATCTGTTATGTATTTACCACATTTTTTGCAAATAAATATATCTTATCTTATCTTGAACATGAACGTGAACATCCACTGAAGATTGCACCTGCGTCACCACGCCGAAGTACTAATACTTAAGAAATTATGTCAATAGGTATCTACCTTATTTCAGGATCTGAAACTCAACTGTCATACAAACATTAATATGGGCTGATAAAATATTATACTTTAAATAAGCGAAATAAGTATTTATCTACTATATAAAAATAAGTCGGGTTTTTCTTCCTGACGCTATAACTCCAGAACGCACGAACCGATTTCCACGGTTTTGCATTCGTTGGAAAGGTCTCGGGCTCCGTGAGGTTTATAGCAAAGAAAATTAGGAAAACAATAAAAATTTCAACAGAAAAGCGGGAAAATCTTTTTTTACATACAGCGCCATCTCTGATACATAGCATGCACTACAAACCACAGATATAGATCTACATAGATAACGCAGATGCATGTACTTCGCGTGTCTCAACCCCGACCAAGCGTCGAAGTTGGTCGCCTCTAACTTCAGTCCACGCGCGTCTTTTGTCAGAGAAAATCATAGCGGACGGCTCCAGTTGAACGTACTGTGCGGATTGGCATCGGCGGCATCGGTGTCTTTGAATCGGTTTGGATTTCCCGTCACTAAATTTCGGCTGTGACGTCACAATAGGTATTAAAAAGTCGGCACGCTTGGTTTCAATACAAATCGTGATACTTGCGTTATCTATGTAGATCTATATCTGTGCTACAAACCAATATTTTAAGTAGATGGCGCCGGTGCGTGATACATTGTTTGACAGCCACTCATTGTTTTCTGCTCAGTTAAATTCATGTGACAAACCGGTATTGTGTTTACTGTGAAATTGTGAAAAAAAAGTAAAAAAAATAAGTTATTCTTTTCCTAAGATTACAATTGGAAACCCGATTGAGACAACGCGTGAGCACACGAAGATCATTGGCATCATACAATCGCTTGGCATTCCAATATGATCCCACTGCGAACTACAGTGATGATGAAAATTTTGATATTGGACCAATGATGACTATATGCCGATATTGCAATGCGTTAAATTAATTCGTGCTTTTCAAACACAAGAGCAAAGAGAGGCAGCCCGTGAAACAGCTAGGTTAGAAACGAGAAATCGTCAAGCTTATCGTACAGATGAACAGAGGAATAATCTTCGAAGTGCAAGAAGAAATGGTTCCAGTATTGATTTGAATCGAGCAGCGTTTCTATATGATTGCACCATCGACTACAGCTTGCATCGTTTAGTTTGCATTGGTCCAATGGACGTTGTTTGCCAGCACTGTGGAGCATTGAAGTTTGCTGGTGAAAAGCCTGGTTTGTGCTGCCTTAGTGGTAAAGTGAAATTGCCATTATAGCGACTTATTTTTTTTTGATGCCCCCGGTGGAACTGGGCAGACATTCCTCATGTCATTGATTTTGGCCACTGTACGCGCGAGATCCGAAATTGCGGTAGCAATTGCTTCTTCTGCAATAGCGGCCACATTGTTAGACGGATGCCGTACGGCTCACTGAGCGTTAAAATTTCCATTAAACCTTCAAACTACTGAACAACCGACATGTAGCATTTCGAAACACTCCGCAAGGGCCAAAGTTTTAGTAGCATCAAAAATCATCATATGGGACGAATGGACAATAGCGCACAATGACACAGAAACGCGCATTGGAAGCACTAGACCTCGAGATGTTTTGGTGGTGCAATGATTTTATTATCTGGCGATTTCCGACAAACACTACCAGTCATTGCAAGATCTACTGCTGCCGACGAAAAAAACGCTTGCCTCAAAGCATCAAATCTGTGGCGATATGTAAAGAAACTTCAACTGTCTGTAAATATGAGAGTTGCATTGATGAACGTTCTATCTGCTTATGATTTCTCGATGCAATTGCTGACTATCGGTAATGGCCGTGTTCCTGTTGACAAATCGAGCGGTTTGATTTCCTTTTCTCCAAATGTTTTCAATTTCGTATCATCAAAAGACGAGCTTATCAACAAAGTATTGTCGGATATCATTGCTAACCACAAAAATACTAAATGGTTAAGTGAGCGAGCAATTTTGGCCGCTGAAAATAAAGATGTAGATGACCTCAATTTTATAGTACAAAATCAAATCGTAGGTACTCTGTATTCATTCAAATCTATCGACTGTGTAACAAACGAAGAAGAAGCCACTAATTATCCAAGTGAATTTTAAAACTCCTTGGATGTGCCTGGTTTACCACCGCACAATTTAAAACTTAAGGTTGGCTCGGTAGTCATCATGCTTAGAAATTTAAACCAACCAAAACTGTGCAATGGAACGCGTTTAGTTTCCGATGATCCTAACGGATATATATGCCTTTTGAGTTTAAACGAATTCAATTCCCGTTTCGTCTTGCCTTCGCCATGACGATCAACAAATCACAGGGCCAATCCTTGACTATTTGTGGCCTCAATCTAGAAAATGCATGTTTTTCTCATGGTCAATTTGTACGTGGCATGCTCACGTGTCGGCAAACCATCCGCTCTATTTGTTCTTGCGCCTGACCAAAAAACAAAGAATGTCGTTTACCACAAGGTGCTTGAATGAAAATCCCATTAATGAATTAATCCGAGTGTATGCCAATCTGCACAACATAGTTTTCAATAATTTTTTTCTGACATGAGTTTGAAGTACTTAATTATTATTTTTTTTTTAATTTTTATTCTCATTCTGTATGCTTTCATCATCATTCATCATAATAAAATACATTTATGTTTCTATCTATATTAATATTATTTTGTATCATTGTATTACGTTCATCAAAGCCTAAATTAGTTCAGCTAAAAGGTAACACGACATTCATTGACTGTTAGGCGGTACGAAGTTCGCCGGGTCAGCTAGTATAATTATATATATAAATATGCTATGTTATATGTTATATATATATATATATATATATATATATATATATATATATAGCATGCCATTGTCTCTGTCTAACCCACGGGATAAACGAAAGGCGTGATTTTATTTATGTATTAATGTTTTTATTTTTTTTATAAATGACTGATGCAGTGGCCGTTTGCCCCACAGACTTACCTAGTATATAGTAGTTTGTCCCGAATTCGAGGCTCTACCGCCAATTATTATCTAAAAAGTATTTATGAAATTCTAGAGGTGAATGGGAGATCGGCTTTGACAAGGTGCTTGGTCAAGACATTCGTGGCAGTACAGTGGGTATCATAGGACTGGGCGGCATTGGTCAAGCCGTGGTCAAACGTCTTCAAGGTTTTGAAGTGGGCAAGTTCGTGTACAGCGGGCACAGGGAGAAGCCGCAAGGTAACCCTTTCATTATCGTCGTTCAGTCAATGATATAGGTTATTAAGATTTTCTTTCCGAATTTGGAGACAATAACAATCGAATACTACCAACTAGGGGAATCCACGCGGATCCATGTGTAGGTTGTGGAGCTCTTGCTTCTTATGCCAAACTTATTTGGGTTCGCGAAAACCATATTTTCTCGTAGGGACATTTTATCGTGCTCCTACCTACTATGAAGTTCATTGATGGGTAGACTTGACAATAATTTTAACAAGAATAAGAGTTTACAAATTCATTGATTCTGCAAAAACATATCTCTATACAGTATCTGGGATACCTAGCCTTTGCTAGAAGTTTATTTAGTACTAAACCGATTTTTTATTACCAGCTAAAGCCCTGGGTGCAGAGTTCGTGAGTCAAGACCAGCTGCTTACTACTAGCGACTTCATCGTGTTGGCAGTGCCGCTGACCAATGAGACCAGGCATATGATCAACAAGGACACCCTCAGCAAGATGAAGAGCAACGCCATCGTTATTAATGTTGGACGGGGAGGTATGTTGCTCATTATAATGTCCTCCTAGTGGGTCCTAGCCGAAAAGCGGCAATGGCAGCAGCAAATCTTAACAAAGATCAGCCATTTGCGCGGAGCATATTATTGGGATCAAACGTCTTCGGCTTCACAGATAAACGCAACACCTCTTATTGCTCCACCCGAGGATCGAACCTGAGACCTTTGCATTGTAGCCGTTAGACCAAGGATAGACTTAAGTTATTTAGCTTAATCTATATCAATAAAACAAAGCTAAAGACTGCGTGTCTGAATACGCTAATCTTTGGACTTCGAATAATTATAAAAGCGCAGTTCTTCCTCCCTTTAAAATTATAGATGCAGTCGGTTAGAAAAAATCTCGTTTTAAATCTCGCTGAACGGTACCTAATAGTAGGTATACCTATCTACAGATTGATGAGAAACCAATAGGCATGACATCAGAATGTATGAAGCCTTCAAAATTAATTCATATCCTTTAATAATGAAAACGCACTGTGCCTTTTCCAGACCTGGTCGATCAGGACGCACTGTACGACGCTTTGAAGGACAACCAGATCTACGCAGCAGGACTCGATGTCACCACGCCTGAACCACTGCCCAAGGACCATAAACTCCTCACGCTGCCCAACTTATGTAAGTAGATTACTTTAAGGTTTAATATTTTAAGGTTTACTTTTCTAAACTATACGGTAAAGTGAGGCGCTGATGATTTTAAATATTCCTAACCCTATTCTATTCCTAGCTATCAAAATATCAAAAGTGACCTAAACTGTGAGTGCTTATAAGCACTCACAGTTTAGGTATATATCACCAAACGTGTTGAACTGAGTTCAATGCTGAATACAGTTCAATACCTATATTTTTGAAAATTTGCTCTAATGGTGAAACCTATTATAGAGCGTTCTTAGACTTAGCGTATTGTGTCCAAAAGACAAAATCAGTGTTTTTTTAAAGGTTAGTCTAAGCTAAGTCCGACACGCTCAACAGATGTCTGCTTATTTAACTATGCTATGCACTGTTTGGTCCGCCGAGAAAATGAATCAGTGTAATGTAATTTCCTAAATGTTACAGTTGTACTGCCACACATTGGCAGCGCCACTGTGCGCACGCGCAGCGATATGGGCGTCCTCGCAGCTAACAACGTGGTCAACGCGCTCACCGGCAAACCGCTAATCACACCCGTGCAATTGTGAATACTATGATATGAAACATCACGCCAAAAAACTGTGATGATCAGTTGATCATCACACCCGTGCAACTGTGATCCACAACGCTCATCACACCTTTGCAACCGGCGCAACTGTGATCAATAATACTCATCACATCCACGCAACTGAGCCCAAGATTGCATATCATGCCAGTTGATCATCACGGTTTTCTACCGCGATGATCAACCCTTTCATCATACTCAAAAGAAATTAAAACTACTGTGTGATTAAAAAAAATATCTGTAACATGCTTATATTGTTTAAAATATAAAAATGTAATTAATTAAAATTACTTACATTCTAATTGAATTTTATTCTTTGATTTTTTTTTAAGTATAAACCGTGTATATGTAGTGTTCTGAGGTAATTTTGCAATAAGCAAAATGTATAAAAAGAAATAGGAAGTATCTACCTTCTATCTGCAATCTGCGTCAAAGTTTATCAGTAACAATGATTTGTGTCTTGTTATAATGTTATCATACAAGAACATAGTACGAACATGTCCTTGTAATTTACTTATCAGTTGTCAAGCGAATCGTACTCTATAAGAATTATCTCAAATTCTGAATTCCAATCGTAAAAATCCTATTCCTAAATATAAATAAGCAATATTTTGATCATAGCAAAATTAACAGCTGTGAATAATAAAAAATGCAGATTATTATAAATTTGGCTTTATTAATAGGTATACATAAAATAAAAGATCTAAGCGGTAATGTAGTTTGATGCAAATGGCTGTGCTGCACTTTGTAGACCAATCGACGGGGCTAATCACAGCAGGGGCGCAAACCGTGACATTTCATTTGCGCCCCTTTAAAACCGTCAAGACCTTTGATTTTATCTTACTTATGCTTAATACTAGAATATAAAAGTAATAATTATATTTATATACAAGAACTCTTACAATACTTAACATATTAATTTAGAATTTGATTCAAAAATTAAAACTCAACTTAAAATATATTTTAATGAATTTCTTCTATTTATTTTGGTATAACAAAGGTCAATTTTCAACATTATGCAATACTCAGTGCGGAGGGCCACACTAGCACATACATTAAACAAATCTCCCACGCCAGGGGGCATTACTTGATACTCTTGTCATAATGTCATAACATTATATATATATATATATTGAACTGTTTCAGCAAAGAGTATGCATTAAATATTTTCTAATATTTTGAATTTTTTGATTACATGTCAATAAACTGTTTAAACTAATAATGTACTGTCAAGTGCTAAATTCACCAAATATGTTGAATTAAGTTCAACATTGAACCAAGCTTAACACTTAAAATGAATTAAATGTTAAACCCAGTTGGGTACAGCATGGAATTCAGGATGGTGAAATTGGCCCCATGACCTGAACATTGCAATATTATCCTCTACAGAATCACATATAAATGTATTATGAAGTAATTTTATAAACTTAAACATTACAATTCTAACCAAATATAAAAATGTGTTTTTTAAACTCAGGGTGCATCTGCAACAACAGCTTCCAAATCTGTCAGAAAAGGTTCTATTTGATTTTCCAAAGACAATATGTGGCCAGTATTGCAGTTGTCACTCCCAATAAATGTTATCACTAGTGGTAATTTGTTCATTTGTATTACCTGAAAATGAAAAAAAGCAATATTTTATCACATTTTTAGAATACTTGTAATAGTTTAAGCAAATTTTAGCTTTACTATGCCTTTTTGTATTTTATATAATATTAAAGCCCAAGTGCTTTGCCAGCTATGGATTCGTATTTATATGCTTGGGGCGTATACCCAAGAGGTGCAGGTTTGAGTCCTGCTGAATTCTTAATTTTTCAACTTTAATACATATATAAAATACATTTTTAGAATATGCAATTAACTAGTGTTCGACTGAAACTGGCCCGAAACCAGATACTCGGCCCCATCCCCAGTTTCGGTTTTGTCCGTAAACGCAACCAAAACTTTTGTAGACTTAAATCTGGTGGTTTAATATTTTCTTATTTAGAGACATCCAAGCTTTGTTGCCTTTGCTGTCAACAGGTTCAGAGCACCGCAGGCCCCATGTTTTTAATATTTTCTTATTTAGAGACATCCAAGCTTTGTTGCCTTTGCTGTCAACAGGTTCAGAGCACCGCAGGCCCCATGTTTTTAATATTTTCTTATTTAGAGACATCCAAGCTTTGTTGCCTTTGCTGTCAACAGGTTCAGAGCACCGCAGGCCCCATGTTTTTAATATTTTCTTATTTAGAGACATCCAAGCTTTGTTGCCTTTGCTGTCAACAGGTTCAGAGCACCGCAGGCCCCATGTTTTTAATATTTTCTAATTTAGAGACATCCAAGCTTTGTTGCCTTTGCTGTCAACAGGTTCAGAGCACCGCAGGCCCCATGTTTTTAATATTTTCTTATTTAGAGACATCCAAGCTTTGTTGCCTTTGCTGTCAACAGGTTCAGAGCACCGCAGGCCCCATGTTTTTAATATTTTCTTTAAAACTATGAAGTAAGAGCCACATTTGAGTCTTTGTTGTCAAGAGCCAGAGAGTGCAGAACCCTTTGTTTTTTTAACCAAAAATGAAGATCCACCTAATTGCAATTTCTTTCAAGATGCAAGGAGCGCAAAAAGCGCCGAATTCATAAAATATTTGTTTATAACTTTTTATTGCAAACTAAAATGGCAGTAAGGGCTACATCTGAGTGCCTTTGCTGCCAGAGACTGAGTTATTTTTTTATTTCCAGGGCACACCTATAAATGACATATACTCTTACTTTTACTACTAAAAGTTAAAAAGTACATGGAAAGAACTTCAGGACTCCTGTTAGCAACTGGTAATTGGTGACTAATTTGTTGTCTAGTAAAAATAGAATGTTTGGAAAAGAATGCATTAATGGTGTGCATTAATGCATTCTTTTCCTCCTATCAAAAAATGTGTAAAAATAGTATGATAAATCAGTAGTGGGCGAGTGTGTAATTGATTCTAAATTATATATATTATAAACTTTGGACATGTTATTTCTATTATTAATATTTTTTTCATCATATTGTGAATAAAGTAGAGCATTATTCATTGTTTCCATCCATACGTTAACAGATAAGGAATAAATATCAACTTACCTGGTAACTAGAATACATAGATATGATTGTTTTGTTCCGGCCTAGTCCAAGTTTGCTTGCTTGATCTGTAGCCATTCCGAATGTTGATATGAAGTTAGACCTTAGAGCCAAAGGTGGAGCTCTTTCCGTTACTGCCCGGACCAACGGTACACCATCACGATCGGTAATAAGAATACAGTGAAGCCCATTTACCCTAAAATTATTACAAAAAATATTATAGCCAACGACACAAGCATGACGCACATAGCTTCCTCCATCAAAATTGTAATTACCTCTCTAGTAAGTGGTTCAAATATTTTCGTAGATCATCTACCATTTTTAATGGAGGTTTTAATATTTTTTATCCAAAGAATAATCAAAATAAATAATCTCCAGTACTTCCACACTTCCACGGATGACGTTTAAGCAATATGGGGCTGACTCACGGTCGGTAGTGTCCATACTAGCAAAACTCGCCATAACTCTAGTATTGTTTATGGTTCACATAATGAAAGTGACAATTTTAATCGGATGCCTGTTTGATATTATGTCAAAAATTTTTGTTTGGATCCTGTCGTCCGCCATATTGGCGCCATTACAGTTTCAAAGTTGTTCGAGTGAAGTTTTGCGTTGATTAGTTTCCGTAGCTTATCCTCTCAATTTTCGAAACAGTAGTAATAGCTATTAAACTTGCAATATGTACAATAAGTGTTGTATTGTGAGTTGTGATAGTAGACGAAAGGACGTAATTTTCTATCGTTTTCCGAAATCGGACACAATACTCAAAAAGTGGGTAGAGTGCATTAACTGCGAAAGATTGCGAAGCTTGAGCTTCCAGGATCTTTGTAAGCAGTTTGTGTGTCAGAAACATTTTGAGAAAAGGTTTCTTGCATCCACACCGATGAGGTCTCGACTCCGTGTCGGCGCTTATCCTACGTTATTTACCCAAAATGAAATTAGCGGCGGAATTCCTCAAACCGCCTCAAGAGCTGAAAGAACAAGTAAGTATAAAATTCATGGAATATACTTTTGAGTTCAAATTTATTTATTTGTTACACATTAAGGTCTAAATACAAAAGATGTGTGTCAAAATCCTGTATGTATAGAAAAAATTAAAATAGTTGTAACTTTAATTTTTAATTAATTTAAGTTTTCACAACCTTGGGTCCACAAAATTACAAGGGGCTCACAATATATTGACACATATTTGACTCACTGGAATCGGTCGGTAAAATTTTGTTGTGATAATAGATAAATAAACCACTGTCATTTGTTGTAATAAATCCAATTATTTAAATTTTTGCAGGCTTGCTATCTGACCATGGTTATGCTAAGAAACGTCAGCATGAGGATCACACGTATATTAAATCTGGGCCTGAGACTGCAAACAAACATTCTAAGACTAACTATGGTAAGTTCTTACTTAAATGCCATCAAGCATTATTGAATGCTAATAATAAGTTTTGGAATCAGTGGTCAGTCTCAATGGAGACTATACAATAATATCTCTGCACAGGATATATAACAGTGTCAAATCATCGTCATCCTGCCCCTGTCCCAATTTATTTGGGGACGGTGCAGTGTGTCTTATTCTTCCATACATAACTATCTCCCATCATCTCAGTGTTCACTTCCTTTCTTGCCATATCATCCTTCAATATTTTGTGATAGATTGAAAATAGAATTTTATTTTATATGATACTTGTTGTAATTTCAGAAGTTTTTGCATCTGCATCGGACAACCTTTCTGCTCCATTACTATCAACTTCTATCATACAAGAAACTCCAAAAACCCCTACTAGAGGTAAATAATGTTTTAATTGTTTGTGGGTATGATAAATATTTTATTATTATAATAGTTAATATACCTGCAGATGACACAGTGTATTGAGAATTTTAAAATTTTATACTATGATATGTTTGTTGTCATTTCAGAAGTTGTTGCATATGCATTGCAGTATCCTTTTCCTTTACCTTCAACTTCATCTATTATACAAGAACCTCCAAAAAGCCCTACTAGAGGTATGTATTATTTTTCAATAATTTTTTGATTGGTTGTGAGTGTGTGATGAATAGATATTTTCTACTTGTTAGTAATCACACTTTAGTTCAAGTAATTAAACTTGGGTTCATTATTATTAAAGATTATAGCTCTAAGAATGATAATAAAGTTAATTAAACTGCATTATTGTTCTTATAATATTAGATTTTTACTGGTAGGTATTAATTTGTGTGTTCTTAGATTACTTATGTAATTTATTATTGACATAAAATACGTATAATTTTCAACACTTTTCAGAACAACATCTATGCTCGACTCCAAAATTATCAATTCAGAAGAGACGAGTAATAATAAGGAAGAATGCTCTGACGCCAAATTGTGCTCGACTTTACGGTGAATATGTAAAATCAAGAAAACAATTGGAATATAGTCATAGAGCTAAAAGGGCAATGAAGTTTTCAAATGAGAAGACTTTTGAAAAACTTACTGCTAAAATAAATCCTTTAGCCAAGAAAATTATGTGGATGCAAATAAGCCAATGTACAAAAAAAGCAAAAGGCAGAAGATACACAGATGAAGAAAAGTTTATAGCTCTATCTATTATGAAACAGAGTCCGAAATGCTATAGATTTCTACAAAGAATATTTATTCTGCCATCAAAATATACATTAAATAAAATGATATCTATGTTAAATATTGAGGCTGGGATTAATGCTCAAATATTTGAAGCATTAAAAGAAGTGGTTAGTATTGTTAAATTGTCTATTATATTATTTCATAATTTATTCTCAACATTTTTAATCCATGACAACTGTATGTTCCTGAAACATCGCTTATAGTTTTTCTTTTCGTAAAAAGTATGTTTAGTTGTATATTATTGAGAATTATACCAGATTTTTGGGTCACAAACTTCGGAAATAAGGAGAGAGTGGATATTTTCACATTATTAATATAAATTTTCATATATAAATGAAGTTAAGCTTAAAACCGATTTTAATGAAACCGATTTTAATGAAAATCTGTTGTATTTTTTTAATTCACTTTTACTTAAATATTGTCAGTTCACCTGACTGCTGGTTTGCCAACAGACCATTATAATTAATGTATTATGTTTATTACAGGTTAGTAAATGGCAGGAAAACAAAAAATATTGTTCAATTCTCTTTGATGAAGTTGCCCTTGAACCTGGCTTAACATATGACAAACATCGAGATGTCATCGATGGATTTGTTGAGCTTGATGAAAAAACTAATGATTTTGCAGATCATGCATTAGTTTTTATGCTCCGAGGAGCTATTTATAAGTGGCAGCAGCCTCTGGCTTACTATTTTTGTAAAGGGGCAACCTCAGGTCTGGAATTAAAAACAATTATCAGAAATATTATAACTGCTGTGAGTCATACGGGCCTATTACCAGTTGCCTTAGTATGTGATCAGGGTACAGCATTTCAATCTGCCTTGAAAGGGCTTCAAGAAGATACACGAAGGGAACAAATTAGAACCGGCGCAAAAATTGGTGAGTACCTAATTAAATTATGCAAAAATGTCTTTGGTTTTTGCGAGAACAACACATACTACTCGACCAGAGCAATTGAACACATGACAGCCACAACATTTTTGTATCAAAACCACAAGTCGAGTAGTAATAAAAAATCGGTTTATAATCTTTGATGAAAATTCGTTCTGCTATTTTTGAGTAACTTATTTAGCTTTGACTATTTAAAAGACTTTAGTCGCTTTTTTTGTTCTTAGGAAAAGTTAAGTGATATTGTAAACATATAAAATGAAATTATCAAGTTAATATATTTCTGCCATCCTTGTGTAATATTAATCAACTATAATTTTCTAGATGATGTGATTACAATTGGTGGACATTCACTCAGTGTCATTCATGACCCTCCGCACCTCATAAAAGGGTTAAGGAACAATTTTCTAACCAAGAATATTAGTGACCAAGGAAAGATTTGTAAATGGAATGATATAGTGGCAGTCTATAAGACTGACTGTCAGCATGCTCATGTCAGATTACTACATAAGTTGAATGACGAACACGTCATCCCGGAGAAAATTAAGAAGATGAAGGTAATATTAATATAATTTAAATATGCGCTTTATTTTGTGAAAAAGCATCTGTTTCACTACAATACTTTTTGATGATGAATTGTTAGTAATATTAATAGCAATCTTTCTAAGAGTCATAGGTATAAGATACAATTTTGTTAAGTCATAAGAGAACAGTTACATACTATTTTAATTTAATCCATCTGATTAAGATCATTTATATGTATAATATAGAGAGGAGTGGAAGGGGCTGGAGGAGGCCTATGTGTTTGGACACGCTGATATTTAAGATTATTGGTGTGCAAGTTACTTAAAATATGTATAATCAGCAATAAAGGCTTTTTTATTTTTTATTTTATTATGTATAATATAATAATATATAATTATTTATTTTAGGTGAAAAACTGTGTCAGAGTTTTTAGCAAAACAGTGGCGTCTACATTATATTATACTGCTCAGTTTTGTAAGTATTACATAATTGCTTTAATCTTGCAAACCCATATTTTATTTTATAATTCATTATTTTGCTATTTAATAAAATTACTAGGTCTGATAATATTGAAATCTCGGTATTATACGGTGTATTATATAATATTATAGGAAATCCATCATTTTTTTATCAAAAAAGAAGAAATTGACTTGTAGAGAGACTAGAAAAAAAAACATTAATCTATACTAATATTATAAAGCTGAAGAGTTTGTTCGTTTGTTTGTTTGAACGCGCTAATCTCAGGAACGACTGGTTCGAATTGAAAAATTCTTTTTGTGTTGAATAGACCATTTATCGAGGAAGGCTATAGGCTATATAACATCACGCTAAGACCAATAGGAGCGGAGCAGCAATAAAAAATATTGCGAAAACGGGGTAAATTTAAGCGACGGGAACAGTAATGTTTTACGCGGGTGAAACCGCGGGGATCAGCTAGTTAATTATAATTTGTAACCCATAAAAAGTGTAGAAGGATAAGGAGGGAAGGGTAATATTATTAATAAAAGTTTTTTTTTGTTTCAGCTAATTATGCTAATGGAGATCGAGTCAGCACAACATTAAGTGATACTGCAGCCATTGTTGATTTCTTCGATGATCTTTTTGATTCTGTAAACGGGGCAAGCCGTTACAGTAAAAAATCAAAAGGGAAACCATTGCGACGAGCAGTATCTGAAAACTCTCCACACCACGATTTCTGGATTGAAGCCATAAAAAGGTTAAAAAATATCAGATTTATTGATAATAACGGAAAAGAAACCATAGTGCCATCATTAAAAAATTGGATAACTACATTAGAAAGCTACCAGAGACTGTGGAAGTTTTTTAAAACAAAGAATATTGTAATAATGCGGCCTCGATATTTTAACTCTGACCCAATAGAGAACTTTTTTGGACAAGTAAGGTCATATAATTTTAGAAATAATGACCCTAATTGCCACACTTTTAAGAGTACCTTTAAATCGCTGTTAATAACAAGGTTTATTAAATTTCATAATGACAGTTTTAATTGTGAAGAAGATTCAGGTGATCAAATATTGAAATTAAGTCATTTATTTAAATCAATTAATACCAGTCATGAAATTTTTACTTCACCTGGATCTTCTGAGTGTAGTACCATAACACAGGAAAGCATTCATTTAACAGCAGGTCAAGAAAGGCTAAATGTCCATTCACGGGCTTATACTACAGGGTGGGTCATTAGAAAGATATTAGGAAAAATAAAATGTCAGCAATGTGAAGCAAATTTAAGTACCGACGAAACGGATTTAAATTCCAATACTATAAATAACTACATTTCCTACAGAGAGTTTAAAAGTATAAAAACAAAAAAGTTGACCTATCCTTCTGAACAGGCCGTGAGACTATTTGGGGACATTACCAGAGAGGCAAACACATTTTTAGAAAGAATACCTAACCAGATAGGTGTTATAAAAGAATTAAAAAGTAAAATAAATTCTAATAATTTGTTTGCCTTTCTGGACTGCAATTTCCATAAGGATGCTGTTTCTGAATACTTTCTTGAGTTAACGTTGAGATTAACAGTATTCAATTGGTGCAATATAATAAATAGAATATTAAAAGGTACTGATGTAAGTCGATTGCAAGGCAATTTACCTGCGATGCAATTAAAGGCGTTTAATAAATATAAAACGAAATTAAAAAATAAAAGAATTAATAAATAAAAAAAGAGTTTTTTAATTTAAAATATATTCCCTAATCCCGAACATTCGCTCAAATCCTTGAAAATAATACTCTCTGTATTATTTTTAAGGGTTTGAGTAGAATATTTTGAAGTAGATAATAAAAATTGAAAAAATAAAAATATGGGTGCTAAAAGGCTAGTATCTAAAATATTGCTCAAATTTCATTTATCCATAGCTAAAAGAATCTCCGTTCAGAAAAAAAAACGAACTGTCATTATCATTATGTGATGTGAGACTTTATTACTGAACTTTTTGTACCGAAGTGCCCCGTCTGATGCGTTAGCATCTCTAGTACGTCTGTGGGCTGACTGTAGTGACAGTCTTGTGACAGTGATGCTTGACAGATAAATAAATGATGATAGTGGTGGGACTCCGACCACAATTCAATTATAATCATTGAATTAAATGAAAATTTATTTATCGGTTTAATTTAAATCTTACAAAGGTAAAATATTTTTCGACGGCTCAAAATATATTATTAATCCATTATTGAGCAAGTCTTTGCTGTACAACTGACAAGTATTGAGTAATGGCAATACTAATCCTCATTTAAAAAAATAATTGTCTATAGCCAAAATGGCAGATATGGATTGACAAGTCGTGCAATTTTCGTAATTTATTTTTGGATGCAATAATTAATGTCTTTGTACTATTTATGTGTTTAAATTAGTACTTTTAATGGCACAAAGTTAAAGTTCTTTACTCTGTTGCAATAACGTGCACATGTTGCTACTAGTCGAATGTTGTAATTTCACGAAATATCAAGTTTTGGTATGATAACAAAAGGTATAAAAATTCATCCTTGTCTCGCTATGTGCTCTTTTTCGTCATGTGTGTACCGTCAGAATTAACTTAACGTGTATGTTCTCTTCGGTGATGGTACGGGTATGTATACGTAACTGTCCAGATTTGTGATTTTCGGGATTGTGACGTCACAAAATAGACAAGACGTTATTTACTGTGCAAATTAGGTAATAAAATGTTTTATTGTTTTGATCGGTGAGTGGCGAAAGATTTGTGGTTTTCCCGTGAGGATAGAATTCGCGGTGAAGTGGTGGGCCTCCGCTAGGATGGGCGGCGATGTCTGCCCCCTCTGAGAGCGCAGCGAGCCCTGCACCGTGCGCATGCACCAATATATCGCTTATGCAATTGTTTCATGAGCTTAAACAGAAGTTCCCTGGGGTACCTGACCATGTTGTATCAAACACCATCGAATTGTACTGCCATGATAAGCAAGCCTGTGAGAAACACCTCCACAGCGAAGTTAAGGCCTCCTTGCCGCACGCCTACCATGCATCCTCATCAGCGGCCGCTCGCCAACTCAACGAACTCAGGCTTAATCTTCCACTCAAGTGCCGGAACCAGCCCATAGTGAAGCATGAAGCTGTGAGATCAACAGCAGTCCAATCTGTCACTTGTCAAGAGCCACAGAAAGCAATACTGAGCTCTATCACATTATCACCTGAGCCACAAAATAAAATAAACACTGATGCTAATCAAAACATAGTTGAGATAAAAAATGAGGAAACAACTAGGAGTAATAACAACACTTCTCCAGTCACTGTAATCAATATAGATAACTGCTTTGCCAAGTACAGCGCCGAGTCTCCTAGTGATTTAGAACTAACAAATGAAAATCTAAAAGAAGATAAAGATAGCACTTCACAAGAGGAAAAAACCATTTCTGCACAAAACCTAACGAATATAGAACAACCGGAAAGCACAAATTACAGGATTTTGAAGAGTCATAAAGTCAAGAGCAACTTAAATGAAAAATTAGAAAAGGGGAAAGAAAAGAAAACAATAAAAAAAGAAGACAGCCCACAGCCTGTAAAGCAAGCACTGCAGGAGAAACCAAAACGCCCTAATACACTTGATTTCATAAAACCAAATCCAGATATTGCATTTAAACAGACACTCAAAGAGCCAGAGGCTGAAACTTGTAGGACAGTGTCACCAGCACCATCAGTTTCAAGAAATGACAGTCAGCCTATGAAAGAGGCCAAATCCAGTACATCATATAGGCCAGACAGAGGGTATCCTTTAAACTTGTCAGTAAATGTCAATTGTCATATGGACTTGAGCCGTGGTTATGGTGATCTTTGGTTAGAAGATTACGATAGTCCCAGAGCTATAACATCTGTGAATTTGACAGTTTGCACACCTACATCGAATATGGCGAGTCCAGTGAGGGATACGCGGGAGGAGGACGGTGGCTTCGAGGGTCATGTGACAGTGACAGTGAGCCCGAGCACAGCACGGCCACCGCGACGTCGTGCTCCTCCGCCGCCGTCACAACCCTCGCGTTTAGAAACTTCGCCGAGGCCTACAAGAGTCGCTCCTGAACCTCCAGGATCAATTATTGGTGAGTAAATAATTATTTGTGTGCTACACTACTCCAAAACTATCTCTTGACATGTATTTACAAGGAAACAGTTTAATGCAGAAACAGTGCTGACTGTGGTATTACTAAAGTTATTATACAGCCATTCTGTAAGTACTGAACCTAACAACCCACTAAGCACTATGTTAGTAAATTTTGATAAGGCAGCAATTTAAAATCCTTTTAATGGATTTTAATATGCTTCTTGCCTAAAGGTAATCATTTGGTCCAATAAAACAAATTTATAGTATATATAATCACAAAACAAACAAATAGTGACAGTTGTCTTCAATATTCAAACAATATCACTTATCAATCTTGATAAATATATCTTGTTATTATAATTATCTTTTTATAAATATCTTGATATTAACTGCCTCCTTGACCTGTGGTCTCTCAACGTTAAGTCTAGAGTTTGATTCTGACTAAAGTGTAATTTGGGATTTTCCGTAAGAAAATACTCAATAGCAACACGGAATCGGAATTACGCCCCATTTATTTATTTTTATTTATTTATGTTATAAATATCATAATCATGATTAAAATACAGCCCTAAATATACTTATGTAAGAGAAAGTTACACAACGTTGGCTCATGCAGCATGCATACATGCATGTGCATGTGGATGATGGCTTAATTGTTGGTTTGTCACCCAATGTCAAGGACCTCGGCCTCTTTATTGACTCCACTTTAAGCTGGCAGGCACAAGTGACTAACGTTAGTCAAAGAATCACCGGTACCCTGCGTGCTCTGTACCGGTTGAAGAACTTCTTGCCTTCAGGTATTAAGACCACAATTGTGCAGACCCTTATCTTCCCTGTGATCGACTATGGTGATGTGTGCTATTATGACCTGAATGCAGAACATCTCAATAAATACGACCGTCTTCTCAATAACTGCATTCGATTTATTTTCAATCTTCGTAAGTATGATCATGTGTCTACTTATCGTTCACAATTACATTGGTTATCTATTCGTCAACGCCGTAGCTTGCGTGCTCTCACAACCCTGTATTCTTTCCTGATGTCTCCTACTCCTCCTACTTACCTAATGCCCTATTTCCAATATCTGTGTGATAACCACGATAGAAACCTTCGCTCCTCCAATAATCTTCTATTACTATGTCCCTCTCATACTACTGGTTTTGTAAATTCTTCCTTCCCTGTCCAATCTATTCTTCTTTGGAATGCCCTCCCTCTCGAAATTAGGACCGCCACCAGTCGATACGCCTTTAAAATCAAGATTCGGAATCTTCTCCTCAACAAAAAAGAATCGCCACCATAATATTTATTATTATTAGTTCATATATTTATATATATTTTATTTATTAAATATTTACTTATATTTAAGTATTTTGTTATGTAGATATTATGCATATATATATATATATATATATATATATAAATATATATATACACACATATTTTCATTATGTATTAATTAATTGTATTGATTGTTAGGACCTTTTATTTCAAATCAAACGCTATATTTTATAACTTCACCTGCCTTGTTAATCTCTGCATCACCCAAAGGTAGACTGGTAGAGAATGCCTATGGCATTAAGTCCGCCTTGTATACAAATCTTGTATATGAAGTTAAATAAATAAATAAAATAAATACATTATGTTAATTAATATTGTTAACGAACCTCTCTCTTTGCTTCAATAATATTATTACAAGGATAGTCAGAGCGTAGACAAGGATCAAACAAGACCAAATATTTTTAATATCTTCTGTCTTATTTTAAGTTTTATCCAATTAACCAGGGTTTGAAATTATCAAATTATTAGAAAATTGAATTATTTTCTTTGATAATTATCACGAAAATTATCCATTAAGATTTGTTTCTTGGTTTCCTTATTTTCTTGCACTTAAAATCTGGCCAAATACATAATCTTCAATTCTTGGCATATTCATTATCACAATGCAATGTTGAATAGCACAAAGAGAGAAAAAAGAATTTGACACTTAATGCATTTGTATATGTACAAAAGCAGTAAATTGTGTCGGGAAATACTTATAAAAGGTTAATGGTATCTTTAGAATTCATTATTTAGAATTTTATGATTATCAATCTTTGTATGGTGACTCTTAACAAAAACATAATAATAATAGAAATCCTGTAATCATTTTAAATATTGTATAATTTGTTGTATAATTAATAGATATATATCTAGATCATATCATCATAATATCATTCATATCATGAACCTATCAGATATTTAGCATCTAAAGTTGTATGATCTTCATTTTCCTGTTTAGATAAAACAAAATTACAAAGGTATCACTCTATCGCCTAAACCAAATAAATTTGTTTCTAAGTTATTTAATTCAATGTAAACTTTTACGATCATTCAAGAAAGTAATCATTGAAAAAATTAATGCATACTTATTTGACTTTCTTTCAATCTTTGCAGAACAAATTACCTTAAATACTTCATTGAACTGATATTGCCTACAACAGAACCTTGGCATCACACAAACAATTTGTAATTCAAATACATGTTATTTTATTTTGTATTCGAAATTTTATTGTTTGAGCTTAACATATTCTACAAACATCTCCTTAGTATAAGGCACTCTTAAAGCAAAAAATCTATACACTATTATTGCTCTATTATCTATGCACTACCATCGTTCTAATCCATGCTCTGTTGCTTAACCAATATTTTCTTGATATTTCCTCATATTATGATGAAAAATAAGATTGGTATTTGCTTAGTTCTATAAGGATGTTGTGTCAATATTATTCATTGTTAGATATTATTAAGCGCGATGCAAATTGAATACCAAATATCAAAAGAAATCCCCTTGGCTGTTAATATTGATTGTATTGTAACAGATCACTAGCAATTTTAACTTCCCTATTCCACAGAGAGCATGGTAGCACCCATGGTATAATTGTTAAAAGTCTTGTCCACTAAGTGTAGAAATATCTAATATTGAATAAGGAAAAGTTTTATTTTTATATGGTCATCAGTAGCGGTATTAGTAATAGCAGTGGGTCTGGTGTACTCTAGTTATTTGCAGTTTATACGGCGTAAAACTGGTACCGCCCACTCGCTCAATGCGAATGCCTATGTATGTATTTATTCGTATATACGCCGATAAAAAGTTGTATAATATTTGCTGGTATACAACTATCTCCATCACAAAGAGGTATGACCAATCGACTATGGAATTGTTTATTGCTGCTGTGCTATCTATTCCGTGGCTTTGTCAAGATAAAAACTGCTGTATTGTATGTAGAATAATATGAAAGTTTAATTTTAAGCTGGATATTTTCATAGTAAGCTGGGATGCCATGAAAAAAGTTAGTAAACAAGTGCAAAAAACGTGGTCCTTCATGTTTAAATAGCAAAAATTCTTTTGTTTATTAAATCCCATTTAAGTTATGTCTCTTATTACTAGATAATCGTCATACACAAAACTAGAAATTGTTTAACTATCTTATATTCGTGACACAAGGGTTTTGGAGATACAGTTTTTGGGCATTTCCTTTTCCTTTCTAGTCCAGTGAATCCAGTAATTCAGCTGCAAAGGAGTAACAGTTATTTTCACATTTATAATATTAGTTAGGATTCATTTTGTGCTTGTTTGGGTTTAACAGAATTTGCGATAATTCTTTCTTTTGCCTAGTAATTCCATAGTACTCAAATATTCTCTTGAACTTTATAGATCGTTCGCTAATAGAGCGTCAGAAGGAGAGGCTGGAGCGGCTAGCGATGGCGTTAGCGCAGGAGAAGGGTCGCCTTGCGCAGCTGGCCAAGGAGACCAGGATCTTGGCGGGAACATCTCCCTCGCCGTCAGCAACGCAGCGGCTACGGGACGACGTGGAAAGGCTGCGAAGTCAGTGCGGCACGCTCGCCAAGAGACTCGAAATGAGTGGCAATGGTAATTGTTCTTCAGTCTGATTTTATTCACGCTATGAAATACTTATTTTACTAAGGATATGACTATGAAACATTTCGACTTCGAGCGGTCTTTATTAACTTTCGCTACTTGAAACTAGACGACTTATGAGATTACTAAAAGCTCAGCTACCGGATATTGCTCAGATGATGATTTGGCTTTGGTAAGTCGATAATCAAATTCAACCTCTAGGTGTCGCTTAGATGATGATACAAAATAAGCATGTGTCTATGGATCCATTAGACAGCATTTTCATAGCAATTTGTTGTCACTTTTTACCAGCCTTATACATTGTACGCTTTAGCATACAAATTAAGACAATTTAGACATCAATGAGCAGTATGGAAAGGCTTATTTCAATACACTATGATGTTTCATGATTTATATAATATAATTTAATTCAAGCTGATGATGTTTTAATATTGATTCATTGAACAGGCATTGCCTGACTGGTGAATAATTTGTAATTATTATATTTTTCAGAGCCTGAAGATGCAGACAGTTTCTACAGCAATATCTACACCGGCCAACGGCCATCATCATCCTGGCAGTGCCACATGTGCACGTTCAGGAACCACCCGCTCCTCGACAAATGCGAGGAGTGCGACATGCCACGGATACTCGTAGGTACGTCCACGTCTCCCCTTAGGACGCAGGACTCCGGCTTCGGCTCCTTCCGCGACCGCAGCCGGCGAGGCGCCAACCTCGACGACCTACCCCATTCCCTGACTCAGACTCAATCAGCTTAATCGATTGACATTAAATCGAACATTGCCCAACCCTATTCTCAAATTTCGTGCCGGTCGCGGCCGAACAGCTAAAGTTCCTTTGCCTTATAAAGTGCCTATAGTGTTAAAAAAACGAAAATCATAGACAAGTGCTTGTGTCAGTGTTTTAAAACTTTTTAGAACTCATGTGTGTTTGAAGTGTTAAACTTGAGGCTAATAAAAACAATGTGTTGTGCTTTAAAACTTACCCAGCATGTTAATGTTGGCATGAAAACGTTTATTAACAGTGAAAATACCAACAATGTGATGAACTGTACCTCTGTTGGAATTTTCAATTCCTGACTTATATTTTCTTTGTTAATTTAAAGAATCATATTTGGATCCTTCTTGCATTAACACTCATTTATGTCTATAGAAAGAAGTTGTTATGACCATGGACTGAATTAAACACTTTTCTACTGTAGACATACTTGAGCAAATATGATCCTCGCATGTGTGTTCGTCTATTTTTATATGCGGTTGAATTTATCTACGACTTATTTCTTGTAAAATATACTTAAAAATATTTTGGTAGTTATCCAGCATCAATGAGAAAACTAGTTTTAAGAAGCCAGATAATTTTATGTTAAGTAGGTAGTGTATTTTACACAAAGATCTAGAAGTTTATTAACATAAACAACACTCTTAAATAAACCTGTATTATGATTCTAGGCGCATGATAAAATAATAATTTCGGAAGACGCTGCTACGTGCTTTTCTTGTTTTAGGCATAAACAAAAAGCATAATACTTGTAATATTTTAAAGCAAATTTTAGCTTTGCTATGCGTTTTTGTATTTTATGTAATATTAAAGTTGACAAATTAGGGTTCGTCTAGCTAAGGTATATATATGTATATATACATACATATGACTGGCACAAAAAAGTTGAGAAATTTCGAGTCCAGCAGCATATGAATCCATGGCTGAATTGGCAAAGCACTTGGAGCGTATACTCAGGGGTGCTGGTTCGGGTCCTGCTGGATTCTTAATTTTTTAACTTTAGTATTATATAAAGAACATTATGATTATGTATTAATACTAATTATACATTATTTTCTTATTAATTACACTTAGGAACCGAGTACACACATGAAACGTGAAGCCTCTTTACAGCTCAGTAAGACATATAATGTATATTCGGCTTTAGATCCCAAGTATGATGACATGACTTAGACACCATTTTAATTTAAAAACAATCAAAACTACGTTCGAATATTTTTTTTAATATGGTTACTCAACTGGGAATCGAACCAGTTAAAACCCGATTCTTTTTGATAGTTACCGCAACTATGCTGCTCTGTCTGCGAAGCGCTTTATGGTATAAATCTCTTCTTCGTCGTGTCGAAGGCTGAGTCAAATTTAATTGACCCAATAAGTGGCCACTGTTATGGCGCTCTCATCGGCGTTCATGAGCGCTTTGGTCAAGGTTTTGACTTGCCATGGTGGTAAAAGGATTAGCCAATTCGCTTTGAAGAACTGGCGAATTGCCCAGGGTGCGCCGGACTTAGTCAATCATTATGTACGTCACCCGGGGAGGCTCCTTTCATGCACCCCAAAAAAAATCACTTCAATCATAAGGATAAAATATTAATATTGCCCAGTTCTTATTTACGCATACTTACTTAAACATAAATATCAAATAACTTTCCATCTTGGTGCAAGCTTATCGCTAGTTAAGATAAGCTTACAGTAAATCTTGAATCATTCGGCAGTACGTGCTTAGAAAATGTATTGCTTATAATACACACATTGGGTATTCAAACACCGCGGCACGTGACTTTCCTGGTGACTCACTATCTGTGTCTATAAGTATAATGCGCTATAATACAGTTGTGTAACACTAACTTGTTTAGTAATCAAGGGCTTCAAGAACTCGTCGTCGTAATAATCAGGTAGATCTTGAAGAAAAATAGTACTCTATCTTGTACCAGTTTTCCATGTTCTGTCCCTAGTTCAAACTATTTAGTTGCGGTATGATATTATATGACATGTTAATTTGGCAGCATTTTCTGCATAAAATATATACATACATAAAATGACGCCTGTATCCCACGTAGGGTTGCCAGGTAAGTCGCGAAAAAATACCAGATAACCCCAAAAAGAGGGGGGGGAGGGGTTGCTAAATCGCAAAAAAATAAATCAATTTAATTATAGGCTGACCGTTTAACTGAGTCCTCACCTGCGCGGTACAGGGGCGCGGGGGTATGACGAAAAAGGGGACTAAAACAGGGGCGGGTGGTGGCGGCACTTAATGAAATATACAGGAGATGATATTCGTATACGTTAAAAGCCATTTGCTTGTACTGACTGTTTACTTTATGTCCGAAGATTTTTCGATTCATCTTGAGATAGTTATTACATGTGTATCTCTCACAAGGTGTCTGCAACAGTCAACACATGCGATCGCTACCCATGTAGCGAACGAAATGAACAATTACAAAAATTTGCCCACCGCCCGCACCTGTTTCAGTCCCCTTTGTCGTCATACCCCCGCGCCCCTGTACAGCGCAGGCGAGGACTCAGTTAAACGGTCAGCCTATAGTACTAGTAACAAAATATAATGCAGTCATCTTACTTAACAAAATAAAGGTAGGAACTTCTGAAAAAATAAAATCGCCTAAAACCAGATAGGTATGTTTAACAAAAATATATAAATAAAATGTGTATGAATAGAGGGATTATATACGCCTACTCTTGTAGGCGCTTGTGACCAGAAGTACCGACTTTCTACAAAATACCGGACATTGTTCTGTCCGGTATGACCATTTATTTTTTACCGGACAGGCCTCGAAAATAACGGACTGTACGCTTAAATACCGGACATCTGGCAACCCTAATCCCACGGGGGACAGAGACGATGTAACGCGTGCTTCGCTCCTTACATACTTCTTACGCTTCCTCAACATTCATACATCTCGTCATAGGGGTGCATGAAAGGAGCCTCCCCGAGTGACGTACACAACGAATACCTACGTCTGGCGCACCCTGGGCAATTCGCGAATCCTCCAAAGCGAATTGGCTAATCCTTTCTCCACGATGGCAAGTCAAATTAAAATTTGACTCAGCCATCGACACGACGAAGAAGAAGATCTCGTCATACATGCTCGCATTCGATTACTGCGTACATGTAGTTTCTGAAGGACGCCATTTATCTGGTCGCTATATGACTATTAAGAAATTTTGTAAAATTAAATACTTTTATACATACGGAAACCTGAGCTCGGATTTCCTAGACTGGAAACTACTGCAGATGTTTTAGGTTCGTGGCAGCCAGTACTGAATGGAGAGGTAGTCTCTCCGTAGTGTACAGTGGGCCAAGCAATTAAGTATGCAGGGCAAAAATTTCTACGCCATAGTGCAAACTAATTGCAATAGATATGCATGTGTGAATTACATATTATTATTTAATAAGTGTAATATACCCACTATTTAGATATGTAACTTACTTATCCATAACTGTTGTAGTAAGTCTTTACTTTGACTTAGAAGTTTTTGTCCTGCATAGCTAACTTGTTGGCCCACTATACATTTTACTTCTATAAAAAATATTTTGAATGCAATCCAATAATATAATATTAGTAAAATTCGTGCCTGAGAAATAAGTGCGAGTAATTACTAGTAAAACTTTGAACCATCACAAATAGCTTACACTCTCCGTATGCTGCTGGATAACTGTCAAATGTGACATTTGTAAAATATATTGTTTAATTAGTTTTTAGTTACAAAGAAATTATTAGATGAGATGTATTTATTGTTTTACTTAATTAAATTTTATTAGGCAGACTTAAACATCACTTGTTGACTGGTCATATTTATGATGGGACATCACACGATCTCGTTTTAAGACTAATACATTGCGCCTTGCCAAAAATGTATCTTGAAAATTATTTATTGCCCTTGGAAAAATTGTTAGCCATTTTCTTGGATTTTGCTCAAGATTTCTTGCTCATAATAACTATTCACCAATAGAAATACACATTTACATTTAGTATATGAATCAGTAAGATAAAACGTACAGGTATATTTTAATTTAATGTACTTTCGAATTTAACTGTGATAGGCGTAGGATATTCAACATTGTTGAAGTAACTAACTTTAATTCGTTTTTCACATCACTACATTAGATTTACGCAGTATTCAAGTCACTAGTTATTCTTATATCCAAGTGAAATAATACAATAACCTTCATTATGCAACTACAACATACCTACTACATTATTTTATACTACATCATACTGGGCATGACAACATTGAAGAGTAATACCAAAATTAAAAAGACATTCTTTGAAATGAGTTTGAATCCTAGAGTATTTATTCTCCGTAAAATTTAAGAAGTACATAAAGTGCCTTTGCACTCTTATTGATGCATTTTATTTACATGGCAATATTTTTTTATCACAAGCGACTTAGTCACGCCATGCACTACTATTTTTTTATTGATATCAATAATATTATGATAAAAAAAATTACCTTCCTAAATTGAAATAGGTATTTCCAATGAATGTGATATTGTATGGGCCTTATTGAAATATTTTTATTATAAAGTTTTCTAGTAAAATATTTTTTGTACAGATGATGAAAATAATGTTGAAATCACATATCTTTTAATAATTTAAACATTGTGGCTTGGATAGTAGACTATTGTTATAGGATAATTTCAATTGTGATCCATTTTATATTGTATATCAGAATAAATATGATGTTTATTATCATGACTGTGTCGATTTTCTTTGTGATGCTAGCAAGTCCCTTGAAAAGCTTTGTATGCCACTTGCGTATTCTATGCCATTACCTTTTAAAATAATGTATATCTAAATCTCGAGTAATTTAAAAAAAATCTCGAAATAAAAAATAATCATAATAAGATTTCTCACTTTTTTTTTATGGAGTGGCTAGTGTACCTCGTAAAATTATCTGATTTCAACTAGGTATAGCCTAAAATGTTGATCTTTTTAGAAAAATACGTAAACGGCAAAGAATTCGTAAATATAGGTAATTCCTGTTTTTCTTGAAGATAATTATCTAAAAGGTAAGTTCTGTTTTTGCTCTTATTAATCTTTAACAAGAATGTCGTGCAGTGGAATGCAGTGTTTATTTTTTTATTTAATGTTATTGTGCCAAATTGAATTGTAAAAAATAATTTCTTACGCAGTTCGGGCACCGGACGGAATAACAGTTCGCCTAATGCCAGGTCGACGGAGTAAGTATGCCTTCAATAAAATTTTATGCCAGAAATCAATTTTAAAAACTTTGTTTTGTGTTAATTAAAAGCATTGCAAAGCAACAGGTCATGGTCGAGTTATTTCTGCGCCTATTTGACTTCCTTTGCTACCGTAATCAAAAGTTCAAAAAAGATCTTGCAGAACCCTTCATTACCGCCGGCCGACCCCAGCAGCAATTATTGGCAATCATTACGACAATGTAGGCTTATTTATGTACCTAATTAAAACATCGTTTTTCTTTACAGAAATAACGCGTTCCTGGGTTTTATGAGAAGCAATCTAGAATGGAATAGGAGTATGTATGAGGCTTGATCGCGTTAGACTCTTTTAGGATAAGTGCTAACTTTGGGTCTGAATTTGTGCGTCATCTTTTAAAAAGATGATTCCTTTAGAAGTGTTTAAAGGAGTGTATCGCGATCGACCCTTAAGTGCAGTGGTACAAACCAATCTGTGATATTCGCATTTGGTAATTAGAAAGTCTGATTTTTGCTGTTATAGTTATAAAAAAGTATTTTTATTTTTTGATTTTACACATTCCAAAACCCCCGTTATTCGACCGCATCATTTTGTTCTTTCCTGTTCTCATTGAGTGCTCTGTTGTACCAAATGCGGATAACTAGAAAGTTATTTACATTTAAACACTGCTGCACTTAAGGTCGATAGGGAAGTATTAATTTTATATTCGTTCTGCTAAAGCAAAGCTGATTTTATAAACACAATGTAGATGGCGTTGTAATGTGCAACGACGCCGTTTTGTATCACTTTCAGATTACTTTTATAGTGAAAAGAGTTCTTAAACAAAAATAATCTTTATTTTAAATGGAGAGCCGTATCGTATGTATAAAGAAACTGTGATTAGTAGAAACAAAATATTGCCACAAGCACTTTTGCCGCATTTATGGTGCATCTGCCACAAGTGTTTTATTAGAATGACTAAGATTGGAAACAGAAGTAGACCGTTATTACTTTCATCAGAGTATTTCATTATTCATAAATATTATCACTCAGAAATAATTAAATAGGTACATTTGTAAAAAAAATAGATCTATAGTAGACGAATTTGCCTACAACAGCGCTTTACTTATGGAGTTTGCCTAGTTAATATTAGCATGTTCAGAGTTAAAAATAGATAATTTAGTAGCTATCAATGCTACTTAAAAAAAAATTGAATGGCGGCGGCTCATTTGCAGGAGACACCCAAATATGATTTTTTTAAGAAGACATCGGCGAAACTTAGCTACACTAATATGGGTATAATATAGATGATATCAAGGCTAGGATAACGATTCGAGGATTTAATCATATTTACTCCCTGTGTAATGTTATCAGATAACCATAACTATTTGAAGAATAAGAGTATAAATGCAATGCAAGTATACAACATTATGTTTACTACCATAATCCTGATTCCACTAGATTTTAGGAAAAAAACACGTTTGCCGAACACATTGAACATTATAAGTTGTCAATTTGTAAGGAAAATGAAAATTATTCGAAATATTATTCTTTGTTTTTTAACCGACATCAGGTCACGGTTTGATGATGGGATCCTAGAGAAATCGAGGGCAACCCTCAAATTTTAAATATTGTTTTTAGTATATTACCTAAAGTTACCCGGATATTTGCATCTAGCAATCAGCATTTCAGGTTGCTGGGCTGATGCTGAATGGTACAACTCCTTATCGGTTAGCAGTACGAGGATATATTTTTAAGTATAGGCACCTTAAGGCCGTTTAGTGTATTATTTCAAGTTATACACAGATGAGGCGAGTATACCTTAAGTATTTCTTACTTTATAGTTTACGTTTTGTAATTGAAGACAGCTTTTTTTCGGGAATTTGGCTTTCGTACAAACTAATGGAATGATTTCTATACAAACTTACTTTCAGGATTCTGGTAAAGTAAACTTAAAGTTGTACCTATATTTGATGAATTTAAAGGAGACGTAAAAAGTGGCAATAATTTATCGATTATTATATTACCGCTGATTCAAACGAAACATGTTGGTAATATTACTCAATTTGTTTATCCAGTATTTAGTGTTTGTCTGGCAGAGTAAAATAGCGCAGGACCGCTCGCTTTTATACACATTTTTGCTTGTACCACGAGAGCAAGTGAAATAGGTCATAAATTCAAGTCGATGCGGTAATCAAGGTTTGACAGTTCATGTAAGACATCTGGATAATATTTATTCTTCTTCTTCGTCGTGTCGATGGCTTAGTCAAATTTTATTTTGACTTGCCATCGTGGTGAAAGGATTAGCCAATTCACTTCTCGCGAATTGCCCAGGGTGCGCCGGACGTAGGGAATCGTTGTGTACGCCACTCGGGGAGGCTCCTTTCATGCACCCATAAATGCATAAATATTTATTAAATAGTTTCTTTCATTGTGAATTGTTACAAAAGTTATTTTTCTGATCACCTACATAGTTGCTAATTACCAAAGGGAATCGAGCAAGCGCAAATAATCTAATTTTGACGAGGGAACATTTCTGTGGTAAAGTAGAATAGAAGAGGAAAATCTCTTGCATTCCCTAGATGGCGCTACATGCTACAATCGAAATAAATTCTTCCAAAAATTTGTGGAGTGACTACAACTACCATAGTATTAATAACGCTAAAATTTTGTATGCACCTTTATAAATAAAATAGTGTAAGCTATGCGCCCTAAACTGAAATATTACTTTTGGACTTAAACTTTTTAAGAAAGACTGAAGTAAGTACAATATTCTGTGGCAGAGTAAAATTATACAAATAAATTCAGCTGAAATTTTTTTGCTCAAGGAATATTCGTCTATCGTTAAGTCTATTTTTTGTAGGTAGTACATAATCATGTACAAAACACGGTCAGCAAAACTGTTCTAGCAACTCCATTATATTAAAAAATAATTTCACTATAAATACCTTCATAAATCTCTACTTTGTCTACTTCTAAATTACGTAGCAATAGCTATTAGCTCTATAGCTATTCTAGGTGCGGATTTAAGATTTGATTTTAATTAATGAAATCTTCAAGGACCAATTTCACCGGTTCTGGTTAAGTCCCCCCCTGGTAACCTATTCGGAACTTTTTTGACAGAAGTCTGTTTTTTGAGAAATGTTTATCAAGAAATTAATAGTATTAACCAGCAATTAAATATCCGAAACCTTATCAGGGATTGGCGAAATTGGGCCTAAGAGGCAGCTTCACCAGTTCTGGATAAGTCCCTGGTAGCCTATCCGCAACTTCTTAATAGATAAAATTCGTAAAAATAGATAAAATTCGTAAATTTGTTTAGAAATGTATATAATTAACCAATATTTAACTTTAAGATACCTTATCGGGAACTGGTGAATTTGAGCCTAAGAGTCGTTTTTAATTTGTCTGTTAATTATTCAAAATTGCTACTAAAAGTATTTTATATAGGTACAATCAGAAACACTCCTGTATGTTAGAGAGTAAGCCTAGAGCTACTTAGAAATTCTGGATGCCTTTGCAATGAACAAGAAACACGTCCCATAAAGTGCACAGCAAATAATTGTGCAGCTATCTAAAATAGATAACTCAATTCTGTTAAGTCGATATTGATTCTTAAATGCTGTGCTTTTCATTAAATTTAAAATACGAAATATATTAGTACGCAAACACAAGCTCTATAATAAATGCTATGCTTGATTATAGTCACAAATTTGCAATTATTATTTTACTATATTTTTTTTTAGTACTACTATAATATATGACAAACAATAACTTTTTATTTTTTTTAGTTCTATTTCTCTTCCAGCTGTAAATAGTTGATATAATTTTGTTTTTTTTATTTAATTTTTAATGCCTGTAAAATAAATTTGCAATTAGTAATAAAATATTATGTTATAAATCACAAAATAAAATGTAATTAATCATTCAGCATAGTAAAGTCCATTGCTAGCCCGAATTTCACAGGTGTTAGATAAACCTGATTGGCAGGATAAGCCATAGCCATAAATGAACGAAATGCCATATAACACACAAATGAAAATGACAGCTGTTCTTTATACGAGTGTTACTTGCGTCACTTTGATATTTGGTCAGATTATATTTTATCGGACAGATAAGAGCTATCCGGAACCTCTGAAATTGACCCATAGTTTAATTAATATACACTCCCATGTAGTAAAAAGCGTGTCGCCCTGATTGTACCCACAGGAAAGAAAATATAAGAATTAGTATCTACTATTAAATCCGCACCTAAGCTCTAATAAATCATGATTTACCTTTTCACCGCCCGACTTGTTATCAGTTAGCGTGCCCCCAGCACCAGGCACATTAAATCGAACAAACAATAATACCTACAATAAATAGGGATGTTATAATATAGTATACATTTATCGATGTTCATATTTCGCTATAATAATAAAACATTGTAATACGTTTAGAAATTCAATAAATAAGACATAGGTTTTTTTGTCGGATAAATCCGACTCCGGCGGAATAAGCCTGATTTTTTGTCGGATAAATACGAATCCGGCGGTGAAAAGGTTAATGAAGCAAGCACTGTGATTTCTAGTCGAAGCTCCGACCTTGTCATTATAATGTGTATGTATAAGCAATAAGCATTTCTTTCTGTAAAAAAAAAATACTTGTGCTCATTTAATGTACATAATTCTTATAATATGTATGAGAATGTATGACAATGTTATCATATTTCTTTTCTGTTGTAAGTTATTAGAACGATGTGCAAGTAAACATTGAAAAGAAAACAAGCAATATTTTGGTGCTGGAAAATCGAATCACACCTTTGTTAGGATAAATTCAATCTTGATAAAAATAATTGTAATATGAAGATATTTTCATGCCAGAAATGAAACAACTCTTTTGTAGAGGATTAAGCAGACAAGCTTTAATAGTCCTATGATGGTTTACATATAAAATAATAAAAATATAGTCCATGAACATGTATAAACTGTTGTAGATGCATCTCTCTCCTGTAACCTAACTGCTGGACCTTACCACATAAGAGGAGAACTTTAAGGTACCAAATCTGCAGCCTCCAATAAGCTTTTCTAAAAATACTATATCAACCTTACTTGATTTTGAAAATATACATGGATGGTAACAAGGCCTTGATTAAGAACCATACTTTGATTTATTTTTTTATTATGCTCCTGAACTACAATTTAATAATGTCAAGTCAGTATTAAAATTGAAATTGAAGTGTTTCTGAATTAAGATTTTGAATAGAAACTAAATTACATCAACAATATGTCAAAACCTTGCATAAGTAATGCTTAAGTAGGTATTAATTAATTGAGTACTGGTTATTTCTCAACCACGACACTGGAAGAGTTTTGTTAAAAATCTCAATTTGGAAACCAAATGTAACAATCAAATTGTAAATTGACAATTGTACCTATCTCCAAGATGAATAAAGCTAAGAAAATAAATAAAACATACTTTTGTTGTATTATGTACATTGTAATAGAAGAAAATACAGTCTCAATTAAAATCTACTTGCACATGCAGTTCTGTTGTTAAAAGTGAAAAGTACTTAGCGCTTTTTAAGTATATTTACATAGTGTAAAACATCTATTTGATATATAATTATTATTTTTATTTAATTGGCACTTTTATCAAAATAAACTTGTTATTGAAATTTGTTTAATTTATTTGTTTCAATTAATTCTTATAACAGGACTGATCCTCCCAAACTTTTTTTGTCTGTGGTGCTCTTTAGTTCTGATTCTCTTGTCTGCTTTTAATTGCGTTCTCTTCTCACAGCGCACTTAGGCACCATAATGTATGGGAAACGGGGAATCTCAGCTTTATACATCAGTTCCCAATTTGTGCTAATTTAAAATGATATATTAATCACTAACTACTAGCACTGTAAATGTGTTGGCGAAACAGATTACTACCATATGATGCATTTCAAACCCAAACAGTCATCAACAATTCTTCAAAGGAACAAAATCTAAATAATAATATTTTGCTAGATTTTATTTATAGATACAGTAGGATGGTTTTAACACTAGCAAATTATTTTTTTATCTTAAATGCTAACTTTTATTTTAAACATTCATTGATTGATGTTATAGTCCACTGAAAGATCACTTTTGGCCATCTATCCTTAAAAAGTACAATTCTTTTTTTAAACAAATGAACTGTTTTTAAATTGCAGTTCCTCTCTCCAAATTCTGCTTAATCTCAGCTGTGTGTTCACCGTAGAATCTCTCCAGTTTCTTATTGAACTTAGCATTCCTTTCATTGATATAATCAATATCTGCATCGTCATTATGAGTCCTTCTTCTTGAATACCTGGCCCTCTTGGCAATCTGCCCTTCCAAATCATCCACCATTTTGTCTACGGCTTGTTTACGATCTTCATGCATGCCATGAATAATCACATTAGGACCTCCATAAAAAGCATCACCATACTTTTGTTTTTGTTTCTCATACTGCTCCATGTCAGCAGAAGGCATGTTTTTCACAAGTCTGTTGTATTGCCGTATTGTGGCTTGCTCATACGTAGAAAAGCCTTGATCTGGATTCTTTTTTTTCTTTTTACGCTCCAATCGTTCAGCTTCTGTAGCTGATATGTTTAAGAGTTTTACTCTGTCGTAATCTTTACCTGATTTCTCAGATTCCTCACGTTTTTTCTGATCATCAAGTAACCATTCAGCCTGCCGACGTTTTGCTTCGTAGTTTGGTGGTAATTTATTCCTGGCCTCTTCTGCCACGACCTCCTGATGGTTATGAGTTCTCGCTTCATTTCTAGCAGAGTGTAATGTACGCAATCTCTTCATACGCTCTGCTTGTTTTTCTGCGAATGTCATCTCCTTCGGTGCAGGTGTAGATTCTTCAGCCGTAGTACTCATTTTGTTGTAAAAATAGTATATAAACAAAAATTTATATTTAGTTTTATTGCAAGGGTATGCCAAAGATAATGGGGTATGCAATGCGACTTATGTTTTCTTTTTATTTAATACTTTTTGACAAATTTACACCATGACAGTCGTGACAGTGACGTATTTGTCTAAATAGAGAGATGACATAAACAATCCTGACATCGATTGTTTAAAATCTGAAAATAAATGTTTATTAGTAGTTTTTTCCTAATCTCAGGGACTATTCTGACAGAAAGAACATTGCCCAGCCAGCTGTTATTAATATATTGTTTTTGCTGTCAAATTACTATCCAGGATAAAAAAATAACTATATACCATTTTATTTCGATTATCTTAAATAGAGGATGTTATAGCATCCATAGAAGTTGACAGTAGTAATATAATAATAATAAGAAGATTTATTTACTTAGATCAAATTGCTTGGGCGATTTCGAATCCCAAATTGATCATGATCATGAAGTCGATTGAAAGTAATTACTTATGAAGTTAGCAACGCAATACTTTGCGTTTGCCATGAACCAAAGTGAAGTGAGGCAGTCTGTCGGTGTTTTGGAACAGTGACGGTTGTGTAAAAAGTGTCATACAGTATTTTTTTACCAGGTAAATTCAGTGTTTTTGGAGTTCACGATGTCGGATGAAATTGCTGAGAATGGA
This sequence comes from Hypena proboscidalis, assembly GCA_905147285.1. Classification (NCBI taxonomy): domain Eukaryota; kingdom Metazoa; phylum Arthropoda; class Insecta; order Lepidoptera; family Erebidae; genus Hypena; species Hypena proboscidalis. The sequence goes on from LR990143.1 coordinate 7,474,992, forward strand.
ACAGCGAACGGAGACGTTCCGGAAATCGAGCTGATTATAAAGGTAGGCGTAGTTTTTACACGTGCTATGCTTAAGATTAGAGCTGCTAACATCGGTTATTACAAGGCACGCGTTTCTGTAGTTGGCCTTCGGAGATATAAGAAGATTGTGAAGAGGTGGCAATCGTGATAATCATTGTATGCGGCAAAGTTCAAACTTTCAACAAGTTGCCGAATGTGTGTTGGTAAAGTACTTACGTTGTACGGCGCTCATGCATTTGTAAATTGCGCGATATTGTCGTGCTGCGCTCGTATGCATGAAAGTATATTATTACTGCACTTATAATGCGCGTTATTTAGGTCACTAGCATCTCTGTTTTGTTGGTCTTTTCTGTTTGGCGCGTAAGTTATACTGTTCTTTGATGATAATGTCTGGATTACTTTTGAAAGAGTACACTAAACGGCTACCTTTATGTAAAAGTTATCTTGAAAAGTTTCGTGCATACCTTTCGTGAGACCCAGAACATGATAAGTTTTTAAAGCCAGGAGAAATAAAATCAGTTTGTTTTATTAGCCTAGGAATCATTTGAAGATTAGTAATGATCAGAATTGACATTACTCAGAAGTATTGTCAATTCCTTATTAAATTTTCCATTGTTTATCATTGCTTAGTTAACACTCATTACTATGACACCATACTATAGTGTTAAAGGTTACAATAAGATGTGTCATAAATCAATCACCTAATACATTTGGAACTACAATATCCTCAACACATTCTGTTATATTTTTTCCTCAATTATAAAAAAAAAATAAATGAATTAGTATTTTCTGGATATATGTACTTAATTAAAATCCATTGAATGAATATTTATTTTATTTCAGAAGTTAATATATCTTTATTTTAATTCCGTCAAGCCACAAAAGTTAATGACATATGCCATTCATAGTTGTTATCAAAATATGAGCTCAATAGTAACATATTATAGACCTTTAAATTGTTTTATCTGAATGGTATTTCAAATCCTACTCAACTTCCATTCCAACTAATACCTACCTATTATAAATGTGAACAAGGGAATGACCAAAAACTGTATCGCCTCAAACCTTATGACACAAATATGACTGGCAATATTTCCTAGTTCAGTTGAAGATGGGCCGGCAGTGGCGCAATGTATAAGGCATTGGTCTTTTGATCAAGAGGTAGTAGGTTTGATCCTGGCCATTATGTGGTGTAATTGTTGTTAACTTCCTCTTAGCACAAGCAAATTAAGCCTAGCTGCAGGGGCTTCACAAAAATACTACTAATTTGTTGCAATTTGTACATCTTATGCTTAAAAAAACTAATAAAATGAAATAAGTTAAACAGGCTTCTAATAAACACAAGTGATTTTGTATTCAAATATGTGGAATCAAGTGGATGCTGAACATTGCTTTCATAGATTAATCCCATTATTTTTCCATTGGTTTACTAAAAAATTTCACCAAACCTGGCTTACCATAAAAATATTTAGCTTAAAGTTTATTTGATAATACAGCCATTTTTAATTATAGCCACAGAATAGATAGCACAGCAGTTATAAAAAGTCAATTGGTCATACCCCTTTCTAAATGTGTGGGAATTTTATTTACTATGCAGAGGCCTGGATGAACATAATACACTACTTTTTATTGAAGTCCCACATCCTTTCTTTCTTTTCCTGTTAATAAAACAACAGCAACACTAGGGTGTTCACAAACATATATTTCTCACACACAAATCACACACAGAGTCAGAACAAATCTTTCAGCAGATATCACAAGCTTTGTCCTATGTGGGGATCGAACCCACAACACTAGCACAGTTGAAATCAGCGAGGCGACTGCCTTAACCACTATGCCAACTGTGCTAGCCGCAGATAACAAATCACCTTTAAAGTAACAAACTGTATTTACATTTTAATTTAGTTTTTGTATAAAGCCAACTTTTTGATTTAGGTACCATAAAGTACAAATTAGTGTTTTGTAGATAACAGTTACTCATTACAAATTTTATCAAAAACCATAATTTTAAATGAATATTATAAGATATGCTGAAGATATTTTAAGTTATTTAACTTGAATAAATTAGGGCATCTATATAATCATTTTAAATAAAATATTGTGTACTTGACGTTATTACAGCACATTTTTCCTTTTTTCCTTGGAATAATTCACATACACTTTAATGGTTTTGTAAACCTTTTATTAGCCTTCCCATCCTATCCCATTGTTGGGTTCTTCCTACTGACTTTCTGCCAACCTTCCAAAAAGGCCTCCAAGTCATGATAAATTTTAGTTAAAAAAAAGCTTACAATTTTTTATATATATGTAAATTTAATTTGTAAGTGTGTAAGATGTCTGTAATGATGATTGAGTTATGATGATTTGTAAAGCTAGGTTCTTTGGACTGTACTTAGTAGAACTTAATATTTAAAAAACGCACAATAAAACTTTTCATTGGGGGGTTACAAATACCTTATGATTGTTGTAGTGAAAGTAATCAATTAACAAACACAAATCTACAAGGTATAGTAGAGATAGACTATAGGTAATATGACTGATCTGTATTTGTATTAAAAATACTTTTGAAATGTTGCCAATTGGTGCAAACACTATAAATTTTGTTTACTTCACTTCTATATTTATAGGAACTATGTCATTGAGTAAATGGTGATAAACTTATCAGCTTGTATGTGCTTACCCGTACTTTACAAACCAATAGATTTATGACCCACCTTATTAATGATTTTTCAAAGATTTTTAAAACTTATTTGCTCGACAAGAAAAAATTTCAACTTTGGTTTAAAATAGGCAGATTTTAAAATTTAACAAACTTACAGTTTATATCAAATGTGTCAGATTCAAATGTGCATTTGTCTAATGAGTCATGGATTTATTGGTCTGATAGTACCTATACCTAGATACTTACGTCAGGGTATATTTAATCTAATTTTTTAACATGCTACCATTCTTAACACGAAGTCATCACATTGCAACCATTTTGGGTGGCCTTCATCATGAAGGGGTGTTATTACATAAACATCGATTGATAAATCGATTTACGTAAAACAGCTTTGCATGCGTAGTGCGGTCTTATTGGCAAATGCATCGATCGGCGGTCGATCGGCTTAGATGTGGGAGATGTTATAACGCGGCCAAATATTCGATACTTGTGATTGAGGCATAAGGCATAAATTAAATGATATCAGTTGATTCATTCATGTATAATATACATACACAGAGACTTGGCGATTCATTTCTTTCATTGACGAGTTTTCAGGTTATCCTATTAATCTTTTTGATCTGACAACATAAATTTTAATACAAACAATACAAACGCTATATTTTATAACTTCACCTGCCTTGTTAATCTCTGCATCACCCAAAGGTAGACTGGTAGAGAATGCCTATGGCATTAAGTCCGAATTGTATTCAAATTTTGTATATGAAGTTTTTAAATAAATAAATAAATAAATAAAATGCTTTAGTTAGTAAGTAGGTAAATAACATAACATTACGCCTATATTACCCAATAGTGTGTGGCAGAGGTGTACAGCACTAAGATTTAACTTGTTATGTTTAGGTCCCATGGGGTAGGGGGTGAGCCTATCGCCATCCACCGGGCACAAAGTAAATTAGAAGAAAAGAATCTAAATGATCATATTGTCGTTATAGTTATTACAAGGTATAAGCTGTATTTGACCTTTACATTGACACTTTTCCACTAACAAAAAATCCTTATTGATCATTCGTACGATATTCCTTATTAGGAGTTAGATAAATTCCTTTGCGCAATGCAGTCTCGTTGTTTGATGAGTGGCAGTCAATTATAGCTCCTCCGGTCCTCCCTGCTCGCAGGCGATTAGTGTGACCCACTCCGGCTGCAAAAATGCACCTGCTCTTTACAAAATTGCTATTTTTTCAAAACAAAAAATGACAGACTCGATAGAAAAACAAAAAAGTTTAATTTGAAAATTATCAGTATAATAAAAAGTAAGAGCAATTTTACTAATAGCAAGGTTTTCAGTCCAGTTGCAAGAACATTGCGTTCTAGATTCGTGTTCGCTGATCGTAAAACACCTTGTTTTGGTCGTACATCAACTGCGTGGTGATGCTTGAATTATATAATGTTAATTGGCAACACTTGGTTTAGCTTGGACTAGCATCTCGGAAGTCAACGGCCGGAGTAAACGTTCATTGCATTTGGCCTAAAATATTCGTTACGTAATCGAATTTGGCACGGTATTTATAGAAAACATTCCTTTTAATTGTTCTCTTCCGTGGTATCGAAAAGGTTACAAAATCAATTACATTTACTTTCTAATCACTTTTATAACTGAATCTGTGAAGTAACCATAAATAATGACACTAGTAGGTATGGAAAACAATAATTTCAAGAAGTTTACCCAGACGGCATACACATAATACGGTTCTTCAGATTGTGTTTCGCATTAAATACAAGATCCTTCTTCTATGGCACATCGTCAATTTCCGATGATCCTTACCTTGGTAGAGAAGACCTTAAATCGGAGTCCTCCTATGTAGCCACAGAACTGATAACCGACCACTAGCAGATGTTCTTAGGCCCATTTGCACTATTAGTACATAAGCAAGATCGATCATACAAAGATGTTTCAAAGTACCTGCACAGAATGTATCTCCCGATGTGGCGGGCATTCCACGCGAGAGAGCGCATGCGTCTACGAAACAGAAACCTGCAAGCGCCACCCAGGGGAAAGTGACACTGCACGCGACAGCTCGTGCGTCCGGGGACCGAACTGACTGACCAGCTATTAGCATGCTCGTGCATCATACACATTCATCGTTTGTCTCCTGGCGATGGAGCTAATGTGAACGAGCCTAAGGGCGGAAGCACCACCCGTCTCACCTTAAACCGGTTGCAAAATAGTACTGCTGTAATACGGCAATATTTGCTTCGGTAAAGACAGCTTACGCCCTATACGATATGCAATATCGTAGTTCTCTGATGTAGCGTTGCAATCGTTTCTGGATTGTGTATATTCACGAGCTGTAGTTTTCGCGAACCACTTAAGCATTAAGTCCGCCTTTGTCACGTTTTGTGCAAAAAGTTTTTAAATAAATTAAATAAAAAAAATAATGCACCTCATCGTAACATTTTTGGATGTAGAAACATCGTATTACATTTTGATTGAATAATTATTTAACTCCAAAGATTTAAAAAGTTCCATAACAACCTTTCGTTTTAATTAGGATTTCCAGACTACATTTTCTTATAATGATGAATCTGATTTTAAACTATCACGATTTGTACACATAATTATATATTATAGACACGGGTCTTAATCGCGTAAATATTTTTAAGGTATAAATACCATATAAAGTATTTATACCTTAAAAATATTTACGCGATTAAGACCCGTGTCTATAATATATAATTATGATGAATCTGAGCCATGTTACTTCATGTGATACATGAAGTAACATGGCTCAGATTCATCTACAATAAATAAATGTTGTACATTATTCAACATTATATTAAGGAATTTGATTTGGCTGTACTTGCTACGAGCTTTTATATTGTAAATCATAATCATTATGAATAGTTAAGATATTTATATACATAATTTTTGGCATTTCATCATTCAGTGAAACGATAAAACTTATGTGGGCACTTAAACCCGATTTCTTCAGAAATGTCTATATTAATCAAATTAATATTCATACGACAGTAAAATTATTAGCTATGCAGAGTGATTGTTACAACAGAATTTATTATTCAAACGAGAACAGTTTTTCAGAGTATTCGATAGAAAAAGGTGAAACTTGTAGTGGATCTTTCATACGTGTATCGTTCAATTTATTTTTTGACGTATTTCTTCTTCTATTTTATTTCTTTTTAAAAATATACTTTAATTGATCACGCCAAATGATCATTAGCTTTTGACGGTATATATACCTTTAAGTAGTCCTCGTTATATGCGCTTTTTAGGTTTCCTTAGTACCTACAAGAAACCCTTATAGTTTCGCCATGTTCATCTGTCCGAGGCATAGCGTCGAAACCGTTAGTGCTGAAATTTTACAACTGCTTAACAACGTCAAGAAAGTGGTAGAATAACACAACATGTAAAGTAGCGATAATCATTATTCAGTCGCATACCCCATAGTGTGGAATATCGTTAGATGGGTCTTTAAAAAACACTGAGGGGTTGCAAAAGACGTTTTGAAATATAGACCCGAGAAATTTAAACTTTGAAGAGCAAATTTTTGCTCAACTAGTCACGCTTCCCTCTGCCCTCTCTAAAAGCTAAACCGTGGGCTAGACAAATCTGAAAAAAATTACGGAGGTAATGTATGTAATGAACTTCAAAGATAAATTATAGCAGCTACGTTAACTTTATTAGTTTAAAAGTTAAAGGGACCCAAATTGAATATGCGATAAATTGGAATAGTTCATACATATTTAAAAATCCTTAAAAATAAAAGCTCGTATGAAGTTGTTACTTGCATATCACCGATAGTAAACCCATTTTTAGTCCAAATATGTTGAAACGACTAACTACGGAACGCTCGTGACCCGACATGCATTTGGCCTGTTTTTTTTTTATCTAAAACCGATCTTATCATGTTTCATAATGACGTCAATTGATAAAGTCTCAAGTTGCTTGATCGTATTTTTCGTTAAATTAACTTGTGACGCTGAATCTGTTGAGCCACAAATTAAAATATGTGAAGGACAGTGATGTTGACATATTATCACAGAGTAAACAGAGACTAAGCTTCATACAACCGCGCTCAGATACGTCCACTCACACAAGCATAAGACGTCTGTGTTCGTGTCCACTTGCGGCCCTATCACGTACGAGGCGAAACCAGTTTCTACCGGCTCGTAAGTGCCTTAGCGAAGGGTTCTCGCGCGCTCTCGGCGCGGCTCGCGGACACTACCGCAGCTCACATAAATGTACCCTGTGAGTGTGCAGTGTGCAGTCTACAGTAGTCCAGCGCAGCCGCGGTGCGTGCACGCCCGTATGCTCACTCGCAAGTCTCGTCCTAAAGGGCACGACGCGCGTTATAATTTATTAATACAAAATGTACTGTAGGTACTGTTTGTAAGAACAATAATCGTCGAAATAAGAACATATCTTTTTTTTTCTATCCCAAGGAATCTACTAGGTGAGTAGTAAATTGATAGTAAAAGAGTAGCTATTTTTTTTATATAGGTACCTATTCAATTTATATTAGTGGGGTAGATAGATACTTCATACATAATTACATAGGTAGGTACCTAGTGCACCTACATCAATATTAAAGCAAATTTAAATCTGTGCCGTGTTTGTAATGCGATGGAACCTTGACACAATTCACAGCTAATAATATATTCCTACATAAGTATGAGTCACTAGCTTCTACGCGTGGCTCCAACCGCGTGGTACGTCGATGTAGCCTATATTATTTCTGGGGTCTTATCTTTTTATACCTATAATTGTATAGATGTATGAGAATGACAGTTCTAATGTCATGCGCTCTTCTACCTAATACGTTAATAGGTAGGTAGGTACGTTAAAATTAAATTGTAAAAGGTTCTACTTATCACATTAGGTACCAATTTGAGAGGATTATACTTAAAGACTTTTATTACTTTTTTGACTTGTTGAAATATGTAAAAAATACCTATCTACCCTTATTATTAGCGATTGATTTATTATGATTAGGTACAGGTAATACAATAAAAAAAACTGCCGCGTCGTTAAAACACCACTATGCCGCCAGTGTAGTAATTGTACTAGTCACATGGTTTGTCCTGTTGTGCCAACACTGCCAAGTGCCAACCCTAGTAAAATAGGTAAATATCTTAGACGTTCTTTAAAAGGTTAGCCTCTGTTCGTTACTCTGTGATATTATTATGCATTTAGTCCTAGATATTTGCAATTCTCAAACACGTTTGATTTATACAACGGCAATAAGATCAAGGTTCGAATAATGCCAGAACTTCTGCTATTTTATAATTCAAACAAGAAGGCCTCTTTTAATTATATCGTTTAGATAAGAAATACATTTCACAGCCATTCGTTATTTGTCTAGCCTTGAAAGTGACACAAATTCTATATTTGACTTGTACTTAACAATAATCACGAGAATCGATAATTTAGAAAAACTGGACGCAGCTAGGCTTTGTCACGAACTCACGACTGGTCCGCCCACAGTCCAGTTCTTGCGATAACAAACAATATGCCAAAATATGCTCTGATGTCATGGATCAACAGTTCAATATTGTTCGGCTGGTGCGTTGGAGCGAATCCTTGACATTGGAACAAAACCAGCTGGATTCATGATTGCCCTCGGTTCATGCAACGACCTTACACATAACACGTCCAACAATTAAATATGCGATAATACGGCCAGTTACAAGTAATTTTGCCCAACAATGACGTGGTAATACGGTCTCACGTCGCGGTCGTTTATATTCTATGTCGCAATATACTAATAATAATAAAAATCTATTTATTTAAGTGACCAATGACTCATAATGTTAGTAGAGCTTATATACTATGTTAGTAAAAGATACTATTATAAAAAGCGAGATGAACACATAGTTTATCGCCTCGCCGCCATCCCATGAGAAATGGCGTCGCAGTGACCCACGTACGGGCAGTCTTCTCTGCTTGATATCATTTCCTGATGGTTCACACACTACGTTATTGTCGCCAGCCCAAATAACTAAATGATTGCTTTTAAAAATTGTCTGTCAAAAACACAAAAGATGCAGTATGCGTAATTTTCTTTTAGGTATATTCAATGTATTGTCAGGATACGCTTCCTGCTTTTCTGCCTGTCTGCTCTAATTTAAATGACCTCGTATGAACCTATTTGCGAAACGTTCCTTTTGTGCTGTTTATTATATCAAACACAAAACCATCTATTTGACAGCAGCGTGCAATTCAAGAACTTTAGAACGATAGTGTATATTTCGTCTGGAGCTGAATAATCTATAAAAGTTAAATTTGTCTTATTAAAAAAAACATCTTGTCATGACTATCTGATTTATTGATAGCCAGAGTTTATTAGTTATTAAATTTTCTGTAATAAGGCTGTATTTATTTTATCACCGTAGCAAACAGCATTCACCGGGCTTAGATAAAATAATGGCCAGCAATAACTCCAAAACCGATGCGGATAATCTATAGATAGACTTTCTTTGCTCTTTTATCTGTGTCGCAAAGAGCCGTAAGTCAATATTGTATTTACACTAGGCTTTGTTAACCACGTCCTGCCGAAGGACGCTACCTACACGCCTTCGTAGCCAGACGTGCGCTTGCGCAACCAGTGGTTCAAAACTCTCGAGAGTTACTCGTATATTACACTGTTCACGATTCTTACTGCTTAATTCTCTAATTCTATTATTGCTAATAATAAGTTACTAACGTACTCATTACTACTTATAACGGACAATGATACGTCCGACAATAATTTGGACACATTTGCATATAAATTGTCTTCTTTCTTTAGTTGAAACTTAACTGCTTTGTATATACTTTTGGTACTCAGTGCCTCTTCGAAGAGTTATTGCTTGTTATTTAAGTGTGTTCTTGTATTTTTTACTACTCTTCATCTTTTTAATCTTGCTATATTTGTAGTTAAAAGTTGTATACTAGGGGAGTTAGAGCTAGAGTTGGGTAAGATCAACATTACTACAGTTGATGTTGCCTAATGACTAACTCTTCAAGTTTCTCCGTTTCCTTCGATTAGCGTTCCAGTCGCAGAGGCATCCGATGTTATCGTATCAAAGTATTTTTTTATAGCAGATTAAACCGACTAATTGGAACTACTTACGTGTTTTAGGCGACATTAGATTGATTACGTGTAATTACGAAATATTAACTGAACATTTTTGCAGCGACTGCAAATTATGATATCGGTTACTTTCTATTACTTTTAATTTGCCGTGTTTCGAGGTCGTTATGACATAACACGCTAGGATTACATTGCAATGAATTAAGGAATGAGACATTACAAGCATTAATTTCACCGTAAGTTGATAAATTTGCTTCATATTTGGATGCTAAGTAAATAAATTTGAATTTATCACCCAAATGTTTGATCGCATATACGAAGCTTCGAGAGATATGTTTTATCTATGATCAATCTTGATAAATCTGCTTTTGTTTTGATTATTCTAACATATATTTATCCAATCACTGTTGACTGTTACCGGCAACAAAAATTTATTGATGGAATCTTTTAAATATACCCAAGTTTTCAATTTTAGTCTTCTGTCTTGTGTTTTTTGAAAGAAAAATAGCAGAATAACTTTGTAGTTAATCGAAAATCATAGTTTTCGCTCTAAATCTTTCTATACTTACTGCGGAAAGCACACCTCCTGGAACTATCACAGATTCACGTTGTATAAATCATCGGTACCAAGTTGTTTGTAACTGTTTGTAAGCGATTAGCCAACCGAGTATCAAGAGTTCACCACCTTTGACTGGATAATCTTTAGCCCTGCACAAGCGGCTCTTTGCTTAGTTATTTGTTAACAAACACAAGTTATATCTTAGCAATAAAGTATTGAACTATCTCGGTCTTTTGCCTTTTGAATCATCTCGTTCCTTCAAATAACGTCACATTTTTCTGTTTAAAATTTTCTTGCTTGTTGTTGGACAATTTGTTTCTAACAAGATGCTAATCTGAATATTCCCAAGGTCCCCGTGATGGCAGTCCGATATTACAGTAAGTACTGAAGTACAGAAATGATTACAGTCATTTAGTAATTTCCGTACGAGGCATTTGTATGCATTGTCTCGCTAAAGGTTAGGTTGTAATACCTCTTTGGTAAAACGTCGGTTTTTACTGTGGCATTTATTTATTTTATTTTATTTTAATTTTATTTTAATATTTTAGGAAAACTTACAGCTATACAAGATATTGTGATAATACATAATAAAACATGGCCAATTACAAGTTTCCACTGTTAGTAAATGAATAACATTTAGCTCACACACACGCAACTGGATATAAATTATTCTAAACTTAAATAAAGATAAATAGATAGAAAAGATAATACATACCTACAATAAATTTACAATTTAGTTATGAATCGAAAAATATGTTACTAATAGCTTTTTTCAACTTAGCAATATTAGTGTTAAATAAGTCAAGTTCAACCACACGACACTCGCCGTTAAAAGTTCGACAAACTCTTACAATAAATGAATTTTGTCGATAAGTAGTTTTGGCTAACGGTATGTTGAGAAGATCGTTTCTTCTAGTAAATGCAGAAGGCACACGGAATTCTATCTTGCTCAGTAGCTCGGGGACGTCCATCAAACCATTCATAAGACTGCTCAACAATGATAGATCTGCTATTTTTCTTCGTTCATATAAGGGAAGAATATGAAATTTTTTATGAAAGCCTTTAAGGCTGACCCCACATTAGGTGTGCGCGATCGTCGGGTTTGTGGGCGCGCTGGCTGCACACATGTCATACGGCGTCGCGTGTTGCTGCCGTGTGATGTGTGTGCAGCCAGCGCGCCGACAAGCCCGACGATTGCACACGCCTTAGACTCAGGCATGATCTAAGGCTTAGATGCTGTAACTTGTAACCGCCATCTATGTTCCCGAAGCATATGCACGGCCATGCAACACGGACTGAGGTTGGTTAATACCAATAACCAATGATCTGCTGATAAAAGTATTCATTACAAATTTCACAAAAGTTATTCCTTGAATTGCATTGCCAAAGATGAAGCACGCTTAGTTACGTAAAAAAAGTAAACAGTGGCAACAGTGGCTACTCTTTGTTGTGCCATCGAAACGCTGCTGCAGAAAATGCCAAATAGCATTGCTAAATGTAAATTGAATGTTAATTAATTATGAAGCAAACTTTAGAACATTCCTAATGATTATGAAAAAGCCTGCGCTTACGTCTGTTTTACTAGATATTTTAAAACTAAAAATGGGTTTAAAAAGCTTTTAAAGGTATACATAAAACGTAAACAATCTGAATTGAAAAACAGTCAAAGCAAAGCACTTGATCGCGACATTGTTGGTCCACAAACTGAGAGATTCTTCGTTGCCATACGAAAAGAAATACAAAAAAGTAGTTACTATAGAATTGAGCGTAAATTACCGTAAACTCAGACTAAAAAACCATTATGGACAAGCAATGAACGCAAATATATATGCAACTAGTTTTATATGAAGTGTATGATCAACGGTGATTCACATTTGGCAGCGGAGGCAGCTTGACAGACAATGAAACCTCCAGTTGGCTTATTTCTCTGAGACCGTAAACGTTCCACCTAGTAATAGACTAAAGATTAAATAAAATACTGTCAGAAAAGTGAAAGGGATGATCGTTCGATTATAATGCACGTGAATGTCGAATCGATGTTCACGGTCATCGATAGATAAAATCGAATCGAGGGCGGTTGCGTTGCTTCGATGTTTCGACATTATATTAGCATAGAACGTGGCATAGACAATCTGATACAGTATACAGGGTTATTGGGTAAGTCGACCTAGATCCGTTAAGAGGTGGTAGTTCCCATCATTTCTGACTGATCTGACTATGAAACACCCCACCCTAAACCTAACCGTTTTCGAGATATTGGACTTAGAAGGTTTTTTTAAAAAATATCCCGATTTCTTAACTATAGCCTATTTTTTATGTATCCTATGCCTTTTATTTTTTTTTAATTCTGATTTTTGTGTGCCAGATAAGTTTGTTTATAATTCTCAACCCAAAAAGTGCAAGTATCTGAACCAATGGGATCGTAGTAGACGATTGATACCGTAAAAAAGTAATTAATTTGAAAAAAAAAAAATTGTTTCTTTTAGTAATATTTAAAAAAAAATCTATGGCGTTAGTTCTGCAGATATTTTAAATAATATCTACGTTCCATTAGCTATCCAACAAGGTATCACAAGCTAGGGTCTTATCACAATTCATAGAAAAAAAATCGATAAAAGGCTCCCAGGTAGTAAAAAAAAACAATGGTACTTAAGATTAAACTTCTCTTTTGGGCCAGGAAACGAAATAAAACAATACAAATAATTATTAAACAACATTTATTTAAATTTATAAATCTTGTTCTACATGGCCGCCTCTGTTTCGCACACACACTCTCATTCGGTGTCTTAGTCCGCTTTTAACTACTACAGTCGTTAAGTCTCTTCGAATTTCGTCAGCAGCCTCAATAATCTTCTGTCTTAATATGTCAATAGTTTCAATTGGATTATTCTCATTGTAGACTAATGTCTTCATGTGTCCCCACACATAAAAATCCATGGGAGTCAGGTCAGGACTTCTTGCTGGCCACGGTATGGGTCCACCTCTTCCGATCCACCTATTAGGATACTCGTTGTCTAGCCATTCCCTGACCCCTCTTCTGTAATGTGCAGGGCAACCGTCGTGTTGGAACTTCATGTTTCTAATCAGATTTAGGGGTAAATCCTCTAATAAATTTGGTAACTCTTCTCTTAGAAAATGTTCGTAAAATTCTCCGTTTAAATTATCAGGTAGAAAGAAGGGCCCAATTAATTTGTTTGCTATGATTCCCATCCAGACATTTAAACTAAATCTTCTTTGTGCGGCTTTTGTCCTCTTCTGGTTAGGATTTTTTTGCGCTTTTGGGGCCCAATAATGAGCGTTGTGGTAATTTGTAATTCCATCTTTATCAAATTTTGATTCATCTGTCCACAAGATTTGTTTTAAAAATGCTGGGTCTTCTAAATCTCCATGAAGCATAAATCTACAAAAGTCTAACCTCCTCACTGGATCTCCCTCTTCGATAACATGTACTGGCGTGTAGTGATAGGGGTAGAGGCCTGCAGTATTCACCGTAAACCACACTTTCCACTGCGAGAGTCCAAGTTCTCGGGCAACAGCATTAGTTGAAGTAGTTGGATCCGCTCTAAACCGTTGAACTATTTGATTATCTTCATCTTCATCATCAACAATGATCCGTGGTCGGCCTAGGTCTGCTCGACGCCTTAAAACAGAGCCAGTCTCTCTGAGTCGCCGGTAAGCGCCGTCAAAGACAGTGACATCCGGTATTCGGCGGCCGGGATAACGTGCAATGTATTCGTCACGAGCTCGTGCAGAAACACCATTGCAGTACCCATAACAAAGTAGAATATCCGCGTATTCCTCGTTCGTGAAGGTTGCCATCTTCAACAGTTCCAATTCAGAAGCACAATTCAAAGTCCAGTTAACAAGCACAGTCACAATTTGTAGGAAACAGTCCAGAAATACAAGCCAAGTCGGGTAAGAAATGAAGAGCACTAAATATCGCATCTACTACGGACGAATCACGGAAGCAGACTAAAACGAAACAATAACAACAAATTGGCCGGGATTATTTTATCTCGCTTGCACCTGGTCAGTTTGTCCCGCTCGCACGCACCACAGCTCCGTGGAAGAACAATAGGACCAAAGAACCCAAATTTGTACTGCTACCTGAGAGCCTTTTATCGATTTTTTTTCTATGAATTGTGATAAGACCCTAGCTTGTGATACCTTGTTGGATAGCTAATGGAACTTAGATATTATTTAAAACATCTGCAGAACTAACGCCATAGATTTTTTTTTAAATATTACTAAAAGTAACAATTTTTTTTTTCAAATTAATTACTTTTTTACGGTATCAATCGTCTACTACGATCCCATTGGTTCAGATACTTGCACTTTTTGGGTTGAGAATTATAAACAAACTTATCTGGCACACAAAAATCAGAATTAAAAAAAAATAAAAGGCATAGGATACAAAAAAAATAGGCTATAGTTAAGAAATCGGGATATTTTTTAAAAAAACCTTCTAAGTCCAATATCTCGAAAACGGTTAGGTTTAGGGTGGGGTGTTTCATAGTCAGATCAGTCAGAAATGATGGGAACTACCACCTCTTAACGGATCTAGGTCGACTTACCCAATAACCCTGTATGTTAGTGTCTTTTTCTATACGTAATGCTTATTTTATTGTGTGTATTCTTTTTAACCTTAGGAACCAAGAATAAATTTATCACACGATATAATTCGATAAGATACCGGTGAATGCTTAGACCACGCTATACTATGTCTTGCTTTGCTTAAATGAAAGCTCTATCAAATTTTGTCAGTTTCTTGTAGCAGCAATATTTGTTAAAGAAGCACTTTAAATCGTTATAGCAGAGAAATAAGTTCAGTATGGATCATATAACACTCATACAAGATTTGCATTTTGCTTGCTATAATCTACAATTTTATCGTATTAATAAACAGAATTCCTTACATTGAATCGACTCCATGTAGATTATAGTGTCCTATGACTGTTTCTTCTATCTCTAAATCATTGTACTCATCACGAACAATAAGATTGAGTTTATTTAGTCCCATCTGGTTTCCACGTCATCATACTGTGTGGTCATCGATTTTATAATAAACTAGCATCACTCAATTCATACTAATGATTTATGTATGGCCACTCAATCTGTGTCAATTAAAATCCTTGAAATATAATTATAAAAGGCTCTTTGAATCAAATTATGGTTTTTTAAACAACAAAATACAGTAAAATCAAGTTAGAGTGGTATATAAGAATAAGAATAGTGTTTATTACTGTCCACAAGTACATAAAAAGATATAACAGTAATAACTACACTAGGCAAAGCCTGTATGTATCGTGGTTATTAAATCAGTAATAATATCAGTGAAGACAATTGGTTACAATAAGTTAATATTACAAAAACGTGTTAAAAGAGGCCGTCTATAAAAAAAAACTTTAACTTAAGTGCAGTTAGTTTATCACTATTAAATTACCAATAAAACTTTTTACGCTAATGGATACACGCACACATTACTTTGATAAAGGACTGCTTATTAAATGTAAAAACAATTAACAAAACAACTATAAATTAAGCGGCACTGGAACTTCGATCATTGAAGTCGATAAATAAAGTACTGTTTACGAGAATTTTTGCCGTCTTCACATTGGCAACATTAATTTAGTGTTACCATAAAGTATAAATTAAACCAGACCGTTCGGTAACGGCCAGAATGTCAGATGTTTGAAATTGACCATTATTGTTTACACACTGAAGTCCTCATTGTTAACACATTAATAACATAATTAAGAGGACGTGATTCTTATTAAACTAACCTGTTAGAGCTTTGGTTGTTTTTACAAAACGATTTAAAAAATTTCTTTGCTTACTCAGGATAAATCCATAGCATTGGTTTTTAAAATGATGTAATGCGGGACTTTAGCAGTTTCCCTTTGTTTTACCGCAGTCGATAAAGCGATAAGTTGTCTATTTAATATTAATACCCATGCGATACAACTGATACAAGGTAATTTATTTAATATTTTAAGCGATGAGGGGCCGTTCAAGTATTACGTAAGCACTATGGGGGGGTGGGGGGGTCTTTGTTTTGCTTATTTTGGATGACATGGGGGGTAGGGGGTTGTTTGAAAGTTATAAAAAATCTCATACAAGTACGAAAGTACAAAATTACCAAAAATATAAAATAAGTTTGTTATGTTCGTAAGATTATAATATTTTTGTCCCTTACTCTATGTTGAATCTGCATCAGTAAAATCTAATCTCTATCCTAAATCTATTTTCTTATTTTTTAAATTATACCATTATAGTTAATTATAATATATAAAAAATACATTTTTATCTGAAAAATGTTTACGTAAGCATGGGGAGAGGGGCTAAAAGCTTTGCTTACTTTTGCTGACAAGGGGGATGGGGGGGTAAATAATTGTAATAAATCTGCTTACGTAATATTTGAACGGCCCCTGATCATCTCAATCAGTCAACATAATCAAATACAATCCTTCACTGTACTTTAATGTTCACAGTTATCATGCATCATGGCCCACTTAGTATTTATCTGTACTTTTTGTACCATGGTTTTTTTTTTCATGACAGGTGTGGCCGTCATAAGGGGAACGGCTCGTGCGCAACGAGGGTGGGGTCTGTGCGTGCGCACCTTTTTATCTGCAATTTTCATTCACGTGACACGAAATTTTACTCTACTATCTTGAAACAAAACAGAAAATTAAGTTACTCGGAGTTGGTACGTAATTGATATCAACAAGTATTAAGGTTAAGCGGTTTTAATTTGTAATAATAATATTGTTATAACTACTAACTAGTCCAAATTACACTCTTTTTTGTTGGGCGGTCGTATTAAAAGGTATTGTATCACCTCGTACTGGGTGGGTTGTAAAAGTCTGATGCCAGTTGGTATGTAAAATACTGATATACGGCTATGACGAACGAAAAGTCGGAGAATGCTGAACGATTTATTCTTATAGACAGTAAATTGTAATCAAATACCTTTATTTATCATGAAGCCCATAGATTTGGTTAGTTGTAGCCCCAAAAGCACAAAGAAATAAATATGTCTAAGATATATACATGTGTAGTGCAGTAATTATAAACGTACACATCATATTATACAAGATATACAAGTTGAGGGAAGCACCACATATGGTATGCCTGCCGGCGCAGGCGCAGACAGCTGTCAGCCGTTACTTCCAACCGTTATGCACATTCAAATTCGACGTTACGATTATATTCTCTTTTTGAAATAGATCAACAGTTTAATGATGTTATTAACGTATAAAATAATAATAAAAATTCTGAAAGCAATGAATCTCATTCTGCATCTAATATTAAATAGAAACAAATACTAAATCAAATTTTCACTATCTCTCTTATTAATTAAATCATTAACTTTATCAGCTCATTAAGGAATACCTAACGATATAATTAATTACCGTTTAGGTCTTGGTAACACTCGCCGGTTGTAATTTTTTGCTTGGCTCCACTTCTTAATTAAACAGCTTAAGTATAGCGTGAGAGATGTACTCCCCCCTTATTGGGATTGATGTAGCTTTGTAAGTAATGAAGATAAAAAAACCGGCCATTTGCGAGTCGGACTCGCGCACGATAGGTTGCGTACCATTATCTAATAAAAAAGACAAAAAATCATGCCTGTTGTATGGGATCCCTACTTATCACCAGGCTGACCACAACCAACATGAACCTCCCGTGGCGTCCCGACCCCAAACAGCACAAATATGTAATCCCCTGAAAGACTATAGTTGCGCCGCTTGAGATTCTCTGCGGATGCAGCAGCAGTACCGGCGTAGACAGCTGTGCTTGGAAGGTGTGATGGCGCGAGGGTGTCGATGCAGGTTGCGTCCCACACCAACGGCCTACCCATCATCCATGGCAGTAATTTCATATCATCTGGTCTCTTCTCATCGTCGCGTGCCAAACCATTGGGTGCCAGTACGGAATTTAATTATGTTGATACACATACAATGTAGATGTCTAATCTAGTAATCTAACAAGACTGTTGATAATATTTTTGGTATTTGAATAGAGATGCTTAGATCATCGGTATTGACCGGTAGTGCAATGAGTAAATATTGCCTTTGCAAGTCTTTGTTGAGCATACTAATATTAGTATAAGAATATGATGTTATGACTGTCGCCGTGCGTAATGGTATGTGGTCGACAAATGCAAAGTATGCAACTGGAAAGATAAAGGCAGTTGTATGTACTAAAGCCTTATGATAGTGATAATTATGTGATTAATTGGAACATTTATTACTGCACCTACCTTTGTAATCTCTGCACAACCGTAAGGTTGACTGGTAGAGAATGCCTAAATCCTAATGTTAAGATTCCAGATACATTCACTGTGTATTTTGGTGCATACTAGTTTTGAAGATTGTCACTAAGTCAGACTTTAAAGCCGGCAAAAGATGGGTTTAAAAACTGGCAACAAAGAAAGTTGACTGATCTTCTTCTCAGTCGTTTTCTTCATTGCTGTAGGTCGTGTCTAGCTAGAAGTGTTGGTCACTCGATGCACTATGCTTCTCCACGTATTCCTTTCCTCGGCGATCTTTGCCTGCGGTGGAAGCCTTGGTTTTTGTTGACTGATAAGTATCTAAAATAAAATTCTACTTAGTCACAACCTGCTAGTGTTAAATGCTGTCAGTCTTGTCAACCAGTCTAAAATATTTATTGAATTAATATTCTGACAAACACCCTAATCTGATGACAACATCAAGTCTAAATTAAGTATTCATAGTCCATACATAAAAAGTAAACAGTGATACTCAGGCCGTATTATTCTTACTTATGTCTTCTTTCTTAGATTCTTCTGTAGATACGGCTATAAATAGTTGTCACCTGTCCTTTATACCATCACTAACGTGTTTATCGTACCAGTATCCTATGATCTGTACAGCACCTTATGTGTCGTAATAATTATGACATTGCACTACAGGCAGTAATAAGAATTCCTTGCACTTGACTTTTAAGCTTCGAGGAAAGACAACAGCTGACGCGTTCTAGGTTTTCATCGCGAGATAAGTGTACGAAGTTAGTTTGTGAACGTGCTTAATCACTACACAGGTGCTGTTTCAATATTATCTCATCGTGCAATCTTTCATTACATAATGTTAGGTTTAGATAGTTATTTATCATTTACTTATTATTTACATTGTTATTCAATTGATCTATGATTGGAAAATAGATACTGAATTGGACCAAGTGTTGGAAATGGCAAATGAAATAATAAATATACAGGAAGTAGTTGGTAATAAATATAATTAATGGTAATTATCTATTTGTAAATTGTTCTTATTTAAAGTTATAATTTAATTGAATTATTATGATATCATTTGCATTGGTTTGATTAAGTTTAAGCATCGACCAACCACGACTCATTTCCGGTGGTGGGGTGACGAGTCGTGATCGGACGATGTCAGGAAAAATGGCGGGCAGTCTTGTGGTTCGATTAGAAATGAAAAGGTTAAGTGAAAATAGTTAATGCGTAAAGTGTGTGTTTTTAAATAAAGGTGAATAAATACGGTGTGGTAAGATAATAAATTGTAATTATTTAAAAGTGTGTGCATTTGTTTTTGTTGTCTGACCTGATCCCCATAATAAGTACACAAAAAAGTAGTATATTGATGTTGATTCTTGTAAAGTATGTCATTATTAAGTTAGCAACATAATACTGATTCTGTGAATATGGACTTAGCTCATATATACTTATTCTGTATGGCCAAGTACGTAGTACTTACAATCAGCAAGTATGTATGCAGCAAAAAAAGATGAGTAAGGTTCACGAACACGTGACGACACTTTGTCTTTAAAGTACATGGAAATTCTTATAATATTTTAAAGCAAATTTTAGCTTTGCTATGCATTTATTTTATAATATTAAAGTTGAAAAATTAAGAATCCAGCAGGATTCTTAATTTTTCAACGTTGTAAGTAATGGTTCGTCTAGCTAAGGTATATAAATATACCTACGACGCTGGCACAAAGAGTTAAGAAATTTCGAGTCCAGCAGCATACGAATCCATAGCTGAATTGGCAAAGCACTTGGGGCGTATACCCAGGGGGTGCAGGTTCGAGTCCTGCTGGATTCTTAATTTTGCAACTTTAATATTATACATGAAAATTATTATTATATTGATGTATGTAATATTCTGTCACATATTGTTGCATGTTAATCTTGCAACTGTTATATTTCTGCCCTGTAGAATGTTAAATAAGGCTAATTTATGCAATGGAAACAAAATGGTTTGTTTACATACAACTCCATAGAACTTACCTTTTGATTTCTGTGCAATGTAACGTAACTTACGGTTAAAAGGATGTTTCCACGTAACCATAACATACACTATAGCATAGCTAAACATCGTATTAGACTTGACGGCGCATTGCCATAAATTAGTTGCTGCGGAACGAGAATGACATCTACTGTCAAAGATGTCATTCTGACGGAGCGTTGTGTCGATGGGCATCGCGGCCATTTTAGAACGAGTCAGTCGTTCTGAGAAAACCGCGTGCGCACGACGTAACCGACGAATCGTCTTTGATCCGCGCAATCTTCCAAATTAATGCAAAGATTACCATTATTTTCGATTAGATTGGACCTTTATTACGTATTTGAGTGCTGATTTAGTGAAATTAAGAAGTGAAATAATTAAAGTGAAAATTAAAAGACATTTTGTTGTAATCTGCTCGTTAATTTTATTCCTTCGCCCAAATACCCACGTAATACGCTATGGCTGATCCTGATATCGATGGAGAACCGCCTATATCAGAAGTGGGATCCCATGGGCAGGATCAACAGGAAGAAAGTCTACGACCAGATGAAAATAGTGCCTGGAAGCTGTTGAGTACTATGGAATCACTACTTACCCGGGTGCTAGCAACGTCATCGGCACCACCATCAGAAGCTAGCGCGCAGTTGAATCCAGTGAAGCTAGTACAGTTTAATCCAGAGGATACAGACGCGGACGTTGAAGGTTGGTGTAAGGTCACTGAACTTATTGTGAAGAATAAACGCCTAGAGGGTGTCGAATTGCTCGTGGCCCTTTCGGGTGCCCTAAAAGGACGCGCAGCTTCGTGCCTGACCAAATTAAATTTGAATGAGCTAACATGGGAGACAGTGAAGCAAAGTTTAATGGCCAGATTTTATCAACCTAAACTTATTCAAGATTATTTTGATGAAGTACTGCGATTTCAAGTTGGGAATAAAGAAACTGCACCGGAAGCTGGCTTACGACTATGGCATATGATTGAGCGCATACCAAACACCCAAATGCCAGAAGAAGTTATAACTGGTTTTGTGATTTCCATTTTATGTCAAAAAGATGGGCTAATTCGTCGCGAAATAAACGCTCATACTATCACTACGAAGGCTCAACTATTCAGAATTCTTGGTGGTGTTTCATTAAAGCGACGGTTTGAAGGCTCTGAAGTTCAGGAACCTGATTCTAAGCGATCGCGAACAACGACAACGACTGATACCAGATTTCCTGGCAAATGTCATTGGTGCGGCATATCAGGACATAGACAGGCTGAATGCAGAAAACGACGTGAGGATTCGAAGATGAGTACTGCGACGTCATCAAAACCGCAAGATGTTGCCAGTTCAACCCGTACATCTGAAAGATCCTGTTTCACGTGTGGCAAATCGGGCCACATTTCGCCCAATTGTCCAGAGAGAAATACGAAGACAAGCGCTGGATCCGGAGCAAGCAAAGAGGTTAACCTGTGTGAACAACGACTGTCGAGGGGTACATTAAGGACATCA
This sequence comes from Hypena proboscidalis, assembly GCA_905147285.1. Lineage (NCBI taxonomy): Eukaryota > Metazoa > Arthropoda > Insecta > Lepidoptera > Erebidae > Hypena > Hypena proboscidalis. The sequence goes on from LR990143.1 coordinate 7,497,088, forward strand.
ACCGGTGAGTCGGTCTCCTTTTTATTTGATAGTGGGTCGTCCTGTTCTTTAATTAAAGAAAGCTTTACTGATAAATGTCCGGGTACTGCACGCAATGATCTCGTTTATCTTTCTGGTTTAGGGGGTGACGAAATAAAATGCACGTCTCAAATAATAACTGAGGTAAATATAGGAGGAATCTCACAAGCCCTGACGTTTCATATAGTACCAGATTCTTGCCTTAGTGACCCCATTATAGTAGGACGAGACATTTTAGAAAATGGTATCAGTGTCCAAATTAATAATAATGACCTCGTATTTTCTCAAAAGGAGCAGTCAAATTTTTGTGAAGTGAATGTTGTTAGTCTAGATTTTTCTCAAGTAGATACAGATTTAACGGGTGACGATAAGAAAATGCTCCTTGATTTGTTGCAAAGACATGCTGGTTGTTTTGTAATAGGTGTACCTACTAAGCGCGTAACAACGGGTGAGTTAGGGATCGAGTTAATAGATCCGCACAAAATTGTTCAGAGGCGCCCTTATAGGTTAGCTCCAGTAGAAAAGCAGATAGTTAGGGAAAAGATTCAGGAACTTTTAGATGCGCGAGTTATACAGGAAAGTACATCACCTTTTTCGAGTGCTATTCTTTTAGTAGATAAAAAAGATGGCACCAAAAGAATGGTTGTAGATTACCGGGACTTAAATAGCAACACACGACCCGAGCATTACCCTCTTCCTAGAATCGAAGAGCAAATTGATCAACTAAGCGGAGCATATTTCTTTTCATCGCTAGATATGGCGTCGGGCTTTCATCAAATTAGAGTTCACCCGGACTCAGTGGAGAAGACGGCATTTGTAACGCCAGAAGGGCAATACGAGTACCTAGCAATGCCTTTCGGTTTACGAAATGCACCTTCCGTGTACCAACGTAGTATTAACAAAGCTGTCCAGAATCTCAAAAACAAGCCCTTAGTCTATATGGATGACGCATTATGTTACTCTAGCACTATATCTGAAGGGCTTAAACGCCTTGAGGACGTTTTAGACGCCCTTTCCAAAGCTGGTTTTTCGCTTAACCTAAAGAAATGTAAATTTATGAAGCAGAAAGTTGAGTTTCTGGGATATTGTATCCAGAGCGGGCAAGTTAGACCGAACCTTCGCAAGATACAGGCTTTAGTAAATTCTCGACAACCAGCAACAGCTACACAAGTCCGGCAATTTTTGGGCCTAGCCTCTTACTTCCGGCGGTTCATTCCTAGATATACGAATGTAGTTGGTCCACTGTATCCCTTAACAAAACAGAAGGGTCCTATTCAGTGGACTAAAAAGCATGAGGAAATTCGCAATAATATTATAAGTAAGCTCACCTCAGAACCAGTACTAACAATATTTGACCCAAACTTACCTGTTGAATTGCATTGCGACGCCAGCTCCGAAGGATATGGGGCGATCCTTATTCAAAAGAAAAATGACCTTCCCCACGTTGTAGAGTACTTTAGTCGACGTACGTCCGAAGTCGAGTCACGTTACCACTCGTACGAACTGGAAACTCTTGCGGTCGTACGAGCGGTAGAACACTTTCGGCACTACTTGTACGGTCGTCGATTTACGGTCTATACAGATTGTAATTCCCTTAAAGCATCGAAATCTAAAACGGATTTGACTCCTCGTGTACATCGCTGGTGGGCTTTTCTGCAGGCCTATGATTTTGATATTATTTATCGTGAAGGTCGAGGCATGGAACATGCGGATTATCTATCCAGGAACCCGTTGCCCGATGTCACCCCAGCAACTGAATCTACATCCCAAATTTCTGCTAAACCTGTGCATTTCGTAGAACTGCACCAAGGATGGCTTGCCGTAGAACAAAAACGGGACTCTGAAATCCAGGATCTTATCAGCAAACATTTAAATAATGATTTCCCTGATACAATCGGTCAAACATACGACGTCAGAGACGGTATTCTTTACAGAAAGATTGCACGAAACAAACAAGTTTCTTGGCTTCCTGTAGTTCCCCGATCTTTGATATGGACCCTAATCAGTCACGTTCATAACGAAATACATCACCTAGGTACCGATAAGACATTGGACAAATTGTATGAACAGTACTGGTTCCCTCAGATGTCTAAATGTGTTAAGAAATTCATAGAATCATGTATAGTTTGCAAGGCATCGAAAGGCCCATCCGGGGCTCAACCCGTTCAGCTTCATCCCATTCCGAAAGCATCTGTGCCCTGGCATACAATTCATGTAGACTTTTCTGGCAAGTTGAGCGGGAAAAGCGATCGTAAAGAATACTGTTCTGTTATTATTGACGCTTTCACGAAATATGTGCTGCTGGAGCACACCACTTCAGTAGACGCAACAAGTGCAATTCAGGCCATTAAAAAGGCTGTTAATCTTTTTGGGGCACCGAAGCGTATTATTGCTGACCAGGGCAGATGTTACGTTAGTTCAGATTTTAAAGAGTTTTGTGCAAACCATAATATCCAATTACATTTTATTGCAACGGGCTCTAGCAGGGCAAACGGCCAGGTCGAGCGCGTTATGCGCACTCTAAAAAGTCTGCTCACGATTATCGAAAACGACCCCAACAAAACTTGGCGAAACGAGCTAGGTAACGTTCAATTAGCCCTTAACAGCACCAGATCAAGTGTCACTAAGTACACGCCAACGGAGCTCATGTTTGGCGTCCAATCGCAATCCCTGGGAATGTCAAAAATAAGCTCTGCTACCCTTGACGGAGAACGATTGGATTTGAGTTCGGTTCGAAGTAATGCCACTAGTAATATAAAAAAAGCAGCCGCATCTGATGCAAAACGATTTAATCAAGGTCGCGCTATTATTAGGCCATTTACTAAAGGTGATTTCGTGTTAATTAAAAGCAGTGAACGAAACCAAACAAAATTAGATCGTAAGTTCAAAGGCCCCTTTGTGATAACCGCGGTACTAGATAACGATCGTTACGAGTTGAAAAGTATGTCTGGGTCACGTCGTACTTTTAAATATGCACACGAGAATTTGCGTCCAGTACCTCAAGGGCATGATGGTTTGATCGAGATAAGTACCAGCTTATTGAACGAAGAGGAGGCCGAGACGGCGTTGATTGACGTAGAACTAGATGAGGGTTGCCCTGGCAGACTTAATAGTACTGAAACAATGACAGCAGGCTCTGACACTATTTCAGTAGCATCTGATACGATCACAGCAGGATCAGACACTCTTAGCATCAACTCTGATCATGAAACTATTGACCACGTAGTCCAAATTCACGCTGAGCAGGACGATTCATAACCGACGGGTATGTGAGATTTTGTGGTTATATTAGTCACGTCATAATATATCAATGGTTGCATATCTACGTTACTCATGAAATATGGGTGGTTGGTTAAAATTTGTCTGATGGCTGAATTTGTCAGAAGCTGGTCGAAGAGACAATGTCGTCCGGGCCATGCCGCGCGGCTGGTCGAAAGGACACATCCGTCTGGTCCAGGGTATTCACTTGAAGTATGTCACTGGTCGGACAGTGCCGTCCGGGCCAAGCACTTGCGGCTGGTCGAAGGGACACACTGGTCCGGTCCAGCCAAGTTGATTGAATGAACATAGTGGTATTGTTAGGACCAAACTCAGCGGTTGGTCGTATGCTAGTTTATAGCAAACATGCAATCATTTGGGATATATATGCTATCCAGCATACAGAGGGCATGCTGACAGTAAGGAAGTACAGTTTCGATTATTGTACTGCCGAGCTGAGTTCTTACCAGAAAGTGACAAAGGTACAACTCCAGACTAGATTTGTATCACTATGTCGCTATTGCTTATTTGAGGCTTGTATGAATGTCAGGTTGGACGAGCGGAATGCTTGTCAAGCTTCGCTATAGATGTTTGTGTCTTTTTTTTACAGAATCGCAAAATGAAGCGCCCGAGGACGGTCGCAGGTCAGTCCGGCCGTGACGGCGCATTGCCATAAATTAGTTGCTGCGGAACGAGAATGACATCTACTGTCAAAGATGTCATTCTGACGGAGCGTCGTGTCGATGGGCATCGCGGCCATTTTAGAACGAGTCAGTCGTTCTGAGAAAACCGCGTGCGCACGACGTAACCGACGAATCGTCTTTGATCCGCGCAATCTTCCAAATTAATGCAAAGATTACCATTATTTTCGATTAGATTGGACCTTTATTACGTATTTGAGTGCTGATTTAGTGAAATTAAGAAGTGAAATAATTAAAGTGAAAATTAAAAGACATTTTGTTGTAATCTGCTCGTTAATTTTATTCCTTCGCCCAAATACCCACGTAATACGCTATGGCTGATCCTGATATCGATGGAGAACCGCCTATAGACTTAATACCATTTCTTTGTTTATTTATTTAACAATAAAACTGATAGCGTTTGCGAATCAATAACCTAATCAATAAAGTAGTGACAATTAAATTGACAATGACGTTTGACAGCTGGCTGACGTTTAGTGACGTTCTTCTAGATATTTTTGGTAAATGATTTACGATTGCTTAGGAAGTTTTATGTTGTTCTTCAATATGGACGTGGAACGACGCATTATTGTATTCGAGCGTGGGCGTTGCGATTGTTCGCGCCTGCATCCACCATAATCTTTTGGGAAGTCAGCAATATTGTAATTGTACTAATACTGCAATGCTGGTAAGTGATAGTTTAGTTTGTTGAGTAGGAATATTTCTCTCACCATGTAACACGTGGTTCTACAATGTATATTTCTCTTCGTTCCAGGCTTCCACCACTATTTCAACATTTTCAAACATTTTCCAACATCTTCCAAATTAATGTCCTGAATCTAGATAGTATTCAGCCCATTTTCCACGACAACATGTTGTGTAGTTAATGTTTTGTTCTCATGTGTGTACACATGTGACTATATTTCACTCATCTTGAGCTTATGATTTTAATCCAAATTTAACATAATCATCTTAAGATGTTTACCAATAATCTTTAAGGTCTCTGACCTCATTTAATTTCTTCTTGCCAATGCAAGTAATATTTCACACTGGAATCAACAAGCATCTTCAAGACTGACAGATCTGAAGGAAGGCCTCACATCCCGGTTTGACCGGGACTAACCGGAGCGTGAATCCTCCGCTAGTGCTGCCCAGGACCAAGACAGGAAGATCCCATGTCGTTGAGCTTCTGTTAAGTTAAGATGGTTCCAGTAAATTAGATATTAATTATAAGTAAACCTTGTAATTTAATTTAAGTAACTATATTCTAAGCTAACCCTAGAATAATAATTAATATTATTTTAAAACCATGTGAGAAGTTAGGTTAAACTTTAATTAAAATTGTATTAACTTAACTATTGTTTATTTTGTAAATTCCAGGAGTCCTTCAGACCCCTGGTGGCGCCCTTATAAATTTCATAAATCATACACTCTGTCAAAATTACAGATATATAATAACCACAACACATGTACCCGATACTGTTGTCAATAGAGGCGACCGTCCCACCCCTGGATGATTGAGCTTGGCTTATACAAAAAAGTGCTTCAGCATTAAGCACGTAACAATATGTAACAAATTAAAGAGATATAACTAGAGACCGGATAATATGCAACTTAAAAAGCTTGAAATATGCATGCAAATATGCATGAAAAATGCCTAAAATATGCACGAAAACTGACAGAATATGCAACATTAAATGAGTTTTTTTTGTTTTGTAAATATTATTCCTTTAGATTTAAGTATTTTGTTAGTAAATACTTGTCTTATTTATGTTTTACTTTATTATGTATGTATCTTTTTAATTTATTGTTATTTGATAAAATAAAAAAACTATTAAGTTTTATATTTTTTATTAAAAAATCAGCATACATTTATAGAAAACTATCCACGAAGACACACTTTTTTTTTCGGGAGGCATTGTACACACACAAAAACTTTTAACTGCAGGTGAATTATCCGAGCACGAGCGTGTCAACAATCAAAGTAATAATGACATGCATAATAGGTGGGAGTAGCGCCATAGTAGCGCGGTAGGCGAGCGCGCGGCGGCGCGATCATTTGTCTCTTTCATTTTTTGAGTACCTACCAAAACAAAATACGCGCGGCTGCCGAGTGCGCTACGCTCGAAAAATACCTACCTACTGTAAATTATAGCAATAATATGCATCATCACTAGATATTAGTAAAAATATGCTATTAGCCTTGAAAATCGCTTAAATATGCAAATGCATATGCAAATATGCAAATGCATATTATCCGGTCTCTAGATATAACAGAATGATAAGTATTATTTTAGTCCAGTCATTATAAAACTAGTATGATGTATGTCTGATCTTTACCCTAGGCACGTAGCTACTGGACTTCACTTAATTATGTAATTTTCCTTCTAAGCGGTTGGATAAATCACGGTGATTTATACCCATGTTGCTGTCCAGGCGTTTATGGTAAACGACAGTCGGCTTTCTAGGCTTTTGACAGAATTATGGCTGTAGGCTGTAACCCTCGTAAACTATTAGATGATTATTTTCTTTGAAAATTGTCTGATATATATCAAAGAAAATAATTATCTTGATAATTTCGAACCCTGGTTTTTACTCACATTTAGATATATGCGATTTGGGATGGGGTAGTCTAACAAACTTAAATAGTTTGTCCGACTTCAACAATTTTACACTTCAAACATTTAATTAAGTCTTTCCGTAATATAACAAATAATAACTTCAAGCGATCAAAAAATGAATAATACTTAACGGTAGGGTCTCAAAACAGCTTGCATCGCGCGGAGAACATTGGATAACTTGGAAACATCTCAGAAAGGTCGACGTGAGGTTGTCTGTGAGTCATCGCCAAACCGGATCTGAGTGCAAACTATACGTGCGATCCGCAGCGGACTAAGGTATCTAAAAGATTTTATGTAGCACCGGTAGACGAAAATATGAGAGGATACAATAAGTTTGGTGAGGATCTTTTAGAACCAAAGCCAACTTTCAGTTTATCAATCTTTAGGTGTCACTCAAGCACCGGTCAATATCAAAATAATTTATAGGAAGGGTTTTAGATGACCAATGTTATTATGTTTTCTCATCCTGTAATATTTGTGAAGGTATGTTTTTAGACGTGAGTTCAGTAGTGTTTGGTTGGTTTAAAACTCTAATATCATCTCATCATCATCAAAGTATGTTAACCTATTTATGTCGTTTCCGTTGCATAAAGCTTTAAGAAATTGCTCAGCACTTACAGGACACCTGTAGTAGTAAGTCTAGACAAAAATAACAGGTTAACTGATTATCGATTGACGACCGGATGGCGGAGTGGGTAGTGTTCCTGCCTGCGACGCCGAGGTCGCGGGTTCGATTCTCGCTTAAGACAAATCTTTGTGTGCATGAACATGGCGTGTGTATTAAGTATGTATTTACAAAAGAATAGTATAAATGTATTAGTATCAGTTATTCTAGTACCCATAGTACAAGCTCTGCTTATTTTAGGACTAGGTGGCGTTGTGTGTTAGTTGTAAGATATTTATTTATTCTGGTTTAAGCTTATGTGATTCATTGGTAGAATAGTTTTTAAACCAGTAATATCCTTCGTACATTACGCTGTATGATAATCAGTTATCTCCATTCAAATATTGACTATGTTTTTTGTACATAGACGTGCCAGCTGCCTATTCATAACTTGTAGTAAATTTGTTTCTCGTGTTATGTTCAAGGTTCCATATCTTGTAGAAGTTTAGTGTTTTTCATGCAGGCTTTGGTAACTTTAAATTTTAACTATATGCTAGTCTCAGCAATCATATTATCTATCCTATCCTGATCTAGGTAATAATATGAACGTACACTTGTATGTTCATAAAATAATCTTGATAATTCAATGAGAACACCATTCAACAAGATTTTATTATGTTAATAATGGTAAATCTGTGTGAACTGTAATCAGCACCAGTTTTATTCATGAAGAAACCCATTCAGGCCCATTGCTATTGCTATTTAGGTTTATAATTCCTCTTTCAATCAAAAATCTCGGGCAAAACTCAGTTGTTTACTAAGTATACCAAGAAACAGTTGAAAATTATGGGACTGCCAGGATTTGAACCTGCGACCTTCTGCACACCAGGCATTCGCTTTAACTAACCAGCTACGGTCGCCTCTTGCCAGAACCCTAAATTTCTCAACCGTATCATACGTCTTTTCGTGACATTACGTTTATCCATTTGTTCCTATCTTAAGTAGGATACATACCCATAATATTTTCAACTGTTTCTTAGTATAATTTGCTAAGCATAGCTAAATGCTATAAAATAAATAAGAAGTTTACTAAGTAGTTAAGTATATTGAATATATATGTGTTTCAAATCTACATAATTTGTCTGTTATTGTATCTAAACGTCATCATTTCTGGCAAGTCGCCATTATTCCGGAACAGTACCATGATAAGGCTGGCTGATAACGGTACGATTAGATTATCTGTACCTACTTTATTTTGTATATAAAATGCGAAACAAAATTCAATTTTGTAAAATACTTTTTGCTTCTTTATTTATGGCATAAACAACATTAATCGAAGCATTCCACATTCGGTTAAATAAAACTTTTTAACGATAAGCTTTATTGTACACCTCATCACTAGAAGCTAATATACCGTAGGTGCCAAATGTGGAATAAAAGTGAATTTATTTTTCTAATCCACATTCGGCACCTACGTAAAATACCTATAGGTGCCGAAACAGGAATAGTAAAGGTGCCAAAGCCATAGGTGCCGAAAAATTTGGTGCCGAATGTGGAATGCTTCCATTTAATCTTTATAGAATTCAATAGCAGAGCGATGGGTCGACAAAAAGTAGGTACAGTTTTTTTGCTTACCTTTTTTATCTTGCCGTTGAGTCACGGGGCTTTATCATAAAGTAAACCTAATAAATTATATGAAATGCGGTCAACCCAAAACCTAAATTGTATCTTTTACCACGGGCAGTTTTTGCCAAACAAAGTGGCAAATTATTATCTATTCTAGTAAATAGTTAAAAGTTATTTGTAAAAATACTATAAAGCACTTCAATATATTGAAATGGTCCGTCGCGTCGGCGGGCGTCGTGAACCTTCTATGTTTCCAAGATAACTTTAAGCTGCAATGAAGTTTGTTAATGATACCGTATCACAAGTATTCCGACACTTTATCAGGTACTTGTTTCTTGAATTTTATAATTATCCGACTGATAAACAATTATTCAAAATTCTTCTATCTACATATTATCAAGATTTAATCAGGAACAAGTACCTATGATAATAATATTTCAGTTACATTCCTCTGCAATCAGTAAGTTTTAAGTACCCATTACATTACTTAAACTGTAATTAATTACACTTAAAGACAAAAAATGTGGCTAGCATAATTTAGTATTCATAAGAACTGAATTCAAGTCGCTTATTTGGATTACTTAATATCACTGGCGAATCATTTTTTAAAAATTAGACAACTAAAGTTAAATAAATACTATGGTCGACGTTTCGCAATGACTTGCATCATTAATGGTCTCGAATGATCGAGCATAGGTATTTATTTATAATACATAACATACAAAATAATTACGCGATTTAGACACGTTGTCTAATTTTTGAAAAATGTTCTCAAATCGCGAAACTTTAAAAACATACTGGCGCATCAGTAATAAAAAAAAGCTGCATTGTTTTAAGTAATTTCTAAATTAATAGTTACTACAGCGATACTATTTACACTGCATAATAAACCCATTGTTACATTAACAATACATTATGTGCGTGCCAGACGAAAATATATCAACGGGCCGTTGTTTTCGTAGCAATAAACCATCATCCTGTGACAAGCGTTCACAGGGTTAATTTAATAAAAAAAATACTGCCTGCAATGTAAAACCAACAATTGTTTTAACACTTTTTTGCTGTACTTACAGCAAAAAGTGTTAAAACAATTGTTGTAAGCGTTTACGGGTTTTATGTAGGAAGTGTTAAAAAGATAAATGGGTCTGAACTGTGTGAGCTGCAGTTTTAATAATAACAGGTGTAATTAACTGCTTTATGTATGACCTAAGTTAATGCAATATGATAAAGCATTTGCAAATTGCCCTCGCTAAAGCTGTTTTGGAAGAACACAGAATAAGCCTTTGATATAAGATAATTTGCCAAAAAACCGACTTCAATTGCAATAATTTTAGACTTGTATGGTTTTCTCATGGGTGCCAGAGCTAGAACTTAGAACTGGGACCACACGCGAAGGACCTGCTTTCAAATAAAAAAAGAATCATTAAAATTGCTTTGCCCAGTCAAAAGTTATGAGGTAACAATCATAAAAAAAACACAGACGAATTGATTGAGAACCTTCTGTTTTGAAGTCGGTTAAAAATGGATGAAGCTCTTTGCTAGAGGAAGAATTTGTCTTAGTTAACGTATTTCAAAGGTTCTTTAAGGGTCTTATGTATTTTATCGACAGTTTTCAAAGGTTACATAGATGTACTACTTACCAATACGTACCTGATACAGGCCATTATTAAGTATGTTAATCACAATCAATTGTTGGTCTTTCAGTACCTATTAATTACCTTGTCAAACCACCATAAATAAGGGCACTATTAAGGGGTATTTTATGTAGCACTGTCACATTTTTTTTTACTTGAGCGTTACTTTATTAATATTGCCGCAATTATCAAGTTATCTTTTAAGACCATATGCGGTTGCTTGTCAGGATATTGTAGTTACTATTAATAACTGTTTCCTTATGAAATACACCTTGTGAATACCCATAACTAGCCAGTTTTAATTCACAAACGCTGTTATACCTAAATAGTCTGACACCTTGTTTCAATTATATTATGGACTTATTTGTATCTAAGTATTAAACCTAAGCAGCGATAGCCGAGGGGGAGACCGTAGGACTGCTAAGCCGAAGGTCTCGGGTTCGAACCCACGGCACACACCTCTATCAATAAAACGTTAAGATTCGTCTTTTCGAAGATATGTGTGTATTTGTCATATAAATTAACGCTCGCAAACGGTGAAGGAAAACATCATAAGGAAACCTGCATGCCTGAGAGTGCCTAAAAGTGCTCGAGGGTGTGTGATGTCTACCTATCCGCACTTGGCCAGCGTAGTGGACTATGGCCTAACCCTTCTCATCATGAGAAGAGGCCCGAGGCCAGCAGTGGGACATGTATTAGATACAGGGCTGCTGTTATTATTAATAACCCAACAACGTATTCACAGAATCCTTACATCCTTACTACTATTTTAGATGTGAAAGTATCTTCGACTGTCTGTTACGCTTTCACGGTGAAAATAGCTATGAAAATACTTCAAGACCTGAGGAACATCATAGGCTACGTTTTATCGGAATACCATGTAGACAGAGCTGCGCGGCAGCTTACCTATAATAATCTGAACCAGCAATTTCAGTGGCCAATAACTTGCATTATTTAATTGCCTATTGCTATAAGTATTCTGATATTCAAAATAGTCTCATAAAGTATTAAGTGATAAATAATTATCCGATACGATAACGGCAAATTCAAACGAAATAAAACCCGCAATTGCCTATAATTCTTCAGCAATGACACATCACTTATTTTATATTATTATCACCTTATTCTATAAATTATAAAATACAATACATAAATTTGGTAAGTTATTTTTTCTTAGAGAAAACAATTAAATGATGTCCATCTAGTTTACTAAGAATATTTCCAGTCGAAATATTCGCTACTTCCTGCGCATCAGTATTATGTGAATTCATTGGCCAATTTAAACGCAGTGTAAATTCAATGTCAAGGAGAGGCTGCCCTTCTGAAATTCCAAGTGACCAATATTGCTCAAAAAACCCGGCGTCTCGGGCCACGCGCAAAAGGGTTCCGTAGCTAGTCGTAACAACATATTTGGACTTAAAAGTGATTTATTATTGTTTAGTTTTAGAAATCATTAGCAGTTCGTAACATTTTATCGCCATGAAAAATAACTTTGTTTTTCATAGTGTTTTATGGAATTTGTATCAATAACAAAGTTATAATTTGCGGTTGCTGAAAAAGTGCTATATCTCAAAAACTGCCGACTGTATCTCATTCAAAACAATTTTGGTTGAAAGTTTTTATTAAGATCTATAATATATATTTTTTTTAGATTTTTCACTCCTGTGGTATAAAAGTTAGAGGGGGGGGAAACTCATTTTAGCACTTTAAAAGTGTCTATCTTTGGAACGATTGACATTGAAAAAAAAAATGGTTCTAGAAACCTCAATGTAATTTTTAAAGACCTATCTATAGACACACACGTATAGGTAGAATGAAAAAAAAAATGTTTCAGTTCAATGTATGGGGAGCCCCCCTGTCATATTATTTATTTTCTTTTTTTGTGTAAAAATCGTAAAGCGGTTAACAGAATACATCTACCTACTTAGTTTCAATTGTGTAGTCCTAATAGTTTCGGAATAAAGTAGCTGTGACATACGGACGGACGGACAGACAGACAGACAGACAGACATGACGAATTTATAATGGTTCCGTTTTTTGCCATTCGGCTACGGAACCCTAAAAACCCGGCCAAGTGCGTCTCAGGCCACGCGCAATAGGGTTCCGAAGTCAGCTGTAACAACAGTCTTAACTAGTTTTTAGTCATTAACGCTCATTACCCAATACCCGTTATTTGTATAGCCTCTAATAATAATCAAGATATTCTCTAAACCACAGTATTATGGACGCCAATTGTGGTTTCCGTAGCAAAGGGCCGCTAGCCCAGTTTATGTGTTGTAAATGTGAAACTGAAAAAAGAATATTATAACTAAGGGCAATTAAGAGGAAAAGAAAGTGTACAACCGAGTGTTCTCCCAGTAATGACGAGTTGTAAAACAATGGTGTAAAATTACAATATAAACAAAAGATAACTAAAGAACAAGTAATAACAATATTAATTCAAGCCATATTACTTGAGCTAAGTCGAGCTTAACAGATTGTAAAATTACTATTGTAAACAATATAAAATATTTAATTACAAAAAAACATAACACCAATACTAACATAATTATAATGACGTGTAGACTCGGTGTAACTCTGTGTGCTTGGTAAGCAAAATGCATCAAGATGCGGCTTGTAGTGCTGATTTGCAGCAGGAGCCTTTTCGCTAGACAATTCGTTTGTTATTTTGTTGATGTGTGTTCTAAGAAAATAATAAAAAAATATAACAATATACTTGATACTAATTTATCCAAAACACCAAAGCTTGCATTAATTAATACGGTATGTAAGTAATACACCGAATAATAATGTAGTAGCATGCGCATATGTGTTTGTGGTCAGTTGTGAACACTGAACGGTTGGAATATAATTGTCTCAGCTTACATACACAGCTAAACTGACCTATCACAGTGGTGTCCTAGACTAAGATGCATTATAATATAATATATCCTCATAGTTAAGTAATACTTACATAAGGTATCATTTAAAAGGCCAAGAGCTCCTTATTTACATGTTAATAAAATACGAAATTATGTCATGAAACAAACACCAATGACACCTCGTGCAATTGTGGTTTCCCCATTCAAAACATGACTCACCTGCTTTCGTGACCGTTGTCTCCCTCTTCATGTGCCCGTGAGGACCTAATGCAGGCAAAGAGCAAGGGAGTAGAAGTTGCTACCTACTGGGCAAAAACAATATAAACAAAAAATGAGAAACCATAATGCCACGTACGAAGAAGATGTCATAAAACAGTTTCTGAATTCACATTATAATCAGTAACATCAATTTAGCACTTGGATATTACCAAGACACGCGTAAAACATGCTTTATAAATAATGCACTTTGTATCTATTTAATTGCAAACCTGTGGAGTAAGTTTGAAATCTGCGATAATAAAGCGATTATAGTGTAATTCGATAAACTCGTCATCGCTGCCCAACCCTGACTGATTGTTTTCTGAAGGTAGTTAAGATAAAAACGTTGATGTTCCTAAATAATAGACAGCAAAAATTGCCTATTAAATTCATTATTGTAATAAAAAGTAACGTTTCGCTTATATTAAACCGTTTTTACAACGAACAAGTAGTGAAATTGATGCTGCTCGGCAGAATGGCTATTAATGAACTGATATAAAACGAATAGTTTAGTATCCAATTAAATAAAACCTTATATAAATTTCTTTAAACTTTAAAACAATGGTTTCGGTATATTATTAACCAAATCCCTTAATATTATTAATTCAATAACGATTGTACTAATTGGCCGGAATCACATCCTAATTTATCGTTAAGTGTAGACAATATTCATGGATTGATCTTAATCCTTTTAAGTTTTTTCATCAGGTGGTCTGAGAATGTATGTGCTACATTAACAAAACAAATGGCATACTCTTGTAGGCCTTAGTATCTTAACTACCACCAGTTGGTTGAAACAGATTCGTTTTCGGCACGTTATTTCATGAAACCACACAATGCAGTCCATAGATTCCATGTATTAGTTCATAAACGGGCAGCTGAGCACACAACGCGTGTTTATCTCAATCATATTCTCAAATTACATTCGGACGACGCCCCCGACTCTAATTGCTTGGAATAAGCTAAATTGGTTTGTGTCTTGTGATCCATCTTTGACTGTTTGTTTTACTCGGTAACCGCTAGTTATGTACTACGAAATTGTTGCAATTAATGCGAACAAGAGCTGCTTAAATATCAATTAGTCAGTTATGTTCGCAGAATTCTATCTTACAGGATCAGCACGATAACTATTTTGGGGCTTTTAGCTTTTTTTGAGCTATAAATAAAACGAGGAAAGAAACTTTGAGTAGAACGACTTTTTCTCACTTTCCTGGTAAGAATCACTTCTTATTTAATAACTCCACTAAATAATCATTATCATTACTAAGTATCGTATAGTAGTAATCTAACGGGCATAAACGCGATCATGCATTATTTACCTTTTAGGCTTGATGTTTCGGTAGACAGATTACACTGGCCGTTGTCGCAAGCAGTCTGTTCTGTTCGCGACCACGGCTAGTGTCGTCAAGCCTGCAACGCGTAAGTTTAAAAGTAATTTAACATCATTGTACTGAAGGTCATATTTAAGCCAAGCGGTAGGTATTTTTTAAACTGACCATAACTATTTAATCAGTATAAAATTACCTTCATCCTTATATTAAGTTAGTTAGGAAGGCTTACCGGTAATGCAAGTAATTGTATAAGTCGTTCATTATGTCATGCTGCGACATGATACTAACTTTACACGCTAATTGCAATGGAAATGAATAAACAACTGACGAGGATACAATTAACAGCGAATACAGAACTCTATGGTAACAGGCTATGGAGAGGGCTATGCTTGGAGTTTCTCTTAGAGATCGTATCCGAAATGAGGAGATCCGCGGGAGAACCAGAGTCACCGTAATAGCCCAGAGACTAAGCAAGCAGAAATGGCAATGGGCTGGCCACATTAGTCGCAAAACCGACAACCGTTTGTGTAAACGTGTTCTGGAGTGGAGACCGCGTCAAGGCAAACGTAGTGTGGGACGCCCCGCGGCAAGATGGCGCGACGATCTGCGTAAGATTGCTGGTAGCGATTGGATGCGTAAGGCACAAGACCGCGAACTCTGGCGCACCTTGGGAGAGGCCTATGTCCAGCAGTGGACTGCTACAGGCTGATGATGATGATGATGATGATAACAGAACCCTAGATCTTGTGGTGAGCGATACACATATTATAGCTACGCTATACGCTAGACCAACGAGGCAGTCCTGTTCAAAATTGTATGAAATTGCATGTTTTCCATCTGCATTAAAAGACCAGATGAATATCCTTAAATAGCAGGAACTGTACTTGCAAATAAATAAAAAAAAATTATAACCGCCATTCCAGCCACCATACTGACCACACTTACTAAAAAATATTACACCTTACTACCTAAATAACACAATTATCTTTCATTACAGATATTTATTATTATAATTAAGTAATTATTCTAAGCTTGTTTCGCTTTAGGTTGTTATATCTTCTCGTTGAGATATTACACCAATAACTTAACAACTATAAAATCTCGGTGTTTAAATTTTGACAAAATGCATTATCAATCTAAAATGCAAGTTACAACTGAAAATGTATGCACGTATGTATTGTTAGAGAAAAATCCAAGTACGTGGTGACCTACAGCAGTTGTGCAATACCTTATGTAATAGTAAATGTTCACATAATAGTGTCAACTGCACACATGGTTCACACATTTAGTAACAAAAAGTTTGTAATGGCACATGAGGTACTAATGTCACGTTGCATATTACACGAGAACGAAGTTGGTTACTCTGAAAATAATATGTTCTGAGAAAGAGCATGAGCTCGATGGATGGTTAAACCACATACGATCCTACGTCTTGCCTTGCTACTACCACCGAGTTTTAGTTTGGTGTTGTTCCTTTAGGTCAAATTGCTCATAGTATCCCGTATTATATGTGATCAGTATGTATAGAAAAACATGTGTGATGAAGGTAAATTATATAAAAACTGCAATCGCTTTATCTGTGACAATTTAAAGAACATGAAGGTCATAATCGACTTTGGACAGCTGTGTCAGTATCCGTATCAATTCAATATCATCTGTCTCTTTGCGATGAATTCACTAGATTCTTTTAACATTAGTCTTTTAACAGGCTCTTGACAATCTCATTATTCCAGAATCAAATTTATATTTGCCCATCTATAAGAGATATTTTCTATGTCATCGAAAGACGCTAAAGAGCTGAAGAGTACTTGTGTTATTATCGTCTCCTTCAAGGCCATCACAATTAGCACATGGCTTCAAGTGGACTTCGTGACTAATGTAACATAGCCGGTGACGTCACAATGATATCGGGCTTAAATATTCGTATTTGCCCTACCCTTAGTACTAGGAACTGATAAAAAGTTATTGAACGTGATGAAAACATGTGACTTCATTTGCTGTTAACACCGATTACTGATATTTTTTATTGCTGTGTCTTTTATACTTTCATATTCACTATTTTTTTAATCACACTTTCTTCTCTTAAATTCGATCAATACTCTAAAAGTCCTATGTGGCTTTTTCGATGAGTCAAACGCAAGTATCGTAACTTCTACATCTGCGGTGCTAGTGATAAATTTATTTTCAATTAATCCCCTATATTACAAGCCACTAGCACGCACGCAATGCATCGTAAGGACAGTGCATTACATGTATTCTCCTCAAGTGCTAGGACATTTACTAATGTGGTGTATAACAGGGGTTCTCTATCATGCAAACAGATGACATTTCAACAAGCAGCAATTTTAGTATAAGTTCAGGTATATTTCATTTTAATATAGGCCACAGGGCAAAATTAAATCGCGCTTATGAAAATGTTGATGAATTTTGCGAACTCGTTAAGCAGCTTAAACATTGAATAAAAAATGAATTTACTGTATCAATAACCTTTGTCAAAGAAGCAACAAATTGAAGGCTAGTCTACTGGTGACCAGTGTCACACTATAACAAGATATAAGCAGTCGCATAAGATAGCGGATTCTTTGACGTGACGTGAAATGCAGATTTTATTTATGACACTAAACCGTTAAATAAACGTTTTAGCTAATTCAAATGTCGATTCGAGAAAGAGTAGTCAATCAGCTTATCAGCAGGGCTCGGAATTAGGTAGAGTTTTTTATGTACTTGCATCGAAATGTTGATATTAATGTGGACCTTCCCGGGATTTCTAATGGACAATCCCGTGTGGCCAACAATATTACGAATAAATAATAATAAAAACCTCAGAGATAGACAAATAAAACAAAGATAATTAACATATTTTTTTTTTAGTTTACATTAATTCACAATACAAATTGTTGAAAGTCTGTAGTAAATTCTCATACGCATATTTCGCCTTTTTTTATAAATACGCATATTTCGCCTTTTTTTATAAATACGAGTAAATACTTTTGCTTCTAGCCTAGACTCATGAGGTTTTGCTTATTCAAACGGCCCATCAGAATAATTTTCCTTGTCCGATTCACTACCAGTAAGATTTGAATTGTTCGCTTCCGACATTACTGGATAAATTTTGTAAGAAATAAAATATTTAGTTACGCGTGCAGTAGTTTAAATTGTGTAAAAAAGTAAATAACTTTTTATTTAAAAAATCATGGGATTTTTTTCTGCTCTTTAAAATTAATCTCAGGATTTGAGGCATATCCACTTTATTCTTTCGCTGTATGAAATCAGTGTAAGTACATGAAAAACTCTACCTAATTCCGAGCCCTGCTTATCAGTCATCAGATCAGACAGAACAATTTTATACCAATCTGTTTGGCTTATCTCTCAAACATGTTTCAATATAATCCGGTTAAAGATACCAATTGTATTAACGCTGCAACTATCATGCCTACCCTAATGAATTTCAAGACGTGTCACTCCAGCAGGTGGTCCGTACAATTCGTAAACGACAAACAGACCTTATATGAATAAAACATCTGTAGCAAATTATGTTCATTTCGTTTGACCATTATTAATTTTAGTTCTTTATAGGTCGTTTCATGTGAAAGAGGCACGAGATAGTGTAATAAAATTTCGGTCTGCCCATCTGGTATTTGGCCTTGCTGTGGTATATTTTGTAAATTGCTGGAATGTAGTATAATTAACATTTATGTAAGTCCTTTCGAGTTTAGTATTGCAGCAGGCCTGTTATCGTGTTTTAAGCTACTTTAATCAGATCTGCTGAACTGCCGTCAAGATTTAAGAGAAAGTCTCCCTTTTGTATGTTGCATTTACCAGGTAACGAAATTAATATCTTTGGCGTTTTACGTATGTTATATTTCAATATCAATACTATATTTTTACATTTCTTATTTTTCGTCTGTGGCACTGGCACAAAGTTCTTGTCTTCGCCTCTATACCCGTTAAACCTAAGTTAACAGGGTCACGAAAAGGTAGTATAGATTTAATGTACAAATGCTAACTAAATGCAAAATCCGTACCACGCGGCTAGAGATCTTAGCAACAATATGCATGCATACAGCTAGAAAGGAGGTCAATACTCCTTTTACCGTACCGAATTCGCGACCTTAATGGAAATTGTTTTCGACTCGATTATTTAGTAGACAATCACAATGGGGGAAAGTATTGTCAAATTGGGTGACTGTACGGTTCATCGCAATGCTGCAGTCGAGACTCGAGGGAAAGTTGTAGACACGCCTGAATCACCAGAGCGAGAGCTTTTATTGCACTTTTTACTCCAAGCTTATTTATTTCTAATGATTGCTGTTTGATTGTTGCAGGTAAATTGTGATTCTGAAATGATAGCGCTGCTAGAAAATGAGGCGTCAAATTGATCGGTGCTGATTCGATAAGAGAGTTGAGGTAAAGGCTAGTAGTAGTAAAGGGAAATCGATTTACAAAAAGAAACTTAATAACTAAATTGAAATTACAGATGTACGTTATATTATTGTTTGTTGCCTCTCTATGCAAGCTCGGCCTCATTCCACGATGCCACATACACATTTCGGTGTCTTGAAATCATTTTGACCAGTTTTTATGGTCACTAAAAGAAATTTAAATTGAAAAAATATTAGACGAAATCAATAAACTACATTCGACATTCATACAGAGCAGCCAAATCACAAGAAAACACTATTCATGCATTTACAAAATGGCCATCTTCGTGAGTTCCCATAAAACAATTCAACAGAGAGAATGCAGATACACGCATTTACCCACTCAAAGTGTGCGTTTGACGCAGATAGCGATCTTACAATATTTATCATAATGAAAAGCCTGGTGGTATCTGATGGCAGACGTGACGTTTGTAATGTCACCGCACATAATAACAATTGTAATTGTCGTAATTACGTGTCGTGGGCTCGTGGTACACTCCACTGCTGCACCGGCGCGAATGCACTGTTCTCGGAATACGAGCCAATTTCTAATGTGAATAGTTGTTGCAAGGATCTCAGGTGCACTCGCATACATTCTTTTGTTTCAATAGATTGTTAGCATAGTAAAATAAATAAGTAAGTTATCTTCGAACAAAGGTACATCGCGCCGTTTGTATGTACGCGTAGCGCTTGCCACGCCCCGTGTTCATGTACGTACGCACGCACACTACGCCGCTCGGCCCAAACTCGGTCAGCGGTAGTGCGGGCCGTGTCATTACTGTGAGCGGTCGGTGTTTGTTTAAAAAATTAGGTACGGTTACGCGCTGCACTGCAAAATGTCTTCGCGAGTCAAAAGATATTATTGTGAAGTTTATGGTTTTTCAAACGACACTATTTCAATTTTATTAATATAATATTGGTCTATTTGACAAAGAATTTAATTTTATAGTATTATTCTCTCCATAACCATTTCTAGTCATTGTATTTTGGTTGGTATAACTTACACAACAATTATTGTCAATAAACAAACAAAATTGTATGAATTATTTGAAAAGATGGTGATCATGAGTTTCTCACCAGCTCTTCTCATGATGCAATACCCATCGGAGCTGGTACTTGGATTGATTTTAATTCAAACCTCAAAGTTGAATTGAAATCAATCTAAGCTCCGGTGATTCAAATCATTTTGTTGCAATTAATATTATAATTTAATTAGCTTAAGTTTTATTTTAATTTTATTTATTTGAACGTTGATGTTTGTTTTGACGTGTTCAAGCACCTTTTAGGGCCTATGGAAATAAATGATTTGACTTTGACTTGACATAAATAAATGCTTTGTTTTGTAAAAAAACGTTTTTTTATAATTAAAAAAAATATTTCTGTACAGGTAATTTAAAATATCAATCTGACAAGTGACAACCCTACGCCTCGAGCAAGTTTAGGTATCGTGCGCTCCTAAACGCCGGGAGTTGGCCCACTTATCTATTTTACTATGTTGTTAGTCAACTTATTGGCAGATGTTTTTGTTTAACTCAATACAAATTTCTGTGATAAGATCCGATACTAGTTGATTATTTTAATTACTGTAGTCTTCTTCTTCTTCTTCTTCTTCAAGTAGATCATAGCGCAACCTTATTCGCTTCACAACTTTTTTTATAAAGTGTTTAAGCTTTTTCAACGTTTCAAATCATTGGAACGAAAGGAGGACACTGAGATGTAATTTATTATTCTAACTCAGTAACTACTAGTAAATTAAATAAATAAATTATTACTCACAACTTACGAACAACGCCATCTAGTCCCAAACTAAGTAGAGTTTGTACTATGGGTACTAGAATAACTAATACTAATAAATATATACTTTTCTTTTGTAATTATACATACTTATTATAGATAGAAATACCCAGACTAAAACAAACCTTCATGTTCATGCACACAAAGATTTGTCTTAAATTTGAATCGAACCTGCGTCGCAGGCAGACACTACCCACTCCGCCATCCGGTTGTCATTGTCAATTGTATTGATAAATTTTCAATGAGACACGCATTGATATGAAATAATAATAAAATTATTTAAATCAATTGGGTAGGTTGTGATATTAATAGATAAGCCAAAATAAAAATTTGATATGACTTAGTTGATAGTAAAAGTACGAAAAAATATGATGTTCACTATAAAACTGATGAAAAATGAGTCAATCTTCAAATTTTCCTATATTACCAAGTATTTATGACAACCGCAAAACCTTACCTAATTGCCGTCATCAGACCGGAGCTAATCAGAAAGTACCGTAAAAGAGATGGCCATTAATTCGACAGAAATGACATTCACGGGGATGAGGCCTGGT
The DNA here is from genome assembly GCA_905147285.1 of Hypena proboscidalis. Taxonomy (NCBI): domain Eukaryota; kingdom Metazoa; phylum Arthropoda; class Insecta; order Lepidoptera; family Erebidae; genus Hypena; species Hypena proboscidalis. Next base: position 7,518,748 of record LR990143.1, read on the forward strand.
AATGATGATGGACAGTAAACGTGTGAAAACAGCTTGTTACAAGCCAAGTGGCTATTCAGACTTGTTTCACAAGGCGGTTATTCGTAACAATGGTAATGAGGCAAGTAGAGAAATGAACGAGCATGACTCAATTTTTCCGTGGCATGGAAATTCGAATGTCTAAATTTATCCAATCTTAACTAGGTCGGTTGAAATCGGAACTTTCGTTTAACATTCACAATTGCTTTAGTTTTCTTTTATACTGATGGTACCAAAAAGGTTTCAGACAGCTAAGTTAGCTAACTAGTTCCCTGCGTGATCAAATCAGAAATGAGGAGATCCGTAGGCGAACTTAAGTTACCGACATAGCTCACCGGATTGTCATGCAGAAGTGACAATGGGCAGGGCACAGAGCTGGTAGAGTAGATAGCCGTTGGGTCAGAAAAGTTCTTGAGTGGCGACAACGAACCGGCAGGCGCAGCGTGGGTCGTCCCCAGCCAGATGGACGGATGATCTGTTTAAGATCTCGGGGAGCCGTTGGCTTCAGGCGGCCCAAAACCGCGCGTTGTGGCGGCAATTAGGTGAGGCCTATGTCCAACAGTGGATATCGTTAGGCTGAACTGATGAAGTTAGCCAGAAATGTTAGGTGATAACTATGTCGGTAATACGACATAGTAATGTTAAAATTTGCATTCTGTTTGCTAACATTCCGTATCTAAGTGTTGTCTTCGGAGAATATTTTTTATCAAAAAGATAACGCTGCAGTTGTACGAAAACTAACATTTATCGCTTTCTTTTAAACCCCAAATTGAATATTACGTAATGCTGATTATTTGACACGATAACGCCTCAGTAATCTCAGTATCATTTAGGGATTTGAAACTCGTATGGAGATTATACGTACGTGTCGTACTTATACATTATGTTGCACATGACATCACTCTATATTAGGGTCGGGTAACGACCATTGTACATATTTGTATTTAAATTCATATCATAACGCCTAACTCCTCTCCCTTAGGAGAAGCTCCCTTATAACGTTATGTAGTACAGGGACAAACTCAGTCACTTCTTTGTTGTTATTCTGAATAAATATTATATATGAATATAAATATTGACTTAGAGAATGAATATTTATTTTGGTTTGTGTATAAAAGTAATTAAAATAACAAACTTTAGTCCAGGAGTATTTATTTATTTATTTATTTACTTAAACATATGTACAACATTACAGTTTTAGACCAAGACGTTATACATAGAAGAGAAAAAAAAAAAAAACACATTATTAAGTGACATTGTTAGTGACTTCATTCATTTGATCACCTATCAACTAGATAGGTGATTAAATGAATGCAGATAAGAGACAGGGTATAAATTTAAATTTTATTCAATCATGGTATCTATTTGCAATTGGTATTTCAGTTCTACTATAATAATAATTTCATTATTAAACCGTAAAATGTATAAAATTACCGCTAAATTCTATGTCGGACATTATTATTTATTTATTTATTTATTATTAACAAATACAGTATAACTTATACTTGACAGAGTTCCACAAAACAACTTTCGTTGTTTATTGTCACATGATACGTCACTAGTCATTGATTGGTAGATGAAAATACGTTCCGTTTCATGTATTTTTATTATTTCACAATTATTCACAATACATAATGATAACTAATATAACAACGTTGTTACTCTTTTTATTTTACATAAATGTAATGTTTTAATCATAAATTTCACATAAATATGACATTTGCTTCTTGCCTATTGCAATGGCATATTTTAATAGTTCGTGAAATCACAACAATATTTTACTGTAGTACCTCGAAAGTTGCAATTCAACCCAGCAGCTAAGTGAAAGATTCAATACTCTATAATAGTTAAAATTAGACCTGCTTCAAAGCTATTAAAAATCCTTATCTATATAAGATGCCGAGGAAAAATTTCAATATCCTCAAATTCAACACTTCTCATTATCTAAAGAGCTCCTAAATGTAAAACCTTTAGAAGAAGTCTAAACAACAATACAATTCGTACAAACTAAACAGATAAAAAAATAAAAAAGTTGGTGCAATTGCACAATTTTTTTTAACTGAACCACTTGTTAGATACAAAAAAAAATTATAATTTTCACCATTTTTTTCTTTTTTTAAATCTTTTATGTACCCTTCAGTTACCAGAAAACGTCTGCCGCTTCTACTAGTATGAATAAGGCTTCGTCACCATTAAATGATTTCAATGCACCTGTTATTACTCCCTAGCTCTCGCTCATCAACAGCTACACCTGGCTCAAACGCTCTATGTTATTATTTTACGATGGACCTGATAAACGCCGGTATACCTTTAGTACTTTATATTCGTAAAATGTTCTCGTTATAATAACGCAATATCTTTTTATCTGCACTATATTGCCGATATACAGAAATTAATTGGGGTGTCGTAAATGTGCACCGGTGCCGGTGGGTTTAAGTTGCCTATAATGAAAGAGTTCTGCTGTAGATATGATAAAATGGTGCCTTCGTTTTATTATTAATATAATTTTACTCGACACAAGACTGCGTGCCTTTAGGCGTCCACTGGATCGATTAGAACTAACGCAATAGTATTACTGGCGACTCATTCCAGCTTTGCATGTTTATATGGAAGATAAAGTACATATACATACAGGTGCCGTTAAAGACTTATCATTTTTTATCGTGTCTAAGTTAATGTAAGTTAAGTAATCGGCATCCATGACATATTTCTACCAAATGTGAACGCAGGGTGATGTAATAATGATTTATAATAAAAGGTTTAAAAGTTATAATAAGATAACAGCTAAAAACAACAGAGATATGTCATCTGCGTACAATATTTCTCAACGGCCTCTTACTGAACAGGTGACGGAGCTAGGTCGGCGGGTCGTGGTCACACGGACGCCCTTTCTAACTTATTGGGCAATGCTCTTCTAATGTCATAACACTGGTTCAGTGTGCCACAACTATGTAGGCAAGCCTATTGAAATATGTCTCAAGTTCTGACATCTATTTCTTAATAGTGATTTAATAACTTGCTAAAAATAAACGAAAACATCGTGACAAAATCCTGCATACAGGATCGATCCCATCGCTGGGTACAAAATTTCCTGTATGCAGGATCCAAACCTAATATTCTTGCAGATATCAAAAATTAACCTATCAGTATTTAGCCATTATAATGCAATATTCACGGCGAGTAGGGTGAAATACATATATATATTATATATAATAAAGATAAATTTCGATCATGTGAGGCTAACGGCATAACGGCCGCGAAATGGTTTTGCCGCGTAATTGTATTTTTTTTTTGTATTGGGTAACATGACAGAAACGCGACAAAACCAATCTCACAGTTGGAAATACATACCTCATACTTATCATTTATCTGCAACCAAATATTAGTGTCTTAACTATTCTCTTCCGCTAAGCCGGTAATGTAAACCCTAAAATGACAAGGACAATATAGTCTTGCAACGCATCTACAAGTTTATGTTCATGACCTGTGTAGCTCACCTGAAGTCACGGACTATCAGATCGTATGTCGTCAGCTGAAGAAAAAAAACTATCGCTTCACACGAACAGTATTGTCTCGTCAGTAAAACCAAGGCAACGTAATACATTTTGCTAATGCTTCTTGCCCTCATATCTAAATGAGGGCAGGAGTAAAATATGTGGCAGATGAATGATTACATATCGAAACCCTTTTCTTCGAACTACAAATGCATGTCATATTATTATGAAAATCATAAAAGGTAACTTGTGTTTAGTTCTAAATAAGTTTTTAAAGTTCAGTCAGTTTGCAATCACGATCTGCTCTTTAGAGCTTAAGTTATGGATTCGAGATAGTTTGGTATCGCAATACCGATCTTAAGGTGCCCATGTTGATGTGAAATTCGGTTAAATGACAAGCAGTGTTGTAACTAACATTTTTGTTCGTAAAAAGGGTTTTCTTTGCTTATATTTTTATTTGACTGTCTTAAAAATTGTAAAGGTCAGGTAATAGAAAGATTTTTTTTACAAATTATCCGTTGTTTAAGTGACATGTGTCACAGGTAAAGGACAGGTAATAGAAATGTATTTTTTACAAATTATCCGTTGTTTAAGTGACATGTGTCACAAAACTGACAAATAGACACATAGGACGTTTATGTTTGTCAGTAATGTGACATTTAAGTCATACTCATACATCACCACCACTTTCCTGTTATGCCTGTGCCAAAGATCTCCAAATCTGCCTCACATGACAAATGGTGATATGAGACCATTTTGATGGCAGTCTATAAATACATAAAGCCTAGGTACCTCTTTTTAAGTAGATTTCACCTAACACAATGTCAACTGCATATCAAATATAGTTATTATACGTGTGCACCGAGCCTTACAATATTACAGCCTTATTGTAGTGGTAAGACAAGGCCGTGATGTCATTGTAATGGCTAACATATGAATACTTACAAACGCTGAGATCACCACAATTTAATGTAAGCGGGAAACAGCCTCATGTAAACATTTAAAGGCCATCTGCTAAGAATTTGATATTGACGTGACCGTGAACTGTATTTGACTCAGAACAGGATATTTTTACACATCATAATATTTCATAGTTATACGTTACGAAAATGGTTATGAACGGTACTGGCACAGGGTCGTACAAAATGGCTTAAAGAAGGGGAGACCTACGTGGTATGGGTTGATAGGAACTGATAAGATGTACGGTTACATTATCTTCATATTTAGTAAACTTTGTTCGTTATTTTATTTCTTAAAACATTTTTGTTTTCCACTCTACAAAGCCGACGTTTTTGTCATTTTTTGTATTCCAATTAAATTGATTGCAAAACGAATGGAAGAGATATCATTCGAGACATCTTCATTATTTGCAAAGTAAGGTCTTAATTAGATACAGATTAGTTCTCGTACAGCTTCGTTGTATTCAATAGATGCGCCAAAGATCCGGGATAGAGCTATCAAGAATTCTTGCTCGAGGTATACCATCTTGAGAGATTCCTTCGCCTTTAACGTCGTATAGGAACTGTTGCACCTTCTAAGCGATTGCTATCAAAGATATGTGATTAAACGTCGTTATTTTGCACCATCGTTCATTTTAAATTCATGGATATATTTGATCATGATTCTTATATACTGCGTCAGGTTTGATTATGATCAGTCAGATGATAATACGATAACATTGAAGAACAAAGTCGGATTAGAGTGCAGTCAGTATATGCAAACTACAATGGTTACAAAAACTTGAGCTAGAGGCACTGTGTTATAATTCTGGTGGCATGGCTAATTTAAGTGCAAAGAGTATGAAACCGAGTCCTTAAAGACTGTCTCTCTTAAACAGCAACAGTACAAAAGAAGCATAAAAAGAAATGAACGTCTGATTAAAGATTAATGCAGTGTAGCTTAAGATCATAATTTTATGGCAAATCAAATTTTGACTATTTTACAAGTTTATTTATCGCCCAGCTCCTATGGACATTACTCCTTAACCTTCAGCATCTTTATTGCATACCGTTCGACAAACAAGTGGTACACTGCGCACGAGCAGAATTTAAAGCGGCCATTTCATTCCTTATTCAACTTAAGTCATTCTTAATTAGATTGTTGCCCGCTGCTAGGCAACTACTGTTACTGTACGTGTTCTAAATGGAATGAGCTGTCAACTTGTCAACAGTGTTTTTATCGCGGAACGTGCAGATATGAGCCTTGACGAGGATCGGTTAGATTGTCGTGTATATGCATTGTGTCTATGTAAGTTACACCGGATGGCGACGTATTGTGCAAGCTGCCGCACCCTCTTGTTTCCGGAGTTATAAAAGTTTTTGTTGACCTCGTTTTGACATGTTTTGGGTAATGCAATAGTCTGATCAGCCGCATTGCCTTCCTTTTTGGCGAACGTCCAAATGCACATAATATCTTTATATCATTCATTAAAATTATAATGATGCCTCAGCCAAAGGAATGCAGGTATCTATTTCAGGAAGCATCAAGTTTAGTGAGAGTAAGGCGCGATCGTAAATATTTCGAGGTGTTTAAATCACGCGGAAGAGTGTCCGCAACTGACAGGAGCAATGCTGACTGCTTCTGGAAGTTTCACTTTAACGAAGCGGCCACCACAAATCGACACGCGATACACCTCTTTTCTAAGTTGACATAGTAAATTACATTAGCACACAAGATTGGCGTTCAGTTTCGCCGTTGGTTGATAGTTAGTTTTTCATGAAATAATGATTTTCTACTAGAATCCACGTAAGGTAAGACGGGAGTAATTAGAGAGGTGGGTACACTTTCTCGGCGCTGACCAGGGCCGGTCCGTGGTCAGGTGCCGGTTGCATTTCACTGTCGCGGGTCACTGCACTTATATGCAAGTAGTTTTAAAGGTAGTAAACCGCATTAGACAACTGGTTATCTCGGTCTGACTTCACTTATTTTAAATAACCGGCGAAATAGGGATTCAGTCTTCAAAGATGTAATCATAATGTTTCCCCTCGACTGAAAAGATTGTTGCAGACAAATAAATATTATGTAAATGAGATGACTTTGAAGTGCCTAATGCAACATAAAGTCGGAACACCGCTACAAACTGTTGCAATTGACAAATTGATGGCCGTTGGATGCGCTTGCGCACGGTGCCGTGACGGATTATCAAGTTTTTTCGCCGCCATCTTGGCAAAAATGGCGCGTCTTGAAGTGCGCGGGAGATGTATGTGCCGCTTTCGATTTCACGAAACTGAAAGTGCCTTATATGTTCGGGTGATGTCGTTGACTCTGATGTTTGTTTGTCACGGCTGGTTGGTTGCATACGCCTCTACAAGACTTAGCCTATCGTGTTTAACTAGAATGCTGTAATTTGGCGTTGTTATTTATTTTGTTTTCAGCCCGTCTTCATTGTGTGATGCGTCTTGCACCGCTGATCACTGTTACTACTTGTCGTTTTAATAACTTTTTGCAGACGTTCGAGTAGCTTCGTCTGCGAGATTCATTGAGATGTTAGTAGACGGCGAGGCTTCGCATATTTGGTTGTATTTGAATTTATGTTAATGGTTTAAATATATTTTTTAAAATATTCCAATGCCAAACCAATCGTTATCGTTATATTTTAATAATTTAAAGAAACATGAATTACCTACCCTAGATGATAGTCGATTATCAATTCGGTCTTAACATGACAAGTTATTTAGCTATGAAACTTTCTTCTTGAGAATATCTCATTTGAATATAGTAGTGCGTTACCAAATTATTGTTTTATTCATAGTTACATTTGATTGCAATCGAGAGCGTCCGTCTTCCGCCATTATTATCTCACATTTAAGGCAGCATGTGGAAAGTTGCTCTTATTGTATATATTTTATTGTTGTAATATGAGTTTTGGATTCACTCTGTTGAACATTAACTGACTATTAATGTTTTTTACTTACACTTTTTTTACGTACGGTTTGTTTGTTTATGTCTTACTACTTTGTTTCAGTTTTATTAAGAGCACCGTTTATATTTATTTAATTTATGACTTACATTAAATAAATGTATGTACTAGCTAGAGTCGCTCTGGTCTAGTGATCGCTTATACTAAATTATCTTTACTATATTATTCTTCATGAGTATGACCTCTAGTTTCTAGATTGTAATAGGTATTAAGTAAAAGAAGCATAAAAAGCGATTAGGTTTCGTTATAATGCAAATATAATAAACTTTGATTTAGGTACTGTATGACCTGTTAATTGCTTAGATAAAAATGAATTCCACAAAATGCAAATTGGACTCAATAAAGTAGATTTATTTCAGCCGCCATGTTTATCTGACCGCAAAGCTATAAATAAATCCGTATCAATAATATATGTTCCACAATGGTGTACAGTAGTGATGGGTAACTCGTCGATTTCAAATGAGGATGAGGGAGTACATCATTTTCCCTCGTGAGGTCCTCACGAGGTACACCTCGTTTGAAGTGAGGAACATAGCAATCGCGACACGCGCGATGCACGAGTTACGATGATAGCCGAAGTGGCCCGACGCCGCGTCGAATGATACCATCCGATTGCGAGTCGCCTCACTCGCTAGGTACTCGCGCGTCCGCGCGAGGAGCCGAGGTACCTCCGCTCCTCGCGCCCAATATTGACGTCTCTCTCATACGCATAGTTATTTTTCACTCGTGATTTTGCGCGCGTTAATAATAAGCATTGGAGTTTAACTAGCAATATTATGTCTTATGTTGTAAGACATAAAGTTCATTATTATAATCAATAATAATGCCAAAGAAAGGACATCTAACATTTTTTCGAAAAATCTAATTAGATTTTAGTTGACCCATGACCTTCAAGGTGCGTTGTGCGGCCGCAGCGACGCGGCGGCGCGGCGCAGCACCCGGCTATTGATTCGTCCAGCGGATTTAAATCCGAGTGCTAGCGGCGGGCGCGCCGGGAGTTGAAAGAGCAGGCGCGAAATTCAATTTATATATTTTCAGCTACAAAGTTAAACATAACCACTACCAAATAAAACGAATTAAACTTATGCTTCATGAATATAGTTATCTTATGTTACGTATCTTATAGGTTGTCCTTTAGATTGATACATACAAGTACACAAAACAAATTCAAAAGATATTATTATTATCTATTATTGTACTGATAAATCGTTTTATTTATTTGATACTTAGTCAGTACTGTCACAATAAAAATCTCACTTCTTTCTATGCTAAACTTTTTCCTTTACATTTACTGGTTATTCTTACGTACCCATACGCAATACGCAACGCATTACTCTTACACTAAACAATCTTGTTTGAAATCGACTCGAATTTTCACATTCCGAGTTACTCATTCACAATACTCACTCACTCATTCCCTCGCGAATCGTATTGCAACTATGCGAGGCGCGCGTTACGAGTTTTTCATTCATACTCTTTTTTCGAACGAGTAGTTGAATGAAGCGCCTCATGTTTGAAAAATGAGTAACTCTTTCAATCGTTCTCGGTGAGGGCCTCATTTGAAGCGACTCGTGAGTGAGGGACGCATCACTAGTGTACAGTTTTCTGCGCGAGCGCACCAGGTTGTGACGTGGCTTCGCGCTCCATTGCATCCACAGTACACCAAGTTTCTATTCCACCAGCTAATGACACCACCATCACGGTATCCATGACACATTGCCTCTAAAAACTCTACTAACTACTGTTAAAAACTGACTTGTTACAGTTTTATCCACCGTTTTACCGATACCTGTTACCTACGATTATGTTGAGGAGTTTATGATAATGTGGGTGTGGTGATAAACAGCTGTGTTTGCATGTATAGTATTCGGCTTTGTTACTTTCTTTTATATGCTTTCCATGAACCTCTTATACAATTATTTTTTTATTTTCTTGCAAAATTTAACATACTCGAGGAGCCAAAAAATATGAAGACAACTTGGCAACATAACACATGACAAGAAACAAAAATATTTTAAGTTAAAACTTAAATTCCAAAATCATTTTTTTAATTATTGAGATGCTAGTTAATAAAACTGTTTTCGTCACCATGCAGCAATATCCTAACAGTTAATGTTGATAAATTTTAGTTGACAACGGAAATTTTAAGTAAACGTGATAAAATATTGAATATCCTTAAAAAAAACAACCAATTGCTGGTCAACCTACACTGCATAACGGAGCCATTTTCAAATCGTTGTCTGTAAACGTTCCGTCTGTCATTAAGTTGTCACTATCTCCTTATGTTGTCTATAATTTCAATATTCACAGACAATCTATTATTTACGGATACACTGTTAAATAAATACGAAATATAGTCGTCGAGTGTTGATCGTTTGACCATAACGGTTCAAGACGGACTAAGGTAGTGTTTGTCGATGCGCGCCATAGAAAACATTGAGGAATAAAATTATAGTGGGGTTTTCTTGGAAAAATAAGTATGCAGATAAAGCAATCTGGGTTTAAAAATAAAACAATCCTGGACTTTGAATACAGAGTATTCAAATAATGCTATCATCACGTCATCACACTTATTATTTGATGAGAAAAATGCATAGGTATTATGACGAGTTCTGTAATAGGTTATATTGCCAAAATCTTCTAATATATTAAAATCTCGTGTTAGTTATCGCTCTTCTCCGAAACGGCTTGACCGATTCTTATGAAATTTGTGTGCATATTCGGTAAGTCTGAGGATTGGTTGTAAGCAATTTTTAGGGTTTCGTACCCAAAGGGTATAGACTGTATAATAGACGACACTGTCCGTCCATCACCAGGTTGTATCTCATGAACCGCTATAGTTAGACAGTTAAAAATTCCGTAGATGATGTAAAACTTTTGACGCTATAACAACAAATACTAAAAACCAAGTAAAATAAACATTTAGGGGAGGGGACTCCTATACAACAGTCATGTTTTTTTTCTGTTTTTATTAGATAATGACAAGGAACCCTTCGGGCGCGATTCGCACTTGGTCGGTTTTTATACCACTAGTTGAAGGTAGAAGAACAGCTAGTCAAAATATATACAGCGAATACTGCAAAGAACCTTTTTACAAAGTCAGTTAACATTTCAATGAGTGTTTGTCACCTTTTACGGCAAGGCGAGCCGTTCCCAAAAGTCAAACAAAACAGTCCAAATTATCACCATATCCATATTCAGTAAAAAGCACATTCACAGTGCAACAACTGCTTAGCATAGAAAGTACTCGACAGAAATGGTTACAGCCCTTTGACCTCGAATCGGCTGTGACTCATCAAAACAATGAACCACGAGCTTATACAATGCAAACGTCAGACGGCGAGACATAAAAGAAAAGCCCCTTTTGGCTGTTGTTTTTTAATATTTGGAACACGAAATGTAGTCGTTTCTAGTATTTTTATACCCATCAAAAATATAAATGTGAAATCATAGCCAGGTTAAATATTACGCCTAATAAATTCTTGATCTATATGGATGCCACGTTCTGTGTAAAAAATACTACTTTGAAAATTTTACCTTAGTTTTTAACTTGGCTGATCACGCTTTCGCGTATCTAGTCTATGTCGTATGTGGTTAATAGTAACAACAGTCTATGAACATACATATATAACATGTTTGCTCATACGTCGGGTCGCTACATTGACGACAGAAAAAGCCATTCTAAAACAAAGTCCAGGTTTAAATGATCACACATATTTTTTGTATACATATTTAGTAAAGAGCACATTCACAGCGCATCAAACGTTTAGCATAGAAAGTAGCTCATGGTGGTACAACCCTGTGACCTTAAATCAGATGTGACTCATCAAAAACAATGGACGAGCTTTAACACAAGGCAAGCGTGCAGCAGAAAGACATTATGGTACACTTTTTTGGTTATGTTGTAAGGAGTTTGGAACGAACGAGATTGTCACGCTGCGCTGTTAGTTGATAGTTCTGAGGGTTAATAGTTCAATAATTTCCGCATGTACTGTCCATCAAATCTAAGAGGTACCGTTTGACAGTTCATTTATGCAAAGCAAAGTGCTAATTATGTACATCAGGAGTGGAGTCTAATTTTCTAAATAAATAATTTTATTAAAAAAAACTGATGTTGTTTTCTTGAGTTTTATTCCTTTAGCGTAAGGTATATTTTTCTTTGCATAAATGAACTGTCAAACGGTACAGCCTCTTAGATTTGATGGACAGTACAATCTATGATGTGACTAGCTTCTCTGGACTCCCTAGTCCATCCATAGGTTTTCAAATCAGGGGGCTGTACGCTTATCTGCTTCCTTACTGCAAAAAAACTACACAAGTGCATAATCACATCTGCAAGTTAACTGTTTAATGGTATGAGGTAGGTACTGCTAAGCACTGCCTTTCTTTAGTATGGACCATAGCGACTGTTTGTTGTTATGTATTTCGTGTTAGTTCTGATTTTCCTTAATCTGTGTGGAGAAATACCTAATCACGTGAAGATTCATAAATAAACGATTGTTGAATTGTTAAAGTATGTCCTTGTTGAAACTGAGAGTATGCTAGTACTACAAACAAACAATGCGGTATGTAACAATAGCTCTTATGAATATTCACTGCGAGGATTCTATGTTAGAAACTGGTTGAGAAACTGTATGCGTACAGATGACATGCGTATGGAGAATTAATTCATTGTACAAACATGACGACACGCAAGCTTGAATGGACCGGTACGCATTTCAATTAATATTAGACTGTTTCTTTAATTTTTTGCACTACGGTTATTACCTGAAGATCACTTGATGGTTAGTGAAGTGATATCTAAATACAGTTAATAGTTATTTTGATAATACAATATATTATCAAAATAACTACAACGATGAGAAACCACCACCAGTACCATTCACTTCAGAGTTTTTGAACGGATTCAATTTTGGCCCCGTGCGTACATTCATTTGATTTCTAATTAAGCAAGATTATTAGTTCACAGAAGCGATAGCCTAGTGGGAGACCGTACGAGTAGGAGTCTGCGAAGTCAAAGGTCTTGGGTTCGAACCCACACCTCTGTCGATAAATCGTAGAGATTCGTCTTTTCGAAGATATGTGTGTATTTATCATATAAATTATCTCTAGCTAACGGTGAAGGAAAACATCGTGAGGAAACTTACATGCCTGAGAGTGCCTAAAAAGTGCTCCAGGGTGTGTGAAGTCTACCAATCCGCACTTGGCCAGCATGGTAGACTATGGCCTAACCCTTATCATCGTGAGTAGAGGCCCTAGCCCAGCAGTGCATATAATAAAAACCCTTCTTGGCGCTGAGGCAACAAGTGTCTTGAAATAAACGCCTGTTTATAAGTATATAGAGAAAAAACTAGATCTAATGCCATTACTCGACAGACTACAAAATCAGTCTTCATGATTTTAATTTGAGCATGAACTGGTTATTACAACATCCATATAGTTAAAAACACACCCGAAGGCTAAATAAACATTGCAGTTAGTTTAACCATCGATCGTATTGAACTATGCCAACGTAACATACAGGCCAATAACAAATGTCTCGATAATTTAGAAATCAACCGTAGCTATTATACTACTACATAAAATAATTAGTTTTCAATTTTATATTGCCTGATATTTCTGATCTTCTGATAGTTTAACACTAGACACTAGCAGCCCTGTATTTAATACATGTGCCACTGCTAGGCTCGGGCCTCTTATCATGATGAGAAGGGTTAGGCCATAGTCCACCACGCTGGCCAAGTGCGGATTGATAGATTTCGCACTCCCTCTAGCACTTTTTAGGCACTCTCAGGCATATAGGTTTCCTCACGATGTTTTCATTCACCGTTAATTTATATGATAAATACACATATATCTTTGAAAAGACAAATCTTTACGATTTATTGACAGAGATGTGTTGTTGATGTGTAACCCGAGACCTTTGACTTCGCAGTCCTACTGTCTCCCACCCGGCTATCGCTACTGTCTGATAGTTTATTTCAAGTTAATCTCCATAACCATTTTCATAATCAGTTTTTATAAAAGGCTCAGCTTGTATAAAACGGAAATAAAAACTAGGTCATTTACTCTTCGTAAGAGAAGCAGTAATTAGAAACTAGACTATAGCTCAATCAGCGAGGCCATTAAAGTACTAATCGTTACTAATGTGCGTCACAGACACGTAATCTGTTTTAGGCAATATTCAAACATTGACAGGCCTGTCTCACTCCCCGAGAAGGCATCGAAAATTTACCTACATGCGGTTGCCACCTCTGGGAGTACATTTAGTAAGGGATTCGCAAGCGATCAGTGACGCACACGCGCTGTTTTTACCGACTATTTGTATTGCAGTGCTACGATTGACCGTGTGCTGTCGCGGACGAGTAAACGCTAGTGCGGTTTGCTAGATGGTGATAGTTTCTTCGTGTTGCTTGATGATCCTATGGCAACCCACGTGCACCGCTCACAGAATAGATTTAAAGTATTTTTAATCATAATGCAAAGAAATAAGAATTAAATTTGCTTATAATGGATTTTTGAAGATAGCTAAAGAAAAAGATTCTACCCTTTAAGGCGAGCTTAATTGCACCATATTATTGACGACATTAAGTCGATATTTTTTAAATACTTAGCTAAGCTTTAGCTTTCTCCTTACCCTCTCTTATTCTATGACATTGAGTTATCAAGCTAAGATTAAAATATTATTCAAAGAATTTACGATGATCTCGCAACTACATAAACTTCAGTAAATCATAAAGAATGTAAAGCTTCGTTTAGACTGTTGCATCTTCTTTATCTGCAGAATTGAATGTAACCTTAAAGTCTGACATTAAAATGTCTAATTCTAACTAAAAGTATTGATGTAGATATTAGTAAGGCTGTTATTGCATCTATGCGATCAATGCATTGAACGACGCAGAACAGCGCCCTACGCATGCGTGATGCGCTCTGATTGGTTCTTTAAACATCAAATGCATCGATCGACGGTCGATCGATGTAGATGTAATTCACCCTAACCGTTCCTTCATAAAAATAGTGTTGTGGCGGCACAATGTCTATCTACACCGTTAACGCCCATCAGTCTACGTACGCTGACGTATCCAGTCTAGAAATATTGCAGTCACGATATTAGCAAATATTAGAACAGTTGTGCTAAAAATGCCAACTCTCATCTATTTGTTATTTTGCATTACTGCAAATTGTATTTCAGTACGGTTTACCAATCAGCTTTTCAAAACTATTTTGCTCAAGTTAAGCTAAGGACTGATTGATTGTAAGAGACTGAGAGCGATGGACATATTTTTAACCGACTTCCCAAAAAGGAGGAGGTTCTCAATTCGGCCGGTATGTTTTTTTTTCTATGTATGTACATCGATTACGTCGCGGTTAATGGACCGATTTGCGTGATTCTTTTTTGTTCGACGCGAAATAGCTGCCAGGTGGTCCCATAAAAATTTATTTCAGTTTGTTCTAGTAGTTTTTATTTTATAAGCATTATTAGTAATTGAAGTCGGTTTTTTTATTGGATAACTAAAGCTAAGACGAAACCAAAGAAATGATCTCATTTGCTAATATGTTTTTCAAGTTTGCCTCATCATACGGCATGCCTAATTATAACTTACTAGGAAGATGGAAAACTATGAGATGAATAAGTAAATACAATATTATATCTATCCCAATACCATTGACCAAGACCCCCTAGCATCAATTTCGTTTTACTGTAAACGATTAAGTAAATGAAACTTAAATAATTTTAATTACCTACCTCTCCTCTCCTCAAATAATTCAATCGCGTCAGCAGTTTTAGCAATTTAAATTTAATGTAATTTTTAATAACCTGCTGCAATCTATAGCGTAACAATAACGTAGTAAAATAGAGTTTATATTACGAGTAGGTCTGTCTATACACTTTTTTCTATTAGTACATTTTTATTTTTACTAGCCTACTATTTAAATGTTTAATGAATGTAGAACAAGCACTAATTTGCAAAAATTCAGACTTGCTTTATGAGTACAACACCAAGGTTATACGTACATAATGTTTTGTATTTGTGTAAAGTGCATGCGGAGAAGAGAAGGTAAAGGTAAGGTCGAATGGTAGGCAAAGACGTCTAAGCTTGGCGAGTGACTTATTCCGATTTTAAATCAGTAGGATGATGTGGCTACAACGAAGATGGTTCTTATATTACCCAAAAGGTTATTTATTTATTTATTGTGGTACAAGTAACAAACAGTATATTATAATTAAGAACAATTACCAAAACATACATAATTAACACTGTCACCAACAAAGTTTCTAATTATAAAATTACACTCGACGGCTTAATTAATCGCACAGATAAATAATAAATATTACAATTTTAACAATTTGAGAAAATAATATATAAATATATATTGTATAATTTTATTATTGTTAACATAAAATTTTGCATGCTATGTAGCTGATTATGGTGATACCAAATGTAATAATATTGTATAATCCCTTGTACCCATATTTCGCAAAATAAATGATTGATTTGATTTGATATGTGATATGTTATGTTATGTTAGGTATATCATCTCGATGGTAATTATCTTTGCTGAGCTTTAATGAAACTAATATGAATAAAAACAACATTCATTTTATAAATCTGAATTAAACCATGAGCGAATCCGTGGTGGATCCCTCAAACTGCTATGGTGTGCTCGGACTATACATATTTGGCGACTTAGGTAGTTAATACTTGGACTCAGGGAGATATATAGTAGGAATGCGGCGAAATTACTAAAAATGCTTGTTTCTATACTCGCAAGTCGCAACGTAACGGAGAGATACTAACACATTTATTTGTAAACACTCCACGGTCGTTGGCTCACTTAGTCATCAAGCACAGTTAATGCATTGTCGGCTCATAACGTATTGCGTAATTATTGCATTACCTACTTCTTATTTCTTCACGTACTCATTACTAATTACCAAGTCTAATTAAACGAGTCCAAATAACTCGGCCGCGGAGTAAGCATTCTAATCATTATTATGTAAAATTAAGATTTTTTTGTATTAATAACACAAAAAACTTAATAAGCGCTGACCCAAAACGATATCGCACACGTTTCCAAAAGTATGATCTTATTCTGTTACGTGTTAACATATCTATGTGTATATGTTACGCCCCTGCAATCTAAACAACACCAAAAACAATAACTTTTTATGAGCAACAAAAAGTTTATCGCAACCATGGAAGTTGCATCAGTCAGATGTGATTGATGAAAATATTTTGGGTCATAAGATTTGACCAGATTTAAAACATGACCCCTTTCTGAAATCTTCTTATATGTGTTTAGCTTTTAATATTATCTTTTTTTTGTCTTACAGGCATCGACAATTGACGGCCGACGGAAGGGCGCGTGCCTCTTCTGCCAGGAATACTTCATGGACCTTTACCTGCTAGCAGAGCTCAAGACCATCAGCTTAAAGGTACACTAATACTTTTATACATATCCCGGCGTTAGTTGAAATAGATTAAGAAAACAAATCAGATGTATTTTCATCCTTGCTTGAGTAATAAAAGCAGAATAATTAGCAAGCTCTTCTTCACAGGCTAGGTTGGAAGATGCATATGACGTAAAGCAATTGCTGGAAGTCTACTGAAGGTCATTCTCTATGTCAAAAATTAACCATTAGCATCCAAGGCGCCTTTTAAAATTGCACTGATTAATAGGTTTAGCTATCATCATCATCATCAGCCTAGGGACGTCCACTGCAGGACATAGGCCTCACCAATTGATTTCCACAGCGTGCGGTTTTTGGCCGACTGAAACCAACGACTCCCCGCAATCTTGATCAGATCGTCCGTCCATCTAGCGGGAGGACGTCCCACGCTGCGTTTGCCAGTTCGTGGCCGCCACTCTAGGACTTTCTTGCCCCAACGGCCATCTGTCCTCCGAGCTATGTGTCCGGCCCATTGCCACTTCAGCTTAGCGACTCGCTGAGCTATGTCGGTAACCTTCGTTAGCTATATAAGTATGTTAAATTAATCTTATAGATCTGTCTGACCCATTAAAAATCTGCATGTCAATCACATCACTGCACCCATCTAACTCATCACGCTCGCTGTTTCAGGTGACAACAGTAGACATGCAGAAGCCCCCGCCAGACTTCCGCACCAACTTCGAAGCGACGCACCCGCCCATCCTCATAGACAACGGCCTCGCCATACTCGAGAACGAGAAGATTGAACGGCACATCATGAAGTCTGTACCTGGTGGACACAACCTATTTGTACAGGTAAGCCAGAAAGTTAATGCTTGCTTTGTTTATCGAGATTAAAAAGACAGAAAAGGCTGAAAGGCTTTGCAAAACTTGCATAGTATAAAAGGCCCTAATGTCTGTAGTGCCAACACATCAAATTTAATTTTTGCAAAGCGGCCCTGACGCAACCGCTATAAGAATGCATCGGTCTTTTGATCGAGAGGTCGTGGGTTCGAATCCTGGCCACCACGGAGGTGTACTTCCTTCTAACACATGCGAATTAAGCTTAGGTTTGCGGGGGGGGCGGTTAACAACAATTTGTATCTGCAAATGACCAGTTTAAAAAAAACGAAAAATAAAGCATAAACTTTTAAACTACTAAATTTCGTGTAATATACGAGTAAGTTGGATTATAATACTTTAAATCAATTAAGGGGATTTATTATATAATCAAAGGAGATTTGCAATTCAACGCGGCAATGCCAGCCTTCTGGGCACGTCACCCGCATTTGACATTGATGCGGAAGTATTTTTTGACGCATAAGTTTTAAAATTTTTTAGTTCTATTTCTCTTTCAGCTGTACATAGTTAGGTATGATTTTGTTTTATTTAATTTTTAATGTCTGTAAAATAAATTTTCTTGTTAATGTAAGTTATTAATTAAGGGGATGTTTTAAATCTACGAAAAAAAAAAAATTTACACATTTATTAATTATTTATTTCTCAAGGATAGTGCTTGGCAACGCATTTTTCACAAGCAGAACGCATTTTTTTTATAAGTATATTTGAATAGGCTCTCAGTCGATTCCAAATCTAATGCATATTAATGGATTATTCAAAACAAACCGCTATAAAAATAAATAGTTATGTCACATACATATTAAATGATCATAATATCTACATAATTTCTTCATAAATTTACCTAATGTGCAGAATTTAATTCTGTTATAAGTCTTAAACTTGATATTGCTAAAAATTATAAATATACATTTTTGTACTACCGAAACTAAAAAGCATTTTATTTATCTTTTTTTATAACTGTTATAAAATGAAATCGTTTTCAGTGTGACCATTGCAAACGATTAGTGCTAATATTGCGGTACTAAATGCCGTTAAATTTATCTACTATCACCTTACAACAGGTATTTTTGAAAAAAAACTGTCCCAATCGTCATTCTAGCATAATCAGATGTCAGTGGTTGACCTGGGACTTCCCAATATTAAATGCAGTTCTTTATCGTTCCAATAAAGATACGTTTATAATAGCTTATCAATTTTTAATATGAAGTTTTATATTTTTATTATATTTATTTTTTCTAGCTGTTATTCTAAAATGTATTTTTTTTGTTAAAGATACGTTTATAATAGCTTATCAATTTTTAATATGAAGTTTTATATTTTTATTATATTTATTTTTTCTAGCTGTTATTCTAAAATGTATTTTTTTTTGTATCTTGACTTATTCCTGAAACGTATTGGGTGCATAAAATGTACATAAAAATAAATGTTTTTCACATACCTATCAGCAAACCATATCGAGAAACTTAATAATGCCATAGCCAACTACCTATTTAGTGCACAGGTTGGCGTAGTGGTCTAAGCGATCGCCTCGCCGCTTTCAACAACGCTGGTGTTGTGGGTTCGATCCCCACACGGGACCAATCTTTGTGTGATTCGCATAGATTTGTTCTGATTCTGGTTGAGCTATGTGTGTGTGAAATGTATGTTTGTGAACACCCCCGCATTCCTAATGCGGGCGTCGTTTATTTATAATACCTAATTGTATTATTTGATGGTGTTCCAGGACAAAGAAGTGGCTTCTCTGATCGAGAACTTATACTCGAAGCTGAAGCTGGTGCTGGTGCGCAAAGACGAACAGAAGTCAGCGGCGCTTCGCTCGCATCTGTCGCGCATCGACGGCCTGCTCGAGCGCCGGGGGACGAGGTATAAATACTAAGATTGTCCCAGCTGATTGCTAATGGGGTGGCACTTTGATGTACAGTGGGCCAAGCAATTAGGTATGCAGGGCAAAAACTTCTATGCCATAGTGAAAACTGACTGCAATAGATATGCATGGGTGAATTACATATTTAATAGGTGTAATATACTCACTTTTTAGATATGTAACTCACTTATCCATAACTGGTGTAGTAAGTCTTTACTATGACTTAGAAGTTTTTGCCCTGCATAGCTAACTCGTTGGCCCACTGTATCACCTGTATGACAGTGATCTGGAAATTGATGATTTTGTGGCGTATATAGCAATACAATTAAAATATGGCTGTTCTTTGAGTGGCTCTTTTCCGGTTCTCTATATATTCCGTAATGGTGCTACAACCCCATGCCACGGAAAGCTGTTCTCTTCCCGGTCGTCTTTGATAGCCATTCAAGAAAGCTTAACTTGCCCGTTATCAAGAGGAAATTACTTTTCTCTATCACTTTATTACCTAAACAGTAGCCCCTGAACCTTGAACGAGGTAATAAAAACTAAAATTGATTACTATCTGATGTATGGGGGGCCTGGTACTCTAAGATACAGGCTTCGGCTTAGTTTGGACACCAGATCGCCCACAAATTACATATTGTCACACCAAACTGTTATTGAAATAAGAAACTGTTAATCTTGTAATTTGTGGAGATGAATAAAATACATTCTATCACCTTAAAAAACAATGGTTTACAAAATCAATTTTCGCAATGATAGTGAAAAAATATATTGTATTTTCTGCATGCAGGTTCTTGACGGGTGACACCATGTGCTGCTTCGACTGCGAGCTCATGCCGCGGCTGCAGCACATCCGCGTCGCCGGAAAGTACTTCGTGGACTTCGAGATTCCGGTCAGTATACATTCCGCACACACATATAGCACAGCGGAAAACATTTCATACATAGATACTTCGCACTTTCAATCGTGTGCAGTCTCAAAGCGACAAAAATCCAAGGATATGTAAAGTAAAGTAAAAAATATTTATAAAAATAATAAAATCACGTCGGGGTCACCAATGTGGGGGTCTCTTTAGTTGTGTAGGTTGAATTGATTGTTGATAAGATTGTATTGATTGAAACGATAGGTCACTATACTATTTGTTTATATTTACTGGTACCAGGGACATATTATATAATAAACTTATTGACTACATTATTCTAACTTAACTACGATCTATCTCTAGCGATACGGGAAGGCGACTGGCGAACCGGGCGACTAATCTTAAGGATCCACTTAAATACATATGCGCCGGTTGCACTGTGTCCCTACAAACACCATAAAATTATTGTTAAAAATAAGAATCTAATTCAGGAGCTAAAAAATAAAAAGTAAATACAGAATAATTATAATAATAGTGCCTTTATGGACAAGTTGTAACTGAGTTCATGTCTCAGACTTGCTATGCTATGGGATGATGTACCCAGCATAATGTGATGTAATAGGAGCAGTGCAGCAATAAATATGTTGCCAAAACGGGTAAACGAAATATTTTATATATAAAATTCTTGTGTTGGTAACCTTACTCCTCCAAAACGGCTTTACTGATTTTTACCAAATGTTTATATGCATATTCAGTAGGTCTGAGAATCGACTACTATCTATTTTTCATACCCCTAAGTGTTAAAGGTTGATCACCCTTAACATTTTTTTTTACTCTTGTACGAAAAACTTTTTTGTTTTTATTTTTTTATAATGTGGCATTAAAAAATACACACCACCCTTAATTTTTACCCTTTTATCACCACCCCTATTTTTTAATAGCCATTTTAGTAATTTAATAATTTTTCATCCCGGTCATAACTGATCAATTATCGTATTTTTTGTAAATATTTTTCACTCTATTAACTACCTAGAATTAATTTATTTGGCAATACATCGTTTGCCGGGTCAGCTAGTATAATATAATATAGGACGAAATCGCGCCTTAAAAGCTCACCATTACCAACTAATAACACATGAACATTCTATTTTCAGACGAGTTTCCGCGCTCTCTGGCGCTACATGTACCACATGTACCAGCTGGACGCGTTCACGCAGAGCTGCCCCGCCGACCAGGACATCATCAACCACTACAAACTGCAGCAGGTACTTACACGACTTACTTACTCATTCGCCCCAATGTTGAGTAACTCTGAAACACACAATGTTGTGGATATTCAATTGGGACTGTACACACCGCTACCGATCAACCCATACATTATACTAAGAAACAGTTGAAAAAATATGGGACTGGCAGGATTTGAACCTGCGAGCTCTGCACACCGGGCAGCCGCTACGATCGCCTCTTGCCAGGACACTAAATTTCTCAACTATATGTTACGTCATTATATGTCGTCACGTTCATCCATTTGTACCTATCTTAAGTAGGATACAAGCCAACATCAATGCAATCCTGCCAGTCCCATAACTTTTCTACTGTTTCTTAGTATAATTTGTTATACTAAGAAACAGTTGAAAAAGATATGGGACCGGCAGGATTTGAACCTGCCGAATCCTACTTAAGATAGGAACAAATGGATGAACGTGACGTCACGAAATGACGTATCATACAGTTGAGAAATTAAGGGTTCTGGTAAGAGGCGACCGTAGCTGGATGGCTAAAGCGGCTGCCTGGTGTTCAATAAGGTCGCAGGTTCAAATCCTGCCGGTCCCATGTCTTTTTCAACTGTTTCTTAGTATAATTTGCTAAGCATAGCTAAATGCTATAAAAATAATCAATTAGATACTTATAATATTTAAAGCAAATTTTAGCTTTGCTATGCATTTATTTTTACGTAATATTAAAGTTGAAAAATTAAGAATCCAGCAGGACTCGAACCTGCACCTCTTGGGTATACGCCCCAAGTGCTTTGCCAATTCAGCTATGGATTCGCATGCTGCCGGACTCGAAATTTCTCAACTCTTTTGTGCCAGCCGAAGCTAGACGAACCATTACTTGGTTTCAGCGCCATCTATGCGTTACTTATTCACATAATCGCATACAGTACGTTTGAATTAAGATCAACTCATTACTACTACGTAAACTATTACTATTACGTAACATTAATATTACGTAAAAATAAATGCATAGCAAAGCTAAAATTTGCTTTAAATATTATAAGTATTGATAAAAATGCGTCATCTCTCGACAGTAATGAGTTGATCTTAATTCAAACGTACTGTATGCGATTATGTGAATAAGTAACGCATAGATGGCGCTGAAACCAAGTAATGGTTCGTCTAGCTTCGGCTGGCACAAAAGAGTTGAGAAATTTCGAGTCCGGCAGCATGCGAATCCATAGCTGAATTGGCAAAGCACTTGGGGCGTATACCCAAGAGGTGCAGGTTCGAGTCCTGCTGGATTCTTAATTTTTCAACTTTAATATTACGTAAAAATAAATGCATAGCAAAGCTAAAATTTGCTTTAAATATTATAAGTATTGATAAAAATGCGTCATCTCTCGACAGTAATGAGTTGATCTTAATTCAAACGTACTGTATGCGATTATGTGAATAAGTAACGCATAGATGGCGCTGAAACCAAGTAATGGTTCGTCTAGCTTCGGCTGGCACAAAAGAGTTGAGAAATTTCGAGTCCGGCAGCATGCGAATCCATAGCTGAATTGGCAAAGCACTTGGGGCGTATACCCAAGAGGTGCAGGTTCGAGTCCTGCTGGATTCTTAATTTTTTCAACTTTAATATTACGTAAAAATCAATTAGATGTTTATAATTTGTTAATCACAGCTAAATGCTATAAAAAAATCAATAAGAAACCAATACATTGCCATTACAGCTGTATATTGCACGGGCAGCCGATATAACGTGAGAACATCTTATATTGGCAATGTATAGGTTGATGATTAGCTGTCTATACACTGACTCGATGGGTCAGTGTAATTCTAATTAAATTTGGTAGGGAAGGAATGAACAATCAAAAGTTTCTGCCCTATCCAGTCAGAAAATATACAAGGCATAAAATAATGTTAATAAATAAGGTAAGCAAACAATACAGGTAGGCAAACTCAAATACCATACCTATTTATTATTATATTATTATAATATATTGATGACCGAATGGCGGTGTGAGTGGGTAGTGTACCTGCCTGCGACGCCGAGGTCGCGGGTTCGATTCCCGCCTAAGACAAATCTTTGTGTGCATGAACATGCGGGTTTGACTTAGTCTGGGCGTTTCTATGTATAATAAGTATGTATTTTCAAAAGAAAAGTATATATGTATTAGTATCAGTTATTCTAGTAACCATAATACAAGATCTGCTTAGTTTCGAACTAGATGGCGTTGTGTGTAAGTTGCGAGATATTTATTTATTTGCCTAAATGCTTTGAAGTACGTAAATGAATATTTAAATAAAATTATCATAACATTAGCAGGGTTACTCATCATTGGAATTTTACCATTACGAATTATACATTACGAAACTAGTGAATATTTTTTTTTATTATTTTGATTAGTTGCCAAATTTTTTTTGTTTACCAAATTTTATAACATGGCCACAAAACAAATTTAGAAATTAATTTTGCCATGCATAGCACAAGTTTCGTAAGACAAGGACTTTATTTACCCAAAATGTAATTTTGTTGAAA
This sequence comes from Hypena proboscidalis, assembly GCA_905147285.1. Taxonomy (NCBI): domain Eukaryota; kingdom Metazoa; phylum Arthropoda; class Insecta; order Lepidoptera; family Erebidae; genus Hypena; species Hypena proboscidalis. The sequence continues at coordinate 7,542,962 of LR990143.1, forward strand.
TTATATTACACGTAATAGATATACACCTTTGATTTACTTGGTGATTATTCTAAAATGTATGTACTGTTTATAACTGTGTATGTAGTTTAGTCTATCGACATAATATTTGGGTTCTTTCTACATTCTGTATCTATTACTATCGCCTTTAGTTATCGGCGAAAGGTTTGGTGCTGTCGCCTACGCCCACACTACAACGGAAAGAGATTCCTACAGAAACGGTATGTGCCGGGCGATTGTCCCAAGGCCAGAGCATTGCATCGTCAACGCATTGACTACATCAAACCATTCTAGAACGTTCTGGTCGCATCTCGATGTTTCACTTCATTCTCGCTTACGCTACTTTTCTGGGTTGTGTTATCTTCCTTGTTATTTTCTAAATTGCACTCACAATGTCATAGTTTATTTTATGTGTAGTTGGTCAGTTTCATTGACTCGATTTTTACAGGAAAATATTATATTTGGTAAATGAAATCCATTCTCGCCTCACTGTTCATAAAAAAAAATGTATAAGGAAATTGATTCTTTGTGCACGCAAATGTCTGTTTCTGAGATTCAAAAGTCCAAGCTGTTTTAAAAATCATGACTACCAGTTTATAATATTACTAACATGAATATTGTAAATATAAATACTATTCAAAGAAATTTGCCACCTGTTTGTCGAAGAATTTTACATTTTGGCCATATTCATATTAATTCAGTCTGTAATTTTTAGTTTGGTTTGACATTACCATTTATTAACCAACTTATTTTTATCTAAAGTTGTTTAATTGAAGTAAATTTCCATGGTGACATTATAACATTTCCATCTCTTTTGTGGTGTGTGAAGGTTGTGGCATACTTGTTGTTTTTCCCTAATATATTAACATAACTTTTTAAAACATAGAAATACTCTATATCCTTATTATTCTACGAAATTATATCCATATAGAATTTATTTGTCCTGAATACTTTTTTAATCAAAGTATATTGTTTATTTTAAACATTATCCATAACATTTCTAGTATGTAATTGGTATAATTAATAATAAAAAAAAAATACTTTTTAAACTTATCCCAATATAAAAGAGTGTCTTCCCTATTTTCTCAATTTTATTAAGACGTAACGTGAAAATCTACTTGACCTTTTTGTGATTTTTACGTTATTAATATAAATTGTTGCATTTGCAGGCACTGAAAATGAAAAAGCACGAAGAACTCGAGACGCCGACATTCACGACGTCGATCCCCATCGACGTGAGCGAGCTGAGCAACGAGTAACGCGCGAAGTGACACTTTTGGTACAATACACGTAGGCGGTGAACATTCTAAATTATACCACCTTGGCACCTCCACTTGACTGGGACGATATTTTTGCATAATAAAGTTGACTAAATTCAGCAGTGATTTGTAACTGGCCATTCAAGACAGCTATACTTATTTTTGTTCGTTTTTTTATGCCATTTTTAGAGCTGTTTACAAGGATTTAACAGATTTTTGATTTGGGCATTTACTTCTAGAATACAACATGAACTGTATCTTAATATTATTCTGAAAACACCCCTAAATTTTTCGAAAAGGTTTTTATGTTATTCAAATGATGAAATACGGGTGTTACTCACGTAATGTTGGTCTATTTAGTCGACCGCGATTTCGCCAATACTATACTTTTAGGCAGTCACAGCCAGTCTTGCACTTTTATGTGCCTAAAAGTACAGTATAGGCGGAACCGCGGTCGACTAAATAGACCAACATTACGTGAGTAAGACCAGTATTTCATAATTTGAATAACTCACGTCATTTTTAATAAAAATATGGTTTTTATGTTAGTAAATACTTAATCCTTGCTTGCATGGACAGATATAAATATGACTTAATGACGAGACCTTTGTGTGTGACATTATATCATTATTACAGTTATAACTTTTTAGACCCACTATACAATGTCATAGTGTAATGTTGCATTAGCACCAATCATTTTATTATGAAAAACGTGTTCTGTTGCTACATTGCACTAAAAAAAATTATATTTTTGTACCTATTAGTTTATTTAGCATTGATATATAGATAGATTTCAAATCTATAAGATTGAATGTATGGTTTGGTGCAATCGGTATTAAGTTTTATGAATATGTGCTGAAAGAGATAACAATATTGCGGATTATTTATTAGATATTTTGACATTATTTTGCAAGGAATATTGTGTTGATTATGTGACATCTTCAGCAAATCAGTATGATTATCATAACTTTTGTTATTTGCAATATATAAGAGCAATTTGTGGCCATTAGTATTTTGGATAATATAGGGTGTAAATGTCATTGTGACGAAGCCGCTTTACAGTGGTTCAGTACACAGTTCTAAGGTTCCGAGTGCAAAAAATTCAATCAGGAAATTCATGATTTTTCCAAATAAAGATTTAGTTTTCCTTCTGATTGTGGAACTGTAATGTTACTTGGGTTTCTCCTAATACATTTGCAAATCTTCGTCATTAAAAACTTTTACACATAGGCTTTAAAATTATGTTTCTAATCACTGTAAAATATTTCTCCAAGCTTATTCTATTTATAACATCTAAAAATTTTCCAAGACTAATTTTCTGATGTGTGGAAATTTCTGGTGAAATTGTTTTGCACCCGGATTCTCATCTGAATCACTGGTAATCGGCTCCATCACAGTGTCATTTACACCCTGTATAGTTTGTGAAGCGGTTTTAATTATATTTAAAAAAAAACAAATTGACATGTGCATTTCGTCTGTTAATACACAATTATTTGGCAGAGGACTTGAACAAATATAAATTTGAATTGATATGAAAATATATTGCATCAATCATAACAAACTTCATTGTACCTTTGTCAGTATATGAAAAAAAAGATTTACAAGTTTTTAATATAGTTTTAGTATAGATTCAAGTGTTCAAACACAACGAATAGACCCCAGCCCAGGATATATTGTTGTATTATATTCGCAATAGATATAAGGTCAGTTCACAGTATTCTATTTTGTTCATTTGGACCCTTAGTTTAATTTTAGGTTATGAGAAGTTTTGCCGCCATTTTGTTTTTATTGCCTCTGCCTAATTGTTATTGTAATTTTTAACATTGTTTACAACCAATCATTCTGTAAACACTCTTGCCTGCCTAAATCTTACCTTTGGAAGGTAGCATGACATAAGTACTTATGTATTGTTTATGTTCAGTTGCTTGTTTTCTCATATTTATGACTATTATGCTAGATGAGTGAGGTTTTAAGTTGGACCACCAATTTGAATAGTAAACATTTCTATGTTCTTTGAGAGACATTACATTTTTTGTTGGTGTTAACATTGTGATGGTAACAAAAGAGATCTGGCTGATTGAATACATAGTACACAAATGCACCATGGTGACAAGGGCGAGAGAAAACCATCATGTTGATTGGACAATGTATAAATTAATAATTACTAGATTATAATGTAAATGTTAAGGAATAAACCTGGATAATATTATTTTTTTTAGTTTTGTTTTATTTTTATTTTATCCTTCTTTCCTTTTTTCTTTAATATATTTTGTTTCATTTTCTATTTGGAAATTCTTATAAGCAAGATAATTTGGAAAAAATGTTACAGTACATACATAGAACATACTTTTATTACCCTACATCAACATAAAAGATTTTTTTTGGTATTAATCCGGTTTTCATTTTAAAATCTTTTTATTACATGATAATAAATGTAACTGCTTAAATTCTGCTAAACCTAGAATATGCATTAATGCAAGCATATTGAATATGCTTTTTGTGCCTTGCTTTTAGTAGTTTGTGAAAAACAATGTAACCACAATGCAATGCCAATATGTATGTGATAATAGCTTTTTATACAATAAATTTTTACTTTACAAAACTTGTTTATTTATTATAAATTTAACATTTAATATAAATCTCAATTATTTACAAATTGTACTAAAATTTTAAGTCCATGCACCCTTATTCCTTATCTTTATGCAAAACTATTTTCTGTTTCATCCACTCATTTCTATAATGATCTTTAGTCAAAGTCGAACTAAGGAATGCATGGGTGATATAGGCGGTGATGCCCCATATTTTATATTGTTCTACAACAAACACTGGGAGGATGAAACCATTACTGAATTGAGTGTAGTATTGGTTCTTCGGGTCACACAGCATCTCTATCGGAATGGTAAATACCTCTGCCACTTCATTGTCATTGATTTTTAAGTGTTCCTGCTTCAGCTCTCCAATGGATCCAATTACTGGTGTAATCATTATTTTGTTGTTACGGCCCGGTATTGCAGGGCCCTCGCCCCAAATCTCTATTTTACTTGCATCTAGTCCAATTTCTTCATGCGTTTCCCTTAAAGCAGTCTGCACAGGTTCCTCTCCTTTATCAGTCTTGCCTCCAGGGAATGCTACCTCACCACTATTTGTTCTCAAATGTGAAGACCGGACTGTATAAAGTAATGAAGGTATACCTTCAATTTTACATAGAGGTACTAGTACAGCAGCTGTATGCTTGGGCGTCTTTCCAAGCTTTGGAATAGCGATCCTTTTAAAATTTGTCATGCATCTTTCACGAGCCATAAGAGAGAAAATGCTTTTTATACCAACTACTGGAACTGTATTCGCCATTGGTGCACATAACACTTAATAATTTAGTACAAATTTTTAGTCCAAAGTTCAAGTTTTAACCACAATTCATGTTTTGTTTTGACTACTTTTGCTTTTGACAGAATGCGAAGTCAATGACAGAAGACAACAGAATCACATGATTTATTATTTTCTTTTTTTGTGGACAGTGCGAGGCGAACTTTCCAGCCAGACAGAAAATTTTATCGCCTCAGAAACTCAGATAACTGTAATCGTTTCGAGAGTACTATCCCTTTGCGATAATAGAAGAAACTCGACCAAAGAATATGACCCCATCCCTATTATTTACTGTCAATAGTGTCAGACTGTCAATCATCTGTCACTTGTTGCATTTTTATGATTCTTGCTTGACACCAAATTCCAAAGTCTGAAGTCCTTTGGAATATTAAAATTAATTATTGTGCTAAGCTCGATGATCATATTATATATCCGTAAGTTCTACAAAACAGTCATGATTTTAAAACCTGAAGCGTTATTATCTGGAACTGCCCGAAAAAAATGTATAGAAAGATTGTCTGCAGCGCCAGAACTCCTAAAAGATGAGAAACAGAAAAGGAATGCTGCTGTTTTAGTACCTTTATGTGTAGTTGAAGGCGAGGTGTGCCTCTTATTTACATTGAGATCGACCAATTTGCCCAGTCATAGCGGACAGGTGTCCTTTCCAGGCGGAAAAGTGGATGACAACGATGAAAGCATTTATCGCACAGCTCTTCGTGAAACCGAAGAAGAGATAGGTATTTCTTCTCAAGACATTGATATTTGGACTCAAATGGGTCGAGTACAAAGCTCTACTGGTATAGAAATCACTCCTGTAGTTGGTGAAGTGAAGGATTTTGATGTCAAGAAATTGAAACCGAATGCAGGGGAAGTAGCAGAAGTATTTACTGTGCCTATGAAAGACTTTTGTGTCAAAGAAAATCATGCTTGCTTTAAATTTAATGATATTTTTATACCTGTTTTTATTTGTGGCAAACATAAAATATGGGGTATCACAGGAATGATTACTCATATGTTTCTGCAATGTTTTTTACCTAGTAATGTATATGAAGTAGATTTTTTTAGAAAAGAATATCAATTAGGTGAATTAATGCCTGCAAAGTTATAGATAAATAATAGAATCATGCTACAGGGTGGATATGACATAGCAACATTTATTGAAACCACAGCTTCTATAGAATAATATTATAAGTTGGTTGTTGTTATCTAATGTAAAAAATCCAAATTTATCTTATTTTTATCTTTATCTTTATTCGATCGCTGTCCTTTGAGGATAATAGTGTCTGTGAGTTTTTTTTTTTATATCATGCTGAAATATAATATATAGTATAAGTACAGTAACACAATCTTACAATTGTGTAGTATTTTTTTTAATACATGTACATTCTGTTGCTTAAAAATCTATAAGTCTATTGTAGTCAGCTACAATAGACTTATAGATTTTTAAGCAACATTTCAGCCTGGTTATAGTCATAACTCTAAGATTTACTTGTACCTGCTTAAGTTATATATTAATATTTGAATTAATAATAGTAATATATTACAGCACTTGATAAAGTTCCTGTCTCTGGACCCCAAACCTGATGTTGGTGTGACTATTTTTTATATTTTAAATGTGTTCTTTTTTATATTTAAAAATGTAAAATTTGGGAACTGTTTTATATTTTTAAATGTATTTTACTATAAATTTATTAAATATTTAAAAAATAAAAATATTCATCATCATCATCAGCCCAAAGACGTCCACTGTTGGACATAGACCTCACCTGATTGCCGCCACAACGCGCGGTTTTGGGCCGCCTGAAGCCTTGAAGCGGCTCCCCGCGATCTTAACCAGATCCGATGTTAAAAAATATTAAAAATAGATAAATGAGAATAATAATGTATTACTTATGTATACTTACTTACTTTTTGTAATATATCAATAATACTACAATGTCTTGGAAGATATTTTAAATACAAAACATGTTACATTATGGTTCAGTATATTATTAGTATTTATGGTATAATTTTGAATTGTATTATTATAGAACTGTTATATTATTTAAGTACTAATTCTTATGTAATATTATCAATAAAAGACAATTATTATTTATATGTTCCACTTTTTATAGAAAGTTTTAATATACTGGGTGTTTGGTACATTGATTACCAAATTGAGTTGGGATAAAGGATAAAGGAAAAGGGTTCAAAGTTTAATTATCTTGATAAATATACCTTGATAATTTTATTGTCATTGATAATTGTAATATTCTAAATTAAGAACTCTAATGCTATTGTTGTATTTACACATGTATTTTCTTTTTATAGCCTGCAGCGATCGAATGTGTAGTCCACCTGATTTTACATGGAGTACAGCTCATGGACATCAACAATCCATGAAAGCAGATTGTAGAGGCGTTGCTGCAGCTAAGGACTATGGTGTTATGCCTCATATGCCAGTAATTTCAGGACCTGATCTCACCACCAAACCGGAACACAGCAGCACACCATTTGGCGGCAGATTAAAGGTAAGACGGTGGTGCGGCCGCCCTCGAGCTCGTTCACAAGAGCTCCATCACTAGCAAATTGCCCTTTTTCGTGCATATCCAAATCCATTAGGTGTCAAAATTGTTGTATTGTGTATAATTAAAAATAAATAATTCTCAATTTAACTGAGAATTACAACCGTTAATATTAAAACTAGTACAACGTTTTTAATTTCGATTTAAAAGCGGAAGATGGTACATTTTTTAGGAAAGATTTTAATAATTAAAATAAATAACTGGATGTGAAATTTAGCCAAATCAAATTGGCAAACGATGTCCCAAACACCCTATACATTTTTGTATTATTGTGAAAATAGAAACAAAAGTACAAAGTAATAATATATACATATCTCCTGTGATAATTATTTTTTAGTACATACATATTTACTCATTAACTACGATATTATAAATAAACTAAATTGTTTATAAAAAGTGTTTATTTCTTTATTTATTCCCTTTAGTTCAGTACTTAAAATTTAGTGTTAAATCTAATTTACATAACAGATAAATGTACTGGGCGCCAAGGGCGTCGCCAGCCGATGGCGCAGGGGGGGGCAAGTTGACTTTACCTACTACAATTCATACTTTTCTCATAGAGAATGAGAAAAGTAGGTATGAATTGTAGGTAAAGTCGACAGCACATGAAGCTTTTCACTTGTACTACGAGCCTTACATCTACAGCGATTGTCTAACAACAGTATCTTATTAGACCAGTGTCGATAATTTTAAAAACCAAAAAAAATAATAGTAGGATGAAACCCATTAGAAAAGGAGGAGAATATTATAAAAATTAAAGGAAAAATAATTTATGGGCGATTAAGGGTAAAAACGGTTTTTCTCCATTTCCGGCAAAACTAAAAGTCCTATGGAAAAAAATCGAATAGCAAAGTTGTTGGTGATAAAAAAGATCTAAAACTTTTGTATTTACTTTTTTTTCATATAACCTCAAAATTTATGTAAAAATTCAAAAAAACAAGTTTCTGGTTTTTTATTTTTATCTTTTACAAAAAAATATTTTTTTTCACGAAATTTGGTGAAAACTTACCTTTTTATGTCCCAAATACTAATTGAGTTACATACAAACTGAAAAATATATAACTTAAATATTTACAACTATACACAAAGAATTAAAAAAATAATAATAATATTTATATACAATAATATACATAGAAAATATAAAAAGATATTTACAAAACCTTAAACAGCATCAAAAAATTCCTCCGCATCGACGTCAAATGCCGACATCGTGCCCAGAAGGCTGGCAGCATTGCCACGTTGTATGGCAATGCTTATTCTTTGTGCCAAATAGAAACCAGCCCTCTGGTCACGCTGTAAGTTATTTGATTAGAAATATTTATTTTTTCACCTTATTTTGAATTAATATCGATTTTTCACCCTAATTTTCGATCGAAAATTCACCCGTCAAAATATCAGCATTTTCAAAAAGTTGGTATGTTTTCTGTTTGTTAAAATCTCTTTTTTTCTGATGGTGAAAAATATATATATGTTAATATAGTAAATCTTCACAGAAAATGCAAAACAAAGATCAAATAAAACTATTAATATATAAATTTTTGAGCTATTTACAAACAAATAAGTAAGTTTAAGTTAAGATACTTCTTATTTATCTTATCTTCACGAGTTCCAATGGTGTTTCGAAGTGGCGAGTTTGCCTGCTGCTTCCCCACTCCCCCTCTCCCGCTTTAACGATAGAGTAGAGCAGAGCGTAGTTGAGCGTACGGAATATTAGGAGTGGAATTATTGGTGAAGTCATTCGAGTTTCGACGTACGGGAATGATTGTTCATGGCTTGAACTTCAAGCAAATCAACTCAAAGACTAAGGACTTTGGTTGCATTATATTTGGCAACTTTTTTAGAATCTCTAGGGGGGGGCAGCTGCCCCTCCCTGCCCCCCCTTGGCGACGCCCTTGCTGGGCGCGTTAAATATAGGTAGCTAGTGTCAGTTCAGTGCCTAAGTCAGAAATGGTAGCTGTTAAAAAACTATATTCGCACCGGAATATCATGAAGTCAGACAGCGCTCGCTCGCACTCTCCTCCATTTTCTCACCATCATCAACGTCATCATCATCATTCTACAGTAGTACCTAGTACATACTCGTTTCTTCATTTTTACGTCCATTAGGCAAATAAACAAGTCCTATGGGTCAATATGTTATAGTCCAAGATCCCAGAGCTGACAGACATAACTTATTTTCACACGGATGAAACCTGAAGTTTTCAGTAGCGTCTCGTGTGCCTTGAATACCTACGCGCTTTGTGTAACTTGCCGAGTGACACCTGGGCAGGTACCAGGTGAGAAAGGTAACTAAAAATAAGAGTTATTTAACTTAAATTCACATGGCTGATTTTTACATATGTCATGTAGAATATTATTTTAAAGTAATATCATAAGTGCCAGACACTTTTGATGGACCAGAGCTTTTGCCAGACGCTTTTAGGCTACCCAAAAAATAAATAAACTTTACTTATTTTGATGAAATTAAATCTCAAATGATTGTCTCGATAATTATGATGTATAAAAAATATATGCTATAAGCTTATTTACTTTAATATTTATTAATTATTTCCTTGTAAAAGTTAATTTTGTTGAAATAAAGATGCAAAAATCTCAGATTGAAAACAGTAAAAGTATTCTTAGTACATATTTTTTTCTACTTTTAAGGCGCATGCGCATAGTACTCTCGCCCTCATACTACTAGCTGAATATTTTTTGTCTTAGGGGATGTGTGTCATTCTGATTTGTCTGACTGATTGAATATAACTTTTAAATAAATACTTCAATAACATATTAAAAAATCAGACATGTAAAAATAAGAAAGTTCATTTATTTTTTGGGTAGCTTAAAAGCGTCTGGCAAAAGCTCTGGTCCATCAAAAGCGTCTGGCACTTATGATATTACTTTAAAATAATATTCTACATGACATATGTAAAAATCAGCCATGTAAATTTAAGTTAAATAACTCTTATTTTTAGTTACCTTTCTCACCTGGTACCTGCCCAGGTGTCACTCGGCAAGTTACACAAAGCGCGTAGGTATTCAAGGCACACGAGACGCTACTGAAAACTTCAGGTTTCATCCGTGTGAAAATAAGTTATGTCTGTCAGCTCTGGGATCTTACTCTATTACGCATTCTATAAGTTATGAAAAAATAGGCGCTTACCTGCTACGCACCTCTGTTCAATTCGTCATTAAGAAATTACTCCAACATAAACAAGGTGCGGCGCGGTTATTTTTTTTTGAACCGTCTGCCACACAGCAACTTAAGGTTTCTCAAATGTGTAGAGCCAGCCCGTTCATAAGGCGAACGGTGCGGGTGCTCCAAGAATAAGTTGTGACGGCGAAGGCCTCTAGTGCCTTTGACCACTGAACTATTTTAAAACTTAAATACGGCGCCCTCGCGCGGCATGCTTTGGGCGGCGAAGGCGCTTGGTATCATTTCTTCAAAAAAATATATATATTTTAAAACTCGGCCCCTCCAGCGTTGCCTGACTCTTGGATTCTTATTTTTTAAGATAAATGTTTGAACTCCTTCGGTACTCCCTGAAGACACTTTCGTGCCATTTCTTACTTTTTAGGAAAAGGTGACAGTGTAGAGTTTGGTTTCGCCATAATTTGGCCTCGGGTCGACACTGCCAATGATAATTAAGTAGACTGGAACAGGGCCGGATTAACTATGTCGAGGCCCCTAGGCAATGCAATGGTCGGGGCCCCATGAATCGTAATTTTCGTATTATTAAAGATAACGTTTTAAAGAAAAACAATTAAAATATTATAATGTATGTGAATAAATTGAATGTGTATGAATTAGAAAATAAATGTAAATAAGTATAATTATGTAAAATATATAAATATAATAAAATATGTAAAATATATATTAGCAGTAGTAGTAAATTGTGACCAAACTAGAATTAAAATTATTTTCTTCCCGAATTTTGTCAGCATATTCAGTGACCTTCGCCACCGTATCGCATCCTTCGAACAGTCCGATGCGGCGTACTGCTGTATTCTTATTCTGTGGTACTGCCAAGCGCACCTTTATTACGAAGTCCTTTGATAAAAGCCACCTTCACCACAAAAAAGTTTTGATTTCTTCTACTTGTACTTGTTAACTACCTAGTCATTATTAATAGTTTTGATTCAATGTAGCAATATTGTCATAGAGAGTAAAGACCTTCAAAAATGTTAGTATAGTGGATAGGCAAGCTATTCATTTGAAAATTACAAAAATCTGTCCGTCCACGATGGGCACTTACCGATGCGGGGCCCCTAGGCAGTTGCCTTTTTTGCCTTAGGGTTAATCCGGCCCTGGACTGGAAGATAGTTGGTTAAATGCGTATAAATGAAAGAAACTCACACATATTTTGAATATTATTTATTAATAAACAATAAAAATAATTATATTAAAAACAAAAACTGCAATGATTAAGAATAACCCAACATTTATATCCATCATACAAAAATTGGTTCATGTGGCTTTTCCTCGTTATATGGCGGTAATGTATTACAATTTACTTTTTTTAGCGTCGGCTGATCGTAGGCTTTCAAAAAATCCACTTTGCATTTAAAATAACAGAAGTTCCTGTACCGTCTCTTGTCAGAAGCGCAGGTGGGATCGTATTGAACGGTGCAGAAGCATTTGGTCTCTGACCAATATACGGCCTTACGTTGTTCGCTCTGGACCAATGTTAGAATGTGGGTCCCCGTTAGAACTAGGAGAGCGAATACTGAAACAATAAAAACACGTTTTTAGGTACATAAAAAAGAAGCTTTTGTACTTTTAGGTATATAAATCTAATAAATCGATGAATAGGTACTTTATTCAAATTATGAAATACGGGTGTTACTCACGTAATGTTGGTCTATTTAGTCGACCGCGGTTTCGCCTATAGGTACGTCTAGGCATTATCAAGAGAGGGTAGGTACTTGTAAATCGCATAAACAAATTATTATTTATTATTAATATTAAATATTAAAATACTAATGCATATTATACATCTTTTATTGAAATAATATATTACAGAATGACGTATCAAAAGTAAACAACGGTTACTAGGAAACCGTCATAGACTAAGTATGTGACACGTCTCCCTCGTCATTCCTTAGAATTAAGGAAGCCGAAAGTATCTGGTCTAGATGCCGGACCCACCGGAGTCCGCTGTCGGTGTACACTTTATAATGTAACTTGCCAATCCGGTGTAATACAGTACCGAATTCCCACTTCTTTCCGGATATGGAATAATTCCTGACCTGAACTCTATCTCCGGGTCTATATTCTCGAAGTCTTGCAGGAACTTCCAAAGAAGGGACTTCTGCTTTAGAGAGAGTCCGAGTCATCGCATGTAATTTAGTTCTTATTTCTCTTCCGAACATTAGATTGTACGGGCTAATGCCCGAGGGACCAGGTGTAGATCTGAGGACTGCTTTAGTTTTCGTAATATTATCCAATAAGCTGTCTCTCTCCCCAGCTAATTTATGTAAAACACGTTTAACCGTTTGCACATAACGTTCAGCCTGTCCATTCGTAGCGGGATGAAAAGGAGCTATAGTTTTGTGTATTATGTTGTAGTTTGTTAAAAAGTCTTTGAATTCATTGGATACGAATTGTCTGCCGTTATCAGACACGATGGTGTAGGGTGATCCAAATGTAGAAAATATGTCCTTCAGTTTCTTGATCACAAATGAGCTTGTAGTTGTTTTAGTTGGAATTATTTCTACCCATTTAGTAAAGGCATCAACTACAATCAATAATTGATATCCAGCAACAGGTCCTGCGAAATCTATGTGTATTCTTTGCCAGGGTCCTGTCGGGTCTTCCCAATGGTGCAATGGTGTCTTTGGAGGTTCATTCTGTTCTAATCGACAAATTCGACAAGATTTTACTTTCTTTTCAATATCTTGGTCGATATTCTTCCAGTACACAAAACTTCTAGCAATTAATTTCATTTTAAGAATTCCAATATGACCCTCGTGTAGTTCGTTTAATACTTCTTCACGCAAATTATGTGGAATCATGACTCTTGCACCTTTCAGGATACAATCGTTTTGAAGACTTAATTCGGAATCTTTATAGCCGTATTGTTTAACCGGTTTGCCTAGCTTAAGCGCTTGTATTATGCTATGCAATTCAGGATCATCTCTTGTTTCATTGGCAATCTTAACTGGTGTTATGTTTAAGGTATTAATTTGCCTGAGTTGGAATATGCAATGTTGGTCAATACATTTGTCGTTAACTTTTTCAACTGGAAAACGTGAAAGGTAGTCGGCATTTGAATGTTCTGTGGTATTTCTGTATTCAATTTCGTAATCAAAACCGGAGAGAAAATGTGCGTAATGGAAAAGTCTCATAGCGCTCAAAGTTGGTAAGGTTTTCTGTGGATGAAATATAGAAGTAAGTGGTTTGTGGTCTGTTATTAACGTAAACTTCCGGCCGTAACAGTAATGAAAGAACTTTTTAAGTCCCCAGTAAATTGCAGTAGCTTCTTTGTCGATTTGGCTGTAGTTCTTTTCACTGCTTGTTAGTGATCTTGAAGCAAAAGCTATAGGACGTTCTTTTCCATCAGGAAGTCTGTGACTTATTACAGCACCAAGACCTGTAGGGGATGCGTCTGTTGCTAGAATTAGTGGCATATTAGGATCAAAATGTATGAGAACTCTTTCACTAAGGATCTCCTTTTTAATATTTTCGAGGCTATTTTCACATGCAGTGGACCATAAAAACTTTTTCCCCTTTTTGAGAAGTTCATTGAGTGGGCTTGTCAATGAAGCCAGGTGTGGAATAAATTTGTTGTAGTAATTTGCCATACCAAGTAATGTACGTAATTCGTTAACATTTTCTGGGCGTTTTGCATTTGATATGGCCTTTATCTTATCAATGTTCTTATGTAAGCCATCTTTGTCGATCGTGTAACCGAGGTAATTGATGCTTCTTTTAAAGAATTGACATTTTTCCTTATTGACTCTTAGGTTAGATTCCTTGAGCTTTTGTAGTACCTGTTTCAGTCTTTTAAGTAATTGATCCTCTGTATTACCCTGGATGATGATGTCATCGAAAAAACATTTTACACCATCGAGGTCTTGTAGTAATTGGTCCATAAATTTTTGCCAAATACTTGGGGCGACTTTCACCCCGAACATAAGTCGATTAACTTTGTATGTACCTTTATGTGATTTCTTGTAAATTTTTGACACCTTATTTACTTGATCTTCATAATTTAACGCATTGTGTGTGACCAACGAAATGGTTGCATTTTCTAATTTACCCATTTCTATGGATGTTGCCATGCGAAGCAAGTCAGAAAATTGTATAACCTCCTTCTCTTGTAAAATTTTTGTACGTACATCTCCGTCTTTTAGTCCTCTGATAAATTGAAGGGACAGGAAAGCATCTAAGGAAGATTTTTTACAATGTGAGCACATAAATGCACAGTTTGAGGCTAGTCTTCTTAATTCGGATGCATATGTTGTTACTGTTTCATTTGAATTTTGTAGGCGAGAAATGAATCTGTGTTGTGATGCCCATATGCTCGGTTTCGGATCTAAAAAGTTGTCTAATAAGTTTGTTAGTTCTTCGAAATTCTTATTGATTGGATCTTCTGGAGAGCATAGATCATTCATTCTTTGATGTAATTCTGGAGGAATAGTTGTAAGAAGCGTGTAAACTTTTATTTTTGGATCCTCTATATTATGCAGCATAAAGAATGTTGAAAGTCGTTTTGTGAAATTGCTGAATGTTTCTGTTCCTTGAAAAGGTTGAAAATTTATCTTGGGTGGCCTTCCATGGTCTTTATGTGGGTTAGGTGTTGAACTGATCGTGTACGTTTCAGTTTGGGATGACTGCAGTTGTTTTTGCAGCATTAACATTTTGCCACGTAATTTTGTGTATAGTTCCATGATCTCATACCTGTATTCTGATTCTGTATTTATATCCTCATCTTCAACCAGTTCGTCTATTTGGTTTTGTACGTTTGTCAAATTGTTGTAAATTGAATCGACTGACCCCAGCCGTGATTGTAGTTCCTCGTAAGTTGTATTTGTAGATGTAGTATCTTCTTGTGTAAATGTATTTAAACTTCTTGTAAGCACACCCCGTAGGGTGGCGCGTGTTCGCTTTAGTTTTTTAACTTCCGCCATCGTCGCCAATATTAAATATTAAAATACTAATGCATATTATACATCTTTTATTGAAATAATATATTACAGAATGACGTATCAAAAGTAAACAACGGTTACTAGGAAACCGTCATAGACTAAGTATGTGACAATTAAGTAGATATTTTTGTAGTTAATCCTCTCCAACCAAGCTAATTCCTTGTGCTAAGAGAATGTTTCACTTCGTTCAAGAGAAACCCAAGACCTATCGAACGTAAGTCCGACGTTTACATCGTCAAATATGTAAATAGATTGCATTCGTTTTTATAGTGTGAAAAATAAAAAGCAGTGCACCACCAGCTTACGTATCATATTGTCACCAATCCTTCCACCTAAATAAATAAAAATAAATATACATAAATAGTATTAATAAAGCATACCTAATAATCAAAATACCAACCAACTAATACGTTTCCGTTCAACTTTATTCGTCACCATCACATCGGCGTCCCTCGTACAAGAGCTTCGCACTGCCTCCCCTTTCACTGAAGTATTTCTCCTGGCACTTGTACTCGCACGGGGTGTTGAAAGTCATGAGGTGGTCCTGGATGAGCGCGCACACGGGCTGGTATATCCTGGGGCAGGAACACGAAGGGCCTAGCATAGGACTGGCAGAGGACAAGGCTGTCATCGTCATGGCCACAACGAGTACTGTGGATAAGGATTACACCAGCGATATAGGTCAAAGTGTTATTGGTACTTTCGGACCTTAAGAGATGATAAGTTCATTTGTGTGAAAGTGAATGTAATAGTTAAGCTCCCGGCGCGTTTTGAAAGTAAAAACTAAGACAAACGTCCTGGAAAACGACGTGTCACACTCACAACACCAAATGTAATGCATATAGAGTTTTTATTTATCAAATACTTTAGGTACTTGTTTTAAATTATAATGAATGAAGAATTTAATTATTTTAATAGGTTACATATCCAAAGGCGGAGTAATATCGTAAGCGCTTCTAGTCAAGCACCACATCGACGCTCCTATTAACGAGCCCTCGCTGACGATATTGTTTTTTTTTAGTCTTCTAGTTTTTATTAAGGTAAGTCCCCGTATATGAGCGCGCTCCGTTTTAGGCTCGCGCGCCCCTTTGAAAGCTCATTCTTCCCCTAGACACGTGCCTTGGGGCCTTTGTATGTAGATATTAAATAATTATGTTAATCTAACGACAGAATATCAGATTCAATTGGAAAAATCGTACCTAACTTTTATATCTATTATTCTTATGCTGTTTTCTAAATAGTTTTGAAGTATTAATGTAATAAAATTGGAAATTTGCATTGAATGAAAGGTCCTCAATTTTGTACGAAATAGCATGAAAATATCGAATTCCACGCGGACGAAGTCGCGGCCAAAAGCTTCTAATAAATAAGTGCATTTATAAACACGCAACGCCATAGCAAACACTTCACACCAAATGATTGCATGTAAATAAATAAAATATAAGATATCAATAAAATAAATGTAGGTATGTATACATATTAAACAATAAAAGGGATACAAGTAAGTAGATAGGTACAAGTTAATTGCAAAAAACGGTGCTAAAAAAACAAACATTGTGCAACTGGGTCATTGAAAACTGGAGTAAATAGATTGTTTAATGGCATTTTTATTCTTACCTAGTTTATAATCCATTGTATGTACGAGTACGACTGACACTGTTGTACTTAATCGCTTGACAAACGCACTACAAACTCGCACTCACCGTTTTATTATATACTAGCACACGTCAAGTACTAATTGTGCCGTAACCAGTATTATCGCATCATTTCCTTTCGATAACCCTTTAATAAAGTGACAATTAAAGTAAAGTACCCACTGAGTAGAGCTGCGTCACTGTCTCACCATGAGGAATGAGGAATAACCAACTTTGCTGGCTCATAATGCGACGATGAACAAAGCAAAGCGGCGGTTCTTTGTCAAACTATTCGTATTTCTTATTATCCTCGTCGCCTTAATTATTGCATGGGATAATTTTATTGCGTAAGTATGTCCTTGTGTTTCAATTAGTTTGACATTCTATTGTTTTTGCTGTAACGGCGGATAAGCAACAAATTGATTGATTTGATAGATAGGTGGTACTACTATGTTGTCTCATCGCTCGGTCTAGTTTATTTAGAGCACTTATGGTATGCGACAGCTCATGATCGAACACATGGTTAACTAATGTTTTATCTTTGTATTTATCCTTGAAGGGGTAGATTAGGGGACGAAAGTTTATATGTGAGGTTCGTCACTTTGAAAGGTTATAAATAAAATAATATATTATATATTTTTTTTTTATTTGGTAGAATTATTTATTTATCACATTCAGTATTTAAATATTTACAATACCAACCTAACTATAATTTAATATTTTACACTAATTAAATAATTACCTAAATATATATACCTACATGGAATAAAAGAATAATATAAAATTATTAAATAAAACCAAAACTCGTAAAAAATTCAAGTGTCAAAAAATACGTCCGCATCGATGTCGACCGCAATTAACGTGCCCAGAAGGCTGGCTGCATTGCCACGTTGTTGTTGTTGTTATTTTAATGAATCTCGAGACGTCGCGACACGTCTCGAGATCTTGTTAGTGTTAAGTTCATTTATCGTGGTCTTCGGTTCGGTCTCATCCATTTCACATGGGATAGGTCCCATGTGTAGCATAAGTAACATAAACTGGTGAAATGAGGGTGTCTCCATACCCTTCTGATCCGTTGTCCTAGGTAAGCGAAATAAAACGATCAATATGACATTAGATATACAAAACAGGCGATGGATGGTATGTTTTTGACAGCGTTCATTTGAGGTTCATTGCTTGCTTTGTTTGAATTGTAGTGCATGACGTCGCTTTGGTTGCGGTACGTTCTGCAATCAACAATTTGAAGGTTTAATCGCTCAAATAAATATAAAAATATATCTAAGTAATTATATATATCTTAATATATTTAATGAAAAGTATGTCACCGTTTCATGGTTACTGTTGTGATATTCCAAGTAAGGAAATAATAACTGTGGTGAACCACACATCAATTATTGAATGCCCAAATATAATAATAGCAGCCCTGTATCGGATATATGTCCCACTGCTGGGCTCGGGCCTCTTCTCATGATGAGAAAGGTTAGGTCATAGTCCACGACGCTGGCCAAGTACGAATTGGTAGACTTTTCACATCCTCGAGCACATTTTAGGCATTCTCAGGCATGCACGTTTCCTCACGATGTTTTCTTCACCGTTAGCCAGCGATAATTTATATAACAAATACATACATCTTCGAAAAGACGAATCTTAACGATTTATTGACGATTTATACGATTGAGAGGTGTGTGCCGTGGGTTCGAACTCGAGACCTCTGACTTAGCAGTCCTACGGTCTCCGACTCGGCTATCGCTTCTTTTCCCAAATGCTCCAGTGAAAATCACTTTTTGACCAAATACCTACTAAGGAATCAGGAAACACTTAGGGCAAAGCCAACAACGATTATTTTCGCAAGCTGGGAACTTGGATGATGAAAATATATTTTAAGTGACAATCCAATAGAATAACATAGTCCAATAGTCAGTAAAGGCATTTCCTTACCTTAAGAAATTAAAACCTTCGTCTCGAGTAATCATGCGCTCAAGCTTAATCAACTAATTAATAAATAATGGAATTAACAATGTTATCCTGGTCAGCTTTATATAAATTTTATATACATTATGTAAAAGATCTAATAGATTGAGATTCTTCTTCTTCTTCTTCACATAACAAAACATTGAGGTTTTTACATAGGTAAAACATCATTACATTTCACCAGTTATGTTTAGGTACCCGAGACTGAGCTCTACGCCATCTACCGGGCACAATTTTATTATAGACTTCGTAAAGCTTACAGTAAAATCCTGAAAAAAAAACTTGTCTAAGTTTAGTATCCCAGGGATCGAATCGAACCCGAGACAATTCGTTGAGCGGTCGTATCGTTTTATTCGCCGCGTCTGTGCCTAGCTCACAGAATATGCAGCCTGTCCTGTTAGCGACTTGCGACAACTGCTTAGTTGCTAAAGAGCACTTAATAAATATGAAGAGATTGGAGAGGATATGAAGGATATGATATCTTTAGAAATAAGTTTGCTAAAACTTGCGGAAGAGTGGGGTTGATTTTTCGTGCATAGATCTATGATTTGAGAACTAATTTTATATAACGTGCAAGAGCGGCGTCCTTACACATTTGGCAGCGCGCTGCGCCTGACAATGACTTGTCCATTGGTTTAACTGTCTAAGTTAGTAGCTAGATGTAAATCTATTTTTTACATAATCTTGTTCGTAATTGCATCTTTATCCTGCGTCCATTATAAATATCATGTAGTGTAGGTACAACTTACTTCGACTTGGTTATTAAGTCAATTGCGATTATCTGATCTTCAATCGCCTTGCCTTGTAATTATGTTGTAGTTGACGCAAGGGGCTTACACCGTGATAAATGTTGTTGTCACCTAACCTTTGGGTGTTACTAATTACCGTCCTTCTTACTTGAGTGCTTCGTGGACTTACGGTATAATTTACGATCGGACCAAAATGTTAGTTAGGATTTTTTCGTAATTAAATTCTCAATAGCAGCACGTGAAGTGGGGGTCATAATAATATACACTTCTTGCCACACCCCTTTAGCTAATAGAGGCGTGAATTGATTTTATAGATAAGGATTCTCAAGTCACTGTATATAAAATTTTTCTACTCTTACATGTACCTAACTAAGTTCAATATCCAGGGCTTAAAAATGATCACTTATTTTTTACTTTTTAGTTATTTTTCGTCGGTTAAATTTATGTTAAAAATAATTTTATTATAGGTACCTACTTAATCTTCTCATGTCAGTTTTGACGTTATCATTAGGTATAAAAATTGACCAATACTTTGTACAGAAAAATAAAATAAAATATATTTATTCAATACCACATGTATATAAATTCTTTACATTAAAAAAAAACTTATTGCTAAACATACGTTAAGATGTTCCTTATGTAAAGAATTAGGTAATTTCTAAAAAAACTCCTGCACTAGGCTAGGCCTGTCCTGCAGAAGGTTTTTATTTTCTAAATTACATTGTTTGTAATGGCGGTAAATTTACATTTATATATGCTATTGAGAAGTCTCGCTGCGAGGTCTAGAGCTCGATTCCCACGTGAACTTGCCGTAAGGAAATTCACAATTCACAAAGTTTTGAAATTGTGCCCGGTGGATGACAGTATCGGTGGCTCACCCTTAATCCCATGGGTACTAAAAATTACAAGAGAAATGTGGGTGTTGTACATCTCTGCCACACTCTTTTGGTCAATATAGCAGGTGTGATGTTAAACATACAAAAATAAATGAACTTTATTTACAGAAAGAAACACATAGGATCTTAAATTAGTCTAATAAGTACTAATAACTCAATCTAAACTTAATAAGTCATACTTATATGTAGGTATACATACATATACATATTATAATTATTTACTAATCACATTGTTTCAATCACGGCCACGGCTGCTAATCCCAGTGGATATTAACCAGTTATACGTAGGAGACATTAAAGTGTTTGTGGACCTGCGTTTTAAGACTATCAAAACAGATGCTATGATTATTTCTCTAGGAGTCAGAGTTCACAAATATATCACGATACAATAATTTCATTATTCTGCCCCTACATCTAGATCTAGGCCATAAATATAGATATATATTTATGGCCCAGATGTAGGGGTAGTCCGGGAGACTTGACCATTTGGTCAAGCAAGTCTGGGTGGGTGGGCGAGTTGAACTATCGTCCAAAATTGTAGTTAAAATTACCGCAAATTAAATGAATAATGTAGGTACTGAATCACTGGTAAGCGGCTTGGTTATGATGTCATTTTAGACCCTGTAATCCTGATTGTAAAGAAATAGTCAAAAAATGGTTTTATAACACATTGAAACAATGTATATATTCCATTCCACCGTGAGCATCGGTCGCATCAACACGCATCTAGTTCAAGTTAGCGCAGTTCATAGATCGTCAACCTTTTTGTGTCACTCACTATGAAGTGTAATAACTGTAACAATATTTTCGCCGAGAGTGCTGGCGTCCAATGTACCTCTTGCGCAGTTCAATTGGATTTTAATTGCGCAGGCATTAGTGAAAACGGGTGGAAGCGTCTAGGATCCGACAGACGGTCTGCATGGAAGTGTGCATCGTGCAAGGCCCCGTTGTCTCCTACACCTGGCAAAGATCACCTGACATTGGAAAACGTGTTAAAGGAAATTAAAAACCTACAATCGCAACTGGCCGGATTACCAACCATGTGCCAAGATATCAAATGTATCAAGGAAGAGCTTGGTGACCTAAAGGCTGCTAGTGAGTTCTCCAGTGCCAAAATCGAGGAGTTGACAGTACGAGTTACAACAGCAGAGAAAAAGGTCAGTGATCTCGAGCTCAAGTGCACCACTTTGGAGTCCACCATAAACGACATCAAAGTCCAGATGACAAATAGCGACAATAGATCACGTTTAAACAACGTCGAAATTAAAGGGGTCCCTCAAACGTCAGACGAAAACCTATTCAAAATCATTGATACAATAGGCGTTAAAGTCGGCTATCAAATTCCTAAGACTCAGATCAACTATGTCTCCAGAGTACCCTCCTACAACTCAAAAGAGAAGTCCATCATAGTCAGCTTCATAAATCGCTACGTGAAGGAGGACTTTATAGCATCTGCACGAGCGCTGAAGACGTTGAAGGCTGAAGATCTTGGATACCGTGACTCGCCAAACCGAGTGTTTGTCAATGGCCACCTGAACGCAGAAAGTAAACAACTTCTAAACAAGACCCGGGAAGCTGCAAAAAGTAACAACTTTAATTACGTCTGGGTAAAGTACGGAAAAATTCATGTTCGGAAAAACGATAATTCTCGCTCGTTCATCGTCAGCAAGATTAACGATTTAAACAAATTGGCTTAGTAATTTGCGTATTCCATATTTCTCACTTCGTTACATACATGATTTTTATATCACTTTTATTTTCTATGCTAAATCTTTGTTGTTATAACTTTGCTATAGTAATATTGTATCTTAACAAAAGATTGAGTATCCCTGCCGCATATCCCACCATATCGCTATTTACAATTTGCACTGCATACTGGCCTGTTCAACGCGTAGTAAAAAATCAATCACATACTATTGTCTCGCTCGCTCCACAGCGTCGCATATTCATCTGTCTTTGTCACAATTTAATCCGTGTACCTGCGCACCTTATTCTGACTCGCTTGTCGCTTACCGGTTATTTGCTTTTATTGTGTCGAACTATTAATATTGTTAGGCATTTGTTTTCACGCACTTTGTGGCTGTTTGTTGTTGCTGTACTATATTGTTAATGTGATTTCTATTGAATCTTTATAGCAATGACTACAAATTATAACGTAAGGAATATAGATCTATCTATATATTTCCAGAACACCAGAGGTCTTAGATCAAAGACTATTACTTTCTACAGAAACTTGTGCCTTAGTTCCTACGACATAGTGATTTTAGTTGAGACATGGTTGACTAACAGTGTAAGTGACTCGGAACTATTTGATAATCGTTACATAGTGTGGAGAAGGGATAGAAATTATGAGCTTACCGAGCAAACACGCGGTGGTGGAGTTTTAATTGCAGTACGTAAATACCTAATCGCTAAATCGCAGTCGCAGTTTATGTCCGCGGCCGAGGATTTATGGATTTCTATTCCTATCGTTGAACCACGTACTAGAACAAGGTGTAATATATATTTGTGTGTTCTTTATCTTTGCAAACAAAACTTAGGACCATCTTTTTCTGTTCAACTAAACAATTTTTTATCAAAACTTGACGAAATTATAATGAATAACCCGGATGATAGGTATCTCATTTTTGGTGATTTCAATTTAAGTGGCATATCGTGGCAACCGAACAACTTTAATAATATTTTAATGCCTACAAACATGAATACATCTGATGAATATTCCCTCATCGACTCATTAAATACCCACAATTTGCGTCAGTATAATTATGTAACTAACATGTACGGCAGAATTTTAGACCTTGTTCTATCAAACGATTCTCTGACCGTAACAGAGTGTTATGACCCCCTGGTGCCGATTGACCCGCACCACAAGGCGTTATCTATTAGAATCAAAACGGATGTACTATCACAGCTGGAACCTGCGCCTCGTATTAATTATAAATTTGCGAAAGGTGACTATACCGCTATTAATGCGGCAATTAGTGCAATTGATTGGAAAACTGAGTTTACAAATAGATCTCTGGACGATTCAGTCGAATGTTTCTATTCGCATATTAAAAACTTAATTATTAATTACATTCCCGTCTCGTATTCAAATCGACGAAAGGACTTTCCCATATGGTACACAATGCCGCTTAAAAAATGTATTAAGGAGAAATATAAGTTTCTTAATAAATATAAGAAGTATAAGAACCAGTCTGACTTTGAAACTTTTAAACTACTTAGAGGGAGGGTTAAGAAACTCGAATCGGAATGCTATCAGAAATATATAGCCGCTGTCGAAGAGTCGATTAAACATAACCCTAAATATTTTTGGACATTTATAAAGAATCGTAAAGTAGTATCTAGTATTCCCGGAACTATTAAATATGGTAATATTGTTGCAACTACTGGGGAATCAATATGTAATGTATTCTCTGATTATTTTTACTCCAACTTTTTGCAACCGTCACAGTCCTCCGCAACAATTAGTTCACTGGTTGATCAAGATATACCTACACTCTCGGATATATCCAGCGTCTCAATTAATGTTAGTCAGGTAACCCAAATTCTTAAAACCCTTGATATCAACAAGTCAGCAGGCCCTGATTTATTACCATCTCGTTTTTTGGTCAATTGTTCTGTGACCATAGCGGAACCAGTCGCATTACTTTTTGAAAAATCGCTATCCGTGTGTGTCATGCCTTCTTTATGGAAATGCGCTTTTATTACACCGATTCATAAAAAAAGAACTAAGACTGACGCCACTAACTATAGGCCTATCTCAAAGTTATGTATATTAGCGAAAGTTTTTGAACGGATAGTCTATAATCAACTATATGCAGCTTTAAAGAATAGTTTTAATGATTTCCAGCACGGTTTTTTGAAAGGGCGCTCAACGACATCTAATCTTATACTATCTAACGATTTTATATCGGATGCCATGATGAAAGGCAAGCAGGTCGATGTCGTCTATACAGACTATAGCAAATGTTTCGACAGGATCGACCATTTAACGTTAATACTTAAGCTTGAACAGATTGGTATTAGGGGAGATTTGTTGCGATGGCTTTCATCTTACATATCCAAGCGGTCCCAAGCAGTAGTTATAAATAACTACATCTCTAGTTGGGTTTTTGTGCCCAGTGGCGTCCCCCAGGCTCGCTGATCGGACCTTTATTGTTTGTAGTCTTTATAAACGACATCGAAAAGTGCTTCCATCATTCTCATTTACTGTGCTTTGCGGATGATATGAAGGTTTTCAGGGCTGTCTCATCTACCGCTGACATTATTGCACTCCAGAGCGACCTGATTCGATTGGATGATTATTGCTCTCGGAACAAGCTTGACTTAAACCCGTCTAAGTGCTCTGTAGTTACTTTTAGTAGAAAAGCTAACACCATTCAGTCGGAGTACACCCTAAAAGGTCAAACAATTCAAAGGTGTTCTATAGTTCGCGATCTTGGCGTGACACATGACCGTAAGCTTCTATTCGATGATCACATAGACAACATCATTTCCAAAGCCTCTCAATCACTGGGATTTGTAATGCGGATGTCCAGAAACTTTAAAAATGCAAAAACATTCAAAATTTTATACTGCACATTCGTGCGCAGTACTCTCGAATATGCGAGTCAAGTGTGGAACCCCCGCTATGACACATATATTATACGGCTAGAAAATATCCAGAAGAGATTCATTAAATATATGTGCTACCGGCTACAACTAAAATATTCCTCGGAGGATTATTTAAAGCTTTGCGCCAAGTTCCACATTCTGCCACTAGCTAAACGACGCGAAGTAGCTGACGTCACTTACTTGGTGAAGATACTTAGCGGATCGGTTGATAGCCCTGATCTTGTCTCGCGATTGTCTATTAACGTGCCTAGAACAACAGCAAGGAGTACCAATCCTATCCATCTCCCCTTGGTGACCACGAATTATCGTCAGAATGCATTTTTGTGGCGAGCGAGCAGTAGTACTAACAAAGTGTGCAAATATTTAGATATCGATATATTTAATACAGAAATTGGACCGGCTAGACGGATGCTCAGTCAGGACTTCTTTTACAAATATTTATAGCGATCTTTTTTATGTGTTTTATCTTTATTTTTAGTATAAAAATTAAGCGCTTACTTTGTACTTTTGTTTTTGATGTTCACAATTTGTTTTATATTCTAAATTTATTCGTGAAGATCTGTTATTGGCTCTCTGTCACTTATTTACATTAAGTTATCCAAATTGTTATATGCTGTTGATCTTCCTATAAATAAATAAATAAATAAATAAATAAATAAATAACCTCTATGTTATCATATCATATAAATGTCATTTCTTAATTGTTTACATTAACCGCTTCCGTGAAAAATAAGGCAATCAGAAAAGGGCTGGGTCAATAAAAAACTATTACTTATCAAAATTTTATCTGTATTAAGACAGGTAGAAAAATGCATCTAAATGGTCCACTACCACAACTTCCACAAAATGCTTTTCCTACATTAATAAGTGGTTATGTAATTGCTAAATCTGATTTCTTTAGCTCATCACAATAGTTTCTGAGCTTCAGGGAAATTATATTATTATTTCTTAAGAATGTTTCTATCCCTGTAAAGACATATTTATGCAATTTCTGTCGCATATCCATTCTGAATATCTAGAAGAGATAAAGATAACTTATTCTAAATCATCAATCCACTTTAGGATCAATTTTCAGACTCCTAAAAAGGCATTTAATAATTAAAATTGTAGTTCCGTGTTATTATTTAATTACCTTTCTCATAATATACATCGATATAAAACATTAAAATCTTGCTCAAAAATAATAGTCATAAAACTACTAATTTTCTTATTACCATCGCATCGGTGCGAATATATCTCTATTATAATTACCGTAATCATGACACATTTGATGTCAATAACTCAAAAACTACTTGCCGATTTTATGGCATTTGAAACGGATAATTGCAGTATATATACTGATAGCGCGCGAGTTGAATGCAGAGCTTAGGAATGCGGTAGTGCTGTGACCTAATTATAATTATTGATGACCACAATGAGTAATGAATGTCAATAAATTTACACAATGTTATAAGTTTAATTTTATTTTTTACACTAGGTTAACATGATGAAAAAAAAACAATATCATAATTATCACACGTTTTTAATAATCATTTTACAAAACGGAATAAAAAAAAATTAATCAGATTCAGATATGGTTAAATCGGTGTCACTATCCTCGCCGTCGCTGACCTCAATGACGAATCGATCTATGGTATCTTTAATTGATCCATCTCTTTGCCAATAATTTTCTTCTAAAATTATGACGTGATCATCGAAGCCACGCCAATCTTCCTCTGTAACCTGAGAAACCGCCGCCAGCTCCGTAACTTTTAACCTTTTTAGGGATAAATTTGAAGTAACATTGTGATGTAAAAAATAATAATATCCCCTCAACTGTCGATCGACCAGCTCGTGGCTGGCATCAAAACACGCGCATCTGTCAAACGCCAGCTGCTGGTCGATTTTTCCCGCCGTATTTTAACGGCTCAAATAAGCATTGATAGTATATTTATCCTGCTCTAACTTATACGTACGTACGGGCGATACGACAAGGATGGAATATAACATCACATGGGACACTTGAGCCGCTAATGTCAACAATACTTTTTTGTATAAGTCGAGACTTTCATAGTGCGTAGTTGGTGAACACGACCCGAGTGTTTTGAGTGTGTTTTTGGCAGTATTCTTGTGATTTAGTGGAAAAATTTAAATGTGATGCATGAGCGGGTAAGTAATAAACAGTTTTTAATTCATAACTTGCGTTTTAGACTATGATTGTTGGTTGAAAGTGATATGTTTATAAAACAATGTCTGACTTTTGGCGTGCTTGCCCTCTACATTTTGACTTTTTTTGCATATATATACTACAATAGGAGCAAAATGTAGTTAGTAACATCATATAGACATCTTACTACATACGTTTACTGTATTTAATCGGTACATTTTCATTTCTATTTTGCGAAATTAATAAAACTAAAATACGCAGCACAAATCGACCATCTAATGGCACATTGACAGACAGGCATATTTTGACTTGTTTTGCTTATAAATACTAAAATAAGAGCAAAATGTAGTTATTAACATCATATTAGTCATCTTACTACATACGTTTACTGTATTTAATCGATACATTCTCATTTCTATTTAAAAAAAATATAAAATTTTATTACGCAACACAAATCGGCCATCTAATGGCGCATTGACAGACTGGGAAACCTCAAGCAAACGTGTAGAAAATTTGTCAAGTTTTAATTTAGATTTATAAAGTAATTTTGTATGGCAGTATGCCCTTTATTATATTTTTCGATTTGTACAGATCATGAAGCTGTAGAATTAAAATTCATATTACAAAAACCTTCAATAGAATTTGCATTGTGAGGCTAAATTTGAGAGCAGTTTTTTTATCGCTTATTTCCAAGTGCTTGGTTTTTTGTTTAATACTTGTAAAGTAAATGTTTATAATAGCTAAAACTTTGTTTATCTTTAGATTACGAACCAAACTGTAAAATAAATGAGTGGTTAAAGCCACTTGACTCAGTGTTTACGAAATTGGAGTATCGGAACTCATTTGTTTTTTGTGTTGCGCTCGGGTCGCCGTATAACGAGTCAAGTGTTTGTTTAGCTTGTGGTGTAAAAAAAGTGTATGAAAAGGTGTTCTTTTTAAACGGAATATTGTAAATTGTATATTCTTTTGTAAAGAAAAATAAAATAAATATTAATTAGTCTTTTATTTTTAATTATATACGACATATTCGCATGCACTCACGTTCACCTACCGTTCACTAATTTTCACCCAAGGTTTAATCAATTATTTTAGAATAAAATAATACTTAATTGTATTATTTCTGTTAGTGTACTTCATACAGATTTAATAACATAAATTTTATACACATCTTTCTTACAATTATGAAGTAATCGTCATTTTAATGCGCCGTGGCGATATCGCGAGAGACCACCCTCGACGATATTGACAGAAGTGGCTATATAGGTTTTTTGACAGCCGACAGTTGAGGGGATATAGTATAGTTGACAAGGGTGGCACAGCACTACAAGGCAGGCGCGTGAGGTGGGGCGTGCGGATAGCGGGGGGAGATGCTCCCGCTCTTTACCTCAGACCCCGACTGCATTCAACTCGCGCGCTATCTGTAGATATTCGAATTCTGGAATTGAATAAGCCAAACCAGGAGAAAAAAAATAATTAAAAATAACAAAATCTATGTCAGCGCTAGCGGAAATAAAGTAAGAGCATAGTATTTTTCTTGGAATGAATCCAGCACAAACAAATATTGCAGGTTTTCAGTAAACAATCCATTCGTAAAATATTGACAAAGCATTTATCGAGAGGGCCGCTTCATGAGTATTTTCCTTATTGTTTGTTACACGGTTACGAGTAAGACAATATTAATAAAAACAACAATGAGGTATCTCAAAAATTTACATCATGTTATAGATAAGTTATTCACAAAAAGCAATTATTTTACATTATAACATCAGGCCTGTATAACCCAAAAGGGTATGGCAGAGGGATATAATCCTTTTTTTCAATGTAACGCTGTATTTTTGAAGATAAACGCCAAAAAAAGGCGTGCGGAAAAGGTTTGGCTGGCACGGCCCCCGTGTTACTTGAAAAATATACAGCGTATTTAAAAGATTGATATACTCCAGGAATGTACACGATATATTAACTCCAGTATATAAGTATATAAATCTTGGTGAAAGCGTCCGGCTAACACGGCCCCAAAAATACAGCGTTTATTAAACAAAAAATCGTTCCAAATACTCCTAGAGGCGATTACATTGGCTTGGTGCCTAAAGTGTAAATTACGCGGGGTCGTGCTAGGCACAATATCTGAAATTACTGTGAATCACTCATCATGAGACAGAGCACCGTAGATGAAACGACACATCTTCGTTCTGCTTTTGTAGATAGATATGTTTATGGGTTGTTTGTAGTTCAGTTACCACTGCACTTACCATCAGGTGGACTAAACGCCCGTTCACTACATTCGTAGCATAGAGAAAAAGAGAAAGCTTCAACGTGAACGTGACAACATGTGCGGCATTCTCATCGACAATATTGCCATTTAACCAGTCCGTGTACGGTTATAAGGACTCTAAGGAGCTCCCAGACCGCGTGAACATTCGTTTGTAATGTTTGACTTAATATAATTCAGGTTAAGAGGAATACAAACTACGTATGTAAACACATTCAAATAGGTATGCCTCGCACACATTTTGTAAGAGATCAATCCATTCAGATTGATAACAGTTCATCGCCTTTCATTGTATTATGCCTAGATATGTAACATAATTTCATTATGTATTATGAAAACTTAGAACACATTGTTATCTTATTTGAATCCTATCCTACTGTTTTACCAGCTTCTGCCCCGAGGCGCCGCATGTTTGTTAGTAAAAGTATATGGTATTTCTAAGATATCCTGTCTACAATTATCTCCATATTTTATTTATCGATATCGGTTGTGTCGTTTGGGCGTGAAGGAGTAACAGACAAACTTTCGAATTTATAATATTAGTATGGATAATTGTATAATATGACGAGAAAGTGAAGGATATTAAGGTTGTTTATGATCTATCACTCTACTGTTGGTCCTTCAAGCCAGATACAGTTAGCTTCGATGACACGACGAAATTATTTTATTATGATAGTTTATTGCCATTTTCCTTGACTAAAAATAAATAGTTTGTTTTTGAGAAAATCTCATTAAATTTTAGAACAATAATATTTATTCAGCAGATGACGCGTACTTCCGAGTATTGCGAACTGGTAAGTAACCAACACGGGTCTTATTCTCACAATTTAGTAAAGCGTGTCAAAATAAACAGTTTGGAGATCTCGCAGGCCCGCTGACGCACGCGCAGGTCGCGGGGATTTACAATACAAACAAAACCTTGTCCAGCTGCAGCTCGCCAAACACGATATCAATTATATAAAACTGTGAGATCACAACAAGAAACATCATTCTACCCAAAGCTCACGACGAGTTCACTTGATAAAGTTTGACATAGATACATAGTATCTTTTAAATTTTTACTCACATTCACTCCAGGCATCGATTAAGAATCATGGATTTTAAATTAGGTAAGAATTGTTTTCTCAAATTATTTCATACATATCTGCTCGGTCGGTTTGCCTGTAAAAGCATGTAAAGGATTGTAGTTGTGTCTATTCGATAATATTTGTATTTTTAATACATTTTAATTCAGTACCTGCTATTGGTATTCATTTTCTTAAAATAATATTTACTTAAATTAGTTACATAGTTAATTAATTTAAACAATTCACAATCTTGTACACAAAAACTTCTTTTCACATGGAAATATTGTATTTTTTTTAAATAAAATGAAATAATATAGGGAATCCTTAAAAAGTGGTTAGGTTCGATTTCCGGATCGGGCAAAATGTTATTTGTAATTGCCAATGCCACGATATTCTCAATAGCAGCACGGTGTTGGATTTGTGGCCGGTGGATGGCGATAGGCTTCCCCTATCCTGCCCCGTATCCCATGGGACCTAAACATAACAGGTGAAGTGTGGGTGTTGAACACCTCTGCCACACCCTTCTGGGTAATATAGGCGGAACCAGCATTTGAGCCAGGGGAGGTCACATAAACAGATTCGAGTATTTTTTTCGCGAATAATAAAAAAATCTACTGCTTGCCTGGGCCTAACTAAGAAGGGAAGAGGGTGCATGAAAGGAGCCTCCCCGAGCGACGTCCACAATCAACCCCTACGTCCGGCGCATCCTGGGCAGTCTGCAAATTTCCACCAAGCAGACTGGCGAATCCTTTCGCCACGATGGCAAGTCCATGTAAAATGACTGCAGCCATCGACACGAAAGAAGAAGACTAGGCCCCAGGGGAGGGTCATGAGCCCCACAACCTGGATGATATGTTATGCTTAATATTTGTTAATAAAATATTTTCGTTTTAAATTCATCTATTTGAGTAGGCATACTTAATAATTTTGCCATATTGACCTCACGATTAGATACATTTTTCGTCAATAACTTTTTATTATTCGAAACATGATAACATTAAGTAGGTACAGTCAGCAACAAAAGTAGCTACACACGTTAGAATTTTTCTAATTTCTATCCCTTTTTTAAATAATGCACATATTATTGATATCTTTTAGTTTTGATTCATTTTATCATGAAATAATTGCGATATACATAATTAAGCGACTATGACTATTTGTTGTAGCTTCTGTTGCGTACCGTACACTTAGCATTATATCAAGCCATATCTGATAATATGAAGAAATATAAAAATCACAGTACATATATTTTTAAATCCTTTTTTACAGCTTTATTGATGATCAGCGCACAAATCTGTGCGACGTTGGCGCTGCCATCTTGCGTGTGCACAAGGAACTACAGCCCTGTCTGCGGCTCAGACGGACAAACCTACGCCAATGAGTGCGTCCTCGGGTGCGCTGCCTCCAAGGGCAATGACCTCAAGATGGCCAGCCAAGGCCCTTGCGGCGGCTTCCCCAAGATAGATGAAGGCTGTATCTGTATTCTCATATACGCGCCTATCTGCGGTACCGATGGCAAGACCTACTCCAACCAGTGCGCGATGGAATGTCTTCAGTCAAAGAACCCTACCCTCAAATTGGCACACCATGGCCCCTGCGGCAGCAAGGTGACAGAACCTCCTTGTGTGTGCCCAGAGCAGGAACAGCCGGTCTGCGGCAGTGACGGCAACACTTACAGCAACGACTGTAAACTCAATTGCGCCACTAAGGATAACTCACAGTTGAGCATCGCTCACAGTGGAGCTTGTGATAGTAAAGTGAAGGTCGTTGATATTAATTTTCGTGGCCAATAAAAGACTTAGTTTGCTAACTATGAGCATTCAAAATTAACGAAATGGAGAATCTTTTAAGCTTACTTGGCTCGGCTATCCTAGGCATGCAATCATATTTTAAAAACTAATCTAAATAAATATTTCACAACTCACACACAACGCCATCTAGTCCCAAACTAAGCAGAGCTTGTACTATGGGTACTAGAATAACTGATACTAATATATATATACTTTTCTTTTGTAAATACATACTTATTATACATAGAAACACACATCTAAATCTGTCAAATTGCAGAATTTCTTGATTGTGTTGCAAAGATAATTTCATTGTGTGAACGCATTGATCTACAAAAACCCTGTCAATCGTTTGGTGACAGTTTTGAGTAATACTTTAGTTCGCAACTGTGCATCTTGGGTTGTGAACGGAAGTTGAACATTAAATTAAATTACACAAATTTGAATCGAAAATGTTTGTAATGTTTATTACGACTTTTTACGAAACATCGTAATAAAATATGTGTACCAAAAAAACTATTATCGTCCGGAAATTGAATACAAGACGAGTTCTTTGGATAACTGAGCCAATTTTCGGGAGTAATAATATTTATTAAGAGTAGATAATATTTAAGACCTACCACGTTATTGATAATAATGACATTAAATTTAATTCTGTGTTCAATTTACAATATTTTCTTTTGTAAAGCTTTATTATATAGATACTTATTTAAGTGTTAAGTTAGATGTAAAAGAAAAATAAATGCCAAATTACTGTTGTCAATTTGAAGTTTTTATTACCTAACTTTTATAACAAGACTGTTTCAACATTCGCTTATCATAAGGTGGACAACACGCCCGACCACTAAATGTGTCGTGTAATTAATGACTTAGGTGTTGCATAACTATCCTATCGTCAACCGGACTCAATCAGATTGCTCTATTGTTATTATGCGAGATAAAACAACATGGATGGCGAAGGTCAGGCGAGTTCGTGAGTTGTTTTTATTCTGTATTACAATTAATTTAATTCATTTTATCAATTCATAGATAAATTTGTTTAAACAACAATTTTCCACGCAACTTCGTTATAGTTATATGTTGACAAAAAATAGCACACATCATTTTGTGTTTTACCTAATCATCGCAACACATTTTTTTTAAACAATTTAACCGATTCTGTTGAACATTCATTTAAGGATCGAGAAAAATAAAAAGCTAAATTATTGCAAAATTTTTATTCACAAAAATAAATAACTTGTTACTATAATAAGTTGACATTGGCCTGCAATTTGTAGGAACTAATCCACTGCTATTGATGACTTTACTGTCCTAATCATTATCACAATTATTAATCCTTATAGTTACATTAAACATTCTGTATTAATTTCTAATTTACAATCGAATTGAATTTAAGTATGCCGCCCCTTTCCGAGACGGCGTCCCTAGTTTAGCTATCCCTAGGGGCTCCAGTCACTCTTATTTTGGAGCCCCCTAAGGCACTTCGCACCGCCCTAGGGCCGTCTGTAGTCTCCGAAGGCGGCAAATAATCACTTTATACGTAAAAAATATATATTCCGTGCATAATCATAAATCAAGATTCGCCATTAATTCATCATCTTCATCATCATCGAGGAAGGACTTGTCCACATCTTCACAATAACTACTCGTGGACTGTCCGTCTTGTACGCTTGGTGTGGTCACTGCGTCACTCTTTATTGAGTTTTTACGAATGTTGGTGCCCGGAATGTAGTCGTTTTTGTTCTTGGGCAATGGTGATAAATACTGCGTAATGTTGTTTTTGCTTTCCTAGAATCAAAATAAATAAATGAGAACAAGAACAAAGCAAAAATAATAAATCTTAAGCAAAATAAATGGCTGTTGGCGCCATAAATTCAAATATTGAACTATGAACTGAACCTCGCGCGCTATAGCCAATGGGAGCGCTTCTCCGAGGGTCGTGGGAGTGCAGCCATATTAAAAACGATAGTTCTTACGAACGTGTGATTCACGAACGATAGACAGGCGGCCGCCTGAATTTATATATTTACAGTGTTAATTACTGTGTAAGATGAACTTTTAGTGCTATTGTTGGGTTATAAATATTGGACGAGCGTCGAGGCATGTGAGTAACACAAATATCAAACATAATTTGGTCCTTCAAGCCGGATAACACAAGTTGAAAAACGGTCATGTGGACACGTGTAAGAATATCGGCTTTTACTTAAATAAGATACTCTACGGATTTATCAAAAAAAAAAATGTTATTGCCAGTACAAGAAAAAAGTTCCATTTTAATACTAATATGGCGGAGGTATTCTAGTTACTAGATAGATTATAAAATAAACTAGCTGTTACCCGCGACTTCGTCCGCGTGGATGTCGTTTTATGAACAAAAAATGCTAAAGGTAACAATGTCAATATAACAATAGTAGGTACAACTCATGCACTTAAGGTATGCAGACTCCGCCGATTGTGAATGCGGTGTCAGTCCCCAAACGATGGGTCACCTTCTTACATGCCCCTTAAGTCCCACCACCTGTACCATAGACGACCTGTGTAGCGCCACCGATAATGCCGTTCTTGTGGCAAAGTTTTGGTCAAACAAAATTTAAATATTGTGCATTTCCATGTGTTTTCCATTGACACGCAAAGAAGAAGAAGAACCTATCTATTACCAAACCGACCAAAACAAATATACGACAAAAACTCAAGGAAAATAATATTCAAACAAATCAAAACAGACAAATAGGAACAACTCATGTAGGTACCTACTTCGAAACTACTTCAAATTTCGAAATAATAGAAATTGCGACACGTGCGTCCGAGACAGCCCGTAGAGTTTAGCGTAATGTTAAATATCAAAATTTACCCAGTTGTTTTTAACTTAGCGCTTTCAAACAAACAAACTATCTCCCGCGATTTCATCTGTGTGGTAACATCAATAAAAAAACTCAATAACAGAAAATAAAATGCCTACCTACCTAA
The DNA here is from genome assembly GCA_905147285.1 of Hypena proboscidalis. Taxonomy (NCBI): domain Eukaryota; kingdom Metazoa; phylum Arthropoda; class Insecta; order Lepidoptera; family Erebidae; genus Hypena; species Hypena proboscidalis. The sequence continues at coordinate 7,578,381 of LR990143.1, forward strand.
ATAAACCTATTTCTGATAATAACTAATCTAAACTCAATAAATAAGCAAAATCCCTATAAACTAATATATATACGAATATCTTATACTACCTAACAGTATTATAAAATAACCTACGGTCACTACGTACAATATCAAATATACTACCTATACCAATACTTTAAAATTAAAATCTATACAGTACGACTTATATAAAAATAAACCTTTCGGTTTATCTTTATAAGTCGAACCGCAAATATAAGTTTGTCATAGGTCATTTATAACCTACGACAAACTTAACTTTGCGGTTCGGGAGCAAACCGCAAAGTTAAGTTTGTATTTTATTGCATATTATTACCTACTACGACCTATTAGATTAAAAATATCCTATTAGGGAAAAAAGGAAATAAAAGCAAATCGGATTTTTTTAAAGTAAAGGAAACTATCTAACCTACTTATAACTATAAACTAAAAGAAATATCAAGTATGAACAAAATGAACAAAATTAATTTACAGGACCTAATTAATAAAAAACACTTAAAAAGTTATACGAAACTATAAAATAACTCTATAGCGCAAATTTGTCTAATCGCATGCGTCCGACAACGACGCCTGCCGCAGATGGCGCCACACTTCGGCGAATGTACGCGACTACAACCGACGGCAGCGGTGGCGATGCAGAGCATTCGTCAAAAGGAATTTAAACTTCAAAAGCGAATGATTTCTTATCAAGTACTTAAATATAAAGTTTCATAGTTTTATCTTTTAAAATTAAGAAATCCCATACAAACTTTCAACCTCTATTTCAACCCCTTCATCCCTTTTTTTTTTTTAAAAAAAGTAGCCTATGTTCTGTCTCAGGGTCTAAAGATTGTCTGTACCAAATTTCATCAAAATCGGTCGCGAGGTTTAAGCGGGAAAGCGTAACAGACAGACAGACAGACAGAGTTACTTTCGCATTTATAATATTAGTTTTATCTTTTAAAATTAAGAAATCCCATACAAACTTTCAACCTCTATTTCAACCCCTTCATCCCTTTTTTTTTTTTTTAAAAAGTAGCCTATGTTCTGTCTCAGGGTCTAAAGATTGTCTGTACCAAATTTCATCAAAATCGGTCGCGAGGTTTAAGCGGGAAAGCGTAACAGACAGACAGACAGACAGAGTTACTTTCGCATTTATAATATTAGTTGGGATTATTACCTACTACGACCTATTAGATTAAAAATATCCTATTAGGGAAAAAAGGAAATAAAAGCAAATCGGATTTTTTTAAAGTAAAGGAAACTATCTAACCTACTTATAACTATAAACTAAAAGAAATATCAAGTATGAACAAAATGAACAAAATTAATTTACAGGACCTAATTAATAAAAAACACTTAAAAAGTTATACGAAACTATAAAATAACTCTATAGCGCAAATTTGTCTAATCGCATGCGTCCGACAACGACGCCTGCCGCAGATGGCGCCACACTTCGGCGAATGTACGCGACTACAACCGACGGCAGCGGTGGCGATGCAGAGCATTCGTCAAAAGGAATTTAAACTTCAAAAGCGAATGATTTCTTATCAAGTACTTAAATATAAAGTTTCATAGTTTTATCTTTTAAAATTAAGAAATCCCATACAAACTTTCAACCTCTATTTCAACCCCTTCATCCCTTTTTTTTTTTTAAAAAAAGTAGCCTATGTTCTGTCTCAGGGTCTAAAGATTGTCTGTACCAAATTTCATCAAAATCGGTCGCGAGGTTTAAGCGGGAAAGCGTAACAGACAGACAGACAGACAGAGTTACTTTCGCATTTATAATATTAGTTGGGATAATCTCAAATTGAACAAACCATATAATGTTAATCTTAGATTGTTCACAATACATTGCATAAAGGCTTTAGACTAATGAAAATATAACTTACCTGATGTTTCGTGGCAGTATCTTCAAATGTATCTCTGCTTAACCCTACGTTATTCAGTACCTGAAATAAACAGTATAATATTTTATCATCAGGTCAGGAGCGGAGCAACTGCAGTGTTTTCCAAGGTGATCGCACATTTATCGGGATTTTTGTTGAGTTCCATTTCATTGTTAATTATCGACTAGAGCACGTTTCAACAAAATTGATTCAGTAGTTAGTAAGGTCACGTGATAGTGACGTTAGGTAACGTACCCATGCTACCTTAACCATTTTTTACCGGTTTTTGACCCTTCTCCCCCCCGGTAATCACCCGTGGTGGTGTTCATCATTACGATTACTATCTATTAAATTATTTATAGAAATCATGTTCGATAAACTACAGTGCCAAAATATGTGCGATTTGTTTGTATCAAAAACAGTGTTAAACATTGTAAATAAAAACTGTCCAACATTGCTTTTTAAAATTTTGAACTAGTTTTAATGTTAAGTTTATGCTTCTCAATAAAATTGAGAATTATTTTCCAATAACACATCCTTTTTATTGACGGACAAACTTTTGAAAACGTTATATAATAAATTAAGAGTCAACTTTAAATCGCGATTTAAAAACAAAGAGATCGCTATAAGCTAAGTACAACCGTAAAAATTCAAACTAGTACAAAATTTCGAGGCTATATCAGCTATTATTTTTTATTTCTATTCAAAAGCTGAGTATAGTATTTTATTTTGAGAAATCTGAATAATGAATATAAAAAAACTGGTTCTGTGAAAAGTGAGTTAGGGGTGCTGAAATTATACTAATTATAGTTAAAGATCTCTTAGCCAATTTAATTGGGAAAACCATGCACCAAAAACCTTGTATACTGGATGTGGTGGCATTTCTTTTTTTAATTTTACCGAATCTATCGATCAGCCCCGCCGGCTACTTTTGCAGTCCGACTAATCGGTTAGCCACTCTAGTTAAATATATATTTTTTGTACACTAAAAAAATATTCAATGTAATGTATTTCTAACATTGAGTTTGTTCTGTAGCATAGGCCACATGTAGTCGTCGGCCGTCCTCCTCGCCAGCAGGTACCTCGCCACCACGCCGCCCGTCTGTCCGATGCGGTGCGCCCGGGATTCCGCTTGTGTCAGGATCTAAAGCAATAGAAAAAAGCTTGAGGAACGAAGAAAACTAAACAAATTCACGTTGTTATAAAAAAAATATGCAAATTAAAAATGAATCACTCTCAAGGAGGTTTTTCTCGCGTGCAGAGACAGAAAAATATTTTTTGATCGAGCAATGATTGTGCCAAAAACAGTTGGACAAAAAATTTTGCTCACAAAAATATTCCGTTTTACCGGCTCTATCGCACTAATCTTGCGAAAATTTCCATTTTCCTACAATTTTCCTAAAGGATTTTGAATAAGAACGGTGATTTTGAAAAAGGTCGCAAATTAAATGTCGCGGGAGGCTCCTGCCGTGATTGGCTACATCAGAGTGTGGTGCCCGTCGATTGTTTAATGTAGTGCAGAGCACCCATCTGAAACCAACTTCAATACCGCCTAGATCTTTGATTTTATCTATACCCCACTATAATATTACAGTTGATACCCCAATGTTCCAGTGCAGTTTGCCCCGTTATAATATAATAGTAGATACCCCAGGGTTCCAGTGCAGTTCATCGCACAATAATATAATAGTTGATACCTGAACGACCCTGTGCAGTTTGCCCCGTTATAATATAATAGTAGATACCCTAGGGTTCCAGTGCAGTTCATCCCACTATAATATAATATTTGATACCCCAGGGTTCTTCTAGTGCAGTTCATTCCGCAATAATATAACAGTAGATACCCCACAGTTTTAGTGAAGTTCATCCCGCAATAATATAATAGTAGATACCCCAGGGTTCCAGTGCAGTTCATCCCGCAATAATATAACAGTAGATACCCCACAGTTTTAGTGTAGTTCATCCCGCTATAATATAATATATATAGCTATGCTGTAGATACCCCAGGGTTCCAGTGCAGTTCAGCGAACAGTACGAGCTTGGCGGCCGTGAGCGTGAGGCCGGAGTTAGCGGCCGTGATGGACAGCACGGCGCTACGACACGATGAGGTGTGCTGAAACTTGTCCACCAGGTCCTGCATGATAAAAAAAAACAGAAATTATGTAAAACAGACCTAGAAGATTCATTAAAACGTCTTGGAAATGAGTTAATATAATGCTTACAAGCTATTTGTTGGTATATAGGCGAGTTGGGGTCACAACACACTTAAACGAAAGCGATGCCGCACGGCAGAATTATGTTACTTGATAGGTCGTCGCAGTGTAGGGTAAGTGTGTTGCAATACTATATCCAACACAACAGGAGAATGAGTGAAATGAAATGAATGAAAGGAAAATATCTATATTCCTTAGACTTCACAAAGCACTTAGAATCGTAATACAAAAATAATTTTACTCTAAATTCGCGGAGCTTAAACTCACTTTCATCAATCATCACAATATCTTGAATGTGAAAGTGAATTTAAGTGCCAGTTCCGTAGACAGGGTCTTCTTGAGAATAACTGGCAAGAAACTCAAAGCCGACTCTTTTCAAATGCCAATTTTTGTTTCTTCCATGGTGTCCTGTCGTTCAAATAATCGTTTATCGCATAATAGCCCCTCTGCATAAAGTGATTCTTTACATTTGATCAGTTATTGTACAAGGTATAAAGCCTTAAATCCTCTGAAATATAATTTACCCCAGTAGTGCTGCTAACGGCGTATTTTTTATGAATTTTCATATGAAACAGGCTTATTTCTAAAATATCCGCTAGAGGCAGCACCAATGGTGTGTACATCATTTCAGAGAAAAAGTCTAATATATAGATATAGATATAGATAAAGAACCATGTTATTATAGTGATTTCGCTATCAAGAGGCCAAGAGCCTAGGCCAATAGCTATCCAAAGAGTCCACTGTCTTCCAGTAACTGTCTGATATATATACAGCAATATTAAGGTGTGCTATTACTTACAGCTCTCCTATTAGCCGGCGTAGACCCCACGATGCATATGTAATGCACGGCGGCTTCGTCCAGCGTGAGGCAGATGGCGTCGATCACTGGCTTGTGGTGCGCGAACACTAGGAACTTGCCCGTCGCGCTGTCCTCCAGCAACTGTCTGATATATTTACTGCAACAAAGATGATACGGCTTTTGGGAACAGTTCGAGGGAGCACCATATTTGCAGAAATCAGAAATCAGATGGATCTTGTTTACAGTACAAAAGGGTTTCACTATGTTTTACCATCTAGGGTGTAAAAATTTTTAACAAATGAAGTGAAAACAAAAATATCTACAATAATTATTATAAAAGAGTACATGCATAGTTTATACTTTAAAATGTATCGTAATAAAAATCATTGATGTTATAATATCCTTTATTAATAAGCAATATGCACTTTGGGTGTCGCTTCACATATCTCAGTCAACTGTCACTTGACCAAGATCGACGCTGCAATGGAACATAAAATGTGCCGGCTGCCTATGTTAGTAGCGACCCTTTTATAAATCAAAGATCTTGGCAGTTTTTAAGTTGGCCGCGAATGAAGTGTAACCGATCGGGACGGGATGGGATCAGTTGATTGGCCGAACAACCATTTGATGCCAACTTCACTACCGTCTAGATCTTTGTGTATATATAAATATATTTATACATATCTATATAATATATAAAAATGAATTGCTGTTAGTCTCGCTAAAACTTAAGAATGGCTGGACCGATTTGGCTAATTTTGGTCTTGAATTAATTGTGGAAGTCCAGAGAAGGTTTTAAAGGTGAATAAAATGAAAGTTTGTAATATTTTAAAGCAAATTTTAGCTTTGCTATGCCTTTTTTGTATTTTATATAATATTAAAGTTGAAAAATTAAGAATCCAGCAGGACTCGAACCTGCACTGGCACAAGAGAGTTGAGAAATTTCGAGTCTATCAGCATATGAATCCATAGCTGCATTGGCAAAGCACTTGGGGCGTATACCCAGGGGGTGCAGGTTCGAGTCCTGCTGGATTCTTAATTTTTCAACTTTAATATTATATAAAAATGAAAGTTGTTAATTACAGATTCCTTTTGTTTGTTTTAAATTTATTTTATACAAAAGTTTTGGTCCTTTATTTATCAATTGAGGCAGTACAGTAGTCTACCGGGTCAGCTGGTCTATTATATTAAAATGAGAAGAACAAGGATAAGTAAGATATAATTGAGTTACCAGATAGCTGGTATCTTGACCCTGGCGGACTCGCTAAAGAAGGTGATGAGCGCGGAGTGCTTGTCGGACGACTTGCAGGACTGGTACATCTCGGCCATCTGCAACAGACCTTTTTGTTCGTCTTGCGTGAATTTCAGCAGGCTCTCGTCCAGGATTACTGTTTCTCTGGGGAGGAAAATCGAGAATAATATTAATTATTATATGCAAAAGTTTGTAAAACTACTAGGTAGATTAATATGAAATTTTGCTCAGGTTAAGCTTATAGTCTGTATTATATATAACGCGGGCGGAGCCGCGAGCGAAAGTTAGTGACAACATAAAAAGGACAAAATATTCGTTCTAAGCACAGTAACTGACCTGGTTTTTTCCTCCAGTTTAGTAAGCACCTGTTCCTTGGTCCTTCTGATAAGGAACCTCTTCTGCAAGATGACCTGCAGCTCGGCTAGGTTCGACTGCCCGTTCATGTCCCACCCGAAGTTTGATTGTTTGCCATCGCAGTATCTTTTACCTGCAAGCATTTCTTACTACAACAACTACAAAAAATCGATATAAAGATTTCATTTAAATTAAATTTGTCCTAAGCTTTAATATTGTACCTTCATGTGAGTACGTAGTGCAAAGTATTAAACGTTTTCTCATTGTAAATTCATTTTATCCAGTCAAGGTGTTGTTGGACTCCGCGCCAGCACTCATCACCGACGGCAATAGCCGGAACTAAATGTAAATGACCAATAGGAGAAGTAATATAGTTTAACCGATTCTTCGACTTCTTAATACTTACGGTTATGACAATGCCTTACATGGTGGCTATAATTATAATAATATGGTTCAATGCATGATTATTGTAATATTAATAATCTCGGTCTTATTGTATTTCTTTTGACTAATATTATTTAATCATTATTATTAACTTTTCATTTAATTTTATAATTTATAATTTTTTTATTAAACTTGAGTACTATTGTATAACTGATGGATTTTTCTGTTCCTTAATTGTTTGTGCTTTTTACAATTACATAATGAAATTATGACCTTGAACTTTTAAGTTATTTTATAAATCGATAATTTTAAGCTTTCAATTTATTTTATGGACTGATGCTAATTTTCAAATATTATTGTATAAACTTTTAAATTATATTATCTAAATTTATTCTTAATAATTTGTATATTTTCTTCAATATTGACTATTATATAAATTGTTATTGTGATTCTGATATAAAGTTAAATGAAACTATCATACTTACTACCTTATTACATTTTGTACGCCTAATATGGCAAAACATGTAGCACTATGTAAAACTAATATTATCTATCCTGCATGCAAGCTTATATCTTGTACTGTACACACGTGTTTTACTAAATAAATATCTTTATCTTATCTTATCTTTATCTTATCTTAAAAATAGACAAAGTATATTGGTCAGCTGTCAAACTAAAGCTCTCAAGATAGAACGCCAAAAGCAATTACACTATCCAATAGTCCCAATGACAAGGCCAAATACACACATTCACTCACACAAGCAGGGCCGTCTTAAGTCTATTCTGCGCCGGGGTGAGGGACTCAGCCTGCACCCTCGTTTTTTTTACACTGCAGCGTGGCACGCGACCGACGACATACTGCAGTATGAAAGGGGTCTTAGTCAACCAAGAACACACAAAACACGTGATTTAGATATTTTTTTTATTACTCTAAAAAACAAAATAAACTTTAAAACTTCGATTACTAAATATCTATTTATTACATGTTCATTGCTTGACAATGAGCTAACGAATTCAATTACTTAAAAGAAGAAATCAAATCAATCACTGACCGAACCTTACATAGGCGCCGCGCGCCGCGCTGAAAATTCAAAATGAACTTACGATTAAGAGATCATTTCTCTTTAAGTGCGAGCGCCCGGGTGGCTATGTCAAAAGATGCAACAGACGAAAAGGTGCCGCGCCGCGCGCCCATTTCAAATAAATGAACTTACACTTTATTGACTTAAGGATCATTTTGCTTCAAGTGGGGGCGACCAGGTGGCAATGTCAAAGGGCGCAATTACTCGCCTATGTCAGATGCACAGGTGCCGCGCCGCGCGCCCTTTTCTAATGAACTTACACTTTATTGACTTATAGATCATTTTGCTTCAAGTGCCGGCGGCAACGTGTCAATCGTACATACATACATACATATACTCTCTTTGGATTAGAGATCTTGCCGCGCGCGTGTTGTATTAAATAAAATTGATATTTGTGTAGTGTAGTAATGCGGTATGTACAAGCGCCGAAAGCGTAATAAAAGTAAAAAAAAATATATATTATTACTATTGTTGATGACCATTTTTTTTGCCTGCGCATTTATCTTTGTCGTAAGTAACAAGTATATAAAACTGTGCAATGGCGTTAAGTCAATAAAATATTCAAAAATTCAGCGCCCCAAAGGCGCCCCCGGGCGCTCTGCGCCCGGGTGCACCGCACCCCTTGCACCCACTGGTAGAGACGGCCCTGCACACAAGCACACCCGGTCTCACAACTAATCTTTGCCAATCACACAAAGATTTGTCCCATGTGGGGATCGAACCCACAACACCAGTGTAGTGGAGACAGGCGAGGCGACCGCTTAAACCACTACACCACACGTGCTGACAATGAGTGATAATGAGTGCTTGCGTGGAGATAAGCAACACCTAACAACGCCATCTAAAGGCAACACTAGATTAATAAACCTGGGCACCAGTCTACTTTGTCTAAGGATAACAGGCTTCTCCTCACCATACTCCGTATAAGAAGGGAACAGACCGGGTTCGATGAGCGACAGTTGCGTGAAGAGCTCAGCGGGGCGGGAGAGCGCCGGCGTGCCGCTCAGCAGCACGGCGCGCTGGCAGCGGCGCGTGATGCCGCTCAGCGCCACCGTGCACTGCGCCTTGTGCGACTTCAGGTAGTGAGACTCATCCTGGCAACGGTACGAAGCTATGTTTAGTATTATTCGTTGTCCTACGTGAGCGACCAACAAGACACGATTATTTTTCTTATCACGTGTCAATGGCATTATGGTTTCTCATTTTTGATTTATATTGTTTTTGTCCAGTAACTAAACACGATGCGATCCATACATTGCAGGCGATGGTTGGTATGCAAAACAGAGGCGATGGTATGGATTCTAGTCGCGTCGCACTTGTCGATAATCTAGGACAATGCCTTAAGCATATACCATACTCCATACTTCAAATGCTGGGTTCAACATGTCCTAAGATCCTTCACCAATCAAGTAACCGATGTTCTAAGAAAGCTAATAATAATGGGTTTGTGGCAACATGCAAAGCAACCAAATTGACTTCAGCCTTGTGACTTAAATATTGAAATGTCAAAGCAAAGTAATACATAATTGTTTTTTTTTGTTTGTTTTATAATTTAATTGTAATAATTAATCTTGTAAGCGTTTTGGATGTGACATCTGTTAGCTTATAAGATATAATGAATAAATGAATTATATCATTATTATATCATAAAATTGTTGATAAATCATAATATATTTAAAATTAATGAAGTACTTACAATGATTACAACTCCGAACTTTTTATTCTTCAATAGATCCGTGTGCATGCTTGTGATCTTATAACTTACTATTACTACTTCAGTCTGAAAAACAAAACTGTATTATTATTAAAAGTAATAGTTACGGGGCCCGTGACAGTCATTGGTTACCAATTTCCTCTCAAGAGGAACTCTGTGGCATGATTAAGATGCTGCCATAAGCGAATCCAACATTTTCCATCGATCAGTTTACCTGCCGGGCAAACATACGAGCGCAGGATAGATCTTTTCGGGATATTGTCATGATTCTACATACAAATATATGACAAAAGCATGACTAACTTCAGTGGAAAAAAAAAACAAAATGTAGTACATATACAATCCTTCCAATAGACTTACACATTATGTATATTTTCAGTTTAATAAATTCACATAGTGACCTCTAAAAAAGGCATGTAATTTACAGCAGAGGTGCGTCAGATGCAGCACGGTCACGTACCCTTTCTACGAAGATAACGGACATCTATGACGTCACGACACTCAACTCTTTACCAAAATGCCGCTAGCAGTTTCAGAGCGGTCGCAGCATTATCGTATGGGAGATATAGAGTTAAAAAAAATTGAAGCAGGTGTAAGATGTAACATGGACTGCTTATGGACCGTATGCTAGGTGTCCCAACGATCGCGCACGCTTAATGAGGAGGACGCCTTAGACTTATTATATTTTATTTCGTGTTAGTTACCGCAAGGGGCACTACTGTCGTTAATGTGTTTTTCTTCCTATTTTGCAATCTTTGTTATGTAATGTTGTATAACTAAACTATTATGGTAATAAGAATAATTGTAAGATTGTATTAACGTCGCTACAGAAATAAACATCAAAAATGTCGACCAGAATATGCGTAGCGATCTTTAGTGAGTTACCTGTTTATCAGCTACTAATTGTGCATCTTTGCCAGTGGACAGAGTAACAATGTTCATTAGGGGAACGGACGGTAGCAACTCCTGAATCTTGTTGTGCCAGGTTTCTCTGTAAAACATTATATCAATTTTGTTATTGAAGCTTAGTTGTTAATTGAAAATTTAACATTATTAAGCATTTTGTAAACTATTTGTTCTATAGGATCTGATTTGTCGAGATACAACTTTAGCCACCAGCTTCCGCTTAGATGGTAAGTAAAATTATGGACCCAGCAAACTTCTTCATTACCAAACATAATGATATATAGCGAAACGGAAAGGATTCTTTGTACCGGTTCCAGTATGACCCAGTGAGGACATGATCCCAATGAGGATACCTTTGTCTTTCTACACACATACATGCCATATGCAGAAGGGACATGTCTTCAAAACGCTCTAAGAAACTGTTCCTCTATACATATCTAAACTCTATACCATTACCTCATAGACGACGTGGTGACAATAAGCATGGGCCAGTTGTGCCTGTAGTAGCTTGCGATAGCCAGCGCCTGGAAGGTCTTTCCCAGGCCCATGTCATCCGCTATCATGCACCGACCACGACGCGATATACCGAACCTGCGAAATAGGATATTGGTATTTTAACTCATCTTGGTGCAACAGATGGAAAGACCTCATCGGGACACTACCGCATAAAACAAGGCTATGTACGTGGGCCAAGAAATTAGGTATGCAAGGCAAAAACTTCGACGCCATAGTGAAAACTGACTACAATATTATAGATATGCATGTGTGAATTACATATTTAATAAGTGTAATATATGTAATATTTTAAAGCAAATTTTAGCTTTGCTATGCCTTTTTGTAATTTATAAAATATTAAAGTTGAAAAATTAAGAATCCAGCAGGACTCGAACCTGCACCCCCTGGGCATACGCCCCAAGTGCTTTGCCAATTCAGCTATGGATTCGTATGCTGCCGGACTCGAAATTTCTCAACTCTTTTTGTGCCAGCTTTTAGCTAGACGAACCTTATTTCCTGCTGGATTCCTGCTGGATTCTTAATTTTTCAACTTTAATATTTTATAAAAAAAGTGTAATATACCTACTATTTAAATATGTAACTCACTTATCCATAACTGGTGAAGTAAGTCTTTACTATGACTTAGAAGTTTTTGCCCTGCATACCTAACTCGTTGGCCCACTGTACAACTTGACAAATAATTTAGAATCGGAAACTAATTTATGCCTGCTGGCAACAGTAGTGACTGTGTCAAAGTAATTACTTTTCATGAAAGCAACGTTCACGATTGGTCCACTGTTTCGCGTGCTATCTAGATATTTGCGTCTGGCTTTTTATATTGCTGAGCTGATGATGGAAGGTACAACTCCTTAACGGCAAGGAGTAAGGTGATGATTTTTACACATAGGCACCTTTGGACCGTCAGTTGCATTATTTTAACGTAAATTTAGATGAAAAGATAATATAAAGTGCCTATAAAATTTATAAATACATAGGTACTTCACAAAAAAGAGTAAAATAAAATTATATTCATCAAAATATTAAACCAACGAAAATGAACTAAAAAGTAAAAATAAGTGAACATTATATATATATGTTGCCAAAAATTAATATGCCTTTTAGTTTTCTGCATTTCTAAGTAGTTGCAAAAAAAAAAGGGTTAATTAATTAGTTTATTGTTTGGCGCCGACTCAAAGTTAGTAAAATATAATATTTTATAGTTCACTTATTTTTACTTTTTAGTTTGTTTTTGTCAGTTATATTTTTTTATGAAAATATATTATATACTTTTTTTTTATTATGTCTGATTTTATACAAGTCAATGGCAGTGTTACACTACAAATATTTTAATAGATACAATAAATTATTATTTGACTTTGTTTATATTATTTTTTAGATTTAAAATTATTCATTTTCTTATAAAATATTATTATTAAATACTTTATGTTGCTTGTTTTAAATCATGTTTTAGTAATAGAAATGCATTGCTGGAGAAAATGTGTATTATAGAATGAGAATTGTACCTATCTACAAATTTGCATGCCATTCTACATGGCAAACATATCTTGAACTTCATTTATCTTTATAACTTGCATGCGATTTTATTATTGTATTGTACACATGTGCTTGAGCAAATAAATAAATTATCTTATCTTATCTTATCTTATCTTATCTACACTAGCTTTTACTGCGAACATAGATAAAGATTAACCTATATGTATATTTACCGGACTCCATCTTCTTGGAATGGCATCAATTTATGTCTCAATGTGGCTTCAATCGGTGAAAGGTCTATGCTATTGGGGTCTGTTGTGTTTTCCCGAAGTATCTAAAAATTACATGAAACTTTACAACTAATAAAGATAATAATAAAAACTAACTAACCATTGGTAGTTTGGTCCCTGTATCCAATGCCGGTGGGGTACTACTACTATTTATATTTAAAAATGTTGAATTTTATAGTTTTATATTTATAAATGTAATTTACTTTTATAATTTATATATAACCATGTAAAAAATGAGAAAAAAAAAAGAACTGAAAAGATAAAAACAAGTATAGCATTATCTACATTAAATTCATTAACAACAAATGAAATATGTCAAACTAAATTCTTTATGATGTTACAGGCGGTGACAAACGAAGTTATATAGTAGTAACAAAGTATTGTTTGTCCCCGCCTGCAACATCATAAAGAATTTAGTTTGACATATTTGATTTTGATTTGATTTAAATATTTGTGATACAATGGTATAAAATTGGTCCCAATCGAATCTATTACTGTTTCTGAACAAACTATTTTCAGCTTTGCACTATACCAACTATAACGTTGTAAATTTACATTTCATTAAAATAATTTCAGTCGGTTGATTTCTCTCAGTGCATTAGCCTATACTCTTCTCGTTTTGTAACATTTTTAGTCTGCATATTGTAACGTAACAAAACAGATGTTACAAAATTGCTAACGCTTGGAGATTAGTTTTAAAAAAATAGCACTTATAATGAGAAGTTCTTCAATGTTATTTGCATGCATTAAATATGACAATTTTGTAAGATTATGACATAAAAATAAGTAAAATGACGTTTCAAACCAGACAAACACCATCGTAATGCCAGGCATTACGATAGTTAGGAAGACTAATAAAAATTACCACTTAAGGGTAAATAAATTAATGAATTATTCCCGTTCCAAACTAGTAATGTCCGGAATGCAAAAAACTAATGGACAAGCTATAAAAAAATCTCACAATGAAAACGGAGATAAAAAATGTGTTAAATAAACAAATAGACAGTCTTTTATAGATAAAAATCATCGCTGCAGTATCCATCATATAAAAATATATTAAAAACGCAATTCAAAGTTGACAGTCAACAATTGGGACAGTATGAAGCTGGAAATTCATGAAATTTTAAATATATTTTACGTAAAACTATATTGTTCTATTTTATTGTAAATATCGAAAACAGGTAGCCTGTTTCGTATATTTTCAACTTAAGTTCAATTTATTATCAAAACTATTATTAAAATATTGATTTAAAATGCTTATTCCTAAGGACAGCCCCAAAACGGCAATGTGTCATTTAAAATGAAAATGCCCATAGGGGTGATGTTATGTTATCACATTACCTTTAAGACATAAGCTGGTATAGGTCCTAACACCACATGGGGAGCTAGTGGTGTTATCTTGGAGACTAACTCTTGGTAATCATGAATAGAAAAATTCCATAACTTTGACTTAGTATCTGAAAATTATAAAATAATTATAATATTAATTGTCTGAATAAGGACAATTATTTATTAAATAATTGACTGAAATTAATTAAATTATATGGCTGTATATTAACAAGCCAGGAGACTTATATAAATATCATAGGTATAAAAACAGATGATTAGATATAACTTTGTAACAAACATGGACTGTCATTCAAATTATTTAATCCCACTCATCTTTAAAAATAAGGGTGATGTACTGGTATGCAATAATTGTAGAAGAATAAAGTTAATGTCACACATTATAAGAGTGACGCCTGAGAGAACAGAGTAATATTTCGTCTGCTGTGTGAAATATAGAAGAGCCTTGAAAAACGCAATGGGATAAAATTAGGAATGAGTATGTTAAAGGAAGTTGAAAGTTGCACCAGTGACAGAAAAGCTGAAAGGGAATTGTTTATCTTGGTATGGGCATGTGATGAGAAGGGATGAAAGGTTTAAAAGATGGATTGATTGCATAAAAGATTATATTAAAGAGAAGGTACTGTGTGAAAGCAAGACGGCTGACAGAGGAAAATGGAGAAAAAGGTGCTTTGCACCAACCCCAAATAAAATGGGATAAGGGCAGGAAAAAGAAGACTGGAATAATATGTACACCTCATTACACATTTCAGAAGACTAAAATATAATATTATGCATCATAATAAATTTTGATAGTCAACTCGAGCTTATAATTGGATTGTGGATCATAATAAAGTTATAAACTTAAGCCATGGTGCAAGTTACGAAAGGCAATTCTTGTACCATCCCTGTATTTTAAATCACAATAAAAAAGGAAGCATTCAAATTCACTTGCAAAACTTGCATTGTGTTAATGGGCGTAGTCATTTGTTTGTAATATAATTATGTTAATAAAATACCTTAGAAAAATATAGTATTATTAAAAAAATATACTACCAACCATAACTTTTCGAAGACAAACTCTTAAATATATTAATAAGTGGTGTGCAAAATTCTGATGGGTTCACTTCAAATCTATCTTCAGAAATGAGATACACAGTTCCACTGACCACTTTTCCAACAGGCACATTACTTTCTGAGCCACTCGCGCTTGGCTTTGCGTACGGATGACTTCTATTGGTGTTCAAATGAAAACTTTTGGCTATTCCAAACTTTGACGGTTCTTGACCGTTTTGGTTAAATTTTACCGGCGAACTTGTGTTTTGGTTGTTAAATGAAACTTTGTTTTGGCGTTTTTGTAGAGCAGCTAAGCGTTTTTTTTCGATTTCTTCTTTGGTACAAGCCATTATATGGTAGATATTATGAGGACATTAAGTTCTTGATCAATCCCAAATAAATTCAACCATAGTACTTATAACTACTATAAATATATTTCGATGACAAGAGTTTTTAATTGTTTTAAACGGTTCTTTTTAAATTATGAAAATTACTTGATGTTTACGAACGATACTAGTTTTGAATAATGAATAATTACTTAAATCTAGACTGGCCCGAGATGACTTCCTTGAATTTGAAATAAATTTTATTTTTGCTTTGCCTTGTTTTTGAAATCTAAGCAATAAGCATTTCGCATAGACATGCGTCAGATATATCAAAACGAACTAAAAATCCGATTTCAAATAAAAAACGATACGAATCGATTTCTCAACTAGAAAATCCGATTTCGATAAATCGACAACCTAGCTAAATGATATTATTACGCTAACGAATCATTTCAACGTGTATCCAAATCCAAACGCAAACTGATTACAGACAACCGATTTGGTTGCGGGGCGATGCAAACTGATTTCTAGCAATTCGCTCTTTCTCTTTCTAACCAAAAGCAATATAGCGGCGTAGAAAGGATGGCACGAATTTGTTCGATAGATTCGGTTTGTGGCGGTTGCGTGTGCAGATTGATTTTTGCGATCAACATCATCCTTATTATAACTGTAATATGCGTTATATTAGCTAGATTAAGCATTAATATAATTTTGGTTTTAACTCTCGTACTTATTTCGTTTTATTTAGAATTTTAGATGCAAATTTGACCTTGTTTATTGACAAGTGCACGCGTAATTATTTTGCAATAGATACATAGTTATTTATTTAATTACGTACGTATGATAATAATAACGAAAAAAATGGGTTTATAAAACAGTTATAATTGAATTAAAAACTTTGACTTCTAAATTGTAATTTTGACGTGTATACATAAAGTGTAAAAAGTTGTGTATAAAAAATTATTTATTTTTATATATTTTTTTTTTCAAATGAAAAAGCTTTTCTGCTAGTCCTAAGCCTAGAAAAAGCATGAAGGAAAATCGGCAAATTTATATCTGAATCTTATTGGTACAAAATCTGTATTTGATATTCATTAGTTGAAAAGAAATCGGATTTCTAAAAACTGATTTTGAAATCGATTTGGAAATCTGAAATCGGATAAATATCGGTTTGCGTTAAAAACTGAAAACGCCCATGTCTAATTTCGCATTATGTCAAACTGTCAAGACTGTACTGTACAACAATGACGTTTGCAAGGAAGTCATAATTTTATTTATATTAATCGATTTGGACTAGAATTCTAGAAAATATAAAATATTTTTATTTTTTTAATACTCGAAATGTGACAGTCCTAAGCGATTGTCTACATTTGTATATGAGGTCTATCTTTTCTCTTTTATGGTAAGGGTCGACACACACCAAAAGAGCGGCGAAGGGCAGCGAATCGAAGCGCAGTTTCAGTGTCATATGAATTTTAACTTTATTTTCATTACTATAAAACTTATTATCGCATGAGAAACTTAAACGATTCGCGCGGATGCCCGCGGCGCCGCGGGAATTCCGGCGAATTCCATAAACGGAGCCGTGCGACTGCGCAAGAAGTCGCGGGCATTCCCGAGAATGCTCGAGCAGTCGCAAGCGGCCGCTGGCAATATCCCGCCCCTCGCCCCGCTCCCCGCGCGCGTCTGTTGCGCGTGAGCATTCGTATTCACTCCTTGCAGTGCAACGAATACAGAAGTGATGGAAATGGATGAAAAAAATAAATCTTTTCCTCTTTATCTCTTCGGCCGCTTCCTCTTCTTCTTCAATTATATGTGCAATAATAATTAAATCCAAAATACCCATTTTCACTGCTTATACACAAGTTTACTCGAGTTTTGTTGAAAGTGAACTGCGCATAGGAGAGCGACCCGTAAATACATCGCGGGCAGGCCCAAGAAGGCTAGCGGAGTCCCGCGACTTCTCGAGCAGTCGCGGGAATCCGCGCGCCTTCTCTACCGAGCGGGTCGCTGCGCTTCGCTGCCCTTCGCCGCTCTTCTGGTGTGTGTCGACCCTAAGACTTTTTCTTTATCATTTTATTTTGCATAGCAACGGATATAATATAATATAATAATTTAATAATATATATAATACAATATAATATCTCACAACTTAAACACAACGCCTGCTTAGTTTGGGATTAGGTAGTCCCAAACTAAGCAGAGCTTGTACTATGGGTACTAGAATAACTTATAATTATATATTAATAACTATATAATTTCATTTAACAAAGATCGAAACTTATAATTTTGTAAGGCCAAATCTTCAGTTAGAATAAATTTCATATCCATCATTATTAAAAGTAGAATCATTAACACATTGCTGAAAATTAAAATGTAGTACGACTTTAGACATAATTATATTTCAAACGCTTATCTAACCTGAGAACTTCAACTTCGCAGTCCTTCGGTCTCCCACTCGGCTATCACTGCGTATCACATGACCTGTTTAAATAAACAACTAATTATAATATTATGTGTTGGCTAACTTTGGCAAGTGACAATTTAACAATATCGATATCAATAGCTACATCCCTAGAGGGATTTTGACATTGACAGAGTAAAGTTGGCATTTGATGAAAATTATGACAGCTGGGATTTTTTTGCCGTTACAAGCAGCAATCGCTATAGTCACAATCGCGTTGCACTATTTCCTGAATGAATTATTTATTTGTTTGTACTTATTTTTGCTATAAAAGTTACAACTTGAAAAAAACAGATAACATTTTTAATATGTTAAAGAGTAAACCAATTTATTATGATTTATTAGATATCGCATTAGGATACAATCTCCATAAAAGGGATTAATATGAATTGGAACGTGACTCTTAAATGGACTTTGACATTCCTATTAAAAATGCGGTACGGTTAATGACTAAAGAAAGTCTGTATTCTTATATCATGACTTAGTCTTCTTTAGTCATTGCGTGCCGTACTGTAGAAAAGCCAAAAACAAGTTGCAATAGTGAACCAAAATCAAAACCTGTTTGCCGAGGTCATTTAATATCAGTGATTGCCAAGTATATAACTACTGTAGTGGTTGGTCATTCGCCTGTTCCCTTCACCTCCAGATTTGTAAACAATCAAAATGTCTGAAAAAACTAGTCCTGCTAAATACTTCATATGTGGTGGCTTTGGTGGAGTGTGTACTGTTTTAGCGGGCCACCCAATGGACACAATAAAAGTAAGATTACAGACCATGCCTCTGCCAGCCAAGGGTGAGGCGCCCTTATACGCTGGCACAGTTGATTGTTTCAAAAAGACTATCACGAAAGAAGGATTCAGAGGCCTGTACAAAGGAATGGCTGCTCCACTCACAGGAGTAGCTCCTATCTTTGCTATTAGTTTCTTTGGTTTTGGAGTTTGCAAGAAACTAATACAGAGAGATGAAAGTAAACCTCTTTCGAAACCTGAGCTGTTTGCTGCAGGTGCATTATCCGCCATTTTTACAACTTCTATCATGGCACCAGGGGAGCGTATTAAATGTCTGCTTCAAATTCAACAAGGAGGTTCTGGACCACAAAAGTATGCTGGTATGGTTGATTGTGCGAAGCAGCTGTATGCAGAGGGAGGCATGAGGAGTATATACAAAGGTAGTTGGGCCACTATTCTTCGAGATATGCCTGCCAGTGGTATGTACTTCATGACATATGAGTGGGTTAAAGAGGTGATTGTGCCAGAAGGTGCTAGTAGCAATGTAAAGATGATGGCAACCATTTTTGCTGGTGGCTGTGCTGGTATAGCTAATTGGATTGTAGGAATGCCAGCTGATGTATTGAAGAGCCGTCTGCAGACTGCCCCAGAGGGTACCTACACTGGCATGAAAGATGTCTTCAGACAATTAATGGAAAAAGAAGGCCCAACTGCATTATATAAAGGTGTTACACCTGTGATGCTTAGGGCTTTTCCAGCAAATGCAGCCTGCTTTGCAGGTTTTGAATTATGTATGACTTTCCTCAACTGGCTTGCTCCTAATTTTTGATAACTTCCAATTATGCAATTTGGTTTGTCAAAAATTGATAGCACATACCTATATGATAGTTATAAGTATACAAGTATTCATTGAAATTTTTATTAACTGTTACAATTAGCATGAAGTTAAGTGTTATTTAAAAAGAATTATTGTTTTAGTTAGTCTTGGATGAATTGACAATATTGTTAAAAGGAGTTAAGTTGTATGTTCCTACCATG
Organism: Hypena proboscidalis; assembly: GCA_905147285.1. Taxonomy (NCBI): domain Eukaryota; kingdom Metazoa; phylum Arthropoda; class Insecta; order Lepidoptera; family Erebidae; genus Hypena; species Hypena proboscidalis. Next base: position 7,598,188 of record LR990143.1, read on the forward strand.
ACCTCAAAATAATGATGCATGACATAGGTTTTACAGCTTGTTTTAATAATAATCTGTGCACAAAACATGATTGCCTCATTAGTTATACATACATTATTATATTGATTACATTTTGTTGTAGTTGTTATGGCTGTGCACTTTTGTATGTATGTGCCTTTCTACCTAAATAAAGAAAATGTATATATTTTTAAATTTTTTGATGTATTCATTTTAAAATTAATGAACAAACCATGTCTTTCGGTGAAGGGAAAAATGTCTTCTTTGTAGAAAAATCTAAGTTTTATGTATGTTAGACAATTTTATTTTCAATTATTTTATTTTTATTTTCTGTCAAGTAGTTTATTCTTATTTTTAGAGCTGAATTTACAAAAATAAAAAAAAAATCAGTAAAATTCTCGCCTAAAATTTATTTCTAACATCCTATTTTTTTTCTTGCTAGCAGCAAACATTTTTCTACTTTTATGTTTGATATTATCCTCAGGTGATTTTTCTTTAAGTTTATTATTTTTATGTCCTAAGCCTTGCCTGTCTTTTTTGGGAACAGCTTTGATTGGATACTTTTTACCTGTCCCATCTCGTCCCAGGCCCGAATCTCTGTCCCATCCGCCTTTTAACATTAATTGATAACCTTTGTTTGATGCTGGTATTACATAACTTGCTGGTATATTTTTGTCTTTACTAGCACTAATGTTGTGTATAGTAGAGGATAAATGTTCTTCCTTGTTGGGAAATGATTTCTTACAAACGCTACATACATATTCTTCAATACTTATTGTTTTACTACTTGGTTCAGATAAATTTCTTTGTTTCTTTTTATGATTAAGTAGTACATCAGCTAATACATAGTTTTTGTTTTTTATCACTAAACTTCGAGCAGAGTGCCCAGCTTTATCTCTTACAGATATGTCTATACCTCTTTTAAGCAACTCTTTGACACTTTCGATTGAGTTAGCCTGACACGCTATCATGAGTAAGCTCCATCCGTAATCATCATGTATGTTTATCTTGTCAGGGTATTTATCTAAAACACTGATAAGATTATCCACATCATTGTTTTGTACTGTTATGAATAAATCCTTATTTGTCAATTCTACTTCTTCTCGAACACTTTTTTTTCTTTTATGTATTACATATTTGTCTGTACTACAAAGTGCTGACGATCCTGCATTTTTAAGTTCTTCCAGATACAATCTACGAGCTTCCTCACCACTTAAACTTGGAGCCTTATTTTGTGTACCAGTTGGACTATTATCAGGAGTTGTAGCTCTAACGAAGTTTCTGTAACTCTTGTTGAACATTATTTCGTCTTCAATCCTATTCGTAAATTAAGTAAAAATGTTGCTCGGTGTTGTGAAATTATGATATTTAAACTGTCACAACCGTCAGAAGTCGAAACTTGACGCTGATGACAGAATTATGACATAAAATGATTCTTTCCAATAGGGATGCTCTGATCTGAATCGATTAACATATCTATTAGTGATGGTAATATCGATATTTATCTTATGGGCACCATCATTTTTAGTTTACCCCCATAAAAATAAGATATTTATTTAAAACTGTTATTTAAAGTTGCTGAATTATACTTAAAATTAATACACAATCTGGTGAACCTAAATATTATAACATTTTAAATTCTATACTCTATTCTATTTTTATAAAAATGTCTCCATCGGTTATCGATGATTCTGCCAACAACAAGGTAGAAAGAAAGGTCCAGTTTTAGCCAAATGTTCGGTAATAAGATAAACAGTCTAAAATTGGTTCCTCATTGGCGATCTAACATTTTAAATAAATAGCTTATTTTCCTGATTAAAACCTGTCAATTGGGTAACGACTGAAAAATCGTCTTGTTTTGAGGTTTTAAATAAAATGTCCCGAATTTTATTTTTAGTTGCTTCTGAATGTCATAATTAATAGAAAAAAACAGGTAATAACCCTGAGTTATATCATAATTGTGTTAGAACTAATGAACCTTGTTTGTTACAACTATAGAGTTTTTATATTAATAGACCAGTGGTTCTCAAACTTTTTAAATGACGGAACCCTTTTGGGAAGCAAAATACTTGATGGAACCCTACAATAAAACATATGTTTTTATAAGTGTATTCTTTATTAATCAGCATAATAAAAGTACAATGTAACAGTTACTAATTATTATTTACTTCACCACTTGGCAAGGACAATAATAGAAAACATTAAAAAAGAAAAAATCTAACTGGTGGGAGGTATGAAACTGTTTTTTATTTTTCATCAATTGGTTGATATCAGGTTTGATGGAAGAAAGTTGGAGTCTCATATCAGCTTCGGCGTCCAGTCTATTGCGATATTTTGTTTTCGTGGCTGCGTAGGTAGAGAATCCTGTTTCGCACAAATATGTAGTTGGTAACGGGAGAAGAATATCCAGAGCCATTTAGCCTAGCATTACATATTCATCTTGGATTCGGCACCAAAAATCTTCACTTCTTTTTTGATGGCGTTAGGCTCACCCCTATCACAAGGGACTTAAACATAACAGGTGAAGTGTGGGTGTTGCACACCTCTGCTACACCCTTCTGGGTAATATAGGCGTGACATAATGATCTCTTGCTATATTATTTTTGAATATTGAACATTACATTTTGTAATGTTTTAGTAAGACATAGTAAATTGGGGAAATCAGGGCTCATTCATGAGCAATCCTGATACCATACCTCCATAATTACACTTATAGATAAATAAAATTCATTTACATGTTCAATAGGTCATATTATACTTAATCCTACAAATCACAATCACAATATGGTTATTTGTTAAATAATTCTTTAGCAATACACTGTAAAGCCGCACTCTGTTCTTTCATAATTTGTAATTTTTGTCTGAGATAATCTTTTTTGAAATTTAAATAGTCTTCTTTTATTTTTAATTTCCTTTCTTCTTGTTCTGCGAGTATGTCACAATTAAATGCACAGTTAGTATGTTTTGTGTCTTTACTACTTTTTCTATCACTGATCATGTTGCTGATCCTGTCACCAGTAGGATGAGTAAATACTTTTTCTTCCACTGGAGATTCTGGTGAGTCACTATATGAAGTGTTGGTCTCATCTTCATTAAGAAAAGATTCCTCCTGATTCTCCTGAATTTCATCACTTTCTGGAGTAACAAGTGTGATTTCTTGGCAGTTTGAAGTTGATGACACATCTTTTAGCCCAAGAGACTCTTGTTCCGCTTGTGTTAGTAGCACAACTGATGATGAAGCATCTTCGACATTACCATCAGCATATTTCTTTTTAGTTTTACTTTTTAAATCTTGCCATGTCTGTGGAGAAATTTAATGTATATGTATACTAATCAAATAAAGAGCTACAAATTTTGTTGGGAAATCTCAGGCTTTGTGGGTCCAATTTTAAACTTATTTTTTCAATTATAAGGTAAGTTTATCCTCATGTTTATAAACTATATTTTGTTACTCTACATGACACTGATACTAGTTAAAATTGTAGAGTTAAGTAATAAGAAATTAACATACTTTCCGCCATTGTCGCCAGGTTTTTCTGGCGCCGGGTAAAGAGTTGCATTCATTAGAGATTCTAACCCACATTTTCTGAGCGTCCTTATGACTAAATTCCTGAGTAACTTTGCCGGATATTAGCTGAGGATGCTTTGTTATCATTTCTAGCATTTTCTTCTTCTGTTTGGGAGCCAGATAAACACGCCGCTTTCTGTTGATTCTTTCCATTATGCTAGCAATTATGTCGTTCTTTAAGTAGTATTTGTATTTTGTAATATATTGGTTAAATAATTTGAAAATGATGGTGCTACATAATAAGTGCGTCGACAATAATTCCGTCTTTGATGTATACCTAAAATCAGTAATTTTATGAATTTCAATATTGCGCACTTTTTTTAGACACCGTACAATTATTATAATAAATGAAACGCTAATTACAGTTTAATCAGTTATTTGATATTCATTGCCATTTTAGTTGTTTTTAAAAAAACAGTAGTAAACTAGTGACAGGACAGACACAGTGCTGCCAACTTCAGAAATTTCAAGTCGCCAGATTCAGCATGAAAGTCACGAAATCCGGATAAACACCTAGATATTATAAGATTATTAGAATAAGGTAATTTTAAACAAAGCCTCACCTAAGTATAAATAAATAAATATGCCACAACTCACACACAACGCCATCTAGTCCCAAACTAAGCAGAGCTTTTACTATGGGTACTACAATAACTGATACAATTATGGGCAAACTTCTTGAGCATTAGGTGACGTGGTAGGGGAAAGTTTGCGCATCGTACACTTACGAGCAAAATATTGCTATAAATATGATTAGTTACGTCGAGTTTTTAGAATTACCTATTTTATTTATTACAATTACAGTTTATTTCGGGATATTGTATTATGTATAGACAATAAAAATATAATTGTATTTGTGTGAGTGCAGTGGCAGGCAATAGCCAAAATATAAACAATAGCCGACATGTGCAACATTTTGTATGTCGTCATTATGTCGTGCGTGCATTGTTTTGTCAAATTTCTCATAACTTAAACAATAGTTAAATCGAAAACAATCGCTTGTCGGCATGTTTTATTGAACTTCTTACGATTTAAAACAATAGTTAACTCGGTTTTTAATATTGGCAAAATTGCCGACAATATTCAGTGATAAAATCCGCTTTTAACTCAACAAATAACAACAACAACTAACGATTTATAACAGAGCACAAAAGTGAGCACTTCACTGCACGCACGTGTATTCGGGAGAGAGCGGAACGAAGACGCGGTGCGCGGGGCAAGGGTCGACTGATCAACCAATCACGCGCAGGTACGCCCCCTGCGCCTCAGCCTCGTAACCAAAGAGACCCAAAATTCGTTTCTGCGCATTCAAGGTCATTTGCTCAAGATGTTTGCCCCGATTTATACTAATACATAATATACTTTTCTTTTGTAAATACATACTTATTATACATAGAAACACCCAGACTAAGACAAATCCCCATGTTCATGCACACAAAGATTTGTCTTAAGTGGCCTGAAAATGCCTGTTTATTGAATTTTCCACGTTCTCATTACCATTTAAGAGATTTACAGTCAACAATAGAAGTAGATTTCACACTCGCAAGTATAAAATTTTTTATCGCAGGTATTGATGGTTAATATTTTAACCGCTAAGAGGGGAAATTATTGGGATCTAGCAACCATGCCATGGTTACTGGAAGTGCTTGATCCAGACTGAACGTACTTTCACCTTTTTGACGTTTGTCGGCCATTTTGATTTGTTTTTATCCTCTTTTAGAAACCTGTCATTATTAGTGCTGCCAGAGCGACATGTTGTTTCTAAATTATACTAAATTATGATGAAATTTTTTTTTTATAAATCATGAGAAAATCTTTTCCTTTCAGATTTGAGCATAAGTGATTTACCAATTTTTTGGAAGGAAATCTGCGGGTATAATGAGATTAATTCCAAAAATGAATCAAACTTTTAATTTTCAATTATTAAGTATAGAAAATTTGCTTTGCTTTATCCAAAAATAAAAAAAACTAGACATTTACTGATCACTAAAAATTCACTATTTTGTCAATTGTGACGATTATGCGAGCACATAAAAGAGCATTAAAACCGATTGGTAGTGCGATTTATATTTATAAAAGTAATTGTGGATTAAGACAATGTTCTATGCCATTATACAAGAGTAATGGTTTAGTTGTTTTCATTATTTGTTTCAGTTTCATTCAATTATTGTCAGATTTATAAAATAAAAAACGTGATAGGTCTTTCATTTTATATCCGATATTATCAAAAGTAATGGCAACTCTTATCACCCCACCGACCGATCTAACGTCTCTACCGAAGTACCGACCGAAATATTTCACTTTTATGGACTTATTCGGATTGACGCAATATTCCACTCATTCATTTTTAATCGCCGAATGTAGTGGAAGATAAGTGCGCTGCAAAATACTTTACAATATAAGTGTAATTTTAATCCGGCGTGAAATTATGATATGACAAGCATTTGTGTTTTTGAAATTGGTTTGTGAATTTAAAGTGAGGAAAATGGCTGGTGATCGAGGGATTTTACAACGATTTCTACCTGTTTACTTAAAGTGCCTACTTATTTTACAACTAATAGCGAACGTAAGTGGTCTTTTGTTATAATTTCTTTGTTCCGCGCTAATAATTGGTAATGTAATACCAGATATTTGTTCACACTTGAGTCGATCTGGAGTCGATTTTTGCGCCGTTGCCTGCACGAAATTTTTTATTTACCGATATCATCGATCAAGGTTTCACAATGATATCATTGCAGAGACTTCAATGTTCTTACTAATGGACCTATATAATATTGTATAGTTAGAGCTAGGCTTTCGCCTTTTGTTGTATCTACCAAATGGAGCATGTAACACTTATTTTGTCATGACTCTGTACATAATTATCTTTTTCTATCATTTTGTCATGCACTTGTTCAAAATTGTGTGTATTTCTACGTACGTACGTATTTCTTGTACATGTATGTACATTACCTTAAAACCAGTAGGTATGCATGAAGCACTCTCTTCCAAGATCTACAACATTAATTAGGCAGCATACCTCATTCCTTTTTAAAAGATAAAGAGGTCTTTTAAAAAAAATGAGGCCCTCACTAGGACTGCTGTGTCGCTGGGGTGTTCACAAACATACAATTCCACTCACACTAAGCACACCCAGAGTCTAGAGTTGTAGGGACTCTGCAATTAGTAACAAATCCTACTCCCCCTGCCATCGAGTCCCAGCCTTATGCATATGTTTGGAATGATACCCCTTGCCAGTATTTAGGGCTGCATCAAATATTTTGCTTATCAAAATGGTTCCACCATAAAAAAGGCTTGGGAACTGCTGCTACAACAACTTTTCTTCGGTCAACGAATAAGCATTGCCATACAGCGTGGCAATGCTGCCAGCATTTCGGGAATGATGCCCACTGGTAGCGGTTAACTTGATTAGTATATAAAGTTTTAGTAATTTTAATTATAGGTTTAGTTATTTTTATTTTTGTAATTAACAGAAATGTATTTTGTTAGGAAATAAATATTATCAAATTTATATTTCAATGTTATTCTAGAGACAATAAGTACAAAGAGATCTTATATCCTTCCATATTTTTATTAACTCAGCTTCTTAACTCAAATTCAATAATATAATATATTATAATAGTAATTATAGTTAATAATATGGGATTATAGCAGAAATACTTCAAATTATATTTATGAAGTACTATCTTATTGCCAAGGTTCACCTCTTTACTCTATACATATAAATAGATATCTATATTTATAATAAATACATGTATCACTACACTGTATTAGTAAACAAGTCTTACAATAACAACATTGTTCATGCCTATGTGGTTTTTCTACTAGCTTAATATGGACAGAAATATTATTCTGAGCTGATGTAAAAAAAGGACAATAGTGATGTCTGGTTTACTTTGCCAGTCTCAAGTTAAAATAACAATTTGCTATTACATAATATAAGAGTGTGTTGTAATTAAAGAAAACATCTTAAATCAGTAGAAATTTTTATATTACCTACTTCAAATATCATGACAAATTATTATTGATAAAATAGTAATAATAAATAATCATTATTATATATTATAAAAACCTATTTTCTTTTGAAACAACAAAAGGAATAACTTGGCTATGAATCATATTTTATGATTTTTTTATCAATTACTTATTTTACCACTGATAAGGAATAGGTATGGATAAAAGATTTCATGATTGTGATTGTTTGATAAATATCTTTTCAATATTTCTCAACTTGAAGATGCCTTTTGATTAAATTCAATGGACAGGTACTTTCTCATAATCTCCATAGGGTTTAAAGGAACATTCATTGCATGACCCACACTTATTTCCTTTGTCATATAATTGGTAAAATTCTAACAGTACATAAGTCAAAATGGCTGTATAAATGGCAACGTCTGCAATAGATAACAAAAAACTGTTTGAAACAAGGGCAAACTAGTAATGTTTTTAATGATTTTCAAAGAATCAAATCATCACATTTGTATGTGATGTTTTTTCACTTACGCACTTCTAGAACTTTACCAACAATATTGAGTGTTTGCACATACATCATGCATACTCTCTATAACAACGATTCAGTATTATTTATCAATTATCATTATTTGAGTAACAATTATAATTCATTCTACCAATAGTACATTACATAAAAACAACTTCTTGAACATTCCATCAACCTTATCAAATTGACATGCCCCATGTTGATGTATGTCAATCAGGGGACACAAATGGTGCAATTAACATTAATTTATACCAATAACTGCTGGTATACTTTCAATTGGTAGTGAATTAAGCTTAACTGTGGGGGACTGCGGTTCATTTATGGCTGTACACTTAATTACTATTGATCATTTTAGTTTCATTGTTGTCCTGTTTAATACTTGGAATCTAATCTATTATATTTAATTAAGATTTAGACAATAATAATAAATTTACAGTCCATTTTTCTTCTTCTTCTTCGTGTCGATGGCTGAGTCAAATTTTATTTTGTCTTGCCATTATGGTGAAAGGATTAGCCAATTCGCCTGAGAGAACTCGCGAATTGCCCAGGGTGCGCCGGACGTAGGGAATTGTGTGTCACTCGGGAAGGCTTCTTTCATGCACAGTCCATAAAATACAGAGTTACAACAATGCAAAAGTACAATAGTGTACATTAATTATTAAATGATAGGTACAAATATGTTATGTATGTTGCTAGATCTGATACATTCATAATAATGTCCCTGCCTCTTAAACCTATTAACATATAAAAGCAAAGGCCCTTGCATGTGACTTATATTCTAAGAAACAAGGTTTAGTAGCATCACTCTCTACCTTACATACTTCCATCTTAACCAGAAGCTTTGAGTATGAAGAGTAAAGAAGAAAGAGTTCTTAGAATATGGCAAGACTGAAGAGGATATTTCAGTTGAGATCAACAAGGGGATGAAAAAATAGTCAGGTATAGTTTTTGGCTTATTTATCAAAGAATCTTGCACAGCACAGCACATCACATAATATTATCATATTCATAATCTTATAAGGTTTGGGCCTCGCCACTCTCCACTGCACTGGTATTGTGGGTTCGATGGCACAAGTCTTTGTGTGATTCGCAAAGATTTGTGAAAATAAATATAATATGTGTATTCAGCCTTGTCATTGGGACCATTGGATAGTGTAATTGCTTCTGACGTTCTATCTAATGTAAAAAAAAAATACTTAGTCAATGTTTCTGTATAGATCCCTAGTGTTTTATAAGTGGCAAGCTTATTAACCATATTATTCTTATTTGTTGACTGTTCCTTTGATATTATATAACCATCTTTGTGATAAATGATTATCAAAACATAAGATTCCATAGAACGTAATTTCGTAATCGCGTAGTATTTGTATTTTGTTATCATGCTATTTGTCGCAACAAAATAAACATCACATGATATAGGTTCAGAAACATTTATGAGTTTCTTTCGTTTGTTCTTTAGCTAGCTGTTTAGTTTATCACTTACTAGATGACGCCACTCTAAAGTGATGTCCTGTCAAAGTTTGTTATTACATTTGATTGACCCTAAATATTGATGTCATATGTTTTTATAGAGGCACAGTTCTCTTTAACTAGCTTTTGCCCGCGACGTCGTCCGTGTGGAGTTCGTTGTATTAAGTAGTAGCTTTGACCCGCGTTTAACCGTACTGCGCCGCTCTCGTGGTATTTAGCGTTATGTCATCAAATATTTATTAAGAGTTAGACTGTCAAAAACTAAAAGAATTATCAAAACTTGACAAACAGACGGATGGACGGATGGATGGCCTGACAGATAGATAAAAATGCTTAAAACTTTCTTTATTTTAACTAACTGTACCGGCTTGCAAAAACATTGTTGTTTTGACATTATAAACTTCAATTTTATTCATTTGTAATAATTTGCCATTAACTTTGACAATTAAGGGTCTAATTTCTGGCAAAACCGGGGCCAATTCCATTAGCTTTATCAAATACTGATTGCCTGAATTGTCACTTCTTTTTGTCTATCTGCAATGAGGAAGATTTAAGAGTACTTTACACTGTGTTGATATTTTATCAAACTCTAATTGTAAACATTGATTGACTCATTCCTTTGTATCTTGCTGTAAAAATAATAGATAAAATGTGTTCAAAGTTGAACAATAGTGAACACAATAAACTCAAGAATGTTATTATACTTTGTAGCCTTATCTCTGGCATTTGTGGCTTTAAATGCTCACAATCAACATTCCTGGACCCAGCTAGTTAGAATAATTGAAAAGAATTGTTTTTTTTTTCAACTATACCCCTCCATTGAAAACTTTTATAAGTGTACTAGCTGTTGTACTTCGTCTGCGTGGTCTTCTTCTTCCAAATTGTCCCTTGGGAAGTGGAATTTACAAAAAATCTATCTTATTGTTGATTTATGTTGTGTACTTAACTTCGAATAAAAACTTACAACCGCTTATTCATCCCCTTGGGGAGTGATAATTCCAAAAAATCTATCTAGCAGGTAATTTCCGTCATGTAGAAAATTTAGTTCATAGGTGCAGAATTTCATGCATATATTTATATTACATACTTTATAATTGACGAACCTCCTGTATAAATGAATACCCCCTAATTTACCTAGATAAAATACTAAGATATAACATGTACCAGTTTTCAAGTTAGACCTACACAATTCGGAAAACCGCATCCAATTTGATGCAGTAGTTTTTGCGTGATGCGCGTACGATCATACAGACTGTGAGACAAAAAAGAACTAAATATATGTTTTCTTCTTCTGTTGCTACTATAGACCACCCGTTGTAAAAGTTACTTTTTTATTATATATGTAAAGATTACTAAAACGTATTGTATAAATACGAATGTTATTAATAGATGCGGGTGACTAATTAGTACTAATTTAATTTTTGTATTACCGCAACTATTGGCACCAAATTTGTTTTCTTTTATTGCGTCGTCGGTAGACTCTGTAGTTACAGCTATCGGAAGTTGTTCATAAAAGCACTACGAGTTGCGACCTTCTAAATGTATGCCGAATGACATAAATAAAAAGAAAACAAGAGTGCAAAATAAACATCACTGTTTGAAAACTATTTATGCGTAGTTCTATGCCTAAAGGTGTTATATTAAGAAACTCTTTGGTAAACGAGTTTACGGTTATTCAGGTCGCCGTTTTGCCAATGATTAACGATCGCACACGTTTGCAAATAGCAGCTAAAACACGCATGACCTTGCCCTCTGCTACACTTACGGAAGGGCGTGGACTCAGCAATAATCCTTGCCAAAATCCAATTTGCGTACCAAACTTCCTTGTGGTGTAACTTGATGAGGAACTAAGCATTAGGACATAATATTACTTTCTTTGACATAAAAACTGCCGGTTAAAAGAGTCCTAGTGATGTGATGACTCACGTCTGCTGTTGGTATGCCAAAGACAGCTTCGAAGTGTTCTTACACTGAGGCTACTGCCTTTGGTTTGGAGTTAAACTTGGTTATAATATTGACCAAGGATAAGGCACTTAAAATTTAAATTATCTCTGAATGGTCCAATCGCTTGGTCTGCCCGCAGAAATCATCTTGGACTCTACAACCGAGCCATGTTATAAATACGAATAAATAACATAGAGTAAGATCCCAGAGCTGACAGACATAACTTATTTTCACACGGATGAAACCTGAAGTTTTCAGTAGCGTCTCGTGTGCCTTGAATACCTACGCGCTTTGTGTAACTTGCCGAGTGACACCTGGGCAGGTACCAGGTGAGAAAGGTAACTAAAAATAAGAGTTATTTAACTTAAATTCACATGGCTGATTTTTACATAATATATGTCATGTAGAATATTATTTTAAAGTAATATCATAAGTGCCAGACACTTTTGATGGACCAGAGCTTTTGCCAGACGCTTTTAAGCTACCCAAAAAATAAATGAACTTTCTTATTTTTACATGTCTGATTTTTTAATATGTTATTGGATCTGGACTAACAGATTAATCTTAATACGGTGTGAACTTTTCGGACTTTTTTAACTCGTCATTGAAATGTATATCAGGTATTTCTATATCATTGTTTTACCATCTTAATCGCATCGTTAACCTTGCATGCTTTGGGAAACTACAGCGGAAAATGTGTCCAAACTTGTTTATCTGGTTTAGTCATGTACTCAAGAGACGCGTAATCAATGAGCATGTATTACAAAACGCAAAATATAATCTTAAAGATGCAAAATAGGTGAGTATGTATAAGATTAATGACATATGACATTCAATTGACTACCTGCCCTATAGGACAAAGACCTGGTTTTATGCATGTATGTGTTATAGATACAGGTGTTGTATCAACAAGGCATTAAAATTGTTTAAATAGTTTGTATGTGATTGATCGCTAACTGCTTATTTATTCAGTGCGTCACCACCATTTACATCAGTGTCGTATCCGGAACTGTGTGGGATGGTTTGTTTGAATAGCAGCTTTTCCTATAAATTCTTTGAAGTTGATAAGAAAAGTCAGATTTGTAATAGAGACGATGGAAAGTTGCAAACTTAAAATAGATCATAGTAGAACGTGGAAATCTGAACTAAAAATATACACTAATTTAGGTAGTTGTACGTGCTTCATAATATCGATGCAAGAAAAATAATACAATCGATGAAACTACACGTGATGTTCATTCCAAACTGTTCTACTTTCTACCTGAGGAGAACAACTTAGGTCGGACAGATATAGATTGTTTAGAAATAAATCGTATTGCCATTAGAGTAAGATGCTTTATAAATTAGCTTAGTAGCGGCATGTTATTGCTTGACATTCACATTTAATAGTTTTAGTCCTTTTCTTATTTTAGTACAAAACAGATTCGCTCCATACGTACTACTTTTAGTAGTAATTTTATGGTTTAACCTCATCACCGAACCGGACACTTCAGGCACTATATATGTTTCCCCTAAAATAAATGACTTCCGTCCTTGCTAACAGTAGTAAAATCCATTCAAATTCATAGAGTCCCTTCTTGAAGGTTCGTCCCATAGACTGTCATTTCCATGCATAGCTGGTGCATGCCCGGCATGGTGCTGCAAACGTTCCAAGGCTCGGCGTCATGCGTGCGTGAGGCACATATTAATAGGAATCGTTTTCCTCATTACTTACATGCTGACGAGCCAAGGCGACCAACCAAGAGAAAATAATGCACTTAATTGCTGAAGCCTTTGAAGTAGTGAAAACGATGGACGATACGTACTAGTGTAATATTTATTCAGGTTTATAATTTTGAGTGTATATCTGTGATCACTTGTAAAAGAAGTTTGTATTTCTTTACCTTCAACGCTGTTTTTATCTGTTTGCAAACAATTCAATCGCAGAGATAATATAAAAGACAAGAAGAGGCTATTAAACTTAGTTTAGCTTTCTTTAAAATCAATAGTTTTGCAGCGCTTTTGTCATGTCCAGTTCGCGACCTGGAATCAATCATATTTTGCTCCGCACAGTCGGCACGTTTTTATGTTTTGTTTGCTTCTTCTCTTATGCATTGAAATAACTTTTGAGTTATTTAGCAAATCACACAATCGCAGCTTTAGCTCAGTATACTACCTGATAGAATATTTGAAGATTTTTGACTGTCTTGTCTGACATTCGTAATTAATTTACTCTTATTAGCGGCTCACGTTGCACCTTGAAGAACTGTTATCAGTTCAAAAATCCCTATAAGCCGTACTATCACATACTGAGATCATAATATTATGCGCAGAAAATGAATTTTCCACTGCCAAGAAAATTTGAAGTTATTAGCGTTCTGTTAAATGATTCCTAAAATCAATTAATTTGATTCAAATTAATTTAGTGGGCCGTATTGGTTCTGTAAATAAACATGCTCCTTGTGCTGATGTCATCGTTATTTGGGCGTGAATATTTTGACGTGGCAACACTGGCAACCTTAATGGTGTGCGCCTGTTTGCATACATTGGGCTGACAGGAACGGACGGCCCAAGTTTATGTATAATTCTGTCGCCAATATATCATGCATAATTCGGGATACGCCAAACCTTGGTTTGTTTTAGAGGTCATGGAAAATTTATAAATGCTCAATCTGTTTTTTTTTGTTTTGCGATTATTTCTACATAGATAATATTATGTAGAGATGTGCTTACTATGGGTTCGGCCGACTAGTCGATTATTCAGCGGCTGCAAAAGTGGCGAGATCGATCATTAAGCGGTTAAATTTTAAATACATTTTAAACCCACTTATATTTCGTATTGTTCGTTGACCTACTATAATTATGCACTGTATAACAAAGCGGCATAAGCTATGTAGCACTTCTAATCCTAGATTGTTGGCATTTATAGTAATGGCGACTAATCGCCTAGTCCAGAAGTTGCCGACCAGTCGGCACATCTCTAATATTAAGTATGAAATTTTAAAGTGTGAATACGTCAGTTTTGACATTTCGAAACTATGTTGCGAATTATTATCAGTTGGTTGGGCTCATTAACTTTTATTAATGGAATATCGATTAGTATACTCATTGTTTTTAATAATATCTTGATTATTTAATCACCGCAGCTGCAGACTGTTATCATTGAATTATCGCTAAAGTCTGTATTAATCTAGAATTAATAACAAAGGCCACAACATTTGTATTATTATATTTATTTTTTTACGGGATATAATCCCACCCACACGCCCACCACTGACTCCTGTGACGCCAGGATCTACAGCGGTAACCAACTGAAAGGCACCGTGCATGACACACGGGCAATCCCAGGTAGTTAAAATTGTCTTGGAGCCCGCAACGAATTTAATCAGAAGTATATAGTTGGAGTTGGAAAGAAATTATATTTATTTATCGTAAAATAAATTGTTTAGTTAGTTCTTCTCTTCTAGTTTTCTTGAAAGGTGAGGATTATTTAAATAACAATGATAACGTTGGGACACATGTGTGTTATAAATAATGATAAGTACGATGAGTAATTGTCGTATTTCAATAAACGGATGTTTGCTCATTCCAAATATAGATATTGGATTGGGAACTTGGAATTATTAAGTTTGATAAATAAATGGTAATAACTCGTTATTACCATTTATGGATACATAGTTCCGTACTCACCGAATGACCCTTTCTAAGAGGTTATTTTGTTATGACACTGTCTATGTAATGATATGATATAGGACCTGTTATATAGATTATAAAGATAAAGCCTATGTTATTAATACAAAGTTCCCTATCTCCACCATAAAACGACTAAAATTAATTTACCTACCTACCTCACCAGACCTAATATATTATATTATCTTGCCTAATTAATTAATTCGCTGTTATGGTTGCTTGTGTGGCGTGAGGTCCTCAAAATGTCTAATGTCACTATGTGCGGGTTGGCTATGCGGTCATTGAATTTACAAGTGTCGATAGAGGCACAGTTTTTTAAGGCGTTCTGAAGATAACTTTTCTGAGCGACAGAGAATGCACTTGTGCATAAGGTAAGAGAGACGGACGTATTAATGTCCTCACTTGAAATTGGAACGAAAAATCCGTAGGTACTTCTTATTATTTTTTGTTAAAAAATATTTGAATTCAGAACACCCTAAAGAACTGTACCTCAATAACACCAAAATAAATTCAATAATTGAGATAAATCAATGACTGGCAACAAACTTTGACAGACCTATTCTACAGTAGCATCAACTGGCGATACAAAAAACGATAGCCCTCATTAGAATGCAATGCATTTACTCACATAGAAATGAAATGAAAATGAGTATGAGTGATGTTTATTTAATCCGCACTTGGTTTTAAGAGGCAGCCATGCGTCACTTGTGCCGAGCATTGATGACATTAGCTGAAGGTCGTGCGCACAGCCTTATCCAACGCAAATTTATGTAAAAAAACTATTCTGTCATTTGTAATATAGTGGTAGAGCTCTTTTGAATCAACACGAAAGAGACTACTGTTGAATTGAAATGTCGGTCGGATTTACGTTGTACAGGAGTAGTCCTACAATGTTTTTGGGGTTGTCATGATCAGTATCAGTAGATTCTGAAGTTACCAATATTACTATCAAACGAACTGGCTTGTAATCAACGCAGTTATCTATATGCGCCGCATAAAAAAAGATGAGTGTACTTAGTAAATATCCTTTAAAGATCTACTGAAAGATCTGAATATTAAAACATGTACAATAATTTTCAACATAAGCAAAGGGCATACTTGAAAATTCATGTTTTACTCAAAATAATGACGGCTTTTTAACATTTGAGATGGATATGTGGAGTAATACGACGGGAAAGTTGCAAAAGTGACTGAAAAGCCGAAAGGGATTCGTTTATCTTGGCAGGGGCATGTAGTGAGAAGGGATGAAAAGTATGTGACTAAATGAGTGATCAGTTTAAAACATGCTGATGGAATGACAGAGAGGGGCAGGCCGAAGTAAAGATGGGTGGATTGCGTAAAAAAAAATAATATATGTATATGAAAGAGAAGGCAGGAAAAACACGTTTTGCGCTGACCCCATATACATGGGATAAGGGCAGAAAGAAGAAGACTCATCTAGTAACAGGCAATCTGTAAAAAATATAATATTTTTATACCGATAACCGAGGCGTAGTAGGAAGGAAGTAGGATATCCTACTTTCAAGGTTACCTACACAAATATTCCATACGTTGCATGGTAGCCGCAGATGCACACAAGTGACGATTTTCTGATGACAGATAAAGATAGTTAGCAGCCAAGTCATAACTAATAGTAGACAAGCTTTCTAGTTTCGGGTCTATGACCTACGCCTTTATTGTTGTATGTTGTATTGTAACATTGTAACTGTAGGACATTGTTTTTAATGTGACACTGATACAACAGAATAATAAAATTATAATGGTAGTCTCATGTGATGGATCAGCAATGACTCACACAACAGGAAATTCCTGATTCAAGTTCAACTACATACATCAATCATGTCTTCGAACTTTACAAAAAGGTTCTTATTATGTAAACCGCTGAGTTCAATTTACTTTACCACACACAGGGGGTAGTGTCCAATTACAAGTCAGTAGTGCTCTTCAATTTTCGCCCTTGAAATTATAGTAATAAGGTTTAAATATATCAAGGGACAGTTATAAATATTGATTTGCAGTGATAATCACAAGGAGACACGCGAACCAGACGGACCCAAACAAATTGAACTACTGCGAGGTGTGTTTCGAAGTTATGGCTTTTATTTTATGTTTCTAAAAGTAACATACCAATTTAATTTAAGAACAAATTCGTTTTCTATGTACCTTTATATAATTTCGTTGAAATAAATTCTTATTCGTGTGTATTTAATCGTGAAATACTAGCACAATTGCTGTTTTATTTGAAAGAACTAACAACACATAAAACTCTGAAAATATCAATGTTTGGTCACCCTCGTGAAGGGCGAACGAGGAAGCTGTTTAACCGCTTCCATAAGTACCATACCAATTTGATTACTGAATCGAATCTGTGTGACTTGACCCTACAGCTTATCTCTCAGATGAATCACAGTAGTTTGTCGTATGATCTGTCAGTTTTATCGATTATTCCGGGCAAATGTAAACGAATGACTAATACCGCAGTTCGGTAACGTTATCAAATATTCATGACTGGAAAATACGCAGTATTTCTCTGAAGTTCGAGGTTAAATCAGAGGTAGAAAGAAGTGGCATCGTAGGCACATAAAATGAAGCTTCGACGTGTTTGATTAAACCTTCAGGATTGACAAACGTCATGGGCTTGAATGACAAATAGCTTTAAAATATACATTTGTTAAAGTGGCACAAATGCTACCTTTACCTACTGTTAAAAACAACTTTGAATAAATGGTTTTAGTTATGAAAAGTATATTGTGTTCTTTGTAAGTACAGAAGCCAGACCAATAAGTCAAGAGTTTAATGACTTGAAGTTGAGCCAGATCGATAACTTGTAGAGTTGTTCATTACACAGGCTTCTTTACAACCTTGAGGAGTTGGTTCTAGGAGAGAATGTTGACCATACAAATCACACCACCTCTTCCCAAGACATTCTTCTTCTTCTTCGTCGTGTCGATGGCTGAGTCAAATTTTATTTTGACTTGCCATCGTGGTGAAAGGATTAGCCAATTCGCTTCGGAGAACTCGCGAATTGCTCAGGGTGCGCCGGAAGTAGGGAATCGTTGTGTACGTCACTCGGGGAGGCTCCTTTCATGCACCCTTAATGCAAGACATTGACGAACCGTTTATTTTCACTCACGACACGACAAATTACGATATATTAACACGCTTATATTAGCTTCACCTGTATGTTTGTTTGTTTGTTTGTTTGTTTGTATGTAACCGACTCCTTTGGACTCGATTTTGACCCACTTTAAACGGACAGATTTCATTCAAATTTTGCACACCTGTCAAAGATCGATGACAATGCAATAATTCGATAAAAAAAATTAAAAATATATAAAAAAAAAAAAAAAAACTAAAAAGTAGAAAATAAATAATAGTTTAAAAAAACTAAAAAACACGCTTTTAAAGTACTTCTAACTAAAAAGTGAAAAATAATTCCTAATATAAGCTGAAAAAAGCGTGGGGCGCTCTGTGCCATATTTTTCGTCTATCGAGCAACCCACGCTTTTTTCAGCTTATATTAGGAATTATATTTCACTTTTTAGTTAGAAGTACTTTAAAAGCATGTTTTTTAATTTTTTTAAACTATTATTTATTTTAAAGCTATACCCTAAACAGCTTAGAAATATTATCGTTTTTGTCAGAAAGCGAAAGAAGTATGTAAGTATCACATAGGGTTCATCGCCTCTGCTTAACCCCGTGGGATAACGGCGTGATTATATTTATGTATGTATGTAATGTTCTTTTGACCGCCGAATAATACTGATGTAAATTACAATGTTGTACAGCTACAGTCCCTGATATTATGTACCATCTAGGTTCTAGAGTTCTCGTACTAAAGTATATCATTGTGTTGATTCTTTTCCTTCTCTTTAGCTTAATGCTTTGCTAAGTAAGTTCTAAGCGAGAAATAGTTGGATTTTGACTACATAGTAGAAGTATGCGACATGATTCATGTTAAGTCTTAGTTGTAATAATATCCTTCCACATACATTGACTCAATACTACTAATTGAACCAGTTAACATGTAGTACTTACTATCAGTTTTCGCCATAACATGTTATTGCTTCTCGCCTTGAACGTTCACAGATGTTAAGTGTGATGGTCTCGTTAACATTGTAATTGTATTTAGTGCTTTACCTTGTTTCTTTAATTGCCAGTATTTAGAATGAACAAATTAAATTAATGAAATGTTCATCAGGATAGATGATACAGAATATCCGTATGTAGATAGATAGAGAAAACTTTTTTTGCACATCAAATTTGAAACAAACATACAAAGAAAAAGGTACTTAAAACTATAAGGTACAAAGGGCGGCCTTATCGCTTGACGCGATCTCTTCCAGGCAACCTTAGGATGGACAGGATGGACATAATAGAATGGATATTTGCGTTAGTTTATTGCATTGGATTTGTTGTTTCTTTATTTTTAATTTTGCTCAATGCTTGTCAAAAAAATAAAAATAAATGAATATTTTGGAAAATAGTTATAACAATTGGTTGGTTGTTTCATTTGTCATAGTATTTTCTCTTCATAACTTCGTTCTCATCACGTGCATATTGGAATAGATTTTCTCTCGACTAATGGTTCGGATGATATAATCAATATCTTCCTCTTTAGCATTGTCGTAGGCATTCTACAAATTATTTGAAGCCCTTTGAACTTGTACAAAAAGCGGGAAAGGGTTAGATCAATCACCTAAAAGTTGAAAGAACTTCCAAAGCTTGACTGGCAGTATTCAGGGTAATGCTCACGGGTCATGGAACCTCCATTATACGAGTTCTAAGTGAATTGCTACTATTGTACTGAATAAATGTTCATGACCGACGGTATTTTCTAAATTAGTATTATATCGTAGAATTTCTTTAATACTTGATGAGATGAATCTAAAAGCTTTGTTTTCAGTTTGATAAAAGGTCATTCACTTTGATTATCACGTGAATGATCGCTCTTTTGTAGTCTGTCTCAGTATATTCTGGGACAGGGGCTCTTGTTACATACACGGGGCATGTTGAAACAAATCTCATCATTTTAACATAATATAGTAGGTAGACGATCGCTGTAACCGTTATTGTGTTCAAGAGAAGTAGAATTTTGGATATAAATCGTTCGTTCTGTTTTTTTATTAGGCAGTAGAATTTATTCTGAAGTTCATGTTATATTTATATGGTGGCGACCTAAATCACGAGGCAAAGCATTTATACTGTTTTGTATGATTAAATAATCAGAAACTGTTTTTTTTATTTATTCCTGTTAATATTATAAAGTCAAAGACCATGGCTTCATGACTATGTAGGTAATAGTTGTTTACAGTTTTTGGGTATTTCATATTATCGAATTCAATAAAAAATTTTGTACATTGAAGATATTTAACAAAAAATACTACGAGGAGACTTTATAATACCCAAAGAAATTTTATCTGTCTGTCTGCATGTTCGTACGGGCATCACACAAAAACTACTGCATAAACTTGGTTGCGGTCACAGTTATGTAGCGGAAGGTCTAACTTAAAAAAAAAAAAAACTAGTGTATGTTTTAGAGCACGGCAAGGTTTGTCAATTTTGAAGGAACTTTGAGCAAAGTCAAGGGATCGAATCTAGTAAGTCTTCCCCTATGACGGTCTCATCCCACTATCACGTTTTGTACGCCCCGTGTGCCGTGTGCCCGTCTACTCAATATTATTCTAGCGTCATCAACATCCGTTCTACTCGTTTGATTTACAAATGCCCACTGATGCCTATTTTTTACATTGGTGTAAGAAATTTTATATTCAGAACGACTTTCGTGACCATTTACTTAAAAAAATCCAATAGAGCCATGGTTTTATTTTGCACAGTAAATATATTAATTTAATGGAGAAATTTACTGTCTAATGGCTCCATAGACAAACATGCACATTTATATACATTTCGACGCATTATCGGAGCGAAATCATCTGATAGCTGAGTTTGATCAGATGAACGCAAAGTGACTCATGGAGTCCCACAAGGAAGTGTGTTAGGACCTCTTCTTTTTACACTTTATATTAACGACCTACCAAAAGCCATTAATCATCCAACAACGTTATTCGCCGATGATAGTACTATAACTATAGCATGCAAAAATAAAGAAACATATGAAAACGATATAAAAGATTCTTTAATTAATACTGTAACATGGTTAGATAATAATAATCTAAAAATTAATATTAATAAGACGGTAATTATGCATTTTAGCCAACGTAAACTGACATGTAATCAACCTAATATAATATGTAAAAATAATGCGATTGACACAGTGACTGTGACAAAATTTCTAGGATTAACAATTGACAAAAATTTAAATTGGAAGGCACATATTATAGCACTTTTAAGTAAAAGGATTTGCAGTGGTGCTTATGCTCTATTTAGGCTTTCATATATACTTAATACAGATGCATTGCTTACAGCCTATTACGGCCTAGTAGAATCACTCCTTAGATATGGCATCATTTTTTGGGGAAACTCCACGGACAAGGAAATTATATTTAAAGCGCAGAAGAGAACTATTCGATCGATGTTCAAACTCAAGGTTACGGATAGCTGTAAGCCATATTTTAAACAACACAAACTATTAACCCTGCCAGCCATCTACATTTTGGAAATCGTGCTCTTTGTGAAGTCAAACCCAAATCTCTTCCCACGATTAGCAGACTCGGTTTCGAGAAATAGACGTGATGATAGCAGGCTTCGATTACACGTAGCTAGGACTGCTCTTATGCGCAAGAGTATCTTTTGCATGGCTCCCATTATCTATAATAAATTGCCTAAAACCTGGAAAAGCCAAAGTTATGTAATACTTAAAAGGCAACTTAAAGCATTTCTTGTAGATAAAGCGTATTATAGTGTGACAGATTTTCTAGCCGATACAGTGACATGACATAATTATTTAATTAAATTGACATCTTATTTTATATTATTATTATTATTTTTCCTTTTGCTTCTTTAATTTTGTAATGTATAATTTTAATTATTTTTTTTTTAATGATTATTTTATTCCTAATTTTTCTATAATTTATAACCACAATATATGATGTTTGCATGCCTATTAGGTAGAACAAAGAGGAGAAAAATATTGTTATTTTTACACCATTATTGTACCTTTGTTCAGTAAATAAAGTTATTCTATTCTATTCTATTCTATTCTATTCTTTGATATTTGTAGTCTTCTCGACCAATCAGAGCCTTCCATTCCGATCCATCATCTAAACGCTATCTATTTGCTGGCTGGCTGGGTTTCAGTAGGTAAACTCTTATGTCAGTAACAGTTAATGTCAGTAACATTAGATTCGGATTAATGTTTGCCACATACCCTCGTCTGCCTCAAGTTAAATGTAATGTAAAGTAATGCATAACAAAATTGAATCTTTGTACTGTTGTTCTATTTATGGTGTTTTCTTTGTACCCAAAAATCTTCGAATCTAATGGAGCGATCTTAATGAAAACTAAATAATATTATGCTTCTTTTAATCGACGTACCACGCAGGCGAAGCCGTACTTAGAAGCTAGTCGCGTAATAAACTGCTGGAAATTATCTTCGAAGACAATATCCATGGGTTTAGTAAAGCTCAGAGCACTAGTGTGGTTTCTCAAATCTCAAGTAATACTATCCAAAGACGTTGGAAACAAATCTAAGAATTTATATTCTCCTTGGCTATTTGAATTTAGCAGTAGCTAGGCATCATCTATCATTGCTAATATATGGTTTTTAATTAAATGAATAATTCCATTGCCATCTAATAAACTTGGTTACTATTTTTATCTTGGTGCAGAGCTTTTTGTATATGAATATTATGTATACTAAATGACTCATTTCCAGAACATGATTTATAGAAGTTTATAAATAGCAAAACTTTTCACTGTAAATACGTCTGATTATTCACTTAGCAGTTTTATCTTGGCCCTGCCTATAAAGTCTGTACTAAGGTAATTGTAAATACTAAAGTATCTATAGCTTGGTTTACTGTTCTTAGTATTAGAATGAAATGTCATCATCATCATCATCATCATGATGTATTAGAAAGAAATGTAATCCCAAACAATACGACTGCAGACAAATACACTAAGATAAAGTAGGAAAACATGTGCATAAGAAATAAGAACGTAGTAATTTTGGATTCTTGCTAAAATTTATTGATTAACTAATAGTAGTCTAAAAAGTTTTATTTCACATAGACAGGGTAATCTAGCCTTACCTCCCTAGTGTCATTAGAAATAAAACGATAAAGCTATCCTATATATACTATCGAACGGTGCTTGAGGGGGTACAAGAACAATATACATTGTAATAGCAATGCCTAGTAACCGTGTAAATTGGACCCGCATCCAGGGTAATCAAGTCTTCCATACAAATCGCCGATGGAAATCATGGATGTAGCTAGCATTTCCGTTAGCTTTTAACTTGCGTGGGAAGATTATAATATTCTTCTTTAGTTTACAATGTTTACATGAACAAGGTAATTTTCTTTGAACTTTTACCCTTTTTCTACAGAATGGTATAATAATATGTATTTTCCTCCGAAAGTATAAACTCAATTCATTTCCGTTGAATTAGCAGATAATACTGAAGATAACAAGATTGGTTTAAGACTTAGATTGGGCTTCACCATTTCTATGGGTTTATCAATATTTTGTCTATTTATTTTGTGATATCGTGATATGATTACATAAATGATAGTTTATCTAAAACATAGAATTGGCACCCGTCCATGTTTTGAGTATTGGACTTTTCACTAAACCATAACAAAACTTGATGTTATTCTCGGACGAGAAGTCCAAGTCTTACAATTATATCAGCGATTTGTCAGGTAACATTTAACATGATTAGTTTTGTAAAGAATATCTTCTTCGGCATAATGCGATCGTATTCATACGCGGTGAACATACTTAATTAATGCGAGATGTGCAATTTTATTGCCTTTTGTTGCTGTTTGTAGATATTACATAATGGTCCAACTAAGTATTATTGTTTTTATTATTGCAATGTTTGAAACCTGTATAGTTCATGCGTGTAGGTTAAGAGTGCCTACCTACTGAACTTATAAGTCGTTCTTACTTAACCGCATATTTCAGACGTAATTTATTCTTCCTGCTCGAAACCAAGGAGATCGACTATCGACTAGTATTACTTACATCATGTACTTTGTTTACTTAACATCTTATTCTTCCATTTATTACTAACCTTATAAAACATTCTAGTATTTGTAATCTTAACTTTGTCTTTGCAGGTACCGTCAGTTTCTTCAGAAGGCCACTGCATCTGGTATGGAGTGTGTGAACAAAAATCTACATACAAGTTCTCAAATTGTCTTTACAATGGAACAGCGAAACCTATAGAAGAAGCCAGTAAAGTGAGTAACGGTCCTTCTCATACTTACTACACAACAGTAATTAAATATATTGTGTTACACGCTTTTTCTTATATGACTACATTGTATTCTTTAAATTGTGCTGATAGTTTTATAACCGACCGACGAAAAATAGAGGAGGTTCTTAATTCTATTTTTCTTAGTCCTTTTTTCTTTTTTTTTCTTCGTTTTCCCATTACTCGAAGATGCCTGGACCAATTTGAGAAATATTTTTTTTGTCTGAAAGAGTTATACTTGTCATGTGGTCCCATTTTCATCAGATCACACAACCCTCAAATTTTAAAGGCTTCTATAATTGTTTTTCGTATATTACCTAATGCTACAGACCGTTTACTGTATTCTTTCAAGTTGTACATAGATTAGGCGAGACGTTGAATATTACTTTAGTATTTCTTACTTTTGAGAGCATTTTTTGTAATTGAGGTCGTTTTTTTTTAAATTATTAAAACGACGTAGAAGTGGTCTACTTGCTATACCATTGCAAGTACGGTAACTGCGTATCATCAGGCAGGCCGTAGGTTGTTTGTCACCTCAATAGTATAAAAAAGAGATTTTTTTGTATCATGGCAAGCCTTTCACATGTTGTACAAATAATGTCGTCGCAGTGCGTCGGTCGTTACCACCGCTTTCATATCACATTCGCGAATGTAATAGTTGTTCACCACAACACACGGTCGTGGCGTATTCAAATTAGCTTATATTCATTTAAATACGCAGTTCACCGCCCTGGTTCAGCTAGTTTAACTGCATTGCTAGCTGTACATCTATCATCTGATATCATTAAAATTACGATTTATGTAATAATTTAGGATGTAAAAGCATTTGCACATCCACTTTAATTATAATGGCAGGAGACTTAAACAAATTCAAGTCAATCCCTCGATTACTTGTCGTCTTTTGCGGACACAAACGTACACAAATGTACATACATTGTTTTTATATGAATATATTGTTATCGATTATTGTTTATCCATCTTGTTTGTGTGCGATCTCATGTTGTACTTCCGGTCTTTGAGACGAGCTTACTATTTTTAAGTTCTATTTTTGTAAAGTTAGCATAAACTTATACTCCGCAAGTTGCCAGAATTAGCTAGAAATCAGTTTTTGCAATATTGGTATCTGTGCGAAACGTTGACGGACATCTAGGAAGCAGTATTATTATCGTGTCGCAAAACTGGCAAACTATGAAACGTCGGCGGTAGCTTTGCCTTTCCCAAAAGCTGCTATTGTCACATGTCAACCCATCTGATATCTGTGACCAACTGGCAGCTGTCCTGACGTCACACCGTTCCCTGTTCATTTCCCCAGGCAGTACGTAACGTTGCAGTTAATTTTCCGGTTATCAAAGACCTCAGTTTTGCCCCCTCAAGGGCGGCGCGACACTTAACTGGGTCAGCGGGTGGCTTTGTTCACCATGCTATATTTAGCATGCTCATGCTGCTGTGACGTCACGAAAGTCCTAGTTTTAATGCGGAACTTGACCTGAGCTTGCAGTTGCAATCGTAGTATAGAAAGCATTGGGTATTGACGCAAATGAAGATAAGTGTTGTGTGAGTTTATTACCTATATCTGTTCCGTCGGAGGTCACAAGCTGTCAAACTTAATATATCCTCTTCATTATTGATCCAGTTGCACACTGATTTCCAAGGAGAATACAGAATTTAAAATATACCCAGACCTTTCGACGCGAATTTGCGATACAATAATATCTGAATGTCTCAAGGTATGTAAAGATTTTTAAACAAAATCACAACGATATTCGATTTTAATCTTTTGGTAGAATAATAAACAGCTATACATTATTATTTAAAAAAACAGACCTTGTAGAAGTTATTTTAAACTTATATTGCATCTGTCTTATATTATCAATTTATAATTCATTGATTGAGGATTGTGCATACCAATCTTTTCGAGAATATTCTCGCATACCGGTTTTGTTCTTGGAAGTGATTCGAGCAAATATTCACTGTATAATGATTAGTGGATTTTTTTGTTTAGTTTGTTTTATAGTAGAATATTTAATTAATTATCATTTTATCTTCAGTGACAGACAGTAAACAAACAAACAAAGTTGTGATCCTTTTGCCTTAATTGTTTGACATACTTTTTTTCTAAATTCGTATTAAATGTCATTTTCTGAATGTATACACTTTTTAATCTTACCAAAGTTACCAGTTGCTGGGTGATTATCGTGAATGCCACCTTGAACCTCTATGCTTATTTTCTGATTCATCAAAATCAAATGTCACTGCAACTTAGTTGCAATCAATATTATTGTCCGAGAAGAAACAGATATAGTATGAGTTTATTGATTTGTTGCTAGTTGTACAATCAGTGGCGTGATGTAGGTATGGCAAGTGTGACTACAGAATAGGAGCATTTTCTTACATTACCTATATAATTATGTAACTGCAGGGGACGAGTGCTATCTCGTATGCGCACGTGTGGTGTAGTTTAATCGGTCGCCTCGCCGCTTTCCACTGCACTTGTGTTGTGGGTTCGATGTTGATGATGTCCCACATGGGACAAATCTTTGTGTGATTCACAAAGAATTGTTCTGAGACTGGGTGTGATTGAGTGAGTGAATGTGTGTATTTGGCCTTGTCATTGGAACCATTAGATAGTGTAATTGCTTCTGGCGATCTATCTAATGTCAAAAAAGCACTTACTCAGACTAGTTATTTCAGGGTTTAATATAACGTCAGTCACCACCAAGCCTAAAAGATTTAGTGCAAGCACTATTATTTGACGCAAGGTAACAAGTGAGGTAATGCTGTTTCCTTCCGTGGGCTTGTTCATAGGGCATCGGGATCTTCTAATTTAATTAGACATAACCTGTATAAGATAACAGCTGAATCTTTACGTGAAGCTGTAGACAAATTACATTCACGTTCATATTAATCCTTGCAGTAAAATTCAAAAGACTTCAAGCCAAAATATTTTTTTGTAGCATTTTCGTGGTTACCTACTTGATATTGCTTATTCAAGTCTTTATTGTACTCCACAAAGTTAAAATGGTTTTATAAATACAGTGTCAATTATGGACCCTGACGGGGTCACGGCAAAACAAGAAGAGAGGGAAAAGGAGCTCTTTGTGTTTAAAACTAATGAAATTTTAAAATTGTATATTATTACAAGTTATACAATATTTATTTATGTCTTAAACTCGTATGTTACAATACACGCAAACGTAACGAAATCCATGAAGCAATTACGGTGTTGAGTTTTACTAAATACTTGTAACTAACTCTAAAATTGAGATAAACTTCATATTTCAGAGCTCTTAAAGTGGTAGTTAAAAATCTCGTGATAATATCGACCACTGTCTTATTGACAACAAATTATAAACTTACTGTGTATTCATTTGTAGTAGATATATGTATTAAAACATCTTAGTTATATGATGTAGCAATCCATTCTGATATAGTTATAACAACTTGAATTGGTCCTAGGTTTAATCAGGATTTATGGTTACATATTCAAAATATAGTAATATTTTCTGTTAAAGAGATATTTTGAATCGTAACTGGCTATTGTGTTAATTAAAACCAATTAACGCAAGATATCTTTGTATCACCTTTGCATACCTACTGTAATAAGTATGATTACATTAAATTGTGATAAATGAGCGACCTTTATGCTAATGTCCCACGAACAGTCATTGTCATTATTTTAATGAAGAGAAAAAAAATGCAGTGAATTAGTAATATTCAATCATGATTATTACCGAGAAGAATAATGCGTAAAAAGAAGTTCATAGTATGAAATTGTTATCTCATAGCTCTACTACTACGTCGTTGGTGGCGGTTAGGATTAAAGTTATACGATACATAAAATGACGTAACAAACAGTTGAGAAATGTAGGGTAGAGGGTCTGGCTGGATAGAGGCAACCGTAGCTGGTTGCTTAAAGCGCTGCGGTTGCTGCTCGGTGTGCAGAAGGTCGCAGGTTCAAGTCCTGCCGGTCCCAAATTTTTACATTTTATATTAGCTTCACTTGTATGTTTTTGTTTTTTTTTTGTTTTATAAGTACTTAAATTTACAATAACTATGTATTTAGTTACTATCTTTACATACATACAACATAATATACATTCCTATAATAAATTATAATATAAATAATATATACTTGTATGTTTGTTTGTTTGTTTGTATGTAACTGACTTCTTTGGACGCTATTTTGAACCGCCTTTTTTTCAATTATTTCATAGTATAATTTGCTAAGCAAAGCTAAATGCTATCAAAATAATCAATTAGTTATAAGTGTCATTTAAATTGAGTGGTTCAAGACATATCAGTATGCAATTTGTAATTGAAATTATGTATTTTCCTCAATCTATATTATTTGTGATTATGGGTTTATAACCACAACTATTTAAAACAATATGAGGATTTCCGTCATAATGTAACTTGTTGCTTTTAAAATAAATTAATTATTCATGGTTTATCCTTAACTCTATGTAGGTTACAAAAGTTATTATAACTTGTCATTTTTTTCGAGTTAATTTTAAATAATTGAATGTATCTAATACAGAACGAGCTCTTTTATCAATAATGGGCTCAAATACGGTGAGTTGGCCAAGGACCCTTGTTGCTAAAACAAAACACACGTGTGAAAATAACTAAGGGTAAAGAAAAAATAAAATAAGTTTTAATTCAATTAAAAAAGGAAAAAAAAATAGTTGTTTGAATCAACATGCTATTTTTAATATTTTTGTTTGACCTTTAAATCTTAATTACTTATTTAATGTTATTTTTTTGTAACTCCTATTATAATTCACAAGTGATAACACCAAATAGGTTAAATTAATTAAAATCATTAAATTCTTTGAAATTATTTTCGTCGAAAGTCTACTCTGGACCTAGACTTTACATAAAATATTGAGATATTTTCGTCGCCTGCTTTATTTAAATATCTTTTGAGTTATATTATTCAAGTCACTCAGACTTTGATATTAAAACGGCTTTTTTTCTAAGCATACGTCATCGGCGTTAATGATGAATGATAGGCAGTTTATAGAAATCATCTTGGTAATGTTGGAAATATTACTTATTATGACTTGCCTAGATATATGCGTATCAGTTAAAATGTAAATACAGCGATGCATTTAAAATTACGCAGCCACGGTCATAAAATAACTGTTATTAGTACTCCTACATGTTACTTTTGTAGATGCCGCTGGTGATGTCACTATATTCTAGACTGAGATACGAGAGCCGAAGTTAAATAAAATATTTGATTGAAAACATACAACTTGATGCAACGTTTATTTGACAATAGAATCTCTGCTCTATTTAATAGGAAGTCTGTTGCTAGTATGTGAAAATTTGTACATAAAGCATTTCGTTACATGTAGTTTCTGTCATACCAATTTAATATTGACCTAAACTCACTTAGGCCATTGCCACACTACGCGGAAGATTGGTCGTTCCGTCGTGTGTGCCCGCTATTTGTATTTTTTAAGCAATAACATGTATTGGCGTTCCGCCGCGGAAGTTCGGCGACGGAATTTCCGTCTAGTGTGGCAAAGGCCTTAGGGTCTGGAGAAAGTAGCGATGTCGAACTTCCTAAAGTTTAGTAGTACCTCACATGCATCTAATGTACAGTCAGCTGCGAGTAAACCCACGAGATTTCTCTGCAGCTGACAGTACAAGACCTTCAAATGTATTGATTTATACACGGAAATTACAGTTAAACCAAATGTAACTTATCTATGTGCATAAATATAGGAACTCGCATCAATTAGCAACCTTAAATTCTAAATATAAATTAGAAGAATAAACTTCCTTGCGGATATTTATCATCTGCTACTGATTTGTTTGGTAATGAAAGATTTGCATAGTGAAATAAAATTATTGTCAAATAAATAAGCTCTAGATCTTTCTGCTGTGTGTTTATCAACTTCGAGGCTAGTATTGTTAACGAACTTATGAATTGAGGCTAGCTGCACTAAGGGAAACATAATAAATTATACTCTCCTACTCTGTATCGCTCAAGATGCAAATTTTGCAAGCCAGTGCTTGCTTTATTTATCGTGATTAAAGAAAGACAGAGATGACACAATAATTACTTTGCAAAACTTGCGTCGCGTTTATCAATATTCAGTTCAGAAGTTAAAGATATCCAGGAACCTATTATTAACCTATAATGTAGAGATGTCGCTACACTACATACATGTTAAAAGGAAATTTAAAAAAATCGAATAAATTGTATACTCGATGGCTTACATTTGTGGCAAATTATTAATATTATAGCCGAGTGGGAGACCGTAGGACTGCGAAGTCAAAGGTCTCGGGTTCGAACCCAAGGCACACACCTCTGTCAATAAATTGTTAAGATTCGTCTTTTCGAAGATATGTCAGTATGTATCATATAAATTATCGCTCGCTTACGGTGAAGGAAAACATCGTGAGGAAACCTGCATGTCTGAGAGTGCCTAATAAGTGCTCGAGGGTGTGTGAAGTCTACCAATCCGCACTTGGCCAGCGTGGTGGACTATGACCTAACCCTTCTCATGATGAGAAGAGGCCCGAGTCCAGCAGTGGGACATGTATTAGATACAGGGCTAGCACATAAGTGGTATGTGTGTGTCATTGATGGATTGCGTCGACTTGAAACCAATACTTTAGTTGACTCATAAAACTGTACGTTAGATAATAAAATTAATTAGTAATAACGGGAAAATACACAAGAATGTGTCACAAAAAGCATTTTCGAAAAAAATATTATGCATTGTCAAAAGTGACGTCAGATTATCAGTAATTTGAGCAGACAATGCCGCTTCTTGACGTCATTCTGCACTTAATAATATTTGGCATTGCTGACAAAGACATTGCGATATTGTTATTTTCGACTGTTTTTTAAGTCGAAAACATTCCAATCAGATATTTATGATTCTAAATCCACTAAAAATCTATTTTTTTTATTTTAACGGGCTATTTAGTTATTTTTTTGGCTTTGAGCATTCGATATTTCAATCAGACCAAAAGAAAACATGGTAAAAATCCCGTTAAAAACAATAACAATAGTTTTAGTGACCATGCCATTTTATTCACAAATAATATTTTTATGAATAAAATTTTAAATGGCTTAAATCCAAGAAGGTCTCCTCATCGTTGGTAAACAATATACACAGGTAATGACTACGGTCGTTCGATGGTCTTTATGCTGGAACTATCGAGCAGCAAACAGAACCGTGATCCGGAACTCCATACAATATTCACGACATGACGTAACTACAGAAAGACATACACAAACTTGTCTATGTAAAAAATTCGTTCTCTCCGTAGACAGAGAATAGTATAGACGACTGATAGCTTCGATCTCCCTCACACAAGACAAAGATAAACTTACGCCAATTTTGTGTAAAAAAACAAGACAGGTGATAAGATTTTTTGTTTCGCCATGCGTGTCGGGTTTTTGAGCAAACCTTGAGGTTTGCTCAAAACTTTATCAATCAAACTTGACATATTTGACAACGCTGGTAAAATAATTTGGTATTTTTAAATTTTAGTTAGTTTAAAGCTATAAAAGTTACGTGAAACCTGAAAAATATTAGCAATTTTTTAACAATAGTGTCTTTATTAAGCATTATTGTAGGAAATATGGTGCGGTGTAGTGTTTTAGGATGTAAAAGTGATAGTAGAAGAAAACTGCCTGAATTATCGTTCCACTCGTAAGTATAACACATTTTGGCCTTTGAATCATATGCCAGGTTGTATTTTCAATGATTTTATCTTGTGTGAACTATGTTTGTTTATAATTTGATCGACAAAATCATCTAAAATATGAAATTTTAGTATTCTTATCCTACTATAAAATATTGTTAGATGTTGTCAAGACTTCCATATTTTTTTCCCCAAAATTGTGGGTAAAATTTTATGTTGCATTTCTTATGATAAATATATCATGTAGTATTTTAGTCAGTTTCAATATCTTAATTGCATAACAGTTTCCCGGAAAATATTGATTTAAATCCGAAGTGGATTGAAGCTACAGGACGAACAAATTGGGCTCCGAGTAAATTCTCTTAAGTTTGTAGCAGAAATTTTGGACGACATGAATTATTAAAAAAAGAGAGTAACTCTTTTGTTAATGAATGCTGTGCCACACAGGTAAATTAATATTTTAACATGTAGGATACATTATATACAGCGTGTATATATAATATTAATTATTATTTGAGTATTTTCAGTTGAGTATTATAGGGGGCTATTTATTTATATATATTACAATATTTGGGTATAGTCAAGTTGAGATACTTTGAATTGATGCGCAACACTGAAAGGAAATCTACGTTTTTTACGGTCCTAAGGATTTTACGTGCAATATATTCTTGAATATTTGATTTCGTTTTAATAAAACTAGCTATGGTCCGTGACTTTTGCTCTGTGGGATTCGTTGATCCTCACGTTTTTACCTGTGGCAGCCGTAACTGCCCGTCCCCGTGCGTGAGTTAGAAAGTAATTTAAGTTAATAAAGTTATTAAGTATGTTAAACGCCATCTATTTAAACTTTTGCGTAAAGTTAGTATTAAAAATTTTACAGTTTCAGGCAAAAGAAGCAGTGGATGAGCTAGCATAGTAATGCCGTCAACGAGTAGCCAAGAGTATGTGTCTACTAAACTCAATACTATGATGCCAGCAGTGACTGTTCAAAAACACGCAGCTGAAACGCCAGATGTGAAACTTCCAACATTGGTTGATCGACTTAAATTCAGTCATTACCTATGCAGTATTAACATAACAGTACATCACGCAATATGTTCAATAAACCGAACAATTGTTCTTTATATCTGTTTTATTTTCATAAAATAAATACATTTTTCATTTTGGAATTAGTAAATAATATATCTTAATATTTTGGCAAATTTATCCAAAAACTAGGGTAATTTAATTTGCACTGTCGCCACACTGTGCCGAGATTCTCTGTCTCGCTGTTGACCACGCCATTCCCTTATCCAGTACTATCCTTCATCCAAGGTTCTCTCAGTACCTCCATTCGTTCGCATCACTCGAGTTGGCACACTTGGCACATATCAAAGTTTCGTAAAGATTTGTATTATAAACTGCCGCCAACTGGTTTAGTAGTGATACTTTTATAAGGTTCAAAAATCATGCGCTTAGGATTCTTACTACCCGAAAAACTGGCATAGTCATTACAATTACAACCGTAACCGACGACTTTCCGAAGCTTAGAGAAAACTATGTTCTACGATTTTTTCCCACAACCGCGGGTCAACTGCGATAACTTGATAGATCAAGCCTTTTACTTTTAACTACGCTGAAAACGATATCCTCAAGTGCTTTATGGTGCATTTATTACTTGTATGCACATGTGGCTTGATATCATGTCACGCCATTCACATGGTTATCAACGTTCGTCTTGATATGCTCCGATGACAGTTGCCACGTGCGATGATAAAATATTTTCTTATCGTTGATTTAAATCGCAAACACCTTATGCAGATATGTAGGTAGTCATAAAACACCTGCTTTTTACTATTGAATTACAATAGGGTTTTTTATGATAAACCCATATTGATTATGGGATGTGCGTTCAATACATAACCTACCTACATGTTTACCTTCTAATCAAAAATGTAACACATTTAAAGAAATAGCAAATTCGTCATAAATTATTGTTGACTATGATGAAAAAAATGTATTTGTGGAAATGAAGAAAGTGACAATAACAAATTGTTTTGTGGTTTTTGTTTAAGTAATTCTCAAGATCGAGGCTTTTGTGTTACATGATATTCTCAAATTTAAAATCGTTGTCCAAATCTGGTTGGACTAGATTCTTATTGACGACGAATAAGGATATACGAAGTATGGACGTATCTATACGAAATTTGTAATGGAATTACAAGTATAATGACTTGACAAGGACATGGCAACTTTTTATAGACCCACAAGCGGATGAAGATGCGGGGGGTTTTTACGTTAAAAAGCGAAAAAAAAACTCGCTAATTATGACCGGTTTTATCTATGGACAAAATCAAGGAAATATGCTGATACACAAAACCAGTTGTAAACTCAGACGTCGCTGTCGGATATTATTTCGAAACGATGCCAAATTGGCGAAGATAGTGTTGCATCAAAACATGTGTGTTTATACTCGAATGTTATGATTGGCACATTTACTAAATGACTTAAGAACTGAGGAAAGTGAAGCTATTCAGTTGCCGATCGGCCTAGCTATATCGTATGATGTCTGGGCGCGGGCTCTTTGCCAGCGAGTTACGCTAACAATCAAATTAAATGTAAACCAATATACCTCGTGCACTCCATACAACGGCATGATAATGGTTGCTGTATAAACAAGTAGATGAAACATACTCGTTTGTGAGTGAGCGTAGACTCATTTGCATCGTTTGTAATGGATTTATCAGGAGCATCAAAGAAATTTTATGATGTCGTCAAATCTACTAACGAATGAAGTTTTTATTTTTAAAGTCTGGTTAGACCAAAATTATTGTAATGTGACAATAAGATGATTTTGGTTGAACCTACACCTTAACATGAGGACTGAAGCTGTCGTCAAATATATTTTAACCGACTTCAAAAAAGGAGGAGGTTCCTAATTCGTCTGTATTTTTTTGTTATGTTTGTTACATCATAACTTTCGAATGGGCAAAGCGATTTTAATGATTCTTTTTTTTATTTGAAAGCTGGTGCTTTTCGTGTGGTACCATTTCAATTTGGTCAGGTTCTGGCAATGGCAACCTTTGAGATAACCATACAAGTCTAAAATTATTGTAATTAAAGTCGTTTTTTTTGCATGTGATTTCGTAGTATGGTAATTCTATTCAGTAAATCAGTTAATTAGTTCTTACTATAAACTTGTATTCTATTTTGCACAGATATCTAAATTATTAGCACTACATTATAATTTCCCGTGCACGATGAGATAAGCTTCCCAATTCAAATATGAATCGTTAACACCTTCCGATAATAAATTTATCTTATTTCCTGTTTTAGTAATGTGTTTTCGTATTTACATGATTTGGCGTTGACGATACTTATGACGGGACGTTTCCAAATGTTTGTTTTGTTTAAGACATTTATAAATTAGTGACGCCTTCACACGTTACGGATTTGATTTGAAATAACAATCGGTATTGTTTAAGAAGATCTTTATATCGGCACGGAGTTCTAGTACATGTTTCTGGGTGCAATAATCGGGCTTGGATTTTATTTTTCACATTATAAAACATCGCTAATGGGTGAGAATAAGCTTGCGGGAACTCTTCAGTGTTTAAAAATATGATTTTGAATTTCTTTGGTATATTCTCTAAACGGGGAAAAAAATCCGACTATTCCAAAATTGACCGAGAAATTGCAAATGTATTGAAATCTTCTAGACTTCTCCTTCCATAATCAGTCGGCAAAATTACGAAAAACGAGAAAATAATCGCCCGAAAGTCGTGCTGATTTATTAATTTTGCTGGCGAAAATATCAATTAAAAGAAGCTGCATTTATTAACACCCAAAAGAAAATAAACGAATGGCCAAGGTATAGTGAAAGAAAGTGCAAATATATGCGGCGGACGCCATGTGAAAGTTATTGCACATAAAAATATTTAATTATAACAAGTTATATGCCGTAAATAATACAACTATTGTGTGATGTCTGTAGAGCAAGTCAAATAGAATTGCAATATCTTGGAAACAAGATATGAAGGTGAGTAGAATGACTATTCGACGGTCAACGTTATATACCTTAGCCATTTAATAACGTCCATTTCTTTGCCACCTTTGTATCGCACACTTATTATATTACATTACTGCTCAGGGCAAAATGTACTTTTGTAGATTATTTTATTCGTATGAATGTATTCGAGGCCTATCCAAGTATTCGTAAAAGGGGTCTAGTCTACCCGCTCTGGGATTTTATCCAGAACGAGGCATCGTAAATTTATAATTGGAGATGATAAAAATTTACAGGCTTCACAATGTTTTACAGTGTCTATACATATAGGTAGCGATTGTATGTCAATATTGGCAATAATTGTGACTCGTTACTCATAATAAAATTTGATTAAAGCATGAACAGCGAAACTTTTGTGTGTACCTTTTTGTAGATATGTTTAACGGGCGGTTGATTCCTTTGCGTAGCGTGACCTTTGACATTTCATCTACATGGAGCTGGAAAAGTATTCAATGTTTCATTCATCTGAAACTGAAATAGCAAAAGTAGTATTAAGTTTCAATTGTGATCGTTACGTATGGTTTGCTGTTTTTTTCAGTTCTGAGCTTATAATATGTGATGATTCCGATATTTTCATCTATTACGACTTTCGTCCACCGAAACAAATTATACATGATTGGTCATATTTAGGTCGTACTGTCTTGAATGAGGTCGGGTTTTAAATTGTTTTCTCTTTGTCTACTATTTTGCCTGACAGCAGTTAAAGTATCCTTTACGCTCTACATAGAGTGTGACTCTCTCTACAATGCTCCATCTTTTGACTACCAACTTCTTCTTCTTCGTCGTGTCGATGGCAGAGTCAAATTTTATTTTGACTTGCCATCGCACACAGGCGAAAATTCAACAAAAGTCGGTCAAAACCTAAAGATTATAGATTATCATAGGAAACGGGTGCGTATTGCTTTGGAGTAGCTCACCGACCTCTTGGAGTCAATTCTCAGGTCTCAATATAATTCCAGAGTCTGGACTTGAGCGTAGTGTAAGTATAACAATTGGGTCGCCCCCTTTGCCAAAGGATTTCTGACGAAATGTTTGGTGTAACACGTCTCTGTTTACCTCCTCGAGAGCAAAGGCATCATGTACTATATATATACATAGTACCAGTTAAGTAATAGACTTGAGACAAATATACATTTCGTTTGTACGTCTATTGCATTCAGTTCTAGAAGAGGTTATTTAAAATGGAATATTTGTTAAAGCGTCGCTTTAGGTCGCATAAAACTGCGATTGCATATTAACAAACAAAGGTGTTACTCTATAAAAACATTAATATTAGCATCGGATCTCTCGGGAAGTGGCACTTTACCCTTAATCAAAGTTTAAAAACACCAAAAAAGCATACTGTGTCAGAGTAAAGAGCTTCTAATTTAAAAATAACTACTATTACTAGCAATAGATAGCTTATATAAATAGGTCATTACCTCCTGGAAGCGAATCCATCGAAAAAACTGGAACGTTCACGCAGAAAATTATCAAAATTGTAATAATTAAATGCACCACTTTCACACATAAATGCATCCGCTGTTGACGAAGTCGAACTTTGGACTGAGGCCCTAGCTCACAGATAACAAAAGGCGCGTGGCTCATGCGCAGGTAGTATGCATTGTTTATCAAACGAGACGGTAAAACAGGTTTCAAGTTTTTTGGAATACTTTTAGGTTTTTAGGTTTTGACCGACTTTTATTGATTTTTCGCCAGTGTGCATCGTGGTGAAAGGATTAGCCAATTCGCTTTGGCGAACTCGCGAATTGCCCAGGTTGCGCCGGACGTAGGGAATCGTTGTGTACGTCACTCGGAGAGGCTCCTTTCATGCACCCCAACTAATTCCTGTCCTCTCCCTCCATTTATCCATAGGAATATAAATTGATGCTTTGACTGTCCACGGACCGTAGAATAAATAATTTGTTTTCATAACATACTTCATAATATACAAACCTTTAGGGTAGTTGTAGCTATGTAGCTCATAGTCGACCTTCAGACAACCTTATCTCGTTTAGTTGTATCGATCGTGCTTCAAATATACCGTAGAGAATTTCTTTGTTTCATACGTTTTGGCTTCTAGCTTATTTTGTCGGATCCTAATACCTTTATTGGTTAAGGATACCAGGGATGTAGATGTAATTATTATATTATCATATTCTTGAATTTGTCTTGGACTGTTTTAAACTGAATTTGCTTTTATAGTGTTATTTGAATAGTAAAAATAAAATAACTTGGTTAGCATTAAAATCCCGCTCACAAGCTCATTACATTTTTCGCCCTGTAGGGCTCAAGACTCAACAAGTACTAAACGGATCGATTTGGCTAGGTGTTTTGCCGCAGGCCAGCGAAGAAACATAATAATAATATGACATGCCATAGTAATGATGTAAAGGAATATTATAGTAATTACTTATTTTTGTAATGAACTATATTGCACGTTGTGCGTTTTACAAGGGTTTCTTAGAAAGTATTGCGTGTGCATAAAATTTAGAAGATTTGAAAAAGGATTATCTCAAAAATATACCCAGTAGAGGCATTGGCTTAGAAGCCAACCTTTAAGAAGTTTAAAGGTCCCAACACCGGTATATTTACCGACGTTTTAGCTCCTCTGCTCAAATGTAGATAGAATGTTTACTTTTCAGACTAAACATTGATATTTTCTTATGAAATATTAGATATCACGGCATATTTACCACGTATTTTGTGTAGCGTGTTTTTCGATATTTCACAGCTGTTTTTTTTATCGTGAAAAGCTTGTAACTGCCGTGAAATATCGAAAAACTCGCGAGGACAAAATACATGGTAAATATCCCGTGATATCTAAAATTTTGTAAGAATGCAAACTATTAATCCAAATGCGAAAACTCAAGCACATCAACACAAACATCATCTGATATATTTAATCTCAATGTTCGAAAGCTTATCAGTGTTTCCAAGGCCTTTGATATAAATTTCCTGTATATTTAGAGTATTTAAGCCCAACGAATTCCTGTTTGCAATTTTTTTGTACTTTAGTTACTAACATTCAGAAGGTTATTTCCGAAATTTGATAAGTATATTGAGCATATTAATTTACAGTATAGGCAAGAAAATAATTGGTATAATGACGTACAAATCTCTGGTTTTTTCGATGCCAGTTTTATGATTGATTTACATTTATTATTATGATTGCCTGATAGGTTTTCAGGAAGTATAAAGTGATTCTACTGATAAACCATAATTGTTTGTATTTTTGATAGTAGTATTATTAATGTGGTTATTACAGTATATGCATATTAACATTATTTTGTTGTTAAAGCCTACGGATTGATTGTTTTATAAATGACATCTTCCGCTTTGCACAGAATTAACTTTAAAAATTGTTTATGCCGGTATAATGAAAAATAGATCTATTATTAATGATGAGGAAGAAAATCTGTGCATCTGCGTAACCACTTTGTTGTCGTTTTCATTTAGAAAATTATTTTTCTTTGATTTACGAATTTTATCGTGTTCAAATTTCCAACTTTGATAATAATTTAATCTTGTGAACAGACTTATCTGATGGGATTTAAATTATTTTAAGTCGTCTACCATCGCTTAAGTAGATATAATTAGAAATGGCATGTCTCTTAATGTTTCTTCGCTGGCCTGCGGCAAAACATCGCGTTAAGTACTTGTTGAGTCTTGAGCCATACAGGTCGATAATTGTAAAGATCTTGTGACCGGGATATTAATGCGAACCAAATTATTTTATTCTAACCCTTGAAATAACACAATTAATATTATTAAAACCGACAAGGAGAGGACATTATTATTGAGAATACGGGTTACTCACGTTACTTTAGCCGGGATATGCCGACTAGTTTCGAATCTAGTACGTAGATTCATTAACTGGGCACTGCCAACTGCAGTGCGAGACGTCGCGCGGAGGCGACGACTGTCGAATAACAGCCCAGTTGATGAATCTACGTACTAGATTCGAAATTAGTCGGCATATCCCGGCTAAAGTATAGTGAGTAACCCGTATTCTCAATAATAATAACACAATTAAGTTTAAAACAGTCCAGGACAAATTTAAGGATATGATAAAAGGCGAAATAATTACACCTACATCCCTGGTATCCTTATTAGATAAATATAATAAAATCATTATTTCCCTGATACTACGTGAGTACAATTTGTGCTTGTAATAAAGCTTGCTACTATGCAC
Source organism: Hypena proboscidalis (assembly GCA_905147285.1). Lineage (NCBI taxonomy): Eukaryota > Metazoa > Arthropoda > Insecta > Lepidoptera > Erebidae > Hypena > Hypena proboscidalis. The sequence goes on from LR990143.1 coordinate 7,638,606, forward strand.
CAAGCAGGGTTAGTGTAATGCTATTTGTACCCAATACTTGTAGAAAGAACACTTAGAACGTGGTACTACCACCTCTTGCAAACTATGAAGTAATAGATTCCGCAACCCTCCACAACTCAAACTCGACCTAGAACTCCTCAGACCTACTCGAAGGAGTACACTTTATATTTACGTAACTAGATGATGTAATTGGTTACTCGAGTCGTAAATGAATTTCTACCCTTATAGAGACGTCACTGTAACCTTGATTCACCTTAATTTTGTCCTTACGAGGGGAATGTTACGCTCATAGAATATTAGATTGTCTATTTGCTGTCTATTTATTGTTTTATATCTTTGCCACCTGGTCCTGTCCTCAAAGCACCGTATATTCCGATGAGATTCCACTCTCGAAATGGTCAGGCCCAACTCCCTCGACGTACCTTCTTATGCCGTCTACACTTCGCGTATACTTATTATTATTGGGAAGAGGCTTTGGGTGTTCACGTCGACCTCCGTGGATCTATTGTGATTGTAGCCTCATTATAGACTCTCCTTTTGCGTCCTCCTTCGCGTATACTTACTGACCTGGCAGTTAGATGGTATCTATTCGGCTTTGTGTATGAATGAAAAAAAAAACCAGTTAGGTATTATAGGTAGTAAAAATTCGTTATGCAAAGTAAAATTGATTATGCAAGTAGTGGTCAGTCATAAGACACCGTCCCGCTATACAAGTTTTGCAAGCCAAAGTTTATGCTATGCGGTGATGAAAACGCTGTGCTATCGCAATGAGTGCACGGTTGGCGTAGTGGTTATAGCGGACGCCTCGCCGCTTTCAACTGCGCTGGTGCTGTGGGTTCGATCCCCACACGAGATCTTAGTGTGATCCGCAAAGATTTGTTCTGGCTCTGGGTGTGCTTTGTGTGTGTGAAATGTCTGTTTGTGAACACCCCCGCGACACAGGAGTTATTCCTAGTGCGGGCGTCGGTTTTTTGACAAAAAAATTTTGGTGTCTTGGCAAAAGTATTGTGTAATTATATTCGAAGGTACCATACTATTTATAATATGGCCTGATGGTAAACACGGACCTTAGATTACAGAATCAAGGTTAAAATAAACGTATTTTCGTTATCTAAGCCACGGACCATACCTATTTTAATTTCCTCCTGGCCATTACACCACAGAGTAAACAGAGACTAAGCTTCATACAACCGCGCTCAGATACGTCCACTCACACAAGCATAAGACGTCTGTGTGCGTGTCCACTTGCGGCCCTATCACGTACGAGGCGAAACCGGTTTCTACCGGCTCGTAAGTGCCTTAGCGAAGGGCTCTCGCGCGCTCTCGGCGCGGCTCGCGGACACTACCGCAGCTCACATAAATGTACCCTGTGATGTGAGTGTGCAGTGTGCAGTCTACAGTAGTCCAGCGCAGCCGCGGTGCGCGCACGCCCGTATGCTCACTCGCAAGTCTCGTCCTAAAGGGCACGACGCGCGTTATAATTTATTAATACAAAATGTACTGTAGGTACTGTTTGTAAGAACAATAATCGTCGAAATAAGAACATATCTTTTTTTTTCTATCCCAAGGAATCTACTAGGTGAGTAGTAAATTGATAGTAAAAGAGTAGCTATTTTTATTATATAGGTACCTATTCAATTTATATTAGTGGGGTAGATAGATACTTAATACATAATTACATAGGTAGGTACCTAGTGTACCTACATCAATATCAAAGCAAATTTAAATCTGTGCCGTGTTTGTAATGCGATGGAACCTTGACACAATTCACAGCTAATAATATATTCCTACTTATGTATGAGTCACTAGCTTCTACGCGTGGCTCCAACCGCGTGGTACGTCGATGTAGCCTATATTATTTCTGGGGTCTTATCTTTTTATACCTATAATTGTATAGATGTATGAGAATGACAGTTCTAATGTCATGCGCTCTTCAACCTAATACGTTAATAGGTAGGTAGGTACGTTAAAATTAAATTGTAAAAGGTTCTACTTATCACATTAGGTACCAATTTGAGAGGATTATACTTAAAGACTTTTATTACTTTTTTGACTTGTTGAAATATGTAAAAAATACCTATCTACCCTTATTATTAGCGATTGATTTATTATGATTAGGTACAGGTAATACAATAAAAAAACCGCCGCGTCGTTAAAACACCACTATGCCGCCAGTGTAGTAATTGTACTAGTCACATGGTTTGTCCTGTTGTGCCAACACTGCCAAGTGCCAACCCTAGCAAAATAGGTAAATATCTTAGACGTTCTTTAAAAGGTTAGCCTCTATTCGTTACTCTGTGATTACACCACGGGCGTGAACTTCCTCCTCTGAAATGTTAATAAGCGAATATAGCTTAGCTGGATGGGATTAGCAAAGACAAATGCAAAAAAAAAATGTTTCCATCATTTCCTGTTTTCCTGTCTAAAGCAAAATTATGCAGCGTTTTAAGGATATTTCCCGGGAGTCATCTCATCATCTGCTATTCCGGTTGACTTTGCTTATATTCGGCTTGAATCATTTTAAAAAGCGCCCATTTCCTTTCCCAAGAAATGGCTCTTTCATTTCCCCTTTCAAATGTGGGATGGAAATAGTGCTAAAAGTGTCCAAAGCGACCGCGACCCTGAGTCTGTCTAGATTAAATGTTTGAATACTGTTGGCACTTCGTAGGTTATATAGACATTTTTATATTAAATGAAATCCCTGATTTTTTTTTGTAAACTTAAATTTTCAGAGAATAAAATCACAATAGTTTAGGTTTTTTGGTTGTATTAATTTAAATAATACATTGTATAAACTAATGAGATTGAATTTCATAATACACAACCACAAATAGGTCTTATCTAATCTTATCTTCTATTGAATAAAAGGTCGGGTTTCCTGATCAGGTTGCTTATTTACATTGTCTTTAAAATAGTTTTTTCATGTGAGCAATAGCTTCCATTTCTATTTACAATATGTGAAACGAAAGTTCGAAATATTGCTGGAATTGTTCAAGGCTAGCAAACCGCGCCCTCGAGCCGGTCTAGGTTAGTTAGTTAGTGCCATGGTCGACATGACCTTGGCGGATTTATAACGCCTCCTATTTAATTCATTTCAGTGAGCCATAGAAGACAGAAGTAGCTATATTATGTCAGTCTCCATGCAAATACTACAAAGACGATATTTACAGGGATGATATGTCTTTTTGTATGTTTACTCCTAGAAACATCTTTATTTACAGAAAATATGCATATTGGATCGTTTGTAAAATCTGATATTATTATCTGATATATATGGACAAATTACAACTATTGTATTATTGGCTTTATTTACGCCTTTATGTTTAAATGTTACAGTTATTTAAAATGTAGTCAGCCTTAAGCTCAATACATTTAATCGCATGCGCAAGCGACATCGACATAGCTGTGTTCAGCGTAATACGCTGACGCATATAGCCGTATTATGCTGTGATTCATCATTTTATATAGGAGGCAGCTTTGTGTCTAGTAATCGCGCTTACCGTAAAACAATGTCATGTGGAAAACTATAAGTTACTTTAAAACATTTTAATTACTGTGTTATTTTTATAAATAAAGATGCATGACGCAACATCTTTAAATGTAACTATCATTGTCCAAACATGGCAAGGTTCAAGTAAAGATAAAAAAAAAATCTGGACTTGATGTACTTAATGTCTAGTTCTTCGAGTAGTAAATATACAGCTTTGTTCTGTTCAATTCTGGATCTGGGCGATTATTCGGATTCAAAAACACGTGGCTCTTCTATAGTAACTAGGTTCTTCAGTCTTTACTTCTTTAGGAGATAGATATCGCCATTTCAACTGTCATTGGTCTTGTAAGGTAAACAATTTAATTTGAAGTGTGTATTTCCAATTAATTTTAAGTAGCTTGTTATGACATTAAGGCAATTATATTCGTAATAAGGTATTTTGTAGGGTAAACAATACTCTTGGGTACTCTTTCTTGATTTTTCCTTATGGCGTTTGTTAAAATTCATGTAATGTGCTGTATTTTTCCTTGTAATCTACTTGACCTACTTCTGTCTCATTTTCGTAGGGTTTAAAGACAAATCTTGTACTTCTCCTCCCAAAAAAATCAAATTCTTCTACAGCTTCTATATACAGTAACTATAAAACAGAAATGTATCTTAAATTTTGACATAGAACGTCTTCATGCGTTAAACCTCATTAAAATTTTAACGTAATGTGTTATTTATGCAAAAACCATTATTATTAGTCATGATGATCTAATAGCTGGCAAGCGTGAGTTTATCGTAAACGAATGTTTATTGTGTATATAGCGCCGCAATCGTCATATTGATAAGATACCATACAGGATACAGGTGACAGCTATTTGCTACACTGTCTCTGTTAATGGAAGTAAATGATTGACAATCTAAATCTACGAATATATATGTAAACGAACAGTTTTAGTAGGTTTTGTAAGCTACGAGCTACGACATACATTGACAGGTATACGATACTTATGAATGTTTGTCAGACAGCAGTTGTTTATCTGTAAGATACAGAATATTATAACAATTAATTTGTCTAATTGAATACATTTCCTTTATTGCAAACACATTTATATATTTACCATTCTACCCAAACAAGAACTTTTCACTTCATATCTGAAGATCCGCTTGCTAGTTTAAAGTATCAAAGGTTATTTTCGGCACTCCCAACTCAGCTAGTTTTTCTTGATTTAGAACTGGTAATTCGACCTTCATGTAACTAGTTTTGATACTTTTGATAAGCAAGTAGATTCGCAGTACATGCTTATCTGGAAAAAACATTTCGTCGAATGTTAGAATTGTAAGTAGTTCAAGAGCAGAGGGGGTGATTTCAAATTTCATTACAAACAGGCCAAGGTTAGCAGCTCATGCTGGCTATTAAGATTGTAGTCATGAAATTGTTATTTGTAAAGATTCAAATCTCTGATTCCTCTAACTTATAAGTTTTCAACTGAATTACGGGTTTTATTTTATTAGTCTAGCAAATTAAACAACTGTATTTTTAAAAGGAATTAGTGTCATTCATTACAGAAACAGCCGCTTCTAAAATCTCTAGTTCTTATACAGTTGTTCTGATTTGAGGGAAAGGTCAGTAAGATGCTGTAATTATTGACACGAAAGACATACAATCTGGTCGTTATTGTGAGACATAGTATATAAACTAGTACCTCGACAATTCCGCGAACCAACCTGGATTATTTTGACACTATATAAAATAACAGAATTAAAATAATAATCCGGCAGTTCAGTAAAATACAAAATACTTGTTTTAATTTGAAGCAGTTTTGCTGTTTAATTAATAAAATAGTTATCTTTAAAAGAGCTGATTCATGTTATGGTATTGTTGTTTTAGATTTTCATGCACGTGTTGAATTTTAATGACCACATTATAATGGCTTGTATATTTTAGGACTCATTTTTGCAACTAAATTATTTCCAATGTGTTGAAATTTAGTATCATTAGTACATTTAACACGTTAATGAATTGGGGTCATAGACTGCTTAATATGACTTGGCTATGTTTGATTACTTTCTTGTAGCCGACAATTCACAAAATATTCCCTATTTACGTCTTATTTCAAATATGAGACAGGTTTTGAAATTGCACAGTACAAAAAGAAATAAGAAACGAGCCTGGTTTAAATAGCAATTTTGTGGCGATTAGGCATTACGGTACGGGGCAGGTCGATCGTGTTAGTAACATCAGACAGTTTGTTATGTAATCGGTAATCCTAAAATAATGGCATAAAACCTATCGTGGGATTTGGTTAGCTAACGTCACAAAATAAACAATACTATTCGTGTTTTTTAATTGCTTGTATGTGTGGGTTGTGTTACGAATAAACCTCTAAATGGCGTGCTGAAATGTTTTTACACAGCACACATTCTGCAAATGATACAATTTATAAAACAAAATAACCTTCACAGCAAATGTAGTGGCAGTATCCACATATCCAATCGTACTTTGGGCTTTTCCGGACTTGCCTTGAAACATGCAGTAATGGGAAATCGATCAGCCTTGTAATGCACCAGTCTCCAAATAAGTACATACAAGGACGATATAAGTATGTTGATGTAGAGTGTATAACGTACATGTGAAGCTTCGATTCTGTGCGACTACTGAAAACCATAGCCGAAACATAAACTAAATATCAATGTCAATAATCTACTGGGTCGCAGTGGTATAAAAACTTTGACTGACTCGTAAAAAGAAGAAGAATGTCAATAATAATATCTAAACAGTAAAACTTATAAAACTACTAACTTTAAATCGCTGTTTCCTAATGATGTGAATTCCATTGTATAATAAGATTCATGAGTATATAAATGATAAAATAACTTTTTATACGAGCTTAAACAGTTTTTTTTATGTATTCTTCGTTCCAAAACATACAATTTAAAAGCAATTTTCACAGTTTCGTGCTAAAACGGCGGAAGCGTGATCAAAAAGTATGACATTATCCATCGTTTTAACTACCTGTTTGATTTGTAACTTGATAGGTTGATCCTAGAACGGTTGCGCAACCGTATGACGTCAGTATAAAACATACAGCTATTTTATTGATTTTAAATACATCCTTATAACTACGATAATACGGCATTATTTGCTGCGTCCTTTTCGATCAGATTTTCATCTAGATTTCCTTAGCCCAAAATCTTGGCACACTTTAGCGGGTACAATGTCAAAATATTCAGGAGCACTTTGGGGACTGATGAATGCCTCTGGCTGTCTGGCATTATGCCCAATAGGTACTGAAGGTTGTCCCACTAACATTTGGGAATTGAATCTAATTACTTATTGTAGTAAATTTTCAAAGGTACATAGTTTTAGATATCTTTTTACTACTTGTAAAAAGATATCTGTACGATGACTAAGGACATAAAATCTCAAATTTATGCATCTTAAGTTTACATTTTTAACCACCGGATGGCGGAGTGGATAGTGTACCTGCCTGCGACGCTGAGGTCGCGGGTTCGATTCCCGCTCAAGACAAATCTTTGTGTGCATGAAGATGGAGGTTTGTCTTTGTCTGGGGTTTTCTATATAATAAGTATGTATTTACAAAAAAAAGTATAATGTATTAGTATAGTATTAGTTATTCTAGTACTCATACTACAAGCTCTGCTTAGTTTAGGACTAGAATGGCTTTGTGTGTTTTTTAAGTCCTCTAGATTTACAACTGAACAGATTAACGTAGATGTACATAATGTATAGTAGTCCTAAAGATAAAGACAAGTATTGATACAGACTTGAAATACAGACTATCGTAATGTAGGTTAATATGCCTTTCATGGGCGTTTGGGGTGTTCGACCTGTCCACTCATGACTGATTCTTTGAACCCAATAGCCTATTTAATTCGAGGTAGACTGTCTATTTTAGTCCTCGATAGAGGCTCGATTTCGGTAGTGGAAATGTAAGCATTCGTTAATTTTTATGGCTTAGTCCGTAGCCCTGCTTCGTGAACGTTGACTTGACAACCTTTGTTAGGGTTAATTGGCCTCTACCGAAACAATCATCTAGTTTTAAAACTTTTATGCATTTGATAAGGTCATAAACTCGATGAATTAGTAAATACGGAAGATATTTTGTATGTCCGTTCAGTACTATAACTAAATTGACCGCTCGCAATATTAGTCTTCTTCTACTAATCTTGATTAAAAAGTTTGTCTTTTAACGCATCTGATATGCACTACCTACTTTATAAAGCCTGTTTCGTAGTTTCGGTTCCTATCTATTCTATGGTTTCGGTTATAGTCTCGCAAACTTCGATAATATTCTTTGTAAGAGTGCCTTTACTGCCTGCGTATCCTTTTATCGACCAACTAATATTGTTATATCGGTTAAATCTAGTTTATTTCAATAGACACGAAAGAACAATGAAACAATTGTTTGTTATCTGAAGTATATACTGATATGACGTTGTTCAAACACTCATCTTATTTAGAATAATAATTGTAATTGTAAAAGTGATGTTTATAAATTACGCATTATTACTAAATTTCATTTGATAATAAGTGAACGCGCCCTGGTATGTAAGAAATTGCGACCTCCACAGGGACCTCAACATTGACGTCGTAGATAAAGTGATGCAAAAATTGACAGAAGCCCACGAATATAGGCTTCATCATCACGTTAACGTCGAGGCCATCCAGCTCCAAAGCCCGTGGATTTCTACAAAGAAGCGTTAGGAGTAGACGCCGTGGCGCCGAACGTCGTGTTTTCATTTGTATTAGCTTAGATTTGTCTATAAAAATAGATAAAAAATTAATAATATTAAAGTTAAACCCATATTACTTTTGTATAAAAAACAGCCAAGCTACTGTTCCCTCTTAAATGTATTCCATTGAAGGACTACTCCTGTATTTAATTGACTCAAGTAGACGTAGTCAAATTAAATGCGTTGAGAAAAATAGCCTTTCGTCTAGCTATAAGCTATGATCAATCAAATATCATCAAAATCAATCCAGTATAATAATCTAATAATACGGTAAAACGTACACTTCTGTGCTTATATCGTTATATTTTCTGTTCAAATGATTTATTAGGACTTTGACCAATGAAGAGATAAGAGCTTATCGCTTGTATAAATCCAGTCGCGGTGACTCATACATCCTAAACATATCAGTCACTGGATTCTTAATGACTTCCTTGTATTCGTATAAATATATAAATTGTGCAATTAAATATTGAATTGACTTGATTGAGGTTAAATTAAACTTAAACTGCCATTTTAATCTTTAGCTTCTGTTTTGCATATGTGTCGTCTTGGATAACAAACTGTAAAAATTAATACTACTAGACGTTAAGTAGTTGTATTTTTTTTGTAAGAAGTTTTTTTGCTTATAAATCGTTACAATACGGATATTAGGAATTATTCCATGTTGGCAAATTAAAAGCGATATTGGTCAATAAACAGATTATGATAATTGACTGATTTTGCAATCATGCAATAAAAACTCTTTTGACGTTTCTTTATGGCATGCATCGTCATTATATTCAAGGAATGCGATACCTACTTTAATAAAACCTTAAGTTATAAAGTGATCTAGTTTTATGTTACGTTCCCTATGAATTTACCTGTTTGTGAATAGGATCAGCGGTAAACAATGACTTCGACCTAGCAATATTTGTGCCAGGCCGTTGACCTCACACGACTTTTACTGACGTGTGTTGCCAATACGATAAGAGCATGTAAATGTGAGATGTGGAGTAACGAGGAATATTAACTTTTGGATTTCTTCCTTATCCTAATACAACTTATGATTGGGCAATCAAGAAAACGATGCCTATATTATAGACTATGTCAGCACGTTTTTCTCTTCATTGTTATTTCTTGATATTGACCATAGACTAATATTATAATACTGGTTAAATGCATGCTCTCTGCTCGAGAATTAGTCTTACCTGGCGACTCTTCCCATATTTTAGAGATGACAGAACTTGAGTATTCGACTAGTGTAGTCGTATAAATTAAAAATGTTGTTCAAAAGCAAATTATAATTAATACACCTTGCCTGTCGAGGTTCTTCTCGTAGGGGTCTCGGGGTATCCAGTCCAGGCATTGGCCTGTCTTTGTTGTGTCACCACCGGTAGGTCGTTGGGTGGGGTCCGGCTGGGCCCGTTGGTCAGTCCGGGTCATCAGGTCCGGTGGGTGGCGCGGCCAGCATGTAAGCAGCGCGTAGGTCATGAATATACCTCACAATTTAAGTAACTAACGAAACTGCCAACTGGAATCTGGCCGAAATCGAAAATTTGGTCGGATAAATCATATAATAATGAAAAGTTAACGATATAAATCGTAGTGCGTCTATAATTATGACTATGACGTAAGTAGGCGGAAAGGCACTTGAGTTTCGTTGTCGAATAATTTGCAAAACAGCATTATTATTCGTGTTTATGTCTTCCGCATATATAAAGACGGATCGTGTGTATTAATTAGGCAATGTAATAGAAGTGTTTGCTTAAAATAATACATTTCTCTTGAAGAATGAACAAATATTAGCTGTTCTTCATCCACTCCCCTGTAGCAACACCGGTTCGCCTCTGGTACTGAAGATAGATAAAATCTCATTTATTCGATTAGTGACGTGTTTTGTAGACGACAGTAGTATCAAGCTATACATTCGATAAGCCTAGCTTTTTCTTGTTGTCAGGAAATGAGGTTGTATAGCCAGAGATATGAGGTGGTATTGCCAAAGATATGAGGTGCTATATAGCCAGTGATAGTGGGGATAAACCAATCCTGTATGAGGGTGTAATCCCAAATTTGTTCGTTCACTGTACTTTATGCAAATGAATGTATTAGTATTATTTTTTCTTTATTAGCTACTCGTTTTGTCTCCGGACTTAATAAAGGACGATACATACTAATAACCGTGAATGAGCTATCTTTGGTTCATCACGTGTATGGTACATGTGATAGACAAATGTACGAGTGTATTTTTGGTCCATGATAAAATCATTTATTGAATGACTATAAAAACTTATGAGTTTTATGACATGGCGTTGATCAGCACTGATAAATCAATGTGTATCATAGCAGCAATTGCGTTAGGTTTGTATTCGGATTATGTATGTCAATGACCATGATAATGAGAATTCAAAAATCTTATCGTGTTTAATCGATTTATTTTAATGCCGATATTCTTTTTCTTCGTCGTGGTTGAGTCCAATTTTATTTTGACTTGCCATCGTGGTGAAAGGATTAGCCAATTCGCTTTGGAGAACTCGCGAATTGCCCAGGGTGCGCCGGACGGAGGTAATCGTTGTGTACGTCACTCGGGGAGGCTCCTTTCATGCACCCCAAAATTCTGATGTAGACTATCGAGATGGAGCCAAGTCTGGATAGATTGAAAGTATTTTTTAACGAGTATCGCTGTTCTTTGTGTTACCCTAAGAGTAGTATTTCTAGAAATCTGTTGGCATGACCATAACAAAGTTATACATAAAATGATCCGATGGCAATGTCAATAGTCGTAGGCAAACGTATGGATAAACTGACGCCTTCACCGTATCAGATAATTTATTCGCACTTTTTCTTTTGGCCAATTGCCAGAAAATACTTCAATAGATATTTGCACAGCAAATGTGCACCAATAGACAAAGTATTGGCTAGGAAATCAAGAACCCGGCTAAAACCGGTTCAAAGTAACAAATTGTAAATTATAGTTAGTTTGATGGTTCAACGTATTAGAACAAGTAATGTGAAGAAGAAAAAAAAGAAAAGGTAAAATTTTGTTCCTCATTCAAGCTTAAAAAAAATAATATAAAAATAGTTTTTTGTTCTCCGCTACAGAGAATCAAATACATAAGCCGACGTTTTGCCTAGTCAAAGCAACAGTCCTATCCCAATTGTTAAAGCTGTTTTATTTAACAGCACATAGAAACTAAATGAGTTATTATCTCTTAGTTTTACAGATATATAATTATTACTGACTTCGGTCGACGCCGCAACTTGACCTTTGAATGATTTAAATAGTTTGTTGCTAGGCAACTGATGGCAACCATCGACTGCTCGATATGATCATAATTTACTGTTGATTCGTTTTTTTACGATCTGATAAATGATAAGGCCACCACCCGTGAGTCGAGTTTTGGAGGCATAGTAAATATGAAAACATCAGCTATTAAAATATCAAGGGCTGTAACACAAAGTTAGGTTTCACCTGTTCCTATTAAATGCCATTTATGAGGGAGTGAGTCCATTCGGCATATTTTTTTAAAGTAATAGTAATAGCAGTATATCTGATACATGTCCCACTGCTGGGCTCGGGCCTCTTCTCATGATGAGAAGGGTTAGGTCATAGACAATCGCGCTGGCAAAGTGCGGATTGGCACACTTTACTCACACTCGGGCACTTTTTGGCACTCTCAGGCATGCAGGTTTCCTCACAGTGTTTTCATTCACTATTAGCAAGCGATAATTTATATGATAAATACACACATATTTTCGAAAAGACGAATCTTATCGATTTATTGAAAGAGGTTTGTACTGTGGGTTCGAACCCTATACCTTTGACTTCACAGTCCTACGGTCGCCCACTCTGCTATCGCTGCAATATATTATTATACCGAGTACAGTTCCAAATTCCTTGCAGCTTTTGAGAATTTCCTTATAGTGAAAAAGAATCTTCATAAAGTCAATATTTCGTAAGAACTTCATTATTGTTTGATTCAATTTCACAAATCTAGGTTTCTAGATCGCCCTAAATCTGTATAAATACGTGTATACCACGCCCTTTCTACTGTCTGCCATTATTTTTGCCTGATGGGTCGAATTCCCAGCCGCATGTCACACGTAACAAATATAGCTTTGTGTGTGAGAGACAAGTTCAATTCCTATTCTTTTTGTAGACACATTTTACTTAGCGTTCCCATTTTACGATTTATACCACGATACTTACATTATGTGAATAATACAACTAAGTAAGTAGAACTTATAGTTATATTAGATTAAACTAGTTTGATATAATACGTTGATAACATTTTTTTTTTCAATTTCGTAGGTGTAGAGATTAGCAGTGAGGGTTCGTGCGTCGTGGAACTAAATAAATGTTAAGCTGATTAGGTTTTAAGCCCCTTGGCACGTCATCCTCTGAATATAACTCGTAATATTGGTTAATGTACTGTAGTATAAAAATACTTTAATTATTAATGTTTAAAAACAATTAATACGACCGCTTTAATTGTCTTTAAATGGTTATTCTTTTTTTTACCTTGTATTAAATCTAAATTCTGTTTGTCCACAGCCAATCCTTCAGAAATATTGTCCAGATATCCTGAAGGGCGGTGCATCATGCTGCGACTCGAAGCAGTTGGAAAACTTGGCCAACACCGTGGTGATGGCAGAGAATATGCTGGCGCGGTGCCCCACATGCTTCACCAACTTCTTGCAGCATATCTGCTCGATGACCTGCGCCGTCAACCACAGCGATTTTCTGTACCCGGCCAAGGTTGACACCAGCAATGGTGAGATATATTTTCACATTTCCACCTGCTTTTTTTTTAAGACTACTTAATTGTATAATAAAATAATAACAATAAATATATCATTATGTTTCTATTTTATTACAGCTACGCACCCAAAAATTTTGGCGGTGGATTACTACCTAACTGATTCATACATAGAGTCTACCTTCAACTCATGCTCACAGGTACGAATGCTCATTCAGAATCCTATTATTATTATAAATGTGAAGGTTTGTGAGTGTGGAGAGAGGTGAAGGGGAAACTCAGCGTTGCGTCCCGATTTCAGCTGGACGGTCCCGCTTTTTAAGTAGAAATGAAATGTCTTACGCGGGACATGTTCTGTCCTGCTTTTCGAAGCTAACTCAATGACTTGGCTTTGGATTCTGGCAACGCTGGGAAAACTATAGGCTATATTTAATATAACTGTTTAATTTTTATGGAATGCAATCTGTTAATGACTATTTTAATTACTTATTTATTTTAACTATATATCTCAATTTTAATTTCTATTCCTACTTCCAATAATAATGTAATATTATTATTGGAATATTTATAATATATAATATAATATAATATAATATAACATAATATAATATAATTATAATATAATAATAAAATTTATAATATAATATAATTGTAATAATAATTGAGGAAACACATAATTTAAATATTGTGAATGTTATTATTAATAATGTGTTGTGTATTTCTTGTTGGAAATCCTATAAAAAAATAAATAAACTCTCTAAGTCCATTCTTCTACTTCTTTCGTGTCTATGGCAAAATCAATTAAATCAATCTTTATTAGCCCTGTGCGTGGCGCTTTTATCGCCATGCATGAGCGCTTTTATCGCCATGCATTAGCGCTTTAAAAATAAATAAATAAATATTTCACAACTCACACACAATGCCATCTAGTCCCAAACTAAGCAGAGCTTGTAATATGGGTACTAGAATAACTGATACTAATATATATATATACTTTTCTTTTGTAAATACATGCATATTATACATAGAAACACCCAGACTAAGACAAACCCCCATGTTCATGCACACAAAGATTTGACTTAAGTGGGAATCGAACCCGCGACCTCGGCGTCGCAGGCAGGTACACTACCCACTCCGCCATCCGGTCGTCTAAATAAGCTTTCTGCTTTCAGGTTCAAGTGCCAGCTTCTAACCGTCTAGCATTTGACCTGATGTGCGGCATGTACGACTCCACGTCCTGCACTCCAATGCGCTGGTTCGAATTCATGGGAGACGGCACTGGGCAGTTCGTGCCGTTCCAGATCAACTACGTCACCTCACCCGACCCAGCCAAAGGACTGACGCCGTATGATCCAATGACTAGACCTTGCAATGAGGGACCACCGGTTAGTATTACAATATATGTTTTTAAACTTTCGCGATTTGAGAACATTTTTCAAAAGTTAGACAACGGGTCTAAATCGCGTAATTATTATAAACTAGCTGCCCCGCGCGGCTTCGCCCTCGATAAAATTTTGCCCTCGAAAATATTTTAAAAGTATCCTATGTCCTTCTCCCGGTTCTAAGCTACCTCCCCACCAATTTTCAGCCAAATCGGTTCAGCCGTTCTTGAGTTATAAATGGTGTAACTAACACGACTTTCTTTTTATAGATGTAAATAAATACCTATGCTCGACGTTTCGAATGACTTGCATCATTCTTGGTCACGAGCCCACTGGTGAAGCTTAGCGTCGTCGTCTCCGTGAAGCGCGGATATTGTACTTGCTTACTACACTTGCTTATTACCGGATTACAAGATGAGGATAAGCGATATCCATCTTCGCGGTTGAAATTAGAATGTTTTTTGATTTCAACCGCCTCCCGTGCTATCCTGGAACAATAGCGCCGTTCCGTGGATAATACTTTTGGCTGATGTAGTTCGATCCAGTGATTGGAGCCGGCCTCCAGCAAATGCAATCGTCGAGCATAGGTATTTATTTACCTTTATAATAATTACGCGATTTAGACCCGTTGTCTAACTTTTGAAAAAAGTATTACAATAATCATAATCATAGCAGCCCTGTACTAATACATGTCCCACTGCTGTGCTCGGGCATTTTCTCAGGAAGAGAATGGTTAGGTCATGGTCCCCCACGCTGGCCAGGTGCGGATTGGTAGACTTCACACACACTCGAGCGCTTTTTAGGCACTCTCAGTCATGCAGATTTCCTCACGATGTTTTCTTTCACCGTTAGCGAGCGATAATTTATATGATAAATAAATACACACATATCTTCGAAAAGACAGATCTTAACGATTTATTGACAGAGGTGTGTGCCGTGGGTTCGAACCCGAGACCTTTGACTTAGCAGTCCTACGGTCTCCCACTGGGCTATCGCTGCTTATTAGTATAATAATTGAAGATAATGTATTGTGGCCTTTAAAGCTCTTCGAGGTGCTATCGATAGTCCTGTACTTCACAACCTTTACTGTAGTCTATATGTGCCTAGCAACTTCTTGGGTGTTCGTCAGAGTCGGCGGCATAGGTTGTTCGCGCAGCCGGTATCTAATACTGTTGCAAGAGCAAAGTCCCCAGTATGTCGCACCCTAGAAGCGCTCAACGTCCTTCTGAGTACAAATCCGGAATGTGATGTGTTTGTGGACGAATGGAAGGTAATTTTACAAGTATGTCTGGTGTTTTGTGAGAGTATGTATGAGAGGCAAAGTACAGTACTATATTAATGTTTGTTTTTTATTTTGAATTGTTTTTGTTTAATTTGTTTATATTTGTTTCTTTTATAATATATTTATATTTATTGTTAACATGTCCTCTATAATTAAGTTTATTATTGTAATTGGCTCTAAGCCGTTGTAATTAACTATAAAATAAAATAAAATAAAATAAATAAATAAATAATGCTTAGTCACAAAGCTTCTGTGGAGTTAGGAAGTGAGCTCACAGAGCCCAGAAAGTACGTCATGCCGTTGGTCATGCGTCTGATCTCTAAACGAGTATAAATACGTACACGATTGTATAATGTTTACGTATATCCCGTGCCGGTTGACTTCGGCTACATAAACAAATGAATAATGGTTTCTTGATTCATCAGTCTCCAATGGTTTATTCAGACTTTATTGAATAGGTGCAGAGTTCTTTGTTTTGGTATTCAAAGAATGAAGTTCATATGGATAAAGCTATGTAAAATACACTTACGGATGTCATTTCTCGTCAGGAAGGTAAATAAAAAAAAATAAAAAAGACAAATAACTGTAAAAGACAGTATCTTTGGTCGGCTCTATTGAAATTGGGAGACTTGATCGAAATTCGAATCGTTAAGAAAGAATCGTTGTTCTAACGAAAATATCCTGTACTAATAAATAACATGTTGTATTTTCAGGGTCTACCTGGTTGTTCTTGCCTGGACTGCAGCCAGTCGTGCCCAGTGCCGCCGCCGCGCCCTCCACCGCCGAAGCCGTTCAGCATCAGCGGCGCGGACGGCTACGCAGTCATCATGGCCATCGTCTTCGTAATCTTCACCACGCTGTTCCTCAGCGGAGTCTTCTGCTGTAACCAGCAAGAGAATGTCGTCGGTATGTAAACTGCATTGTTTATTAGGAGGGCTATTGTTTCCGAAATATTGAATAATACTGCAATGTTCTGACGCCAGAGAGGACGGTCTGTTTACTGTGAATGCTAGTGGCGTCCTCTGCGCCGAGTTTAGCGCAATGTTTTCTGTTGTTAGCAGGCTAACAGTTATCCAAATGTTATAGGCTATTTCAAAATTAATGGCGGATCAAAATATCGCGCGTTAAATGTACAGAGCGTAGACTAGGTTCATCAGAAATATACCGCTGTAATAGGAACAGTGGAACTGGCTCCTAAAAATTGCGTTTTGTGAACAACTATTTCATATGTTCCATCCGCCTGATAGAAAGTTTACACTCTAAGCCCGCAATCTTATAAACACAAGATATAGACATGAATATTAAATATATTCTTTATTTTCGTTATACACGGGTCATTCATTGAACACTACGGAATGAAAACAATGCTATATAAATCACTGGATATCTATACTATCTATTCTAAGATTGATTATTGTATTATGATGCCGCTTTTGACAACCATTGTTAAGTTGTAAATTAATAAATTAATATTTTTCAATGTGACTTCTTTCAGATTTCATTAATAAAAAATAATATTTTAAATAATAATTATGATTGTCTAAAGTAACATCATACTGTGGCTCTTTTTATTTATTATACTGATACTGGTGATCTACATGGTGCTGGGTTCGAAACCTACTAATCTTTTATTAATTTAGTATATAAGATAATAGAAAATAGAAGCCTTTTAAGTGTTAATTTTTTATACACATTTTTTTCCCACATAGTGATTGTGGATACTTCTAAAACTTGCATAGTAAATATGAGGAAATTGCATTTAATGTTATGATTTACAACTTAATGAGATTATTGGAACTGATGTCATAATATTATGGTTTATTATGAGGTAGTGTCTCTTCATGGTCGCATTAAACTACCATATAGACATTACCCTTTTATTTAAATTAGTTGATGTGAAGCGGGGACAGCATACAATATTAAAAAAAATTGTAAGCCATAAATAAATAAAAAAAAATGGAATCGGGGTTATGTCGTAGTATGATCTGTTATTGCATGCCCAACAATGGCCTACCTTACTGACTGTCCAAAATGCCCTACCACCTGCACAAGAGAGGCTCTCATGAACGCCGATGAGAGCGCCATAACAGTGGCCACTTATTGGGCCAATAAAATTTGACTCAGCCATCGACACGACGAAGAAGATGATTGCATGCCTTAGGGTAAAATATGGTGATCTTTACTATTTTGTAACATCTATGTATACCCATATTTGCAATAAAAATATTGAAGTTTGAAGTTAAATATTATGCCATGATAAACATAATAGATTGGTTGAAAATATTCTGAACACACAAATTAAAGTGCGCTAGTTATAAGTACACGCGCGTGTTGAATGCAGAGATTAAATTACCAAAGTACACACGACTATACATCAAGCTGAACATGTCCAATATAAGATGGTCTCGCATGGCTTCCCGTGCAATGCGAGATCAGCTTATACTGGCAATTTATAACTTTAAGCAAATTATGAAATACGGGTGTTACTCACGTAATGTTGGTCTATTTGTGCAAGACTGGCTGCGACAAAGGCGCGACGTATCGCACTCTCTTGATAATGCCTAGACGTATAGGCGAAACCGCGGTCGACTAAATAGACCAACATTACGTGAGTAACACCCGTATTTCATAATTTGAATAATGTTACAAACTCACGTCAGTTTTAATAAAAAACAATGTATAACTTGATGTAAAGCCTCGTGTTCACTTGTTATTGTCAAGAATAGAATAATATCATCCGAGTTATATTAAGAAAACACCTTTATGGACTTAAAAAGTATGCTCACAACTTAAAGTTTCGTTGGTCTGAAATTTTCAATCAGTGTGTATACATTTTTATAGTAAGCGAGGGCTATTAACCTACCTCTGCAATCGATCAGCGCATTAGGTAGTATGGTTGTGAGTATTGGGGTATTGGGGTATTGGAGTATTGGTACTAACGTTGGTATTGGGCAGAGGGCTGGGCGCGCGGCGGGGCGGCGCGGCGCGGCGGCGGCCCCGAGACCAGCCCGCTGCACTCGCACCGCGCCAGTACGTATACACGCACTCTTACACGCGGGGACTGGCACGCATGGGCATTCGTACATCACACTATACGGGACGTCTTTTACTGCAGAGCCAATCTCTTCAGCTCGATAGCTCAGTAGTGCGGCGGTGATGATTCTCGCGGGAAAGGGTTGCAGTTGCAATTTCCCTCACACTATCATCACATAGCGACAAAATGACCGTTACAACACATATGCGAGCTTGCACGTTCGGACTGGCACATTGTATGTTCCATTCAGCGGCCATCTCAGCCAAATGACTGTTAAGTCAGATGGACGTTGCAATGGATCATTAAATGTTCCGAACCGAATGTGCCGACCTGCCTATGTGTTATCGCATCTCTCTGAAGTCGTTAGTGAATATTGAGTTATCCAGTCGTCATAATGATTGAGATAATCATATGAATATAGTAATCTAATCTAGAACTTGGGCCTGGCGTAAAGACGTCTCTACATACATGGGATGCTAATTTTCATGATATAACTCTTCTATGTTGTGGTGTCTGTATTTACTTTGCGTGCTTATAATTCGATCCACAAAATGTGCCTGTTTCATATCACAGTTGCATGTATTATAATTATACTTTATTTTCTCTTTTTATTCTTTTTCTAGTAGAATGTTATTTCTATATGCTTTCCTATTATGTAACAATAATAGTTGACATTTTTAACGTAATGTCAAGAATTTAAAAAATAGTAAAATGTATCTGATTCACCTAAAATCTGCCTTAGTGAGTGTATTTAGTATCATATAAACTGGGTCTGCGGAGCGTGTTAAACTATACTGGTCACCACTAATTTATAGTGTACAGTAGAATGCGATTTGTTTACCGTTAACTTAATAAATCTCGGACCTACAAGTCAGATCTGTTGGAAAACTACACAGTTTTTTGAAAATCAAAATCAAATTATTTGTTACCATGGATCCCAGAGGGCGCTTGAACACGTCACAAGAAACATCAAAATTTATAAAATTATAATAAAACTTAACTAAATAAATTATAACACTACTAATTATATTACATTATTTTAATTACCGGATCATAGATTGACTTTTATTCAATCTAGTTCTAATATCTCTCTACGATATACAATATTACCTTTTACCTGCCTTGTTAATCTCTGCATCACCCAAAGGTAGACTGGTAGAGAATGCCTATGGCATTAACTCCGTCTTGTATACAAATTTTGTATATGAAGTTTTAAATAAATAAATAAATATTATTGGCTTTGTGAGTGTCGATAGAACATAATCTGGGTGGAATGTCCAATTGAACTAGGCAAGCTTGCATTTGTGTTGTTTTGTTTTTCATGTAACACTAACTACACATATTACTCATTATACCTGTATAGTTTGTATTCTGTTCAATGTTAGGCCAGTTAAAGATTGGATGTTGATGATACCCGTGGCACAATCAAAATGCGAGCGTGCCCAATCTGTTACGGGCTGTACTGTGTTTGTCAACAATTCTATCTAGAAATTTAGTGGTCCTGTCCTTTAAATACGTAGTAATAGTAATGTTGTGTATTTCTATGTTTTAAAGTCTATGCATTTTGATCTACGCAGATAATGATTATGCTGATTTTGTATTTTTTAAACACTTTTCTTGTAATCCTTAGCATTTTAATATTGTAGTTAAATATAAAAGAGATTTTTGTAAAGCGAAGTATTGTTACCATAAATAAATCATCGTAATACCTAACTAAGGCCTAGATCTTCTCAGAACTCGACAGAAATATCGAAAACGTTTCCTTTATAATAACTTCTGGATGCTCTATAAAATAATCTAACTTCGCTTTATAAAACTCTATTCGCTTACATAAAACTACTTAATGCATGGACTTCTTATAAAATGTACAATATAATAACAGCATTTTGCCTATAGGTGTAGCATCAGAGAACAACCAAGAAATGGCTACGAATCCGTCCTCGGCGGGTTGGACGGACCAACCGGATGGCGCTACCGAGGCCACCTTCTTGGAGAAGCTTGGAGCCGAGACAGAGACCAGGATGGAAGACTTCTTCCAGTGGTGGGGGTACAACATGGCGTGCAGACCCTGGCTTGTATTGTTTCTTGGTGAGTTGACACTTTGATTGGAGTATTCGTATTTGTTGGCTAAATAACAATTGTATGTTGAGTTAATCAATGTGCTTAGTTCAGGTCTCTTTTTTATTAAATCATACATATTTATCACACACTAGCGACTCGCCCTGGCTTTACTCCGGGTACTATATACAGTCAAAACCGGATATCGTCATATCATTGACATTTATGGGAAAAATGTTCGTATTGTTTTATTTTGCTGCATGGTCGTTATAGCCGATAAATATCAATAAATTTTCGTCGTTTTAAGCGACATTGGGTTGTATACGATGTCGTTATAGGCGGTATGTTTACTTATTGGTTTATATTGAGATTCAGGCGGGACCTTGTTATAACAGATTTATCGTTATAAACGATGTCGTTATATACGGTTTCGGCTGTAGTACTATAATAGGCATGTTTTATAAATCATTATATCTATTAAAAATAACAAATCTCAATCTGTTGCGAAGTTTGAAAATCTAAGTATACATAGGGACTGACAGACAGCGGGAATTGGCTTTGTATCATACTATTTAGTGACATGGAGTATGAGGTCTTATATTTGTCAACAAATTGTTAAACGATTATATTCTGTTAGACTAAAGTGTTTTTTTCTGCCACTAATAGTGTCCTGACTGTAGAACAACTAGATACTAGATCAGTCATACTAAATTGTTTTTCTGTAAGGGCCTCAAAGATGGGGCAATATGACACCGAGGGCCACATTTGAAGTGGTGGACAACTTGTCCAGTATACTAGATGGGCCATTCACAATCAATGGGCCACAGGTTGAGTAATGACTATAGCTTGTCATTAAAGTCTAGAAATGGAAACTAATTTATGTCTGTTGGCAACATAATGACAATGTTGTCAAAGTAATGACATTTTATGAAAGCAAAGTTAATTCGCGCCATTTTAAATTGGTTTGTGCTGATTGGTTGACTTGTAATTGGATTGCCATTCCTTGCCATACGAAGAACACACTGGCGATCCCATTAATTTCTACACTTTTCTGACGAACTATAGTAAAAGAGCAATGATAAAGTTGATAAAGCAGATGTAACACATGGTGTGGTGTTGCAGGTCTGTGTGTGGTGGTGGGCCTGGGGCACGGGATCAAGTACATGCAGGTGACCACCAACCCCGTGGAGCTGTGGGCGGCGCCCAACTCACGATCGCGCGTCGAGCGGGAGTACTTCGACTCGCACTTCGAACCTTTCTACAGGTAACTCACTATTTCTCTTGTATATATATAATGTGTGTGTGTGTAAGTGTGTGTGAGTGTGTGTGTGTGTGTGTGTGTGTGTGTGTGTGTGTGTGTGTTATGCAGTAATTTTGTTGTGTGTTGAACCCTTTACAGTATAAAGGTGAAGTACGTAACAGTTAACTCTGGACAAAGTCAAGTTTGTACCAACCTGTAATGTTATGTTAATACTTATGGCAAAAGCGTATTTTCAAGTACTCGTTTAACTTCTATGGCTTTTTTGTATTATGAAGATTCTTTATATATATTAAATAGGTCAATAGCCATTTATCATAATTATATTCTTGAATTTACGTTTTATATTACTCTTGTGCAGAACTGAGATGCTGATCATCACGTCAAAGGGCCTGTCAAAGATCGAGCACACGACGTCTTCCGGCGACACCTACACGTTCGGACCAGTCTTCAATGCTACCTTCATGTTGGACGTGCTCGACTTGCAGAATAAAATTCTGGGTAAATAAATATCTATGTATGATATTCTATTTAATAGTATGTACTGTCTATGTAGGTGTGTATACATATTAGTATACACTCAGTTTAGAATAGGCATATATGTATGTAGTCATAGCTAGTTTATTTTCTTCTTTATAATTTTCTCTTTATTGTACATTTTCCATTACCCTCCAGTATCTCTTTCCTCTATCACTTTAAGGTTTGCTGGAAGAAAACCCATTTTAGTGGTTAAGCTCGCCTTTGTACATTGATTTAAAATTGTACCAAATGTTTTTGTATTGTGTATCTTTTATTTTTGTACAATAAAGAATTGAGAATACATTTTTAGAGTACCTTTCATATCATACTTCCGATAAATTGTTAGGGTTGCTACACATCAGGGCGGGCTGCATATGCTGTCCATCTCC
This sequence comes from Hypena proboscidalis, assembly GCA_905147285.1. Taxonomy (NCBI): domain Eukaryota; kingdom Metazoa; phylum Arthropoda; class Insecta; order Lepidoptera; family Erebidae; genus Hypena; species Hypena proboscidalis. The sequence continues at coordinate 7,661,497 of LR990143.1, forward strand.
GTCCTGTGACAGTTCACACAGATACTGCAATATAAGATTTGCCAGTCTGCTTACGTCTGTAGCGTTTAGCTCTTACATAGCTAAAGGAAAATTATATGCGGCTCACTTTTATTTGTCATTATTCCTTTCTCGCATGATATTAGTTCATTATTTAAAATTGTGCTATTTATACAGTACATACACGGAGCCACATTTTAGACACAACCTATAGTCATATTCACATTTGATAGGCATATTTGGACAGTATTTGAATAAGAATGTAATGTTAACTGTCCAGCTTTGGGTAACGAGACGGGCATCGAGGACATCTGCTTCGCGCCGCTGTCGTCGCCGTTCAGCGGCGCCGTGACGCCGGGCGACTGCGCCGTGCAGACCGTGTGGGGCTGGTACCAGAACGACCGCGACAACTTCTACGAGGACGACAACGACTACCTCAACACCATCCTCACCTGCTCCAAGTACGTACTAACTAACGATGCGCTAGATGGGGGAAAACCGAATGGGTTCTGTCTTAGTTGTATGTTGAAATTCATTTGGCTCTAACTTTGGGACCATCTTTAGAGATCGCTTTAATGTATATATGGAAACTTTTTTCAATGTCGACAACATTGGAGTGTCTGCATTCATCAATTCAAAGTATTTTTACTAAAACTTTCGTGATTTTGTAACATTATTCAAATTATGAAATACGGGTGTTACTCACGTAATGTTGGTCTATTTTGTCGACCGCGGTTTCGCCTATACTTTTAGGCATTTTCAAGAGAGTGCGACGAACGTCAGTCTTTGTCGCGCTCTACATTTTCTTCAAGCTAGCTTTACGGATGGGACCCAAACTCGGTAAGTCGTTCGTGTTGTTGTTCTGGCGTTGAATGCTTGTCTAATTCGTGGCATATTGCAGGAATCCGTACCAAGTGGACTGCCTGTCCAACTACAAGGGTCCAGTGCTACCTTCCGTGGCCCTGGGAGGATTCCTGTCCCCAGGGGAGCCGCTGTCGCAGCGTTCGCGGTTCCACGAGGCCAACGCGCTAATCATCACGTTCCTCGTCAACAACAAACACGATAAGGAAAAGGTAATACGCCATCGTCAAACAGTGGTTTTTAAATTGTGTTGCGTAAAAAGAAAAGAGAGTCGCCGCACGCGCGACGCTCTGTTCTTGACTATGTTCCTAGCATTATTGTTTTTGAGGGCGCCGCGACATAGTACTAAAATTGCCAGTTCGCTGCGATCGAAAAATTAGGCTACTCCTTATTTAAAACGACTTAGTCGAATCAAACAAAATACATTTTAAAATTGCCTTACAGTGGCTTAACTTATTGAAAAGCGGTATTTTTTACAAAATATACGTATATATTTTAAGTTTATTTTATCAACACTTGCTATATTAATTCTGTAGATCAGTGGTTCCCAAACTATTTGATGACGGAACCTTTTTGATAAGGGGTTGGTATCCCTTAAAAGACCCTGAACGGTGGCAGGGGGGTGAAGGGTTGCTACTCCTCGCGATGCCTTTGAGAGGAACTACTACAGAGGCTTTGGGAATCGCTGCCGTAGATATATTTTCATAAGAGTACTTTTAATATAAAACCTTTTGTTTCCAGCTAAAACCAATTCTAAAATGGGAGCAAGAATACATCGCTTTCATGAAAGACTACACGGCGAACCACATGCCCGAGTACATGGACATAGCGTACACATCAGAGCGATCCATCGAAGACGAGCTGGAGAGGGAATCGCAGTCAGACGTGTATACTATTTTAGTGTCGTACTTTATAATGTTCGCGTATATCGCCATCTCGCTCGGAAGGTTCACTGGATTCTCGAGGCTGCTCATTGATAGTAAAGTCACGTTGGGACTTGGAGGTGAGTTTACCTATTTAAATTATAGTAAAGTTGTAAATCAATCTTTAAACTAACCATTTAAATAAATATAAATATGCCACAACTCACACACAACGCCATCTAGTCCCAAACTAAGCAGAGCTTGTACTATGAGTACTAGAATAACTTATACTAATACATATATACTTTTCTTTTGTTAATACATACTTATTATACATAGAAACAGCCAGACTAAGACAAACCCCCATGTTCATGCACACAAAGAATTGTCTTAAGTGGGAATCGAACCCACGACCTCAGTGTCGCAGGCAGGTACACTACCCACTCCGCCATCCGGTCGTAAATATTGCCTGCATTCGATTTGGGTCTACTAATTTAACCGTAGGTTTCTTATTGATTATTTTTATAGCATGCTTAGCATAGCTAAATGCATGCCAGGCCCCTAAATTTCTCAACTGTATGTTACGTAATTTCGTGACGTCACGTTCATCCATTTGTTCCTATCTTTATTTTATTTTATTTGACAATGGCGACCGTAGCTGTTCGGTAAAGCGACTGCTCGGTGTCCAGAAGGTCGCAGTTTCAAATCCTGCCGGTCCCATATCTTTTTTTACTGTAGGTTTCACTTATTATCCGGTGGACGACCCATCTTTATGCAACTGAGACTGATATAATTGTTTTGATTATCAAGTACCAAGTGATTGTGTGTGGTTTCTTAATCGATTCTTAGATCGATTGTAGATAGATAGATAGAAAATACTTTATTTGTACATAATTTCACATGGAAAACTTAAGAGGTAACACAAAAGGAAAGTAACAGTAACGATTTTTTCCAGGCAACCTTAGGATGGACATTTCGGAAAGAGAAAATAAAGCGGTAGTTTATGCTTAGATAATTTGAGATTATTTGCAGTTTATATTTAACAAGAATTGTTATATAATATATTATATCAATAAATTACATATCCTTACTAATATTATAAATGCGAAAGTTTGTAAGTATGGATGTATGTATGGATGTTTGTTACTCTTTCACGCCAAAACTACCGGGTCGATTTCGATGAAATTTTGCACACATGTAGCTTATAGTCTGGATTAACATATAGGCTACTTTTAATTGACATACCACGCGGGCGGAGCCGCGGGCGGAAGCTAGTTATAAAATATATACTTATAAGATATATAAATATGTCAATATTTTGTACTAGATTGTACTAGGTTCATAAAAGAATTATACATACGAGTCTAACAAATGTATTTTTTTAGACAAACGAGCGATATTAACAATAACCTAAATTCCAGGTGTCCTAATCGTGCTGGCGTCAGTGGTATGTTCCGTGGGTATCTTCGGCTTCGCGGGTGTATCCGCTACACTCATCATCATCGAGGTCATTCCCTTCCTCGTGCTGGCCGTGGGAGTTGACAACATCTTCATCTTAGTGCAGACCAACCAGAGAGAGGGCAGGCGGCCTAATGAAAGCGTCGCTGAACATATTGGGCGAACGTGAGTGTCTATTCTTTAAATAATTACCAAATAAGTGCCCGTTTCACCATCGGACTACCAGACAAACGGCACTCAGGCATCGCTTCACGGTAGATATTCCACCAATGCGCACTAAGCGTTTCGCCTCTACATTTCTTATGCGAGCTGCTGAAGAATGGAACGTCTTGCCCGAGTCTGTGTTTCCGCATGAGTACAACTTGGATCTCTTCAAAGCAAGAGTTAATAGGTATCTCATAGGTTAGCGTGCTCCACCGTAGACCGCATCATCACTTACCATCAGATGAGATCGTGGTCAAATGCGTGCCTATCCACCATAAAAAAAAAATAAGTATAAGTAGGTTTAAAGATACTTTATTCTTATAATACGATTTACCTCATTCACATGAGAACATTGTTGATTAAATAACATAACAAAATTAAATAACAAAATTTTAACATTCGTCGTCATAAAACAAAAGTAATATATTAAAAGGTAGTGCTCTAAAACTAAATCCAATTAATATTTACCAACGATGCCAACTAAGCATAAACTTATCAAAAACGTATTCGCTCGTGATAATTAGGTGCTTACAAGATACTAATTTATATGTCTAATATTGGACAAGTTATTTTAAATACATTTGACAAACTTATACTTTTGTAGGGTAGTTAAGTAGGGTGTAAACAATTTCATAATGGCAATGATTAGACAGTGCAGTGCGTCGTAGCAGCGATAATACCGCTTCGTTGTGACTACTCTGTAATATAGCAAAAAAATGTTGGCTGCGGAAATACTAGTCACTAAATTAGAATCGTATTTTGAAAGTTGACACAATTAATCTATTATGCGGTGTCGGGTGAACCAGCGTAAACGCAATTGCGATGCGAATGGTGACATTAGAGTGCGGTGACGCTGTCCTCCGTGCGTGTGAATCTGTGAATTGCGTCGCCGTCCTTCGTCATCAAACATAGGGATCGTGACTAGTTCGCAAACATATAAAACTATATGCTCGCATTCGCTCTCTACTACCGCATAATGAGTGAGTGCGTTGTGACGATAGAGCTGTTACCCGCAGGCTGGGGCAGGTGGGCCCGTCGATGTTCCTGACGTCGGTGTCGGAGTCCGTGTGCTTCTTCCTGGGCGCGCTGTCGGACATGCCGGCCGTGCGCGCCTTCGCGCTGTACGCCGGCGCCGCGCTGCTCGTGGACTTCCTGCTGCAGGTCACGTGCTTCGTGGCGCTGCTGGCCATCGACACGCAGCGCCAGAACGCCAACCGCTTCGACGTGTTCTGCTGCGTGCGCGGCAGCAAGGCGGCGGGCGCCGACGCCAGCGAGAGCGCGCTCTACAACCTCTTCAAGCACGCCTACGCGCCCTTCCTCATGAAGAGGGAGGTGCGCGCCTCCGTCATGATTATATTCTTTGCCTGGCTGTGCTCGTCGGTCGCGGTGAGTGTTCATACCTACCTACCTACTTTCATATCAGGTTCGAAGGACCACTCAATATGTAGAATAATAGCTGTAACACTTTGTTGTTATGTAATGTTTCCATTATGTCCGGTACCCAAGTAGCACAACTGGGTTCTACAATAGTTCTATATCATATCTATTGGTAATCTCGAGTGAAATTTACAGCTATGATTAAGTTCTACAAAGGTGGGGAGAACCCTTATGCCACCATTATGGAACCATTTGGCGAAAAATTGCAGCCTAATTTTGGTAACAAATGGGATCTATAGGAGTTCTAACAATCACCCTGAGAGGTAATTAGAACTGTGAGTGTAAGTTGTGCGCAGTGAACGATTAATAAACATTTCATTCGTTCTGTCATTCAATAAGTGATAAATGAGAGACAATTAAAGTTTCGAGTGGTGTTCGTTTAGTAACATTGTTCTGTGGTGGCGTTACAGTAAACACTTAGTGCAACCATTTTATTTTGGATTCCATTTGGATATTTGGTGAGTACTAACTTCATATATATAGAGTTATAACCAATTACAGCATAAAATCCTTGCGAATGTTTTGTTACTGTGAAACCATAGTATGTTTTCTTAGTAAATTTCAACGCGCCTTCTATTTGATCAAGATTAATTATTCATAGAGTGCTTATTCTATTGACGAAATAATACAATAAAAAAAAATACCGTTAAAAACTTAACATAATGGTTTTAAACTAAGTATAATGTCTATGTACATTAGTTACAATTCAGTGATTTTGAATCAGTGTGATAAAACACTGTTCAAAACAAAACATTTTTAAGGAATCCATTTTCTAATTATGGCGATTTATAGGGATCACATAGTTCTAATTTTCACTTATTTAGTCTCTATTTGGAACTGTGAGTTCTAAAAATCACTCATTTGTATGTTATAGTGGCAAATCGGTGGATGTGGATCGGCGAATTAGGGGTCCTCAAGACTCCGCACATTTCAGTCAAATTACCATCATTAGAAGATGACTTCAAATTTATATCACCAAGATGAAAGCTGAATAAAAGATAGTCTTGTATTATATTGAAAGCGTTGAGAGGTTAAATAAAAAAATAAATAATTATTCGACACTTGGTTTTTTTTGCTCTAACACCGGGAATGAAGTTCCTACCAGATTTCAAAAGATTCAAAGAATCTTCTGTTTAGATCTGGTACCCGATAATAAATCTACTATATTGCGTTAAATACATTACAAATCATGTCCAAAATGTGTTTAAAATACCCAATAAAATGTTGATTCATTTATGTATGTACGGAACCCTTCAATTTTACAGTGATTTTTTCTTGACAACGTAACACGCAGAACAATCTGTGTTAAGAAATAATAGGTAACAAATTACGTATTTTTGGAACTATCAGATCGATAGTGGTTTTAAATAAGGGAAAATAGATGCTTTTGGTTCTTAACAACCCTTCTTTGACACTTAATTACACGTTGGAGTGGCATAAAAGAGTACAATAGCTCTTAAAGATACAATCACGTTAGGTTCCACAAGGGCTGCAAAATGATCCCTTTAACCACTACAGGTGATATACTACTCTATTATACTATTCATTTAGCACTAGAAGTGCCATATAAAGACTAGTAACCGCTTATTTGTAACAGTTGCAAAACAGTGATTTCAAGACCTCATATGCCACTGTGGTTAATAAATGAGTAAAAATTAAAACCTGTTTACAACTATGAGTAACAAAAACGACTTTATAAAACCATAAGAAATAAAGTAGAAACAAAATACATTCGTATGCAACTGCGAGAAATAAGATGTACTCATTTACAAATATAAGTAGAGTCTAAAGCTATAAGTGCCATCAAATACTGTTAAACCACTCATTTGCGACTTAAAGCTATAAGATAAGTTGTAAAATTCACTAATGTGCTACTTGGGTATGATAGTAGAGACTTATTCCTATTGTACTAAGCTTGAAAAGTTTTTCCACTATTAGAAAATACAAGTAAGAAGTTATATTAAAACATCTTGAATAAAATCTTATTAAACGTTTACTCTGTGTGATTTCTTGTGTTTTACGCCAAAATAACAATTCTTCCAGGTTGCTCCCCACATCGAGATCGGTCTCAACCAAGAGCTCTCAATGCCCCAAGACAGCTTCCAGCTGAAATACTTCCAATACCTAAACCGGTACCTGAACATTGGACCGCCCGTGTACTTCGTGATCACCGATGGCTTGGATTACTCCGACACTCGCACACAGAACATGATTTGTGGTACAAGGTTCTGTAGACCTGACAGTGTGGCCATGCAGCTCTATGCCGGTAAGACATTTTTTATTCAGCAAACTTTTGCTTAATTTCTATCTTATGATTCATGGGTACTGTTTTGTTAAGCAGGTTTCAAAAATATTACATACTTTTTCACACAACACAATTTACATTATTGAAATAACTTTAACTGATTTATGTATTGTTAATTCACATTTTATTATGAAACTGTAAGCCGTCCTAAAAAAAAAAATGAAATGAAAATATCTTTAAAACACTAAGAATCGTCATACAAAAATAATTCTACTCGTAAATTCGTTATTGTTTTATAAAGTTACCACTAAAGAGTCAAACTCTGACAACTGACGGAACCAAGTGGTGTATCACTCCATACATGAAATCAAGATCTTACTGAAGAAGCTTACTACGACACCGATTGAAATTAGAATCTGAGGAATAAAAAAGGTTAACTTTCTAATGGTTCCATAGACAAACATGCTCATTTCTACACATTTTGGCTCATCATTAGAGCGACATCTGGTGGCTGATCTTTCCGTCATCGTTTTTGCATAAAAAATGTCGTGATGTGTGTGTTTTTTTTAGGTTCTCATTGTTTTCATTAATTTTTCATATTTATTTTCTTATTTTGTTTCCTTTCAGTTCGTTTTTAATTTATCTTTTATTGTGCTGTACTGTTTGTTGTTTTTGATTTTGCTATAAAATATCTATATATGCGGCAACTTATAATTGGCCTTCATAATGTTATTAATGTTTTTCTAGTTTTAAGTTAGCTGTAAGTTTCCCTTTAAAATAAAAATAAATAAATAAAAAAAAGAAACTCATCCACTGACCGTATCAAATTCTGTGTATATATTCTAAATAGAAGATATTTATTCCAGCATACCGCAGTCCAAATGAGACATACTTAGCTCAGCCGCCGAGCTCGTGGCTGGACGATTTCTTCGACTGGGCGGCCATTCCCGAAAATTGCTGCAAGTTCTACGCTTCCAACAACAGCTTCTGTCCTAGCGAGAATAGGGGTGAGTCGAGTTCATTCATTTGTTAGCAGATTTGAACTTTCAACTGACAACGGGAGGAGCTAGTGGCTAAGTCTTAGTTGCGCGGTCCGATCGATCCAAATGGTTAAGTAATACAAACCGCGGTCGGCTGTTACTAAATGAGTTTTCTTCCGTGCTAGACTAGGAGTATCGTATCACCTCGTACTGGGCTGCGGCAGTCGCTCCACGTAAAATATTGATACTTGATTCGGATTTACCATTAGACTAGGAGTCGACCTCAATGTGATTGGTAAAAGACTCGGAAGATGATGACTCTAAAAACATATTTAATAAACTGCCACATAGGTATAAACTAGAGTAGAAGAGCTACTTTCATAAAAAATAAATAAATACATAAAATCACGCTATCAGCCTATATATATTTTTATTAAAACTGACGTGAGTTTGTAACATTATTCAAATTATGAAATACGGGCGTTACTCACGTAATGTTGGTCTATTTAGTCGACCGCGGTATCACCTATACTTCTAGGCATTTTCAAGAGAGTGCGTCTTGCACAGTCAATGCCTATTTATACTTGGAGCCAAGACGAGACTTGTCTCCCATAATGGCTAGCTTGTCATAGATTGTAGTATTAAATATCGTCGTTGCAAATTTAAAATCTCCTATGTGACAATTTTGTCAAAAATGAGTTATGCATATATTTTAAAAGCGATTTTCAATACCTATACATTGCAAAATCTCCTAAGTGGAAATCATAATATTCCGTTGAGATATTCGCAAAATTTAAAAAATCCTAAGTGACCCTGTACATTTTATTACCCATCAAAATCTCCTATGTGCCCGGTATGTCACTTATGAGATTTCAGTATTAATTGCATTACAAAATATTTGAAAATTAAAATATCTTATGTGTCACTAATTGTGTACGGCGGATAGTTTCGCGCCTAATTTTTGCTAGAAAGTGACCGCAATATTACGCAACAAATGGAGTGAAATATAATTATATTACGTGGCTAGTGACTAGGTCTAGATCAGTGTTTTAGTGATTCAGGATGCAACTTGTCGCGCGTAAGCACGCGTAAACAGTAGTCAATTATATACAGTTAATTCTTGTTATTTGGGCTTGTGTTACTAATAATTATGTCTAAAAATTATAAAACAATACTCGGGGTCATCGTATAATAAATTAAGTACTCCAATCGGAGATTATTGACGACCATATCGATGAAAATTCCACCGATATTACTCGTGCCTCTGTCGCCGCATCGATGGAACCTGCAGATACCGTCAATTCATTAATTATGCCAGAAGATTTAGGATTCAATGCGGAACTTAAAACCAGGATATTGAAATCACCTTTTTCGTTGCTCCTACCGTCAATCCCTGCAAATATTGAGCCAGTCTTGTTCGATAGTGACGATGAAGAGTCGCCGCCGCCGTCAGTGATATCTACTCAGGCTATCATACATTGCAATTTGGAAGCTAGTGAAGTAACCCATAGCGCAGGCCACCATGATTTGAGCCATGTCGTCGTTGCATCACAATAAAAACCTGCAAGACTACCGTGTTCAGACTTAGATGCAATTTTGAGATATGAAAGCTGATGATATTTGTGCAAGACCCACCCTGGACTCCAGCCACTAAAAAAAGACCTCAGTTGCCATCTGACAGTGAAGATGATGTTCCCTTGCTGTCATTACAGACTAATGAGCCCAGCTCTTTGGAAAATATGCTACCTACAAATGAGGATATTGAACATCTATTACCTTTAGCTGTATCCGAAAGAAAATGTTGTCCAATTAAATAAATAGGCTAGAATTTTTGGCAAATCTTGTCTGGGATTTAAGAGAATCGATGATGATAAAGATAAGCCTTCTGTTCATAAGCCTAAAAGAGAAATAAAATCACGTTGCTCTCATTTTAAAGTAAACCCAGACTCAAAACATAAAAACTCTTACTTGTGTGCATGCATTACCGAAGAAGATCGTGAAGCCATCCATAGTTATTTCTGGAGTCTTAATACGTGGGCTGAAAAGAAAGCGTTTGTAAAAGCTGCTGCTGTTCATAGAGGTATTCAAAGACGTCACCATAATGATCAGGTTTTATCTGGATACTGGTTGCAGTTATCAAGCTGGTAATATTACACAAAAAGAATAAAATGATCATCAAATACTTAAGAAGAATGAAGCTCGCAAGCTAAAAAAGATGCCTTAGAATCGGCAAACGAGAAGGTTGTAGGGATTGCAGTTGATGTTCAGGGCGTATTACTTGCACCTAAGCTTTTGGCCAGTTCTTTATATTATAAACTTAAGTAACAGTGTCACAATTTTATAGTTTTTGACTGCAGGACGAAGAAAGTAACCATTTATTTTTGGCATGAAGTTGATAGTAGCGTATCTGCTAATGAATTTAACTCTTGCTTAATCGATTACTTATCAAACATGGCGGCGGATACCAAACGAGTAATCATAATTTCTGATGGATGAAGCAAGTCTCTTCATATCGAGCAGTTGTACTTAGAAAAAGGCCATACCATGATGGAAGTGGACAGTGTCCACTCAACAATTGAACAATACATTAAGCCTTTATTTTATGTACGCAGTGACTAAGTTGCAAGTATGCAGCAAGCTCGGCCTAGAAATCCAAGTCAAGTCAAGAAATGTTAAGTCTATACACAACGACTTCTTTCTTAATTATGAAGAACTTGAGTCGAACTTTAAGTCCGTAAGACCTGGTAAGAAAAAGGGGATCCAGTTGCAGTTGACATACGAGGGCTTAAATATTTGCCAAATGGATCGGTGTCATATAGATTGCGTCATAATGACAATTTGACCATATTACCTCAGCGAAGAACTAGTCGTGAACGTTTACAACCAAGACCACTGTATCAAACACTGCTTAAAATCACAGAAAACAAATATAAACATTTGCAAGAGTTGAAAAGCGTAATTGATAAAGATTATCATCCATTTTATGATTACATCACATTTAATCCTGGCACTTAAAATATTTAATATTTTACTTATTTGTTTGTTTCAGTTTCCAATATTTTAATAATAATATTAATAATTGAATAATAACAAAAAAAAAATGTCTTATTGTAAATTTTTGAATGAATATGAAAGAAAAATACTATATTTTTTATTTTTGCTTATAACATTTAAAACCTCTTATGTGTCAAAAAGTTGCAATGAAAATCTCCTATGTGCAGAAAAATAATTAAATTTATATATATTTTCTAATTGACACATTGAGATAATACAAATTCTATGCCAATACATTACAATTCTTTTATATTTTATTATATATAAAGGATTAAAAATTTTTTTTCAGCATACAGTTTTTATCGTTTTCCTCCAAAAACTGAATTTTACACATAGAAGGTTTTAAATTTGCAACGACGATATAATGTTTGTACATTTCCAGCGTGCGACGCGTGCAACATATCGCTGGTGGGCGACGAGAAGCGGCCGGGCATCAGCGACTTCAACCGCTACGTGCCGTACTTCCTGCAGGACAACCCCTCGCCACAGGGCGGCTGCATCAAGGGGGGACACGCCGCTTATTCACAGGTACCATTCAATATCCTTTTTTACTTAGCCCCGGTTTTACCACTGCCTGATAAAGTTTTAGACAGTTAGTTAAAGATTTTTTTATTTTTTTATTTATTACTAGCTGACCCGGCGAACTTCGTACCGCCTTAGCGTAAATTTGATGCACTACTTTATTTTGTATAGCTGACCTATCTTATGTTAGCGTACCTATTCAATTTGAACTGGAATCTATAATATCCTCCATATAAAAATGAATACCTATTTCCCTGGTCTCGTCATATCTGAGAAGGACTTTACTAATTGTATTAAATAAAAAACAAAATATATATTTTCATAATAGTGTTTATTCCGTAGGGTTCAATAATTTCACTTATATTTTTACTGAAAATTTATTAATATATATTTAATTTATTTTGTTTTTTTCCTTTGTTTTTTTCCCCCCTAAGAACAGAGTATTAGAAAACTACAAAAAAAAATCAGCCAAATCGGTCAAGCCGTTTTCATGCTATGTCGTGACAACGGAAAACGGGTTTCATTTTTATATAATATAGATTTTTGTAATTATTATTTTTTTTTTTCACTTTTTGAAGATATTTGACCCCCTTTCCCACCCTTGTAACGCACCGTAACGTTTTCTGTACCCGTGCGGAATTGGTAGACTTCACTCTACCCTCGAGCACTTTAACTCTCAGGCATGCAGGTTTCCTCACGATGTTTTCCTTTACCGTTAGCGAGCGATGATTTATATGACAAATACGTATATCAAATAAATATATCTTCGAAATAAAATAACGATTTATTGACAGGGTTGTGCGCCGTGGGTTCGAACTGGGCTATCGCTGACTCTGACACGGACATATTGTTAATTAAATCGAACTAAATCTTATTACAGGCGGTCAACTACAAGATGTTCAACAAGACAGCTACGAAGATCGGCGCCACCTACTATTCCGGGTACCACACTGTGCTGAAGTCTAGCAAAGACTACTACTCCGCTCTGCGAGGCGCGAGGAACGTGGCAGCCAATCTCACGGAGACTCTGAACAGGAACCTTCGGGAGCAAGGGAAGAACACCACAGTCAACGTGTTCCCGTACTCCGTGTTCTACGTGTTCTACGAGCAGTACCTAACGATGTGGCCCGATACACTCAAGTCCATGGGAATTTCTGTGCTGTCCATCTTTATTGTCACCTTCTTCTTGATGGGCTTCGATTTGTTTTCGGCTTTGGTAAGTTGTTTTTTAATTCTGGAAAGTAAAAGGATTGGAAAGGACAGAATTTATGAATGAGTTTGAAAATAAAAATGAAAATATTTATTTAGGTCCAAAAAAAACCATTGAGACACATTTATTCAGTAAATAATGAAAAACAAATAAATACAGTAATTTACAACTCTGTATGCCCCAAAGCAAAAATTGCCTTAAATGGGAATTGGTTCAGTATAATGACAAACTAAAGCTTGGCGCTCACGTTTCACGCATAACAGTCAAATATATAACTACTGACATACTGTGCCTGGCAAAAAGTGATTACAAAAGTTTCCTACAGTAATATATAAGGATTATTATTAATATTTTGTTTGTTTTAGGTGGTGGTGATCACGATAACTATGATTGTGGTGAACCTCGGTGGTCTCATGTACTGGTGGAATATCAGTCTAAACGCAGTGTCACTAGTTAATTTGGTAAGTATTCATTTACTACTACTGTAAGGTTCAGTTTCAACAGATCCTGATAGAGTTTCGGATAGACAAGTTTCGGTTAATTTTATTTCCCATACGAAATTGACATTCCATCTGTCAAATAAGTTCCAAATAGACTTGTCCAAAACTGACGAAACAGGTCCCTAATATGACTATTTTTCTAATTTAGTTGCCAGTTTGTGGTTTGAACTGAAATAATAATAATAATAAATATTTCACAACTCATACACAACGCCATCTAGTCCCAAACTAAGTAGAGCTTGTACTATGGGTACTAGAATAACTGATACTACTAATACATATATACTTTTCTATTGTAAATACATACTTATTATACATAGAAACACCCAGACTTATGACAAACCCCCATGTTCATGCACACAAAGATTTGTCTTAAGTGAGAATCGAACCCACGACCTCGGCGTCGCAGGCAGGTACACTACCCACTCCGCCATCCGGTCGAAATGATTGTAAAAACAGGTCAACTTTTGAGGTTAACCATTGATTGGCTCAGGTGATGGCGGTGGGCATCGCCGTGGAGTTCTGCTCGCACATCGTGCACAGCTTCAGCGTGGCGGGCGGCGGCTCGCGCGTGGCCCGGGCCACCGAGGCGCTGACGCGCATGGGCTCGTCCGTGCTGTCCGGCATCACGCTCACCAAGTTCGGCGGCATCATCGTGCTCGGCACCGCCAAGAGCCAGATCTTCCAGGTAACGCCTCCACGCAACTAATACGACGTCCGTTTGGGAGTTTGTCCTGTTGTAATAGCCTTTGCGAGCGATCCTAAATATAGTTTTGTTATATTAGCAGAAATATTTATTGAAATATCATAACGAAATCCTTGGCATATTTTTTATAATATATCCTGCAACCCTATTATCTAATTGTGTTATAGGAAATTATTACATATATATCGATCGACCGTTGGTATAAAAACACTTGTCCCACGTGTAATAACTCCAATGGCGTTCGCGAAGACTTTTCAAACATTTAAACCATTAAAAAGGCCTTTTTATACTTATTTATTTATTTATTTATTTATTTATGGCACTCCAACGACAATTCACATGACATTTTAGGCAGATAATCTTATGCATTCATATGCTAGGTGAACTTGTCACTTAAAGGTGTGCACAGCACTTACAGTTTATTTTGCGATAACATTATAATTATAATATCTGTTTTAACTAAATAACTAAATAACATGCAATTGAATTTAATGAAAGTTAATCATAATAAAATGTGTTACATTTGAAAAGGTACATGATTAAAAAAAATACATAAAACATTAATACTTGAACAAATTGCAACTTTCTAAAACAAAGTAATATTTCAAAGACAAAGTGAAGTTAATATCATATTAATAAACGCTATCTAATATTAATATTAATACCAATAAAACACATGCATAAAAATTAACATAAATTAAAATTACACGTACATAAATTTATGATAACATTATTTACAAATTGAATTCATTACAATATAAAATAATAAGTCTATTGGATAATTAAGATAAAAAAAAATGGGATTAAATTATAATTTGTATAACATAGAACATAATTTTATTAAAATTGTATAAATTGATAAGTAAAAATGATCTTTTTTCTTATATATTATTAGTAACTCTACTATGAATTCATTAAAAAGGAACTGCAGTACTAATGCGTGGTGTTCCACAGGTGTTCTACTTCCGCATGTACCTGGGCATCGTGCTGCTAGGCGCGGCGCACGGACTCATCTTCCTGCCTGTCATGCTCAGCTATATCGGTGAGTCATACTACTTCCTACACCATAGTGCAAACATATACAGTCTTACTACAAAAGATTTAAACATCTGTTTAACAATTGTTTAGAAAAAACGTAACTACAAAACAATGCCTAAAGCTTGTTTTGGGGATAGAACATGTTTAAGCATTGTTTAACTTTAAACACGTGAATTGCCTGGTTTAAGAAGTGTTTATATCATGTTTAGAGTCATTTTGACATCTTTCATTTGTGAACTTGTGTTAATTTCTTACGAAGACGAAAATTGATTTTATTGACGAAATTGACTTGGACTATGTAACAGAATACAGAGACGACGAAATACCCCGTGTGAGAATAAATCCATTTGAGAAATACAATAATGCTACTTTTAAAAAGAAATTAGATAAAGTTGAGCCTTTGCCGCCAAAATATTGGACTTGGTAAAAAATGATCTTCCGAACGATGCTCGTGGAAGTACAGTAGATCTAGAAATACAAGTGACTTGTGCTTTGCGATGTTGGGCTCGTCATCAGGTATGTTTCAGCTTATCATGATTGAAGATTGAAGTTGTAAAAAATAAAACGACCACGACTTCTTAAATACTTAGGTAATTAAAATACTTGAAAATAATGCGTGTAACTGGCAAAGACATTGACGCAACGAAAAACGTTCCGTTTTAGCCGATCAATTGATTTTGACTCAAAAACTATGATTTGATTTTAAATATAAGTATATTTTGCGGTCTTAAATCACTTAATTGATTTTTATGTGTTACAGAGGCAGTTTCAGAATTTTGTACGCTCTTTTATAAATTATATTACGCCAAAATTAAATAAATGCATATATACAAATTGCTTGAAATGGAATAGAGAAGAACGACCAATGACAGTTGAGTGAATGTAAAAGAACGATCAGATTTAAACCTTGTCTACAAAGACACTCTATAAACTTGGTTTTGTGGTAACTAAAATTAGACAACCCTTAAACACGCATCTAACAACTTAGACACTGTCTAGGTAAACATGGTTTAAACAAGTGTTTATAATATTTTTTGTAGTAAGACTGATACAGTGGATCTACTACCAATCACGAACAACGTTTTAAATTAGGGATAGGTAGATTTTAGAGAACTTTAGTTTGACCAAGGTTACTGGGCGCCAAGGTCACTAAATTTAATTTTAATACCTTTCGACTATCTATATAAAGAAAAGCTATATTATACGTATATATTGCCTTCATTATATTCTAAATAATGTCGTTGAAGTGAGACCGCAAAAGTAAGATTATATCCGCCCGCTAGACGCTTAGATTGCTCCCTGGCCGAGTATGTATTTACCGTATAACAATACATTACAGTATCTATAAAGTAAGAGTGAAGAGATATCTCATATCTCAAACGTACAGTCGGCTCCTTATATATAGTAACAGACAAAATATCCAGATATATAGGAGCGCCTAAAGTGACCAATGATATCAGTACAACCAAAGTCTTCTAATAATTTAAAGCATCCATCATGCTCAAATATATCGGAACATTGACACCGTCAAATATATGAGTGAATTCAATGTGTCAAAATCATAGTAACAAACACATCGCCAATGGTTTCTAAGCAACCAAAGTACTCAAAAATATGGAGCAATAAATAAATATGAACTCTATAGCTATGTATTTGAGGAACTCTTTGGAATAATTAAACTCTTTTTGTTAAAAATACGTAAGCCAACATCATTTACTTTTGACGCTTTAGGTGTATCAAAAATATTTTTCTTGTGAGTAGGTATAAAATGCAACTCATGACAGATAACTAACTAATCCTTATTAATATTATAAATGTGAAAGTTTGTGAGTATGGAGATGGACGTATGGCTGTTTGCTACTGTTTCACGCAAAAAATACCGAGTCGATTCTGATGACATTTTGCAAACAGATAACCTAAATTACCATAATAAGCAAATTTTTATCAACATAGCACGTGCGCGCCGCCGCGGGCAATAGTTAGTATGTTATAATTACTAAATGTAGCTTGACTCCAAGTGTGCTATATTGGTCTAAGTACATTATTGTGATCGCCGTGATTCTTTAGACTACTGTTTCGAATCCCAGCCTACTTTTTGTCGATTTTATGGCTTTTTTATTTTTTGTTGAGACCTAAACACAGTCTTCCTAACATGACTAATATGCAACTCTGCCTATCTACAATCAACACACTATGTTGTATCAATCACATAATTTCAGGATAAAATAATAAATCACAAAAAACAAGATTTTATTTTATTAAAATTGTTTATTAATATCTTAAAGAATCAAAAACGTGTATATCCACCCTCAGCAATAATGACGTCACTAAGCTGCTGACGCATGGAATGCACCGCATTACAACAAAATCTATCTCCTCCTAACGACTCCATACGTTTTCAATGTGTCTCCTCAAGTTTTCCGTAGTTCTTATTGCAGTATTGTCCCATAGTTGTATCATTTTGCCCCATACATACATTTTCTATGGGATTTAAGTCAGGACTACGTGGGGAAAAATAATTCGTTCTAAATCTCTTGTCTCATTTCAATAATTTGTCACGACCCGAGAATTATGAACAGAACTGTTATCCTGTATGAAGCGGATTGTTTCATTGGGATAAAATACTCGGGCCGTAGGCAACAAAACGTTATTATTATTAAGGATGTTCCTATAACTTTGGCCACAAATATTATATTATTATATTTTTATCATTGCATTTATTTTTACTTTACCAGAAACTTAAAGCTAATTAGTACAGAATCAGTTACCAAGTCCATAGTATTAACGACAAAATACAAAAAGACACGTTTTCCAAATAAATTGAGCATTCTAAATAGTGAAACTGTATGAGAAACGATTTTTTTTGTCTTTAGTTACTTATTTATAAGTAACCGTAACAGTAGTAGTAAAGTTAAGTTAAAATAAGTTTGTATAATATGTCGTAGGTTTGTGATAAAATCAGGTTTTTGAATTCACTAATTTGTTATTTTCCCATACATCGCTATTTCTATCTTGACCGGGCTATTCTTCAGCTCAAAATTCAAAATTACATACAATGACATGAACAATAAACAAAACACATGCCAATGACGTCACGCACAAAATGAAAGAGACAGGTAACAGAATTTTTACGGTCGAAATCATCCTATCAGCCTATGGCCATATTAAAAGTACCCTATAATTGTAACGATAGAGTTCATTTTTATTTATAGCTCCATATTTTTGAATACTTTGGATGCTTAGAAACCATTGGCGATATGTTTGTTACTATGATTTTGACACTTTGAATGTACTCATATATTCGACGGTGTCAATGTTCCGATATATTTGAGCATGATGGATGCTTTAAATTATTAGAAGACTTTGGTTGTACTGATATCATTGGTCACTTTAGGCGCTCCTATATATCTGGATATTTTGTCTGTGACTATATATAAGGAGCTGACTGTACTCCCGTAGAATGGTGGTCTGGTCAACCACAATTGTATATGAGTTCTAATAAGAGTCAATAACGTTTATTGAATGAATATGTGTATTGAAAGTCTATCAATCAGTAGGTCTGTAGCTGTAGCTGTCGTGAATGGTAGTGAAGTGACTGTATATTTTTACACTGTTACTTAATTTTCTGTTGTTTTGTACTGTTTATTTTGTTTGGTGAAGAGATCTTAGATGCATGTGTAAAATAAATTTATTGTTATAAATCTTGTAGAGTTTTCCTTGATTCCGTGCAGAGCTTGCTAAACTCTGCACTGATGTGTTTTTCGAGTATGAGACTTAAATACAAATTGGAACTTAAAATGATCACGAGCAGATTCCATTTAACTTTAATGAGGGGTATCGCGTATGAATACGCCGCTTGGGTTCCTTATGTAGCGTGAGGTCTCCGAAATGTCAAATGTCACTACTTGCGGGTTGGCTGTGCGGTCATTGTATTTATAAATGTCTGTAGAGGTCTTCTTTAGGGCGTTTTAAGACTAACTTTTTACGAGCAACCGAGAACGCATTTGTGCACAAGGCACGTA
This sequence comes from Hypena proboscidalis, assembly GCA_905147285.1. Lineage (NCBI taxonomy): Eukaryota > Metazoa > Arthropoda > Insecta > Lepidoptera > Erebidae > Hypena > Hypena proboscidalis. The sequence goes on from LR990143.1 coordinate 7,680,594, forward strand.
CGAGAGCAAGAGAGACGGATGGATTAACGTCCCCACTTAAAATTGCAACAAAAAATCCGTACTTCTTAATAATTTTTGTTACAAAATGGTCTGTCTGTATGTCTTCTACACGCCCTAAAAAACTGTGCCTCTATAAAAACCTATAAACCTAATGGTTGGAATAAATCAACTTCTGTCAACAAACTTTAAAGGACCTTACTCTACAGTGGCGCCACCTGGTGAGACAAAAACGATAGCCCTCATTATCGCTATTCGATAATACAATTTTAAAACCACTAGCATTTTAGATCTCGTCACTCTTGTATTCCGTTCACACATGCACACGTTTTGTTTACGAATTTATATTTGTTTTCCGGACTGCATGCAAACGTCTGTTTTCGTTTTTATCGCACATATTTTTCAATGCGCTTGTATATTGGACCTTTTCGACGTTTAGTTATCGTGATATATTCTATCATAGCTTTAAGAGCAACATATTATGTGATATATTTGTATTGTTTTTCCGCCTCGTTTTAACTCATTGATAGATACTAACACTTGGAGGTAAGGATTTATTCATATAAGCTTGTGCGAGGAAGATGGGGCTATTAATTTATTTTATAATGCTTTTTTAATATAGAAATGAAATATAATAGTAATGGTATTATTTGTAATCTATTTATGAAATATTGTTAGTGCAGCATAGTAAAGCATATTATTTTTTTTAAATGAGGAAACGTTTTATAAAGTTTTCTTTCGGTGCATAATACATTATTTATTATCTACGTTTATTTAAGTAAGTATGAATCTACAGACTTGCTAGTTATATCAGAATATTAGCCGTGCAAAATATTGTATGCATTATGCCTTCCTGCTGATATGATTATGGTTTCCATCTTTCACAGTCCTGATTAAATTGTGGAATTGTTTTAGTAAGCTAGTATTTAGATAGCGTAATATCATTAATTTTACCGTTTTTTAACGTAAGTAATTTATTTCCCTAATATCGTTGTATATAATAAACATTGTTTGCGTGTCTAAACGCATGAGAAAGACATGAAAATAACAATTTATTACTTATACAACGTTTAATATTAGTAAGACTGCAATAATATCGTAGAATGCATTATACATAATTTTATTATATTCATATTAACATTAATGCAATCGACGAAATATCATAATGCTTTTACATTTCATTTCAAACCACGAGATTACCACACTTCGTCGCACATTAAAAAATTGCTTATATATTTAATTATATATACACTATAGCATGTGCAATGTACCATACTATAAGATAGTAGTCGTACTTCTTACACAATTATATCGCATGGCCAAGTTCGCTCGGTTTCTCAACGACAAAGAGTCAAAGGCAGCTACAGTACCTGAGTGCAGACGGAATAAAACTTCTCTAGCACAAAGCGGATTGTGGCAGGTATACAGTACCCACGCGATCTGCATGATAGATAATAATAATAAATCATTTATTTCAGGCTGCATAGGCCCATAGATAAATACCTTAATCTAAAGATACATAATTATATTTGCACTATGTCTTTGTGCGTTCCTGGGGTATAGTTCCGCGGAAGCAACGGATAATATCGACGAGTCCTACGTAGACTAGTGGGAATGCAATAACAACATTTTGGCAAAAAATAAAAAAAACACTGGCCTGGGCTTATTGCTCAACCCGGTTTGACCTCTATCTCTCGTTCAATGTTTGAACGAGACAGGAAGATCAAAACTAGGGATCGAAAAAATTCGTCCTTAAACGGTCCATCTCAAAATTGTGTTTTTGCAATTGCAGTAGTCTACGTAAATGGTTTCTGCGACTACCATGGTTGCCACAGATAACGAGCACTTTATACCCGACTGCACTAAGATCGCGTGCGGATTGTAAGGACTTTGCAAAATAATACTGCATTGAGCGGTGTTCGAGGCGATTGAATGAAGTAGTGCGGCTCCTATATTGCAGTATGGTTGTGTTGTCAGGCAGGTGACCTTGTCCCTCGTTGCAGGTTCCCCCGTCAACAAACAGAAGCTCGCCAACCACCTGCAGCGCGGCAAGGACGTGGCGGTCGCCGAGACGTCGCTCACTCGAGTAAGAGCCGACAACGGAGAGATTTCCACACAATATATCTTTAACACGCTTCCCGCGTGAACTTGACATGGCGAGAATGAAAACGCAGAACAGCAGCGTTGATATTTCCAAAACTCATATCTATAGTTTTTATATAGAACACTGATATTCGATCAATATAGGGTGTACATTTCTAATTTATACTTCGAAATACACGAACTTGGTTTATGGTGTTCAGTACAGAAAATACTAAAATTAAGTATCTGATGTTAGATTTTATATTTCTGATATTTTGAAAAAGTGCGTTTGTTTCGAAGTAATATTAATTAAAATACACCCTTATTATCAGAATACTTTCACACCTAACAGAAATAACGTAACGGATTTTATTAGCTTTTATAAATAATTTTAAGAAAAACTGCATTAAAGAACAATTCAAGTAACTTCGCTATAAGTTATACATATAAGCCAGTACAGAGTTAAACATTCGACAATCTGTATCAAGTAACGTTCCGTTGCCGGCAATGTTTTCATTCTCGCTACAAGTTCCCGTACTAACGCATCGGTGTATGTACAGTGGGAAGGTTGTAGGCGTCTCGCAACGATACGTAGTTGTAGTCCAGGAATACGGAACAAGTATTATTGAGTTGCTAAATGCCTGAGTATTATTGTGACTTGAACATCTGAGATTATTTGAAAAATCCATGGTATTAAACTTAGCTTGACATAAAATATCGACCCATTTCCAGATCTTGCAATTTGTTTTGAAAATATATTTTTTTAGTTTTATTGAGATTGCATTGTTCATCTTGATTATTCGGCAATCAAAACAACTATTCCCTCGAACGTCCTTAATGTGTGGTCATTTTCTTGAACTAAGAGAAATATTGACTGGGTCTCATCTGTCCTGTCATGCATTCTTACAAATATTCATAATACTAAATAGGTGTTAAGTCGATTTTGTGCCTTGAAATTATTATCATTTAATATCTTTAATTAAACTAGAACAATTTGGTCAGGTCAAGTCACAATAACATTGGCGCGGGAATATGGTTTCCTCCCATTAATATTATTGATAGCATTTATTGTATACAGCGGTGCTTGCGATTTGTTACATTATTAAGCAATTTGTATCATTTTATGCACTTTTCTTATTCATCATAGTAGTGTAATGTAAGAAACGCAAACACCGCGACATAAGGGGTTGGTCTAACCACAACGGTTCATGGGACACCCTTCTCTATGTAAAAGTATCACGATTTTTATTGTAATGTGCATGTATCGATCGTTGTACTAGTTGCTGTATATCGGTAACGATCATTCCTATTGATTTCGAATTTTAAAAAATATTTTTATTGTTTTTTATTTATTTGATGTATATTTTGTGTCACTGCCTTTGTGTGTGTGTTGCACACTGCTACAGTACTTAGTATTTACAAGACTTTGGTTTCACGTCACCTGGTAGCTCCACAAACAAGTGTTGTCTTTTATAATTCACATACACAATGCAATTAACCATTATAATGATAGTAGACATTTAAATAATTTATCAGCGTAGTAATAAGAAAGCCTCGTATAACTCGGAGTACTTATAAATACAGTAGGTACTTAAGGCAGTGGTGAAGTAAGTAACTATTAAAGTATATTAATTAAAACATATAATTATATTTATTCAAGTAGTATAAATTGGCGTAGGTAGACGTGCGTCGACCCTTGCTTGCTTCGAAAATGTAGAATTTTAACGAGCACTGAGTATCTATGTACTAAAGATAGTAAATTTTATACTAAACAATATTTAATTTTTGATAATAAATGTATTTAGACCTATTTTCTTAGATGTTTTAATATTTCTTTTGAACGATGTTCATGTCGAGTGTTAGTTGCGCCTTAGCCGATGCAATCGACGAGACGTCGTTGCATTGGCCCATAGAATTCCATTTATGTGAAATGATAGTGAATATATCTGTTTTGCACGCTTTCAATGTAAAGTAGAGTATAATGTCATGTATTTTGTTAGTTTAGTGTTTGTGAGAGAAATTGACATATTTAAGTATATACGGAAAGTATGTGATGGGCGTGATTCCAATATATTTTAATTGTTTTATAGAATTGACGAGTTAATTTAACGTTATTACATTATACTATTGCAAAGTGTCTTCAGTATTAATTACTTAAATTAAAAATAAACTAAAAACTGATTTAAGTTTAATTAATTTATCAGTAAAGTAATAATTATTATTTGTTATTTTTCTATAATTACATCGTAGACTTTTCCCAATAGACTGCATTTTAGTAGGTATTACTTATGAAGTCAAGTCTGTTATTCTTTGTACCATCTAGTAGTTTATATGGTAATCTTCTTCTTGTCGTGTCAATGACTATAGTAATTATGTTAAATTATTTATATCTATAAAGTTTTAGACCAATAGGATGCGACTAAGACGCCTTTTTGGTTGGCTTGCATAAGGTCTTTTAGGGTACAGGGGGTAGGAAGTAATGGACAGGACAACAAATGATATGATAAATGATAGATGGTAATAAGAATAACAGACTTGACGTCAGTCTCCACGACGTTATACTGCCATTATGGGCTGACCGTTTAACTGAGTCCTCGCCTGCGCGGTACAGGGGCGCGGGGGTATGACGACAAAGGAGACTGAGACAGGTGCGGGCGGTGGGGGAACTTAATGAAATATACAGGAGATGAAATGCACCAAAATATTTCCTAAGATGTACCGCGCAGGCGAGGACTCAGTTAAACGGTCAGCCTATAGTATCTAGAGCAGTGGTTCTTAACCTTTTTAGGTCTGTTACCCTTATGACCTAACTAGGGTCTCTGATTTTACCCCTCCTCCCAAAGTTAAAATCAAACAATATACAAATACCTACGTGGGCTTTATTAAGCATAAAAACAACAAAATTACAGTTAAAAAATTAGGTTTTTTTATGTAAATTTACATTATGTTTCCTAAGTTATAGAAATTCCCTAGCTTACTAGGTAATTTCTATAACTTAGTAAACATAAAATAAATTTATAAATATTAGTGCGAAGGTTGGTACTGCTTCGCATTTACAAGTTTGTTAATGTTAGGTTTTGTCTCACTTAAAGCGCATCTCAAATCGTGTTCCACATTGAGATGATTTCTGGCCTACGTTTTTAGTGTCACCAAAGCTGAGAAACCACTCTCACACCTGTACGTAGTAGCAAACGGTACCAACATTTTTAAAGCTCTGTCTGCTATGATGGGATATTCAGCACCTGCTTTTTTCCAAAATGTACAAAGATCATAATTTTGGAATTCGACTTTTAAAGTGCAATCCTAGCGCCTAGATAATGTGACCGCGTTGTAGGTATACTTTGCGCGCTAGTCGGCGCTCAGTCTGGTCGTGATTTTGAAATTCAGCGTTCGAGACAACAACCGGTTCATTGTTACCCCTCCAAAATACAAGTTTTACCCCCGCTGGGGTAATTACCCCCAGGTTAGGAATCAATGATCTAGAGCATTGATTGTTTGTATTTGTCTCGAACGCTGAATTTCAAAATCACGACCAGACTGAGCGCCGACTAGCGCGCAAAGTATACCTACAACGCGGTCACATTATCTAGGCGCTAGGATTGCACTTTAAAAGTCGAATTCCAAAATTATGATCTTTGTACATTTTGGAAAAAAGCAGGTGCTGAATATCCCATCATAGCAGACAGAGCTTTAAAAATGTTGGTACCGTTTGCTACTACGTACAGGTGTGAGAGTGGTTTCTCAGCTTTGGTGACACTAAAAACGTAGGCCAGAAATCATCTCAATGTGGAACACGATTTGAGATGCGCTTTAAGTGAGACAAAACCTAACATTAACAAACTTGTAAATGCGAAGCAGTACCAACCTTCGCACTAATATTTATAAATTTATTTTATGTTTACTAAGTTATAGAAATTACCTAGTAAGCTAGGGAATTTCTATAACTTAGGAAACATAATGTAAATTTACATAAAAAAACCTAGTTTTTTAACTGTAATTTTGTTGTTTTTATGCTTAATAAAGCCCACGTAGGTATTTGTATATTGTTTGATTTTAACTTTGGGAGGAGGGGTAAAATCAGAGACCCTAGTTAGGTCATAAGGGTAACAGACCTAAAAAGGTTAAGAACCACTGATCTAGAGGCAGTCGTCGGGACTGATCGTCGCTTTCATCATGTCTCGGTCTTTTTACATTAGAAAGAGTGTGATAGGGCTAAGACTTGTCTCTTTTCAGCGAAAGTTTTGCAAATGATTTAATAGTCAATTACAAGTAATATCCAGGAGATATCTGTTTTATTTATGTGTATGATCAATTTCTCCACATCACAAGTTCGGCTTAAGCAGAGTACATAGCATTGGCTATCTATTTATTTATTATATTAAACTCGTAACTAACAAGAGGGCGCTATAGTACTAATTCTGGTATAAAGCTGATATCTGGTGTCGGTTAGCTCCTGTATAAAAGCTTCACTATGTAAGGGGGCATCTGTTTTTACAGGTACGCCTGTAAAACACCATGGAAATTAAGGACAAATTCTATTTATTTTGATGAATTCTGGTATTAAATTTTTATTCTCTATGTATTGTGTAATCTGTATTATTAATTTGTGATTCCTCAGAGATTTTGATTATTATAAGATCCCCTCTAAGTTCCTATTAAAGTTAAATTGTTATTAATTAACACTAACGTATATGCGTTACATGGACACTTAATACTGTTATGTACGGACATAGGAATCTCCTACTTAATGTTAGTACTTAATTTAGAGGGCTATAGTTCTGTATTCACAGGCTCCTTGTCAGACCGCTTTTGTGATGATAGAAATAAATTATGTTTTTTTTAATTTATTATTTTCGTTTTATTTTTAGTTGTAGAGCACCTATGCATGGTATGAGTGCACAGCTCAGTGTTGCCAGGTACGCATTCATTTTATGCATGTATAGGTCTATACATCAACATGTTGATTACAAGTGCAAGTTATTATCAATAGAATCATTTATATGGTAGTTATATCAGAAATTATCAGACTTACAACTACCAAGCACTGCAAGCATGACGCTGTCTGTATCTAACATTAAACATCATCATCACATTAAATCATAGAATGTTTCGTAACTTAGTTCACGCATAGGAACAAGAGAAAGGTCCAACATACAATCAACAAAAATTAATAAATTATACTTTTTTCTATGCCAAAGGAGCTTCTGAGCCCGACTCAAAACAACGTAAGAAATTATTTTAATAACAAAAGCACTAAATCACTTAGTTTATTTGCAGTCAAAATTTAACGTGCATAGATTACGCAATATTATTCTTAAAAATGACGACCAAAATTTAATTTATTCAAAAAAAACGCTATGACAATAGTTTTTTTTTAAGAATAATATATGTGCACATTATTTTCAATTGACAAAATCACAGAAATAGCGCAGAAAAACGTGCTGTTTCGTAGTCTGTTTTTGTTTGGAGAGCAAATCCACTTAGATTCATGATCATGATTATTTTTTCATAAATAGTTGGTACATTTATGGGTTTCATGGAAATTGAAATTATCTGTGAACTGATAATCCTAAATTATTCAGAAGTTGCAACACTTCTAGTCTTGAAATCGGCCAATCATGTTTTTAATTTGCTTTTCATCTAGAAAAATTGGTCCGTATTACCGTCACAAAGCCGAGATCTATGGAGTTTCAGTCTCGCTACTATTTACCAGAATATTAGATCAAGTCAATAACAATAATTCTATGACAAGGCCTTTGAATAAAATCATCCATTACCCATTTCATAGGCATGAATACCCTTGTTCACCATCCGGTTCGCTAACTTGGAAAGCCATCCGATCTCATCCAATTTTAACAAGCAAGCATGCATGATTTGATCTTTCTTCCCACATTTTAATACTATTTTTGATAATGATCTTGTGTCTACATCTTTCTTACTCATCCATGCTTGTTTTCGTGTCTAATGAGACGCAATATACCGCATGATTAATTGGCAATGTTTCATCACGATTAGATTCTACATCTCGATTTTTTGGCATGAATATATCAATTTAGTTTTCCAAGAAAAGATTTATGGCACATAATTAACTGTTAGAATGTCCATGTATCATATAGAGATGTATAAAAGCTTTTGAAGAGGCGTGCATTGGTCGAGGCGGATGTGATGACGTAGTGTTGTGTTGTCAGGCATAACCCGGCGTCGGGGACGTTGGCGAGTGCAGTCGGGACGCGGCCCCTCCTACGGCAGTCTAGACACGACGCCGAGCGAGCCCCGCGCCTCACACAGCGGCACCGTCAACGGCCTCACTGATGAGATGTGAACGTGTCCACACTACTCAAGATTTATACAAATAACCTGAATACACTGTTGTATTTTAGATATTTGTTCTATGGAAGTGTTTCCATAATTTTCGCTAGATGGCGCTGCTCTCAATATTTTTGTAAATCTCATCTTTGCAGGCTATTGTATAAATCTTTAATCGTGTTTTAGGAAAATGGGACATTTAATTAGAAAAGTGTATTAGAAAAGTTTTAGCGTAAGTTTAAAAAAATCGACTGGATGGAAGATAGGACGAGAAAACAATTTCTTATCTTATGCCTGGAAGCATAAGAATCAGAGTGGTTATAATGTTATGAACAAAATCTTGCGCATTTGCAAGATAAGTGTGTGCGTTAAGATGGCTATTTGCTTGTGATATCTGTACATTAAATATTATTATGTAAAAATAAGTACATAATTGTTAGTATTTCATATTCAATATATTCAAAATTAGAACTTGAAAAGTAAAAACGAAAAAGTTTTGGGATTTTTATATTATATTCTAACATAATAATAGCAGTTTTTTATAAAATGAATGAAATATATCACATAGAAAAATCTAATAATTGATACTATAGAGTATAAAATTTTATTGGTTTATTTTGTAAATGTGGGTAATTAAATATTTAGGTTGGCAAGGTTGTATTCACCATGTTTTAGTGTGAAAGTTGCACCAAATCTAAGTGTTACCAAAAATTTGATATTATCAAATTTTGATATTATATTGGGGCTCGATTACAATTATATTTAAACATATTCATTTGTTTTTTTTTTCTTTTAAGTTGCCGTTGTTAATTGATAATAGAATTGACAAACACTAATATTATGTTACATAGTGATATCACTAGTATTACCTCTAGTTATATTTAGGGTCAAGTTTGCCAAAAAATAGAATAATTATTATAACTCAACCGATCTACAAAGGCTCTCAGACCGCGAGCATTCACGATGTAATGTATCATTTAAAATTTTGATTACATAAGTGTTGTCTCTGGATACCAGCTATTTGACGCAAGAAAATGGATCCAATTTGAGCACTCTATTCGTACGACCACGGAACTAAAGTGGAGTCATTTTAATAGGTAACATTTGACAGTTCATTTATGCAAAGAAAAATAACCTTATGCTAAAGAAATAAAACTTAAGAAAACAACATCAGTAGAAAATTAGACTCTACTCCATAAATGAACTGTCAAATGTTACCTATTAAAATGACTCCAATTTACGTTTTCGCACGAATAGAATTCGATTCCAATGCGAGCAGGGCCTTAAGTTCATAGAATGAAGTTCAATATGGGATCACCTTAACCTATCCATGTATTGATCTGACATTTCCTTATTGTGATAGGAGTGGTTAAGTCAAAATTAACATATTAAATAACCGGTTGAGTTATAAAATAAGATTATTGCTTGGTCGACATGGTCCTAGAGTCTTTAGCAAATAGATTGATTAGTTGCTGGTGATGATGCTGATGCTGTTGCTGGATCCAGTATAAACAATATAATACTCTAGTATCACAGAATTAAAGCGCTGAATCGGCTACGTTGTTATGACGTAAGTATCATAATATGTCGATCCAGTGGTAAAATTCCATGGTACTGAATCCAGCTACTTGTTTAATGTAAACAAGACTTTAGTATATAATAATATCTGATAGTGAAGAAGAGTTTTGCAAAAGTTTGATAAGACACCGATAAAAAAAATCAAATAGTTTGAGCAGATCAAGAGCCTTGAAATAATAACGTTTTATTTATATACAAGGAAGTAATTTTCAAACAAGTAGAGTCAAGTATTTTCTAGATATCCTTTTTTGAACTTTCATAGATATTTCTCAGAATCTAAGTATTTAAATAATGAAAATCAACTCGAAGATAGTTAGATATCATATAATTAAATCAGGTTTATGAAATCTTGATAACATAAATAAGATGGCGTCTCTAGGCGCTTGTGCTGTGTAGACTTATTTTTTTTTAAAAATGAGTATAAATTTTCTGATTTTGAGCACCATTTTTTGTACTTGTAGTAAAAATATATCATTATGCTTATTCGATATTGGCGTGCGAATGGAAGAAACACTGATAGGGTATGACAATGTCTATAGGTATAGGTATAAAGTTAATAGGTATTAGATATAGCAGATATTGTAAATTTTTCGTTATTCTAACTTGCAAAATATCTGTCCAAAAGTTTCAATACTATTATAGTATTCTAACGGCTTTGAATGTTTAGGAGTTAGTTACTGTCTAGGTAATCTACCTACTGACGTAGAGATATGATGTACATATTAAAAAGCTTCAATCGGGTAAGAAAAATGGTCAATTTGTAATAAAAAGCTTGTAAGCTTTTGTAGATTTCTTACGGCATTTAGATCATGTTAGGGTAAAATATTGAGCTTTGCAACCGTCAGTTTTGAACGTTGCCAAGAACAATTTAATTTGATGGTTTTCTTAGCACCAATTACACCGGCCGAGTTCAACCCTGAGCTGCGGTTTTCGATCTCTCTGTTTCGTATCTAGTATCCGTCTCTGAGAGACGGCCGGAACATCGAAAGCCGAGTTCAGCGTTAAGCGCGGTTTTGCGTTGAGCGTTAATTCTGCTGAAATTGGGGCTTAGAATAAAATAAGTTAACTTAGGTAAAGTTAAGGAGTTTAGAAGTGAAGAAAAAGGCGCTTTGTCGACGCGAACCAGGCAGAGAATCGAAGATAATATATGTTTGCTTCGAGTACTTCAGGAATTTAGGACGCTAAAGTTGTAACTGGCTCAATTTTAAATACCCAGTGAAAAAATTACAACAATATTCGACCTGTTGATTGTAGCGTAGGATTAGCAAAGCTTTCGCTAGCCTGTGCCTTTGACGAGTCAATTCGACGTTAAATCATAGGCTAAATAGTAAGTTTCAATTGTTGTGTTTTAAATGGGGGCTTCAAGAACTACAAACAGCTTTTTGCGAAGAATATAACATTGTCCCATGACACCCATAGGCAAAATTGCTAAAATTAAAATATAAAACTTTATAAAGTTGCCAAATGTATATTTTTAAATATCTCAGGACAGACACGGAAGTAATTCTTATTCTTAATTAAGGAAAGTCTCTGTCAACTTCTGGTTACGAATCAAAATAAGATTTTAAAAGTCACGATAGGTAGATAAACACATCTAATGAATTTGCACATCATAATCTAACATAAGTGTGTGTAAGTGACTTCAGCAAGTTTTTATTAATTCGTCGTTGAAATCAGTGAAATTTGTAATTTAATACGTTAAAACAAAGGAACTGATTTCTTGGCCAGACACGAAGACCTTGCTGGCTGGCTAGTGGATAATTCTATCATTTATCTACAGGTGTCTATCATGATTCACTAAGCATCATTAACATTAGGTACGAGTTAAATTTGCGGAAACCAATTCAACAACCCGTTAAAAAAATCGGAATTTTAAAAAGGCTAATTAATTCTTGGCGGCTATTGCGACGATAGTGGTTAAGAATATCGCGTCACTTTGGCAGTCGGTTTTATGATCATGCGAGTGTCACATCACAATTACCGCGCCTAGTCGTTACACACTGAATTATGTACGGGGATCCAATAAAATTAAAAGATTATTAGTGCTGCCCTTGATCGAATTGTTTCTTAAAAGGCTGTGTGTCAATGTGCAGAAATAAATTGATAAAATGACGATTCTTTTCACTATTTTAAATACGTAGTGTACTCAAATGTCTAGTTGACTTCGTAAGAATTTATTCCTCATTATTATTTTAAAAATTAATAATGAACAGAGATCTTCATTCATTTAGAGAACATCTTAGGTATCAAATATTATATCACTGTACATCTCTGGCAAAAATTATTTATAATCTTTTTTATTATGGCAACGCAGCGTGATCATAAAAATCTTGACAGTCAACGATGAGCGACGATAGCGTTTTTTTGCACACTTGTCCAAAAAAAAAAAAGGTCCACTCTGTTTAATAATAGATACCTACATTAGATACGAAATGTATCATTAAATCCTTAAACTCACAAAAGATTGTATTACCATTCATAGCGGGATGAGGGTATCTGAGATAGCTTTTTCTATGATATAATCACTAAGACCAGGTAAATGTATCTAGGATTAAGTTAGTACGGATCTTCCTTAGTAACGTTGCTGTTAACAACCTAATTTATATCTAGACAAATGTGTACAAACTGAATCATAAATAATCTATACTATCGAGTCTATTTTTCGAACATTTTTGTACATACTTGAACATCTCACACAGTTCTCATATTGTTATGTTTCGGCTGAGCCTGTAGTTGTATCGTGGATAGGAATGCTGAATGCGGTAACTATTGCCTCTCTACTGTTATGAACGAAATACACACTCCTGTGTCGCCAGCTGTTTATTTGAACTTGACTGCCCCGCTTTTGCATGTCTGGATTTATATTGAACCGCCTATCATGATCCCTACAATATTGTATGGTATGTTTCGGTCCTTCGTTTACTTATTTACTTATGGCGGCAGAACTGGTGGCTTGTCCGATGGTAAATCATTAGATCCTGGTAATTTAATATACGTTAAGATTTTTTTCAGCCAGCCATATGACATTTTATACCATTTTATTGTGGGAAGGTGAAGAAAGGTCCAAAAAGGAAATCATTTCACTGATATTACCTAACAAATACTAGGTTTATACAGTATACAGTCAGCTAATAAGATTCTACTAATAACAATATGAGAAATATTTTTATATTTAATGTATTGAAACGTGACGCATCACTGTCCACATTCAGCCTTGCCTGTCAATCATGGGCCTGTGACAAGACATGACAGCTAGACTTTTATTTTTCGAACACTTAAAACATCAGGGCGGAGTTTTACTTTTTAGTAATTATAGCAATCTAAAAATATTATAAATAGCTGACCCGTGCCCACTTCGTTGGGCATAATGTTCAAAAATATATATCTTTCATAGTTAAGGCAGCGTTCGTAAGAAACGTTTTCATTCGAATGTTTTTTCGCCGATTCACTTTGCAAAACGGACTACCATGTAAAAGCCTTTTTATTTTTCGGTTTTTTATATGTATAACCTATGACACTCAGCAATAATGTGTCTTTCTATTCGTGAAAGAAGATTCCCGACATTCGCAAGGCGCTGTTCATACTCAGAGGAAGTCTCTCCGAGTCTCTGTCTCTGTCTCGCTCGTGTCAGGGATGTATGTCGAGACAGTTGAGATTTTCTTTTAGGCATATTGACAGAAGTTATGATTTCAAAATAACAACCTAACCTAACCTAATTGCAAAAAACTAAATACCTATAACCTAAATTAATATCTACATGAAACTAACTTAATACCTATAACCTAAATTAATATCTACACGAAACAAACTTAATACCTACCTATAACCTAAATTAATATCTACATGAAACTAACTTAATACCTACCTATAACCTAAATTAATATCTACACAAAACAAACTTAATACCTACCTATAACCTAAATTAATATCTACATGAAACTAACTTAATACCTATAACCTAATTTAATATCTAGGTACATGAAACAAACTTAATGCCTATCTATAACCTAAATTAAATGAAAACTATATAAACATAAAAGATTTTTTTTTTAATGTACCGAAAATAAAATTAATGAATGTCGAAAGTGTGTTACAAAAAATTCAATTTTGGGGACGTCCGCTGCGTAAAGTACCTACCTCTCAGATGTAAAAGGAAGGTCACGCCTCCTTCTTCCGAAGTGAGCACGAACGCGAACCGAAATAAGCCGAAACCATCGCGCGCCGCTGCCGCGCTGCTGTGGCCTTCACGTATAACGATGAGTTTTTCTCCGATTCTCTTTACAAAACGGACTACCACGTAAAAACCTTTTAATTTTTCGGTTTTTTATATAGCCTATGACACTCAGCGATAATGTGGCTTTCTATTAGTGAAAGAATTTTTAAAATCGGTGCAGTAGATTCCGAGATTACCCCTGACAATTTAACAAACACACAAACTTTACCTCTTTATAATATTAGTATAGATGAAAAATGTATCCGATAGAGACGTCTTGTCTTGTCACGGGCTCATGCTCCCGAAAGCTCTACTGGTTCGGTTCATACGTTATCTGTAAGATCTAAAGTATCTCCAATTTTGGGTATTAGTTTTCATAAAGAAACTAATTTTACGTGTAAAAATTGTACTTACGTACTATGTATATAAAGCATATATTGTACCTATTTGATGTCTATTGAAGTTTTTAATAGTGTAATAATTTATTATACTATGTAATTAAAGTCTATATTCCATGAGACATAATCAATGAATGTAAAATCTGTGTAATAGAGTTTTTAATAAAGAAGAAAATGCAAGTTATGGATTTTCTTTTTACTTACTTCTAAATTAAAACTTTCTTTAGCAGTTTTATTATGTGTGGATATGAATAAGACTAGATCAGAAGTGACAAATAAAGAGGGCGCTGAGGTAGTGAGCAATTAATCACAAGAATAATTAATTTTACTTTCCATGGATCATGCCATTTCATATAAATCTATTGAATAGTATTACTGCTATTGACCTTAGTGTAAATTTAGACCAATGTTTCCATAAATGTCTAAAATTGATCAACTTATTGGGGGCGAAATAACATAGATAAATAGGTAGAAATTGGGTTTTTTCTCTACCTTAAAAATATACAAAAAGATCTATCTATAGAGCATCAGAACTTCTATGCAAGCTTTTAATGAGTGGAAAAAAAAACAATGATATCGGTCGTAACAATTTCGGTATATTTATTTTAACAGAACGTATTTACAAATATATTAATTAAGGATAACATTTATGACACCGTAGTGACTAGGTTCATTTTGTATGTATGAGCACAACATTTCCCGCACATTCCCCATATAGTTCATAAAGTATAACTAAAACTGCCATTGCGTATAAATTATATTCGTATGAAACCCGCTGGTTCCTCGTTCGTTTTATAATTATAATGATACCATACAGTATAGAAACGCGATAAGGGGAAATCAACACTCCAAAAACAATAAAAACGTGTCTCACAATAAACACCTTAAATAAATTACACAAAAACGAAATACAACACTGAACAAATATTGTAATAAATATTTTAACATTAAAATTTAGGAATAACACAGGACGGGAATATAAAAACCTTTATATTTAACAAGCTCTAGCATTATAAAGACTAAAAAATTAATAACGACAAGATAATCAACAAACATTTAAAATCACCCAAAGAAAATATTTTTGGAAAACATTTTACGTGAGTAGGTAATTCAAAACGCATCACAGATACTAGACTAGCTTTATTATGGTTTATTTATAATCTGTATCGACGCAGTGTTTGCGTATTTTTGGCGCGTTTTCTGCGGTGGTGGGATGGACTAGATATAATTTTGTAAATAGTGTTCGTTTGAACTGTTACATTAAGAAATATATTATGTTATAAAAATATTATGAAAAATATTAATGTATTATTTATAATAAATGTGTGGTAATTAGCTAATAAGATTTTGTCTTAACTTTTTTATTTTCATGATTCCAAGTCTGAATCTGATTGTAAATTTCGTAATGAATATTTAGGTGGTAAGTATGTCAGTCATGACTGTGTGCCTAACTAGTCTACGTAAGGTTATGATGATTATAGTTCTAAAGGTCCAAATAAGTATTTGGCTTGGCAGTTGTCGCTTTCGTCACCCAGGAACTGCGCGAACAGTTCTTGATATCTGGACAGCGTCAAGCCTCCTTTCCTCCTGTCGTCGTCCTGCAACAAAAAGAGGGCAGCACTTGAAGTCAACATCATCATAATTCGATACTTTATAACTACTTGGCAATTTTATCACGATCTTACAACTAATTAACTGCTAATAAAATACAAATGCACATCTGTTGTATGTAGAGTCACAGAATCAAGATAGTAGAGCAAAAAGAGAGCAATTTATATAATTCCTTAAAGTATGTTTTTTATCTTTTTTAGTACAATCGAACTTTACATAATAATGTTTTATCATTAAGCTTTTTTATTGCGACCCTGACGAGTGTTGGCATTATTGAATTTTATTTGCCATCTAAAAATGCCACTAGAAATATTTGCCCTGGCCTCGAAGCAAATCTACTACCGTTCATCGCATCTAGACTTAAATCTGAAATACCATAAATCTAAACCTATTTATGTTAGCAATTAAACAAAAACATGTCCGCTATAATTTTCCCCAAATTTCCTCGTAACGTCTCGCGTCACGAGACAGTAAATCTTGTTTCATTAGACACCTGTAGGCGCGGGAGCATAAACAAACGTCCGCCTGCCAATTCTACTTAAGTATTACGAGCTACAAAATAATTGGATTATTGTCTGTAACAACTGATAATGATAACATGGAAATGGTACTACCTAAATCCTCCACTGGAGCGCTGCCAGTAAGAAAGCTCGCTCAGCTCAATACTGTCTAGTTGCATAATTTTATTTCTGGAATTTTCTTTTTATATCTCACATATTATTACACATGTGCGATTTATTTTTGTTACATTTTCTATAAATATAATTCCATATTTCCTCACGAAGACGGTTTTCGCGGTTGCTTTTGAATACAAAACATATTTTACGATGTGTTTACTGTTGGGAAGCCCCAGTTTCACGAACTTGCGAAATATGTTTGGATATAATTAGTTGGAAAGTTAAGAAATATGTAACGTAAACATTGTGGAGAATGTATGATATAATAAATATATAATAATAGTAAGATGTTGTCATCATTCATCGGGCCGCTCCATTCATTTAATGGTCGTCAAAATGATTAATTGGCGCGTGGAAGAACTTTGATGAGAACACGTAAGACACGTTGAATGTAGCATAACTGTTGCCGCAAAAATATTATTTTATACTTTATTTACTTACTTGTTCACCTACACTAGTTCACCTTCAAAAAACCTACACTATTAGTGATTTTAAGTGTATTTAGTAGGATATTATAAGGTGCTATGGATCATGAAAAACGTATCTCGGGAAGGATATCGCAGTCACCAGCAATTTCAGAGGCTCGAAGTCAGGATCGCATTTAGGGGCAGGCAAACGGGGCAGCACAACTAATATGGCTTCGGTTCTGAAAAGGAGCCCCCATACCTTTTTTGCTTCGGGGCCTCTACGACTTTCAAATCTGCTCAAAGTAATATGTTATTCTCTACTCATTCATGACTGAATATTCCATGAGGAATGCTAAGAAATCCTAATATTTTATGCTTTGGCTGTGAGCCTAGTTTAGAAATGTACACAACTAAACTTATATGTCTCATATGATAGCAGTTATAGGAAGGAGTGGAAGTGGCTACAAACTGCAAATATTTTTATGACGCCCGACCTACGTACATAGAAACATTATTTTGGAGTTTTGTATCTATCATTGAAACGAAAAGAATGATTATAAGATACTTTGGTGGAACAAAAAGGTATTTATAAATAGTGTGTTATTTTGGCAATCGACAAAACTGCTGAGAGGTTTTTTATTTCTATTATAACTTCTCTAGGTCTTATCTTTACTGTTAAGAAATGCATAAATAATAAATTATAACATGATTGTTTCTTTGAAGTTGGAGTAGTTTCAGGTGGGGTAGGTAAGATGTAACTTCCCTTGTAGAAAACTAAACTTAAATAGGATTTCTTTTTTTGTTTTTAAACTTTCGCGATTTGAGAACATTTTTCAAAAATTAGACAACGGGTCTAAATCGCGTAATTATTATAAAGGTAAATAAATACCTATGCTCGACGTTTCGAATGACTTGCATCATTCTTGGTCACGAGCCGACTGGTGAAGCTCAACGTCTTCTCCGTGAAGCGCGGATATTGTCCACTACCCTCACTTGGTCGTCACAATTTTTATTTAGAAACGTCGAGCATAGGTATTTATTTACCTTTATAATAATTACGCGATTTAGACCCGTTGTCTAATTTTTGAAAAATGTTCTCAAATCGCGAAAGTTTAAAAACATTATATTAAATAGGATTAGTAAGAATTGTCGAATTAGATACCAAATCCCTACCTATTGTGTTAGTTATGAGCAGTATCGCTGTCAATTGCATCAAGCTAGTTCGGTTGGTCAGGATCGTTTGCCAACAACACATGGCTAGGTAAAACGTATTTCTAGAACGATGTGTATTACTACATCATCTATATTTTGTTCATGATTGGCGTACAGCGTTTGCGTGTGACTACAGTTCACAAATATATCTCCACGATTAAGGAAGACTGGCGGGATTTAAAGAGAAAACTTTTTTTTATTGCCAGATCTTTGTGCTCGCAACAATTCTAATGTCTTGAGATTTTTTTTTTTGTTAATTGTTATCGTGGCCAGCAATAAATATCTGGGACACATTTGAATCGCTCGTTAAATAAATCCGTACTGGATTGACAGTTAATTGTTCGGCTGAGTTAATTTTGAACTTTTATGTTTAGTTTTAGTGCTTCCGAATTATTTTAGTTTCAACATTTCTACGCGTGTGTAGATGTATTGTAATCTACGGTGATTAGATGTAACATGCCTCAACATTCATCGATACTTATTTCGTTATAAAAGCTTTTGAGGATCGTTTTTTAGGTGAAATTACCATCTCAGAGCAATCGTTAAAATCTTATTTTACGCCTAGCTTTCATAAAATATCAGACAGTGAAGCCAGGCATCGAGTCGAGGTCTATGTTTACTGTCTGTTTAACTGTTAATACTAATATCATCGAAACCAGAATCAATATTATATACATATAATATTGACGACCGCATAGCGGAGTTGGTAGTGTAACTGCCTGCTACGCAGAGGTATAGCGGGTTCGATTCCCGCTCAAGACTAATAGTACTAGCTCTGCTTAGTTTGGGACTATATGACGTTGTGTGAATGTTGTGTGATTTAAAAAAGAAGGGCCAGGGTTAACTCTACAGTAAACTTAAACTTTGGAACTCTGGGCTAACTCTACTGTGGCTCTGGGCTAAGAGAGTGCCCTTACGCGTGTTGTATAAAGCTAGTGTAGCGGGACGTGAACCGATGTAGGGGCATAAGCCCAAAAAGCTCTTAGGTAGATGCTTCAACACCACGCAACGTTTTCACTACTTTTCACCGTTCAACGTCCACACTTTTTGATTTAACACGAGGACACTTACATTGAGTAGGGAGTTAAAGGCGTCGTCGATGGATTTGATTTCTTCTAGAACCATCCTCTGTACGCAGTCGTATCTGTATTCCTCCACGCCCATGACGCCGTCGCAGTTGATGTCAATCATCCTGAAGTTGGTCTCAATGAACGCCTTCATGGCCTGAGGAAAGTCCTCATATTTACGGCCCAGGCAGCTGTTCTTCACGGCTTGCTTGAATTCGTCAACCGTTATCGTACCGTCCTGGAAAAGCTCTTTATTAAGAACATGCTACTACTTGTTAAACATAATTACAATAAGCGGGAAGCGTGTGCGTGGCTTTGCGTGTGTGTGTAAAATGAAAATTAGATTTATTATTTTCTATTATTTCTAGCTTCTACAAAAGCCTATTAGACAAGTAGGTATGCTGCTCGGCATCGATCTTTAGGGCTGAAATGTAAAATATATATCTAGAGATCTCAGCGATTAAGATACATGCCTACATCTCTACATAGAATTTATCTTAATAAATACTTTTGGAATCGTTAGTTCAAGTTAATTTTTAGACAAAGTTTTTATATCAGACTAAACTACATTACAGGACAATACAACACATACCAGACTAATAGATAATTTTTAAAAAACGGGACGTTCTTGGACTTATGTTTGTGAATAGTGCATGTAAATGTATGCGGTTATCGTCAGGCATTTTCTTATCATGAAGAAAAGAGAAACATTTAGATATTTGTTTCTCATATTGGTTCGTTAACATCAGTAGTAATCTGAAAATGTTAAATTTTACAATTCCATAAGTTCTCCTTCTTGATTGAAAATTTATTCTTAACCAATTGTCTATTGCTAAATTTGTAGAATTGAATTCGTCTCAGGCAGCAGCGATCAGACTGATTATCTTTTTGCATTTGCATCTGAATTAAGGCATAATGCACTTAATGTATTTACAATTTGAATGTCATCTTTGAAAAATATTCTTAATATCAATTGTTATGTTCATGGACACAGGCTGACGTGCGCCACTCCCCCTTGCTTGACGTGACGTATTAGCAATACGAAATCGTTCTAGAACGGTTTCCGCATTAAAGACATCGAGCGACGTGCAATACTACACAGAAGCGAACTACTAAATGCGTTGAAAGAGCTACAGGAAAGACCAGCGTTAGCTGCATCCACCGAAGCTTTGCTGACACCGCTAGTGTAGTGTGGGGGGTCACCGACATAGTCTGGCACCTTGTCGAAATCTGCGAGCTGTGCGATCTCCTCCCACAGACTCAGCATCACGTGCTGGTATTTCTGCAGGCGAGCGGCGCTGCAGTCGCCCTTGCCCTCCAGCACGCATGTCCTCAGCGCCAGACAGTGGAAGTCATGCGCGTCCAGGAAGCCGTTGTTGTCGATATCTGCAAACAACCATCCACTAAGAACCTGTTTCACTAATAACACCACATGAATTATTATGTGGCTGGTAAATTCTTTTGTATTTAATTTTAGTATGGTGTTTATCTTTTACTCCGCGTTTGTTTATATATTTAGTGCGCTTGTTTCGAAAATGGACATGCTTGTTTCGTAATTTCACATGTTTTGACATCCAACATTCTCAAGTATGCATTAAAATTATTGCAACTTTGTAGGAGTGACAATGAGGTAGTGGATCACTGTGATTAATATTTCACGAATAGCCACATCTGATAAGAATGCTAAGGGCAGGCGGCAGGTTCATTAACATTGTCGGCAAACGATGTCGATCGCCCAATCAGTGTCGCAACGGATGAGCAAATGAGTCGCGGCTGCCCACTTGGCTGCCACTGCATGTAAACAATAGGCAACTATTAATTTAATAGAGCTGCTGATGCCAAAACCCGGGGATCCTTCATTTCGCAATCGTCAGCGATTTTTCAAACAGCGTTTGAAATATAATTGATGTTAAAGATTGAGTGCGCGAGTGTTCAACAGACAGTGAAAATTTATATCAATAACAGAATTTGCCAATCGTAAGAATAGATTCAGAGTCAAAATAGCCGGTGAAGACATCAGGGAAGCACTTTGTTGTCACGAACGCGTCTACTATCGACTTTATTGATGGGTGTGCGAACCTAAATATCCACAGTTGAAAACTAAACGAGAACCATCAGGAAGTATCGCCGACGGAGTTCGAATATAGATTGTTACTCGTGAAAGTCAATCCGTACTACCGGTCGACAGTAAGGGCTTCTAAAAAGATCAATGTCAGCCATCGATGATTCTGCGGTTATTTTTATCGAACTGTCAAGTGCCTAGGACGCTATTAAACAAGATATCAATAGCTCATTAGTCGGCTCTTACCCTAATTAATGGCTCCCTAGTTTGACGGCTTCTCTAAAAATATTAGTAAGTAGTTATTTATTAATCGACCATCAATCGTTAATCAGGAACGGGTAGGCGTTGAGGGATTGCTCAATGAGCTCGATAGCTGTTCCACAACGATTAGTTTATAGTTTTCAGGGGTAAAGTTGTGATTGTGAAATCTTGGCAGGCCTGTTACTAGAGCTCGTACTCGTTCCGCGGTTTAGTGATTGATGGCTGCGCGTTGCCTCCACAGAAATTCTGCGCGGGTCAATGTCATGAGTTGCCTCTGATCTCGATAGGTCCACGGTTTCTTTAATTAGATTTCAAATCTAAATTAAAACAATACGATTAGCTGGTCGGTAAAAGTTCTCTTGGGATTTGCTATCTTAAACACGTTTAATAACATTATTCTTCTGGTGATGAAGAACCAATATGTACCAATGTACTATAGCATGGGTGCCTCGTCAGGTTTTCTGTCGTTTAGGAAACTAATAATGGACTCTAATAACATAATACTACAAGATAAGATGTCTGATAAAGAGTACCCTGTTAAGGGTTATTCATTGGACTACTGACATACCTACTCGTTCAAAAGAGAGAGTGATGCGAGCAGTATCAACAAGAATCAATTGTTATTTTCTTAAGGAATTCTTTAGTAATATTTTTTCAAAATACCGCCTTGGCCGTTTTCAAGAAACAATATTTTAAAAGAAAAAGAACATTCATTCGTTTCTCGACAGCAGACAAAACACGTATAAACATAAACATAATTTTTGGAACATTAGAACATTTTGATGCGCAAATGAAGCGTTTGAGTGAATTTACGAGATAAATATGTCGATTTAATAGGTTTACAAACCGTTAGATAAGCTAGTACATACCTAATTCTAGTAACAGTCCAATCATCAAAGCTTTTCATAACATTATAAATGAATCAGTGTCCAAAAACTGTTATTTAGTATGTAAACGAACATTGCAGCTTCAGCACGTCAACTAATACATAAATTATATGAATTTTAAAAGTATTATGTATCGTGCTGGGTCATGTCCAAAACTCATACAAACAATGGCTGGCTACAATGTTTCAAACAATCTTTGAATAATAAAAGCGATGAAAGATGTCGTCCATAAATCTTTTGATTAACATTCGCGAGAAAGCTTGAGTGCGAAATGAAATTGAGATTTGTCTTGTAGGATATAATTAAATAGATGGTGTAATTGAAATCCACGCATCCCTTTGCCTTCAATCATTAAAACAAGATGTTTAAAAACCACGAGTTGTTGACCTAGTGTCAAAGAGGAGATATGAAACCCCAGCATCGCATCAGTGAGATGCGATGCTAGGGTTTGATTTATTGCAGGAATTGAATGAAGTTTGAAGATGTGAACAAAAACAAAAAAAATCGGAGCCAGAACAAGAATGTATGAATGAGTCGTAGAATTATTTCCAAATAAACATCTAAGCTTCAGAACATGTCACTTTATCCTGTTTCTGTTGATCGTCCATAAATAACAAGCCACTACAAACAAACTTCACATCCACGTTTTCTCAAACAAGGCAAAATAAATCAAATACGTAACCTCTACTCACCATAAAGGTATCTTACAACGAAGGCAACTCGGTTATCCCAGGAATAGGCCATTGTGAAGGATTGTGGAGTTAGTTGAAGAGTCGTGGAGTCCGGGATGGTTGGTAGTGTTGGTTAGCGGACAGTAGCGCGGCGGCGGTCGCGCGGTGACTGACGCGATGACGGCCGCCGGCCGCGCCACTCCGCTACGAATAAACCCACGAAATAAAACAATATTACAAGACGACACGTCACCAGACGACACTAAATACGCAACGCCGTGGTCAATTCGCTC
The DNA here is from genome assembly GCA_905147285.1 of Hypena proboscidalis. Lineage (NCBI taxonomy): Eukaryota > Metazoa > Arthropoda > Insecta > Lepidoptera > Erebidae > Hypena > Hypena proboscidalis. The sequence continues at coordinate 7,704,316 of LR990143.1, forward strand.
ACGGCTTGGCAGAGAACAGGAGCCCAGAGCTCAGAGCTCTCGGCCTCATCAGCACAAGGCCGGTGGGTTGCATTACATTACAACGCATCTTATTTATTTCCTCATGTATCCACAAACTTTTTTATGCCTTGTAGAGAATATGCCAGTAACTCATAGACATCTGATGGTACGTAGGAATTGCAATTTGGGCTACCAAAGACTGAAGAGGGATTGCTACATTGCAGGTTGGGATAGGATATCATTTTTTTTACCTTAGACTTTAGCTTAGAGACTATAGCTTCCGCTTACCTACTACACCCAAGAGCTCGATCACAATATCGCTATATTTGTATTCTTTTAATTAATAGTAGGTATCTAATTATAACTTGTAGAGCGAGCTAGCAAGACAATAGGATAGAATAGATAGAATTAGAATTGGTATTATTTATAAAATTCAACACAACGATGTCATTGAAAGTTTGCCTACTTCCTTGGTTGAGTTGTCTCAATCATTATTACTGCCCAGTATGATCGCCCAATTATCCCAGGATTGATCTCTGTATTAAAATACAGTTGCTAAGGAGGAATTATTGCAATGTTTGCATGGTAAGTTAGATCAGCAGAAAGAAATTTGCAAATTTACTTGGCACCCATGGTAATTTTGGTAGGAGAGATTTGGTTTGGAAAGTTTTTACAAAGGTTTTTTTTTAGTAGAACTGTAAACGCAGCCGAAAAAAATCAAATAGGGTACACCAAAGCGAATCGGATCAATTTTTGTTTGAGAATTCAAAATTCATACTAAAATGTAATTTATATAACTTTTATTGATAAAATGGTAATCAGTAACAATCCAGCTACACACTAAACATTTTATAACTTAAATCGTGCTTAAATTCTTTGAAATAATAAAAGAAAACATAAAAGGCAGAAATATCCGATTCGCCCCAATTCTCGGGGCGAATGGGATCATCCATAAAATAACTTAAATAAAGTTTTCTTAAGACTTATAATCTTTAGAATCATTAAAAAAATTTAAATAATATTTAATATGATCAATCTTAATTACTAGCACATAAATCACATTATATATAAGGACCTTTTCCCTCCCGTATCAGCACATTTTTCGTGATACCATTCCTCACGGGCATGGCACTGAATCCAACCCCCTGGTGGTGGATGAATGAACTGTTCTGAGCAGTAAATACAATAGCAATCTCTCTGTTTTGCAGACGAACCTTTGGCTTTTTTTCCAGGCGTTCTCTTATTTTTTTCATTTTTTTTTAACATTTTCTTTATCTTCAGTCTTCTTCTTTTATTGCACAATTTTTTTGTTTGTCATAAGTGCATTCTTAGCATCTTTCTCTAGAAGATTAATCTTACTCTGAGGTGATGTCAAAGTCTTAAGGACACCTTTGGAAAAAGAGACTCTTCTTTGTAAACTCATGTATGGTAAATCATAAATCTCAGCAGCTCGACGTAAGGTTAACTCTTTTACCAGGACTTTATTTGCAGCTTTCCTCGTTTTTTCTTCAGACCATTCTCCTGCATTGGTCTTTTTTTTGTACGTGCGAACCATCTATGAAAAAATAAAATGCATAATTAACATTAAATATAAAATAAAATTTTATAAAAAAGTGATCCGATTCACCCTCGATGACCCGATCCGAATAACCCCATGTTAAAGACTTTTGAAATAAATATTTTCTACATTAACCTATAACATTGTGCTTTAAAACTAAAATGTTTTCTAAAATAGTCCCCCTCTCAATCAATATAAAGCAAATAATTCAACATTTTGACACAAATCCTTTGAATTACATAAATAAATAATAAGTACGTACCTTAGATCAGCGCCACAAATCTACCACACACAAAAACTAACTCACTGGTGAGACGCGCCGGCACTGATGTATTAGTCGAAACAAAACATTGCCATTGGCAGGAGGTGCGGGAAGGTACCGGGTCGTAAGACCCCAGACGCATTCGTTCCTTTTTATTGCGTTATTTAAAATATTTACAAATCTCTTATTTTGATCCGATTCACCCATTGATCCGATTCGCCTCGGTGTACCCTACTATTGTATCCGCAATGAACTGCCAGGAAAAACATAGTTGATTCTAAACGCAGATATTTCGCTTTTATTATAGCCGCAATTATCTTTCACATTTTTTGACCCTGTACTTTTAAGAAAATGTGTAAAAAAAGTCTTGCTGACTAAGATACTTCGGTGCCACTTCTTTTGATTTGTTAAGAAAATGCGTAAAAAAGTCAGCACCTGCGGCGGCGGTATGGTGGCAAAAATAATTCGTCACGATGTCATTGCCAAATTTCATCAAAATCTATTCTGTAGTTTTTGTGCGATAGAATACCAAACATTCAAACGTCTTGACAAAATTAAATAAAGGTATAATATGGTACTTATAATAACGTTAAAAGTAGTATGTCAGTGTAGGTTATACAGGGTGGATGCGACATAGCGACATTTATTGAATCTACGTATATCTAACGTAATAATCTACGTATGTGCCGAATTATATTAAAATGAATGCGGCAGCCATATTGAATTTTACTTGACCCAACTAAATTTATTGCGTTGTACTCATATAGCCCTTTCAATTGATACCTATTTATGGCAGTTAAAAAGCAAAATGTAATCGGCCATCTTGGAACGTTGGCCATATTGAATTATTCTTCATATAAAGAAATAAAATCCTTGCATTGTACTTTTAAAGCCGTTTTGATTGATACCCATATTATGAGAGTTAAAAAGAAAGATGTAATTCGCCATCTTGGAACGGCGGCCAAATCCAAATAAAGCAAAATTAATTGATGCATATTATATTGTAAGTAATACTTGAGATGTGTACCAAATTTTATCTTAATCGAGCAGCAGGAAAAGGATCAAACTTGACGTGCAAGATATGATTATTACAGAGGAGCGGGCAGTCAAAATTGAAAAAGCTTGTAAAAAAAAAGAGTTAGCACAGTTTTTTCCAGGTAAACTTTTTGATATATTATATACATTACATAGTATAGCTACACAAATATTTTTTTATCCTATGTCATATACTGTAGCTTCGCCCCAGTGACTACTATTTATTTTCACAAAAAAAGCTAATTGACAACATTTCAAAATTTGAAAGTGTCTAAAACAAAAATACCGTTTCTTTATTATCCTATCCGGAGTACAAAAACATTTTTTTTAATTTTTTTGTATCAGTAGTTTTGGAGAAAAAAAATAAAAACGAAAAAATGCGTCGTGACGTCACATATACGGCTTAATAAAGTATTACCTTTGCCCATGCTACGACAGAATGAAGAGTAATCGAAAATGACAGTTGTAATGTCAGTATTGTCAGTTGCCTGTCAACTAACGATAAACACATATTTTGCAATAATGAAAATATAAGCAATATTTATTGATTGCAACTATTATTCTTCCTAAATCGAACTGAATCCAAGTGAGGAATATGCACCTACGATGGATTTAAAATATTGTTTTGTACAAACATGTAAAAACAAATCTAAAGACGCCAACTCAAACACGAAAGATTAGTGTAATGCATTGGATGTAGTTTGTTCGAAACGAGTTCTATATGTGTGTGAAGAAGCAATAGACTACATAACATTACACTACAACTCAAAGGAACGCAGCAGTAATGAAATAAGTAGCAAAAACTGGGAACATTTCAGAAACGGGACTGGAAAAGTAAAACCTTGGGGATCATTTAGTTTAATGATATAATGTTATTAAAAAAATTAATTTACTTTTATGTTCTCATCAGTAATGTTTAGATGTGGACAAGTCCTGGGCCATGTGAAAATAAATTATTTAAAATATTGTACAAGTATCTTTTTATTTATGATTCCTGTTTCATATTTTGTTTATAAAAACTAACACACAATTAATATAACATAACATCAACCCCATATCACCCAAAAACAAGTATTAATAAAAGTATTTATTTGTTTTTAACATGAGAGAAAAAGTTATGACATGTGTGAGCGAAGCAGTTACATAGCTACACATACACTGTATAACTAAAATACAATTGTATACATTGAAGAACACAAAAATAAACATAAATAAATAATCAAAATTTATTTAGCACTTTCTTAAATATTTTCAAATATAAATTGCTTCCAAAAATGTTCAGCTTCTTGCACAATCTTTGCTGTTTAATCTTGATCATACTCAACCTAGTATTTGTGGATTAGCTTGTTCTTCTCATAATCTGGATCAGCAATACAAAATAAGACCATAGGTTTGTTTGCAGCATGCATTTGTACCATTATTTGAGCTTTACATTTTTCTTTAAGTTTGCCATCCTTGATGTAATTTTTGATAGTGCTTTTGCTAATAGGGTACTATATTTCTATAACAATGTCTGCACAAAGCCCATCTGGTGAAACACCAATAATAGGGGGTATAAGAATAAGACCTGTGCTTTCAATAACTCCAAAATCTTTTTCTAAAATATTAATGAAAATATTTTTTTAAAGTTTTACTCCGTCTTATGGCTTTTGTTTAAGGCACCTTGTAACCACCTAAACTGCTTTGCACTAATACACCTTGTTCTGTTTTGCAAGGGACAGCTTCATGAATTCTAGACCCTGTCACTCAACCTTGACGCATTGAATGCCATAGTTTGGAATCCACTTGATTTGTTGTAGCTTTAGCAACACTGTTAAATACTTCTTCACTGAGCTTTTCCTGGCAGAATCATATAAAATTATGTAAGTATTGTCTTGTTGGATGTGTACAAACTGCAGCATTAAGTTCAAAGTAGGTTGACGGTTACCACAGTACTTCATTTCCTGTCCTCATCTTCTGCCTGTTGCACTCTTCAGTAAACATGGATAAACTTAACATTTCCATTGCCAGGGGTAATTTTCCTTTTGCCTATATTTTTGCTAAAATAAACTTCTGATCACCAGCACTAGCTTGTCTTGGTTTACGCAGTAGATGTGACAGAAGGTTCATCTGACAGTTTTATCAGCCACATGGCAAAGCAGATAGCGTGTTTGCACCCTCCTGAAGACGCAGTATAATCATGACACTGAACAGAAATGATATTTTCCTTAGACTCGTCAATTTCAGCAGTTACCATGTACAACTTGGCTCTTACTTTAAGTTCAGGTGTCACCCTACATTTAATGGTGCACGAGTTGGTATCACGCTTTACTTCCACACATATCCTACAGCTGTGTCTACGTAAACATCCCTGGAAGCTAATAATGCTTTGGCACTACGCGTTTCGGCGGCATTGTAGCAGTCGTTTTTCTACCATATATTCCAAAAGCATAACGTAGTTAACTTTTGGCAAATTTTTGCTATCAGCAGCTTAAAATCCATGTCCTTCATGGTTGATGAATGAGGAGCAGAATAGAGAGAATAATACGATTTTTATGCAAGAAAATAAAGGTAAACAAACAAAGTTGTAAACAAGTATGACAATTATGACATATGTCACATCAACAAAAAAAATAATAAGCAAAGGCATATCATTATTCCACCGTATATGTGACGTCATTTGGCGCTTACGTCTATTTAGAATGCACTAACTTTCAAAAAGGAAATAATGAATGAAAATAATAAAATTTCGCAAAAAGAAAAAATACGGGTCCGTTTATTTTACATCTAGTTTCAATTAAAATAATAATTTATATTATGTTAAAAAAATGAAATGTTGTCAAAAGAACCGTCACCTTTTTTTAATTCGGCTAAGTGTAGCTTAGTAAATATATTTAATCGTAATGAAATGTTTGTTCGTTTAGGGCGCAGAAGACACGGCTACCTATAATAGTTAGACGAATGTAAAAGTTCGACACATAATATTTTGGATTCTGTTTCTTCCGGCAATGTTCGGCACCATCATCAGATCACATCTCAGACAATAATCGTGTGGCATGCTGCATATTGTCTGCCTTTAAAACTTTTTCGGGTTCTGTATTAATTTAGAGTAATCTCTGTGCGGTCCCATGGTGTAATGGTTAGCACTTTGGACTCTGAATCCAACGATCAGAGTTCAAATCTCGGTGGGACCTGATTTTTTTTATATTTATGAAACGAAAAGTCATTCCATTTTTCATCATTCATCATTTTGTTTGACGATTATAATTTTAAATGCTAGCGCAGACTATGCATTTGAAACATTTTATTGTTTTCAGTCTTTGGTCTTAAAATATTTCTACTGAATTCCTATCTATAAAAACAAAAAACAAACGACTGAACCTGAAAGATGAAGTTTAAACGAAGTGATCATCTATACCTCAGAGTAAGTAGGTACATTGTAGATTCATGATCTATACCTACAAATATTATAAAGAGGAAAGATATTTTTGTTTGTTTGTACCCATAAATCTACTGGACCGATCAAAATAAAAATTGGTGCGGAAAAGTTCAAGTTCGAGCAGCATTAATAAATATAGGCAACCTGGCTCTTACCTGGCCATTTAAGTTCAAGAGAGTTTAACAGAAACTCTATAACGCAAAATACGAGGAGCATCTTTTTTAATGTCAACATAGGTGTTGATTCTTTCTAATTAAGTAGGCATTTCTGAGACCATTTTCTCTATTATATGAATGCTCATTTAAAAACTCGTCAGACAAGAAATGGGCGCCTCCTATACCTACTCAGCATCTAATTTAAGACAATTTTTTTTCCGTTGGACAGGTCAATGTTGATAAAATATTGAACCGCGACTGTTATTAAGACCTTTGTTAACTAGATTATCTGCTCTACAAAGTTATACAATCATTAATTAAAAGATAAAAATAAAAAAAACAAGCCTACTGAAAAAGTCTCAAACCTGATATTTCTAGATTTGTAGTTTTTTTATAAAATAAACTTCACAAATATAATAATAGCTTGCAAGTAACCTGTACAACTGTTTACAGAATACAAACGGTAATTAAACATGTAAAATAAACGCCGGAATACACCGTTTTATTTTCCTTTCTTTTCTTGTGCCTCTGAGTCAACATGAACAGTGCAAAAGAAAGTAATGGCTGCGACCAAGTATGAGTAGATTATTGATAAGTTAGTGCTGTGGCAGAAATCGGGCTCTCAACATGCCTCGACGTCTCTCTCGGTTGCTTAACGCTACAATATTTACGATATTAATTTTAGGTAAACAGAAATTACTCTTATGTTCTAAAATCAAATATTGCGTGTCAAACGGCACTTGTCTTTATTTTTTTAATAAGCGAAAAGGTTTTAGTGGAAAACAAGTGAATCGTATAATCAGTGATTTTATTTTTTATTTTGTGTCATTTTTTTATTGAGGTTGTGAAAAATAGTTTTGTTAATAAATTTCACAGGAGTGCAAGGAAAGGTTCGGAGTAAAAGAAGCCTAGCGGATGTGAAGTGCCATGAAAATGGAAGGTTTTATAGGTAGGTTTTCATTTATTTGTTTTAGGTATGCCTAAATGTGGTATCTTTGTATTGCCGTCTAACTTTGAACAAAGTTGTGTAAAAGATTTATTAATTTATTTGACGAAATATGGTCAACATTTCAATATAGTAGCAGTGTATAACGAATTGCCAATATGTTTTGTTACTAAACGAAAGTATAACATAAATTACACAGGCCTATAGCAAATTACTTTTTTTGAGTTCAATAAGTGATTTTGAGAAAAATCTATTTGAGATTTTTTGATAAAATGTATGCAATAATTCAAGCTAGAGGTGATTTAAATTAAATTAATTTTTTTTTTACATTGAGTTTTTCTGACTGTATGCGATAAATGATGTTACGGCAATTAATATGTATGACAGTAGATTTTTTTATTCTTACCAAAACAACGTAACAAAACTACGATTATAAAGTTTTAATTCGTACCTTTATAAGGTTATATTATTATGTATTATTATGGCGCATGTATGTGAAAAACTCTCTTAACAAAATTTAGTCATGTGAATAAATAGGTTCCACAAGTCTTTTTAATATGATTTAATGTTATTTACGACGAACATTTATCACAAAAATAATAAAAATTAAAGACTGGCTATATTTTATTTCGTTTTAATATTTTTTACTTGATCAACTCTCATGTTTTCGTACTTTGAGAAGTAAATTCTGCAAAAGATAAAAAATCAAGTTTCAGATTCGAGTAAAGAGCACCCCAAAATCTAAGAAATCAGCACTGAAATCAAAAAAGGTCTGAAAAAAACCAGTTTGCTGGCTTCTGTTATGAATTATTGTCATCATTAAACAACTTACTCGAATTTGCCAAGGTGATGTCTTGGCAGTGCTTGTTGCTCTGATTTGGATTATCTTAATATATTATGTATATCTTAATCTTTAAAATGTAAACTACATTTTTTATTATTATTTTTTAATTAAAGTTAAATATGGCGTAGAACTGATACAATTTGGAGCTCGAAAAAAAAACAAGTTATTAAGGGTAACTTTGAGCGGTATATAGTCATAGAACAACAATTTAAACGTGAACTTATTCCTTCGGAAATTATTTTTGCTCTAGTCTCTATGTCTACGTAATTTATAAAAATAGGTGTTAAATAAATTAACCAATTAAAAAATCTCTATTTATTTAATAAAATAAAGGGGCACTAAATTATAATGAGATTTAAATTTATAAATACTGTCAATAACGTTCAAAGTTTAATTAAACACAAGGATTTCCCATGGTCAATATTAGGTGCTGCTGTTATGTCTTAGGTGTAATTTCATTATTATTACTTACATTATTTTTTTAATAAGCACTTGAGTATTTTGCGGTTTAAGTATAATATAATCGCTGTATAGTTGTACTGCTTGAACTGTAATTTGTTGTATATGAAAACAGGGGTGCACAACAGATTTTTCGCCATATTAAATATGTTCCATTCGCCTAAATTTAATAGTTATTTACGGTACAAGTGAGAAAAAGTTTATATTTCTGTTGTGAGTGCCAATTTTAAATCTTAAGCTTGCGAAGTAGTCTTAAATTGAATCACGAGCGTAGCGAGTGATTCTAATAAAGACTACTTCGCAAGCGAAAGATTTTAAGAGGTCACGAACTGGAAATTAAATTTTTCTTACGCGTTGCATACAAATTTTTTCACCTCTTCCAGTGAGAAAATATTAAGATTTAAATTAACTTGTACTCGATTGCTTAACCTGGAATAATTCCATGAAATACGACAGTAATACCAATTCAGAAGTCGCCACTAATTAAATATGTCGTACGCTTTCAAAAACTACTCACGTGTACTTTTCACGTGATTTTTCTGGTAAAAAGCAAACTTCTGTGTTAGAAGCATGTTGTCGCAACACTTTTGGAGTTCCACAAAGTTCTTTATCACTGGATTCACTATTTTTTTGTTAAAAAGTTCCAGTAAACAATTAAACATAAACTGAAAAGAATTTATAGTTGCCCGCGATGACTGACACAGACACAGACTTTTTTTTTTTAAATCGTGCGTTCGGAAATTCGTTCTGTAACATTTATTTAGAGTCTAATATTAAGTACCTGATTTTAATTAATTTAATGGTCAATCACGAATATAAAACCATTAAAATACTAAATAAGCGCGTATTTATATAATTTAAAATAATTCAAACGCATCGTATGTAATTATTTAATAAAATTGATGTCAATGTATATTACTAAGCTACATAAGCTGTTTGTTTTTTTTCCAGCGCCTATTCATTGGAAGGATTTTGTGTTTCGAAATTTGAATCACTTTGCCTCACTAATGAGTAAAAACGGTTTTTACTCACTGAATTCTGGCAAGCAAACGATCTTTTTCGTGCTGGTGTGGTGAAAACTAAATTTACGAACGCATGCCTGTTCCTTTTTGAAAAATGTTTTCAATGGAACACATTCAATATGGCCAAAAGATCTTGAAAATGTTCTAATTCGATTCGCATAATAGTGTTTACGATTGAATGTATTACGAATAACGAAATTTTAAATTTAAGCCCAAAACTTAAACGATTGGGTTATGGAAGCACCATTTAAAAAAATGCTTAGGTGTTCCGTTCATTATAAAATATTTAGAAGTATTGTCGGTTTTAGTTTAAATTATTATTCTTATATTGTACTAGATGACCCGGGCGGTTTAACCCACGTTAAACGTTATTCTGCTCGGTGCCCGCAAGTTACAAAATATGCAATACGCCATCTATTTTGGGAATTGCAACTTGGAAATCTCCAGAAATTAATTTATTTTATTCAATTTTAACTAAGTAGGTAAGTATGTAGGTATACGAAACTTTGTGCTTCTAACTTCAAAAAATACTGACTTCTATACAACGGTTCAACCCTTATTCAACCGCGGCGCCTTCGCGGTTCAATTTCCAAAAATCCCATCTTAGTTCACCCCTACGCATATTTATTTATTTATTGGTTCGTCTAAAATTGTTACATATTTCTTACGAATAATACAAACATGATCAACAAGGTATAGGTGCACAATATCAATCGGTAAACACAGCATTCACAATAAACATTTGGACATTAGTAAAAACATATTATGTCATGTAAGGAACCTTGGATTATTGCATTTAGGCCCTTTAATAAATAAAGCCCTGCAAGGAATACGTCGAATGTCAGTACCCTGTATATAAGTAAAGATAGATGAACTTAACATTGACTATTGTTTTACACTAGAACCTAATGTTGCCTGCTTTTATTTTTTTCAAAATACGTATTAAGTTTACAGGCTATAAATGATATTGTGTCAAAGTGATTCTGTACATGATGATTCTGGGATCCCGGGAAAAAAAAATTATTCACCTAAAAATTTAATTATGTTTTCGAAGAAAATTTTGTTTTTCTTCTGACTGATTATGAAAGAGTAGGTAACATTATCCTAGCTTAGACTATCTCAAGGCATTTGCAATTTTCCGGTCAACTTTCGGTAAATTTTATGATTAAAACTATTCGCACCTAGAGCTTCAAAATAATGTTCTTGTTCTTAAGAACTTAAAAGAGTTTTCGCAAGTTTATTCTCATACTTTTGCGATTATCTTAAATTTTACCAAGACTGGTTTTCTGATATCCGAGCAAAAAGAAACACTCGTAATATTACTTACTTACTATTTAACAGCCAGTTGAGTTCGTTATTATTTCCTATTTTATTTTTTTACTATAATATTTACATCAAATGCTTACAAAACTTTTTTTGGAACATTGCATCAGAAATTATAATAAAGAAGTAGGTAATAGAGTCAACAAGTAATTTTAAAGATTCAGCTTGACCACCACATAATATTTAAGTAGGCACTTGACTTGCAGAGTCTCGACTTACATTATGGGTACATTTATTATGAACATACTTTTTTTTATTTGGTTGAAAGTAGGTAATTACTGTATTGCATCATGTAATTACTGTTATACAACGTTATGTCAGAAATTATTTAATTATTTACATCGATAATCTGCCAAACACACTTTCCGCTTCTTTCATCAATTCATCGACTGTCGTCTACATTTGGTGTCGATCAAATCATGATAAGTTACTCGTTACATCACTAATCTTGCCATCACTATTTCATTATTTATCTGTGTCAAAATTTTGAGCAATAGAAGCAATCTGTGAGCCTACTACTATACAAAAAGCGGCGATAATGAGTGTCCATTAACTTTTAAAGCAATTGTTCCATAAAAGATGTTCCACGGCAAAATATAGATTTCAATATGAGACTCTTGAAATATTTACCTCCGTTTTAAGTTTAAATTGATGTTTTTGAGCGCTATGTTGGACATTTTTGATCGGAAAATTCTATAAAATAATGGGCTTAATTTTCATCGCAAAATCTTAAATACAATCAAAAATTGCAAATGTATTGGGATAGCCTAGGTCTGTGGCATCGTTATTCTTCCATAATCAGTCGAATCGAATATTTTCTCGGAAAAGTCATGAATTTTCCGGTGACAAATTTTCGCAATCGTGTACCGGCAAGCGGCTTTGTCACGATGGTGTCATTTTAACCCACTGCGTGGTAAATTACATTCTCGTAGATATCTTTTTATTATAATAATGTGCAACCATACAAAAGACATCAACGCGTTTGCTACCGGAAGGTGCAATATAATAGAGGTACGGAATTTCTGTTGACACTTGCGTCGTTAAGCTAGAGAAATAAAGATCTATTTTCATGTATCCCTAAATATAAAATAATTTTTAATTTAGGTATCCCAACATCAATAATAATATAATTATTTCAGTATCCAACCAAAAACCTATGTCTATTGGATTATATCTTCAATAGGATATTCTATTGAAGGTATAATCCAATAGACATAGGTTGTGTTAGTGAATACAATGCAGTGTAATTAATTGGCACCAAACATACTTGGTCTTCGCATGCATAATACTATCGTTTCGATTATGGACGTGATTGACATGAATAGATCGATCAATTTATCATGGATAATCGATAATATAATTAGTGATCTATGATTTTAGCTATTGACATGACAAATTCGCTTCCAGATCACGTAATAGGTACTTTCTCTGAAACTTTAGCTATCACCTTTTTAAATATCATGAAGAAAGTTTAACATGACAGCTGTTATAAACGAAGATGGAATTCTTTAGTAGTAAATGATGTACCAAATATGCAATGAATTTAAAATCAAACAGATACAGATAGAAGCGTATTAGACTACAAAGCCATAAAATGCAAATGAAATGTCTATCATATTGTTTTACGACTAACTGTAAAATCTAAGACACCGATACCAATATTATCTTAATCTTTATAAGAGAATATCTGTATACCTATGATCGACAAATAAAGGATTATAAATTTTGAATTTTAAAATGCACTAGAGAATTGACCAACTTGTAATGGTACTACTAACCCATTTTCTATCCAGTTGATCATATTGTAATGTATTGGAAACGGAAACTAGCTTTTTGTCGGCAGCAACATGAAAATTTATGATGTTATTTATTTCCGTAACCCGTCGCAGTATAAACACGCAAATATGATGTGCATAAAAAGCTCGTGCGTGCACACAATGTGTGATGATTTTCCGCCATTTTCGTTGCGCAAGGGCATCGAACCCGCGGACTTTCGCCGCAACCTTGACTGAGGCACTGAGGCTACCGGCCGCCTGTATGCATTACCGTTTCCTACTCTGTCTTGAGAAATTCACTTTCGCTGTTTGCTGAGCTGACTGAGCGATACGTGATGAATTATTTATGATTTTATGTTTAGAGATGAAAAGGTGTATAAAATAGATTCCACATTAGGTTTTTCATTCATCTTTTCTAAATTAGGTACTTGCAAAAGTAGTTTCACTATCTTTATCTTTTATAGCTTAGTTCCTTCCTAGCCAGGCAAAGATGCGTTTATCTTTCTCCCTTAAGTAAGGTCTTCAAGCGTTTCAAAAGGGAAGAACTTATTTAGAACGTCAATGTTTTTGATTACTAGCTTTGCTAGGTGTACCGATTTCCGCGGGACGTCCCGATTTTTAACGATTTTAATCGGGACGCTAAATGTACCGATTTTTCACTAACCCCTTTCGTTCCGGTTACCTTAAACCCTCAATCCGGGACATCAAAATGTATTGTTTAAGGAAATGGCTAAAAATATAAATACTTACTTATCTTTCTAAATGCATACAAAAGGTTAGCGGTTCATATTCTTAAAGGCTGGCAAAAATGATATTTCGGTGTTACTCTTTCGTTTTTTATTTAAGAAAATTTGTTTAATCATCGGGGCTCCGTACTCTAAAACTCTTAGCGGAAAAGCTACTTCGGTGCCACTTACTTGGTTTTAAAAGCTAGCATCCTGAAATAACTGGCTCATGAGGTATAACACCGTAGTCTTCACATTTAGCGACGCATTATCTCAGTCTGATTTTGTGGATTGTGGATGTTCATGGAGTGCCATAACTTTAATATACCTCCAATCACCAGAAATCCAGACCGGCCCGAAGACACGCAGTGGACGATCGACGAATGTGCCAAATACTACCTCTGCTTGGAAGGAGATGTCTTCGAGTTTCACTGCTCGTCAGGACTGCTGTTCGATGTCAACCGGCAACTATGTGATATGCAGCAGAATGTTCACAACTGTGATCTAACTACAGGTAAAGCTTTTGGACATTATTCAAAAAAACATACGATATAATAAATAAATTATGGCTCCACATACCCTATGCGCTATTAAGGACTTTAGATGGGCTTATTCCTGGATATTTTGTCAATAATATGCTCGAAATGATCAACTCAAACACATCCGGCTATCTTAGCGCGGTCAGAAAACAATAAGATGGTGATATTTTTTAAAGCAATAAGTATCCTAACCTAAATTATAATCACGAGCTTTGCACTTACCCATAATTAAGATTCAGATGATGCTAGTTCTGTAAACAGGTAGTGATCCACCTTTTCAATAAAAAAGAAACAGGTGAACCGCAAACCAAAATTTCACCCTTTAGGTACTTCAAGTGATATGATTTGAAATGATTCTAGAGACACGTATTCCGAAACCACTACTAGACGCGGCTGACTGCGCCAATGACACCCACATTGGTTGTGCAGACGGCTCCTGTATTCTAGCCGAGTACTTCTGCGATGGATCCATGGACTGCCAAGACGCTTCTGATGAGGTATTTATGTACAAGTAATATTCAAATATTAATTTAAAATTATTTTCTTTGTCTGTTCTGGAACCGCTATGTATACAGTAGTAAACACACATTGCTTTTACTCCTTTATTTTCTGCTTGAAATGTAAGATATTGCAACCTCATATACTGTAGACTAATTTATTTATAAGTATGTATTAATTTTATTACATTGCAATATTTAAGTGTATTTTCTCTCCATAACCGTCTTTAACATAATGTTGTTTTGGTTGCTATAACTTACACATAGAATTATTATCAAAAACAAACAAATATTGTATGAATTATTTGAAAAGATGGTGCACATGAGTTTCTTACAGCTCTTCTCACGATGCTGGTACCTGGACCCATCGGAGCTGGTACTTGGATTGATTTTAATTTAAATTTCTAAGTTGAATTAAAGTCAATCTAAGCTCCGGTGTCAAATCATTTTATTGCAATAAGTATTATAATCTAATTAGCTAAGTTTTATTTTAATTTTATATTTTTTGTATTTTGATGTTTGTTTTGACGTGTTCAAGCGCCCCTTGGGGTCCATGGAAATAAATGATTTGATTTGATTTGAATAGCAGCACGTATTTGAAATTGTGCCCGGTAGATGGCGATAGGCTCACCCTCTATCCCGTGGGACCTAAACATTAAAGGTGAAGTGTAGATGTTGTACACCTCTGCCACACCTTTCTGGGTAATATGGGCGTGATGTTGTTATGTATGTTAAAAACTAAACTATAATAAACCACTGTCAGTGAGCATCGTACCCAAAATGCTAACACCATTACATTATTTCGGTAATATTTAAAAACGAAATTTGTATATAAAATAAATTATGTAACGATAAAACTAGTTCATAATTTTGAGTCTAGTTCGTAATTTAGAACTCGTTTGGTAATTATACTAATGTGGTTACTGGCCATCTTTAATTGCCTTCTTAACCAAGTCACTAAGACAAGGTTTGCGTTCGACGGGTGCTTTCCTTTTCTATAAGCAAGTTTAGACATTCAACTAATTCTTGGTAGACCAATGATTCAACCATCATCATAATATAAGATGACCACGTAATTTTACGTTTTACTCTTCGCTTCATTACGATGACTTGCAAATCATGAATGCTGTCGTTTTCTAATCTCCACCCTAATTCATACTTTCTCTGCCGTTATCATTATACTTTATTCGCCCATCATTGCTGTATTAAGATATCCATTTCTTTCTCGTGTTTAGGGTTGGTGTGACGTGAACTATGACCCGAATGCCGCGGAACCTTGTGATCCTAGCATGTGCCAGCTGCCACACTGTTTCTGTTCGAGAACTGGCACTGAAATACCTGCAAATCTAGTCCCTAGTCAGGTAAGACCTTACACGTAGGTATTCATTTTCTTAAATCTTGAAGAGTTAGGGAGTAGATTCTGATTGATATAAGGTAATCAAAATGTTTTAAATTATTAGATAGATAGATAAAACTTTATTTGCATACCATTCCATTACAAACTAAAGACAACTATTGAAAGACGCAATTTCTGCCAGGCGCCCTTTGGATGGACAGATTTAAAAGAGAAAGCGTTGTAATTTCAGGGTGTGTGGAACTTAGAAACATTTTTAAATTTTTCATTTTGCTTAAAGTAAAGATAGATACACTACCAAACTTCCTGACGAATTTATGGGTTAAAAAAAAGACGTTCGACTGACAAGCGATTTGTAATTCTTACTTACTGTTGATAATGTTGACACTTAATGCTGAAATATGGTTGTAATTACATGAATCGCAATAACTACGACAAAAACGAACGATTACTCATTTTGTGTGTTCGTAATCTTCAATTTTTTGCCTCTACTTTGACATTATTCCACGTAGAGCTAAAGATCGCGCTTCCTACCTCCACTCTACCACATACCAGCATCGAACAAAACACAGTTCACTCTAATGATTAGTTCACAATAGCTATCATCGCGGTTCAATCCCACAATTTACGCAACAGATGGAAAGTTGTTGATAAACTCTATGTTACATGAAAAGTATTCATTAAGTGTAAGAAAATAACACTGGATGACCCTGTTAGTTATTTGTCCCATGTATTTTATAATAAGTAAACAATGACGTCTACGTCATGATAGAAAGTGGATAATATGTAGTAATTCATTATACTGTGCTTCAGTAAAGTTGACCGATCTTCTTCTTCGTCGTGTCGATGGCTGAGTCAAATTTGATTGGTCCAATAAGGGATCACTGTTATAGCGCTCTCGTCGGCGTTAATGAGCGCCTCTCTTGTGCAGGTGGTAGGGCATTTTGGACAGTCAGTAAGGTGGTCAAGGTTTTGACTTGCCATCGTGGTGAAAGGATTAGCCAATTCGCTTTTAAGATCTCGCGAATTGCCCAGGGTGCGCCGGACGTAGGGAATTGTTGTGTACGTCACTCAGGGAGGCTCCTTTCATGCACCCAAGTTGACCGATAGCTGTTTTTAGCTGAATGCGCGCAAAGGACGGTAATGTGTTTATCAGCCTATGTATTATAATCCTTTTATTTTTTCAGACACCACAAATGATAACATTATCTTTTGATGGTCCAGTGAACCACGAGAACTGGGACGCTTACTCGAAACATCTGTTCACAGCAGAAAGGAAAAACCCCAACGGTTGTCCGATCAAGGCAACTTTCTTCGTTTCACACCCATACACGAATTACCGCCATGTGCAAAAGCTGTGGAACGACGGCCATGAGATAGCAGTTAATTCAATAACGTAAGTCACGCCGATAGAAACTACATTGTTGCTAACACCGGACTTACTTTTTACAGCACATTATGTAAGTAAGTAGTGCAAGTATGCGGACTGCCGGTAATATTTGCTTAATTATATACATACTTTGACTCATTCAGAGGGCGCAGTAGCAGGGGTGATCTGCCAATCAAAATTTGGATTGGTTGACGATGTCACCATTATATTTCATGAAAAGAAATACAAAATCTTGAATTTTCACGTTTTAGTTTGATTACTTATTAATTCCTCCTTTGAGCTATAGCAAGACAAGTACAAACGCGGATCCAGGGGGAAATTGTGGGGATCATGACTCCTTTTTGGCCTTTGCTGATCCTAGGAAAACAATAGATTTTTTCACAACTTGCCAAAAAATACTAGAATTTGTTCATGTGACCTCCCCCTGGCTCAAAAGCTGGCTCCATCCTTGGACACTTACGCCTTTGAAGTAGCTCCTTGTCAAAAATATCTGCAAGTCCGCTAATGCAGCATTGGTTGTAAAAGGCGAAGTGTGGATGTGGTAAGTATAGGTAAAATCAGGGATCTTGACGCTTTTGAAGTTAGCCGCAAATGAAATTTCAAGTGTCGTTATTGGCCACACTCGATTACGGTGCTCTTCAATTGGTCAAGCAGCCATCTGCAGCTAACTTCAAAAGCATCAAGATCCCTGATTTGCCTATAATCGGGTAATTGATGGCTTATTAAAACTTTCCATGGAACGTGTCATTGGTCACCCCACCGCAGTGAAAACGGTGATTTGAAGTAAACAAGCAGCTATTAATATCTATAGACGTGACGTGAATGATCAATAGTCTTGGTATAGCTGGGTACCTACACTTTGGCACCTCATTTTTCTTTTTTCACCAGAAAAAAGAGTCACAAATCAAAAAGTAAATCAAAACCTACACTTGTTAATATTTTTGTATGTAAGACTCACAAAAACACTTATCTATTTGGCCATGGATGCTCAGAGGAAGAGTCGTCTTTAGGTTCTTGCACCCTCTTACCTCTAAAGAATATTTACTTGTCACCACACATCTAACGGAAGATGCGTTGCGTATGGTCGGGAGAAAATGCACTCGTCTGAAATTCTGCAGGAGTTCATGATTATGACATTTTTTTTTGCAGACGTCGCGGTCCAGAAGACTGGTGGTCTAAAAACGCGACCGTAGAAGACTGGTTCGACGAGATGGTTGGTCAAGCGAATATTATCAACCGATTCGGTAGAGTTCGCATGGAGGACTTCAGGTCATAAAGCTGTTCATTGTTTGCACATTGACATATCATCACCCCTATATTACCCAGAAGAGTGTGGCAGAATGTATAACACCCACACCTGCTATGTATAGGACCCATAATATGGTGTAAGACATCTATTGGGCCAAGCCAAATTCCTAAAATTTCTGACGAAAAAACTCATAATAACCTTTAATCCGGGGATCGAACCCACCCAACCCGGTTAGGCGATCTGATTTGATATTGATATCCGACATCTTAATGTACTTTACTTTCATTGAAGTCTCACGATTATTAGATACTATTTATGTAACATTATTTTCCGTACAATGTACGATTTCTTTAAAAACATGTTGTAATTGGAATCAAGTATGTAAAGTTTGTTATCAAAGTTTCTAGGAATTCTTCTGAGAAGATGCCAGCGTAATTCTCGGTAAATCAATAACTTATGCAGAAATCAATCGGCGACTTGCTTTAAAACCAACTAACGGGATGAAAAATCGAGTTCAGCGTTAAATTCGGTTTAGTGTGTTCGACGAATTTGGCCCTAAATAGTATAAATTTGCGTCCACTTTCCAGCCGAGCAAGCATACGAGCGCGAGATAGATTATGTCGCGGTTTTGTTATGTTTCCCCATATAAAAATATGACGAAAACGTGACTAAATCTATCTCCCGCTCGTGTACTTGCCTCTTAGGTGCCGCAAAATAATCATCCTGATTTGTTCTTTGATGACATCTTTTTTCTGAAACCATTCACACATTTTTCTAGTTTTAGCTTTAAACTATAATAATTTCGTTGTTGTATCTTGCAGGGGTATGAGAGTTCCATTCCTATCTGTGGGTTGGAACCGCCAATTCCTGATGATGCAGGAGTTCGGCTTCGTGTATGATGCGACCGTGGTAGCACCACTGGCTGACCCACCCTTTTGGCCATACACCCTTGATTATAAGATGCCCCACAAATGTACAGGTGAGTTCTTTAAGGATCCTGATCGTCTTCGCCATGATCAATTTATTTAAAAAAAAAAAAAATGTCGGTAGCTTAAAACTGCTACAATTTTATCCATTGATGGTGTCTGCTTTTAAGTATTGGATGACTTGTTCTAGGATGCCCCGCTTTGCCATATCTAGTACAATTATAAAGTAAATCATTATTTAGTTTAGTTTTACATGGCTGTTAGAGAATGCTGCTTGGCAAAAAAATTACCTTTGTACAATTTTGTGCTAAAGCTTAAATAAATAAATAAATTATTGTAATGCAAGTTTTGTGAAGACCTCGCAATAATGAGTGCCTGATAACATCCACAAAAAGACCTCACTTGTAATCTCTTTGGTCAATCGTCAGCGAGACACACGTTACTGCTTTGTTCTCGAATATAATCATTAAAATACATGTGATTCATAACTGCAATAAGTATAACGTGTGAGTGGTGTAAGATGTTATGCATCGCGATTGTCGGTGACTTGAGTGCACTGCACAGAGGCGAACTGAAGTAAAGAGAGATTGCATCTGCGTGCCGCCATCGCGCCATCGTTCTGCGATAATACGCATAACAAGCGGGAATGCGGAACGGGCCCGATTCACGACCATCAAATTAATTCTAATGTAAATGTTAATAAAACTAGACTGGCTAGTCGCTAACGGCTGTCACGCTTTTTGTTATAAAGATTGAAGTGAAGTTGTAAAGAATGGTTTCATTGCTTGAATTATTTAAATAATTCATGATATCTGTCAGTTTTTGCTAGCGACTGTCAAGATGATCACGCAGACAATTCGCACTAAATTACATTGCACGTGAATGCCGTGCTATGAACTCTTATCACGATTGCGGATTGCTATAAATTGTTAAAAAAAACTGAGAAGCGGTGGTTATAAGATTATCTCTATATAATGCAGCCTATAAAATATATACGTATTAAAGTATTCAAGTCTTTATTGCACTCCACAATGTTAAAATGGTCTTATAAATTATATTATGAAGGAGAGAGGAAGAAAGAGCACTTTGGGTTTATAAACCAAAATATTTAAATTATAAAATTGTATCTTATTTTAATTATTTTGTTGGCTTTAAATAAATAAATATCATACTTATAATTGATCGAATACTTATATGAAATAATAAATCATTAAAGTAATATAGCTAATAATTGTTGAGGGTGAATAATTCAAATATGGTGGTTATGTAATAGTATCTATTATTTTGAATGTTTTCGTAGTCTCATTTAAATATTAATTTAAGAGGTAGTAGCATTTTCTTTTAAATGTTTCTTTTATTTATTTTTAAATGAGCTGTCTTTTTCTTCCTGTATAGATACTGTTAGTTTATTATACATTTTTATAGACACGTAATATTGTTATGTACACTAACATAATATTTAAATAATTTTATTAAAATTTTAAATTTAAATTAGTTTAGAAACGATAAGTTCGCTTTAGTACCGCTTCATATCGTTAAGTTACATCAGTGAGTGACCTAGTTGCGTATAAACTATAAAGTAATTAGTCGCGTAAGATGATATGACGATAATTTACCAGCGCAGTTATTCTCTCGTAAGAATAATATTAACTTTTATTGTGAAGTGTCGCTAGGGAAACCAACATCATTCATTATTATGAATGATGATTTTTTTTGTGTGTAATCAAAATATGTACCTCTCGAAATGAGAAATAACTGTTAACACGTAAACTGCTTGAGAAAATACAATTTTATATTTAATATAATTTATATATTATTTAATTTTATTTATTTATTTTATTATTTATTAAACATTTACTTCAGATACAAATCCATACAAAATTTTGTATATGAAGTTATAAATTTTGTTTGGTAGCTATACGAAATATTGCGTTTATGAAAATGGTTTTATTACAAAAGTTGCTATAAATTGTGTGGGTAATTTAATGATCTAATATTTTTTAAACGACTTTAGGCGACCGGATGGCGGAGTGGGTAGTGTACCTGCCTGCGACGCTGAGGTCGTGGGTTCAATTCCCACTTAAGACAAATCTTTGTGTGCATGAACATGGGGGTTTGTCTTAGTCATACGTCAATGGTCTTAGTCTGGCTGGGAGTATGTATTTACAAAAGAAAAGTATATATGTATTAGTATCAGTTATTCTAGTACCCATAGTACAAGCTCTGCTTAGTTTGGGACTAGATGGCG
Source organism: Hypena proboscidalis (assembly GCA_905147285.1). Classification (NCBI taxonomy): domain Eukaryota; kingdom Metazoa; phylum Arthropoda; class Insecta; order Lepidoptera; family Erebidae; genus Hypena; species Hypena proboscidalis. Next base: position 7,726,041 of record LR990143.1, read on the forward strand.
GTGTGTGTGAGTTGTGAAATATTTATTTATTTATTTAAATAATTTATTACTTTAAAAATTTCTCTCGGACTCGCCCATGCTTAACTTTTAATGATCATACAATGAGTAAGAATTATAGTATGTAACTAAAAATTCTTGCCTTTGGTTCATGTTTACCTATATTTTGATGGAGTATCCTATATTTTACTATCTGGATCAGTCACCATGCCTATTATATTAAATAATATGATTTAGGAACGACTGACAGTTGCATAGATTATTATCTAATATTGCCTTAATTTTTTTATTAATGTTCTCTAAAAGATATCAAAAAGTCCATATAAATAGTTTGTTTTTGTTCAATTAAAACAATACAACATATTCTGTGAACCGTTTTTATATAAAGTTATTCAATCGTCTAAATGCTTTTCGTAATGCAGAAAGTTCACAATGATTCATAGTACGGTAATTTGTGACACTGCACACTGGTAGAAAGTAATGATTTAACATTTACTTTAAAACCTTAGCATAACGTAACTTACATTTTATTTTTCTCACCGAAGAGAGATCGATTAGCATACTTTTACTGATTTTACTTTTAATGCCGTCTCATGCCGGATTTGGCTTTTTACTGGTTGATGGATTTATTGTTTGTTGCCTGTGTCGGTGAGCCTGGGAATAAAACCAAAGTTAAATACTCTAAACTTAAGCCCAGGGATCACTGGATTTAATACATATAGGAGAGAAGGCCACCGCCCGTCTATACTCTGTCAGACATGCGTAAGGGTATGTCATCAAGTAGGGACAGGCGACAGACTAAGAACCTCCAGAACGGTAATTTTAGCCTAGTCTTCCAAGTTTATTTATTTAACTTTTTGCACACAAAATGGTACATAGGTGGACTTAATGCCTAGTGGCATTCTCTAACAGTCAACCTAGGGTGGTGCAGAGAAACAAACAAGTTCATGGTTCGGTTTTATAAGATTCAATGTCAGCAGGCCTCTGTTCAACAAAGCTGACAATTGTAAATATATTGATTGATTGAATACTAATGGTGCTCCCACACTGCCGTTAGAAAATGTTTGTAAACATTTTCTAACATAAAAACATTTTGTCACAAATGTTGTCAATTGTTACATTTTGTTAGGAACTGTTACATGTTATAAGTGCTCCTACACTAAAAGAAAATGATTACTAATGTTTACTAACATTTGATGACATTTAAATCTGGTATTGGCTCGCAGTTTGGTTTGCGTTCTGAGAGCGTCTACACGAAAATGGTAGAGGATTTTCTCATTAGAAAAGCTTTCATTTTTTGTTTAAAAAAGAAGAAAAAAATTGGATGCGCCAAACGCCAAAAGGAAACACATGTTTTATTTTGTTATAATTTGTTAACTTAACGTTACTAAACATTTTCTAACATGAAAACATTTTTTAACATTTGTGATTAAATGTTTGCTAACAAATATTTACTGACGTTACTAAACATTTTCTAACGGCAATGTGGGAGCACCATAAAAGTCGACAAAAAGTGACAATTCGACATTTTCAATACAACTTACCGGTGACAAATTTATTATGGTAGAAAATTTACATTATATTATGTCGGCTTGTCGCGACAGTCCGATATACTTTTTGAGCGACAGGTGACACGTATAAAATTTTCGAGTAAAACTTGTTTGCTTTATAAACAAAAAATTTGCATGATTACATATTTGTAGAATTGTACGACAATCACGACAGGTGACGTACCCTCTGTCGTAAAATGTTGTAGTTTGCAGATGTTACAAAGAGTCGCACGAGTCCCTTATAGAACGGGGTGCCTGAGGTACCGACCGCGAGTATTTATGTTTTCGATGTCTACTCGGGTAGTAAGACAGGCCTGCCCACACGTAGATAATTGAGTTATGTGTATTGCGATTTGAATCAATTTGAGGCACATGTATTGTTCTCCCTTCTGAATCTTTTCTCTGTAGTAATTAGTAGTAATCGTTCTTAAATAAATATCCGATTTTCAGGAAATAATCAATACTGCCCCACGCGTAGCTACGCAGGTCTTTGGGAAATGGTGATCAACCCATTGTTCAGCGGCCAACACACCTGCGCCACTCTGGAATACTGCCCCACTACCTTCTCTGGTGAAGACGTGTTCAATATTCTGATGATCAACTTCAAGAGGCACTACTTAAAGAACAGGGCTCCTTATGGAGTTCATTTAAACTCTACTTGGTTCAAGAATAGTGACTATCTCCAGGCCTTCAAGGTAATGTGGAAGTTAATACTTTTAATATTTGTATTAAAACTGACGTGAGTTACGAGACGACACGTCTCGTCCAGCCTTGCACTGTGCAAGACTGAAGGTGAAAACGCGGTCGACTAAATAGACCAAAATTACGTGGGTAACACCCGTATTTTATAATTTGAATATGTACTTTTAATATTCATTGTCAATATAACAATGTTGAAATAATGGAGGAGTTCGTGGCTAAGTCGAAGACGCGATCGATCGATCTTGCAGGTTAAGCAATTATAACCGCGGTCGGCCGTGGATAGGTGATCATCTGACCATAAAGAGTTTTCTTCCGTGCCTCAACGAGCACGTTAAGCCATCGCCGTCATTCCCGGTTGCATTCGAAGATCTATGGCAGTCGTTACGGGTAGTCAGAAGTCAGAAAGTCTGATAACTAGTCTAACAATGAGTATTGTATAACCTCGTACTGGGTTATAGACCTCTGTAGGCAGTCGCTTCACGTAAAATACTGATATTCAACTTAATCCGTTAGACTTAAACCCGATCCCAATCGAATTTGGAAAAAGGCTCAGAAGATTTATTATAATCTTGAATCATCCTTTGGAGTTCTCTGTCTTTGACTCCGAACTGCGGCTGGCAAAACCACAGATATAGAAATGTAGATCTATATCTGTGGGCAAAACCTTTAATATATTTTTTAACATTCTATGCAAGTCACACAATCATTCTATATTTGTTACAACTTATTTGAAATCAAGAATCAAGGGTACATTAAATACCTTTATTATGGTGTACCGCAAGGAAGCATCCTTGATCCACATTTATTATTTATTTTGTTATACTACCTCCATGGTGTAGTAATTAGCGTTTGTGCCTCGCACCGCGAGATCTCGGGTTCGATTCCCGGGTCGGGCAAAGTGTTATTTGTTTACTTTCCGTCAGGATATTCACAATAGTAGTACCGACTTGGAATTTTGCCCTGTGGATGGTAATAGGCTCTCCCCTATCCCATGGGACCTAAACATAACAGGTGAAATTCTGTGTAATATAGGTGTGATGATAAATTATATTGTAAACTATACTTTCTTACGACTTATCATAAGCTATCTGACTTTATTATTTATAAATAAATATGTCCATTTCCAGAAATTCCTGAATGAGGTATCAAAACTCCCAGATGTATATGTTGTAACATACAAAGAACTGATTGATTGGATTAAGAGACCAACTCCTGTACTTCAACTGAAGATGTTCCAGCCGTGGCAATGCAAAGAAAGACATTTAGAAGAAGCGGAGGTTGCTTGCTACAAGCCCAGTACCTGCAAGTTACAATCTAAGATACTAGCACATGATAAATACATGATCACTTGTACTGACTGCCCAAAAACTTACCCTTGGATCAGAAATGAGTTTGGTTTTGATTGATGTACTCTTTAGTAATATTTATTCACAATTTAGGAATCAGTTACCAGTTATAACTAGTTTAATATTAAACCCAGTTTGTGGGACTTTACAAGAGATTAATGTTTTACATTATAGATAGATTAACTGACCTAAAAGTATTAGTTAACATTATTGTTACAGTATTTTATTTTTAATGTTATGTGCAATAATTTATTAAGTAGAATAATCAATCATTATGTTTGTATAAGGTAAGAAATAAAATATATTTTTAGTTTATGTGTTTTACTTATACAAATATGACTTAAATTATAAAAATACCTTAATTTAATGTTATCCTTCCTGGGTAATGAAAGGATTTGGAATGGCTTCCATGCCGTCCATAGGACATATTAGAACTACTGAAGTGCCTCTACATACTACCAATCCTAATGCTCTTGTGTCATCCAAAAGCTTGTAAGGGTCATCAGGATCTGGAAAAAAATTTAGATATAGCATATCGTCACCTATAAGGCAAACTTACGAATCTGCAAAATATGAATTTTACAGGGGAGCGTTTTGAAATTTAAAATTAATTATAACTTTTTTTTAGTAATGTGTGTAATAGGTACTGTGGTAGATTTGGTTATTAAAATGGTACTGTTTCTAGATATTATCAATGGACTGTCAATATTTTAAAAGAATCAGAAATAAATGCACATTCGTAACTTTACATCATCATACATTGAAGCTGTGAGATATTTATTGATACGGTGGAAAATTTACGAAAGTGGCACATTCGTAACTATCATAACAAAATTATCTAATTGAAACTATGGTGAACTTACGAAAGTACCACTTTCGTGAGTTTACAAAGGGTATAAAATCATTTAAATATTAAAAGTAATTTGCGTAAGCCTTGGGATCATTGACCCATTTTAGTAATAGTTGTTACCAATGTAAATTTACGAATAATTATGTCAGATTCGTAAGTTGACAATAGCAAATTTCACTCGAACTTTATAATTCTAGTACACTAAAATACCATATCTGAATTTGGTAAGTTTACTATGGGTGCAATATTAGAAAATGCAGAATCGGACTATTTGAATTCTGTAACCGTAAGAGCTAGAAATACTAAAGTTTGCCACATTGCGTAGTACCATATTAGGTACACTTTGGCATTAAAATGTCATTTTCGCTAAAACAGCAGATTCGTAAGTTTGCCGTGGAGGTGACGATATCTCTTTATCTTTCGTCATGAGCATTGGATTAATGGGGAACATTAGTCACATATTTTCAAAGACGATGGTGCTCATATGCAAACCAGAATTAAGTCTAGGTTGTAATTTTTCACAACTCTGCCTGTTACACTTAACCAATGCCACTTAGAAAAAACAGTGGTAATTCGCCATTGGCACCATAAACAGTTTCGAGACTCAAGGCTACTTTTTTTTTATACTACGCCCACAGCGAACAAACGTGTAGTCCACCTGATGGTAAGTGGAGTACAGCCCATGGACATCAACAATTCACAAAAGCAGATTATAGATGCGTCGCTGCAGCTCAGGACTATGGTGTTATGCCTCATGTGCCAATAATTTCAGGGCCTGATCTCACCACCATACCGGAACACAGTAATGGAAGCACTACTATTTGGCGGCAGGTTAAAGGTGAGACGGTGGTGCTGCCGCCCTTGAGCTCATTGACAAGAACTCTACCACCAGTATATGTAACTATTCCACCTTTTTTGAAGAGTGTACACAACTTAATTAATACAGAACTGTTAATCTTGTTCTTGGAGAAAATTGTACATAAATGTAGATTCTTACCTCTTAAAAACTCAGTAGTATTGTCTAACACTAGATTCAAGAGAGGGTCGTAGCCTTTCAATATACCGGCTGCTTCCCGACCGCCAGCGAATTTCACACGGATGCTCTTCTCTAAATATTTGCTTAAATCGAGGATAGATTCCTTCCTCCGCTTTTCTTTATTATCCCCGGCGCCTTGAGAAGACTGGAACATAACCAAAAGGGTAAATATTCAAAGAAAATAGCAAACTAGATAATAAACAAAATATTTGGTTTCTGGGTGGTATTCTATGAAAATCTTACCTTTCCTTTATCACCACCTTCTTTAGATGCCATTTTATGTAATTTTAACTTATTAAATCACAATAAGTTTAATGCCTCCAAAACAGACAACAAATTTTAAGTTATAGGTTAACTTACTTGATTCCGTTCGGAAACTTCACAATCAGAAAAATCTAAATAAAAAATGGGTTAACAACCGAACCACTGAAAACAAATTAGTCCCACTTTAAAATTGACAAGCAAGGAAGACACGTAATTATACGTAAAAAATAGACAGCATTTTAACTACGGCAAATAAAACATTGTACAAAATAACAATATTATTTTTGTTTCTGAACGCTAAAATGCTGTCACGTATGTCAATATTGTCAATTTGACTGAAACTGTCAAAATACGCCCCGTCTGGCGAAAAATCGCGACGTAAACAAATACCAAGAAAATACAGTATTTTCTTTAAAAATCACAGAAATTCTGAAAGTTGGCTTGAAAATTAGCGGCGATGGATAGTATATGATGAAAACACTTCAATATTGTGATTGATAAAAGCCAATGAGATTCAATGCGCTCTTCGGTGAGCTACATTCTGTCTCACGCGCCAGGGGAGTCGGTGATGTCGCACCCAGACTATTCGCAGCACGCCCAGCACCATGCGTGCGTGCTGGTGCTGGTCAAGGGCATCGGAGGCATGTTAAAGAACTTCAACAAGCTGTGGGAGCGGATACAGAGGGTCAACAACATTAAAGTGACTGGTAATGAGTCCATTCAGTCAAACCTTTGTTTAATATATTAAAACTGAGTAATGACTAGACTTCATGGACTATACTTGGATCTGATTTCGTTTTAGATTCAGCTGGCCAAGTGAGAGATATATGGGTAAGATATGTAAGAGACTACCCTGTGGAAAATAATGACTGGGGTGACTTCCAAACTCATAGGTAACTATTGCCTTTCCTTTTCCTTATGGGATTAATCCCCATAAGTCCTCATAAATTGAAGAGTTATTAATAAAATAAATTTTAAATATTGTGTACATTCTGAATATTTCTTGCATACAATATTTCACGATTTAAATAACAACAATTTCAATGAAAGGATAATTTACTACTTTTATTCGGTCTGTAATGTAATGCAATTGAACTGCATATTAGGCAATTATTTGAGCATGAGTGCTTGCTAAATGCTGTACAGAGAAGCCACTTATAAATATGTATGAATGTATTTTTCTGTAACGTTTGCTAGGAAATAGCAGTGTTACAAACATTGTTACTTCCTGTAGTTACTAGAATTGTTAAAAACTGCATTTCAATTTAGACTTGTAAATTGGATAATAATATGTTGATTGTATGGCAGAAAGTTAATGAAAATGTGTTTAACATATTGCAATGGTTTGATTATTGGCAGGGGTTACTGTTCAATCTATTTGTTTAAGTATTTAACTTTGACAAGCTATCCCTTATCATAACTAAAATGTTGATTGATTTTAATATTAAGATAGGCCCATGCAAACAAATCGACTTACAATGTCTCCTATACTAGTTTGTACAACCTTTAATCACACAATGAGGCATTTTGATGTGTCTGACTGCTCACAGTAACAGGCACCATTGTGCCACCAGAAAGTATTACCACTTTTATCTCAAGTTAAGGTCTGTCCTAAACTTTAGCTCCATGGAAATGTTTTAATAGGTATGTATATATGTATGTACAGGTAGGTAGTTTTCAAATTTTTAGGAAGATCTGCGGTAGGTAGCTAATATATCCCTAGCTCTATCTCTGTTGGTCATAGTATGAAAAGTATTACTACCTTTTTGCTGCTCACTCCAGAACCATCAACAAATTTGATGACAACTATAACATTATTGTTTAAAAAAAACAATTTGATTATTTTTAAATAACCAACCTTTTTTTGCATACGATGTATAAAAAAATTAATTTTATGTTTTAATTTACAGACGGTTGCTAGGCCTAATTACAATGAGTAAGTTCTCAAACCAAGTAGAACTGAATGAAGTGTGCAGAGTTCATGAATCTCTCAAAGTGAAGTACTCCAATACACTCTATGACTCTCGGGCATTCATGTTTGGTCCGACAAGCAATATGAAGAAACCTGAACAGGAGCCTGAAAATTACAGCTATTATGAAGAGGATAGGCCTTTAAAAGACGGCAGCTTGAGTGACAAGTGAGTGATTTATCTTAACTGAAAAAATAAATACTGGACAATTTATTCAAATTATGAAATACGGGTGTTACTCACGTAATGTTGGTCTATTTAGTCGACCGCGGTTTCGCCTGTACTATACTTTTAGGCATTTTCAAGAGAGTGCGACACGTCGACGCCTGCAGTGCAAGATAGGAGCGACGTGTCGGACTCTGAATAATGTTACAAAATCACGTTAGATTTAATAAAAATACTGGACAATTTAAATAGTTTGTCTATCAGATTAGTCACTGGATTAAGTATTAATGTTTTAAATCATTACTGAAGTGTATTATGTATGTCGCCGAAATGCACATCACATTCATATTTCCGTGCAAGAATAATATCCTGCTAGCCGAATTGCGAAAAGCACCCGCTATTCCCTCACTCTCAAAGCCCGATGGGGCGAATCTACAGACACGACTGGAGAGAGATCAGGTGCAGAACCAACGGTTTTACGTAAACACTGCCAACTTCTTGTCTCTGGGCAGATATTAAGCTTTCACCTAAGAAAAACACAACATTCGCAACTATATTATACAGGCGTTCATGTATAAGAGTATGCATTACTATCCATATATGGATGAACTCAATAAAGCCAAAAAGTGAAGTGAGTTAAATGGGAACAAATAAATTTTTAGTTAATATGGCAATAATATGTATTTATTTCAGGGCTTCTATTCCCAGTGAACAAGCCGACAGTCTATCCTCAGCAGACAGTTTCCCCCACTCCATTTCCTCCTCATCTTCATACCCTCAAGAGGAGCACTTCACAACTCCTTCCAATTTCAAAACTCACGCCATGTTCTACGGAGAGAATGATCCAGTTCCCGACTTGGAGCAAAATGTGGCTGATCTCATCAATTCACTGTTCTGGGTTGTGGAGTCCAAGAGGTTAGAAAGATCGAGGGAAAAGTTGGAAAAGGTCTCTCTGCTTTTGGCGCCTTTTGAGAAAAAGGATTTTGTAGGTAAGTAAATTTGTTAGCGCAGTTAAAAATTAGTTAAAAATGTATTATTAGTGTTAAAGGCACCTACTTTAAATAGTTTTAAAAATCGACCTGCAAAACATTATCTTAATAGCTAAATACAATAAAATAATTATATTGGGTGTTCGCTGTGTGTATGTTTATTCTTAATTATGTTGGTATCGACAGTTTAATATGTTCTTCAATGCACGGATGCATCACATCTTCTGAGTACATGTCACGAAATAAATTATCGTTACTGGAAGAAGGTCTTAAATTAAGATAATGTTTAAAATTAATTGCAGTATTCTTATCATATACTTTTCTCTTAGGTCTCGACATGGAGTCGCGCAACAACAAAAAGCGTTGCATGGGCCGTGTCACCAAAAACTTAGCTGATTTGACGCTACAAGCTGGTCTGGTCGCCGACAGTTTAAGCTTGTATAGCTCATCTACCGAAATGCTGAAGAGCGACTGGCTGTGGTTGGCTGCAGCTAAAGAAGGTACGTTATAAATAAGTGTACTTGAAAAAGTGGTAGGAGAAAGTTACAGTACAATAAATCATAGTTTAAAAAACTAAAAAACAAGCTTTTAAGGGACTTCTTACTAAAAAGTGAAAAATAATTCCAAATATGAGCTGAAAATAGCGTGGGTTGCTCGATAAACGAAAAATATGGCACAGAGCGCCCCACGCTTTTTCCAGCTTATATTAGGAATTATTTTTCACTTTTTAGTAAGAAGTACTTTAAAAGCGTGTTTTTTAGTTTTTTTAATTTTCATAATTTTTTTTATCGAATTATTGCATTGTCATCGATCTTTGACAGGTGTGCAAAATTTTAATGAAATCTGTCCGTTTAAAGTGGGTCCAAATCGAGTCCAAAGGATTCGGTTACATACATACATACATACATACATACATGATACATACATACATACATACATACAGGTGAAGCTAATATAAGCGTGTTAAAAATATTTAGGCACTTAGCACTTTTTCTTATCACTATAATTTGTTTCAGGTCTCTGCACAGCATCAGCAATACTGCTATACCCAAACCTACGCAATCCTACCCCACTCCACAGAAACGCCAGTCTCCAAGAAAACTCCCCTAACAAAGCCAAACAGCTCTCTCTCTTTCAACCAAACACTGAGCAGTTTAAAAAATATAAACTCACATCATCCCCTTTACGAACTTCTAAAACCTCGAGTCCAGTGAACCCACCCAGTGAATTAACTCCTACATCTTCAGACAGTGTCGAAACATCTTCTCGACAATCAGAGACTGACAACGCTGATTCCGAATCACTGGCTTCTTCAAGCGATATGGAATACCAAAGCAAATCTTACATAGGACCGGATTTACCATCTATACCACGGCAGCCACCTTCACAAATCACTAACCAGTATCTTCTGAATGGGGAAGAAATTGCTGAAAAATATCGTGAAGCAATCATGGACTATAGCAAGTATAAAAATGCTGGTGTCATAGAAACTGAGGCGTGTTTTAAGGCAGCTAGAATCGCTGTAGAACAGAATAATAGTCTTCATGCGTCCAGTTTTCTTCAGAATGTTATATTTATTAATTTGACTTTGAGTGAACAGGAAAAGATTCAGCGGTTTGAAACTTTGGCGGAACTTTATAAGGAGATTGGTTAGTGGATTATTTTATCCTGTTTAAAATATATATTATTTCGAAGTATAGCAACACATCCAGTATAAGCTTGAACCTATCATATTTCGCTTAAAATTCAAATTGAATGGCTGACTATCAATCGCTATTAAATTATCAAGATATTCATGTTATAATCGAATTCCAGGTTTCCATCGTAAGGCTGGTTTCTGCCAGCGATTGGCTGCTACCAGACAGGTCAGCCCTAATAACCCAAGTCCAGACTGGCAGAAGTGTTACTACCTAATGCTGCACAGTTTCCCAGGATATAAACTCAGTTTGGATCCCAATTATGTGATTCAACATCAAGTTGGTAAGTCTTCCTCCCTTATATCATCTTTATTAGAAATAAAACAAAATATGTTATTGTAGACTTTTAAGTTATTTTATAAATCGTTAATTTTAATCTTTCAATTTATCTTATGGTCTGATGTTAATTTTCAAAAAATATTATTGTATAAACTTTAAAATTATATTATGATGAAATCTAAATTTATTTTTAATAATTTGTATCAATTATTAAATATTGATTATTATAATATAAATTGTTATTGTGATTCTAATATTAAACTACCATACTTACTATCTTATTACATTTTGTACGCCTAAGATGGCAAAACATGTAGAACTATGTAAAACCAATTTTATCTATCCTGCATGCAAGCTTATATCTTTTACTGTACTCACGTGTATGACAAAATAAATATATTTTATCTTTATCTTTAGAAAAGTTATTTTTAGTGTGTTTGTATTTATGACTTTCTTGTCATTTCAGGTTGGCCAGCCCTCCAGATCCAGTTACTGCAAGAGTTAGTAGTAGCATCGCGTCGTATGGGACACCCCGCGCTGGCCACGAGGCATATGACGTTCTTACTGCAGACCATGTGGCCGCACCTCTCACGGCAAGAGCATAGGGAACTAGCTATACAGTTACAGGTATATCTATGATTTAAGTAACTTTGTAGTTTGATCCTTCATAGCTGGCTTCTGCAAGTGTGTGTGCGAGTGTGTGTGCGTGTGTGTGTGATACTGGAAAACCTGCTAATTCATTCAAATAATGTATGGCCGTTGGTTATATTAGTGCCCATACCAAGAAGTCATCCTTACAGTCAGGAACTAATAATTCTATCACCTATGAACATATTCTTAATTTAATATTTTTGCAGGCTCTATCAGCCCAATGTGAAGGTGGTCCGGTGCCTTTAGTGCTTGAGACAGGCGAGGTGATCCCCCCGGCCAACCTGACGCACGTGCCTGCCTGCGTGTCCTTCACACCTCGGGCTTTGCCCCCCGCCCGCGCGCCGCATCCAAGCAAGAACAAACCGCAGCACGGACCGTTTATATTCACACCTATACACTTTGGCAGTTTAGAGAGGAACGCTAAGAAGGATGAAGGGAAGATGGGTAAGTAGAGATTACAACGCAAACTGTTACAAACATGTTCATATTTTTAAACAAGGCGTGGCTAATCGCAGAACTTGTGGCCTGGTCATAGTCATGCTGCAATCAATCGTCTGGTTTAGCAATGAAATTCTTATTCGCATTAAACTTATTTAAAATTGGTGTTATTATATGTTTTTAAACTTTCGCGATTTGAGAACATTTTTCAAAAATTAGACAATCGAAACGTCGAGCATAGATATTTATTTACCTTTATAATAATTACGCGATTTGGACCCGTTGTCTAATTTTTTAAAATTGGTGTTATTGTACCATATAATACGGTACTCGCTGCTGTTCAACGTTCCTCCCGCGTGGTAAGTCCATCAAATGTAGGCTATTTTATTATTTCTACCTTCTTCATTAAGATCGATCCAGTAAATTTGGAGATAATAAGGTACAAAAAAACGAGCAAAAAAGTGTAATCCTCATAAAGTCAAAGTTATTTATTTGCTAGAAAAGTGGTACGACTTGAAAATGAAAAATGAAAAAATCTTTTATTTCAATATAAATCGAGGGTAACAATAATTGATTGGAGTCTCCTTTTAAGCTAAAAAAGCCTGTGGTAGAAGACTCCGCTCATTCGTGGCTATACAGTTTTATTACAAAATACACTATAGATTACAAAATTAAATTATTATTTTTTATTTATATTATCATATTTATTTATTTTTACTTCGACTTAGGTGTTATATACATTTATAAAGGTTCTACACAACTCACCAGATCTGGCTTGCAAATATTAAGGTACAGGAACAGTAAAATAAAAGAAAGAAAACATTTACACACAAAATAGAATAAGAACACAATTAAAATCTAAGGTTCAAAAATTCATTAACAGAGTAAAAACAATGTTGCACTAACCATGGCTTTAAAACCCTTCTCATTTTTACAAGGCGTAGTTCTATATTCTATATAAATAAATAAATAAATAAATTTGGATTTTTTACATTAGATAGAACGCCAGAAGCAATTACACTATCCAATGGTCCCAATGACAAGGCTAAATACACATATTCACTCACAAAGCACACCCAGTCTCAGAACAAATATTTGCGAATCACACAAAGACTTGTCCCATGTGGGGATCGAACCCACAACACCAGTGCAGTGGAGAGCGACGAGGCGACCGCTTAAGGGCCTAGTCTTCTAGTGCACAATATAAGAATCGCGTGCGGCGAGTCCAAGCGCTGACCGTCTGCCTCCGGGCTCCCCGCAGTCCCCGCATTCATCCTACCTAGCGTAATTTATCAAACAATATTTGACACGGTCGGAAAGTTGCTCTACTAAGTATTTTTCAATATTTATTTATATTTGAATGGTACCTTGGGTCTGGGTGTTAGTTGTCCGTGTTTTTGTGTGTTCCGTAGTATCCCCGACATAGAAAATTATAGCGGGGGCAGCCAATGAGTGGAAGTGTGAAGCGTTAATTTTAAAGTTAAAAAAATACGCCATACTTTTATGTAAAGCAAGTTTATTATAATTTTTTATGAAGTATCTAGTTACTAAACACAAAATTATTGTTTCTTCTTATTTTTCAAATTATACGTAACTCTGTGCACTGTGTAACGTTTTTATTATTTTTGACTGTTTCGCTTAGATTTTCCTGTACGAGTCGCAATAAATACTTTTTCTTTCTTTCTTTTCTTTCAGGAATTAGTTTTCCTGAACGACAGCGTCTGCGGTAGAAGACGTGGACGCGTTATTATTTTTTTTACTTTTTTCTCAATAGCTTGAATGATATATGGCGGGTCTTTTATTGGCATCGAGCGTTCAAGGCGGGAATCAACTAGCTCAGGAAGCAGACAATGCAAATAAAATTTAGACAATGGGCCTACCATTTTGTCGTGCCAGAACGTAGCGTCTCTTTTTATATAATCGACTTTCATTGAGTACTCCTCTCCAGTCCATACGGCAAATAAGCATATATCCATCTCCGTAATGTTTAATTGGCCCTGAATTTGAAAATAATAATCGTGGTTTTTGTCAATTACAATCGTATTTTTCCTAGTGTTAAATTTCCAAAAATTTTATTTTTTTTGTTTTTATAGCTTCTTCAGCTTGCATATTTTTTGCAGAAAATGGGCATTTTACTTCTACCAGTCCTGTTTTTCCATCTTTGTCTTTATAAATACCATCGGGACTTGCTCCTAAATATTGGAGTGTTTTATGAATAAAAAGACCGCAGCGGGCAATTGTGACGTTTTCCTGCAGAGATAATTGGGTTAATGCTGTTTGTTCATTATCTCTACCATATGTGATCGATGGGACATTTGACAATTTTTGCGTTTTCACAATAGCTTTCACTAAAGGAGCGCAGCTAATGTTTTCCTTCCGTTTACATATTTTTCCAAACATAGATGCGGTTAATCTATTTTTTCTGTTTTCTAACCATTCTTGACTGGAACTTTGATCTATCGTCTGTTTCTGTAGTTCGTCTCTTTGTTGGTCAGAAAGCTCCATTTGTTTAAGAAATTCATCTTTTGTCATCTGAAAATCTTCATCGGTCATATCTGGTCTTTGAGCTTTCTGTCCATAATCTGGATCGTTCATATTTCTTCGATTTTTTTTTCGAAATAATCTTTTGTAAATTTTTCTTTTCGCTTTTTGTGCCTCATATACATTTGTGTATTTGCCAGTAGGTTTATCAAATATGCATTTATGGATAGCGTTTATTGGTCGCTTGTAGGGCTTCCAAAATTACGGAAATGTCAATTACGTAACTAATTACGTTACTTTTTTCTTCAATTCCGTAATTCCGTAATTACGGAATATTTTCCTATTTTTCAAAATCTAAAGAATTTTTGCAAATATTGTAAATAGTACTTACCAGTACTACCAGTACGTACCAGTACCATCTCAAATTTAAGGAATTATTAAAATAAACACAATATTTCAAGAAAAAATATTTATTCAAAACTTGTCATCGAACATCATTAAGTCAATCCTTTTTTTTCGACCCGAATATAATCTTTCTTCTTGAAAATCCATAATCTACTTGGAATAAATACACCGAAAATGTTTGATTTGCAAATTATTTTGTATAGCTGACCCGTGCCCACTTCGTTGGGCATAATGTTCAAAAATATATATCTTTCATAGTTAAGGCAGCGTTCGTAAGAAATAAATTAATATCTACACGAAACAAACTTAATGCCTATCTATAACCTAAATTAAATGAAAACTATATAAACATAAAAGATTTTTTTTTTAATGTACCGAAAATAAAATTAATGAATGTCGAAAGTGTGTTACGAACCGAAATAAGCCGAAACCATCGCGCGCCGCTGCCGCGCTGCTGTGGCCTTCACGTATAACGATGAGTTTTTCTCCGATTCTCTTTACAAAACGGACTACCACGTAAAAACCTTTTAATTTTTCGGTTTTTTATATAGCCTATGACACTCAGCGATAATGTGGCTTTCTATTAGTGAAAGAATTTTTAAAATCGGTGCAGTAGATTCCGAGATTACCCCCGACAATTTAACAAACACACAAACTTTACCTCTTTATAATATTATTATATTATATATTATATATTATATTATATATTATATATATATATATTATAAGTAATAAGTATAAGTATAGATAAATGAAAACTATATAAACATAAAAGATTTTTTTTTTAATGTACCGAAAATAAAATTAATGAATGTCGAAAGTGTGTTACGAACCGAAATAAGCCGAAACCATCGCGCGCCGCTGCCGCGCTGCTGTGGACTTCACGTATAACGATGAGTTTTTCTCCGATTCTCTTTACAAAACGGACTACCACGTAAAAACCTTTTAATTTTTCGGTTTTTTATATAGCCTATGACACTCAGCGATAATGTGGCTTTCTATTAGTGAAAGAATTTTTAAAATCGGTGCAGTAGATTCCGAGATTACCCCCGACAATTTAACAAACACACAAACTTTACCTCTTTATAATATTATTATATTATATTATATATTATATATTATATTATATATTATATATATATATATTATAAGTAATAAGTATAAGTATAGATAAATGAAAACTATATAAACATAAAAGATTTTTTTTTTAATGTACCGAAAATAAAATTAATGAATGTCGAAAGTGTGTTACGAACCGAAATAAGCCGAAACCATCGCGCGCCGCTGCCGCGCTGCTGTGGACTTCACGTATAACGATGAGTTTTTCTCCGATTCTCTTTACAAAACGGACTACCACGTAAAAACCTTTTAATTTTTCGGTTTTTTATATAGCCTATGACACTCAGCGATAATGTGGCTTTCTATTAGTGAAAGAATTTTTAAAATCGGTGCAGTAGATTCCGAGATTACCCTCGACAATTTAACAAACACACAAACTTTACCTCTTTATAATTATAGTATAGATGAACTATGCATGCTCCGCGGGGTTTGTAATGCTCTTTTAATACTAAATTAATTAATTAAGGCTTTGGTTTAAGTACTTACATCTTTCAAGAGATAATCCATACATTCTAAGTCACCCACGATAAAGATACAACTGCTACTACTAACAAATGAAACAGCTTTCTTTTAAGTTAATAAGGTGAACAGAAGAACATAGTAGGTACTTTTTGTCAGGGACTCCCCGGCCCTACCGACTCGCTTAGTTGATTGATATAATAATATTTGAACTCTATTCTGTACGTCTTAGAACAATTTTTGCAAGATTTAACAAAGGATAAAGTAAAAAAACTGCAGGGAATAAATACCCTGTTTGTGCAGTTTTGATTAATATTGTTTTATGGTTTCCATGAAGAAAGTTATATCGTATTATAGTGTTGCCACATTATAAATGTGTACGTATAATGCTTTTTATTGGTTGACTATTTTGATTGATTGATGATACCAATAATTACGTAAGTACGGAATTGACATCTTCAGTTACGGAATTGAAAATACTTTAAAATATGTTCGTATTACGTAATTACGTAATGGAAGCCCTAGTCGCTTGGTGTTAAAGGAAATAACTGAAGCGGAACACCTTTCCTGGTATGAATTCTTTAGTGTGTAATTAATTCGTTTCCCCCCACATATTTGGCAATCACTGAATTGAATGTCTCAGCAGGATTGCTATCAACGTCAAAAATTAGACTTTTAGCGTTTGCAGCCAAAAACAAGATAATTTGACTCATTTTCCTCCACAAAACTGTGTTCAATACCTCAAGTGCCGTGTTTCGGTCAGTTTTGTCAGTTGCTGGGCATATAGCGTCATCGCAATCAGAGTGACTACCAAAAGAATGGTGTAATGCATTCAAAATATCTGCACGAAGCTTAACCATTTTTTGACTGTCAGAAATATCTTCGTGTTTCCTCAACTTTATAGCCCTCACTGTGTATCTGCGTAACTTCATGATTTTGAAGTCAGTTAAAAGTTTCTTTAATTGAAAAGGAATATGAGTATCTTTAGTAAGTGCTCTCAATTTGTTACAGAGATTTCTTAGCAGATGGTTTCTGCACTCGATCTTCTGAACCTTGCAGTTTTTATATGGATTGCTTTCTAATATTTTTTTTTGAGTACTTGAATCACCATCTGATATTAGTCTAGCATAAATTAAACCATGAGTTTCAAGAGAGTTAGCAAATCCTTCAACAAGCGACGTTGACTCCATACTGGAAGAGCTACCAGAATAGTTCTTATAGCATATATGATTTGCAGGTTCAATTTTTTTATTTTCAGCTTTTGCACATACTATGCAGTATTTATTTTTTACACCAAGATATAAAATTTTACCACTGTATGCACCGATTATTGCTGCTGCACCTGATGATGCTGAATAGTTATTACGGAAAGATCTTTTGGACCAACACCCGTCCGCTATTACATCAATCATTGGTGTACCTTCACAATCGACACTGCCAATTTCCGTCGCATGTTCTGCCTCTTCGATGCCTGCCTTGGCCATTTCTTCTACTGCCGTCTTATGGAACCATTCGTAAACCTTTTTGCTTGTTTGAGCGTATAAATTTTTTGACATGCCAGGTATATCAGTATTACCTGCCAATTCATTTAAATTTTCCAACCCACAGCCAATACTAATAATACCTGCAACTATACCGTGGTTCACATCACAAGTGTTAGACGGATCTTCAGTGCTTATGTCAAATTCGGAATTACAGAGTTCACACTTGAAATGCAGTTTTGATATAAAACCTTTACGACGTTCACCGATACATTTCAGATTTCTATACCTGCATCCAAAAGATTTTTCGTTATGATCAGCAATCTTCCCCAAAATTTCTAAAAAATATTTGATCGATACGATTCTACGCCCTTCCAGGCAAAACAGTTCGTCATTATTGGTAATTTCTGTTTCATTTTCAATTTGTAGCTGTTGGTCGTCGCTAATAATTACAGGTTGTTGACGTTTCCTTACGGAAATTCGGCGAAAAGGAAAAGCCTCCTCAAATGTTCGCTTCCGGTTCATTTTCTTATTTGTGTTTGTTACATTTTCAGTTCTGTCAATATTTTCAGTCATCACTGGTGCTTCCATAGTAGAAAAGGTAGGATTCATATTTCGAGCTTCTGACAGGTTGCTAACATCTGAAAATGGTTGACGAGAGCCACCAGCGGACCTGTGAAAATAAATAAGCCATATTATTAATTAATTTTATTTCACGGTTAAAAGATATCCGACTTTGGTCAAATTAGCCCTAAAGTATATTAGACTAGCGACCCATACATACATAAACACACCCACAAACACACCACATACATATCCATCCACACACACCCCCACACATACATCCATCCACACACACCCTCCCACAACCCCCACACATACACACACACTCACGCCCCCACAAACACTCACGCCCCCACAAACACTCACGCCCTCCCCAACCACACTCTTTTACACCTTCTGACAGCATGCATGAACATTATACAGGGTGGAAGGGACATCGACGCACAAACAAATACCATGGATTCAGGACATGATTTTGGCCCCCCCCATGTTGGAATTTTTCATCGGTTTTTCCTAGTTTCCAAGTTTTCTTCAAAAGTTTATTTTTACTTTAAACAGAATAAAATCAATGTCATTGATGCACGCGCTATTGTATGTAGATAATAGGACGGCATTGACCTCATATATCAGCTGTAGCAAAACAGCTGAGCTGAAAGTACTTTAATTTTTTTTATACATATCCACCCTGTATAGTTAATTAATTCTTGTTTTATCATATTTAGACATCGATACCCATCACTTCTGCGGAGTTTCGCTATCTAATTTAATTCGACCCTGTATACGATATTATCTAAACACGAGGAAATAAAAACAATAAAGATTTGATGATTTGTTTGGGGTCAATGACCGCTAGTAGTATTGTTACTTGAGGTGTGAGTTGATAAAATCGTATACCCATCACGTCTGTGGAGTCTCGCTAGCTAATTTAATTTGACCTTGTAGTTAGGCCCTAAACATGAATACTGTAAACAGTTCTACTTACTTTTGGATTCTATTTCTTTTCATCACTTCTACGTTGGAGCTCAATTTTTTTTTTTTCGTACATGCATATTTTTTTTTACGTTTACGATCCATATTGAAATAAAATATTTACAAAACTATTACTAAAACACAAATATTTACAAAACACTCGAAAAATTATATACAAAAAATAATAAAGTAGAGCAACTTTAGATACACAACAGTGCGTAACCTACGTTAGAGCAGGAGCAATGCTAGAGCGAGAGGGATCTAAAAAATTTGTCATGGGCCACACGTCCGAACGCTCCGGCCGTGCAGCGGCCACTGAGGATTTTTCTATCAATTCTTGTTTATAAACTCGTTTTTTGGAGGTCTTTTGAAATTATTATTATTTTTAGTGTAATGTGATTTAGGTGCAATTTTTTTTAGTATATTGCTTAATGAACTCTTGGCATTAAAATAATCTAACTATTACATACATACAATGCATAGTTATTATGGAACAAACCGTTTACTAAAAGATAAAAACAGAGAATTTTGATGAAATTGTGACCTCTGAATTAAGAAAATGAAACATAATTAGAAAAAACTATTCAGCGCATTTTGAAGACGAGAATGTTTAGCTAATTATGCGCTGAACAGATTTGTAAATTAATTCTTCATTGCCATAAACTAAGAGCACAAACAGAACTCAAAATGATGTTGGGCGCGAGAGAGCTGTATTTAAAGCTTGATTTACCTGACATAATCCACCTAGATGAACTTAAAAAAAATAACTAGTTATTACTTATATTATGTGCAATAAAAATATTTCATGTTATTTCATTATTTTGGTAAGAAAAACAATACAAAGTTTCGCAAATAATTCGCCGCGAGTGAATTTTGCAAGACTGCAACCTTAAACCACACGAATATACCACTTATATGAAACTAAACAATTTATTTATTCTTCTCTGCCAGAGTATCTTTGGGTAGAAGACGACATCTGCGAAGTGCAACTGAAGCTAACCAACCCTCTGCCCTTCGAGCTCAAAGTGTCCAACATGAGGCTGCTAACCTCAGACGTGGTCTTCGAATCCATTCCAGAGACGATAATCCTCCCCCCAGACGCCCCCACCACCGTCAACTTACACGGCACTCCGAAAGAAGTGGGGGAACTACAAATTCTTGGATATTCCACTCATACTTTAGGAGTAAAGTCAAATTGTCGACTGAAGAATATACCTACACCGCATAAATTTCCTGCTGCTTATACTATTGAAGTCATTCCAAGTCTGCCGACGATTACTATAGAGACGACAGTGGCGCCATCCGGAAATATAAGTCTGTCGAGCGTAGAGAATGTGGGTAGTACCACGAATATCTCGCTGTATAATGGAGAAAGTACTGATTGTTCTATAAAGATAACGAATACCAGTAATGTGCCTATTGAATATCTGGAATTGGGTATACAGGTAAGCTTTTACATTAATTTGTAGTTATACTTTAAGACCCATAATCTTATATGTATATAAAATTCTCGTGTCACAATGTTAGTTACCTTACTCCTCCGAAACGGCTTTACTGATTGTTACCAAATTTTATATGCATGTTCAGTAGGTCTGAGAATCGGCTAATGTCTATTTTTCATAGTTGGACAAAAAAAAATTCTATAATGTGGCATTCAAAAATACATACAACTCGAAATTTTTACACTTTTATCACCAACCCTATTTTTAAATAACCATTTTAGTAACCTTAGCGCTTTTGACATTAACTAACCTTATATATTTTTTTAGTCAAACATGGACACCCAGCTACAATCCAAAGTATTCCAATACTCAAACGAAGACATCCAATCACAGCTGCCCATACCACCAAACGAGACTGCAGTCATCGCGATTAAGTTATACGGCGAAGCTGATTTCCTAGACCTAGGAGGGGTAGGGGGGGAGAACCTATTTCCTAACAGCCTGAATTCGAATTATCC
The DNA here is from genome assembly GCA_905147285.1 of Hypena proboscidalis. Lineage (NCBI taxonomy): Eukaryota > Metazoa > Arthropoda > Insecta > Lepidoptera > Erebidae > Hypena > Hypena proboscidalis. The sequence goes on from LR990143.1 coordinate 7,747,413, forward strand.
ATCAAGGGTTGGGTCTCCGGTACCTAATGCGCAGACGTCTTTGCCGACGCAAAATTCTAACCCACAAAACTCTTTGAGCAGTGGGTTGATGGCTAATAGGACTTCTGGTAGTTTCAGGTGAGTAAAGAAATCTGAGGTTTTATTCATTGTGTGGTGCTGGTTTTTTCAAAGATGAAGTTGTTTCAATAAGACATCATGTAGCTTTCTAAATAATTGCTCAAAAAAAATACCGACTTCAATTACGATAATTTTAGACTAATATGGTTTTCTCATGGGGGCCATTGTCAGAACTGGACCAAATTGAAATGGGACCACACAGGAAAGCACCAGCTTTTAAATAAAAAAAGAATCCTTAAAATCGCTTTGCCCAGTCAAAAGTTATGAGGTAATAAACATAAAAAAACAGGCTTAATTAGAACTTCCTCCTTTTTTGAAGTCGGTTAAAAAAACCGTCGTCAAGTACAATAAATGTTCTAAAATGTAAGAAATACAGTAATATTCAACGTCTCGCTTCATATGTGTATAACTTTAAAGAATATCTTTAAGGTGCGTATATTTAAAGAATTATCCCCTTACTTCCAAACATTAAGGACCTTTCAGCATCAGCTCAGCAATATGAAATGCTGACTGCTAGATACATATCAACCAATAAAAGTTTTCTCAAATCGGTCGACATCTTCAAGAAAACGGGTGATAAAAAAACAATCGAGTTGAAAACCTCCTTGTTTTTGAAGTCTTATAAAAATTAAGACGCCAACCAAGCATGAGCAAAACTGGCATGGTGTAAATTAGATTCTGCTGAAATCAACTGGTGGACTTAATTCATTTTTTCTTATTTATTCTCTATTTTTTTTAATTTTAGATCAACTAATTCTCACACGACGAGCTGGTCCGCTCCGATGTCTGTAATGTCTCCTTCCAGAGGCCGCCAAGTGGAAACTCAGGTAACTTAGTCTCCAAACCCTATTTATTAGAGCTTTTGAATTATTGAATTATGATGTATCCAGTCCTGCCACGTTGGTCTCACACGAGGTCTAGGGTTCGATTTTTGGGTCAGGCAAGTGTTACTGGGATATTTAGGAAATTCTCAATAGCAGCACGGAGTTGGATTTGTACCAGGTAGATGGCGATAGGCTGACCCCTTATCCCATGGGACCTTAACATAACAGGTGAAATGTGGGTGTTGTATGTGATGATATGTTATGAATTATACTGTTTACACGAATCTAAGATATAGAGAAATATAGGGAGAGAATGTTTCTAGTCCACGATTATGAAACCTTATTAAGACACTTGGCAGACAGCCAGCATTCTAACTGCGTTTCAACTGCATTAAGCGCGACTGCAATGAAACGGCTAACCATCCGTATAGCTTTCGTTTCGATCTATCGATTGCATTCCCCGTGCTGTTCTAATCACTCGAGCTGAGCGGTCCGTTAATAATTTAATTGCATTTGCGAAAATGCAATGAAACTGCGTTACAACAGCCACATGCAGTTGAAACGCAGTTTGAGTGCTGTTCGTCTGCTTAGAGCTTTTACCTTCGTATAACTGAATATCACTTTCTTGTTTAAGCTAATAATAAGATACTCCGGTGGAGAAGGCAAAGAGATCCACTGTCGTCAATCCACGCTGCAAATGAATGTTGAATTACTGCCGAGCGTTTCCATTACGCATTGGGATGTGTTGCCCGCTGAAATGTAAGTATTTCTTGATGATAAATATTGTGCAAGCTGGCACATAAAGTTATTTTATTTGTATTTATTATTTTAAAAACTTCATATACAAAATATGTATACAAGGCGGACTTAAAGCCATAGGCATTCTCTACCAGTCTACCTTTGGGTGATGCAGAGATTAACAAGGCAGGTGAAGTTATAAAATATAGCGTACATAATTAAATATATGCGTATACATATACATAATACCTACATAACAAAATACTTAAATAAATATATTTTTTAATTAATAAATAATATACAGGGTGGATGCGACATAGCGACATTTATTGAAACCACAGCTTCTATACATGGCCAGTATGCATTTCCACAGGATAAAAAATTCTCTGGCGAAAAAAAAAATCCACGTCTTCCGAACAAATTGAACATTGCGATCGTGCAATTTGTTCGGAAGACGTGGATTTTTTTTTTCGCCAGAGAATTTTTTATCCTGTGGAAATGCATACTGGCCATGTATAGAAGCTGTGGTTTCAATAAATGTCGCTATGTCGCATCCACCCTGTATAAATATATGAACGAATAATAAATATTATGGTGGCGATTAATTCTTGTTGAGGAGAAGATTCCGAACCTTGATTTTAAGACCCTTGACCTTATTTTAATAGTTTTAAGAACCAGTTACTGTGGTGCCGGATAGTTAAAAACTCTGTATAAAATAGCAGAGCATAATAAACTGCTCATCGGGGTGGTTTTACCCTCGGGGAGACAATACAAAAAAATTAACCCATAAAATATAACCTGACCGAATTTCAAAGTGACACAAGTTACACTTGAGAATAGAACTCAGCTGTCACTTTCATTTATGTGTGTTTTATGCTTTTCCTGCCAATCAGGTTTATGTAACACCTATGAAATTGGGGCTAAATGTCTTAGCTCATTTTATACGTAATAGATCTTAGAAACAAAATATGTCTTGAAAAATTTGTTATGTTCCTTTTACTAAAATGGAGGGAAGGGAAATATGTATTAAATGGTTTCTCTGTCTCGTTTGTATAATGGTTAGAGTATGCGCCAGCTATTGTAAGGTCTCGGGTTCGAGGGTTGTGCAAAATGTTATTTGAGATTTTGCCGTCAGTAATTTCTCAATAACAACACGGAGTCTATAATTATGCCCGGTAGATGGCGATAGGCTCACCAAGGATCACATGGAACTGGTGAAGTATGGGTGATACGCCTCTGCCATACTCTTCTGGAAAATGTAGACATTATGTATGTATGTATGGTTTCTCTTTTTCCCCAGCCCATCTCAATTATACCTGGTGTTGGACGTAACAAACTTGACATCAGAGGAGATGGACTTCCACTACGCGCCGAGCAAACACATCCTCATTGAGAGCAAGGAGTCTTGCAGGGTGCCCGTGCCTTTGGATCGCTGCCCTTTCAATACTACGCCAGCTAAATCTACAGATGAAGGTTAGTCAAAACTAAATGAAAATGCGTTTGTCCAACTCGATATTTCTGTAGCAGCTCTTAGTTATAATCCAGCTTTGACCTTAATTAATATTACGGTGATTCTATGGAATTACATTTTACGTAGTCGATATTGTATGAAAGTCTGCAGGCTCTCAGGCTTCTTAACATTATAGTTATCATAGAAACAATTATCAAAATTTAAGTATAAGAGAGTGCCATTCTGTATGTAACGGTTTAAATTTTTTCCGCGGTTTTTATTTGTTATCCAAAAAATGGTTTTAGCAGATAACGGCATTTTAGTTATACCACGGCAGCATTACTTCCCTTTACCATTTTATCACGCTTTTGTCGAAATACATCCAAACTTTTTAACCGATTTTATCGACAATCGACAGGAGTGTAACAATACAATTTCGTCAACCACACGAAGCTGAAAAACATGGCGATCGTAACAAAACATTTATTTAAGTTATAAAATTATACTAAAAAGTATATTCTATATATTAAACTATATTTTAATATTCCTATATGAAATAGATTCAAACTTATGATAATCTATCATAATTATTTATTTCAATTTCTAGACCGACCTTTAATGAAATCCTAGCAGGCAGTTTGAATGTAGTTATACTATGCAGCAGCCCTGTATCTAATACATGTCCCACTGCTAGACTCGGGCCTCTTCTCATGACGACAAGGGTTATGCCATAGTCCACCACGCTGGCCAAGTGCGGATTGGTAGACTTCACACGACTTCAAGTACTGCTTTATGCACTCTCAGGCTTGCAGGTTTCCTTACGATGTTTTCTGTCACCGTTAGCGAGCGATAAATTTATATGATAAATACACACACATCTTCCAAAAAACTAATCGTAACGATTTATTGACAGAGGTGTGTGCCGCGAGTTCGAACACGAGACCTTTGACTTCGCAGTCCGACGGCTGTCGCTGCTATATTTGCTTCTTCTTCTTCTTCGTAGTGGCTGAGTCAAATTTTATTTTGACTTGCCATCAATACAATACAATACAATTCTTTATTGATAACTCAATGTTACATGTCAGTTTTTTACATTTTCTTATAATTATAATATGTCACAAAATAACGTCAAAAATAATAAATTTTATAACATTAGTAAAGTACACATAATTAATTAAATTAAAGATATAAATAATAAAGAATGAAGTACATTAGATTAGAAATTAAAACAAGTAAAGTAATTTAATAAATAAAATCGTGGTGAAAGGATTAGCCAATTCGCTTTGGAGAACTCGCGAATTGCCCAGGGTGCGCCAGACGTAGGGAATCGTTGTATACGTCACTCGGGGAGGCTCCTTTCATATTTGCTTATTGTTTATTTTTTATATTTTTTTTCAGATCTCGTAGAATCAAAATCAACAAACACGGGCACATCTACAAACAGCCTAGAGCTGATGTGTTCCGAGCACATAACCAACAACGTGTCGCTGCGGTGGCACCTCATGCAGTCGGACATCAGTGGCCGCGCCTGCGTCAAGGGCATCACGCTGTCGCAAGCCATGATGGATATCGTCAGGATGTCGCCGCTCAACTGGGGTAACTACTTTTACATTTCGATGATAGATAAAACATTATAATAATAATAATATAACGCAATGGAAGGCAAATATAGTCCACATAGTACCATTAGTTCTATCTTCAACTGGCGTGATACCAAAATCTCTCACCCAGAGCCTAAACACCCTCAATATGCCAAAGCACTCGCTACATCTTATGCAAAAAGCCACTATTTTAAATACCTGTCGGATCACTCGTAAATTTTTCACGTCTTCATCAATTTCATCCACCTACTCTATTTAACATGTTATGCTTGGTCAAGGCCTGCATAGCGTGTAATTTACTCCTCTAAAAAAGGAAGATAATAATCTTATAAAAATAATAATATCTATAAAAAAATAATAATAACTATTTTTTATATTTTTATTTTTTTGTACTTTATATTTAAAAATGTGGAATTTTATATTTTTAAATGTACTTTACTTTTATAATTTATATTTAAATATGTAAAAAATGAGAAAAAAAAATGAGTGAATAATAATAATAGCAGCCCTGTATCTAATACATGTCCCACTGCTGGGCTCGGGCCTCTTCTCATGATGAGAAGGGTTCGGCCATAGTCCACCACGCTGGCCAAGTGCGGATTGGTAGACTTCACACACCCTCGAGCACTTATTAGGCACTCTCGGGCATGCAGGTTTCCTCACGATGTTTTCCTTCACCGTTAGCGAGCGATAATTTATATGATAAATCAAACATATCTTCGAAAAGACGAGAGGTGTGTGCCGTGGATTCGAACCCGAAACCTTTAACTTCGCAGTCCTACGGTCTACCACTCGGCTATCGCTGCCTATATGATAAAACTTTACTTGCCTACAATTCCATTACAAACTAAAGACAACTATTATAAGAGAATAACAATATGCAAAGGGCGGCCTTATCGCTTGACGCAATTTCTGCCGCTGATGTGATTTAAAAGGCTCTATGAAACCGTCTGCACGTGTGGCGTAGTGGTTTAAGCGGTCGCCTCGCCTCTCTCCACTGCACTGGTGTTGTGGGTTCGATCCTCACATGGGACAAATCTTTGTGTGATTAGCAAAGATTTGTTCTGAGACTGGGTGTGTTTGTGTGAGTGAATGTGTGTATTTGGCCTTGTCATTGGGACCATTGGATAGTGTAATTGCTTCTGGCGTTCTATCTAATGTAAAAAATCCAAATTATTATTATTATTATTTTTTCTTAAGTTTTTCATGTTATAGAAATTATGTACAAATAAATTATTTTCTATCTATCTACTTGTATTTGAAAAGTGATTACAAGCGAACGCTTGTTTCTGTCTCTTAAGCTCAATAAATACTAAAACATACCATGAAAATATTTCTTTAAGTTTAAGATCTTCCAAAACACATTTCATCATAACTTGAATCTCAACAACATTGAACACTTTCTTATATGCTACTTCTATTTGAAAAATGATTACAAGCAAACGTTTGGTTCTGTCTATCTCAAGCTAATTTGAAAACATACTATAAAAATATTTCTAAAACTAGCTTCATATTTTCCTTAACACATATCATTATAACTTGAATCTCAACAACATTAAACACTTTCTTTTATGCTTCTTCTATTTGGAAAGTGATTAAAGCAAATGTCTAGTTTTATCTCTGAAAAGCTCTTTCTGGCCATTATTAATTCCATCTGGTGGTGGGTTCAGTCTTCTTAGTTTTCTCTCTCCACTTCACTCTATCTTCGACGTCTGTGTCTTTCTATATAGAATTGATAACTGTAGAGCCCTATTGCCATTATGTCTCTCTCAAGCTCAATAATTACAAAACATACCATAACAATATTTCTGTAAGTTTCATATCTGCCAATACATATTCCATCATAACTTGAATCTCAACAATATAGAACACTATTATTGAGAATACGGGTTGTGAAGACATGAGGTGCACGGGCAACCGACGTGAGGTGAAGACATTATTATTGAAAATACGGGTTACTCACGTTATTTTAGCCGGGATAAGCCGACTAGTTTCAATTCTAGTATGTAGATTCATCAACTGGGCTATTAATCACGTGTCGTGGCCTCCGCGCGACGTCTCGCACTGAAACTAGTCGGCATATCCCGGCTAAAATAACGTGAGTAACCCGTATTCTCAATAATAATGTCTTCACCTCACGTCGGTTTTAATAATACTAATATAGAACTCTTTCTTCCAACAGAGGTGAGCGTCAACAGCCAATGCATAAAGCCGCAGGAGGAGTACAACTGCTCGGCCGGCGAGTGCCTGTCCCTGGGGGTCGCGGTGTGGAACCACCTCACGCGGCCGCTGCACAAGCTGTGCCTGTCCGTGCAGTTCTACCAGGACTATAATAACGGCGTGCTCAGCTACAAACTGGATAACCGAGTCGCCACTGCTGGAAATAATAAGTGAGTACATTTCATAGTTTCTATGACTGCTTTACTAATGTAGTGTTAGTGTATGTACGTCCTTTAGCTGAGTTCTATCCCCGGATTGGGTAAAAGTATTACTTGCGATTTTGCCGCGAGGATTGCCCAGTAGATGTCGCTAAGCTACGTCATAACGGAACTATGAGGATACATAGTAGGTTAATGTGAGTGTTATTTACCTCTTCTTTAACCTTCTTGATAATAATTTAGGCAAAATATTATGTTATATTCAGCGATGGAAACGTTTCCTAAAATATCAGTTAATCGAAAGACGCTTTCTAAAATGCATTAACGTCGAAGAGTGATATTGTGTGCACGAACTACGTTTATTCTACTAAGAAACAGTTGAAAAAGATATGGGACCGGCACGATTTAAACCTGCGACCTTCTGAACACCATCGCTTTAACCAACCAGCTACGGTCGCCCCTTGCCAGGACCCTAAATTTCTCAACTGTATAATGTTACGTCATTTCGTGACGTTACGTTTGTTCTGCGAAAGAGGTACACTTCGCAAGGCTTTAAGAGGTTTCGACACTCATTCTTTGTTCTAAAAAATCACAAGTCTGCAATATCCGTATGCTTAAAAATATAGTTATGTCACTATAGCAATTGTATAAAATTTTTTCAGAGTGGTGCTATCAACGCTTCCAGAATCTGCAAAGGCGTACCACGAGTGCACCGTCGTTTTCTTGACTCCCGGAGAATATAAGATAGACATTCAATGCTCCACCACTGAACCAATCCTTGACGAAATACCCCTTTTAAAAGAGGCCGACTCGCCGTCTATCATACAACCTTGCGCGGGCGAAGTCAGCCATGTATGGAGATTCATACCACCTGTAGCTATAAGTGTCACTGATTAATTTAATAAAATCTATATAATAATTTAAATTATTACACTAATGACCTGTTTCTGAGGTTCTGCATAGATCTTATCCGTCACATAAAATATAACCTGACCAAATTTAAAAGTGACACAAATGACACTAGAAAAAAGAACCCAGCTGTCTGTGCTTATCCTGCCAATAAGGTTTTTCTAACACCTGTGACCTGTGAAATTGGGGCACTTCACAAATTTATAATTGTTTACTAGAACGAGCGTGTAGTCCATGTGGTAAGTGGTAACTATGGGTCCTGATAGCATCTCTAAATCATAATTGATAGCCTCAGGCTGCGTATCCACCAAAACTGCATTCGGTGCTTGCTTTGTTTTTATTTGAAAGCCCCTCCCTCTTCTGGGTACCCATTTGTGCAAAATTGCGCGCATTTTAGAAATAAGGTAATGTTGCCCACTGCAAGCTCGTATACAAAATTTCTACCACCTATGATTATTATTATATCAAATTAAAATTATTTAAAATATAATTCGGAAAAAATGTATATTCGTGTTTATTATGTATTAAAAAATATATTTTCAATTAATTTCGAAATTGTTTTATTTCCATTAACACGTTCGCTGCCCATTGAAATATGATTGTTTACTTGTGTGCCCATAAATCACTTAGCAATAAACATAAGAACCCGACAGTCGGGTCCATCGGCACGACGACTAAGTAACGGGAACCCTATGCCCAAGAACCCGGATCCGAGTTCACTTAGGACACGCCCCCTGGTTAGGGCTGTCTCAAATAGGTACAAATGTCGTATTCTGATACTTTGATTGATCCTAATAAAATGAGCTTAGCTGTGCTGGTTTGAGTTTTATTTATAAATTCAATTATTAATATGTATACTACGTATTTTAAATTATAGTTGTTTGCTTATTTATGCGCTCAGTTTTTGGTACGTACTTAGTTTACTTAAAAGAAAGACCGGCGTACACAAAGTTTTAAACAAAGAAACTAGTTGGCTATTGTTTCTTATCGTAAGAAGATTAACAAAACACGCCGACGCACTTTTGCCGACAAGGGATTCAAATCTTAAAACATGCCATTTATGGTAAAAATCCAATGACGATAATTGCCATCAAAGCGCATCGGCATGTTTTATGGGTCGTTTTACTTCTTAGAATTATAGGCTGATTGTTATCACCTTTTTAAACCCTGTCGGAAAGGGATTAAAATTATTTATGGCATCCCATTGTATATAAAAGCTTTGTTCTACTGAGGTTATTATGAAATAGGATTTTGGGTTATATAGTTTTGCATCCAAAAAAATGTTTTAAGCTCATTCGGTATCTGTCTGCGCTTTCGGCCTGACCTATATCGAATACTCTCTCCCCTGCTCTGTGTTACGTTTGTGTGTGATTGACGACTATTGGCTTTCCTACTGGACTCTGATTGTCTTACGTTTGGAACCGTGTTGTTTTCTCTATACATTGTGACCTGTGCATTTTCAACTGGACTTGATTGTTGCCACTGCTTTAACGAACATTGTTGTGCTAGTCTCCAAAATGGGTGAGTGTGTTAATTTTCTCTATATTATATTAAAAAATATTGTGGGGGTCATTCATTTTGTGTTGAATTGGTATTTTGATTTGATTGAAACGATAGGTCACTATACTAAATGTTTATATTTACTGGTACCAGAATACATAATGTATATTAAACTTATTGACTACATAATTCTAACTTAACTACGACCTATCTCTAGCGATACGGGAAGGCGACTGGCGAACCGGGCGACTAAACTTAAGGATCCACTTAAATACATATGCGCCGGTTGCACTGTGTCCCTACAAATATCAATTTTATTTGCTTTATGCCAACTAAACATAGATACAATGTTGTGTTTAACGTCTAAAAATAATAATTCTCATTATTTTTTGCAGGTTCTAAGCGTTCGAGATTGGAATTAAACGACGATGAAAATACCCAGGATCTGTTTGAAAAACAGTTCCATGCAGAGTCGAAAACCAGTGACATTCGTGCACCGAACGCAAGGCCACAATGTGAGAACTGCACAACGTTTGGTGCCGACCAAAGAAACGAGCATTTCACTAATCTAATTCTTGAAGAGCTAAAGTATATAGCTCCGTGTTTGCGTAGCCGGGCTTATGTAAAAATATTAAACTTTTTAAACACACTGAAAAATTGTCACACTCAAGACATTGATTTAACGGAAACTGAAAAAAATTAACTTAATTGTACAGGTAAAAATAAATAAACATAATATTTTATTAATAAAACACTTTAATTGTTAAATCATGCGTTTTCTTTTACATTCTTCCACCACTAGGCTTTCTGTGAAACCACGTAAAAAGTTCTCAGTTGTATGACGTTTATAGATACTTACCAATTTGAATACTTACTGGAATTAAAACATTTTATAAAAATGCAATTATCATATATTTTCGACAACCCTAAGGCGTAATTGGATTTAGAACTCGCTATTCGGGTTCTGGGCATGATAACAAGTCAACTATAACTATGTATAGCGACGACTCGGGAGCCGGGTTGTCGGCACACGAACGAAATATTGTACGACCCATACGGTGGGTTCTAGGCATTGAAAGTGTTAACATGTTGTTGACCTAAGTCAGTTTTGTCTGCCCTGGTTCATCTTAGATCGGCACAGCGTCTCGCTATAACTCACTTCATTGCCTTCTCTTTCATACTTTTTTTTCAAGCAATCATCTTTATGTGTATCAGCATCTTCCTATCCTAATATCGATATATTAATATGCATTTTCGTGGCTCAAATCAAAAAGCACTATTAATATGGATAGGAAATGAAAGCTGCTAATAAGTCTGCCAAATCTCTTTTAGGGGAAGGGCTATGATTAGTATGATTTGACAACTAGTTTTATAAGACGTGGAAGCGTGGCGCTCCACATTTGGCAGCGGGGGATGCTTGACAATGACTAGTCCTTTCGGTTTAATTGTCTAGGGCTACAAACACCTTACTCAGCCTCAAAATCAGAGTAGTCCTTCATCTCGGACCAATCAGCTAATGAGGGCTGTTGTTTTTGGCTCCCCGCGTGGCGCCACTTTGCGAACAGACATTGATATACCCCAACCATTGAGTTTATTCCTTTTTATACAGGCACATTCTTTAAGCCGCACAGTGGTCTGAAAATCGAGCTCCCCTTTCATAGAAAGTCAATGTGGGATATTCATAAAACCAAAATATGGAACGTGTCAGGTATACATTACTTTAATGCATATTGTAGTATGAATGATTTTAGTTACTCCGCTCCTGAGAAAAAAAATATTTAGTTTTTTTTTTGTATGGGCGAGAAATTACATTAAGTACATTTTCTTGCGACTGAATGAAACTGACAGGCTGCAGGCTGGTACTCATTGCCAATGAGTTATCTCTTAAGTCTTTGCTCATTGCATTGCATACGAGCTATTGAGGGTGATTAGGTTGACATACCACGCGTGTACCTTTAGGTGCCGCTTCACACGTAAGAATTTTTTGAAATTTCGAATTTTCGGTATTGATTTTTTATGTTATACTGTGTGCCTTTGGGGTTGTTGTTTGCCCGCGAAATACTAATGAAAACAAACGAACTTTTTTTATGGAAACAACCTCTAAATCGCGAAAAAATGTTTACTGTTTCCATAGAGTACATAAAAATGTAGTCAATGACTGTTTCATACTAAAGTTCAATACTTGCTTGACCGTAATGTATGAAACGGTTGTTTTTTTTCTTCTTTTCAAGGTGGTTTCCGTAACAAAAATTGTTTGTTTTTATGAGTAGAATCACCTCATAACAGGAAATCAACGACCACAAAGTCACGCTGTTTAAAGAAGGAATACAACACAAATTTAACATTTTTCTCATATTTTAAAATATAGCACGATTAAAAACTGTACTTATAATCAATTGTAAAAAAGTGTTTTAAATAATTTAACAGTTAAATAGCTAAAACTAAGTCATTTTTTCAAACTTAATGGAATAATACAGAAAACTTCATTTGGTTAGTTAGTATGTATACATTCTGCAAAATACGTCTATACTAGCGATGGGTCGTCGACGATTTTTGCGTAAACGAAGTTAGACCGTTCATTTTCGTTCATCGACTAGTCGATCGACCGGTTCAAAAAATAGACTATAGTTCACCTATACCTTAGTCTTTGCTTGTTTAGTACCAAAAAATCATATTTATCTAGTCATAACCGCTCGCTTGCCCAAGGGGAGTCCGCGCGCAACGCGCCTTTGCCCCGGGCCCTCAGCGCGTGCCGCCTCAAATGTCCCACGAAAAAAACTCGACGACCCTACTTTGCCCCGCCATTTATAGCGCCGTCAGCGCGCGGGTCGGGTTTCACAAAATCGTTTCTTGTCGCTCAATTTGTTTCAAAAAGCGTCAAGTGTTATATATATTTATGTTTATTATGAAACTAGCTAACTAATGCTATCTTTTGTTTATCAAATTACGACTTTGGTGCAGAGTTATGCTGTGCTGAACTTAGAAGTAGGGCGTTTTGAAGCTCGCCTTGTATTCAAAAGCTCATATCTCAAAAATAAAAGTGATGACATATGGTTTTTATTCTTTGATTATGTTCTTATATAATAAATAAAATAATAAGAAAAACAAATTATCACTTGTTAATTTGTTTTTCTTATTATTTGAAACACTAACATCAACAAATTCAATATTTTCTTTGTCCACACTTGTATAGTCTTTAATGAGAAGTGTTTTCATGTCTTCAGAGATAGCTGTTTTGACTGACTTTCTGTGTTAAGGTCTTATGCTGGATAGGTATGGATCTGACGCATAGAAATCTTAATAATAAGGCAATAGAAATGTCAAAGACGCGTGACCTTGTCGCCGCGCATCTGTCAAGTCAAACACAAGTGCGAGTTGAGGAATTGTCGTCTTAATGTCATCGCAAAAAGAATAATTTTGTTTGCAGGAATACAAGCGCATTTGTCTAATCAAACATAAGTGCGAGTTGAGGAATTGTCGTCTTAATGTCATCGCCAAAAAGAATAATTTTGTTTGCAGGAATACAAAAAGTGGTATTTGAAAACCGGCGACATGCGTCCCAGTGTTAAAAGATAGTCGATAGCATTTCTATTGACTAGTTATTAAGATTTCTATGATCTGACGATACAAGGAGTCCATTAAAAATATCTTCATTTGTTGCTCTACAACAAAACTTCCGCGAATGATGTTCTCGGATTTTCTTGAAGTCTTTATTCCTGGCTTCCGATGCCTCTTCTGATAATTTACCAATGGGAGTAATGTTGAAATGCCTGATAATTTCAGCACCATGCAGTAATAGTGATTTTAGTGGTTTATTTATGGAGTTATTATATAATTAAGTTACATTAATTTATTTATTTTTATAAAGGTAGTTATTTTATTCTTTTAATATTCTTTTTTATTTATGGTTTACCAAAAAGTACAGAAAACAAAATGAAAAAAAAAGATGAAATGAATTTAGGAGTAATATTCCAGACCTCTCTCTAACATACATTACATGTTGCTTTTCAGAACTTGTCTGAAAAGACTAACTTTCTTTGATAGATATTCTCCGTATTAGATACTGCAAAGAGGTACTTTCTACGTAGGTGTAGTATAAAAGTTTGTGAACACTTGATGGCATATAATACCAACCATAGAGCTCCACATATCTTTCTGCAGTAAGGCGCGCAAAATTTGCAAACGCTTCAACATTAACAGGCTCCCCACATGCTATCACACCTAGAATTGTGGCAAATCTTTGGATTATAGTGGAATCCAATCCAGTGATGGCTGCAGTTTTTACAGGATCACTAAAAAAATTTCGAGCTGTATTGCCATCATTTGTAGTGCCTGCACCTGAAACAAAAAGGAAGAACTTCACCATTTTGAACAGAAACAAGGTATTTGGTAAGTAACGTTGTCAAAATCATTCAACGCAACTTGTTGCACTTCAAGACTCACCTTGTTTGACGATATCTACTAAGAGGCCCATTTCATCACGAAACTTCTGCTGGATCATTTGCTTTTTTGCCTTCAATAACTCTTTGCTGTCTGCATTCCTAGCTTGCCATGTTTTGAAATCAAGTCTGTAGGAAATGTGAAGCAAACATTCCATACATCTAATCCAAGCATGGAGAGTAGACAAACCATATTAGTATATTTCCGTTAACACTGGTTTTCTGGAAAACAAAAAAATAATTTATTTAAAATTGGTATAACAGTACATTATTATCAGCCAAGAAAATTATAAAAGTATGCAAAACTTACTCTGAGATCACATGTAATTTATTAATTTCAGATGGGGTTGCTTTACATATAATGTCACAAGTCTGGGTTGATGTTTCTGATAATTTAGAAACTATTTTACCATCTATCATAGTCATGAGCATTTTAACTTTAACTGCATGATTGTGATTGTGCGGATGTTGATGCTCCTTCGTTTTCGGGAAATTCGAAACTGGAACATGGTGACTGATCTATTGTTAATGAGGAATCTTCTTTTCCTTGATAACTTAGGCCATTTGATGTCTTCTTGGAGCCATGCTTCGTACTTTTTAATGAAAGTATGTCGCGTGCGATTACATGATATCCATTTTCTTTTCAATGCACACACAATATAAGTTTGGCAGAATAGTTTCAAGTCTCTCTTTTCATTTTCTGACAAATCAACACTATTTACAAACACTTCAAACTACACATTGGGATCTGAGAAAGAAGTGTTGTTGGCCACAAACATAAAATATCAATATTGGTACCAAAACCTTCCATCGTAATAGAAAATTGGAAAGAACAGAAAAATTAAAGTTAACGCGCACAAGTACTTAACGTCACTGACAGAATTCATGCTAAACATTCTATTTATGTATAACTACCCTCAGGTCGGAGCAAATTAACACGTAATAAATCTGAACTAATAGTAATTAGTAATTCCCGTAATTGATAATGTTAACGAACCTCTGTCATCATTAGGTATAATAAAAATCATTAACACCCACTTAGCTAAAGAGGTTACTATTGTAAAAAGTTATTTGTACATTTAAGACAGATATTAGTTACAGTGCCCTATTATTATTCGTAAAAAAACGAATTTCTAAAGTTAACTTATTTTTTGAGTTAAAGTAATTGAACATTAGGCGCGTATTTGCTACATATATTATAAATATATTATTCCAAATTCCGTACAAACTTAATTTAAATGCATAATTATATACTTAAAAAAAATCAATACTGAATATTCGAAATTTCAAAATATTCCTACGTGGCCCTATTCTACTTAAAGAAAAAGTTAATTATACAATTAATTATTATATACAAAATCGATACGTAGATACTAAACATAGTACTGTCTCTTTCTACCTTACGGATAACTTTAGGAGAAAAAAGAGATAGGTAGTTGAAGTTTACAGAGTACTCATTATGGAAACATGTCCAAAGCTTGTCAATCGTGCCGGCGCGGCGACGCCATCTTAATTGCCAAGTTTTGTGGTTTAAAGATCTGCTGATAAATTGTTGTGTGCTCAAAGTGATTTTGTATTTTTTTTGTGCATTTTTCAGTTAACAACCAGATTTACTAGTGTTTAAGGCTTTGGACTACATCATATAAACATGCCGTCGTGTTCAATCAAACAGTGCAGTGCAAGAAAAAGTAATAATCGTCCTACTTTATCTCTTCATAAGTAAGTAACAAATTTTCACTGATAAAGTTGAATTACTTATGAATTTTGTGTAACATATTGTTACAAGAAGTTCCTCATATAGATATTGATTATTGCTTGATTTCTTTGTTATTTTCTTTAATTTGAACTATCAATATTTACGTACTAGTGATGTTACATGTGGTTGAAATATCGATATTGTTAGATTTCATGCGTGGCAGTAATTAATTCCAATAATAATCATAAGACTTATTTAAAGTTAAATATACTGATAAAACAATATAACATACCTTATATCATCTAAACTAAAGTAAGTTATTAAATCAATTGGATTAAACACTATGGAACTAAAACTTATGTTTTATAATAATATTTAATACATATTGATAATATTTAATACATATGATTTATAATATATTTATTGCTGCGCATTTAAATGATAAAAATAATATTTTTATCGTTTAAATTGGTCAATTATTTCCGCAGAGTAATTAAAGTAAAATATATTGTTTATAGACTCACCAACCCAATAAAGCTAATAAATACTTTGTATATATTATAGTTTTCTTATTGTTTTTTTCGTAGCCATACCTACTATACCTAGCCAACAACTTATTCAGTACTATTTTAGCATAAAATCATTTCCTGCAACCAATACTAAAAAACATTGATCGCCATCATTCCATTATAAAAGAGGTTAACAGAAGTCAACCTATCTAATCGCTTGATTTTGAGCTCACTATAATTAGAATTGAATCACATTGGTCAATGTTTTGTTAGTCATGGTCGCAAGCGACACAACTTATGTTGGTTAAATAAATTAAGTAATTATACAATTTTTTATTCAACAGATTTCCTACCAATGAAATATTGAAGAGAAAATGGATGGATGCTATTGGGACTGAAAATATAAATCCACGTCATAAAACGTGGTTTGTCTGCTCGCTGCACTTTGATGACACTAGTTTCAACAAAACCCTAGATGTCATTCGATTGTATGATGGAGCTGTACCGCTATCTTTGTACCTGGTAGGTATTTTGTATGAATATCGTTATCCTTCTTCCCCCTTACGTTTCTCCAGATTGCATCAAAATTAAACATTTTAAACATACTGAAAATGAAATTATAATCTCACAATATACAGGGTTACTACTAATAAATAGAAATGTAAATACATTTGCAGTTCATATTTCTTTTCAATTATTTTTAATAGTTGAATCTGGGATATTTCAACATACATATAATAAGACTAAAAATCCAAACATAACTTCTTAATATAAACTACTGAATTTTGTCAGCATATTTAGGAGGTCAGATTATTACATTTGGGGTTGCCAAATTGAATTGGCTAAAAGTATATAGTATTACTTAAAACTAAATACTTTTAAGACTCTGGACTGGACTGGACGGGGTATAAACGTGAACGGTGAGTACATCTTGCACCTTCGGTTTGCCGATGATATCGTCATAGTTGCGGAGTCGCTGGAACAGCTGAGCGAAATGCTGCACGGCCTAGATGGAGCTTCACGACGTGTTGGTCTCGGCATGAATTTGGATAAAACCAAAATCATGTTTAATGAGCATGTTATGCCGAGACCAATATTTGTCGACGGATCGATGCTCGAAGTTGTTCAGGAATATATCTACCTAGGGCAGGTCATTAGGCTTGGTAGAAACAACTTCGAGCGAGAAGTCGACAGAAGGATCCGGTTGGGTTGGGCAGCATTTGGCAAACTTCGTCAAGTCTTCTCTTTGCCTTTACCGCAGTGCCTGAAGACGAAAGTCTACAACCAGTGCGTCCTACCTGTTATGACCTACGGTGCCGAGACGTGGACATTAACAGTTGCACTAGTCCACAAATTTAAAGTCGCGCAGCGGGCTATGGAGCGAGCTATGCTCGGAGTTTCTTTGAAGGATAAAATTCGTAATGAGGTCATCCGACAAAGAACCAAAGTAACCGACATAGCTCGCAAAATAAGCTCGCTGAAGTGGCAGTGGGCTGGTCACGTCTGCCGAAGGACCGACAGCCGCTGGAGCAAACGAGTCCTAGAATGGAGACCGCGACTCGGCAACCGTAAGGTAGGACGCCCCCCTGCCAGGTGGACTGACGACCTGAAAAAGGTCGCTGGAGGGGACTGGATGCGGAAGGCGCAGGACCGGGTGTTGTGGCGCAAATTGAGAGAGGCCTATCCAGCAGTGGACTATGAAAGGCTAAATGATGAAATACTTTTTGGTACTGCAGGCGGGGACAAACGTAGTTTTGGTAGATTATTTGGCCATACACAACAAAGTGCTATCGCCACCTGCAGCACCATAAAGTATTTGGATTTAAGTTATTGACACAGTACTAACAAGTATTGTGACACTTATTTTTCTCTTTTCAGTTCACAATTTTTAAGCAGTCTGGCTTTTTGTTTTTATAATATATTTTTTTACCACCATACTTCAGATTATTCAGTCCACTAGCACTTCAACTCAATCCTTACTAATATTCTAAATGCGAAAGTTTATAAGTATGAATGTATGGATATTTGTTACTCTTTCACGCAGAAACTAACAGGATGATTTGAATGAAACTTTGCACACATTTTACTTATAGCTTGGATTAATAGATAGGCTACTTTTTATCGACATACCAAGCGGCCGGAGCCGCGAGTGGAAGCCATATTATATAAGTCTCTTTTTTTCTGCAATATGTTTGCACAAACCGGAGGTTGTTCTTGGACGCAGTGTCAAAGTGTGAACTGGGAAAATCGTCGGTTTGTGAATTACTACATTTAGAATAAAATGTTTATCGGGTATTGACTTCGGCCCCACGCATGCCTTCCAAAAGTCTGTGACACTGCCTATAGGCCCGAGATATTGAAACAAACGACATAATAATTTGATTATTTTACATTAAATAGAACGTCAGTACCAATTTCACTATCCAGTGGTCCCATTGACAAAGACATGTGGCAACCATCCTAATCCTACTAATTAATTTATTATAATAGTCTACTCGATAAGTTGAAAATGGTACAAAATAGAGATACTGGTCTTAAAATTATTTGTGATACCTCATTGGATTCGGAATGACGCCTAGAAAAATGTGCCAAAAGAGTGTATTAGCACATAAAAAATTGCAAAAGTTATAAACAATTAAAGATGATAAAAAAAGGTCATTTTGTTTTTGCCAATATTTCAATAACGTTTAATATTTAAGAAATTTCAAAATCAGATTCTGAAAGAAGAGGAAATTTCCAACAAAAAATTTATAACTGCCAGAACTCTATCTCCATTATTTATAATTTTAATTTAACGCTGAAAATAGGTCTGCGCGCGACTTTTTTAGGTTGCACGCGTGGCGTCAAAAGCGAGTACGGCACATGAATTAATTTATTTATGGTATTGAATATATTTCTTTTAATTTAAAAAAAATACGGTATGTTTTGAATACTATAAATAATTTATTCCCGTTGGAAATTCTACTTAAAGTTAATTTTTCAACAAGTTAAACAATTATTAACTAACGAAATTTTCTCGAACTACTGTCTTAATTGTAAGTGAAATAAAATGATTTAATAATGGTTGTAAAAAAATTTCGCTTCGTAGAGCCTTTCTTACATACATAATAATTAACAAAATCGTGCCATAAAAGTTAAAAAAATATTTATACTTCGTTTCTAACAATTGAAAATTGAAATTTCTTAAATATTAATCGTTAATGAAATATTGGCAAAAACAAAATGCCATTTTTTTTTTCATCTTTAATTGTTTATAACTTTTGCAATTTTTTATGTGCTAATACACTCTTTTGGCACATTTTTCTAGGCGTCATTCCGAATCCAATGAAGTATCGCACATAATTTTAAGACCAGTATCTCTATTTTGTACCATTTTCAACGTATCAAGTAGACTATAAATCCATAAGTTTTTTTCTCTATTGCGCTTTCACGCCTAAACGGCTGAACTGATTTTGATGTAATTTGGTATGCAGATAGTTTTAGACCTTAAAAAGGACATTAGCTACTTTATATTGACGTGCCACACGGACGTAGCCGCGAACAGAAGCTAGTATTTTCTAAGCTAGGAAACTTCTGTTGATTACTATTGTGATATATTCTTTTTTATTTCTGTTGAGTAGAAATAAATCAGATGAACCTCGAGGTTGGTAATAGGTCCATCGTCCAACTGAAAAATATACCTACTGATTGGACACCTCCCTCTCTACCGAAAACAAAGGAAAGGTCAGGCGGCTGATGTTCGGTTATTATATCGATATCGACAATTATAAAATTCATGAGAGTTCAACCCTAATGGCAGCCATTTTAATTGCCAAATTTTGTGTAGATTGCAAGCATGTTTTGTAGGTATGCCGTGTCCATATAATATATCTCCTAGGTCTTTGAGCTCGAATGAGTACCAGCCTGTCAGTTTCATTCAGTCGCAAGAAAATGTACTTAATGTAATTTCTCCCATACAAAAAAACTAAATATATTTTTTCGCCGGCGCGGAGTAACTAAAATCATTCATACTACAATATGCATTAAAGTAATGTAGGTATACCTGACACGTTCCATATTTTGGTTTTATGAATATCCCACATTGACAACATATTACCTCATATCGCTCTTTTTCATACTTTCGTTCATTCAAATGTTTACAGATCACGCTCAAAATCTATATAATATATATAAAAGAAAGTCGTGTTAGTTACACCATTTATAACTCAAGAACGGCTGAACCGATTTGGCTGAAAATTGGTGGGGAGGTAGCTTAGAACCGGGAGAAGGACATAAGATACTTTTAAAATATTTTCGAGGGCAAAATTTTATCGAGGGCGAAGCCGCGCGGGGCAGCTAGTATATCGATAAAAGTACAAAACCTGAGTACGAAACGGTTCGAGTGTAAAGAAATATCATAGACAAATAATTATCGCTCGCTACGCTCAGAAAGATAACATGGCATAAAAAAAGAAAAAATAACATGTTTGGTTGGTTTGACGTTTAGGTTTGACATAAGACAAGAGTATAGGAAAGAGCTTGTTTGGCTTTTGTTGTGAATCTATAGATTCTGTAGCGCCGTAGACAGATTTGTATAGCGCTCACTACTTCGTGTTATCTCGACTCTAAATACATTTCTTTTTGATATATGTAAACAATATTTAAAACAATGTCTGTTACACACTGCGCTGTGGAAAACTGCAGGACAACAATACTTAACAAGCCACCGGGTATTACATTTCATGCGTAAGTTTCTTTCTCACTTATTTTATTCATATTGAAGTATGTTTTAGCCGAGCAGATACCTCATAAGTACCACCATTTATAGTTAAGGTCTGATCTCACCTTCGAACTGGAAGGCAGTAATAAAAACAATACTATTTAGAAGCAGGTTAAAGGTTATAGAATTTTGTTTCCTTACAAGAGCTCTACCTCGTATTAAACCACCGCCGCCACCGAGTGGTGTGTATTAAATTCTCTAGATAATTGTAGGCAATCTATAAAGCCATTACTGCCCAAAACAGATAATAATGTTTTTATTTATTTATTTATTTATAAAACTTTACACACACATGTATATTGGCGGACTTAATTCCTAGGGCATTCTCTACCAGTCTACCTTCAGGGTGCAGAGATAACAAGGTAGGTGAAGTCATGACATAGTGCAGAGAGGGAAAACAAAAAATTAATTTAAAAACAAAATTTAAATCCTAACTACTTTATTCAACTTTTAAATAATAAAAGTAGGTAGATTCAACTTGAACTTAGCTGTACTATATTCTTGTATTTTTCAGATGTCCTCAATCACCCGAAATGCGCAACAGATGGCTAAAAGAACTGAAAAACAAATGCTCTTTGTTGGATTGGGCTAAGAGTAGGATTTGCTCAAAACACTTTGAAAAGAAATATTTTGATTCTAACAGAAGGCTCAAGAGTAATGCAATACCTAAACTGTTTGGACCAAGTGACCCAGTGAAAACTGCTGTTGCTAATCTTAAAGTATGCTATACAATGAAATAGTATATTATACAAACTAAAATCTACTTGTCCATGCAGTATGTCAAAATGTTTGTGCCTTTTGGGGTAGCGATGCTTGGGACATAGGGCCGGGGGCTCACTCTGTATATAAAGAGATCGCTTCTAGCATTCTTGAGAGCACACATTCCCTAAATGCTGCACTTTATTTTGGCCATTGGATAAGCATTGCCATCCAACGTGTCAATGCTGCCCGCATTTAGTGAATGTTGCCCTCTGGCTCCAGTCTCTTAGAATAGACTCCTAGTACATAAGTTAGGTTATTTTAGTTTATTATTAGAGAAGCTTTTTTTTAAATTGGTACCTTATCTTAATTATTTTAACATAACATAACATGATTGATGATGATTAATTACACTAGTGCTAATATTAATAGTTTGTCAATCAAAATACGAAGTTTTATTAGTCTCTAATTCCTCTTGTTCCAGAACAAAAAGGTGATACCCAAAACCAGAGTAGACAAGCTTCTCTGCAAACAAACCCAGTCACAACTGACTGCAGACATCAAAAATAACATGATGCGGCTGAAGGAGCCTGCAAACCTGGACGACTATGTCTCCGAAGACCTCCGCTGCAAGCCCAACACTCCTACTGAAATACAACTCTGGCTAATGCTCAAAAAACATGATCACCTCAACAACAGACTGATGGACTTGGTTGTGCAAACTAAAAAACATGTTGAAATTCTACAAAATAACATAGAGGAATCAGGTACTACTAAACGAGAAAATGAACAGGCTATGGAGTCTTTAAAATATGTAGTGAAATGTCTTCAAGAAAAACATGCAACATTGGAAGAACAAATCGAAATCTTAACCGCTGTTGAGTCCCGGTAGATATTATATAGTTTGATTTTTGTACAATGTAGATTAAGACTTTGAAATAATACATGATAAATTTTACAATGTTCGTATTACTGAATAAGACTGCATATCCTCCAGAGTTAGGCTTGGCTCAGAAAAACTCAGCTCTGCGCATTGCTGGCTTTTTGTCTGACAAATGGCGTAATGCAAGGGCTTCTTCTCTTTCTTTAGTGGGTGTCATACCTTGAGAACAAGGTCAATAACCTTGGGTCAATGAGAAAATAAAATACAGTAATTTATAATATAAATCCTTTTATTTATGTAAAATAAGCCTAGTATACAATTACACAATGAATAAAATCCAGTTGGGAATATTGAACCCAGTCAGTCTCATTAATAAAATCAATCAATTAATCTGCCAAACCCTTTTTTCCCAAAAAGATTAGGCTTGGCTTCTAGTCTAACAGATTAAGCTGCATCAGTATTGTGGAGCAACAGCATTCAGACCTCCACAACCCAGTATGATAATACAATACTTACTGTTAAGCTTCAGTTTCCTAGGAAAGCGGTGTGGAATAATGCGGCCGTAATATTATGGCCGTAACACAATTAGTATGTGTTACGTTATGTCAATCACCGCTCTCTAGGAAACCACTACATTTACTTTACATAGGCAACGTTCTAGTGACGTCTTTCTACCGTTATCTTTACGGTTGTATTATTTCACCGCTTGTCTAGGAAACCGAAGCTTTAGACTAGTTGTCAGACTTTCTGGCTTCTGACTACCCGTAACAACTATCATGATTAATTAATATTGACAATAAATAAATTGTTACTACCTATAATATTATTTTAACTTATATTATTAATTTCACTATTTCCGTCTTAGTTGCTTTTCTAAAATATCTCTTAATTTCAACTTCTTATTAGTTTTATCAGTCAGTGGTCTGCCAAGCGGTACTATCTCCATTTGCTGCAGACGTCGCCTAAACTTCTGGTAGAATTCTAGGACACTAGTGTCTGCCCAAACATGACGAGAATCAAAGTCTTGCACTCTCAGTGTGTCCAAGCTTTGAGCTCTACTCAGTGCCACATATGCTTGACCAGCCTCAAAGATTTTAGCTAAAGACATTTCCACACAATCTAATGTCAAGCCTTGAGATTTATGTATTGAAAAAGCCCATGCCAAGTTCAGTGGCACTTGTCTGCGGCAAAGTAAAGAACCATTGGAATTTTTGACATACCATCTCTCAGTTCTTGTTGTGTATTCTTTTTTACTCTTAAATCTCACTACTGGGAAACCTTCTTCAAATCTCACTACTACACCCCTTGCTCCATTCACTAATCCGGCATTTACATTTATATTCTTTAACAACATGACTTGAGCACCCACTTTCAGTATCAGCTTTGCTGGAGCTATTGTTTGCATGTCCAGTAATTTGGTTGCATTGTCACTGTCTTGTGAAGAGAAGACCTTCTCTTCACCATCTAAGTCACTTAGTTTAGAATCATTTATCATTTTGGAGTCATTGGTGTGTGAACACAGTCTAGTGGCAAGAATGCCATCACTTTCGATTTTTTGTCTGGCTGTGCCAATGAGTCGATCACTTATTTCCTTCGTCACTCTGCCAATTCTTATGCTGTTGAGAATAGTAACAAACTCTGAATCCTTTTGTCTATGTACTTGTTTGAGTTCATAGCATAACTCAATGCATTTGTCCCAGCTAGGGGATTGGAAACAAAACCTCTTTCCAGTCTTGCCTTTTTCTACAACTGGTGGTAGCTGAAGGAAATCTCCACACAGTATAAGCTGTATGCCACCAAAAGGCTTATCGTTTTTTCTTACATATCTTGCAACTGCTTCTAATTTCTGAAATCAAAGAGACAAAGTAAAAGTCACTGAATAAAACCTTGCTACATTAGCAGCAACACTTTACTGTAAGAAAACTGCCTGCATTAAGGTTAACTTAAGTAGATGGTATTGGTAAATAAGTAAGGAGTTTATATATTTTAAAGATATGTTAATTTTATTACCAAAGTAAAAAGTAATGAATTGAATAGAAATTTAAGCAATGTACTACACTCCTAAAAAGTAATAATGCAAATATTATGTTGCCTGATGAGTAAAAGTTACAACAATATGTTGTCATGAGTTCAGAAATGTACATTATGATTAAATTATACACACCTCAAAGTATCCCCCATCAACCATGGATATTTCATCAATAATGAGATGCTTGCATTTCCTCCATTTCTGGGCTACTAGTGGTATTTTCATGGCTCTCTCACAAAGGTTCTGCAGCATGCCACTGCCATCACCAATCCCAGCAAATGCATGGAGAGTTGTACCACCTGAGATGAGAACAGTGCAATAAAACAAGTTTACCATGACACCAGTTGAAACTCAACTAAAACTTTACATGAAAATTTTTTAGTGTATTTTTAGCCAATGTGCATTTCAGAATATATTTCTTTGCTTTAGGATTTATAAAATTGACAAGTTTAGTATAACAGTGATAAATACAGATAGGTTTTTTTAAAATATATATTTTTTATTTAAAAAAAAACTGTGCCCCCTCATGGAATTACACCTGTGTTGCGAGGGTGTTCACAAACATACATTTCACACACACAGAGCACACCCAAAGTCAGAACAGATATTTGCGAATCACAAATTTATTAAAATTAAAATAAAAAAAAAAATTTTAGTTAGCTTTATGGACATACAGAAGAACAATCAATACTTGTAATGTAAATTAAAATATAACCACCAAAAGAGATACTAACCAACATGACAAGCAGCCACTCCAGTAGAAGCAGTTGCTACAGTCACATCTGGTGGAAGGGCAGCCACTATCCTCTTCAAAAGAAAACTCTTTCCTGTCCCAGCTGACCCAGTAAAGAATATGTTCTTTCCACTTAGACATGCTTCTAATACTTTTTGCTGTTCCGGATTTAAAGAGCTAGTGGTGGTTAAAGGAGATGGAGAATACAACTTCTTTGGAGCAGGGCCCCTTGAAGTCTCATCCATTTTACGCTTCTTGGATGGCGGTGAAGGCGTCGTAACAGTAGCTTTTGACACTTTTTTCTGGGCATTATGCACATCAGCTACTGTTACTGGACTTATCTCTTCAAAAGCTTGAGCTTTTCCACTCAATAACTTAGCCCTCATAGTTTGTTTAGACGGCGTTGTAATTACATGATGCTCTTTATCACCAGTCATTTTAACGAATATTGTTCGTAGAAATGACACAAGATTCGTCGGTGGAGCATTGGATATAAACAAAGTACAACCAGCATCCTGAAACTTCACACTCGCCTTTCCTTCAACCATAAATTTTTTGAACACATTTATACCCTTCAATGCTAAACGAGTTGCAGCGTTTTTCTCACTAGAAATCTCCATAAACATTTCCCTAAACTCATTTCGTATCAATCGCAGTGATGCAGTTTTGTAATTCACTTTTCTTGAGATCGATCCTTGAGGTGTCATCCATTCCAGAGTTACAGCACAAGATAAAAATGACTCCCCAGCTTCCATTTTTTTACGCGTTACACTTTTAATTCATAAAAATAAGTGATATTAACTCAACACAAAAGGCGCGTAACGTGTACTTTATTCAATTTTGGCAGTTTGACACAATTTGACAATTAAATGACATGAGAACCGCAGACAAAAGTCAATGGACTGTTGACAGTTTGAAAACATGAACTAGGGCTTTTGCGAGAAACTGCAACTGAATAAGATAATAATATTATTTAGTTGAGGACTTAATGAGTCCTTTACGGATAAAATTATTGCAATAGTTAAAATACAAAAAATACTTAAGTTAAAATCATAGTTAATAAAATGAATGAAATAATTATTATCTTAAAAGCCTCGGTAGCCATGGATACCGGAAATAGATGGCGCTGACGGTGCTTTTAATTACCGCGGCAAATTTGATTTCTTGTTGTTCCAGTTTCTCCGAAACCACTTTTGATAATAAATATGTGAGTAAAGGAAGATAATAATTATAATGTATATTTTAAACGGTATTTAATAATATTCTTCTTCAGCCGTGTCTACACCTAACCAAGGCCAACGAACGGATTCGTTGGTCCTATTTTGGATGGCTAGCGAATGCTAACGAATTCTTTGATGTTACCGCTACGCCATGGATGAATGGCGTCCGCTTGTCCGTCCAAAAAATCTAGACAGGAATAAAGGAACGCGTTCGTTCGCCAGGTGTGGACGGGGCATTTCGCATTGTCTGAGCTTCTACTTAATTTTTTCAGAATCGGTCACTAAACTTTTTAACTTTCCTTAAACATTTTGTGTCTTTAGTATTTCTATATGTAGTTATTTTTGGACGCAGTAAGACTAAAATTCAGTATCTAATGTTATAATTTTATCCGTTCTACATCATGAAAACAAACTGTCAATTACTATGACCATAATGCCCGGTTTACAATTTCAGTCCAGTGATCTAGCGAGATTCCAGTCCAGTGCTGGACTGGATCTGTTATGCCCGGTTTACATTATTCCAGTCCAGCGATCCAGTCCAGTACTGGATTGCTTACTGGAAAAATGTAAACCGGCACTGGAATGAACTGAATCCTGTAAGCATTCCAGTCCAGTAACTGGATTCGCGGTCTACTTTTCAGTCCAGTACGATCAATCCAGTGCAACTGGAATAATGTAGACGGCCAATCCAGTGCCATTCCAGTGCTGACGAATCCAGTTACTGGACTGGAACGCTTACTGGATTCAGTTCGTTCCAGTGCCGGTTTACATTTTTCCAGTAAGCAATCCAGTACTGGACTGGATCGCTGGACTGGAATAATGTAAACCGGGCATTACATGTTTTAATTGACCGTAGGTACGTAAAAAGATCTAGGAATAAACAAACAACCATATTATTATATTACATTAATACAAACAATTCAAATCATAACATTTCAAAATATCTAATTTTATTGTAAAAGTATATTTATTTGGGTAAATTTAGTTGTGGTAGAGCTTTTGTGAGTGATTTCGTAGTCTAGCACTACGTACTCACTGCCAGACTACATTTGGCTTACGATCTAGCCTTGGAATTATATTTTCTATGAGTAATGGGTATACATAGGCATTCCGATGAGTATGGACTTGCTGACAAATGAAATTAATCATAAAGGACGATCATTATTATGAACTAAAAATGTTATGAAGAACAAATTAGGACTTGCGTATTTACTATGCGAATTCAATTAGAAAAGATTTATCGTAGTATAGAGCGAATCAAAAGATTTATCAGCCATTTAGAATGCCGTTCGCCCTGTTGTGAACGAAATTTTACAAAAAGAACAGGAATGTTCTTTTCTTAACACATTTGAAATGGCTAAAAATCTTTTGATTCGCTCTATACAGAGGCATAAATCGCGGTATTATGAGATGTAGGTATTATAAGTGTAGATTCACTGTTTCTGATTAATATTAAGGACCGCTTCCACATATTATCGGGAGGATTACAAGCCCCTTCAATAGGTACAGTGGGCCAAGCAATTAGGTATGCAGGGCAAAAACTTCTTCACCATAGTGAAGACTAATTGCAATAGATATGCATGCGTGAATTACATATTTAAGAAGTGTAATATACCAACTTTTCAGATAATGTAACTCATTATCCATAACTGGTATAGTAAGTATTTACTATGACTAAGAAGTTTTTGCCCTGCATACCTAACTCGTTGGCCCACTGTACGTAGCACTTATGAAAATAATCTTATAAGTGAAAAAGAAAAGCTATTTTCTTAACCAGATTGTCCAGATTAATTCTTATTAGATGAAGAAAATCTTAGACTACCTTTATTGATCTTATTAGACCACACTTTGTTGTTTCTGGAATCGAACCCAAAACCTCTCGATCGTTACTTCGACGCCTCTATTCGAGAGTCAGGCACGCCAGTATTTCCTCCTTTAAACTTGTTCGCAAAAACTCCTTGAAAAAAAATCCTTGTAAAATATTTTTTATATCTGCAGATCTGCCATGAATCACATTAAATTGATTGCATCGCAGTAGTAAGTTGATACCAAAGACAAGCCATTACTGTAGTAGTTGTGAGGCTCGCTGTGCAGAAACGGGCTCTCCTCAATGACGCAACTCA